>JAWZYU010000013.1:69241445-72024778 GCA_038380435.1 Ryuthela nishihirai | reverse complement strand
CATCATCATCATCATCATCATCATCATCATCATCATCATCATCATCATCATCATCATCATCATCATCATCATCATCATCATCATCATCATCATCATCAAGCAGCCATGGGCTACGGAGGTCCAACCAGACCGCGCAGTTTAATTCTCCAAGCATATCTGTCCTGAGCTACATCAGCTGCATCCGGCCACTGTACACCAATTCTAACAAGGTCCTGTTTGACATTGTCTGTCCACCGCATCCTAGGTCTCCCCCCCCTTCTGAGGCCTCTAGGCACACTGTTCATAACCCTATTCGCCAATCTGTAATTATCCATACGGGCAACATGGCCAAACCAGCGGAGTCTCTCTCTGCACAATATGCTTCTTAAAGGAGGTTGCAGACTCCTTTGCCTAACCTCATCATTAGTTACAAAGTTAAACCACCTAATACCCAAGATACTGCGTAAGCATCTAGAATCAGAAGTATCTAGTTTCCTATTATCTTGTTTACACAGCGTCCAAGTTTCACTATCATAACCAACCCTAGAAAGAACCAAACTATTATACATTCTAATTTTTATCTTGTTTACACAGCGTCCAAATTTCACTACCATAACCAACCCTAGAAAGAACCAAACTATTATACAGTCTAATTTTAATCTTTAGGTGTATACGCCTATTTCTCCACAATCTCCATAGATTCTTAAAAATCCCGGCAGCAATACCTATTCGTCTGTTAATCTCATGCTGCACATCACCAGTATCAGTTACATAGCTCCCAAGGTAATTAAACTGTGACACCTGCTCAAGACTGCAATCATTCAGATTAACTGAATCACAACCTGCCTGACCAATTTTCATCACTTTAGTTTTCTCTCTGTTTATAACCAAACCTACTCTACTACCAGTCTCATCAACAGCTCGAATGAAAGAGTTCATCTCATCAACATCATTTGCCAAAAGGGCTAAATCATCAGCATAATCTAAATCAGAAATTTTCGTATCTCCAGCCCATTTAAGGCCAAAAGCTTTCCCTTGAAGTGAATTTCGCATGACATAATCAACAACCAAACTACAGAGAAAAGGAGACAAAATGCACCCTTGTCGAACACCAGAAGTAATGCTAAACCAATTGCTGCAAGACTTACCAACTTTCACACATGACTCAGTGTTATTATAGAGAGCTTTCATTATGTTAACTAACTTGTCAGGTATACCACCATATGATCTCACAATCAACCACAAATTATGACAATCAACAGAGTCGAAAGCCTTTTTGAAATCAACAAAGCTAGCAACCAAAGGTTTCTGAAACTCTAAACATTTCTCAAGAATCTGCCTAAGTGAAAATATCTGATCTACACATCCCCTACCACTTCTGAATCCACATTGCTCATCACGCAATTGCCTGTCAACCAGATTCTTAATTCTATTAAGCACAATCATGGAAAGAACTTTACCTGGAACAGAGAGTAGGCTGATACCCCTATAGTTATCACAAGAACTGTGATCACCTTTTTTGAAAATAGGGACAATAATAGCTCTGGTAAAATCTTTAGGAACCATGCCTTTATCATAAAAGTTGTTCAAAATTTCAGTCATCCAAATGGTAACTGAAATATTCCCAGCTCTAATCATTTCCGTAGTAATTTCATCCACCGCTGGGGATTTATGAAGTTTAAGTTTAGAAATAGCCAAACTAACTTCAGATTGTGTTATAGGGCCAACATTAAAGTCACAGTGCATCTATCATCATTGCAAACAATGGGAGTAGAATTAACCACATTGTTTAGAACATCACTGCAATGCTCAGCCCACCTAGCCATGACAGAATCCTCACCTTCTATAACTTTACCTTGTTTATCCTTCAATCCCTGTATACCTGTTCGTTTTCTACCACACAAAATATTAACTATCTGGTACAGCTCTCTGCTGTTGTGCTGTCTGCTTCTTCAGCTTTGTCAGCCAGGCCATCAAGCCAAAGATTCTTATCAGTAGCTAACTGATCCTTTACACGTTTATTAAGTTCTTTGTAATGCTTTCTATTAGGACTAGTAGGGTACTGATTAAGGACATTCCTGCAGTTCCTTCTTTCTGAAATAAGCTCAAGTGCCTTATCACTTAAATAATTCTGCCTCCTCTGCTCTTTTTCCCTAAAAGAGTACTGTTAGTTTCCAAAAAAGCCTGTTTAAAATGGCCCCATTCTTCCTCAACTTCAGTATTAAGCAAACCATGACTGTCATAATGACTAAGTAACCTATCATGGTAAGCTTTAGCTATAACTGGGTCTTTCAGAGCTTCATTATTAAAGGTAAATTTTTTAACCCTAGCACAACACTTTTTAAGTTTAAGTTGCAAGACACTTTTAACAAGGTAATGGTCAGATCCAATTTCAGCTCCCCTATATGCCCTGGTATTTCTAACAGAACTAGCCCATTTGCTGTTAATTAATATATAATCAATCATATTCCTATGCAGCCCATCAGGTGAAACCCATGTGTATTTATGTATGTCGTGGTGTTTGTAATATATGTTACTTATTCTGAAACCATTGAGTTTACTTACCTGTAGGAGACGTTGCCCATTGCCATTGCAGCTACCAATACCAAAAGGGCCTATTACTCCTCCCCAAAGGTCAGAGTCGGTACCAACTTTGGCATTGAAGTCACCAAGAACAAGGGTAATATCTCCTTTCTTGACAGAATTCAAAATATTCTGAAGTTGTCCGTAAAACCTATCCTTCTCATCCTCATCAGAATCCTCAGTGGGGGCATAACAGCAGATAACATTCAAGTCTTTAATGCTTGTCTGAAATTTTGCTGTAAGAAACCTTTCATTAATGCACTCATGTCCTAGAAGAGCATCACTAGCATGTCTGCTGAGCAGCAGACCCACGCCTTGGTGATGCTTTTCATCCTCCCTCCCTGTAAAGAGAAATTTAAAGTTATTTTTAAGTATCTCACCTTTACCTGTTCATCTGGTCTCTTGCAAGCCTAGAATATCTAGGTTATAGCGCTGGAATTCCTGCATGAGGACATCAAGAGAATAATCTCTATGTAATATCCTCACGTTCCACGTTCCTGCAGAGAGAAAATGATTAGTAGGATTTTTAAAGAAATTAGGTTTATTGAGATTAGTAGGGCCAACAATATCAAACAGCCCCCTGATCGCAGGCATGGGGCAAAGACCTGTTCCTCCTCCGCTAAAGGCTGAAGTCACCGATGCTGGTAGGAACTTCAGGCTCCACCTTTTCAAGTGGACTTTTTCAAGAGCCATATGGCCAGCCTGAGACATATTACTCCAGTTTAGGCTTGACGATGCCCAACTAGCAAAGTAAGGTTCATGTACCTGCGATGGCCTCTGATTAGGATTATCCACTAGCTGATATAAGGTATCCCATGCCTCTGTTCACTTAGAGCTCGCAACCCAGAAGCAAACAGAAAACACAGCAGCAGATTCTCCCTCAACAGAGGCCCACCAGTGCAGCAAGTCCAGGATCCATAATCAAGCTCAAATCCATAAACAAGTCCAGTCTAGTAGGTATAAATGGTCAGCACCAGGACCCTGTGAAGTTGACCACTCCTCAGCAGGGTTGAAAAAAAAGAAAAAAAGTGGCCAAAGATGACCAGATCAGTAGGCCATACTGAACTGGCAGCCCTCCCCTTCCGTTCCCTTCCAAAAGAGAATATCTCTTTTGAAAGGTACTAACGGCTTGCACCACGAGAAGGCGGGGTCATTAGGTGCTAGACCTGGCCGGTTCTGTGCATCATCACTAGGGAATTGGTACACAGCTTAGTCACAACAAAATGCTTCCTTACCTGTACTACCAACACAAACTCTCAAGAAAAAATTTTAGTACACCATTCCCTCTTATTCCATACTTCGACTCCGATAAAAATTATGAAGGAATTTAATTTCACTGTGTCTATAAAAGTCCAAAGCACTGTGTCAAAATTAATTAGAAAAGACTACAACCAACAAATACCTTCAGGTGGCCATTTATATCATCCATATTGAAGAGCCACATGAAGAACTCCGGCAGAAAAGTAAATATGTATGAAAAACCTTCAGACAATTCTCACTCTGACTGGTAGAACACCAGGATGATTACGAAAAAGCCAACGAAAAGACAGCCCTAACCCAAGCTGTTATCACCTACAACCTGACATCAAAATTCAATGATGCAAGAATACAATTCTCCCCCCCCCCATATTTCAACTAAATTTTGCTGAAAACCTTGTAATATACTTAAACGGAAATGAAATAAGTAATAATGACATAACCCCACCACCCTTCAATATTTAAATAAAAAAAATACCCCCTCAAGCAGCTACTTGCCACAGAGATCTGACAAGAGCCTGTCAGTTTATATGCCGTAGTAGAAGGTCTGTGAGGAGGACAGGATATCAGCAGAAAAACAACACAAATGTCCAAAAGAAATGTTCATAGCGCTACTTAGAGGAGATCTTGATCGGCGGCGAGGTAGCTCAGTGGTCCAGAGCACCTGACATGTTATCAGGAGGTCGTGGGTTCGTATCCCACTCGGCTCAAAACAATTTTTCCTCTAAAATTTAAATCGATGCTAAAGTGCTGATTTATTAGTTGATATGGAATACGCAGAGTTTATTTCATTATTTACTACACAAAATTTTCTACAATTATGTATAAATAAAGCCCCCAGCAATAAAACAAAACTCTGTATGTCCAACCTTATAATTGTACTCTCCCCAACCCCTCAATAGAGGGCACCACATATACTACCCCCCATCTCTCCATACAATGTGTTCCGAGCTAACATAAACATACACTGACCGCAGCATGCTAACATCTGTGTGTGCTGCAAAAAAAATATTTCGCCTGTACTCATCTTCTCCATCCAGCAGTGTGAAATGCATAGTGATTATGCATTCAAATATAGTATTTGTACTTCTGGAAAAGTTGGGACATAAACTGGAAATCTAAAAATACTTAGTTGATGTCTGCACCAAATCGATGTCAACCTAGCACCAGCATCCCAGTAAAGAAGAACAAAAATAAATAAATAAATAAAAATCGAGTGCATTTGTGAATTTATATCGGACTGCACTACCCACCACAGGACAATAGACTCATCTATCCATCAGATATCTTAGCAAGAAAAAAAAATTGAGATAAATTCCTAGATATTAATTCCATCTAACTGTCTCAGCTTTTTCAACAATTAAGTGATATAGAGAAAATATAATAATATTACTAATTCTTGTTCCTTTCATGTCTGTGTTATCAGCACTCCTATGGCCTTTACTCCAAGACCAGGAGGTACCACAAGACTACATCCTGAGTGTTATTCTTTTCACTATCAAGATAAATTCCATTACTTGAGAACTTCTTCTGACTGTAGTCAATTCTCCTCTGTGTTGATGATTTTAGCATCTTTTGGTCATCATCTAAGCACGAGGGTCATTGAACAACAACTGCAAACTGCCCTGAACAATCTCTCAGTTTGGCAATGGCTTATGGGTTTCAGTTCTCCCCACAGATGGCTGGTGTTCACTTTTGCTGCAAGCAGAATCTTCATATGAACCCCCAAGCTTCAACTCTGGGATTCCATCATTCCAGTTGTGGTGGAGACCCATCTGTGATTCCAAGCTGTTGGTCTCCTCTTCAATCAGAAATTAACCTTTTTTATCACACATATGTCATCTCAGGTCCAAGTGAAGTGGACATTGAATATCCTCATGGTTCTGACCTCCCTCTTGTGGGGAATGTACCAATGTTCTTTACTCTGGCTCTACTGTGCACTTGTCCAGTTGAAACTGTACTATGGATCCCAGGTGTATGACTCTGCCCAAGATTCGGTGGTGAAGGTACTGGATCCTCTTCATCATCAGGCCCTCTGTGCGTGCACAGGGATCTTCTGTAACTCACCAGTCCAGATTCCTTATGTTGAGGCTGACAAACAATTGTTATATATTTGCCATCATCAGTTGTCCCTGCAGTATGAATGAAAATTGCTATCCTTGCTGGACCATCCCACTTGGAAATACTTTATACATTAATGAATTACCACTTTTTAAGTTGATTCAAATTTTTAGAGCAAACATTGTCTTGAACAGGGTGGTATACGAGCCCATGACCTCCTGATAACATATCAGGTGCTCTGGACCACTGAGCTACCAGACGCCGATCAAGGTCTCCTCTAATTGATAATATGAACATTTCTACTTATAGTACAAATTCCATTATGTCACATGTAGGCGCTGTTCAGGCAATCTATCCATAAGTGGCAGATACGTGGGTTCGTATCCCACCCGGCTCAAGACAATTTTTCTCCTAAATATTTGAATCGACTTAAAAAGTGGTAATTCATTTTGTATCTCAGAAAAGTCGGGTTTATTCAATTATTTAATATTTAATGGAAATACTTTTTCATTCCGAAGTGGGAAATGCCTTACCAGAATTACCCAACTACCATGTTACCTTTTTGTGTGTTCAAAGCTACCTCAGAGACATCAACATCAGTCTCAGTAGCATTGCCCACTTAACAGCTGAGCCATTTCCACTATTACTCGATGTTCCCCTTCCTACAACTTTTCCCTTTACAGGATGGGGAAGACCTTTACACCTGACTACATGTCCCAGCAACTCTTTGCCAGCCATCATGCTGAGCACTCAGACTTCTTGCTTGTCTTCACAGATGACCCAAAGTTTGTCACATCAGTGGGATCAGGCTTGATCTGCTGTGATACTGTCATTGCAGACCAGATCCCACAGCAGTGTTCCATCTTGACTGCAGAGTTTCGCACTATCATCCTCACTTTGGACCATGTGGTGACTAAGCATTATTGGCAGTGTGTGCTATACATTGACTTACTTTGTTTGCTACAAGCTTTGATCTCAGTGAGGTAACAGCCTCATCTTGTACTGTGCAAGATCCTCCAGAAGCTCCATCGTCTGTTTGCCGTAACCATGATTCTCTTTTATTGTGTGCCCAGTCATGTAGGGATCAGGGCAATGACTTGGCAGATACTTCTTCCCTTGCCCTTCACATGGTCCAACACAAGTTCATATATGGGACTGCAGTGGAGAGCCAACTCTCTACAGCCAGTCCCATATGTGGTTGATATATGCCTGTGTGGAACACTGCCATATGTGAAACACTGCCTGAAATCCACATATGGGACTGGCAGTGGAGAGTCAGTTCTCCACTGCCAGTTCCATATGTGGACAGTCAGGCAGAGTTTTTCCACTGAGCTCCAAGCACTGTGGCACTCATGCTTTTTCAGGAATCGCAAGAGGGAAGTTATGTTCACTCCTCTCCGCTTAGGTGATTCTTTTCTTACACGATCTGTGCATGTTGTATTTATTTCAGTTTTTATCATTTACCATCCAAGCCTTTTACACTCGGACACCTTTTATTTGATGATTTGATTTCATCACTTGTTTTTGACTTTTTACATTTTACCAGTTATATTATTCGTATTTAATGTTTTTGGCCTTTTAGAACTTTAGACTTGTTTAGACACCCGTTGTTAATTTTGTTTTATACATCTGTTGATTTTTCTGTACATGGGCTTTAACTATATTAGTTTTGTTTTACTGTTTTATTATATTGGTATCAGTGTCTTGTCTTCTTTTCTGTTTTATTTTTAACTTTGGTTGGTGGTGTACATGTCATTTATTTCTTTATTTTATTGAAAACTTCTTTGGTGTAACATGTTATCAGGAGGTTGTGGGTTCGTATCCCACCCGGCTCAAGACAATTTTTCCTCTAAATATTTGAATCAATTTACAGAGTGGAAATTATTAGTGGATACTTAATGAGTTGAGTTTAATAATAATTATTTGTATGCCCTTTGTTGCTGAGGTACCTTAAAACTTCAAACAACCAAACAGTTTGAGTTTAATTCAACAAACAGTTTATTTTATTGATAACTGAATTTGACTGAATTTTTTTCTTCTTGAGCAGAGTTAAGAGTTAATTAAGTTTAGCTTATGTTTGGCTTATACATGACATTCAGTTTCAGAATAAATTTTGCTGCTATTTAAACCCTAATTTTTTGTCAAGTAATTATTTCCTGTGCCTGAAATTATAAGCTATAAAGATTTGATTGATTGATATTTGGGAGCATTACAGTAAGCAAGTGTGGCTATGTGCACTGATTGCTGCATATAGCTCATCAACAATGCATAACTTTTCAATTGTTAGTGTTTTATTTGTGCTTTTATAATTAGAACATTTTTTATTTCTGTACATCTATTATGATTTTATATCTATAGATTTATATGTATCAATCTTTAGGAGTCCAAATCTTTGTTATATCGCTACTTATGATAATGGCTGCCTTATAACTTATTTTGTTTCATTTCTACCAATTTATTGATTTTCATTTCTGTAGGCCTTTCAGAGTTATGCTGCGTTACTGATTGTGATGATATTATTATTATTATTATTATTATTATTATTATTATTATTATTATTATTATTATTATTATTATTATTATTACTTATATATTATATTAATTACTTCTGATGGCTGGCTTATACCAGGTTTCTTTTTACTTCTATTGATTTATTGATTTTAAAAATTAAATAGACTCAGAGCTATAAATTGTACAATTCAATAATATCATGTATATTAAAATGTATAATTTATAGCTGTGATATTAGCTGTAATTACAAAAATAAAACCCTTGAGGAGAGCTTAAATGGCTCTTATAGAAGAGTAGAGCATCGATTACCACCTATTGGAATCTGCTTATTGCTTCTACACTTATTCCTTTTTCTTGTACACATGCCTTTTCCTTGTAAAGGCTGTCAAGAATAAAAAGGAAGAATATTTACCAGTCCTTTGAGCTTGTATACCTGCTGGCACAGTCGACAGTTGATTCTGATGGGTTGTATATCCCTTGTTTTCGCTATTTCAGCACACTTGATGTTGAACTGATGATGTTAATTTACATCATCATAGCTGTGATTGCCAGCCCTGGTTTACTTGCAGAACATTGAAGTTGTGAGAGTGTTTTCATAGAAACCTCCTTTGTTGACATGCACTGACTTCTGCTGGCAGTTCTTGTTCATGCTGTTATGCTCGTGGATGGTTTGACTCATTGAGCGAGTTGACAATATTAAGCACATCCTGAAGAGTTAAGACTATTAAATCCCAACTGCATACTAAAAATTTAAAACTATTAAAATCTTTAAAAAAGTTTAAAACATCCAACACACTCCAATATATTTATATATTATTATTCATCTTTTGGAGTCATGATACATCACTGGCCATGACAATGGTAGGCGTAAAACTCTTTGCCATGGATATTTTTTTAACATTGGATTAGGTTTATGTTTTTTATTATTACTTGTTCATTTTCCAGTCAAAAAACTGATCTTTTATAGTTTCCTGAAAATGAATGAGGTCTTCGTATGAAAGCAAAAAGCCTTGGCAAAGAAATGGATCCTATGTTTGGAGGGCGATTTTGTTGAGGGTGTTATGATTCTCTTCCCCCATCTCTACTGCTAAGCTGAGGGCATTTCACCACCTGCCCCTGTAAATTGTTATTTTAAAATGATTATTAGTTTCTGAGTTTATATTTAATAGTCTCCCCCAACTCAAAATCGTGTCTGTGCCACTTTGAGGATACTGGCATTTTTTTTAGCTTTTCTGCAAATTTCCAAGATCCTCAAAATGCAACCCAGTCCATCCTGTGGCTGAGTGATTAGCACACTTGACTACTGATCAAGTGGGACCTGGGTTCGAGCTCTGGTTAAGGCACGGATGTTTGCATTGTTTTTCAGCTGAGATCTTGTCATCCTCACAGACCTCTCTGTGTCAAGCAGCTACTTGAGGGAATATTTATTTTTTCAAGCAGACCCAGTTTAACCAGTTCTGCTGTAGCTTCTTTCTCTATTTAGAATTGGCAACATCAACTGAAAGAAAAGCATATTTTGATGTAAAACTTGTTACCTTTCACAATTCATTATTGTACATGTGCTGACTTGGATTTTGCTTTGGCATGATGCATGATGCAAAATATAATTTCTGTTTAAATCACAAAATGGCATGGGGGCAAAAAAGATACCTTTGCGCAATCGCCCCTGTGAGATCTGCGATTATAGTATCTTGATAGATATATGTGGAATCTGTGCCTACTTTCTTTGGTGTTATGTTCTGCCATTTTTATACAGATTTAACACAGTGTTTAATTTTTTATTCAAATTTAACCCAAACTACTAAAGAGTAATCAGTGTAATTTTCTATGCAAATTTAACCCAAACTACTGAAGAGTAATCAGTGTTTTTCATTATAAAAGTGTTTGCAGTTTTTTAAATATGCTTAGATTGTGCTGGTTTTATTTATGAATAATTTTTTAGGTATTCTGCTCAGAAGTTAAAGAAATGCATTGAGAAGATTCTTTCTAAACCATTGCCTGCAGAGTTCAGATCAAGGTATTTTTTTTTCTAAATATTTTTGGATGAAATGTCATAAATATTTAAATGTTCATATTGAAAGTGATAAAGTAAATTCACAGGCTTTGAAACTGGCACAACTGTACTTTTCCTTTTTGCTGAAAGATCATTATTATTCATATCATTTATCGAAATCAGTAGCTATGCACCAATCCCCTATGCGTAGAACTGGCCAGGCCTAGCACCTAATGTCCGACTCTGCCTTCTCATGATGTAGGCCATTAGTACCTTTCAAAAGAGGTGCTCTCTTGTGGAAGGGAACAGAAGGGGAGGGCTGCCAGACGGCTACTTTTTTTTTCGACCTTGCTGAGGAGTGGTTAACCACACAGGGTCCTGTGCGATGGTCCCATCCATTCACTTTTACTTTTACTTAACCAGTTTTACTTTATTTACAATATATTTATCATTTTGGGGATTTTAATTCATTTTGTGGACTGTCTCAATCCTTGTTCCGAGCTGCAGGAGTTGCGCATGTGCAACTCTGATCTTTTGATTGACAACCGCTAAAGCGTGTGGCAGGACACGATGTCATAGCTTCCATGATCGTCAATTTATGCAAATGTCTTTCCCGGCATGCAGTAGACATGTGCCAGCTTTGTACGCTGCTTGTTAAAACTTGATGACATTAGGTCACAGAGTTAGTGATGAAATAGTGATGAGATCAAGATGTAATTGTGGTTAAGATTGTGTTAGAGTTAGAAGGAGACTGGAGTGGAGTTTTTGTGAATTATTGTAGACAGAATTTTTGTCCGAGATGTAGTCAGGATTTTCACTTTGAGTTTGGTGAATTGAATTTTTGGAACTAAACTTTGTTTGTTTTAGAAACTTTTGAATCTTTTCTATTTTTTTCCTGAGCAACTTAAATTGGTATTGTGATTAGATTTAAACTTTAATTAAACTTGACAATAATTTTTGAATTCTTACTCGATAAGTAACGCCAGCTGGTATACATTAACGAACCCTATTTCAACTTCATTTGGCAAGTTATTATTGCCTGGCACCCGATAGAGCTGTCTGGAATTTGAATAAAATTGGATCAGATAAATGGTCCAAACTTTAAAAAGTTAATTGGAGCATTACACCTGGTGCTGACCATATATGCCAACCTGAACAGAATTATGGCTTTGAGCTTGATTATGAATCCTGAATTTGCTGCACTGGTTCTGAGAAGGAAAATCTTCTACTGTGTTTTCTTTTTGTTTGTGGGTTGACAGCCCCAGGGAATATATTCACAGGATATGTTTTATCAGCTGCTGGATAATCCTGAGCAGAGGTCATTGCAAGAACCTGAACTTTTGCTTCTATGGGCATTGTCAAATTCTACATTGGAGGAAGTCTTCCACTGTAGCATTTAGTGGTGGGGGAACGGGTCTTTGCCCCGTGCCTGCAATTAGGGGGCTGTATGATATTGTCAGCATTTCTTCTCTCAATAAACGTAGTTTTTTAAACATCCTATTGACCATTTTCTCTCCATAGGTAGTTCGAATATGAGGACTCTTCACAGAGATTATTCTCTTCATGTCCTCACACAAGAATTCCACCATTATAAATTAGATGTTTTCTGCCTGCAAGAGACCAGATGGACAGATAAAGGTAAGATTCTGAAAAATAATCTTAAATTTCTCTTTTTGGGTAGGGAAGATAATAAGCATCTTCAAGGTGTAGGTCTGCTTTGCAGCAGACATGCTAGTGATGCTCTTCTAGGATATGAGGGCATTAATGAAAGGTTTCTTACAGCAAAATTTCAGACAGGTATTAAAGACTTGAATGTTATCTGCTGTTATGCCCCCACTGAGGATGCTGATGAAGATGAGAAGGATATGTTTTATGAACAACTACAGGATATTTTGAATTCTGTCAAGAAAGGAGATATTACCCTTGTTCTAGGTAACTGCGATGCCAAAGTTGGTACTGACTATGACCTGTGGAGAGGGGTGATAGGCCCTTTTGTTATTTGTAGCTGCAATGGCAAAGTCTACTACAGGTATGTAAATTTAATGATTTCAGAATAACTAGCACTTATTACAAACACTGCAACATACATAAATATACATGGGTCTCACCAGATGGGCTGCATAAGAATATGATTGATTATATATTAATTAACAGCAAATGGGCTAGTTCTGTTAGGAACACCAGGGCAAATAGGGGAGCTGAAATTGGATCTGACCATTACCTTGTTAAAAGTGTCTTGCAACTTAAACTTAAAAAGTATTGTGCTAAGGTTAAAAAATTTACCTTTAATATTGAAGCTCTGAAAGACCCAGTTATAGCTAAAAGCTTACCATGATAGGTTACTTAGTCATTATTACCGTCATGGTTTGTTTACTACTGAAGTTGAGGAAGAATGGGACCGTTTTAAACAGGCTTTTTTAGAAACTAACATTACTTTATTAGGAAAAAAGGAGCAGAAGATGCAGAATTATTTAAGTGATAAGCCACTTGAGCTTATTGCAGGAATGTCCCTACTAGTCATCAATACCCTACTAGTCATAATAGAAAGCATTACAGAGAGCTTAATAAACGTGTAAAGGATCAGTTAGCTACTGATAAGAATCTTTGGTTTGATGGCTTGGCTGACAAAGCTGAGGAAACAGTTAGACAGCACAACAGCAGAGAGTGTACCAGATAGTTAATGTTTTGTGTGGTAGAAAATGGACAGGTATACATGTATTGAAGGATAAACAAGGTAAGGTTGTAGAAGGTGAGGATTCTGTCATGGCTAGGTGGGCTGAGCATTTCAGTGATGTTCTAAACAATGTGGTTAGTTCTACTCCCATTGTTTGTAATGATGATAGGTGCATTGGTGGCTTCAATGTTTGCCCTATAACAAAATCTGAAGTTATTTTGGCTATTTCTAAACTTAAACTTCATAAATCCCCAGGGGTAGATGAAATTACTACAGAAATGCTTAGAGTTGGTAATGTTTCGGTTACCAAATGGATGACTGAAATTTTGAATATCTTTTGTGATAAAGGCATGGTTCCTAAGGATTTTACCAGAGCTATTGTTATCCCTATTTTCAAAAAAGGTGATCGCAGTTCTTGTGATAACTATAGGAGTATCAGCCTACTCTCTGTTCCAGGTAAAGTTCGTTCCATGATTGTACTTAATAGAATTAAGAATCTGGTTGACAGTCAATTGCGTGAAGAGCAATCTGGATTCAGAAGTGGTAGGGGATGTGTGGATCAGATATTTTCACTTAGGCAGATTCTTGAGAAATGTTTAGAGTTTCAGAAACCTTTGGTTGCTAGCTTTGTTGATTTCAAAAAGGCTTTTGACTCTGTTGATCATCATAATTTGTGGTTGATTGTGAAATCATTTGGTATACCAGACAAATTAGTTAACATAATGAAAGCTCTCTATGATAACACTAAGTCGTGTGTGAGAGTTGGTAAGTCTTGTAGCAATTGGTTTAGCATTACTTCTGGTGTTCGACAAGGGTGCATTTTGTCTCCTTTTCTCTTTAGCTTGGTTATTGATTATGTTATGCGAAATTCACTTCAAGGGAAAGATTTTGGCCCTAAATGGTCTAGAGATCTGAAAATTTCTGTTTATATTATGCTGATGATTTAGCCCTTTTTTTTTCAAATGATGATGTGATTAACTTTTTCATTCGATGTATTGAGGAGACTGGTAGTAGAGTAGGTTTGATACATATAAACAGAGAGAAACTAAAGTGATGAAAATTGGTCAGGCAACCTGTGATTCAGTTATCTGAATGGTTACAGTCTTGAGCAGGTTTCAAAGTTTAATTATCTTGGGAGTTATGTAACAGATACTGGTGATGTGTGGCATGAGATTAACAGACAAATAGGTATTGTTGCCGGGACTTTTAAGAATCTATGGAGAGTGTGGAGAAATAGGCATATACACCTAAAGACTAAAATTAGACTGTATAATAGTTTGGTTCTGTCTAGGGTTAGTTATGGTAGTGAAACTTGGATGCAATCTGTAAACTTGTACAAGATAACAGGAAACTAGATGCTTACTCAGTATCTTGGGCATTAGGTGGTTCAGCTTTGTAACTAATGATGAGGTTAGGCATAGGAATCATCAACCTCCTTTAAGCAGCATATTGTGCAGAGATCGACCCCATTGTTTAGCCATGTTGCCTGTACGGATAATTATAGATTGGCGAATAGGGTTATGAATAGTGTGCAAAAAAGGCTTCAGAAAGTGGGGGGGGGGAGAGAGAGAGAGATCTAGGATGTGATGGGCGCTGACAATGTCAAACAGGACCTTATTAGAATTTGTGTGCAGTGGCGAAATGCATAAGATGTAGCTCAGGACAGATATGCTTGGAGAACTAAATTGCAGGTCTGGTTGGACCTCTGTAGCCCATGGCTGCTTGTGGATGATGATGATGGTGATAAAAATAATTCTAAGAATGCCTAAATAGGTTTAAAGCAGAAAAACATGTAAAACGAAAGAGGAACTTTGTAATTACTTCCAAAGTCTTCTGTTTTTAAAAATAGCCATTTTTTGTTAATTTTCAGGAATTTTTTAAACTTGAATGAAAAATTTGTTAATAATGGTTCTAATCAAATTTTTGAGCTAATAAAGCACTTCTAAGAAATGTCAGTCAGATAGCTTTAACAAGTTGTGATCTTATATTGTAATTTAATAAAATATGCTCCAAATAAAATATATATATTGGTTTTCAAGCTTGAATTACATATTTTTATAAGATGTAAGAAAATTTTAAAACTGCAATTTCTGTTTTTAAAAAATTAATTTTTTTGTTGTACTAAAAACAGATGTAGATGTCTTAGACTTCTCATTTCAGGTCTATCAACATTTATATTTGTCAGTTAAACAGCAAGATCATATAGAGAAAGGACAGGCCATTGTCTCATAAGCTCATCCACAGGGATGGCAGTTTCAAGATATACTGTGTATAGGAGGTTGCATGAATGAGGTCTGTATGCACAAAATGGAAAGGTTTGTGTTTTCCTCACCCCTTCAATGGAAGTGCGTGTTTAATGTGCACACAACACCATTTTTGTCGTACATGACAATGAGCAAATATGTTCTTCATAAATAGTCCAGATTCACTTTGAAGACCCATTCTTTAATGTCTGTTCATCTGAAGAGAATACGGAAATTGCTACAATTGCTGTAATATCAGAGAACAAGACATTTTGATGATAGTAGTGTGATGATCTGGACTAGTAAAGCTCTGCACTGCCAGTAATAAAGATGCGTCTCTCAGGGAGGTACACTCTGCTAGGCAATATAGGAATTGTAAGCTTTTCAGGGGCATTCTTGGCTCTGATTTCACCATTGTTGATGATAGTGCCCATCCCCATAAGATTCAGTCTGTTCAACAGTTTCTTTGAAAGTGAAGATATTCACAGGATAAAATGGTCAGCCAGTCCCTGCACCTGAATTCACTAAGGTATATTTCCTCTTGAGGATATGTTAGATATTTTAGCACAAAATATGCCAACAGTATGAAAACATGTTGCATGAGTTGTATCAGTATATCAGAGGTGATGATGTGTTATTAATATCAATCCCTTAATTCTTGCACTTCCAGTAGTGGAATTCATGCTCTCATATGTAGCACTCATGCATATCATAAAATTTACATCCCACTTTCTGTTGCTGAGTCATGTCACAATACCTTTCCATACCTCATTTAATTATATCATATTTAATGGAAACCATTTTGAGTTATATGCACTTTTGTCCATTATCCTGTATTTATGACTATCCAACAATCATGAGCACCAATGTAGTTACAGTAGGGTCTAGTAGTATGTGACCCCACTCATACATAAATGACCCCCAAGAGGGTTTCTAATGTTGCTCATCAGGTAGGTAGTGAAGGATGATATAGAAGAATTGCTAAATGTTGATGAGCTAGCATATAAAGGCTTATAAGAAATTGTCAAAAGTGCAGAAGAGAAAGAAGAAATAAAGTAAATGTTGTGGGACTTCTGTAAGTTCAGTGAAGTCTTTGAACTTAACCATTTTTCCACCATACTGGCAGAAAATGGCCCTAAACTTTAGTTAGGAGATAGCCATTGATTGGACTAGTCCTTTCAAATTCTCAGCTGTTTTGGGCTGAAGTGGTATGGTGCTGAAAGGGTTAATGGCTAACTGACAAAGTACAGGAGTATGATCCTTTAATGAAATGAAGTTTAAGGATCACTCAGGAAGTGAACAGATGTTTCTTCCCATTAAGAGAAATGTTTGAAAGAGCATGAGAAAAGTATATATATATATTGTTAGGGGCCTATCATCGTGTTCTTCAAGAAAGTGCTGCAAAGAATGCTATCTCCATTGCCAACTTTTGTTATCATGTAGTCTCCCACTGCATTACCATAGAGAGTATCCTTGTACACTCTGGTTCATCTCCTTCACAAAGAAAGGTCACAAAATTACTCCAAAAAATCCCCCTCAAAATTCAAGTTGAAGTTGACCCTGATGACTATTAAAGTGCTGGAGAAAGAGGATCAGGAATAAAAAATTATAGTGTTCATGTACACTATAAAATTTATACTTAAAATTTATGTGTATTTAATTTACACAAATAAAGGTTATATCTAATATATAGACGATTGTGAGTGATTGACTGATGACTGACTAACAGGGGATCATACTAATTCTAAGTATGATGCACAAATCTTAGAGCTCTGAAAATTTGCAGCTAAGGGTAATCCGGGTCTTAGATCTTGGGGAAAAATCTAAAATTTATCCTCGGACATGACTTTTAAGGTCTAATAGAGGTGAAACTTTGATCTACCAGTGCTAGAAACATTGGTAATTGGTGTCTGGTTGGACTGTAGATATAGAAAATATTAAAAAATTTCAGATTCGAAGGGTCCTTTGAGGTCAAAGGTCAAATTCAGATCTCAGTACTAGAGAGCTAAATTTGGTTCTTGGGAGTATTTTAAGTTATAGATCTCAGAAATGTTGCGGAATTTTTGGATACGATGTTCCTTCGAGGTCAAAGGTGAAATACTGGGGGCCAAAAATTGGTGCCTGTGGGTATTTAGAGTTACAGATCTCAGAAATGCCCGTGTAGTGATTACGGTCCTCAGCCGATAGATGGCATTGCTGAAGTGGCGTGTGACGTCGAAGTGTAAAGTATGATGTTGATTTGTAAAGTATGACGTAAAAACGTAACTGTTGGTTATTGGTGGCCTATGGCTCTTTGATTTGTTTCTTTTGGGTAGGTAATATAGAATCACGTGTTATGTGTGTGATTTGACGAGAGTGTGAAGTTACGTTTGGTTTTTTTCGCCATTTTCGCTTGATGACTTCTTTGGATAACATACCTATATGGTAAGAGGTAAGTTCGTGTGTATTATATATTTAATATGTGGGGGGGGGGGTTCAGTGATAGGTAGGATAGGAATAATTAATATGTTCTAGCTTTTTTTTTTAAATTGGTTTGGATATGGTTTGTAATTAGTTATTAAAGATATTTAGGGGCCCATGTAGTGGGGGAGTATGCAAGTTTTTGCGTGTGGGTTTTAAAATGGCGATAGTAAAGAACACATGTATTTTGTTAGAATAGTTTGGGGGTGAATTGAATGTTTTTTTAGTAGTTACGTGTAGTATGGTAATTATTAATGTATTATAGTGATTTATTAATTTTGTTGTATATTTAGGAGTCTTTTAAATTTAGTTATATGATTTATCGTTAATATGTGGAAGCGTCTGGCGATTTTTTGATGTAGTAATTCTGGGTATTGTAGAATTGTTGGTGTGTGAAAAAACGGCAGTTTTTGATGGAGTCAGGAAAGAATGAAAAATTTAGAGGTGGGGTGAGAGTGGCGGAGTCGATAGCGTGCCAGGCTTGTAATCTGAAGTTCCAAGGTTAGAGTCCGAGCTATGTCAGCGTTTAGATTTATCTCGGCGTATTTTCAAACTCGGCTCATAGTAGGGGACACTGATGGGCTTGGAAAGGCCGCCGTCCGTCGGTTAGGATGTTAAGCCGTGGCCCTGTATGTGGGAGAGTTATACTCTGTGTACGTTAAAGAACACGTTGGATGGCCTTTACAGGAAGTTACTGTCTCCCAACAACTGTTCTAGTGGGTCCCGTACCTTCTGTGAGCCTTCGGGGTTCATGTAATCTCGCCATTTAGCCCATGGTGTGGGAAAAAAGTGGGGGCTCAGAGGTAAAATGACAATGTAATTTAGGGGAGGGTTTTTTGAGCTGTAAGATGTTTTTTTTGTCAGATTTTTGTTTTGGGGCTTTTTTTATATAATTCAGTCGGCGGTGCACTGTTTCCGATTCTCGTGTTTTTTGGTTTGTGTTGTCTTGGAGGACATTATTTAGTTTTGGGGCTTTTTTATAATTCGATCGGCGGTGCACTGTTTCCGATTTTCACGTTTTTTGGTTTGTGTTGTCTTGGAGGACATTATTTAGTTTTGGGGCTTTTTTATAATTCGATCGGCGGTGCACTATTTCCGATTTTCACGTTTTTTGGTTTACGTTGTGTGTGAGGTTGGTTTCGTGGAATTGTGGTGGTTAAGTGTATATTAAGAGAAAATAATTTTTTGGGGTAAATTATATTTCGTGAGAATGTGAGTTGTCGCCATGCTTGTGTTGGGTATGAGCTGGCTGATTTGCCTATTGGTATTTTCATTGTGCTTTATTTGGGTTGTTGCGTATGAGGTGGTTGATTTGCATATTGGTATTTTCATTGTGCTTTATTTGGGTTGTTGCGTATGAGGTGGTTGATTTGCATATAGGTATGTTGGTGGTGGTTTCTTATAAGGTTGGAGTCTGTTGTACTTTTAGTAATATGTGTAATGGCTTCCAATAGTTTAAATGTAGCGGCAGGTGGACCTCGTATGGTCTTAAGGGACTTTACCCTGCTGTTTGAGAAATCAAAAAAAGATGAAATTATGTTTTTGCAAGATATTGGTTTGCTCGCAGCAGGGTATGAATGTCCAAGGTGTAGTAAGGCCATGGTGCTGGCCCCGACTGATACAACAAGTGATGGTTATAGGTGGAATTGCCGGAAGAGGATTGGCGGGGTCCAGCACGATAGTAGAAAGAGTATTAGAACGGGCTCGTGGTTCGAGAGGTCCCATCTGTCGCTGGAAGAGATTGTGAAATTGACGCACATGTGGGCGTTTGATTATCCTCAGAGGATTGCCGAAATGGAACTCAGGATAGGATCTCGCAACACAATATCTGATTGGTATTCTTTTTGTCGAGAGGTGGCAATAGATGTTGTGGTTGCCAGGTGGCAGCCGATTGGTGGGCCCGGTACTATTTTCGAGATTGACGAGAGCAAGTTTGGAACCAACAAATACCACCGGGGGAGATACCGGGAAGGTCGTTGGGTGTTCGGTGGAGTGGAAAGAGACTCCGATAAGTGTTTTATTGTTGTTGTTCCTGACCGCTCTACTGACTCCTTGCTTGCTGTTATCAAGGAGAAAATTTTACCTGGGTCTGCGATTTATTCAGATTGCTGGCGATCATATAACTGTTTGAGTGAGGAGGGTTTCGTCCACCTCACAGTCAACCACTCTGTTTCGTTTGTTGACTATGAGACAGGGGTCCACACTAACACTGTGGAAGGAATGTGGCGGCATGCAAAAAATGAGATGACTAGAGGCCGTGTGGACGATGATATGTTTGACAGCTCTCTGGCTGAATTCATGTATAGGAAGCGGCTGCGGAACCAGTCAGACCCGTTTCTGAGTTTCGTGGAGGACATTAAACATCTGTATCCACCCCATGTGCGTGATGAAGTAGCATGAACCACGAGCTGTGGTGAGTAGTATTTTAGTTTTTGTTTAAGTTAGTAGTTTTTAATTTTATGTTTTTGTGCTTAAGTGGTTTTGTTTTTGATGTTAGTAGGTTTATTGTGTTTTGAAAAGAGGGGAGGGGGAATGGTGGAAGTGGTTTACTGTATGTAGGAAGGCAATCGTTTTATTTTTTTTGGATTTGCCACTTTTATGAGCTTTCATTCTGTAATTGACTGTTACGAGGTTTTTTTTTGCGGTAATTTAATTTTTTTTACGTTTGTTTGTGTTTGTTACTATGGTTACGGTGCGTTGCGTTTGACGTAAACTCGGGTTTTTCGTTACTATGGTAACGAAAAAAAACAATCTTTTTTCTAGAAACCCCTGTTTGGGTTAGGGTCTCGGGAGTTGGGGGAATCAACTAAAAGGGCCGTTTTGTTACGTTGCGTCAAAAACAAAATGGCGGCTGAGGACCGTGAACTGTACTACTGCCACAGCATACCCTTACAACTGTGAAGTTCACACTTTTTTTCTGTCACAAAATAAACACAAAATCATGAGACTATTTATACTTAAACGCTCTTTTAAACCAACTAACGTTTATCAGCAAATAAACAGAAATAACAAGATTAAGCAAACGATACAATGCAGTTCATGTTGCCACCACTTTAATTTAACTTTTTGCGCAAAATATAAATTTCGCAAATTGTAACAAAATATTCCAAACACATAATTTTTTGCCGTTTAAACAATCCGGATTTGAAATTTTCTTCCAGCTAATATTTTAATTTAACTGTCAAATATTAAAGAAATTTTAATTTATTCTTTTGGTCACAAATATATGTTAATAACACAATATATGTTAATTTCTCTCAAATTTAAATTATCACAATAAAACGTTTTATAAAATGATTATATAAGCGTTGCTCTAATATAAATTGAAAACTTGTTATTTGGATGATACATCAAAATTTCGATTTAATTTGATTTTATATTTATATGTATAAACAGGTGTACGAACATACTGTGACTCAGTGGAGTGTCGGAGTGAGTGCTAACCGTTTATAACCAAGGGCATTCTAGTCTAAAGTGACGTCATAATCGTTGTATCAACAGTGGGTCCTTCTAGATTACGATTACCGAGTTTTTGGTATTAGTAAAACAGCCAGAGAGTGTAACGTCTATGAAACAAAACGTTAACGAGTTTGGTCACAACAATAATGCACTGATGTTCAAACTTTAAACATAGTTGACCAAATGGGCTATAATAAACAAACAACAGTCGAAAACAACAAGAAAAAAAATATAATAATAAATAAATACACCCTCAAGCAACTGCTTGCCACAGAGGTCTGACAGGAGCCTGTCAGTTTATATGCCATAGTAGAAGATCTGAGAGGATGGCAAGACCTCAGCAGAAAAACAACACATACAACCATGCCTTACCCGGGGCTCGAACCTAGGTCTCTTAGATCAGTAGCCAAGCGCGCTAACCACTCGGCCATGGGTAGGTGCATGCGTATAATTGCGGGCACATGCAAATGTAGGAGAAATGATGCAATATCATGTGACCACATGAAATTTGTGTAAGAGACAAGAACTGCAAATATCTAGTGGTATAAATAACGGGATAGATGTGAAAAACCTCATTTCTTGTTGGCAACGCATACTGTTTGTGTTCGAAGAGATTTTTTGTTATAACAATATGCCACACTGATGGCATATGGATGTTCTGACAAGTGGTCGTACTATAGGGATGTTAGAATCAGGCCGAACACAGAGTTGGTGTGCTCCAATCCGTTGTGTCAAGACTGTGGAGAAGGTACCAACAAACATGAAACGTTAGTCGTCCATGTGCAGGGTTGATCACAATCTACAAAGGCTCAGGACGACCACTATATTTCATTAACGGCAAGACGTAACAGACACATGTCAACGAGAGAGCTCGCTGTACAGCTGTCTGCTGTTCGTGGATGAACGATTTCAAGGCAAATGATATAGAGAAGGCTTCATGAGAAAAGACTTTCGGTGAGACGACCTACAGTTTGCATTTCACTCACTCCGTCAGGGAGAAGAGGCAGGTTGTATGATGCAGACAACCTGCGTCCTCTCCCTGACTTCTCCTGGGACTGGACCGCAAATGAATGGGCCAATGTTCTCTTCTGCGACTAATCCAGATTCAGTTTCAGACTGATAGTCTTCGTGTTGTCTTCTATAGAGAATTCGGAACCAATTATCATCCTTCAAACATCAGAGAAATGCACCATTACAGAGGTGGTGTTTACTTTGGTGTGGCATTATGTCACATGGTCACACGCCGCTCTATGTCTTTTCTGGAGGAACTATGACAGGCATCAGATATAAAGACGAAATCCTCGAAACTTATGGGAGGCTTTTCAGGATATTGTTGGCCCACATTCCTGTTTGTGGATGATAGTAGGTACTTTGTAGGATTGTTTTGGGTTACGGTTTGATGCCAACCTAGTTCCCATCTAGTACCCCATTATCTATGGTTACGACTGAGTTCATATTGGCTGCTTAATTTAATTAAAAATAAGGTCCTTTTCAGACCTCTATAATAATTATCTGCTTTAGGGGTAATTGTTTTAAAACGTTTTATTTCAAATACTAACAGAAAAATCTACCCCTCCCTATAATGGCTATGGCTTTGCTCTGGCTAGTGGTAAGAACTAGATCACTGTGCGGATGCGGTTATCTGCATTTAAAAGTTCTCCGAAGATAAAAAGATAAAATATCAATATTGACGAGGAAAAAACCACGAGAACAAAAAATGATGTTAACGTGGATAAAATCTACTGGAACATTGCTGCAGCAGTGATGGCTGACAGGGGTGTAGCGAAGGACTATGGTTGGGAGGGGGGAGAAATCGAACATTTTCCAACTCGAAAATCAAATTTTGTCAACTGAGAAAATAATGTCTATGTGTGGTTCGTACCTAGATTTTTGCTCCGTTGGCGTTGAGGCAATTTTTACAACTCTCCTACATTTTTCCAGTTTGCTTCCAATTTGCTAACTCTCCTTAATTTCACAAAAAAATCCCAATCTTTACATCTCTCCTAAATGTGACAAGTCACTTCAAATTTTTCAAACTCCAAGATTTTGTCAAGTTTTCGCAATTTTGTCAAATCTCCTTAATTTTACAAACCCAATCCCAATTATCACTACTCGCCCGTGTTTTCCAAGTGGATTAGAATTTTGCCATCTGCCCTACATTTTTGTTAAGTTTCCTCAATTTGTCCAACACTCCTTAATTTTACAAAACAAATCCTAATTTTCACAACTCACCTATATTTTACAAAGTGGATTCAAATTTTGCCAACTACCCTAGATTTTGTCAACTAGCCGTAATTTTACAGAAAGAAATCGCAATTATTACATCTTCCCTGAATTTGCCAAGTCACTTCGAATTTTATCAACTCTTCTTAATTGCACAAGGCACAATTTTCATAACTCCCCTGTATTTTACCAAGTGGCTTCGAAATTTGCCAAGAGTTCTTGGTTTTTCCAATTCTCCTTAATTTCACAAAACAAATCCCAATTTTTACAACTCACCTGTACTTTACCAAGTGGTTTTCAGTTTTGCGAACTTTCCTAGATTTTGCCAAGTTGCCTCGATTTTACCATCTCTCCTTAAGGGGAAGTGAAAGTCATTTACTTGAAATGGTAAATATTTTGGGTCACAACTACACAGAAATGAAAGATTGCTCGATCTAGGAAAATTGTAGTGGATTACAGAAACTTAAAAATAATTTTATGGCTGAGTCAAAAATAGGAAAAAGGGAAAATATTTTTAGATATACATTTTTTTCACTAGCCCTTTTTTATTAATTTCACCACGAATAGATGGTGTTACTATTCCATCACGAATTTTGTTTCATCATCCTAGATTATCCGCCGAATTGTTGTTTTTATTCAAAATCAAATAACATAAACCTTTAATTTGCACAAGTCCTGACGGGTTGATTAGTGACGATAATTTGGTAGAGGTTATTTCCATCATCTGCAGTAATGTTAAAAAATTTGTATTGGTTTGCGACCAGCACACTGTCGGTATAAAATTAAATAGTGATGGATCTGGTTTCCTTTCCACAGCAAATAAATATTATTTTCGAATTCAGGGTCAATCAATCATCACAAATAGGAAATGATGTATTTTGTTTTCTTTAAGTGTGAGGCTGATTCGAAAAATAATACGAATTGAGAGAAATATAACTTTCTGGGAAAATATTTAGCCGAAATTACATAAATTTTACATGTAATGTGTCATCCTAGAGATTGTTGACCCCAAAAGCTATAAGTATGCCACTTTGAGAGACTACGGTATATTCCAAAACTGCCCTACATTTGCCAAGTTGCCTCGATTTTGACAACTCCCCTTAATTTTACAAAAAATGGAAGATTACAAATTTTCACAACTCACCTAGATTTTACGAAGTCGCTTCGAATTTTGCCAAATCTGACTTACTTTGGGGGCAGCCTCCCCCATCCCCCCATAGCTACGCCCTTGATGGCTGATACGTAAGAAAATAAAGGTAATTTGCATAAAAAAAAGATGTGAAAATTCCATGATCATATTCATTTCAAAAGAAAAAAATGCGTTTGGATAAAGCCACAAATTAAAAAGCACTTATGTGAAAGAAGCAATCTTCTTTTTAACAAAGCGGGATATAAATTCAAAATATTACTCGAATGTTGCGCAGAAAACTGCAATTAGATAAATAAAAAATTCAGTCGTGGGAATCACGAAGTTTACAAAGTGAAATTTAGGGGGGAGTTACTGGGAAATGAAAATAAGTGATCTTACCATATTTGTGCAAAACTGCATGTAAAAGAGCAAAATTTAATCAAAAGAACTTGCAAAATTACATTCTGATAAATGTTTACCTAAATGTTTAGTAAAGCATGTTTTTCTGAAAACTGGCTTTTCTTTCACAGTATATTTTTTCACTTAATTATTAGGCATTAATAAATCAATAGACTGATTTGTTTTGAAATAAACATACATCAGACCTCAAGCATTTTCGAAACTTCAAAGGTTATTGAATAGCTATACGTATATGCGGATAAAGTTTTGCAGATTGAAATTCAGTTGCTAAAGACCTTGAAGACACTGTTCTAGACATAATTTTTGCGCTCTGCGCAGAGCTCTAGATATAGCTACTAACTAGTCAGATTTTTAGGAATTTCTCTACCCTCTGAATGGATAAAGAGATAGAGGATTAATTTCCCAACAATATCAAGTACATGATCATCAGATTTTGCAACCTTGTCCTACAAATATAGTTATCATGAGCATACCGATCATCCTACCAGAGCCAGAGATGCACTTTCTGAACCCTAGGCGCAAAATTTATTTAAGATAACTTATATAGAATTTTTAGATATTTCCAAGCGAAAAATTGCTAAGAAGTAATTTTGTATACTGATTATTGTATACTGATGTTGCACGCAAAAAGTACAGAGTTTTGGTTGTTATTATGAAAATTGTTTACTTCATTTTGATGAATTTTGATTTTTTTATGAAAAAAATTAAGGACTTCTTTGGCACACAAAGTATGCGGTCGTCATTTTAATTTTATCTTGAATTAGTTGTGCTTATGCTAAGTGATATTGACCTCTTGAATCATGGGGACTTTATTAAAATTTTCATATCCGTAAAACAACATGCAATATTATTTATTTTTGAGGGGAGGGAGTTATGGACATTTTTGATCACTCTCAAGGGAGGTATGAGAATAAAAAGGTTAAGAACCACTGATCTAAAGCAAGATATAACGAATTTCAAATTTGGTATTCGTCATTTGTAATATCTAAATCAACATAGCATTATTTTTATATTCGTTTTTTAAGTACTATTTGCCATGTTATGTAGTCAATCACATCATTTACTTTGTCAGTCAGCCCTACTTTGTGTGATATAGGTTATAAAATACGAATTTTAAAATTACGGGCACCGCCCAGAATCTTAGTATTATCTATTATAGCGATGACACGAATGCGCATGTTCTGAAATGTGATAGCGATGAACTGCAGGAGGTGGATCTCTATTTTCAAGTGTCCCCAGCCACTTGATTGGCTGATTCAACTAATGCAACCAACAGTCGAAGATCTTGTTACTTAGGAAAAATCTTCATTTGATTGTCCCATGCTCAACAGGCCCAAATTTTTCTGGCAATATGTGCATGTGTTTGAACTAATCTTAAGCTGGTTTGCAAATTTTTTATTTTGACAAGGAAGAATAACGAAAAATTTATTAACGATGAAAGGTTGGGTTGTTTTGCCTCTGAGCGGAACTTTTTTGTACACCATGGGCTAAATGGCCAGGTCACATGGACCCAGAAGGTTGGGGGAGGGGACCCACTGGAACAGCTGTTGGGATACGGATGGTAGCCTCCCGTCAAGGCCATCCAGCGTGTTCTTTAACGTGCACAGGGTATGACTCTCCCGCACACGGGGCCACGGCTAACGTCCCATCCGACGGACGGCGGTCTTTCCAAGCCCAGCGGTAACCCCAACTGACTGTGGGCAGGGTATTTTGCGGAGATAAATCTCAACGTTGACCTAGCTGGGACTCGAACCTGGGAACTACAGATTAGGAACCTGGCGCACTACCGACTGAGCCACCCACACCCCTAACGACGAAGGAAGAGTTTTGAAAGAGTATTAGATATGACAATATAAAATATGCTGAACAGTTGTCCTAAAACGGAATGCTATAATATATTTTAACGCGACATTTCGTAAGCAGTGCTTAGTTCAATTGGCTAAACGCTCTGAAGAGCATTTAGCCAATGGAGCGTTAGCCTTGGAGTCTGACTTACAACTCCAAGGAATCCTGTTTGATACCAGTCGCTCTCTTATTTTTCTTTCAGTCCTTTTTTTTATCATTCATTTTATTTTCATAGCACTTTTTTTTACCATTCATTGTAAAAGAAATTAATATATGTAATAACATATATATATAATTAATCAATATTTCGAATTAAATATAACCAAATACCAGTAGCAAAACGTGAATTTCTGAGTAGGGGAAGCAGTTTTCAGAAGCAGTGCTACAACTAAATCGGAATGCCGTTCTAGTACTCGATGTTTCCGAATCACTAAACCGGAACGCCGTTCAGTACTCGATATTTTCAAATTATTGAACCGGAACGCCGTTCCGGCACTCCATGTTTCTGAATCATTGAACAGGATCGCCGATCCGGTAATTAATGTTTCTTAATCTATGAGCGAAAAATAGTTCTATACTTTTTAAATCAAATATTATTGGAAATTAGTATTATACATTGGGTCTTTTGGAATGGAACAAATGTGAATGAAGGAACAAATGTGGGGATACTGTGGCCTTGCAACAATGTTATTGTGAGACCCAAGCGCATGAAAAAGTTAAATATATATTTTAATATAATTTCATTTTATTTACTGAGAAATTAGAACGAAAGTACAAATTAATACAGGCTGGCCACTGAAAGACTGAAGGGTTTAAAAAAGTCATAACTTGTTCGTTTTCAATCTTTTTTATTTTCTTTTTTTGCAGGTTATAGAGCATCCCTTGGAGATTAAAATGGCTACGTATGATGTCCAGCAACGAGTAAAACTGCAGGCATCGCCAGAACATCGCTTCAGAAGATTTTGAAACTGGATTTAAAAATGTTTCCATATAAGATCCAAATGGTCCAAGCTTTACTACCCCAAGATACTCATCAGCGCCTGCAGTACGCCATTCGATTTCAACACATAGCCACAGATAACAACAACTTTTCGAACAACTTGATAATGAGTGATGCGGCCCATTTTCATTTAAACGGGTACATCAACAAACAAAACTGCAGATTTTGGGGTACTGAGAATCCCAGGGAATTAAAATGAGTTTTACTCGTTGCTGGACATCATACGTAGCCATTTTAATCTCCAAGGGATGCTCTATAACCTGTAAAAAAAGAAAATAAAAAAGATTGAAAATGAACAAGTCATGACTTTTTCAAACCCTTCAGTCTTTCAGTGGCCACCCTGTATTACCCAAAATATTAGCAAAATCGCCTTCAGAAAAGTTGTATAACAAACTCTTAAGTTGAGTAATGAGTTCTGAAGAATATCTCGATTTCGCTCTTTACATTTGGTGTCGACATTATGGAATTGTAATCCAATCGAAAATGGGGTATGGAAAAATATCATCAACTGTGCATTGAAAACCATTTATTAACAAATTCTCAACTAAAAGATAATAATTAAATTTTATTCTTATAGGGATAAAATAAGGCGGGGCTACGGGGCATACCTGCGTATCCTGGGGGAAAAAAGATTTTCTATTATATACAAGTACTGGACAGAAAAATGGAAACAGGTTCATGTTATCTCGATAGAAAATCACATTCAGAGTTCAATAACTTCTTCAATATGATTTTTCAAAGAAAAGCATGTCTAAAAATAAAGATCTAAATAATATCTACCAAAATTTCGATTTTAAAAAAATATTTGTCCAGTATTCAAAGAGTTATGAAAGGTGGAATATCTTTAACAGGCTACAAAAATTCATCCCAAAATTTAATAAAAACAGTTTAAGAGATCAGAGATTGACTCTAGTAGAGTGTAGGGTGCATTGCACCCATTAATGATCTCTTAAAAATTTTAATGTGTTAATTAAAATTTGGGGTCAATTTTTTTTGTAGCCTGTTAAATATTTCAGCGTTCACAAATTAAAAAAAGTTGTTTAAAATATGGATTTAGAAAGATTTGATTGAGTTATTTATTTTCCTTTAGACATATTTTTCACTACAAATCATATTGAAGAAGTATCGAGCTCTGAATGTAATTATCTATTGATATAACATGGAACTATTTCTATTTTTCAGTCCAGTACCTGTATGTATATATATATATAACTCTGAATTATCTCAGTATATACATATCAGGGTGTACTGAGCGGCGATCTACCCCTCATTCAGAAAAGTTATTTAAGAAATTTATTCATCAATGGCCGAATTGTTACTTTTCTTAACTTTAGATCCTAGGATCCTGGGTTCAAGTCCTGCATAAATTACAAGGATATTATGCTGACAAGTTTGTGTAAGATTTATGTGGCAAGCAGCTGCTTGAGGGGTATTTTATTTATTTGTTCACTTACTTGCATTATAAAAATGTTGACCATATTTTTGAAAAACCTTATAATTAGAAATATTTTGGCTAATCTTGGCTATGCCACTGGTTGTATATGAAAGAATTATAAATTTTATTTATTAATAAATGAAACAACATAGTCATAGCCCTCATCCAATTTCAATGGTAAAAACCTATCATTCACTCCCATCTTTCGAATACAGGGAATCTTGAAAAAGTTTATATCAGAGCTACTAAATTGCTGTCTACGGCATAGGAAATATATTCTTTAGCCCTTGAAAAATTCTAATAAAATACAAGGATGGAGTGTTCTCGATTCTTGAATGCATGAGTAGTGGAGCCCCAGAATAGCGTACCCCTTTGCACAGTGCTTTCCCCTATGATGTCACCGGCCACCCCCCTTACATAACCGACCACACCCCTCATTAATATTAATAATTAATTAAATATTATTTAATATTAATATATAATAATTAATCCCCCCTTATTCAAAACCCCTATATTAAAAATTCCTCCCCCTTCACTAAAAATTCCTCCCCCTTCACTAAAAATCCGTGGCGCCCTCTAGTGTATATTGTGAGTACTATATTTAGAAAAGCCCTCAATTTTAGTCGTAATTTTCCCAATTTTGACTCGCCCTCTTTAAAGACCCCCTGGTTGACTCACCTGTATATTTAAGCCTCCTCTTTAAAGACCACGTGGTTGATCCACCTGTATTTTTCAAGCCTACCTGAATTTCATAACACCTGAAAAAGATTGTTGCTGGAGCCATCTAGTGTATATTTTAGCAGGATTTTAACCGAAATTTTTCCCAATGTTTAAAACCCTCATTAAAAAAATCCCTTATCAATAGTTCCGCCCCCCTTTTAAGGACTATCCCACAGTAACCGTTTTAAAAGATTGTCCCGCAGAAAATGAAATGAAAAAATGCTATTAGGTAAAAATAAAAAAAAATTATAAAAAAATTAATAAAAGGAAAACGACGAAAAAATCTGATTTAAAAACAAATTGTTCGTATTTATGAAAAATATTGAGGGGTAATATGGTCTGTTGACCTGTATGGGAGACATAAAAGACCCGCTTCAGAACACGCAACAAGCTTTCAGAACCTCACCCCCAACCACATTTTACAGACGGATGGTTTTACAATCTGAAAACTCCTGCAAAATTATAAAATATTATTCCAAACGGGGAATCATAGGGGACCACATTTTCTTGAAGGATGAATCTTGGATCACGTCAGCCCCTGCGCTGTCAATACCCCTTTGCTTCAATATCAGACGCGATGTCTTAAAAATTTAAAACCCACTGGCACTCTTGATCATAGTTTTTGGACTCGAAATTTTTCCAAGTCCAGAGACGGTTGCCAGCCCTTCTGACTAAACTGCATTGTTACCCCCAATTATACCTCCCTTCGTTTCAGGCCATCACAGGAAATACGGTATGGAAACAATGTTTTGGAAATATCCACTAATCGAAACATCCCATTTCCCCTTTATGATAGGTCAGGTATTTGTTTCAATGTAAACCGTCGGAAGAAGACAAGCCATTTCGAAATCACGCGCCCGTAAACCTCCAAGTGTTGCGCCTCTCTTATTAAAAGTGGACTCCGTCGGACTGAAGGTTGATGCCGTCAGATATTTGTGTTCAGACATATTGGGCACAACACATCGCTATTGCAAAAGTATGATTAATAAAATTAACTTTTTTAATTCCGTTATATCCGTTATCGACATGGTTTAAAACTTTTTATTCATAATACTTATTACCTCTGTATGTTCAGTACATGATGCAAAATATTATTCTTTCCTAGGAAGTAACGTTACTCAGTAACAGTCGATAACCATTTCTTCCCCCGAAGAAAAAACAGCTAATTGTTTGGGAGTAATCATTTTTTAAAAAACTACAGTTCTAAAAGCTCTCACATTTTTTAAAAATCGTCTCTTCCACCGTTTCTTGGCGAACGTGCAGACCATCACGCTGATGAAATTTTATTTCGCGTTGTGACGTTAGTACACACTTGTTCGCTTCACAAGGTCAGCTGTCTTTCATCAGATAAATTCTGTAAAGAATTTTGTACGCGGTTGAATGCTATAGAAAGTAAGCAATGCTAAAAGTACGTTGCGAGTACCCTTGCGTTTCTGCTTACGGTGCGTAAAAACTTTAGTTCCAACATGAATGTATGTTAATGGAGTAGGGGACATTAGTTTTAAGAAATACACTAACCTACTATGAAAAATAATACACTTAAGACTCACTCGATCGCACCCTCTCAACTTACCTGAGCTAATCCACAGAAATATTATTTGCAGCTGGACTGATAATCAAAATTTAGCAAATACTTCAACGATTATATTAGTATATCTATGGAACAAGGTACATGAGAAAGCTTCTTCAATAACATAAAAATCCGCCTAACTATGCTCTGTCATATATGTTCTGATCGGGCCACAGTAAAAGAATTCTGCACATATGTCACAAAAAAACGACGTTCTCACGTAGAGCATACAAGAAGCGACAGACAAAAAACAATGTGCTTACAAACTAAGAGTGTGAAACATCCCAATTCCAGAAATACCCTTCTTAAAAATATAGGGAAATCCCATATTCTCTCCCGCTTCTTAACATTTAACATCGACTCTATTACAAGTACCAAAAGCTCCTACTATTATTGTCGGTTAACTCGAAGAAATGACAGACGTGCGCGTGCTCAGGCAGCTACTGGTAAGGTCATGGGGTTATTTATGCGCTGACCTATGGGACAGTCCTGCCAAGGAGTGTCTAAGGGAGATGAGAGCTAGCTTCCATAGACGTAATGTAAACTTTTCGATTGCAGCGCCCTCTAAACATGGCAAATTCGTGCAATGTAGTGAAGCCACCTAACCAGGGAGAGGAGCGAGTTCCCTGCATTATTTTTCCACCGCCGAGAAACGTTTTCAAATGCTTACACCACATGACTAACTTTACATACACTTTGACTCTGAAAAATGTTCATTTTCTTCATGAGGTACACTCATAATTTGCTTTTCGTTTATAGAGAAAATATCAATATGTAATGAAATCATTTTTTTAATAAAATCCAACTTTGTAAAACTGGTAGTAGCTATGCTAAAGTACAAAATTTTAATATTTTGAACAACCTACAGCATTTAATTTATTATAATAAATTGAGATTTATGTGTCAATGCACGATAACATGATCTTTATAATTATATTTTATACAATTGCTGATATTTTCATTACATATCGTAACGAGTCTTTTATTTGTATAAACGTTCAACAGATGGCAGCAGGCACTTCCCGTATCAACCATAAAAAAAATTACACTGTTAGAGCAAAGTGCAGAAGCCAATGTACATCGATATGCTCCAGGGAACACAAACCTGCAACATACATTGACTTTATGAATTCGCAAGATGATTAAATGTATTAATTTACATATTAATTTTAAAAATTCTGCAAGATTACTCAAAATAAATTTTGAACGACATTTCGAGGTATCATAAAATGTACTCCTGAACGGGATAAAACACTCATTAAATAACTTTAGGGTCAGCTACCACTGTGCCAAACAGCCATAGCTGTTAGATATTTAGAAACACTGGTTAAATCGCAATGTATATACCAATAATAAGACAAACCATACCTGCTGCGGGCCAAAATGATTACACTGCGCATGCGCAGATCGCCCCTTACAGTTGTTTTTGTGCCTGCACATCAATTTGCCACGTTCAGCTTCGGTAAAATTCCGCAGAACGGCGCCACTTACACATCTGCAAAGTTAGTCTCCTTCTCCTTAGATCTTTGGTCCTACGAAGTGAAAACAGATATGCTACTGTTTATCTAAATCATTTACTTACAGGAAGAGCGGCCTGCTCTGTGAGTTTTATCTTCCTAAAGAATCTTTTCAATCCTAACGACAGATTGAAATAATTATCCGTTTCTTGACGAAATGCAGCATTTCAAAATAAGGGATTCTTCTGCCAATAGATTAGCTTCTCAAGAGATGCACTTAAAAATTGATAAGAATCTATGAAATTCAAAGTTCCAAGGGAGAATGCTGTGTATTTTTCCATATTGGGAATGTAATTAATCCTCTTATGTTTAATCATTCCTTGCATAATAAGATGGCTGTCCTTTAGGTTATGAAATATAACTGGAATCTTATTTGGGAACTTAAAATTGAGATTATACACATTATGAGCAGTTCCTCGGAGAAGCTATAGGGGAAGAAGACTATATCCATTCAATGAAAGTATGGAACTCATTCGATATAAAAAACCTAGGCCAATATGACTTGTACACTGACGTGCTCCTCTTAGCTGATGTGTGTGAGAAAACTATGTATCAGATACTATGAAATTGATCCCTGTCATGTTTACACAGCTTCGGGGCTAGCTTCCTGTCAGAAGATGACAAATATTAATCTAGAGTGGATAACCTACAATGTACCTTTTCCTGGAAACAGACATACGAGGGGGAATTTCAGTGATATGCAAACAACAAGCATTTAGAACGAAACACAAACTGAATGCTAGTTTGCTTATTAAAGCTTCACTGTCATACAATCTTAGAGATAAACTAACTCATTATATAACATAATCTTCAGATGCATGTTTCTCCATAGAATCGTAAACTCTCAATATCTAATCTTTGCATTTTCTCATACATCTCGCAAGATAATTAAAGTAACTTGCTCAAAAGAACACAATCACTGATTCCTCTTCCATATGCGTATATTTACTTTCTAATAAACCATACTTTAACGGCCAAAGTAGGTAAATCTCAAGCATCATCTGAGCCAGATTATTATTTTTTCCATATGTATATAGACTTGCTAATTCCTTACATTGAAAATCTCACAATAACCTGAAATCGACACTATTCAGTATTATAACCACGATACAGCTCTAAGTTATGATAACCAACAGATTAAAAGATTTATCTCATAGACAGTAGGTCAGCATGCTCAGCTTCTGATCTAAGAAACCTAGAGATCCATGGTAAGACATGAGTGTTGTTTTTCTACTGAGCACCTTCTACTATGTGGTATGAAAGGATTCTGTAACCGTTACGACAAATAGTTGCATAAAGCCATATTTATTTTTAAAGATACGCTGATTTCGAACTCACTAAGATTCTTATATGCAATCAATAGACATTTGCACTAAGGATGTCTATATTTTCGGATCCGCTCTCATGCTCTTTTCAGGGTTCTGTGTGTATTTTTACAGTTCCCCACTACGTTTCAATAAGCGCGTAAGTAAACTGCGTGTAAAAGGGCGAAGCTGGTTATTTTTAGCTGCGAGCACACGTTTTTTCGACAATGATATGTATTAACATACGTGTTTTTCACTACACGAGGAAATCTAACACACGCATTTCATGTCTAAGATTCGGTTTAGTTATTTTTCCTGCATGAAATTATATATTTCTACACTAGTGTGGAATTCTCAGAACAAGTGGCAATATGCTTTATAATTGTGAAAGTGGTTGTATTTTCAGCAAGGACACGTTTTTTGATAATGTTATGTATTCGTGTTTCACTTGTTTGGAAATCTGAAAGAACACTACCTACAGAAAGTAGCATTACTCCACTAAATTCCATTAGTATGTACTAATTGCTTCTCGATTCTGAGGGCTCCCAGTACCGATCTGTTAGACAATACTTTGCGTTTCAGCCGTTTACCGTACCTAGCGCAAAAAGCGGCTAAGTCTTTCAACGGTTCTTTCACACTTAAATTACTTATCAAGACAATCAATCGCCACATTACAGAAGTAAGATTGAAAAAAAGAAAGGCGATGCGAAAGCGAAAGAAAAGCACCCTACCCGCATTCTCACATTAAAAGAAAAAATATCAAAAACGTAACGTAAGCATTAATCGGTTTGCCTCAAAAAAGCTAAGATACGAAACAGCCCGACAGAAGGCACCCTATGCAAGCAAGGAGAATACAAGTAACATTAGTTTAACCACAAGTATTCATTTTTTTTAAGTATTAGGGTGTTAATTTCTTACAACAACTTTCATTTTTAGTGAAGATGCAAGTCAGCAACATTCAGTTTTTGTGCAAACATGTGAATATTACATGTGACTTTTCATTTGAATGTGAATCAAATATTCACTTTTCTGAACGTGGGTGAAATCGCTCCAATGGAGTGAACTACAGTGAAATCGATTACTCACACAGGACAAGGCACTCACGTTGGAAATAGGTGAGAAATCCTCCAGTTCGAGATCAATTAGCTGAAGGTTGGCCCAGATCAGATGGTTGGGGGGAGGAGCCTGAGGTAGAAGAATTGAACCGATAGTGGTCTGCGATGCTATTTATTGGTGAATTACCAGTATCAGTACTAGCAGAGTTGGAAGAGCTGGTACAAGGTGAAGGCAAACCGGTATTCTTTCAAACACATATCGTGTCTGCTGAAAGAATAGTATATAGAATGTGTATCTATATACTATTCTTTCGAGCACAAATGTTAAAAGATTTTGAAGGAAGATACATGTAACACTTAAAAAACGGTAAATAAGCGATTTTCTGCGTTTTGGGCATTTAATCTGCGCCATCTAGCGGTAAAGGTCACTGTTTCGCTCAACCTTTCCGAATCATTTGATAACATCTTCAATAGAAATTGTCTTTTGAAAGTTTGGCTGTTTCTTACAATAGCATGAACAGTTATTATAATAAGCAATTATAGTATGTTGACTGCATTCACTTTAAGGCTGATTCGAGTAAATGGAAGACAATGTGAATAGCTGTTTTCAAGCAGAATGAAAATCCTGTTTAATTTTACATAGTCATAAACCTATGAATATGTAAAGATGTACGAGAATGTGACAGTTTCTCTGATCTTATGCATAGTATGTTCATGTTTATATCTGTGGTGCATGACATTATACATATTCAACGCATGTCTTTCCAAGTGTATGTCTCTATGCATACATGAATGCTATTGACTGAGTTTTTCTTCATATCTAGTTTTGTCACATACTTGTTTCATGTTTCGTCTCTGTACATGTGTTAATTGTATGTTTGTGTGTGCGTGCGTTGCGTGTACGTGCGTGCGTGTACGTGTGTGTTTGCGTGTGCGTGTGCGTATGTCTGTGTGTATGTGTTTTCATGTTTGTATCTGTGAATGTGTTCATGTTTGTTTCTATGAATTGTGTGTTCAAGAATAAACCTGTTATCTATCTGTCAGTTGCTCGTTACAAAAGAGGATAACACTTTACAAACCTCGACAGATTGGTATTATAGCTCTATTAGGAATTTTCAAATCTCATCGAAAAGTCACTAAACAGATACTTGTGAACTGTGTACTGGTAAGTAAGTGCAAGTCTGTCATTCCTTCGAGTTAACCGACAAGAATAGTAGGAGCTTTTGGTACTTGTAATAGAGTCGATGTTAAATGTTAAGAAGCGGGAGAGAATGTGCGATTTCCCTATATTTTTAAGAAGGGTATTTCTGGAATTGGGATGTTTCACGCTCTTAGTTTGTAAACACATTATTTTTTGTCTGTTGCTTCCTGTACGCTCTACGTGAGAACATTGATTTTTTGTGACATATGTGCAGAATTCTTTTACTGTGGCCCGATCAGAACATATATGACAGAGCATAGTTAGGCGGATTTTTATGTTATTGAAGAAGCTTTCTCATGTACCTTGTTCCATAGATATACTGATATAATCTTTGAAGTATTTGCTAAATTTTGATTATCAGTCCAGCTGCAAATAATATTTCTGTGGATTAGCTCAGGTAAGTTGAGAGGGTGTGATCGAGTGAGACTTAAGTGTATTATTTTTCATAGTAGGTTAGTGTATTTGTTAAAACTAATGTCCTCTCTTCCATTAACATACATTCATATTGGAACTAAAGTTTTTTACTCACCGTAAGCAGAAACGCAAGGGTACTCGCAACGTACTTTCAGCATTGCTTACTTTCTATAGTATTCAACCGCGTACAAAATTCTTTACAGAATTTATCTGATGAAAGACAGCTGACCTTGTAAAGCGAACGCGTGTACTTTATTATTTATAATTTTATTTCGCGTGTACTAACGTCACAACGCGAAATAAAATTTCATCAGCGTGATGGTCTGCACGTTCGCCAAGAAACGGTGGAAAAGACGATTTTTAAAAAATGTGAGAGCTTTTAGAACTGTAGATTTTTAAAAAATGATTACTCCCAAACAATTAGCTGGTTTTTCTTCGGGGGAAGAAATTGTTATCGACTGTTACTGAGTAACGTTACTTCCTAGGAAAGAATAATATTTTGCATCATGTACTGAGGATACAGAGGTAATAAGTATTATGAATAAAAAGTTTTAAACCATGTCGATAACGGATATACCGGAATTAAAAAAGTTAATTTTATTAATGATACTTTTGCAATAGCGATGTATTGTGCCCAATATGTCTGAACACAAATATCTGACGGCATCAACCTTCAGTCCGACGGAGTCCACTTTTAATAAGAGAGGCGCAACACTTGGAGGTTTAGGGGCGCGTAATTTCGAAATGGCTTGTCTTCTTCCGACGGTTTACATTGAAACAAATACCTGACCTATCATAAAGGGGAAATGGGATGTTTTGATAAGAGGATATTTCCAAAACATTGTTTCCATACCGTATTTCCTGTGATGGCCTGAAACAAAGGGGGGTATAATTGGGGGTAACAATGCAGTTTAGTCAGAAGGGCTGGCAACCGTCCCTGGACTTGGAAAAATTTCGAGTCCGAAAACTACGATCAAGAGTGCCAGTGGGTTTTCATTTTTTAAGACATCGCGTCTGATATTGAAACAAAGGGGTATCGACAGAGCAGGGACTGACGTGATCCAAGATCCATCCTTTAAGAAAACGTGGTCCCCTTATGATTCCCCGTTTGGAATAATATTTTTTAATTTTGCAGGTGTTTTCAGATTGTAAAACCATCCGTCTGTAAAATGTGGTTGGGGGTGAGGTTCCGAATGCGTGCTGCGTGTTCTAAAGCGTGTCATTTATGTCAACCATACAGGTTAACAGACCATATTACCCCTCAATATTTTTCATAAATACGAATAATTTGCTTTTAAATAAGATTTTTTCGTCGTTTTCCTTTTATTAATTTTTTAAATTTTTTTTTAATTTTTACCCAATAGCATTTTTTCATTTAATTTTCTGCGGGACAGTCTTTTAAAATGGTTACTGTGGGATAGTCCTTAAAAGGGGGGCGGAACTGTTGATAAGGGGTTTTTTTTAATGAGGGGGAGTCAAAAATTGGAAAAATTACGTCTAAAATTGAGGGTTTTTCTAAATATAGTATTCATAATATACACTAGATGGCGCCACGGGTTTTTTTAAAATAAAGTGGGAATGAAAATTTTAATAAGGGGTTTTTATTAAAGGGGGTTAAATATTAATTAATTATTAATTATGAATATTGATTAGGGGTGTGGTCGTTACGTAAGGGTGTGTGGTAATATAACGTGACCGGGAGGGGGCGGGGCCGATGACATCATAGGGTCAAAGTACTAATTGCCCTATAATGCGACTACACTACTTGCATGTAATTTTATTAATTGCGGCTTTTGCATTCAAGCCGCAATTTTTCGGCATTTTTATTATTTTGCATTCAAGTTATAATTCTTTTAGCTTTTTACTACTTTGCTACTTAACTTTGCCTTGGATGTCGAAAAATATTGGTATTGTGATGAAAAAACTGCGATAAATCGATCGTTTTAAGTTTACGTTTTCTTTCTTAATCATTATAATTTCTGCATTTCATTGTGATATTATAAAAACTTATAAAAGTTATTATCAATATTATATGATACAAACTTATAAAAATTATTATCAATATTATACGATACAAACTTATAAATACGTGCTTTATATATTATGAACTTAAAGTTTTCATTTGACTTCTGTGTGAAATTCGTTCATGCATGCATTCCAAGTCTCTCGACTGAGTAATACAAGTTCTAAATACATTTAAAACCACTTTAACAGAAAATATAATTCGCAGCATTAAATACTGAATTTATCTGGTAGTAAATCTGGCAACCCTGCCGAAAGAAGTGTTGGTATTCTAGAGTACAAGCTCTATATAGATAGAGGTTGGCCATCTCAAAATTGGACGCCATGTTTTCTCGTAGCTCGGATTGTTTAGCGTGCATAGCTAAATAATATTGCAGGGTACTTATGGATTCTGAATAAAGGTAGGGTAATATTTCATACAGATATCAATGTTCATGACTGGAAGCACTTTATAAAACGTCTAAAAAAGGAAAAGGAAATTTTAGGTTTATTTTTTTAACAAAAGACATAATTTCGCTTTGTTGTCTGTCCTGTAGACATCGAACTTTTTTATTTATACAGATAAATAAATAATTATTTTTGTGTTAGATAGATATTAATAATGTATTACGATGTGTATTTTTCGAATATCCTTAAATTTATAACTGCGTCCTCTAATGGTGGAAAAAGTTGAAGATCCCAAAAATTTCAAACGAATATTTCAAACGATGCAATTATAGTAGAAGTTTGAAAATTTGGTGTTGAAATATGAAGGTTACGAAGTTACCATTGGAAACAATCACTTGACCCTTTAGACCCAGAGGGAAGGTGAATGCAACTTTTTTTTTAACAGAAAAGTGTGTTTTTAGAGATAAATTAAAAATTCTTTTTAGGTTGGACAGGTATTGATGAAATATTACAATTTGCATTTTGCAAATTTCCCAGAAGCTAAAATTGCGCCCTCTAACGGTGGAAAAAATTGAAAAATCTCAAAATTTAAAACGAATATTGCAAACGATGTAGTTATTGTAAAAAATTTAAATTTTAGTGGTGGAATGTGACAGTCTTGAAAATTCCATTGACAATAGTGAGTTGACTGTAAGCCGAACGTAGGTAAGAAACGGAACAGTTTAGTTTTAAGAGATAATTGGAAATCTCTTTTTTCCTTGTTTACTAATGAAATGTAATGCGCATTTTCAAAGGTAGTTTTAATTTAGATCATTAGAGATCACTAAATATCGAAACTGCAAAACTTTTAACGAACGTTTTAAGTGATCTGTTCATCGTAGAAATTTCGTTGTGTACAGTTCTGTTATGGTAGAAATTCTACTGACAGCAATGCCCACTATTTTCAGAGGAGCGAGAGAAAAAGCAACTTTTAAAATTTAAGAACTAAAAGGCAAATACTTCTTATATTTTATACTAATAAAATACTGCTATGCGCATTTCACCCATCGTATATTAAAAAATAAATAAATAACCCCTCAAGCAACTGCTTGTACAGAGGTTTGACAGGAGCCCGTAAATTTATACGCCATAGTAGAAGGTCCATGAGGATGGCAGGACCTCATCAGAAAAACAGCACGAACATCCATAATTAAAACTTTTAAGGAGTGAAAAAGCTGGCAAAGGAAGACCTTCATTCTGTTTGAAAATAAGATTCCCATATGCGCCAGAGGCGATATGCGTTCTTCTAATTATTTTTCACTTTCAGTACCCTCTGACAGTGGAAATTCAAACTACTGTATAATTGAGAAAATAAACTATTAATATTTTATTAGTATCTCTAATGTGCAAAAAAGTTTTTCATTTATCTCTTAAAGCAGAAAGTTTTACCAATGGGACAAATCATTACTATTAGGATAAACCACTTGACCATTACACTCTATGACCAAAAATTTAAGTTTGAAGCAAAAATAGATCGTTCGCAATATTTATTTAAAGATTTGGTATTTTACAGCTTTTTTCCGCAGCTAGAGGTCGCCTTTCGAGTTTTAATATACCGCTTTTAGCACTCTCTAACACTGGAAATTCCACTGGGTTTTCGAAAAACCTAAATATTTATATTTTTGTGGAAAGAAATTTTGCCGACATACGGGATGTCAGAGTATTCTAATCTGTTGAACTAACGCTGGCATTTTTCACAAAAAACATTTATTAATTTATAAACGTTTAAACGTCTACAGGTAACGCTGAGATTATCAAATATTGTTTAAATCATTACTAATTTTTTAGTGCCTGTAAAACAAATATATATATATTGCTTCGTTTATCTTTTAAAAAACAAATTTTTTTTTCGCAACCCCTTTTTGGCTAAGACGGCAAAGCATTGTTGCCATTGGAAGGAGATGGTTGTTAGCCACTTAGATTAGCAATAATAATGAAGTGAAATGCAGTGAAGTGAACTCGAAGGGGTCCAGTGCAAACTGTATTCTTTGTGAATTAAAGGATATTTGATACCATAAAACATTTTTCTTTATAGTGAGGGGTAAGGGGTTATGGGCCTGTTAATGACCTGTTATTGAGGGGTAATATGGTCTGTTAACCTGTTTATGACCAATTGGTGTATTCAGAGTGTTGAAGTGGGGGTTGTGGGTTGACAGGGGGTGGCAGAAATTTATTCTTGAAAGTGGGCATAAATAGGGTGAATAGATGAAGGTGTTGCCTTAGCATTGTATGTGTACATTTCCTGTGATGTGAATGTCATAACTGGTATTGTCTGTGATGTAGAATGACTTTAATTTGGCAGTATTTGGAGTGGCAGGAGTGCAGAGTAGGAATAGAAGTTGATAAATTGACAAATTTCTCAGTGGGAATCCAAGCATCTGGCTGTTGGTGATGATTTTTATCTGATTTGCAGGGTTCTATTTGAAGTAGTTAGCAGGTAGTGAAATGTGGTGCTATAATAAATGGTAACAGCAGTTATATTCAAGAATGTGAACTTAGGATCATTGTAAAATTACGCCGATTACATAAGAAAAAATCGTACACAATAACTAATAAGTCCTCCCAATCTATTTATACAGAAATTTATGTTTTAGAATTTTTTTAAATCCTTATACAGCTTTCAAAAGTTTCACTCTGCTCTGCAATATGTTTTGTGAATGATATTATAGGTATATGCATATGCTATTTTTTTACATATTATTTAATTCTACAATTATCGTAATCATTTAATGATATTTCAAGAAGAGTTGTACCCCATCGAATTATTTCGTTAAGTTTGTCAGATGATATTTAGGTGTACAAATGTGTTAACAATTATAAGAATATGTAATTGCACAATGTTTAAATTCCAGACATCCAATTAAATGGGAAAATAGGGGTTGGGAAATCTCGATAGAACACGTTCCAGCTTCTGTGATATATACTTCTGACAACTGCTTTAATATTTTAATGTTAATTCATGTGTTGTTGATTAGTAATTGATGAATGATGACTACATGTAGGTTGTTAGACATTCATTGCTGTGATTAAGGTTAATTTTGCAAGCGGGGAACTTGATTGTGATAAGTTAACCCACCACTTTCCATGCCATCATACTGAGATTGGCTGCTACCGGCAGTCAATTTTAATTGCACCACTCGTGCCCAAAAAGGAAGAGATATCGCATTTCACAAGTAAGAAATTAGTTAAAGTTTGATTTCATCAAAGAAAAATTTGTAATATCAATTGTTACAATCTTTAGCAAATAATAATCATAGCAAATATATGTAATAAAGAGAATACATACTACCCATTTGAACAACTAGAATCACTGCTAATGTTCATGTAATAAAGTACAATAAATCATAAAGTATGATTTATAAATATGTAGTCTTCAGTCTTCATTACTCTTAGATTGTAATTTTGAGGGTTCATTCTAATAGCTATCTGTAAAACCTGAAGAATGAATAAAAAACAAGAAGTGCTTTTTTATTAATATATATAGAGAGAGAATTGGAAAATAAAATACCAAACATGTATTAGTTAATTATAGCTGAGAATGCCTGGTTTATTTTGAACATGTTTTCTGAACACTTCAAGTGAAGAGTTATATATATAAAATAAACATCATGGCACAGATATTTTTTTTTACAAACAAGTAATTCCTCTTGTATGCAAAGTATGTATATTCAACAGCATTTGGCAAATCTTTTGAAAATGCACATATTTCAAATAGTGACTCTTCCATAAGGCAAATATAGACCATGTTGTACAAATGACATGTATTTGGGACATCAGACTGTCAGCAGAATTTTTTTTAAATATATATATGGTAACTAATATTTCTCAGTGGTCAGTATGCTCATGATTTTCTTCTGTATTGTTTTGCTGTGTTGCCATTCTGCTGAGGTCTTTCTCACAGATCTTTTCTGTGGCAAATTCTGTCAGAATTCTGTTAAAAGCATAATTTGAATGTGAAGGGTATATTTTGAATTTTTTTTAAATCCAGTTAATAAATGGGGGGGGGGGATGTTTGAATCTGCCACCACATAAGTCGTGAAAGTTAACACAACTTTCATTTTAACCCTGGATGAGTAACATAGGGTACTACAGCACCCCCTGAAATTTTTCCAAAAAAGTTACACAGCAACATTTTGAACTCTCACCAATTAAAGTCAATTAAACTTTCAAGGTTTCCTTAAGAACTTTTGATATGCCTGGTATCTTGATTTATTTATGACACTTGGGTACTCTGAAAAGTTCCATCTTTATCTACATTTCTTTTGTACTGTAAGTAATCTGTTTTCCACACCACTCATTTATCAGTATCAGGTGCAGATGTAACTGGGGAGTGTCATCATTTCTGTGGTGGACCATTGTCCCATCCCCCCCCCTGAGAATAACCACAATGGAGGCCAACTTGGTCACCATACAGATAGTTTTGTGTGATCTTTGGATGGATAAGAACTTAATGTTACATGAACTGATTCAATCATTTGTATTTCTGAAGCTGGATTATTACACACAGATATAAATGACCACTAATTTTTGTGGTCAGATGACAAATTTTAGAACAGGCTTATGAATTTTTTCTATATGATCAATTCTGCTTGCTGAAAAATCCATATTAGATTAAAAAAACCCAACATAATCTGGTGTGCCATCAGAATCTCAGAGATATTTTTGCTCTCTTCTGCAGGTATGGCTCTAATTACTACACAGATACAAAGCAGGCCCATATCTAGTAAAAACATAACGTTGGGGGAGTTGTCAAATGAGTAAACTGAACTATGAAGATAAAGCAGACCAAGAGAGTGTATCATCATTCTTAACAAATTTACCTCCATTTTAGTGGTCTAAAAATGTCTCTTGAAAGTTATGATGTTTAATAATATTTGGCCTCCTTTCTGGTTTTCATTCTCAGATGTATGAGGCAATGGTCCATCACAAAAATGATGACACCTTACATTCACATCTGGATCTGATAATGATAAATCAGTGCTGTGGAAAACAGAGCAAATATTGCAAGAAAAGGATACACATAAAAGAAATGTGATCTTGATGGAATTTTGATGTGTCTGATAAAAAATTTTCACCTCTATCAGTCTGCACATTTCTCTCAGATGCCAAGAAAATTTGGTGAATGGGAGACTGGCTCAGTCAGCATACCAGACTTCTAACCTGCTACTTTCAATTTCCACCAAATGTCAGTACTGTGCTTGCATTCAGATTGTTTTCTATAAAAAAAATTCCCATAAAACTCCTACTATGCCCTCACTGGAAAATACAATAATAATAACATATATTGTAGGCAACATCAAAAAACAACTTTGATCTGCTTTGTCTATATAATATTAGAAAAATACATATAGTTATACTTTGTTTTAAGGTTAAATTTGAAGAATTACTGTGACATCACTAACACTGAAGATTTTAAGGCAGTTTAAATGCCCACATAACAGATTAATAGTATGACCAACATGGGTACTCTGAGATTCACTCTAATTCAAATGGGGAATATATCATTATTGATAACAATGTAGTAGCTTTTTGACTGAAGTGCTTCAGTATTCACCAACTCACATTCTTAAATTTTGATGAAAATGAGAAGATAAAATGGCTTGGTCAATATATATTCTGATTTAGTATAAAAGGTTATATATGTGTCATGTATTAGAGCACCTAATTTTTTTTTTCATTTTTAAACCTAGAAATCCCCTTGTATCTTTTCCACTATTACTTTTATTATGAGAGGGGGGAAGCTAATTTGGATTATCCATTTTTTACCTATAAATGTTTGTTATTAAATGAAAATAAATGCATGATAATTTTTTGTACACATTTCTGTGATTTATTAATTGTGACCTCGACAAGTAAGTTTTAAGTTCTCACGAAGGTTGAGGTTCCTCTGAGGGACATTCTTTATTTTTTGCCGCTTGGGCTAAAAGGTGAAGTCTCAAGGACTCTGAGAAGGTAGGGGAAGGGGATCCACTGAACAGCTGGTAGGAAATAATGATAGCCACCCATCAAAGCAATCCAGTGTGTTCTTTAGTCATACACAAGGTGTGGCTATAACACACGGGGTTACAAATTAACTTCTCATCTGACAGACAACAGCTTTTCCAAGTCCATCAGTATCCCTTTTCTCAATGAAGGCAAAATGGGATAAATTCTCAGTACAGGCACGTTTGGGACTCAAACCTTTGAACTGCACATTATAAGCCTGGCAAATTGGGTTTCTATGTCATTGAGGCTCAATTTGTTATATATATATATTATATGAATTATATTCATATTGCTAAGAATTTTTGTGATAAAATTGTATTGTCTAACTGTATAATGATAGGAAATAGTTAAGAAATAATAGGAAATCACAGATATGCACCTGTTGGTGATATGTTGACAATTTTCTCCTTTATTTATTCATTAGTTGGGTGGGATCTGAGCCTACAATTTTCTGATAACATGTTAGGTGCTCTGATCACTAAGCTCCAGCCACCAAACAACTAATCCTTATGCTTGATGCAAAGTATGTTGACTTAAATGAAAAGCAATGCATCTTGGCATGTGCTGGTTATGTACACTAACCTGGAAAGTACCTTTTAGACCAGAACCAGTCTTCAATTACAGTCAGACACATCCCCAATGACCAGGCCCAGATCTACGAAAATTTGAAAGGGAAGCAAGATACTTGATTTCTAATGCAATATAACGTTTCCCCTCTCCATTTTATGGGTTTTCAAAAAATATCTTGAAAAATGCAAGAGCACCCAACATATTATCAGGAGGTCATGGGTTCAGATCCTATGTGGCTAATCACAATTTTACCTCTATGTTTATTCGAGTTTGAAATTTTTTATGATTACACACATTGTAATTTATGATTATTTCAGTTGACATTACTATATTTGGGAATGCTACAGAATCACTGCCTAAATTTTGTGATAATTTACTGCTATGAAAACATACTAAGCACAAAGCACTTAAATTTCCAACATTTTCTAATTACATAAGCAATATGGTAGAAGAAAATTATTTCAAGCCCATGAATCCCATCATGCTGACAATAGTATGTGAACTAGATTCTACTAGATCCCTTTTAGTAGACTATTAAGAAGAAACATGTACCAATCCCCCATCATTTTTGGTATTTATAAGAGTGCTTTTTCCTGTGTCAGAAATTGTAATTTCAATACAAAGCCAGCATTTGGATTTCTTTCTGTATTTTCTTGCAAAACTTACAGCAAAGTATTACATTCTCAGCAAAAATGGTAAGAGGTTCATAATCACTGATATACACCCTTTACATGGCCATTGGTCGTTCAATTCTCCTCAACTTTCCAAACCGGTTGACCACTCTATCCTATTCTACCTCGTTGTGTGGAGTAGAAACCTCGGTTCATCGGAGAAGGCAATCTTTTTCTACTGTTCAATAACAGTAGTCCCGTGCGAATTGCAGGCGTTGCCGATGGACCTTGATTAACATGGGCCATTTTTCCCATCCAATAGCAAAACTTTAACACAGAAACTCAATAATATCGAAATTTCTTTCTGTATAAAAGTAGAGGACATAAGTTAGTAAACAGTGTAATTTTCTATGTATAACAAAACACGTAATCTGATAACAGAGTAACTTCTACATAATTCTTGTTTAAAAACAATACTGCTTAACATGTCACATCTTCAAATTTGCTTTTCCCTCATCAAATGGTTTGAAATCCTTCCCCAAATTTTATGTTATTCTGCAATAAAAGCATTCTGCAGTAGTGATTCTGAAAGATTATCTGTTTGCAGTTTTTACTATCTTCAGGTTGCTGAATATTCTTTTTACAGTAACATTGCTTATGTCGTAGAACTAGGCAACACTCTACGACTGGCCTATAGTATTGAAAGAATATTAGTATTCTTCATAGTATCTTCGATCTGAAGATGAATGTTAATGCATCAATTTTGAGCCCTCTAACACCTGTAGATCGATATTAGACTTTTGACCATGAAGGAACCATCACATCGAAAATTTCGCAACATTTCCGAGATCTACAACTCAAAATGCCCAGGAACCAATTTTTAGCTCCCTAGCATCGATAGACTTAAAATTGACTGTAACGTACCCTCCGGATCGAAATTTCATAACATTTTCGAGATCTACAACCCGAAACACCTGCAGATGCTAATTTTCGCGTTTCTAGCACTCGTAGGTCACGGTTTGACCTATGCAAAAACTATCAAACTGGATATTTCGCCTCAAAAGACACGTCAGAGGTCAAATGTAGGATTTGTTTCGAGATATACGATCCGGATTACACCTCGGTGCAAATTTCCACAGTTGTACCATTTCTGCACTATAGAATGATCCACTGTCAGTCAGCCTTCAGTCACTGACTTAAAATCGTTTATGTACAGGGTGATTGTAAACTCTTTCAACAAAAAAAGAGGGGTGATAGTACACATCAAGACGCACAATTTTTGCAATGGAACCCAGGGTCGCATTCCACTCCTTCCGCCAGAAAAGAGTACTTTCGAAAAACGCCACGCATGCACAAGTATTTACAAGCGGTACATGAAAAGCACAAGATGTAAATCAGGTGCGCTGAGCAAGTGCATAAACAATTAAGAACAAACTTTTAAAAACGCAGCCGAACCCGTTCGTGGACATTACTGTGATAACGTCACACGATAAGTGACGTATTCGTGAAGGACATAGAAGACTACACATACGAGGAATTGTCGGATATGCATCTGATGTACGGCCAAGCAGGTGGTAATGGACGTGAAGCACAAAGATTATACCGTGAGAGATTTCCCAATCGTCGTATTCCTTACCGTTCGACCTTCGTCAGTGTTGATCGAAGACTGCATGAAACTGGCTCGTTGGCTATCTCATTGAGTGATACTGGACGTTCGCGAAGTGTGCGGATACCGGAAATGGAAGAACGTGTCTTGCAGCGATTTGAAGAAGTTCCTTCCACAAGTACGCGAGTGGTGTCATCCGAAATGGGAGTTTGTCAAACCTCGGTGTGGAATTTCCTACATGAGGCACGGATGCATCCCTTCCACGTGCAGAAGTTCCAAGCTTTGAACGAAGATGACTATTCCCGCCGGGTAGAGTTTGTTAGATGGATGCTCCAGATGAACAACATTAATCCGCAATTTCCCGCATTAGTGTTATTTAGTAATGAAGTCACCTTTACCCCGGAACACATTTTCAACAATCACAACCAGCACGCTTGGGCTCAAGAAACTCCACACGTCACTGACTCTCGTAAACGCCAGCAGAAATTTGGCGTCAACATCTGGGCAGGTATCCTGGGTGGTTGGTGAGTCCTTACCTCTTGCCACAAAGATTGACCAGCACAGCGTACCGTGTGTTTCTGGAGCAAGTGCTTCCCGGTCTGTTGCAGGATGTTCCACTCACCACACAGAGGGACATGTGGTTTATGCATGATGGGCCCCCAGCACACTTTTCCATCGAGGTCTGATACTTCCTAAATGCAACATATCCCGGGCGGTGGATTGGATGGGGTGGACCTGTGGCTTGGCCTACAAGCTCCCCGGACCTCAATCCACTAGACTTCTGGGGGCACATGAAAACACTTGTGTACGAGATACCTGTGGACTCCCTGGAAGATCTCATCGTGAGAATCGGTGTTGCAACGGACAAGACCAGCACCACACCAGGAGTGTAGGAGAGGGTGTGACAGTCCTTCATTCGCCGGTGTGGGCTGTGCAACAACGCCCTCAGACGCCACTTTGAACAGCTACTTTGAGTCTTTCTTTGACGCGAATGTAATTAAGCAACTCATAAATTGGTTAAGTGCATTTGTTTTCATGTTGAAGGATCAACGTGGATATGTAACTTTACACTTCTCTGGCGAAAGGAGTGGAATGCGACCCTAGGTTCCATTGCAACAATTGTTTGTCTTGATTTGTACTATCACCCCTCTTTTTTTGTTGAAAGAGTTTAAAATCACCCTGTATATATATATGTACATATATGAACGATGAATTGTAAGTTCACAAACCGAAAATAATCAGAAATATTCAGCGTTTTTTACTTTTATACGTTTAAGCCTTGAAATATCCATAAAACAATAGGCCTGCATAAATTATTTGCAAAAATGAATTATTTGCTACCGTTCACAACGCACAACGTAATAAAAAATTGAATTAATCGATAGGTTAGAGCATTTTAATACAGAATAATCATGATACTAATAATTTGCGTATTAAAATTATCTAACCTATCGGTTAATTCAAATTTTTATTACTTGAAGTATATTTTATAGTTTGAAGATGTGACAAATAACATAGGTATTAATATGTGAAGTTTGGACTCGAAAATTGTAATAGAAGACCTGGCGTAGATATCCTTGTAAATTGTAAAAGCAATTTAAAAGGTTATAATTGGCTAAACAAGAAAGACACTAATAACTTGTATTCTTGTTTAGCCAATTACAACGATTTACAAGGATATCTACAATGATATCTACGCCATTAGACTTCTATTAAAATTGGCGAGTCCAAACGTCACATGTTAGAACATATGTTACATCACATGTCATTCGAAGAGTTTACCAAAGAGCCAATCAAAACGATCACTTCAGCGCTCTGATATATAAAGAGCAATGCGATTTGTTTTGATCGAACGGCCATCAATTTTCTTGGTTTTGAAAAAAATAGACTTGCTCAAGCATTCTCTAAGTTTTAATAGTTCAGTTAAAATACTTAGGATTAATGTGCATTTGAATGGTAAAATAATTGCATAAATGCTTCTATGTTTAAAAGTCATTGTAAAGCGAAACGTCCATAGAGGGTAATGTTAACAAGGAAAGAATATCGTTCCCAGCGCCCTCTACTGGTATGGGACACTTTTTCTGCTAGATTTTAATAGGCGAATGCCACACTATACTTATAGGCACTATAGCAATAGTAATAAAACTTAAAAATCAATAGGTGTATTAATATAAATAGTTGAATTATTATTCCTTAAAATATTGAAATACTACACCTCAATACTCTACAAGTAAGTATCAAGAAGAAGCCCAGATCTAGAAAACAAAATAAGAGGGGTGGGGTTGGCAGGCAGCCGAATCGGACATGGAACCCTTTCCCTTCCTCCCTAGCTCGAAATTATGCGTTCAGAGAGTTTTTCCTTTTGATATTCAATTAAATGATTTTTCTTAATAAAAATAATTCATTTAGAAATAATAAATTTCATATTTGTTTGCAAGAAAGCAAGCTAAGGTAGGAAAATGCGTTTTGCTGAAAGGTTTCTAGCAGACTAGCTTCTAAATTGATCTTCAACTATAAAACAATTTAGCTCAGACCTTTGGCTGGCATTCTGCCTGGAAGAAGTCAAGCAGAAATCATATAAACTATTCTTCTTATACTAGGAAATTACCCTAGTTGAGCCCAAACAGAGCAGGGTCGGATCTAGGAAGGGGCGACGGCAAGGTGACCAACCCCCTCTGCAGAATGCTAACGAAGGGAATAGAGGTAAAATATATTAAACTCCTTTACATTTTATTCATATGTCAAAAAAAATTTAAACACGTATAAAACGAAGGAGGAAACGATATATCGCATTGGAAATCAGTCTCTTTACATTTTTCATCTTTACATTTTTCAATTTTACATTTTTCAGACTGTATTGTTTTTCCTGCCTCCCCCCCCCCCACCACTTTTTTCATTTTTCAAGTTCAATTGTGTTTCCTGCCCCACTTCCCTCGCTTTTTTCTAGATCCTGGCCTGAAAAACAGTGTAGATTAGAAAGCAGGAAATGTCGCAACTTTACTGCAGTAACAGAGAAATCCTTGATTTGGCACACAATGCAAGGCAAAGAATTTGAAGTGGTAAAAACAATTTTCAATGAACAAAATTAAGACTGAATAATAATCTCCTAAATAGCTATGAAATATATATTTTAAGGAGTGAATTGAATATATGATATTTAACTGAAGCATTGACTTCCCAATTCACATTGTTCTCAAACTGTGGGATTATAATTGTGCTATTTAGTCTTTCATCCTAAAGCTGAGCAATTGCTTCTCCGTCATTCAAATAAGCGGATCATGTTGAACAATCGATAATTTTATTTTCATTTTAACACTCTGAATCACTGTCGGCGAAAATCTCGTCCGTTTGAAAGAGCTGCTGATAAATTCTTCCTTTGTTAGAGGTCTTAAACGCTTCAACATTTTGTCGAAAATAAAGAAAAAAAGATTTTACATATTTCTAAATAACATGGATATTTGCTATTGAAGTTTTGCTCTACTCCGATTGTTTCGGTTTATATCGAATGCAATAGAATGGTGTGACCAGCCACCGATGGGGAAAGTTCTCGTGGTACAGCATGTACCAGCGCCGCGATTTTCGTGGTTCAATTGTGTGGTACAGATGCTGTACCAGACGTAAGGAAAAGGCTATATATATATATATTGAATCTACTCAATATTAAGTACAATATTAACTTTGTAGTTCATAATTAGTGTTAATTTCAGCTATAGGCATTATAATTGGGGCAACCGTATTGTATGCTAACGTTGTACAAAGAATGAAATACTATTTCGGATTACATGAGCTTTAATGTTAGTTGTATCTAAAATTCTGAACAGCTGTACGACACAAATGCCATCGCAGTCGAATCTTTCTTGATGACCAAAAGGAGAGTGGACTTTTCACAGTCGGCTTCAACGTCATGTACAGTCAAGTACGGCAAGCGGCTTGGATACTGCCTCCTGTGCTTCATACTTCCATGGCTAATAGTAGCATAAAATCGATGCTAGCGCTCCTACCGATCAATGGGCAACCAAAGTTGTTTCATTCCCACACAACCACAATCTCCACATAATACCCATAAGATATCTATGATGACCACTAGATATCTTATGGATATCTTGTGGAGATCGTGGTTGTGAAGGTTAATTTTCGCCACACCCTGATTGGTGCTGCATACTCTTTGATTTTGTGTTTATTCCTGTAAATTCTTTTCTTTCTCACAAATTGTTTTTAATGTAAACTACGTCTCAACGTTAAAGCTAATTTACAGTTGGAAAGCATGAACAGAAGAAAAGTCAACAACCACGCGTGTGTAAAAATTGAAAAACAATAATTGATAGCAACTAATTACTTTTCATGATCCGATGGAACATTAAGCTTCACGTTTGCAGTTGAAAATCTAAAGCTCTCTATATATAATGTTAGACTGACATTAGGTAAATCGAGATATAATTTATCGATATTAATAAATCCAATATTTTATTTCTAATGAAGAATTCGTAGACAATTTCGTAATATTTGTCCAGGTAAAATGATCGCATTTTTGTACTGTTTAATCATTTGCTGTTGCTTACCTGGAGTACGGAATACCCTACTTGAATAAAAATGTAAATTTGGAAATTTTTGGGACCTGATACTTTAAGAAATTCGATTGTAATTTAATCGATTGGCCTTTCCTCAACACCGATTAAAAATTGAATAATAATGAGTAAGTCTTGCATCATCTTGTTTCTTTCGAGAGTTGATGATACCAGTTTCATTCTGTTGTTGAAATTCATAAAATTGATTATTAGTATTAAGCGTTACTAATGTTGTGGTGCATCGTTCAGCGACCAAATTAAGTAAATTGAATCTATTGTTCGTCACAATTGCTTTGTTAAAACCAATAAATCACAGAAATATATACTGTTACGACAGATGAACGAGCCACAGATGAAATAGTGACTTCGTGACTTAACGTGGCTTGGGCCCTCATGTGTGCTTCTGCAAGAGATTTAATTAGCCAACGAATTGGAACTTAGAACCATTGGAAGAATGAAGAAAAAGAGAACATTGCAGTGTGTAAAAAGTTGTGAGATCTGAAAGGACGTTCAGATGTTCTGAGTCAGTGCGCGTTAAGTGAAAATAAGTATCTTTTATGTGATGTGTGCGCGGGCGGTAGTTTTGTTTTGCTAGTGTGATAAGTTTAGTGAACTAGCACAGGACGAGAGTTTGTTTACGTCTGAAGATATTCAAGTGACATGGTAAACAAAATGAAGAGGTAGTATTTAGTAGAGCAGACGGAGCTGATATTATATGCTCTGTACAAAAAGGTTAATGACTTATGCAATATAGTAGTTAATTTGTTTATACGGTACTTCATCCATATTATTCTTTGTAACAATTTGCATTGTATTGTAATTGGTTCTAAAATATAGTTATTAATACTCACCCTCAGTGCCTATATATTTTGTAATTCGCAACAGTATTGTTGCGAATTACAAAATTCCATCCATTGTGTATTGTTGCGAATCCATCCATGTTATGCATTGATGATATGTATTGTTGCGAATTACAAAATTCCATCCATTTCCATTGTTGCGAATTACAAAGTTCCATCTTTCAACGTCTGCCCTACTTTTCAACCAATGAAATCGTTCCCTGGCTTTGGCTAATGTCTTATTAACACCGAAGTGTCCTCCAGTGGCACTATCATGTACATCTTACATCACAAGTTCCACTCGGGAGCGAGGAAGGATTATCTGCCAACGGATTAGCCGTCCAGTCTGATTCTCCCATCATCTGTATAATACACCGTCTTTCTTTTTAAGGAGTCCCACTGTGCCCAGTAACTTTTAGTAGTTGGACTATACCTCGAGATTTGCTCCCAATTAGGTCTTACATCAGATTTTTCAATCAATTCTAATATTGGTTTTATATCTTCATCATCTAGTTGGGCCTTTCTGATTTCAATTGGATTCCAGATGTTAGGGGTATCACTGTTTGCTTGTGTCGATACTATTTGTCTTATTGGCAATATCTCTTTAGTTCCAAATTTCAGTTCTGCATTATAGCAATGTTTACAGTTGCCAATACCTGGGCGTCTGGAAAGGGCATCTGCATTCTTATGCATTTTAGCACTTCGATATTCTATGGATAAATCGTATTCTTGTAACCGTTGTATCCACCTAGCGATTTGTCCTTCAGGGTTTTTGAAGTTTAATAACCATCTAAGTGCAGAATGATCAGTACGTATAAGAAATTTCTGGCCATAGAGATAATGATGGAAATGTTCTATTGCTTTTACTATTGCTAAAAGTTTTTGAGTGTTACAGAATAATTCCGCTCTGGTTTGGATAAAGTTTTACTAAAGTAGGCAATAACTTTTTCTTGTCCGTGTTGTTCTTGTGAAAGTACAGCACCAACTCCTGTGTTACTTGCGTCAGTATCTATTACGAATTGTTTTCCAGTTTGTGGGTACGCTAGCATTGGTGCTGTGGAAAGAGTTTCTTTAGCTGTTAAAGGCTATATCGCATTCGGTGGTCCACATAAACCGCTGGCCCTCTTCTGTCAGACGATGTAATGGCCTTGCGATGTTGGAGAAACCTTTGAGAAATCTTCTATAGTAGGTGCAAAGTCCAATAAAACTACGAAGTTGATGAACATCTTGTGGTGGAGGCCAGTCTCCTACAGCTTCTATCTTACTAGGATCAGTCTTAATCCCTGATGTAGTGATCACATGACAAGATAATGAACTTCTTGGTGGAACAGTTTACACTTTGTCAGTCCCAATTTTAACTTGGCTGCCTTAAGTTTTTCAAATACTTGACGAAGATTTCTCAAATGTTCTTCAAAGGTTCTTCCAAGAACTATGACGTTGTCCAAGTAAACCAGGCAGACCTCCCAAGACAAACCTTTAATTAGGCAACGAATTGGAACTTAGAACGATTGGAAGAATAAAGAAAAAGAGAACACTGCAGTGTGTAAAAAGTTGTGAGATCTGAAAGGACGTTCAGATGTTCTGAGTCAGTGCGCGTTAAGTGAAAATAAGAGTCTTTTATGTGATGTGTGCGCGGGCGGTAGTTTTGTTTTGCTAGTGCGATAAGTTTAGTGAACCAGCACAGTCCGAGAGTTTGTTTACGTCTGAAGATATTCAAGTGACATGGTAAACAGAGTGAAGAGGTAGTATTTAGTAGAACAGACAGAGCTGATATTGTATACTCTGTACAAAAAGGTTAATGACTTATGCAAGATAGTAGTTAAGCTATTTTTAAGGTACTTCATCCATATTATTCTTTGTAACAATTTGCATTGTATTGTAATTGGGTTTAAAATATAGTTATTAATACTCAAACTCAGTGCCTATCCATTTTGTAATTCGCAACATTTGGTGTCTAGGAATGTAGATAATTTATTGAATGCCGTTAACTAGAATTATGGATGAATTAGTAAAGTTGATGAATGACATTAAAAGTCAAAATAGTGATATAAACAATAAAATATGGAACTTTCTAGTCAACATAATAATATAAACAATAAACTATATGAACTTTCTAGTCAAAATAGTGATATAAATAATAAAATATGTGAACTTTCTAGTCAAAATAGTCACATAAACAATAAAATAGATGACCTGGCCGTACAAAATAATGAGTTGACAACTGAGATAGTTTCTCAAAAAGATGACTTGAAAGCTGAAATAGCCGCACAAAATAATGAGATGAGAGCTGAAGTGGTTTCTCAAATTGGTAAGATTTCTGATAAGTGTAAAGACATTATGACCGAACTAAATAGTGTAAAAGATGATCTTGATAGTGTAAAGTTAGATTACAAACATGAAATTGAAATTGTAAAAACTGATTGTGAACGCCAGTTTCAGATTTTGAGAAATGAAAGGTTACTTGTGAAAATACTAATTCTAGTGAAAATAATGTTATTACACATATCGCTAGAAATACAACTAAACCTTCTACATATGATGGTCTATCATCTTCGACAGTATTTAAAACAAAATTTGAAGTTATCGCTAGAGCCAATGAGTGGAATGAATTCCAAAAGGCCAGTTTTCTTGCAGCTTCCTTAAGAAATTCTGCTGCGGAAATTTTGCAGTCTGTTCCAGCAGAAAAACGACTTGATTATCAAAGTCTAGTTTCTGCATTAGAACTAAGGTTTGGTGATAGTTATTTAAAACAATATTATGTGACTCAATTTAAACATCGCATGCAGAAAAATGGTGAAACTTTGCAGGAGCTTGCTAGTGATATTGAGCGTCTAGCTAGATTGGCTTATAGTAACTGTCCACCAGAAATTCAAGATAACTTAGCTGAATTACAATTTATTGATGCTATTGCCGACCTTGACACTCAACAATCTCTCAGGATGTTTGATGATGAATCTTTAAAGTCAGCTGTGGTACATGCTATGAAATACGAGTGCTCCAGGCTTTCCTCCCGAGCGAACAAACGTACAGTAAGATTTGGGAGTGCAGAAGAAACTGTAGAAAAGGATAATGAAATGAAAGAACTAACCAAAGCCATACTATATGTTTTGAAAGATATAAAAGGTTCTTCTTCAAAAACTACCACAGACCTTCAGTGTTCGAATTGTGGCAAGACCGGACACATTCGTTCCAACGGTAAGAGGAAACAGAAATTAGTCAGTCTGGCGGGGCAAAGGCTGGCTGTTGATTGGTTGGCCCCAGGGGAAGTCGCCCACGTTTCAACATTACATGGTGAGCATAATGGATTAGTAGCTGATGTAGCCATAATTGGAATACCTTGCCGTATGATAGTCGACACTGGTGCAAATGTAACTTTACTGAGAACGGATATAATAAAGAAAATAATACCTCACCCAAACTTGAATACTATACAGTCTAAAATAAGCCTACAAACAGCCACTGGAGATCGTGCAGAAGTCCATAGAAAGATAGAACTTAACATCCGAGTTGGTAGCTGTCTGGTACACCATCCAGTTTACCTCGCTGACATCTACGATGAATGCATATTAGGCCTTGATTTTCTTAAGAAACATGGATTCAACGTTACACCCATGATAACCTATTCATCTATGAGACAGAAGAGATTTCTCTGCTTAGCCGGACGTCTGATTATTTATCAAGTGTAACTTCAATATTAGTGACGGAAGACACAGAGATCCCAGCACAAAGTGAAGTTATAGTCCGTGGACATCGGGCGGAGACTTCTGGGGCCTTCCGATTGGCAGTTACTGACGCCTCTGGTAAAAGAGCTTTGGCTCATGATATCCTGGTTGCAAGGACTTTAGTCAGAATAGATAAAGAACAGATTCCTATCAGAGTAATGAACTGTAACAAATCCAATAGAATGTTAAAGAAAGGTGAAGAATTAGCAATATTTGAAGCTGTTACCTGTGTAACAATTATAAATAAAATAGAAGTTACTGATTGAAATCAAAATCATACAGACATCCCTTCTCATCGTACTGAATTATGGAGAGAAACAAGACGAATATTAACTGAAAACCAAGCTGTTAAGGCCGAGAACCTATTAAAAGAATTTTCTGACATTTTTTCTGCCACATCAAATGATTATGGCCGTACTAACCTGACAGAACATAAAATCGACACTGGTGATTCTCCTCCAGTCCATCTGCCAGCAAGAAGGCTTCCATTGGTAAAAAGAGAGGAGACGGAACAACTCATAAAGGACATGGAAGCTCAGGGCATTATAGAACCATCACAGAGTCCCTGGACATCACCAGTAGTTCTTGTCAAGAAAAAGGATGGATCTACACGATTTTGTGTAGATTATCGCAGATTAAATGACGTAACAAAGAAAGACTCCTTTCCTTTACCCAGGATTGATGATACACTGGACACTTTATCTGGGTGAGAATGGTTCTCAACATTAGACTTAAAGAGCGGCTATTCGCAAGTTGGTATACGTCCTGAACACCGTGAGAAATCAGCTTTCACTACAGGGAATGGACTTTGGCAGTTTAAGGTGACACCATTTGGACTTTGTAACGCACCTGCGACATTTGAATGACTAATGGAGTCGATGCTCAAAGGTTTGTCTTGGGAGGTCTGCCTGGTAAGTAAACCAGGCAGACCTCAAGATTTTGTGTAGATCCAAGTAAGGACAACATCATAGTTCTTGGAAGAACATTTGAAGAACATTTGAGAAATCTTCGTCAAGTATTTGAAAAACTTAAGGCAGCCAAGTTAAAATTGGGACTGACAAAGTGTAAACTGTTCCAGCAAGAAGTTCATTATCTTGGTCATGTGATCACTACATCAGGGATTAAGACTGATCCTAGTAAGATAGAAGCTGTAAGAGACTGGCCTCCACCACAAGATGTTCATCAACTTCGTAGTTTTATTGGACTTTGCGCCTACTATAGATGATTTGTCAAAGGTTTCTCCAACATCGCAAGGCCATTACATCGTCTGACAGAAGAGGGCGAGTGGTTTATGTGGACCACCGAATGCGATATAGCCTTTCAACAGCTAAAGAAAACTCTTTCCACAGCACCAGTGCTAGCGTACCCACAAACTGGAAAACAATTCGTAATAGATACTGACGCAAGTAAAACAGGAGTTGTACTTTCACAAGAACAACACGGACAAGAGAAAGTTATTGCATACTTTAGTAAAACTTTATCCAAACCAGAGCGGAATTATTGTGTAACACCAAAGAACTGTTAGCAATAGTAAAAGCAATAGAACATTTTCATCATTATCTCTATGGCCAGAAATTCCTTATACGTACTGATCATGCTGCACTTAGATGGTTATTAAACTTCAAAAACCCTGAAGGACAAATCGCTAGGTGGATACAACCTTACAAGAATACGATTTCTCCATCGAACATCGAAGTGGTAAAATGCATAAGAATGCAGATGCTCTTTCCAGACGCCCATGTATTGGCAACTGTAAACATTGCTATAATGCAGAACTGAAATTTGGAACTAAAGAGATATTGCCCATAAGACAAATAGTATCGACACAAGCAAACAGTGATACCCCTAACATCTGGAATCCAATTGAAATCAGAAAGGCCCAACTAGATGATGAAGATATAACACCAATATTAGAATTGATTGAAAAATCTTATGTAAGACCTAATTGGGAGCAAATCTCGAGGTATAGTCCAGCTACTAAAAGTTACTGGGCACAGTGGGACTCCTTAAAAAGAAAGACGGTGTATTATACAGAAGATGGGAGAATCAGACTGGACGGCTAATCCGTTGGCAGATAATCCTTCCTCGCTCCCGAGTGGAACTTGTGATGAAAGATGTACGTGATAGTGCCACTGGAGGACACTTCGGTGTTAATAAGACATTAGCCAAAGCCAGGGAACGATTTCATTGGTTGAAAAGTAGGGCAGACGTTGAAAGATGGAACTTTGTAATTCGCAACAATGGAAATGGATGGAATTTTGCAATTCGCAACAATACATATCATCAATGCATAACATGGATGGATTCGCAACAATACACAATGGATGGAATTTTGTAATTCGCAACAATACTGTTGCGAATTACAAAATATATAGGCACTGAGGGTGAGTATTAATAACTATATTTTAGAACCAATTACAATACAATGCAAATTGTTACAAAGAATAATATGGATGAAGTACCGTATAAACAAATTAACTACTATATTGCATAAGTCATTAACCTTTTTGTACAGAGCATATAATATCAGCTCCGTCTGCTCTACTAAATACTACCTCTTCATTTTGTTTACCATGTCACTTGAATATCTTCAGACGTAAACAAACTCTCGTCCTGTGCTAGTTCACTAAACTTATCACACTAGCAAAACAAAACTACCGCCCGCGCACACATCACATAAAAGATACTTATTTTCACTTAACGCGCACTGACTCAGAACATCTGAACGTCCTTTCAGATCTCACAACTTTTTACACACTGCAGTGTTATCTATTTGTATTCTTCTGAATCGTTCTAAGTTCCAATTCGTTGGCCAATTCAAATCCCTCGCAGAAGCACACACGAGGGCCCAAGCCACGCTAAGTCACGAAATCACTGTTGCTTGTTCATCTGTCGTAACACTGCCCCTTTCTTAGGTGTTGTTCGTCCCGAGCAATTCTGGATTCCGAAGCTTCTTCAGTTCTTCGATGAAATGGCAGGCACTGAGATGTCGGGTTCAAGCCACTGTCTGGAACGTTGCCCTTTTTTTAATGGATATTATATTCCCTTCACCCTGTGGATATATATTTTTTTCTTTTTTCTATATTTTTTAATTTTTTATTTTCTTATATACCTTTATATTTGAATAAGTACGTAGGAACATGGAGGTAGGAAGATAAGAGGAGGAGCCCTAAGCACTTGAAAATGATGCTACGGCGACTGCGCGGCAGCCATGTTGTTCTATTCAAAATGTTGATCAGTAGTATAGGTGAGTAACGAAGTGTTGCGCTATAAAAATTTAATTTTTTTTGACATTTGTATTATGGCAGCCTGTTCAGCTTACGGCTGCACGAATCGCCCTTCAAAAAAGATACCAGGAATTACCTTTCATCGGTAAGTTTGTCATTTTTATAAAAGTTTAAATAATTATATAATGACACAAGCAACTTCGTGTTGAAATTACGCCGCTATGAAATCGGTTTTATTTCGAGTTACAAACCTCGATTCTTCATCAGATTTTTTTTTTATTTTCTTCGGATTGTACTCAGTGATAAATGTGAAGATGTACTTCTTATATTGATTGATTGATTGATTGATTGATTTTACGTTACACTCATTTGAGAATTCCTTCTGCAGGCTTTCTCAGTTAAAAAATTTTGTTGGCTCTAATTGAATATTAGTGTGTATTCTATTTAATGGATGATGAATTGACATATTTTAAATAGAGGTGATTAAAATATCAAGGAGTTTCTTTTTTGCTTTTTTATTTTATTTTAGGTGGAAATATTAGATATTATTTTGATTAAATATTTCAGTGTTTAATATCCTCTCTCTTCATGATTTAATAAGTTCAGTGTAAGAAGGGAAAAGCAAATTACAATAAAGTATTTTCATAGGTGAGAAATATAATCTTTCTTTTTTTTAAAAATTTGGATAGCATTTAAGGGTTTTGTTTAAATGCCCCCTTTTTTTCTTGGATTGAAGTCTTATATTTTGGAATTTCTTTTTAGATTAATGTATCTGGTGTAAATTGTCATAGGTGAGTGTCAGCGATCATTAGTTAGGGTGAAAAGTTTTCAAATTGTTTAAATAATTTTAGTTAAAAGAGGAGAGGAGAGTTTAATGCTTTTCTCTTTTTCGTTAATTCTTCTGATAGGGTTCTAATTGTCCCTTTTAAGGTGAATACTGAATTTATTTAATTCTGTATGGATTTCAAATAGAGCGAGTTTATTGCTTGTAGATATTTTATTTTTACTTTTGTTGAGGGGTAGGTTAGGCGTACATGAAGATAGGTATGAGAGACTGAGGAGTCAGGCACTGAGATGTCGGGTTCAAGCCACTGTCTGGAACGTTACCTTTTTTTTTAATGGATATTATATTCCCTTCACCCTGTGGATATATATTTTTTTCTTTTTTCTATATTTTTAAATTTTTTATTATTTTTGCTTAGGATAATTTTTAGTTGCTTTTCTTTTCATATAGTTTTTCAGATATTATTTTGAAATTTTCCTTTTTGGCTGAGGAAGGATGTATTCAATCCTTATGAGATTTTTTTTTTGAGAGATTGTAATAATTGTGTATTTTGTATTGATTGTTAACTCTGGTTGAGGGAGGAGAATGAGCATGAGATGGGGGAGAGATGTGAAGCTGAGGGTACAAACATAGAGCTGGTGGGTTCAAGCCACCATCTGGGGCGTTTTTTTTTGTCTAAATATATATATATATATTTAGTTCTTTTTTTTTTACTTTATATACTATTGGCTTTATTTAGTCTTGTTAAGCAAATTTTTTTTATTTTTGTGGAATGAGAATTTTTTTAACGTAAAACAGCTATTTTCTGAATCTTACAAATGTGATTTTTTTGCAGTTTAAATACTGCTATTGCATATAATATTTGGTGTTTTATCCATAAAATGTTTCCTGCTATTATCAGTGAAGTATAAATAAACTTTCAAAATCTGGTAATTGTTTGTTATTGTCGTATTCAACGAAATACATAAATGGTTCTGCTATACAGTTATTCTGTATGGAAATATTCATTGCATTAAAAAAAGCAATATAAATTCCAAATAGCTTAAATGGGCTTTCTCTTAGTCGTAAAAAAATAATCTTCCCGTATATAACGCACAGTAAAACTGAGTATAGCACGTGAAAATTAGGCTTGATTGCAGCGGCAGACGGTTTGTTTTGAATGCAACAATATGGCTACCACCCTGCTGCGTCAGCATCATTTTCCTTGGACAGGGAAAGCGCGTTAGGGCGTCTCCTGTCATTCATACCTCCGTGCATAGGAATCATATATCTTGAAGAAGTTACGGTTTTTATTTTTTTAAAAGAGTTAAAGCGTTACTTGGTCTGCAAGTTCTTATGGGATACTCACATGCACAGATTTTGGACTGTTATAAACTTCGAAGAATTTACGAAATTTTTTCGCGGTTTTAATCCCCTCCATGTTATTGACCTATAGAGAAATTTTAATTTCAATTCTTATGAAAAAAATAACGAACTTTTGTTCATACCGAAACAGCTAGAGCTTATGGTTTTTTGACGTTCGTCTCCTATGTTTATCAAAAAATTGTTTTTCTCGATTGATAACACTTATTTCTTCTTTATTCCATCATCTAGCAAAAGATTTATTTTCCCTTCTGCTTTACTCTTCGATGCTTTGTTCTGTAGGACTTAAATTGGGTTGTTTTTATCTCTCAAAGTCACTTTGTCACACAATGGACAAATGGACATTCACAAAAACATCAATTGCCTAAAGAAAGTTGGTGAAGGTCCCCACTAGATGGACGTTAGGAGACATAGATGTAACCCATCAAAGCCATCCAGCATATTCTTTCACGTGCACAGGGTATGGCTCTCCTGCACATAGGAGACTTGGCGTAAAGTCTTATCTGACAAACGGTAGCCTTTTCAAGCCCAGTGGTGCCCCCTTTCTCATTAACAAGCAAGATGGTGGTTAGAAGAATTAAACATGAACGCTGGCACAGATAGGATTAGAACATGAGAACTGTAGAGTACCAGCGGAGCACACTGTTACATGCAGACTGCGTCTCTTGGTCAGAAAAAGTTTCAATTCGATAATCTCTTATTCATCAGTGGCGAAGTGTGACTTTCCCAGTAAGGGAAGCAATTACCAAAACATGCAACTAAATCCAAACGCCGTTACAGTACTCGATGTTTTCGAATTATTGAACTGGCCTACATAGAATACCTTCGTAGGACCTAGGCACTCTTATTTTTATAGGACCATGCCCATAACAGTTTAGTTATTTTTTTTATTTTAATTCTATCAAAATATTAAAGAAACAATTACATTCTAAGATATTTGGGAATTTGCGCATAAAAAAAGGTCGAAAAGTGAATATTATTTAAGCTTTCTATTTGGTTTTTAATTTCCTTAAAATAAATTGTGTAATTTGTTATTGTTTTCTCATATTTTAGTAGTTGTCATAATTGTACATATACATATTTAATTAAAAATATATTACTTTCGATTTTGAAGTGTTATTTTTATTTACGCAGTTTAGATTTTTTTCCCATGTGAAATCGTTTCATAGGTCCTTTAAAGCTCGTACGTCTTAGACACTGTACAAAATTGATAAAATAACACTTCGGCAGACAACTACTTTAGTAGCGATGATATTAAATAATGTTTCAAAATTAATATAATATGCATATTGTTCCATATATTGAGAGATGAGAGGGAGTAATTACAATTGCAGTGGTATTACAGTTGATTACCATTACAGTGGTGTTAAGGCCACTTTCCCCCGACTAGGCTTTTTTACCCATTAACATGGGCGTCCGCATAGGGGGGCAAACGGGGCACTTGCCCCCTCCGGGATCGAGTATAAATTCTTGTTTCAACTAATTCTTGCTTCCTTTACATTGTAAATTTATATGCATTATGCATGTGTTTTTGTATTGATGCAGTACTGTATTCTATAATCTACTTGTGGAAAAACCCAGAATAATTAAATAAATAAAAATTTATTGATGTAATTATTTGTCTCCAATATTGCCCCCCCCCCCCCCCCGCCACTGGAAAATTTTCTGCGAACGCCCGTGCCCATTAATACATTTTTTTTAATTTGAATCGTTCTAGTTGAATGTCTTTTGAAAATTCCATGACATAAATTACTAAAATTGTGCAATTTCATATATCTGAAACGCGGCAGTCTTTCTGATATGAACTATTATAAATTTTCCTGCCACTTCGGTGTATCGGTCCTTTATTTCTTGATTCCTATTTAGAATTTGCATCTGGTTTAATATAATTTCAAGTTATAACCTGCATTTTGTTATAGGTAAGGAATTGAATTTTTTAGGAACATGCCATGTGGCTGATGCTAAGCGATGAGTTCCTTTCAAAACATTAGTAGAAGCAAATCATTTTCCTGTTGGAACAAAAAAGAAAAGTTTAATACAGAAACTTAATAAACTTACAAACTGGTTAAGAAAACCTGTTTGAACAAAAAGAAAAGTTTGTATAAGCAAAACCTGTTTGAACAAAATGAAAAATTTGTATAAGCAAAACCTGTTTGAACAAAAAGAAAAGTTTGGATAGGAAAAGTAGAATACTCAAGTCTTACTATTATGCCTATACGTTTAAAAAATTGCTAATTTAATCGTTATCGGGATGTGCAATATGTACACTCAAAAGAAATTCGTGAATACTGAAGAAGGCGAGAAGACGCACAATTGTGCTTTACAAGTTTGTTATAATAGGAGCCAAAAATTCTTCACAAGTTTAGTGTGTGGCAATCACTTCTTGTATCAGCCAGAGAGTGACACATTTCATTTACAAGAACAAGTCGATCTATTTGAAAACTGATTATTATACAGGAAACGATTCCCTAAATGCGTTTCGTGTTTTTCTACCTTAATATAATAGTAAAATAAAAAATTGCACTTGAACCGACCCAGTTATGGTATTTTTCGCATAACTGAGTGATTTTTTGTACATATTTTCATAAGGTATTATATGTCATGAATATTGATATTTTAAATATTATTTCTATTATTTTTTATATGTACATATTTATGGTATCTGTCTATTTTGTTCTTGTGATATGGTTGTCTGTAGCTCTTTCTGTGGTCTGGGAACGTCGAATTGATGACGCCGCACCTAGTGCACGAAAGGCATCGAAAGTGTGAGACTTTAGAAGGTGATCTACTTCCTGTGATGATAGGAACGGAAGCCGAAGCCGCTGTCATTGCGGGCGGCCTTGATGAGGCACCTTCTCCCAACTTCTCTTGTGCACGAGCATGGTGTTGCCCACAGTGTTGCTCACCGGATGACACTTTATGGCACTGATGGGTGGTGCTGTAGCGCTGTTGTCACCTTGAGACCTTGTCGACATTGAGGGAATGAGCCAGTGGAGGGAAAGGATATAGCGACGTGAACAGAAAGAGACTAGTTTCGGACTTCAAGGTATTCAGAAATGCGTTTCTCGGGAGCCTGAGATATTGTAGGTCTCAGGGTAGTGTTAGAAAGATTGAACCCTAAATGTAGTTTGTGTGACTTAGAAAAACTAGAAGTTTGTGTGACCAGGTATATATATGAAAGGTCTGTGTGACCATCCGATATAAAAGTCTGTGTGACAAACAATAATCAGTCTCTTTGACTAACAGAGAACGGAATCACTAGAAACGATAGAAAACCTCCTAAGAGGTATCCCAGCAACAGGAAGGCAACACTGATGAAAAGGATAGAATAAAGCTCATGTTAAGTTTGTAACAAGTGTCTTCTGATTATCCATCGATGAAAGGTGAATACATCGCGGGGGGAAAAAATTCCTCTCAGGAGTTATGTAGTATTGGGCGGATTATCAACGGGAGCAACACTCAAAAACACTCGCATTGGATTCAATAATCACCTAAACTTAATAACAATTTTAAGTGTTGAACGTCCTGCCACTTCGGTATTTCGGTCCTTTATTTCTTGATTCGTATTTAGAATTTGCATCTGGTTTAAAATAATTTCAAGTTATAACCTGTATTTTGTTGTAGGTAAGTCATTTGAATTTTTTAGGAACATGTCTTATGGTTGATGCTAAGCGACGTGTTCCTTTCAAAACATTGGTAGAAGCAAACCATTTTTGTTTAAGCAAAACCTGTTGGAACAAGTTGAAAAGCTGTATGAACTTGTTGGAACAAAAAAGAAAAGTTTGATACTGAAACTTAATAAACTTACAAACTGGTTAAGAAAACCTGTTTGAACAAAAAGAAAAGTTTGTATAAGCAAAACCTGTGTGAACAAAAAAGAAAAGTTTGGATAGGAAAAGTAGAATACTCAAGTCCTACTATTATGCCGGTGGTCCTTATTTTTATGCCTCTTACCACTGAAGACTAGGAAAAGGTACATCAATTGACCACAAAAAATTAGGGAACGCGACACCAGTTGTTACTAAATTTTTATCATTGAACACTACCTATAGTTGAACTCACAGAATAGTTAGAACAGATGCGAGACTGTCGAAGGGTGAAAGTGGCGCCCTCACTCGGGAAATTCTAACTGCCCATTTGAACCTCAGCTATTGTCATAGCTGGAGGTAAGCCGTAGCTATTAGTGGTATATTTGAGCACGTGATTTTAGATGGAGAAGAAAAAAATGGGAATAGTATGCGAGGCATCTGGTTGTAATAATAAAACTGGAAACTGTAATTATTCATTTTTTAAATTTCTGAAAAAAAGTGAAAGGTAACGTGTATTTAAAATTTGTCTTTATTGAAATTTACTTTACGCTTTTGTACCATTGTACATCATACAATGGATATGTGTTAGTCATTCGAATAGTTTTTGTGCCAGTTATTTACTTGGTTAATATTTTGCTACTGTTAAAATAGTTTAAAGTTATATTTGTAACGAAGTATTAAAAGTGCAGATTTTTATTGTTACAGCAATGTTAAATTTTTTGTGACCGGAAATTTTCTCTCAAGCTCTATTAGAAATAATGGCTTAAGTAAAGAAAATATTCTGCATAACTAATGTTTTAATAATAATTGTAAAACTGTTACGTATAATGAGAGTGTAGTTTGGTGGGGTGGGTTTTTTTTTGTTACTGAATTCACCAAGTTTTAGGCTTTTTGACTGGCGCTGACTTGAAGCTATTTCGTAAAATAATATGCTCTAAACTCTCATTTTGAAATCTTTTTCCATCGTATGTTTTATTCCTTGAGTAACTCCATTATTGCTAAATAAATTAATTCCAATTAACGTCTCGCTTTGCATATAATCGGCAAAAAATTTAATCGTTTGCTTTCAAACCTTTGGCCTTTTGGGTTATTTTGCAGTTTGAGTTAATGTGGAAACTGTAGGTTCCAGTTGAGGCTACGTCCTTTCCAAGTTAGCAAAGTACCTGGGTAATTCTCCCGAGTTACTTAAAACGCCTGATGAAACGAATCAATCTGCTAAAGTACGTATTATATTTAGTGCATTCTAAGTATTGAGAGTACTCGCCGAAAACGCTGAATTTCATCGTATCTTTTAATCGTTTATACCTGTTTACTGTAATGACAATTCTCTCGTTGAGCAGTTATTCGCCGTTCATATAAAAAAAAAACACCGTAAGGGAATATAGTATATAATTGTGTGTGTTCTTTTTTTAAATTCCGTTGGCTGTATCTTAGTAATCCATGAATCTGTAGGAATATAAAAAAAACTGATACTACTTGCTGTTGACGGCAATTTTATATATTTTCATGACCATCATACGTTTTCAAGGCCCTTATTGATTTCAACACTTATCCGACTTTCGCTATATAAAAAAAAGCTACAGAAAATAATCACTGCCCCACGTCAGGTGATAAGGACATCCCTCACTACCTCTTACACTGCACACTATACACCACACAAAAACGTAATCTCTATCACAAACTTGCAAACCTAGAGTCACCCAATACACCCCACAATCCATTCTCTCCCCTTCCTAAAAAGAAATTAAAGCTCACTACAGGTCCCTGTACATCCACAGCACTGGGAGATTAACAGTTTTCACCTAGTTTCCTCTAACAGACAATATCTCTGTTACAAAAGATCCTTGGGACACATTAAAAGATCCAGTTGCCAAAAAGATCAATGAAATGACAAAAAAGATGCATTATGGACACACTGTTATATTATAACTGGCATAGCTCAGCACATTTTAATTAAAAAAATATATATAATGTTTTTTACAACATATGTATCTCGTGTAAACATATATAAATGTCATTTTATAACTGGATATTCATTCTGCTCACTGAAACTCTCCCAGTTGCAACTTCAATTGTGCACGTCATGTTTACTTCCACTAAAATGACTAAGCAGCCACCTCCCATAACTTTACACACAACACAGTTAACCTCCTATAAACTCTACTTTCAACTGTGACACTTAAACTGCACACTAGCCAACTCTATCAAGCACTATGATGGCTTACCACACTGCTCTACTCCCCCCATTAATTTTATCGCAATCCCCCACCAATCTCCCGATACCTTCAGTATACCCTACATTAGATCCTTAAACTTTTCAAGGATTCCCAACTTCAGAATCTTAAATTTGATTTCACTTCAAATCATTACTTTACAGAAAAGTTAAGCCTTTTTCATTTTGTCCCCTGTGCAAAGTGTCTCTGTATGGCACTACTTTCTTAATGCTAACCTATGGAGAAACAATTTTTTATTCAAATCCTCCAATTTGTTTCCTACACATCTAGAACTTTAGTAGCATATACCTCACCCCCATCCTACCCCCTACCATTTTTCACACCACCCTGAAATTTTCTCCGAGCAGGGGGAGGATTAAAGAAGAAAAAAATTATTATTCAAGCCTCCCCCGCTTAATAGAAATTTTCATAGGACCCCAATTATTAGCCTATTCTATTGCCACTCCCTCCCTCTACCCCCCTTCTCACCACACCTCCTGATCTTTCCCTCCATCTTGAGATGGGGTCATTTTCAGTTTTTAGCAAACTGACCTTCACTCAAACCAGCAAAATTCATCTGACAGCCAATTACAGCTCCATAAATCATATAATCTTACCTACTGCACCCAGAAGAACTTATCTATAACATCGCTACTCTCCACACCACCCTCCCCCCATTTTACACGACTTGACACTGAATATTGCTTCATCTTACAACTTCCTACTCACCCACTGGGCAACTGCAGCCAAAGGCCCATTCGCCAAATTCTATGGTGGCTGGCAATTCACAGTGCCGGTTCCATTTCACTGATTACTACAGCAACCTTAGCCCATCTTGCCCGTGGACCAGATGATAAAGGGGCCGAGGCCCCTTTTACAAAGTGGTCCAGTTATTTTGAAGAATAGAATGTGTACTACTACAGAAAGTAAACTATTTTTGGGATTATTTTTTGTAATGTGGCAGGCGATTTACTCAGAAATCTGAATCGGTATTGCCCATAGCCCATTAACTGGGAAAGGACCAGCCAAAACTGGAACCTATAGTTTCCACAGTAACCCAAACTGCAAAATAACCGTTAATCATTTTGCATTGGTGTAATATTGAAAATTAATGATCAATTCCTCAGCTCATTTGGTTAATTTAACATCAATATCTTACCTGGTTTTAAGATCCAGGTAAGATATTGATGTTTGTGTTTTCAATTTGCTGAGGTCTTGCCAGTGGCGGATTAAGATCATTTGCGGCCCCAAGGCACAGGCAAAAGTGGAAAGATGACTTTGTAAATTGTAAAAATATATTAATGAAACAAACACCATTTTATTTGTGATGAAAAAACATAGTTTTGCAAATATACACAATACATATATAAAACTATATTTTAACTTTGCGCACTTTTGAAGCAGCAAATTTGCTGATTATTTCTTTGAAATCTATGTCTTTAACAAATTCGTGCTCTATGCATAACAAACTCAAGGCATTTAGGTGATTTTTGGACATGGCGTTTCTCTTTTGATTTCTTTATTAATGATAATTTGGAAAATGATCGTTCTCCTTCACAAACTCCACAAGCTAAAGTTAAATACAATCTAAATGCTATAGCAACATTTGGATAGCAGTTGGATTTTAAAACTTCTTTAATAGTTCTTAAAAGATCTTCTCCTGTGCCGGTATTTGTGTTTTGGAGGATTACTTTTATATGCTCATGACAGTTTTTTATTTTCTTTTTCTAATCCATTTTCCAGATCCAGCAGATATTTTTTCACTAGCCTTTGAGCTGCAGATCTTTTTCCATTTAAATCTGTCATTTCGTAATCGAAAATAAATTAAAAATATACATTTAATTCTTTATAACAACGAGATCTGCTTTCCATTTCAGCAATTATGCTATCACAAATTACTAAAAAAACTTCTGCTTTAAATTTTTGTTTTGAAGAAAAAAATTCCGTACAACCGGATTCGCCATCGAATAATTTTCTTTTAATTTGACGTGTTTTATCGCTTTTATAACATATGATTAACAAAAATTCGGATGAACATTTTTTTAAAACCTTTTTGCTTCTTCTTCATAATAGTCAAAATTTTGGCGAATTATTTTCATATATTCTGTCAAAGATTGTATTTGATCTAAAACTAGTTTAAAATAAGCCCTTCCGTTTGAAATGTCAAATTTACTTTATTTATCCTTTCTAAAACATCATACCAAAATAAACTGAGAATACATGTCTCTAGTTTACTCAAGATATTTGTCCCTTCATTTCGCGTGTCATAACTTTGGTCAGAATCCCGAGATAAGTTTTTTAAAGTTGACATAATTTCCATGTAGTTTATTTTTAATGATTTTAAAGCATCATATCTAGCTGACCATCTTGTGTCAGAGAGAGACTTAAACACAAATAGTCTCTCATTAACTTTTAAATTCGATGATTGTTTCTTGGATATCTCTTCTTTCATCAAATTTCACCTATATGTCGAACCAGACAAAAAATTGTATAATTTTTGTACAACCCCAAAAATGATATCTCCTCTATACAAACACTGGTTGCTGTCTGTCCAACAAGATTCAGGGAATGAGGACTACGTGGTACAAACTCTGCAAAATTATTAATTTCCTTGATTCTACTTTGGACACCCTGATATTTTCCAGACATATTGGCCGCATTATCATAACTTTGAGAGCGGCAATTTTTGATGTTTAGATCGCACTGACTAAATATTGCACAATTTCTTGAGCTAAATCATTTCCTTTGTGGCTTTTTAAAGGCAAAAATTTTAAAAATCGTTTTGACACTTGAAAGGTTTGCGAGTTTACATACCTAATTATAACTGTAAGTTGATCGACATGTGTCACATCAGTAGAGTCAACTATAATTCCAAAATATTTTGATTCTTTTACTTGTTTTAAAATTAAATTAGTTATATGGTCTCCTAGCAGTTGAATAAATTCATCGCAAAATGTTGAAGACAAGTAAGATGTTTTGCCACCCCCGATATTTTTAAATTTCTCAATAAGATTTGCTAGAAACGCGTCATATTTAGCTAAAAGCTCCAATACACCTAAATAATTCCCATTGTGTACTGATCCAAAAATTTCATCTTTACCTCTTAATGGAAGCCCGCATTGACACAAAAAACATATGACATCAATAATTCTTTGTAAAACTTTTTCCATTCATTCAACTTCACGAGAATTGGGAGGTCCTTCCTCAGGCTTTCCCATTTGATATTTTGTGGAGAAATATTTTTAATCTTTAATTATTTTTTTTTTAGATTTTACTTCTGGTAATTTTAAGAGCTCTCTTTTTTATGACCCTTTTTTATATTTTTATTTTTAATATTTTTTAAGATTTTTTTTAAACTTTTTTCCAGTACTCACATTTATTTTCATACATTTTAGAGAAATCGATTTCCAAACACTGTTTCTTTGATCTAGCAAACCAACTAAAACAGGACTTTGAATGTGAAGCACTATTTTCATGTGATAAGAGCCTGGATGCGGCATTTTTCCAGTCATTGAACCCTGTGATAAACTGACCTTGAAATCCGTCTAATAAAAATAACTTGCAGGGTCCGCAGTGTTTTCGGTGAAAATATTAGTCAAAAGCGATCTACCTCTTCACCGTTTAACATTTTGCGTTTAAACATCGATTTTGAAACGAATCTTTTAGTTGCTCCGCTGATTTGTAATGTAGATTTTATCATTTCTTTATCTTCAAAATCAATATTCCGTACAAAATGTCTTTTTTCGATAAAATACTGTCTTAGTTCTTCAGACTTACTCGATTCAGCTGGATCATTGCTAATTAGATCACACTTGTTGCAAGATGCCGTTGGTTCTTGTTTATCATTATCGGAATTATTATATACTGGTCATGGTTCTAATGAATCACTTTCGATTTTAACAATTTCATGTTCTGTTGCTGATAACATGGAATCCTTTTGAACATTATGTGAAGCTGACGAGGAATCTTTTTGTTTCTGTGACTCTAAAAATTCTAATACAGATGTTTCTCCTTTAGCAGATTTTTAACCTTTTTTGAGTTCTATTTTTCTTTTTTCTGCTCCACTGGGATATTAGCCTTCTCATTGCGGTATCTATGATCGAAACAAAAATTAAATCAAGTTATTTTAAATTAAAGAATTAAATCAATGAGCAAACTTGCTTTTGGAAGATATTGGAATTTTTTATAAGTTTTAACTATTATGCGAATGTTGCGAACAGCGCGATATAACGCCGGGAGTGCGAGCGATTAAGTGTTCTGCAATATGTTTTTGAAGTTTCTGTCAGCTCTCCGAAGGATTGCCAGTAAACCGTCGCCGAGTTGGAGTGGTGTAGGTGCTGTACTACTAGTTATACTATGCTATTAGTACACATAATTGTTGATTGAAATGCATATTTCTAAAGTCAGTAAAACATATAAAAATGATTTTGCATTTAAATTGAGTATTTTATTTTATAAATTATAAGCTTAATAGGCTTCTTTTAAAACACCCAACCAAAGGTTCTTGAGATGGGGCCCTCCTGAGATTGGGGCCTCTAGGCACGTGCCTAACGTGAATTATGGATAATCCGCCACTGGGTCTTGCCTTCCTCACTGATCTGTCACATATATACTGATGGGTTTCTGTCAGACATCTATGGCAAGTACCTGTGTGAGGGAATATCTATTTTTATTCAGCAGTGGTATAATTTTCTGCAGTAAACACTTGAATATGAACTGTGTTTTGACCAGTGATGTGCAATAATAAAATTTAGTATCACCTGTTGAATTCAGTATAAGGAAAAATGAAATTAAAATGTGCTATTGTTCTTAAGTATATGGTTTTGTTTTATCCTTGGGAAACCGAATATTTCACTATAGTTTGTGCATTGTTACAGATTACATCTATGGAAAAGCAGTATTACAATCAGAAGCTGTAAGGAGTTGTGCAGCTTGCATTTTAAGCTTGAATCATTTTCAGATACTTTCTGAAGAAGATTGCATTGCACTGCTGTTCCTTCAGTACAGAGTGTTCAGACAGAAGAGATCCCAAAAGCTTTTCCTTCTCAACAAGGCTTTGTACAGTCGCTCAAAAAAATATCCGAACACTATGGTTGATTACAGAATTCAGGAAAAATATCTGGCAACGAATTTTTTTAGAAATTAGTTATCTGGCAACCTTCGTGTCACGTGGCACGAAGGTTGCCAGATCACTAATTTCTAAAAAGAAATAATGTTAAACCATTATTTCTTTTTCCTAACCATTTTGTATTATGTTGGTCTGTTATCAATTGCTGTATGAGCTTTCACATTTTTAACTACTCTATGACAATATAGTATTTTAATAAGTGATGATCCCCTGTGTTCTACCATATATAAATGATCATCTGCTGAACAATGACAGAAAAATAAATATTACTTAGATGTGTGCAGACATTTAATTTCACTAGGATGCTTCTTTTAGGGGTTCTTTAGAATGGTGTTTCATTTTCCGTTTAGTTTTTGCAAAATAAATTGCTTCTGACTGCTTAAGATCATGTTTAATGGCTATTGTTTTATGGCAAATGTTATCCCTAATATATATATATATATTTTGGTAAGCTTTATTTAGTTTTTAAGTAGGATGATTTCCATTGATCAAAGCCCTGTTTTCACAAATAGTATTTGATACTACTTTTTTTTTTCCAAAAAGGATAAATCCTGCACTTTCTATATTTGTCATTTTTTTTTTAGAAAATATCTTATTGTGTCTTGATAAATATTAAAGCTAAAACACTGATATTTGTTTTTCAATCTTAAAATTACTGCTTGTTAACTTCACTTCATTTAAGTTATAGATATTAAAATTTATTTTTTACTTGCATAAGTAGTCTTGGGGTTGAGTGGTTAATGCATTTGACTATTGATCTAATGGACCTGATTTCAAACCCTGGGTAAGGCATGGATGTTGTGTTGTCTGCTGAGGTCACAACTTTATTGTCTACAGACTGCTGTGGCAAGCAGCTGCTTGAGAGGATGATAATATATATATATATATTTTACATATTCATAGATAATATGTAGGCATGGCAGCCAATGTTTATGAAACCGGTACCATATTATGTAAGCACTGCTTTTGATGTTTGAAATATTCCCTTTTGTTCTAGGACACCAGCTTTAGAAGCAGAGGATAGTGCAGATTTTGAATTGGAAGTTAATATGCTGTCAACCAATAAGTTTTGTTTTCCAAATATCTTAATAGTGAGTAATGTGGAGTGATGTATCTTGCTCATCATGGTTTAAAACATGATATTACTGATAACTAGAATTGAAGCTACCAGTAAAATGCCTTATACTTAAAACATTTTTGCACTGATTAGATGTTATCTAATTAATCTATCCAAAGAACACGAAATCATAATGTTGAAGATTATGCTACTACAAGCTGCAAGAAAATATTGTTTTTAAGTTTTTAAATTATAAGAGTATAATAGAAAATGGTTATTTTGACCCCCCCCCCAAAGAAATGTGAATTATGTACATATAGTTCCTTATCACTACTAACAGTTTGAGTTCTATATTAAATAATGATCTTACTCAAATTGTTGATTCCATTTCTTTCAATCTGTTAAGAAAAGAATTGGCAGCTTTTTATTATTCATTTTCTAATTTTTTGAAGTGTTTACTGGTGTAAGAATTATTAATGATTCTGCCATCGTGTGAAGGTTGGATATAACATTAATTATTTGTGTGAAATATAACTGATCTGACTTATTACAATGTTCTGTTAGTGCCGTCCACCTGCCAATCGACATCAGTGCCATCCATCTGCCAATCGACACCAGTGCCGTCCACCTGCCAATTGATACCAGTGCTGTCCACCTGCCAATCAACACCAGTGCCGTCTACCTGCCAACATATATCAGAGCCGTCCACTAGCCAGTCTTCACCAAAAACACGTAAAATAAATCGCATCAAAGGTACTTTATTTCGTTTAAAGAAAAAGCTGTTGTTTTCCAAATCGAAACTGGATGCTGGTTTTAGTACCAAATTTGTGTTAGCAAAATTGAAACAATATTGAGGCCAAACTTATTTCGCCTAGTGGAAGCTCAAATAAAAAATTCAAATTTGAAGCCTAATGGCAGACGATGGTCTGACGAAAATAAAGCATTTGCTCTCAATATATATTTTAGCAGCCCTGCAGCATACAGAGTATTAGGAAGATATTTGTCTTTGCCCTCTATTAGAACATTGCAAAGTTCTATTGCAGCAGTTGCAAGTAAATCTGAGTTTTGTGATTCACTGCTATGTGCTCTTGAAGAGCAAATTTCACACGAGTGACCAGCAGAAGAATTGTCTTTTGTCCTTTGATGAAATATCAATAAGACCTTCACTAAGATATCTAAGTTCTGATATAATATTGGGCTTTGAGGATGTTGTTTGTGCCCAAGTGAAAACTGAAAATAAAATAGCTACTCGTGTTTTAGTTTTCATGATACGTGGGGTGACCAAAACACGGAAACAAATTGTCGGTTTTTTTTCCAATCATGGAGTTAGAGGTGTTGTTTTGAAAACATTGATCATTGAATGTATTAAACGAGTAAGGAATATAGGTATGAATGTTTTAAGTTTAGTATGTGATCATGGAGCTAATAACCTACGTTTAGCATCAGAATTGAACATAACAATAGATAATCCTTATTTTTTGTTAATGATTGCAAAATATATTTTATGTATGATCCTCCCCATCTCTTAAAATCATTAAGAAATAATATGATTAGATATAATTTGGAATGCGATTCTAAAATAATTAAATGGAAATATATATACGATTTATATGTCATTGATTCAAAGCAAAAATTGCGCACAATTCCAAAACTTTCAGAGAGACTTGTTAAGCCTGAAGGCCAAGATAAGATGAAGGTGAAATATGCTGACTAAGTCATTCGGTTGCAGTAGCTATTTGCTTGATGTCCTCAGTTTCTGCATTTCCTACAGAAGCAACATATACAGCTGATTTTACTTTTCATATTGATGAGTTGTTTGATAGTTTCAATAGCAGTAGTTTGCATGCTAAAAAAGAAATGTTATGCGGTTTAACTAATAATTCCCGTCATCTTGAACTGTGGAAAGAAATGTTGTCTATCAAAACATGGAGATTTCTCAATCCATTAGGGAAAAATATGCATGTTCATTGCAAAAAGGGTCTGCAAGTCACTCTTAGTGCAGCTCTTCAGCTCTGCTCAAAGTTAATAACTGAACAGGAATATGTATTGATGCAAAGGTTCAATCAAGATTCTCTATAAAATACCTTTTCTGTTTTCCGGGCAAAGAGAGGTAATGACAGTACCCCTGACTCTTTGCAATTAATTTCTTGTCTTAAAGCAGTAGCAGTTACAAACTTATTTCGCGCTTCAGTTATTACTAACAGGGAAGAAGATGCTGATTATGTGTTAGCATCTCTTCCAAATACACCAAATAACCCCCCCCCCCCCCCCCCCCCACTTTCTGACCTGTTCCGAAACAATCATGGAAAAAATATTGAAATTCACTCAAAGGATGTAATAGTTCCAAACGAATTAAGCACTCTGAAGAAAATATCTTATTTTACATTACAGGTTATATAGCACATAAGACACTGATCAAAATTAACAATTGCAGTGATTGCAGCAAAATATTAATTGATAATGGCTGTAGAATAATTGACCCTAAAGCTGTGTTACTGAACTTCAAGGAATATTCAGATTCAGATACTTTGAAAGCTCCGTCTTTATACATTTAACATACTTTACTTTATAACATTGTTCATAAAATGTCAGAAATAAATTTGGAGAATTTGTTAAAAAAAAACAAGTGCTAAAAATCCTTAATTAAAAGCTTAATTCTGAGATTGATTTCTCCAGTCTGAACATTCATAATGAGCATAAGATAAAGTACCTCAGCTAGTTATTGATTTATATTCTAAAATATTTTTGTTCTCTTTTATCAGGCGTAAAAATGATTCCTCGAAAGTAAAAAAAAAGTTTGTGTAATGAGACTAATTTTGGACATTGTACTTATATTTTATCACTTATTTTAATATAACCCACTTATGAGAAAAAATATATATAAGCCTTTTATATACAAAATTTGTAAGCATCCACTTTATTAGACAGAATTTAGCCATTGCATCCTATATTGCAAAACCTATATACCTGTGAAAGAAGCCACAATACTCCTATATAACATCAGCAGTGAGAAGCAAGGAATGGAAATGTGCCAGATAATTCAGAAAAAATTAATGAACTCTTCTGTGCTGTTCCACATAAAAGGTAAGATATATTCATAATTTTCCATCTGAGTTCAATAATATTTGGCAGAAGACAATGATCATAATTATTTTTATAGCTTTCAGTTCTCTGAAGTAATTCACAAAATGATTTACTAATGCTATGCAGGTTAGGTTAATGACTGTTCACTTCTAGGAAAGCATGCTTATACTATTTTGGTTTAAAATATTAAATTTTTTTGCATTCTGGAAAATATGTAGGCTTGTCATTATTTAGTGTATGCAAAATCTATGTAACTACTGTTCAGCATACTTTTCTTGTTTATATTATTGACTGATCTAGTTTATTCAATAATATTTTTCACCGTTATCATGACAGTTTTCTAATTTTGAGGAAAGAGTGTGTATGTTGAACGTAATGCAGGGCAACATGCAGTGATGTTATTTCAGTAACATATTTCTAACAAAGTTCTATTGCATGCAGTTGTTTCTTAATATCAAACTTTTAGATAAAGCATGTTTCCAATTTATATCCTCACTTCATGTACTGTATATATTTTTTCATTTAATAAGACTTCTTTTGATTTTCAGGGCACATCTTTGTCATCATCATCATCATCATCCTCAAGCAGCCATGGGCTACGGAGGTCCAACCAGACTGTGCAATTTAGTTCTCCAAGCAAGTCTATCCTGAGTTACATCTACTGCATCTGGCCACTGCACACCAATTCTAACAATGTCCTGTTTGACATTGTCTGCCCACCGCATCCTAGGTCTCCCCTTCTTTCTGAGGCCTTTAGGCACACTGTTCATAACCCTATTCGCCAATCTATAATTATTCATACGGGCAACATGGCCAAACCAACGGAGTCTCTCTCTGCACAATATGCTGCTTAAAGGAAGTTGCAAACTCCTTTACCTAACCTCATCATTAGTTACAAAGTTGAACCACCTAATGCCCAAGATACTGCGTAAGCATCTGGAATCAAAAGAATCTAGTTTCCTGTTATCTTGTTTACAAAGTGTCCAAGTTTCACTGCCATAACTAACCCTAGAAAGAACCAAACTATTATACAGTCTAAATTTAGTCTTTAGGTGTATACGCCTATTTCTCCACACTCTCCACAGATTCTTAAAAGTCCCAGCAGCAATCCCTATTCGTCTGTTAGTCTCATGCCGCACATCACCATTATCTGTTACATAGCTCCCAAGATAATTAAACTGTGACACCTGCTCAAGACTGCAACCATTCAGATTAACTGAATCACAGCATGCCTGACCAATTTTCATCACTTTAGTTTTCTCTCTGTTTATAACCAAACCTACTCTACTACCAGTCTCATCAACAGCTCGAATGAAAGAGTTCATCTCATCAACATCATTTGCCAAAAGGGCTAAATCATCAGCATAATCTAAGTCAGACATTTTTGTATCTCCAGTCCATTTAAGGCCAAAATCTTTCCCTTGAAGTGAATTTCGCATAACATAATCAATAACCAAGTTAAAGAGAAAAGGAGACAAAATTCACCCTTGTCAAACACCAGAAGTAATGCTAAACCAATTGCTACAAGCCTTACCAACTCTCACACACGACTCAGTGTTATTATAGAGAGCTTTCATTATGTTAACTAACTTGTCAGGTATATCATATGATCTCACAATCAACCACAAATTATGACGATCAACAGAGCCGAAAGCCATTTTGAAATCAACAAAGCTAGCAACCAAAGGTTTCTGAAACTCTAAACATTTCTCAAGAATCTGCCTAAGTGAAAATATCTGACCAACATATCCCCTACCACTTCTGAATCCACATTGCTAATCACGCAATTGACTGTCAACCAGATTCTTAATTCTATTAAGCACAATCATGGAAAGAACTTTACCTGGAACAGAGAGTTGGCTGATACCCCTATAGTTATCGTAAGAACTGCGATCACCTTTTTTGAAAGTAGGGATAACAATAGCTCTAGTAAAATCCTTAGGAACCATGCCTTTAAAATAAAAGATATTCAGAATTTCAGTCAGCTCTAAGCATTTCTGTAGTAATTTCATCTACACCTGGGGATTTATGAAGTTTAAGTTTAGAAACAGCCAAAATAACTTCAGATTGTGTTATAGGGCCAACATTAAAGCCACCAATGCATCTATCGTCATTGCAAACAATGAGAATAGAACTAACTGCATTGTTTAGAATATCACTGAAATGCTCAGCCCACCTAGCCATGGCAGAATCCTCACCTTCTATAACTTTACCTTGTTTATCCTTCAATCCCTGTATACCTGTCCGTTTTCTACCACACAAAACATTAACTATCTGGTACAGCTCTCTGCTGTTGTGCTGTCTAACTGCTTCCTCGGCTTTGTCAGCCAAACCATCAAGCCAAAGATTCTTATCAGCAGCTAACTGATCTTTTACACGTTTATTAAGTTCTCTGTAATGCTTTCTATTAGGACTAGAAGGGTATTGATTAAGGACATTCCTGTAGTTCTTTCTTTCCGAAATAAGCTCAAGTGCCTTATCACTCAGATAATTCTGTCTCTTCTGCTCCTTTTTTCCTAAAAGAGTACTGTTAGTGTCCAAAAAAGCCTGTTTAAAATGATCCCATTCTTCCTCTATTTCAGTAGTAAGCATACCATGACTGTCATAATGACTAAGTAACCTATAATGGTAAGCTTTGTCTATAACTGGATCTTTCAGAGCTTCAGTATTAAAAGTAAATTTTTTAACCCTAGCACAACACTTTTTAAGTTGAAGTTGCAACACACTTTTAACAAGGTAATGGTCAGATCCAATTTCAGCTCCCGTATATGACCTGGTATTCCTAATAGAACTAGCCCATTTGCTGTTAATATATAATCAACCATATTCTTATGCAGCCCATCAGGTGAAACCCATGTGTACTTATGTATGTCGCGGTGTTTGTAATAAGTGTTAGTTATTCTGAATCCATTGAGTTTACTTACCTGTAGGAGACGTTGCCCATTGCCATTGCAGCTACCAATACCAAAAGGACCTATTACTCCTGCCCAAACGTCAGAGTCAGTACCAACTTTGTCATTGAAGTCACCTAGAACATGGGTAATATCTCCTTTCTTGACAGAATTCAAAATATCCTGAAGTTGTCTGTAAAACCTGTCCTCATCCTCATCGGCATCCTCAGGGGAGGCATAACAGCAGATAACATTCAAGTCTTTAACGCTTGTCTGAAATTTTGCTGTAAGAAACCTTTCAATAATGCACTCATATTCTAGAAGAGCATCACTAGCGTGTCTGCTGAGAAGCAGACCCACGACTTGATGATGCGTATTGTCGTCCCTCCCTGAAAAGAGAAATTTAAGATTATTTTTAGGAATGTGACGATAATCCTGAGCAGAGGTCATCGCAGGCACCTGAACTCTTTGCTTCTACTGGCATCGCCAAATTCTACATTGGGGGAAGTCTTCCAGTGTAGATGGCTTCAGCCTTTAGTGATGGGGGAACGGGTCTTTGCCCTATGTCTGTGATTAAGGGGCTGTTTGATATTGTCATCATTCCCTCTCTCAATAAACGTAGTTTCATTAAACATCCCACTAACCATTCTCTCTCCATAGGTAGTTGGAATGTGAGGACTCTGCACAGAGCTTTTTCTCTTGATGTCCTCACACAAGAATTCCACCGTTATAAGTTATATGATTATTCCACCGTTATAATTCCACCAGCTGATAAACATATCCTGTAAATATATTCACTTGGAGCTGTCAACCCAGAAACAAACAGAAAACACAGCGGAAGATTTTCCCTCCACAGAAGCCCACCAGTGCAGCAAAATCAGAATCCATAATCAAGCTCAAAGCCACATATCTGTCCAGTCCAGTGGGTGTATATGGTCAGCACCAGGACCCTGTGTGGTTGACCACTCCTCAGCAAGGTAGAAAAAAAGAAAAGTAGCCATAGTTGTCCAGATCAGTAGGCCATATTAATCTGGCAGCTCTTCCATTCCGTTCACTTCCACAAGAGAGTATCTCTTTTGAAAGGTACTAACGGTCTGCACCACGAGAAGGCGGGGTCGGACATTAGGTGCTAGGCCTGGTTGGTTCAAAGCATCATCACAGGGGATATGCAATATATACGTACAATATAACTTGTTCTTAAGCATGTTCTCTGGTTATAGCAAAATTAAGCAGGTAATGCTGTGATTGTCACCTATGTTTATACTATGTAACCTGTTATATGCCATTTGAGTTCCTAAACTAATAATTTTCAGCATTTCCAGTCATATATTATGTAAATTCATAATTTTTTTCTCCCATTTTAATAGCACTCACTACTAGGAAAGCAACTTTATACTTTTTTTTAGTATCTAATTTGGTTTCTAATCCTATTTTTTACATTCTGCATAAAATGTAGGCCTGCCATTATTTAGTATATGCAATTTGTATGAAACTACTTACCAGCATTTTTTATCTCATTTTTTCAGTGATATTATTGCCTGCTCTAGTTTATTCACTACCTAATTTTTTTCATCATTATCATAGCATTTTTTCATTTCTAGGAAAGAGTACTATTGCATGCAGTTGCTTCTTAATATCAAACATTTAGATTAGGCATGTTTCCATTTTATATAATCACTTCATTTACTGTATGTTAATTATTTTGCGTTTAATAGGACTTTTTTTTTTCATTTCCAGAGCATCACTATTTAGTGCATGCAATATATACATACATTTTAAGAATTTTCTTAAACATGTTTTATGGCATTATGTAATCTGGTATATTTGAATTACTGATATTTTCCTAATTTAAAAAAATCTCATTTCCAGGAATATGTATTTGGTATTTTTTTTCCTCTTTATAATTCATCACTTTCTAGGACAGACCTTTTTTTTTTATTTGTAGTAAGATTTATAATATGGAAAGGTAAAACATGTATCTCTAATTTTTTTTAATATATACAGGAAATATTGTTTCAGACAGTTTTTAAAATTAGTAGGAAAGTCTAATTACATGAAACGCTTCTGCTTTTTTTATCATAGGAATTAGAATGTGTTTTTTTTCTCATTATTTGAATAATATATATATATGTGTTGAAATAAATCACTGCTATTGCTGTTTTTTTGTATTATATTTTCTGAAGAATGTACTTACCTATACAGTTAGTTGTGCAAATATGATTTTATGAATTATATCTATTAATATTGCATTTAATAATCCTTCTGTCCAATAGGAAAGTAAAATATATGGGAGGGGGAAGGTTTATTTTGCTGGAAATATAGATATAAATCTGTATTTTATAATGCATTGAATTTGTTTCTTGTACATTTCACTTACAGGACAGCACATACGTATATCATACTTCGTTAAGGTGTATATTGTTTAAATCGCTGTTTATTTGTATTGTAATGTTTTATGTCTGCTTCTATGTGAAAAGCCTTAATATCATCTCTGTCATAATATATTGTAGAATCTGTAGATTGTATAGCGGTTATGTTGTAATATTTATATAAATTATAAACAAACTTCTGTTTGGCCTCATATTTGTGGTTGATTCACAAACTATATTAAACACTGAAGTATCTCCATGGTTCTGTCACATTGAGAAATTATAATTTAATGTATTGGCTGTGTTACTTTCCTAATATTTCATATTGAATATTTCTTATATGCTTTGAATAAAAACAATTTCTTTAAATTCTCTGTTGTTTCACTTACTAATTTATTTTAGCAGAAATACAGTATATACAGGGTGATTCAAAACTTATCGTTCAGATTTCGTGGGGAGGTAGGGAATACGTCAGGAAACAGATTTCACATAGGAAAGTAGGTCCGCAAATGTACGCATGCGTATGTAGAGGGCGCTGTGTGTACCCAAGCAGTGTACAGCTCGCCCGACCACTCCTGCTGTCATCAGTGTACGAGCTGACTTACTAGTGATAAGATGAATCGTTTTACGCATCAAGAGCTAGCGGATATGCATCTCGCATGTACTTTACCTTGTTGAAATGAAAGTCACATTCGTTACCACTTAACTGTACTGTTTCCTTGTGTTCACTTTACTTGTCCATTTTGTTCATGTAGGTGACGTTTGCGGACATACTTTCCTATGTGAAATCGGTTTCCTGATGTATTCCTTACCTCCCCACGAAATTTGAACGATAAGTTTTGAATCACCCTGTAGATAAATCCAAATTACTTGTGTAACAATTTCATTCAGAATAACAGCATTTTAAATATTGTACTAAAAAAAATACACCCTCAAGCAGCTGCTTGACACAGTGGTCTGACACTAAGTTATAAATCGATTTCATAAATAACAATTCAATATTAAAATATTTCAAAGAAATTTTTTTGAAATAAATTTATTTTAATATCGGTATATGTTCAAAATTTTAATATCGGTATAATGACAAAAAGGGGTCAGAAAATACTGAACTGATATCTTAAATATTTCAAAAACAGTTTTCTAATTTGGCCATTAAGTGTTATGAATATATATGGAACGGTTGGCTTTGCAAAATTTAATATCAAAAATTATTTAAAAAATTGTAGTATTGATGAGCAATATTATATTTTATAAATCCTGGATATAGGAAGAGTATAAAATATATGTAAATACTTTTTCAAAAAAAGATATACGAAAGAGCAATTAATAAGTACAACTAAAGTTCACTACATTAAAATAATGGAAATGAGGAATGCAGGAATCTCATTGAAGTTCGGAAAATCCACCGGTGATGGCGCTGCCATCGCCTCGCGGTTACTATGGGCCCTATGGGAGTTGCGCATCTGTACCTTTCTTAATCTGTGAGTTGAACTATACACTATGTTGAAAAAAAAAAGTGTCCGGACAGTAGTTTAGTCACAGCTCAGGTTATCCACACGCAATGTGCGTCCCCTATGACGTTGCTGATCACGTGATACGACGTCACCACCCCCTTATTAACATTCATAATAATTAAAATTTATTTACTCCCCTTTTATTAAAAAAAAAAACCCTTAATAAAAGTTCCCTCCCCCTTTATGAAAAGCCCGTGGCGCCATCTAGTGTTTAGGTTGAGTACTATTTTTTAGTAAAACCCACTATTTTGTCGTAATTTTTCCAATTTTTGACTCCCCCCTTATTAAAATCCCCCTTATGAAAAGTTCCCTTCCCCTTTATTTAAAGCCCATGGTGCCGTCTAGTGTATAGGTTGAGTACTATTTTTAGAAAAACTCTCTATTTTAGTCGTAATTTTTCCAATTTTTGACTCCCCCTTATTAAAACCGCCCTTATCAAAAGTTCCTTTCCCCTTTATTAAAAGCCCGTGGTGCCATCTAGTGTATAGGTTGAATACTATTTTTAGAAAAACCCTCTATTTTAGTCGTAATTTTTCCAATTTTTGACCCCCTTTATTAAAAAACCCTATCAAAAGTCCTGTCTCGTTTATTAAATCACCCCTTTATTAAAACTCCCCCCTTTATTGAAAACCACCTTATCAAAAGTTCCCTTTATTAAACTCTCCAGATCACAAACTTGGTATCCGCATTCATCTGAAATTTCCTAAGTCCAACTAAGCCCCATGGTTGACAGATATTTTTAATCCCCCCCTCTTTAAAGACCCCGTGGTTGACCCCTCGCATGGTAAATCAGTTTTCTCTACGTGCATTTAATCTAATTGTGGTGCCATCCAACGTCTGTACTATTTTTAGTACATCTGTATTTAAAAAAAAATTCCTTCCGACACAGTGATTTGAACCTGGTACCTTGGTGTGAAGAGCTGGACGTTATCGTACTCGACTATGTCTTATTTTCTAACACCTGAAAAAGATTTTTGGCTGCGTCATCTAGTGTATACTTTAGCAAGATTTTAAGCGAAATTATTCCCAGACTCCCCCTCATTAAAAAAAACCCTCATCAACAGTTCCACCCCCTTTTAAGGATTATCCCGTAGAAACTGTTTTAAAAGACTGTCCCGCAGAAAACAAAAAATTGCCATTGGGTAAAAAATTAATAAAAGGAAAAAAATCTGATTTTATTCGTAATTATGAAAAAATATTCAGGGGTAATATAGTCTGGTGACCTAAAAGACCCATGTTCGGAACCTCACCCCAGACCACGTTTTACTGACGGATGGTTTTAACAAAAGCCCGCAAAATTAAAAAAATATTATTCCAAATGGGGAATCACAAGGGTTTTATTGACGGATGAATCTTGGATCACCCCCTGCGCTGTCGATACCCCTTTGCTTCCACGTCAGGTCTTACAACATGAAAACCGATTCGCAGCCTTGACCACTGTTTTAGGACTCGATATTTTTCGAAGTCCAGAGACGGATGACACCCCTTTGACTAAACCCATCCTCATTTCAATCTCCTTTCGTTTCAGGCCACCACAGGAGATGGTAACAATGTTTTCTCTTATCGAAACATCCCATTTATGATAGGTAAGGTATTTGTTTACCCCTTCGGAAGAATTTCCCTTCGAGCCCCTAAACCTCCAAGAGTTGAGCTTCTCTTATTTAGTCTCCAACGGATTGATGCCGTCAGATATTTATGCTTCCACGTCAGGACATGTCTTGGAAAGTGGTTTTATGTTTGTTTCAATTACTCTCCATAAGTATATCCGTTACGCGACATGGTTTAAAAATACTTATTACCGCTGTATACTCAGTACATGATGCAAACTCTTCCCTAGGAAGTAACGCTACTCTGAAGAAAAATCAGCTGTGGGAGAAATAATTTTTTAAAAATCTACAAACGCTGTCACAGTCTGTAAAAATCGTCTTTTCCACGTTTACCGGCAAACGTGATGACGCTGATGAAATTCGCGTTGCGGCGTCATTTACATGCTTTACAAGGTCAGTTGTTTTCATCGGATAAAGAAACACGGCAGAATGCTAAAAGTAGAATTCACACGTTTCCGCTTGCGCAAAAAACTTTAGTTCCAACACGAATGCATGTTAATAGGGGATATTAACAAATACACTAACTACCATAAAAATAATACATAAGTCTCACGCGATCGTACCCTCTCAACTTACCTGAGCTAATTCACCGAAATTCAACTAGACTAATAGTCAAAATTTAGCAAATACTTCAACGTAGATATCAGTATATCTATGGAACAAGCTACATGAGAAAGCTTTGCAGCCAACATAAAAATCCGCCCAACTATGCTCTGACTTATATGCTCTGATCGGGCCTGAAAATTCTGCACATATGTCGATGTTCTCATGTAGAGCGTACAAGAAGTGACAAACAGCAGCTCCTACAATCATTGTCACGTGATCTGCCGAAATGCAGGGAGATGCGTACAGCAACAGGCAACCGGTGATAAAGGGGCACTCGCGCTGACCTATGGGACAGCCGTGAAAACAGAAAAAGGAATTACATATGGTTCGACTTTGAGAAGAGCAGTCGCACTGTGCTTTATCTTCCTCAAGCCTAATGAGAAAGTTAAATAATGACATGACGAAATGCAAAATAAGGAATTCCTCTACCGATAGATTGGCTTCTCGATAATAATCTATGAAATTCAAAGTTCCAAGGTAGAATGCTGTGTTCCATATTATTGGGAATGCAATTAATCATATCTTTTCATAGCTTCTCGATAAGAATCTATGAAATTCAAAGTTCCAAGGGAGAATGCTGTATTCCATATTATTGGGAATGCAATTAATCATACCGATTCCTTGCAGGTGGCTGTCCTTTAGGTCATGAAATATAACTGGGATCGGAGAAGCGATAGGGGAAGCGCTAGCGGAAGAAGACTATATCCATGCAAACAGGCATTTAGAATGAAAAACTGATTGCAAGTTTGCTTCACTGTCGTACATTCTTAGAGATAAACTCGTTATATAGCTTAATCTTCAGATGCATGTTTCTTCATAGAATCGTAAACTCTCAATATCTATGCATTTCCTCACACATCTCGCAAGATAATTAAAGTAACTTGCTCAATCACTGATTCATCTTCCCTATGTGTATCTTTACTTTCATAGCACCATTTGCCGAAAAAGGTAAAATCGCAAGCATCCTCTGAGACAGATTTTTATTTTTTCCATATATCTGCTTACTTTGAAAATCTCACAATAGCCTATTCAGTACTTTACCCACGACGCAGCTATAAGTTACGATAGCCAGAAGATTAAAAGATTTATCTCAAAAACAGTAGGTTAGTTACTTCTGATCTAAGAAACCTAGTGATCCATGGAAAGATATGAGTGTTGCTGAGCACCTAAGTCGTATGAAAGGTAACCGCTATGACAAATAGTTGCATATATTTTTAAAGATACACTGATTTCGAACTCACTAAGATTATGCAATCAATAGAGATTTGTACTAAGGATGTCTATATTTTCGCTCTCATGCCCTTTTCAGGGTCCTGTGTGTAGTTCTACAGTTCCCTATTACGTTTCAACAAGCGCGTAAGTAAACTGCATGTATAAGGGCAAAGGTGGTTAGTTTTAGCTGTAAGCACACGTTTTTTCGACAGTGATATGTATTCGTGTTTTTCACTACACGAGGAAATCTAACACACACATTTTCATGTCTAAGAATCGGTTTAGTTATTTTTCCTGCATGAGAATATTTCTACACTAGTGTGGAATTCGTAGAACAAGTGGTAATATGTTCTTGTGAAAGTGGTTCTGGCAAGAACATGTTTTTTGATAATGTTATGGTGTTTCACTTGTTTGGAAATCTGAAAGAACACTACCAATAGAAAGTAGCATTTTCCCAGTAAGCTAGTACTAATTACTTCTCGATTCTGAGGGCACCCATAACTGATAGACAATACTTTGCGTTTCAAACGTTTTCCGGACCGAACGCATAAAGCGCCAAATCTCTCCAAGGTTATTTCACACTTCAAACACTCATCAAGACAATCAATATTATAGAAGTAAGATTGAAAAGGGGAAGCGATAGGAAAGAAAAGCACGCTACCCAGCATTCTCACGTTAAAAGAAAACGTAACGTAAGCATTCATCGTCTCAAAACACAGAGGGTGCCATGTGACAGCAAGGAGAATACAAGCAGTAACAATAGTTTAAACACAAGTGTTCATTTTTACGTATTAGGTATTTCTTACAACGACGTTCATTTCTAGTGAAGATGGAACATTCACTTTTTGTGCAAGCATGTGAATATTACAGTTCAGTTGTATGTGAAATTCACTTTTCTGAACATGGGTGAAATCGCTCCAATGGAGTGAACTACAGTGAAATCCTCACACAGGACAAGGCACTCACTTGAATATAGGTGATAAATCTTCGAGATCAATAGCTGAAGGTTGGCTAGAAGGTCAGGGGGACGAGACTAAGGTAGAACAGTTGGACCGGTAGCGGGCAGCGATGGGTTCGACCAGTAGCGGGCAGCGATGCTATTTATTGGTGAATTACCAGTACTAGCAGAGTTGTAAGAGCTGGTACAAGGTGAATGCAAACCGAATCATACATATATCATGTCTGCTTCTTCATATACTATTCTTTCGAGCACAAATGTTAAAAGATTTCGAAGGATACATGCAACAGTTAAAAAACAGTAAATAAGTGATTTTCTGCGTTTTGGGCATTTAACCAGCGCCATCTATCGGGTACAGGAATCCTCAAAACTAAGAAACAAATACGTCTTTACTAGTTATGGGGAAATCTATGAACAGTGCTCGAAAAATCACTGTCCATAACATTTATATTCATGTATTTCAAACCATTTTCTTCTTACGAGGCATCTGACAGAAAACGTATGACAGGTGTGCTCAATATTCAAACGTGTTTGAAAATGCTTACTGAAATATGAGTATTCAAAATCAAGAGATGTATGGCATTATACATATTCAACGGATGTCTTTCTAAGTGTAAGTCTCTACTCATACATGAATGCGATTGACTAAGTTTTTCTTCTCGTTTCGTCACATAATTGTTTCGTCTCTCTATAGTGTTAATTGTATGTGGGTGCGTGCACATGCGTGCATGTGCATGAGTTTGCGTGTGCATATGTTTATGTGTATACGTTTTCATGTTTGTTTCTGTGTATGTGTGTGTGTGTGTGCGTATATGTCTTCATGTCTTTTTCTGTGTGCATGTGTATGAGTGTTTGTTCACATGCAAAAATAAACATACTTTCTTTCAGACACTTGCTACAGCAGAAGCTAACACTTTACAAACCTCAACAGATTGGCATTAGGAATTTCCAAATCTCATCGAAAAGTCAATATACCTGTGAAAAGTTTATTAAAGATGTATTTTCCCCTCCAATATTGTATAGAGCTTTCAGATAGTCATTCTTTTACATTTCTCGATTCAGTTAAGTAGAACAAAAAAACAGCATGATTCTCACTGTGTGTATCAACGAAATCACGGGCTTGACCGGTATTTGCAGCGATGGGTTGGACCGGTATCTTAGATATATCCAAGGAATTCTCTCGCCTGGTTGCCTTCTATCTTTGCTAAGTTAACCTACCTCATCAGGAGCCCAATATCTACTTGATTGACGCATCATGATTCGAATTCATCACGTCAGACCGATCTTTCACGTTACGGAGATTGGTGAAGACCGACTGATCCTGTGTGTCCTGACATTCCTGCAACGAGTGGCTATGTTTTTAAGGCGCCTCTTCATCACATAGTTTTGTCAGATGTAGATCTTCAAGTCCTGCCTCTTCCACTAAATGGTTTGACGATATCGCTTAAATATATGTTTCTTACGGCTTCTGCGAAATGGGCATGAACTGATTCATCGGATATGAAAAGACACAAAAATGTCGAAGTTGACGATCTACTTCACACCCAATGCAGTTCGTCATAGAATCCGAAAAAGTTCTTTTCTGACGCGTGTATTTAAAGTTTTTACTTAGCTTTGTTATATGACTAGGCAATTCAACATTACAGAGTTTTAGAGCATGGTCTACAGTTAATAACCTACACGACTATACCTGTCAAGAAATAATAAAGCAATACACACAGTGAGAATCATGCTGTTTTATTGTTCTACTTAACTGAATCGAGAAATGTAAAAGAATGACTATCTGAAAACTGTATACAATATTGGAGAGGGAAAATACATCTCTAGTAAACTTTTCACAAGTATAGTGACTTTTCGTTGAGATTTGGAAATTCCTAATGATAATCTGTTGAGGTTTGTAAAGTGTTAGCTTCTTCTGTAGCAAGTGTCTGAAAGAAAGTATGTTTATTTTTGCATGTGAACAAACACTCATACACATGCACACAGAAAAACACATGAAGACATATACGCACACACACACACACATACACAGAAACAAACATGAAAACGTATACACATAAACATATGCACACGCAAACTCATGCACATGCACGCATGTGCACGCACCCACATACAATTAACACATATAGAGAGACGAAACAATTATGTGACAAAACGAGAAGAAAAACTTAGTCAATCGCATTCATGTATGAATAGAGACTTACACTTAGAAAGACATCCGTTGAATATGTATAATGCCATACATCTCTTGATTTTGAATACTCATATTTCAGTAAGCATTTTCTAACACGTTTGAATATTGAGCACACCTGTCATACGTTTTCTGTCAGATGCCTCGTAACAAGAAAATGGTTTGAAATACATGAATATAAATGTTATGGACAGTGATTTTTCTAGTACTGTTCATAGATTTCCCCATTACTAGTAAAGACATATTTGTTTCTTAGTTTTGAGGATTCCTGTACCCGATAGATGGCGCTAGTTAAATGCCCAAAACGCAGAAAATCATTTATTTACTGTTTTTTAACTGTTGCATGTATCCTTCGAAATCTTTTAACATTTGTGCTCGAAAGAATAGTATATGAAGAAGCAGACATGATATATGTATGATTCGGTTTGCATTCACCTTGTACCAGCTCTTACAATTCTGCTAGTACTGGTAATTCACCAATAAATAGCATCGCTGCCCACTACTGGTCGAACCCATCGCTGCCTGCTACCGGTCCAACCGTTCTACCTTAGCCTCCTCACCCCAACCTTCTAGCCAACCTTCAGCTATTGATCTCGAAGATTTATCACTTATATCCAAGTGAGTGCCTTGTCCTGTGTGAGGATTTCAGTGTAGTTCACTCCATTGGATCGATTTCACCCATTTTCAGAAAAGTGAATTTCACATACAACTGAAATGTAATATTCACATGCTTGCACTAAAAGTGAATGTTCCATTTTCACTAGAAATGAATGTTGTTGTAAGAAATACCTAATACTTAAAAATGAATATTTGTGTTTAAACTATTTTTACTGCTTGTATTCTCCTTGCTGTCACATGGCACCCTCTGTGTTTTGAGGCGATGAATGCTTACGTTACGTTTTCTTTTAATGTGAGAATGCTTTCCTATCGCTTCCCCTTTTCAATCTTACTTCTACAATATTGATTGTCTTGATGAGTGTTTGAAGTGTGAAATAACCTTGGAAAGACTTGGCGCTTTATGCGTTCAGTCCGGAAAACGTTTGAAACGCAAATTATTGTCTATCAGTTATGGGTGCCCTCAGAATCGAGAAGTAATTAGTACTAGCTTACTGAGGCAATGCTACTTTCTATAGGTAGTGTTCTTTCAGATTTCCAAACAAGTGAAACACCATAACATTATCAAAAAACATGTTCTTGCCAGAACCACTTTCACAAGAACATATTATCACTTGTTCTACGAATTCCACACTAGTGTAGAAATATTCTCATGCAGGAAAAATAACTAAACCGATTCTTAGACATGAAAATGTGTGTGTTAGATTTCCTCGTGTAGTGAAAAACACGAATACATATCACTGTCGAAAAAACGCGTGCTTACAGCTAAAACTAACCATCTTTGCCCTTATACACGCAGTTTACTTACGCGCTTGTTGAAACGTAATAGGGAACTGTAGAACTACACACAGGACCCTGAAAAGGGCATGAGAGCGAAAATATAGACATCCTTAGTACAAATCTCTATTGATTGCATAATCTTAGTGAGTTCAATATCTGTGTATCTTTAAAAATATATGCAATTATTTGTCATAGCGATTACCTTTCATACGACTTAGGTGCTCAGCAACACTCATGTCTTTCCATGGATCTCTAGGTTTCTTAGATCAGAAGTAACTAACCTACTGTCTATGAGATAAATCTTTTAACCTTCTGGCTATCGTAACTTATAGCTGCGTCGTGGGTAAAATACTGAATAGGCTATTGTGAGATTTTCAAAGTAAGCAGATATATGGAAAAAATAAAAATCTGTCTCAGAGGATGCTTGCGATTTTACCTTTTTCGGCAAATGGTGCTATGAAAGTAAAGATACACATAGGAAAGATGAATCAGTGATTGAGCAAGTTACTTTAATTATCTTGCGAGATGTGTGAGGAAATGCATAGATATTGAGAGTTTACGATTCTATGAAGAAACATGCATCTGAAGATTAAGCTATATAACGAGTTTATCTCTAAGAATGTACGACAGTGAAGCAAACTTGCAATCAGTTTTTCATTCTAAATGCCTGTTTGCATGGATATAGTCTTCTTCCGCTAGCGCTTCCCCTATCGCTTCTCCGATCCCAGTTATATTTCATGACCTAAAGGACAGCCACCTGCAAGGAATCGGTATGATTAATTGCATTCCCAATAATATGGAATACAGCATTCTCCCTTGGAACTTTGAATTTCATAGATTCTTATCGAGAAGCTATGAAAAGATATGATTAATTGCATTCCCAATAATATGGAATACAGCATTCTACCTTGGAACTTTGAATTTCATATATTATTATCGAGAAGCCAATCTATCGGTAGAACAATTCCTTATTTTGCATTTGGTCATGTCATTATTTAACTTTCTCATTAGGCTTGAGGAAGATAAAGCACAGAGCGACTGCTCTTCTCAAAGTCGAACCATATCTAATTCCTTTTTCTGTTTCAGTTTCCCATAGGACAGCCCGAGTGCCCCTTTATCACCGTTTGCCTGTTGCTGCACGCGGGTTGCTGGTTGCCTGTTGCTGCACGTTATCACCGGTTGCCTGTTGCTGCACGTTTCCCTTTTACAAGGTAGCCGCTAATTATAAACAGCAAAGACACTCTTCTAATGGACCTGCCAGAATTCTTTCTGTTCTCTCTCCTAACCTTAATCCACTTTGATGAAATGTTCCAAGAAAAGTAACCTCGTTTTGTATAATGCAAAATCTGCTTTATCTTTCAATTCCACAGCATTGTTCGTTAAAGTAGAACCCAAATCATGTTATAGCATTATTTTTATATCAAATTTATTGTTTGGTATAATTAAAAAGTTGATAATAATTTTATCAATGTTTAAGGAAAAACATCTTTATCGTAAGTTGATAATCATAATTTCTTTTTATTATGATTCTCTTATTTCAGTGACTACTTAGCTACCATACCTGAGTTGAAATTTCAGACCAGTCAGTGGAGAACGACTTTCCTGACATATGGTCTTGCATTGTCATGAATAACTTTCAACTCAAGTCGCAGAATGTCAGTTTGGTTACTGTGCATTTTTTGAAGAAAATCATGGTAATGCTGTGCTCTGATAGTACTGCCAGTAAACACAATATCTGTTGTGAATGACACCAACGTAATCCTAAGTGAAGATCATCATTTACTTCACTTTCGACGATATTTATTGTTTAAGTGAAGATCATCATTTGCTTCACATTCGAGATTCCCTCTTGCCTTCTACATGCCGGGAGGTGAGGACTGGGAGTGGACTTCTCTGCTGAGTGAAATGATTTTTCAATTCAGATTGAAAATCTCTAATCGAAGTTTTATCGATGGGCAAATTTCTCGGCTTGAAGAGAGTCAATCTTAATTTACGACGGCTGATCTACGTGTTAAACACTACCTGAAACCTCGGTAGGCACCATTTCCAGAGTGAAGCGAAACACGTCACCTTCGACTTTCTCCATTTCCTGTCTACAATTGCTGCAATGACTCTGGTGATTGCGTTGTCCATATCGGAGTGTTCCCACATTGTGCATTATTTCTGAAATGAACTGCCTATTTTAAAGTGAAATAAAATCCTGCACATCTTATTATTACTACTTGGATATATTTATTGGAGTATATACATTCTCTGCAGGATATTTTAGATCACAGTGGTACCTGTACATATGGAATATGTAAGATGCATCCAATGGTGAGGAAAACGCTCAAAGTATCTAAAAAATGTAACTGGCTTCGACAGGAATGTATAGGACCGAATGTTTCCATGCTATAGATCATTCTTCATCATCTAAAATCATCCATACTTCATCTTTATAAAACATGGTGAATTCAAATTACTGCCCATGTTAAAGCTAGGGTGAAACCACCGATGAGGGTGTGGGGTGAAAGGGAGATGAGAAACGATCGCAATCGCATGCTCTTTTAAAGCAACCACAATTTACATGCTCGTGGTCGCTTGGTTATCTACTGTATTTATTTTCAGATAAGACATTATACTCTAATACTGATGATCAGTGCATTATTGCATACGTTTTCTCTAGAGGAAAGAATTCAATTTCTGGGTTGTACCAGAGGTTCTCAAACTGTGGTTCGCAAAACTTTCTTATATATACTAAAATCAATGTATTTAAAATCAATTTCAGATTAGTTTTAGATTTATTTACGTAAGTTTTATGGAGAAAATGGGAAAGTATTACGTAATTTACGATTCTAAGGATCTCCGTTTGAGAACTTTTGAGGACCTCTAGGTTTGTAGATGCAAGCTAAAACTGTAGTTGCCCGCTACGAATCAATCGAACAGCACACACAAAAGGAACTGACGATTTAAGAATGGAATCATCTCAACTCACGTTCTTTGACACCAACACGATTGTGTTTTGTAATTAACACTTTGGAACCAAAATATGGTACCTAGTATTGTATAACCGACTGTAAGGTCTAATTCCCCCTAGGTACCGTAAAGCGAACAACACAGAATATTTGCTGTCGTTTTAAATGATGAAATAAGGGTTCATCTGCCTGTTATTCGTCTCAAGGCGTTTTGACGTTGCACCATACTCAGTGGCATTCCAAAGAAATGACCTTTCATACACGCTCCGATGCCAACATTTCTACGAGGCAAATATTGCAATCATAGACGTGTTTTTTCCGCCCATATGACCCACAGCAGATATATATATATTATGTTATATATATGTATTAGAATAAGTTATATGCTTTATATTAGAATAAGTATACCTATATATTAAAATAAATTATATAGATATATGATAATAATAGCAGATATATTTATATAAGAATAAGTTATATACTTTATATTAGAATTAGTATACCTTTATATTAGAATAAGTAATAAGCAGTTATATGCTGTAATGGTGTCATGACTTTAAAGGTTCAGGTCATTGGGATAGTCGGGATATTCGGATTCTTTCCGCAGAGAAAATAAGATCCGTACGATATTCATTTCCAAAAAGACATAATGCATCGAGATTCGTATATGAAATTGTTTTTGAATGCGGCTCTTTTTAAACCAGGGCCTTTCTTTGTCGCAACCCAAGAATTACTACTAGTAATAGAATACATATATCATAAGCATTGTTGCAAGGTAAGAATTGCTACTTGTAATAGAATACAGAATTTCTAACCATTGCTACGTAATGTTGTTTCAGTTGGCGTATCATGCGATAGGGAAAGCAAGGCATTGAGCATATAGCATTGTGATGGGACTGTCAGGAACAACGGTTGTTTTTTAACTAAGAAAATCGCATTCTTATTATTTTTGTGTTAGCAGTATAGATCATTTATAGTAAACTCGTTAATTATATATTTTTTATATACCTTTATATTTGAATAAGTACGTAGGAATCATATATCATGAAGAAGTTACGGTTTTTATTTTCTTAAAATAGTTAAAGCGTTTCTTGGTCTGCAATTTTTTTATGGAATAGGCACATGCATAGATTTTGGACTGTTATAAACTTAAAAGACTCTAAGAAATTTTTTCGGGGTTCTAATCCCCTCTATGTTATCGATCTCTAGGAATATTTTAATTTGAAGTCTTATGAAAATATCACGATCTCTTGGTGGATCGAAAGAACTAGAGATTAGGTTTTTTCGATGTTCGTCTCCTAGGTTTATCACAAAATTGTTTTTCTCGATTGATAACATTTATTTCTTCTTTATTTGATTACCTAGCAGAGAGATTTCTTTTCCCTTCTGCTTTATCGTTAGGTTCTTTGCTCTGTAAGTACTTAAACTGGTTTGTGTTTACCTCTGAACGTCACTTTTTCAAACAATGGGCAATTCGACAATTCACAAAACCCCCAAATGCCCAGAGAAAGTTGGGAAAGGCTCCCACTGGATAGTCGTTACGATTCGAAATACCCAGTGGTGGAAGTATATTTTATTTCTTAACAGTACGCTTCAAATCATAGCAATATCTGGAAAATAACACTCAGACGATTAATCCAGTGAAGTCGTCTTACAGAGGTTAATAAATTGAAACATGTTGCGACGACAGTACAGTGCTCTTAGATTTTCTAACTTTCCATGTGTTTTCCGCAAATAGTGAATGATTTAGGGATTTTTAATGTGAAATAAATATTAATATGTTTAAATACTTGCTGATTACTTTGTATTCTTGTATTCAGTCTTATTGAAAAAAATAATAATATGATTTAGGTGTTTTTAAAATTATTTTAGTACTTAAAGAAATATTTTTAGAAAGGAAAATTAACGTTTCACTCGTATTGTAATTTTGAATACTCAACTTGCATATTACAAACTCAAAAGTCAAATATAGCATTTTTTAGAAAAACATTTATCAGAGATTTGGAATAATCTTTAAAATTTGTAAAGTTTAATCAATGATTACACGACATACGGAAATTTCGCCTCTGATAATGGAAATTTCGCCCCGATAATGGATGCGAAATTGTAGAGTTTCCGTATTCAAAATGAGGTAGGAAAAGACTGACTTTTGCCCAAAATAAAAAGTTGCGAGATGATTTTGTTGAGGCTACTCTGTGCCAATCAAAGTCATGTGCTTTCCACTCTTTTCACTAGGTTGGCGATACCTGTAGTAGTGAAAAAATTAATCATTTCACTTTTACACGTGATATACGTATAAACCGTATACACCGTGAACAAAATCATATGTAAAGTTAAGCGTTTGTTCGCACGCTTAAATTTATATATGGTTTGACCTCAATATAGACTTTGTCTTCACCTTAATAATGAATATTTAGCGATACAGCAACGCTAATACTACAGAATGAAAATGGCAACTATTAGGTTAGCCGTGCGTGTATACTTTTACCGTTTAGATAACATCGCAGCCCGATATTCAGAAGAACACTGCATAACAAACTCTCCTCACCTCTCACACTTGCTTCCTTTCCCTTTTAGGAGGTAGCCACTAATTATAAACAGCAAAGACACTCTTCTAATGGACCTGCCATAATTCTTTCTGTTATCTCTCCTAAACTTTATCCACTCTGAAAAAATGTTCCAAGAAAAGTAACCTCGTTTTGTATGATGCAAATTCTGCTTTTTCTTTCAATTCCACAACATTGTTCGTTAAAGCAGAACCCAAATCATGTTATAGCATTATTTTTATATCAAATTTATTGTTTGGTGTAATTGAAAAGTTGATAATTTTATCAATGTTTCTAAGGAAAAACATTTTTATCATAAGTTGATAATCATAATTTCTTTTTATTATGATTCTCTTATTTGAGTAACTACTCAGCTACGATACCTGAATTGAAATCTCAGACCAGTCAGTGGAGAATGACCTTTGTGACATATGGTCTTTCATTGTCATGAATAATTTTGAACTCAAGTCGCAGAATGTGAGTTTGGTTACTGTGTATTTTTTGAAGAATATCATGGTAATACTGTGATCTGATAGTACTGCCAGTAGACACAATATCTATTGCGATGACACCAACGTAATCTTAAATGAAGATCATCATTTGCTTCACTTTCGACGATATTTATTTTTTCACGATATTTATTGTTTAAGTGAAGATCATCATTTGCTTCACTTTCGACATTCACTCTTGCGTTCTACATGCCGGGAGGTGAGGGCTGGGAGTGGACGTCTCTGAGTAAAATAATTTTTCAATTCAGGTTGAAAATCTCTAATCTAAGTTTTATCGATGGGGAAATTTCTCGGCTTGAAGGGAGTCAATCTTAATTTACGAAGGCTGATCTACATGTTAAACACCACCTGAAACCTCTGCAGGCATCATTTTCAGAGCGATGCGAAACACGTCACCTTCGACCTTCTCCATTTCCTGTCTACAATTGTTGCAATGACTCTGGTGATTGCGATGTCCATATCGGAGTGTTCCCACATTGTGCATTATTTCTGAAATGAACTACCTATTTTAAACTGAAATAAAATCCTGCACAATCTTATTATTACTATTTGTATATATTTATTGGAGTATATACATTCTCTGCAGGATATTTTCGATCACAGTGGTAACTGTACATAAGGAATAGGTAAGATGCATCCAATGGTGAGGAGAACGGTGAAAGTATCTAAAAAATGTAACTGACTTCGACAGGAATATATAGGACCGAATGTTTAAATGCTATTGATCATTCTTCACCATCCACAATCATCCATACGTCATCTTTATAAAACATGGTGAATTCAAATTACTGCCCATGTTAAAGCTAGGATGAAACCACCGATGAGGGTGTGGGGTGAAAGGGAGATGAGAAACGATCGCAATCGCATGCTCTTTTAAAGCAACCACAATTTACCTGCTCGTGGTCGCTTGCTTATCTACTGTATTTATTTTCAGATAAGACATTATACTCTAATACTGATGATCAGTGCATTATTGCATACGTTTTCTCCAGAGGAAAAAATTCAATTTGTGGGTTGTACCAAAGGTTCTCAAATTGTGGCTCGCAAAGCTTTCTTAAATACACTAAAATCAATGTATTTAAGATCAATTTTAGAATAATTTTAGATTTGATTACGTAAGTTTTATGGAGAAAGTTGGAAAGTATTACGTAATTTACGATTCTAAAGATCTCCCTTTGAATACCTTTGAGCACCTCTAGGTTATACAGTTTTGTAGATGAAAGCTAAAACTGTAGTTGCCCGTGAGGAAACAATCGAACAGCACACACAAAAGGAACTGACGATTTAAGAATGGAATCATCTCAACTCACGTTCTTTGACACCAACACGATTCTGTTTTGTCATTAACACTTTGGAACCAAAATATGGTACCTAGTATTGTATAACCGACTGTAAGTCTAATTCCCCCTAAGTACCGTAAAGCGAACAACACAGAATATTTGCTGTCGTTTTAAATGATGAAATAAGGGTTCATGTGCCTGTTATTCGTCTCAAGGCGTTTTGACGTTGCACCATACTCAGTGGCATTCCAAAGAAATGACCTTTCATACGCGCTCCGATGCCAACATCTCTATGAGGCAAATATTGCAATCATAGGCGTGTTTTTTCCGCCCATATGACCCACAGCAGATAAATATATATTATGATATATATTTATATTAGAATAAGTTATATGCTTTATATTAGAATAAGTATACCTATATATTAAAATAAATTATATAGATATATGATAATAATAGGAGATATATTTATATTAGAATAAGTTATATATTTTATATTAGAATTAGTATACCTTTATGTTAGAATAAGTAATAAGCAGTTATATGCTGTAATGGTGTCATGAACGCAAAGGTTCAGGTCATTGGGCTAGTCGGGATATTCGGATTCTTTCCGCAGAGAAAATAAGATCCGTACCATATTCATTTCGAAAAAGACATAATGCATCGAGATTCGTATCTGAAATGCAATATTTTTTAAAAGCGGCTCTTTTTAAACCAGGGCCTCTCTTTGTTGCAAGGCAAGAATTAATACTAGTAATAGAATACAGATATATATGGCATTGTTGCCAGGAAAGAATTGCAACTTTTAATAGAATACAGAATTTCTGAGCATTGTTACGTAATGTTGTTTCAGTTGGCGTATCATGCGGACGGGAAAGCAAAGCATTGAGCATATAGCATTGTGATGGGACTGTCAGGAACAACGGTTGTTTTTTAACTAAGAAAATCGCATTCTTATTATTTTTGTGTCAGCAGTATAGGTCATTTATAGTAAACGCGTTAATTATATATTTTTTATGTACCTTTATATTTGAATAAGTACGTAGGAATCATATCGTGAAGAAGTTACGGTTTTTATGTTCTTAAAATAGTTAAAGCGTTTCTTGATCTGCAATTTTTTTATGGAATAGGCAGTTGCATAGGTTTTGGACTGTTATAAACTTAAAAGACTCTACGAAATGTTTTCGGGGTTCCAATACCCTCTATGTTATCGATCTGTAGGAATATTTTAATTTGAAATCTTATGAAAATATCACGATCTCTTGGTCATACCGAAAGAGCTAGAGATTATGTTTTTTCGATGTTCGTCTCTTATGTTTATCACAAAATTGTTTTTCTCGATTGATAACATTTATTTCTTCTTTATTTGATTACCTAGCAGAGAGATTTCTTTTCCCTTCTGCTTTACCGTTCGGTTCTTTGCTCTGTAAGTACTTAAACTGGTTTGTATTTACCTCTGAACGTCACTTTTTCACACAATGGGCAATTGGACAATTCACAAAATCCCCAAATGCCCAGAGAAAGTTGGGAAAGGCTCCCACTGGATAATCGTTACGATTCAGATACGCAGTGGTGAAAGTATATTTTATTTCTTAACGGTACGCTTCAAAGCATAGCAATATGTGGAAAATAACACTCAGGCGATCACTCCAGTGAAGTCGTCTTACAGGGGTTAATAAATTGAAACATGTTGCGACGACAGTACAATGCTCTTAGATTATCTAACTTTCCATGTATTTTCCGCAAATAGTGAATGATTTAGGGATTTTTAATGTGAAATAAATATTAATATGTTTAAATATTTGCTGATTACTTTGTATTCTTGTAGTTCAGTCTTATTGAAAAAAATAATAATATGATTTAGGTGTTTTTAAAATTATTTTAGTACTTAAAGAAATATTTTTAGAAAGGAAAATTAACGTTTCACTCGTATTGTAATTTTGAATACTCAACTTGCATATTTCAAACTCAAAATTCAAATATAACATTTTTTAGAATAACATTTATCAGAGATTTGGAATAACATTTAAAATTTATAAAGTTTAATCAATGATTACACGACATACGGAAATTTCGCCTCTGATAATGGAAATTTCGCCCCGATAATGGATGCGAAATTGTAGAGTTTCCGTATTCAAAATGAGGTAGGAAAAGACTGACTTTTGCCCAAAATAAAAAGTTGCGAGATGATTTTGTTGAGGCTACTCTGTGCTAATCAAAGTCATGTGCTTTCCACTCTTTTCACTAGGTTGGCCATACCTGTAGTAGTGAAAAAATTAATCATTTCACTTTTACACGTGATATACGTATAAACCGTATACACCGTGAACAAAATCATATGTAAAGTTAAGCGTTTGTTCGCACGCTTAAATTTATATATGGTTTGACCTCAATATAGACTTTGTCTTCACCTTAATAATGAATATTTAGCGATACAGCAACGCTAATACTACAGAATGAAAATGGCAACTATTAGGTTAGCCGTGCGTGTATACTTTTACCGTTTAGATAACATCGCAGCCCGATATTCAGAAGAACACTGCATAACAAACTCTCCTCACCTCTCACACTTGCTTCCTTTCCCTTTTAGGAGGTAGCCACTAATTATAAACAGCAAAGACACTCTTCTAATGGACCTGCCAGAATTCTTTCTGTTATCTCTCCTAAACTTTATCCACTCTGAAAAAATGTTCCAAGAAAAGTAACCTCGTTTTGTATGATGCAAATTCTGCTTTTTCTTTCAATTCCACAACATTGTTCGTTAAAGCAGAACCCAAATCATGTTATAGCATTATTTTTATATCAAATTTATTGTTTGGTGTAATTAAAAAGTTGATAATTTTATCAATGTTTCTAAGGAAAAACATTTTTATCATAAGTTGATAATCATAATTTCTTTTTATTATGATTCTCTTATTTGAGTAACTACTCAGCTACAATACCTGAATTGAAATCTCAGACCAGTCAGTGGAGAATGACATTTGTGACATATGGTCTTTCATTGTCATGAATAATTTTCAACTCAAGTCGCAGAATGTGAGTTTGGTTACTGTGTATTTTTTGAAGAATATCATGGTAATACTGTGATCTGATAGTACTGCCAGTAGGCACAATATCTATTGCGATGACACCAACGTAATCTTAAATGAAGATCATCATTTGCTTCACTTTCGACGATATTTATTTTTTCACGATATTTATTGTTTAAGTGAAGATCATCATTTGCTTCACTTTCGACATTCACTCTTGCGTTCTACATGCCGGGAGGTGAGGGCTGGGAGTGGACGTCTCTGAGTAAAATAATTTTTCAATTCAGGTTGAAAATCTCTAATCTAAGTTTTATCGATGGGGAAATTTCTCGGCTTGAAGGGAGTCAATCTTAATTTACGAAGGCTGATCTACATGTTAAACACCACCTGAAACCTCTGCAGACATCATTTTCAGAGCGATGCGAAACACGTCACCTTCGACCTTCTCCATTTCCTGTCTACAATTGTTGCAATGACTCTGGTGATTGCGATGTCCATATCGGAGTGTTCCCACATTGTGCATTATTTCTGAAATGAACTACCTATTTTAAACTGAAATAAAATCCTGCACAATCTTATTATTACTATTTGTATATATTTATTGGGGTATATACATTCTCTGCAGGATATTTTCGATCACAGTGGTAACTGTACATAAGGAATAGGTAAGATGCATCCAATGGTGAGGAGAACGGTGAAAGTATCTAAAAAATGTAACTGACTTCGACAGGAATATATAGGACCGAATGTTTAAATGCTATTGATCATTCTTCACCATCCACAATCATCCATACGTCATCTTTATAAAACATGGTGAATTCAAATTACTGCCCATGTTAAAGCTAGGATGAAACCACCGATGAGGGTGTGGGGTGAAAGGGAGATGAGAAACGATCGCAATCGCATGCTCTTTTAAAGCAACCACAATTTACCTGCTCGTGGTCGCTTGCTTATCTACTGTATTTATTTTCAGATAAGACATTATACTCTAATACTGATGATCAGTGCATTATTGCATACGTTTTCTCCAGAGGAAAAAATTCAATTTGTGGGTTGTACCAGAGGTTCTCAAATTGTGGCTCGCAAAGCTTTCTTAAATACACTAAAATCAATGTATTTAAGATCAATTTTAGAATAATTTTAGATTTGATTACGTAAGTTTTATGGAGAAAGTTGGAAAGTATTACGTAATTTACGATTCTAAAGATCTCCCTTTGAATACCTTTGAGCACCTCTAGGTTATACAGTTTTGTAGATGAAAGCTAAAACTGTAGTTGCCCGTGAGGAAACAATCGAACAGCACACACAAAAGGAACTGACGATTTAAGAATGGAATCATCTCAACTCACGTTCTTTGACACCAACACGATTCTGTTTTGTCATTAACACTTTGGAACCAAAATATGGTACCTAGTATTGTATAACCGACTGTAAGTCTAATTCCCCCTAAGTACCGTAAAGCGAACAACACAGAATATTTGCTGTCGTTTTAAATGATGAAATAAGGGTTCATGTGCCTGTTATTCGTCTCAAGGCGTTTTGACGTTGCACCATACTCAGTGGCATTCCAAAGAAATGACCTTTCATACGCGCTCCGATGCCAACATCTCTATGAGGCAAATATTGCAATCATAGGCGTGTTTTTTCCGCCCATATGACCCACAGCAGATAAATATATATTATGATATATATTTATATTAGAATAAGTTATATGCTTTATATTAGAATAAGTAAACCTATATATTAAAATAAATTATATAGATATGTGATAAAAATAGCAGATATATTTATATTAGAATAAGTTATATACTTTATATTAGAATTAGTATACCTTTATATTAGAATAAGTAATAAGCAGTTATATGCTGTAATGGTGTCATGAACGCAAAGGTTCAGGTCATTGGGCTAGTCGGGATATTCGGATTCTTTCCGCAGAGAAAATAAGATCCGTACCATATTCATTTCGAAAAAGACATAATGCATCGAGATTCCTATCTGAAATGCAATTTTTTTTAAAAGCGGCCTTTTTTAAACCAGGGCCATTCTTTGTTGCAAGGCAAGAATTAATACTAGTAATAGAATACAGATATATATGGCATTGTTGCAAGGTAAGAACTGCAACTTGTAATAGAATACATAATTTCTGAGCATTGTTACGTAATGTTGTTCCAGTTGGCGTATCATGCGGAAGGGAAAGCAAAGCATTGTGATGGGACTGTCAGGAACAACGGTTTTTTTTTAACTGAGAAAATCGCATTCTTATTATTTTTGTGTCAGCAGTATAGCTCATTTATAGTAAATTCGTTAATTATATATCTTTTATGTACCTTTATATTTGAATAAGTACGTAGGAATCATATATCGTGAAGAAGTTACGTTTTTTGTTTTCTTAAAATAGTTAAAGCGTTTCTTGATCTGCAATTTTTTTATGGAATAGGCATTTGCATAAGTTTTGGACTGTTATAAACTTAAAAGACTCTACGAACTGTTTTCGGGGTTCTAATACCCTCTATGTTATCGATCTGTAGGAATATTTTAATTTGAAATCTTATGAAAATATCACGATATCTTGGTCATACCGAAAGAGCTAGAGATTATGTTTTTTCGATGTTCGTCTCCTATGTTTATCAGAAAATTGTTTTTCTCGATTGAAAACATTTATTTCTTCTTTATTTGTTTACCTAGCAGAGAGATTTCTTTTCCCTTCTGCTTTACCGTTCGGTTCTTTGCTCTGTAAGTACTTAAACTGGTTTGTGTTTACCTCTGACGTCACTTTTTCACACAATGGGCAATTGGACAATTCACAAAAGCCCCAAATGCCCAGAGAAAGTTGGGAAAGGCTCCCACTGGATAATCGTTACGATTCAGATACGCAGTGGTGAAAGTATATTTTATTTCTTAACGGTACGCTTCAAAGCATAGCAATATATGGAAAATAACACTCAGGCGATCACTCCAGTGAAGTCGTCTTACAGAAGTTAATAATTGAAACATGTTGCGACAACAGTACAATGCTCTTAGATTATCTAAGTTTCCATGTATTTTCCGCAAATAGTGAATGATTTAGGGATTTTTAATGTGAAATAAATATTAATATGTTTAAATATTTGCTGATTACTTTGTATTCTTGTAGTTCAGTCTTATTGAAAAAAATAATAATATGATTTAGGTGTTTTTAAAATTATTTTAGTACGTAAAGAAATATTTTTAGAAAGGAAAATTAACGTTTCACTCGTATTTTAATTTTGAATACTCAACTTGCATATTTCAGACTCAAAAGTCAAATATAGCATTTTTTAGAATAACATTTATCAGAGATTTGGAATAACATTTAAAATTTATAAAGTTTAATCAATGATTATCCGACATACCGAAATTTCGCCTCTGATTTATCCCCGATAATGGATGTGAAATTGTAGAGTTTCCGTATTCAAAATGAGGTAGGAAAAAAGTGACTTTTGCCAAAAATAAAAAGTTGGGAGATGATTTTGTTGAGGCTACTCTGTGCCAAGCAAAGTCATGTGCTTTCCTCTCTTTTCACGCGTACTCTAGGTTGGCCATACCTGTAGTAGTGGAAAAAATTAATCATTTCACTTTTACACGTGATATACGTATAAACCGTATACACCGTGAACAAAATCATATGTAAAGTTAAGCGTTTGTTCGCACGCTTAAATTTATATATGGTTTGACCTTAATATAGACTTTGTCTTCACCTTAATAATGAATATTTAGCGATTCAGCAACGCTAATACTACAGAGTGAAAATGGCAACTATTAGGTTAGCCGTGCGTGTATACTTTTACAGTTTAGATACCATCACAGCCCGATATGCAGAAGAACACTGCATAACAAACTCTCCTCACCTCTCTCACTTGCTTCCTTTCCCTTTTAGGAGGTAGCCACTAATTATAAACAGCAAAGACACTCTTCTAATGGACCTGCCGGAATTCTTTCTGTTATCTCTCCTAAACACTATCCACTCTGATAAAATGTTCCAAGAGAAGTAACCTCGTTTTGTATGATGCAAATTCTGCTTTTTCTTTCAATTCCACAACATTGTTCGTTAAAGCAGAACCCAAATCATGTTATAGCATTATTTTTATATCAAATTTATTGTTTGGTGTAATTGAAAAGTTGATAATAATTTTATCAATATTTCTAAGGAAAAACATCTTTATCATAAGTTGATAACCAAAATTTCTTTTCATAATGATTCTCTTATTTGAGTGACTACTTAGCTAACATACCTGAGTTGAAATCTCAGACCAGTCAGTGGAGATCGACCTTCCTGACATGTGGTCTTGCATTGTCATGAATAATTCTCAACTCAAGTCGCAGAATTTCAGTTTGGTTACTGTGCATTTTTTGAAGAAAATCTTGCTAATACTGTGCTCTGATATTACTGCCAGTAGACAAAATATCTGTTGTGATGACACCAACGTAATCTTAAGTGAAGATCATAATTTGCTTCACTATGGACGATATTTATTGTTTAAATTAATATCATAATTTGCTTCACTTTGGACGATATTTATTGTTTAAGTGAAGATCATCATTTGCTTCACATTCGACATTCTCTCTTGCCTTGTACATGCCGGGAGGTGAGGGCTGGGAGTGGACTTCTCTACTGAGTGAAATGACTTTTCAATGCAGATTGAAAATCTCTAATCCAAGTTTCATCGATTGGCAAAGTTCTCGGCTTGAAGAGAGTCAATCCTAATTTACGACGGCTGATCTACATGTTAAACACTACCTGAAACTTCTGAAGGCACAATTTTCAAAGCGATGCGAAACACGTCACCTTCGACCTTCTCCATTTCCTGTCTACAATTGTTGCAATGACTCTGGTGATTGCGATGTCCATATCGGAGTGTTCCCACATTGTGCATTATTTCTGAAATGAACTACCTATTTTAAAGTGAAATAAAATAGTACGCAATCTTATTATTACTACTTGGATATATTTAGTGGAGTATATACATTCTCTGCAGGATATTTTCGATCACAGTGGTAACTGTGCATAAGGAATAGGTAAGATGCATCCAATGGTGAGGAGAACGCTGAAAGTATCTAAAAAATGTAACTGGCTTCGACAGGAATATATAGGACTGAATGTTTCCATGTTATTGATCATTCTTCACCATCCACAATCATCCATACGTCATCTTTATAAAACATGGTGAATTCAAATTACTGTCCATGTTAAAGCCAGGGTGAAACCACCGATGAGGGTGTGGGGTGAAAGGGAGATGAGAAACGATCGCAATCGCATGCTCTGTTAAAGCAACCACAATTTACATGCTCGTGGTCGCTTGCTTATCTACTATATTTATTTTCAGATAAGACATTATACTCTAATATTGATGATCAGTGCATTATTGCATACGTTTTCTCCAGAGGAAAGAATTCAATTTCTGGGTTGTACCAGAGGTTCTCAAAGTGTGTGGCTCGCAAAGCTTTCTTAAATACACCAAAATCAATGTATTTTAAGATCAATTTCAGATTAGTTTTAGAATTAATTACGTAAGTTTTATGGAGAAAATGGGAAAGTATTACGTATTTTACGATTCTAAGGATCTCCGTTTGAAAACTTTTGAGGACCTCTAGGTTATACAGTTTTGTAGATGCAAGCTAAAACTGTAGTTTCCCGCGAGGAATCAATCGAACATCACACACAAAAGGAACTGACGATTTAAGAATGGAATCATCTCAACTCACGTTCTTTGACAGCAACACGATTGTGTTTGGTCATTAACACTTTGGAATCAAAATATGGTTCCTAGTATTGTATAGCAGACTGTAAGGTCTAATTCCCCCTAAGTACCGTAAAGCGAACAACACAGAATATTTGCTGTCGTTATAAATGATGAAATAAGGGTTCATCTGCCTGTTATTCTTCTCAAGGCGTTTTGACGTTGCACCATACTCAGTGCCATTCCAAAGAAATGATTTTTCATATGCGCTCCGATGCCAACATTTCTATGAGGCAAATATTGCAATCATAGGCGTGTTTTTTTCGCCCATATGACCCACAGCAGATATATATATATATTATGTTATATATATGTATTAGTATAAGTTATATGATTTATATTAGAAGAAGTATATCTATATATTAAAATAAATTATATATATATATATGATAATAATAGCAGATATATTTAGATTAGAATAAGTTATCTACTTTAAATTAGAATTAGTATACCTTTTTGTTAGAATAAGTTATAAGCAATTATATGCTGTAATGGTGTCATGAACACACAGGTTCAGGTCATTGGGATAGTCTGGATATTCGGATTTTTCCGCAGAGAAAATAAGATCCGTACGATATTCATTTCCAAAAAGACATAATGCATCGAGATTCGTATCTGAAATGAAATTTTTTTTAAATGCGGCTCTTTTTACAAAACGGCCTATCTTTGTCGCAACGCAAGAATTACTACTAGTAATAGAATACAGATATTCTAAGCATTGTTGCAAGGTAGGAATTGCTACTTGTAATAGAATACAGAATTTCTAAGCGTTTTTACGTAACGTTGATTCAGTTGGCGTATCATGCGGAAGGGAAAGCAAGGCATTGAGCATGTAGTATTGTGATGGGACTGTCAGGAACAACGGTGGTTTTTTAACTAAGAAAATCGCATTCTTATTATTTTTGTGTTACCAGTATAGATAATTTATAGTAAACTCCTTAATTATATATTTTTTACATACCTTTATATTTGAATAAGTAGGCAGGGATCATATATCGTGAAGAAGTTACGGTTTTTATTTTCTTAAAGTAGTTAAAGCGTTTGTTAGTCTGCAATTTTATTATGGAATAGGCACATGCATAGATTTTTGGACCGTTATAAACTTAAAAGACTCTTCGAATTTTTTTCGGGGTTCTACTCCCCTCTAAGTTATCGATCTGTAGGAACATTTCAATTTGAAATCTTATGAATATATAACGATCTCTTGGTCATACCGAAAGAGCTAGAGATTATGTTTTTTCGATGTTCGTCTCCTATGTTTATCACAAAATTGTTTTTCTCGATTGATAACATTTATTTCTTCTTTATTTGATACCTAGCAGAGATTTTTCATTTCCCTTCTGCTTTACCGTTCGGTTCTGTGCTCTGTAAATACTTACAGTGGTTTGTGTTTACCTCTGCACGTCACCTTTTCACACAATGGGTAATTGGACAATTCACAAAATCCCCAAATGCCCAGAGAAAGTTGGAAAGGCTCCCACTGGATAGTCGTTAGGATTCAGATACGCGGTGGTGGAAGTACATTTTATTTCTTAACGGTACGCTTCAAAACATAGCAATATCTGGAAAATAACACTCAGGCGATCACTCCAGTGAAGTCGTCTTACAGGGGTAATTGAAACACGTTGCGACGAAAGTACAGTGCTCTTAGATTTTCTAACTTTCCTTGTGTTTTCCGCAAATAGTGAATGATTTAGGGATTTTTAATGTGAAATAAATATTAATATATTTAAATATTTGCTGATTACTTTGTATTCTTGGAGTTCAGTCTTATTGAAAAGAATAATAATATGATTTAGATATTTTTAAAATTATTTTAAAAATAAAATATATAATTTTAGATATATTTTTAGAAAAATCTATCTTAAAGATATATTTTTAGAAAGGAAAATTAACGTTTCATTCGTATTGTAATTTTGAATACTCAACTTGCATATTTTAAACTCAAAAGTCAAATATAGCATTTTTTAGAAAAACATTTATCAGAGATTTGGAATAACATTTAAAATTTATAAAGTTTAATCAATGATTACGCGACATACGGAAATTTCGCCTCTGACTTATCCCGATAATAGATGCGAAATTGTAGAATTTCCGTATTCAAAATGAGGTAGGAAAAAAGTGACTTTTGTCAGAAAAGTTGCCAGATGGTTTTGTTGAGGCTATTGTGTGCCAAGCAAAATCATGTAGCTTTCCACTCTTGTCACGGGTACTCTAGGTTGGCCATACCTGTAGTAATGGAAAAATTAATCATTTCACTTTTACACGTGATAAACGTATAAAACCTATACACCGTGAACAAAATCATATGTAAAGTTAAGCGTTTGTTCGCACGCTTAAATTTATATATGGTTTGACCTCAATATGGACTTTGTCTTCACCTTAATAATAAATGTTTAGCGATTCAGCAACGCTAATACCACAGAGTGAAAATGGCAACTATTAGGTTAGCCGTGCGTGTATACTTTTACCGTTTAGATACCATCGCAGTCGGATAAGCAGAAGACCACTACATACCAAACTCTCCTCATCTCTCATACTTGCTTCCTTTCCCTTTTAGGAGGTAGCCACTAATTATAAACAGCAAAGACACTCTTCTAATGGACCAGCCAGAATTCTTTCTATTCTCTCTCCTAACCTTAATCCACTGTGATAAAATGTTCCAAGAAAAGTAACCTCGTTTATTATAATGCAAAATCTGCTTTTTCTTTCAATTCCACTGCATTGTTCGTTAAAGCAGAACCCAAATCATGTTATAGCATTATTTTTATATCAAATTTTTCGTTTGGTGTAATTAAAAAGTTAATAATTTTATCAATGTTTGTAAGGGAAAACATCTTTATCATAAGTTGATAATCATAATTTCTTTTTATTATGATTCTCTTATTTCAGTGACTACTTAGGTACCATACCTGAGTTGAAATCTCAGACCGGTCAGTGGAGAACGACCTTCCTGACATGTGGTCTTGCATTGTCATGAATAACTTTCAACTCAAGTCGCAGAATGTCAGTTTGGTTACTGTGCATTTTTTGAAGAAAATCATGGTAATACTGTGCTCGGATAGTACTGCCAGTAGACACAATATCTATTGTGATGACATCAACGTAATCTTAAGTGAAGATCATCATTTGCTTTACTTTCGACGATATTTATTGTTTAAGTGAAGATCATAATTTGCTTCACATTCGAGATTCCCTCTTGCCTTCTACATGCCGGGAGGTGAGGGCTGGGAGTGGACTTCTCTGAGTGAAATGATTTTTCACTTCAGGTTGAAAATCTATAATCGAAATTTTTTGGATGGGGAAACTTCTCGGCTTGAAGAGAGTCAATCTTAATTTACGACGGCTGATCTACATGTTAAACACCATCTGAAACCTCTGCAGCCACCATTTTCAGAGCGATGCGAAACACATCATCTTCGACTTTCTCCATTTCCTGTCTACAATTGTTGCAATGAGTCTGGTGATTGCGTTGTCCATATCGGAGTGTTCCCATATTGTGCATTATTTCTGAAATGAACTACCTATTTTAAAGTGAAATAAAATCCTACACAATCTTATTATTACTACTTCGATATATTTAATGGAGTATATACCTTTTCTGCCGGATATTTTCGATCACAGTGGTAACTGTACATAAGGAATAGGTAAGATGCATCCAATGGTGAGGAGAACGCTGAAAGTATCTAAAAAATGTAACTGACTTCGACAGGAATATATAGGACTGAATGTTTCCATGTTATTGGTCATTCTTCACCATTCACAATCATCCATACGTCATCTTTATAAAACATGGTGAATTCAAATTATTGCCCATGTTAAAGCTAGGGTGAAACCACCGATGAGGGTGTGGGGTGAAAGGGAGATGAGAAACGATCGCAATCGCATGCTCTGTTAAAGAAACCACAGTTTACCTGCTCGTGGTCGCTTGGTTATCTACTGTATTTATTTTCAGATAAGACATTATACTCTAATATTGATGATCAGTGCATTATTGCATACGTTTTCTCCAGAGGAAAAAATTCAATTTGTGGGTTGTACCAGAGGTTCTCAAATTGTGGCTCGCAAAGCTTTCTTAAATACACTAAAATCAATGTATTTAAGATCAATTTTAGAATAGTTTTAGATTTAATTACGTAAGTTTTATGGAGAAAATGGGAAAGTATTACGTAATTTACGATTCTAAAGATCTCCGTTTGAAAACTTTTGAGGACCTCTAGGTTATACAGTTTTGTAGATGCAAGCTAAAGCTGTAGTTGCCCGTGAGGAAACAATCGAACAGCACACACAAAAGGAACTGACGATTTCAGAATGGAATCATCTCAACTCACGTTCTTTGACACCAACACGATTGTGTTTTGTCATTAACACTTTGGAACCAAAATATTGTACCTAGTATTGTATAACCGACTGTAAGGTCTAATTCCCCCTAAGTACCGTAAAGCGAACAACACAGAATATTTGCCGTCGTTTTAAATGATGAAATAAGGGTTCATCTGCCTGTTATTCGTCTCAAGGCGTTTTGACGTTGCACCATACTCAGTGCCATTCCAAAGAAATGACCTTTCATACGCACTCCGATGCCAACATTTCTATGAGGCAAATATTGCAATCATAGGAGTGTTTTTTTCGCCCATATGACCCACAGCAGATATATATATATATTATATATATGTATTAGAATAAGTTATATGCTTTATATTAGAATAAGTATACCTATATATTAAAATAAATTATATATATATATATGATAATAATAGCAGATATATTTATATTAGAATAAGTTATATACTTTTATTAGAATTAGTATACCTTTTTATTAGAATAAGTTATAAGCAGTTATATGCTGTAATGGTCTCATGAACACAAAGGTTCAGGTCATTGGGATAGTCGGGATATTCGGATTCTTTCCGCAGAGAAAATAAGATCCGTACCATATTCATTTCCAAAACGACATAATGCATCGAGATTCGTATCTGAAATACAATTTTTTTCAAAAACGGCTCTTTTTAAACCAGGGCCTCTCTTTGTCGCAACGCAAGAATTACTGCTAGTAATAGAATACAGATATTCTAAGCATTCTTGCAAGGTAAGAATTGCTACTTGTAAAAGAATACAGAATTTCTAAGCATTGATACGTAATTTTGATTCAGTTGGCGTATCATGCGGAAAGGAAAGCAAGGCATTGAGCATATAGCATTGTGATGGCACTGTCAGGAACAACGGTGGCTTTTAACTAAGAAAATAGCATTCTTATTATTTTTGTGTTAGCAGTATAGATCATTTATAGTATACTCGATAATTATATATATTTTTATGTACCTTTATATTTGAATAAGTACGTAGGAAAAAGGTACGTGAAGAAGGTATGGTTTTTATTTTCTTAAAATAGTTAAAGCGTTTCTTGGTCTGCAGTTTTTTTTTATGGAATAGGCACATGCATAGCTTTTGGACCGTTATAAACTTAAAAGACTCTACGAACTTTTTTCGTGCTTCTAATCCCCTCTATGTTATCGATCTGTAGGAAATTTTAAAATTTGAAATCTTATGAAAATATAACGACCTATTGGTCATACCGAAAGATCTAGAGATTATGTTTTTTCGATGTTCGTTTCCTATGTTTATCACAAAATTGTTTTTCTCGATTGATAACATTTCTTTCTTCTTTATTTGATTACCTAGCAGAGAGATTTCTTTTCTCTTCAGCTTTACCGTTCGGTTCTTTGCTCTGTAAGTACTTAAACTGGTTTGCGTTTACCTCTGCACGTCACTTTTTCACACAATGGGCAATTGGACAATTCACAAAATCCCCAAATGCCCAGAGAAAGTTGGGAAAGGCTCCCACTGGATAGTCGTTAGGATTCAGATACGTAGTGGTGGAAGTACATTTTATTTCTTAACGGTACCCTTCAAAGCATAGCAATATCTGAAAAATAACACTCAGGCGATCACTCCAGTGAAGTCGTCTTACAGGGGTAATTGAAACATGTTGCAACGAAAGTACAGTGCTCTTAGATTTTCTGACTTTCCTTGTGTTTTCCGCAAATAGTGAATGATTTAGGGATTTTTAATGTGAAATAAATATTAATATATTTAAATATTTGCTGATTACTTTGTATTCTTGGAGTTCTGTCTTATTGAAAAAAATAATAATATGATTTAAATGTTTTTAAAATTATTTTAGTACTTAAAGAAATATTTTTAGAAAGGAAAATTAACGTTTCACTCGTATTGTAATTTTGAATACTCAACTTGCATATTTTAAACTCAAAAGTCAAATATAGCATTTTTTAGAAAAAACATTAATCAGAGATTTGGAATAACCATTAAAATTTATAAAGTTTAATCAATGATTATACGACATACGGAAATTTCGCCTCTGACTTATCCCCGATAATAGATGCGAAATTGTAGAATTTCCGTATTCAAAATGAGGTAGGAAAAGAGTGACTTTTGTCAAAAATAAAAAGTTGCGAGATGATTTTGTTCAGGTTACTGTGTCCCAAGCAAAATCGTGTAGCTTTCCACTCTTGTCACGGGTACTCTAGGTTGGCCATACCTGTAGTAGTGGAAAAATTAATCATTTTACTTTTACACGTGATATATGTATAAATCGTATACACCGTGAACAAAATCATATGTAAAGTTAAGCGTTTGTTCGCACGCTTAAATTTATATATGGTTCGACCTCAATATAGACTTTGTCTTCACCTTAATGATAAATGTTTAGGGATTCGGCAACGCTAATACCACACAGTGAAAATGGCAATTATTAGGTTATCCGTGCGTGTATGCTTTTACCATTTAGATACCATCGCAGCCCGATATGCAGAAGACCACTGCATACCAAACTCTCCTCACCTCTCATACTTGCTTCCTTTCCCTTTTAGGACGTAGCCGCTAATTATAAACAGCAAAGACACTCTTCTAATGGACTTGCCAGAATTCTTTCTGTTCTCTCTCCTAACCTTAATCCACTCTGATAAAATGTTCCAAGAAAAGTAAGTTCGTTTTGTATAATGCAAAATCTGCTTTTTCTTTCAATTCCACAGCATTGTTCGTTAAAGGAGAACCCAAATCATGTTATAGCATTATGTTTATATCAAATTTATTGTTTGGTGTAATTAAAAAGTTGATAATAATTTTATCAATATTTCTAAGGGAAAACATCTTTATCATAAGTTGATAATCATAATTTCTTTTTATTATGATTCTCTTATTTGAGTGACTACTTAGCTACCATACCTGAGTTGAAATCTGAGACCAGTCAGTGGAGAACGACCTTCCTGACATATGGTCTTGCATTGTCATGAATAACTTTCAACTCAAGACGCAGAATGTCAGTTTGGTTACTGTGCGTTTTTTGAAGAAAATCATGGTATTGCTGTGCTCTGATAGTACTGGCAGTAGACACAATATCTGTTGTGATGACACCAACGTAATCTTAGGTGAAGGTCATCATTTGCTTCACTTTCGACGATATTTATTGTTTAAGTGAAGATCATCATTTGCTTCACTTTCGACATTCCCTCTTACCTTCTACATGCCGGCAGGTGGGGGCTGGGAATGGACTTCTCTGAGTGAAATGATTTTTCAATTCAGATTGAAAATCTCTAATGCAAGTTTTATCGATTGGCTAATTTCTGGGCTTGAAGGGAGTTAATCTTAATTTACGACGGCTGATCTACATGTTAAACACTACCTGAAACCTCTGCAGGCACCATTTTCAGGCGGTGCGAAACACGTCACCTTCGACTTTCTCCATTTCCTGTCTACAAATGTTGCAAGGACTCTGGTGATTGCGTTGTCCATATCGGAGTGTTCTCACATTGTGCATTGTTTCTGAAATGAACTACGTATTTTAAAGTGAAATAAAATCCTACACAATCTTATTATTGCTATTTCGATATACTTATTGGTGTATAGAACATTCTCTGCCCGATATTTTCGATCACATTGATATCAGAACCCAAATCATGTTATAGCATTATTTTTATATCAAATTTATTGTTTGTTGTAATTAAAAAGTTGATAATAATTTTATCAATGTTTCTAAGGAAAAACATCTTTATCATAAGTTGATAATCATAATTTCTTTTTATTATAATGATTCTGATATTTGAGAGATCTGAAACGGCTCGACGAATCTAGTATGTATACAAATACTATAAATTCTGATACTGTAAGTTAAATTCCAAGGGATGCAAACGACGAAAAAGTATTAGAGAATTAAATTCTTAGTTGATAATTTTTTGCACCTCTCAAACATCTCTTTATCACTGGTCTGAAAAGAGCCTGTCGAATTAAGACGTCAGATGACCTATTATGAAGGCGAGATCTCAGCAGAAAGAAAATAGCCATAGTTATAGGTCAGTGATGGTGAACCTTTTTACCCAGGTGTGTCAAACATCTTTTTTTTTACATATTAATATGCCACTTGCAAACATGCATTATAAATTTAACTACATAATCATAGATAGTGACATATACCTATCATATTAGGCTATTTGTTTAATACGATATTGATATAAAACTAACATTTGCTATATAATATTATGAACAGGTAGGAAAATGTGTCTTAGAGTATTACTTCTGGTGGGTTTCTTTGATTTTTGGAAACAAAATTTTATGTTTAGAAATAAGTGTTTATCATTAAATTGGCATATTGACTTTAACAACTATAAATCAATAAATATTTGTGTGTAAAAAAGTTTTACTGACATGTGGGATTCGAACTCATTTTTCCAGAAACATGCCAAAGTATGTCAGTGAACTTTTTTCCACACAAATATTTATTGATTTATAGACAGTCAACAAGTAACTCTGTGAATGTTATTTATTGTTGGAGTCAAAATAGTTGTATCACATGAAATTACACAACTTTTAAGGTTTTTTTTGAGTGCGGAACAAAAATTTGTTGCTTAGTGAGCTTCAAAATTCTATTGGTGGAGTATTTATCTTTAAAACAATTAATTTTTTTCTCTCACATACTTAGATTTTATTATAGACTAGACTTTATGTTTACAGTTCTACGAATTTAGAATTAAAATATTTGTTGCTGTATCCTTCTTGTACTCTATTGCAGTAAATGAGTTTTTTTCTTCTTTGTTTTCAAATGAAAATACTAATTTTTATATTTGCAAAAATGCAAGATTGTTATAGTTTGCCAAAATCTATCTTGTGTGGATCATTAGGTTGTAAACAATTTTTGATAAATAAGTTGAACTTTCGTTTTTGATATTTCATGTAATGCTAACTATAACCTAGATAAGCGAATGGTTTTGGATTGCTTATATTGCACTAAATGTATTGTCTAATGTGTTGAAAATAAAGTATTTACATTAATTGATGGAGCAATATGCTCAAGTCTTTAAAATGAATCAAAATCAAGTTGCTAATGAATCAGATGTTAACGAGGAATGACTTCCTCGTTAACATCTGATTCATTAGAAACAATTGGAAATATTTTGCCTTTCCTGATGATAGATGGCACAAGGTCTGCCACATTCAGCAAAAGATATAAAGGCCACATTATGGAAATAAATTTTCGGCTCATGGTTTATTTATTGGTTAGAGCACACTGGCATGTATCTAGAGCAGTGTTTTTCAACCTTTTTTATCTCACGGCACACTTGAATCTATAGTTAAACTTCCGCGGCATACTTAAATTATGATGATATTATGTATACGTTTATTATAACAATGATATACTCGTATAATCAATTTAAAGAGGTTTTAATTTTGATATGTACACTTATTGTGCTTTGGACGTCTTTCGAAAATAATTTAATTAATGATCTTTAAAACTTTTCATGGCACACCTAATATCTCACGGCACACCAGTTGAAAATCAGTTATCCAGAGAGTCACGAATTCGAATCCCACATGGTCGGCAGTATTTTCCACATAAGTATTTATTGAATTCTGTATCTACAGATAGTCTATGCATTTACTATGGATTAATGTTTTCATTAATAACACTTGAGCATCAGCAATTTCCTCAGTAACATGCTATTGGTTACCAACAATTGGAAATATAAGTAATTTTCTTATTATAGATGGCACAACGTCCACCACATTCTGCAAAAGGTTTAAACAGAGCGATAACTATCTATTTTTGCGCCAGGAAAAGGAAACAAAAAGTAAATTGCGCCTTTCCAATACAGCTTCATAGCAGTCTTTTTCTGCGCCCCCTCATTTTGTGCGCCCGAAGCTAGTGCCTTATTTGTAGCGGCCCTGCATTAAAAAGTCACATTGTGGAAACAAATTATCAGCTGAAGGTTGGTTTAGTGGTTAGACAACACTGGCCTGTATCTAGTGTCGTGAGTTCGAATCCAGCACCGCTGGCAATAATTTGTTTCACATAATTTATTGAATTCTACATCAACTGGTAATGTGTGTATTTACTATGGCGTGAATAACAATTTTGTTAACAGTTTTACCTGAATCATCATTAAAAACCAGTTGAGATGCCACTTTTGCAAAATCTAGCCGAGTATACAAGCGAAAGGCGCAAAAACCTATAACACAGACTTCCATGTAGTTTAATTTATATCTTATTTAAAATATTCAGTACGTTTATAAACTCCTCAAACACAAAACTCTTGTTCCAAGTGGGGTGAAGTTACGGTTCGTATAGATTCACTAATCTCTTTTCGAAAGTTAAATAGCAGACAATTACGTAAATTTGGCCTGGAATAACCAAAGTGAGAAGGTGCTTTAAACTTGGCCAAGTTTTAAATCGCAATATTCCTTGCACGTAAAGAGACTTCTATTAGGCATATAAGAATCACAGATTAATTTGCTAGCACATATAGAGAGCTGAGCACCACTGCCTGCACATTTAACAGCAGGAGGGAATTCTCATTTTCCCGAAAGTTTACAAAGCGTGTGGACGTCTCTCTTGAAGTCGTATCTGACTAATAATTTGTTTTTTTAATGTCTTTCTGTGCTATTTGAACTGGCCTACACCTGGTGATCTTATCCGTCGCTGTGCGGCAGAATTTTGTCAAAATACTTCATACTTCTGATTATAAGGAGACAACTTTATACCTATTCGCTAAAGACCTCATAACTACTTATAAGTGTACTTTTCCTCGTAAATAATGTATATATTACTCTGATTTATTGGTTTTAACAAAGCAATTGTGACGAATAATAGATTAAATTTACTTCATTTGGTCGCTGAACGATGCACCACAACTTTAGTAACGCTTAATACTAATAATCAATTTTATGAATTTCAACAACAGAACGAAACTGACATCATCAACTCTCGAAAGAAACAAGATGATGCAAGACATACTCATTATTATTCAATTTTTAATCGGTGTTGAGGAAAGGCCAATCGATTAAATTGCAATCGAATTTCTTAAAGTATCAGGTCCCAAAAATTTCCAAATTTACAATTTTATTCAAGGGTATTCCGTACTCCAGGTAAGCAACAGCAAATGATTAAACAGTACAAAAATGCGATCAATTTACCTGGACAAATATTACGAAAGTGTCTACGAATTCTTCATTAGAAATAAAATATTGAATTTATTAATATCGATAAATTATATCTCGATTTACCTAATTTCAGTCTAACATTATATATAGAGAGCTTTAGATTTTCAACTGCAAACGTGAAGCTTAAAGTTTTATCGGATCATGAAAAGTAATTCGCTGCTTTCAATTATTAATTTTTTTCAATTTTTACACACGCATGGTTGTTGACTTTTCTTCTGTTCATGTTATCCAACTGTAAATTAGCTTTATCGTTGAGACGTAGTTTACGTTAAAAACAATTTTTCTGAAAAGAAAAGAGTTTACAGGAATAAACACATAAAATCAAAGAGTATGCAGCACCAATCAGGGTGTGGCAAAAATTAACCTACACAATCACGATCTCCACAAGATATCCATAAGATATCTAGTGGTCATCATAGATATCTTATGGGTATTATGTGGAGATTGTGGTTGTGTGGGAATGAAACAACTTTGGTTGCCCATTGATCGGTAGGAGCGCTAGCATCGATTTTATGCTACTATGAGCCATGGAAGTATGAAGCACAGGAGGCAGTATCCAAGCCGCTTGCCGTACTTGACTGTACATGACGTTGAAGCCGACTGTGAAAAGTCCACTCTCCTTTTGGTCATCAAGAAAGATTCGACTGCGATGGCATTCCGTCGTACAGCTGGTCAGAATTTTACATGTAACTAATATTAAAGCTCTTGTAATCCGAAATAGTATTTCATTCTTTGTACAGCGTTAGCATACACTATGGTTGCCCTAATTATAATGCCTATAGCTGAAATTAACACTAATCATGAACTACAAAGTTAATATTGTACTTAATATTGAGTAGATTCAATATATATATAGCCTTTTCCTTACGGCTGGTACAGCATCTGTACCACACAATTGAACCACGAAAATCGCGGCGCTGGTACACGCTGTACCACGAGAGCTTTCCCCACCGGCGGCTGGTCACACCATTCTATTGCATTCGATGTAAACCAAAATAATCGGAGTAGAGCAAAGCTTCAGTAGCAAATATCCATGCTACTCCAAATATGTAAAATATTTTTTTCTTTATTTTCGACAAAATGTTGAAGCGTTTAAGACCTCTAACAAAGAAGAATTTATCAGCAGCTCTTTCAAACGGACGAGATTTTCGCCGACAGTGATTCAGAGTGTTAAAATGAAGAAAAAAGTATCGATTGTTCAACACGATCCGCTTATTTGAATGACGGAGAAGCAATTGCTCAGCTTTAGGATGAAAGACTAAATAGCACAATTATAATCCCCCAGTTTGAGAACAATGTGAATTGGGAAGCCGATGTTTCAGTTAAATATCATATATTCATTTCACTCCTTAAAATGTATATTTCATAGCTATTTAGGAGATTATTATTCAGTCTTAATTTTGTTCATTGAAAATTGTTTTTACCTCTTCAAATTCTTTGCCTTGCATTGTGTGCCAAATCAAGGATTTCTCTGTTACTGCAGTAAAGTTGCGACATTTCCTGCTTTCTAATCCACACTGTTTTTCAGGCCAGGATCTAGAAAAAATCGAGGGAAGGGGGGCAGGAAACACAATCGAACTTGAAAAATAAAAAAAGGGGGGGGGGCAGGAAAAACAATACAGTCTGAAAAATGTAACGGTGAGGGGGCAAGAGACTGATTTCCAATGCGACATAACGTTTCCTCCTTCGTTTTATACGTCTTTAAACTTTTTTGGACATATGCATAAAATGTAAAGGAGTTTAATATATTTTACCTCTATTCCCTTCATTAGCATTCTGCAGAGGGGGTTGGTCACCTTGCCGTCGCCCCTTCCTAGATCCGGCCCTGCTCTGTTTGGGCTCAACTAGGGTAATTTCCTAGTATAAGAAGGATAGTTTATATGATTTCTGCTTGACTTCTTCCAGGCAGAATGCCAGCCAAAGGTCTGAGCTAAATTGTTTTATATTTGAAGATCAATTTAGAAGCTAGTCTGCTAGAAACTTTTCAGTAAAACGCATTTTTCCTACCTTAGCTTGCTTTCTTGCAAACAAATATGAAATTTATTGTTTCTTAATGAATTATTTTTATTAAGAAAAATCATTTAATTGAATATCAAAAGGAAAAACAGGACTTCTATTACAATTGGCGAGTCCAAACTTCACATATTAGTACATATGTTATTTGTCACATCTTCAAACTATAAAATATACTTCAAGTAATAAAAATTTGAATTAACAGATAGGTTAGATCATTTTAATACTGTAAATTATTAGTATCATGATTATTCTGTATTAAAATGCTCTAACCTATCGATTAATTCAATTTTTTATTACGTTGTACGCTGTGAACGGTAGCAAATAATTCATTTTTGAAAATAATTTATGCAGGCCTATTGTTTTATGGATATTTCAAGGCTTAAACGTATAAAAGTAAAAAACGCTGAATATTTCTGATTATTTTCGGTTTGTGAACTTACAATTCATCGTTCATATATGTATATATATATACAGGGTGATTGTAAACTCTTTCAACAAAAAAAGAGGGGTGATAGTACACATCAAGACAAACAATTGTTGCAATGGAACCTAGGGTTGCATTCCACTCCTTCCGCCAGAGAAGTGTAAAGTAACATATTCACGTTGATCCTTCAACAGTGAAAACAAATGCACTTAACCAATTTATGAGTTGCTTAATTACATTCGCGTCAAAGAAAGACTCAATGTAGTTGTTCAAAGTGGCGTCTGAGGGCGTTGTTGCACAGTCCACATCGGCGAATGAAGGACTGTCACACCCTCTCCTACACTCCTGGTGTGGTGCTGGTCTTGTCCGTTGCAACACCGATTCTCACGATGAGATCTTCCAGGGAGTCCACAGGTATCTCGTACACAAGTGTTTTCATGTGCCCCCAGAAGACGTCTAGTGGATTGAGGTCGGGGAGCTTGTAGGCCAAGCCACAGGTCCACCACATCCAATCCACCGCCCGGGATATGTTGCATTTAGGAAGTATCAGACCTCGATGGAAAAGTGTGCTGGGGCCCCATCATGCATAAACCACATGTCCCTCTGTGTGGTGAGTGGAACACCCTGCAACAGACCGGGAAGCACTTGCTCCAGAAACACACGGTACGCTGTGCTGGTCAATCTTTGTGGCAAGAGGTAAGGACTCACCAATCACCCAGGATACCTGCCCAGATGTTGACGCCAAATTTCTGCTGGCGTTTACGAGAGTCAGTGACGTGTGGAGTTTCTTGAGCCCAAGCGTGCTGGTTGTGATTGTTGAAAATGTGTTCCGGGGTAAACGTGGCCTCATCACTAAATAACACTAATGCGGGAAATTGCGGATTAATGTTGTTCATCTGGAGCATCCATCTAACAAACTCTACCCGGCGGGAATAGTCATCTTCGTTCAAAGCTTGGAACTTCTGCACGTGGAAGGGATGCATCCGTGCCTCATGTAGGAAATTCCACACCGAGGTTTGACAAACTCCCATTTCGGATGACACCACTCGCGTACTTGTGGAAGGAACTTCTTCAAATCGCTGCAAGACACGTTCTTCCATTTCCGGTGTCCGCACATTTCGCAAACGTCCAGTATCACTCATTGAGATAGTCAACGAGCCAGTTTCATGCAGTCTTCGATCAACACTGACGAAGGTCGAATGGTAAGGAATACGACGATTGGAAAATCTCGCACGGTACAATCTTTGTGCTTCACGTCCATTACCACCTGCTTGGCCGTACATCAGATGCATATCCGACAATTCCTCGTATGTGTAGTCTGTCTTCCATGTCCTTCACGAATACGTCACTTATCATATGACGTTATCACAGTAATGTCCACGAACGGGTTCGGCTACGTTTTTAAATGTTTGTTCTTAATTGTTTATGCACTTGCTCAGCGCACCTGATTTACATCTTGTGCTTTTCATGCATCGGTTGTAAATACTTGTGCATGCGTGGCGTTTTTCGAAAGTACTCTTTTCTGGCGGAAGGAGTGGAATGCGACCCTAGGTTCCATTGCAAAAATTGTGCTTTTTGATGTGTACTATCACCCCTCTTTTTGTTAAAAGAGTTTACAATCACCCTGTATATAGACGATTTTAAGTGAGTGACTGAAGGCTGACTGACAGTGGATCATTCTATAGTGCAGAAATGGTACAACTGTAAAAATTTGCACCTAGGGGTAATCCGGATCGTAAATCTCGAAAAAAAATCCTAAATTTGACCTCTGACGTGTCTTTTGAGGCGAAATATCCAGGTTGATAGTTTTTGCATAGGTCAAACCGTGACCTACGAGTGCTAGAAACGCGAAAATTAGCATCTGCAGGTGATTCGGGTTGTAGACCTCGAAAATGTTATGAAATTTCGGATCCGGAGGGTACTTTACAGTCAATTTTAAGTCTATCGATGCTAGGGAGCTAAAAATTGGTTCCTGGGCATTTTGAGTTGTAGATCTCGGAAATGTTGCGAAATTTTCGATGTGATGGTTCCTTCATGGTCAAAAGTCTAATGTCGATCTGCAGGTGTTAGAGGGCTCAAAACTGATGTCTTAATATTCATCTTCAGATCGAAGATACTATGAAGAATACTAATATTCTTTCAATACTATAGGCCAGTCGTAGAGTGTTGCCTAGTTTTACAACATAAGCAATGTTACTGTAGAAAGAATATTCAGCAGCCTGAAGATAGTGAAAACTGCAAACAGATAATCTTTCAGAATCACTACTGCAGAATGCTTTTATTGCAGAATAACATAAAATTTGGGGAAGGATTTCAAACACATTGATGAGGGGAAAAGCAAATTTGAAGATGTGACATGTTAAGCAGTATTGTTTTTAAACAAGAATTATGTAGAAGTTACTCTGTTATCAGATTATGTGTTTTGTTATACATAGAAAATTACACTGTTTACTAACTTATGTCCTCTACTTTTATACAGAAAGAAATTCCGATATTATTGAGTTTCTGTGTTAAAGTTTTGCTATTGGATGGGAAAAATGGCCCATGTTAATCAAGGTCCATCGGCAACGCCTGCAGTTCGCACGGGACTACTGTTATTGGACAGTAGAAAAAGATTGCCTTCTCCGATGAACCGAGGTTTCTACTCCACATAACGAGGTAGAATAGGATAGAGTGGTCAACCGGTTTGGAAAGTTGAGGAGAATTGAACGACCAATGGCCATGTAAAGGGTGTATATCAGTGATTATGACCTCTTACCATTTTTGCTGAGAATGTAATATATTGCTGTAAGTTTTGGAAGAAAATACAGAAAGAAATCCAAATGCTGGCTTTGCATTGAAATTACAATATCTGACACAGGAAAAAGCACTCTTATAAATACCAAAAATGATGGGGGATTGCTACATGTTTCTTCTTAATAGTCTACTAAAAGGGATCTAGTAGAATCTAGTTCACATACTATTGTCAGCATGATGGGATTCATGGGCTTGAAATAATTTTCTTCTACCATATTGCTTATGTAATTAGAAAATGTTGGAAATTTAAGTGCTTTGTGCTTAGTATGTTTTCATAGCAGTAAATTAGCACAAAATTTAGGCAGTGATTCTATAGCATTCCCAAATATCGTAAAGTACAATGTGTGTAATCATAAAAAATTTCAAACTCGAATAAACATAGAGGTAAAATTGTGATTAGCCACATGGGATCTGAACCCATGACCTCCTGATAATAAGTCGGGTGCTCTTGCCTTTTCAAGATATTTTTGAAAACCCATAAAATGGAGAGGGGAAACGTTATATTGCATTAGAAATCAAGTCTCTTGCTTCCCTTTCAAATTTTCGTAGATCTAGGCCTGGTCATTGGGGATGTGTCTGACTATAATTGAAGACTGGTTCTGGTCTAAAAGGTACTTTCCAGGTTAGTGCACACAACCAGCACATGTCAAGATGCATTGCTTTTCATTTAAGTCAACATACTTTGTATCAAGCATAAGGATTAGTTGTTTGTGGCTGGTAGCTGAGTGATCAGAGCACCTAACATGCTATCAGAAAATTGTAGGCTCAAATCCCACCCAACTAATGAATAAATAAAGGAGAAAATTGTCAACATATCACCAACAGGTGCATATCTGTGATTTCCTATTATTTCTTAACTATTTCTTATCATTATAAAGTTAGACAATGCAATTTTATCACAAAAATGCTTTGCAATATGAATATAATTCATATAATATATATATAACAAATTGAGCCTCAATGACATAGAAGCCCAATTTGCCAGGCTTATAATGTGCAGTTCAAAGGTTTCAGTCCCAAATGTGCTTGTACTGAGAATTTATCCCATTTTGCCTTCATTGAGAAAAGGGATACTGATGGATTTGGAAAAGCTGTTGTCTGTCAGATGAGAAGTTAATTTGCAACCCTGTGTATTATAGCCACACCTTGTATATAACCAAAGAACACACTGGATTGCTTTTATGGGAGGCTATCATTATTTCCTACCAGCTTTTCAGTGGATCCCCTTCCCCTTCCTTCTCAGAGTCCTTGAGACTTCACCTTTTAGACCAAGCTGCAAAAAATAAAGAATGTCCCTCAGAGGAACCTCAAACTTCGTGAGAACTTAAAACTTACTTGTCGAGGTCACAATTAATAAATCACAGAAATGTGTACAAAAAGATTATCTTGCATCTATTTTCATTTAATAACAAACATTTAAAGGGAAAAAAATGAATAATCTAAATTAGCTTCCCCCCTCTCATAATAAAAGTAATAGTGGAAAAGATACAAGGTGATTTCTAGGTTTAAAAATGAAAAAAAATTATGTGCTCTAATACATGACACATATATAACCTCTTATACTAAATCAGAATACATAGTGACCAACCCATTTTATCTTCTCATTTTCATCAAAATTTAAGAATGTGAGTTGGTGAATACTGAAGCAGTTCAGTCAAAAAGCTACTACATTGTTATCAATAATGATATATTCTCCATTTGAATTAGAGTGAATCTCAGAGTATCCATGTTGGTCATACTATTAATCTGTTACGTGGGCATTTAAACTGCCTTAAAATCTTCAGTGTTTACAGTGATGTCACAGTAATTCTTCAAATTTAACCTTAAAACAAAGAATAACTATATGTATTTTTCTAATATTATATAGATAAAGCAGATCACAATTGCTTCTTGATGTTGCCTACAACATATATTATAATTATTGTATTTTCCAGTGAGGGCATAGTAGGAGTTTCATGGGGATTTTTTTTATAGAAAATAATCTGAATGCAAGCACAATACTGACATTTGGTGGAAATTGAAAGTAGCAGGTTAGAAGTCTGGTCTGCTGACTGAGCCAGCCTCCCATTCACCAAATTTTCTTGGCTTCTGAGAGAAATGTGTAGACTGATAGAGGTGAAATTTTTTTTACCAGACACATCTAAATTCCATCAACATCACATTTCTTTTATGTGTATCCTTTTCTTGCAATATTTGCTCTGTTTTCCACAGCACTGATTTATCATTATCAGATCCAGATGTGAATGTAAGGTATCATTTTTGTGATGGACCATTGCCTCATGCATCTGAGAATGAAAATCAGAATGGAGGCCAAATATTATTAAACATCATACCTTCCAAGAGACATTTTTAGACCACTAAAATGGAAGTAAATTTGTTATGAATGGTGATACACTCTCTTGGTCTGCTTTATCTTCCTAGTTCAGTTTACTCATTTGGCAACTCCCCCAACATTATTATTTTTTTCTAGATCTGGGCCTGCTTGGTATCTGTGTAGTAATTAGAGCCATACCTGCAGAAGTGAACAAAAATATCTCTGAAATTCTGATGGCACACCAGATTATGTTGGGTTTTTTTAATCTAATATGGATATTTCAGCAAGCAGAATTGATCATATAGAAAAAATTCGTAAGCCTGTTCTAAAATTTGTCATCTGACCACAAAAATTAGGAAAAAAATCTATATGCAATATAATCTATACATATATATCTATGTGTAATAATCCAGCTTCAGAAATACAAATGATTGAGTCAGTTCATGTAACAATAAGTTCTTATCCTTCCAAGGACCACACAAAGCTATCTGTATGGTGACCAAGTTGGCCTCCATTCTGGTTATTCTCAGGGAGGGATGGGACAATGGTCCACCACAAAAATGATGACCCTCCCCATTTACATCTGGACCTGATACGATAAATGAGTGGTGTGGAAAACAGATTACTTACAGTACAAAAGAAATGTAGATAAAGGTGAAACTTCTTAGAGTACCCAAGTGTCATAAATAAATCATGATACCAGGCACATCATTAGTTCATAAGTAAACCTTGAAAGGTTAATTGACTTTAATTGGTGAGAGTTCAAAATTTTGCTGTGTAACTTTCTTGGAAAAATTGCAAGGGGTGCTGTAGTACCCTATATTACTCATCCAGGGTTAAAATGAAAGTTGTGTTAACTTTCACATCACTTATGTGGTGGCAGATTCAAACAATCCCCCCCCACCATTTATTAAAATAAATAAATAAATAAATACCCCCTCAAGCAGCTGCTTGCCACAGAGGTCTGACAGGAGCCTGTCAGTTTATATGCCATAGTAGAAGTTCTGAGAGATGGCAGGCCCTCAGCAGAAAAACGACACAACATCCATGCCTTACCCGGGGCTCGAACCCAGGTCCTTTAGATCAGTATCCAAGCGCGCTAACCACCCGGCCATAAACTGGATTAAAAAAAAATCAAAATATACTCTTCACATTCAAATTCTGCTTTTAACAGTATCCTGTCAGAATTTGCCAGAGAAAAGATCTGTGAGGAAGACCTCAGCAGAATGGCAACACAGCAAAACAATACAGAAGAAAATCATGAGCATACTGACCACCGAGAAATATTAGTTACCATATATATATTTAAAAAAAATTCTGCTGACAAGTATTGCCCCAAATACATACCATTTATACAACATGGTCAATATTTGCTTTATGGAAGAGCCACTATTTGAAATATGCGCATTTTCAAAAGATTTGCCAAATGCTGTTGAATATATGTATTTTGCATACAAGAGGAATTACTTGTTTGTAAAAAAAATTATCTTTGCCATGATGCTTATTTTATATACACTGCTCACAAAAATTAGGGGATATTTCAAAATGAATATGAAGCGATAATATATCCCCTAATTTTTGTGAGCAGTATATATAACTCTTCACTTGAAGTGTTCAGAAAATATGTTCAAAATGAACCAGGCGTTCTCGGCTATAATTAACTAATATATGTTTGGCATTTTATTTTCCAATTCTCTCCATATATATATTAATAAAAAAGCACTTCTTGTTTTTTATTCATTCTTCAAGTTTTGCGGATAGCTATTAGAAAAGAACCCCCAAAATTATAATCTAAGAATAATGAAGACTACATATTTATAAATCATACTTTATGATTGATTGTACTTTATTACATGAACATTAGCAGTGATTCTAGTTGTTCACATGGGTAGTATTTATTCTCTTTATTACATATATTTGCTATGATTATTATTTGCTAAAGATTATAACAATTGTTATTACAAATTTTTCTTTGATGAAATCAAACTTTAACTAATTTCTTACTTGTGAAATGCGATATCTCTTCCTTTTTGGGCACGAGTGGTGCAATTAAAATTGACTGCCGGTAGCAGCCAATCTCAGTATGATGGCATGGAAAGTGGTGGGTTACCTTATCACAATCAAGTTCCCCGCTTGCAAAATTAACCTTAATCACAGCAATGAATGTCTAACAACCTACATGTAGTCATCATTCATCAATTACTAATCAACAACACATGAATTAACATTAAAATATTAAAGCAGTTGTCAGAAGTATATATCACAGAAGCTGGAACGTGTTCTGTCGAGATTTTCCAATCCCTTATTTCCCATTTAATTGGATGTCTGGAATTTAAACATTGTGCAATTACATATTCCTATATTTGTTAACACATTTGTATACCTAAATATCATCTGACAAACTTAACGAAATAATTCGATGGGGTACAACTCTTGTTGAAATATCATTAAATGATTACGATAATTCTATAATTAAATAATATGTAAAAAATAGCATATGCATATATGTATAATATCATTCACAAAACATATTTCATTGCAGAGCAGAGTGAAACTTTTGAAAGCTCTATAAGGATTTAAAAAAATTCTAAAACATAAAATTCTGTATAAATAGATTGGAAGGACTTATTAGTTATTGTGTACGATTTTTTCTTATGTAATCGGCGTAATTTTACAATGATCCTAAGTTTACATTCTTGAATATAACTGCTGTTACCATTTATTATAGCACCATATTTCATTACCTGCTAACTATTTCAAATAGAACCCTGCAAATCAGATAAAAATCATCATCATCATCAACCAGATGCTTGGATTCCCACTGAGAAATTTGTCAATTTATCAACTTCTATTCCTACTCTGCACTCTTGCCACTCCAAATACTGCCAAATTAAAGTCATTCTACATCACAGACAATACCAGTTATGACATTCACATCACAGGAAATGTACACATACAATGCTAAGGCAACACCTTCACCTATTCACCATATTTCTGCCCACTTTCAAGAATAAATTTCTACCACCCCCTGTCAACCCACAACCCCCACTTCACCACTCTGAATACACCAATTGGTGATAAACAGACCCCATAACCCCCTTACCCCTCACTATAAGTAAAAAATTTTTTCCCGGACTAGGCATGGATGTGTGTGTCGTTTTTCTGCTGAGGTCCTGCCATCCTCTCAGATCTCCTACTGTGGCATATAAACTGACAGGCTCCTGTCAGATCTCTGTGGCAAGCAGCTGCTTGAGGGGGTATTTATTTTTGAGGCCGTCCCGTGGCCGAGTGGTTAGCGCGCTTGGCTACTGATCTACGGGACCTGGGTTCGAGCCCCGGGTAAGGCATGGCTGTTTGTGTCGTTTTTCTGCTGAGGTCCTGCCATCCTCTCAGACTTTCTACTATGGCATGTAAACTGACAGGCTCCTGTCAGATCTCTGTGGCAAGCAGCTGCTTGAGGGGGTATTTATTATTTTTATTTATCAAATATCCTTTAATTCACAAAGAATACAGTTTGCACTGGACCCCTTCGAGTTCACTTCACTGCATTCCACTTCATTATTATTGCTAATCTAAGTGGCCAACAACCATCTCCTTACCCACATATACCTCAATTCACATCCCCATTAAAATAATGGCACATTTTAAATTTTTTAAAGACAGTTAATTAAAGCCCCCCTCTCTCCCCCTAAAAATTCCATTTCTACAGTTAACTCCCTCCAATGCAAGAGGATTTAAAGAATTTAAAAGTTCTATCTTAGCCCCCCAAGGCACAAATTTCCACCCCTATTCAAGACCCCAGACACCTCCTCCCCCACACCATTAAAAACTTATAACTATCTCAGTGCCATACCTTTAACTACAGTCCATCCCATTTCCTAGGTAGTTACACTATGTTGTATAATGCAACGCAAGCGCTAAAATCTAACTTATTGATACCAACTCACAGCATGTCCCACAAAAACATTATACATTTCACCCTCCATCATGGAAGATATTTTAACTACTCCTCACCACTCTCTAACACGTTTTACGACGTAGCAGCTTCCCTTTGCTTCTTTTTTTTCATTTTTCAACGAATCTAAGCGGCCTGCGAACCATTAAACCTAATCGCCGAAATGTGAGATAACCAACACTTTACGGTCCTGAGTCCCCTTTTACAAAGTGGTCCAGGATAGGATGAAGGATTGTTAAACACTATTAGCATCTCTTCCCGTGCTGAATGCTACAGCATTTTATTACCGTTAAGTACTGGAACATAGGTCATGGAATTGACAGGAACCAATAACAACTTTACCATACCCACAATGCATATTAGACTTGAATGTTCTTAAACGTAAAAACAAAACCTCAGTAATTTATTTATATTTGAGTAGAATCTAAAATTTTAAATATTACTCTTAAAAATTCTCTTCTTAACTACACTGTGCAAAAGAAAGTTCTTATACTGAGAAAAATACTTTTAAAACTGTTCGTTGCAATCGTGAGGCTAGCGGTTCCTATCGCTTCAAGATGCCGCATGCAAAGCACACCTTACTACGTTAAAAGTACAACAGACGCGATCATGCATTGCAGCTTTATATTTTAGCCACGGCGAGCTGAATTTCTTACGGCGACACAGTATTCAGCAAGTTGTACTTGAAATTGTATTAAATGTCACGTGAGGTTAAATATGAGCAAATATAAACTATATAATTCTCTCCTTTTCATAACGTTCAACATAACAACACTGAAATTTACAACTGCCCTGAAACTTCTATAAACGATCAATTATGCTAAATAAATCAAAGAAATTAAAGGTTTATTCACTTATTGAATGCTATATCTTGTGTTTCCGGGTGATCCGGATGATATATGATGTATATTTCCGGTAGATGGATTTGTTAGCCACACAAATAACTGTTTTTAGGAAATCAAAATTCCTTACTGCACAACTCCAATCCTAGCTGTGATACTGGTAAAAATAAAAACAGCCATTTATGAAACTGCTATGATAACAGAGGATATGTTAGACAACTTAACAATAGATTAATTCTATCATATATTATACCTTAATCATCTTTTCACAATAATATATGCTTATAGAGTATCATGTTTTTTCATGCCCATAATATTTCGCAATATCATTTTTTATGTAGAACTACTTTTTTCCTATCTAGAACTACTTGTGGTGGAGTAATTTGGCATAAAACTGTACAATATCAATATCTTTTCACTGCGGATGTAGGAAGTTATGATTAGAGGTCCCATATACCCTCACAACCACAAATATCCTGAATATAGCTAAAAGATATCAGAGATGGCCAGTGGATATCTTATAGTTCTCTTAGATATCGAATGGATATTCTATGGATATTGTGGTTGTTTCAGTAGGTAGAGGTAGAGGTCCTGTATAGTTAGAGTCTAACATCCTTCTTTAAAAACTGGACCATTTTGTAAATAATGGCACATAAATAATGGCACATAAATAATGGCCATTTTGTAAAAGGGACCTTGGCCCCTTTATAATCTGGTCCATGTATAGTTAGAGGCTGGCCATCTCGGCGATTCATTGCCATTGGTTGATTGAGTCACGTGGTTTATGGGCGCCATGTTTTGTCGAACCGTGAGACGAAAGCCTACGAGTTAGTGTTTGTATCAAGTTAAAACTTCTCAGTTGCTATAGTTTTATACGTTTCTACCACTTTTTTTGTATATAAAAGCTGTAATATTTTATGACTGCCTCACTACGCTGCATTTGTGTGTAAAAATTTCACTTAAATAAATTAATGAATATTTGTGTCCGAGAAACTCCATCAGAAGACGGCAATCGGCTGCAAAAGTGAAATGAGCTAACTAAAAACAAACAAATAATTTCCTTTACGGTTAGTTTGAAAAACGAGCTAATGTTTTCACTTTGTCGTCTGCCTATGCCAATATTTGTTCTTCTGTCTGTCCGTCTCTCTGTTTACTGTTGTCTGTCTATCTCTCTTTCCACCTGTCTGTCAGTCTATAGACATTTTTTTTTTACTTTTAGTGCTAAATGAAAAATTCTTTTTGGGATGGGTGTCAAACAAATATTGTTATTCGCAATTTTGAAAAAATTCAATGACTTTAATAGCGTCCTCTAGCGATGGGAAAAAATGGAAAATGCTAAAATTTCAAACGAATATTACAAACAAATTTATACTGGAAATCTGAAATTTTGGTAATATAGTGTTATGGTCAGAAGCTTTACAATGGCAACAATGCTTTGCCGCCTTAGCCAAAAAGGGGATGCGAAAATAAAACTTTATTTTTTAAAAGATAAACGAAGCAATATTTATATATATTTTTTTCTTTTATAGGCACTAAAAAGTTACTAATGATTTAAACAATATTTGATACTCTCAGCATTACCTGTAGACGTTTAAAAGTTTATAAATCAATAAATATTTTTTGTGAAAAATGCCAGCGTTAGTTCAACAGATTAGAATACTCTGACATGTTTCTGGAGAGATGCGGTTTCGAAACCCGTATGTCGGCAAAATTTCTTTCCACAAAAATATTAATATTTAGGCTTTTCGAATCCCCATCAGTGAAATTTCCAGTGTTAGAGAGTGATAAAAGCGGTATATAAAAACTCGAAAGGCGACCTCTAGCTGCGGAAAAAAGCTTTAAAATACCAAATATTTAAATAAATATTGCGAACGATCTATTTTTGCTTCAAACTTAAACTTTTGGTCATAGAGTGTAATGGTCAAGTGGTTTATCCTAATAATAATGATTTGTCCCTTTGGTAAAATACAACTTTTCTGCTTTAAGAGATAAATGAAAAACTTTTTTTGCACATTACAGGTACTAATAAAATATTTATAGTTTATTTTCTCAATTATACAGTAGTTTGAATTTCCACTGTCAGAGAGTACTGAAAGTGAAAAATAATTAGAAGAACGCATATCGCCTCTGGCGCATATGGGAATCATTTTCAAACAGAATGAAGGTCTTCCTTTGTCAGCTTTTTCTCTCCTTAAAAGTTTTACTTATGGATGTTCGTGCTGTTTTTCTGATGAGGTCCTGCCATCCTCATGGATCTTCTACTATGGCATATAAATTGACGAGCTCCTGTCAAACTTCTGTACAAGCAGTTGCTTGAGGGGTTATTTATTTATTTTTTAATATACGATGGGTGAAATGCGCATAGCAGTATTTTATTAGTATAAAACATAAAAGGTGTTTGCCTTTTAGTTCTTAAATTTTGAAAGTTGTTTTTTTCTTGCTCCTCTGAAAATAGTGGGCAGATCATTGCTGTCAGTAGAATTTCTACCATAACAGAAGTGTACACGGCGAAATTTCTACGATGAACAGATCACTTAAAACATTCGTTAAAAGTTTTGCAGTTTCGCTATTTAGTGATCTCTAATGATATAAATTAAAACTACCTTTGAAAATGCGAATTACATATCATTAGTAAATAAGAAAATAAGAGATTTCCAATTATCTCTTAAAACCAAACCGTTCCGTTTCTTACCTACGTTCGGCTTACGGTCAACTCATTATTGTCAATGGAATTTTCAAGACTATCACATTCCACCACCAAAATTTCAAATTTTTACCATAACTACATCGTTTGAAATATTCGTTTTAAATTTTGAGATTTTTCAATTTTTTTCCACCATCATAGGGCGCAATTTTAGCTTCTAGGAAATTCACAAAATGCAAATTGTAATATTTCATCAATACCTGTCCAACCTAAAAAGAATTTTTAATTTATTTCTAAAAACATACACATTTCTGTTAAAAAAAGTTGCATTCACCTTCCCCCTGGGTCTAAAGGGTCAAGTTATTGTTACCAATGGTAACTTCGTAACTTTCACATTTCAACACCAAAATTTCAAACTTCTAATATAACTGCATCGTTTGGAATATTCGTTTGATATTTTGGAATCTTCAAATTTTTCCACCGTTAGAGGGCGCAGTTATAAATTTCAGGATATTCGAAAAATGCACATCGTAATACATCATTAACATCTATCTAACATAAAAATAATTTTTTATTTATCTGTATAAATAAAAACGTTAGATGTCTACAGAAGGACAGACAACAAAGCGAAATTATGTCGTTTGTTAAAAAAAAAGCCCTAAAATTTCCTTTTCCTTTTTTAGATGTTTAATAAAGTGCTTCCAGTCATGAACATTGATATCTGTATGAAATATTCCCCTACCTTTTTCCAGAATCCATAAGTACCCTGCAATATCATTCAGCTATGCACGTTAAACAATCCGAGCTACGACAAAACATGGCGTCCAATTTTGAGATGGCAAACCTCTACCTATATAGGGCCTCTAGGTAGAGTTGCCATCTCAAAATTGGACGCCATGTTTTGTCGTCTCTCGGATTGCTTAGTGTGAAAAGCTGAATGGTATTTCACGGATACTTATGGATTCCGGAAAAGGGTAGGGTAATATTTGATACAGATTTCAGTGTCCACGATTGGAAGCACTTTAGAAAACGGTTAAAAAGGAAAAGTCAATTTTAGGTCTTTTTTCTTTTTTTTTTTTTGAAAGAAAAAGAGATAATAATATCTCTTTGTTGTCTGTCCATCCATAGACAATAAACTTTTTTGTTTATGCAGAAAAATTCACCGTTTTTCCAAAATTTCTATGTTGGATGGAAATTGATTTGCTCTATTTCTACGATCCTCGCTATCTTCATTCAGAGCAAAGTGCATCATTCCAGATATCAGCCTTTCTTTTTGAATATTTTATTTTTCCCGTTTTTTCGTCTCTTTCTAATTTCCCTTCATCTGATGATTCTGTATTTATCGTCATAGCTTCTTCATCCACTTCTTCATTTTCGGGGTTTTCATTTAGTGTTGGGATGCGTGATTTATTATTGCTTGAATTCATATTTCTAACACTTTTTTTGTTGGCTGAAGCGGAATAGAGATGGTTTTTGAGCAGACGACCTCCAATCCATAGTTTTTCGTCTGATAAAAGTTCTGCTTCTCAGGGTAAAAAGAAACTTCGCTACCTTTGAATCTTTATTTGCAAAATTTGTTTTTCGAATTAAGGACTTCAGAAATGACCTTTACAAATGTAATAGGTTCAGAAGGGGCGTTTTCATTTTTTCCAATAAAGGCCATTGTGCAGTAAAGTTGCCTGCCTTTCTGCACCTTTTACGCACTGTTGTGATCCCTTTATTATCAATGCTAAAAAGATGGGTGTAAAATTTCGGTAGTTTGGTGTTTCCTGCTTAATTTTCATTCCGCAGATTCGGGATCCAGTTTTGATGTCTGTCAGATCTGCGTTGGAATGGTACTCATCTTTAATTGATACAATTTCTCCGAATTGTTCCGTTTTTTTTTCCCAGTTTCTTCATTACTTAAAAAGAATAGTAGTTTCGAAATGAAGACTTTCTTGATGGGTATTCGAACTTGGATAATTTCGATGATCTTTTATTCGACTGAAGCAAGTTTTTCTTTCCATTCGAGTATTCTATTTGCATCTTCTTCCGTTTTCATCAGAACTATGTGAAGTTGCGATTTACATTTTGTGCTATTTCTATTGAGTTGATTCCACAGTTGTTAAATGCTTCCTTTATCATATCAAGTAAATTCGCACCTTTGTAGAGAACAATATATCACTGTCTAAACTGCTGCAGTTTCGAAAAGAACTTTTGTTTTCGTTGTAGGCCTAAAACGTTAAGTTAAATGCTAAGCTATAACATGGTTTTTGGGTTTTGATGAGTGCTTCACAACCTTTGGTCAAGTTGTCCTAATTTTTAGAACATTCATTCCCCAGAATAATGGCAAGGCAAAACGAGACATCAAGTTGTGAGATTGGTGGATGTTTATTAAAACGGCCAACGGACCTTTCCAAGTAGTAAAAAGATTAGCCCTCGCTCTTTAGACCCTACTGACGTCACCTAGACCATTTCTATACAGTGACATCAGGGAACTTTCTCTTGTTTAGGTGAACAACATTCCCTGAATATTATCGAAAGACAGATATCATATTGCCATTTTCGTCAGCCACTTTTGGTAAGTCATGTCAGCGTTCGCACAGCGAGCTCGAGGAGAGCTACGCAGTCCACGTCCTATTCAGCACCACAGCAGTCCCACAGTGGAAGCCAATTCACCAGGCCAACATAATCTGTTCGAGGGAGCTTAATGATTATTGAAACAGTCCTCACAGCTTAGGTTCTGCTAAATATAAATGCTGGTAACAGAATGAGCAAGAGTAGATAACAAAAGAGCGAGTAGAACACGAACCGTAAGTGAACGTTGGTTAAGTCAAATCACCTGATGTGCCGTTCCCAACTAACAGAAAAGACCCTGCCATTTACAAAGTGCCCTAAGCAAGCGAATGGGAGTCAGAAGCGATGCACCAACTGATTGGCAACTCATAAAGGCGGAGCAAAGCTACTGTCCTCCCCGTACACCGAGCAACAGTTCAGTTTGCTTCCAAGGTTGTGCTTTCTATCTCCGCCAAACGTGGAGTACCTAAGCCGTGCAAAAAGCAGGAATGGCGGCCGATTGGGCCTCAAATAGTTCTTATTGCTATAATAATCGTGCGTCTGTTGAATCAAGAATAACGTCGGAAAAGCATGCAGAAAAAAGGCAGTGAATCAGAGCTTCACGACTGGTAAATAGGTGGCCTGGAATCAGTTAGAATCGCTTTCTTTTGCCGAGCCAGTTGCTAAATACGCAGTAGATTTTAAAGTAGAATTATATTAAGTTTATTGAAGTGCCTAAAGTAGAATGAAATATTAATTAGAGTAATATTTTTTGAAGAGCATAATAATAGATTCCAAGTAAACTTATAGATTTAGGGTGCCTACCAATATTGTGTCAACGTGCATATTTGTGAAATTGCTTTTAAATGTGTTGTACCTTTTTCTACGATACTGATTGTGATTATCCTTAATAGGATAAGGTCTGAATAATTTCCCAGATGCCCGAGTGTCTACGATAGGGGAGAATTAAGTAGCTTGAGAAAAGTAGCTTGATGAAGTGCCAAGAGGCACAAAGTTGTTATAAATGTTAACACAGTCAAATGAATTAGATAACCAATCTAAATAGGTTGAGAGTTGCAAGCAATTGGAGGGATTTCCTCATCTCTTAAGTAAATTATTAAAGTAATATCTTTATGTGGGCTCAGCGCATATTCCATACTTTCAGGTTAGAGGCTTTGCGCTATACACGCAATTGCCCCTTATAATAGAACAAGCTGTTCTTACCCCTTTATGGACTAGCTTTGAGCCAGACGATCCAACCTGGTGAGTGTGTGACAGTAGCAATAAGAAAGGAACAAATCAAAGGAAGGAAAACAAAGGAAACCCTAAGCGACTAATATGAGTTCATTAGTAAAGTTAGTGTTAACCACGGTTACTGCATCATTTCTATAAAAATGATAAATTAATAAATACCTCATCAATAGTTCTCTGGACACTAATAATATTGTATAGTTATTATTTTATTTACATTTTAAGCTTTAAAACTTTGCGGCCGTCCTTCGGCCGTCTGTAAAATCCATCGCTGGTGGCGCCCCTTCATTCTTGTAGAACACTTCATATTTTTCTGCTCCTCTATTTTCGTTCCGGTTATCTTTACGAATACACTTTTCAGTAGTGCCAGATGTAGGGAGGGGACCATGTCCCTCCACCCACTTTGAGAATGCTGGTAACTGGAACGGAGGAGAATAAATATTAAATAGGCTGTATTAAGAGTAGTTTTCAAAAACGTTTTTTAAAGATCACTTTAACGCAGAGAAGTATTTTGTACCTGAATGGTGTTCGGCTGGATCTTGTGTTTCCCTCTCATGTTTTATTAGATCAGGGCTTCTTTTGGGAAATCTGTTACTTTGCGTTTCATTTAGTTCTGCACCATTTGCTCTACTTATTGTATATCGATCGTATATTAATAAAAAAATATTTCCGTTTCAGAATTTCGATGCACAATTATGTCCCGTTCTTATTTTGAACAAGGTAAATGAAGTTTTTTAAAAATTATATGTAAAAGTAAAATCTATAATTTAAAACATTTTTTAAAATATGTACAAGATAAAAAAAAGTAAAGTTTAAGGCAATATTATTTTAATGGCTATAATTCTGGGCAAAAAATTGTGCTGTGAAATTTTCGCAGAAAGATTTATATTAGTGTATTTGCGCGCACTATACGAAGCACATAAAATCGAACAAAAAAGCGCACTATACGAAGCACATAAAATCGAACAAAAAAGCGCACTTTCCAAAATAACTTTTTCTCAGTTTACTTTTTAGCAATGTTTTCTAAAACTGCTGGGTATAGTTTGTTGAGGCAGCTCGACGGGTGAGGTAAGTGAGGCATAGCTTAAGCTTTTCCAAGATTCTTTTCGATCATGATAGTAATGATACATCGATTATTCTGTAATCAGTTACCCGTTATGAATAGTAATGATACATCGATTATTCTGTAATCAGTTACTGATTCTAGTCAAAAATGAACGAAAAGTGAATCATGTCCTTTATTATATGCAAACTTGTTAAAAGCATTTCTATGCTATTTAGTATTCATATGGTAACAATAACTTTCCATGGAGCTTTAAATGTGCATAGAGTCTAAATGATTCTAAAGGTCGTACGTTGTAGAAATTATTTTCTGGCTGTCATTTCCAATCGTTGCAAAGGAATTCGATCTACACGCTGAAGACATTTAGGGTAGCGATGCCCTAACTAGAAATTAAACTAATAGAAACACACATATCGCTTCTGGCGAAACTTTTAATCAATATAAAGCACTCTTGAAATGGAGAAACTACCTTGGATGAAAGAAATATTATCTCGAAAATGCTCGAGGTTAGTTTTCACTATTCAATGTGTCTTTTGTATTAAAAACCCTGTATCGAGAGACCTAGAAATTTATGGATTTGATACGAAGTGACGCTGTAGAACCTTCTAGATAGCAATTTTTACTGCCGCGACACTCTCATAAGTAATAACATTAAAAAGTGCCTTGCCATAAATTTCGAGTCCCAGAAAAATGGTGCAATCTGAGATCACAGGAAAGGGTGACTTTTTCAGTCACACTCTTTTTCCTTTTATAATAATATTCCTGAAAGTACCAGAAAATGATGCAATCACCTCCCTTTTTCCCTCCCCCTTTCCAAGAATGTGCATAAAGTCCCCGAAAAATGGAGCAATGAGGGACACGTGACAGGGTGACGTCATAGACATTACAAAAAGTACCGGAAAATGATGCAATCACCTCCCTTCCCCCCCCCCCCTTTTCAGGAAGGAACTGAAAGCTCCAAAAAAATGGTGCAATTTGGGAATACATGATAGGCTGATTTCTTAGAATATCAGGTAATTTTTTTTTATCTTGTTCCGACTTGAAAACCCCCGAATTAGTTTGCCTCCTTTACTGCTGCCATATTGGATATTGCAATCTTTGAACTCTAAAAATTTATCATATCCAACTAAACTTTCGGTGGCAATACCTAAGGTGACAAGACAGGGGAATCCCTCTTACCCATACCGACATTTTCGGAAAATCCTCTACATAGGGTATCGCAAACCCATGGGTTAGTGCTTCTCCCTTTCCCCCCCCCCTCTTAGCCGCCATCTTGGATGATGCGTTCCACCTATCTTGTCCAGATTTGAAAAACCCTCAAAATAAGTTCCATCCCCTCCCAATTGTCATATTGGATGTTGCAATCCTTAATCCGCAAAAATTTACCAACTCTAACTAAACTTTCGGTGGCAACACCTATTGTGGACAATTCAGGAAAAAAAACCTTTACCAAAACCTACCATGCAGGAAAGACCTCTGTAAAGGGGATCACAAACCCATGGATTAGAGCTTCCCCTATTTTCATCCCCTCTTCGCTGCCATCTGCGATTTCACAATTCTGGACAATGCTTTTTTTTGTCAATTCTTGGAAAGGACTGTATCATCCAAGATGGCGACTGAGAAGTGGAGAGGGGGAATGATATTTATTTCTGGATTTATCTTTTATAGGGGACGTTCCTGCATTGTGGATTTAGGGTGAATGGGACTTCTTCATTGACACAATGGGTGATGCCTTGAAAGCTTAGTGGGACTTGGTAAATTATTGGAGTTTAAGAATTGCGACCATCCAAATGGCAACTGAGAAGTGGATGACCTAATCCGTGGTTGGCTTTCCTGCATTGGGTGTTGCCACGTAACATTCAGTTGAGTTTGATAATTTTTTAGAGGATTGCGACATCTAATACGATAGTTGGGAGGGAAGAAAATTATTTGGTGGTTTTCAAATCTGGAAAAGATGATTGCGTCGTATTCTATGAACGTCACGTGATGTTGATTGCATCATTTTCTCTGGGACTTTCTTAATTGTTGATGACGTCACCCTGCCACGTGATCTCATATTTTACCATTTTTCAAGGACTTTCTGTACATTCGTATAAAAGGGGTGGGGAAAAAAAAGGGGTTGAGTGTATAATTTTTCTGGAACTTTATTAATGGGGAAGGCCAAAAGAGGGGGTGATTACATCATTTTCTGAGATATACTAGAAGGCTCTATGACGTCACAACTGCGAGTTTCGCAATTTTCGTGGGACTTTGGGATAACGTCACTTCCTGGTGGCCTCAAAGTCATCAGGATTTTTTACGCTCAAAACCGGGCAGGGAGGCGCACCACTCATCACAATTAAGCGTTTTTTAAATTAAACACTAAAGCAATAAGCTTAATTTAATAATTTTTTTCCCCACAAAATAATACATAATTTTTTATCCACACATAATTTTTTCCCCACAAAATATCTTAGCGTCCCCAACGCTTTGATGCCCTAGGTCAGTGGTTCTCAACGTAGGCCATATGACCTCCTCAGGGGGTCACATGGGAAAGAGGGAACAATAGGGGGTCATAGTACATTTCTTAGGGAACCAACCAAAATTAAACGACAGAACAAAATATTAGAATGAGATATAAAAACCATGCTTATTTTTGTCATGACAAACTTATTATATATTGAAGCAGGGCAAACATAATTTATGGATAAACAGCGAAATTGCAAGTAAGTTTCTGGTACTCTGGGAGAAGAAAAGTTATATTTTATCTCTTTTCCAACTTCTTATCTTGTTGGATCTGGCATTAATCTCTGTTTTTACTGCTATCAAAAGCTCGTAACAGCCTTGATATTGTGAAGAGAAGTGATCTTCATTTGTCACTAACAAATATGCAACCAGATATTGAAAAACCTGCAACTTTGCATGAGTCACAAAGATCATATTGAACAAAGTGCCACTCGTTAGAATATTTTTTGTCAGCAGTTCTTATGCGCTTAAGAATTTCTTTTGCCCCATGCCACTCGTATCCCCAGAACCGGACAGGCCTAGGACCTCCACGAGAAGGCGAGGTCGCCGGCCAGGCCTAGGCCGACAACCCCGCCTTCTCGTGGAACAGACAGTCAGTATCTCTTAAAAGAGATATTTTCTTGTGGAAGGGAACTGCCAGATCATTGTGGACTACTAATCTGAACTACTATGGCTACCTATTTCTAATATCCCTTGCTATGTTGTTGGCCATATATATCAAACGGGATGGAATAATGATTAAGTTTGATTAAGGATCTTGAATTTGCTGCACTGGTGGGCTTCTGCAGAGTGAAAATCTTCCGCTGTGTTTTCTGTTTGTTTATGAGTTGACAGCCCCAAGTGAATAGATTCACAGGATATGCTTTATCAGCTGAAGGATAAACCTGAGCAGAAGTCATCGCAGGCACCTGAACTCTTTGCTTCTATTGGCATCGTCAAATTCTACATTGGAGGAAGTCTTCCAGTGTTGATGACTTCAGCCTTCAGTAGTGGGGGAACGGGTCTTTGCCCCATGCCTGCGATTAGGGGCTGTTTGATATTGTCGGCATTCCCTCTCTCAATAAACATAGTTTCTTTAAACATCCCACTAACCATTTTCTCTCCACAGGTAGTTGGAATGTGAGGACTCTGCACAGAGTTTTTTCTCTTGATGTCCTCACACAAGAATTCCACCATTATAATTTAGATATTCTCGACCTGCAAGAGACCAGACAGACAGATAAACGTCATATTCTAAAAAATAATCTTAAATTTCTCTTTTCAGGAAGGGAAGACAATAAACATCACCCAAGGCGTTGATCTGCTTCTCAGCAGACACGCTGGTGATGCTCTTCTAGGATTTGAGTGCATTAATGAAAGGTTTCTTACAGCTAAAATTAATATCAAGATTAAAGACTTGAATTACATATGTCGTTATGCCTCCACTGAGGATTCTTCTGATGAAGATAGGTTTTACGGATAACTTTATGATATTTTGAATTCTGTCAAGAAAGGAGTATTACAGTTGTTCTAGGTGTCTTCGATGCCAAAGTTGGTACTGACTCTGACCTTTGGGGAGGAGTGATAGGTTATTTTGATATTGTTAGCTGGAATGGCAATGGGCAAAGTCTCCAACAGGTAAGTAAACTTAATGGTTTGAGAATAACTAACATTTATTACGAACACCCTCACATGGGTTTCACCAGATGGACTGCATAAGAATATGTTTGATTACATATTAATTAAGAGTAAATGGGCTAGTTCTGTTAATTATACCAGGTCATATATGTGAGGTGAAATTGGATCTGACTATTTCTTTGTTAATAGTTTCTTGCAATTTAAACTTAAGAAATGTTGTGCTAAAGGTTAAAAATTTTACCTCGAATTCTGAAACTCTGAAAGACCCAGTTATAATTAAAGATTACCATGATAGGTTACATCGTCATATGACAGTCATGGTTTACTTACTATTTAAGCTGAGGAAGAATGGAACAACTTTAAACAGCTTTTTCTTTAAAATAACAATACTCTTTTGGGTAAAAAAAAGCACAGGAGATAGAATTATTTGAGTGTTAAGGCACTTGATCTTATTTCAGAAAGAGAGAACTGCAGAAATGTTCTTAATCAATACCAGTAGTTGAGCTGGCGCTATAGTAATTTAGGCATAATCCTTCCGGTACAGGTGTTTCCAGAGCAGATGTTTCCCAGGTGATATAACCCTTTCGTGATTGACCATAGTGTGTGAAGAACATCTGTATAAAGCCCTAGCGTATGTTGCTAACTCAGATAATGATTTCCTCCGATTTATTGAAAAAAACCATTATGTAAAAAACATCTGTATGAAGCCCTAGTAGATAATGCTAACTTATTGATTTGAAAAAAACCATTGCGTGTGAAGAGCATCTGTATAAAAAATTATAAAGCCCTAGCATATGTTGCTAACTCAGATAATATTTCCCCCGACTTATTGAAAAAACCATTATGTAAAAATCATCTGTATGAAGCCCTGGCACATAATGCTGACTTATTGATTTGAAAAAAACCATTGCATGTGTTGCCTTAGTTTCCTCCCACGCTCTGGATGTCTGACTTATTGAAACCATTGTAAAGAGCATCTGTATAAAAATTATGAAGCCCTCCCCTAGCGGATGTTGTTGACCTTTCCCAGGTGGGGAAGTTTCCTCTGGCTCATTGAAAAAACCATTATGTAAAAAACATCTAGCAGATAATGCTGACTGAAAAAACAAATTGCATGTGAAGAACACCTGTATAAAGCCCTCTCTAGTAAACTGAGTTAATGATAGTATGAAAAAAACCATTGCGTGTGAAGAGCATCTGTATAAAAAATTATAAAGTCCTCCCCTAGCGGATGTTGACCTTTCCCCAGATGGCTGAGTTTCCTCCCACGCTCTAGATGTCTGTCGTATTGAAAAAACCATTATGCAATGAACAGCTAGCCCTAGCAGGTAATGCTGATTTTCAAATCACTATCGAATCTTTTCTAGACGGAGTCACCTAATGATACCAGCGGTGTTGCTACAAAGAGATAATCAACAACATCCGTTAGTTTTGTGTTCGAGGCTTTATTGCCGGACTTACGAAAGAGAGGAAATTTCCCTATCCTCTAAGAGCTAATAATGCTCTCCACTCATACTAGCGAAAACTGTCGAATACAAATCATAAAAGTTTACCTCCCAAACTCGCTTTCACGGAAAGCTTGGTCGTGCTTCTGTAAAACAAGTTCCTGAGTTTGCTGTCACATAATAGCAGACTTATGTTATAACCCATTCGTGCAGATGATTGACCGTAGTGCGCACTTGTGCGTGTTTGTGAAAGATATGATTGGATGATTCCTCCCCCGCTCTGGATGTCCGACTTAATGATAGGATAATCGATCACTTGAAAAAAAACCCGTTACTTGAAGATCAATTGTCGAAATAAAATATTTTTTTCCGTGAAAGAGGTCTTGTATAAAAACTATAAGACGAAGCCCTCCCTCACAGATCTTTTTCCAGATAAAAAAATCCTTTCCCCACCATAAGAGGACCAGATGTTGGATATTTCTTTCCCAACAGATATTTGTTAACAGAAATTTTTGTGAATAATTTTATCGAGTAGGCTATTTTAATGAAAAAACCTGATTTGAATCACATTTTGCAGGGGAGACAAATAGTTTTTCACCATAACACGATTGATATAGCGCCAACATAAAAACATCAGTGACGAAGTATTTCTCTGAAACACTTCAGAGAGCTAAAGAATCTTTCTCAAGCTTTACCTGCATCTCACCACCTGATGGGCTAAAAAATCTTTCTCAAACCCATTCACAACTTGTTTTTCACGAAGGTGTTCCGCGGTTCTGTTCGTTATCTCGATAGATTTAAATGCTAACCGTAGAGTGCATGCATATTTGTGAGACTATTTTAACGAAACCCCTTCCATAGATGAAAAAAATAATAATTTCCTTACCATATGAAATGCAATTGTTGTACGCATGAAACGGGAATAATAGGCCAGTTGATTCTTAGATGAAAAAAAAATAATTTCCTTACCGTATGAAATGGGAATAATAGGACAGTTGATTTCTAAATGAAAAAAATATCCTTTCCCTCACCGTATGAAGAACAGTTGTTGGACGCGTGAAATGGGAATAATAGGGCAGTTGTTTTTTAGATGAAAAAAATTCTTTCCCTTACCGTCTGAAGCACAATTGTTGGACGCATGAAATGGGAATAATAGGGCAGTTGTTTCTTAGATGAAAAATCCATTCTCACGGCATTTTTGTTTTCTTAACAGAATATTTTTATCGAGTTGGCTATTCTAACGAAAAAATCCCTTCCATAGATGGAAAATCCTCTCGCAAAACCTTTCCCCCTCCGCATCTGAGAGTTGTTTGATTCGGTTGGTTGCCTTCGTTGTCACGAGAGACAGTTAAAGGTGTACGGAAACAGTCGCTTTGTAAACCGTATCACGCCACCGCACACTGCAAAGAGAGAGAAACAACTATGCATCGAACTCTGTCGACATACAAAGCGTGTGCACGCACTAGGGAAAAGTTCACCTTTCCCAGATGTCACAGCATACAATTCACCATCCTGCCGTGCTAGTAAGACATCGATATTTTAAATGGATTTTCCAAAGAAACACTTTCATCACACAATTACTTCAGAATGCTCTTAATATAGCTTGAGTACATACTGTCCATACGAAAGAACTCTTAGAGAATGTCGATCGTTGCAGAAATGTTTTAAAAAATCTCTCTTTGACTTGGAACGGAAAATCAGTGTAGAGATAAGTCTTCCTCCAACGATGAGATCACAAGACCGTCATTTGCTTATGCTATGCTCCAGTAATAGTAAATTGTATCCATTCTTTCGTTATTAATAGATCTAAGAATTCAATGTTTGAGTACAAAATGATTTCTCAGAACTGTAACGATATGTTACAACATTGTGCCAAAAAGAACTCTTGTTCAGATCTAAAAGAAATATTTTCCTCCTAGCATCCATATCTGATCGCAAACAACATCCTCCTTGCGAAATCGTTTTTAGTGAACCTCCTCCCATATTACTAACTTTTCCGAAATAGAATAATCTACGATTTGAAAAAAAAGCTGATTTTTCCACAGAATCATTCCTTACGAACCCAAAGCAACAAGAAAGTGCATAAGAGTAAATTTTCAGCTTGATTTAAATCGTATTTCGCAGGGGGAGACAAATAGTTTTTTCACCATAACATGATTGATATAGCGCCAACATAAAAATTTCAGTGACGCAGTATTTTCCCTGAATCTCTTCAGTGAGCTAATGAATCTTTCTCAAATCAGTATAACGCTGATGCAGACTCTGGTAGCGAAGACGATATGCTTTCCCTGCATCACACCACCTCATGAGCTAAAAGAATCTTTCTCAAACCCATTCACAGCATGTTTTTTTCACGAATGTGTACCACGGACGCTATTTGTTATCTCGACAGATTTAAATGCTAACCGTAGAGTGCATATATTTGTGCGAATTCGATTATAATGTGAAAATTCAAAAGTTGGAAGTATGAAAAAACCGAACACTCTCTGATCGTTACCAATAACAATTACCTATGGATGTCAGGGTTCTACCTTTCACTTTGTAAAATAGGTTTTCCTACTAGCAGTTCAATCATGAATATTTGATGTGGAGATTCTCATACCTCTCGTAAAAAGTAACTTGCTCAAAAGAACACAATCAATCACTGATTCAACTTCCATATATGTATATTTACTTTCTAATAAAGCATACTTTAACGACCAAACTAAGTAAAATCGTAAGTGTGTGTGTGATTGATTGTTTCTATGAATCGTGTGTATGTATGTGTTCATGTTTTGCTTCTGTGAATCGGATGTATGTGTATATATGTTTGTTTCTGCGAATGTATGTGTGTGTGTTCATGTTTCTATGAATTGTGTGTTCAAAAACACGCAAAGAATAAACATATCTCTCTGTCAGTTTCTCGCTACAAAAGAAGCTAACAGTTTACATCCTATAAACCTCATCAGAGTGGTATTATAGCTCTATTAGGAATTTCCAAAATATATTTTTATCTCATCGAAACAAGAAAGTCACTAGAACCAGACACTTGTGAAAAGTTTACTAAAGGTAAAGATGTATTTTCTATATTCAATATTGCATACACTACAGTTTTCAGTTAGTCTTATTGTTAACTCACTATTTTACCTTTCTTTATTTTCTCTATTCAATATTGCATACACTACAGTTTTCAGTTAGTCTTTTATTGTTAACTCACTATTTTACCTTTCTTGTTTCAGTTAAGCATAACTTATAGTCAATAATAAAACAGTTTTGCAGGAAAAATCTTTTATTCATACACTATCTTCAGAAAGGTTACATTTATCGATGACTTTATAAAGATTTTTTTTCGAAGCAAAGATCGTAATAAAAGTTACCAGTCCACGAACACAACATTTCATTCTACATAAGTCGTCTCGCTCTCATAATAAAGTTTCCGAGAACACATCACTTTATTCTGCAAGAGCCGAATCATTCACATAATTCTGTAATGCTCGTAGGTGATTTTGTAACGCTCTCAGATAGAGGGAGAATTTGTTAGACTCTGTGGAATTCAAAATGGATCTATGTTTCTCATCTAACCAATCAGGAGATGCTATAGTTTCACCACTGCACGGAGTTTCTGCAGACTTTTTAATCCTAGGAACAATACCTTGCATATCCTTGCCACAGTTCTTACACACTGAACGGAATCCTTTCCCTCTGTGATGTTTTCTGTATCCTTTCCACACTGGTTCACTCTCTCTACCCATCATATTAGTCACCAAAAACCACAATATCCAGTTAACAACCTACACGACTATACCTACCAACAAATAATAATAATAACGCTATGCACGCAGCGAGAATCATTACTCTGTTTTCATTTATCCCTGACGACCAATCAGAATAAATAACAGAAATTACTCTTCTACAATTCGGTTTTTAATATCAGTATGAATTAGAACTTGACCAATGAAAGACTTTTGCCAGATGACATCAAAGGACTGGATTTAAATCATTAGTACCATTGTGTGTCTGTATCATTTGCTACCAAGAAACGAGACGGTGTATCTACTTTGCTAGAGTGTATTAAATATGGCAGATCGAAAGAGCGATCCTATTTGGAAAGGTTTCAAGAAATACCCTAAAGGAAAGGGATTTCGTGCTGTTTGTTTACAGTGTAACAAAGACGTCATCGGTCTTGTAGCACTACTTAAAACCCATCAATGTAAGGACAAACCCATAACATCTTCGGAATGGGTAGACCGCGAAATGTTATCTGTAATGAACTCGTCAGAACCCGACAAAATCAAACACTATCTCATCATCATACAAGCTCATCTAAAGGCCTTGAGAAACCAACCAAATGTTTCAACAATGGACACTGAATGAATTTACCTGAAGAACTCTCCACTAAGGCTCTGTATCGTTCAGTTAAGAATGTGTCTGGATGCACAATAAACTTGTTTCGGATTCTACACAAGGATCGTACTGGATGTAAATAGATCACTCAAGTCAGCTTCGTCATTGGTAACTTACCATAACCGTTCAATCATTCGAAGACAATTTCACAGAAGACATAAGAAACTTTCATTTCATCGTTAACTGTTTTGTGGATGAGTCAAGAGTTAAGTTACATAATATATCATTCATGTCTGAATTGAACTTTCCTATGTTACTAAAATAAATAGTGTTTTGTATCTGATTTTTTCGTCATTGTGATTTCTTTCTTAGCGTAGTTATTATTAAGTTGAAAGGTTTACATCAATCTGAAATCTCTGTAAAACATCATTTGCAAACTAGCGAAACAAAAGTTGAATACTATTTCAAGTGATTAACATTCTCTACCACACATTCTATTTTGAAAAATAATCGTAGGAAGAAATCACCATGACGAAAAAATCAGATACAGAACATTATTTATTTTAGTAACTACGCTAAGAAAGAAATCACAATGACCAAAAAATCAGATACAAAACACTATTTATTTTAGTAACATAGGAAAGTTCAATTCAGACATGAATGATATATTATGTAACTTAACTCTTGACTCATCCACAAAACAGTTAACGATGAAATGAAAGTTTCTTATGTCTTCTGTGAAATTGTCTTCGAATGATTGAACGGTTATGGTAAGTTACCAATGACGAAGCTGACTTGAGTGATCTATTTACATCCAGTACGATCCTTGTGTAGAATCCGAAACAAGTTTATTGTGCATCCAGACACATTCTTAACTGAACGATACAGAGCCTTAGTGGAGAGTTCTTCAGGTAAATTCATTCAGTGTCCATTGTTGAAACATTTGGTTGGTTTCTCAAGGCCTTTAGATGAGCTTGTATGATGATGAGATAGTGTTTGATTTTGTCGGGTTCTAACGAGTTCATTACAGATAACATTTCGCGGTCTACCCATTCCGAAGATGTTATGGGTTTGTCCTTACATTGATGGGTTTTAAGTCGTGCTACAAGACCGATGACGTCTTTGTTACACTGTAAACAAACAGCACGAAATCCCTTTCCTTTAGGGTATTTCTTGAAACCTTTCCAAATAGGATCGCTCTTTCGATCTGCCATATTTAATACACTCTAGCAAAGTAGATACACCGTCTCGTTTCTTGGTAGCAAATGATACAGACACACAATGGTACTAATGATTTAAATCCATCCTTTGATGTCATCTGGCAAAAGTCTTTCATTGGTCAAGTTCTAATTCATACTGATATTAAAAACCCAATTGTAGAAGAGTAATTTCTGTTATTTATTCTGATTGGTCGTCAGGGATAAATGAAAACAGAGTAACGATTCTCGCTGCGTGCATAGCTTTATTATTATTATTTGTTGGTAGGTATAGTCGTGTAGGTTGTTAACTGGATATTGTGGTTTTTGGTGACTAATATGATGGGTAGAGAGAGTGAACCAGTGTGGAAAGGATACAGAAAACATCACAGAGGGAAAGGATTCCGTTCAGTGTGTAAGAACTGTGGCAAGGATATGCAAGGTATTGTTCCTAGGATTAAAAAGTCTGCAGAAACTCCGTGCAGTGGTGAAACTATAGCATCTCCTGATTGGTTAGATGAGAAACTTAGATCCATTTTGAATTCCACAGAGTCTAACAAATTCTCCCTCTATCTGAGAGCGTTACAAAATCACCTACGAGCATTACGGAATTATGTGAATGATTCGGCTCTTGCAGAATAAAGTGATGTGTTCTCGGAAACTTTATTATGAGAGTGAGACGACTTATGTAGAATGAAATGTTGTGTTCGTGGACTGGTAACTTTTATTACGATCTTTGCTTCGAAAAAAAATCTTTATTAAGTCATCGATAAATGTAACCTTTCTGAAGATAGTGTATGAATAAAAGATTTTTCCTGCAAAACTGTTTTATTATTGATTATAAGTTATGCTTAACTGAAACAAGAAAGGTAAAATAGTGAGTTAACAATAAAAGACTAACTGAAAACTGTAGTGTATGCAATATTGAATAGAGAAAATAAAGAAAAGTAAAATAGTGAGTTAACAATAAAAGACTAACTGAAAACTGTATTGTATGCAATATTGAATAGAGAAAATGCATCTTTACCTTTAGTAAACTTTTCACAAGTGTCTGTTCTAGTGACTTTCTTGTTTCGATGAGATAAAAATATGTTTTGGAAATTCCTAATAGAGCTATAATACCACTCTGATGAGGTTTATAGGATGTAAACTTTAGCTCTTTTGTAGCGAGCAACTGACAGAGAGATATGTTTATTCTTTGCGTGTTTTTGAACACACAATTCAATAGAAACATGAACACACACACACATACATTCGCAGAAACAAACATATATACACATATATCCGATTCACAGAAGCAAAACATGAACACATACATACACACGATTCACAGAAACAATAAATCACACACCCACACACTTACGATTTTACTTAGTTTGGTCGTTAAAGAATGCTTTATTAGAAAGTAAATATACATATATGGAAGTTGAATCAGTGATTGATTGTGTTCTTTTGAGCAAGTTACTTTTTGCGAGAGGTATGAGAATCTCCACATCAAATATTCATGATTGAACTGTTAGTAGGAAAACGTGTTTTACAAAGTGAAGGGTAGAACCCTGACATCCATAGGTAATTGTTATTGGTAACGATCAGAGAGTGTTCGGTTTTTTCATACTTCCAACTTTTGAATTGTCACATTATAATCGAATTCGCACAAATATATGCACTCTACGGTTAGCATTTAAATCTGTCGAGATAACAAATAGCGTCCGTGGTACACATTCGTGAAAAAAACATGCTGTGAATGGGTTTGAGAAAGAATCTTTTAGCTCATGAGGTGGTGTGATGCAGGGAAAGCATATCGTTTTCGCTACCAGAGTCTGCATCAGCGTTATACTGATTTGAGAAAGATTCATTAGCTCACTGAAGTGATTCAGGGACTCTTATGCAATTTCTTGTTGCATTGGGTTCATAAGGAATGATTCTGTGGAAAAATCAGCTTTTTTTTCAAATCGTAGATTATTCTATTTCGGAAAAGTTAGTAATATGGGAGGTTCACTAAAAACGATTTCGCAAGGAAGATGTTGTTTGCGATCAGATATGGATGCTAGGAGGAAAATATTTCTTTTAGATCTGAACAAGAGTTCTTTTTGACACAATGTTGTAACATATCGTTACAGTTCTGAGAAATCATTTTGTACTCAAACATTGAATTCTTAGATCTATTAATAACGAAAGAATGGATACAATTTACTATTATTAGAGCATAGCATAAGCAAATGACGGTCTTGTGATCTCATCGTTGGAGGAAGACTTATCTCTACACTGATTTTCCGTTCCAAGTCAAAGAGAGATTTTTTAAAACATTTCTGCAACGATCGACATTCTCTAAGAGTTCTTTCGTATGGACAGTATGTACTCAAGCTATATTAAGAGCATTCTGAAGTAATTGTGTGATGAAAGTGTTTCTTTGGAAAATCCATTTAAAATATCGATGTCTTACTAGCACGGCAGGATGGTGAATTGTATGCTGTGACATCTGGGAGAGGTGAACTTTTCCCTAGTGCGTGCACACGCTTTGTATGTCGACAGAGTTCGATGCATAGTTGTTTCTCTCTCTTAGCAGTGTGCGGTGGCGTGATACGGTTTACAAAGCGACTGTTTCCGTACACCTTTAACTGTCTCTCGTGACAACGAAGGCAACCAACCGAATCAAACAACTCTCAGATGCGGAGGGGGAAAGGTTTTGCGAGAGGATTTTCCATCTATGGAAGGGATTTTTTCGTTAGAATAGCCAACTCGATAAAAATATTCTGTTAAGAAAACAAGTATGCCGCGAGAAAGGATTTTTCATCTAAGAAACAACTGCCCTATTATTCCCATTTCATGCGTCCAACAACTGTGCTTCATACGGTAAGGGAAAGAATTTTTTTCATCTAAGAAACAACTGCCCTATTATTCCCATTTCATGCGTCCAACAATTGTGCTTCATACGGTAAGGGAAAGAATTTTTTTCATCTAAAAAACAACTGCCCTATTATTCCCATTTCACGCGTCCAACAACTGTTCTTCATACGGTGAGGGAAAGGATATTTTTTTCATCTAGAAATCAACTGTCCTATTATTCCCATTTCATACGGTAAGGAAATTATTTTTTTTTCATCTAAGAATCAACTGGCCTATTATTCTCATTTCATGCGTACAACAATTGATCTTCATATGGTAAGGAAATTATTATTTTTTTTTCATCTATGGATGGGGTTTCGTTAAAATAGTCTCACAAATATGCATGCACTCTACGGTTAGCATTTAAATCCATCGAGATAACAAACAGCACCGCAACACCTTCGTGAAAAACATGTTGTGAATGGGTTTGAGAAAGATTCTTTAGCCCATGAGGTGGTGAGATGCAGGTAAAGGTTGAGAAAGATTTTTTAGCTCTCTGAAGTGTTTCAGAGAAATACTTCGTCACTGATGTTTTTATGTTGGCGCTATATCAATCGTGTTATGGTGAAAAACTATTTGTCTCCTCTGCAAAATGTGATTCAAATCAGGTTTTTTCATTAAAATAGCCTACTCGATAAAATTATTCACAAAAAAATCTGTTAACAAATATCTGGTGGGAAAGAAATATCCAACATCTGGTCCTCTTATGGTGGGGAAAGAATTTTTTTATCTGGAAAAAAGATCTGTGAGGGAGGGCTTCGTCTTATAGTTTTTATACAAGAACTCTTTCACGGAAAAAAATATTTTATTTCGACAATTGATATTCACGTAACGGGTTTTTTTTTCAAGTGATCGATTATCCTATCATTAAGTCGGACATCCAGAGCGGGGGAGGAATCATCCAATCATATCTTTCACACACACGCACAAGTGCGCACTACGGTCAATCATCTGCACGAATGGGTTATAACATAAGTCTGCTATTATGTGACAGCAAACTCAGGAACTTGTTTTACAGAAGCACGACCAAGCTTTCCGTGAAAACGAGTTTGGGAGGTAAGCTTTTATGATTTGTATTCGACAGTTTTCGCTGGTATGAGTGGAGAGCATTATTAGCTCTTAGAGGATAGGGAAATTTCCTCTCTTTCGTAAGTCCGGCAATAAAGCCTCGAACACAAATCTAACGGATGTTGTTGATTATCTCTTTGTAGCAACACCGCTGGTATCATTAGGTGACTCCGTCTAGAAAAGATTCGATGGTGATTTGAAAATCAGCATTATCTGCTAGGGCTAGCTGTCCATTTCATAATGGTTTTTTCAATACGACAGACATCTAGAACGTGGGAGGAAACTCAACCATCTGGGGAAAAGTCAACATCCCGCTAGGGGAGGACTTTATAATTTTTTATACAGATGCTCTTCACACGCAATGGTTTTTTTCATACTATCATTAACTCAGTTTACTAGAGAGGGCTTTATACAGGTGTTCTTCACATGCAATTTGTTTTTTCAGTCAGCATTATCTGCTAGATGTTTTTTACATAATGGTTTTTTCAATGAGCCGGAGGAAACTTCCCCACCTGGGAAAGGTCAACAACATCCGCTAGGGGAGGGCTTCATAATTTTTATACAGATGCTCTTTACAATGGTTTCAATAAGTCAGACATCCAGAGCGTGGGAGGAAACTAAGGCAACACATGCAATGGTTTTTTTCAAATCAATAAGTCAGCATTATGTGCCAGGGCTTCATACAGATGATTTTTACATAATGGTTTTTTCAATAAGTCGGAGGAAATCATTATCTGAGTTAGCAACATATGCTAGGGTTTTATAATTTTTATACAGATGCTCTTCACACGCAATGGGTTTTTTCAAATCAATAAGTCAGCATTATCTACTAGGGCTTCATACAGATGTTTTTTACATAATGGTTTTTTTCAATAAATCGGAGGAAATCATTATCTGAGTTAGCAACATACGCTAGGGCTTTATACAGATGTTCTTCACACACTATGGTCAATCACGAAAGGGTTATAACACCTGGGAAACATCTGCTCTGGAAACACCTGTACCGGAAGGATTATGCATAAATTACTATAGTGCCAGCTCAACTACTAATACCATACTAGTCCTAACAAAAAAGTTACAAGGAGCTTAATAAATGTGCAAAAGATCAGTTAGAAGATGAAAGAATTTTTGCTTGATGGCTTGGTTGAGAAAGATGAGAAAGCAGCTAGGCAGAGTAACAGCAGAGAGCTGTACCAGAAATTAATGTTTTGTATGGGAAAAACGTACAGGTATTGAAGGAAAAACAAGGAAAGGTTCCAGAAAGTGAGGATTCTGTCATTGCTAGCTGGGCTGAGCATTTCAGAGATGTACTAAACAATATGGTTAGTTTTTACTACCATTGTACGTAATGAGGAGAGATGCTTTACTGGCTTTGATGTTGGCCCTATATTACAGTCTGAAGTTGTAATGGGAATTTCTAAACTTTAACTACATAAATCCCTAGGGGTAGATGAAATTATTACTGAAATGCTTAGAGCTGAGAATATTTCTGCTACCAAATGGCTGATTTAAATTTTGAATATCTTTTAGCATAAAGACATTATTTCTAAGGATTTTACCAGAGTTATTATTATCCGTAGTTTTTTTTATAAAAAAGGTGATTATAGTTCTTGTTATAACTGTAAGGGTAAAGTTCTTAACATATATTATAATATATATTAAGAACATATAATATATATTAAGCATGATTGTGCTTAATATAATTAAGAATTTAGGTGATGGACATCTGCATCATGAAGATTGTGGATTCAAAAGTGGAAGGGGATGTATAAATAAAAAATTTTCACTTAGGCCGATTGCTGAGAAATATTTAGAATTTCAGAAACATGTGGTTAGTTATTTATAGATTTCGAAAAATCTATAAACTTATCAATATAATTTGTGGTTGATCGTCAGATCATATGGAATGCCTGACACGCTAGTGTAATGAAAGCTCTCTATAATAACACTGAATCATGTGTGAGAGTTGATAAAGCTTTTAGCATTGGTTTATCGTTGCTAGTGGAGTCTGACAAAGGTGCATTGTGTCTGACAAAAGTCGAACACTTGAGCAAGTGTCGTAGTTTAATTATCCTGGCAGCAGTTTAACAGATACTGGTGATGTGCGGCATGAGGTAAAGAGAATAGGGATTGCAGCTGCGACATTTAAGAATCTATAGAGCGTGTGTAGAAGTAGGCGTATACACCTAAACACTAAAATTAGGTTGTATTATGTTTGATTCTTTCTAGGGTGTTGTGTTATTGAGACTTGGACTCTTTGTAAACAAGAGAGCAGGAAACTTGATACCTTTGATTCTAGATGCTTAGGCAAAATCTTGGGTATTAGGTGGTTCAACGTTGTAAGTAATAATAAGGTTAGACAAAGGAATCGGCAGTCTCTTAGAGATATTTTAGAGAGAGAGACTCCTGTAGTTTGGCCATGTTACACATATGCAGCACTCTAGATTAGCAAATAGGGTTATAAACAGTGTACCTAAAGGCCTCAGAAAGAGGGGGAGACATAGGATGAAATGGGCAATGTCAAACAGACCTTATTACAATTCCCTATAGTGATCAAATGCAGAAGCTGTAGGCTCAGGATTGATATGCTTGGAGCAAAATTGCACTGTCTGGTTGGACCTCCGTAGCTCATGGGTGCATGAAGATTTTTTCCATATGTATGTATGTATGTATGTATGTATGTATGTATGTATGTATGTATGTATGCGAATTAATGAAACGTTAATACTACTGCTGAGATTTTACGGTTCCTCGAAAAAAATCAAGGGATTCTCTTGCAGCTTATTGCTCCCGCAAATGAAACTTGTATTTTAGCATTATGTATGATACTTATCTATAATATGATAATTAGGGATATCTCAACGTTCATTGTCTCATCCACATAGCTCCTCATAAACTTACTCTGAATATGATTTGTAGTAATTTAAAATAAAAATTTTCTTACTGTGCTTGCTGAAATACTTTATATTCTTTTCAGTGTTTGAATGGCAGTATTCTGGAAACCATTTTTGATCCATTTTTTAAAGCGGTACTAAACGAGGGCGCCCCATTTGGAGTTCCTGAGGATCCGAAACAGAGTCGTTGCTTCAATGGAAACACGTATTTGGTTACTACTCTAAATCCTGAAAACATTTTGGAAAGTTCAGGAGGTTGGAAAATTCAAGACTATTTGATTGTGCTGCTGAAAAGACTTTTACCCATTATACTAACAATTATTAACTTAGTCTTACCTAACCTGCTATAGAATAAAATTGCCGAAATCATAAGAACAACACAAATGCCAGAATATTTACTAAATATACATTTGTTTTTAGCAGAATAAGCATTTTAATCTGTTGTCTACATTGCACTGTAGTTACAGTTCTTTTCTTTTAAAGGGAAAGGTACCGAGATAACCTAGAAACTCTATTGGGCTGGTCCTGGTTTATCCTCATACAACACATTAACACATAAACTGGGATGTGGGTGATTCAGTAGTCAGGTAAACTAATCACTATATAATTACTAATTATTATATAATCACTAATCACAATCGTATTGGGTGATTCAGTAGTCAGGTAAACTAATCACTTTATAATCACTAATCACAATCATATTATGTGATTCAGTAGTCAGGTAAAGTAATTTTTATAGCAGGTATGGGTTAGACGTAAGTTTAAAATATTTCTTTTTATTAAGTGCTTAAAAATAATTAATCAAAGCGAAATAAAGGAAATTTAAGCGAAAAATGTACTGTTTTTGTTGTAAAAAAACTTACTTTTCAAACTTAATATAAATTTCATATTAAGTTTGAAACGTGGAAGAAAATTTAAGATTTAAATAGCAAAATCATAAAAATGAACAAACTATGTAGTAATAAAGTAGAACAGTAAATGAAGCAAATAATACAGTATGTTATCCTGAAAGTACTTCAAACTGATTTTGAAATATAGTTGGTAATGATGCTTAAAGCAAACATTATGCCTATTACAAATGCAGTTATCTAACTGTTGCCACTTGAGAGCTATCTATAATAATCTTAAACACATGGGGAAACGCTGACACGAAAGCTGACTTCGCACTCCGAAACATCGCCTTTATTGAGTCCTGTTTGCTTTCTTGATGCACGATACACCTTTAGGACGAGACGGAGTTGATTCAAACTCATAGAAACATTTGTTTGAGTTCATAACAGCCGAAGCTAGGCAGAAACTCTCTGGTGAATATGGGAAGTTTGTTTTAAAAGAGAATGAAGTGGTTTGCTTGCGGTGTTTAGCACCCTCCAAAAATGGAAATTTGAATTAATCGATGATTAAGAAAATGCAAATACTAATATTTTGACGAGAAATCATTTGGATTACTAAGGCTAATTCTAAAATATTTTCCGTAGAGCAAACAAATTCAACACTCCTCGGAAGTTTCTTGAATACGGCCTCTATAAAGTGGCCGTTTTATAGACTACTTCCGGTTTTTATTTAAAAATTATTAAAGGCCAATATTTACATGTAATCTCTTAGACTTTGAATACAGCGAATATTTTTTAACAAATCTATAGCTTCTAACCGAAATAATTCTAAATTGAATGAAATCACTGGACCATTTGTTTTTTCAATAAAGGATATTTGTTTACCCTCTTTAATCCGACCTTTCACTACGGCGGTTTTTTAGCGAAGTCTCTTCCTCTAAACGTAGCATACGGAAATGAAAGAAGCACACTCTGGAAACCAAGCTACATAGGATTATCTCCTTTTCCATTAATACAACTTTTCATAAAACGAAATCTTTAAACGTCAATTTCTTCTAAAAGAAACAATCGGAAATCAATCGAATATATTAAAGGAAATTGAAGCAGCCGATATTGACATTTATTCTTGCTAATCCGACTTTGGATATAACGGATTCTTACATTTCTGTTCCATTCTATTTGTTTTGAGTGAAGCAATCTGAAATAAAAGTAACGACTACAGAAAACGAAAATGCATAACACTACCAGTATTCTCTATAATCCAACACTCAATAAAACGAGATTTTAAAGATGCTTTTCTTCTAACAAAAATAATCGGAAATCAATCGAATATATTAAAGGATATCGAAACCGCCGATAATTGACAGTTATTTTTGCTAATCCGACTATCAATACAACGAATTCTTATACTTCTATTCCATTCTGTTCGTTTTTAATGAAACAATCTGATATAAAGGGAATGACTACAGGAAACGAAAATGCATAAGACAATCAGTATTCTCATTAAGACGACTTTAGATAAAAGTACTATTTAAAGGTTCGTCAGCAAGATACAGTAGGAAATCGAAGAAACATCTAGAAGTAAATGATAATAGCCACTATTTACATTTATTCTCGTTAATCTGGATTAGGTAAAAACAGATTTTCTTGTAACTGAATTTCTTTGTAACTGAATTGTAACTGATTCTGTTTCTTCTAATGGAACAATCTTTAATCAATGGAACGCAGCTGCAGGAACGCAGTCAACTTAAGAAGCATTCTCACTCCTCCTCCTCCTCCTCCTCCTCCTCCTCCTCCTCCTCCTCCTCCTCCTCCTCCTCCTCCTCCTCCTCCTCCTCCTCCTCCTCCTCATCATCATCATCATCATCATCATCATCATCATCATCAAGCACACATGGGCTACGGAGGTCCAATCAGACCGTGAAATTTAGTTCTCCAAGCATGTCTGTCCTTAGCTACATCTGCTGCAACCGGCCACTGCACACCAATTTTAACAAGGTGCTGTTTGACACATTCTGCCCACGGCATCCTAGATCTCCCCCTCTTTCTGAGGCCTTTAGGCACACTATTCAGAACCCTATTCACCAATAAAATTATTCATACGGGCATATATATTATATAAATTATTCACACGGGCAACATGGCCAAACCAACGGAGTCTCTCTCTGCACAATATGCTGCTTAAAGGATGTTTCCGAGTCCATTGCCTAACCTCATCATTACTTACAAAGTTGAACCACTTAATGCCCAAGATACTGCGTAAACATCTACAATCAAAGACATCAAGTTCGTGTTATCCTGATTACAAAGGGTCCAATTTAGCTACCATAACTAACCTTAGAAAAGACCAAACTATTATATAGTATAATTTTAGTGTTTAGGTGTATATCCCTATTTCTCTACACTCTCCATAGATTCTTAAAAGTCCCGGCAGCAATCCCTATTCCTCTGTTAATCTCATGCCGCACATCACCAGTACCTGATACGTAGCTCACAAGATAATTAAACTGTGACACCTGCTCAAGACTGCAACCATTCAGATCAACTGAATCACAGCCAGCATGACCAATTTTCATCACTTTAGTTTTCTCTCTGTTTACAACCAAACCTACTCTACTACCAGTCGCATCAACAGCTCGAATGAAAGAGTTCATCTTATCAACATCATTTGACAAAAAGACTAAATCATCAGTATAATCTAAATCAGAAATTGTCTTATCTCCAGACCATTTAAGGCCGAAATCTTTTCCCTTGCAGTGAATTTCGCATAGCATAATCAATAACCAAGCTAACGAGAAAAGGAGACTAAATGCACTCTTGTCGAACACCAGAAGTAATGCTAAACCAATTGCTACAAGCCTTACCAACTCTCATACACAATTCAGTATTATTATAGAGAGCTTTCATTATGTTAACTAACATAATGAAACATTAACTTGTCACGTATACCATATGATCTCACAATCAACCACAAATTATGTCGATCAACAGAGTCTAAAGTCTTTTTGAAATCAGCAAAGCTAGCAACCAAAGGTTTCTGAAACTCTAAACATTTTTCAAGAATCTGCCTAAGTGAACATATCTGATCCACACATCCCCTACCACTTCTGAATCCACATTGCTCATCACGCAATTGCCTGTCAACCAGATTCTTAATTCTATTAAGCACAATCATGCAAAGGACTTTACCTGGAACAGAGAGTAGGTTGATACCCCTATAGATATCACAAGAACTGCGATCACCTTTTTTGAAAATAGGGATAATAATAGCTCTTATAAAATCCTTACGAACCATGCCTTTATCATAAAAGATATTCAAAATTACAGTCATCCAAGTGGTAACAGAAACATTCCTTGCTCTGAGCATTTCTGTAGTAATTTCATCTACCCCTGGGAATTTACGAAGTTTAAGTTTAGAAATAGCCAAAATGACTTCAGATTGTGTTATAGAGCCAACATTAAATCCCCCAATACATTTATCATCATTACAAACAATGGGAGTAGAACTAACCACATTTTTTAGAACATCACTGAAACGCTTACCCCACCTAGCTATGACAGAATCCTCACCGTCTATAACTTTACCTTGTTTATCCTTCAATCCCTGTAAACCTTTCCGTTTTCTACCACACAAAACATTAACTGTCTGGTATAACTCTCTGCTGTTGTGCTGCCTAACTGCTTCCTCGCCTTTGTCAGCCAAGCCATCAAGCCAAAGACTCTTATCAGCAGCTGACTGATCGTTTACACGTTTATTAAGTTCTCTGTAATGCTTTCCATTAGGACTAGTAGGGTATTATTTAAGGAGATTCCTGCAGTTCTTTTTTTCTGAAATAAGCCCAAGTGCCCTATCACTCAAATTATTCTGCCTCCTCTGCTCCTTTTTTCCTAAAAGACTACTGTTAGTTTCGAAAATTAGCCGCTTTAGAATGGTCCCATTCTTCCTCAACTTCAGTAGTAAGTTAACCATAACTGTCATAATGACTAAGTAACCTATCATGGTAAGCTTTAGCTATAACTGGGATTTTCAGAACTTTAGTATTAAACCTTTAGTATTAAAGGTAAATTTTTTAACCTTAGAACAACACTTTTCAAGTTTGAGTTGCAAGATACTTTTAACAAAGTAATGGTCAGATCCAATTTCAGCTCCCCTATATGACCTGGTATTCCTAACAGAACTAGTCCATTTGCTGTTAATTAAAAAAAATCATATTCTTATACAGCTCATCAGGTGAAACCAATGTGTAATTGTGTGTGTAATAAGTGTTAGTTATTCTGAAACCATTGACTTTACTTACCTGTAGGAGACATTGCCCATTGCAGCTACCAATACCAAAAGCGCCTATCACTCTTCCCCAAAAGGTCAGTGTCAGTACCAACTTTGGCATTGAAGTCACCTGGAACAAGGGTAATATCTCCATTCTTGACAGAATTCAAAATATCCTAGTTACGGACAACTTAGATATATATAAATAGTTATAAGTGGGGAAACGTGTCTTTGCCACATGTCTGCATTTAGGGGGTTGTCTGATATTGTCGGCATTCCCTCTCTCAATAAACATAGTTTCTTCAAACATCCAACTAACCATTTTCTCCCCATAGGTAGTACTTATAACCACTTATATATATATATCTAAGTTGTCCGTAAAACCTATCTTTCTCATCCTCATCGGCATCCTCAGTGGGGGCATAACAGCAGATAACATTCAAGTCTTTAACGCTTGTCTGAAATTTTGCTGTAAGAAACCTTTCCTTAATGCACTCATATCCTAGAAGAGCATCACTAGCGTGTCTGCTGAGAAGCTGACCAGCGCCTTGGTGATGTTTATTGTCTTCCATCCCTGAAAAGAGAAATTTAAGATTATTTTTCAGAATCTGACGTTTATCTGTCCGTCTGGTCACTTGCAGGTCGAGAATATATAAATTATTATGGTGGAATTCTTGTGTGAGGACATCAAGAGAAAAACTGCGCAGAGTCCTCACATTCCAACTACCTATGGAGAGAAAATGGTTATTGGGATGTTTAAAGAAACTATGTTTATTGAGAGAGGGAATGCAGACAATATCAAACAGCCCCTAATCGCAGACATGGGGCAAAGACCCGTTCCCCCATCACTAAAAGCTGGAGCCATCTGCACTGGAAGACTTCCTCCAATGTAGAATTTGACGATGCCAGTAGAAGCAAATAGTTCAGGTCTGCTCAGGATTATCCACCAGCTGATAAACATATCCTGTGAATCTATTCACTTGGGGCTGTCAACCCACAAACAAACAGAAAACACAGCAGAAGATTTTCCCTCCACAGAAGCCCACCAGTGCATCAAAATCAGGATCCATAATCAAGCTCAGAGCCATAATTCTGTTCAGGTTGGTATATATGTTCAGCATCATGACCCTGCGTGGTTGACCACTCCTCAGCAGTATAGAAAAAAAAATGGAAAAATTGCCATAGTTGTCCAGATCAGTAGGCCACACTAATCTGGCAGCCCTCCCCTTCCGTTCACTTCCACAAGAGAGTATCTCTTTTGAAAGGTACTAACGGTCTGCACCACGAGAAGGCGGGGTCGAACATTAGGTGCTATGCCTGGCCGGTTCTATGCATCATCACAGGGGATTGGTGCATAGTTCTCCTTTCAGTGACTACCTAGCTACTATTTATAGACTTGCCTCATACAGATTTAATTAATATTTGTCACTCAGGCTCATGGCGTTAAATCAATAAATCAGTAGCTAACCTTTTCTCAGCTTGTGTGATGAACTATAACGCCATGTGCGCGAGTAAAAAATTTTAATTCCATCTGTATGAGGCAACAGAGTTGTCCACTTCCCGGATAGATGGCGCCACCGTGCTAATGAAATAAAGAAAATCCGGAAAATTTATATGGTCACACCAGCTGAGAAATGTTTAGTCATAGGTGGTGCAGTGGTAGCATAACAGGCATGTTTCCAGAAGACGTGGGTTCGAAAGCCACTCATGGCAAAACCAATTTTTTTCAGCTCATTATTTCATGAGTTCCATGTCGACAGGACATAATCCTGTGATTCTTTACTAATGACTTACATATGCTTATTAACTAGATTTTATTCGTTGTCACTTTCTGACAATTGACGCATTCGTTTGCGTAAGAGTGGAATTAAATCACTTTTTCGCTTGAACCATTTTGGCCGTCGTGTTCATACTCCAATGGTGAAATGCTCTCTGTGACATGGGGAACGAAATTATCAGTTGTTTCCAGTGATTCTGAGGTTTGATTAGTTTTGACAACGAACTCTGTAATCAATCGTTGAAATCATGCTTTGACTAGATCTTTGTATAATTCTTGATAACGCACCATACATGACTTCAGTTCACGTTTAAACTGCTCAGCTGGTTCGACAATGGGATCATGTATAAGAAAATGACTGTCCAATTTACTAGCCATTTGAAGCCCTTCTTTAATGAAACCTGCAGTGAGTGGAACCTCTTCATCGTCATCACTTTCTTTTTCTTTTTCATCAGGAGTCTCAATTAGAACTTCTATTATTTCGTCTTCGCTAAGAGCTTTGTCAACCAGCAATTCATGAATATTTGCAAACGATAAATCATCGAATCCTTCTCCACCAACTGCATGTGTTAAAGTGATGATATTAGGATATTCAGTCGTATTTGGGGGTACAGGATCTTTGCTTTTTACACATTCTGGCCCAATAGCTTTCCAGCATGCGTTTAAAGTTGATGGTTTTAGTTCTGATAACGTCAATCCAGCATGTCTGATACAAGCTAAAATAGAAATTTCTTCCACACATCAATAACTGTTAGTGTTTTATCCTTATCTAGTTTATCCAAAATGTATTGGAATGTTCGTCTTACGTAGTAAGTTTTAAATGTGACATTATACCCTGGTCTAGTGGTTGTATTAAGGATGTCGTATTAGGCGGCAGAAAACAAAACTGCAGTTTTCCTTCAAATAGCGTTCAACTTCTGGAATAAAACATTTATGGAACCATTAATTAAAAATTTCTTTTGTAGCCCAGGCTTTATTGTTTGCCATCCAATACACTAGCAATTTATTCAAATCTACACCTTTCATCAACCGTTGTCTTAGGGATCGACTGATGAGCAGCGGTTTTAACATACGATCTCCTGAAGCGTTGCGACAAAATAGAAAGGTCACATAATCCTTAGCTGCTTTAAAGCCACCAACAGTTTTTTGTGATTTGGCTAAGTAGGTTCTACTCGGCATTTTTTCCAAAAAGACCAGTTTCATCTGCATTCCAAACTAGATCAGCAGTGTATCCACCATCTTCAATGATTTGGGCCAATTTTGGATAAAATTCTTTAGCAGCCGGCTCATCTGCAGATGCAACTTCACCTTTTATCTTTACATTATGAAACGCGTGTCTTTGAAGAAATCCTGTATTTGCAGAAAATTCACAATTTTTGTTTAACTGAGCTGATGTGGTTGGTTCCATTTGTTGTATCTGCTTATATATTCGTAATGCCATCTGTTTGATGGTATTTTCATCTAGAGGTATTCTTTTTTGCGAGTTATCTTCTATCCACATTACCAGAGCCTTTTCCATCTTCACTTTTACAATATCTTTCGTGTACGATGACGACTTAGCGCTCAGTTTTGTTCCAGAAAGCACATATTTTCTAATAGCATCTTCATTTTTCTTGATGGTTCTTACGGTAGCTTCGTCCAAACCAAAATATTTTCCTATGAATGTTGAACCTTCTCCATTGCAAGACGATCTTAGTATCCAAAGAGATAACTTTCCTTTTCTGCTTTTGTATAGTTGAATTATCCAACACCCTGGTAAGGCTTACGAAAATAATTGAAAATTGTAGTTAATAAATCAGACGATGAAAAATTGTAAATTCCTATTAGCAAAATTTAATAAATTTATATTACGCACACAAAACTTCAAAAAACAAAATTTTTTTATATTTCTTCTATTAAACATCCAAACCAAACGTCGGAAACCTGTTTTGGCTGCGGGTCAAAATCAACGAAAATGTGTCTATTAAGAAGACAGTTCGGGTCAATGGGTATTTTCATTTTAAAACAGTCCCTTAGTGAATAATAAGATAAATGTTATTGAGAAAACTATTACAATATGCTATTAAACTCGAAACATAAAAAAAAAAAACAAAATTATAATTCTAATTATTATAAAAAGAAATGTAATTGTCAAGTTTTAGTTCATTAATAATTTATGAACTTTATTTATAAGCGTTCTCTTCGTTACCAATGGCTCCCCTGATGCTGAATTTGTGACGTCAATTTAGTCAACTCTGGTTCATACTTAGTCACCTTATGACGAATACAAGCGTCTGAATTTTCGGTAGTTACTCTGCTCCTGTTCTTACTTAAAATAAATTTCATGTGTGAAAATATTTGTTCACATTTATAAGTAGAACCGAACACGGACAAAATGGCAAAGCCAATTTTTTTCAAAGATGAAAACATTGTAGGAAGTGATGCCCAACACGATGATATCATGAGAAGTTGATTATTTTCCGTGATTTCTAAATCTTTCCGCAATGTCTTGAATTTGTCCGTCCACAACGTTGAACTTTTAAAATCAATCATTTCTAAACTTAAATTGTTAATTTTAAGATATTCAAAATACTGCAAATCTAAAACATTTTCCTCTATTTCGTCGGCTTTATTATAAATGTAAACATTTCGCCGTGCTTCTTAAAACTTTGAAATCTACTTTTAAATTCACTTTTAATCTTCAAAATACAACTTTCGAACATATTTAGATTGCTTTCATCGATATTTTCTTTCTCATGCTGGCTTTTTAGTAAGGGAAAGAAAAGAAATATTTTAGTTTTTATGTCAGTTTCAAATAATAGTAATTTCGAACAAAAACTCTTCCATTCCTCGTACATTTTCAAAATTGTGTGGTTATTTCCTTGGAGTCGTACGTTGAAATCATTATAATGGTTCATTATGTCTGTTAAGAACAAAAGTCTTAAAAACCATTGTTTATCATTGAGCTCGAGATCATTTTCACCGATTTCGTAAAGAAATATTTGTATATCATCAAAGCACTCTACAAATCTATTAAGAACTATGCCTCGACTTAACCATCGTACTTCAGCATGTAACAGAAAAGCTCCGTATTTCGATTCAATTTCCTCCAAAAAAGCTTCGAAGCGCCTGTGTGTTAATGCAGATCGTGTTACTATTATGTTTACGATCTTAACAACCATTACATCCTTAAGTTGTTGCGTAGATGCCTTGGCAAATAAATTTTCTTCACGTATGATACAATGGAACGATAAAAGTGGGCGGCCAAGTTCATTTTCCATTAGTTTCACAAATCCAACATTTTTTCCTCTCATAGCTGGAGCACCATTAGTTGTTATGGAAAACAATTTACTTTTTAAATCCAATATTTTTCCATTTTTGAAATTTGCAATCTCTTGTACTTGACAGAAAATATCAATGCCTTTGGTCGTTTCATTCATTGAAGCAAGAACGCATAATTCTTCATTGACGTTCGAACTATTTATTGATGCAAATCTAATAATAATTGCCAGCCTAGCCATGCTATTTACATCGGTACTTTCATCGAGTGCAATGCTAAATACGTCACTAGATAACAAATCATTTTTGACCTGTGCGTCAATATTTTTTCCCATATCTTCAATGCGACGCTGAACTGTTCTGGCCGACAATGGCATTTCTTTAATTCTCTCAATTATTTGTTTTTTATTTGCGAAGTCATTGAATAAGTGTTCGGAACAATTTATGAATGCGTTTTTCAAAAATTCGCAGTCTGTAAACGGTTTTCCGTTGGTACCAATACTAAGAGCTGCAATAAAGCTAGCAGATGTAGCGTAATTGTGGCTGGTAACAAATCTCTTCAAAATGTATTTTGTTTACCTTAATTTAATACACGTTTAGCAATGTATTCATATTTTTCATCATTTGGCATTTCACTCACATCTTTATGTTTTGAAGAAAAGTGTCGCTCAATATTGTAAGTCCTGGCGGTAATTATATCTGTACATAAAGTACATATCAAGTTGTCACCATTTTCCATACATCCATACTTTTCAGTCCACACATCTTGAAAAAAAATCTCTTTTTTGTTTTTGTTTGTCCGTGGTAATAAAAATAATAATTATTTCGCTTAGGTAACTGTTCTCGCGCTTCTGAACTACTGTTTATTCACGTTAAAGACGAAGTAAACGTAGACAAGAGTAGATGCGTGATCAGCAGGTGGGCAGGGCTCCTATTGGTCGGCTGCAGGTGGCACGCAGTCAGAGATTCCAGCCGACCAATAGGAGCCCTGATTACGTGCTGATCACACATCTACTCTTGTTTACGTCTACTTCATCTTTAACGTGAATAAACGAACGACACACTCGTCGGGTAATGATGAGATTCGTTCGGACAATGTCGCTGTATTCCGCCTATTTTCATTTCTGCAACTTTGTAATCAAACCAAAATGTTAATCTTATTATTTATACTTTCGCAAAGTGTTTGCTTTATGTTTATGTTTTATAATTTATTTTTATATATTATACTTTATTTCCGGAACTCGTGGGTCACTTGAAATTATCAAATGGGTCACTTGGTGACCCGCGGGTCACAGGTTGCCGACGCCTGATCTAAACACTTCTAACTTTAAACACGAAATGAGAGACCAAGACTAACGTATGTATTGAAGATAAAATTAAGGGAATTCCCGGAACTCAATGTTGCCAACTTTATTCGGAATGAAATAAGTTTTGTACATTTTTTCAATAAAATATAGAATAAAATAGAGAAAACATGTTGTATAGTTATGTCAGTGTAGTTTTTATTTTGGGGATTTCAGTGCACAAGATGTGTATCTATAGTACATTTTCAAAGTTAAAACCACTTCGAAAAATATGACCATGAAAGCGGCATCTTTATTATAAATGTAAATTCTAGGAATTTGTTCTTGAATAGGAATATTTTTTCAGAATTAAGTTCAAATGGAGAGGTTTAAAAAGGCGCCGTTTGAACTGTGTTAGATCAAACTAAATCGTGTAAAAAGAGAATTGGAATATTTTTCTAAATCGTGTTAAATCAAAATCGTGTAAAAAATCTGTGTAAAAACAGAATTGGGTGTATAGAATTCAGTGTTGGAATTCTACGATTCTCTAACTTACTGCTGTTCACTGTACCAATGATTCGATGTATAAACAAGTTTAATATATTGCATTCTGTTGTCACAGTTTCTGTTACCGGTAAGGCTTCGTACATATTCAAAGCATGGGAATGAAAGTCTTAAAGTTGTTTTTAAATACAGTTCGTATCACCTGTAATGTTCATCTCCTGAATCTTGTTGGTGAGATATGACAACAAGAATTCAAATCTCTTAATGCTTTGGTAGCAGTGGCTAAGCGCGTGATCGCCACTTGTCCTGCGCTTAAACATATTGTTTTAAGGTGTTTCTTCAGGAAAAGGAGACAAATCTGACAAAGCACTAGTTCCCTTTCAAACAAGATGAACATTTGGATGCAAGCTGTACTCCGTCACTGCGATTATAGAGAGTTTTCGAGTAGAAATGTACGAATATGTACGAAACGTTACCAGTAACAGCTGTAGCACTGCATTTGAAAGATATCTTTGAAATGCGTAAAAATGATTCTATAGAAGTGATTTGAATCAAATAAAACAGATATGCGCAGAACACTCTCGGCAGAAACCTAGAGTGTCTAACACTCGCAAAACCCACACTCTTTTCATGTTCAGTAAAAATTGAACAATATTTCGGTGAAGTAAAAATCTGCAGATTTCGTCAGCCTGTAAGTTTTTTTTCTTTTTCAAGCATGTCGAATTTTTGATCTCAATTAACTAAAATTCTTGAATTATTTCTGCGAATTATGTTGATAATATAATTTTGAAACAATATGTCCATGTTCGAAGACGACAACAATTAGCGCATAACGTTGATGTAAAAAAAAAACTGTGAAAGAATCTAATAGCCCTGAAAATTTAATTATTTTTCTGATTGTTTCAAAAGAACTCTTTCCCAGTCTCTTCGATATTTATCAGTCTCAACGAACAGTGCTAATTAAAAGCGATCGCTTTCTAAATACGGAGGCGTTATTTCGAGATGATCGCCGGAGAATAAAAGAGAGCAATATACTCTCTCGGAATTCATCGTTGATATTTGATATGCAACGTGCGAATTAAACCTAAATAAAGCCAATCATTTAATATTTATTTTGGTTCTTTTTAAGCTCTTATATGTATGCAACTAGTATTGCCCTTTTCTTTTATGTGCGCGTTACTGATACACCGATTTTTATGATTTGTGAACATAATGATGCGCGAATTTTGCACTTCGCGAAATCACCGCGAATTTTGCTGTTTTTCAGCGCGAGTTCTCCGAGAATATCGCTCTTTTTTCGTGAAAACTTTACAGCCTTAATTAAGATAATCGAAAGAACCCAGGAGAGGAAACCTGCAGGACCAACGTCTATATTTAGTCTCCCTGGTCTCATATTCATGAAAGCATTCACATCACTTCCTCTAATATGATATACATTCAATTTATTGGTAACTCTTTTGAATGAGAGTACAGGAAATGAAATTTGCTCACTACATGTAATATTTGTTTTTATTCACTTTTTAAACTGAATTGGATTGAAACGAATTTTATTTGGCAGCCTATTATCTAAACCAAAAAAAGGTGATAACAAAAGATAACCTTAGAGTTCCACGCTAAATTTATTAGCATTCGAACTTTGATTTCCCAAGCGCAGTGAATGCCGCTTATCGACTTAGAAATATTCGATGTAAATTTTAGCGTGTTGCTTTCTTGCAGTTTGTTCGCTTGATTTCTGATTCTTTTGTTCTGAAGGAAACGTTTTATTGAAAAACGGATTAAAGAGACTACTGATACATTTCGATTTCCGCTTTTTATTCAAAAGAAGAAGAAACTAACAGAAAAATAAAGATCCATTTTAACCGAAGCCTGATTAGTGAGAATAGATTAAAAAATATCAGATGTTTCAATAAACTAAAATTTATTACTTTGAATTTCGTTTCTTTCATTTAGAAGAAAAGGACGTCGAAAAAATTCGTTTTGCTGAATGTCGTCAGTGAGCGTACTGAGTATTATGCAGTTTAGTTTTATGTACTGCGCTCTTTGATTTGCCTTTGCTTCATTTAGAAAATGCAGGAAAGAATGTAATAAACCGTTGTAACCAAAGCCGGATTAGTGAGGGACAAATTAAAAAAAAATATTTCGGTACCTGTAATTCATTAAATTGATTTCCGATTCCTGCTTTTAAAAGAAAAGCATCTTTAAAATACTGGTTTTATTGAGTGTCGGATTATAGAGATCACTGGTAGTGTTACGCATTTTCGTTTTCTGTAGTCGTTACTTTTATTTCAGATTGCTTCACTCAGAAGAAATAGAATGGAACAGAAATGAAAGAATCCGTTATATCGAAAGTCGGATTAGTAAGAATAAATGCCAATATCGGCTGCTTCAATTTCCTTTAATACATTCGATTGAATTCCGATTGTTTCTTTTAGAAGAAAATGACGTTTAAAGATTTCGTTTTATGAAAAGTCGTATTATTGAAAAAGGAGATAATCCTATGTAGCTTGGTTTCCAGAGTGTGCTTCTTTCATTTCCGTATGCAACGTTTAGAGCAGTGTCTCGCAAACTGTGTGCCGCGGCACAGTAGAGTGCCGCGAGAGATTTTCAAATTGACACTAGACATTCCAAAGATTTCATTTTGACTTGACTTGTGTTATCGACGTGCTTTAATATCGACGTGCTATCGACGTGCTTTAATATCGACGTGCTATCGACGTGCTTTAATATCGACGTGCTATCGACGTGCTTTAATATCGACGTGCTATCGACGTGCTTTAATAAAAATCTTTCAGATTTTATCAACTGGGATCTTGTAAGTATTTATCAAGCTTTTTCCAAATTTTGGTATTAATTTTTGACTATTTCAAGCCATAGAATGGACAAATATTTAAAACAAACACCGAGTTGTGAATTAAAGAACGAGAGCAAATCCTCAAGTAAAACCAGGCTGATGACTTCAACAAAGCGCAAATATAATGACGATTATATAGAGTTTGCTTTTATTCATTTTTAGGTTTGCCGCGGAAAAAAAATAGATTCAGTGTGCCGCGGAAAAAAAATTAGATTGAGTGTGCCGCAGAGTAAAAAAGTTTGCGAGACACTGGTTTAGAGGAAGAGATATTGTTAAAAAACCGCCGTAGTGAAAGGTCGGATTAAAGAGGGTAGACAAATATCCTTTATTGAAAAAACGGATAAAAGAGAATACTTTCAAATGGTCCAGTGAATTCATTCAATTTAGAATTATTTCGGTTAGAAGCTGTTCTAAATCTGTTTAAAAAAATTCGCTGTATTCAATGTCTAACTAAGAGATTACATGCAAATATTGGCATATGGTAATTTTTAAATAAATCCGCTTTATAGAGGCGGTATTCAAGAAACTTCCGAGGGGTGTTGAATTTGTTTGCTCTACCGCAAATATTTTACAATTTGTCTTAGTGATCCAAATGATTTCTCATCATTTCCTTTTTTCTACCCAATTGCCTATCATTCCAGTTTTCTTTCCACCCAATTGTCGTCCACCCAATTGTCGTCCTCTCAGTTGACTTACACCCAATTGTCGCCCACCCAATTGTCGTCCTCTCAGTTGACTTACACCCAATTGTCGCGCTCCCCCCCAATTTATTTTTTTATTTTTCTCAAAAAAAAGTTGAATGTCTACATACGGATATACTAGAAAGAAAGAGATCACGTTTCTATCGATCGTCTACAGCTAGCATTAAAATCAATTGTATTACATATGTATTTTGGAGTGTCGATTCATGAAGGACCATTTCAAACTTGGCCCAAACACACCCTAACTGAAGCTGTTGCAAAAGATAGATTCTTCTCGTCAGCTGGACGAGAAGAATGGTTGACACTACCTGTCGCATGATAAACGATATATATTTCTGGGCCCATTCAGGATTTGAAGCTTTCTGTATTTGATTGATTCTGATTTGATTTCTTCCATACGATATCTCTGAAGAAGAAATACAGAAGCTTTAACAGCAAAACGCTGCTTGAACACATACTGAATGAAAGAAAAAGCAGCAAAATATTTAAGAAAACCAAAGAAAAATTATTTTCTGAATTATTTATCTTTTTTACCCATCCAATACATCAAATAGTTTCTCAATTTTCATTGAATTGCCATTTTTCTTACTTAGATTTATTCGGATTTAAATATTTTAGTGTTACCGAAATGTTGGCCCATGTGGCTCCTAATGACGAACCGTTCTATATAAAAAAAAGGCATGTAGTTAAGAACTATCTTTAGGCATAATATGGAAATTACACCATAAAGAATATGCTGGGTTCAAAAGGAAGTTCTAAAACATACGAATAACTTTGTAGCGAAAGGCCTAGGGGTGTGAGAATGTTCGATCTGTCTATAGGAAAATGACCATGCCTTATGAATGCAGCGACTGTAGCATTACTAGTGGAATATTTAAGATTTTATCAAGCCTAACTCGGCAAAAAAAGGACATAGAAAAAAAAGTCAATTACAAAGTTATGAGGCATCTTCTAATTGGTTGGAAACGATATTTTGGTACAAACGAAATGAGTGGATGGAAGGTTATAAAAGGCGATCATTTGAAATCGGACGCCCGACGCTTCGACATTGCAAAATGTTGTGACAACCCGCAATCATTTCAAAACATGATACATACAGAAGAAAGAGAGAGAATAGTGACGAAACCATTTAGTGCACAGATCATTTTCATCCATTTGTTGCAATGATTATAGTATGATTACATTGCAATTCACGAATGGTGTAAACAAAACTCACATGTCTAAGATAAAGCTTGTTTGATGTGTCCTCCGTTGGCTACAATGCACATCTGAATGAGAGAAAGAATAGCTTGTTGTAACCAGCATTCAGTCTCACTCTGTTATAGGCATCGACGATATTACTTCGTAGATCATGCATACTTGCAAGTTCTCTGGTATACACTTTTCTTTCAGGTAATCCCAGAATATGAAGCCCATAAGAGTCAAGCCCGGTGCTTTCAGAAGCCACTCCACTGGACCACCATACCCGATGATCTGGTGTTCCAACATGTCAGACACGAAAGAATGTATGTTTGATGGGCGGTGCAGCGGTGTACCACCATGTTGTTACCACAGGCATCGTACGTACCACAGGGGAAGGTCATCCAATCAGTCAGGTATCATGTTCTGTAATAGTTCGAGTTACTTCTGTCTTGTTAATTTTCCCTTGTAGAATACTGATCCAACGAGTGTATTGTTCCATATACGGCACCAAACGTCCAAGGGATGGGTTGCTATGAGCCCAGTGTGGTCGTTCTGCCTGTTAACGATCCCAGCAGTTCAAAGGATCCCGGACAAAAAGTATAGGTTATACTCTAAGAGTATTTAGTACCAAATTGCAGAAATCTAAATGCCTCTGATCAAAATGATACTCCTGTCAAAAAATCGTGCATCAGCATCGGATGGTACGAGTGTACATCATGCTCATGCAAAATGTGTCATACACGAGCTCAGGGGCGTAGCTATGGGTGGATGGGGTGGGTGAGAACCCCCCCCCCCCAAAGTAACTCGGAGGTTGCAAAATTCGAAGCGACTTCGGAAACTCTAGGTGAGTTGTGAAAATTTGTAATTTTTTTGGTAAAATTGAGGGAGTTGTCAAAATCAAGGGAACTTGGCAAATCTAAGGCAGTTTGGAAAATGGAGAGACGCCAAAATTTAGAGCAGTTGGCAAAATTCGAAGCCACTTAGTAAAATACAGGTGAGTTGGCAAAATCTTGGGGATGTTGGTAAAATTCGAAGCCACTTAGTAAAATACAGGTGAGTTGACAAAATCTTGGGGATGTTGGCAAAATTCGGAGTGACGGCAAAATCCTGGGGAGTTGGCAAAATTCGGAGTGACTTGGGAAAATCGTGGGGAGTTGGTTAAATTCAGGTGATATGCAAAAATTGGGATTTTTTTCCTGTAACATTATGGAAAGTTGGCAAAATCAAGGGGCAGTTCACAAAATTCGGAGTGACTTGATAAAATCTTGGGGAGATGACAAAATTCGGAGTGACTTGGCAAAATTCAGGTGAGTTGCAAAAATTGGGATTTTTTTCTGTAAAATTATGGCGAGTTGGCAAAATCTAGGGACAGTTAGTAAAATTCGGAGTGACTTGGCAAAATTCAGGGTGAGTTGCAAAAATTGGGATTTTTTTTCTGTAAAATTATGGCGAGTTGGCAAAATCTAGGGACAGTTAGTAAAATTCGGAGTGACTTGGCAAAATCGTGGAAAGTTGGCAAAATTCAGGTGAGATGTAAAAATTGCACTCTTTTTTCTGTAAAATTATGGCGTGTTGGCAAAATTGAGGCAACTTCGCAATATCTAGGAGAGTTGGCAAAATTCAGAGTGTCTTTGCAAGAATCAGGTGTGACGTAAAATTGGGATTTCTTTTTCTGTAAAATTGTGGCGAGTTGGCAAAATCGAGGAAACTTGGCAAAATTCGAATCCACGTGGAAAAATACGGGCGAGTTGCAAAAATTGGGATTTTTTTTTGAAATTAAGGAGAGTTGACAAAATCGAGAAAACTTGGTAAACTTTTGTGGAGTTTGAAAAAATTGAAGTGACTTGGCAAATTCAGGAGAGATGTAAAAATTGGGATTGTTTTCCAAAATTAAGGAGAGGTGGTAAAATCGAGGCACCTTGGCAAAATCTAAGGAAGTTTGCAAAACTGGAAACCACTTGGTAAAGTACAGGTGAGTTGCAAATAATGGGATTGGTTTTGTGAAATTAAGGAGAGTTGAAAAAACCGAGAACTCTTGGCAAAAGCTGGAGGAGTTGGCAAAATTCGAGGCCACTTGGTAGAATACAAGGGAGTTGTGAAAATTGTGCCTTTCTTGTGCAATTAAGGAGAGTTGATAAAATTCGAAGTGACTTGGCAAATTCAGGGAAGATGTAATAATTTCGATTTTTTTCTGTAAAATTACGGCGAGTTGGCAAAATCTAGGAGAGTTGGCAAAATCTAGGAGAGTTGGCAAAAGCTATAGTAGTTGACAAAATTCGAATCCACTCCGTAAAATATAGGCGAGTTGTGATAATTGACATTGGGTTTATGAAATTAAGGAGAGTTAACAAAACTGAGAAAACTTGGCAAAATCATCTGAAGTTGAAAATTTGAAGTAACTTGGCAAATTTAGGGGAGATGTAAAAATTGTGATTGGTTTTGTGAAATTAAGGAGAGTTGGCCAAATCAAGGGGAGTTGGGAAAATTCACACTGACTTGCTACAATTCAGACGAAATGGAAATATTGGGATTATTTCTGTGAAATTATATCTAGTTGGCAAAACTGGAAGTCAAATGGCAAAAATGTAGGAGAGTTGTGAAAATTGCCTCAATCCCCCCCCCCCACCACCACCACCACCACCACCACAGAGCGAAAATCTAGGTACGAACCAGTCAGAGACATTACTTTCTCAGCTGGAAAAATTTGATTTTTGGGTTGGAAATTTTTCGATTCTCTTCCCCCCCAACCAATAGTCCTTCGCTACGTCCCTGCGCGAGCTGTTCCTAAGTCACAAGTCTCAATGACCACTGTGGTACTGGTGTGTGGGTGTGGGTGAGGACATATCACAAGACGTCAGCTGGATGCACTCGAATATCCGATCTTATGGGCCATCCCGATCGTGGACGATCCTTTAAGATGCCAGTCTCTCTGGGCCATCAAACAACATGTCAAATGTTTATCACAGTTCGATGTAGACCAGCCGGAAAGCAAGTGACATATCGTCGTGCAGCTTCACGGGTATTTTGTTGAATTCGTCATACAGCAGCACCATCTCAGAGTACTGATCGTTGCAGTAGTCCACCACCTGAGTTTTCTACTGGGTTCCAGGTCACCGATGGGCTTGAAAAGGCCACGGTGGCGGCCCCTTGTGCGAGAGAGCCATACCATGTGCACGTTAAATAACACGCTGGGTGATCTTAACGGGAAACTACCATTTGCTCCGAATAGCTCTCCAGTGGGTCCTCTTCCTCCAATCTTCTCTAAGCCCTCGGGATCCTTGTGACCTGACCATTTAGCTATTGTGTGCAAAAAATGCCGCTTAGAGATAAAACAACCCAACCAAAATTTAATATAAAAAATATTCACAAGTGTCTAAATTGAAGACTTCCTTTTGAGTCTGAGGATAGACAAAATGACCCTGTCCTCTGGTCCCTTCTCTGGAAAGGTTCATCCTATCAAACGGGGGCAGGGGAGGTTCAGTCGGTAGCGCGCCAGGCTCGTAATCTGCAGTTCCCAGGTTCGAGTCCCAGCTGGGTCAGCGTTGAGACTTATCTCCGCAAAATTTCCCGCCCTGCCCACGGTCAGTAGGGGACACCGATGGGCTTGGAAAGGCCGCCGTCCGTCGGATGGGATGATAAGCCAGGCTCGTAATCTGCAGTTCCCAGGTTCGAGTCCCAGCTGGGTCAGCGTTGAGACTTATCTCCGCAAAATTTCCCGCCCTGCCCACGGTCAGTAGGGGACACCGATGGGCTTGGAAAGGCCGCCGTCCGTCGGATGGGATGATAAGCCGTGGCTCCGTGTGTGGGAGAGCCATACCCTGTGCAGGTTAAAGAACACGCTGGATGGCCTTGACGGGAGGCTGTCTCCCAACAGTTGTTCCAGTGGGTCCCCTTCCCCAACCTTCTCTGAGCCTTCGGGGCCCTTGTGACCCCATTATGTGCAAAAATGTGCCGCTCAGAGGTAAAGCAACAACAACAAAACAACAACTTATCAGACGTGCCCGGAACGAATGCTAGAAAAAAGAAAAAAAATGTTCTCCTACGCTTTCTTATGTTTCTGGTGAGATCTTCACAGCATTGACTGATTCACATCCGAACGCCAGATTCCTGAGTACTACAGATAAAAAATGGTTTAATTTTGAACTGATTTAACCGAAATAAAGTTGAAGTTATGTAGTGTTTTAGAATCACTACGGGTGCAGCCCACTTTACGACTCCTGCCCTCCTCACTCTACCCTAAAAATTTCATAGATCCTTGAATTCTGAAGAAGCATTTTCGCTCTTAAATAAATTTCTTACTTCTTTCAAAACTTATCAAAGTTCGTAAATAGTTCACGTACAAGCAGCGGTTGCACAATAAATAAAAACGTACGCATGCGCAGCCTAAGTCATTAGGTTGTTTTACCTCTGAGCGGCACTTTTTTCACACAATGGGCTAAATGGCCAGTCCACAAGGATCCCGAAGCCTTAGAGAAATTTGGGAAAGGGGACTCACTGGAACAGCTGTTGGGAGACAGACCTCCCGCCAAAGCCATCCAGCGGGTTTTTTTAACGTGAAGAGGATATGACTCTCTCATACACATGGTCACGGCTTAACGTCATATCCGATGGATGGTGGCTTCTCCAAGCCCATCGGTGTGTCCTACTGACCGTGGGCAGGGTGGGGAATTTTGTGGAGATAAATGTCGACAGTAGCCAAGCTGGAACTCGAAGCTGAAAAGTGCAGATTACGATTCTGGCGCGCTGCCGACTAAGCCACCACCGCCCAAATCATTAGAAGAATAGACCCATTGTTCATCTGTAGGAGAGGGAGAGCAAAAAATATTTCTTTTAATATGCATGAAATAAGCATACATTAAAGAGAAACAAAACAAAAAAAAATATTTTCGGCAGTGGAAAAAAAAGAAACTTAGAAGAATAACACATCACCTTTGGCCAATGTAGGATGCTCGTTTGCAAAGTAAATGAAATTTGTTAAAAGTCAAAATTGTTGCTAAAAGGACTGGAGTTTAAACACTCGTAGTTTGAGGTTTTTTCATTTTCCAACTTTTCCTACCTTTGAAGGGAAGGAGAGGCTGTTAAAACTATAGGGAGATTCAGAAAGCCAGAATCATAACAGATTATCAGTTCCTGTCTAACCTAAAGAGACTTTTCGATTTATCTCTTAAAATAAAAAAAAAAAAACTGAATGTCTCTAAGTAGATTGACGAACGACAAAGCGAAAATAATAACTCTTTCTGTATGAAAATGTGTTAAAAGTAATTGCCTGCAGAAAATTAATTTTTCACTTTTACCGTTTTATGTTCTATCTTCTAAATCCTCCTCATCCCCCCCCCCCATCACCATCTTCGCTCTATGATATATTTTATATTTTTCTTTACACTGACCTACTCACTGGTTGACTCCTGAATCTTATTATGGGTTGCTTAAATTAATAAAGAAATAATAAAAGAAAGTAATAAAAAGAAATTAATAAAGAAGTAATAAAAAAGTTGCATAAGTAATAAAGGAAAGGTCACCTTCAAATTCACGACTAACCTACCTAAACAAAGAGACAAAACGAAACAGAAGTATTCAAACAATTCGCCAATGCAACATTAAGAGATTTTTATCAATAATTACAAGACACATTCTTTAAACAATAGCTCGATTATTAGCAAATTATAACATTTTTCACACTTTGAAAACCGGAACAGACGTTATCTAGTTTCTTAGAGGGAGGGTTGAATTTTTTAGCTCTGAGAAGAGCATTTTTGCGTTTTTTTTTGCGGCGCAAATGGGTAATATATTTAGGTCACAAAAGATCCTAAGAATTAGGGAAGGAAGCTTTGTAGGCAGTTGTTAGGGTGAAAGTGTAAGCCACCTAATTTGACCATCTACAAAGATGATTTCTTTCCCCTGTGTGCAGATAGCGACATTCTGTGGAGTGAAACTTTCTCTCACACAGGGCCACAAATTAAGGTCAGAGTAATGGTCAGTGGGCTTCTAAGCCAAATCTTTTTTATTAATCACCGGGAGTTCGGTGTGGGCAAATAGCAAGACTGGAGACTCATCATCTAGGTAAGGAGTTTTTTTTTTATTTTCATTTTTACCATCCCATGAAAATCAAAATTCCAAGGTGCTGCCCACTTTGGGACCATTCATTCCGGTGACTCAACAGCAGCGTTCCTGGTCGCTCGCCACTAGTGTCTGAATACATTAGTGTGTTGGGTCACACCTTTGCCAAGAAGCGAAGGTGCATCAAGGGGCTGCTGTCACTGGGAGCGGATGGGAACAAGATCCAATCTTTTTGTTGTTTTCTAATCTTTTTGTTGTTTTCTAATCTTTTATTGTTTATTTTCCTTTTCAATTAGATCTTGTACAAGATGCTACAAATACTTCCATTAAATGACTCTTCAGATTGGCTATTTAATGGACGTTTGTAGCTTCTTGATCCCTCTTTTTCCTTCCACACTAACTGCCTATGTGTGGAGGGGTTTTCTCCTGGTTAGAGCAAAACACTCTGACATGGATGGTGCCTTGACGTGGCGTCAGAGCTTTTCACTAAACCATCTGGCAGTCTTCTCTTTTCACAGCGTACTTACTAATTTCATAAGCCTTCAATCTATTACTGATGACAGCAGAACAGATATTTATATTACTAACTGTTTAACACAATCCCCATCCCCCCCCCACCTCACCATAACAGTGTTAATTCGAAATAATGGATGATTGAAGAAAATGCAAAAAAGCAAAAATTTATTAGCGCGAATGAAACAGAAAAAGGAGTTTTAATTCATCTCTTAATAAGAAAAAGTTGTTTCCTTCCTTTGAGGGATAAGTGGGGAAACCGTTGTTCTCAACGGAAAACCCTCCCTCTCACTCCACGACAAATATTAAAAATTTCTAGCTGAAATTAATCAATTGAAAATGTCTGAATCAGTTTCTAATTCAGACATTTTCAACTTTTTACACCGTTAGAGTGCGCTATTACAAATAAAGAGTGATTAGGAAAATGCGAATACTAACATTTCGTCCATGCCTATCGGACATAAAAGGAATTTTTCGTTTATCTCTTAAAATAAAAAAGTTGAATATTTACAATCGTATAGACGGACAGACAGATCACAAAATGAAACCAGAAAAATGACATATCGCCTCTGGCGACTATGGGTTTTCCGAATTTCACAGTATTATTTCGCACTGATGGGCGGTTGAAAAATGTAAACAGTAATGTATTGTCAGTCCTACAAAACGGAAAAAGGATTTCTTATTTAACCCTAAAGACGAAAAAGTTGCGTTTTTTCGTTTCCTAGGGTTGAGGCGTAAATCAATCATTGAATATAAAATAAAATAATTAATTTATTATAATTCTATTAAAATATTATTTGAATATTTTAAAATTAAGTACTAACTTTTGAAAAATAAATTTTGACCAAAGAGTAATTTAATTGAAAAGCATGTAATTGTAAATTATTTACAACATTTAATATCTCTAACGATTCACATTTAAAGCCTTTTGAAAGTTTGAAAACTAATAATCATTATACTACGGTAAATCTTCTTCAACTCAAAAAAGAATTTTTAATTTATATCTTAAAACGTTGCGTTCCCCCCTCCCACCTGAGGGTGAAGGGGCAAATTATTGCTTTCCTTGATCATGAAACTCTACCACTAAAATATTACATTTCTAGCCCAGATCGATCGTTTGCAATCCTCCTCCTCCTCCTCCTCCTCCTCCTCCTCCTCCTCCTCAAGCGCCATGGGCTACCGAGGTCCAGCCAGATTGTGGATTTTTGTTTTTTAATTTTTATATCTTTAATCCAGAAACACAAATAAAGCAATTTGCTATAAATATGTAAGAATCCCAAAAAGGATTTATCTGAGGAATTTAGAGTCACATTTCATATGATTGGGAATAAAAAGTTCTACCAGATGTTTATGAATTTTTAACCTGACACCGAATATTTAAATTGTCAAACATATCTCTCCTGAGCTACATCTGCTGAATCTCGCTCTTGTTTGTAGATCTTGATTGTAGATCAATTCTAACATGATCCTTTTGACATTGTTTACTCTCCGCATTCTAGGTCTCCCCCTCTTTCTAAAGCCTTTATGACGCTGCTCATAATCTTATTCGCTAATCTATAATTATCCATAGGGGCAACGTGACCAAACCAACGGAGTCTCTCTCTGCACAATATGCTGCTTAAAGGAGGTTGCAGACTCCTTTGCCTAACCTCATCATTACTTACAAAATTGAACCACCTAATGCCCAAGATACTGCGTAAGCATCTAGAAACAAAAGCATCTAGTTTCCTGTTATCTTGTTCAGTTTATCAGTTCAGTTTTATTATAATAATAAGGTTACAAACAGTATATATTTGTAATACTCTTATTAGCCTAAGAGCATCTAAACTCATGTAGGTTAACTTACAAATTACTTAAATACATAATTTTGGCAACATTGACACTCAACTTTACATAAAGAAAAAAAAATATATATATATATACAAAAACAATACAGAATTTATAAAAACGAATTAAAGTTTTTTTTTTACTTACACTTTTTTTTACTCAACACTGAAAACAGGCGGTCAGCATTTGTAATGCTCATTAGATAAATAGCAATGAGAGATTTGAAATGCATTATATTAGTTTCATTTCAAATTATAATTGGTAAAGAATTAAACATTTTAGGGGCCAAATAATCAAAATGTTTCTGCATAATTTCTTTATTTGCAAGTGGCAACAGAAACCTTTTTCCACCATCCCGCATAGAATAATTTGTATAATACAGCACTGCATTATTGTTTTTAAAGAAGTAATTTAATGTTCTATAAACAAATTAGTGTCTCAGTGGAAATAAACCTGAAATGGTCTACTTACAAAAGATGGTAACAGTTTTATATTTATTTGGTAAAATTTGAAATATAAATTTATTTTGCATTGAGATTAAACTTCTTAATGATGAAATGTATGTTCCTCCCCAACTTGTAATACCATACTGTACAGCAGACTGGACCCAATGTTTGTATAACATTATTAACATTTTATTCATCTTCATCATCACCCTCAAGCAGCCATGGGCTACGGAGGTCCAACCAGACCGTGCAATTTAGTTTTCCAAACAAGTCTGTCCTGAGCTACATCTACTGCATTTGGCCACTGCACACCAATTCTAACAAGGTCCTGTTTGACATTGTCTGCCCACCGCATCCTAGGTCTCCCCCTCTTTCTGAGGCCTTTAGGCACACTGTTCATAACCCTATTTGCCAATCTATAATTATTCATACGGGCAACATGGCCAAAACAACGGAGTCTCTCTCTGCACAATATGCTGCTTAAAGGAGGTTGCAAACTCCTTTGCCTAACTTCATCATTACTTACAAATTTGAACCACCTAATGCCCAAGATACTGCGTAAGCATCTGGAATCAAAAGCATCTAGTTTCCTGTTATCTTGTTTACAAAGTGTCCAAGTTTCACTACAATAACTAAACCTAGAAGAATCAAACTATTATACAGTCTAATTTTAGTGTTTAGGTGTATACATTATTTATCCACACTCTCCATAGATTCTTAAAAGTCCCGGCAGCAATCCCAATTCGTCTGTTAATCTCATTCCGCACATCACCATTATCTGTTACATAGCTCCCAAGATAATTAAACTGTGACACCTGCTCAAAACTGCAACCATTCAGATTAACTGAATCACAGCCTGCCTGACCAATTTTCATTACTTTAGTTTTCTCTCTGTTTATAACCAAACCTACTCTACTACCAGTCTCATCAACAGCTCGAATGAAAGAGTTCATCTCATCAACATCATTTGCCAAAATGGCTAAATATCAGCATAATCTAAATCAGAAATATTCTTATCTTCAGTCCATTTAAGGCCAAAATCTTTCAATTGAAGTGAATTTCGCATAACATAATCAATAACCAAGTTAAAGAGAAAAGGAGACAAAATGCACCCTTGTCGAACACCAGAAGTAATGCTAAACCAATTGCTACAAGCCTTACCAACTCTCACACACGACTCAGTGTTATTACAGAGAGCTTTCATTATGTTAATTAACTTGTCTGGTATACCATATGATTTCACAATCAACCACAAATTATGACGATCAACAGAGTCGAAAGCCTTTTGGAAATCAACAAAGCAAGCAACCAAAAGTTTCTGAAATTCTAAACATTTCTCAAGACTCTGCCTAAGTGAAAATATCTGATCCACACATCCCCTACTACTTCTGAATCCACATTGTTCATCACGCAATTGACTGTCAACCAGATTCTTAATTCTATTAAGCACAATCATGGAAAGAACTTTACCTGGAACAGAGAGTAGGCTGATACCCCTATAGTTATCACAAGAACTGCGATCACCTTTTTTTGAAAATAGGGATAACAATAGCTCTGGTAAAATCCTTAGGAACCATGCCTTTATCATAAAAGATATTCAGAATTTCTGTCATCCAAGTGGTAACAGAAACATTCCCAGCTCTGAGCATTTCTGTAGTAATTTCATCTCCCCTGGGGATTTATGAAGTTTAAGTTTAGAAACAGCCAAAATAACTTCAGATTGTGTTATAGGGCCAACATTAAAGTCACCAATGCATCTATCATCATTGCAAACAATGGGAATAGAACTAACCGCATTGTTTAGAATATCACTGAAATACTCAGCCCACCTAGCCATGACGGAATCCTCACCTTCTATAACCTTACCTTGTTTATCCTTCAATCCCAGTATACCTGTCCGTTTTTTACCACATAAAACATTAACTATCTGGTACAGCTCTCTGCTGTTGTTTATTACGTTCTCTGTAATGCTTCCTATTAGGACTAGTAGGGTATTAATTAAGGACATTCCTGCAGTTCTTTCTTTCTGAAATAAGCTCAAGTGCCTTATCACTCAAATAATTCTGTCTCCTCTGCTCCTTTTTTCCTAAAAGAGTACCGTTAGTGTCCAAAAAAGCCTTTTTAAAATGATCCTATTCTTCCTCAACTTCCGTAGTAAGCAAACCATGACTGTCATAATGACTAAGTAACCTATCATGGTAAACTTTGGCTATAACTGGGTCTTTCAGAGCTTCAGTATTAAAAATAAAATTTTTAACCCTATCACAACACTTTTTAAGTTTAAGTTGCAAGACACTTTTAACAAGGTAATGGTCAGATCCAATTTCAGCTCCCCTATATGACCTGGTATTCCTAACAGAACTAGTCCATTTGCTGTTAATTAATATATAATCAATCATATTGTTATGCAGCCCATCAGGTAAAACTCATGTGTACTTATGTATGTCGCGGTGTTTGTAATAAGTGTTAGTTATTCTGAATCCATTGAGTTTACTTACCTGTAGGAGACGTTGCCCATTGCCATTGCAGCTATCAATACTAAAAGGGCCTATTATTCCTCCCCAAAGGTCAGACTCAGTACCAACTTTGGCATTGAAGTCACCTAGAACAAGGGTAATATCTCCTTTCTTGACCGAATTCAAAATATCCTGAAGTTGTCCGTAAAACCTATCCTTCTCATCCTCATCGGCATCCTCAGTGGGGGCATAACAGCAGATAACATTCAAGTCTTTAATGCTTGTCTGAAATTGTGCTGTAAGAAACCATTCATTAATGCACTCCTATCCTAGAAGAGCATCACTAGTGTGTCTGTTGAAAAGCAGACCCACGCCTTGGTGATGCTTATTGTCGTCTCTCCCTGGAAAGGGAAATTTAAGATTATTTTTAAGAATCTGACCTTTATCTGTCCATCTGGTCTCTTGCATACCAAGTATATCTAAATTATAATGGTGGAATTCTTGTGTGAGGACATCAAGAGAAAAAGCTCTGTGCAGAGTCCTCATATTCCAACTACCTACGGAGAGAAAATGGTTAGTGGGATGTTTAATGAATGACTCGCGTGGTAGTTCGGTTATCATCAGATTCGTCTTGTAGCCCCACGTTTTCTGCATTCAGGCCCGCTCTCTCCACTATGGCCCCGATCAAAGCCCCCAGTCGGTTAGAGACCTGTTAGAGATGGGCTCTGGTTTCTCTCCTAGTAATTTCCGTAGATGTTGTAAGTAGTCCTATATGCGGAAAAACACACAACAAAAAATGACATTATTTTTTAGGACTTCGTAAAAATAAAAATTGTTGTTAAATTAAAATACTTTTGCAAATAGGATATCGATTACTATTAAGTCAAAACTGTGTTCCCTTGGTAAGCATTTTTGAAATTTGTTTAGAAAAATTATTATCCATTATTTAATTTCATTTGCAACACCGGATTCCTGTCCATTCATTTGAGTGTGCAATGAATGTGTTCAACTGGTCAAAATGAATGACGTCTTGTAAGTTTCGATTTCATTTGCTTTGGGACACACTTTCTGCATATTTATAAGAATACAAGTCATGGTGTAGAATGAGTGGCAATCAGAGTAGGATATGGGGACGAGAACACGAAATTCTGCGCTTGAGGCTTTCACGGTTTTCCTAAATCAGTCTCAGGCAAATCAGACCTAGCCTCTTTTTGTGCGGCACGCGAGATACTGATGACAAATAAATTTGCAAAAGAGAAAATTGTATAGAGGAATGATCTTTAAAATAATTAATTTTAATAATAATCATTTGTTTTGGGACACAATTTCTGCATATTCAAAAGGATTCCAAGTCATGGTTTAGAATGAGTGGCAATCAGAGTAGAATATGGGGAGGAGAATACGGGTCTCACGCGCGGTATTAATCAAGCTATCCTACCAGAATCAGAGCAACCTAATAGTCCACAAAGTGCTACGACGTGTTGTGCGATGGTGAAGGAAATCCATGGGGTGCAGAAACTGTGACTGCGTGACTCGCAACATTGCACCGACTTCGCTCTCCAATTTTTGGCCTAGAGAGGAGGTGGATCACATCTGGCCACAGATGGTCCATGGACTGACTGATGAAGTGCACTTCACCCTCACTGGTGCCGGTAACACACCGAACTGCTGCATATGGGGCCATCACCTCTGTCTTCTGTGCATGAATGTCCTCTCCAATACTTGACACTGTGGTGGGGCTTCAATGCAGACTTCATCGGTGGGCGCTCTTTTTTGAAGAAGCTATACTTAATTATCCAGTGCCGTGTACCATAACAGGTGCCTGTTACTGTGATTTTCTCCAGCATCTCGTGATTCCTCCCCTCCAGGAACGCCAGTGCCTGGACACCTCGGTCTTCATGCAAGATGGTGCACTCCCACGTTATTTGATAGGAAAAGCACGTGCTGCTTACAACTTTCGGTGATGAACGCTTAGTTTCTCAAGATTTTCCTCAAGCCTAGTCACCACACTCACTGGACCTGAATCCTTCCGATTTCTGGCTCTGATGCTATCTAAAGGACCGGGTATATCGTGGCGGTGTGTGGTCACTTGCTGATCTGACGGCCAGCATTACACGGGAAGTGACCAACATCATAATTGACATGCTCCAAGCAACTGTGGCCCATGCAATCCTCCGCTTCCAGCACATCATTTGCACCAGTGGAGAGCATATTGAGCAGTATCTGTAAGAGATGTGCTTCAAACCAATAAACATCGTTTTCTCACCTGTGCCTTTCTTTCTTCTGTTTGCAGCGCCCGTTTTCCCCCTGCTGGCGAGGGGCGGGTGTGGCTCAGTCAGTAGCGCGCAAGGCTTGTAATCTGTAGTTTCCAGGTTCGAATCCCAGATGGGTCAACTTTGAAATTTATCTCCATAAAATTCGCCGCCCTGCCCACGTTCAGTAGGGGATACCTATGGGCTTGGAAAGGCCGCCGTCCATCGGATGGGACGTTAAGCCGTGACCCCGTGTGCGGGAGAGCAATATCCTGTGCACGATATAGAACACGCTGGATGGCCTTGACGGGAGACTACCATCTGTCTCCCAACAGCTGTTCCAGTGGGTCCCCTACCCCAACCTTCTCTGAGCCTTCGGAGTCCATGTGACCTGGCTATTTAGCCTATGGTGTGCAAAAACGTGCTGCTCAGAGGTAAAGCAACCCAAACAACTGGCGACAACTGCAACAATTTTTTCTTCCCTAAATCGCTTCCTCATGTTCTCATTAAGCTACCTACTAACTCCCAATTTCTGACAAATGTCACTCATCAACTTTAAAACAAAATTGGTACCAGGGTCAGTTAACAGTTTCTTTGGCGTACCATGACGACAAATGATTTGTTCAACGAATATCTTCGCTACGTTTGTGCTCTTTCATTTCAAACAGTTCTGGATACTTGGTGATCCAGTGGTTTCTCCCTCTATGTCATTTGTTGATTTATATTCAGTGGTCTATGACTATGAAATTTCTAATTTTTTTCACTGTAATCAGGTAATTAATTAATGAGCTTTAAGTTGCAATTATATTCATTGAAATTTGAAATGGATCAATCCGTAATTTAAAAAAATCTGTACTTGCTGCAGATTTTTCAGAACCATATTTGAATTCAGAACCCCAAAATTATTTAAAAACATCCTATTTGACTAATGTTATAAAAAAAGTTTAAATTTGTTGTCTGCTGTAATTAATGGGCTATATTACCTCTGAACGACACTTTTTTTGCACACCATGGGCTAAATAGCTAGGCCACAAGGACCCCGAAGACTCAGAGAAGATTGGGGGAGGGAATCCACTGGAACAGCTGTTGGGAGACAGATGGTAGTCTCCTGTCAAGGCCATCCATCGTATTTTTTTTAACGTGCAGGATATGGTTCTCCCACACGCGGGGCCACGGCTTAACGTCCTATCCAACGGAAGGCTGCCTTTCCAAGTCCATCGGTTTCCCCTACTGACCGTGGGCAGGGCGGGGAATTTTGCGCAGATAAATCTCAACGGTGACCAGCTGAACTTGAACCTGGGAACTGCAGATTACGAGTCTGGCGCGCTAACGACTGAGACACCCCCACACACTCTGATAAGTAACATATTTTTAAATAATAAAGAATAATTGTCGCTGCCCGATGACGAGGTATGCATAAGTAAATTCACTCTGATTAAAGATTATAATTTGCCACTTATACAATAGAAACGGTTTAGACAATTATATTGATCTTCATTACGACAACAATTTTAAAACACAATCGTTGCCTATCTCCTTCTTGCTCTTCGCTCGACATTTATCCCTTTGTGGATTGATCAAAACAATCGTTTCGCCATATCTTTGGAACGCGATGGACAGACTTAATCATTTAAGTGTGAAATTTAAGCTTTTGAGGCAGGGAGTGTTTTTGGTCAATAAAATAATTGACCCCCATGCTTTCTCTCCCCCCCTAAAAAGGAAATATTAAAACTATTGTTCCTCTGTATCTTCAGAACACGATGGCCGAAAGTAACAAGTCATGTGTCAAATGAAAGTTTTGTACACGGGAATGTTAAAGGTTAAAAAGGTTAAACAGGTTCTCTCTCCCTAAAAAAGGGGAAATATGAAAACAATTGGTTTGCTATATCTTCCGAACGCGAGGGCCTACAATTATGAGTTAGGTATCAAATAAAAGCTCATATGCTGCTCATAATGTGAACCGTCTCCCACCCCTGAAAAAAAGTCGGATTTTTGAGCGGGTGTACCTTAACGAGTTATATCTCAAATTAATGCTTGTGCGTCTCCGATGTAAGGAACCAGTCAATTGGTTATCTTAAACACGACTTGAAAAACAAGAAATTAAGTTTTTTAGTGACTAAAGCAATCAATCACTGAAATTGTATTCTGTTCAAAGGAAGATAGGGCGCATGCATTAAAATTTCATTCATGGAATTCATTTTGGAATGTGATTAGAATCACATTCCAAAATTGAATAATATTTTTTTCACGAAAACAAATATTATTCAATATTGGAATGCATCCCCCCTATCTAAATTTTTTGTTTTGGAATATGCGTTATGAGACATTATTTACACGATTTCACCTTCACGTATGTTTTAAGACCGCATTCATCACATTAGTGTGTATGGGGGAGTAAATGTAAGGCGAAGTTTGAAGAGCTAAAGGTACCCCCTTTTTCAAAGGAATGGGATCCGTCCTGAATTTGCAACTGAGAATACTAAGCAACGTATCTTTAGACATGAAACCCACGTGCCAGTTATTCTAGCATTTATATGTTTTCTCAGAATGAGAGTTTCAGTTGACTCAGATGTTATTTCGCCATCGTTGCCTTATCCGATTCTTAAGGATGACCTTCGAACAGGGACATTTTATGATCGCCTATTGCCTCTCTTGAAAATGAAACTGTTGACAATTCATTGTGCTGGATTCATTAACGATCCAGCTGTATTTTTCCATGTCCTCTTTACAGCGTCACATCTATGGTCTTCGAAGTTAAGCATTGGCTACAAGATTTGTTAGTATTCAGCTATGCGTGTAATCTCCCTACCTTTGCAGGTAGCCTACGTTGCACTATATAATTTCATGAGTTTGTATGCTGCTGATATCTTAAAAATCTCCGTAAAACTATTATAAGAATATTATCAGATATAGTAAAAAAAAAGTTTTAATGTTAAATGTTCATTTTAAATGTTTAATGTTTAAATTAACGTATCTAAATTCATATTCAGCGTTTCTAATCTCATCAATGTGCTTATACTGCTCATCACAGCAAGGTCTAGGAGCAAGAGGTCATGGTTCTAACACGCTTGGCTACTGAGGGAGCAAGGTTCGAGCATGGGAATTGGTGTAGTTTTTCTGCTGAGGTCTCTCCTTCTCACAGACTTTCTACTAGGCTGTATAAACTGACAGGCTCCTGTTCACATCTCTATGGCAAGCAGGTACTTGAGGTGTATATATATTACGCATTTTTCAATAAATTCTTTGAAGACCTGTAAAACAGGAAATTGTTATTCTGCAGAGGAAATTCAGTCTCTTGGTCTCCCGCTTGTCTTCTTTCCTGCTGGATCGAGTCACTTTTCTTCCCCCTCCTCCTTTATTTTTTCTAGATCAGGTCCTGATGCTCATCTCTGTGAACACCGTGACCTCTTCCTCGTTCCATCTTGTGAATATCGCTCATTGTTTGATGCACTGTGTTGCGTATTTTTCCGCGCGCCTTCTCTCGTTCATCGATGCGTTACATAGCGCACAATATTCGTTAACGGGATTCGACCTATTGCGCAGAAAACAAAATGCCTTTGATTTAAGATCTGCCTTTTTAGCTTCCCTCTTGCTGGGGTCCCTCGACTGCCTTTCTCCATTCACGGTCACTGCTCTCCCTCTCAGCATGCCCTACAGCAAGAAATGCATTTTTCGAGATCTCAGATAACAACGGACATAATATTTACTATTGGAAATAAAAGCTAACTTATGATGTACTTTTTTGCTTCGGAGATACAAGGGTTGTGGTGTAGGATATCGAGTAATTATTAAACATATTGTTAGAATAGTGGTTCTCAAACTTTTTCCTGTTGCGGCACAACTATTTTGGGCTTACTTCCTCGCCGCACGCTTAGTACCGGGCTCACTTCCTTCGCGACACACCTAATACCGGGCTCACTTCCTTCGCGACACACCTAATACCGGGCTCACTTCGTCGCGGCACATCTTATACTGGATTCACTTCGTCGCGGCACATCTTATACTGGATTCACTTTGTCGCAGCAAAACAAAGTATTATTAATTGCAAAACCCTTGTACTGACACCTCCGCCTTGTTATTCACCCTCATTGACAGGATGACAGTGTCTGCGTGATACCAACTGAAAACTTTTGTACCCTTGTTTATAAAATTAACAATTTTATCAATAAAGTAACGCTTAAAAATAAAAATAATAATACGTAATCTGGCAATTATTCTTTTTTTTTCATCATTGGTGGCCATTTATTTTATATTTCACGCTTTTAGGTAGTAAAAAAATAAATAATAAAAAAAAATAAAAAAAAATAATAATAATAATAAATAAATAAAATAATTTTTAAAATAAACAATTCCGCTTTATTTCTGAACTTATTTTTAGATTTCTTCACCTGAATACTACGGTACATTTTGTACAGACTTACGTGCCACCGTAGGTCTGTACCGAATGTGCCGCAGTATTCGTTTGAAGCAGCTGCGTTTGAGAGAACCTCATAAATCGGGCACTTGAAAATTTAGAATAAAAAATCCGGCAGACTTTGAAAAAGTACATTTTTTAAATTTTTGTAACCAATTCCGCTGTGGAACAGTTTGTGAATGCCATTCAAAATGGAAATTTTGATGTGAATGTCATTCTACACATCAAAATTGACGACTTCTAGAATCAATTTGCAGGCAGCCAATCAAGACATATTGCAGTAATTAACATGTTGATACATGTTACCGGATAGTATTTTTTCGAAATTTTTGATTTTAGTTTTACATATTTTATTCTTTTTTTCGTAGAAGTCGTGATATGGAGTGAAGGTGGAATGACGTAACCATGGGGCGATAATGAGCAACCATCTGTATCAATTTCGTTTCATCTAACACTAAAACTGGGAATGTTTTTTTTTACTCTATCTGATTATTTCCTTGTCCGTGTCCGAACCCCCTCGAAGGGAACCACCTTGTCGTGGTGAGGGGGATTGCGTGCCTTAGAGAAGTCGAGGGCTATGCTGACCAGAGTTACTCATGTCGGACAGGCTGAGATGGAAAGGCCAGAAGAAGAGTTCCCAAGGACTGAGGAGAAGTAAGGAGAGGAGAGTGAGGAGTGAGAGTGTTGAGGAGGATAGGAAATGACCCCACAGGGGAGCACAAGGTGCGTGGTGGTCAGTTGGCAAAGCCAACGGAGTATTGACTTGAGCCCAGCTGGAGGTGGGCTGTTAGAGCAAATAAGGAGGAGAGCGAGAAATGGAGAGTTAGTAAAAGGAGATAAGAGATTAGAGATGGAAATAGATGGAAAAGTGCAGGAGAGTAGCACTTATTGGTTGAAGGAAGATTAGAAATTAGAGGTTGGAATGGAGGAGTGAGATTAGTTGATGTAATGGAAGGAAAATTTGAGGTAAAAATTTTAAATACTGCAGTCAAGAAAGGAGGACTGACTGCAATAAAGGACTGAGGAAAAGGAAAGTGTGAATGGTGAACACACTATAAAGGAGTAAAGGCGTACAGACGCCTGCGGCTATGAAGAGAGCCAATATTACAGGTCTGTAAATTAAAGGGGAGAGGTGGTCTGTGTCGATTGGCACAGGCTCCTCTCTAACCCGTTTTTATTCTTTTTCAGGTTCACTGGTCACTTAATCATTCGGAGAGATTAGGTTGAGGTCGTTACACTTAACACGGGGGAGGATGGGAGTCCTTGTCTTGGACATGGATTCCTGTCCTTCCCCATTTTTACTCCTCCGATTTCCCGTTTCTGTGTTTCCGGGTTGTAGGTTGGCGGGACTTGCACCGGAACACGCGCCCCAAAACGTCCTTGGGGTGCGGGCCTACCTCCATAGTTGGACTCTAGGGAGGAGACTGGCCGAGATTGCTCAAATTGAGTATTATATCTAATAGGGAAATGGGTGGCCAGTGTTGAGGTTTGGATTGTGCCCAAATGGGCAGGAGGGGAGAATATATCATGGTCGCCACGCCCATGAATGGCCCACAAGTTTACCGTGGGTGGAGACCCGTAATGTGGAAAAGGGAATCCTGGAGGTTGAGGGACAGTCAAGCTGGTATCCCAATACACTATCCTTGGCCTCTGCTTCAATAAAACGGGAGGTCCGAGCTGGCTCACTCGGATCAATCGGTTCGTGAGGCATCCCCTGTCCCACCCTTAACCGGGATGGGTCAGGGGCGGTTGCGGAGCCAACCAGGTGGAGGTGATTCTTGATGATAGGGGCTGGGTCCGGACCGGGACCTGGACTAGTTCCGGGCCTCGGCCCGGATCATGCTCTGGTCCGAGGGATTCCGAAGTCTGGGTATGACCTGGGCGTAGCTCTGAGGTACCTCGAGCGATGATTTTAACTCTGATGCCTCCCCTTGTAGGGCTCGGTAGTGGGCGGAGACCGCCTGGGTTGAAAACCCTAACCCAACCATGAAACCTTAGAAGACGACGACGGTATCAGGCGAAATTAATAAACGGACTGGAAAAAAAGACAGCAAGCCCAAGGAGGCTGCTGAACTTAATGTGGCCAAATTGAAAAAATTAATCATGAAAATGTTTTTGAAAGTAAGTCCTATATTTGGGGTAAGGGTTTAAAAATAAGTTCTCGAAATAGAAGTTTGAGAAGAAATTTCGAAAGTGTCCAGAGTTTGCTATCACTGCTGAGCTTTTGTTCTGTGTTTGAATATGCGACTGTTCAAAATGCCAAACAGATTATTTGTGATGGAACAAAAATCAGCAGTATGGCTAGCACTGACTCGCAGATGCTTTAATACACTTAAATAGCATAAGGCAGTGGCCACTGATTGTCTGAAAACTTGAGATGCAAGGTTTACTTGCATTGCACACAAGCCATCGATAATAGCATGTTTTTTGTTAGTTTGGGCACAATATGGTGCTGCAGTTTGTGGTCAAATTCCCACACAGATACTATATGTTTCCAATCAGCTATTTTATTTTCGTTAAATTGTTCGAATATTTCTTAAAATTATTTCTGAGGCATTTCAACAGATGAGGAACATCACAAAATATAAAAACCTTTTGCCCATCAACACAGAAATATGGCCTACTAATGTTAACCGCAAGTTTCTTTGCATAAAGTGTCTGATAGTTCGCACCTTGATTACAAACAATACATATCGATTTTAAGCCACATTCAGTTATTTTTTAACAGTACCAACTACCAATGTTTTAAAAATGGATGATGGAGTAGTGTTAACCGAAAAAAAATTAATTCCGCTTTCGGCAGAAACCGTGTATTAGAAAAATCAGAGCATGTGTTGCAAGTTCTGACGACCATTTCCCATAGATACCCTTATTTTCATATCCAACAATAGAATCTTGCTTGTGATTGTTTGATACCCATTTCTTTAGTTTGATTTCATCAAAGGAGATAACGCAGAAATGATCAGAAGGATTCAATTTATTTGCAACAAATTTAATAGAATTCAAAACAGAGTTTGAGAAGCCTGGTTCCAGCTTTATTGATTCGTAACACTTCTTCAGTGTCTGCTTTGTTGGGAAGTAAAATACTTTCCGTAAGGAATTGTAGGTTTTAAGGCACACAAGACATAGCTGCAGTGGTAAATTTCTATCTGAAACACCCTTGAAGTCTTCAACTGTGTAGAAATGAATGTGAAAATGATAGCTGGAACCATACCTTTTATGTAACCTAAAACATCTTTTAGGTTATGTTTTATATTGGCCCTTTTGGAGTATTTTCTTTTCGTGTAGTTTACTACGAAGCGATTTTTCCCCCATGTTTTTGGTGTGATAATCCTCCTGCGAGGTGTGTGCATTTTTAAGCTACTGCAACCTACGTAACCAATGATAGATTTGGTGCCGTCGATGGCAAAATGAGATGAATAATTATCTTCCACACAATATGCAGTTGTGCCTGAAGCAGGTACAATTGGAGATAACTATTGGTGGTTTCTTTCACAGGATTCCTAGCTCTCCTTTCCTGCAGTTTTTGCTGTATCAAAGACACGTCCATTCTTCTTCGTTTATGATCTGGGAAAAGTAAAAAAAAAAGCGATATATTTTAACGAAATCTGAAAAGATTTGCAAATGCATAGGCAATACAAAGAAAAATAAACAATTTCCCAAAGCATATATAAATAACCATTTATACGTCAGTGTACAATTTAGGAACATAGACTTGCAAATATTGTCATATAAATTGTATTGATGTGTTATCTTCAATTTTTTTTCAATTGCAGCTAATTATTGCAACTTTAATATGGAGGGATATAATGATTTTTTTAGGAAAGTGGAGGGATATAATAATCAATTTGACAATGTCAAAACGATTGAGCAAAGATGCATTCTAAATCCAGATAATTGTGAATGCAATCGAAACTCATCTCATATTTATTCTACTATATATTTCAGCTTAGTTTTGCATGGCATTTTAGTAAAATCTTTAAACCTATCATTGAGCTAGTTTTGAAGTTTACTTTCCAATCAAATATGTAGATAGTTCTTGCAAATTAAGTTTCCATATATTGGTGCAAAATGTGAGAATTTATTGTTCCAAAAATACAAATGAAACACTTTTGGCAATTGTGAACTTGTAAGCACTTTCAGTGAGAAAATGAATATATTTTTGATATTTAATTTAACTGTTTCGTGTAGCATGCCATTAATTGTAAAAATTTTCAAGGGACTTGTACATAAATGATTTTGAAATAATGCCTTGGGGAATGCATTAAGAACTGAAAAGATGGTGTAATGTAAGGTCTTCTTTGTAATAGGAATTGATGTCAAACTATACAATTTTTTGTGATATAATCTGGTATATTATCTGTGGTTTCATATTATTTCATGTCATGTATTTTGATCTTGGTTTGAGGGGACAGTTCGAGAGACTGGGTTTTAAAGGAAGAGCAGTGAGTACAAATTTAAACAACTTTAATGATGTGCCATACCCTGTGCACGTTAAATCACATGTATAAACAATCACATGTATTGAAATGAAGCAAACATATAATTCCTGCATATGTTTTTTTACTGATGTGTTCTCTAAACCTTGGCCCTTCGTCTTATATATGATGCCACGTATAACATATTAAACGTCATTTTATCAAAACTCACAATGTTCGAAAATGCAATAAAACAGGATTAGGTAAATGTTTTCATAGCTGAAAACTTCAATAAAAAAGCAAAATACATATATATATATACCGGATGATCCAAAAGTAACAGAAAAAGTAAAAATTCAATAATTCGAAAAGTATAGACAGTAGCACGATGCGGTTTTCACAGAAATGCACAGAACGACATGTTTTTTTTTTAATAACGAAAACTTTTATTGTCAGAATAGTTACATTTGTCACCGACAGGTAGCGCTTCAATTGTGTCAGCAGTCTGCCTGTCCGCCAAGGACTTCTATGACCGAGTCCTACCTGCCAGCTCGAAACGCACGAACTGGCAGGGGCAGATGCTGGATGCTGGCAATACTCTCTTCCCCGACCTTCCACCCTGGAGCAACAGTGATCTTATGATCAATGTCACTATCCCTTCACTAGGTTGGAAGAGCGACTCTGATCCATTGGCCATCAGACTTCTCTCTACCTCCTATGTCACTGAACGGTATGAGAGATGTACTGAGGTCTACACTGATGAATCTGTGGACTGGGAAAGGCAACGTGCTGCCTCTGCCTTTGCCATCCCCGATACTGGCATCGCCAGAGGTTTCCGTCTCCCGCATCTAACCTCCTCCACCTGTGCAGAGCTTCATGTTATCCTTGAGGCTGTTCTTTTCATCCTCACCCTCGAGAGTGGCAACTTTGTCATCCTCTTTGACATCAATTCAGCGTTGGAAGCTCTCCAAAAGAGAGACAGCAAGAGCTGCAACCCCTTCCTCATCCAGAAGATCATGGAGACTTGCACCATGGTCAGTTCTGCTTGAATCACGGTCCATTTACAGTGGATCCCTTCCCATGTAGGAATACCTGGCAATGAGCACACTGATCACACCGCGAAAGAAGCGCTGGAGAGTCAGAGGTGTGTAACTAATTACCCTCTCTCTTTCAGCGACTGCTAGAGTTCTGTCTCACATCTGATGAGCCAGTTTAGTCTTGCTCAGTGGCAGAAGGACAACAGCTGTTCCTCATTCAGGTACCTGGTTGAACCTTCTCTCATTGCTCCTAACTTCGGTAATCTCCACAGATCTGAAGAGACCCTCTTTCATCGTCTCCGAGTTGGTGTCATCTACAGCAACTCTACACTACACACTCTTGGCAGAGTTTACAGCCCAGACTGTGCCACTTGCAGCACACCTGAGACTGTATCTCACATTCTGCTCAACTGCTCCCGCTACAGTGCCGAACGAGAAGCTTTGTTCCGGGAGCTTCATGCTATCGGAACCACTGACTACACCATTACCACTCTTCTTGGCAACAACGACAATGCGAAGCTGCAGCGAGAGTGCTTCCGTATGGTCACTGATTTCTTTCAGAACATTGGCCTCCTTTGCAAGGTCTAATGTCCTACATTTTATATTGTCCTGAATAGAACCTTTTTTTTAGGGATAGCTGAGAGGTAGATTCTTCTGCATCCGCTATCTCACTATTCCATTGTGACTGGTGTAAGGAGCCCCTTCTCTGGAGGCTAATTTCACCATATTTACAACACCTTGAACCTTGAACCTTGTACAGTGGCGCAGCACAGTTCGCAACGCAGCTAGGATTACAAATGTTCAATGTGACGGCCGTCATTCATGAGAATGGTTGTCAGACGTGGCACGACACTCTGCACAGCATTGAAGAGGGTTTCAGCTGTAATTCTTGTCATAAGATGGCGAATAGCTTCTTTCAACATGGCCAATGACGTCGACCGACCACTGTACACAGCGCCACCTGACGGTGACAAATGTAACTATTCTGACAATAAAATTTTTCGTTATTAAAAACAAACATGTCTTTCTGTGCATTTCTGTGAAAACCGCATCGCACTACTGTCTATACTTTTCGAATTATTACATTTATACTTTTTCTGTTACTTTTGGATCACCCGGTATATATATTTTTGTACACCATGTATTAAAAGATATATATATTTCCTTTCCTGTTGACTCAAATATTACGGGGAAGCAGTGGGTACAAGTTTAACCATCTTTAATGATGCATAATCACACATACTAAAATAGAGTGAACATAGCCTATAATTCCTGTACAGTACTGCTGATTTGGCAGCTAAACCAGGCACTCCCCAAGCTGCACCCATTACTGAAACTAAAAGTATAGAGGAAATTTATTTATATTGTGAAATGGTTGACATTATAGATAATTTTGAAGATGAACCAACCTACACCTAATTGACAATATTAGAAGTCTGAAATTAAAATAATATTTAAGCTGAATATGTCATGGCCAGCATTTTAAAACTATTAGAGATGGGTGAAATGAGTTCCTTTAAATGCATACACACACACACACACACTTCTTGCAATAAGTATAATTACTTGTTTCATAATTTGATACTAAAAATCAAAGTACTAGTTTGGTGACTACAGAATTGACTGAATGAACCATAATCTCTAACCCATATCAATAACTTTTTTAACTGAAATACTGTAACTGAAGACAATAATAAGTTTAATATATAAAGGCAATTTAACTGAAATACCATCTGTAATTTAATTTGCTATTACCCTCAAAATTTACGAAATAATTGAATTGAGAACCAAAATTTGCATATTTTTCCAATGGTAAATCTTATTACATGGCGAAAATGAAATGCATACACTAATGCTGAAATATTTTTAATTTGACTCTATAAAAATATATATCCCCCCCCCCTCAAGCATATGTTTGCCACATAGTTTATACGCTGTAGTACTTCTTTGGTAGAGAGTCTGTGAGGAAGGCAAGACCTCAGCAGAAAGACAATGCAAATATCGATTACCTAGGGATCGAACCTAGGTTCCTTTGTCTATATATATATATGTATCTATATATGCTTTACAGATACAACTATATTTTATAAACAAATACAGCTCACACATTACATTATAATTGATCAAAGAATTTTAAGGATAATACACATACCGTTCCACTTCTTTTGGAAACCTGAAAAGTTATCTGTTGGGATAATTTTTTCTGTTAGTGCCGCAATAAATGCATCGATCTCTGTTCTTTCGTTTCCTTGTATTTAGGATGTTTATTCTTAATTAGAGAAACTTATTTAATATTTATAATACATATTTATAACATAAATGAATGAAAATTAAATTTATGGATTTTATTAGATCTCTGTGATTGCTTCAAGGGTAAAAAGTCAGTGTTATTTAATTCCAATCATTCATAATTGTCTATTAGAAAATAAACATTATACAAACTCTAATATGTATTTTCTTATTCTTTTGTGAAATGCTGGAAAACAAAACTTATTACAGTTTTAAAACATTTTTGAGGTAAATTCTTATGACTCATTACTATTTTGAAATATTCCAGCTTCACTATTTAAATACTGATGAAACATTGCTTAAATTCGAGATTAAAGCAGATTTCATTATTATCTTAGATTAATCTGCAGTAAAATACATATTTTACAATTTTTAGAGCTCCGAATTTATATTCCAATTGACTTTGAAATTTCTCAAAATTTTGGAAGAGCGGTGTAAACTTATACATTCCCTGCATATACTTATTCCTTTCCCTGTAATCCTCTATTACAGTAGTTCTCAACCTTTTATGCTTCACGTACCCCCTGGAAATGTGTATGTAACTGGCGTACCCCTTGTATAGATAGATAAAACTATAACTACAGTATAATAATGGGAATAAAATAAAACATATGTATTGTTACTAGATCTATCTACTTTTGAGCTCTCACGGCGTACCCCAAAAAATTTTACCGCGTACCCCACGTTGATAACCCCTGCTCTATTAGGCAAAGGATATGTCCAGGATAAATATTAGGCATTGACTGCACAAATATAAATAGTACTATATTCAGATACAAGAATAAGCCGCCTTATCCTATACGACCATAAATAAAATAATCAGTTAATGTTTACGAAGTTACAAATGTTATGTAACTGTGCTTGAATCACTTAATAAACATAAGAACAGAATATGTTACACATAACTATTGTACATACAACATAATTTAAGAAAACAATGAAGTAGAATTAGCAAGGAAAAGCACATTGAAATCACAGGACATCGCCATCTTTGATTTTTCGGTACAACCGATACTTGCACCAGATTGAATTTAATATATATAAACAGACTTACCTCGGAAATAATGGTCCATTCCATCATCGAGAGAAGACTCATTCGATATATCCGTACCAAAATTTGCAATGCTCTTTATTAACTGATTGGGATAATTACTCTGCTTGTGATACACTAACAACCAACTCTTCGGCACTTTGAACTATAACAGCGAATGATAGCCTGTCCTCTATTGTCCTCGTGATACACCAACACACAACGATCTATGATGGCGTTAGTTACGTGTTTGCGAGCCTTACCTCCTTTATCCGTTTAATATTCTTTGGGGGAGATGAGAAATCAACAATCAGAATGAGTGTTGCTTATGAACGGAGAAGTCACGTTTGCTAAGTTCGTCAAAGTGACATAGCGCTTTCTCGTAAACCCTAAAAGAGCATGGTTAGGTTCTGTGTAAGCCAGTTATGTAGGCAGGGATTATGATATCCTTTCGCCGAGTTTTGAGGTCTGTAAAGCGATTTCTGTACGGGAAAGTTCAGATTTCCACCTCATTATATGAATGCCTGCAAAAGCAAGGCAGCATTCAAATTTTATTAAGCTGGTTGGAGAAAATCTCTAAGAAACATCGATAAAACCATTTCATCCAACGAAGTGTTGAGCGCAGCTAAGAATGGAGAACATTCCCAAGAATGGAGACCCCACAGAATGGAGAACATTCCCAAGAATGGAGACCCACAGAATGGAGAACATTCCCATAATATATATATATGGGTGAATGTAAATAAACAGTGTTTCATTCTCTACTCAGTGCATTATAAATAAAAAAAAAATAAATAAATACCCCCTCAAGCAGCTGCTTGCCACAGAGGTCTGACAGGAGCCTGTCAGTTTATATGCCATAGTAGAAGGTCTGAGAGGATGGCAGGACCTCAGCAGAAAAACAACACATACATCCATGCCTTACCCGGGGCTCGAACCCAGGTCCCTTAAATCAGCATACAAGCGCGCTAACCACTCGGCATTGGACATGTATTTCTTTCGTCGAAGGCACAGCACCTGTGATGTACACTTAAACACAGGTGTAAAAACCCGCGAATATGTGAGTTCACCCACAATAACGGGTGACGATTAATTATTTGGAGTAGTTAATTAACAGAGAAATTTAAAGGAAGTTTGGGAGTGGATCACCACTCGTCTACGACATGACAGAGGCCCTCTTTAAGGGTGTGGCCTCCTGTCATTATGTTAATTCGGCTTTGACCACATTGAATCATCAAGCCTGGAGTATTGAATCATAAATCCAGCTGGTTATTATTCCGAAGAGGTGTTATAATGCACTGAGTAAAATTTGAATGCTGCCTTGCTTTTGCAGGTATTCATATAAGGGCCACAGAAATAAGAATTGCATGATAGATATAACTTTTCATTCATTTTACTCCGTGGAATAGGAACAATAGATTTTAATAGAGCTTTATCATCATAATCATAATTTTATAGATTCTGAGCGTACACAAATATTTTCGCTTTGTTAAAAGAACTGAAAGTCGAATGAAATCACCTTTGGGGTCTCATGCTGCCCTTAAAATACAAGCTGGGGACCACTGATGCGGAGTATTAGTTCGAATAGTAATAAAAATATCATTAAAGTTGCCTAACAAACCATAATTCTAAAAGTGAATAAAAATAAAAGGAACTTTTCTGTTATTTTTGTTTCATTTAAGTGTTTGTCTTTTGTGCGACAGAACACAGACTAAATAAATTAATAATACATTTCCTTTTGTAATTCAATCTCTCTTTCAGAAATAAGTGTACCTTTTTCAGAAATTGTTTCAGAAAGGAACCGAATTCGAGGCTTAAACTAATAAAAATTACTCTTCTTTAAACATTCGTGTTCAGTGTTCTTCGCGTGATGTGAAATGGAACTAATTTATACCAGGACTAGCGATAAATATCGGAAAGCAAAATGTTGACACAACAAAAGGAGATTCGTCTTCAGTGTAGATTTCATCCAAGGAAGCATTTGCAAAGTGTTTTCACTGCAGCGAAAACTTCGCGGAAAGCGGAGCATTGTTCGTTCATCATAATGCATATGATTAACATAATAAATGAGTTGATAACAAGGAATGGATAGTGAGAGGAATGAACGCATGACAAAGAAGAAGCTCGGAAAATCTGCTTTTGAAAACGCTATCTTCAGTTCAGCGAGTAATTTAAAAGTGAAATATATTTTGGGAAGTGCCATCACATGGGCTTTAAATCCAGCTCGTTATTATTCCGAAGAGTTTTAAAAGGTACAATTATCTTCAAATGGATCATAAAGACATTGTCGTAGAAATCGAAGCCTTAGTAATCCGATTACACTTTATAGCGAGTAAAGATTGAATTGCGAGCTTTTTTTTTTAATTTGGTGAAATATGAGTAACGTATCTGAAGAAGCAGCTTTCTACTTCTAAAAATGATGCTATTTAAAATGAAAGGGAAAGGAAAAGAAAACATGCATGTTATTTACACAAAATCTCAGATCAAGATGTTTCAATGTTGGTAAACATTCCTAGAAATATGTATAATTTAGCTTCATTAAAAATGTAAAGAATATCACGTAGATAATTTAAGTAATTGAAGAAAACACTTGGAATTCTAGCAATAGTTTGTGTCTGATTTTTTTGCTTATAAGGTAAGAGCAATGCGATAAAAAAGAAGTATCGAACAAAATGGAATACAAGGAATTGGAAGACAAAAAAATCACTTCAGGCAGCCTATTCGTCTTTGAAAGGAACCTCTAAGTATAATATACCACAGAGAATAAACAGTGCGATATCTCAATAGAAAACACACACATATAGCATTAGTAATTTGATATGACGCTTTTAGTAGTTTTCCAACTTAGTAAACTGAAGTTTGCAGGTTCGGATGACAACTGTGAGAGTTCACTTCCATCACTCACACGTGGATGTGAAAAAATATATAACTGAGCTTGGAAAAGCAGACCTTTATCGAATAGTATGCAAACTGTATCTATGCGCACAAATGCCACAACCTGTGCACATCACACTTTATGGCTTTAAGGAAGACTTCCACCATAACTTAACGAAGGTATAGTAGATATACTTCTTTAACCTTTTCCTGAGCTCTGGAGTCCATGTCACTCGGAAAATTAGACCATTGTGAGGAAAAATGTCCCATTTAAGTATTAAGCAACCTTTAACGCACCAGGTTCATACATGTTGCACATGGGCATTTCGATATTCGAAGCATGCACCATCCCCATTTGTCTATATTAGGGGTTCTCAACGTGGGGTACGCGGTAAAAGTTTTTGGGGTACTCCGTGAGAGCTCAAAAGTCGCTAGATCTAGTAACAAGTCCATTTCACTGATTACCAAGTAAAATGTTTATAATTTTATAAGATTTGTTAAAAGGTTTATGTAATTTTTTTATCGATATATGTAATTTAAGGAATACAAAATTTAATGTGTATATGTATATGTATATACATGTTTTATTTTATTCCCATTTTTATACTATAACGGCCGTCCCATGGCCGAGTGGTTAGCGCGCTTGGCTACTGATCTAAGGGACCAGGGTTCGATCCCCCGGTAAGGCATGGCTGTGTGTGTCGCTTTTCTGCTGAGGTCCTGCCATCTTCTCAGACCTACTATGGCATATAAACTGACCGGCTCCTGTCAGACCTCTGTGGCAAGCAGCTGCTTGAGGGGGTATTTATTTATTATATACTATAACTATAGTTTTATCTATCTATCTATACAAGGGGTACGCCAGTTACATACACATTTCCAGAGGGTACGTGAAGCATAAAAGGTTGAGAACCACTGCTTTAAATAGTTACATATTAAGTTTCTCCATAAATGTAAAAGTATTTCCATAGCCTTCCCCCACGTTAGTGTGTGTGTATATATATGGGGGTGGGGGATTTAACATTATGTTTGGGTAAATAATCTATTGTTAACTATTCCAGTTTCCTGTGGGAGCTCTCTGGCAGTGCGGGGGTGCTAATCAGCACACCACTGTTCGAAGCTTTCTATAACTTCTGAAATATGCATTTAATGGAAAAATTTGATTGAAGATAAATTAATGATCATAAACAAATATATTTAAATCTTGATTTTTCAACGCTATTCGTTCAGTATTTAAATAGTTATGCAAGGCTAGATTTACCCCAGGAATTAATTAAGACTTATTTAATAAGCATTGTTTCAAATCATTTAATAAACTAAATATGCATTTTAGAGGTTTTCGCAACGATTATTTCAATGTTAGACAAATATGAATTAATTTATTTTTAAATATTTCAACTTCCATTATTCTAAATACTGAACAAATTAAATACTGTTGAAAATCGAGATTCATAAGTTTCATACAATCTTCATCTTCAGTCACATTTTTCCCCTAAATGCATATTTTGAAAGTTAAGGGCTTCGAAGTTAAGATTCCCATTGACATAACACGGAAATTTTCTAATATTTTGATAGGGTAGTGTATTTCATTATTTACCAATGATTCTTTGTATTTATGATAAATATTTATGAATGCTTTATTTCGACAGAAAAACTCAGAAATTGATGGATACACTATAAAAATATTCGTAAATTTTTACGCAAGGTAAATACATTTTCAACGAGTTTAAAAGAGGAAAAATTATTTTGATTTCCAAGAAGTGGGCGTTAGGAAATATTACCTGGAAAAAGGGACTTTGGGGTTAAAATTTTTAATAATCGCTAAAGTAGACCAAGCGAAACAGAGTACAAGTAATTAAACAATTACCAACGCAACACTAGGAGATTCTTGTCAATTATTTGAAGTCACTTCCAGTTTTAAACAATAACAGGATTGTTAGAATGGATAATATTTTTCTGTCTTTGTTGAGCAGATAGCTTTAGCCTTTGGAGCTGTTGGGATGGGTTTTTTTAAATCTGAGCATCATTTCTTTGCTCCGTAACGAGCTAAATATTTAGGTCACAAGGACCCTCATAAGTCTCAGAAAAGGTTTGGGAGTGGAATAATAGGAAGCAAATATGTTCCTCTAATAACTTTTATGCAGAGTTGTTAGGGGAAGATATTTGCCGCCCATTAATGCCATTCAAAATGTTTTCAAACGTGTGCAGAATATGTGGCTTTCCTGCATACAGGGCCACAACTTTAAGTATTCAACCAACGAAAAGTGATTTTTTTACGACTATCAGTCGCTCTTTTCTCAGCATGGGGAGGGAATAGGCAAGTAAAGACACTCTTCATCAGCAAGCTCTTCTGGGTAAGTATAGGTAAGTATATTTTATTTATTTTTTAAAATTCCGAAGTGGCTAAAATCACCGGCCACTAGTGGTGAAAGCCCTAGTGGACAGTCGCCTGCAGATCAGGAAAGGTGCATCATAGAAGGATTCTGCCACTGGAAGGGATGGGGGCAAGGTCTAATTTTTTTCTTTTTTTTTTAATTAGATCTTGTACAAGATGCTGCAAAATATTCCATTAAATGCGCTCAACAGGGAATGCTGTTTGACGATTTAATGCAATTTTGTGGTTCTTGATCCCTCTTTTTCCTTCGACACTAGCTGCCTATGTGTGGAGGGGTTTTCTCCTGGTTAGAGCAAAACACTCTGACATGGATGGTGCCTTGACGTGGCGTCAGAGCTTTTCACTAAACCATCTGGCAGACATATTTCTATGTAACAAAAAATGCTGATTGACACTTTAATGCAACTTTGTAGTATCTTTATCCCTCTTTTTCCTCCCATGCTAGCTGCCTATATGGCTCAATCGGTAGCGCGCCAGGCTCATAATCTGTAGAACCAGGTTCGAGTCTCGCCAGGGCCAACGTTGAGATTTATATTCGCAAAACTCTCAGTCAGTAGGGGACACCGATGGGTTTGGAAAAGTCGCCGTCAGTCGGATGGGGCTTAAAATCGTGGCCCCGTCTGTGGGAGACCCTGTGCACCTTAAAAATATGCTGGATGGCCTTGACGGGAGCTACAATCTGTCCAGTGAATTCTCTTCCCTCAATCGTCTTTGAGCCCTCGGGGTTCTTGTGACCTGCCCATATTGGTCAAAAAAGTGTAACTCAGAGGCAAAATCATTGACGATCCTATTGTTTCGTTTTCGGCTATCCGTAGTTGCGTTGGAATAAGATGTAGGCATAATTGCTGTATTTGTAACTGCGTTCATTAGTGAACGGCTTAATATTTCACTCTTGAAACAATGATTTGTTTATTGCCCCCCTCCTTTGAAGCCTTTTGCAGCCCTTGAAAGATCCACCCCCCCCCCACTCTCTGAAAAAGTCTTTCCTAATGCCCATTGGACGTTTCTAGCTGAAATATTTAGTGCATTGCCTTGACCTAATTCGAAATGGTTTTACACAAATTTGACATATAACGTATGCGAAAAGAACTGTAAAAAATAATGTCTGAATGCTTTTGAATGTCATAAGAAATGTAATACCGATTATTAACATTTTTCTAAATACCATTCCTTTGTTGAATTTTAAATTTTTACGTGAAATTTGTTTTTATAAATGAGCAAATGCAATTCTAGTGCTCAAATATATAATTTTTTTTTCAGATTCCTAACTATATATATATTGAACTTAGGCTCTCTGAGATGAGCTCGAGCGGCTTGGGCTCAGAATAATTTAAGTTTGAAATATTTACTGGTAATTTGAAATAAGCACCATGTGGGTTTCGATTATTTTTTTCCATATTCTCTAGCGTTATTAAATGAATAGCTCTATGCGTTTAGCAGGAGGCCTACGAATTTTCAGTCTCTACTAGTATTTCCATTTTTTCGTCCCAAATAGCATTAACATTTTAATTTTATTATAAAATGATTATAATTAATAGGCATAAAATAAATGATTAGCGACGTGCATTTCTCTATATAGGTCCTATGATGCGTCAGAGAATGTTTTCACCAAATCGGTTTCGGGCTCAAATAATTGACGAATGGACTCCGGGCTCAGTAATTGACGCAATGGTTCGGGCTCAGACGGTCTCGGGCTAAATAATTGACAAAATGTATTCAGGATCAGACTGACTCGGGCTCAATAATTCAAAAAATGATTCAGGTGGTATCGGATTCAACAGCTTTGAGCTCGGACTCGTAAAACTGATCCCGTCCTGAACTCGTTTCTGCTAAGCTTCATTTGCAAATATACCAATGAGAGATTTGATGTAATGAACGTAAGAACGTCTCAAGCGGAATGGAATGAGTTGTTCACGCTTTGTATAAATTTTTATGAGCGAAGAATTCTTTGAATTCCTCTTCCAGATCCATAGCAATTGTTAGTCTATTAAAGTGTCTCAAGACAGACAACAGTGGAATACGATATTGGCGGAAGAATAGAAACATAATTCATTACAGCTCACAGAATGTTTATTCATTTTCAAAAAAAAAGCCACCAATGTTTTCACTTTGTCGTCTGTAGATATTCACTTTTTTGTTTTTACAGATAGTTCTTTTTGAGTTGGATAGATATTGATGAAATGTTACGATTCGTATTTTTCGAATATCCCAATAGTTTTCATACCAAACCTAGGCACATAATACAAACAATAAAAATGACGATCCTGTTCCATTTCTAGAAATTTTTTGACCAAATACTATTAGGTGCATAATAATCAGTTCATAGTACTCATCAAAAATGTATGTTTTTGGTTCTTAATCGAAATATTTTAATAATTGCTAAGGAATAGAGTGTTTTTTCCAATTTATTACTTAATAAAATTGTATTTTTTCGTTTTAAGAGAGAGAATTTTTCCTGCGGCTGTTTCAGAATATAGTTTTTTATTTTCCTAGTGGCTCTTCACTAAGTTTGGGTTGGACCCGATTTTTAACAGCATATCGTAAAAATCGAGGTCAGTGAACCAGTAAGGCCGCAAAATTTGCATAAAAAATATTAAAATGAATTTCACATTTTCTATGCGTCCGACAGATGCCACTAGTTCACTTTAAAGTAGGGGTTCTCAATGTGGGTAAGGGTAAAATGTTTTGGGGTACGCCGTGAGAGCTCAAAGTCGATAGATATATGTTATATATATATATGTTTTATGTTATTACCATTGTTATACTATAACTATAGTTTTATCTATCTATACAAGGGGTACGCCAGTTACATACACATTTCCAGGGGGTACTTGAAGCATAAAAGGTTGAGAGCCACTGATATATTGTTTTATTTTATTCCCATTGTTATACTACAACTATAGTTTTATCTATCTATACAAGGGGTACGCCAGTTACATACACATTTCCAGGGGGTACGTGAAGCATAAAATGTTGAGAACCACTGATATATATGTTTTATTTTATTCCCATTGTTATACTATAACCATAGTTTTATATATATCTATACAAGAGGTACGCCAGTTACATACACATTTCCAGGGGAGGGGGTACGTCAGGCATAAAAGGTTGAAAACCATTAATATGTAATGTTTTATTTTATTCCCATTGTTATACTATAACTATAGTTTTATCTATCTATACAAGGGGTACTCCAGTTACATACACATTTCCAGGGGGTACGTGAGGCATAAAAGGTTGAAAACCATTAATATATAATGTTTTATTTTATTCCCATTGTTATACTACAACTATAGTTTTATCTATCTATACAAGGGGTACGCCATTTACATACACATTTCCAGGGGGTACGTGAAGCATAAAAGGTTGAGAACCACTGATATATATGTTTTATTTTATTCCCATTGTTATACTATAACTATAGTTTATCTATCTATACAAGGGGTACGCCAGTTACATATACATTTCCAGGGGGTACGTGAAGCATAAAAGGTTGAGAACCATTGATATATATGTTTTATTTTATTCCCATTGTTATACTATAACTATAGTTTTATCTATCTATACAAGGGGTACCCCAGTTACATACATATTTCCAGGGGGTGCGTGAACATAAAATGTTGAGAACCACTGATATATATGTTTTATTTTATTCCCATTGTTATACTATAACTATAATTTTATCTATCTATACAAGGGATACGCCAGTTACATACACATTTCCAGGGGGTACGTGAAGCATAAAAGGTTGAGAACCACTGATATATATGTTTTATTTTATTCCCATTGTTATACTATAACTATAGTTTATCTATCTATACAAGGGGTACCCCAGTTACATACATATTTCCAGGGGGTGCGTGAGCATAAAATGTTGAGAACCACTGATATATATGTTTTATTTTATTCCCATTGTTATACTATAACTATAATTTTATCTATCTATACAAGGGATACGCCAGTTACATACACATTTCTAGGGGGTACGTGAAGCATAAAAGGTTGAGAACCACTGATATATATGTTTTATTTTATTCCCATTGTTATACTATAACTATAGTTTATCTATCTATACAAGGGGTACGCCAGTTACATATACATTTCCAGGGGGTACGTGAAGCATAAAAGGTTGAGAACCATTGATATATATGTTTTATTTTATTCCCATTGTTATACTATAACTATAGTTTATCTATCTATACAAGGGGTACCCCAGTTACCTACACATTTCCAGGGGGTACGTGAGGCATAAAAGGTTGAGAACCACTGATATATATGTTTTATTTTATTCCCATTGTTATACTATAACTATAGTTTATCTATCTATACAAGGGGTACCCCAGTTACCTACACATTTCCAGGGGGTACGTGAGGCATAAAAGGTTGAGAACCACTGATATATATGTTTTATTTTATTCCCATTGTTATCCTATAACTGTAGTTTATCTATCTATACAAGGGGTACGCCAGTTACATAGACATTTCCAGGGGGTACGTGAAGCATAAAAGGTTGAGAACCACTGATATATATGTTTTATTTTATTCCCATTGTTATCCTATAACTGTAGTTTATCTATCTATACAAGGGGTATGCCAGTTACATACATATTTCCCGGGTGTACGTGAAGCATAAAAGATTGAGAACCACTGATATATATATGTTTTATTTTATTCCATTGTTATACTATAACTATAAATTTATTTATCTATACAAGGGGTACGCCAGTTACATACACATTTCCAGGGGGTACTTGAAGCATAAAAGGTTGAGAACCACTGATATATTGTTTTATTTTATTCCCATTGTTATACTATAACTATAGTTTTATCTATCTATACAAGGGGTTACATACACATTTCCAGGGGGTACGTGAGGCATAAAAGGTTGAGAACCACTGATATATATGTTATATTTTATTCCAATTCTTATACTATAACTGTAGTTTTATTTACCTATACAAGGGGTACGCCAGTTACATACACATTTCCAGGGGGTACGTGAAGCATAAAAGGTTGAGAGCCACTGATATATTGTTTTATTTTATTCCCATTGTTATACTACAACTATAGTTTTATCTATCTATACAAGGGGTACGCCAGTTACATACACATTTCCAGGGGGTACGTCAGGCATAAAAGGTTGAAAACCATTAATATATAATGTTTTATTTTATTCCCATTGTTATACTATAACTATAGTTTATCTATCTATACAAGGGGTACCCGATTACCTACACATTTCCAGGGGGTACGTGAGGCATAAAAGGTTGAGAACCACTGATATATATGTTTTTTTTATTCCCATTGTTATCCTATAACTGTAGTTTATCTATCTATACAAGGGGTACGCCAGTTACATATACATTTCCAGGGGGTACGTGAAGCATAAAAGGTTGAGAACCACTGATATATATGTTTTATTTTATTCCCATTGTTATCCTATAACTGTAGTTTATCTATCTATACAAGGGGTATGCCAGTTACATACATATTTCCCGGGTGTACGTGAAGCATAAAAGATTGAGAACCACTGATATATATGTTTTATTTTATTCCATTGTTATACTATAACTATAAATTTATTTATCTATACAAGGGGTACGTCAGTTACATACACATTTCCAGGGGGTACTTGAAGCATAAAAGGTTGAGAACCACTGATATATTGTTTTATTTTATTCCCATTGTTATACTATAACTATAGTTTTATCTATCTATACAAGGGGTTACATACACATTTCCAGGGGGTACGTGAGGCATAAAAGGTTGAGAACCACTGATATATATGTTATATTTTATTCCAATTCTTATACTATAACTGTAGTTTTATTTACCTATACAAGGGGTACGCCAGTTACATACACATTTCCAGGGGGTACGTGAAGCATAAAATGTTGAGAGCCACTGATATATTGTTTTATTTTATTCCCATTGTTATACTACAACTATAGTTTTATCTATCTATACAAGGGGTACGCCAGTTACATACACATTTCCAGGGGGTACGTCAGGCATAAAAGGTTGAAAACCATTAATATATAATGTTTTATTTTATTCCCATTGTTATACTATAACTATAGTTTATCTATCTATACAAGGGGTACCCGATTACCTACACATTTCCAGGGGGTACGTGAGGCATAAAAGGTTGAGAACCACTGATATATATGTTTTTTTTTATTCCCATTGTTATCCTATAACTGTAGTTTATCTATCTATACAAGGGGTACGCCAGTTACATATACATTTCCAGGGGGTACGTGAAGCATAAAAGGTTGAGAACCACTGATATATATGTTTTATTTTATTCCCATTGTTATCCTATAACTGTAGTTTATCTATCTATACAAGGGGTATGCCAGTTACATACATATTTCCCGGGTGTACGTGAAGTATAAAAGATTGAGAACCACTGATATATATGTTTTATTTTATTCCATTGTTATACTATAACTATAGATTTATTTATCTATACAAGGGGTACGCCAGTTACATACACATTTCCAGGGGGTACGTGAGGCATAAAAGGTTGAGAACCACTGATACATATGTTATATTTTATTCCAATTGTTATACTATAACTATAGTTTTATTTACCTATACAAGGGGTACGCCAGTTACATACACATTTCCAGGGGGTACGTGAAGCATAAAAGGTTGAGAACCACTGATATATTGTTTTATTTTATTCCCATTGTTATACTATAAATATAGTTTTATCTATCTATATAAGGGGTACGCCAGTTACATACACATTTCCAGGGGGTACGTCAGGCATAAAAGGTTGAGAACCAATAATATATAATGTTTTATTTTATTCCCATGGTTATACTATAACTATAATTTTATCTATCTATACAAGGGGTACGCCAGTTACCTACACATTTCCAGTGGGTACGTGAAGCATAAAAGGTTGAGAACCACTGATATATATGTTTTATTTTATTCCCATTGTTATACTATAACTATAGTTTTATCTATCTATACAAGGGGTACGCCAGTTACATACGCATTTCCAGGGGGTACGTGAGGCATAAAAGGTTGAGAACCACTGATATATATATGTTTTATTTTATTCCCATTGTTATACTATAACTATAGTTTATCTATCTATACAAGGGGTACGCCAGTTACATACACATTTCCAGGGTGTACGTGAACCATAAAAGATTGAGAACCACTGATATATATGTTTTATTTTATTCCCATTGTTATACTATAACTATAGTTTTATCTATCTATACAAGGGGACGCCAGTTAAATACACATTTCCAGGGGGTACGTGAAACATAAAAGGTTGAGAACCATTGGTCTGAACCATGGAATGGAATTAAATGATGGAATTAAATACACTGATTTTCATAAATTAAGGACAATCCATCCGTTAACCCTTTGGATACCAAGCTGTTAAGAAGTACTAAGCTACTACAATTTAAATTAAAAAATTCAAATATTTTCCCTTCTTAAATGTGAAGCTGTCGTGTCCCTCTAAATTATTTTCTTTTTTATTGTTATTGTATTTATCTACGATATAAGCTTATATATAAAATATATGACGGAGATGCCATAAATGACTTTAAGGCATCTCCGTCACTAGCCGGAGAGATACGGTTTGAATGACCGAGAGAAACTACGGTGAGACAAAGAAAATTAAGGATAAAGAAGGAAATGCTCCATATATAGAATGTAAAATGAACGACAACAGCGCCGTGCTCGGTAGATAAGCCGTTATCCAGGCAATGCTATTCCATTCACTATATTCCAAACTAGCGAGTAATAGTAAAAATCTCATTCGTAAATTACTTTAAAAAAATCAAACTGAAATAAGTTATTAATTATTTATTGAGACACATAAATTTAATCTTATTAATTATATTCATTAATATATTATAAAAATTACATTTTAATCAGATGAAACCAGAAGAAAACTTTTATTTTTGTCATTTTCAGTAAAGTCTTTTACTAGATGTAATTCGTCTTCTATGAAAAAAAAATAAAACTCTTAAATACAGCAATTGAAATGTACTGTAAAAAGTATAAAAATACCATTTTTTTTCATGCTGTTCTATTAAAAAATTATCTTACTTTATTTCTGTCGAACTTTCCAAATAATATTCCGATGTTTACGTTTTCCTTGAATACAAGTGACCAAAAAATTGTTTTTTTTTTCTTTGTGGGCTGAAAATTGTCATTTAATGCTGGAGGCTTTCCTGGAAACCTGAACTGGAAACCTGAATTTAACGGGCAATTAACAGGAAATTTAACTGGAAAATATAAAGAACTGGTATCTACTTTGAAGTTTGCGTTCAACCATGCACATTACCTTTAGAGTAATTCCCTGGATCTATGCATATTAATACTTTTTAAGTTCCAGATATTTTTTACATACAACCGCTGTCATTAAAAAAACTGTTAAATAATCGAATTATTCCATTCTATTATTTACTAGTATTTCACTTATATTAAAAATCAACAAACGAAATTACGTTTTAAAGCTGAATTATTAATAAAAATCACAGAATGTGAAATTTAGCATTAATGTAATTTTTTTTACGAAAATTTCAATCCCACAGCAGTGACAGCTAACCATTAGGAGCTGTTATTCCAAATCTTTTTAGTTTCACAGTAGCAAAATAACATATATCCTAGAATTTTGTTTTTAGGCGTAGATGGCAGGATATGATTTTGTTGTATTTCCTTCGGTTTTGCTCACAACCACAGAAAATGCCCTTACAGCTGCTTGACCACTTACACTTTAGTGGTTGTAAGAAGCATATTGCTGTTAATAACGTTTCCACCTCATGCTAATATTGAAAACACTATACACAAAACAAATATTAAAAAACACATTTTTATTTAGGTGTAAAATTCAGTTATTATTAAGTGTAAAATTTATGTGATACATGAGATGGCAAATTTGGAATTAATCCCAAGGCTGCCGATAATGTCAGCAACCATCCTTGCAGACATGGAAAGTGAATCTTTTTGTCCCCGGTCTGAAACTGAATGCTGCAGATGACTCAATGAAAGTTTTCCACGAACTCAAGCGTCCAAAGTTTGCTATCACTGCTGAGATTTTGTTCTGTGTTTAAATATGCTACTATTCAAAATGTCAAAAAGATTATTTGTGATGGAACAAAAATCAGCAATATGGCTAGCAGTGGCTGGCAGATGCTTTAATACACTTAAATAGCATAACGCAGTGGCTACTGATTGTCTGAAAACTTGAGATGCAAGGCAGTGGCGACTCGTTGCTAAAATTAGTGGGGGTGATGCTCCAGAAAATTTTTACCCTTTGTTTTAAAATTGTGTAAAACGAAACAAACATGTATAAAAACAAATTTATTTCAGAAACTTGATAAAATCCTAAAAGAACAAAATCAAGCATTTTTTACTTACTTCAACCTAAATTGTTACAGTTCATGCTTAATCTATTCATTTAAAAATGAAATCCATTCTTCTTGTTTTAATTTGCGCGAAAAAAAAATGAATCAAATAGAATAGCTGGAAGCAGGATAATAATCTAATTCTACACTTTATCACATTCAAAAATATGGTACACGGTTTTTAAGCACAACACACGCAGAGTAAAAAAAAACTACCTTCAACCAGCACGCCAGGGTCGGCACTGCGGGAACGACAGTGCTCTCTCTCCCTTGCAGCCTCGCATGTAGCTTCCTATGTGCGCATGCGCACAACAGTCAAACACCTCGCCGCTAGTACTGTGAAGCGCACAGTTCCATACAAAGATATTTGTATCTTTTTCATAAACTGTGGGATGGCTATTGACCTTAAGCTTAAGGATTATATATTGTACAAGTATAAAGAAAGAATTAAAGAAAAAATGACTCATTATATTAAATGTTATCGATAATATCAAGTTGCAATTGGGGGTGCTGCAGTTCCACAGTGCCTATACGCGAGCCGCCACTGATGCAAGGTTTACTCGCATTACACTCAAGCCATCGATAATAACATGTTTTTTTGTTAGTTTGAGCACAATATGGTGTGGCAGCAGTGCCGGCTCAAGGTACCGGCAACTCGGGCAGTTGCCCGGGCGCGCCAGGTGCTTAGGGGCGCCATCAAGGATCTTCCAAAAAAAGAAAAAGTGAAAATAATAAATAAAATATTTTTTCAATCTGACGTTTTTAAGATGGAAAAACAGCAGATGATGTGTATATATGGAGAGAGAGAGTGTGAGTGTCACTTTTAACGACACGCAAAGATGCTCGGTTGCCAAATCTCTAGTGTAAGTTCACGCGGAGTTTATTATTGATATTGGCGTAACTGTACGATACGTTTTTCCACTAGAAAGGCAACAAAGTATCTGTTCAGTATCTTCTCAGAGGTCAAAGTGACAGCTGTCAATTTTTCTTTTGTTTCTGAGATTGTTCTTGTGTTTTTTGTTTACTGCCATTTATAATGATATACCGTAGTGTTTTTATTTGTTTTCTTTAAACATTTTCGATTTATTTTATTTTTTCCCACTCCTAAAATTAAGAAATGCCTCCAAAAAAAGTTATCCGGCTATGAAAACAGAAAAAGACGTCTTCAACAAGAAGAAGCAGCCACGAAACACCCAAAGGTATCAAGATTTTTCAGTCCTAAGTCAAACAGTGGGAACAATGCAGGCTCAACTTCTTCAGCTACATATATCTGTCCAGATTTGTCATCTAATGATTGTGAAGTCAAACCCACTGAAGATACTGTACTTTCTGAAGAAAAGAACAACTGCATGCATGAATTAAAAGATCAGGATCACAACTGTAATGCGGTTGAAGACTTAGTCTTAGGCAATAATGTCACACTCACAGCAGGGAATACTGCGAATGTTGAAAGTAAATTTGAAAACTCAATCAAAATAAATGTCAACTACAATGATCCAGCACAATGGCCAGATGAATTATCAATAGTGAAAGTGATCACATCAATATGAATGGGCCACATCCTATTAATAAACAGTACAGTTTTCCAAAAGATGCAAATATACGTAGTTTCTATGTGACAATGATGTATAGGAAAATAAACAATGGTGAGAATTTTCTTAGAAGGTGGCTTATTTATTCAGAGAGAACAAATAAAATTTATTGCTTTTGTTGCAAAATTTTGGCTTGTCCAGTCAATGTTAGGAAAATCTGGAATTAATGACTGGAAGTATGCTCATGAATACTTACAGTCACATGAAAATTTCAGTTTTGGAGAATAAGTTAAGGTACTAAGAAAATAATGATATAAATGGATGTGATCTCTTGACTGAACTAGATATAGCCAAAGAAGTATTTCCTGAAGATGTAAAGCTTCCAATAGAAGCCGCTAGGTTCATAAACACTAATAAGTTACAGGATGTCGTGCCAAATCTGTGGGTTGTATTAAGAATAATGCTTACAATACCTATTACTGTGGCCGCTGGCGAGAGAAGCTTTAGTAAACTAAAGCTTATAAAAACATACTTACGGTCATCCATGTCTCAAGACAGAATGAATTCTGTGGCAATTTTGTCTATAGAAAATGATATTGCAAAGAATATAAATATAGAAAGTGCCATGAAAAGATTTGCTGATCTAAAGGCTAGAAAAAAAAATGTTTTAGGTAGGCTAATTGTTCATACTGTCCAAATACTGGTTCAGAAAAAAAAACAATATTATTGTTCATTGTTTGTTAAAAAACAACCCAGGTAATTAACTCATTTCTATATTTTTAGTTTTTTCCTTGTGAAAATGTTTATAATTATACTTAAAAAAGGTGCCGAATTTCAGCTTGCCCAGGGTGCCAGCAACCATAGGGCCGACCCTGCATGTACCACAGCTGATTTTAAGGTTTCACCTTCCAACATCCTCAGAGATTGTTGAGTCTCAGGGTCAGTAACAGAATCAATAAATTGCAATTGAGCTAAGTTATCTTGAATATCTGGTGCACAGTTACTATAAGCTAAACTAGATAGACGCTCAGTATCACTAGCAAATTCTTGCAAAGTTTCACCATTCTTCTATATACAATGTTTCAATTGTGTCATATAGTATTGTTTGAAATACACGCTGCGTATATTTGCATGTTGTCGTCCTCAGTGACGTCATTATTTCATCCAATGACTTTCAATCTTGGATCACGGTTTCTGCTGCCCTTAACTATTAACATATGACGTTGCTAAAGGAATTCCTTCTTGACGAACCACTTTTTCCAATGCTGTTGATGTGTGTTCAACCCCAATCTTAGCAAATGCGGGGTTCATTAGTTCAAAAACAAATAACAATGAAACAAAAGCTAAACTGCTAAAACATTTAGACTGCACACAAATATCAATTTTCTAGCCGAAATAAACCATTAGAAATATTCGTTTGAAGTTTTCAAATTTTCCCCCCTTTTAAAGGGAGCATTTTAAACTTTCGAGAGATTCGAAAAGAATGAATCGTAATAGTTTATCAATTCCTATGGAACCCAAATTAGTTTTTTATTCATCCCTAAGAACTACATAATTGCGTTTCTCTCCCCCCCCCCACGAAGGTATTGGTAAAAATCATTTCTTCAATTCAAACGTCATGACCTTCACACTTCACCAGCAAATTTTTTACATTGTAACATAATCACATCATTTGAAATATTCGTTTAAATTTTGCCGATTCGAAATTTCTCCACCGTCAGACAATGCAATTGTGACTTTTACGACATTACGAAAGTGCAGATCATAATATTTCGTCAACACCTATCCAACCCAAAAAAACATTTTTAATATATCACTAAAAACAAAGAAGATGAATGTCTACAAACGGACAGCCATATATGCAGAAGACAAAGTGAAAACATTACCTCGTCTTTGTTTTTCTTTAGAATGAAAAACAGCTAAAAATAACGAATTTTAAATAATATATTCGTAACGATGTGATGTACTTTTTTTTATTGTTTGTAAGGTTCGTTGTTTATTAATTCTGAATTTGTTTCAAGTTTAGGCAAAATATTACTTTGTGCAATGGACGAACCAAAAAATGTGGAATATCTATCCAGTCAGTTTGTTAGAAATCTTTTGGGATTAGTTGTAACAGAATAAAAAGTTTTCGACACAAAATAAAAGTCTTTTTAGATATGTAAATGATTATGAAATGTATCTGTTAAAATATTGGACTACATATATGAGATAATCTTCGCAACTTTAGTTAATGGTTTGCGAAATGGGTTCGTTAATTGCTACTTGAAAACTGAAACCTAAATTGAGTAGTTTTATCGAACCATGAATAAAATTTCGTTTTCTGTATTGGTCAAAATTGTATGAAAACGGATTGCAACTGATTTAGTGACAACATGTCTTTTAACGAACAAACTGATCCAAACACGATTTTGATATTTATGAGCTATGAAAAGAAAAACGAAATTAAAAATGCATTCATTTCGTAAAATGTGAATTTTTATATTAAAAATAAAATTTTAGATGACACTTTTATTTAGAAAATATTTTACAGCAAATTGAGAATGAAAAAAGTACAGAATTTGTAGCCACCTGCCCTTGGTTACCATTTTATTATTAAATGAAAGGAAAATTACTCAACACAATTCCGATGACGTCACCGAATCAGTGGATTTAGTAGAAGAAAAAAAATAATTGTTTACATCGATACGTAACAATGGTCGAAACTCAAAAATAAAAGCAAATGGGAAAAAAACTATTTGATGTTTTAGCATTGTATGACGAGAATTGTGTGCTTGGTGTCTATGAATTTTGAGTAGAGGTAAGTCCTTATGAGTTGAATTATTGATAAATAAAGATGTTTAAGAGTGCGCATGTTATTGAAGCGTCTTTGGACTTGCTTAAACGTAAGGATGAATATGAATTCCACCATGATATTGGAGAAGGAGGATTCGGTAAGGTCATATCGTTGTATGACAAAATAAATGCTCGTGAAGTAGCAGCCAAGATAGTGGCAGAAGCTTCTGATGGCGAAAATATGTTTTGGCCTCATTTATGCCACGACAACATTGTCTGTTTGTTTGAAACAATGCCTCTAATAGGCAACGCAAAGGCATTCTTTATGCCCTTAATGGGTACCGATCTTTTCAGTTTAATACATGAACCTGAATTTTTTACTGCTCCAGATTGCATAACAAGAAAAAAGGGATTTGTTTTTGATTTCCTCAAAGGATTGGATTATTTACATAGTCAAGGATTAACACACAATGATTTAAAGGAAGAGAACATCCTCGTTAATAGAGAAATTAATAAAGCCTTCATAACTGATTTCTCTTTTCTAAACAAAGCAAGAGAAACAGACTTTAGCAAAATAGCTGCTCCTTTTCTGTATTTACCACCGGAAATTCTATCTGCTAGAATGCATGGCCCATTTGATGCCATAGATGCTGATCTCTGGGTGGCAGGAATCGTAATTCTTCAGATAATGACAAAGTAGCGTTTTCAAAATGCATTAAACTTTGTTCACCTTGTCCCACTTTCGACAGTCACGTTAAACCGATGCTCACGAGCATGAAAGATCCTCGGTTCATGCGTTCGCTTCTGTTAAAGGCTAATCCTGCTTCACCCATTAAAATTGAAGCTGCTAATCAACTAATCACCTTTTTAGATCTCTTTATTTGTGAAGAGCCGCAGAAAAGAGTAAGGGCGAAAGCAGCGCTGCTTCATGATTTCTTCTTGAAAGATGAAGATAACAAGGTTGAGTGTGATGGTGCAAAAGTGATGGACCCCTGTTTTCGTGTGATACGAAGAGTCGCTCATGCTAATAAAGCTGAAGGTTGGAAAAAGCCAAAAACTGTTTCGTCCAATAAAAATCCAGATGTTGAAATGAAAGAATGTGATAAAGCTTCACCAACTAATGATGGTAGAAGGATGATACAATTACGCAAATGCGTCGCACGATTTTTCAGGAGAATATTCTGCATGAGTTGCTGCTGTACGTCTACTAATAAAAGGCAAGATTTTAAGATTGGCAAAGTGAATGAACTGCCTCCTGATGAAATGAATCCTAAAAGATTAATGATAGGTTATAAGCAGCCAGATTCCGTTTCTGATGGTGTTAGTAATGAGAGCAAGAAGAATTCCGGGGTAAAGAAAAAAATCAAAAGAAAGTTAACTAAAAGGCCCAAACGTGGTGTGTGTGAAAAGTGGGGTGTGTATGTGAAGAAATGTGTGAAGCAAGAAGAAAATAAAGATAAAGGATGTGAAAAGAATTTGAAGAAAATAAAGATAAAGGATGTGAAAAGAATTTAAAGAAAATAAGAAGAGAGCAAAGGGACCATGTCAAAGGAAATGCAAATGAGGCAGAAAGCAGTGGTGATAAAAGTGAAGAAAGTGAATTGGGTCGCAGTTTAGATGAGAAGAAGGCCCAAAGAAAACAGGGAAGAAATAAACTATAAATCAACACACCCAAAACAAAAGGCTCTTTTAAGAGCCACATATTGTGTAGAAAGGATGCCCGATCGTACAAAATAAATTATCTAGTAAAGTGCCATTTTCACTGCTCAAAAAAATCTTTGAAGGAATATCCGAAAAGGATACTTGGTATGCGAATTAGCTGGATCAGCATTCTCCTTAAGTGTTGAAGAAGAAAAATTTCCCTGATCCCTCTTTTTCCTTCCACACTAGCTGCCTATATGTGGAGGGGTTTTCTCCAGGTTAGAGCAAAACTCTCTGACATAGATGGTGCCTTGACGTGGCGTCAGAGCTTTTCACTAAACCATCTGGCAGACATATTTCTATGTAACAGAAAATGCTGATTGACACTTTAATGCAACTTTGTAGTATCTTTATCCCTCTTTTTCCTCCCACGTTAGCTGCCTATATGGCTCAATCGGTAACGCGCTAGGCTCGTAATCTGTAAATCCCAGGTTCGAGTCCCACCTGGGCCAACGTCGAGATTTATCTCTGCAAAACTCTCAGTCGGTAAGGGACACCGATGGACTTGGAAATATCGCCGTCCGTCGGATGGGACGTAAAATCGTGGCCCCGTCTCAGGGAGACCCTGTGAACTTTAAAAACATGCTGGATGGCCTTGACGGGAGCTACAATCTGTCCAGTGAATTCTCTTCCCTCAACTGTCTTTGAGCCCTCGGGGTTCTTTTGATTTGGCCATTTAACCCATTTTGGACAAAAAAAAGTGTAATTCAGAGGTAAAACCATTGACGATCCTATTTTTTCGTTTTCGATTGTCCGTAGTTGCGTTAGAGTAAGATGTAGGCATAATTGCTGTATTTGTAACTGCGCTCATTAGTGAACGGCTTAAATATTTCACTCTTGAAACATTGATTCACCCCCCTATCCTCTGAAAAAGTCTTTCCTAATGCCCATTGGAAGTTTCCAGCTGAAATATTTAGTGCGTTGCCTTGACTTAATTCGAAATGGTTTTACACAAATTTGACATCTATGGTATGCGAAAATAACTGTACAAAATAATCTCTGAATGCTTTTGAATATCGTAAGAAATGTAATACCGATTATTAACATTTTTCTAAATACCATTCCTTTGTTGAATTTTAAATTTTTACGTGAAATTTGTTTATAAATGAGCAAATGAAATTCAAGTGCTCAAATATGTAATTATTTTTTTTTTCAGATTCCTAACTATATATATTGAACTTAGGCTCTCTGAGATGAGTTCGAACTCGAGCGAGCTTAGGCTCAGAATATTTTAAGTTTCAAAAATATAGTAATTTGAAATAAACACCATGTGGGTTTCGATTCTTTTTTCACATATTCTCTAGCGTTTTTAAATGAATAGCTCTTTGCGTTTAGCAGGAGGCCTACGAATTTTCAGTCTCTACTACTATTTCCATTTTTTCGTTTCAAATATCATTAACATTTTAATTTTATTATAAAATGATTATAATTAATAAGAATAAAATAAATAATTAGCTACATGCATTTCTCTGTATACGTAGGTCTTATGATGCGTCAGAGAACGTTTTCTCCAAATGGGTCTCGGGCTCAAATAATTGACGAAATGGACTCTGGGCTCAGTAATTGACGAAATGGTTCAGGCGAAGACTGACTCGGGATCAATAATTCAAGAAATGATTCAGGCGATATCGGATTCAATAGCTTTGAGCTCGGGGTGGTAAAATTGTTCCCGTCCTGAACTCGTTTCTGCTAAGCTTCATTGCAACTATACCAATGAGAGATTTGATGTGTTGAACGTAAGAATGTCTCAAGTGGAATGGGATGAGTTCACGCTTTAAATAAATTTTTATGAGCGAAGAATTCTTTGAATTCCTCTTCCAGATCTATAACCATTGTTAGTTTATTAAAGTGTCTCAAGACAGACAACAGTGGAATACGATATTGGCGGAAGAATAGAAATATAATTCATTACAGCTCACACATTTTCAAAAAAAAAAAGCCACCAATGTTTTCACTTTGTCGTTTGTAGATATTCACTCTTTTGTTTTTACAGATAATTCTTTTTGAGTTGGATAGATATTGATGAAATGTTACGATTCGTATTTTTCGAATATTCCAATAGTTTTCATACCAAACCTAGGCACATAATGCAAACAATGAAAATTATGATTCTGATCCGTTTCTAGAAAATGTTTTGACCAATACTTTTAGATGCATAATAATCAGTTCATAGCACTCATCAAAAATGTATATTTTTGGTTCTTAATCAAAATATTATAATAATTGCAAGCCCATCGGTGTCCCCTACTGACTGAGAGTTTTGCGGAGACAAATCTCAACGTTGGCCCAGGTGGGACTAGAACCTGGGATCTACCGATTGAGCCATATAGACAGCTAGCATGGGAGACAAAAGAGGGATAAAGATACTACAAAGTTGCATTAAAGTGTCATTCAGCATTTTCTGTTATATAGAAATATGTCTGCCAGATGGTTTAGTGAAAAGCTCTGACGCCACGTCAAGGCACCATCCACGTCAGAGTGTTTTGCTCTAACCAGGAGAAAACCCCTCCACACATAGGCAGTTAGTGTGGAAGGAAAAAGAGGGATCAAGAACCACAAAGTTGCATTAAATCGTCAAACAGAATTCTCTGTTGAGCACATTTAATGGAATATTTTGCAGCATCTTGTGCAAGATCTAATAAAAAAAATAGACCTTGCCCCCATCCCTTCCAGTGGCAGAATCCATTATGATGCACCTTCACATATCAGCAGGCGACTGTCCACTAGGTCTTTAACCACTAGTGGCCGGTGATCAGAAAGTACTGCTAAGTCACCGGAATGAATGGGTTGCGTGTGACCATTTAGCCACTTTGGAATTTTGGTTCAGCCATGAAGAAAAAATAAAAAAATAAAATATACTTACACAGAAGAGCTTGCTGATGATAAGTAGAGTGTTTTTTCCAATTCATTACTCATTAGAATTGTATTTTTTCGTTTTTAGAGAGATAATTTTTCTTGCGCTCTTTCAGAATATAGTTTTTTTTCCTGGTGGCTCTTCACTAAGTTTGGGTTGGATTCGATTTTTAACAGAATATCGCAAAAATCGTGGTCAGTGAACCAGTAAGGCCGTAAAGTTTTCAAAAAAATATTAAAATGAATTTCACATTTTCTATTCGTCCGACAGATGCCACTAGTTCACTTTAAAGTAGGGGTTCTCAATGTGGGATACGCGGTAAAATTTTTTGGGGTACGCCGTGAGAGCTCAAACGTTGCTAGATATATGTTATATATACAGGGTGTCCCTGAATTCATGGCCCAAATGTGAATGGATGGTAGTACACACTGAACCCACCAATATTCGCCATAGAATATGCGGCCGCAACAGCAGTGAGGAGTCAGAAATAAAGGACAGACACAGAGGTTTCCAGAGTGACATTTATTGGAGATCATTACAACAAATGCTCAAATGTCCGCCCACCAACGTTGATACAGGCGGCACAATGGCGGAGTAGTGATCGGCGTACCTGCTTATAAACACCGGGCTTGCCGCGCACATCGGCGGCTGAGAATGCTGGGGTTTGGGCAATCCAGCGCTTTTAAGCCTTGTCTGCGCCCACTACCAGCACTTGGCTGCATTTGCGGCCGCATATTCTATGACGAATATTGGTGAGTTTGGTGTGTACTACCATCCCCTCTCGTTTGGGCCATGAATTCAGGGACACCCTGTATATATGTTTTATGTTATTCCCATTGTTACACTATAACTATAGTTTTATCTTTCTATACAAGAGGTACGCCAGTTAATACACATTTCCAGGGGGTAAGTGAAGCATACAAGGTTGAGAACCACTGGTCAATATTATAGTTTTTGTGTGCCACATAGTATCATCTTTTCACGTTATTACGTAAGGCGAACTATTTCTAATCTTGCTTTATTTTTCGCTAATTCCATTTGAACGGTAGTTTGCAATAGCTGTCAAGAGCGTTATTAAAAACAACGTATTATAGAACTTCCTTTTTGCTCTTGGACGTTAATTCTGGTAATTAAATTTTGCAAAAAGCTTCATTGGATTGCCGACTTTGGTTTTCTAATAATTCGCAACACTTCGGACAAAGAATCCTACTCCTAGATTTTCTAGGACTTCCCGTACATGGACATGCTCTATCATTAACTATATACTGTTCAAAATATACAAAGCATACTTTCAAGTGTATACAAAGCATACTGACTATGCTCATCAAACTTTAGAGTTTGTTTGACCACTGCCTCAATCACAACTAAAACAATGCTTGGCAGTGTAAAGGAATTGGAGGCAAGGTTACCTAATTCCGTGTTATTTTTATTTTGCTTTTAATTGGAGGCAAGGTTACCTAATTCCGTGTTATTTTTATTTTGCTTTTAATTGGAGGCAAGGTTACCTAATTCCGTGTTATTTTTATTTTGCTTTACCTACGTTGTTTATTGTTAAAATTAAATAAAATTGTTCGAGATAAAAGACTACACCATGAACTAAATATCCGTGAAAGGTTTTTGACTAAGCAAATGATACATCCTGACTTAAAATCTTTTTAATGCATATTCCGCGCAATGGTTTCTAAATCCTTGATAGTATTTCTTATTCGGTTATAACTGTGTCCTAACTCAGTGACAGCGTTCCTAACAGTGACGTAGCAAGGTGACTGGGCCTTCTCGCGATACTTATTTTTTGAGCCCCTACCCCCTTCTTAAAAACATATTTTGGAAAAAAATATTAGGAAATCATTTTTTAATGAAATAGAAACACCTTTGTTTTATAATTTTCTTAATTTAATTTTGCAGTGTACACATATAAATCACGAGATATGATATCAGTATCATTCAAGCCAGGATCTGAAAAATATATAATAAGGATGGAAAAAAAATGGGGGGGGGGAGAGAGTGCAAGTGACTCAACGGAGCCGAAAAAGGTAAAAAAAGGGGAAAACAAGAGACTGGCTTTACATTGAAGTATAACATTTTCCCCTCCACTTTAGAGGTCTTTAAAATTTCTAGAAAAATGTGTGAAATATGCGCATACGGGCTCTGATCTAGAAAAGGGTGAAGGAGCAGGAAGTACAATCGAGTCAGACAAACGTAAAGAGGGAGCAGGAGGATGGTTTTCTAATGCAGTAGAAGATTTTCCTCTTATTTTACAAGTCTTTAAAAATTTCTTAAAAAATGCAAAGAAATATAAATAAGTTTAATATTTTTTTTTGCATACATTACACATACTCATTTTTAAAGGGTGAAGACATTGCCATATATCGAACACATTACTGTAGTTTGCTCCCACCTGAATCAGAGTAATTTTTCAGTTGCTCTATTAAGCTTTTTTTATACATCCTAAGTATACTTATTAACTTAGTGCTTTTTTTTTTTTAAGATTTCTATGATTTTTTTTTCGTTATTAGAGTAAGAACAATAATTTTAATCTCCTCAACGTAGCAAAACTTTTGAGAGTTAAAAATATTTTTATTTTATAGACAATCTTCTAGTAACGAAAAAAGAAAACAGACACCCATTATCATGTTATTGTAAGGTAGATTTTAATGAGAATAAGATTACATTTGTGTTTTCAAACTAGCAGTTGAGTCTGCGAATTTAGATATCGTTTAACGATACATCAGAGCATTTTATTCTGATGTGTGTGAATCTTTACAGAATTGCAGAGAAAATATTTGCCTTCTATTTCAGCCACTAAGGTCTTTGGATATATGTTTGAGATTTATCTAGCATAGTTTCAGAATCTGACATATGAGAATGCCTAAAAATAAATTATGAATCTGAACTTCTAATAAACCTGTTTTTTGTTTTAAAAGTCATAACAAAGCGATAATCACTTATTTGATTTCGTCAAATAATCATTTAAATATGAAAATAATTTTGAAATAAGCACTGAGATCCACCATAGCAAGCAAAGGTTTTAAAACAGAAAACTATTGAACACATCAGAGCAGTTTTGAAGACCTAGAGGTGAAATTGCTCTTCTCTGTATATCGAAAAGGATGGGAAGGGGAGACGGGAAGATTTCTACCTGAAGGTCGGACATAAGGAGTGGCGTTGCGTTTGGTTCAATTAGCGGCTGCCTATGATCGGGGGCAAAGAAACAAGCAGGAGAGAGTTGAGGCGGAAGTCGGGCCGGACTGGCGCCTCAACTCTCTTTCCGACCTTTTTTCGTTTACAAGTAATGAATTAAAAACATTTCTGAAATTTAGTATTTTCTCCTCCTTTGGATTATGGTGGGAATTTGCTCAGTTGGTAGTGCGCCGAAAGTAATCTGCATTTGCCATGTGTGCGTGCGTTGAGATTTTCTCCGTTAACCTCACTCTGCCCTAGGTGAGTAAGGGCAGAAAATCGATGGGCTTGAAAATACAGCCATCAGTCGGATGCAAAGTTAACCTGTGGTCCATGCGGGAAAAATGATATATTCTGTGCGCTTTAAAGAATACTTTGGATAGTGTTCATGAATTACCCCGGTCTCCTAACAGCTGCCTAATGAATCACCTTCACCTTCCTCTAGAGGCGGGGTAGCTCAGTTGGCAGCGCGCCAGGCTCCTAATATGCAGTTCCCAGATTCCAGCCCTAGTTGGGTGTGCGTTGAGATTTATTTCCGCAAAACTGCCCGCCTTGCCCTCAGTGAGAACGGGAAACATCGATTAGCTTGGAAAGACCTCCATCAGTCAGAGGGGACGTTAAGCCAAGGCACCGTGTGCGGGAGAGCCATACCCTCTGCACGTTGAAGAACACGCTGGATGACCTTGACAGGAAGCTACCATCTGCCTCCTAATAGCTGTCCAGTGTGTTCCTCCCTTCAGCCTTCTGTGACACCCTCGGGGTCCTTATGATCTGGCCATTTAGCCTGTTGTGAGAAAAAAAGTAACGCTTAGAGGTAAAACAATCCAACCTTCCTCTAATTTCTCCGAGTTCTTGTGTCCTAGCAATTTGGTGTATTGTGGGCAATAAAGGGTCGCTCATAGAAAATCCAATCCAAATATCCTCCACTAAACGTTTTTAATTTTTCTGAATGTATATAACTGTGCTTATAATATATTATTTTTCTTTTTATTTTATATTATACCATATAATGTAAAATACCAAAAATATCCATTTAGAAGTGATTAAAAGCATAATGTATATAAAAGAATAGTTTACGATTATAATACCTTTAAATCTGATTTTAAGACGAAGTACAAACCCTAAGTAGAAGATTTTTTCTCTGTATTGCATTATTTTCAGGTTCGATTATCCACTGCCTACCTGAGCAAAGTATAATAGATTGCTTTCAGATTTTCTCCCGTAACCTTACTCTTCTAGTGCAGACCCTAGAAGAGAAAGGAGTTACCTACAAGCATGAAAAGACCTTCCGTTGTCCTTCGGGAGGGTGCTTAAGCCATCGATCTGTATTTAACAGATCCTTAACCAGAATGCAATTCAAACGTTTGGGACGCCCTTGAGGAGAAGAATTGCAGGACGTCAGATCTCTGTCAGAACACTCCATGATCTCATACATACTGTATTACTATAAAACATCATCAATAGCCTCTTCGGCAATATGAGAAAAATATGCGCACCTAGTAATTCTAGTGTACAAATAATTGCACCATTGTTAAACCAGGTTAATACGTACAATTATTATTGTGCGTGCTAACCTGGTTTAACAATGGTGCAATTATTTTTATAATTGGATATCACCAGGTGATATTTCCACTGAATATATTGAAACCCTGTATTAATGTGCAACAATTGTTCATAATAACATGTAGTATTAATGTAATTATTGTAAACATGTAACAATATTAATGTAATTATTGTAAACATGTAATAACATAGTAACATGTTTTAAGAAGTTTATTATATTATTCCATTGCAAGTCATTATAGGAGGATTAATATATTTTATTTATTATAGGTAGGTTTATATTATATTTTTATTCCCCGCCCCATCTCGATATTAATCTCTAAGTCCTTCATAAACGATTTACTGGTACATTTCCAGTTGCATTTCCATAGCGCTTTAATAGCGCTTCACAACACGAGGTGCTCCACGTGTTGTGAAGAATACGTCATAGAACAGTAATTGAATTCAGTGTAGAATTTCGATGTGTGCGAGGATCGCTGTTTGTCATAAACGCCTTGTGCAAGAGTTTATGACAAACAGTGATTTAGTTGTTTGCTATGTGGTCTGTAAATGGTAGCTAGGTAGTCACTGGAAGGAGAGCTATGCACCAATCCCCTGTGATGATGCATAGAACCGGCCAGGCCTGGCACCTAATGTCCGTCCGACCCCGCCTTCTCGTGGTGCAGACCGTTAGTACCTTTCAAAAGAGATACTCTCTTGTTGAAGTGAACGGAAGGGGAGGGCTGCCAGATTAGTGTGGCCTACTGATCTGGACAGCTATGGCTACTTTTCTTTTTTTTCTACCCTGCTGAGGAGTGGTCAACCACACAGGGTCCTGGTGCTGACCATATAAACCCACTGGACTGGACAGATATATGGCTCTGAGCTTGATTATGGATCCTGATTTTGCTGCACTGGTGGGCTTCTGTGGAGGGAAAATCTTCCGCTGTGTTTTCTGTTTCTTTGTGGGTTGACAGCCACAAGTGAATAGATTCACAGGATATGTTTATCAGCTGGTGGATAATCCTGAGCAGAGGTCATCGCAGGCACCTGAACTCTTTGCTTCTATTGGCATCGTGAAATTCTACATTGGAGGAAGTCTTGCAGTGTAGATGGCTTCAGCATTTAGTGGTGGGGGAACGGGTCTTTGCCCCATGTCTGCGATTAGGGGGCTGTTTGATATTGTCGGCATTCCCTCTCTCAATAAACATAGTTTCTTTAAACATCCTACTAACCATTTTCTCTCCATAGGTAGTTGGAATGTGAGGACTCTGCACAGAGCTTTTTTTCTTGATGTCCTCACACAAGAATTCCACCATTATAATTTAGATATTCTCGGCTTGCAAGAGACCAGATGGACAGATAAAGGTCAGATTCTTAAAAATAATCTTAACTTTCTCTTTTCAGGGAGAGACGACAATAAGCATCACCAAGGCGTGGGTCTGTTTCTCAGCAGACACGCTAGTGATGCTCTTCTACGATAAAATAAATAAATAAATACCCCCTCAAGCAGCTGCTTGCCACAGAGGTCTAACAGGAGCCTGTCAGTTTATATGCCACAGTAGGAGATATGAGTGCATTAATGAAAGGTTTCTTACAGCAAAATTTCACACAAGCGTTAAAGACCTGAATGTTATCTGCTGTTATGCCCCCACTGAGGATGAGAAGGATAGGTTTTACGGACAACTTCAGGATATTTTGAATTCTGTCAAGAAAGGAGATATTACCCTTGTTCTTGGTGACTTCAATGCCAAAGTTGGTACTGACTCTGACCTTTGGGGAGGGGTGATTGGCCCTTTTGGTATTGGTAGCTGCAATGGCAATGGGCAACGTCTCCTACAGGTAAGTAAACTCAGTGGTTTCAGAATAACTAACATATATTACAAACACCGCGACATACATAAGTACATATGGGTTTCACCTGATGGACTGCATAGGAATATGATTGATTATATATTAATTAACAGCAAATGGGCTAGTTCTGTTAGAAATACCAGGGCATATAGGGGAGCTGAAATTGGATCTGACCATTACCTAGTTAAAAGTGTCTTGCAACTTAAACTTAAAAAGTGTTGTGCTAGGGTTAAAAAATTTACTTTTAATACTGAAGCTCTGAAAGATCCAGTTATAGCCAAAGCTTACCATGATAGGTTACTTAGTCATTATGACAGTCATGGTATGCTTACTACTGAAGTTGAGGAAGAATGGGATCATTTTAAACAGGCTTTTGTGGACACTAACAGTGCTGTTTTAGGAAAAAAGGAGCAGAAGAGCCAGAATTATCTGAGTGATAAAGCACTTGAGCTTATTTCGGAAAGAAAGAACTGCAGGAATGTCCTTAATCAATACCCTACTAGTCCTAATAGAAAGCATTACAGAGAACTTAATAAACGTGTAAAAGATCAGTTACCTGCTGATAAGAATCTTTGGCTTGATGGTTTGGCTGACAAAGCCGAGGAAGCAGTTAGACAGCACAACAGCAGAGAGCTGTACCAGATAGTTAATGTTTTGTGTGGTAGAAAACGGAAAGGTATACAGGGATTGAAGGATAAACAAGGTAAGGTTATAGACGGTGAGGATTCTGTCATGGCTAGGTGGGCTGAGCATTTCAGTGATGTTCTAAACAATGCGGTTAGTTCTATTCCCATTGTTTGCAATGATGATAGGTACATTGGTGAATTTAATGTTGGCCCTATAACACAATCTGAAGTTATGTTGGCTGTTTATGAACTTAAACTTCATAAATCCCCAGGAGTAGATGAAATTACTACAAAAATGCTTAGAGCTGGAAATGTTTCGGTTACCACTTGGATGACTAAAATTCTGAATATCTTTTATGATAAAGGCATGGTTCCTAAGGATTTTACCAGAGCTATTGTTATCCCTATTTTCAAAAAAGGTGATCGCAGTTCTTGGGTTAACTATAGGGGTATTAGCCTACTGTCTGTTCCAGGTAAAGTTCTTTCCATGATTGTGCTTAATAGAATTAAAGAATCTGGTTAACAGTCAATTGCGTGATGAGCAATGTTGATTCAGAAGTGGTAGGGGATGTGTGGATCAGATATTTTCACTTAGGCAGATTCTTGAGAAATGTTTAGAGTTTCAGAAACCTTTGGTTGCTGGCTTTGTTGATTTCAAAAAGGCTTTCGACTCTGTTGATCGTCATAATTTGTGGTTGATTGTGAAATTATATGGTATACCAGACAAGTTAGTTAACATAATGAAGCTCTCTGTGAGAGTTGGTAAGGCTTGTAGCAATTGGTTTAGCATTACTTCTGGTGTTCGACAAGGGTGCATTTTGTCTCCTTTTCTCTTTAGTTTGGTTATTGATTATGTTATGCGAAATTCACTTCAAAGGAAAGATTTTGGCCTTAAATGGGCTGGAGATACGAAAATTTCTGATTTAGATTATGCTGATGATTTAGCCCATAGATTCCCAACGGGGGCGATACCGCCCCCCAGTGGGGGCGCTGGAGCCTTCCATGGGGGCGGTAGCGGATCCAGAGGCAAATGGGGAGCGTTGAGGCAGTCAAGAGGGGCGGTCAAATAAATAAATGTAATGGAATTTTCTGTGACAACCTTTTTATCTCTTCTATTCTGTGGTGTCTTCCAAAAGGTTGGAAATCACTAGTAGAGTAGGTTTGGTTATAAACAGAGAGAAAACTAAAGTGATGAAAATGGTCAGGCAGGCTGTGATTCAGTTAATCTGAATGGTTGCAGTCTTGAGCATGTGTCACAGTTTAATTATCTTGGGAGCTATGTAACAGATAATGGTGATGTACGACATGAGATTAACAGACGAATAGGGATTGCTGCCGGGACTTTTAAGAATCTATGGAGAGTGTGGAGAAATAGGCGTATACACCTAAGAACTAAAATTAGACTGTATAATAGTTTGGTTCTTTCTAGGGTTAGTTATGGCAGTGAAACTTGGACACTTTGTAAACAAGATAACAGGAAACTAGATGCTTTTGATTCCAGATGCTTACGCAGTATCTTGGGCATTAGGTGGTTCAACTTTGTAACTAATGATGAGGTTAGGCAAAGGAGTTTGCAACCTCATTTAAGCAGCATATTGTGCAGAGAGAGACTCCGTTGGTTTGGCCATGTTGCCCGTATGAATAATTATAGATTGGCGAATAGGGTTATGAACAGTGTGCCTAAAGGCCTCATAAAGAAGGGGAGACCTAGGATGCGGTGGGCAGACAATGTCAAATAGTACCTTGTTAGAATTGGTGTGCAGTGGCCAGATGCAGTAGATGTAGCTCAGGATAGACTTGCTTGGAGAACTAAATTGCACGGTCTGGTTGGACCTACGTAGCCCATGGCTGCTTGAGGATGATGATGATGATGATGATGATGTGTGAGATTAAGTAATAAGTTTATTTCGTTTTTGACTAAGATGAAGCCTAGTTTCACTGCTGAGAGTAAAAGAAAGCCGACAGAAAGTGTAATCCAGTTCTAGGCCTTTGTCTTGCACGAAGAATGATTATCTTGCATGCTCAAGTTCATCATATCAGTGATTCATCTTCCATATGTGTATATTTGCTTTCTAATAAACCATACTTTAACGACCAAAGTAGGTAAATCGCAAGCGTCATCTGAGTCAGATTATTATTTTTTCCATACATCAAGACTTGCTAATTCTTTACGTTGAAAATCTCACAATAGCCTGAAATGGACACTATTCAGTACTTTACCCACGATACAGCTATACGTTATGATAACCAACAGATTGAAAGATTTATCTTATAGACAGTAGTTTAGCACTCTCAGCTTCTGATCTAAGAAATCTAGAGATCCATGGTAAGACACGAGTGTTGTTTTTCTACTGAGTACCTTCTACTAGGTCGTATGAAAGGGTTTTGTAACCTTTATGACAAATAGTTGTATGTTGATATACATGACAAATCTTGTCAAGATCATCCAGCGTGTTTTTTTACACGCACAGGGTACGGCTCTTTCTCTCACACAGGCTCACGACTTAACATCCTATCCGATGGATGCGGCCTTTCCAAGCCCATCGCTGGCCCCTACTAACCGTGTGGGCAGGGCGGGTAGTTTTGCGGAGATAAATAACAACGCTGGCCCAGCTGAGACTCGAACCTCGGAACTGCAGATTACGAGCCTGGCACGCTACCGACTGAGCCTAAAACGGGTCAAGAGGCATTGTGTGACGTCAAGGTTTGTTTGCCAAAATGTTTTTTAAATATATATTAATATTTCATTTTAAACCAAATGTTCAATGCATTGTTATATTTTCATATTTAGTTTCCTTGATTATAGCTATACTGAGATTGACCAGTGAATGTAAAAAATTGATAAAGAAACGAATTTGGCATGTTTTTTTTGCTCCTATTTCAACACTATGTCACTGCGGTACTCAACACAGAGTGGCTTCTCCCTCTTTCTCTTTTTCGGTATATTACGACTGAAATTCATCTTTTCATTTGTACAGATTTCGCAAGTAACTCAGTTGAAACTTTTTCCCTCCTTTTCCCTTAATTTTTGGCATCCTCAAAGGTTCTAGGTTTTGTAAGATCATGGTGAAATTAGCCTCCAATGAGGGGCTTCACACATAGCAGCCGTTCCATCTTCTCGTGAAAGCCACGAAACAGATTAATGGCGGTCTTAACAAGACAGGGCTGAGAGGAAATAAGCAATTCGGGACTTTCGCTGTGGCGCTGCAGTCCAGTTTGAATTATCTGTTCTCTCCTCCATCTGTGGAGGAAGAGAACCAACTGGACAGCTGTTAGGAGACGGATGGAATTCTCCCGTGAAGGTCAGCAGCGTGTTCTTTAAAGTGTATGGCTCTCTACACACGACTCCACGGCTTAATGTAGAATTTGAAAAATAATGTTGCGATGTCTCACCGAGATCAATCTGTATATGTGGGGAGAGGAGGAGGTGTTGGGGGGGGGGGAATATCAAAGGTGGCATAGTTCGATTCGAATCTGGACGCATTGGATGACGAGCCTGGCGTATTATCGATCGAGTCAAACCCGCCCCCTTTGAAAAAGACGAGATTTACACGACATAAAAATATCGTTCTTTGAAAAATTATAATATATATGTCGAAAACAGGGAGTCGTTGGGAATAGCAAACATGTGATAAAGCAACCAATCTTTTCCCGACCTGGGAACTACAGATTACGAGCCTGGCACGCAACTGTCCGAGTAATCCCTGCCTATGTATGCATGTGTAATCAGCGACCATTTTATCACATTCATTCCCATGATATATAAATAGTAACTCAACACAGCATTCAGTAACATAAAGAAAGCTCTTTCTGAAAAAAAAAATGTGACTGAATATTATTTAAAAATCTCATTCAAACAATCTGGTTTACCAAGACTATGCGTTCAGTACCTAGAGTTATGGAAGCTGAAATATTTAAAAAGTTAGCTCTCTCTGCAAAAAAAAAAATTAAGTTTTGGGACATTAACTATAAAACAAGCCATTAAAATGTTCTCATACGTGTTAGTAAATTTTAATATAACGGTTATTGCTTTTGGTTTAACTTGTTTTCATTAATTTTTCAGAATAATATTTTAAATTGCCATTTTTACTGCTAAATATTTCAATTTTCCTAACACTAAGCAAAACATTACTGAAAATCGAGATTGCAATAGAATTGATTCAGTTTTAAAAAGTTTACTTAAACAGTTGCTGAGTTCTGTACTTGAGTTGTTGACTTAACGTAGAACTGTACGATATGAAGTGGCCACCGTATGGTTCGGTATGTATTATGGATGGATGCATTATGGATGGATGCATATATATATATACTGTATATATCTGCAGGACCTGATTAAGTGGGGGAAAGGGGCCATGTCCCAACACCTCCTATAACAGAAGAAGAATGTAGCAAATTTTTGATCTCACCTAGGTAGTCCTACTATATAGAAATTCTTATATTTTTTTATTCAAATATTATTGCTGGTGAACTCTTGTGTGCTAGTCTTTATATTAATGTTTACCTATAAATATATTTTATTTAATAATTAACACAAATAAATTTTCTCCTGAATAAAACATATTTAAACACAAACATTAGTATGAAGATTAGCACAGAGTCCACCAGTAATAATATTAGAATCAGAAATATAAGAAGTGTCTATATGGTAGGACTACATAAGCTGTCATGAATTTGGTCCTCTGGCAATCTGTTATAGGAAGTGTTGCATGGCCCCGCATTTCACAATGTTCGCGAGGGTAATAAAGGCAAAAATTAGTAAAATTATTTCTATCTCATGCATTTTTTTGTCGAGATATTTTTTAAAGGCCGGTAAAATGGAGGGGGAAATGTTATGCTGCATTGAAAATGCAATATCATGGGCTGCCTCTTTGATATTTTTAATAATCAATTGTGTGCTTTGCGAATCCTCCCCTCCGATTTTTTTTCTACATCCGGGCATCTGCGCGTGTTACCAGAGCCTCGTTTTAGCCATTCATTGTCTAAGAATTTCTCTAAAGATAAAGTCACCATTTAGAGAAATCGAAAGACAATGCATGTTGCCCGCCCCTCACGACGTGGACGTACGAGGATGGATTTTAGAGAGGCCCCCTCCCTCCCACCTTCCTTTCTTTTTTTAAATCATGAATGTGATCTTGGACTTTATCGAGAAGGCCAATCGAGTTCGTTTCCTTCTCATTCGTTACAATATTTCCATAACTCACTAGCTAATATAAGCACATGGCAAACAAGGCTTATTACGAAGATGAAAGTCAGTAATATCAACTGAGGAAGAGCGCCGAGATGTTTTATGAATCTCACTCTGCTGGATTCGGAACTTCGTAGGTTTGCATAAACAGTCACATTTTTCTACATTCGTTTGCCGGACATTTAAATCTTCCTCAGGGCAAGTATCTGGCTTACTCCTAAATCGGAGCCACTGAAAGTCTCTCGGAGTGGAGGAATTGAGCTCGCTCCTCTTATTACGCACGGTGCTTCCCGTTTTCAGTCGTCCTACATACGCAGGTGTGGCTTGTGGATGCACCCGATTAGCTTCAGGACTTACCTCTGTTATTCAGCACGTTGTTGTTGGGTTGTTTTACCTCTGAGCGGCACTTTTTTGCACACCATGCGGTAAATGGCCAGATCACATGGACCCCTAAGGCTCAGAGAAGGTTGGGGGATGGGACCCACTGGAACAGCTGTTGGAAGACAGATGGTAGCCTCCCGTCAAGGCCATCCAGCGTGTTCTTTAACGTGCACAGGGTATGGCTCTCCCTCACACGGGGCCACGGCTTAAGATCCTATCCGACGGACTGCCTTTCCAAGCCTATCGGTCATTGGGAGCGAGGCAGGAAAATATGTTGTTCCCTCGTCAACGCTGTCGTCTTCAAGTCCACAACAGCAACATGTCTTTTTCAACCACTTACGCGACACTCGCAGGAATCGGCTCAGTACACTATGCTCATCGTTACTCATCTTTGCAATTATTTTATAGCATTCAAAAACGCACTACCTTACGCCAAACCAAGTCTAATCGACTAAAAATTCTTAAGAAAGCTAACAGTTTTTTATTGTTTAATTGTTATTTTATTAGATTGTTTCCCATTTGAACAATCAGGGCCTTCATTTGTTGCGTTTTCTGAACATTTTGATGTCACTGGCAGGAAACGACGAGAATTACTTCCGTGCAGCGCCGTGTTTTGACATTTTCGGATTCTAGGGGGGAGGGTGGCTCAGTCGGTAGCGCGCCAGGCTCGTAATCTGTAGTTCCCAGGTTCGAGTTCCAGCTGGGTTGAGATTTATCTCCGCCAAATTCCCCGCCCTGCCCACGGTCAGTAGGCAACCATTGGATGGGGCGTTAGGCCATGACCCCGTGTGCTGGAAAACCATACACGCTGCACGTTACAGAACGCTCTGGATGGCCGTGACGGGAGGTTACCATCTGTCTCCCAACAGCTGTTCCAGTGGGTACCCTCCCCCAAACTTCTCTCAGCCTTCGGGGTCCTTGTGACCTGGCCAATTAGCCCAATGTGTGCAAAAAATGTATGTGACATGTATACGAATGATATATATATATAACATTCAACCCGTAATTTTATAAAACAAATTGAGAAAAATCTAAGATAAAATAATGTTTTCTTTATGGCAAAACGCTTTTATTAGGTTAAAACATTTTTTTTAACCTTTATTTTTCAAATGTCCGAATCAAGTATCATCGTTAATTAATTCAACAAAATTTACCTTTATGTATTTTTTTCTATATACTTAATTGCTAGAATATTCAATTTGTGCACAAGGAGTGCATTTCGCAAAAATTACATCTTTAAAAAAATCCCTGTGTCCGCTATATGAAGTTGCGGGTCTTCCGTAGACTAACGGATCTCCCTGAATGACGTCGACAGCCATAATTTTTATTTCCTAGTAACGAGATAAGATGGATTTCGTTGTGCTAAGTATGTAAATGAACATTCAATAAAAGCCCATTAATTTATATGTCATATTATGAAATTTCTGATAAACAGTTTTTTAGGATGAAAATCTCAAATACCTCGAAATTAACATTTTTCGAAGCCGTGATCGTTTCGCTGAACATCGTGGATTAACTTTCTATTAAAAGAGAGACGCCCTCCCCCAAATAGTGAAGAATCAAGATATATATGTGCAATATATATATATATGTGCATATAATATGTGCAATAGATGCACATATTAGGACCTATACCTTTCAACTCCTAACATATGAAAAGGAAAGTTTGGCTGTTTTAATACAATAGCATGAACAGTCATTATAAATTACAGTATGTTGACTGCATTCACTTTAAGTCTGATTCGATTAAACGGAAGACAATAGTTGTTATTACTTTCAAGCAGAATAAAAATCCTGTTTAATTTTACATAAACCTGTGAATATATAAAGATTATGTATGTACGAGAATGTTTCTCTGATCTTATGCAAAATATATGCATGTTTATATCTGAGGTGTATGGTATTATACATATTCAACGGATGTCTTTCTAAGTGCATGACTCTATGCAAACGTGAATGCGATTAACTAAGTTTTTGTTCATATCTGCTTTTGTCACATACTTGTTTCATGTTTCGTCTCTGTACATGTGTTAATTGTATGTTTGTGCGTTGCGTGTACGTGCGTGCGTGTGCGCATGTTTGTGTGTACGTGTGGGCGCGCGTATGTTTGTGTGTATATGTTTTCATGTTTGTTTCTGCGAATGTGTTCATGTCTGTTTCTGTGAATCGGATGTGTTCATTTTGTTTCTATGAATCGTGTGTTCAAGAATAAACATGTTATCTATCTGTCAGTTGCTCGTTACAAAAGAAGTTAACACTTTAAAAAACTTAACAGATTGGCATTATAGCTCTATTAGGAATTTTCAAAATATATTTTTTATCTCATCGAAAAGTCACTAAGCAGATACTAGAGAAAGGTTTTCTAAAGAGAAAGATGTATTTTTTCCTCTTCAATATTGTACACAGTTTTCAGATAGTCTTTTATCATTATTTTACCTTTCTCGATTCAGTTAAGTAGAACGAGTAGTCAATAAAACAGCTTTGCAGGAAAAATCTTTTATTCATACACTATCTTCAGGAAGGTTACAATTATCGACTACTTATTTTTTCGAAGTAGAGATTGAAGGTTTCAAGATCGTAATAAAAGTTACAAGACCACGAACAAATTAATTTAACGTTAACATTACATCTGGAAAGTTTGGGGCCGAGTGTTGAGAGTCACTGGCAACGACAGTTGGCTCTCTTAATCCATAAGATTTAAGAAATAAATGAAAAATTCCTTTTTTTGTTTTATAGGTGCTAATAAAATAACATTGTTTGCATTTTTTAATCATATTTCGAATTTCCGCTGTTAGAGGGTACAACAATCGGAAAATTGAAAACTTCATTTTCTTAGAAAACGAGCATCCCATATTCGCCAGAGGACGATATGTATTCGTATTCTTTTTAAGGGACAAAAAATTGGGTTTTATAGGAATCACTGAAATATTAAGATTCGCATTTTACGAATATTTCAATACTTTTAATTTTCACAGTTAAAGGCCCTAAAGTTGGGAAAGGCAGAATTTTAAAGGGAAACTGTTCACGATCTTTTCTGATCTCAAGATCTGAAATCTTAGTAGCAGATTGCGCATGGTCAAGAGATTTCCACTGAGAAAACGATTTTTCACCTATTAACTTCAGGGATGTATGAAAATAGCATCACTTTGCGTTAAGTGATATAATTATTTTTGAATTTGGTTAGATATTAAATATTATGATTTTCGTTTTGTGAATCATCCATTAGTTCTCATTTCTGCCTTTAGAGTCTGAAATGACGAACTTCATTCTCTTTAAAAGCAAGAGTTCCACATTAGCTAGAAGCGAAATGTTGTTTTCCTTGTTTCTTACTTAGATAATTGAAGAATTATTAATTCAGTATTTGCAGACTTCTTAACATTTCAAGCATATTTTGGTGTGACAATAAAGTATTTCAGTGTTGCCTTATCTCTGCTCTTATTTTTTACTAAAAATTATTTGTTGTTGAAATAATAATAATAAATTTCTAAGTTTGTGCTTAAATGCAATTTGAATGTTTAGATTTCCGATATCATTTGGTAAAGTATTGAACATTTTTGGAGCTAGGCAGAAAATTTGTTTTTGACACACAATTTTGTTAACTTTCGGGACAACGTAAATTCTTCCCGATTCTCTAGAATAATATGACTTCACCTTTAATTTAAACTATTCAGAGTTATTAAAGAGAGATAGTATGGATTTGAATATAAAAGATTTTCTGCGTGTTAGAAGAGAATTATGTGAATAAATATTCATCAAGAGTTTCATCTCTTATTTTAAATTCACATTTTACTATTTTATTTTGCAATCTAATGGCAGGATTTATATTTTTAAAATAATCACCCCCTCTCCTAGACACAAATTCCATACTGTATAGCAGAATGAACCCAGGCATAATAAAGAATCCTTAAAAAATTGCCATCAACTATTTTTTTTTTTACAAAATATAGCTTAAACAATATAAATCTTAATTTCTTAACCAAACAAGTTTTAAGCGATTTCTATTTCAAATTATTATCAACCATAATACCAAGATATTTATAGCTTGGTAATTCTTCTACACTTTAGCAGGTATAATTATTAAAATTTTTGCAGGTAATACAATGAAAGTTTACATTTAATTGTTAAAAGAAGCTCCATTTCAACTGGAAATTAATAAATTTAGTTTTAGTAATATTTATAGTCAATTTATTTAATTTAAACCATTTATTTAATCTAAGCAAATCCTCTTCGATATTTTTTTTTATTTTTGACCGATTTTAACCCCTTATATTAAAGGAGTGTCATCAGCAAATCCAACAATGTCTCAATTTAAACCAAGGGAATACAAATCATTTATATAAATCAAGAATAATAACGGTCCCAAAACTGATCCCTGTAGAACACCTTTATTTATAAACTGAAAGTTACCCTGAACATTGTTTATTAATACTGCTTGATTTCTGTTATTTATATAAGATTTAAACCACTCATATGCATTTCCCTGATTCCTATTTTATTCTTTTTAAATAATAACATTTTATGGTCAACTGTATCAAATGCTTTTCTAACATCCATCATAATGCGATGGCATGGGTTCCTTTATCCACATGCGAGAAAATTTTATTCTGATATTTCAAAACAGCTTGTTCTGTATTTTTACTTTTGCGAAATCCGAATTGATTATCTGAAAAAAAATTAAATTTTTTTCCAAATAATTGACAATTCTTCTTTTACGAGCTTTTCAATTACCTTAAAAACGAGTAGAATTGATTTAGGCCTATAGTTAGAAAAACAATTAATATCTCCTGTCTTATAAATTGGCATTGCAATTTTTTTCAGACTATTTGGAAAAACACCTGCTTTAAATGATATATTTACAATTTTTAACAGTAAATCACCATGATAATTAAACATAATTTTCAATAATTGTACTGTCAGGCCATCGTAGCTAGATTTTCTTCTATTAACATCTAATAAATTTATTGTATTCTTTAGCTCATTTAGATAATGATCCAAATCATTAGATCAACTTGAATCATTTAGATCCACTTGAATCTAAATGTGTCTTCTACATTTTTAACTGAATGTATGAAATGCTCATTCATTTCATGTACTAAATAAATTAAATTAATTAAATGAAATGTGTATAGAAGTATTCTCCCTAGTGCGTAAGTTTTTTTTTTAATTCGTCAGTGGCATTTAATTCTTTTTATTTTTTTAAAAAGTAACATAGCCGGACTAAGGATGTTTCGGTGTATCAGAATCGTATAAACTTCAGAAAATGGATGCCAGAAGAAATGCATACCTGTCAAGCCTCTCGAGAGAGACCGTTTATCAAGTGGCCACTGAATGCAAAAAACCTTAATTAACATATTAATATATAAATTTATTCTATAACAGCTTGCTAGCAATCTAAAAAATGAAAAACAAAAACTGTTATAGCAGTCGAATTTTCAAGAATTCCGTACGAACGATGTTTTAACGACACATTTTCATTCATATGGAATTCTCGCAATTTCATCTTGCGATAAAATATGAACATCCGTAAGTTAAAAAAATAATCTCGTATCTACCAGGTAATGAAGCTACTCGTGAGGGGTTTTGGCATATTTCGCACACATTCTTTTCCAGTAACTAATGCCAAGAAGAATGCTCTCAGCCATCAGCTTATGCTGGGGTGGAGTTGTATTCTTTGCTCTCAGAGCACGCGATTAGCAATAAGCGTTAACAAAAGGAAAACCCGAAAACTTGGTGACCAAAGCTACTGATATAAATATATTATATATGTATATGAGCATTACATTAGTTTCATACTTGGGACAGTTCGTGTTTTAATAAGTTTTGCATTAAATTTTTAAAACGTGAATGTCAGAAGGTCCCTCCACCTATCTAGCCCCCCCCCCCCCCGAGTACGGTGGCACATGTCATACAGACAACTAGTACCGGCCCTGGTTCTCATAGGTAAGATCTCTTAGGTGAGGAACATGGAATCAAGTGTTTAAATAAGTCTTCCACGTCAGATTTCTCTGATTTTATCTTGTTCTGCTGACAAGCAGCGCAAATTTTGATTACTTTTTTGTCTATCTTGATAGTTCTGATATAAGTTAATATCTCTAACTGTTTAGAAATATGAAATAAACCTCTTCCAACCAGATACATGTTCAAAATAGTCCAGTGGCATTTCCACTAAGAAAGAGGAGGCAAGATGCTCGAGTGAAATCGCGGAAATTCTAGAAATTCGGAGATCACACAAATTTGTGCAATGGAACTCGCTTTGACCTGTTCTCTAGCTCAGAACTGATACACGGAGAAGTAACTTCGTGTGGCGGAAAGGCGCTCTGCGCCGAGTCGTGCAGAGAATGTAGAATTGCTCGTCTGGGTTTTAAGTCGAAGAAAAGCAAGCTCATCTTCCGATATCAGCGGAAATAATGGATTTTGACGCCACTCAGTTATCCTACCTTTAGAGGGAGGGAGAGATGGCGTCAGGAAGAGCCATTGTCTCTGACAACTCAAAAATATCTGTACCACAGAATAAAAATATTCGATAGGTGTCCCATCTATCATCGACGATCATATGCCTCTGCTAACATCCAATACCTTAGAGAGCGGAGCAAGAAAATAGTGTCGAAGTAACAGCTGAATCAATATCCCTGTTAACGATAAATAGCTCGCACAGTGCCTGGCGGGAGTGTTTCTTTTCGTAGCCACGTTGCTGCAGTTCCTTTCATTCCCTCTGCAAGTGAAGACAACAGTTTCGAGATGAAGTTTGCGCCTGTCCTGATGTGCACAATTGGAGGCATACTTTGCTCTGGTAAGGAAACACTTTCTTTTTGAAACTAAAGGAACGATGATTCTTTGAAGGGAAGTGATTTTGCTTCGAATTACAATAACTGAGCAACTTTCATGGACTTTTCATAGAAAATTGGGGCAAGAAGCTCTGAATATTGAGAATAGGTCTGCAGATGTAATAACCTGTTTTAACGATACTACGTGCGGGGACTTTTTTTCTGTGGTTTCTGAACTTATTAAGATCTTTGCGTTTAATTGTTAATATTTGGAGAAGTGTTTGTGCATAGCAAATTGGGGCAAGAAGCTCTGAATATTGAGAATTGGTCTGCAGATCATTTTGTGCTTCTTTAATTCTTCGAAATCTGCATATTTGAACCGCTGCTGTCGAACATGGGGCGCTGGTCAGTGGCGCACTGGGCTGCTGGAATACCGAGAGATTTCGCGGGAGGCCAGTCATTTAAAAGATTACCTGGAGGCCGGTCGAGCAATACTTGATCTTTAATTTAAAAAAGTAATGTGCTAAGAACGTAGGTCAAAAGTGGTTAATTAGCTTAAAACGTAATGGATTTCAAGCCTCAGGGCAGTGGGCTAATTCTGAAGAGAAGGGAGGTGAGGAGGTAGCCTTTGCTCACAGGCTAAAAGATGAAGCAGAGCCGAACTTGGATCCTTTCAGGCACTAAGCCACGTTAAGTTTAAGAAGTCCCATGAAACGACAGTTGAAATATATTTCTTTTATTTTGACTGAAGAGGACATTAAAACATGAGACTAATATTTGTGAAAATTATACTAGTATTGTTAAATATAACGATGACTGTGTAAAATTAAGATGAACAATGTTTGCTCGTTACGTAGGTTTATGTAAATATTAACAAAAAAATGCATGGCACAGTAAAACTTTAAAATCATATTTTGAGGCCCCTCATATCGTGAGGGTCAGTTAACTTATGCGTTAATTCTGGCCCTGAGAAGGAGTCAGAGAGAATCATTTCTTCGTTCTAATGAGCTCCGTTTTCCTCTACAAAAAAAAAAAAAAAAAAAATCTTCACCACCACAATATATTATTTGATATCTGTTAATATGAAATTTTAATCCTAGAAATTTAATTTTAAATTTAGACCTTTAGCTGTTAAATGATTAAACATATTTGCCCCTTACCCTGATGCTACAAATTGGTAAAGCTTAAATTTAACTTTTAATAAATTTGTTTGTCAGTTTAAACCAAACTGTAGGTTAAAATTATTTATATAGAAACATCAATATTCTAAAGACAGATGAACGTGCAACAAAGCTAGCAATAAAACCAACCATGGTTTTATTGCTAGCTTTGTACCTCAGCGTGAAAATTACGTCACTAGCTTATTGGACAAACTTGAAATATTAACGGTGTTAAAAAAAGAATTATTGAAAAGGTTTCGATTGTGGTTGAAAGTGCACATCTGTGTCCCTTTCACTGAGTTAGTATTAGGTTAATCTACGTGAAGATTGTTCAAGAGACTTGGTAATCAAACCGAAGAGGCAATATGTTAGTCGAGCAAGCGACTTGCTGGCTTTAAATTCGTCATAGCAAGCGTTCATCGTCTGATGTGGGGTAATCTTAATGCATAAGATGAAGCTTATTTCCATTGGAGAAAAGAAGCCATCAGGAAAAGCAAATAGAGTTTAGAAACAACATAGTGTATAAAAATAATTGGTAAGGTTAATCTTGGTAACTTTAGATATTTCAACAAAGAAACTCTCGTTGCTTGTGAAATGTTTAATTAATATTCCATTTGTGATTTGAAGATATATTGAAATAATTTTAGTACAAATATTTGATGAAAAATATAAAACATAATTTTTTATGGTTTAGCTTCGTATTGATGAAGAAAAGGATTTGTATTAGTTGAATTTGCCTTAAACGTATATGTGGTATTATACCTTTGTAATAAATTAGTTCATTTATAATTTTGGTTGCTAAACATTCTTTTGAAATCATGTTCAATTTGCTTTTAAAAATTCATAACAATATATATGTGACAATTTTTGAAATTTAACTAATAATCAAAAAAAAGTTATTTTTTATCTGGATACTTAAACTCAGGCCCGTATCTAGAAAAAAAACAAACAAACGAGGGAGTTACCCAAAATGGTTCGATCCTGTCGGACTTTGATAGATGTGATGATCTGGGTTCGGATACTGTCCGACTGGGCCAGATGTGATGTCTTCCCTTCTCAGATCTATGGAGACTGAGGCAAACGTCGTGGCCGCCGGAGGACGATGCGATTGTTGATTAATAATTAGTTCACCCTCACTTCGGTGAAATTACAGGTCCGTGGGTTTTTAAGCCCGTGCTACTGCACACCTTTAATGAAACTGGTGTTGAATGATGAATAACAACAGTCCATTAATTACTGCACGAGAGTTAGATAGGGACGACACAGTTTTATTTATAATATATACAGCTACGTGCTGGGAATGCGCTCAACTCCGTGGGTCTTTGCTGCTTTACTGCTGCAAACATTAATAATGAGGTGGAGAATCGCACGCTTTGCGAATCCTCACTTTACAGACCTCCAAAACTCGGCGAAAGGATAACCAACCTTTGCCTACACTGTGGTTCCTCCTGAACCACATGAAGAAAAAGACAGATTCTCCAAGAATCTCGATTCCCTCTTGGAATCGCACCCTCACTTCAAGGGTTACTTTTGAGAAAGGCAGCGTCCTTTTGACGCGTGTTGAAACGACCTTCTTCGTTTGACAGCTACGCACAAACTAATATGAGGCTATCGTGCGCAGAACTATCGCCTTAGGCTAGTCATTTACGGCATAAAAACAACTTCTGGAGCTGGTTTCATTACTTGCAAGCAGCCTGCTTCCGACCCGAAAATAACAAAGTGAGTAATCCCAGCAAAAACATTTCCAAGAACACATAAAAATATATACAGCAATAAAATACAACAAAAATATGAAATAAATAAATAAATATAAAATTCGAGGGACATGACAGGGGGAGCAAACAAACACATTCGAGCCGAAAAAATGTAAAACGGAGGAGGAGGGGGGGGGGGGGGGGAAGAGACCGGATATCGAATGCAGTATAACCTTTCCCCCACCGTTTTACAGGTTTAAAAAAATCTTGAAAAATGCATAAAATATAAATAAGTTTAATAATTTAGGGGGTTAAGAATAATAATCTTTGGGATCTAGAGGGCTTCTGGAACTTCCGGATCTACGAAGGGAAGGGGGCATTGCCCCCTCCTAGATCCGGCCTTGCTTGAATTATTTCTAACTTCCATTTCTTAATTTCCGATATTGAATTGTATATTTTTTTCTCTTAAAATATTTTCAAAGCAACTTTTTTTTAAGTTTTTATATTGTCGATGCATTTTAACATCATTTTTTATTATAATCTTATGTTGTTAAATTGACCCTTTTCGTAATTTTTCAATCTTCAGTGAGGATTATTCTATGAACTTTAGAGAATATGTGCTCTATGTTTTTTCTACCGATCAGAAACTGTTCTTTAAGCCTTCTATAGCGGAAGGGCTTTCGCCATTTATTGTTAAATTGTGAAATATTCAAAGTCCAACATTTAGGCGTTTTCTGCTCTACTAAAGTGTGAGACATTTATTATTTTTTCTTTCTGCGCATTTTCATCGAAATTTAACTGATTTAGTTTCTTGCGTTCAAACAGCATGTCATTTCTTCAATATCTGACCTTTCAATTTATGCAATTTCTTAGAATTTATCAACAAGTCGTGTGATTCTGAAGTTTTCTAGGTAAAAAAAAAAACAGGGCCACCGGTAGCGGATTTGTGAGACAATCTATGTTTCAAAATTAAAATGCAAAATATTAACTGATCTAATGCACATTAATATCAGTTAGTGCGCCAGCAAATTTACTGTCCTTAAAGAATTGAGCAGAAAGCAGTTCTCAATAGAAGTCATCCCACTCTTTAGTGCTCATCACTCCAGGAGATGTGATGGTTAGATAAAGTGTTCAATAAGTCTGTGTTCTGTGGCTCCTAAGGAAACCAAATCAATCATCATCAAACAGTTCCAATCAAGGAATTCATTTATAGAAATCTGAATGTTTGCTCTTCCTTCTTCTCACCCGACCATTCAAGAGTATAGGGTGCCGCTTGAACTTAGCCTAGAGGAAATTCCCACTTTGAAAACATTTGAGGGAACTGTCCTTTTTTTCACACGTTTAAGTTGTCACACAGAGGAGCGAACGTTTAAGTGCTCTTCTTCTGCATGAAGGGCTTAAGTGCTAAGCACTCGCAACCTAACAGACCTGGTCGCGGTATGATGGTATGGCCAGCATAACTCTGAGAAAATCATTCCCATGTGCTACTCGAGGGCTAACTCTCGTGGTTCAATTTAAGAGTCGGTGGGATGAGTTGAGGATAGGGGGAAGGGAGGGGAGAGGGAGGCAAACCATTAACCTTAAAGAAATTTGTGATTGGTTTACCAGTAGGTTCCGGGAATAGCGTCCCAAAAGGTCCATTCTTTCATTCATTAGTAGATAGTGTTAGTTGTCCTATTTCGCATACAGCAGTCGACAGTAAACATACAGAAGAAGCAAACGCTACATAAAGGTAAATATGAAATTTAGAAATGTAAAATTTATTTTTCTGCATATATGCATTAGTCTATTTAGCAATAGTTTAGGAATCTTGTTTTACTACGAAATAATTAAATTTAAAAAATCTTAAATATTCTCTGTTCAGCCTTTTATATTACCAATTACATACAAAGCTTATTCTTTACTTTTGCTCTCATTTTATAATATGGAACTCTAATTTTTTTTTAAAGATATACTTATGGAAAAATCTAAAAACGCACTTTTATTAAATTTAAAAATAAATCTTAAAATTTGTTAACTTAACATCTCATTATCCTGTTTTGTGGGCTATATGAATTTGTGAAAAAGCCAAATATAAGGCCAAATATATGCCAAATATAAGCCCTTGAATATATTTGGCATATATGCCAAATATTTGCCCTTGAAAGTTTTAATTCCGTAATTCTGAAGTAAGTAAAAAACACAAAATCAGATTTACATCATATAACAGGAGCAGAGTATAAAAATTTAAAATGTTTTTAAAAGTAAGAGTTTCTATCGAAATTGGGGTTTGAAATCGTGTTTGGGGTTTGAAATAGGGGTTTGAAATCGTGAAAAATTGCACATTTATTCTCCTTCCGTAAACGGAGTCTATATGCTGTAAAAGTGCATTTTAAGAAATTTCTCTATTTTGCAATCGGTAAGCCTCTACGTGTCCTAACGTTATAAAGAAAGAAGATAATAGACATTTCAATAGAGTAATAACTGTTTAAACCATATATTTTTATAAGAAGAAACCTTCAGTTTCTCGCTGTGTAATATAAAATATTGGGAACGATACGTCGACGACATACTGCTCAATCACGACGAACATAGTGATTTCGTAACACATTTGCAAAGGGACCAAAAACAGATCTGACCAACCATTAAATTTACCACAGGAAGCGAAAAACAAGAAAATCTACCTTTCTACGTCATGTTATTACATCGCCGAAAGCATAAATTTGATATACAGGCATATCACAAACCTACGGTACCAACGGTATTAATGCCATACAACTCCAGTCAGACTAAGATTCATATAAAGCAAACCATAAAAACAGCTTTCCTGTGAAAAATAAAACATACGTCACAACCAATAGAATTTATAAAACAGAAAAAAGAAATATTTTCGAAGTGGCTCAGAATGCAGGGTATACTAAGAATTTGATAAATATATTGAAATATTAGCTACAAAAACAGCGGATAAACCCACCTAACCTCTCCCGGCACAAAATGAAGATAAAAAAGAAATAAAATACATGAAAAGCATTTCTAATATACCCTGGCTGACTAATACTATGCGGAGTATAATGAATCATACGGATACAAAGTACCGGTGGCAAATTAAAACCGACAGAGGTCCAAAACTCAAAATAGGGAGTGTTTACAAAATTCCAATGAAGACCCATAATGCGCAGCAAAATAAACCCTATTTCGGCAAAACAAAAAGAACAGCAAAAATACGGCTCAAAAGACACAAGAGAGATATAAGAAAGGGAAAACAGAGATCGCTCCGTATAGAACAGAGAACAAACATCTGACTTTGATAAAGCAAAAATTATCATAGCACTGCCAACAAACTATCAGCTAAACATCGCAGAACAACTCATATCAAAATAGAAATCAATGTTGCTATGACTAAGTATATCAAATCCCCCCCGCCATGGAAGTTTTTACTTGATCAGCATACAGAAAATATAAAATACCCAAAAATCTAACAACAAAAAAAAACAGTTAAATGTTTCGAAGAGTAATAATGCCAACACACAACAAATAGACGGCAGACCCACCCCACAACAAAATGATGAAATCTCTGCAAATAGCATCAACGCGGCAGCAGAAGGAAGAAATGCACGCACCAGCGATGTAGCTACACTACAACTGCCAACAATCAGTGCTCATGCGATGGCCACGCAGTTGGTCGAAAACGATCAGGACTTTTTTGCTCTCTGTTGTATACGGAGCAAGGAATATTGTGAATGAAAAAACCAGTTGAGAAGAGCTAATGCGAATTCCCACCTTACCGTTATTTACAACAGTGAAAATAAAAACTGCTATGTCCTTTAAAAAAATCTGCACGGTGCACAACAGAACATTACAGTCCTTGGTCTCATACCGGATATTTAGCGTTGTAATAAACCTTGAAACAAGGAACCTCCAACCCCACAACTAGGAACAACTCTGCTCTGAAGAACTGGATTTTGGCACTATTCTGAAACAATGTCTAAAGGTATTTATTAACCATGTATTTAGCCAATGCAGGTGTTTACCTTTAAACTGCCCTACAGCTTTAATAGTACATTATCATTAAAAATGTCTAAATATTTAGTGAAAAGCTGTGAAATACTTTGCTTAAACAAATAGTTTGTTTAAACAGTTATTACTCTGTTGAAATGTCTATTATCTCCTTTTAATTGTTCAATGTTTCGATCAATTTTACGATCACGAATTTTTTAATTAAGAATATGCTCAAGACAGCATATTTTGAAATCCCAATTTCATTATGAGAGTTTAAATTTTAAAATCTGAGAATCTCTTTGTTTAACTTCCCATTGCAATGTTTTCCTACAACGAATATCTTATAACGTTGAAAATAACTATGTATGTTACGAAATCACTACGTTTGTCGTGAATGAGCAGTATGTCGTCGACATATCGTGCCCAGTATTTTATATTACACAGTGAGAAATTGATGGTTCCTTCTTCAATGTGCCTAACAGCTGTATCTACCAAAACGATGAAACTGAGGAAACCATTGATACACCATATTTTTCCGTTTATTTGGAAAAATTAGTTGCTGTTATGTATTGGAGTGCTTTTATTGCTTCACATGTTTTAGGGTTCGGAACTCCATTGTAGGGTTTAATCCTGTTTCGCATGATCTTGATGACTTCGTTGACCGGTTTGTTTGGAAATCAACGCCACTATGCCTAGCAATGTCATTCTGTAATTTGGTTGTATTTCCATTTAGAACGAATTGATAATATATTCCGTGGATTCATAAAATTGTTTCAAGTATGTCTATATATAAGGCGTTTTCCGAATTTACGGAAGGTGTAAGGTGCTTGATGACCAAGGGTCGAAATGGTATTCCTTCATTGTGTAGCTGGACTTTAACAAATAGCTCGGCACAGCCGGGTACATTGGTGGCTAAGGGGTAATATGCATTTGTTTTGACAACACTTCGTGATTTTTGAACTTAGACAACTGTTTCACCATTTTTTCTGTACGTTGTGTGTTCGCACGGGTTGGCAGTTCCCATGGTGTGTCAATGGGCTCACCACTTCAGCTGTATCTTTCTTTTAATAGATACAGCTTCTTTATAACAGCTGTATCTTTCTTTTGATAGATACAGCTGTTAGGCACATTGAAGGAAAAAACACACACTAATTCGTTGTGTAATATAAAATATTGGGCATGATACGTCGACGACATACTGCTCATTCACGGCGAACATAATGATTACATAACACATTTGCAAAGGGACCTAAAGCAGATCTGTACAACCATTAAATTTACCACAGGAAGCGAAAAACAAGAAAATCTACCATTCTACGACATGTTATTACATCGCCGAAAAATAAATTTGATATACAAGGCCAATCACAAACCTACGGTACCAACGGTATTAATACCATACAACTCCAACCAGACTAAGTTTCATAAAAAGCAAACTATTAAAACAGCTTTCCTGTGAAATATCAAATACGCCACCACCAAAAGAATTTGTAAAATAGAGAAACGAAACATTTACGAAATTGTCATTGAAAAATATATTTTACTGTAATATCAGAAGATAAAAATAATAGGAAATCACAGATATGCACTTGTTGGTGATATGTTGCATAAATATTGAGGAAAAATTGTCAACAATTTTGTGACAATTTTCCCTCTGTGCTACTCTAATAAGGTGCAATTTCAGTGATATGCAAGTGTAGCAAAGCGAAAAAAAAAAGAATTTAGATACCTATGATCGTCAGCTACTCTCTAAATACATTATATACTATGATGCCAAGAATCTCTATCGATGGTCAATGTCACAGTGTCTCTCTCTGATTGATTTTTTATGGCTTGATAGAGAAGAAAGACAAGATCTAGATATTACCGCTGATGATTCCGATAAAGGCTACATATTGGAAGTCAATTTAGATTACCCAGAATCTCTCCACGACGAGCATAACGATTGCTCACTAGCCTCTGAAAAACTTCAGATTACCAACAGCATGCTGCCTCCATATTGCCAAAAGCTTGTTAATAACCTTAGAATAAATACCAACCAATCAGTCGTGAAACTAGTTCCTTATCTGTATTCTAGATTTTGTGAACTTGCCAAATATTTTTATAGAAAAAAATTTCACGTGAAATTTTTCCAAGTCACATCGGATTTTGCACAACTCAACTGTATCTAATTCTAATTCTAATTAAAATTCTAATTTTGCCAACTACCTAGATATTGTCAAATTGCTTCCTTTTTGCAAAATTTCCTAAATTTCACAGAAAAAATCCCAAGTTTCACATTTCTCCTGAATTTTGCAAAGTCACTCTGAATTTTGCCAACTCCCCAAGATTTGCCAATTCTTCTAGATTTTGTCAACTCGCCACAATTGCACAAGAAAAAAATTCCAATTTTTATATCTCACCGGAATTTTGTCAAGTCACTCGCAGTTTTGCGGAATCCCCAAGATTTTGCCAAGTTCTCATTATCTTGCCAACTGTCCTGAATTTTACCAAGTTGCCTCGATTTTGACAACTACCCTAGATTTTGCCAAGTTCTATAGATTTTTCTATAACTTCCTTTAGTTTTTCAAAAAAAAGGTAAACATTTTCACAACTCACCTGAATTTTACAAAGTTGCTTCGAATTATGCCAACTCTGATTTACTTTGTGGAAAGGGCTCCCTCCCCGTCCACTCATAGCTACGTCCCCTGGCGATGAGCTGCAAATGAGGATGTGTATGCAGATATGAAAAAGGATATAGACCATTTCAATACATCTGTTTACCCTTCGACCACTTCCTGCATAGCAAACCTAATAAAAAGGCACTGGGATAGATGAAAGGTGAACGTTCAGGAGTGCCAACAGATCAGTTTGTTGGCTTGAAAGGCAAGATGTACGCTATTCAGAGTTTACAAGAGAAAAGGAAGACAGGAAATGGGGTTCCCAAAATGCATTGTAAAAAGAACCTTTCGTCACAAGGATTGTAGAGGCTGCTTAATAAGCAAATTACCTTATCGAGTAGATTTGACAAGGATTCAAAGTACCAACCTCCAAACTTTGTCACTATTCGATGACAAAAGATATACATATATTAGAAAATCGTTATAACACACTTTACTGGACAATGACAAAACCATGTCCAAATAATATCAACAGAAAACTAGTATTTTTGCTAAACATGTACACTGCGATTTTTATTGTTTGAGTTATAGGTTATTATGTAGAAAAAAAAATGATGATTCTATCTCAATGTATTGATGTACAATTTGTATGTAATCCTTCTATATGTAAAATTATTAACTGTAATTACCATATGTAGAATGAAAACCATTTCCCCTGTTAAGCTGCATTTTGTAAGCAGTCTGTAAAATATATATGTAATGAACGCAAAAATCATTTTTTTGAAATGTATGGACAAAAGACATTTGAAATGTATGGTAGCCTCTTCAGTACGTGCAAGTTTGTAAGCATATTTCACGATGTTAGGAACGTGATCTAACGTCCACACCTTTTCGCTAGGTAGAGAATGAAAGGGTAGGCCTAACATATATTTAGAAACGTAGTTGACTGTCTTTTTGTCCTTTATCGACAAACTTGGTAATGTCGAAGATTGAACCGATAGACACCACATTTCCCGTTCCGAGTTACATATCCAAGTTCATGCACTAGGAATTGGTCTTTTACACGAAACGCGTCGAGATCTAGAACCATACAGATATTTTGCATGTTTGCATTCTGAAACTCACCCTAATTCGTAAACTGTTGAAGGCAAATGCTTGACGACTTCACACAGGCACGACTAGAGACGTCTCTGACGTTTATGTCTCAGGGCCTGAACGACGTTCTGCGGTAGACCAGGTTTCAGGCGGTTTCATGACCAAAGGGCGTCGTAGTGTTGTAGGTGGTGGTGGTGTGTCATCGTCCACAAGAACGGCCTGGAGCATAGGACCACTAGGTCCAGGACGTAGCTTCATTCTAACAGTTGGCGTCGGTGGTGGTGGCGGAGGCGGCACAGCCACAGGTCGATGTGACAACCATCGGATACGCGTCCTGCAGTGTTGAGGGTCACTCTCGTAGCCGGAATCCTCGTCACTCGTCCAAAAACCAAAAACCATGGTAATAACTATAACACGTAGCTCAGAATAAATGCTAGACCTTTTTCCGTCCGTTATATACAGCCAGAACCATGACCTTTACACATCCGCTAACTGATAAACACTTGTGAAAGACATGTCAACACCGCTTGTGCGCATGACCATGACCTTGGAGGGGGGGGGGGGTTGAAGGTCTTTGGAAAATTACGACTAAAATCGAGGGTTTTTCTAAAAATAGTACTCATTATATACACCAGATGGCGCCACGGGTTAAAGGGGGGGGAGGAAATTTTAATAAGGGGGAGTCAAATATGAATTATGAATATTAATAAGGAGTGCGACCGGGTACCATATCCCATTACAGTTGCGACATAGGGGTCAAAGTCCAAAGTGGTCTCGCGCTTGGGGCCGGTGACGTCATAGGGGGAAGCACTGTGCGTGGGGGGTGACCTATAATGGGATCACACTACTTATGTATGCTATGCAGGAAGTGGTTTACATGATAATCAGATGTGTCGAAATGGTCTATATCATAGCAGTAGTAGATGGGGCACTTGCGCGAGAAATGACCTTTGACCCCTGAGCCGCAGAAAGTCCCTCTGATATCGCGCTTTCGACCACGCCCCTTTTTCAGAAAGTCCAGCGATTTTGCTGTTCGTGCGCTATTTCTAATTCTGACGTCATCACCACAAACTCCTCCGATATTGTTCTTTCGCCCCCTTTTCAAAATGTTCCCGATTTTTGTTGATAGTACCATACACCCCTCTAAAGACCCCCTGGTTGACCCACCCAAACCCATTGTGAAGTAAACAACTCAAAAAGTCCCAAATATTTCCAAGTCCGGCTAACTGCAGCGCCCTCTAGTATCAGTTTTATATGATTTACACGTTGATGAGTCTACGCATTGGGAATTAATTTTATTTTTCTTTGTAAACCACATTAGGAATTAATTTCATTATTCCTTGTAAACCACATTGGGAAGTAATTTTTTATTCCTTGCATATCACATTTAACTTGGGAATTAATTTCTATTTCTTGTAAATTTGGAATATATTTTTTACTGTTTACAAATGATTTTTTTTTTATTCCATGTTAACCACATCGGGAATAAATTTTATTCTTTCTTGTAAACCGCATTGGAAATTAATTATTTTATTCCTTGTCTACGAATCATTTTTTTATACCTTGTAAACCACATTGAAAATTAATTTTTTATTCCTTGAAAATGACACTTAGAAATCAATTTATAAATACTTCCTCTCCTGTGGACCACGTTTTAAAATATTTTTTGTTTACAAATGAATTTACTTTATTTCTTGTAGACCACATGGAAAGTAATTTTTTCGTTCCTTGTAAACCACATGGAAAGTAATTTTTTTTCGTTCTTTGTAAATCACATTAACTTGGGAATTAATTTTTATTCCTTGTAAATCACATTTGGGAATTGTTTTATTCCTTGTAAATGACATTTGGGAATTTTGTTTATTCCTCGTGAACCAAATTAGGAATTAATTTAATTATTTCTTGTAAACCACCATGGGAATTAATTTTTTTTATTCCTTGTAAACCACGTTGAATATAAATTTTTTTTATTCCTTGTAAATGACACTTAGAAATCAATTTATAAGTACCGTCCCATGGCCAAGTGGTTAGCGCGCTTGGCTACTGATCCAAGGGACCTGGGTTCGAGCCCTGGTTAAGGCATGGATGTGTGTGTCGTTTTTTTGCTGAGGTTCTGCCATCCTCTCAGACCTTCTACTATGGCATATAAACTGACAGGCTCCTGTCAGACCTCTGTGGCAAGCAGCTGCTTGAGGGGGTATTTTCTTTTTCTTCCGTCCTGTGGACTACGTTTTACTGAAGGGTGGATTTACAATCTGAAAAGTCCTGCGAAACAGACCGTAAATCCTTATACGTTTGCGAAGAGCGCATGACACGAAGGGTGATGGTGGAAACACAGATATTTTATCATTTTAAGAAAAATGCATTTTGGAGTTCTTGAAAATAAATTTGCATTTTTAATTCTTCACTATAATTTCTACATACTATATAATTCAGTCTCTTGGTTTTTAAAGATTTTTTTTTACAAATTTAAAAATCTTGTACTACATATGAATTTTTTTCAGTCGTAAGTTTGAAAATTATTTACTTTTTTTATTATTTCCATTTTTAAAATACTTTTACTACATATTAGTTTTTTTCGTTTTAATATTTTACGTTTTTCAAAGAATTTTGTAGTACATAATAATTATTTCAATTTTATACGTTTTTAAAATTTACATACTTCTGAAAACTTTTACTTCCTTTTATTTTTTTCATTTTTTAATACGTAATAATTTTGCACTATATATTTTTACATTTCAATTTACCGTTTTAATATTTTTAACCATGAGACTATTACTCCTTATATATGTTTTCAATTCGTAAGTTTCCCATGACACGAAGGATGATATTGGACATTGGACCCTTAAAGATAGAGATCAAAGTGTTCTATGTTTGTGGAGAGGATGATTCAGACTCTTTGATGAGTCAATGCGTTTAGCAATGACGCTAAGGGTGTTATTGGACTTTATTCTTAAAGGTGTTATACAATCCTAGAAGTTTGCTTTCCTCTCTGAATATCTTAATAAAACAACTATTAATATTATAAAAAAAAATCCTTCGATACTCTGGAATTATCACGGTCTTAATTCATCCCATTGATTTTAATGATTAATTCTTAAACTCGCTAGTGTTCTGCAAATGTGCGGACGTTGTTTTTTCTTCACTGTCTCTAGATCATTTGTGTTTATCATGCTTTATTGGGGCCATCATACTTTATGTAGCCCTGGAGAAATAAATATTTTATATCGGTAAACATTATTTTACACTACGAATCATACTCTTGAATTTAGAAAAACCTAATAAATAGTGTAAATACTTTTATTCGACTAGTAAAACTGTAAGCCGACCACATTTTAGGCTCCTATTCAACACCATGAGAATTTTCTTTGAAGTTAAAAACGTTTACGTAATCGTATCATACATACCGAACCGGGTATACGTCTTACTTATTCACAGACTACTCACTTACTCTGTAAAACACTGACTTACTCACTTACTTACATTCTAAATCGCTAACTGACTGCCTTATTCATTTTCTTACTCACTCACTAAATCACTTATTGCCTTATTCATTCACTTTTTTATTTACTATGGCATATAAACGGACAGGCTCTTGTCAGACCTCTGTGGCAAGCAGCTGCTTGAGGGGGTATTTATTTATTTATTTACTTTGTAGTGCCCACATTTGTTTTAAATCGTGGACACGACTGTTGGCGCGGAAGGTCTCAGACACCGATATATAATCACTAATGCCAACCTATTTTGCGTCCATTTTGCACTGCCGCTAACATGGATCCATACAACGTGGTCTGGTGCTCCCCAGATGACGGGTAGTACCTGGGGTTAACACCGTTACCGCCGAGGTAAACAAGTCATGCCAGGTGGGTCAAAGATTCACACCTCAGCCTACGCGAGCCAATGAGGAATGCCCACGCGCGGGCTCGGGTGACCTCTACCAGGGAGCCAACGAAGAATAAAACTGAGAGGATACAATTTCTAAGCCTTTTTTTTTTAAGATTCTCGTCTCTGCACTGGAGGAAAGAAGACGTGGTGTCTAATTTCTTTCAGAGAATTAAAACACGAATTAAATAGATTTTTATCAATAAATTAAAATTTTTTTATAAACACCTACTAACAAATTATGTAGTGCTGAGTGTGAATATGAAAATCCCAATGTTATTATGAAATATTCGAAATGAAAAAAGTTCAAAATTTTAGTAAAGAGAGCCAATTATTTAAGGTTGAAATTTTTACTGAAATAGTATATATAACAAATGCAAAAGATGTAACTCTATTAAGATTACGGAATAAAACTGAACTAAGGCGTAAAATGCTATTATTATGTATTATTCTCACCTGCAGATAAGATGTTATCTTTGCAGAACATTGGTAAACGGAAATGATTTATTTGAAAATGTTTTAATAATAAATGATTTTAAAAAAATTCATGACTACATTCATTTCAATAGAATGAATGCAGTCCTGCATTCATTCCAATAGAAAACGTGGCTTCAGCAAGAACTGCACTTGTTGCTGCTGCAAAAGAAGACTTCTGCTAGGTGGTGGTGACCTCCCCAGAGACTGTAGAAGTGAGCGGTATTTTCCCCTGTGCCTCCTTGTGCAACTGTGCTTCTACCAACTAATGAATTCTCAGGGAAGCAATCAGGACTACGGTATCATAGCGTCCATGGGAGAGGGAGCCATCCACGTGGTACAGAAGGCGAAATCAAAGCTAGTCTCAAGCCCCCACCAATATTTGCTCCTCCTGATTGGTTGATGCTGACCAATGCCAATGATGCTGACCAAGGGGCAGATGATACTGAGGAAAAACACTCTGGTAGGGGCAGAAAAATTTAGAGTGCTCCAGAGAAATAGAGACAGGAAAGTTTGAGAGCGTGCAAGAATTCTTGTGTCTTATAGTTCGCTCTCAGAGAGCTGATGCTGTGCTGAGAAATTGTATTGTTTGTAAAATCTGAAACCAGGAGTTTGTTGGCCAGGAATGCCATAAATGCTAATTTTCTTATTGTTAAGCTGGTTGAATAATTAACATTTTTTTTAAAAAAATGCAATGCGATGCACAGAAAGAGTTCAGGGGGGAATTACAAATATGATAGTTCACTTCGCCGTGAGTCCCGTTGGAACAATGCACCATTACTCCGAAAAGATGCATGTAATCGGTGAGACGAAGTAATATCCGACTCCACCTTCACATCATAATACTAACATTCCTCGATTTACCAACGTAATTCATTCCTCCAACATGTTAAACTAACTCCAACTGTTAGTAATGAGAAAAATCGTCAATCGTACAACTATTTCCCATTAATTTTAATGTAAAAAGTAACGACTGATTCTTGGGCTCCAGAAATTCAATAACTTAGTTCCCATGTATGCTATAATATTCAAGAACCATTCAAATAAAAACAACAATACTACAGTAGTTTATGTTAGTTATCAAAAACTGCAAGTACCCAACAGCAACTATAATCTTCTAACTGTATTTAACCAAAAAAGTACTTTTTTTTGTATAACTATCGCTGATTTTTTTAGATAAAAAAATCTGAAATGCATTAATACATAGACATTAAAAAGGATTCTTATTTCGGTTTTTATCATCCATTTGACACTCTACACCCAAAAAGATAAAAATTAAAAAAGCAAGTTCTTGAAAATCACGTAAAGAAGTCGACAACGTCTGCGTGGGTGGGGGAACTGGTGGAAGACTTTCACCTCATAATAGGAAGGTATGGAGCGTCGATTCTCATACGTAGGCTGCTACGTTAATTATTAATCGCCGAAGATTCATATAGAACTGCGTCGAGCAGTTCGATTTGGAAATTGTTAAGTAACATTTCAAAATAGTATAGGAGTAGTAAGAGTTCGTTACGTCACTAATTTAGAGATCATATCCCATCTGAGCTAAAATATTTACATACAATTCGACACCTTGTTTGTTTAACGTTCAGTACATCAAGATTAAAATCTCCTACTAATATATGATTATGTGTTTTAACAGTATGTTCTAAAAATTCATGGAAATTAATTAAGAAATGGGTTGGTGACCTGCATAAGGCTAATATATTGTTACGACAGATGAACGAAAAACACTGACTTATGACATAACGTGACTTGAACGCTCGTGTGTGCTTCTTCGTGAGATTCAATTTAGCCAACGAATTAGAACTTAGAACGATTCGGAAGAATGAAAAAAAATAGAAGTGCAGTGTGTTAAAGTTGTGATATCTGAAATGACATTCAGATGGTCTGAATAAGTGCGCTAAGTGAAAATAAGAAGTATATTTATTAGAGTGTGCACGGGTGTTTGTTTTCTGTTGTTAGTAACGGTTAGTGAACTAGCACAGGACGAGAGATTGTTTACGTCTGAAGGTATTCAAGTGACATGGTAAACAAAGTGAAGAGTTCACTTTGTTTACCATATTTTAGTAGAACAGACAGAACTGATAACTCTGTAAAAAAAGGTTAATGACTTATGTATGATAGTAGTTAATTTGTTTATAAGATACTTCATCGATATTTTTGTAACAATTTGCATTGCATTGCAATTGGTTTGAAAATATAGTTATTAATACTCACGCTCAGTGCCTATCCATTTTAAAATTCACAACAATATTATAAATTGTTACGTCTTTTATAACTCTCAGATATAGCGTTTCTGCAGGCAGAATATTAATACTCATTTTCTCAACTGATATTGTGTTTCTGTAGCAAACAATTATTCACCGTTTCCCTTTCTTGAGAGTATCATCAAAAATTTGCTCAAAGTTGTAAATTTATAGAAATTTTTTCATCATTAGTAATGTTAGTTTCGGTTGAAATTATTATGTCCAGGTATTGTATGAATTATGCAATATTAACATTAAAGACATCCCAGTGTTTTCTTAAGCTCCTTATGTTAACGTGTATTAAACCCAGAGAGTTGCTGTTTTTAAATTTTTTTGCATGTAATGAAAACCAATTTTCTGCTTCAGTGATATTGTTAACGTATACATTTCCTTTGGCATCGACATCAAGGTAATTTAGTTCACTAAACGTAAAGGCTCAAAAGAAATATAACTAAATAACTTAATAAAAGAAAATACCACCAGTTAACATTTTTACATGAATTATTTTCGCTCCTTCATTTCTCCTCAGCATGATCTTACCATTTGTACACCACACATAAGTTTGTAGTTTTCGCATTAGCCAGTGTTTTCGTTTTCCAGAAAATTTCCCTGTTGATCGCTGTTTGGTTTTCGTTCACATAAATAGGAGATTCCGCATCGTCTATTCCCAGGTTCGAGTCCCAGCTGGGTCAGCGTTGAGATTTATCTCCGCAAAATTCCCCGCCCTGCCCACGGTCAGTAGGGGACACCGATGGGCTTGGAATAGGCAGCCGTCCGTCGGATGGGACGTTAAGTCGTGGCCCCGTGTGCGGGAGAGCCATACCCTGTGCACGTTAAAGAACACGCTGGATGGCCTTGACGGGAGACTACCATCTGTCTCCCAACAGCTGTTCCAGTGGGTCCCCTCCCCCAACCTTCTCTGAGCCTTCGGGGTCCATGTGACCTGGCCATTTAGCCCATGGTGTGCAAAAAAGTGCCGCTCAGAGGTAAAACAACCAACCGTATCGTCTATGTCAGTTTTCGTAGTTGTGAATTTGTTCCTTCGTTTGGCCATCCCCTATCTCTCTGGAATCTTGATTTGAATTGGGCTGTGAAGACTGCGATTTTTGTCTTATTTCTTGACGGCAATCTGTGTATGGCTTCAAGGTTTTGCTCATTGAACTGTTCAATTTTCTAGGTTCGCGATATTTTTGTCATTAATTCCTTTAAAGTGCCATACAATTCGATGTTTCGATTTCTTCCGTACTGATCGAAATCGTTTATGTGTTGTTCCATTTGCATTATTTTCTTTGCTAGCTCTGTGTGCAAATTCTGAGTAGCCGTAAGCGTTTTTGCTTGTTCTGTTTGTATATTCTCCTGGTCTTCCAGTTTGCTTAAAATTATATCGTATTTTTCCGAAAAAAATTCGACAGCTTTCCTTAAATCCTTTACTTCGATTTTTAATTCTCGGATTTCGAATCGAGAAAGTCCCAAATTCGTTTTTCTCAAGTTGCGAATTGTCTCTCATTCCCATGTCTAAGGTCGCTTTTCGATTTGTTTTCTTTCTGTGATTCAGTTAATCTGAATGGTTGTAACCTTGAACAGGTGTCACAGTTTAATTATCTTGGGAGCTATGAAACAGATACTGGTGATGTGCCGCATGAGAGTAACAGACGGATAGGGATTGCTGCCGGGACTTTTAAGAATCTATGAAGAGTGTGGAGAAATAGGTGTATACACCTAACGACTAAAATTAGACTGTATAAGGGTTTGGTTGTTTCTAGCCGGGTAAGGCATGGCTGTTTGTGTCGTTTTTCTGCAGAGGGCCTGCCATCCTCACAGACCTTCTACTATGGCATATAAACTGACAAGCTCCTGTCAGATCTCTGTGCCAAGCAGCTGCTTGAGGGGGTATTTATTTTTATTTTTATTTAGGGTTAGTTATGGTAGTAAAACATGGACACTTTGTTAATAAGATAACAGAAAACTAGATGCTTTTGATTCCAGATGCTTACACAGTATCTTGGGCATTAGGTGGCTCAACTTTGTAATTAATGATGAGGTTAGGCAAAGGAGTCGGCAACCTCCTTTAAGCAGCATATCGTGCAGAGAGAAACTCCGTTGGTTTGGCCATGTTGCCCATATGGATAATTATAGATTGGCGAATAGGGTTATGAACAATGTGCCTAAAGGCCTCAGAAAGAGGGGGAGACCTAGGATGCGGTGCGCAGACAATGTCAAACAGGACCTTGTTAGAATTGGTGTGCAGAATTGATATGCAGCAGATGTAGCTCAGGACAGACTTGCTTGAAGAACTAAATTGCCTGGTCTGGTTGGACCTCCGTAGACCATGGCTGCTTGAGGAGGATGATGATGAACTTATATTCGCAACACAACCACGCATTCTTGTTTTCATAATTTTTCCCCGTTGTGCCCGAACAAATGAAATGCAGTTTGCCTTTGCACCATTGCAAACTATGCATTCAGTGTTAAGTGTTACTGCTTCTCCACATCTGTTGCAAATTGAAGTCATTGTTGTGATCGGAAGCGATATGCCTCTGGCAAAAGATCCACTGGCGCAAAAAGCAAGGAGAATCACTCGCGCAACAGGGAGAGTGCAGCAATTAGTTCAAACGTTCGGTGTCGTTGATCTTTGGCAGCACACAGCACAGAAGGCACTGTACACGGAGATTGACATCGGGGAGGGGGCAGGAGCAATAAAAGTTAATAGCACTTACAGGTCCGAAGAGATCTAGATGGTGGTCGGGGTGGTGAAAGATGGCGCAACATCAGGAGATCCAAGAGAGTAAGTCCGATCACGACGAAGGATAGCGAAGACTAAAAAAGACTTCCACAGTTATTTGTAAAATTCGGGAGTTGAAAATATATATTTTTTTTCTTTACGTCTTCTGTTTTTATCATGTTGGACTTTAATTTTATATGTGTTATCAAAATAAATTACTTGTAATTATGCTATATTTATATTGGCTCTATGCCATATAAAAGAATAATTATTTAATATAATTATTCTTTTATAAAATAAAAGAATATTTATTTACCTGGATAAAAGAATATTTATTTACCTGGATATTTTACCTTACCATATAGCTGGTAAGGTAAAATATCCAGGTAAATAAATCTATCTTGGGCTGTAATTAGATGTGTACGGTCTTTAATTGGTATAATATTTTTAGCTATTTAGGATTGAATGCATTCTATTTTTCTAATATTTGTTAAATTGGTACGACACCTACGACAAAGACCTGTGGACCGAGTTATGACGTCAGTATAAGCAGATCTTTAATGAAGATAATTCCTATATATTCCTTTCTATTATTATCATTGGTGCTTATTTATAAATGTACCTTATGTAGAAGAAGAATTATTCGCATTTTTAGCATTATGATAATTGATAATGAATCCAAATAAGATTTCTTCTAAATAAGGTATATTTATTTAAAAATATAATAAAAGAATTAGTACAGAAGTACACCAGTAGTAATAATAGAAATATACATATAGGAATTATCTACAATACAGGACTACCCATGGTGACGTCATAACTTGGTCCACCAGCCTTCTCTTATAGGAGGTGTTGGTTGTACCATGTGTCGTGATGGCATAATTTAAGACGGACTCATAGGTTACTTTATAAAATATAATATACGTGTTGGTATCCGTAATAGGTCTGTAAATGGTAGCTAGGTAGTCACTGGAAGGAGAGATATACACCAATCCCCTGTGCTGATGCATAGAACCGGCCAGGCCTAGCACCTAATGTCCGACCCCGCCTTCTCGTGGTGCGGACCGTTAGTACCTTTCAAAAGAGATACTCTCTTGTGGAAGTTAACGGAAGGGGAGGGCTGCCAGATTAGTGTGGCCTACTGATCTGGACAGCTATGGCTACTTTTCTTTTTTTTTCTACCCTGCTGAGGAGTGGTCAACCACACAGGGTCCTGGTGCTGACCATATAAACCTACTGGACTGGACAGATATATGGCTCTGAGCTTGATTATGGATCCTGATTTTGCTGCACAGGTGGGCTTCTGTAGAGGGAAAATCTTCCGCTGTGTTTTCTGTTTGTTTGTGGGTTGACAGTCCCAAGTGAATAGATTCACAGGATATGTTTATCAGCTGGTGGATAATCCTGAGCAGAGGTCATCGCAGGCACCTGAACTCTTTGCTTCTATTGGCATCGTCAAATTCTACATTGGAGGAAGTCTTCCAGTGTAGATGGCTTCAGCATTTAGTGGTGGGGGAACGGGTCTTTGCCCCATGTCTGCGATTAGGGAGCTGTTTGATATTGTCGGCATTCCCTCTCTCAATAAACATAGTTTCTTTAAACATCCCACTAACCATTTTCTCTCCATAGGTAGTTGGAATGTGAGGACTCTGCACAGAGCTTTTTCTCTTGATGTCCTCACACAAGAATTCCGCCATTAAAATTTAGATATTCTCGGCTTGCAAGAGACCAGATGGACAGATAAAGGTCAGATTCTTAAAAATAATCTTAAATTTCTGTTTTCAGGGAGGGACGACAATAAGCTTCACCAACGCGTGGGTCTGCTTCTCAGCAGACACGCTAGTGATGCTCTTCTAGGATATGAGTGCATTAATGAAAGGTTTTTTACAGCAAAATTTCAGACAAGCGTTAAAGACTTGAATGTTATCTGCTGTTGTGCCCCCACTGAGGATGCCGATGAGGATGAGAAGGATAGGTTTTATGAACAACTTCAGGATATTTTGAATTCGGTCAAGAAAGGAGATATTACCCTTGTTCTTGGTGACTTCAATGCCAAAGTTGGTACTGACTCTGACCTTTGGGGAGGATTAATAGGCCCTTTTGGTATTGGTAGCTGCAATGGCAATTAGCAACGTCTCCTACAGGTAAGTAAACTCAATGAATTCAGAATAATTAACACTTATTACAAACACCGCGACATACATAAGTACACGTGGGTTTCACCTGATGGGCTGCATAAGAATATGGTTGATTACATATTAATTAACAGCAAATGGGCTAGTTCTGTTAGGAATACCAGGACATATAGGGGAGCTGAAATTGGATCTGACCATTACCTTGTTAAAAGTATGTTGCAACTTAATCTTAAAAAGTGTTGTGCTAGGGTTAAAAAATTTACATTTAATACTGAAGCTCTGAAAGATCCAGTTATAGCCAAAGCTTACCATGATAGGTTACTTAGTCATTATGACAGTCATGGTTTGCTTACTACTGAAGTTGAGGAAGAATGGGATCATTTTAATTTTTTTAAATTAAGGTTTTTTTATTTAAGGTTTTTTTTGGACACTAACAGTACTCTTTTAGGAAAAAAGGAGCAGAAGAGCCAGAATTATCTGAGTGATAAGGCACTTGAGCATATTTCGGAAAGAAAGAACTGCAGGAATGTATTTAATCAATACCCTACTAGTCCTAATAGAAAGCATTACAGAGAACTTAATAAACATGTAAAAGATCAGTTAGCTGCTGATAAGAATCTTTGGCTTGATGGTTTGGCTGACAAAGCCGAGGAAGCAGTTAGAGAGCACAACAGCAGAGAGCTGTACCAGATAATTAATGTTTTGTGTTGCGGAAAACGGACAGGTATACAAGGATTGAAGGATAAACAAGGTAAGGTTATAGAAGGGCTAGGCGGCTAGGTGGGCTGAGGATTTCAGTGGTGTTCTAAACAATGTAGTTAGTTCTACTCCCATTGTTTGCAATGATGATAGATGCATTGGTGGCTTTATTGTTGGCCCTATAACACAATCTGAAGTTATTTTGGCTGTTTCTAAACTTAAACTACATAAATCCCCAGGGGTAGATGAAATTACTGCCGAAATGCTTAGAGCTGGGAATGTTTTGGTTACCACTTGGATGACTGAAATTCTGAATGTCTTTTATGATAAAGGCGTGGTTCCTAAGGATTTTACCAGAGCTATTGTTATCCCTATTTTCAAAAAAGGTTATCGCAGTTCTTGTGATAACTATAGGGGTATCAGCCTACTCTCTGTTCCAGGTAAAGTTCTTTCTATGACTGTTCTTAATAGAATTAAGAATCTGGTTGACAGTCAATTGCGTGATGAGCAATGTGGATTCAGAAGTGGTAGGGGATGTGTGGATCAGATATTTTCACTTAGGCAGATTCTTGAGAAATGTTTAGAGTTTCAGAAACCTTTGGTTGCTAGCTTTGTTGATTTCAAAAAGGCTTTCGACTCTGTTGATCGTCATAATTTGTGGTTGATTGTGAAATCATATGGTATACCAGACAAGTTAGTTAACATAATGAAAGCTCTCTATAATAACACTGAGTCGTGTGTGAGAGTTGGTAAGGCTCGTAGCAATTGGTTTAGCATTACTTCTGGTGTTCGACAAGGGTGCATTTTGTCTCCTTTTCTCTTTAGCTTGGTTATTGTTTATGTTATGCGAAATTCACTTCAAGGGAAAGATTTTGGCCTTAAATGGTCTGGAGATACGGAAATTTCTGATTTAGATTATGCTGATGATTTAGCCCTTTTGGCAAATGATGTTGATGAGATGAACTCTTTCATTCGAGCTATTGATGAGACTGGTAGTAAAGTAGGTTTGGTTATTAAACAGAGAGAAAACTAAAGCGATGAAAATTGGTCATGCAGGCTATGATTCAGTTAATCTGAATGGTTGCAGTCTTCAGCAGGTGTCACAGTTTAATTATCTTGGGAGCTATGTAACAGATAATGGTGATGTGCGGCATGAGATTAACAGACGAATTGGGATTGCTGCCGGGACTTTTAAGAATCTTTGGAGAGTGTGGAGAAATAGGCGTATACACCTAAAGACTAAAAATTAGACTGTATAATAGTTTGGTCCTTTCTAGGGTTAGTTATGGTAGTGAAACTTGGACACTTTGTAAACAAGATAACAGGAAACTAGATGCTTTTGATTCCAGATGCTTACGCAGTATCTTGGGCATTAGGTGGTTCAACTTTGTAACTAATGATGAGGTTAGGCAAAGGAGTTTGCAACCTCCTTTAAGCAGCATATTGTGCAGAGAGAGACTCAGTTGGTTTGGCCATGTTGCCCGTATGAATAATTATAGATTGGCGAATAGGGTTATGAACAGTGTGCCTAAAGGCCTCAGAAAGAAGGGGAGACCTAGGATGCGGTGGGCAGACAATGTCAAACAGGACCTTGTTAGAATTGGTGTGCAGTGGCCAGGTGCAGTAGATGTAGCTCAGGATAGACTTGCTTGGAGAACTAAATTTCACGGTCTGGTTGGACCTCCGTAGCCTATGGGCTGCTTGAGGATGATGATGATGATCCGTAATATATCGTAATTTATTTAGTTTCAAAGCACAAAACCTTAATGTGCCGCAGATTTTCCCAATATAGACATTGCATCGGAGGGTATTGTCGAGATGTATTCCTACATATTTTATAGTATGTACTCTGTCAATTTTGATGTAGCTGCAATTTTCTAGCTCAGGAATGGTTCCCCTTTTTTGCGCAGTTTCATTTGTGTGTTTTAGCATTTAAGTTATTTTTGAAACAAGGTGAATGAAAAGTCATTCATTTGGTTTCATTTCTATGCAGATAAAATTTGTAGAGTTTAACCATCGTTTAATAATATTATAGTTCTTTTCGTATATGATTAGCCGCATCTTCTTCCGATTTATTTACATCATGATAAACGATATCATCGGCATAGGAAACATGATACTGTTATAAATTTAACGGATAGAAGCTGAGCGTGAGTTAAAAAAATATTTAGCAACAATAAATTCTAAAATATGATAATTTATTACAAAAGTATGAATAAAAATATTTATGTTCCCTTGGCTGAGTGGTTAGTGTGCTTGGCTGTTGATCTAGGAGACCTGGGTTCGAGCCCCGGCTAAGGCATGGATGTTTGTGTTGTCTGTCTGCTGAGGTCTCGCCATCCTCACAGACCTTCTACTATGGCGTATAAACTGACAGGTCCTGTCAGACCTATGTGGCAAGTAGCTATTTGAGGGGGTATTTATTATTATTTTTTTTATATAAACTAATTCCAGCTAACATCATCATCATCATCCTTAAGCAGCCATGGGCTACGGAGGACCAACCAGACCGTCCAATTTAGTTCTCCAAGCATGTTTGTCCTTAGCTACATCTGCTGCATATGGTCACTGCACACCAATTATAATAAGGTCCTGTTTGACATTGTCTGCCCACCACATCCTTGGTCTCCCCATCTTTCTGAAGCCTTTAGGCACACTGTTCATAACCCTATTCGCCAATCTATAATTATCCATACGGGCAACATGGCCAAACCAAAGGAGTCTCTCTCTGCACATTATGCTGCTTGAAGAAGGTTGCCGACTCCTTTGCCTAACCCCATAATTAGTTACAAAGCTGAACCACCTAGTCCCCAAGATACTTGCGTAAGTATCTAGAATCAAAAGCATCATGTTTACAAAGTGTCAAAGTTTCACTACCATAACTAACCCTAGAAATAACCAAACTATTATACAGTCTAATTTTTAGTCTTTAGGTGTATACGCCTATTTCTCCACCCTCCATAGATTCTTAAAAGTCCCGGCAGCAATCCTTATTCATCTGTTAATCTCATGCCGCACATCACCAGGATCTGTTTCATAGCTTCCAAGAGTATTAAACTGTGACACCGACTGCAACTATTCAGATTAACTGAATCACAGCCTGCCTGACCACATTTTATCACTTTAGTTTCCTCTCTGTTTATAACCAAACCTACTCTACTACCAGTCTCATCAACCGCCCTAATGAAAGAATTCACCTCATCAAAATCATTTGCCAAAAGGACTAAATCATCGACGTAATCTAAGTCAGAAATTTTCGTATCTCTAGCCCATTTAAGGTCAAAATCTTTCCCTTGAAGTGAATTCGCATGACATAATCAATAACCAAGCTAAAGAGAAAAGGAGACAGAATGCACCCTTCTCGAACACCAGAAGTAATGCTAAACGAATTGCTACAAGCCTTACCAACTCTCACACACGACTCAGTGTTATTACAGAGAGCTTTGATTATGTTAACTAACTTGTCTGGTATGTCATACGATCTCACAATCAACCACAAATTATGACGATCAACAGAGTCGAAGCCTTTTTGAGATCAACAAAGCTAGCAACCAAAGGTTTCTGAAACTCTAAACATTTCTCAAGAATCTGCCTAAGTGAAAATGTCTGATCCACACATACCTACCACTTCTGAATCCACATTGCTCATTACGCAATTGATTGTCAACCATATTCTTTATTCTATTAAGCACAATCGTGCAAAGAACTTTATTTGGAACAGAGAGTAGGCTGATACCCATATAGTTATCACAAGAACTGCGATCACCTTTTTTGAAAATAGGGATAACAATAGCTCTGGTAAAATCCTTAGGAACCATGCCTTTATCATAAAAGATATTCAGAATTTCAGTCATCCAATTGGTAACCGAAACAGTTCCAGCTCTAAGCATTTCCGTAGTAATTTCATCTACCCCTGGGGATTTATGAAATTTAAGTTTAAAAATAGCCAAACTAACTTCAGATTGTGTTATAGGGTCAACATTAAAGCCACCAATGCATCTATCATCATTGCAAACAATGGGAGTAGAACTAACTACATTGTTAGAACATCACTGAAATGCTCAGCCCACCTAGCCATGATAGAATCCTCACCTTCTATAACCTTACCTTGTTTATCCTTCAATCCTTGGATCCCTGTCCGTTTTCTACCACACAAAACGTTAACTATCTGGTACAGCTCTCTGCTGTTGTGCTGTCTAACTGCTTCCTCGGCTTTGTCAGCCAAGTCATCAAGCCAAAGATTCTTATCAGCAGCTAACTGATCCTTTTCACGTTTCTTACACAAAGCTGTATTTGTATTTTTTCCTTCACACTAATTCTTCCTAATTACAACTCTATTATTCCTTATTTTTTTAAGTTAAGTTATCGTTCGAATTGTTCGAAGAGGTTAGTGACGTAATTCTCACGCGAGCATCAAAATGAAATAGCACATCACGGTCATTGATGCTCGTTCATCCGTCGTAACAGTACTATTTAGTTTCAATTTTGTTAAGTCGCTTATGCTAATCAGAAATAAAAACGAGCCGCTTTTATCAAGGACTTATTTTAGCCCCTAAAATGGATCTTTTTGCAAATCCGAATTTCACTTGACAGTTTTCGTTGTAGGTGTTGGTAATTTTAGTTACTGTTGATCTATTTGATAAGTAGCTTTGAAACTAGTGTAATTCAGTGCCTCTAATTCTATAGTTTTCTAATTTCTGTAAAAGATTGTCATGATTCAAAGTATCAAAGGCTTTCTTTAAGTCTAGAAACACTGCAGTTGGCCTGTCACTTCGATTTACTGCCATGACGACCAAATCAGTAAATTTCGTAAGTTCACTGTACTTTTTTCTCTTTTGGAACAGGTATTGATTTTCATTGAGAACGTTATGCTTATTAAGTAATTTGTATAAGGTGTTATAAATATAACTTTCCAGTATTTTATGTACAGAAAATTAAATAGCAATGGGCCTGTAATTGGTTATAATTGACTTTGTTCCTTCTATGAATATTGGTCGTAAAAGTTTAAGTTTAAGCTCAGTTGGTATTGCAGCAGTTGAAATACTTTCGTTGACTATATCTTTTATGACATCCTCTAATACATTGATGCTATTTTTAATGTATTTTATTTGTATATTGTCATATCCAGGGGATTTGTTATCATTTAAAATTTTGACTATATTCGTAATATCAGTCCTATTTGGGAGGCATATAAATTGAGTTTTATTTGTAACAATCGGTATTTTTATTTTGTTCGATGAGTTTTTGTTATATTTATACCAGTGTGTTACGATTATTTACCTTTTGATATTTTTATGCTCATAATACCAGTTAATATGCGTTGTTTTGATATCGGTTGACACTTTTCCTTTTGATCCAAATATAGCTGCAATGAAAAAACGATCAGCGATCTCACTCAGTGAAATCATAGATTTAGTCATAATTTTTCCATTTAAATTTACATTTATATGGTCGATACTTGTGCGGCATAAATTTTCACTTAATACTTCTTCTCTAGTTACTTCACTAATTAAGAGATAATATCCCATCTCAGCTAAAAATATAAATATATTTCGACACCAGGTTTTTTAACATTCAGTACATCAAGATTAAAATCTCCTACTAATATTTGATTATGTGTTTTAATAGTGTCTTTTAAAAATTCATGGAAATTAATTAGCAAATTATTTATATTTGTACTTGGTGGCCTGTATAAAGCTAGTATATATTATAAATTGTTTCACCTTTCATGACTCTCAAATATAGCGTTTCTGCAGCCAAAATATCAACATTCATTTTCTCAACTGATATTGTGTCTCTGTAGTAATTGATTATTCCCTGGCCAACTAGAACTTGCCGGAAATGGGTCGCAATTGTTTGGTCCCTGTACAGACAATGCAGAACAAAGAGTTATGAAGCATTTTTTGGTATTGTTCCGCGTATAGGTTAATATCTACACAGAACAGCACAACTCTTCGTTTAGTTCATTATCGGTATCATCAAAAGATGCTGATCGTTCTGTATGCATTAACCTGACATTTAATGCATACAGAGCGATCAGCATCTTTCGATAATATAGAACTCCAACGCGATGACTTCGGGGATATGTACAAAAAATAAAAGAGTATTGTCTCTTTCATTAGCCATATTGCAAGTTACTTGACTTGTATGTATTTTCTACTGATCATTAATAACTTACATTTACTGATATATTACATTCATGTTTTACATTTATTTTCAACTTTGTTTGTTCATAGGGCACGGAATAAGCAAGCGAGCTGTTCTTCCGGTCGTTGGGAACTCTTCGACATCTTCACTGCTTCCAGGGTCTTCACTGCCTTCGGTGTCTTCACTGCCTCCGATGCCTTCACTGCCTCTGAATAACGCATCGGTTTTGATGAACCTGGTGAATGAATCCTGTCACACGAATGGTACAGAGGTGATAATGAATATTCAAAAGGTTTGCATTCATATGATTTACATCATTTTTACAATGTCTTAATTACAATTTGCAGCATTCTGTTATGCATAAAATTTCTTTTAATCTCATACTGAGCAATAGCTAATATTTATGATATAGCTAAAAGTTATTTTTATGCGGAAGGTAACCGAAAAAGAATAATATCAAAACACTTGTTTGTTTCTCATTGGCGAAATTTCGTTTTTGTATTTCAACTGGAAATTGGGTCTGTTAATATGAAGTTTTAAGCAATAACGAGATCACGAAATTAAAGTTTATTTTCTCTCCTTTCGTGTGACGATGATTTCGAGATTAAAGAAAGAAAAATAGGCGAAGAAATGACTTTCATTTTTCTTTAAATGTGAAAGTTTGGAGAACTAATTAGTCGAATCTTGCGAGCAAGCCAGTCAGCGCCTTATGTGATAAGGTATCGCCTACGGACAGAAAAATAATACTTCTCAGCAGTGGCGGGGGTGTAACTAATTTTATGGTGGGAGGGGGCACTTTGACTAGCGTAGACATGGCCCTGATGGGAGCGGGGGTGGCTCAGTCGGTAGCGCGCCAGGCTCGTAATCTGCAGTTCCCAGGTTCGAGTCCCAGCTGGGTCAGCGTTGAGATTTATCTCCGCCAAATTCCCCGCCCTGCTCACGGTCAGTAGGGGACACCGATGGACTTGGAAAGGCCGCCGTCCGTCGGATGGGACGTTAAGCCGTGATCCTTGTGCGGGAGAGCCATACCCTGTGCACGTTAAAGAACACGCTGGATGGCCTTGACGGGAGGCTACTATCTGTCTCCCAAAAGCTGTTCCAGTGGGTCCCCTCCCCCAACCTTCTCTGAGCCTTCGGGGTCCCTGTGACCTGGCCATTTAGCCCCATGGTGTGCAAAAAAGTGCCGCTCAGAGGTAAAACAACCCAACAGCCCAACCCATGGCCCTGATGTAGGAAAAAATCTGGGGAGATGACGCCTGATATTGAATTGAACTGAATCTGACTAGGTTGGATTGTTTAACCTCTGAGCACACTTTTTCGCCCACAATGGGCTAAATGGTCCGGTCACATGGACCCCAAGGGCTCAGAGAAGGTTAGGAGAAGAGGAACCAGTGGACAGCTCTTACGAGACAGATGGTAGACTCCCAGCAAGCATGTTCTTTAACGTGCATAGAGTATGGCTCTCCCACACACGGCTTCACACGGCTTAATGTCCCATTCAATAGACGGCGGCCTTTCAAAGCCAATCGGTGTCCTCTACTGACCAAGTGTTATTTTGCGGTAATAAGTCTCAACATCGTCCAAGGCGGGACTCGAACCTGGGAAATGCAGATTTCAGTACTGGCGCATATCGAATGAGCCACCCCACTCCCTAATCGGACTGAAAAGACGTTCTAGAATGCACATATTCTATACTTACAGCTATTCCCATAACGCAGTATTTAGCAATAAATTTCGATGAAAAGAAACAAACTCGGAAAGGAGTTTTGACTCTGTACCGAGGATTAGTTTAATTTAGTATTTTGCCCCTCCCCTATGATAATTACTGATATATATATATTTCTTTCCGCTCTAGTGGCACTTTAAAAACATTTTCGTAAAAAATATGTCTAATACATAGATTTACTGCTTTTTTGACTCCGTTCTGATTATAAATTTATATTCATTGTTTTAAACTGAATTACTCGTAGTAAATTATCAGAAAATGAACTGTAAATAAAAATGACTGGAAAAATAACAAACAAACCTATACTATTATGAGAGCAGTGGGTATCGAACCACAGACCTCTGAGTTGCAAATAAAAAGCGAAAGAGCATTGTTGATAAAACACCTTGTTAAAATGTATTATTAGTACACCTATCCCGCCATTTGCACGGTTACACGGTAGTCAGGTTACACGGTTTCCGTTGTACAGGATTAAAAATGCAAACATTTTCTATTCATACGATTAAGAAAATGAAATCAGCTTCGCTTTACATGATTATAGACTCGGCTTTATACGATATCGATTGAGAACTTTTTTAAGTATGTAGATCTCATCTATATTATGAAGTAGCAATGGTATAGCGTCAAGGGAGATTATTGCACTGTCATCCCCCCAAAAAATCAATTAAATATCCGTTGAACAATTTTAATTGATATACTTTATTTTTAAGAATAAACAGATAATAGTAAATTATTATATTTATTAAAATCGTCGTCTGCAATATACTCTTTACGTTCTTTCGCTCAAACGATATTGTCATTGTCTCGCGACATCTTAATGAACTGAAGCCTGTTTTGAATCTGCAGTGAGATCTGACTTAATACACTGATTTTTTCATAGTAGTAGAAACCGTGTTTTATCTCATTTTAGCAACAAGTTTAACTTTGTAGACTATTACACAGGTTAAACATAACTAATTCGTAAGTGCATTGTTTCGTAAAATATATAATCTTCTGTTTGGTAAAATACATTTTTAAGTATTGGTACAAGTGCTTAATTTATAAATTTATATTCAGTTCATAAGCATTCTGCTTTCAAATTTCGTCTCCAAGTTCATAGTGTACATCTACATTACTAATGAGTAGTTTTCGTGACCATAAAGAAAAGTAAATAAACCTATCCCATTTTTTCCATAAGTCGTTGGTTTTTATTTACACGGTGATTTATCGGAACTTATTCACCTTTTAAATCGACAGATGGGTACATTCCATTGTACAGCAAATGTTCAACATATTTCCTATTTTCATAACTAATGTTTTTCTTAAACCTTTCATACATAAATATCCTTCCTTGGCAAAATAAATAGTTGACAATCCAGTTCAAACACATCTTGTCAAGAAAGTTTAAGATGGCACAGTCAAATGAAGACTTTTGCTGAGTAACAAGATCTTTGACTGTAGGTTGGATTTGGGGAATCAGCCATTCAACAGCCACGGGCTACTCTTACTTAAACCTAACTACTGCAATTTATCGCTATTGCAGTTCAGCACATGCGCATTTGTGCAATCGCTCTAATATATAAAGTTAAGATTTCGGGGGAAGGGGCTACCGCAGTAATCGGAATATTTGCATTATATAAACTAAATCAGACGACGTAGGAATGATTGACAACGTGAATGCTATGATTGTCTACATAACACGTCAAATAATGATAACAGAAAAATATCAGAAATATTCTACGTCGATTTAGATGTGAGAAATAATTAACACTAAATTTGAAATTCGTTTATTATTGTTTGTAATTATCTTTAGTGGGGCAGTGTCCCACAGTTGGCGTGCTTCTAAAGGGAAACTATTAAAATAACATAACGCCTCTGGAAAAGATGGAATCTTTATTTTTAAAGTGAATGAAGTATGACATTTTACGACTTGCAAGGAAATTCGGACTAATGGATATTTCGAAAAATACAAATAGTAATATTTCATTTGTACTTATCCATCCACCCATCCATCCATCCTTCCATCCTCAAGCAGCCATGGGCTACGGTGGTCCAACCAGACTGTACAGTTTAATTCTCCAAGCATATCTGTCCTGAGCTACATCTGCTGCATCCGGCCACTGCACGCCAATTCTAACAAGGTCCTGTTTGACATTGTCTGCTCACCGCATCCTAGGTCTCCCTCTCCTTCTGAGGCCTCTAGGCACATTCTTCATAACACTATTCGCCAATCTCTAATTATCCATAAGGACAACACGGCCAAACTAGCGGGGTCTCTCTCTGCACAATATGCTGCTTAAAGGAGGTTACGGACTCCTTTGCCTAACCTCATCATTAGTTACAAAGTTAAACCACCTAATACCCAAGATACTACGTAAGCATCTAGAATCAAAAACATCTAGTTTCCTGTTATCTTGTTTACACAGCGTCCAAGTTTCACTACCATAACTAACCCTAGAAAGAACGAAACTATTATACAGTCTAATTTTAGTCTATAGGTGTATACGCCTGTTTCTCCACACTCTCCATAGATTCTTAAAGTCCCGGCAGCAATCCCTATTCGTCTGCTAATCTCATGCCACACATCACCATTATCTGTTACATAGCTCCCAAGATAATTAAACTGTGACACCTGCTCAAGACTGCAACCATTCAGATTAACTGAATCACAGACTGCCTGACTAATTTTCATCACTTTAGTTTTCTCTCTGTTTATAAACAAACCTACTCTATTACCATTCTCATCAACAGCTCGAATGAAAGAGTTCATCTCATCAACATCATTTGTCAAAAGGGCTAAATTATCAGCATAATCTAAATCAGAAATTTTAGTATCTCCAGTCCATTTAAGGCCAAAATCTTTCCCTTGAAGTGAATTTCGCCAAACATAATCGATAACCAAACTAAAGAGAATAGGAGACAAAATGCACCCTTGTCGAACAGATACGGATTCTATATACTACTATAATCAGATACGAGATTAAAGAGGCAGAGGTTGTGTTCAAAACCACATAATTTTTTACGAACATTTTTCAACAATAAATTATTTTAGCACAAATACATACGAGCATAAGACGAATTTGTTTTTTAATTACAAATTATGAAGGGTTTCGAAATACTTACAAATCCTCATGCAGCCATGGGCTACGGAGGTCCAACCAGACTATTTAATTTTCCTTTCCAAATATGTATGTTTTCAGCTACAGCTGCTGCATTTGGCCACTATAAACCAATTCCAGCAAGGTCCTGTTTGATATTGTCTCCTCATCGCATCCTAGGTCTCCCCTTTTTCTGAAACCCTTAAGCACACTGTCCATAATTTTGTTTGCCAATCTGCAGCTATGCATAAGGGCAAAATGGCCAAACCAATGCAATCTCTCGCTCTGCACAATATGCTGTTAAAAGGAGGTTGATGACTCCTTATTCTATCTAACCAGATTATTAGTTACAAAGTTGAACCACCTAATGACCAAGATACTGCGTAAGCGTCTAGAATCAAAAGCATCAAGTTTCCCGTTATCTTCTTTACAAAGTGTCCAGGTTTCACCACCATAACTAACTCTATAAAGAACCAAACTTTTATAGTCTAATTTTAGTCTTTTGGTATATATGCTTATTTCTTCACACTCTCCATAGATTATTAATCTTAAAAGTCCCAGCGACAATCCCTATTCTTCCATTTATCTCATGCCGCACATCACCAATATCTGTTACATAGTTCCCAAGATATTAAACTGAGACACTTGCTCAAGATTGCAGCCATTCAAAGCAACTGAAGCACCATCGGCCTGACCAATTTTCATCACTTTAGATTTTTCTCTGTTTACCACCAAACCTACTAGTAGTATCAAGTACATCCACGGTATCCCCATTAGTGTTTTCCCCTATGACGTCACAGACCACGCCCACGTCTGACCACGCCCTAATTAATTACAAATTAATAAACAATTAATTACTAATTAATAATCAATTAATACCTAATTAATAACTAATAAATAATCCAAAATCAATTAAAAAATATTTAAAAATTACTTAAAATTAATTAATCCCTTTATTAAAAAAAACATTTATTTAAAAAATCCTCCCCTTTATTAAAAAACCCTTCCTTCCCCCCTTTTAACCCGTGACGCCATCTGGTGACTATGAGGAGTACTATTTTCGGAAAAAACCCTATTTTAGCTCTAATTTCCCGATTTTTGACTCCCCTCTTTATAAAACCCCCTTCCCCTTTTTAACCCCTGGAGCCATCTAGTGACTATGAGGAGTGCAATTTTCGGAAAAACCCATATTTTAGCTCTAATTTCCCGATTTTTGTCTCCCCCTTTATTAAAAATTTCTCCCTCCTTATTAAAAAACCCTTTTAACCACTGGCGCACTCTAGTGACTATGAGGAGTACTATTTTCGGAAAAACTCCTATTTAAACTCTAATTTCCCAATATTTGATTCAACCTCCTCATTAAAAAAATCCCCCTATCAAAAGTACCGCCCCCTTTATTAAAATTCCATCGCCTTTTAACCACTGGCGCCATCTAGTGACTATAATGTCGGGAAAAAAACCTCGATTTTAGTCGGAATTAATCTTTGATGGGTGGCAACGATCGGATGATGCAAGCCTCAGAATAGTTGCAAGGGTAGCAACCTTGCGCAGAAAGGGATGATGCAAGCCTCAGAATAATTGCAAAACTTTTGAAAGCAGTCACTCACAGAAAATCAACACCAATAAGTTGTATGTTCCCTGTATTTATTCCTTATTAATTAAACACTCATTAAAATCCCCTTTATTAAACCCACCTTATAAAAAGTTAACTCTATTAAAACTTCGTAAACTCCCATCCTTTACAAGTCCACTAAACTTAGAAAATCAACTCCCGAAGTTCTATATTCCCTGTATTACCAATTTAATTCCTTAATAATTAAACCCTTATCAAAAACCCCTCTATTAAAACTTCACCGATCACAAACTCCCATCCTTTACAAGTCCACTAAACTTAGAAAATCAACTCCCAAAGTTGTACATTCCCTGTATTACCAATTTTATTCCTTAGGAACTAAACACTTATCAAAAGATCCCTCTATTAAAATTTTACCAAACTCCTTTGGTATTCACGTTCTTCTGAAATTTTCCAAGTCCGCTAATCAACTCCCAATTTACTAGTAATCAAACACTTATTAAAATTCCATCCTCTTCAAGAGAATGAAATTCTCTTGAAAGAGTGTATGCCGATGGGTGGCCAGCTGTTTACAACTGCTACTGATAAACGAAAATATTTCGGATGATGCTTTAGCTCACATGTTCACCCCGAACGTGACTCGCAAATGTTAGCCTTGAACGTATTGATATATCAAAATTTGATGTATCAAAGGTTGCTTACCAGATAGCGATTGACAGTATATAAGCTCGCACCCCGCTTGCTATGTCATTCCTTTGCTGCTAGTCAGAAGTTTCACTGTTAGTCACAAGTTCTACTCTTAGTTTTGAAGTCTGTCTTTGGTCTCGATGGAGAAAACTACCCTGTCATTCAGTGAAGTTGTTCGCTCTATACTCGTGAGCGTAGGCACCCCATCATACCAAAAAATTATATCATATGAAGAATGCCTGCAGATTGTGATGAATATATTGACTGAAAAAATCTTACAAGCTCTGAGTATCGTGTGTGATGGTGAGAACATCACCATAGAACTGGACGAAGTGGCTCACGAATATTTATGCAGGGTGTGTTTTGCCGAAGAAGCGACATTAAAACACTCTGAAAACATGGATTATAGGGCTGTGGTGGAGGATGCTATGACTTCAATAGAGATAGCTAACATCGCTGAAGTTGTAGCATAGCAAGAGTAAAAAAGAAAAGGTTCTTTTCAGAACCACTTCATTTGTGTCGAAAGGATTACAGATCGTACATTTTCTGTTCACAACTCTTACTTCTCTATCTACACGTTCCTTCTATGTCTCTAAATACAATTCACTGTCTCCCCAGTTAACAGAGTAAATTTTATAGAGCGTTTAACCTTCAGTTAAAATGATAATTTTACACACTATGTTAGGATTAACAACTCTTATAGTGTATTAGTAATTTTTGTTGCTAGGATCCCTCTTCACTTTTAAAATTTAGATCTTACACATTCTTGCAAACCCGACAGTCTTTTCATACTAATATACGTATTTTTATAATCATCACAATATGCGTTTTAATCAACACTTATTTCTTTTAACCCCGCGACTATTGGTTATCGCATTTTTACTAGAAGAAGCACTACTCCGCAGTAACTGTTTAACTGCCCCGCAGAAAATAAAAAATGCTATAGGGTAAAAAAAAATAATAAAAGGAAAAAAATCTGATTTTATTCATAATTATGAAAAATATTGAGGGGGACTAGGGTCTAGTAACCTAAAACACCCATGTTCGGATCCTCATCCCGGACCACGTTTTATTGACGGGTGAACCTTGGATATGCGCTGCTTTCATATCGAGTCTTAAAACATGAAAACCCACTCACAGCCTTGACCACTGCTTTAGAACCCGAAATTTTTAAAAGCCCAGAGACGGTTCTCTGCATTCCCAATTCTACCCTTTAATGATAGGTCAGTGTTTCAATGTAGACTTTTGAAATTATGCGCCCTAAACCTCCAAGATTTGAGCGTATTATTCTCCATTGGGTTGATGCCATCAGATATCTGTGCTTCCGCGTCATGACTTGTCTTGGAAAGTGACTTTACGTTTGTCTCAATTACTCTCAGCCGTTACGCGACATCGTTTAAAAATACTTATTACCGTTGTATCCTCAGTACTGGGAAGTAACGCTACTCGAAGAAAAATCAGCTATGGGGGTAATCATTAATCTACAAGCTCTCGCACAGTTTTTAAAAATAGTCTCTTCCACCATTTATCGGCGAACGTGAAGACGCTGACGAAATTCACTTTACAAGTCAGATGTTTTCATCGGGTAAAGACTGCATGGCAGAATGCTATAGAAAGTAAGAATGCTAAAAGTATAATTCATATGTTTCCGTAAAAAACTTTAGCTCCAACATGAGTTAAAGGAGTAATTCCTGTTCAAAGTTAGTAGGAGTAATTCCTGTTCTGAGTTAAAGTGAGTAATTTCTGTTCTATATCTGATGGGTCGTCATTGTAATTTCTCAGTGTATGAATAAAATATTTTTTCCTGCAATGCTGTTTCATTGTTCTACTTAACAGAATCGAGAAAGGTAAAAGGATCTAAAAAACTGTATACAAGCGTACATTTTTAGTAAACTTATCTGTTTAGTGATTATTCGATGAGATTTCCTAATAGAGCTATAATGCCAATCTGATGAGGTTTGTAAATTGCTAGCTTCTTCTGTAGCAAGCAAGTGATAACATGTTTGATAGATTCATAGAAACACCCAAACACACACGATTCATAGAAACACCCAAACACTCACACACATCCGATTCACAGTAACAAACATGAAAGCACACTCACACACGCAACACAACGCACGCACGCACATACAATTAACACATATACAGAGATGGAAACAAGTGTGTGACACAATATGGAGAAAAACTTAGTCCATCACATGGATGTATGCATACACTTATGTATAACACCATACACCACATAAAAATGAATATACTTTGCATAAGATCAGAGAAACCGTACATACATAATCATTCATAAACAGACAGCTGTTGTCTTACGTTTGCTCGAATAGGATAGTCAACATATTTCTCACTAGATGGCACTGGTTAAACGTCCAAAACACAGAAAATCGCTTTTTTAAACTGATACATGCTTCATCTTCCTTCGAAAGTTCTATCTTTTGTGCTCGTAATAATAGTATATAGATATGAAGAGACACAAGAAGGAGACACGTTTTATGTATCCATGAGTTCACACTGATGTTTTTAAATATTCTTCTCAAGTGAATGTTTGGTTCACATACAGCTGAAATGTAATATTCACATGCTTACACAGAAGAGTGAATGTTGCAGACTTGTATCTTCACTAGCTATGAACGTTTTTGCAAGAAATTGTAACATGAACGTCCTAATACTTAACAAATGAATGGTTAAACCATGGTTACTAACATTCTTGCTGCTTTTCAAGCTGGCACATAGCGCCCTCTGTCTTATCTGTTTTGAGGTGATGAATGCTTACGTTTTCTTTTAGTCTGAGAATGCTGGGTGTGGTGCTTTTCTTTCGCTTCTCTATCACTTCTCCTTTCATTTTCAATCTTACTTCTGCAGTATTGATTGTCTTGATGATTGAGTTTGAAGTATGAAAGACTTTATACGTTAGGTCCTGTAAACGCAAAGTATTGTCTATCGGTTCTGGGAACTCTTAGAATCGCGAGGCATTATGCTTATGGTATGTACAGGAGTAATGCTCCATAGACGGTGTTATTTCCAAACAAGATACATAACATTATCAAAAAACTTGTGTTTTCCCTAACCACTTTCACAGGAACATAGTACCACTTGTTCTAAGAATTCCACACTAGTATAGAAATAGGGAAAAATAACTAAACAGACATATCCGTGTTAGATTGTAGTAAAACACCCTATCTTTGTCGAAAAACTTGTGTCTGCAGCTAACCACTTTCACCCACACTTATGCACATATTCAAATGTACCGAGGGGGCCGGGAACTCTGAAAAGAGAGAGCGCCTTGGAATAACCGTCGAGAGAGCTTACGTTACGTTTAATCGGCGGTTGAAGTCAGTGAATGCAAAGCTAGGTCTCGATTCTGGGGCCCAACCTTTCACGGAAATATTGCTGTTTTCCAGTGAGTTTTCCAAACAAAAGCCGGATTGTCTTCCGTTCGAATCATATTTAATGCAGTCAACATTGACTTATTGTGAAAGAATGACTGTTCGTGCTTTCCTTTTCATACGTTACGAGATGGAAGGTTCGTGCATCTATTGATCCCATGTAAGAGTGAGTTCGGTTTATCTTTAAAATACAACTATCTGACCGTTACCTTTCATATGACATATGTGCTTAGTAACATTCATGTCATACCATGGATCTCTAGGTTTCTTAGAAACAACTAACCTACTGTCTATGGAATAGATGTTGGCCATCATAGCTTAAAGCTGTATCAGAGGTAAAGTACTGAATAGGCTATTGTGAGATTTTCAACGTAAGCAGTAATAATCTGATAATGCTTGCGATTTACCTACTTTGGTCGTTAAAGTATGGTTTATTAGAAAGTAAATATACACATAGGGAAGATGAATCAGTGATTGAACTTTAATTATCTTGCGAGATGTGTGAGGAAATGCAAAGATATTGAGAGTTTACGATTCTATGAAGAAACATGCATCTGAAGTGAACCAAACTCAATTTTTCATTCTAAATGCCTGTTTGCATGGCCATAGTCTTCTTCCCCTAGCGCTTCACCGATTCCAGTTATATTTCATAACCTAAAGGACAGCCATCTGCAAGGAACCGGTATGATTGCATTCACAATAATATGGAACACAGCATTCACATTTGGAACTTTGAATTTAATAGATTCTTATCGAGAAGCTGATCTGTCGGCAGAAGAATTCCTCATTTTGCATTTCGTCCTGTCTCAACTTTCTCATTAGGTTTGTGAAAGATAAAGCGCAGAGCGGTTCTCACATGAAATTAGACATGCTCCGGTTATCGGCTTTCCATGGGTCAGCGTCTAAGTTGACACTTGACCTTTTATCACTGGGTGGGCTGCTGCTGCACACGTCTCCCTGCATTTCTTTAGAATCACATGATTTGTAACAGAGGCAATGCTGAAGTGAGAGCGTTTGCCTATATTTAGAAGGGTATTGCTGCACTTGGGATTTTTCACACTCGTAGTTTGTAAAGGTATTGTTTTTTGATCTGCATAGTAGATTAGTGTTAAAACTAATGTTCCCTACTCCTTTAACTCACGTTGGAACTAAAGTTTTTTACGGAAACATATGAATTCTACTTTTAGCATTCTTACTTTCTATAGCATTCTGACATTCAGTCTTTACCCGGTAAAATCATCTGACCTTGTAAAGTGAATTTCGTCAGCGTCTTCACGTTCGCTGATAAACGGTGGAAGAAACTATTTTTAAAAACTCTACAAGAGCTTGTAGATTAATGATTACCCACATAGCTGATTTTTCTTCGAGTAGCGTTACTTCCCAGTACTGAGGATACAACGGTAATAAGTATTTTTAAACGATGTTGCGTAACGGCTGAGAGTAATTGAGACAAACGTAAAGTCACTTTCCAAGACAAGTCATGACGCGGAAGCACAGATATCTGATGGCATCAACCCAATGGAGAATAATACGCTCAAATCTTGGAGGTTTAGGGCGCATAATTACAAAAGTCTACATTGAAACGCTGACCTATCATTAAAGGGTAGAATTGGGATTGCAGAGAACCGTCTCTGGGCTTTTAAAAATTTCGAGTTCTAAAGCAGTGGTCAAGGCTGCGAGTGGGTTTTCATGTTTTAAGACCCTATATGAAAGCAGCGCAGATCCAAGATTCATCTGTCAATAAAACATGGTCCGGGATGAGGATCTGAACATGGGTGTTTTAGGTTACTAGACCCTCGTACCCCTCAATATTTTTCATAATTATGAATAAAATCAGATTTTTTTCCTTTTATTAATTTTTTTTACCCTATAGCATTTTTTATTTTCTGCGGGGCAGTTAAACAGTTACTGCGGAGTAGTGCTTCTTCTAGTAAAAATGCGATAACCAATAGTCGCGGGGTTAAAAGAAATAAGTGTTGATTAAAACGCACTTTACGACGGTTATAAAAATACGTAAATTAATATGAAAAGACTGTCGGGTTTGCAAGAATGTGTAAGATCTAAATTTTAAAAGTGGAGAGGGATCCTAGCAAAAAAACTACTAATACACTATAAGAGTTCTTAATCCTAACATTGTGTGTAAAATTATCATTTTAACTGAAGGTTAAACGCTCTATAAAATTTACTCTGTTAACTAGGGAGACAGTGAATTGTATTTAGAGATATAGAAGGAACGTGTAGATAGAGAAGTAAGAGTTGTGAACAGAAAATGTACGATCGGTAATCCTTTCGACACAAATGAAGTGGTTCTGAAAAGAACCTTTTCTTTTTTACTCTTGCTATGCTACAACTTCAGCGACGTTAGCTATCTATATTGAGGTCATAGCATCCTCCACCACAACCCTATAATCCATGTTTTCAGAGTGTTTTAATATCGCTTCTTCTGGCAAAACACACCCTGCATAAATATTGGTTATTAATTAGTAATTAATTGGTTATTAATTAGTAATTAATTGGTAATTAATTAGGGGTGTAGCCGAAATTGGACATGCTCAGTGACGTCATAGGAGGAAAGCACTAATGGGGGTACCTCTGGTTGATACGGGGTGGGGAGGTGGGTCCCGAAGGACCCACTCCCCATGGGGAAAGCACGTGCTCCGTCTCACGACACTACACGTGCATAGCAACTAGAGGCTTGGAAAAAAGAAGGTGAAGTTTGTCTCAGGGGAGACCAGTAGGGACATGGAGTATGGGTGGTGTTAAAGGGGGTGCTGAGTGCAGCCCGGGAAGAAGGTAGGAAAATAAGTCTAAGAGAGACAGCAGCCACGGGGCTCAAAGGAGAGAGTCCCGGAGCTGGCAGACAAGCCAGCCTATGTTCCTCAAGTGTGCCCTGACACGTGCACTCTCAATGGACACTGAGACCAGTTCGCCTGCTACCTCATTGATTGCTTGGGAGTCCCGGAGTTCGTTAGCGAACCCTTCTGTGAATGGGCACCTGAGGATATAGTGCCCAACATCTGCGTTTGGAGCCCCACAGCCGCAGTAACTGTGGGTAGAGATATTAAACCTCTCCAGATATTTGGGGAAACTCCCATGTCCTGTTAGGACCTGCGTCAAATAGTGGTCAGAGGACATCAGGGATAGACTGACCCTTTTCAAGAATGTCTTTATTTGAAGACCATTCTCAGTCGTATCCCAGAGCCTCTGCCACTCCTGAATGGTACCTTGGCCAATTATAGACTTCAGGGTAGTTTTTGAAGTCTTTACCGCTATCACAGTTTGAGTGTTATTACCTGCGGAACGGGCCAGTTGGTCGGCTCGCTCATTTCCTTCATGCCCTACATGTGCCCTGATCCAGGAGAAGGATACCCTGGGCATGCTCTGATTACCCAGGATGCACTTGATCTCATTCACTACCTGATGCCTGTTGGTTGCATCTTCAAGTGCATGCAGAGCTGCCTGGCTGTCCGTGTACAGCCTTATGTCGTTGTTTAGACCGCCGTCATTGAGGGCCCAGTGAAGGGCCTCTCTGATAGCGAGCAGCTCTGCTTGGAAGGCTGAGCCATTATTTGAAACCTTCCTCTGAAAATCATACACTTTGGCCCCTTGATTGAAGACAGTGAAGGCTATACCCACACCTTCCTCGCTCTTGGAACCGTCGGTGTATATTTCAATATTTGTACCTGATGGTAACTCCATGGACCAGGGCACACATAGTCTCCTTGTGGGATGTAGATCCCACTTAGCGGTATTTGTCTCATATTCCTCAGGGTCATACTGGACTCCGAGGAATGTTGCTTTCTCCTTAGCCTGCGTGACTCTGAATATGGTCGCTTCTTTACCGACCGTCAAAAATAGCAGAGGGATCCCTGCGAGCACCAGGAGGGCATCCGTAGATGTTGTCCTATAAGCCCTGGTGATTCGCAGTAAAGCCGGTCTTTGGGCAGCGAGCAGTTTTCTGCACATTATGGCGTGGTTCGTCGGGCGCCACCAGGCACCCGCACCATATGTCAGGATCCTCTCCGTTCCCCTTAGATAGATTTCTTTGAGGACCTCACTTCTGAGTCCCCATGAGACGCGAGCCATACGCCCCAGCTTACACATCACGTTGGTGCATTTAGCTTTCAAGTCCTGCAGGTGTGGGATCCAGCTCATCCTCTCATCCAGAGTGATCCCCAAGCATTTTAAAGTCGTCATGTGGTGGATGTTTGCGCCATTTAATTTGAAAATGGGATACCTCTTCTTGAGGACACCCTCTTTTGCAATTGTCATTGAAGTTGTCTTCGCAACGCTGAACCCAAGCTTGTTGCGATGACACCAACCTTCTAGTGTTTTAATGGCTGCATTGCCAGCGACCTCAAGATTTGCTCGTGAGGACGCTGATATGACAAGCAGCAAGTCGTCCGCATAAGCCTGGAGCCAGACTCCCTCGGGCATAGTCAACTCCAGAGCAGTATCAGCGACTAAGTTCCAGAGGAACGGTCCGCTGCACGACCCTTGTGGGCAGCCTCTTTCCAAGTTTCTTGAGGCTGTTCCGCTAGCATGCGAGTATGTGACCACCCTCTCTTGGAGGTAATTGGCCACTAGCGTGAAGATGTTCCTAGGGCAGGAACACTCCTTCAATTTTGTCAGAATCGCAAGCCACCAGACATTGTTGAACGCGCCCGTCACATCCAAAGCAATGAGAGAGGTGTGCAACTTGTGCACTTTATTTACCTGAGCGATGTCCACCACCTGTTTGATAGCAGCGGTGGTGGACTGGTCTGTCCTGAACCCAAATTGCTTGGGATTCAGGAATCCGTTCTTGTGGCAGTGGTGGTACATCCTGTTGGTCAGGAGTTTATCCAGCACCTTTCCCAACACCGGCAGCCGACATATCGGTCTGTATGATCTCGCATCAGCCGGATCCCTACCTGCCTTGTTTAAGAGTACAAGGTCAGCCTGTTTCCAGGTGGTTGGGAAGGCTCCCAGATTCAAGCATTTGTTGAAGAGCTGGGTGAACAGTTCTTTATGTTCATTAAACACCTGAGAAACAATCTCCACTGTCAGACCATCGTTACCCGGGGCCTTGCCCCAAGCCATTTCTCTGATTACCTCTCTCACCTCCTCTTCCGTAAACGGAACATCGTCCGGCGTGTCTGGCGGAATCCTGCAATTTTCCCTTAGGAGCCGATGTTCTGCATCATCAGAACTCCCATCGTCAGTGGGAAACAAATTGTCCAAGAGCACCTGGATAGTTTCGCAAAAGGAAGAGGTCTTGGATCCATCTTCCTTGCGAACATATGCAATATCCAGGGGTTTAAAATCCCTATCCGTGGCTAGCTTATACCGTAAAGTAAAAGGGTTTTGTGCAGAGACATCACTGCAGAATTTCTGCCAGGAGGTTAGCTGCGCCTGACGTATTGCGAGCTTATATTTTGCCTGCTCCCTCCTGTACACCTCCTCTCTGGTACTTCTCTCCCCAGTCCTGCATCTTTGAAATCTCCTTCTAAGAGCTCTCACCCTTTTCCTTGTAATGCTGAGCTCGGGTGTCCACCAGGGCACTGATTTTCTTCCTGCTCTGGGCTGCTTCTTGTACCCAAAGGTTGCCTCGCAACCAGCACTTAAAGTAATCGTCACCTCACTAATGATGTTATTTAGTGACTCGCAATCTCCAATATTGCAGACACTCTGGCCGATCTTCGCCAGTTCCGGTGACACACAGTGTAAGAGCTTGCACCAGTCAGGAGCTCTACCCACCGCAAACCGTCGTGCATATTGTGGGGGAGATGTTGTTCCACCCACCTGGAACACTATATAGTTGTGGTCGCTGTTACTGACCTTATCGCTGACACACCAATTCCGGATCATAGGATTCAACCTAGGTGTAACTAGGGTCAAGTCTATCCAGCTGCGACCTCTTGGGCCGTTAAAAGTAGCTGGTGTATCTATATCATTTAGTAATAATAGATCAGCAGAGTTGATAAAGTCCAGAGTCATATCACCTCTGACATCTTGTCGGTTTGAACCCCACAGGTGATGCTTCGCATTGAAGTCCCCGCCTATTATAATGCTCTTAGAATTAACACGAGTTAGGACGTTTTGCAACTCGGTTAATAAGTCCTCAAAGTTGTTATTTGGAGGACAGTAGATGGAGATGGCGTGTACTAATAATCGTCCATAGCCAATCTCCACTACTACAATAGTATCCGTGTGATATGCCAGAATGGCATTCACCTTGGGGTTCAGAACGACAACTCCAGCTTTAGGCTTGGTATCTTTTATACAAAATAGCCTACTGGTCAGAGGGAGCCCCCTAATGACATTCTCTGTGCAGTAAGGTTCCTGCACAAGAGCAATGTCGACTCCTTCTTCCTTTATCTCCTGGCTGAGTTGGGCCATAGCAGCCCTTGCCCCATTTAAATTAATCTGGAGAAACTTCAGACTTGCCCACGGACCACCAGGAAACCTACTTCCCATAGTCGGTGCGTCTACGCAACAACTTTATCTCATGACAGTACGACGGACATTTCACGTCCATCGCACTTTGGCCAATATCATACTTGGCACCGTGCTCCTTATTTGCCTTATTGCATACGATGCACTTTGGTTTGGGCTTCGTGCACTCCTTGTATGAGTGCTTACCCGCACACTGCGAACACCGTTGTGTCTTTAGCTCACACTCGCTCTGCTTATGCCCAAATGCATAGCATTTGTAGCACCGCAGGACTCTAATATAATCTTTTACGTAGCACCTTGACCAGCCTACGTTAATCTTACCTACCTCTAGTAACTTCCTGTGAGAGGCACTACTAGCCTCTAAAACCCAGTGGACCGTGTTGTCCACTCGGGCTTTCATCGAGAACATAGGTGTTATGTCTCCTTCTTCGTCATTCAGCCTATTCTGGCTGCGTATGACCCTCTGGAGGTCCTCGCGAGGGATGTCCTTATCCACGCTGCAAACCATGATTTTAGGCTTCGGCCTTACGGCCGATTTAGCCTCTAAAATTCCCTTGAGTGACTCGTGGCTTTCAATTGCACTTTTTAGGCTAGCCCGGTCACTCTCTGAGCTGCACTCCACAATGACTCCATTAGCCCTCATCGGCTTAACGGTCATGACCCCCAGGTTTAGGTCTGTGGGGTTGATGTTTCCTTTGAGACTATCCCTAACCTCTAATGCTGACTTTTCTTTATCTTTAGAAAAGATCAGCAGGGTATGTCTCTGCCTTTTTTCAGGGGGAGTGGGCTTTTTAGCTACCACCGAGCCGCCCTTTCCCTGTCCCTGCCCACCAACAGCCTTTGCATAGGTTGGTGGCCTCTCCTTCCTCTCTGGTGGACGTGCAGCCCGCTCTAAGATTTGTCCTCTCATGGTTGCAAGTTCCAGTTCTTGCTCGCAGACTATGGCGTGTAGCTTACGAGCTACACCCATAACTGCGTCCCTCAACTCACTATCAGCTCTTTGGCGGAACATCTCCACCGCAAGCTCCTCCAGAAGGCCAGCCGCATTTGCCAGCCTTCCTGAGCCCTTCTCCTTACTACTGGGCTCTTTCCGACTATCCGGGGCTACCTCCTTGGCTAAGCACCCTTCATCCCCGCCGTGACTTGGGTCCTCTCCATCCTTAGGAGGCCCTTCTACTTCTTTAATACTGTTTGTGGTGGGAGGGGGAGTCTCAGGGACTTCCTCCACCACAACCTCAAGATCAGCAGCCTCCTTGGGCTTGCTGTCTTGTTTTCCTGTCCTCTTCTCACAATCTCCTGTCGCCATCATCGCCTTCTTAGACTTCATGGTGGTTTTAAAAATTTTCAACCCAGACGGTCTCCACCCACAACGGAGTCCTACAAGGGGAGGCCTCAGAGTTAAATTCGTCGCTCGAGGTACCTCAGAGATGCGCCCAGGTTATACCCAGACTTCAGATCTCCCCTCGGACCAGAGCATGATCCGGGCCGAGGCCCGGTACTAATCCGGGTCCCGGTCCGGACCCAGCCCCTATCGTCAAGAATCACCACCACCCGGTTGACACCGCAACCGCCCCTGGCCCACCCCGGTCAAGGGGTGGGACAGGGGATGCCTCACGTACCGATTGATCCGAGAGTGCCAGCTCAGACCTCCCGTTTTATTGAAGCAGAGGACAAGGACAGTGTATTGGGATACCAGCTTGCCTGTCCCTCAACTGCCAGGACCCTCCTTTCCACATTACGGGTCTCCACCCACGGTAAACAGGTGGGCCACTCATAGGTGTGGCGACCATGATACATTCTCCCCACCTCGCCCATCAGGGCTCAATCCAAACCTAAGCACTGGCCACCATTACCCTATTAGATAAATTGTTCAATTTGAACAATCTCGGCCAGTCTCCTCCCTTGAGTACAACTAGGAAGTAGGCCCAAGCCCCCGGGACGTCTTGGGGCGCGTCTTCCGGGTAGAGTCCATCCTAACCTCCACCCGGAAATGGAAATATCAGAGGCGTAAAAATGGGGGAGGACAGAGTCCCCTGTCCAAAGGACCAGGACCCCCATCCTCCCCCGTGTTAATGAAACGACCTCAGCTTAATCTCTACGAATGATCTGATTTTGAGACCAGTGAACCTAAAAAGAAAATAAAAACGGGGTGGAGAGGAACCTGTGCCTTTCGACACAGACCACCTCTCCCCTTTAACAACAGACCTGTAATATCGGCTCTCCTCATAGCCACAGGCGTCTGTACGCCTTTACCTTTATAGTGTGTTCACCCTCCACACTTTTCCATTTCCGAAACTCTTACTGCAGTCATTCTAAGAACCTTGACTGCAGTACTTAAAAATTTTTTTCCTCAACTTTTTCGTCCGTCTCATCAACCATATTTCACACCTCCATTCCAATCATACTCCCAATCTTACGTGCTGCCCTCTGCACAGTTCCAACTCTCCTTCGCTATCATCACTCCATATCACTTCACTCCAATCCTCATGTCCTCTTTTACAGCCCACCTCCAGCTGTTCTCAAGTAACAACATTGTTGGCCTTGCCAACTGACCACCACACACCTTGGCGTTCTCCTGTGGGGTCCCAACTTTCCTCACCGCCATCCACCACATCTCTATTCACTCACTCACTTCCATTCACCTCAGTCCTTACTTGGGAACTCTTAGTCTGGCCTTTCCATCTCGGCCTGTCCGACATGAGTAACTCTGGTCGGCATAGCCCTCGACTTCATTAAGGCACGGAAGCCCCCCCACCACGACAAGGTGGTTCCCTTCGAGGGGGTAATGGGGGTACCGTGGATGTACTTCATACTACTCCTACTCTATTACCAGCCTCATTAACAGCCCTAATGAAAGAGTTCATCTCATCAACATCATTAGCCAAGGCCTCTAATAATCGTCAGCATAATCTAAATCAGAAGTTTTGAAATCCCTTGACCATTTAAGGCCGAAATCTTTTCCTTGCAAATAATTTGGCAGTACATAATGAAAAATCAAACTAAAGAGAAAAGGAGACAAAATGCTCCATTGTCGAACATCAGAAGTAATGCTAAACCAATCATTATAAGCCTTACTAACTCTCACACACGACTCAATGTTATTATAGAGAGCTTTCATAACACTCACTAACTTCTCAGGTATTCCATATGATCTAACAATCAACTACAAATTATGTCGATGAAAAGGGTCAAAAGCATTTTTGAAATTTATAAAGCCTACAATCACAGGTTTCTGAAACACTAAACATTTTTCAAGTATCTGCCTAAGTGAAAATGGTTGATCAATACGTCCCCTACCAATCTGAATCCACGCTGTTCATAATGCAGTTGTCCATCTACCAAATTCTTTATTCTATTAAGTATAATCATGCAAAGAACTTTACCTGGAACAGAAAGTAAATTAAGTCTCCTATAATTATCTCTTTAATTATCCTAAAATTTTCACACTGCGATCATATGTTTTTAAAATCAGGACAATGATAGCTCTAGTAAAATCCTTAGGAACAACAACTTTATCTTGAAAAGTATTCAAAATTTCAGTTAACCACGTGACAACATAAGTGTTCCCAGCTCTAAGCATTTCCCTTGTAATTTCATCCAACCCTGAGGATTTATGTAGTTTTTATTTAGATATAACCAAAGCGACTTCGGAATGTGATATAGGGCCATCATTAAAGCCGGTAATACATTTATCCCCTTTACAAACAATGGGAGTAGAAATAATCACATTATTTAGAATGTCTCTGAAATTCTCAGCCCACCTAGGTATCACAGATTACTCATCTTCAACCACCTTGCCATGTTCATTCTTCAATTCTTGTATACTGTCTGTTTCTCCCCTCCTCTGCTTTGTCAGCCAAGATATCAAGCAAAGATTCTTATAAGCTGTTAACTGATCCTTTACACGTTTATTAAGCTCATTATCATCTGCATAATCTAAATTCCTTAGGACTAGCCTTCTGTTAGGACTTAGCCTCTTGTTAGGAATAGTGGGGTGTTGATTCATATTAATCCTGCAAAATTACGCAAAAGAAGTTTAAACTGATCCCATTCTTTCTTAACTTCAGCAGTAAGCAAACCACGATTGATATAATGATTAAATAGCTTATCATGGTATGCTTTTGCTTATCTGGATCTTTCAGATATTTAGAGTTAAAGTTAATTTTCTTAAATTTAGAGCAACCTTTCTTAAGCTTTAGTCGCAAGACATTTTTGTCCAGGTAATGGTCAGACCCAATTTCGGCTCTCCTGTAAGATCTGGTATTTCTAACTGAACTGGACCATTTGCTGTTAATTAAAATATAATCTATCATATTCCTGTGCAACCCATCAGGTGAAACCAATGTATATTTGTTAATGTCCTGGTGTTTGTAGTATGTATTAGTTATTCGTAAACCATTAAGTTTGCTTACCTGTAGGAGATGTTCCCCATTGCCATTGGAACTACCAATGCCAAAGGGTCCTAAAACTCCTGCCCAAAGAATAGAGTCAGTACCAACTTTAGCATTGAAATCACCTAGCACAAGAGAAATATCTCCTTTCTTCACAGAATTCAAAATGTTCTGATGCTGGCTGTAAAACTTATCATTCTCATTCTCATCAGAGTGCTCTGTGGGAGCCTAATAATAGATGACATTCGAGTCTTCAATTTTTGTTTTAAATTTTGCCTTAGAGAATCTTTCATTAATACAGCCATACGATAGGAGAGCATCACTGGCATGTCTGCTGAGAAGCAAACCTACATCTTGATGATGCTTTCCATCCTCCCACCCTGAAAAGAGAAATTTAAAGTTATTTTTAAGTATATCAAATTTACGTGTCCATCTGGTCTTTTGCAAGCCTAGAATATCTGGGATATAATGCTGGAATTCCCGCGTGAGGACATCAAGAGAATAATATTTATGTAATGTTCTCACTTTCCACTTACCTGCAGAGAGAAAATGATTAGTATGATGTTTAAAAAAACTAGGTTTATTAAGAGACTGGAAAACAATATCCAACAGCCCCCTGATCGCAGGCATGTGGCAAAGACCTGTCCCTCTTCCGCTAAAGGCCGAAGTCACCGATACTGATAGGAACTTCAGGCACCACTCTTTTCAAGTGGGTTTTTCCAAAGAGCCGTATGACCTGCCTGAGACACATTACTCCAGTTTAGGATTGACAATACCTAATTAGCTAAGTAAGGCTAAGGTTCTCCCACTGCTAAAGGCTGAAGCCACCCATGCTGGTAAGAATTTCAGGCACCACCTTTTCAAGTGGACCTTTTCAAGAGCCATAGCCTGCCTGAGGCATATTGCTCCAATTTAAGATTGGCGATACCCAACTAGCAAGGTGAGGGTTCAACCTAGCTAGATAAGTGAGGAACCAAGCTTTTTAAACCATATCGACTTAAGTAGTAGCATAAATAAGAGTTCTTGCACAGTAAAAGGGTCTAGAGAATTCTGTGAAAATCTATGGGAAAAGTTATGGGGGTGAGGTAAAAAAGTATGTGGTTTTTCGTGGTTTTTCGTGAAAATATGTGTGAAAATTACAAAAAACGGGGGTGTTTTTTAGCATGTGAAAGATTAATTTAAGTTTTTATTTTGAAGATGAGGTTTAAACTAATTTGTGAATTAGTTTAAATGAATTAGGTTGAAATGAGGTGTGTGCGAAAGAGATAAAAAAAATGATGCGTTTTTTTAAGTTATGATAGACTTCACTGGGTTATTGGACTGTTGAGTTGTAAAAAAAGCCAAGTAAATCGTAAAATTCGACAAATTCAGATAAATAAATAAATATCCCCTCAAGAAGCTGCTTGCCACAGAGGTCTGACAGGAGCCTGTCAGTTTATATGCCATAGTAGAAGGTCTGAGAGGATGGCAAGACCTCAGCAGAAAAACGACACAAACAGCCATGCCTTACCCGGGGCTCGAACCCAGGTCCCTTAGATCAGTAGCGATGCGCGCTAACCACTCGGCCATAATTTTGGAAAAATTTGTTTGAAAAATAGCTCAAAATCAACAGGTAAAATGACATATTCGGTATAAAAATATTAAAAGTTTTATTCAAAAGTAAATATATTTCTTATCACAGAAAAATATTAAAACTTTTAATCGAAGTCCAAATTATTTTGTGATCAAACAACAAAATTAAAACTTTTATCTAAGCAACGTTCAAGTAATAATTTTGCTATTAAACAATAATATTAAAACTTTTATCTAACCAAAGTCCAAAGCAACAATTCTGTTATCAAACTGAAACTTTGTGAAGTGTATGATAATTTAACATAGAAGAATATTAAAATTTTTATCTAATTAAAGTTCAAGTAATAATTTTTCTACAAAAATATTAAAACTTTTATCTAATGAAAGTCCACGTAATAATTCCCATTCCAGCTTTACAATTAAATCTATTTAAATCGGACTTACCTTAGATTGAGACTCTATACTGGAGGGAAAAGTCAAAGTGACTTGGAATCGCTTAAGACCCTTCTTAAATACTCAGCAGAACTGAAACTTTAGACCAAAACTGAATAAATTTGTTATCATAAAAGAATATTAAAACTTTTATCCAATCAAAGTCCACCTAATAATTTTTGGTATGAAACCGAAATTTTTATCCAAAACCAAAGTTCAAGATTCAGTTTTGGTTTAAACTTTCGGTTCTGTTGAGTATTTAAGAGAGGTCTCAAGTGATTCCAAGTCACTTTGACCTTCCCCTCCTGAAGTGTAAGTAGTTTATGTTTCTGACATGTAGTTATTTTTGTATGATTTTTATAAGTTGTTCAGTTGAATCACTGGTCGTCCGTCGGCAGGGGCAGTCTCCCGATTTTTCTAAGTCCAGCATTCACATCTCAGTTGGTTGCGATTGTTGACACACAAGGCAAGAAATATTTGAGTTTTATTATAGAAGATTGAAAAGAATGTCTCCTGAAGTAAAAAAGATGGTTAAAACAATCTTAATGATCAGAATGTTTAGGATCTTCAGCAACATTTGAACAGATTAATGGATAATTTTCTCTTAAAACAATTTCATCAGATTCAATTAGAAGTGGGGAACATACACATTTTTTTAAAACGTGCAAGTAGATGTAGATTTTGAATTGATTGTATTTAAAATAGTTCTTTTAGCCAACAACTAAATGTTTTCCCTCTAGTGGTTGTAAATTTGCTTTTCGTTCTGAGACAATTACACAATATACGTGATATAATTCGTTTGGCGGTCTATTTAACTTAAATCGTATTTCGATGTCAGCAGTTGCTGATAATTCATATAAACATGATTCGTATTTGCTGACATCGAAGTGGAATATCGAATATGGTTTCATAAAATCTTGGTAACTGTGTTGTGTACCCGAGTCGGTATCCATATTTTTTGCCGCTAGTAAGCAGTTGTAAACTCGCGCATAGTCTAAAGTGTTGGGTTCAAAATTGCACTCGAATTCTTGTTCGGGAAACTGTTTGCTATTCACTCTGATCTGAATCCGTTCTAGTAACATGTGATCAAACACCATATTGTTTCTGGTTTGATTATTTAATCGGTTAGACTTTTGTAAGATGACATAAAGATGGACGGGTTTATTTTGAGTTGTAGTAACCCGCCAACTGACATGAGAGTCATTTCGAGTATCAGATTTGTACAATTTGGAAGATTCCCAAACGATTTCATGTGGATTGCTGCTTACTAACTGAGATTCTAGTTTTGCAAGTACTTCTAGTGATGGTTCCACTTTTGGAATAAACCAAGATACGTGAGATATTTCAAATTTATACAACGTAGCCCCAACTCTCTGAATAATGTCTTTGTCGTCACTTTTTTCCAGTTTTATGGTATGTTTTACACCGCGAAACACTTTATCCACGTCCCGGCAGAATCCAAACAGCCGATTCAGTGGTAAGAATAAACTTACATATTGACTTTTTTTATAATTTCATATCTGTCCGAGAATCCTTGATTGAATTCAGGATTTTTCTTCAACACTTGTGCGAAATCCTTTATCTTATTATTCGTGTCCAGTTTATCTTCGCCTGCATCGTACAAATACTTATTCATTTTTGAACTGTTTGCGGTATCTTTGAACCACATCATACTTGTGGCAGCACTGTGCGAAAAGTCTTCCATAAAATCAATTAAATTGTTAATCGTGGTCGTCACTCCTGGCAATTCAGTATCTTCCAATTCCCTGTTTTCGATATAATATTGAGCTCTCTTAAAAATATTGTACCCGTTATTGACCATCGTAACTACATCATTGCCGCCGATATCAGACCCATCTGATTTCAGTATTTTGATATTTTCGGCATTCCCTTTCTCAATGAACATAGTTTCTTTAAATATCACGCTGACCATTTTCTCTCCATAGGTAGTTGGAATGTGAGGACTCTGCACAGAGCTTTTTCTCTTGATGTCTTCACACAAGAATTCCACCGTTATAATTTAGATATTCTCGGCTTGCAAGAGACCAGATGGACTGATAAAGGTCAGATTCTTAAAAATAATCTTAAATTTCTCTTTTCAGGGAGAGACGACAATAAGCATCACCAAGGCGTGGGTCTGCTTCTCAGCAGACACGCTAGCGATGCTCTTCTAGGATATGAGTGCATTAATGAAAGGTTTCTTACAGCAAAATTTCAGAGGAGTATTAAAGTACACCACTGACTTAATATGAGTTGATCAGCCCTTTCTTTAAATTCAGTTTCCTCATTATTATCTTCCATGATTCCATAGAATTGTTTCCACCTATCAGCATCTAGAGATACACAACACGTTCATGATAAAACATACTCAGATATTCTTGCCCCACTTGCACTAGAACTCTGTCGTTTAATAACGACACAGATTAATACACTGCTTCACCAAGGGAGAATGAATAAGGCGCCACGTGCCACATGACGATAAAAAAAGGCTCTTTATCGGAATGGAAAAATGGAACAGAAAAAAATATTTTACTTTCAGATATTTATCCAACTCTCCTCTTTTACATAAGAAATGGAGAAATCTTTTCATGTATTCAACTCGTGAACCATCACAGATATGCATGACATCCATGACTCGTGTATGCGTAAGCTTTTGAGGCATGAATATATACGACCGGTGTTATTACTCAAGGATATTTGCATATGTGCGTGATGCTGTAAAAAGAGTTATGAAGGATTTAGAAGCTTTTCACAAAGGAAAATGCTTACGGTAGGAAAGAGTTTCACTGATGTGTATAAAGAAGACAGGTGAAATGAGTAGAAATTTTACGATTGGTAATCTATGACCCCATAAAAATAGCTGGTGTAGTGGAAGTGTGTGAGAAAATAACAAAAAACAAAAGTTTCTTTTCAGAATCCTTCATTTTGTAGAGAGGATTACCTAACGTACAATTTCTATTCCTTTCACCTCAGTCTTCTTTTTACACATCAATGAAATTCTTTCCTACCGTGAGCATTTCCCTTTGTATAAAGCTTCTTCAAAATCCTTCATAGTTAACTCTTTTCATAGCATCATGCACATAAATCTCCTTGATTAATAAAGTGAAAAAACCCTCTTTCTGTTAACAAGGGCATACATTCTTAACCCTTAATCAGATTTTGTCGCTAGGATCCCTCTTCCTCTTTAAAAATTAGATTTTCTAAGCTACATAAGTTTATAGATTTTACTGTACAGCTGGAATGGTTATCACGATTATTATATTAGGAGAGTGTTAATGTCCCAAGCTGTTGAGACATTCACACTGAATAGAGATGTGTTTTTACATAATGCGATTCGTGAGCATGCAAAGGATTATAAGTGAGCTTCGATTTTTTCTCCCAACCGCAGAGGAGCAGAAAGACGACATTTTTACGAATCACTCATATACATGCTTCGAGTAGAACGAGCAGATCCTGAATGTTCAAGTATGGGTCTTTACGAGCTCGCTAAGGGATTCGTGGATGGTCAAAGGGTTGATGATATGATACACTGTTTGGGCAATATCTTGGTAAATCGCATTGTGTTTAGTGAACTGATTGCCTCCATTTCAAATTAGATTTTAGCGACATGGTAAGAGACAAAGGTGATAAATATGGAAGAACATATAGAACTAACTTTTGCTAATAGAAGATATGGAGCATATCAATAGAAGCATACTATTTTAAAAATCTAATAGTCTCATTTTCTATTGTGTCTGATGGTTATATGAGATTCTCCCAGAAAAAGAGAAGGAAATTAAAACCTTTCTTTTTCTAAGACTATCAGTAGTGTAGAAAGGAAAGGATGCTTATCGTACAATAAACCTATTTCACTCCCCAGTGTGAAACTCTTTCAAAAAATATAGTTAAAGAACTGAACACAAATTTTTAACACTGAGAAATTAAAAAAAGATTACAGAGGTAAAGATCTTTTTTTTAATTAAAAAAGTAAGCGAAACATAAATTTAATACGAAAAAAGAGGGGAAAGAGAAAATTTTAAAGTTTCTTATAATTTGAAAATAAAATTTCTAAACTTGAAAATGGAAGAAATGAAAATATAAAAACTGAAGTCTAATCGTAAAACAGGATTTTGAAACGTAAGTGTGATAAAAATTCTTTTGAAAACAAATTTCTGAAAATGCAAAATTCAAAAACATTCATTAAATTTTTTTAAATCTCTAAAATGTAATGTTAAAAATTTTTGAAAACGTAAAATTAGGAAAAAGAAATAAAGTTGTTATAAGTGAAAAGTCAATTTAAAGAAAAAATACAAATTGAACCCTGAAATATAATTTTTATACATGAAATATGTTTAAAGTTGAAAATAATTTCAAATACAAAAGTGAAAAAATATGTAATTTTATTGTTATTGAGCAGAAATATTTTAAACCGAAAAATTGAAAATTTAAATAAATTATTTAAAAATAGAAAAAAGTTAATTTTGAAAATAATTTTTGGCAGGAGATAAATTTAAAAATAAATTGTTGCGAGAAAATAGGAGACAAAATTTGAAAAATATTTCCTGTAAAAATTCTATACGGAAAACCCGTTTACGACGAATTCTAATGGAAATATGCTTTTTTTTTTCGAATAATTAATATGCTGGGTTGAAAGAGCGAACACCTGAGTCATGGATGGAATCTGAGAAGATCACTGGAAACGTTATTTCCAATGCAGGCATGTTGATCTTTGTAAAAATCTCTATTTTTTTCTAGCTATTCATATCGTAAAAGCTATTTTATTCCAGAGCTCTATGGAAAATCACATCGGATTAATTCTTCGAGTCAACAAATTAATATTCACCATTTTCGTGCTTTTAGTGAATGAAAAGCCAATTATCATTTGTCTTAGTTCCGTTTCGTTCCTGCGTCAAAAGGGGTTCGATAGTGATAGTAATTCTAAAAGTTGGAACTCCAGTTGTCACCGGAAAATGATATTTCTTACAGCTGGTAATGTGGCTTTTACACGCAGAATGTGGAGGACACTGGAAATTAAGAACGACATGGGATAACTGTCGCTTTGATAGCTTCAATCCGAAACTTATTCCTGCTCAATAAAAATAGAGAAGAGAAAATTGAAAGTCGTTACCTCAAATATTTACGCTTTTTCCACTACCCAATTTATCACCTGTCTATCAGGGAACTAGCTCAGAAAAGGGGGAAAGAAAAGAGATATGGGATTTCCGCGGTGTATTTTCCCGACATTTGCTTCCAGCGTGGCGCAACTCATTTCCTGTATGTTAACTCTTATTAGGGAAGATTTCCTCTCTAGCGCTGAAGGAGAGGAAAAGGGCACTGAAAATTAGCAACCAAATGCGTTAACTGTTGGCTTGATAGGTCTTCAATCCAAAACTTTTCCTGCTCAAAAGAAATAGAGAAGTGTAAAATGAAAGTCGTTACTGCAAATCGTAACGCTCTTCCCCGATTCAATCCATTTCCTGCCTGGTAGCTCTTATCAGGGAACTTTTCTAGGCATAAGCACAGTGAGGAATCGAACCTGGAAACGCCATATTACGATCTTGCTTCATTATCGACTGAATAAAACATAGGATAAACATAAACAATCCTGTAACACCTTTCAAAAATCTTATGTCTCTATCCTTTGAATGTTCCTTCCGGGGGGGGGGGGGGGGGGTATTTTCTCGACCTTAATTCCAGCGTGTCCCAGGTACTTACCAAAGAAATGAATCACAGAATCTTCCATGTGAATATAACGGTTATTGTTCGGAAATTTTAAACGAAATATACAAAAAGAATATACCATTCTGTTTGAAGGAAAAAAAAATTAAGAATATTTAATGTGTTAAGAAGAATGTTGCCTTTTGTTAATTACTAAATAGATTTTTTTAACTTTGTATTTTCAGGTATTTTTACTTTTATGTGTTTTACTAAATTTTACATTTATTAGACTTTATTAATTTTCAAATTATTAATATTGCACAATTGTTATTTTCTGTGGAAGTAATTGTGACTCTGAATGGATTAAAGCATGTTTGGAACAACATAACTCGAGCTGTTGAGACATTAACACTAGATAGAGACGTGTTTTTACATAATACGATTCGTGAACATTCAAAGGACTATAGGTTAGCTTCGATTATTTCTCTCGACGCTAGATAAGCAGAGATGACATTTTTACGAATCACTCGTATACATGTTTAGAGTAGAACGAGCAGATCCTGACTGTTCAAGTATGGGTCATTATGAGCTCGCTAAGGGATTCGTGGATGGTCAAAGGGTTGATGCTATGATACACTGTTTGGTCAATATGTTGGTAAATCGCATTGTGTTTAGTGAACTGATTGCCTCCATTTCAAATTAGATTTTGGCGACGTGGTAAGAGACAAAGGTGACAAATATGGAAGAACATATAGAACTAACTTTTGCCAATAGAAGATATGTAGCATATCAATAGAAGCATACTATTTTAAAAATCCTATACTCTCATTTTCGATGGTATCTGATAGTAATATGAGATTCTCACAGAGAAGGAGAAAGAAATTAAAGCCTTTCTAAAGACTATCAGCAGTGTAGAAAGGAAAGAATGCTTATGGTAGAATAAACTCACTTTTACTCCGCAGTGTGAAACTCTTTCAAAAAATCTTCAATGGTTTTACAAATAATGGAAACTTAGCGAACAACAGTGGAAGTTTCAAAACCTGAATAGTAAATTAAAATGCTTTAAATTAAAATGATTAAGCCAGGCGTCGGCAACCTATGACCCGCGGGTCACCAAGTGACCCATTTGATAATTTCAAGTGACCCACGAGTTCCGGAAATAAAGTATAATATACAAAAATAAATTATAAAACATAAACATGAAGCAAACACTTTGCGAAAGTATAAATAATAAGATTAACATTTTGGTTTAATTACAAAACTGCAGAAATCAACATAGGCGGAATACAGCGACATTGTCCGAACGAATCTCATCATTACTCGACGAGCGTGTCGTTCGTTTATTCACGTTAAAGACGAAGTAGACGTAAACAAGAGTAGATGTGTGATGAGCACGTAATCAGGGCTCCTATTGGTCGGCTGGGCTCTCTGACTGCGTGCCACCAATAGGTGCAGCCGACCAATAGGATATTAGATAGGATATAGGTAGATTTAGAAATCGACCAATAGGAGCCGACCAATAGGAGCTCTGCCGACCTGCTGATCACGCATCTACTCATGTCTACGTTTACGTCGACTTTAACGTGAATAAACAGTAGTTCAGAAGCGCGAGAACAGTTACCTAAGCGAAATAATAATTATTTTTATTTACCATGAACAAACAAAAAACAAAAAAGAGATTATTTCAAGATGTGTGGACTGAAAAGTATGGATGTATGGAAAATGGTGACAAATTGATATGTTTTTTATGTACAGATATAATACCGCCAGGACCTTTTCTTCAAAACATAAAGATGTGAGTGAAATGCCAAATGATGAAAAATATGAATACATTGCTAAACGTGTATTAAATTAAGGTAAACAAAATACATTTTTGAAGAGATTTGTTACCAGCCACAATTACGCTACATCTGCCAGCTTTATTGCAGCTCTTAGTATTGGTACCAATGGAAAACCGTTTACAGACGGCGAATTTTTCATAAATTGTTCCGAACACTTATTCAATGACTTCGCAAATAAAAAACAAATAATTGAGAGAATTAAAGAAATGCCATTGCCGGCCAGAACAGTTCAGCGTCGCATTGAAGATATGGCAAAAAATATTGACGCACAGGTCAAAAATGATTTGTTATCTAGTGACGTATTTAGCATTGCACTCGATGAAAGTACCGATGTAAATAGCATGGCCAGGCTGGCAATTATTATTAGATTTGCATCAATAAATAGTTCGAACGTCAATGAAGAATTATGTGTTCTTGCTTCAATGAATGACACGACCAAAGGCATTGATATTTTCCGTCAAGTACAAGAGTTTACAAATTTCAAAAAATGGAAAAATATTGGATTTAAAAAGTAAATTGTTTTCCATAACAACTGATGGTGCTCCGGCTATGAGAGGAAAAAATGTTGGATTTGTGAAACTAATGGAAAATGAACTTGGCCGCCCACTTTTATCGTTCCATTGTATCATACATGAAGAAAATTTATTTGCAAAGGCATCTACTCAACAACTTAAGGATCTAATGGAAAAGGTTGTTAAGATCGTAAACATAATAGTAACACGATCTGCATTAACACACAGACGCTTCGAAGCTTTTTTGGAGGAAATTGAATCGAAATACGGAGATTTACTGTTACATGCTGAAGTACGATGGTTAAGTCGAGGCATAGTTCTTAATAGATTTGTAGAGTGCTTTGATGATATACAAATATTTCTTTACGAAATCGGTGAAAATGATCTCGAGCTCAATGATAAACGATGGTTTTTAAGACTTTTGTTCTTAACAGATATAATGAACCATTATAATGATTTCAACGTACCACTCCAAGGAAATAACAACGTAATTTTGAAAATGTACGAGGAATGGAAGAGTTTTGTTCGATATTAATATTGTTTGAAACTGACATAAAAACTAAAATATTTCTTTTCTTTCCCTTACTAAAAAGCCAACATGAGAAAGAAAATATCGATGAAAGCAATCTAAATATGTTCGAAAGTTGTATTTTGAAGATTAAAAGTGAATTTGAAAGTAGATTTCAAAGTTTTAAGAAGCACGGCGAAATGTTTACATTTATGATAAAGCCGACGAAATAGAGGAAAATGTTTTAGATTTGTAATATTTTGAATATCTTAAAATTGACAATTTAAGTTTAGAAATGATTGATTTTAAAAGTTCAACGTTGTGGACGGACAAATTCAAGTCATTGCGGAAAGATTTAGAAATCGCGGAAGATAATCAGCTTCTCATGAGATCATCGTGTTGGGCATCACTTCCTACCAAGTTTTCATCTTTGAAAAAAATTGGCTTTGCCATTTTGTCCGTGTTCGGTTCTACTTATAAATGTGAACAAATATTTTCACACATGAAATTTATTTTAAGTAAGAACAGGAGCAGATTAACTACCGAAAATTCAGACGCTTGTATTCGTCATAAGGTGACTAAGTATGAACCAGACTTGACTAAATTGACGTCACAAATTCAGCATCAGGGGAGCCATTGGTAACGAAGAGAACGCTTATAAATAAAATTCATAAATTATTAATGAACTAAAACTTGACAATTATATTTCTTTTTATAATAATTAGAATTATAATTTTGTTTTTTTTTTATGTTTTGAGTTTAAAAGCAAATTGTAATAGTTTTCTCAATAAAATTTATCTTATTATTCACTAAGGGACTGTTTTAAAATGAAAATACCCATTGACCCGAACTCTCTTCTTAATAGTCACATTTTCGTTGATTTTGACCAGCAGCCAAAAAAGGTTGCCGACGTGTGGATTAAGTGAAACTATCTGAAAGGAGGAAATAATGTAATAAAACGTTTCAAAACTGAAACTTTTCCAATGCGTAGAAAATTGAAACACTAAATTGAAATATATATATATATCTATAATATAGTTAAAAATTTGAAGACAAATTTTTAACACTGAGAAATTAAAAAGATGAAAGATGTAAATTTTCTTAAATATAAAAAAGTAAACCTAAATAAACAGAATTTAATACGAAAAATATGAGAAAGAGCAAATATTTTAGTTTTCTATAATTTAAAGATAAATTTTCTAAACTTAGAAATGGAAGAAATGAAAGTAGAAAAAGTGAAGTTTAATCTTAAAACATCATTTTGAAAATGGTCAAAACATCATTTTGAAAGGTGAGAGCAATGAAAAATTCTTTAAAAAATTTCTAAAAATGCAAAGTTGAAAAATATATGTTAAAATTTTTAAAATCCCAAAATTTAATGTTAAAAGCATTTAAAAACGTAAAAGTAGGAAAAAGAAATAAAAAATTGTCATAACTCAAAAGTGAAATTTTAAAAAATTTATAATTAAAAAATTGAAATATCATTTTCAAACATAAAAAATTTAATTTAGGAATTATTTCAAATATAGAAGTGGAGAAAATAAATTTGTTGTTATTGAACAGAAATGTTTTTTCTTAAAATCGGAAATATAGAAAAAGTAGACCAAAGGTGTTAAAATTTTGTTTGGAGGAAGAAAATATTAAGAATATCTTAATTTGTACGAAGAATATTGCTTTTTTATTTATTGAATGGAGTTTTTTTAACTTTATATTTTCAGTTTTACGCATTTTATTAAATTTTTAGCATGGATTAAACTTTTGAAATTTTCAAATTATTTTTTCACTTTTATTTTTTGTGGAAATAATTGACGCTCTGAGGAATATAAAAGAAAAATAATAAAAAAGGAAATTAAAACAGTACATACAATTAATAAATTATTTCCGTCAGAAAGAACATTTAGACTGGTAGAGCTTATTTCCTTCAACTCATTTCGTGTCTGGTAGCTTTCATTAGGAAAGGTAACGCTCAAGGAGGAATGGCAACAAACTCAAGGGACTTTTGAGAGTTTCACCTTCAAGAGCAAAAACAAAAGTAAAGGTCATTTTTCGGCATATCCACGCCCTTACTACTGCAATAAATAAATAAAATAAAAAAATAAATACCCCCTAAAGCAGCTGCTGGCCACAGAGGTCTGACAGGAGCCTGTCAGTTTAATACGCCATAGTAGAAGGTCTGTGAGGATGGCGGACCTCAGCAGAAAAACAGCACACACATCCATGCCTTACCCAGGGCTCGAACCCAGGTCCCGTAGATTAGTAGCCAAGCGTGCTAACCATTCGGCCACGGGACGGCATTACTGCAATACTAGATAGTTAATATTTTTATTATAAGAAAACGGACAGGTATACATGAATTGAAGGATGAACAATGTAAGGTTATAATAGAAGGTGAGTATTATGTCATGGCTACGTGGGCTGACCATTTCAGCGATATCCTGAACAATGTGGTTAGTTCTGCTCCCATTGTTTGTAATGATAATAGATACATTACTTGCTCTAAAGTTGGGGCGGGGGTGGCTCAGTCGGTAGCGCGCCAGGCTCGTAATCTGTAGTTCCCAGGTTCGAGTCCCAGCTGGGTCAACGTTGAAATTTATCTCCGCAAAATTCCCCGCCCTGCCCACGGTCAGTAGGGGACACCGATGGGCTTGGAAAGGCCGCGTCCGTCGGATGGGACGTTAAGCCGTGGCCCGTGAGCGGGAGAGCCATACCCTGTGCACGTTAAAGAACACGCTGGATGGCCTTGACGGGAGGCTACCATCTGTCTCCCAACAGCTGTTCCAGTGGGTCCCCTCCCCCAACCTTCTCTGAGCCTTCGGGGTCCATGTGACCTTTAGCCCATGATGTGCAAAAAAGTGCTGCTCAGAGGTAAAACAACCCAACCCAAATGCTCTAAAGTTGTCCAGATATCACAGTCTGAAGATATTTTGTCTATTTCTAAGCTTAAACTTCATCAATCCCCAGGGGTAGATGAAATTTCTACTGAAATGCTTAGAACTTGAAATATTTCGGTTACCAGATGGCTGACTGAAAATTTAAATATCTTTTATGATAAAGGCATGGTTCCTAAGGATTTTACCAGAGCTATCTGTAAATGGTAGCTAGGTAGTCACTGGAAGGAGAGCTATGCACCAATCCCATGTGATAATGCATAGAATCGGCCAGGCCTATCACCTAATGTCCGTATACGCCTTCTCGTGGTGCAGGCCATTAGTATCTTTCAAAAGAGATACTCTCTTGTGGAAGTGAACGGAGAATGTGGGCTGCCAGATTAATGTGGCCTACTGATCGGAACAACTATGGACACTTTTCTTTTTTTTTTTCTACCCTGCTGAGGAATGGTCAACCACACAGGGTCGTTGTTCTGAACTTATCAACTTACTGCACTGGATTAAGGCTCTGAGCTTGATTATGGATCCTGATTTTGCTGCAATGTGGGCTACTGTGGAGGGAAAATCTTCGGTTGTGTTTTCTGTTTGTTTGTGGCTTGATAGCCCCAATAAATAAATTCACAGGATATGTTTCATCAGCAGGTGGATAATCCTGAGCAGAGGTCTTCGCAGGCACCTAAACTCTTACTTCTACGGCCATCGTCAAATTCTACATTGGAGGAAGTCTTCCAGTGTAGATAGCTTTAGCCTTTAGTAGTGGGGGAACGGGTCTTTACTCCATGTCTGCGATTAGGGGCTGTTTGATATATTGTCGGCATTCTCTCTCTCAATAAACATAGTTTCTTTAAACATCCCACTAACCATTTTCTGTCCATAGGTAGTTGGAATGCGTTTCGTGATGTTCTCAAACAAGAATTCCACCATTATAATTTAGATATTCTCGGCTTGCAAGAAGCCAGATGGACAAATGAAGGTCAGATTCTTAAAAATAATATTAATTTTTTCTTTTCAGGGAGGAATGATAATAAGCACCACAAAAGCATAGGGAGCATATGAGTGCATAAATGAAAGATTTCATACAGTAAAATTTTAGACAAGCATTAAAGACTTGAATGTTAACTGTTATTATGCCCCCCACTGAGGATGCCGCTGAGGATGAGAAGGATAGGTTTTACGGACAACTTCAGGATATTTTGAATTCAATATATTTGAATTTGTCAAGAAAGGAGATATTACCCTTGGTCTAGGTGACTTCAATGCCAAAGTTGGTATTTACTCTGACCTGAGAGGAGTGATAGGCTCTTTTGGTATTGGTAGCTGCAATGACAATGTGCAACGCCTCATACAGGTAGGTAAACTCAATGGTTTCAGAATAACTAACACCTATTACCAAAACCACGACATACATAAGTACACGCGGGTTTCACCAGATGGGCTGCAAGGATCTTTTCAGATCTTTGCAAGGGAAAGATTTTGGCCATAAATGGTGCAGATATTTCAAAATTTCTGATTTTGATTATGCAGATGATTTGGCTTTGTTGGCTAACGATGTTGATGAGATGAATTCTTTCATTAGAGCTGTTGATGAGACTGGTAATAATGTTGGTATGACTGTAACGGTATGACTGGTAATGATGTTGGTATTAGACTGGTAATAATGTTGGATAAACAGATATAACACTAAAGTGATGAAAATTGGTCAGGCAGTTGGTACTTCAGTCGCTCTGAATTGTTGCACCTTTGAGCAAGTGTCTCAGTTTAATTATCTTGGGAGTTATGTAACAGCTATCGCTGATATGCGGCATAAGATTAACAGGCGAATAGGGATTGCCTCTGGGACTTTTAAGAATCTATGGAGAGTGTGGAGAAATAGGCGTATACATCTGAAGAGTAAAATTAGACTGTACAATAGTTCGGTTCTTTTTAGGATTAGTTATGGTAGGGAAACCTGAATGCTTTGCAAACAAGATAACAGGAAGCTAGATGCTTTTGATTCCAGATGCTTACGCAGGATCTTGGGCATTAGGTGGTTCAACTTTGTAAGACCTTTGGATGCCAGCATTGTTGATTTCAAAAAGGCTTTCGACTCTGTTGATCGTCATAATTTGTGGTGGATTGTGAGATCATATGGTATATCAGAAAAGTTAGTTAACATAATAAAAGCTCTCTATAATAACACTGAATCATCTGTGAGAGTTGGTAAGTCTTGTAGCAATTGGTTTAGCATTACGTCTGGTGTTCGACAAGGGTGCATTTTGTCTCCTTTTCTCTTTAGCTTGGTTATTGATTATGTTATGAGAAATTCACTTCAAGGGAAAGATTTTGGCCTTAAATGGGCTGGAGATACTAAAATTTCTGATTTAGATTATGCTGATGATTTAGCCCTTTTGGCAAATGATGTTGATGAGATGAACTCTTTCATTCGAGCTGATGATGAGACTGGTAGTAGAGTAGGTTTGGTTATAAACAGAGAGAAAACTAAAGTGATGAAAATTGGTCAGGCAGGCTGTGATTCAGTTAATCTGAATGATTGCAGTCTTGAGCAGGTGTCACAGTTTAATTATCTTGGGAGCTATGTAACTGATAATGGTGATGTGCGGCATGAGATTAACATACGAATAGGGATTGCTGCTTTGACTTTTAAGAATCTATGGAGAGAGTGGAGAAATAGGCATATATACCTAAAGACTAAAATTAAACTGTGTAATAGTTTGGTTCTTTCTAGGGTTAGTTATGGTAGGGAAACTTGGAGGAAGCTAGATGCTTTTGATTCTACATACTTACACAGTATCTTGAACATTAGGCGGTTCAACTTTGTAAGTAATGAATAGGTTTGGCAACCTCCTCTGAGCAGTATATTGTGCAGTGAGAGACTCCGTTGATATGGACATGTTGCCTGTATGGATAATTACAGATTAGCAAATAGGGTTATGAACAGTGTGCCTAAAGGCCTCAGAAAGAGAGGAAGACCTAGGATGCGGTGGGCAGACAATGTCAAACAGGACCTTGTTAGAATTGGTGTGTAGGGGCGAGATGCAGCAGATATAGCTCAGGATAATGTGCTTGGAGAACTAAATTGCGCGGTCTGTTTGGACCTCCGTTGTCTATGGCTGTTTGAGGATGAAGATGAAGATAATGATTATCCCTTTTTTAAAAAAAAAAGGTGATTGCAGTTCTTGTGATAACTATAGAGGTATCAGCCTATTTTCTTCTCGAGGCAAAGTTCTTTGCATGATTGTACTTAATAGAATTAATAACCTGGTTGACGAATAATTGGGTGATGGGCAGTGTGGATTCAGAAGTGGTAGGAGATGTGTTGATCAGAAACCTGTGGTCACTAGCTATGTAGGTTTAAAAAAGACTATTGACTCTGTTAATCGTCATAATTTGTGGTTGATCTTGAATTCATATGGCATACCAGACAAGTTAGTTAACATACTGAAAGCTCTCTATAATAGCACTGAGTCGTGTGTGAGAGTTGATAAGTCCTGTAGTAATTTATTTAGCATTGTTTCTGATGTTCGACAAGAGTGCATTTTGTCTCCTTTTCTCTTAAGTTTGATTATTGATTAGGTTTTGCGAAATTCGCTTCAAGGGAAAGATTTTGGTCTTAAATGATGTAGAGATCTCAAAATGTCTGATTTAGATTATGCTGATGATTTGGACCTTTTGGCAAATGATGTTGATGAGATGAACTCTTTCATTGGAACTGTTGATGAGACTGGTAGAAGTTTGACTCAGAGAGAAAATTAAAATGATGGGAATTGATTAGGTAGGTTATGGTTCAGTTAATTTCAATAGTTTTACTCTTGAGCAGGTGTTAGAATTGAATTGTCTTGGGTTATGTAAAAGATACTGGTGTTGTGCGGCATGAGATTAACAGACGAATAGGGATTGCTGCCGGGACATTTAAGAATCTGTGGAGAGTGTAAAAAATAGGCCTAAATTATACTCTAAGGACTAAATTATACTCTGTGATTATTTGATTCATTCTAGAGTCAGTGATGGTAGTGAAACGTGGACCCTTTGTAAACATGATAACAGGAAACTTTATGCTATTTAATCTAGATCCTTGTGTAGTATCTTGGGCATTTGGTGGTTCAACATTCTAAGTAATGATGAAGTTAGGCAAAGGAGTCGGCAACCTCCTTTGAACAGCATGTTGTGCAGAGAGAGACCCCGTGGTATGGCCATGTTGCCCGTATGCATAATTATAGATTAGCGAATAGGGTTATGAACAGTGTGCCTAAAGGCCTCAGTCATTGAGATCTATTTCCTTAAACCCATACGTTGTATCGGTGAGAAAGAGGACACCGTTGGACTTGGAATTCCGCCGCCGGCTAGGTGAAACCTTAAGTCCTGACTCTGTGGTCAGGACAATCGTACCCTGTATTTTGCACTACGAAGAACACGCTGGATGAACTTAACAGTTTTCAGTCTGCCTCCTAACAATTTTCCAGTTGATCCCCTTCCCGTACTTAACCTGGACCTTTAGCCTATTTTATGCACAAAAATACTGCTCAGAGATAAAACAATTTTAATCTTGCATAGGAATGAAGACGAAAAAATTTCGCCACTTCCACACATGTGTTCATAGAATTCAGAACTGGAAGGAGAAATTCTGTTGTATTTTTAATAACAATAATGTCTTTATTCAAGCGCACACACAATGTCAATTAGATAGAAAATAACAAGAATGAAATTTATGAATTATCCATATACAATCGGTGTCTTAGCGAAGATTGGCCAAAACATTTTGAAGTAAGAGGTTCTTCAAAAATTCTGAACGCTTTTATTAAAGGAAGTTAATTAATATATAAATTTCTCTTAAATACCTACTTGCGCGTAGAAATCTTACAGAAGCATATATGTATAATACTACATAGAGAAAGAAAAAATTCATGCCTTTTATCTGGGTCTTGAATTCAGGTTCTTAATTTTATTAGCCAAACGTGCTAACCATTCGGCAGTCGGGACGCCAATGAACACTTTCTTAAAAAACTTTCCTCAATGACGGAGAATGCACTCTCAATTACTTGTTACTAGACTACAAATATATAATACTAATGTTGGATTTAAAATTTCATCCAACGATTCGTAAACATCAGGTATCGGAACTGTGTTCCGGTTCAATGATTCGAAAACATCTAGTACCGGATTGGCGCTTTGATTTAGTTGCTGCACTGTTTTTTGGAAATTGCTTCCCCTACTCAAAAAGGCAAGCTTCACCGCTGGTTAATGAGATAGCTGCTATCTGTCCAAACACAACTACAACTTTGAGGGTGAGAACGCGACACTCCTAGTGGAATTGCGTTGCACCTAGATTATTCTGCGGTTATTTACAAGATGACACTTAACTTTTATCAGCATAACAATTAAATAGTGGTAAAGCTGTGAATTTGTTAATTTAAATTGGTTAATTAATGGTTATTTGATAAAAAAACATTACCAAGAAGTGCTGGGGGTTAAACCTCCAACCCTTCTTGGTTTATGCAGTTGCAACAGACTAATAAATATTTATTTTGTTTCGCAGTGCTTGATCCAGCAAATCCAGATTTTAAATCTTTGTGTAAGTATACCTTTTTCTCAGATGTTTGTTTTTACTGTTACTTCATTTCTTTTCTTATGTAGAGATGCATAGCTCCAGGGCATAGATTAGTCATTATCTAGTGTTAGGTCGTGCCACTTCTACACTGGCGGAAATTGAAAAAAGAACACCATTAACAATTAAAGCCTAATCTATGAGATTTATTTAGTAAAAACAACTTGTTGAGAAAGGACAGTGATAACACGTGTGAAGTGATTCAATGTTTATTTTACCTTTTAAAGAGTATTAAATTTAACAGAAGACACATTTTAATAAGGTGTTGAACCTCATCGAGCAGCAATACAAGCTTCCAATCTGGCATAAAATCGATCGTACAAATGCTGGATATCACGCTTGGGGGATACCATCCCATGCGCTTTCAACTTGGACGCGTAATTCAGCGATGGTTGTTGCCTGCCACGGTCCGTGGAAGAGTCTGCTTCCGATCCAGTCCCAAACATGCTCTTTTGGAGACAAGTCTGGAGAGCGTGTTGGCCAAAGGGAGTTAGTGCACTGCCTGAAGAGCATGTTGAGTTGCCCGAGCGGAGTGTGGGCTGGCGTTATTCTGCTGGAATATCGTATTTGGGATTACACTCAAATATGGCAGGACGACCGGTTGTACGATGTCACTGACGTACGTATTGCTATTCAGTGTACCCTGTACAAACATCAGACATGTATGATAGCTAATCGCTCCTCACACCATGATACCCGGCGCGAGCCCTGTGTGTCGCTGGCGGATGCACGATGGAAGTAGCCTCTCACTTTGTTGCCTTCAGATGCTTAAACGAACGTCAGACGCTCCTAAGCAGAATCAGCTTTCCTCACTGAAGACCACAGACTGCCATTCTTCCCTCCAATGAATTCGTTCTTGACAACACTGCGAACGTGCTCGACAGCGACAAGGTGACAGTGATAACTATACAAATGGCAAGCGTTCCTGTAGTCCTGCTTCCAAAAGACGATTGCGTATCGTTTTCGTAGACACCCTTGGTACGACAGAGGATCGAATTTCTGATGCCCTAGCCGTCCGCTTTGCTAACGCTGTCCTCCTGATACACTGATCCTCTCGTGGGTCCATAACTTTGTGTGCCAAGAACCACATCTGGGAGTTTGCGAATACTCTTGTGACCATCAACGCCACCATCGTACACTGCCGATACCTCTCGTCTAATGCGGTGTGCAATTTGACGAAAAGACCAACCTGCTTCGCGAAGACCAGCTATACGACCTCTCTCAAACTCCGCTAACTGAACAAATGTTACATGCCTGCGTCGTCAAGGCATGGTAACTTCTTGAAAGAGCAATGGACAACACGAAACAAGACGAATAATTTCTTTCTGCACGCCCTAGTCCTTAAATAGGCGCGGCGTACATTTGAATGTTGTCGTCCTCAATGACGTCATTATTTCATCCAATGACTTTTATTCTTCGATTACGGTTTCTGCTGCCCTTAACTAACATATTATAATATGAGGTTCCTAAAGGAATTCCTTCTGGGTGTCCTTTTTTCAATTTCTGCCAGTGTATCAGGCAAAATATCTAAAGATCATAAAACTTTAGAGTTCATAAAAGATTACCGAATTCGGGTGACTGCATCCCTTGCACCGTTGATCAGATATTGCAACAACCAGGCGCTACGAGTAGGACTGACTACCTGAGCCATTTGACATGGACTAAAGATCTCGCAATTTTCAAAAATTATTAACGAATTTTCATTATGGCAAGAATAGAAGTTTTTAAACGACTATTCTTGCCATAAAGTTAACCCCATATCGAATTATACTATTCATTACGAATAGCATAATTCTTGCCATAAGAATAGCTTCGTTAAGCAAAATATTTTTTTCTCTCAATAGGCAGTTGGTTATTTTTAAATTGCGCATTTGCATATAATTTTAAAAATTGCTTTAATGTTTTAATCATTTCCATTCATTACAGTGTCGACATAACGGATGGCAGAATAACGATTTTTTTTTTTCCGATCCCGCAAATTTAATACATGATAATTTATTTCATTTTAACGAATGCCAGTATAACGAAAATATTAGTTTAACTAAATAAAAATTCGTCCCGATAGGAAAACTATCAGTGTAACGAAATTTTCAAAAAGAAAATCCCTGAACAATATGCAAAATATACATTTTAGTAAGCTCACCGGAACAAAAAATTAGTCACCCCTGCCTGAATGTCACCAAATAGCGTGTAACACCTCCGTGCGACCGCAGAACAGTCGAAATCCTGTCTGGTATGGATGTCACCAGTGTGCGGATGTAGCAAATGCCACAGTTCGGCCAGATTGGCCGGATGACGGGCTTCATTCGTTGCTCCAAACAGTCCCACAAATTTTCTATGGGATTCAAATCCGGAGATTTGGTGGGCCAGTCGAGATGTTCGAAGGTTTCAGAATGCTCGTCATGCCAATCCGACACACTTCGAACCCTGTGAATGTGACAATTGTCGCCTTGGAACACTGGGTGTTTACTGTGGAGATGGTGTTCTGGTGTTTACTGTGGAGATGCTGCACAAAAGTCGTCCAGTAGCTCCATATATCTCTTCTGGTTCAAATGTAACGTCACTGCAACCAAAGGACCCATTTCCTCGTATGTAAAACACCCCAGAGCATCACCAAACCTTCTCCAGCTTGAACGGAACCTTGCACACAGTCCGCATGGAAGGCTTCATGTGGCTTATAATGTACCCGTCGCCTCGCATCTTCTAATACAAGCAAAAACATGACTCATTCGACCAGACTATATGTTTCCAAAAGTCGACAGTCCAGTCTTTGTGGCGCCGCGCCCACTGTAGCCGTGCAGCCTTGTGCAGAGCTGTTAACATGGGTCTCTTCCGCGGTACTCTGCTCCATATGTCCATGGCATGCAGTTCCCTTCGGAGTGTTCATTCGGAAACAACTTGTTGTAGGTCTGCATTGACTGAGTGGAGCAATTCCTGCCTCATTGCAAAGCGGTTTGCCCTAACAGTGCATGACACACTGTGGTGATCTCTATTGGTGAGCACAGTCTTTCTGCCGCAGTTCTGGCGACTATTAGCGGTGGACTGCGATGTACGTCACTGCTAGAAGACCCTTTGGACAGTACGTTTAGACACACCTGCAAAGGCAGCAACTTCTTGTACACTATACCATTGGGCTCGGCCAAACGCAATAACACCTTTTTGCCACTCATTCACATATTTGGCGCGACCCATGTTTCACGGAGCGACTAACACACGTGGCAAATAACCACTTCTTGGCACTGTATGAACACCGTAGCAGATGGCACAGATATTTGTAGGACGCGTTTATTACTGGTGCGCCCTCTGTTGCTGTCGAATGGTCATAAGTCTCTTACGGCGGGAGATAACTAATTTTTTGTCCAGTGAGCTTAGCTCACAATGTTGCAATGATTTAAAAGCTGTGAAATGTCTAACCAATAAGAGCGCTATGAATACATAAGAAAAAATATCACATAATCATCAATAAGTTCTCCATCGCGTTCGAAAGATGTGATGGAACAACTCTTTTGGCAAGCACACAAAATGACAAATGACGAACAAAAAGAAGAGAAAGATAAGTAAATAAAAATTTAAAAAATTGGAAATACCTAAATTAATTAAAAAATTTAAATAATGCCTATGCGCTCTAAAAACAGAAATTAAACCTAAAATCACTGAGTTCATATTCACTTCGAAGAAAGATAGGGCGCCGGCTATCTTGTTTTTAGGTAAATAGCCGACAGCCCATAGCACTGTCCATGTCAAAAGATTTCATTTGATATACAACATATTACTTGCGGCAATCCCTTTCTGGAGATATAGCGGAAAATTCTTTTTCATATTCTCCCCTTTTAGGAGGAGAAGTATGGGCGGGGGGTTCTTTTTTTGTAGCCCATGACATTCCCTGCGTCACAAACTTTCATTTGATGTATATTACCAAGAATTTTACTTGAAAAAACTTCAAAAACCTACATTTAATATGTGACACATAAAAGTCGACCACATTTTCCTTTATTGTTGGAGTCGTGTTTGAAGTTGCTCATGACATTTGAAACGTCATAAGCTTTAATTTAAGATACGATTCGTTAAAGGTGAACCCCGCGATAATCTGCCCTCCCCACTTTTATCGGGGGGAACAATGGTGGGGCAAAATTCGAAATAGTTTACGACAGTGGTTATTTACGCCTTCATTTGACATCTAACTCGTAACTGTAGGCCCTCACCTTCAGAAGATATATAGTAGTAGAACGACTTTTATATTCACCGTTTACTTTTACATTTTTACATTCATCGTCATTTTTTATAGCTTATGCCACTCCCCACGTCCGAAGCTTTCATTTGATGCATCGCTTATTACCTCCAGCACTCGCGTTCTGAAGATATAGCAGAACAACCGTTTCCTCTTTTTTAGGAGCAAAAAAAGCTTGGGAATCTCGCTAGAAATGAGATTTCAGGTACCTGCGATGCCTGTGACCAGGACTTTTTAACAATCGATATAAGGGATTCTGTGCATCTATTCACTCGGGGCTGGCAACCCACAAACAATCAAAAAACATAGACGTAGATTCTCGTAGTAAGAAAATCACCAATACAGTAGGTTCAAAATCTGTAAATATGTCTAAAACAATAAACTGTTCGGTGAGTTTAAATGGCAGAAGTAAGTCTCTGAGAAGTTAGCCACTCCTCAGTATGGTAGAAAAAAAATTATGTGTGATCATAGATAACCATGTCAATAGGTTACACTGGTTAGGCAAGGCCTCCCCTTCCATTGTTTTCCTCAAGAGATCATCTCCTTTGAAAGATACTAACGGTCTGAGCCACGAGAAGCAAGTCAGACTTTATTACATAGTTATGTGCATCATAACAACGTACTTCTTCCAGTTTATGCCTTGCTGTTATTTCAGGCCTGCAATGAATAAGATATTTAAATTTCAATATTCATTCAAATAACTTTTTGAACTTTTAATTGGCAATTCTTTGCTGCTTGAATTTTTGATTAAAAATGAATTTATATCTGGATTTAACACGGCTGAATAACTATGATTCACGATGATTCATTAATAAGAAGCATTTATATCAGGATTTGATACGTCATGGAATAATGTGTGCATATTATTCCATGAATGTTTTTTAGTTTAAGTAACTGACTTTTTTTGTCGATCGCTGTGGTATCACTTTACGTGAGGAAAGCATTTAGGAAAATATCCAGTAATTTTTAGCCCCATTTTCAAAAATGTGGCACCTTTTACACTTTGCAATTATTCCACCCTTACTGTCTGCCATCTATAGACAATCATTGCTTTCCTTTTTAGAGATAAATGAAAAACTCTTTTTGGGTTCGATTGGTACTAATGAAATGCTAGAATTCCCATTTTACCATCTTCCAATATGGTTTTTCCCTATTTGCAAACAAACAAGCAAACTTCTCTCCTCGATTCTTAAACCTGTGAACTTTTAATTAATAATTAATCCTGCGTGGAATTCCGATTAACAATTAACTGATGTTGATTTTAATCGTTGGAAAAACTCTGATTGAGGATGATGTCTAGAGGCATCATCCTCAATCCTAGCTATTACTTTCCAATTTATCACCAAAATTTATGGTACGTTATGATATTCTTTATATCCCAGCGCCCATCCATCGCATTCTTTACTCTCTTACTTAAAATGGTAATGCAATCCGATGAGTGGCGTTGACTAACTTTTGATTGAATCTAAAGTGGGAAAAATTTATTCCTTCAATCATGATTTTTGATTTCTGAGAGTTTTAGAAAAATAAAACTCCTTATTATTGCAATCATTATATTCAAAATGCCAAAGAAAAGGAAGCAAGATGGGTTGAGTTGTTTTACCTCTGAGCGGCACTTTTTTAACACAATGGGCTAAAATGACCAGGTCACAAGGACCCCGAGGACTCAGAGAATGTTGGGGGAGGGGAATGACTGGGACAGCTATTGGGAGACAGATGGTAACCTCCTGTTAAAGTCATCCAGCGTGTTCTTTAACGTTCACAGTGTATGGCTCTCTCACACATCCGTGTGTGGGAGAGCCACGACTTAACGTCCTATCCAATGGATGAACGTACAGTGATTGATTGATGAGCAAATCTCAAAATGAATATCTTGCTACCAGGAATCCACCCGGTAGCAAACTCATTCAGAGAACATGTAACGAATAAACATATATATATATATAAATATTTTTTAAAATTTTATTTATATTATTATTTTAATTTTTTAATTATTATTATTGCTTATTAATTTTAATAATATATTAAACATATTAATGGCTTTAATATATGCAATAAGTGATTTATAACATTTAAATTTATCTTTTTTTGTTTTCTGGTTCTGGACGGACAGTGACAATTCCAAGCCTATCATTGTTCCCTACTTACCATAGCTGTATGGTTCCTTGTAGTAACAATGTGGGACAGTTTGCGCTCACCTCGAGAGTCAATTGCACGTTTACGTCCTCATTTCTCCCGCTTATTGGAGGTTTTGTCGTATTTCACGTAGTCTTGGTATACACGTGCGATGACCTGATATTGAAATCCCAACAGTTCAGCAGTTGCGGTGATTGAACAACCGACCTTCCTCGCCCCTACTATCTGGTGACGGTCAAACTCACTTATGTCGCCGCCTTTACCCATGATTACTTTTCCGTGACTGGTTTCTAATGCGTAGAGACTTGTTCTATTTGTAGGCATTGCCAGTTTCCAGGCACAGAAGAAGTATGGGGTCCCAGGTGAACTAACATGATACTTCTGCTTTTCATATTATTATTGGGGTATATATAACAATTTGTTCATTTAGTGTTGTATATGTCTAGCTAGCTCTTTAAAGCAGTCTCTCCAGTTAAATAAGTTATTGACCATTGAAACGCGACCCAGGAAGCTTTTCTGTTCTCTCCAGTTGAATAAGTTGAAAAATAAACACAAAACAATCATTAAGTTATTTATGATTTATGAAAAGCATGCCTTGAACAATTAGGAAATTATATTGCGATCTTATGACCTAATATGTGTACAATCTTTTTTAAATGCATCGTCAATGATCTTTGATTTGAAAAAAAAAATCTTTGAAATTAGAAATGTCAGTTCTGGTTTCCCCGCAATATCCTCCACCCCATCAACAAAAACATGTGCTCAGAAACTTAAATTCTGAAAGCAATACCAGAAATCGTCCCATCTTCTACTCTCTCTGAATAAGAAAAAATATTTTGAACAGTAACTGGCTAAGGTTATTGTGCATGTAACAGTTAACTGAAGTCAGCTTCGAAGGGCATATGCTGACGTCATTTTGCTTGATATACAAGCATTCACTTAATGAAAAAAAGGCAGCTCTTTCGATTCACTCGATGAATTCTAGTGAAGGCATGGGATGCAAAGCGCAGCAGTAGTTGAATGCCTTAAGATCCACGCGAGTGCCGAAAGTCACAACATATGCGTCAAATGAAAGTTTGTGACGCGGGGAGTGTGATAAGCTATGAAAAAAGGAAAATGGAGTGTCGTTCCACTATACCTTCTGAACGCGAGAGCTAACACTTACGAATTAGGTGTGAAAATGAAACCTCATATAATGACCTTTATAAACTATTTCGAATTTTTCCGTTGAAAGGGGACGGGGGAAGAGTTTCGCCGTTTCGCCACATCTCAAATTAAAGAATGTGACGTCTCCAATATCATGGGCTGCCTCAAACAGACTCCAAAAGGGAGGAAAAATGCAGTCGATGTTTATGAGTGATATATCAAATGAAAGTTTTTGATGGTAGGTGTTTTTAGTCACAAAGAAAAATATATAAATAAATTAAGAAATTTAAAAAGCACCTATCTTCTTATATGTGTCCTAAAAAGAAGAGAGTAAATTTAAAGCATATCGATGGTGCAATTAGTCACAGAAAATTAAAAAAAAAATACCCAACTCCCTAAATTTACCCTAAAAAACAGAAAATAAACCTAAAGCATATCGATGGTGCAATCAGTCACTGAGTTCGTATTCGCTTCAAAGGAAGATACGCTGCCACTAATCTGGCTGTGAAGGCAAATCGGCGCCATTTCTTTCTTTGAAGCGAATGCGAACTCAGTGACTAATTGCACCATCGATATGCTTTAGGTTTATTTTCTATTTTTTAAAGTGCATTTAGGGAGTGGGTATTTTTTAAAAAAAATCACCCACAGTGGAAATTGCTGATTTTTATGTATTTTGCTAATTATCACACTTTTAATGTTAGCCATTTAGCTCACTACAAATCTTATTTTTTATTTTGCCATTTTATTATTTACTAGCTGAACTTACCCGGCGCTGCCCGGATGTTACTTTTAACATGTATATTCTTATTTTCACTGCATTAAATGTAAATTTTATCCCCTACAGTTTAGCACAGATTTTCAACAGGAAGAAATTTGCCCGGATCGTTTTTGACGTCAGCGAGCACTCCTCATAGCTCGCGGCGGCTTGGTTTCTGCGTAAGCTATCGAGTTTTTTTTCCGTTACCACAGATTTTGCCGCCCTCTGGCTCCCGCGAAATTCGTTCGCACGATCCAAATTTCCTGCACATCGTTCCCCGTGTGTTCCGGTGATTGGTTTAAAAAACAGGTTCCCACTTGGCCCGTGTCTTCGTTTCAACACAAATACTGACAGCTCGTGTCTCACTTTTAATCTGTATATTTTGTTATTTACTGCACTAATGGTTAGTTTTGTGAGTATTCCCCCTACCACTCTCCCCCCCGACATTTTACACAGTTTGAACATGGTGAATTTCCCGGTGTTGCAAAGATCATTGATGATACGGCACGGGCGCTCATAGTCCGTGGCAAACGATCGAAATATTTATTTTGCCAGATTGCGGCATTCTGTAATTCCCGAAGTACTTCATCGAAAGGTCACAAATTTCGTAGGCGGGTTCCCCGTGTCCGACCCCATCTTTAGTTAGAACATCAGGTCCCTAGCTGCAATGGAACGCCTAAATAATGCTTTTGGAAATGTGGGGAATCTGGCAACGGCATCAGATTTGCAGCGGGACATTTAAATTCTATTTTAAATCTTTACTTTCATAGTTAGGGAGCAGAAAATGACAACAGTAAATTTGATAGCGATCTCGTTTCCCGTAGGAATAACATGGTAAATATTTTTGGTTCTAGCAAGCTCCCCTCTTGGACTTTCGACCTGAAATTTGGCACTGCAATCCGGACCACAACCAGAAACATTCGCTGAGAATTTGGAGAGTATACGTTGATTTCCCGATGAGTTATGGCTGCCACAGACAGACAGACACACAAACAGACATCTTCTTTTATTATATAGTTAATATTTTTGTTGTCGTTATTTGGTTTACACATTTTGTTTGTTAATGGTGATGGTCACGAGCGACGGATGCGTACAGAAACCATTTCTAGAGCTATGTTGAAAATGGAACTGTAGAAAACTGTACGACTTTTTTATATCTGATTTGATTCTATTAGATATTATTTTATCGAGCGTGAAAATTAATTTTGTCATCTGATTTAATTACGTGTTCTTTAAGATTTCATTGACTCAATTAAGTATAATTTTCTCTCTTTTCAGAAAATAAACGGCACTTTTGATATCTTTTATTTGGTGTGCACGGTAAGCAAAATATTACTTCATTAACTAAAAAGATAAAACTGAAGCACAATTATGATCTGTGTGTATAGAAATATTTTTACATTCCATTTGATATCGGTAAAAAGAGATAAAAAATAAAATCTACCCCACCACCAGCCCTCCATGGAAAAACATTAAAATCTTTCGAACTGGATAGATACAATAATCCCGACATTTTTCGTAAAATAACTTGGATTCCGTTTCGAACAAATTTCAGTCGAACAATTTCTGTTTCGAATAAATTTCCGTTTCGAATAAATTTCCGTTTCGAACAAATTTCCGTCGAACAAATGTTGTCGAACAAGTTTTTGGATACCAGATAACATATTTCGGAAGATGCAATTCATCATCAGTTTTCCACTGAAATGCCAAAATGATTGTTTTGAAAATATTTTAAACCTTTTAATCCCCCCCCCTCCTTTTAAGTTTATTCTAATGCTTGTTGCTGATTAAAGGCAAGTTTGAACTCTGCATATTTTTCTGGCATGTTATATAGCTGACCTTACAACGGCATTTCGCCAATGACAAGAACTATAACTAATGTCTGAGATTTTGTGATTATTTACTTTTTGGATGGCGCAAATTTAATGTAACAATTAGCTTGCTTTTGACGCGGTTAATTCTCAATCCTTGATGGGGACAATTATTATCTCAATCTAATAACTATCGAAAATTAAAAGAATGTAAATCTCTAGAGTATTCGAAACACTGTTAATAGAAGTATTTCGAAAATTCTACAGATATTATTCTCTTCGCGCCGAATCTCACTGATTTTGTTTTGCCTTTGCAACAGAAATTAACTAGGCACAACTGATGATTATTTTGCCCAAATCGAATGATGGGATTGTATTGTTCAGTTTACCTCACCTGAACTGTATAATCGAATCAATTCTGCCAACTGAATAATACCAGAATGAACATTGCTAAACTGATTCCACCAAAATGTGAAGAAAATATCAATTCGTAATATTGTTTATTGGACCTGACGAGAGAGTGGAGAGAAAAAAAAATCACCTAAAGATATGTCGATTACTGCAACCACGGCAGTTTTTTTGTGATGGCATATATATATTAAAGAAACAGGAGAGGAGATTTTTTTAATTTATAATGCAAGATAGTGAAAAATGGAACCCATTAGCGCAATAAAGGCAATTCTCTTTTGGGCATAACACTTTTTGCAACTCTGCTACCCATAAGCGATTATTCATCTCATGATAGCTCGAACATAAACTGTTATGTGACTGCCATGCTATTGGTTATGAATATTAACTGGCATCACAAGCTCCAGCTATTCATCAGATCGCCATCGTTGTTTGAGATCGGTTTTCTTTTTAGGAGTAAGAAAATCTCAAAATACAGAGATAGTGTCACTTTTCTTTTAAATCATTTCTGTATGGGAGAAACTTGGAAAGCTACTAATACAAATTAATAATATAAATTAATGCTTCTGCATCGTAACTGAAATGTCGTCGTTGTTTCAACTATACTCTTTCAAAAATTCAGAAATGTTCATTATCTGCTGCAGTATTTTTTTATCCGAAGACAGAAAAAAATTAATAGCTATTTCAGAACACAGTTATCATCACAAAACATATTTTAAAGCAGGTCTTTACCATTTGATATAAGCGACGCTGTCAAGAGTCTTACACACTTTCCTTGAGTTACTAAATTGTGATATGTAGTTTACAAAAAAATATTGTAACGAAAAAATATTTTTTTAAAAAGACAATGTCGGCCATTTTTTTTTCTTTTATCTCCGTATATCAATTGCAAAACCATCCCAATGCTGTAAGCTTCTTTCACGAATGTGAACGAAAATTCATTTGGTTACAGGTATATCAAATGTATACAAGTTACAGGTTCATCAAAAAATATCCAAAAATCACCTGTCAGTAAATAATAATAATAATCCCGTAATCCCAGTAAAAAGAATCACACAATGTTCAAAACCTCAGGTTTTTCTTATCATAATAGGTATCTATGTAACTATTATAATATTTCATATAAGATTCATCATAAAACTTTACATTCTTATGCAGATATCACGTTGATACACAGTTAACTAAAATACGTAGTAGAACTTCGTACGAGATTGGCTCTCATCAGTGTCCATTACATATTGGTGCTCCATTCCAGTCAAGTGCTGTTCTTTTTCGCATATTGTGATCGCATGGTTCTTCACAAGTCCTGGATGCATGAGTTTTCTAGTCTTCATTCTTTACGTCATCACTGTAATGCTACTTGTGGTTCACTTGCACACTTTTCTCCGTTCTTGGGTTCAAGTGACTTTCCAGCCAGCTGGCTGCTAAAGTCTCGTCATGCTCATCATTTTCAGTCTCTCGCATGTGTCGAGGACTGGACTGGCAAAAAATCGTCCAACTACAATATGCGAAAAAAACTTGATTAAAATGGAGATACAAAGCAAAAGATAACCGTTTCAGTCAGTCTAGCTCGAGTTTCTGTTAAGTATTTTAGCTTAAAATCAATACTATGGTGATATGCGCATGATATTGTAAAATTTCCTATGATAATAAATAGTATGATAATGCATAATAATAATACATAACAAAATCTCTATTAGCCAGGATTGTTCATCAAAGAGAATGTTGTAAAAATCTTTCAAAAATCAGTCTACGAAAAAATCCCCTGCAAACAGTTTGTACCCATTGAACGTGTTACAAAAACAATTAAGTAAATAAATAAAGCCTCCTTCTAGTGTAAGAAAAATAAATCAGCATTCGTAAAGAATGCTCTGCTGCATTACTTATATGAATAAAAATAAACCACCGGAACTAAAGAGATCTTTCCCTTAATATGTTATTATGTATTAAAACTTTTCAAAAATTTTTAGGGCGACTCTATTTCGTTTTTGGACTTTTTTTTTCATAATACAGCTGACGGAATCTTTTCCCAGCGGTGATTTGTGTCTCTTGCTACAGCTCGTCCTCTAGGAAGAGTCCGATGAGATAATAATAATTAAATGACTCAATACCACAAGGCTTTAGTTTACGCTTCATAAATTAGTTTGAAAAATTCGAAAACTGATTTCAATAAACAAGAAAATGATACGCTAAAAAAAGTATAACAATACTGATAATCTTATCGAGTTACATGCCAAACGCGAAACCAACCGCTGCCTTCGGCGCTTTTTGATTTCTCGCCTGTCACCCCGACTTCTATTTGACCTTGAAGACGACAACAGATCTGAAAATTTTCAGCCTTTTTGAGTTCTGCAATTCGAAATACCCGTACGCACTAATTCTCACCTAGCACAGGTATTTATGAATTCGACCACGAGTAACCAAACGGATTAGAAATTCCAAACGCTTATAGAAGTAGAAATTTTCTGTTTTGTAGCAAAGGTAGATCGAAATTTGAACTCTGACGGCGATGAACTAGTTGATTCCAAAATTTCATAACGTTCATGAGGTGTAGGACCTGAAAAACTCCAAGATACCAAATTTTATGCTTCTAGCACTTGTAGATCAAGGTAAGTAAGTAAGTTTATTTTCTGTTTTATGTACACATACAGTGCATGGTTGCCACAAAGTAATAATTAAAATAACAATTCTTTGCTCTATATCATAAATAAGCTTGAATATATATTGTATATATAACTTTACACTATGCATTTCATTTCTTACAATCAAAGTTATTTGGTATTGTGCATTTTTCTCCCGTATTTTTGCCATTGCAACATTACCTTGTTACATAGCAAATTGACCTATTACATTGTATTTTTACATATTATAACATTACCATACACATGATATTTTCCCTCTATTTGACCTTGAAGAGACTGGTATTAAATTTGGAATTTTTTCCGAGACCATGATCCGGATTATTCTAGATGCAAATTTTCATCCCTCTACCACTTCTGTACCATAGTCTGATCCCTGGTTACTCAGTCAAAATCAGACTACCCTTTTCATCATCGAAATTCTGTCGCACACTCCCAAAATTTGAGTTATGAGGACCTTTAGGCCAGGGTGCAATCGAAAATGGATTGCTAAGAATTTATGGTTGCTGTATAGGGCCCGTGTCAAGATCAGATAAACTCTGGAGATTTGGCTAAAGGTCCCTCCTTCCAGGATATGGTTAAATCCCACAAGTTATCCTGGGTACCAATGATGAAATAAGAATAAGTTCACTTCTAAGAAATAAATGATAAACTCTAAAAATGTGCTGATGCTGCTAAAATAGTACTGCAGTGTAAGAAGGATGTTTTTCACTCGCGGGACAATCAATTAGACTCGAGAGCGCCAGGTAACTGAGAGGAGCAAAAACAGAATATTTGACTCACATAAGCGAGATCTGCTAATTTCCTTTTTCCTAAGGACTTTCCTCCTATCAGCATTACTTGGGCAGTGGATCATCCACGTCAACCTTTTATTCACTTCAGCTGATATGAACTGAGCTTCGAGGGTACGCTAATATTGTTGCATGCGGGAGCTGTTCAAGGAGTCTAATAACGAGTAAGGGTGGTCCAAAAGTGTTCAGTTCTCTCCTAGTCTCCACCAACAGGCACTGGCACTTTGCAAAACTGGACTGGGGATAAACTGTTGTGGTTTTCGAAATAGAGACACTAGATCTTGTAGGGTGCTGAAAGTTTTTCAATTTTCAAGATTCTCCAAATAATGACGGTAACTAAAATGTGATGATGAATTTCAAGTTCCAAAAACTGTTTTCAATTTCCAAAAACTGTTTTTATTGAATGTGACCAAACAGTGCATAAAAGCTGAAAGGGCCTAAAACCGTGGAGGAAATGCTACTTCCGAAGCTTAATTAATTGGTGCGGCTCCTCTAATGGCTACTTCACTACCCCCACCTTCCTCGAAATTATTGACAACACCAGCTCCAACTCCTATGATGATCTTTAGGTTTCTCCTGTCTATTCTGCTCTGGGGTTCGACAGGTGATGAGAGTATATCTCACAAATGACATCATTTGTTTGTCTCTCATTTGTGCTTGCCTCTCCACTCTTGCAAGGGGTGCCATTTTCACTTCAGTTATACTCAACTGAAGTAAAAACAACTTGATGGATGTCGATGGTTTTCAAGTGGCATTGCAGCTGCGCCCTGCTGATTCTGTCTCCAAGGGCTACGTGATTTCAACAACTGTGACAATGGCAATGGGTAAACAGGGAGGGCAAAAATGGCTACGATCATGGATTGGTAATCGTACGCTGCATACAAGTTGCAAACGATGCTAATCAGTGGGCAACAATTCTCCAACTTCCAAGAAGTCCTCACTTTGAGCTGAAAACGAATGCTGTGAAAGATAGCAATGTAGACAAGAAATGATTAAGTTTATGTTTGAAATCAGCAGCATTTCCTTACGAAAATGAGGTGTATATTGATAAGAAGCATGGCCACCGTGAACAGCAATACAAGGAGCCAAATGTCAGAGTAACGAGTAGAAAAGGTGGCGAATGTCATCCTGGTGAACACTGAGTCATGCTTCTACACCTCTGCTTTGAGCTAAACTTACAGGGTATAAGGGGTTGAGAGGCTGGGGTCAGTTAAATTACTTTTCGTATCGAAAACGTGTCCGAACTTTCAGGCCAAAGAAGGATATCCACATCATGTACACACTGTTGGGATATGAGAGCTGTACGTGGGTTGGTATTGTCATGCTTAAAATAGCCCTTGGAATGGAATGTAGAAAGGGCAGAACACTGACTCAGAATGGTTTTAACATAATGTCTTCCTCTCACTGTGCCATCAATAACGATGAAACGTGAATGGATATTGTAACCGATGGCTCCGCATGCCACAATTTGTTGCTAAAGATGAAATGATATCAGTCTTCTCCCCAAACAGCTCTCGCCCTGCTATGTTTGCTGATGATCAGATAGCATCAGAGGTGAATGAGACAATGAACGTCACGAATGCAGACCCGATTTTCTCAGCTATCTTATAATTACGCTTCCCAACTGGTGCAGACATGGATGATGTTCTGGCAGCTTTGTCTGCCATCTCTAATCGGCGGATCCGTCGATCCTCCTGGTCGGACGTTTTTCTGATTCCGCCACTGCCTTATTGACATGTCCAGGTATATTCCACTACACATTGTTCTTCATAACCTACAGGAATGGCGATTTGGAGCGTTGACCACATCATTGGATTACTAGAAGCTGGATAGCTTCAAATAATCCAATGATCTGACCCTTTCTAAATTCCGTCATCTGCACATAACGTCGCGTTATACGTGTTTAAAGACGCTGCATACCCTTCGTAGATCATTCGCTCACCTTTTTGTTTTCCCGCTCATGTTTACCCTTGTTTTTATGTCCCTTCAGATTCCTACGTCAGTGAGGTACCGGACAAATTATTGGATGCTCTAACGCGCCGACTTACTAGACTTGCAAAATGCAATTTCAATGACGAGTGACATATATGTATGATGAACGACATTGGCAGAAAGAAGTGTGATGTTATCACAAATTATGTTTCTGCATTTTATTTTTCAAATTATTTTTCGCACCCCAAAAAGGGAAAAAAAAACATTTTGGTTCGGCAGATCGAATTGTATACGAAACAAAATGTTATGTCACAGAAAGCACTACTCTTCTGTAACATATAAAACGCATCCCAAGAAACTTTAATTATGTTGCTCCTATTTCTTTATCCTTGTAAAGGGATAGGGAATGGATCCAAAATATAATATACCCATCTCTCGATCTGCCCGACGGCTTCGGGAAGCCACTTTAGAAATCGAAACCAATAACTTATGGAAAAAAGGGGAATAGGTTCTGAAAAATATCTTTGTTTTTTCAAGTTTGTTTGTTAAAACGTACATTAAAAGTTTTATTTATACATATTTATCTCAAATTTCAGTTCAGCAGTAATACTAATTATTAACGTAACATTATTTTGAGCTTTATTTGCGCTAATTCAGAAAAGCTTAGATTAATATTTCATACATTTCTTTTTCGTCACGAAAAATACTCATCGTTTAAGAGGACTTACGTTATCAAATTTAAAGACGAAATCTGAAAGAAGGATATTTATGAACTGAATATAAATTAGGAAATAAGCATTTGTACCAACACTTAATGCTTATTTTGTAACATTGGCATTTTTTACGATATTTTATTAAATACCATACTTACGAGTTAGCTGTATTTATTCTATATAATAGTCTAAAAAGTTAAACTTATTAAAAGTGAGATAAAAAACGGTTTTATTGGTCTAAAAAAAATTCAGTCTACAAAAGTCAGATCTGGCGGCTGATTCCAAACAGGCTTTATTTCATTAAGATATCACGAGACAGATTGCATTTTAATGGAAAGAATATAATTTTAGTTAAAGAATGTAAACATAACTTGATAGAGTTGACGATTTTATTAATATAGAAATTTACTATTATCTATTTATTCAAGAAAATAAATATACGAATTAAAACCATTTAGTTGATTTTTACTTTGGGATGACAGTCTAATAATCTCGATGCGCTATCACCGCTAATTCATAAATATGTATTATATCTACATATTGTTAAAAAAAAATAAAAAAAAACTTGATCCGTACCGTGTACCCTACCCTATACACTATCACGGTGTAAATCGAATCGGTTGCATTTTTGACCGTGTAAAACTCGAAAACGTGTAAACTGAGTACCGTGTAAATCGATGGATAAGTGTATAGGGTAGGGTAAAAATATGGCAAAATTTGAAGTAGCCTATGATACTTGTCGCGTAGTTTCATTTGACATATAACTCAATAAGTTCGATGCACATTAAACAGTCATAGCGGTGATTTCGGTGGAGAGAAATTGGTGGCATAATGAAAGATAGAGAAAAGCAGCAAGCTACAAAAAGATAAGTCTTAAGAAATAAAGGTTAAGGATTTAAAACGTAGTAAAAAGTTAGTTTATTCATATAGATGGCTTATTCGTTTTAAAAAATATCCTTTTTTTTGCAAAACTGTTTCGAGAAACCGATTTTCTAAAATCTCTTTGCGTATTACATTGATGTATATTCATTACATTGATGTATATTCATTATCCCGTCGTGATTTTTTTTCCTAGCTTGGAGACATCTCAACAATTTTGGACATAGTCGGGTTTTAAAATTTCAGTCAGAAATAAAATTAAAGAAAACGTAGAAGTGCAATAAATAGCTTACGAAATGAAATAGAAATCAACAAAATTGTAAAAAAAAAAAGTCATAATGATTTTGTAGGCTTTTGTAGAAACAAACCTTTTCTTTCATTATCGAAATATTATTACCCAATACATTATTATTCAGTAATGGAAAATATGGCACTTCTTAACACTAGATGCTCTAGGCATTTGTCTGATGATAAAGGCGTCCTTAGAAACAGTTAGAAACCAGTTCAGTTCCGTTAGAAACAGAAACGAAAGCGAAAATTTTTATAAGAACGAAATGGAAAAGAAATGATTGTTTTTCATTCACGATTGAAAACGAAATATATAATTTCTGTTACCGTTTTTAACCGTTATTTTGCTCTTAAACTCAAAAATAATGCTGGCAATTTTTCTTTTTTACCTTTTTTCCTAGATCATAGATTCAAAGTCGTAATTATCATTAAAGCAGAAACTGCCAAGACATACATCAACCACGTTCTAAAACGTCTGAATCATGGTTGGAGCTCCGTAGCCAAGGGCTACCTAGATCGTGCAATTTAGTTCTCTAAACATATCTCTCCTGAGCAACATCTGCAGAATCTGGCCATTGCAAACCAATTCTAACAGGGTTCTGTTTCAAATTGTTCTGCACACCTAGTTAGATATCCCTTTAGGTGCCTTTAGATACCCCTTTCATAACCCCATTCTCTAATCTACAGTTATGCATATGGGCAACATACCCAAACCAACGAAGTCTCTCTCTACACAATGTGATGCTCAAAGGACGTTGCCCTCTCCTTTTGCCCAAGATACGACGAAAGCATTTGGAATCAAAGGCACCAAGTTTCCCGTTTTCTTGTTTACAAAGTGTCCAGTTTTCAAGACAATAATGAACTCTAGAAAGAACCAAACTGTTATACAGTCTAATTTTAGTCTTTAGGTCTATACGCCAATTTCGCCACACTCTCTATAGATTCCTAAAACTCCCAGCAGCAATCCCTATTCGTCTAGTAATCTCACGCCGCACATCACCAGTATCTGTTACAAAGCTCCCAAGATATTAAACTATGACACCTGCTCAAGAGTGAAAATATTCAGATTAACTGAACCACAGCCTACCTGACCATTTTTCATCACTTTAGCATTCTCTCTGTTTATCACCAAACCTACTCATTAACATCATTTGCCAAAAGGGCTAAATTATCAGCATAGTCAAATCAGAAATTCTCAGATCTCTAGGCCATTTAAGACCAAAATCTTCCCCTTGCAGTGAATTTTGCATAGCATAATCGACAAGCAAACTAAAGAGAAAAGGAGACAAAAATGCACCTTTGTCGAACACCAGAATCAATGCTAAACCAATTGCTTCAAGCCTTACCAACTGTCACACACGACTCAGTGTGATTATAGAGAGCTTTCATTACGTTACCTAACTTGTCTGGTATGCCATACGATTAATCACAAATTATAACGCTCAACAGAGTCAAAAGCCTGTTTGAAATCAACAAAGCTAATAACCACAGGTTTCTGAAACTCTAAATATTTCTCAAGAATCTGTCTGCGTGAAAATATCTGATCTACACATCCGCTACCACTTCTGAATCCACACTGCTCATCACGCAATTGTCGTCAACTAGATTTTTAATTCTATAAAGCACAATCATGCAATGCCTGGAACAGAAGGTAGACTGATAGTTATTACAAGAACTGCGATCCCTTTTTTTAAAAACAGGGAAAGTAATAGCTCTGATAAAATCCTTAGAAACAATGACTTATCATAAAATATATTCCAAATTTCAGGCAGCCATGTTGTAACATTTTGGTAGTAATTTCATCTACTCGTGGAGATTTATGAAGTTTAAGCTTAGAAATCGAAAAATAACTTCGGACTGTTTTATAGAGCCAACATTAAATCCAATAATGCATCTATCATAATTACAAACAATGGGAGTAAAACTAACCATATTGTTTAGAACATCACTGAAATGCTCAGCCCACCTGATCAAGAGAGAATCTTCGCTTTCAATAATCTCACCTTGTCTATCCTGCAATACCTGATATACCTGTTCGTTTCTTCCCACGGAGAACATTGACTGTCTGGTCAATATCGCGGCTAGACAGCGTAACAGTTCTCTGCTGTTACGCTGTCTAGCCGAAGAAAGCTGCAAGAGGGACATCCACATCCTCCTGCGGCGAGACAGCCTCTTTGAGAAAGTAATCAGATCAGAGGTGAAAGAAGTATTATATATATTTTTTTGCGTGAAATGTGTTAAAGACTACTAAGACGGAAGGAAAAATTGTATACCGGAATGTCTTTCTGGTTTATTTCGATTCATTCTTGCCCAATCCCCAACCCTTTCCATTTCAGTCGGATTACTTGCCCTATCGTATTTGCTTTGCGAACCTGGCATGCATATACACCTAATGTTAAACGAAATAGATATCTGCAGATGTTGGTAGAGGGCTACACACTAAAGAAAACGATGGAACATAGATGTACAACTTAATGATATGAACGATGTTTTGTAAAATATCAGCTGCTTGAAGGGATATTTATTTTTTATTATATTATCATAATGCATATATATATAATAAAATAGTGATTGCATAGAGAATTTAAAAATTCTGTATGCTATCGGATCAGATGCATAATAACAATGAAACTTTAAAATCGTTTAATTTTTTTACAGTTTTTTGGAGCAAAAGTATCCTAGGCGCCCTAAAGGATGAGCTACGTCTGATAATTACACTGAATAGCGTACTAATGAGTTCTGTATAAATGAAAGGAACTTGTGCAGGGCCTTTCACCTGGGTAGCTATGTAGGCCAAGCACTCATCTTCTTACGGAGATAAATTTTGTGACTATTAAACAAAAATAAATGGTTTTTTCCTTAAATTTTTGCATCTTAGATGAAGATAAGCAATCAAAAAAAGGTTGGCTATATTAGATCCATCGCACAGACTATACACTGAAGTGCAATTAAATTAGGGATAGGAGACGTTATCCAAATTCAGTACCGCAAGTCCCGCATTTGCGCGCATGCGTGGCTGAAACTCTGGTCATAACTGTCAGCCTTGGTTTCCCCAGCATTCATCGTGAGAAGCGTAATGGGAAAGGCGCGGAATTTGACAGAGGCAGATCGTAGGTGCCCAACGGATGGGACACTCGATCTCCGAAATCGAACTTGGATTTTCTCGTACGACAATTTCAAGAGTGTTCCGGGAATATGAAAATTCCAGCAAAAAAAAACAAACAACAACACCCAAACAAACTGCAAAGGACAACCAGCCTTGAATGATCGTGAGCTTCGCCGTCTGACTCGCATCGTACAGACTGATAGGGGCCGGACATTATTGAAATCACCTCCCATCTGAACATGGGTTCCCAGCCGGGAAGTCAGTGCATGGACCATGCAATGCTCACTTCATCATCTCGGCTTCGGGTGCCGCCGACCTACGAGAGTCCCACTTCTAATGGCATGACACCGAGCTCAATGCCTTGCCTGGGCTAAAGAACATCGAGACTGGACTATCGAAAATTGGTAACGGATAGCCTGGTGTGATGAATCCCGATTTAAACTTCATCATACCGATGGGAGACTGAGTGTATGGCAGCAACCCCATGAAGCCATGAATCCTGCAGAACATCATCCGTCAGAACATTACCAGCTGGTGGTGGCTAAGTGATGGTCTGGGGTGTCTTCAGTTGGACGTCTGTGGGACCTTTAGTACGTGTACCAAGGACTCTCAATGCATCCTGGTACGTAGAACTCATGGCTGACCATTTACACCCATTTATGGTCATCATGCATCCCAATGGAGATGGCGTCTACCAGCAAGACAACTGTTCATCTCATAGGACCAGGTTGGCTACTGCATGGTTGTAGGAGCATTCTGCTGACTTTGAAATAATGAATTGGGCACCTAGAAGCCCAGATTTAAATCTCATAGAAATCTTTGGGATACCGTCGAGCAGAGGTTTTGGGCCCGTGTCCCATCAGCGACGACCTTGAGAGAATTGTGGACAGGTCTGGAGGATGAATGGGTCGCCATATCTGTGGAACATTTGCGCAAACTTGTGGAGTCGTTGCCTCGTCGTGTGACGGCCGTTATCAGGCCAGAGGGGGTCCAAAACGTTACTAGGTTGCTATCCCTAATTCAATGGCACTTCAGTGTATATCTATTCGAGAATTGGATGAGCTTATTTCTCTTAGCCGTGTGCCCCCCCCCCCCCCCCGCAGATCAGACAGTTTTTGTGCGCCTTATATTGATGGCTATCGAGCCGGTTGATGTAATTAGAAAGTAAGTATTGAGCGCCATTATTGGTAGAAAATTCCTGACTCCTTTGTCCTCTTGGCGGGAATGGAGTGTTCCATACCTTCATATCCCAGGATCTACGGTAGCTATGGGTTGGGGCTAAATGTAAGTAACACTTAGAATATTGTAAAACAATCCAGTTAAGAAGAGCTACTGTTAACTCCAACAGTAAACGTCAATTTAAAACTTAAAATAATAGTAAATGTGAAAAACTGCTGATACTTCAAAAGCTGCCAGGTGCATAACAGAACATCGTAGTCCTCGAATATTTAACAGCAACCTATCACGCAACCGGACTATTTGTTAAAAAGTGAACTTATACGTGAATCAAAGAACTAAAAAGTGCTCTGATCAATCTGAAAAAAGAAACCTAAAACAAGGAACCCCTAACTCCATATTTGAACCTCCACAACTCTTCTTGAAGAACTGGATTTTAGTAATATCCCAAAACAGTGTCGAAATGTACTTATAATCTTGTTTCTAACCAATGCAGGTGTAACCTTTAAACTGCCGTACATCTCTAATAGTGAATTATCGCAAAATTTGCCTAAATATCCTAAATATTAAGTAAAAAGATGCGAAATGTTTTCTGCTTAAACAAATTGTTTGCTTAAACAACTATTTTTTCTGTTCTATTGGTTTCGTTTTCAAAGAGACCATCTTATTAATTCTACCTCTGAAAAGTTGAATTGAAATCACAATGCTTCGAATGGGACAATTTCTGTTGCTTTAAATATCAGAATTATTTCGTAAATGCATTTAAAAGATATTTTAAAGAAATATTTATGACAATACCAAATACGCATTCAGGTGTCTTTTGATGTGTTTTTCATTTCAATTATTTCTTCTCATTTTCAGTGCTTAAACGGAACAATTGTGCAAAGAATCCTGGAAGCAATTCCAAGACCTGCGATCAGCTTTCCTGTTGGAACTCCTGCGATACGTTGCCACAGCCGGTGCTACAATGAGAATTGCAACTATAGTTCGATTTCGAATGATATTATTGATAGTACAAATTTCCGTAACTTTTTTACAAAGATATGTTTCACTGTACTTTTCAGTTCTACCGAATTGAAGTGAAAGTAAAGGTTTACAGTGAAAACACCTTCTTTTTCTATTGAAATTAATTAATTTTGTTCATCACATAAAGCTATGTTTGTCGTTTCAATTTGTTTGATTCTAACCTTAACATGAAATAAATTTCTATTTTTGAGCACTTAATAAAGTTCGTTTATCAAAAAAGGACGTGAACACGAACTAACAAAAACAAAATAATAATGCAAATGGAAGATGCATATGCCAATGTCATGAAAGATAGGGAGGAGATCTGCTAATTTGTAAAATGTATTTACAGCTGTTGATACGACAATAGTCTGTTTACAGAAGTGAACACTACTTTCATTTTCTGTTATAGAGAATCGCATTCATAGTCTCCTATTTCTGGAAGTAAGCTGTTTGCGCAAAAATGTCACTGTATATAAATTATATATCTCACTCAGATCTCTCTAAATCTCGATTTTCAGTGACATACTTTTGATATTTAAAGAATTACGGAGAGAGAGAAGCATTTAACCGGAGGTCGCTAATCATAAGAATTTCCCTCAAAAGTTATCTAAAACACAAATAATAACTGTCGCAACAACGAGATTGCTAAAATAAATCCAATATTAGAAGTTCATGCAACGATTCTTTCAACTTTTTTTTTTTGCGTGAGAAAATAAGTTGCGAGGGTTATAACAGAAGCGTCAGATGTTAAATGAATCCAATACATAAATTGTTTAAGTATTATATAACGATTTTTGAAAATCCAGCTTTAGAGGGATTTTCCTTTTATCTTGTTTGAAATATTTCTGTCAAAAGGTCATTTTCAAAAGTACTGGGTGAATGGAAAGCAGCATTCAAGGAACTTCGAATGCTGCTTTCCATTTACAAAATGCATTACAAAATGCGTTTCTAAACACTCCTGGTAATAGTGTACAAATCGTTGAGAATAAAGCATTTGGATTGATAGATTGATTGAAGCATGTGAATAAGATATAACATGTCGCCTCTGGAGCATAAGGGAATCGCGTTTTAAAAGAGAATGCTTTTCGTTTATCAAAATTTTCACTGCTTCAAAGTTTCAATTCGAGCTAATGGATGATGAGAAAAGTGCAAAATAGTGCTGCTGAATGTACATTAGCAATCATAAAATATAAAATGTATTTGGCTTCTGTTTCTTAAATTTAAAAAGCTGCAGTTTAAACACCCCTTTGAGAAAACAGGGTAAATTGTTGCTAACAGTGTAATATCTTGGCACTGTACCACTGAGGTTTAAAATATGTACCATAAAGAAATCACTTGTAACATTCGTTAAAAGTCTTGCCTTTTCCACATTTAGTAATCACTAACAATACGAATGAAAACTTCCTAAGGATTTTAAAAATACGATTTATGATATTTCTCATTCCAACTAAGAGCTTTCCAATTATAAAAAAAAAATAAATACCCCCTCAAGCAACTGCTTGCCACAGAGGTCTGACAGGAGCCTGTCAATTTATATGCCATAGTAGAAAGTCTGAGAGGATGGCAGGACCTCAGCAGAAAAACGATACACATCCATGCCTAATCCGGGGCTCGAACCCAGGTCCCTTAGATCAGTAGCCAAGCGTGCTAACCACTCGGCCACGGGACGGCTATATCTTAAGCAAAACAGTCATTGCTGTCAATAGAAACTGCAAAACCTCATATTCATTTACCACATTTTCGAATCTCTAGCATAAATATAGTACATCATTTGCAATATTCCTTAAATTTTAGAATTTTTGAGTTTTTCACCACTATTAGACGGCTCAATTATCACAGTAGTAGCATAAATGAGAATTCTGGCACAGTAAAAGGGACTCGAAAAATCTATGAAAATCCATGGGAAAAGCTATGGGGGGGGAGGGGGGAGGTAAAAAGTAGGTTTCTTGTGGTTTTTTGTGAAAATATGTGTGAAAATTAGAAAAAACGGGGATTATTTTTAGCTTGTGAAAAACCAATTTAGGTTTTTTCGGGGAGATGAGGTTTAAACTAATTTGTGAATTAGTTTAAATGAATTAGGTTGAAATGAGGTGTGTGTGTATATGAGATAAAAATAATGTTTTTTGTTCACTTATCATACACTTCACTGGATACAGCAGAATCAAAACTTTCTAAACAAAGTCCAAAGTATTAATTCTGTTATCAAAGAAGAATATTAAAAGTTTAATCAAAGTCCAAGTAATTATTTTGCTACACGAATATTAAAACTTTTATCTAACTAAAGTCCACGTAATAATTCCCGTTCCAGCTTTACAATTAAATATATTTAAATCGTACTTATTTTAGATTGGGGCTGTATACCGGAGGGGGAACTAAAACAGACTTCGAATCGCTTGAGATCTTTCTTAAATACTCAACCGAAATTTAAAACCAAAACTGAATAAATTTCTTATCATAGAAGAATATTAAAATTTTAATCTAATCAATGTTCAAGTAATAATTTTGCTACAAGAATATTAAAACTTTTATCTAACTAAAGTCCACGTAATAATTCCCATTCCAGATTTACAATTAAATCAATTTAAATCGTACTTACCTTAGATTGGGACTCTATATCGGAGGGCAAAGTTAAAGTGACTTGGAATCGCTTGAGACCCTTCTTAAATACTCAACAGTACCAAAACTGAATCTTGAAGTTTGGGTTTGAATAAAAATTTCGGTTTGATAGCAAAATTATTACTTGGATTTTGCTATCAAACCGAAATTTTTATCCAAACACAAAGTTCAAGATTCAATTTTGGTTCTGTTGAATATTTAAGAAGGGTCTCAAGTGATTCCAAGTCACTTTGACTTTCCCCTCCTGAAGAGTAAGTAGTTTATGTTTCTAACATGTATTTTGTATGCTTTTTTCAATGTTGCTTAGTTGAATCGCTGGTCGCCCATTGGTGCGGTCGGCCTTCAATTTTTCAAAGTCCAGCATTCACCAGAGAAGTTTGAAAAGAATGTCTCCTGAAGTGACAAAAAAATCCTTAAACAATCTTAATGATCAGAATTTTTAGGGTCTTCAACAACATTTGAACGAATTAATTGAAATTTTTCCCTAAAAACATTTCATCAGATTCAATTAGAAGTGGGGAATATACATATTTCTTTTTAAACTTGCAAATAAATGTAGTTCCTGATTGTATTTAAAAATATTTTTAACCAAGAACTAAATGTTTTTCCTCTAGTGGTTTCAAGGTTCCTTTACGCTCTGAGACAATTACGCAATATACGTGATATATAATTCATTTGGCGGTCTATTTAATTTAAATCGTATTTCGATGTCAGCAGTTGCTGATAATTCATATAGACGTGATTCGTATTTGCTGACATCGAAGTGAAATATCGGATACAGTTTCATAAAATCTTGATAACTGACTTATGTACCCGAATCGATGTCCGTATTTTTTGCAGCTAAAAAGCTGTTGTAAACTCGCGCATAATCTAAACTGTTGGGTTCAAAGTTGCACTCGAATTCTTGTTCGGGAAACTGTTTGCTATTCACTCTAATCTGAATCCGTTCTAGTAACATGTGATCAAACACCATATTGTTTCTGTTTTGATTATTTAATCGGTTAGACTTTTGTAAGATGACATAAAGATGGACAGGTTTATTTTGAGTTGTAGTAACCCACCAACTGACATGAGAGTCATTTCGAGTATCAGATTTGTACAGTTTGGAAGATTCCCAAACGATTTCATGTGGATTGCTGCTTACTAACTGAGATTCTAGTTTTGCAAGTACTTATAGCACTTTTGGAATAAACCAAGATACGTGAGATATTTCAAATTTATACAACGTAGCCCCAACTCTCTGAATAATGTCTTTGTCGTCACTTTTTTCCAATTTTATGGTATGTTTTACACCGCGAAACACTTTATCCACGTCTCGGCAGAATCCAAACAGCCGATTCAGTGGTAAAAATAAACTTACATTTTGACTTTTTTTTTGTAATTTCATATCTGTCAGAGAATCCTTGATTGAATTCAGGATTTTTCTTCAACACTTGTGCGAAATCCTTTATCTTATTATTCGTGTCTAGTTTATCTTCGCCTCCATCGTACAAATACTTATTCATTTTCGAACTGTCTGCGGTATCTTTGAACCACATCATACTTGTGGCAGCACTGTGTGAAAAGTCTTCCATAAAATCAATTAAATTGTGAATCGTGGTCGTCACTCCTGGCAATTCAATATCTTCCAATTCTCTGTTTTCAATATAATATTGAGCTCTCTTAAAAATGTTGTACCCGTTATTGACCATCGTAACTACATCATTGCCGCCGATATCAGACCCATCTAATTTCAGTATTTTGCCTCTGACGTGTATATAACTGTTGTACGGATGTAGGAAAACGTCCATATCTTTGATAAATATCTCGTATTTTTCGAGATTTTTAGCATTAACATTGGTTTCCCGATATTCTAAGTATTCGTATTTTGTCGTGGAATTATCGTCTATTGAGTCTTCGAACAATTCCAGTAAGTAGCTTCAACGTTCATCCTATACTTAATTTATGACTTTATGATTTTTAGGCCTTTTCCGTAAATTAACTGATTAAGAATATTTCGCTTTTAGGTTATATTTTCTCGTTTTTCCGACCGATAGGCGACGGATTTGTATACAATATTTTAATTCGCTTTCTCAGTATCTTCATCTTTATTTGTGTCTGATGTATAACATTTATGTCACGTTTTCCTTGTTCAGGTCAATTACTCTATTAATCTGATCTGTTACTTTCTTTCTAACGTTGTTAATGTAATCAGTTTTATTCAGAGGTAAATATATGGGGAAGAAAGAATGTGTGTCGATTAAACTGCCAGGTGGTGTTTGGGGCACGAAACTGTACAACACGTCGCTCTTCTGGTTATTGGAGATATTCTGGAAGATTCGACAATAGAACAGTGAATTAGAATGCGATCGACCCCTCTCGTTATGTTGGGTGGGAACTTTCCTTCATTTTTTGATGCATCGATAATTTTCGATTCGAACACTAGTATTTCTCGTAACTTTCCTTCAGAAAAATCTATTTTATATCCTCTTGCCAAACGAAAAACAAATCTTAATGTGGGGAGGTTGCTTTCTGCTATTAGAGGGCTAGGATCCCCAAAGACATTTTTCAAAACATCATTAAATCCGTCTATATCGTACATTCCATTCGGGAAAATTATTTTATTCCATTGCCTTCCATTGAAGTATTTCAGAGTGTTATTGTTATATTTATCACTGATGTTGTACCAGGAATACCACATATTGCTACCGATCAGTGCTATCTCGTATTCACTATTGAGTGTGATCGGCGTTTCATAATTAATTTCCAAATCTTCGGGGTTGTATGCCGTAACAGTAGAGGAACTGATAGTTATGAGTACCATCTTTATTAATTTAGTGTAGTACTATGTAGTACTCATATGCTAGTTGTTATCGACAATTCATTCCTATCGTTAGGAGTTTGTTCAAACTGATACAATACATCATATGGGCTTATGTTATTATTCCTTCGTTTAATGTAATAGATGCAATAGTAACCGCATTTTACAAAGTAATTTGCTTGAATTTGCGAAGAGTTATACACGATCGGCTTTGAAGATGTAAGTAAAGAGTGTTTTATTTCTTCTGGTGGCGATAAACCGAATGGATCAAAGTACTCGACGTAAGGTAACTTCGCATCATTTAAATAAGCTACCTAATGTGTTCTTGAACCACGGGAAACGTCAAAGTTCACTATACAATTTTCGTTCTTGAATATTTTTGTTGGCAAAGAATCGATAGAGTATACACCACGGAATCCTTTTTCGTTTTTCGTTATATTTTTGATATCTAAGTTACTTAATGGCTTTTTTTTTTTATCCCTGAGCTATTTGTTTTCTTGGAATATACAAAACTTTTCCCTTTCTTTTATTTTTAGATAAGCTAGCTGCTCTTTTCTTTCCGGGAATGTATAACCCTTTCCTAGAACGTTTTGTGCAAGCTTAGTACCAGCATATCCCACAGCTCCAACTGCAGCTGCTTTTCCCAATGCTATGAGTGCAGGTATTAAGAACGGCAGAAATCCACCTAGCTGTGTTTTACTGAAACGAAGTTGAACCGGCGTTTTAGATTTTTTCAGTTTAATGATTTGTCACTTTGTCAGTTTCAAAGTATCGAAACAGAAAGGAAAATTTGTAAAAAGTGGAGATATTGTAAGCTGGATTCAAGAAACGTTTAATCCACCCGAAATGCCACATTCCAGGTTACTAATTTTGCGGACCTTTTACGAAACTGGAGAAAAGGTTAATGCGAGGTGATCCTGGTATTAACCGTGTGAGCAAAGCCAGCAAAAAGCACGACATTTCTCATAGCAAATCATCAGAAACTAAAAAGAGATACGAAGCTGACCTAGAATTATTAAATGATTTGGATGAAATTCAGAATCCAACTTTAGGAGAAAGAATTTCAAGCACGATAATCAAACCTATCATTAAAACAAAGAAAGGGTTCGGTTTAGGACACAAGAAATAAGATGTTTTCTTCCGTTTACTATGACCCATTAAAGGGATTTTCCGGTATAAAAGATCTAATGCGCAAAACTGGATTGACGGAAAAAGAAGTAAAAAGATTTCTCCAACAACAAGATGTGTACACGTTACACAAACCCATTTATATAAAATTCCAAACCAGACGGGTTTATGCCTCGAATGTAGACGACCAGTAGCAGAGTGATTTAATCGATATGCAAAAAATTAAATTTCACAATAACCACATGAATTACATTTCAACAGTGATTGACAGTTTCAGCAAATTCGCCTGGGCAATACCTATTAAAAAGAAAACGGGTAGCGAGATTACCAAAGCATTTGTAGAAAATTTTAAACAACGTACGCCATCCAAGTTACAAACGGATAAGGGAACTGAGTTTATAAATAAAGAAACTCAAGCATTGTTTAATCAACGAGGTTTGCCACTGAAAATGAGACTAAAGCTCAAATTGTGGAACGATTTAAGAGGACTCTAAAGACAAAAATGTGGAAATATTTCACTGCTAATAACACGAAAACGTTTAAAAATGGATCGATGTTCTACCAAAACTCGTTAAGAATTACAATACTTCTTATCACAGATCAATAAGAATGACCCCAAAGAGGCAAGCTTGCAGAAAAACAGAGATATTGTGCATTTTAATCTGTTTGGTAAAAGAATTAAATCTATTGCAGCACCAAAATTTAAAATTGGCGACAAAGTGAGAATCGCCAAGTACAAGACACCGTTTAGAAAAGCTTATCTGCCGAATTTTACAGAAGATATTTTTGAAATTGCTCAAGTTCTGAATACAAATCCCATAACCTATAAGATCAAGGATCTGAAAGGAGAACCAATCATTGGTAGTTTTTACACCCAAGAAATGGTGAAATACGAAAAGCAAGATGACATTTATAAAGTTGAAACCATTCTGAAAACTAGAGTGAAGAATAATAAAAAAGAGTATTATGTTAAATGGTTTGGTTATGATAATACATTTAATTCCTGGGTCAAAGAAGATGATCTTTTTAAATAAAGCAAATGGAAATTCAAACTTTTGACTTTGAAGAAGATGAGAAATTCTTGAACAGAAACGTATTAGCACCTCTCTGGCCTTTTACACTTTTAATCTGTGGTCCATCGGGCTCAGGGAAGACGAACCTTTTGTTGAACCTAATATTTAAACATCTTTACTATAATAAAATCCTTTTATACGCTAAAGATTTAACCGAGCCGAAATATCAGTTTATGCAAGAAATATTCGACGATTTGTACAAAATTTTGGAGAAAACATTTGGCGAAAAAAAAAATTGTAACTTTCTCTTCCAGTAAAAATGATATCATCAAGGCCAATGAACTGCAAAATTTAATTGTTTTCGATGATTTCGTAACGGAAAGAGATCAAAAACTCATCGAAGAATTATTAGTCAGAGGAAGAAAAAAGAACATATTATTGATTTACCCGACACAGAGTTATTTTTCGACTCTAAAAGATATTCGACTGCAGTGTAATTATTTTGTATTATTTAATATGCAGAACAAGAGAGAAATGTTAGATTACAAATGGATCATGCAACAGAAATGAGGAAAGATATTTTTATGCAGTTTTATGCATATGCAGTTTCAAAACCACACGATTTCTTACTAATCGATAAAAAAAAAGCACATACCTCTCAAATACAGAAAGAATTTTGGTAAATAAAGATGAATTACTTGACAAAGTTTGGCGTCATCAACTCAGAGACCGGTTCCGAAAGAGGACCAGCGGGAATTCCAGGTGTCGGTTTTAAATTGACACACGATGGGGACTATGACGTGAGTAATAAAAAATTGAGAAATGTAGCCAATCCCGAAGAGGGTTCGGACTCTGTGACAAAACAATATCTGCAACAAGAGTATATAACACTCAATCACACGGGAAATTATGACGCAAATGCTAAAAGAATATCGAAAGTAGGCAGACCTGTAGAAAATGGAGATGCCGCTACCATTCAATACGTTAATAATAGTTTTTAATTTTTCGGAACAATCGCTACGATGCGCGAAACAAACAAATAATCAATGTTACTGAACCGGATGCAGATTCTGGAGTAGTTACAAAACGATATTTGGAAAAAAGAGCACTTTGCAATGACGATGATAATTACGATTCAAGCAATAAAAGCATTAAAAATCTTGCAGAACCGATCGATTCATCGAATGCCACTACGAAACACTACGTCGACAACTTGACCACTGTTCAAAACAGTCCAATGAATACATTGGTGAGAAATAAAGATGGGCTTTACGTTCCACGAAGCATTGCATTCGACGGGATAGTTTCAATGCAGAAAAGAAACAAATACTTGATATTGCCGATCCCGAGTCTGATTCTGCTGCTGTAACTAAGGGATATTTGGAAAAAGTCGCATTAACAGGCGAGGATGTCTTTAATGCGAACAATAAGAGAATAGGAAACCTCAGGGAACCGAGGCACAAACTGAAATGCGACAACAAATAGTTACGTTGATGGCTTTGACAATTTTTTTGCATCAAGTGAGAGCAGTTTTAATGGCGATGCAAAAGGAAAACGAATTAGGAATGTTGGTACGCAAATTGTAAACAATGATGCTGCTACGAAATTATACGTTGACAAAAATACTGTAATTTGCCTTACCTATGGTGTGATAAAGAAGTGAAAAAAGATATATTGCAGTCTCATCCAATTATACAGATAAACACAAAATTCGACCTACTAACGCCACCTATTTTCAAAGATAATTACCATATATGCATTTCTAATGGATATATAAGCAAGCTAATTTGCTGCACAACAAATCCCTCTTTTAGTATAAATTATAGTATCAACTTGGACGATCAAAAATTCATTGAAGTAGTAAGACCATAATTTCAGCAGTTTTTTCTGTTATTCCAGTAAACAAGAAATTAGACAGGGGCAACAAGATTAGTGTTTCACTTGCTAGACACTCCCCAGATCCAAAAAAAAGAACAAAAGGACATGGAGGTCATGTTTCAGACTTTCATCACTGGGCATATGTCTTTTTTGTATATGAATAAAGATGAAGGACCTTAAGCAATTACACAGTATTATAGATGATACTTTGAAATCGCGAGCAAAATCAAAAATCGAAAAAACAAAATCGAAGATACTATTTTGGGAGAGGAACGAGTTAAGGAAACGCTCGAAGAATTTCACAAGCCAGTGATTGAACTGGTTAAAAGGTCTGGAAACTGTGCGTGAAGAAACCATGAAAAACATACAAGATGTAGTGAAAACTTTAGAGTCAGAAGAGCCCACTAAGACGCCAGAAAATAAACGTTCGTTTATAATCCAGATTCCAACTTGCAAGATGAAATATTAAACAAATATAAACTAAAACTTCCGAGTGATATCTTACAGGCGAGAAACCCCATTCCTGAGCTGAAAGAAATGATTTTCCAAACAATCGGGCATCTTCAGAAACTGGAGTTGATTATAGAATATATAAGGCTACAGAAACCAAACGATATGGTAGAACTACTGAGAAATATCGAATTATCGATAATCACATTGAGGCACTTAGAAAATATTTAAAGTTGATTAAAATAATGCTCACAGTAATAGAAAGTCAACATTTTTGTTTTGGACTATATAAGAGTTTCGACGACATATGCGAAAAATTAGTAATCTTGGTTGCCAATAAACGAGCTGGAAACACCAGTACACAAGTAATAAATGAAATTGTCGAAATTTTAGATATTTTGTTAAAAAACGATATTATTGAGAAAAAGAAACATAAGATTATGTTCAATAACATCGGTATTGTATAGAAAATTACTCTTGGACACACACTACATTCTTGTCTATATCAATTTCCAATTATGCAAAAAAAAATTTTGATTTTTTTTAACATTTGTTTTTTTCAGTTCATTGTTTTGTAAATGGTATTTCCTACTTTACTATACATATCCGATATTCGATAGTTTCCAAAAGTATAAGAATAAATTCCATTGATGACATGTCGTTTTATATATTCTTGGGATAAACCAATTTTTTTAATTTGGTATATGTGTATATCATGTTGCTCAGATCGAAATTCTGTTTTTTGCGTATATAGGATTTTTTTCATCAAATAGACATTGACGACAATCTTCGTGACTAAATTCATATTAATTCCAGTAGTTGCTTTTTTTGGGAATTGGTGCGATTATAGAATATAATTTTGGTCTTAACGCAACAACCTCTTTGATTGGAAGACCTTTTAATTCGTCTTTAAATTTCCCTGGAACCATTTTATTTGATTCACTGTATAATGCATGGTTTGTGTGGTAATTTGAGAAATCAAAGTAGTCTGAATTAAATTTCTGATATATGTTATCTGTTTGGATGTTGAGCAGAAGGAATCAGTATCTGTAAATAAGAATTCTGCATTGAATTTTGGCTTCACAAAATTCTAGAAGTAATTATACATGTGTAGTTTACTCAACTCCAAAGTCGTTACACCAATGTAATATGGTTTATTTAATATAATATTTTTTTCTTTTTCATATGGAGAATTACAAAATTTTCTGCAAGTTTAACACAAGAAACGTACCTAGGATTTGCAAATAATTTTTGAGCTTTTCTTCAGTATTCACAAAGTGGCATTTTATTCCCTTTCGTTTATTTTCTAAATGTTTGCCATATATAGCATTGTTCATCAGTTTGAAAAAGTCTTTTTCAAGATTATTTATGGCATTAATTCGTTTTGTTGTATTAAAATCTATGTAAGGTTTCAGCCATGGTTTTTGATCAAATTCCAAGATTCTATGCACCTGTTTCACCCTCAATCCCAGTTCCATATAGAGTTTAAGTAAACTATAGTGAACGATATAATTTTTCTTGTGGAACAGATTTGGAATCAAGAATGACACATTACTATTAGAAAGTTTCAATTTTTCAGGATCCAAGGGGAAATCATTGTGTAAATCGTGTAGATGTGCCGGGGATTCTAGATCAGCTTCGAAGAAATAACCCTTTTTGCTGTCGTCTGGAATATTAAACAGGTCAATATCATTTACCCATTTCAAATGACCAGTTGGAAGAGGTTGAGACTTTGCCGAGCCATATAAATTGTTGGCATCAAAGTACATGATATAGTTTTGTGGTTTGCTTCTCTCATATGGATCTACTAAATGACTGTTGGCCTGTGCAAATCTCTTAGACACTAAAGATATTCCTCCTCGCAGAGCTCTTTCTATGAAAAAATACATATCACCTTTTATAAGTTCTAGTTCAATTTCTGTCATTTTTAAACAGGCAGCATAGGACAACCCAGGAGAGCTAAAATAATGATAAGGATCGAGTTGGTAGTTATTCATACACGAATTTTTGTAGTTTTCAAATATATCACCTAGCAGTAATACATCAGTGACCATGTACAGATCGTGATATTCCCCAAAGGTAGCAATAGAAAAGGCTTTCCATGAAATTTGAGCTCTTTCGTATTGTTCATTGTTTTTAAAATTCTCTTTGGATGGAAGTGACGTTTGCAAATACTGAGCACTCTGTTGCAAGTACTCATAGGAAAACTTTCTTTGCTTTCCAAAAGTTCTTTCCGTGAGTCATTCAGATTATGTTGTCTACAGTATTGACTTAGGATGTAGAAATTTTCCACATTTTTCGACAGTGAATCCAGTGAAGAACTGAGGAACATGAATGAATCAATAAATTTAATTTGACCGAATTTAATGCATATATATTTTTCTGTAGTTTGTGGAATACAAGAAATTTTCTTCTTATCTTTAAATTTCCACAAATCTTTTACTATAAAGTGACCATCAAATCCTCTGAGATTATGAAACAACACTGGTATTTAAAGTGAGAATTTCTATTGAAGATTACATTTGTTGTGAACAGCACCTCTGTATTTTCCAGTTAAGTGATCGCGGTCCCTTACTCTATCAGTTCCTAGAATTTCCCCAAAAATATTACAATATTTTGCTCCAGTAAAAATTTGCCAATCAAAATCAGTCATCTTAACATTTCTTCAAATCATTGATCAAAGTTTCGGCTTCGATCATTTCATTCAAAAATTGCTCTGTTGCATTTTTCCCTCTGTACATTCTGGTTTTGATCAGTTTACCTTCCGGTCCAATTATAATATATGCAAATCCTGACGGTACTAAACACTTAGTTCGCACCCTACATGGATTATTCTCAATTCTTCTGCATTTCGAAAAACATTCGAAGTCTGCATAAATCACATATGGGTGGTTCAAACCGTTTTTAATTGTATGGAATTTCGTACTATTCGCTTCGGGAAACTTGATAGTTTGAAAAGTGTTTGATTTGCAATTATCTACGTCATTCTTTAATAAATCGTCGCGAGTGAAAATATGACGACAGTATGGGCAGGGATAGAATTTACCATTATGTCTTGAAAGGTATGCTCTAACCCTACTAATATTTTTAATCCAACAATAGTGAGAATTATTGCCGTCTTTTAAAAGTAAAAGTTGTATAGGTTTTTTAACAGGATTCTGTGAAATATATAATGTATGCAAACCATCTTTCTTAGAATTGAAAACATTTATAGAAATATTATTTAAAACCTCGAACTTCGGGATTTGATCGAGGGTTACTGGATAAGTCAATGAAGAAGTGTCTAAGACGTTTTCAAATATTTTATATTTCTCCACACGTTGCGGATTGTTTTTAGCAGGATGTAGAGCTGATAATATTGACCACAAGAAACATTTGTTGTCGTAGTTTATAACATTCACTATTCCTTTTGTAGATTTCAAATTTTCTGGTAAATTTACGAAAGCAGATGCTCCAACTGCATTATACTGAGACATTTGAATTTCCATAGAAAGTATGTTGTCAAACACCCATCCACTTCCCTTTTGTATAAAACTTTCAAAGTCGTCATCAATTTTCTCATAAGCATTACTTAGTAATTCATTGAGATAGGTAGGCAAACTGATTATTTCATTACATGTCGAAAAATGTGCAAATATTTCTTTCTGTCCTCCAGGATCCGTCTGCTTTTTAAATTTTATTTGTAATATTAATCTAACTTTTAGAGGCTGACTGAGTTTCTTGCGAATTATATGTCTCCATGTATTGTTATTTTTCTCCAGGAAACTTTTTGTCTTCTCTGACATTTATGTTATCAATTTTTATGTGCGAAACGTTTTCCGAAAAGTACTGCTTCTATTTATATGATATTGATTCAGATGATGATTGTAATTGTCTTTTCTGTTAAAGCTGGAATTACAAAATTCGCATTTTTCAAATGTGCGACAAGTGCATGTAGTTTTCACATGACGATTCATATTGGATTTGCGAATAGATTTCCCACATTTGGTACATTGAATAGTTGCACTCATCTTTGAGTTAGCAATTATACCCTCCTTATTATATATATAGCTAGTAAAAATCATGGTTTAAAAATCATGGTCCGATAATGCAAAAATTTTAAATTTTTTAATTAAGCAAAAAATTAAGCAAATTAATTAAATTATTGAAATTAATTAATCTCACTGGTGAAACATTGAAAATTTTCTCTTAAGGTGGACCCCACCCTGAGCGCTCTAAAAATAGTGAAATTTTGAGAATTGTTTTGGGTATAATAAACAATGCAATGACTCCAAACTTTTTGCATATTATTAAGGCATGTTTATTGTATAGAAAAAAAATTTTAAGTAAAAATATTGTAACGATCGTCCTGTGGCTTCTCATTGGTTGCCTGCAGCGTGAAAGATGCACCCTCCTGGTAGAGTGCACCGGACATCGCAGGAACATCTGAGAACAAAATTATTAACAGTTTTACAAACTTTGAGACATTGGATATAGCGTAGCATAGGAGTTTTTCAAAATTCGAAAAATGGAGAAAATGACGGCATTTTGAAAAAAAAAGTGATTTTTTTCCTTAAAAAAAATGGCATTAAATTGCTCGCTAAAAATCGACTAATTAAAATATCAAAAGAATCCTATGCTAGGTTTTAGATAATTCATTTCTACGCATTTAAAAAAAATATGTAAATCGGATGAATGGTTCCCGAGATCCGCACTCTACCAGTTAAAAAAATGTTTTGGGAAAAACGCGTTTAAGGATTTAGCAGCCTTTTTACCGGGATTGACACGACCTCGTGTTTGTCGCTGTAACTTCGTAAGGAGTTCGAATTTTGAAAAACTGTTTCAGGACCATATTCTACACTTCATAAACTTTTCGAAAAATGTAAAAATAAAAATCGATTTTTTTTAAACCCTCAGGGTGGGGTCCCCCCTTAAATAAAAAACTTTGAATAAACCTTAGTATTTAAAACTATTTAATTCCGTTCAAAAAGAGGATTTGCTCTAACTCTTTCCAACTTATCATTTCATTCATCAGTTCAACTCAGCTCTTTATTTTGATAACATCCTGCATTACGTCTCGTCTCGTGACCTCGCACTTTGACCTGATTATGAAACTGAAGATAAAACTACATCAAGTTAACGATCTTTCAAAATTCTCGATAGAATATTTCTGACGTGGCGGCAGCTGGGTGCGGTCAGTGATATATTTTTAACGTAAGTGTTACAATTATTCTTTCTTTAGGAAATTTTTTAACCTTCTAATTGAATCTAATGAAATGATTTTAAGAGAAAATTTCAATTACTAAGTTCAAATGTTGTTGGAGATCCTAAAAATTATGATCTTAATTTTAACGATCATTTTCACTTCATGAGACATTCTTTTCAAATTTTTATAGTGAATGCTGGATTTAGTTGAATCGTTGGCAGCCCATGCCAACGGACGACCAGCGATTCAATTAAGCAACTTTGAAAAAACATACAAAAATAACTACTTACTCTTCAGGATGGGAAAGCCAAAGTGACTTGGAATCGCTTCAGACTCTTCTTAAATACTCAACAGAACCAAAACTGAATCTTGAACTTTGATTTTGAATAAAAATTTCGGTTTTATAGCAAAAATTATTACTTGGACTTTGTATCAAACCGAAATTTTTATTCAAAATCAAAATTCAAGATTCAGTTTTGGTTCTGTTGAGTATTTAAGAAGAGTCTGACGCGATTCCAAATCACTTTGACTTTCCCCTCCTGAAGAGTAAGTACGATTTAAATAAATTTAATTGTAAAGCTGGAACGAGAATTATTACGTGGACTTTAGTTAGATAAAAGTTTTAATATTCTTGTAGCAAAATTATTACTTGAACATTGATTAGATAAAAATTTTAATATTCTTCTATGATAAGAAATTTATTCAGTTTTGGTTCATTTAAACTAATTCACAAATTAGTTTAAACCTCATCTCCCCAAAAAAACTTAAATTAGTTTTTCACATGCTAAAAACCATCCCCGTTATTTCTAATTTCCACACATATTTTCACAAAAAACCACAAGAAACATACTTTTTACCTCACCCCCCCCCATAACTTTTCCCATGGATTTTTATAGATTTCTCGAATCCCTTTTATTGTGCCAGAACTCTCATTTATGCTACAACTTATCACTTTGGAGGAGATTCTGAAATCGCAGATCGTAACATTTCATCAATATCTATCGAACCTGAAAAGAATTTTTCATTTATCTCTAAAAATAAATTATAATTTCTAAAATGAAAAAAAGTTGCATTTTTCCACCTGCACTGCATATAAAGGAGTCAACTCATTGTTACCTATAAAAGTTTGAAGACCCTTCAAATGCCACCATCGAAATTTATTCTTCGAGAATAATTGCATCGCTTGCAATATTCGTTTAAGATTTTGGAATTTTCAAAATTTTCCACCCTTAGAGGTCTCAATTATAGCTTTTAGGAGAACGGAAAGAAGTTCAGAACTATAATATTTCATCAATAACTAGCAAACTAAAAAATAATTTTCGATTTATCTCTACCATGAAACAGTTTCGATGTCTTGAGACAGACAAACAGATAGAAGGCAAAAGGATTATTATGAAAAATTAGGTTAGTATATTGAAATTATCATCCTCCTCCTCAAACAGCCATGGGCTACTGAGGTTCAACAAGACGGTGTAATTTAATTCTCCAAACACATCTGTCCTGAGTTACATCTGCTGCGTCTGGTCACTGCACACCAATTCTAACAAGGTACTGTTTGATATTGTCTGCCCAACTGCATCCTAGGTCTCCCCCTTTTTCTGAAGCCTTTAGGCACACTGTTCATAACTCTATTCGATAATACATAATTATCCATATGGGCAACAACACAAAATTAATGAAGTCTCTCGCTGTACAATATACTGCTTAAAGGAGGTTGCCAACTACTTAGCCTAACTTATCTTTACTTACAAAGTTAAATTACCTAATGCCCAAGATACTGCTTAAGGGTCTAGAATCAAAATGACCAAGTTTCTGTTGTCTTCTTTGCAAAGCTTCCATGTTTCACTACCATAACTAACCCTAGAAAGAACCAAACTATTATACAGTCTAATTTTAGTCTTTAGTGGTATCCGCCTATTTCTCCACTCTCTCCATAGATTTTTAATTATCCTGGCAGCAATTCCTATTCGTCTGTAAATCTCATGGCACACATCACCAGTAGCTATTACAATAGCTCCAAAGACAATTAAGCTACAAACCTTTTCAAGAGTAAAAGTATTGAGATTTACTGAACCGCAACCTACCTGACCAATTTTCATAACTTTAGTTTTCTCTCGGTTTATCACAAACCTACTCAACTACCTGTCTCATCAAGAGCTTTAATGAAAGAGTTCATCTTATCAACATCATTACCCAAAAGGTCTAAATCATCAGCCTAATTCAGATCTCCGGACAATTTAAGGACAAAATCTTTTCCTTGCAGGGAATGTTGCCAAATCTTCACAATTCTTACCAACTCTCACACACGACTCAGTATTATTATAGAGAACTTTCATTATGCTAACTAACCTATCTGGTATCCATACGATTTTACAATCAACTACAAATCATGGCGATAAATAGAGTCAAAAATACTTTTGAAATGAAAAAAGCTAGTCACTTCTGAATCCACCTTGCTCATTACGCACTTGGCCGTGAACCAGATTTTTAATTCTATTAAGCACATTCACGCAATGAACTTTACCTGGAACAAAAAGTAGGCTGATACAAGTTATTACAAGAACTGCGATCACACTTTTTTAGAGAGAAACAGAGAAAAAACAATTTTTGTTAGAGAGAAAAAGAGTTTTTTTTTTCGTTAGAGAGAAAAATAGGGATAATAATAGCTCTCGTAAAATTCTTAGGAACAATGCCTTTCTCATAAAAGATATTCAAAATTTCAGTCATCCATGTGGTAACTGAAACATTTCCAGCTATAAACACTTCAGAGTAATTTTATCTACCCCTGGGGATCTATGTAATTTAAGCTTAGAAATTGCGAAAATAAATTCAGATGTGCTGTAGGGCCAAAATTAAAGCCAGTAATTCATCTATCATCATTACAAACAATGGGAGTAGAACAAACCGCATTTTTTAGAACATCACTGAAATGTTCAGCCCACCTACCCATGACAGAATCCTCATCTTTTATAACCTTACCATGTTTATCTTCAATCCCTGTATACCTGTCCGTTTTCTACCACAAAAACATTAACTCTCTGGTACAGTTCTCTGCTGTTGTGCTGCCTAACAGCTTCCTCGGTTTTGTCAGCCAAGCCATCAAACCAAAGATTCCTATCAGTAGCTAACTGATCCTTTACACGTTTATTAAGCTCTCTGTAATGCTTTCTATTAGGACTAGTAGGGTATTGATTAAGGGAGTATTGATTAAGGACATTCCTGCAGTTCTTTCTTTAAGAATAAGCTCAACTGCCTTATCAGTCAAATAATTTTGCCTCCTCTACTCCTTTTTTCCTCAAAGTGTACTGTTAGTTTCCAAAGAGTTTCTTTAAAACGTTCCATTCTTTCCCAATTTCAGTAGTAAGCAAACTTGCTTCAATGACTAAGTCATACTGACAATGACTGTCATAATGACTAAGTATCCTATAATAGTAAGCTTTAGCTATAACTGGGTCTTTCAGAGCTTCAGAATTAAAGGTTAAATTTTTGCCTTTAATTTTTCAAAGAACTAATTTTAAATTTTTTAATTTGAAAGACACCTTTAACAAGGTAATGGTCAGATCCAATTTCAGCTCCCCTATATGACCTGGTATTCCTAACAGAACTAGTCCATTTGCTGTTAATTATTATATAATCAATCATATTCTTATGCAGTCCATCTGCTGAAACCCACTGTATTATCTATTTCGCGATGTTTGTAATAAGTATCAGTTATTCTCAAATCATTATGTTTACTTATCTGTAGGAGATGTTGCCTATTGTCATTGCTGTCCATCCTGTCTCTTGCAAGTAGAGAACATCTAATTTTGAAACGGTGAATTTTTGTATGAGGACATCAAGTGAATAATCTCTGTGCAGAGTCCTCACATTTCAACTACCTATGGAGAGAAAATGGTTAGTGTGATGTTTAAAGAAATTATGTATATTGAAAGAGGGAATTCCGACAATATCAAACAGCCCCCTAATTGCAGACAAGGGGCAAAGACCCGATACCCTACTACTGAAAATAGAAGCCATCTATGCTGAAAGCTTCCACCAATATGATGATGCACGTAGAAGCAAGAGTTCAGGTGCCTGCGATGACTTCTGCTCAGGATTATCCACCAGCTGATAGACATATCCTTTGAATCTATTCACTTGGGGCTGATAACCCACAAACAAACAGAAAACACAGCGGAAGATTTTCCCTCCACAGAAGCCCACCAGTGCAGCAAATTCAGGATCGTAATCAAGCTCAGAGCCTTATTTCAGTTCAGTCCAGTCGGTTTGTATGGTCAGCACCAGGACACTGTGTGGTTGACGACTCCTCAGCAGAGTAGAAAAAAAAAGTAGCCATAGTTTTCCAGATCAGTAAGCCACATTGATCTGGCAGCCCTCTCCTTCCGTTTCCTTCCACAAGAGATTATGTCTTTTGAAATGTACTAACGGTCTGCACCACGAGAAGGCGTGGTCGGACATTAGGTTCTATGCATCATCACAGTGGATTGGTGCATAGCTCCCTTCCAGTGACTATTTAGTTGCCATTTAGAGGCCTTATTTTGAAAAAGCGATCTTGCCTAAGAAGTGTCTGCTGAAATTTTGAAAACGAGAGAAAAACAAAGCAATGTTTGCAATTAATCCTGGCCTGAAAAATACAAATATATTATTTTTCAGTTGGCGTCCAACATACGAATTAATGCATTGGCAGGATTGGAATACTCTTGCCAAGGTGGTGGACGAATGATATTTTAAGATTCCCAAACATTTGTGGTTGTGAATCTGCAAAGACAAATGTGGGGGTGCAAAACGCTATTTCACATGTGCTACAGTGACTCTCCAGCAGCAATCTGTTACATAGCTCCCAAGAAAATTAAACTGAGACATTTGATCAAGAATGCAACTGTTTAAAGGAACTGAAGCATCATCTGCTTCACCAATTTTTATCAGTTTAGTTTTACTCTCTGTTTATCAGTAAGCCTACTCCATTACTTGTCCCATAAACATCCCTAATGAGAGAATGTATCTGGTCAACATCATCAGCCAACTGGACCAAGTCATCCACATAATCTAATTCTGAAAGTTTTAAATCTCTAGGTAATTTGAGGCCCTTGCAAAGAATTCCTCCTAACACACTCAATAGCCAAAGTTAAAAGAAAAGGAGACAAAATGCACCCTTGCCTAATTCCACTAGCAATGCTAAGCTAATCATTATAAGCCTTATCAACTGTCACACATGACTCAGTGTTACTATAGAGAGCTTTCATTACTAAGATGTCAGTATTCCGTGTAATCTAACGATCAATCGAAAATTTTGTGATCAACAGTTGAAATGTGTGTTTTCAAAAATTGTGATCTCCTTTTTGAAATCTATAAATCTAGTAACCACAAGTTTCGGAAACTCTAAACATTTCTCTAGAATCGGCCTAAGTTAAAAAATCTGATCAATACATTCTCTACCACTTCTAAATCCACACTGTTCATCATGCAATTGTCCATCAACCAAATTCTTCATTCTAGTAAGTATAATCATGCAAAGAGCTTTTAACAGAACCTCTCTCTCTCCTCCTCATGAGAGACCTCCATGGAGTCATAACAACAGATAACATTCAAGTCTTTACTGTTAGTTTTAGATTTAGCTGTAAGAAAAACTTCATTAATGCTGTCATATTCTAGAAAATCCGTTGGAGAGCTTCCCATCCTCCACTCCTGAAAAGAGACTAGTATGTCAAAATCGTTAAAGTGCAAAATCTGTTTCATACCTGTAGATTTCACCTTACCTCAAAATATCTTGAGAACTCACTAAAATTTGGCGCGAAACGTATCTCTTATTTCCATTGATAACTCTTCCTCTCAAAAGTTTGGTATGTAATAAATATTGATACATTTCTCAAGGAATCTTTCGTTTTTCGATACACGGGATGTAACGTTCCAAAATATGTTATTATTTTTTTCGCCGAATAGCTGAAACACCAGCGGCAGGCAATTATTCTTGCCAAGAAATTAATTAAGGATTTTTTTAACAGCGTCAGACAAAAAGAAAAAAAAATAAATGTTTGTCCCAAAATTTTATTTAAATTAATAACTCAAGAGAAAAAAATGAAAAAGTTAAATAGATATTTCATGAAATTAAATAAGTTTATTGGATTCTAGACTCACCAATAATCTTTCATAATTACGTTGCACAAAAAAAGGCATCTACCGTGACATCTTAACTACAACGACGTCCCTGACTACAGTCATTCCTAAACACACAATCACTCTTACTGCCTTGACTGTTTTTTCTCTTAGTCACACTCTGGCTCAAATTAACATGGCTTGTGCCGACATTACACACGGGGAAGCCACATTTGCATACGACGATCGTACACTGATGATGACATTGCTCGGCTCGATTAGAGGCTGTCAATCAAAACGAAGTTAGCAGTCGGCAGCTCCAAGAGTGGAGAGAATTGATGCCTCAAAGAAAAAAAAACCCCAAAATGTAAATTATAAAATAAATTAAAAAAAACGCGATAAAGAAACGTAAAATGTGAATGGGTGAACCATCACAACTCCCCCTCTCAAAGGGAATCAAAATTTGACCTAACAGATTTTGATGAGAAAATTTAGAAGGTTGCCATTACCATACTTTTGCCATTTACAATTCGATGAACATAAATGAAAGAATGAGTATAAGGCGCCAATTTAGACATACGAACTATCTCTCACTTCGATACAATCTTCCAGCACAACCAAAGGTACTTCCTTCCATTCCCCTAACAATGTGTGTACAGCTACCTAATGTAAATGCATACCAATGACTGTGATAATTAACTGCATACTAGCGTAAATCGGTCTAACTAATATCACATTCTGATACAACACAAAATATGCATACTTCAATTATTGTACAAAAGGATCTTATTCTCACTCCTAACCTACTTAATTTCCTAAAATTTAAGTAAAAAAAAAGGAAAATAAATCCATTCTTTTCTTCTATACAATATATATTACAGCTGAATCAAGCGGGGTACATTACGTTCGCTTATTCCCCTAACAAGAATCAAATACGCGAAAATTAATCTTCATTCGAATACAAAAGAAAAGCAGCCATGGGTCCTCCTTAATAATCACCCTAACATACGATCAACTCGAAGGTAAAAAAAAAATCCAATTACAGAAAAGCGAGCATGTGATTATCCCCTAAACATCCACCTAAATATAATCATTTGCGATCTAGCTGAAGTAAAAAATACAATTTGTTACCACCCCTCATTCGTCTTCACGCCCCCCCCCCCCAGTGGAGAGGCTACTAACAGATCATCATCATCATCATCATCAAATAGCCATGGGCTACAGCGGTCCAACCAGAGAGTGCAATTTAGTTCTCTAAGAATATCTCTCCTGCGCAAAATCTGCTGCATCCTGGTCACTTGCACATCAATTCTAACAAGGTCTTGTTTGACATTGTATGCCCACCGCATCCTAGGTCTCCTCCTCTTTCTGAGGCCTTTAGGTACAGTGCTCACAGCTCTAATCGCTAATATATAATTATCCATATGGGCAACATGACCAAACCAACGGAGTCTCTTTCTGTACAATATGCTGCTCAAAAAACTATAGAAAGAACCAAAATATTATATAGTGTAATTTTAGTCTTCAGTTGTATACGCCTATTTCTTAACACTCTCCATAGATTCCTAAAAGTCCCAGAGGCAATCCCTATTCGTCTCTTAATCTCATGCAGCACATCAACAATATCTGTTACCTAGCTCCCAAGGTAACACTGGGCAACACACAAAAATGCTTTGAAATGAAAATAGCCAATCTTTACTAATTTCGAGGTGCTGAACACGAAAATGACAATAAAATTTATCGATTGGCTCTTGCTTAGGAGAGACAGAGATGGTCATGTATAAACGACTCAGTCCGCATTGAGTACATAGGTAATCATTTCGCAACGCTGTATTTTATACTCCAGATTGCAACATATTGCGTTGTATTGCACCAGCCCGCCATACACACAACCCTCGGAGGTATTGCATCATTCTCTGATGCAATGTAGTTGAGTCATGACATCGCGGCTTTACGATCGCGGACAAAAGATGATGCAATCGTTAGTTGTAAGCGACGTCTCGTAGGGTAAACAAGTCTTTTGAGCGACTCCCATTTACACCTGAGTCATAAGTACAACACAAGTGATCTTTGCAGTTATAATCCAGCAGTAGTGATGCCTCGTAACTGTGTTAATAGTGCAGATACATTTTGTTACATTTGCGGGGAAGTGACGTTTGCAAGCCAGGAAAGCGCCATCACTCCAATAGTGAAAGTGGAGCATGAGTTTTATTTTGGATGCAAGATCGGGACCAGGACAAGCCTGCGCCCCACACATATGCTGCAACCAAGAAACCTTCTGAAGTGGCTGAAAGGCGAAAAAGTGGCGATCCATGGTTCGGAGAGAGCCAAGCAATCACGTAAATGACTGCTACATCTGTATGTTTCACCTGTTTCCAGAGGCATCATAAGGAAAAAGAAGTGGACAATAGCGTACCCGAATGTACAATCGGCGCTCCGACCAGTTCCAAACGGCGAAGACCTTCCCATTCCTGAACCTCCAAAAGAAATTTTCGTCGATTCAGACGATGAGGAGGGAGGCAAACCGGCGTAGGGTTCTCCGCAGCCTTCGGTGTTTAATGATGATCCATAATTCTGCCACTGTGCGTCATCTGCGCCACACATTCTCACCAAAGAAGAAATGAACGATCTTGTTCGCGATCGGGAGCTGTCCAAGGCCAAAGCAGAGTGGATCAAGACTTGGATCAAGACAAAGCAGAGTGGATCAAGACTTGGATCAAGACTTAAACAATGGAATCTTCTCAAGGAAAATGTCCGAGTGACTTCGTTTCGAACTCGTCATGAGCAGTTTGCACCATACTTCAGAAAGGAAGATGACCTTATGTTCTTCTCCGATGTAAATGGCCTGATGAATGCTCTCAGAATCAAACATGACCCTCAAGAATGGCGACTATTCATAAACTCCTCGAAATTGACTCTCAAGGCGGTGTTGCTGCATAGTGGAAATCGACTTCCATCCATTCCGGTCGGACACGCTGTCTACATGAAAGAAATCTACTACAACCTAAACAGCTGTTGAACTGTCTTCAATGCAGCAAGTATGGCTGGCATCTCTGTTGTGACTTGAGAGTAGTGGCTCTGTTAATGGGTCTGCAACTGGGATATACGATGTAGTGCTGTTTCTTATGTGAATGGGAGAGCTGAGCAAAGACTTTGCACTACGTGAAGAGAAACTGGCCTCAGAGGAATTCTCTGAAGGTCGGAGAGAAAATGTGGAACACTCAGCACTGGCAGAAGCGCACAAAATCCTGCCACTGTTCCTACACATCAAACTCGTTGTGATGAAAAACTTCGTAAAAGCCATGGACCAGACTGCATCGGCTTTCAAGTATTTGTCTGACAAATTCTCTTGACTCACGACAAGCGAAAATTAAAGAGGGAATTTTGTGTGTCCTCAGATCTGCGAGCTGTTCAGAGACCAGATGTTCGACAACCTGCTTCAGGGTGACGTGAAAAAGGCTTGGAACGCGTTTCGTCGGTGTCAACTAAATTCCTTGGGAATGTCAGGGCAGGCAACTACAAGAAACTGGTTAAGGACATTTTGTCCCTGTATAACAAACTTGGCTGCAATATGTCCTTAAAGATCCACTTTCTCCATTCCCATTTATTCCCTGACAACTTCTCCGATGGTGAACGTTTTCACCAGGACATTGCAACGATGGAGAAATGATACCAGGGAAAATGGTCCACTTCAATGTTGGCTGACTACTGTTGGACGCTCGCCAGAAATGATCTTGAGCACTGCACAAGCGACGGGCAAAGCGACGTCGGAAGTAGAAGCGGAGATTTACCGATACATGTCATACGTACGTATTACTTTATTAAATAACAAACTATTGCGGATTTCCCAGAAATCGTAGCCAATATTGCATTTTCATTGTCATATTCGTCTTCAGGACCTAGAAATCTTTAAGAAATGGTTACTTTAATCTCAGAGGCATGACTTTTATGAAAATTTGTTGCCCAGTGTAATTAACCTGTAACACCTGCTCAAGAGTGGAACTATTCAGATTAACTGAATCACAGCCTTCCTGACCAATTTTCATGACTTTAATTTTCTCTATGTTTATCAGCAAACCTGCTCTTACTACCAGTCTCATCAAGAGCTCGAATGAAAGACTTCATCTTATCAACATCATCCCAAAAGAATTAAATCTTCAGCCTAATCTAAATCAGACATTTTCATATCTCCAGACCATTTAAAGCTATAATCTATCCCTTGTAGTGAATTTTGCATAACATAATCAATAACAAAACAAAAGAGAAAAGGAGACAAAATGCACCCTTGTCGAACACCAGAAGTAATGCTAAACCAATAGCTGCAAGACTTACCAACTCTCACACACGACTCAGTGTTATTATAGAGAGCTTTCATTATGTTAACTAACTTGTCTGGTATACCATATGATCTCTCAATCAACCACAAATTATGACGATCAACAGAGTCGAAAGCCTTTTTTGAATTCTACAAAGCTAGCAACCAAAGGTTTCTGAAACTAAACATTTCTCAAGAGTCTGCCTAAGTGAAAACATCTGATCTACACATCCCCTACCACATCTGAATCCACATTCCTCATCGCGCAATTGCCTGTCAACCAGATTCTTAATTCTATTAAGCACAATAATGGAAAGAACTTTCCCTGGAACAGGGAGTAGGCTGATACCCCTATAGTTATCACAAGACCTGTAATCACCTTTTTTGAAAATAGGAATTATAATAGCTCTGATAAAATCTCTGTGCAGAGTCCACGCCTTGGTGATGCTTATTGTCGTCTCTCCCTGAAAAGAGAAATTTAAGATTATTTTTAAGAATCTGACCTTTATCTGTCCATCTGGTCTCTTGCAAGCCGAGAATATCTAAATTATGATGGCGGAATTCTTGTGTGAGGACATCAAGAGAAAAAGCTCTGTGCAGAGCCCTCACCTTCCAACTACCTATGGTGAGAAAATGGTTAATGGGATGTTTATTGAGAGAGGGAATGCCGACAATATCAAACAGCCCTTAATTGTAAGCATGGGACAGAGACCCGTTCCCCCACTACTAAAGGCTGAAGTCATGTACACTGGAAGACTTCCTCCAATGTAGAATTTGACGATGCCAATATAAACAAGAGTTCAGGTGTCTGCTGTGACCTCTGTTCAGCTGCTGATAAAACATATCACACTTGGAGCTGTGAATCCACAAACAAACAGAAAACACAGCGGAAGATTTTCTCTCCACGGAAGTCGACCAGCGCAGCTAATTCAGGATCCATAATCAAGTTCAGAACCTTATTCCAGTCTCGTCGGGTAAGTTTATGTGGTCAACACCAGGATCTTGTGTGGTTGACACTCTTCAGCAGTGTAGAAAAATAAAGTAGCCATAGTTGTCAAGATCAGTAGGCCACACTAATCTGGCAGCCCTCCGCTTCCGTTCACTTCCACAAGAGAATATCACTTTTGAAAGGTACTAACGCCACGAGAAGGCGGGGTCGGGCATTAAGTACTAGGCCTGGCCGGTTCTATGGATCATCACAGGAAATTGGTGCATAGCTCTCCTTCCAGTAATAACTTCCTGTAAATAGTAACCTAGCTGCTATTTACTTTACTACTATTTACTTACTACTATTTACTACTTATTACTACTATTTACTTCCAGTAATAACTTCCTGTAAATAGTGCCAGCTACTATTTACAGACTAATTACGTGATATATATTTTTTTATTAAGTATTTGTTTGTATTTTTAGCCTTCCTCCTATTGCTTTTGCTCATAATTTGCCCCACTGGTTTGTCAGTTTGTTTTATTTGTCAAACCTGTTGTTCCACCACATCTTCCGAATGCGACGAACAAATTTAATGATTTATGTGTTAAATAAAACTTGTGAAATGGGAAGTGTTATAGGCTACAAAATATTTACCCCAATGCTTTCTTCCCCTCTAAAAAAGGAACATATTAAAACGATTGTTCCTCTATATTCTTCAAAAGGAGAACCGTAAGTAACGTGCTCTGAGTCAAATAAAAGCTTTCAGAGGCAGTGTCACGGGATATAAAAATTACCCCCTGTCCAAACCAAAATTATTCCCTCCAAAAGGAAAAAAATGCAAAGAAAGGATCCTTTCCTGAGAAGTTGGGGTCCCGGCTGGCTGGTACTGCTGAGGCTCTGAGGGGTGACAGCCCTGATGGAAGGGACGAGTCGAGGGCCACGCTGAACGGAAGTGGGATCCCCTATTAAGTTGGCTTATCGATGGAAAAGCCTCTGGAAGTCTCCATCACGTTAGCTCCCTCCAGTTCAAAAAGTTAGGCAGGATTATTCAATGATTGGCATTCTAAATTTAAAATTTAACCATCAAAGTTTGGTGTTGTATATATTTGGCATTTATTATTAGAAGGAAATTTCACTGAAATGTTTGGCTATTATATTTAGGCAATGCGCAAAATTCAAAAGTCTCACGCTACACCTCAATGATTAGACAACCAGACGAATCTGATTCTATCAGCTTATATGTCTTGCTCATTATAACAGGTCCTTTCTCTGCAGTTATGTTATTTTTGAAATGAAGGCATGCTGGAAAGTAGATGGGTGCAAAAGTGGCACGTGTATAATGTAGTACTATCTAGAATAGTGGAACGTTTGGGGGGTGTCATGGAATTTTATTTCTTGTCCCCCACCTCCCACCAGCGCATCCGAATATCACAAGAACGCTACGAAATACTAACTGCACATCAACACTATATATTTCAAAAGCGAGGTGAGAATGCAACAGTTTTATATCAAAGTAATGCTGTTTGTCGGGAAATGTTGTGCGCAGTAAAAGCGTGTTCCTTTGCTTTCTTCGCCCTTAAAGGGAAATTGGAATTTCGTTCTTTTACCATACCTCCTTCCAAATGCAAGGGCCTACAGTTACGAGTTAGGGACTTAGACTTCTTCGAAGTATGCCCCCCTCCCCATTCTCCCTTCCTGACAAAAGGAAATTCTCGGGGATCGGTCCTAATGAGTTATACCTCAAATTAAAACTTGTGACGTCTCCATCGCCATGGGCTACTTTCAACAAAAAATGTGAAATACGGAGAGGAAAAATCTGTCGATGTTTATGAGTCACATATGAAAGTTTTTGAAGTTAGGTGTTTTTAGTGAAAACAAAATAAAAATAAATTAGAAAATTGTAAAAAAAATACTATCTTCTTATATATTCGCCCTAAAATGTAGAAAATAGATCAGTCACTGAATTCGTAAAGGAAGATAGGGTACTGATTTACCCTCGACAAGATTGCGCTCGCCTTATCTTCCTTTGAAGCGAATACGAATTCAGTGAATGATTGTACCATCCGAATGTTTTACGTTTATTTTTTTATTTTTATTGCTAGGTATTCTTTAAATTTTTAATTTATTTGTTGTACTTTTTGACAAAAGTTCAAGTTGTTGTCAGAATACAGCTTTCTGTATACAAGCAACAAAATAAAAGGAATTACAATTTAAAAAAAGAATTGAACAAGTAAACATTTCAACAGATAAAAAAACTTTTATTACATTAAAAATCTAATGTGAAAAAAATCCAAAAAAGCTATTAACAAAATTAAAAAATGCGATGACTGCATGATTGCGGCAATATTTGTTTTTTGTATAATTGGTGATGTAGGTTGAAAATATTAGTCTCTTAGAATCAGTTACACAGTTCTGTATTGAGTCCACGATCGACCGAAAAGGATACGGGGATCAAAGAGTTAACACCTTTGTTATAGAGTATGTGTGGGATGCACTGGGAGAGACTTTGGAGGATCATAAAAACCTTCCAAGAATCATCCACGAGCTCTGATCTGATCTCAAGGAAGAGTGGGATGTGCTATCATCAGACCTCATGACCAACCATTAAGAGGATGAGCTAGTTTTGACGCTTGTTAACTGTTCGGGGTCATCACACTCCATATTCCCCTCTCTAGGTCCCTTAGCTATGGGCACTCCTGCATCATTTGCATAACTTATGGATATGATGAGATTCGTTTGCTCTGTGCCTCACTGTTTATTGCGTCATGTAAATGCTTTTTCCCATCCAAATCTGATACCATTTCTTTGGCGCGCTATTGAGATCTTCCAAAATTTGTATATTATGTTTAATATTTGGACACTAGTATATTTAACAGAATACGTTACGGGGATAATCATAATTATACATAAAATACTTCAAGAATACGCACTCCAGCCAAAAAATGCTCTTCTTAAGGTACATGGTAGACTATTTATATTATTAAACTGCTCGTAATCATATGATTTACACACTCTGTTGAAAAAAGTGTCCGGACACTTTCATGTTATGTGAATGGAAAGCCACTTTCAAAGCTTCCCAATATTGAAAATAAACCTTTTACGCAAAAACTGTTATTAGCGATAAATTGTAGATGTCACTCAAATCTCTCTAAATATATTTCCCGCAATATTCGTTTAATATTTAAAGAATGAATGGAAACTGAAGCATTTATCTTTTAACTTTTGACACTTGTGAAAAAAATACTTCAATAGATAAAACACAACTCATGTAACAATTTGTTCACTAACATAAATTAAATATCTGAAATGACGATTTTTTAAGATTTCATCAATTTGGTGGCAATGTGAAAGTGTCGTCTGCTGTTTAATGGTCCCACTTCACTGACTCTTTAAATATTGATCGAAGATTGTTGAAAATTGACACTACATTTTATGACATCTACATTTTATCACCAATAACAGTTTTTGCGTAAAAGGTTTATTTTCAATATTAGAGAGCTTTGAAAGTGGCTTTCCATTCACATAACATCCAAGTGTCCGGACACGTTTTTCAACATAATGTACATAGTGCACTGATATATTGCTTTGGAAGAATTGCAGTCCTTGATTGTGAAAGTATGGAAACTTCTGATATAAAGAATAGGGGATATTTTTATTGACTTTTACAATCAGTAATAATCGTGATATTTATTTCTGCTTGATTATAGTGCGGATGAAATCTACAGTGTTATTTTTATGAGATGTTCCAAGGGCCGGGGGTCCTCAGACCCTCAGCCACAGCCCCTCTACTGGGGCTGCAACCCGGAGCTTCTCAAGGGACGTCAATAAGCCCACTAGTCTGGAGGCTCTCTTACCAGTCAACAGGCCCTCAACAGGCCGCTCCACCAGAGGTTACAAGATCTCGTGCAAACCAGAGGGACTAATATGACCGAGTGGTTACGGTCATATTAGTCCCTCTGGTTGGCACGCTTGACTACTGATCTAAGGGACCTGGTTTCGAGCCCCAAGTAAGGCACGGATGTTTGAATTATTTTTCTGCTGAAGTCCCTCCATCCTCACAGACCCTCTACTATGGCGTATAAACTGACAGGCTACTGTCAGACCTCTGTGGCAAGCAGTTGCTTGAGGGGGTATTTATCATTTTTTGCAATTCCACAATCATATCAACAATAATAAGATATATTTATGAAAATTAGAGGAAGACAGAATGGTTTTTATTTCGCATAAAAAATATGAAATAACGAAAAGTAAGGAACAAGAAACCCCCAACAAATTAAAAGATTTAAAAATGGCTATCTTCTTATATGGGCCCTAATAAGTAGAAAATAAACCTAAAGCATATCGATGATGCAATCAGTCACGGAGTTCGTATTATTCAAAGAGAGGGTGACGATTTACCCACACAACAAAATTGCCGGCACCCTATCTTCCTTTGAAGTGAATACGAACTCAGTGACTGATTGCACCATCGATATATTTTAGGTTTATTTTTTTCTATTTAGGGAGCATATACGACAGGAATTAAAAGATAAATTATAAATATAAAAAATAATACCTATATTTCTTCCCACATGAAGCATTATCTGGTACAACTCCCTGATATTGTGGAGGCGGGGTGGCTCAGTCGGTAGTGCGGCAGGCTCGTAATTTGCAGTTCCCAAGTTCTAGTCCCGCCTGGGTCAGAGTTGAGATTTATCTCCGTACAACTCGCCATTCTTCCCACGGTCAGAGGGGACACCTGGGCTTGGAAAGACCGTTGTCCGTCGGATGGGACATTATTAAGCAATGGCTCGTGCAAGTTAAACAACACGCAGGATGGCTTTGAAGGGAGGCTACCATCTGTCTCCCAACAGCTGTTCCAGTGGGTCTCCTCCCCCAATCTTCTCTGAGTCTCCGGGGTCCATGTGATTTGGACATTTAGCTCATTGTGTGCAAAAAAGTGCCGCTCAGAGATTAAACAACCCAACCCACAGAATTTAAATCTGAAATCCCAAATTTCATTTTAAATCGGTTAATATACAACTGTTTATTTCATACTGACATTAAGAAATTACGGCAAAATTTGTCACCTTCTAGGACATTTTGCTGAATACTCTTAAAAAAAAGGGGCAGTATTAGATAATTCGCAAGCGTGTTAAGCTCAGCAAATCAAAACCCAGGTAAAAACACAGGAAATGAGAACGGTTTGCAAAGACTACTTTTTCCACTGCCCACCCCCCATGCAAATGGAGTGACAGAGACACCTGAAACACTTCAAGAAAGATGAAATATTATAAACTAGGATATAACTGATAATTTGTGTAAAACAGTAGGAAGTACCACTTCCATATTTTGGAAAAATCCCGAAAAAACATCCAAAATCCAAAAAAAAAAAAAAAACACAGAACAAAAAGATTAAAAAATATCTTATATGCACCTTAAAAAGTAGAAAATAACTTTAAGCATATCAATAGTGCAATCAGTCACTGAGTTTGTATTCATTTCAAATGAAAATAGGGCGCCGGCAGTCTTCTTGAGTAGGTAAATCGGCTTCCTAACTTCCTTTTAAATGAATTCGAAATCAGTGACTGTTTGCACCATTGATATGCTTTAGGCTAATTTTCTACTTTTTAAGGTCCATATAAGAAGATAGGTATTTTTCAAATTTTTAATTTATTTATATTTTTTTTGTCACTGAAAACACCAATCTTCAAAACCTTTGATTTGTAATGTCACTCAGAATCATCGACCACATTTTTCCTCCCTTTTGGAGTCGTGTTTGAAGCCCATGCTATAGGACACGTCACAAGCTTTAAGTTGAGATATGATTCGTTAAAGTCTAACCACACGAAAATCCATCCCACCCCGTTTTATTAGGAGAGGAGAACTTCTCCTAATAAAACGGGGTGGCAATTGAAACTAGTGGAGGCAAAGATTCGAAATAGTTTACGACGGTCATTTTATGAGCTTGCATATCGACACCTACTCCTATAGTAGAATGATTTTTTTGATTCCCGTTTTTTAGGGAAAAAGAAGTGTGCGGGTCATTTTTTAATAATCTATGACACTTCCCGCGTTACAAACTTCCATTTGATATACAGCAGGTTACTTTCAGTAATCGCGTTCTGGATATATATAGCAGAAGAATATTTTTCATATTTTCCACTTTTAAGGGGGGCAATTTTTAATGGCTTATGACACTTTCCACGTCACAAGCTTTAATTTGTCACTTAAATCATTAAGTTTCCCCATCGCGTTCGAAAGATATGTTGGACAACTCTTTTGACAAATCCACAAACCGGCAAACTGAAAAAACTGGCAAATATCAAGCGAAAAGCAATTGAGAGATAGGTAAAAACGTCTTTCTCAATTTTTATAATTATATAGGACAACGCCCTAAAATATAGGACCCGTAACGATAGCATAAATTCCAATATCAGTTTTGTAAAAACATTCACCATGTTTTTGAAAAAGGAAATAGTTACAAAAATAATCTATGGAAAAGTCTAAATATTTACCATTATGCTGCCTTTATAGATCTCGTTGTCTGGTTGCAGGATTATCTCTCCTGATATCGTTGACTCTTTAACTTCAAGATATGGAGAATAGAGCTACCACAACTGAAAGATTGCTACCCTCTTTCACTTCTGTTTTTTAATGTCTTATGAGTTAATGACAACTTCCCCCCAGTCCCACGCAGCCCTCCCAACTCACCCCAAAGCCTCCCATGAGCCATGAGGTCACTGAAAATCTCATCATTATATTTGTCCTAGCTGTTGAGAAAACGTCCGCTAACAAGGAAACCAATTTCTGGAAACTGAAGTCTACCATTTAGTGAAATCGCTTTGTCATTGAAGACACTAGACAACAAATTGAAGCTTTTTTATAACATTGGTCAAATAGGATGTTTTTAACTACTTTTGGGGATGCTGAATCCAAATATGACTGAAAAATCTGCAGCACATAGAGTTTTTCTTTTAAATTACGGATTGGTGTATTTCAAATTTCAATGAATACAAATATCTGGGAAATGAAAATAAATGTGACTATTTTATTAAATTGCAATTTAAAACTCATTAATTAATTACATGAGTACAGTGAAAAAAATTGGAAACATCATAGTTATAGACCACTGAATATAGTGTAACAAATGAAATAATATTGAAACACAAAATAGCAAAACATGGGTAAGGATCTTTTATACTTACAAGAAGTTCATTTTTGTCTTTTATGTGCTGAGGTATCTTCCTTCTACAAAAACCAGCAGTAGTCACCCATCATTGCTGGGACCCACCTACCTTAATATCTCTCCTCCATGGTTTGGATATCCTGGTGAAATCTTTCCCCTTGCTCATCACTGACAACTCCTAAGTTATTGGAAAAGAAGTCGAGATGCGAGTGCAAGATATGGAGCTTCAAAGACATTCGGCAGCCAAGATTTTAATATTTTTTAGAAGATCTTGAATGAGCTGATGGTAGTTTTCCTCTTTATGTTCCCAAGAAAACCCTGGGTCACAGACGTGAAGGATTTCCAGGCAGCGCGCTCTTTCATATTCAGTTTTTCTTCGAAGACAGTATCATTCAGTAGCTTCCTGATCTGAGGACCAATAACGATCCCTTCTTTGATTTGGCATCACTTAATTTTGGATATGTTTCCATCAAATGCAAAACTTCAAGTGCAAAAACCCATTACCAGTTTTGTCCATAGCCTTTACAAAGTTTTTCATAAGCACAAGTTTGATGAAGAGTTGTGGGAGCAGAACATCAGAGGGGTCAACTAGAGGCTTATACATCATATTACTCTTTCCAGGAATAAAAACATCTCTTTTGGTCCAGTCTTTTGTTTTGTAGTGTTCCTTTCTGACCCTACTTTCCCACAAACACAGAAACAACAAAATTTTGTGAAGCCTCCTTGAAGCCCGAGCAAGAGAGATATGATGGATTTCCATGCTTTTATAAATTTCCTTCATTCCCACAGCGTGTGTCACTGGAATGGACTACATCTGGTGTCCTTTATGCAAAAGGACAGCTTTTAAGCTGAATTATGACGAATCTGTAAATAGACGTCATTCCTTAGGGTCGTGAGTGGTTCTAATTTCTTCCATCAGCCCTGAAATATCTGTGCAGAAACACAAACCATCTTGCATCTCGTAATAAGCAGATAAAGCAAAATTTCTCTTTCTGAACAACAGAGAACTCTGGTACCCTTAGGCAGAAGATTACACTATTGAAGTCTTGACCCTAAAATTTCAGCTTGTTGTTAGGAAAGTCCTAGGTCTCGAAAAAAATCATTTAGTTAATTTTTCTGAATCAGATGAGGCTCGTCTAACTTTTCAGGTGTGTATATAGGATCAGGATCAGTATGTGCCTCAAACTCTTCCTCTGATGAATGTGAATCCATCTCCTCCCAGTTTGTGGGAGGTGTTGGTATAGGAAGATCTTCTCCATGGGGAACTGGCCTTATGACTGGCCTATATTTGAATATTGTATTTTGCTTTTGTTCCTTTTTGAAAAGTCCGACACTTCAGTTAAATAAAAATAACAATCATGCAGGTGACTAGTTGGCTCACGCCAAACCATTGGAACTGTAAAGGGCATGGGTGGTTCTTGCCTTTCAACCATTCACTCATGCCAGCAAGGAACGAAATGCAGCACACATGTGGAGCCATGTTTTGTCCTGATCTCCAACATGACATCCAAAATAAAAGTTATAAGCTTTCTTCACAATCTTTGTCAAAGAACGACCTGAGATTTTAAAAAAAAATTTCCACACACATAACAAAACTTATCTGGCACATTAACACATCCGCGATGCTGCCTTTTGCCAAGGTTGAAGGCTCATGGTGTTGTAAGTTCATGGTGAAATTAGCATCCAATGAGGGGCTCCCTACACGTGCCTTTGTGCCATTTAACCGTACGCATGTGTTCCTCTTACAATGAAAACAACAAGAATGGCGGTCTGAGGTTAGGTTTCTGTTACATGTTTTCTCCCTCTGGCAAGCAGTGTTGCCAACCACAAAAAGTAAAATATCTAATATCTGGTGTGATATAGGAAGATCTTAATAGGAGTCAAAATGACCGATAACATAAAAATGTGACGTGCTAGCCGCTATTTAAGGCCAGATCCGAAATCAGCACCTGATAAAATAGTTATAGGCAGCAACAATTGTTCATGTTATAAAAACCTTGTAAACCAGTGAGATTAAAGGGAATCACTATCGACAACCAAGCGAGAAAGTTTGCTGTGGATACCTTTCGGGCAATGAGCAGTGTTCCTCAAACAACATCATGGTTTCATTCCATCATAAAATAATCTACTAAATCATTTCTCCACATGTTTATTAAAATATTCCCGAGGAATAATTATAACAAATTTGGGAATTTTGAAATCCACATTTTCAACCTATAGGGACTGTTGTATTCGTTCTTCTACAGTACTGTGCGAATTAGTTGGGACAAGTGAAGCCTGGAGAACATCTTCGATCCGGCCACATCCAGCAATCCCCCAAACACCCATCCAAGGTCATGTTTTGGGGATGTTTCACAGCTTCCGGGCCACAGATGTTTCACCCCATTGAAGGAATGATGGTCAGGAAAAAGTACATAGGCGTTCTGGAGGTGAAAATGGTCCCAACACTGCAGAAGCTGTTTCCTAACGGCGATGGGGTATTTCAACAGGATCTGGCTCCATGCCACAATTCTAGGCTTGCTAAGAGCTCCTTTACCCAGCAACCTTTGAAGGTATTGGAGTGGCCAGGAAATTCACTTGATCTAAACTCCATTGAAAATTTGTGGGCCATTATTAAAATGCACATATCTAAGATTGCACGACGAAAACCAAAATGATAGAAAGTGTCATGAAAGTATGGTACCACGACCCTGAAGTGAAGGAGATGTGTGGAAAGCTAGTGGCATCAATGGTTGAGAGGGTGAAAGAAGTAATTAAAGATAAGGGGGGTCACATTCACTATTAACTACACTATTAAACAATAAATATTTTAGTTGTGTCTTTGCTACCGCATTTTCCTATTGTCCCAACTAATTTGCACAGTACTGTACATGGTTTATTGTGTTCCTCCCCCCACCTTTCCAGCTCTTTTATGGTCATTATGTATCCACATCTTCGAACTTTAATTACTAAGAGGGTGTTTTTTTTTCTGTTTGCTAATCGGAGGCAAACTCTGGACTGCATTGTTAGTTGTTGAAAGAAAATTTAAAATGTATGTATGTTTTAAAAAGGTGAAAATAAAGAAGAAATAGATATTAATAAACAAAATTTAAAACAAGTTTTTATAAGCTGGAAAATGATACATTTAATACAAAAATGCAATTTTTTAAGTTGTGTTTTACACAAAAATATATATATATTTAGAGTTTAAAGGATTTTTTTGTCGACAGTTTGGCCGCCAGCATGAGATCCACTTGCACGACCGCTTAGCGCGGGCCTGGTGCTTTTCAAATGATCATGTAGGTAAAAGTTCAGTAGTGTCAGAACAAGTGATCTCGGCGGCCACGTAATTGACTTTCTTTGCCAAAACATTTGTTTTGAAATACGTCATCCAAACATCTGCAGACTTAATAACGAGAATAAAGTGGAACCATGCCTTTTCCTTTGAAAGAATAGCGCATAATTCTTCAAACAAACTGTAAAGATGGGGCTCTTGAAATGTGTTGCAGTGAATATTTCAGCATAAAATGCTGGCTTTCTTCCATTCAATTACTGATTATTGATACGCGACTTCTCGAAGATATCTTGGATTTTTATCTGCTTTATATTCATCATTTTGGGTACTAAGAAATCCATTTCTTATCAAACATACGTTTTCAGTGCACATAAGATGTTAGAGAGGATAGTACGATTAACGTTATCCGTAATCGAAGCAATCATTTGTATTTGTCGAATCGTTCTCAATCAAAAGTCAATTGCATTCTTGCCAGTTTCAAATTCACTTTCATTGGGTAGAGCCTCATGGCAATGGATGTGAGATAGATGGAACTTATTTCTTTGCAGCATTCGGAGAACTGTTTTATGGCTACCAGCGAGATCTCTTGCGAAATTTCCGGAGCTGGTTGTTCGATTATCCCAACAGCTGCCACGACCACCTCCTCATCTAAACAGGTTGTTGATTTTCCTAATCATCCACAGGATTAACATTTCCAGTTATCATTAATCTGTTTAAATACATTTAAGATATTTTGAGTTTGGTTGACAACTGGTTGGATATATAAGGGAACAGAGATAGCAAAATTCCCGTTGCAATTCTTCCCACAGTCAAAGTCCATGTATATCATGTCAATCCGTTCACAAGTTATATGCTCTCTCATTGCGGCTGAAGCAAAGATTTTGTGAATGTGCTGTCCAACGGCTGAATTCATAGAGACGATATGAATAATTAGGATTTTCTTGAGAAATCTGGATGCATAAAAATCATCTCGTGTGCATTTTCATTTCCTGTTGTTCATAAAAACTATTCTGATGTTCTGGAGTCCATTGACAGTTAAGTTGTGACACCTTTTGCAATGCAAGTGCTGTTGGGTTCCTTGCCTCTGCGCATTAGAATGTAAGACAGATATTTCATGTTAAATAATTGAATAAAGCTACCTTTAATGAATGCAGCTTTATTTATTGGTTCGGTGCGGCTTTAGCGCTGGCTTTTAACCCCATTTTATACGATTCAAAAATTACAGAATCATTGCCCTTATAAAACATTTTAGAGGTTATATTTCCATCATATCATTTCTTATTTGTTCTCCTTTTCGGAGGAGAGGAGACTGGATCATTAGGGAGCTCGAGAGGCTGCCTAATGCAATAGTTCGCGTACATTGGAATCTACTGTTCCTAGATTTGAAACTTTTCTCCGCTAAACACTGTTCCTGCCTCAGAAAAGGGAAACAGATGGGATTGGAAAGGCTGTCGTCAATGAGATTGGACATTAAACCATTGCTCTGTGTGCAGGAGAGCCATAGCATGTTCACGTTAAAGAACACACTGGATGGCCTTGACTTTCACTTACCTCCTAACAGTTGTGCAATGGATGCCCTTCGGCAACCTCCTCTGAGCCATTGGATCCTTCTGACCAGGATATTTCTTCCATTGCATTTAAAGAGAAAAGTGTTGCTGAGAAGTAAATCGACCAACCAGTTCCATTTCTGATTTACCGTATTCTTCCTCATTACTAGATATTCGTCTCTTCTGCAGACTTCTGCCTTGTTTTGCAAACAAAGCAATTGAAAACTCGAATCATATTGTGATCGCTAATGGAAAGAACAGTTTTTAAAATATATTTTTTTTAATTTCAAACAGTACAATAAATAAAATTTAAATATTTGAATAAGTACATAAGTGTTGGCTAATAGGCTCCCAGACGTTTTTCTTGTACTTCTCAGTAACTGCAATATGATGATAACATATTTTGGTGTCAAATGTATAAAATGTATACAAGTTATCTCAATTTAAAATAGTTGCAGATCAAATATATTTACAGTGTTTCTTTAGTGAATGTTTTATATCTCTCTATGATTTCTGTGTACTTTAGCAAATTACATTTATACTAATAGAGCATGAATGACAAAAATTAAGGTTCTCAAGCAGGATGCAACGAATTTAAAAATATTGGAAAAGAAAGCGAACATTAGTAATAGAAATTCATGCAAAATGAATTTTAAAACTCTTTCAAAGCATCGAAAGAAAAAAGCAAGTGAACCATCGGCGACCTATAATTTGTTGCGTTGGGAGAATATAAAATGATAGGATGATCGGAAAACCGTTTTCGGTAGAGAGACGTTATACAGTCACGTGACACGTTAAGATGCTTGCAAAATAAAATCTGAGGATTTTACAACTAAAAAATTAAATTGTGTTCGCTTGAACCTCCATGTACGCGAAAGTTCCGTTTTCCAGAAAATCTCGCGCCCATTAAATTCACGTAAAGGGAGCTTAAGAAAGAATAGGAAATAAGGGGCTATATTCCGGGATCCCTTGCTAATTGCATCTACATACTTTTCGGAAAGCTAATTATTTATATAAATGACGTAAACTAATACAAATAAAAATGATAAAAAACAAAGGTATAGGAGAATTGAGTTGACTACATTTTTGTGAAAGGTACGTACAATAGAAATTGAAAATTTTAAAATATTTACAAAACAATCACATAGACTTAATCTGGTGCATAGATGCCTTAATGACCTCCTCCTTTAGGCGAATGGTGCGCACCGTGGATTCGTTAATTCCAAATGCAAGCCCTATGGCCAAAGAACTTTCACAGGCTTCAATCCATGAGATAATCTCCAGCTTCTTCTTTAAGCTTATCACCTTCCTCTTCTCTTTCATGGCTCCAGGCATAATTACACTTTTTTTAAAGTCACAAATTGCAGATTATTTAACTTTGATTGCAATATAAACATGGCTAAAATGTAACATTTATTGGTAAAACCGCTTTCTAGAATGTCTATGGTTGTCTCGGTTGTTTTTTGTTTATTCTGGTTATTAATAATGACAGCGGTAGCTAACTAAATTTCCTTATTAAAAATGACAACGATAACTAATTAAATTTCCTTATTATAATGACAGCGGTAGCTAAATATTTACCGTGACCATTTCGTTTTTATAATGATAGTGGTAGCTAAAGGTTAGACTTAACTTGTATGTATTTGATTTCTATTCGCATAGAGAAAAAAGAGGTCATTAAAGATAGTTAGCGTACATTCCAATTCACGCAAATGGAATTCGCGCACATGGAGGGTTTACTGCATTTAATAATGATTATTATTTTAATTTTTATTTAAAGTTAGGGTTGTCGTGAAAATGTTTTGTTTTCATAGGAATACCGGAACTGAAGAGAGTTTTTAGAATCATTTTCTCGAAGCTTATTTAATTCACAACAATCATTCAGAGTATATGGATAAAGTACCAAAAGGAAAAAAAAAATGTATTTGTTTAACACAAAAAAAAGTTGAAAAGAAACAAATTAGTGACAAAAATTAAATATAAATTCCCCCTCAAGCTGCTGCTTGACACATAGGTCTGACAGGAGCCTGTCAGTTTATATGCCACAGTAGAAGGTCTGAAAAGATGGCGGGAGCTCAGCAGAAAAACGACACAGACATCCATGCCTTATCTGGAGGCTGAAACCACAGGTCCCTTAGATCAGTAGCCAAGCGCGCTAACCACTCGGCCACGGGACCGCTAAATATTCATCTGTGTTTTTCCCACTTTTTCTGGTAAAAGTATACATAATTTCAAAGAATGAAGAATTCTAACCCGCTTGAAAACGGATAAAACTTTAATATTTTAATATTTTACTTTAATTTTTAAACCCCCGGATAAAACTTTAAATTCTAATCTCATTTCCAGGAACTAATTTATTCATACATTTGAGAAAACTGAAGTGAAACAAAAAGTGTAACATGTATAGTAAGGTCCTAAATATTAATTATTTTACAAATGCAGAAAAGACATTGATTAATAACAAAACGAAGAAGTTCTAGCTATATTTACTTAGCATATATATGTTCATTTTCAACTCGAACAGTTTTTTTTTTCAGCAACTTTGTTTTGTTTTTTAGCTTAGACGTGGTGACTATAAATGATTACTTCACGGACGATGCTTTTAGAGTCATCAGTTTCAGGGAAACGAAACTGATTTTTTTTCCAGTTGTGATTTCTTACCTTTTTAAATCGGCTCTGTTGCTTTCTTTATTTCATCTGTTTATCGATTTCTGCTGCCAACTGAATATTACGAGTGCATTATCGTGTTTATGATACATTCCATGTTAATTATGTTTGACTGAAGTATGGTTCTTTGAAAGCAAAATCCAAACTGAAAATTTCCTTTAATAGAAAAGAAGTCTGTTTTCGGGCAGCTTTTGTGGAAGCATCTTTTTATAGATAATCTATGGACAATTCGCATTAAAATATTAGGAGATTAACAAATAATAATAACACTGCTATTTTTTCAAAAAATCTGAATGACAGTTGCTGACTTGTAATTGAACTATTAAATACAACACATTCATGAAATTGATAATGTTTGCTTAGAGGATCTAAGAGAACAAAATCAGATGAAACCAATGCTTTGAAACATTTTGACAGTCTTTGTGAGGAGTTCAAACAAATTTTCAATTCAAACAATTCAGTTCATTTCAAACATTTTTATGCATTCAGAAAAGTGAATAAAACAGTATGAACAATTAAAATATCTGAATTTTTGATTAAATTCCATCATAACCAACTTGGGCATAGCATGGGCAAAATATGCTCTAGGGTCTAAGAACAGTACTCACAAAGTGGGTGAGTTGATTTCAAGTCTTCCAACCTGGTTATTGCATGGTAGAAAGAATTTCTGTAGAAGAATCGGCATCCCTTGTCAATGCTAATGATATCTTCATCTTCTGATCTTAACTTCCACTTCCATCCTGACGAGATGTCTTGCTGCAGGTATTTTCCAAAGTTTGCTTTATGCAAAAGTCCTTTGATGGTCTTGCTATCAAGTGGCAAGTTCAGAAAAGAGAACAAATTTTTTATCACTTTATCCGGGCTTCTTACAAAATGCTCCTGCAGGAGGATCTTGTAAAAATTCTTAGAACTCTTGGTAGCCAATCGTTCGGCTACTTGAACGTCGTGAAGCATCCTCGAACACAAGTCACGACCCTGAAAGAAAAAATCATTTGTCGTTACCAGCCTCGGTCCTATACGCGATTGGCGACGGAGCTGTAGAATGGCTCGTGGGTCCCTTTGCAAGATGATCACTTTCAGATTCTGCTTGTACTTCGTGAGAAGTGGCTTCAGGTCTTGCACGTACGCGCGAACCGTTTTAGCTGCAATCATTTTTTTGCTGTTGCATGCCCTCTGCAGGCAACTGGACGTGTTTATATTATTGACTTGGCAAAATGTGAACAGGTCACGTGCTGCTTTGCTTCTCCAGGCGTAATCGTCCATGACGAAATTTCCGACTCTGACGAAATTGCAGTCGAGGATAGCGAGGAAAAATTCCATCGCTTCTGGAACCATCTTCCTCAGCAGAGGTTCGTCGCCAGCTCTTCTCTTCGTCGTATCAAAAGCCAGCAAAGGTTCGTAATAGTAAAAGAACATGGGATGCTGATTCAGAATCTCCCCGATATGAGCGGAACCAGCACTCAGGTAAGAGACGATCACCACTTTAGTTCGCAAACTGAATTCCGAAGTATTGCTATTGGGCGAAAGCATCACTGGCCTCGAATTATTCGTCGAGTCTTCGTTCTTCAGAAAGGGAAGCAGATGAATCTGATTTAGAGCACTGAAGACTTTCGGATCGCCTGGCAATACAATATCTCGATGGGATATAGTGGATGAATCGATCCTCTTGCAAGATGAACCTGAAATATTAAATAAAAATATTTTAAGTTTTTGTTTAGTTTATCCATATGTTGCATTGCTGCAAAGAATAATATAATATTTTTTTCTCTCAGCGCATTTTACAAATAAAAGAGCTGACATCCTATAAATCATGCGATATGCCCATAAATATTATTGATTCTTTCCTGTATTATGTCCTTTTTATTTGTTCTGCTTATGACTTCGACATTCTATAAAATGGAAATGGCATATTCTTGCCGTTCTTAATTACTTGGTGTGGGCATTCTCTATTTGCAGAATAAAATAATACATGATCGTGTCATTTGCAATATTTTATACAACAATTTCAACAAGATGTGTTCAGATGAATTGTGATGCAGATTCTTTCTGCTCCTCGCTTATGCGTTAGCCATTGTTTCGTAGAAAATTATTACTTTCTGAAGATGATCATCGCTTCGGCAAATCCTCATCTAGTCATCGCTGCAATGGAGATGGTTGAAGTAATTGCAAATGAAGCGACTGCACCTGGACTAACTGTCACAGAGGCCGAACTATTCACAAACTGTTGTACAGAATATAATGAATTTGATGTTTAATATTGCTAAACTGTGAGTGTTATCCATTGAGCAACTAAGAACCGTTGATTTATCACACACATGCGACACAGGTACAGTAGGAGCAAACCAAGTGATGAAGAAACCTATGTTTTAGCATGTTATTTATTATATATAATTTATAGTTATTATATATTATTTATAGAATGTTTTAGCACATGTCTTAAATCATAAATTTGACTTTATGCAATTGAAGTTTGATTTTCTTAGCTATGAAGAATTGTATATATATGATCATATATTTGATATGTCAATCTTACTATTATATAGATCTCATAATTACAGTATAAATTTTTTCTGTGATGAATTAGAGCAAAATTTAAAAGGGATTTCATATATAAATGCTAATCTTATTGGAGACATTAATATTCATCTGCTAAAATATACAAATGAGGTCAATGAATATTTAAATGTCATGAGTGAATTTGGTTTCAAACAATATGTTAACTCCCAAACAAGGGAATGTAATAATGCCATTAGCTGTCTAGAACTTATCTTTCCCAGAGTAAATCCCACTCACATTGCTGAAATATCAATTATTCAGTCACATTTTACTGGCCACTACCTTATTGTTGTTGATCTACAGATTTCCAACAAAAACACAAAAACGGTTCATAAACCATAGTGGAATATTAACTGAAGAAAAATATTAAATTATTTATTTGTTTAAGGAATACATATATATAATTTATCATTTAACAAACTTCATTACAATGACAGAGATCCAAACAAAGTCTATGACAAATTTTTGCAAATGATACTGAATGTAACTCTTTTGAGTTCAATTTAAGGTCCCAGAACAAAATGGCAAAACAAAAATAGATGACCAATGAACTCATTGCATCAATAATCAAAAAAGGAAAAATTACATAAAAATGTAAAAGGTAACCTGGTATTATATCTATAGAAAGGGAATACAAAGAATGCTGTAAGATGCTGAAACAGAAAATCAATGAAGCAAGAAAGGATTATCATAAAAAAATTTACAACTGCGGCAAAAAGAGTAAAAAGCAATGAAATTATATAAATACTGTAGTCTAATAGGAAAACACAAGAAAACTCCCACAATACCAAAAAAAGTGAGAACGTAATGGAATTTGTTAAAGATATCAATGAAAATTTTATTGTAACAACTTCTGGAAAATTTAATACTGATGAACAATTTGCTCCTATTTTCAAAAGGATTTAATTTGACTCCAAATTTCCATGTATTTAGAAAGTTCAAATGAAACTGAAGTTGGTAGAATTATTCATCATCATCATTCTCAAGCAGCCATGAGCTACGGAGGTCCAGACCAAAGTTTAATTCTCGAAGCATATCTGTCCTGAGCTACATCTGCTGCATCTGGCCACTGCAAACTAATTCTAAAAAGGTCCTGTTTGACATTGCCTGCCCACCGCATCCTAGGTCTCCGCTTCCTTCTGAGGCCTCTAGGCACACTGTTTATAACCCTATTCGGCAATCTATAATTATCCATACGGGCAACATGGCCAAACCAGCGGAGTTTCTCTCTGCAAAATATGCTGCTTAAAGGAGGTTGCAGACTCCTATGCCTAACCTCATCATTAGTTACAAAGTTAAACCACCTAATGCCCAAGATACTACGTAAGCATCTAGAATCAAAAGCATCTACTTTCTTGTAATCCTGTTTATACAGCGTCCAAGTTTCACTACCATAACTAACCCTAAAAAGAACCAAACTATTATACAGTCTAATTTTAGTCTTTAGGTATATATGCCTATTTCTCCACACTCTCCATAGGTTCTTAAAAGTCCCGGCAGCAATCCCTATTCGTCTGTTAATCTCATGCCGCACATCACCAGTATCTGTTCCATAGCTCCCAAGGCAATTAAACTGTGACACCTTCTCAAGACTGCAACCATTCAGATTAACTGAATCACAGCCTGCCTGACCAAATTCCATCACTTTAGTTTTCTCTCTGTTTATAACCAAACGTACTCTACTACCTGTCTCATCAACAGCTCGAATGAAAGAGTTCATCTCATCAACATCATTTGCCAAAAGGGCTAAATCATCAGCATAATCTAAATCAGAAATTTTAGTATCCCCAGACCATTTAAGGTAAAAATTTTTAACTTGCACTGAATTTCGTATAACATAATCAATAACCAAACTAAAGAGAAAAGGAGACAAAATGTACCCTTCTCGAACAGCAGAAGTAATGCTAAACCAATTGCTACAAACTCTCACACACGACTCAGTGTTATTATAGAAAGCTTTTATTATGTAAACTAACTTGTCAGGTATACCATATGATCTCACTATCAACCACAAATTATGACGATCAACAGAGTCGAAAGCCTTTTTGAAATCAACAAAGCTAGCAACCAAAGGTTTCTGAAACTCTAAACATTTCTCACGAATCGGCCTGAGAGAAAATATCTGATCTACATCCCCTACCACTTCTGAATCCACATTGCTCATCACGCAATTGACTGTCAACCAGATTCTTAAGTCTATTAAGCACAATCATGCAAAGAACTTTCCCTCGAAGAGAGAGTAGGCTGATACCCCTATAGTTATCACAAGAACTGCGATCACCTTTTTTGAAAATAGGGATAATAATAGCTCTGGTAAAATCCTTAGGGACCATATCTTTATCATAAAAGTTATTTAAAATTTCACTCATCCAAGTGGTAACCGAAACATTTCCAGCTATAAGCATTTAAGTAATCATTTCATCTACCGCTGGGAATTTATAAAGTTTAAGGTTAGAAATTGCCAAAATAACTTCAGATTGTGTTATAGGGCCAACATTAAAGCCACCAATACATCTATCATCATTGCAAACAATAGGAGTAGAACTACCCACATTGTTTAGAACATCACTGAAATGCTCAGCCCACCTAGCCATGACAGAATCCTCACCTTAATCTTACCTTGTTTATGTTTCAATCCCTGTATACCTGTCCGTTTTCTACCACACAAAACATTATCTCTCTGGTACAGTTCTCTGCCGTTGTGCTGTCTAACTGCTTCCTCAGCTTTGTCAGCCAAGCCATCAAGCCAAAAATTCTTATCAGCAGCTAACTGATCCTTTGATAAAGTCTAAGTTTAAAACTAATAAAGTCCCAGGTTTTGATGGAATTACAAGTAATATGCTAAAGCTCATTGTTAAGTACAATCTTCCAAGTCTCACAAGGATCATTAATATTTCTATTGAGAATGCAATATTTTGTGAGAGGTTAAATAGTGCCACTGTTTCCCCTATTTATGAATCAGGTGTGAAGAATTTGATTCGTAACTATAGACTTATTTCTATCTTACCAACTCTTTCTAAAGTTATTGAAAAAAATTAGAAGAATCAGAAACCTTTGGTTGCTAGCTTTGTTGATTTCAAAAAGGCTTTCGACTCTGTTGATCGTCATAATTTATGGTTGATTGTGAAATCACATGGTATACCAGACAAGTTAGTTAACATAATGAAAGCTCTCTATAATAACACTGAGTCGTGTGTGAGAGTTGGTAAGACTTGTAGCAATTGGTTTAGCATTACTTCTGGTGTTCGACAAGGGTGCATTTTGTCTCCTTTTCTCTTTAGCTTGGTTATTGATTATGTTATACGAAATTCAGTGCAAGGTAAAAATTTTTACCTTAAATAGTCTGGGGATACTAAAATTTCTGATTTAGATTATGCTGATGATTTAGCCCTTTTGGCAAATGATGTTGATGAGATGAACTCTTTCATTCGAGCTGTTGATGAGACAGGTAGTAGAGTACGTTTGGTTATAAACAGAGAGAAAACAAAAGTGATGGAATTTGGTCAGGCAGGCTGTGATTCAGTTAATCTGAATGGTTGCGGTCTTGAGAGGTGTCACAGTTTAATTGCCTTGGGAGCTATGGAACAGATACTGGTGATGTGCGGCATGAGATTAACAGATGAATAGGGATTGCTGCCGGGACTTTTAAGAACCTATGGAGAGTGTGGAGAAATAGGCATATATACCTAAAGACTAAAATTAGACTGTATAATAGTTTGGTTCTTTTTAGGGTTAGTTATGGTAGTGAAACTTGGACGCTGTATAAACAGGATTACAAGAAAGTAGATGCTTTTGATTCTAGATGCTTATGTAGTATCTTGGGCATTAGGTGGTTTAACTTTGTAACTAATGATGAGGTTAGGCATAGGAGTCTGCAACCTCCTTTAAGCAGCATATTGTGCAGAGAGAGACTCCGCTGGTTTGGCCATGTTGCCCGTATGGATAATTATAGATTGCCGAATAGGGTTATAAACAGTGTGCCTAGAGGCCTCAGAAGGAAGCGGAGACCTAGGATGCGGTGGGCAGGCAATGTCAAACAGGACCTTTTTAGAATTAGTTTGCAGTGGCCAGATGCAGCAGATGTAGCTCAGGACAGATATGCTTGGAGAATTAAACTGCGCGGTCTGGTTGGACCTCCGTAGCCCATGGCTGCTGGATGATGATGATGGTGGTGGTGGTGGTGGTGGTGGTGGTGGTGGTGGTGATGATGATGATGATGATGATGATGATGATGATGATGATGATGATGATGATGATGATGATGATGATGATGATGATGATGATGACGAAATAAATCCAGTTTTTTTCCAATAAACAACTTAGATTCTTAGAACATAAAAACCCTGAACAGTGCATATTAAAATTAGCGCAAAATATTTAAAACATATAAGAAAAGCATTTGACACTGTTAATATTACTTTATTGCTAAATAAATTATTTCATTATGGAATCAGAGATCATGCACTAAACTGGTTTAGAACATATCTTTGTAAGAGGGAACAACCAATTAAAATTAATGGACATCAAAGGAATTTCTTGGAGGTTAAGCAAGGGATCTCTCAGGGTTCAGTTTTGGGTCCAATTTTATTTTAAATTTTTATTAATGATCTTTGTGAGATAAATTTAAATGGCTCACTTCTGTGTTATGCTGATGACACTGCAATTGTGTATTCCAGTGATAATATGTCTGATCTAAAAGCTTCAATGTAGAATGATCTCCTTGAAATACATGAATGGTTAAATTTGAACAATTTAACCTTAAACACACAAAAAAGCAAATTCATGTTCTTAGAGCTAAGAAATACTCAAACATATTTTAATATTAAATATCACAGTTCAAATTGTGCTATGATTAGATGTTCATGTTCTGAAATTGAATAAGTCAATACATTTAATTAGTTTGGTGTTGATATTAATTCCACTATGAAAAAACTAACATTTAGACTAAGATTTATTTTATACAAGTTATATTAAAAAGGTAGTCCATAAAGTATTTTTAAAATATTTATACTATGCTTGGGTATATTCTAGTTTACAGTATGGAATCACTAGTTGGGAAGATTATTTACATAATTTAAATAGCTTATTTAAAATACACAACAAATTTTAAACTTGTGTTTCAATCTAAGTTTACATATTTGGATTATACACTTTATCATTTGCGTAATTAAGGCAAACTTGTATATTTAAAATTACATTACTCTTGCATCAACAACAATAATGGTTACCTCAAAAAATAGCTCATGGTAAAACAAGACAAAGGATTTATTATTTGATGTGCTTTTAGATAAAAAAATCTTGCAAAGAAATTTTCTATACCTTGCACCTAAATTGTTTAATAATTTAATTATTTAAGTTTTAATGAGAACTGAAAAAAATCTAACTACTTTCAAAAACACATTGTGAAATATTGTTCTAAATATGTCAGATTTTGAAAACATTCTCCTATAATGTATATAAAAATATTATGCTGTAGGTTCAGAAAATTTCCAGTATTGACAAATTTTATACATAAGTTACTAATAGAATCTGGACGGACTGACATGCTCCTTGATTCTAAATGCGAAACGCACTACGGGAAAAAAATTGCAACACCTGTAGGTATTGATGTCATTTTATTGAAACGCAGGCAGCTGTTAGCATACATTGATATGTGCCATTGATTACATTATCAAAAAAATATGGAAAATTATCACTTTACCTACCCGGAAAACTGGTATAATTAGTATGATGATGAACAGCCACGCGCAGCAATGCAAAGGAACATTGAAAGGGACATAATTTGTTTGATATGTAAAATGTGGCACCTGAATGTCCGAGCCCTTGGGCTGGTGCCTAACCTGCCTTATGGGAAATCCGGTTATGTATGTATGTATGTATGTATGTATGTATGTATGTATGTATGTATGTATAAATACATGTATGTATAATGTATGTATGTATAAATTACTATACCTTTCCCTAGTTTCAAGATACCATTTTAAAGTCCCAGTTTGAAACACCCAAAACATTGTTATACATTAATAACATACAATTTACCAAAAATGCTCTAAAAGTGTTTTTAAATGGGCGAATTCACAATATGATATAATCAATTTCTTGGCGTATTTTTAGCAGTATTGTATTGCTTACCACATGAATGAGTTTCATCATCTTGAGATTATGGCAGAATAGCCATATCATCATGCCACTTGAACGTTAAAATTAATATCCAGGATTATCTGTACCTTGGCTTTACTGTAACCCCCCCCCCCTTCGCATGAAATAAATAATAATAATTATTATTATTATATTATAGTAATGGTGATTCACAAAAAACACTTTTCACAAAACTGAAATAATCTAACAATCTTAAAATTGTTTATATTGCGAAAAGCGTTTAGATCGGCGAAGTATTCAAAATATAAATTTCTCTAGTATATTTATAGAGCCACTAGATTGCTATTTCAGATTTCTGAAAAATTATGTATGACTTACAGTGATTGTTCTGCTATAATGTTGGTGTAGTTAATAAGGTCAACAACATAAAGCTGCAGTTATTTTGCGTCAATAATCGGGTATTTTTCCATATTGTGAACTTTCATCTTGAATATTTTCAGCATTTTCTAAAAATTTCATACTGATAATGAACGGCATTTTTTTTATAACTGCGATATTAACAACAGTTTGTCTCCAACCAAGAGATATTTATTGATTTACACATATCTATTGTGTATAAATATTTTATATATATAATAATTATGCATATCTTATAGAGTATATATTTATTTTGATGATATTCAACCCTATTAAAAATTAAAATAATGCATCATAAGAACTTCAGAACGACAAAATGTCAATGTAAAAATGAAAAAAACTATTTGTGACCCAAATAACCATCGACTAAATTTACATTAGCTTGTAAACAAGTAATCCTTTCCCATAATAACCATTCAAAAAGTCAATATCCGTGTTTCGTCTATATTCTTATCATTAATCAATTCAGCATGAAATGTTAATCAATCAACTATTTGATTTGTTGACTGTTAGTGTCAAATTGCTTTTCTTTCCTACAACTTGTTTTCGTTGCTTTGTATACACGCAACTCTGTCATTATTGCAAGCTTTTCCAAAGCAAATCCATCTTCCAAAACAAAATGAGATATTCTTAAATTTGCCCTCTCGCACTTATGACAGTTTAAATTTATGATCTTTCTTCATACACTTTTTATTTCATATTTTTGCAAATGGTTGGCACTTTGAAAGCTCAAAGTTTATAAGCTGCTGTTCATTTCAATTATTCTCTTTTGAAAATTGAGTAAAATTCTAATAACTACTTTTTGGTTCATCTGCTGACTCTTTTCTGTTTTGAATCCCTGAGTTTTAAAAGTTTCTTTTCTAACTGCCGAACTCTCCTTTAATTAGTTGGGAGCATTTCCAATGTCATTTCTGTTTTGAGCCTCGTGAATGATTCTGTCTGAGTTAATTAACTGCTGTTGAAGCACGTTCCTGTTGGCAACCCACCCAACGAGTCGGAAACATTTCACACCCCGCTGACCACGAGGAAGCGGCAAAAATAGCAATAGATTTTGCGGTGCCAGGTGGAAATGACCACCTTTGCATACTACGCACCACCAAAAGGTTAATGAGATAAAGTTTTGAACTTCGCACACGGAGAGTGTGAAAAGCAGCAATTTCACTTTGAAATCGTTTATTTTTTTCTTCGAACTTGGCTTTTCGATTCCTGCTAGTTGGAAGGTTCTGGGAAAAGAATTCTGACCGGTTTTCAACTGAAGATGACTGAAATGTTTTGTGCACAACTAAAGATGACTGAAATGTTTGTGCGTGGTATTGATGCCATGAGGTAATTACTGATTACGGAATGTAAAAATCGTCGTTTAAATTGCGAAGTTCGTAGCTGTAAAGGAAGAGATTAAAAGTGGAGGGAAGCTAATCGTTTGTTGATGTGCTTGAAGATCACGTGCCTGAGGTGGATTTCAGTTCGTAGTTTACGTGTAACATCACAGAACCTGCCAGCGTTTAATGTAACAGTTTGTGCTCATAACAGAAGAAAACATTTTTTTCTTCCATTTCTACTTTGAAAATAATTTAACTGAAGAGTAGTAATGGAAAATGGAGGTGACTTCTTTTCCAAAGTCATCTTCAGCACCCGATTTGGCCAAAGGTTATATCATTATAGTTCAATATATAATCGATAAGTCAACTAAGGTAATTTATTGGAAAACTATATTGAGTTTCATCGTGAGGACTCGAACCATATTCTCCTGAACATATGCCAAGTGTTCTAACCACTAAACTATCAGCGGCTATCTCTTTCTTCAGCTAATTGTAACTATAACTCATTGCGAAGCTCAATTTTTTTCAACTAATATTCATGAAGACGACATTTATAGGCTATCTAGATAAACGGGACACTGGCAATGCTTGAAAGACGTCGGATTAGGAAGTCTTGTTAAGTTTACTTTTTTTATATCAAATACCTCATGTGGCTGTCCTAATTTTGGTAATTGAATCCATGAAATATGGAGGAATATTTTGGTAATTATTTTGAGTTTTCAACGGGTTGGGTTCGTTTATATTTATAGTGTAAAAGAAATGGGTGAATTGTTTCTTTGTTACGTGAAATGAAGCCACTATTACCGAGGAACTTTCATTGTTTTGGTGATGTTGACCTGAATCAGCGTCTCCCGTACCCCTGCGCCCCGCTGTCGGCTGACCACATCTCCTTCGATGACATCTGCTGCAGAGCCAGAGCTGCAAGCGATACAGTGCAGCTTTCACATTGCGAGGAACTTTGGCACAGAGTTTCACTAAAAAAATTAAAAGGACTGATCTTTCTGAAAATTTTGTGAGCTGTCACCTACATGTATCTTTCAGTATGTATGGTGTCTGCATATCAGTGACACTAATACATCTATTATGAGGAGTTACTGTGAATAACATCAGTGAGAACATTTCCCTGTAGTATCCTGATTACTAATTCTTTACAATATGTCTGCAACCAGCTCTCCAACTGCTCTAAGGATCCATAGTACATCTAGAAAAATATCCCAAAATGAAGGCACCAAAAATCTTAAAGTCAAGGGAAGCTTAGGCGAAAAATCTGACTTTAACCATCCAGATAAAAATTCGAATGCAAATGTAAACATCGAAAATGTTTCAAAAATTATAGAAAAATCAAACCTGTGGATAAAAAACTTAACTCTGTGATTTGTAGAATGGTTATCATGGAAAACAATATTTCGGAAATAAGATCCCAAAACGAATCCATTCTTTCAATGCAAATTGAAATCGAAAATTTCAAGGAATCAGTAAACATAATAAAGAACAATATGAATAATTTGATCGAAGATACTCGTGACAAACTAGACGCTTTTGAAAATAGAATGTGGCATAATAATATCTCTATTATTGGTCTGCCGGAAACCGAGAATGAAAGCTGGGACAGAACTGAAGAATTGGTGAATTAACTATTTGTTGAAAAATTAAAATTAGAAAATATAAAAATTGAAAAAGCTCATCAAGTAGGAAGACCAACCTAATAATAGAAAACGAATAATTATTGTAAAGTTACAGAGTTACAAGGATAAATGTAATATTGAGAAAAATAAAAATATGCTTAAGGACTCCTCAATTTATATCAATGATGATTACACCAATTCAGTATGAAAAGCAAGAATGGAATTGCTGAAATTTATTAAAGCAAAGAATATTTTAGGGAAAAGATATTCTTTGCAGTTTTATAAACTGAAATAAAAGGTCTAATATACAAATATAACCCTTCCATTGGCGTGAATATGTTCAATGAACAATCTGCCTGATTATGATGCGAACATTAATTGTGAATATATTACTAATGATGAGTACGTAGAAAAACTGGAAAGTCAATTAGTGTTTCTTTTTTTAACGTGAATGTTAGATTGTTATATAAAAACCGCGAGGAAATTACTGATATTTTATTTGCACTAAAAACAAAATTTTCATTTCTTTTATTCACCGAAACATGATATACTGATATAAAAGGTTACATTCAAATTCCAGTTTGTGAATTAGTGCATATAAACAGAAAAGGTGAATCAGGGAGAGGAATAGAAATTTATTATCAACATGACTTTCACGTATGGGTAACTGATAATTTGAATATGCATTGCGAATTCAATGAAGGGTGTGTTATTAAAGTTTCAATTTGTGGCTATGTCATTTGTGTTTATAGGCCTCCAAATGATAATATGCAACTGTTTCTGAATTACATGGAATTCATTTTACATATATAGTTCTGAATCACATAAATGTCTTTATGTTTGGAGATTTCAATTTAAGAATGGAATTGACAGGATTAAGTTTCGTAACTAATTTCTCAGAATTGGTTAAAGTGTATGACTTAAAAACTACCAACAAGAATCACAGAAACTTCGAGTTCCATTTTATATCTTTGTGTAACTAATAGGTCCGATCTATTTAACTATGTATTAACAAGTCCAATTTCTGACCATCTACCACTACTCAGCATTATTTATGAAGAGATGGACGACCACAATACATAGTGAACACACATTTACATTTGGATGTTACTCCAATAAGAATTTAAGAAAATTCGAAGAGGTGATGAAACTCGAAAATAGGGAAGCAATTAATACAGGAAAATGACGTTAAATACTGACTACAACTGCGTTTTATATACCCAACTCTGTTATATAGCAATAGTGTATGGTCAGGTACTTCAAAAGAAAATTTAAAATCTTTTCTACTATTACAAAAACGATATGTTCGTTTAATTTTAAATTTGTAGTATAGAGCATCAGTAGTCATAATATCTTTATAGCACGGGCGTGGCCGAAATGACGTCATCGCTGTGTGTTCCCTGGATGCTTTCTGTTACTAGGTTTCCCCCATTTCTTTCCCCCATGACGTCCTAGTGGGCTACATTTGTGATTGGTTTTCCCCCATTTCCCTCCAGTGGCGTCCTAACTTGGATTTCACTGACGGTGAAGAGTTCGACATCCTAGCATGGGGCTACGAATTTTATTGGTTGACCCCACTTTACTGATGCTGGAGAGATTGGTTACCCATGAACGGTTTACACAGGTGTTTTCTAAACGCGACAGCATCAGTGAAAATGTCGTAACTCATTCGGTATTGAAAGGTAGGCTAACGGTCCAGGTTCTATCACTCTTATTGTTTCTTGAGTGTCATTCCTATTCTGAGAGCTCCCCTCATTCAAGAACGAGGTACTTTGAGAAGCGTTGGGAAGCAGCATTGTACTTAGGAAACGTGACAATAAGCGCGAATGTAACAGTCAAGGAGGCGCGTCTCTGAACAGTTCCCATCCCTGTCGTCTAGTATCTGATTGTTGGGGGAAAATGTCCCGTAACTCATGTCACTTTTATTAAAGGAGAGGGTGGAAGAAAGTGTTCGCTGGAGATTGGTTGTATAGTAGATAATACAAGTGGTTATACAATAAACCAGAACGTTGAATGACATAATGTGAGAGCACTAAAGGAGGTGTGTCAGAAAGTCTGTTCTGTCGAGAAATAATTATAGGGGACTTTCACTTAGACAGGTATGTTCACTGATAGCAATGTCCTTTTGGAATGCTTCTTAGTTGGGGAGGCCTTCAGCAAGGGCTGACCACCCACTTTCAAGGGGTGTAACATCCACTCTGAAGGGTCATTGCTTGTTAACGAATCTTACCCAACTGCATGTTCCGTTTAAACTGAAGGGACGCTACTGACAATAAATGGGAATGTTAGGTTGGTGATAAGAAAGTGGTAATCGTTTTGATAAGCCCCAAGGGGAGGTCTTCTTGTCTGCACGTTGCTCCATTATAACAGAAGCGGGGGTGGTAACGAAAAACCCATTACTCACGTCAAGGTCTTGCTAGGGCGATCCGTGATAGGTATACTCTAAACGCGTTGAGAAATGTCATAACTCATGTCAGTATAGAATAAAAGCACGGGAGATGCCCTCTCCAGGAGTGACATTTAAGTAGATTCTGATGCAACCTCCTATCCAAAGAAATGACTGTAAGGTCAAAGGTTGTGTGAGAACCTCCCGGAATAGCATCGCGAAAAACCAATACGGTAACAGGGGGAAGGAATTTAAAACGTCCCATTGGAAGGAGTTAAAGGTGGGTGGACTCGCGCATGCGTATGAAGTGGTTTACAAACTACTGTACAGCCCGGAAGAAGTCATTAAGAAATGGATCTCACCTATGCAAAGAAATTGACAGCCTTAGCCAGTATTCAGCGTGAGCTTGATGCTATTTTAGATAGGATGGAACGTCTACCAAAAACTTCACGACTTAGTCTCAAGAGATGGAAAAAGAGTGACCAGGTCCCAACCCCAAAGAATGCGAGGTCAGAGGGGCCATCTACCGGGACCAGTTTGTCAAGCCTGCCACACACCGATGAAATACCTACCATGCCTGTGTCAAGATCATGCCTTAGTCCCAAGAGATGGCTGGGACAGGCGGCGCCACTGTTGAAACGCCAGAGAGTGGAAACACCAAACTGCCGACCTCTGGGAAAGGTGCGAGTGTACCCTCGGCCATGACTGCGCCAAGGATGCCAGCCATTACCATGACAACGGAGCAGCAACAGAGCACTTCCCCTGCTGTTACCATACCAACGGCTGCCATCACTGATGGGCCAGGTTACGTCATCACGTAGAGCAGCAGCTATCGCTCTTCAAAATATAAGACACAGTTCACGAGTCGCATGCTATGTTTAATTAACTTTGAATGTGTGAACCTCCTTGAATTTACTGACTCTCTTCTGGAAGTTCAAAAGAACATTTTTAAAGAGCTATTGCCAGAGAAGGAATACAGTCATGTCAGACTGTGCGTCCACTCCAAATGCCTCTGGAACCCCATCAACCTGCCGTTGTATCATCAACCCCATCAACCTGCCTCATGTAATGTGGTCACGGCCGAGAAATTTATGGCTACAGTGGAGAAAGTTCTTCAATCTAACCATGCAATCAGGACAGATGAATATTTATATTTTGATCTGGTTGCTGCCGATCTGCAACGTTCCGGAGGCACATGGCGCAGACCTATAGACAGACCTCCAGGCGTTCAACACCAGTAAAAAGTCTGTTATCAACATCTTCAACAATGATAACCTGTGCCTAGCTTGAAGTCTTGTAGTGGAACGTGCCCTGTGTTTAAAAAAGCAGGGTAAGATTATGATCTGTGTGCGAGATTCTGGCAGACAGCGGGATGAGGCTAAAGCCTTGCATCGTGAGGCTGATGTCACTGAGGGCAAGTGCAGTTTGCCCAAACTTCACCCCTTTCAGTCCTACCTGTACCCTGAATACAGAATCATCGTGCTCAGGGCACAGGGCGACTTTCAAGTGATCTATGCTGGTAAGAAAGATGCAGAAAACCTCATTCACCTGCTACATGATGCTGGACACTTTTCCCATCATCACGAAACATGCAGAATACTTCCGGGTGGGGTCCTTTTTGCATGCCCTGTCTGAAACCCGTGTGCAACAAGTCGCGCGTATGCAAGGGGACCTGTCGGTCTGTATGATGGTAGACTGTGGAAAAAAAAGGTACTAGCATCTTCTGCAACTTCTATTGGGGTTACTTTAAAGGCCAGCAGTGTCTGACCTCCCACCTTCTTAATGGAACCTGTGCTAAGTGGCACAGGACTGCGGGGTCATTTACCAGACCGCTGACCCCTCTCACCAGTGTGTGCAGAAAGAACTGGAGTGTGTCAAAGTGGCTAAAGAATGTGAAGTCACCGGAAGCCGTCTCTATTTTGATATAGAGACGGTGGAAGAGGATGGTTTAGTAACGCTCATTCTATGCATTGTCAACTATGAAGATGGTGACGGTGTATGGAAATATGAAGGGTTCGAGCATATGGAAACCTTCATGGACTGGTTGCTGTCTACCCAGAACGGTAAGCCAAAATTTAGAGTTGTCACTTTGTTAGCACATAACGGTAGAGGATTCGATTTCATTCCCTTTCCAAACTACCTCTATCGAAAGTGCCTGAGGCCGGAATTGATTTTTAATGGCAACAAAATTCTTCTTCTTAATTTACCCGCCCTCAAAATCAGGTTTATTGATTCTCTCTCTTTCATTCAGGCCCCTTTACGATCTTTTCCTAAAACTTTTGGCATCACCGAAGTCAAAAAAGGTTTCTTCCCTCACACTTTTTGTATGAGACTAAATTAAAATTATTCTGGACCCATTCCTGATGCCCATTATTTTGAGTCGGAGTACATGACCTCCAGAGAAGCTTCAGAATTCCGTCAGTGGTAGGAAACAGTGAAGGGGACTCACTGGGGTTTTAAATCGGAAATGATTGCGTACTGTAAATCTGACGTCCACACTTTAATGCAAGGTTGTGAGAGCTTCCGTACGGAATTTTTAGGAATGACAAGGGTAGACACTTTTTCTAAAATTACTCTTCCTTCGGCTTGTCTGCAGGTCTACAGACAGAAATTCATGTCCGAAGGAGTGGTTGGTGTTTACCCCTCGAACGGTTATTCCTCGGGCGACAAAGAAAAGGCCTTGCCTGGCTAGCCTACATAGCAGAGACTGAGAATCTCACCCTTCAGACACACCTCTGGTTAATACGGGGTGGGGAGTGGGTCCTTCGGGACCCACTCCCCATGGGGAAAGCACGTGCTCCGTCTCACGACACTACACGTGCATTCTGCAGAGGGGGAAGCCAAAGTTAGTGCTTGTTATTTGGACAGTCTGTGTAGGCAAACCAAGGAGGCCATGGATTTCGCCGGATGTTATTTCCACTCATGTCCCGAATGTTTCAATCCCAGCATTACCTGTCTTCTCACAGGTCAACCATGGGGCTAAATTATTTAAGGACCCTGGATAAGAGCGATGCATCCGACAGCTTTTACCAGATTACAGGTACAGAGTGTGCTGGGAACACGATTTCGACCGGCTACTCAAAACAGATCCCACTGCTGCACGCATTTTTCAGCAGACAGAAGAGGTAAGGAAAATTAGCGGGCGCTCCTTCCTCTACAGTGGGAGAACGGAGACATTCTCCTTGTTTTGTGACACGAAGGTCGAAAACTGTGACGTGAAGTATTTCGATGTAAACTTGCTCTATCCTGCCGTTTGAAAGCATGGGGTTTCGCTGTTAAGCACCCCAGGAGGATCACAGAAAATTTTGATTACACCCCCCCCCCCAAAGCTTATTTTGGCATCATTCACTGCACTGTGCTTCCTCCTAGCGACTTCTACATCCCCGTACTTCCCTACCATTGGCGCAATAGGGCAGAAAGAAAATCTCTGAGGAAAATATACCTCAGCAGAAACATGCCTCAGAAATAAAATATCCCTGTCGTAAGTGAAAATGAACTCACTTTACTCCGAATGCAACACGCTGGCTTTCGGCTAATGGACCATGTTAACAATAAGATGAAACATGATTGGAAGCTTCATCTTCTCCTAACAATTGCGAGTGTGGGGCTACATAACCCTGTATCCCTCTCATTGGAGCTATGGTGACTGGTCGATTCAGCCAATTTAATTTCTAAATGGTGTTGCTAAGGGTACTTTTATGCTAGCAGGTTTATTACAACCGCTCTATGACAACTTAGTAAGTCACTTCTGTGCACTTTTAAGAATGTTATTTATTTATTTGCATTTGCAGTGCCCATAACAGAACTACTGTAGATACAAGAAAAGTGGACACATGCTATTTACTCTTCTCAAATAACCTTTATTAGTACAACATACAGAACGAAACAACACATAAAATTATTTAGAAAAACAAAGGCAAAACCTTGATTAACTTTTAAGCATTCATTATTACTAAGCACTTCATTTTATACTCCTTAATTGACATTTTTAATAAATCCAACTTCATTAATTCTTATTATACCAACTCATAAACCATGACACTGCAAAAGGTTTGATCACAGTAATCGAAAATACATTCGTGTTGAAAAATATCCTTTGCCTTATAAAGGTCTTCTGAATATTAAAGCATATAAAGGACAAAAGGATAATAAATGTGAAGAACCAACTCCGTTGTTAAGTAATTTGAAAAAGCATTAAGCAAAATAAATCTTTTAGAATTTTCAGAGGTTGAGTTTCAAGTCTTTTCTAAGTATTTTCATTATTATATATCACACACATCTATTTGCCTGTCACTTTAAAATATAAAAACCTCATAAATCTTTTCAAGAAAATGCATAAAATTATTTCGTTTTCAAAAAGGAAAATGAGATAATGTTTTCACTCTGTCGTCTGCCTGTCTGTTCATCTGCAGATATTGAACTTTTCGATTTTTAGGATAAATTAAAAATATTTTTTGGGGTTGGATAGGAATTGATGAAATATTACGATTCGTTCTTTCCGAATCTCTCGATAATTTAAATTGTGTCTTCTAACGATAGAAAAGTTGAATATTGCAAACGACATATTTATTGTAGAAATTTGGAATTTTGTCACACGATTTGCCTTGACAACAGTAAGTTGCCCCTTACACATAAGTTGCTCCTTACACCTTTACCATTATAACTTGACAACAATAAGTTGTCCCCTTACACTTTTACCCTAACACCACAGTAAAGGCAACTTATTGTTGTCAAGTTGGAATCTAAGATTCCAACTTGACAACAATAAGTTTCCTTTACCCCTGGGGAATGCAATTGTTTGGTTTTAAGAGATAATTGGAAAAAAAAATTGTCTTGGATTGGTAGAAATGAAATATTACAATTCGAATTTTTTAAAACCTTGAGTGGTTTTAATTAACATCGTTAGAGGGCACTAACTTTGAAAAAGGCGAAATTTTAAGCGAATATTGCAAGTGATCTATTTATGCAATAAATTTTAAATTTATATGATAGAGTGTCAGAAGATATTTCATTGACAGCAAAAATCTGCTCTCGTTTCTAAGAGGGGTGTGAGAAAACAACTTTTAATTTGTATGCTTTTATAAGTTGTAGAAATATATTTTATGTTGTAGAAGTACTAATGAAATAGCTTACCAATTTAGCTCTACCTGGTGTAGTGGTTAGTGTACCTGACTACTAAAAACCAGCGGGCATGTCCTTGTGTAAGTGTTTGTATGAGTAACCAGGACAAACCTAATATAGCTACAGGTTATCTCCGTCCTTTGTGTAAGGAAGTACCTTCCCCCTTTTATTTATAAAAAATTACTGCTTGCATTATACCAATCATCCATCAGTTCGAATTCAAACTTTTAAGCAATGCAAAGGTAGGTAAACGAAATATTTAATTCTCTTTGAGAGGATTTCCCATATTCGCCAAAGGCGGCATACGATATTCTAGTGTTTGTAATAAGAATTCCAAATAAATTGTCCATATTCATGCTTAGATCAGACTTAATATCAATAAAATCTCTTTCTTTCCTGAAATTATAACCTAAAATATGATAAGCAGAGTTTCAAGTTCCAGCCAGCATAGGTAAATTAAAGCTAAATTTCTGAGTGAATCAAATTTCTTGGTAACACACCTGATTTTCCGGCTTCAGCATATTATTTTTAAAATCATAACAAAAGTGAATTTTATTTTTTTTTGCGATAATAGTAACACTACAACATTTAGAATTTAATTAAATAATTTCATATCACATGCAAATATCCAGCAATTAGAGTACTTCATGAATCAGGTAAATTACTTATAAATACGATAAAAAACAAGGGCACTGAATTCGATCCCTGAGGTACATCTGAACTATTACTAAAATCTCTGGAATAAGAATCAGCATAATCAATTAAAGTAATCTGCCAATTAAATATTGCATTTATCTGTTTTTACCATTTATCTCTGTTAATTAAATTTTCCATTCCATTAAACGTTAATTGAAAAACCAATTCGTACCAAGAGTTTTATAAAGATTCCAAAATCTATACGATGAATTACCTTCGAAAAAGCTCCATATACAAAACATCCAGTTGACTACTTTGAGCAACTGAAATATCGTTTGAAATTGGCAATAGTTTGTCAATTTGTGACAATGAATAGTTTGTATCGATAACATATTACGTCCATCGTAATAAGCGAATAGTTATTTACTTCCAATTTTGACCGACTGCAATAATGTAAACTGACTTAAACCGCAAAAGAAATTTCTTATTTTTTTCCTTATTTTTTGAAGAATTGTAAGTTTCTATTACCTTTTTGTGTTTTTTATAAAAGTACCAAAATCTTTTCGACACATTTATCCGTCTTATTTTATTTATATATCTTATATGCATATTTAAGTTTAATTCTATCCAAACTTCGATAACATCTAAAACTCTCAACATCGCCAGATCTATTATAACTTTTCATTTTTTTTATCGGATATCAATATCACTTGTGAACTAATCTGGATACCTCTCTTTCCTCTTCTTGGAAACCAGCATGCATTCTTTATTAATGACTTTTATCTAATTTATCATAAAAACACGATACAGCCTTATCATGAAATAATTTGATTTATTCCAGTTTGTATTGTTAAAAAACTATAGAGTAACATATAATTACTTTTTCTTAAATTATAATTCCAAAACGTTTTATTTTTCTTAATCCTATATAAATTAGCATAAAGAGTAATTTCAATTGCAGGATGGTATATATCCTCAGAAAGCAAGATTTCAATAGTCCTTGTGATTACCATTTTTTCATCATTTCAACTGGACAGAGATCTAATATATTACTCACTTGACTAATTCGATTAAATTGCTTTATTTAGTGTAATAAAATGAGAGAGTAATAATTTCTTCTCCGTCATTTCCATCAACGAATCTTCATAACTTTTCCAACTAAACGCAGGAATGTTGAAATCACCGATAATCAGAATCATGATGAGATATATCAGGAATACACTCCAAATATTATCAAAATTTTCAGATATATTACAAGACTGTCGTCTCAAATATACCACACAAGTAAACTTCATCATTCCGTTAGTTAAACCAATTCTAAACTATGCAACCTCATTATTACAATTCACATCAGTAATTTCTGTTACAGCAATAATCTTTTTTACAGCAATCCCTATTGCATGCAATCATTATACTCTATTTCACATAAGAATAGAGCTGAAAAATCGTAAGATCAAAGCAAGCCACAACCAATGAAAAGATGACACACCCATATAAGTTCTAGCAAGAAAAATTCACAATGTAATACTCCACCACATCAAATAGTTCCATGTCTTATGCAAGATCTCGATACGTTTTCTAACGTAAATTATTGTTACAATTTATGGAAGCTGACTTAATCTCCAAAATAAACTGCTGTCTTTAAATTATCAATTAACACAGCGCTTTTGTTTTAAGAATTGTCAGTTTCTTTTACCTTTTTCATTACCAGTACTATTTACCCTTTTCATACCAGTGCAGTTCATGGAAGTTCGCAATTAAAAACAATTAAAAATTGCAATTTAAAATACTCTTTTTTAAATTTCGGAAATTTGCGAAGCACACGATGAATCATAATTACTTTTACCCCAGTACATTTGTGATGTAGAGCACTTGTGTCATAGAAGTTCCCTAACGAGTTGAGAATTGATACATTTTCAGGCGTGGCATCTTGTATTTCATTGGCTTTCTGGTTAAGCGTAATAAAACATAATTGGACAAGAAACTCTTTGAGGGAGTTTTGGGCTCCATTTTTTATGAGAAATAAAGGACATATCTAACTTTATGAAATATTTTCGACTTGATAGCCCGAAATTTTATAACTCGATTTAATAAAATCGATCTATTTTATAACCCGATTTGATAAAATCGGGCTATAAAATAGATAGACTAAAATATACTAAATGATAAAATATACTAATAGACTAAATGATTCGGTTTTTTGTAACCAATATACATCGGTCCTCGATTTACGGGAATTTAAAAAAAGCGTTTTAGAATAACGCGGTCATTGAAATTTACGAAATTGTTTGGAATAACGCGTCTTTTGAGTGCTAAACAATCGATATTCGCTGGCAAAGTAATTGACCACGTATGAACTTTGTCACAAGCACCGTAGGTGTCAGCTTCGAATTAGCCGTGCCACGAAAAAAAGTCACATACACTACAGGAATAAAAAAAATGCAACACTTGCAAGAAGTTCGGCAAATGTGAAGAAATTTAGGGAAGCGGTAGTATTTGAAAATGCATGGAATGATTAGGTTTGCAGTACGATCGAAACGATTAGACATGCGCGAGCCGACACAGGTCAAGAGCAGTCAAACACAGAAAAGGCTACTAAAGCTCCCTGGTTGACAAAACGTTGTGGAAATTGTTCTAAACTGCTAAAGATGCCCTTACGCAGACGTCGACAGCCGTTCCAACAATTAACAGACTTTGAGCGTGGAAGAATCATCGACCTTAGAGAAGCTGGTTTGTCGTAAGAGATGTGGCCAACCTTGTTGATTGCAATCCCAGCACCATCGTACATATATGGCGCCAGTGGATTCAAGAAAGGTCCAGCACATGATGACAAGGATCAGGAAAACGACGTATGACTACGGAGCGACAGGACCGTCATTTGCGACGCATGACATGGCGTGACAGATTCGCGACTACTACGCAACTGCAGTACTGGCAACAGGTAACACATCAAATAGTTACCAGGAAGATTTATGTAACAATAAGTGTTCACACTCTCACCAAGGGTAGATAGAAGGTTAAAGGAGAGTTTCATTTACAAAATGAATGTAGATGCTCGATTATTTTATAGATATTTTGAAACGATAATTTATATGTTTAATTTTAGAAAATTTTGTCCCAGATCAGATAACGTAGGAAATTATTCCGTCTTGTTGAAACATTGCTACTGAATCAAAGAGTTAAGGGAACCATCCAAACTTACCCTTATATGAAAGAATCTTGTTATGCCGCATTTCGACGAATAGTAGACTGTTTTCTGTTAATGAAAAAATTATTCTCAGCATAAAGAATCTTTGCTTAATAGATAACTTTGAAATGAACCGTGAGAGTTCCAATGATGTTGAGTGTATCGCTAATGTTATGATACTGGGGCTTTTTCAATCATGAGAGTAATGTTAGCGAAATTTTAAAAATCTTGCTTCCCATTTTCTTCTCTAGAATAAATAATGCTAAGAAAAACCAAAATGATTAAAACTGAAAAGGAACTTACTTTCACACACTCCGTCACGTTTTAAAAGACCGTAGAAGTAGTAACTGGAGATCACGGTGACCAGAGCTATGATGCAGAGTGCGCTGGAGGCGTAGGTGATGCCGAATAGGCGACGGAATTGTCTCTTCAGCTTGAGCATCTTCGAAGAGGATTTTCGTTCTCCAGAGAGATGGAAAGGAAAATCTTCGTTGCTTGATGGATCGAGAGCGAACATCAAGAAGAGTAATCTTGATCGCTTTGGTTATGTATTGCTAACCTTATCACCAGCTTCAAACTAAAACTAAAACTTTGAATATTATTTTGCTTGAATCACTGTGAAGTGGGCTGCAACTCGATTTAAATTTCGAATATAATTTTGTGGTCGAAACTGTAATCTGACAATGTTAATAAGCAGAGACCTCAATTTTGATGAAAGTTATAAACGCACTTTCGTTTTAAATCGACATACTGAGTTAAAAGAGATTTAATTTTCTCCAATATCATAATGTGAAGCGGCAGTTGTTACTTTCAACCCTCAACAAAAACTTTTTCGCGTGATTGTCTCAATATCGAGATATTTTCCGTTTTGAAATAGTAACTAAATTCCGTACATAAAATTAGTAAGCTGATTTTAACTCACAGTTCAGTAACTATGAACCCTGAGACTGCTTAGGGCCAACTGTCAATTTTACTTTAGTTTACTTAACATTAGATACACCAGTAATTAGAAAATGGTAATCTTTCGATGACTTTTCGTTATTTTTCCAAATGGGACATTTCGATTGCTCAGTGCAAAAATTTTTCAAGTCTGCGGGTTATATTACATCAATTCAGCGTAGTAGAAAAATATATTATGTCACGGATAACAACGGAATCTTTGTCTAGGCATTTGCGACCTTTGTCTGAAATTCATCATAAAGTTTAAGTCTTCTCTCAGTTGGTTGGAAGTGACTCTCAGAAACAGATCTTGGATCGTTGAACACTTAATCAGCTGGAGCAGATCATCTAAATGACGTCACCACACTCTTATGTCAAATCGTTCGCTGTTAGCATTGCTGCCAAAAGCCATTTACTGCAATCGATGAAGCGAACATCGTTTTCAAGTGGATCCGCTGCCTAATTATTGGAAGGCACGTGCAAACAAGCCATCGACACATCATCGTCATTCTCATGGTCTTTAAAATTTTGAAAAAAATCCTTAACATTTTCTGATTCGTTGAAATGCGGTCGGAAGCTGAACATGTTAATTAATCGAAAAATATAATTTCTCTTTCTTATTACTAGTCAAAACTGCGAATTTTTTTTCAGCTGTTAAAACTCTAAGTGGGAATCTTTTGAAAGTTTGTACAAATAGCGATTTTGAAAAATTGATGGACTGAACTGCTTTTTGAAAAGGTTCTTCCTTTCTGAAGAGGGAAAACTGGTGAAAAATAATGATGAAATAGAAATATTTTCCTGGTTAAGTTACTTTAAGAAATGTTCAAAAGAAGCAATCCGTGACCAGAAGTTCATTGCATCGTCGGTATTCTTTGTTGAGAATTATTGAGGCATTCATTATAAGGGAAAAGGAAACAGTGAAGATTGTAGAGATTATTTCAAAAGACTATAAACTACAATTGGAGGCTGAGGCAACAGATGAAAAGCATAAAATTGAAGGATATACAAGAATTAAGAATAAATCTTTACTCGTGATGCAACGGAGGAAGAATTCGAAATATTAGAGCCTCATCTACTTTAAGCCTCAGTTCGATATTGGAATTGGAAGAGATACTAAGTGGAATACTTTAAGATAAAACTTAGGTTGTTGACCGAAAGTGAGAATTATTAGAAGGTAGATCAGCTTACATCTCCAATTTTACGCTTTACAAACCTTCTCTGCTTCTATAGTTCCAAGAGAATACCAAATATCTGATGCAGCCAATAGTCAGTCAATGTCCATAAGAAAAACAATTATCCACTCATCCACTTCAAATTATTCGTCCTATTCCTTAGCTCCTGTCTTGATTTCTCGACCTCACACTCTATGATGATCCAACTTCCAACGCCAAGCGATTCGTGGTACGCAGAGTACGTCTGCACTTGACTGACTGATTGGGTGATACTGGTCGGCTCCGTTCTCGTACTTATAGGTAAAGGTCACTGTGACTGCGGTCTCACCTGTGAGCAGCGCAGGTTTCCAATCACCGGGAGTGCACACTGCTCACCCCCGTGTGTCGACAGAGGTAGCAGCACTGACCCACTGTTATTGAACGCACGTGAAGCGGCAGCGATGGCGGCTAGCGACGTTGCCACCTGGCCCTGCTTGCTTGCTGCTGACTCCAAAGCTCACTTGCTCTAGCTCCTTCTCCGCACGCGAGGAACTAATTATAATTTGCGGAGGTTCCGGCAATTCAACTACTGCAATGGGAAAGAATAATGGCTATAACGGATCCAAACCCGATGAGCAAGGGAAACATTAGAGATGTATTTTAAAGCTAACTGAGCAGAAAATTAGTTATGGAAATGTAATATCTCTCTTCGCGATTTTGAGGCTCACTGGAGGAAGAGAGTGATCATTCTGAGCATATTAAAGCCAGATTGGCTGCTAATGAATCAGCTACCGCGTACAACTAATGATGGCAGGAAAAGCGAAGACCTGTTGTCAGCTTTATATCATTCTTCCCTTGGCTAGAAAGGCGACGACAAACTTAGAATTTATAACTCTATGGCAAGCAGCTGCGAGGGTCGAATTCGTTAATTTTATTTCCTTTATAATTGTTCGCTATTGAAAGGAAGGGGTTCTCAGCAGCAGTCTTAGGTGCACAAGAGCCCCACCGTTTTCTTGCTAGAGAACGTGCTGGACGGTCTTGAACAGACGAGCAAGAAAGCTTTTATTCCTGAAATGTGTCGCCGCAGAAATTCCGAAGGTTTCGGAGACTATTAGGAGAACTTCTACTAAAATTCCTACCTTTTTGCTTAATATCTGATTCATTATTTATTATATACTGCTCACAAAAATTAGGGGATATTTCAAAATGAATATGAATCGAAGAAATATCCCTAATTTTTGTGAACAGTGTACTACAAAAACTATTTGTGTTTTATAAACTTTGATATTTCGGCAATAACTAATTAACGATGCTATATGGCATTTTACGACTTATTTGGGATTGAAATTTTTGTTATTAGTAACCATTTTTGATTTCTTCTTAGAAAGAAGATATTTGTTTTTCAATGCGAATGGAGATGGTTTCCTTTGCGTTCGTAGAATTGGAAATTGGATTTTTTTTCTGGAAACTTTTACTATAATGCGAGAAATGATGCGTTTGCTCTCGTACTTATAGGTAAAGTTCTCGTACTTATTTATAGGTGAAGTGAATTGCATCGGTGTGACTCGGTAGTAAATAAATGTTAATTAGCAAATGTAACTACTCTTCCAGTAGATTCCTTGAGTACAATAGATTTAACTGAGGTAGTTATTAAAGAACCCGATTCCTGTCTCAGTAAGCATGTTATTCTGTGAGTAAGCTTTTAAATAAGCTACATGTAGCTTTGCGGTTTCACTGTCTTGCAACATAACCTCTGTTTCACTCAGATTCACATCACTGCAACTTGGTGCATCGCTGACCTCCGTTTTACAATCATTTTCTCTCTGCAGGTACAAGGAGCGTGAGGACGTTACATAGAGATTATGCGCTTGAAGTCCTCGCACAACACTTCCAACGTTATAAGCTATTTATTCTAGATTTCCTAGATACCTGATGGACAGATAAAGCGAGATATTTAAAAGTGATTATAAATTTCTTTTTCCAGAGAGCGATGGAAAGTATATCCAAGCTGTAGGTTTGCTTCTCAGCAGACACGTCAGTGATGCTCTTCTAGGATATGACTGAATTAATAAAAAAATTCTTACAGCTATATTTAAAACAAAAATTAAAGACTTAAAATGTCATTTGTTGTTATGCCCTCACAGAGGACTCTGATGAGAACATGAAGGATACGTTTTACAGCCAGCTTCAGGATATTTTGAATTTTGTGAAGAAAGGAGATATTTCTCTTTTGCTAGGTGACTTCAATGCTAAAGTTGGTACTTACTAATCTTTGGGCAGGAGTTTTAAATCCCTTTGGCATTGGTTATTCCAATGGAATGGGGAAGGTTTTCTACAGGTAAGCAAACTTAAGCCGTCCCTTGGCCGAGTGGTTAGCGTGCTTGGCTAGTGTTCCAAGGGACTTGGGTTCGAGCCCCGGGTAAGGCGTGGATGTATATGTCGTTTTTCTGCTGAGGTCCTGCCATCCTCTCAGACCTTCTACTATGGCATATAAACTGACAGGCTCCTGTCAGACTTCTGTGGCAAGCAGCTGCTTGAGGGGGTATTTATTTATTATTTAAGCAAACTTAATGGTTTGTGAATAAATAATACATACTACAAGTACCGGGACATTTCTAAATACACGTCGGTTTCACTCGATGGGCTGCATAAGAATATGATTGATTATATATTAGTTAACAGCAAATGGGCTAATTCTGTTAGGAATACCAGATCACGAAGGGGAGCTGAAATGATTTGACCATTACCTTGTCAAACGTGTCTTGCATCTTAAACTTATAAGCGTTGTGCTAAGGTTCGGAAAATTAGCTTAACACTGAAGATTTACAAGATCCAGATATAAACAAAGCCTACCATGATAGACTACTTAGTCTTTATATGACAATCATGGTTTGCTTATGGGATGAATTTAAAGAGGCTTTTCTTGAAACCAACAGTATTTTTGGGTAAAAGGGAACACAGAAAACAAACTTATTTGAGTGATTAGGCTATGGAACTTATTTTTGAAATATCAGGGTTAATATGAATCAACACCCTACTGGTCCAAACAGATAAAATTACAAAGAGCTTAATAAACGTGTAAAGAATCAGTTAACATCAAATAAGAATATTTGACTTGATAGCTTGGATGACAAACCAGACGAAGCAGTTATACAGCACAACAGCAGGGGATTGTATCAGAGTGTTAACGTTTTATGTGGGAAGAAATGCACAGATACACAGGAATTGAGGGATAAACATAGCAAGGTGGTTGAAGGTGAGGCTTCTGTGATGGCTAGATGGGCTGAGCATTTCCGAGAAGTTCTAAGTAATGTGATTATTTCGACTCCATTCCGAAGTCGTTTTGGCTATCTCTAAATTAAAACTGCATAAATCCCCAGGGTTGGATTAAATTACCACTGAAATGCTTAGAGCTGGGAACATTTGTGTTGTCATATGGTTAACTGAAATTTAATATTTTTCATGTTAAAAGGTGTTGTTCCAAAGGATTTTACTAGAGCTATTATTATCCCGATTTTCAAAAAAAGATTACCATAGTTCTTGTGATAATTATAGCGGAATTAGTTTATTTTTGTTGCAGGTAAAGTTCTTTGCATGATTATACTTAATGGAATTAAAAATTTGATTACATTTGGCAACTGCGTGATGAACAGTGTATTGATCAAATATTTTCACTTAGGCAGATTCTTGACAAATGTTTAGTTTCAGAAACCTGTGGTTGCCAGCTTTATAAATTTCAAAAAGGCTTTGACTCTGTTGATCGACATAATTTGTGGTTGATAGTTATATGAAATGGGATACCTGACAAGTTAGTTAGTGTAATGACAGCTCTTTATAATAACACTGAGTCGTGTGTCAGAGTTGGTAAGTCTAGTAGCAATTAGTTTACCATCGCCTCTGGTGTTCGACAGGGGTACATTTTGTCTCCTTTTCTCTTCAGTTTTGTTATTGATTATGTTATGCGAAATTCTTTTCCAGGAAAAGATTTTGGCCTTAAATTGTCTAGAGATTTCAAAATTTCTGATTTAGATTATGCAGATGATTTGGCCCTGTTGGCTACTGATGTTGATGAGACTGTAATAGAATAGGTTTGGTAATAAACAGAGAAAAAACTAAAGTGATGAAAATTGTTCAGGCAGATAGTGCTTCAGTTGCTTTGAATGCCTGCACTCTTGATCAAGTGTCTCAGTTTAATTATCTTGGGAGCTATGTAGCAAATACTGGTGATGTGGGCATGAGATAAATAGAAAAATAGGGATTGCTTTTTTGGACTTTTAAGAATCAATGGTGAGTGTGGAAAAAAAGGCGTGTACACCTAAAGACTACAATTAGGCTGTATAATAGTTTGTTTTTTCTAAGGTTAGTTATGGTAGTAAAACCTGGACCCTTTGTTAGCAGGATAACAAGAAACTTGATGCCTTTGATTCCAGATGCTTACGCAGTATCTTGGGCATTAGGTTGTTTGACTTTTTAAGTAATGATGGGATTAGATTAGAAGGAGTCATCAACCTCTTTTTAGCAACATTCTGGATAGAGAGAGACTGCTTTGGTTTGGCCATGCTGCCTGTATGCATAGCTGCAAAGTGGCAAACAAAATTATGAACAGTGTGCCTAAAGGCTTCAGGAAAAGGGGGGACCTATGATGCGATGGGCAGACAATGTCAAGCAGAACCTTGCTAGAATTAGCCTACAGTGGACAAATGAAACAGCTCTAGCTCAGAACAGAGATGTCTGGAGAGGAACATTACACAGTCTGGTGTAACCTCCGTAGCCCATGGCTGCATGAGGATTTTGTATATATAAATTATATGTATTATGTATGTATGTATTGTTAGTTATCTGAATAGACGAAGGAAGCCTAAGACTCATACCCTTCTTTTACCGTCATGCGTTTATTCAGGTAACTCAGAAGATCAACTTGAAAGAATTTTTGTATTTAATGGGAAACCCCAGGGAAAAGAAGGTCATCTATTCGGACTCTCTCACTCGCAGTAGTGGATCTCTCAGATAATCCGAACCCATCATTTAGTCTGAGATGAACTGATCGGTTTTCCTGGCGACTAACATTCACTACAGTCTACAGTATAATTAAATAATGTTCTAACCTACATCATTAGAAATCGGACATAGTTTATGATTTGAAGTTACATATACTGACAAGAATTAATATCAGAACTTAAATCTCCATTCATCTCTGGTGTGGTGGTTATAAATGCTCTATTTTCGCTAGATAGCGAGACTCGGTTGCCGATCCTAAATTCAGGAGTATGCGACACCTCTCCGATTTTATGAAAAGAAAAACGAATTTGAAACAATTTCTTTAACACATTAACTGCCAATTTTTTTTTTTAAATTTTTTTCATATTTGTTTAGATATAGTCTCAAATAAGTGCTAAAAATGTTTAAAAAATATAAGTCATACAAATGTTATTAAAAATTACATTATATTTTGGTAGTCATTTGAGGTCCATGGCAGTTACAGTGAACGTTATGTGTTACCAATAAGCAAGCAATTATTTTAAATCTTACGGTTCAGAATTCGAATTTTAAGTATGGTTTTAATAATTTAATGCAAGTATAACGTAACATTTAATACATTTTATTTACTATTTACATATTTTGCACTTATATACATATATATTATAAAAACAATACAATCATTTTTTAGTGTGCCAAACGGGAAAACACTCTAAATATAGGCCCACGTTGCATTTACGGCATTGTTTTCTAACATGACTTTTGCATAAAGCACATTTACGTTGTTTATCCTCTAATGTTCTCTCCAAAATATGGCCAGTAGGATCACATCGTATTTCATGTGGAATATGACTGCTTATAATTGCGCTTGGACGTCCTGGATTTTTAGGATTAGAAATTGATTCTCTTTTGAGATATACTTTTGTAATTTGCCTTCTAAAGCGTAGAAGAGGTATGTTTTCATTTGCTACTGTATAAAGCATTGACATTTGTTCATCCTGTTATATCGTGCTGTACCAGTTGCCTTTATACCATTTTCCTTTAATTTTACAACTAGTTCAAAACTTGTAAAAAAGGTGTCGAAATACAATTCGTACTCTGCTGGATGTTGTAATATTTTTGCCAACTTCATTCATTCAGATGATCCTAAACCACTAACTCTTTGTTCTTCAGATTTGCCTTCGTAAGCGTCCATACGAAAGAAAAAAAACCGGTGACGGAAGAACATAACGTCCATTGTTTGAATCCGAACCTTCTAGGTTCGGTTTGTTTAGTTTGTTTAGTCTGTCCACAGTTTGTTTTAGAAAATGATGGCCATAATATCTGACCATTTGCTCATCAACGGAAAGCTGTTCCGAAAATATTCCAATTTTTTTGAACTTATTATTCTGTTTATCAATAACAGATCGAATTTTGAACAATTTGTCTACCTTATCTGATTGAGAGATCATAGAATTATTATTGAAATGCAGATACTTTTTTATTTCTATGAATCTGTTTTTAGTCATACAATTTCGTACAGACTTGATATCGATGTCTTCGTCTTCACACCAGTACATTTGCTCTTGGGGTAAAGAATAATATCCAGATAATAAAAATATTCCAATAAATTTTCGGAGATAACCAGTAGATAAATTAAAATTGTGGCAGTTTTTCTGTTCTGCAAATATTTTACTCTGAGTAAAAATATACTCTAATAAAGATTCATCAAAAATTTTCTTCGAAGATTTCAATTGGAGTTTTCCCTTTCAAATTCTGTTTGATGTCGCTTACCATTGAAGCTACATTCGAAGAAGTGCTTGAACCACTTGAAAAACTTGGACTGATTTTTTTTCCAAGATGAAGATAGTGTAACCTTCTTTTTCTTCGTAGTTGGTTCCGGTGCAGTTACTGACTCAGTGACTTGTAATTCAACTTCACCACAAACGTGTTGTGGCATAGTATCCTGTAATACATCTTCATCCATATCCTCGCAATCCGACACTGTATCCACCATTTCTGGTGGTAATGCCACTACGTCAACAACGTCCTCTTCCAAATCTTTGAAACTCTCATCATCTTCAAGTATATTTTGTAACTCAGCAAGCGTTAAAAAGTTTTTGGTCATCATATTGCCACAAAAACTGTAATCACAATATTTATTATAATAGAAATGATCGTACATGTCAAGGTCCTCAAATGGGGACCGACGTAAATATCCATGGTACTTTGTGATACTGCAACATAACTCACCTTTAGCATAAAATTTTTCTATAATGTTCAATTTTCAAATTACAACAGTAAATTTCAAAATATATTCATAACTACCTGGTAGACACTTTCGGAATACTGCGACTTGCTAACTTCTCACATAACCTCAAATAATAATCTTCAATATTATTTCATAACTAAACAGTATTGCCAACTTAAGGAAACTAAAATTTGTAATGACAATTAAGACTTCTGCAATGGTCTTATGTATTTAATAATTTTTTTTATTTAATTAAAAATTAAATAAAAAATCATCGGTCCCCATTTGAGGACCATGGCAGCTAATGGGTTAATGGTTAAATGCATCTGAAGAAGATTCTTTTCAATACAAGAATTTTTTTTTATCTCGTAGCACACTTTGTGCACCAAATGGGCTAAATGCTCAGATCATAAGGACTCCAGGAGTTCAGAGCTTGGTACAAGAAAAATGGTAGAGCAAGGTCATGCAGAATGTTTGTCAGCTATAAAATCAATATTGGTGTTTATTCGATCGTCAGATGTCGAAATCTGATCCTAATTTTATAAATGAAGAATCCTATTTCTGTCTACCTATTGAAACGCCATTGATATTAAAGACCAAATGTTATATCAGTGAACGTTTTGCCCTGTGAGACAGTGGTAAGGGATAGTGAAAAAGACTAAATATTCGGAATCAATCTCATAAGTCATGAAAGTGCGAATTTGATTTTAATTTAGACGAGTTAAGAATTTTACCCATGGCGGTAGTTAAAAACAAAAAAGCAGATGCTCTGGTCGAACTTGACATGTTATAAGGAAGCCTTGGGTTCGTATCGCACCTGGCTCAAGGTAATTTTACCTCTATATTAGATATCGACGTTAAACTAAGAGTGATTACTTCCCGATAAGTAATCTTTTCCGTCAGTGTCTCTCGCTCTCCAGCTCGAGGATCGCTTCTTTGTATCTGCGATGGTAGGGCCAAGGAATTCGCAACGCCGGTGCGACAAGACACGAAAAGGGTGATCACGACACGACCTTTATTTTCTCATAGCCTTGAGAGCATTTTCAGCTGTTCCATTCTCATCGAATAATTATCCTCTTGCCACAACCATATAGTATTTTTTTATCATTTCTGACTGCTGGTGCCTTCCTTTTTCGCTTTCAGTAGTAAGCGAGCACGACATGCCTCTGTCCGTTTGAAATGGTCTGGGGCATTGATTTTACCTTCGAAGCAGCCGAGCCACTCCAAGCTTCAACTGTAACTAAACACAAATTTCATTTCGCTTTCTTGCCTCTTCACTCAACGAGATGAAAGAGCAAGATTGCGAGACCACGCGATGCCATGCATAAAAGATGAGACCACAAGAAGGATGGTCAATGTGTGACGTGGTGGAAACGTCTCTAAAAACCTCTCCTTTTTTCTAAAAGAATTCATATCGTAAAGTGTGTTTGCTCAGCTGTTCCCTTCTTCTTTTCCCTTGAGAGGAGATTAAGAAAGCGTCGAGAGAGGGCGTTGAGACATTAATGAAATACTTAACCGCTCGAGCTCTGACTAGAGTTCATTTCCCATATGATGCGTGGCAAACGTGCACGCGACGTGCGCTGCGCTCTTTAAAATTAATGCCTCTCGTTGCAGAGCAGCGGAGGGGAATGGCGTGTCAGCACGGGGAATGGCGTGAGCCAGGGGAAGAGATGTCGAGCAAGACGGAGACCTTGTCGCAAAGCAAATTAAATGATGATGGTAAGAATTAGCATTTTCATTATTAAACCACGGGTCTCTGCAGTTGTTTTGAGCATTCAGAAGTTTAATGGAGTTTTAGTGTTATTGTGGAGGAGGCTCTTACAGAGAGCGAGGTTAATTAGAGCGATTAATTTCTCTGTAAGTGGAACCACGCATACAGCAGCACAAAAGTCTAATGAGATGATATGGAGAGTAGTAATTTAGGGGAAATTCAGAACCACGGTGCTTAATAGAATTTGAAACACCAAAATAAAGAACAAAAATTTTACTTAACGTATGCCGTGTAATTAAAAGCATTGGGACACTGAATGCTAACGAATTAGGAGAGCACTTTATGTGTGGAGATACAATTGCAAAAAAGATTAAATAGAGCCAATAGCAAACGTACAAAGAAAGACTCTTCTGACTTATGTTATATATTTGGAAGAGAATTTCTGAGTTTAGTTCGTAATTTCTTTAAGGAAAGGAGGAAAAGTTTGGTATTTTGATTTCACAGTTTTTACTTTCACTCATCAGAGAGTTTTGATTAAACGCATGAATTTTCTCTCGCACTCTGTTGCATTCGCTGTTCTATCTACCAGTGGAGTAAATCTGTTTCAAGGTACTGTCACTCAAAAAAGTATCCGAACACTACGGTTGATTACAAAATTCAGAAAAAATATCTGGCAACGATTTTTTTAGAAATTAGTGAGCTGGCAACCTTCGTGCCACGTGACACAAAGGTTGCCAGATCATTAATTTCTAAAGAAATCGTTGCCAGATATTTTTTCTGAATTTTAGTAATCAACCGTAGTGTTCGGATACTTTTTTGAGCGACAGTACTTAAACGGATACGAAAACGTAAAATTATATATTTTACTCTATATCTATCTTCCTATTGCTCTTCGCTTGACAATTGTCGGTTTGTCGGTTTCGGATTTGCCAAAACATTTGTTCTACCATATCTTTCGAACGCGCGGACAGACTAAATGATTTATGGGTTGGGTTGTTGGGTTGTTTTACCTCTGAGCGGCACTTTTTTGCACACCATGGGCTAAATTGCCAGGTCACATGGACCCCGAAGGCTCAGAGAAGGTTGGGGGAGGGGACCCACTGGAACAGCTGTTGGGAGACAGATGGTAGCCTCCCGTCAAGGCCATACAGTGTGTTCTTTAACATGCACAGGATATGGCTCTCCCGCACACGGGGCCACGGCTTAACGTCCCATCCGACGGACGGCGTCCTTTCCAAGCCCATCGGTGTCCCCTACTGACCGTGGGAAGGGCGGGGAATTTTGCGGAGATAAATCTCAACGCTGACCCAGCTGGGACTCGAACCTGGGAACTACAGATTACGAGCCTGGCACGCTACCGACTGAGCCACCCCCGCCCCAAATGATTTATGAGTCACATGAAAGCTTACGATGCGGAGTGTCATAGACTATAAAATTTGAACCCCATGCTTTCTTCCCCCCTGAAAAGGGGAAATATAGAAACAATTGTTCCACTATATCTCTAGAACGCGAGCACCGAAGATAACAATCTATGTGTCTCGTGACGCAAAGAGTGTCATAGACTATACAAACTCGATCCCCCTTGTCATGTACGTAGACGATTAAAGAAGTAAAATCCTCCGATGCACTTAGTAGACGACGATTAATTTGTCTATTAACTAATCTTCACCCGTAATTGTGAGTGAATGCACAGATTCACTGATTTTTACACAGTGCTTATGTGTACTTCACACGGGCTCTGAGTTTGATGAAATAAACAGATGTCCAATCCCTTAAGTAGAGGCGACACGGTATTTATTTACATTCACACATATATGTACATATGGGAATGTGCTCAATTCTGTGGGCCTTAGATGTGCTCACTGCATTAAATGGAATGGCTTTATGGATGTTTTTATAGATTCTTTATAGGTTCTCTTTATAGATGGCTTTATACAGGGTGATTCAAAACTTATCGTTCAAATTTCGTGGGGAGGTAGGGAATACGTTAGGAAACCGATTTCACATAGGAAAGTATGTCCGCAAACGTCATCTACATGAACAAAATGGACAAGTAAAGTGAACACAAGGAAACAGTACAGTTAAGTGGTAACGAATGTGACTTTTATTCAACGAGGTAAAGTACAGGTTCACAGTATGTGCTCAAAATTGCGACCATTTACACGGACACAGGATTCACAGCGCCGTTGCATTGACTGCCGAACATTTTAAAAAATGCCTAGCATATCACGGACAATGCCTGCTGCGGCCACTCTTCGTGCAACAAGGTCCATTTCACTGTCGACGGGGGTCTCGTACACATGGTATTTCATGGCCCCCCACAAAAAGAAATCCATGGGCGATAAATCAGGTGACCTGGGGGCCCAAGCGATCGACACCTCTACCGATCCATCGAGCTCCGAATGTTCGGTTCAGGTAATCACGCGCAAAAATTGTGCTATGGGCTGGAGCCCCGTCATGTTGATACCACATATATCGGCGGATATGCGCAGAAACAGCGCCCAGAAAAGTCGGTAACACTGTCTCGAGAAATATTAGGTATTTCCGGTCGTCCAATCGGGGCGGTAGCAAGTAAGGTCCCAACAAACAGTCACCAATGATTCCAGCCAACACATTTACGGCAAAACGATGTTGCGCAGCGTGACTTCTCGTACCATGCGGGTTGTCGTAAGCCCACACATGTGAATTGTGTGTATTGAACACACCTTCACGACTGAATGAAGCTTCATCTGTAAAAAGGACAGAAGCTGGAAAACTGGTGTCCACGGCACCTTTCTGCATGAACCATTGTGCAAATTCCACACGCTTCGGATAATCGTCAGGATGCAGTAACTGCACCCTTTGCAGATGGTAAGGATGCACACGTTCCTCGTGCAGTATCCGCCACACTGCTGACTGAGAGACCCCAAGCTGCTGGAGCAATAGCTCGTGTGCTGGTATTCGGATTATCTTAGATGAACTGTAGGACTTGTTCTGCGACATTGACAGTCCGCGTCAGTCGTCTTCTCCCCGTATCCTGCATGTTGCTGCCCAGTGAACCACGTTCGCGCAGATTGCGATGCACACGTGCAAACATTTGATGCTGCGGTATTCTTCTGTTGGGGTATCGGTCTTCGTAAACTTGCCTAGCTCGGCGGCCGCTTTCGCCAGCTGCCCCATATGCGAGATGCATATCCGCTAGCTCTTGATGCGTAAAAAGATTCATCTTATCACTAGTAAGTCAGCTCGTACACTGATGACAGCGGGAGTGGTCGGGCGAGCTGTACATTGGTTGGGTACACACAGTGCCCTCTACATACGCATGCGTACATTTGCGGAAAATACTTTCCTATGTGAAATCGGCTTCCTGACGTATTCCCTACCTCCCCACGAAATTTGAACGATAAGTTTTGAATCACCCTGTATATTCTCCAATCAGCTTAATTTAACTGCTTTATTATTGCAGGCATTCATTTGATGAGATAGAATCCTGTACAGAAATCGCTTTACCGTCCTCAAACCTCGGCGAGAGGATATTCTTATCCCTGCCGACACCACCTGGTTAACAGAGAACCGTACCTTGGTTCACAAAGAACCGAACGCTGCTTCTTTAGAGTTCCGGAGAGAGAGCTATGCCACTTCGAGCGCTAAAACAAATGATCTCTCCATTTGTCAGCAACACTCAGTGTAATGTTATATCCTTCCATCTCCCTGTCCTCCTCTTGTTCACTAACATCTCCGGCTACCAGTTGGGGCGATGAGACGGAAGTGCAATAAAACCATTTAGTGTACTTGTCTCCGTCAACATATGGAGAATAGCCCAGCTTGGCCCCGAATAACAACTAATGAAAAACTTTCCCATTTAAGACACTTCTGAAAATTCGCTTATAACATATTTAGGACAACAGTAGATACAATAATAAAATAAATTAGAGGGATACGATAACCCTCATGCTCTCTTCCTCCCTAAAAAGGGGACATATGAAAACGATTGTCCCGCTATATCTTTGGAACGCGACGGCCGAAAGCAATAGGTTATGTGTCAAATGAAAGCTTATGACATGAGGAATATTACAGCTTATAAACTTTCCAATCCCCCTTCCTTCTTTTCCCTATAAAAGGGTAAATATATGAAAACTATTTTTCTACCAGATCTTGCGAACGCGAAGGTCTATAATTACGAGTTAGGTGTCAAATAAAAGTTCACATGAGGATTGTCGTAGACTGTTTCGAATTTTACCCCACCACGCTTCTCCTTCCTCCCTAAAAAAGGAGCGGATTTTCGGAGGGTGGGTAGTGGACCTTTAACGAATATCTCAAATTGACGTCTCCAATGTCATGGGCTACCTTAAACACGGATCCAAAAGCATGGAAAGGGGAAATATGGTCGATGTTTATGAGTCATATATCAGACGAAAGTTTCTGAAGGTAGGTGTTTTTAATGACAAAGAAAAAAGATAAATGAATTTAAAATTTAAAAATTAATTAGTCGTGGATTTGGAGTATTCCATCTTCTTTACAACAACTGTTTGTCTACAATAGAACTCGATCAGGTCGCCGTGTTTATCCTTCATCACAGTCGAAGGTACGCTATACCTATAAATAAATAAGCGTACCTGCGACAGTCGCAGGTACGCTTATTTATTTATAGCCTGCATTATATGTGGCGGATAGGGCATATTTTGGGGATGGGTGCAGTGTGTAGAATAAATAGTGTTTTATGTGTATTAACCTGTAGCGTATGTCTTTGCTACAGACATATGCTACTGATTAATTCCAGACATACGCTACTGGTTATTTTTCATGACTAATAATTTTAAGAGCAGATTTTCGAGACTTGAATATTTATTAGACATTAAGTGTTTATGTAGGAAATACTATTTTGTGCTCTTTAATTGATCGAGCTCTCACCCGGTTCATTCAGAGTGATATGTTCAATGAGATGTATCACCAAAAATATTCATTAGGCTTCTGCAGCCTTTTCATAATCATATAAAAACATGTGCAAGGCAAACATTAAGCCAGAAAAGGAGACAGAAGTATAACTCTTAAAGAAAACGGAACTCTTAAGATTTCAAAGTCTCCTATCAATGTACAATTCCCAATGGGGACCCTACACACAGATCGAATCTTGTGGTAAGATATGAAAGTAACGATGAGAATCAGCTCTTTTCAAACTGTGGAGCACTGAATCATTTTATTTAGGATTTGTATAGAAATACGTGGATATTCACCCATGCGATTACGAGCATGCAGATTAGGGTTTCAATAAAAGAGTGCCAGACTGTGATCTCCACTCATTTCCATTCCAGATAAGCTGAAATTAACTTAGGTAAAAATTTGATTTCAATCTGTCACAAAGACGACGTGTGGCTTATTCTGTAAGTACGATGGAAGCGATAGAATCCTACACTGAGGTATCCAGTGCCTTAAATGTACCACAAAATGTGATCTCAAGACTTTGGTGACAATTGTAAGACATGGTAGAAGTTAATCGTAGACCAGGACAGCTTCAAGACTTACTGTATATAGAAGGTCGGTATGCATGAAGACCAATGGCTTATATCCCACTTCAACAACATTGTTCTTTAAGTACGAGCACATGTAAAGAATCGGTGTTCAAACTGAATCTGGTTTGTCTTTGAAACTGGAGACAGTGTCCAAATGGACGCTTTACAGAAGAGAGACCAGATTCAGTTTGAACATCGATTCTATTTATGTGTTAATTTTTAGAGACAAATGAATTCCCCTGTATCATTCCTATGTTTCAATGTAACATTAGAAGCAACTGTAACATTAGAGAAAAGATCCATTTCTATAACGGTAGTGTGATGCTGACTGGCTGCACAAAGCTTCATTCAGGAATCTCTCTTCACTCTTCGATCAGCGAAAAATATGACGATCAGCAACACGGAGATGAGATTCTTTCACCTTACAAAAACTTTTCAATGGTGCTCTGATCCCTGGTTTAATCTGTATGAACTATAATGCCCATGGGTTGATATGGTCGACGTTCTCTTTGAAAGTGAAGATGTTAATACGATGGACTGACAGACAAGTCCATGGGCTGGACCCAGTTGAGTATTGTCGTGTTCACATTTGTTTCAAAATGTAGACAGGACGGTTTGGTGCAAAAAGCCTCGGCTGCCATTATCTTCAGCCACTTGTGCTCTTTTCATATCCTCCACTTTTCGTGTCCAGTCCAGCCACTAGAAAGAACACTGCCGTCGACACAGAGACTCTACAGCATGGTCCGGTGGACCCAGATGGCAGGGGGTCTACGTGACCTGTTGTTGTAAACAACCTGCACCAGACGGGTCGAAAATTCGCACCTCGATCTGCACGGACCAATCAGCAGCGTCCACACATAGCCGGTGGGTGACCTTTCTGCCAGGAATCGAGAGAATGTGAGGAGAAAAAGGGCGCACAAGTTTTAATTTCGGTTCTGAACAGCGATGCAGGAGGACTTGTGGCAAGTTCTTCCTGCAAGTCCAAAGAATGGAGCAGGACGAGTGCATGAGGACTGAGCAGCAAAGACGGGCGACTACTTGCAGCACGCAAACAGACGGTGGCAGTACGGCCAACAACCATGCACTTTCTTTTCGCCCACCTGAGTAGAACGAGGTAAGGGTTGAATTCAATCTGATCTGGTTTTCCCACATAAGTCAGTACTGATTGTCGACGCCACACCGCTCCTCTGGAGATGGGAAATGTTTAGTTTCTACCAGCCTCTTGAAAATTTTCTCGTAATCACGAGTTTGGGACTGGCTTATGGCCTGCCTCTCGCAAAGTTTCTCTCAGGAAAAAGGGACCGCGCAGAGGGCGCCTCTAAGGAAAATTAGTGAAAAAAGTATGTTAAGTGAATGTTGATTTAGATTGAAAAGTATGCTAAATAAATGTTGATTTTAATATGTACATGATTTTGGTTTAATATATGCATATGTGTACCATTCTAATATTTGTTCTGGGAACCAGCCTCAGGCAGGCTGCAGGGAAGGAAGTCGGCCACTAATATTGTACCATCTCCAAAAGATACAGGGGTGATTACAACAGTATATCGAGGAGTATGTTTCATTACCAAAAATCTTCATCAACAGTTTCATCAAAAGTGTGAGAACACTTTGGTGTGTTACATAATTATTAGGAATGATCAGACGCTTATATTAACATTGCTAATATTATAATATTTGCCTCCTCGATTCTCATATGCAACACTCGTGCATATTATATGATTTCATCATATCCCACTTGCTGTTAATGAGCCATGTCACATTTTACATATGATATTTTATTGCTTTTATTTCAAACCACTTTGATTTATGTAAGCTTTTGGCTATTGTCCTTTAAGATTGAGCAGCAGCAACCGGTGTATCCACAGATACGTTAAAGGGAAAGTCACATAACAAACTACCATCGCACAATAAATAATGCAAGTTAATTTTCGCTTAATAAATAATGCAAGCTAATTTTCGCTTAATAAATAATGCTTTCAAATCTTCTCTAACCGCGTGCTACATTGTCCAACGTTACAAAAATCCGAATGCAGTCATTATTGCTTTAAATGAAACAAATGAAAAATGAATATGTTTAATAGCAAATGGGTGTCACTTCGCAAAAATTGACACCCATTTGCTATTAAACACTGTAAGATTTTTGTTACTGTTTTATGTGGGAATGTCTGTTTCATTTCTTGGCATGAGATAACCAACTGGTCACATCTTTCTTAATGACAAACTGTGTCATACGAATCATTATGACTCTCCTCTTTGTAACCATTGTCATCTGTATAAAGCTGTTGCCCATTTACATCTACCTTGAAGATATATCACACCCTAATGATCTCTATACATAGTGAACTTAAAAATATTGGTCTTGACAACTTAAATCTAATGCAAATTGTGAATTCTAACTTACAAAAGAATGATTTTGCTAAATATCATTCTTTTGTAAGAAAAAAGCACTTGAAAGTGAAAGAGCACTTGCGAATCATTTCATTGAAATGAAAGGGATGTTCCTTTAAACCTCCTCATAAATCTCCTCAAAATCATGAAAATCTCTTTCTACATTGATGTATATCAAAAGTATAGTTCAAAACTGCCAATGAGTGGAAAATTTAATTTCTCAATTTTTGCCAAATCTTCCATTAGCATTTAGCGAGTCCATTAAATATTAAAATAATTAGATTGGCATTTATCCACTCTATTAACATTTAGCGATTACCTACGAAATAGGAGTGGTTGAACTGTTGGTTTCTACAGAGAAAAATATGTTAAGTTGCATAATACATATATCAACAGAAACAAAGTAAAGATTTGGCCTCCATTTGGCATTCGTTTTTCTCTTTCCTCGGTATGAGACATCCCTTTCCGTGTCTTCATTTTCATATCTCCATCTGCAACATTTCCTTTGTTTCATTGCAGATGCGTTTTGTTTCGCTGCTTAGCAACGGAAAGTAAAATAAACGAAAAACAAAGTTGTAATTTTTATTTGCATGCAAGAGTGTTTCTTTTAGGTGTTATTTACTTCAATCATTCCATATTTGGTTGCATCACAAAAAACGCTTTTTATTACGATACATAAAGCGGTTCTTGAAGAAACATAGGAAGGTCACTTGAGTAAACCTTATATAGATATTAACCATCATTCTTTCATCAATTCTTGAACTTTTTTTTGTTTCGATAGCGTGGAAACATCAATAAAGCTCGCGAAAGAGCATGCAAAATGGCTTTTGAAATCAAACCATATCTTAGGATTTCATCTGGCTCTTGAACTTTTTACCATTTGTACATCGCTATAAACATGTGTATTTTGACATTCTCGATGAAATTATTTGTTTGTTTTTTTATTTACTACATAGATGATGATGATTTTCATCATCATCATCTTTTAATCCGACAATCCATTTCTCTATTTGATGGGTATTAAGAAGTGCCTTTAGCTTCTTCTTTAATTACGCTAGTTCTGGGAAAATTAAAAAACGATTCTGACAAAGTTTGTGCAAAAACATTGCACGGACATTTTCATTTGTTTCATTTAAAGCAATAATGACTGCATTCGGATTTTTGTAAGGTTGGACAATGTAGCACGCGGTTAGAAGATTTGAAAGGGGAAAAGAATTTTTTTGTTTCGATAGCGTGGAAACACCAATAAAGCTCGTGAAAGAGCATGCAAAATGGCTTTTGAAATCAAACCATATCTTAGAATTTCATCTGGCTCCTGTACTTTTTACCATTTGTACATCGCTATAAACATGTGTATTTCGACATTCTCGATGAAATTATTTGCTTGTTTTTTTATTTACTACATATACTACTCGTTTCGGAAGCTAAGTGGTAATGCGCTTGGCCACTAATCAAAGGGCCCTGAAATCCAAAAGCCGCATAAGGCATGGATGCTTGTCTTCCATGGTGTTGTCTTTCGTCTTTGCACTGAAGACTCTACTTCCTCACAGACCCTGTCTGATCTATGGAGCTCTGAGCGGATTACTCTTAACGCGGATAAAACCTTGGATAGTAAGATCTTCAGGGTATGGACAAACAGAACTGCATTATTGATGCTGAAATGTGTGAAAGAATTTCCCGACATAAAGGAAAGAAACTTCATTTGAAAATTTAATGATGCTCACTTTCAAATGAAATGAGAATAAGCTCCAAATATACAAAACTTACATGAAAGAAGCTATCTTTTTGATAGAGCAGAATTAAAGGAAATCATTTGTTGCGTAGAAAACTGGAATTAAATATGTGAAAATTTCAGTCTTAGAGATCACGAACTTAACGAATCCTTCCCTTTCCCCATTGCACAGCTTTGTACTGAGAAACTGACACACCCTGCTAGTTCGTTACAATGTCCACAAGAACGGGGAGTAATGGTACGGATATGAGATCCACTCATTCTGTTGAGGGAAAAAAATTCGTCACTTTACAGAATTGACAAATTGAAAATCAGAGTAGTCTCATTAAATTCTGTGAGTCAAAGCTAATAGTAAAAGTTGCTTTTTACTGAAATGGATAGCAATTTGAGTACAGCTAAAGAGGCGTTAAAAAAATATTTGCAGCCTGACAGAGAGCTTTTTAAGACAAAGAAAAAAAAACTGACCAAAATTTTCCTTTTCAGTAGTGGAACAGCATGCGATGATTTTGTGTATTCTATACTGATGGACAAAAATAACATCTGACTACTTTTTCCATGACTTAATTTCACGGATATGAAATTGGCATTTTCAACTTGACATTTTCAGAACGTAACAATCGCGATCAACCAAACCTACCGTAATTTGATTGTTGCAGGTATAGGAAATTATAAATAAATATCTATAAAAAAATTTTTAGTTTAATAAATGGTTGTTTGGATATTTTAATAATTTTGTTTAATTTAGAACAATGTTAAATAAGTTCGAAAATTTACAAATTTCTGATAAAAACATACGCAAGTGAGACAGCTCTTGATAATCAAACCAGTTATTTGTATCATTTCCTATAGTAACAGTTATATATTACTAAACTTTTAAAAAGTACAAGAGTGATAATTTCGCAAAATATATCGAAATACACTTTGCAAGAATTAATTAGAAGGCAAAGTTGTTGTTTATTATCTCGATGTTGTTGTTTATAATATCGATGTTTCCTTCTAATCCCCATAAATTGCCATTTGTCTAATTTATTTCATGAATATCTTTATCACAATGAAAAATGTTAGTCGTAGCAGACCTCTTCTTATTTTGAATTAAGAACAGCGAACTTTTCTGACAATTAAAGATTATCCGATTTATGGTTTTTCCACCAGAGCTGTATAGTAGCGTTTATAAACGTCGCACTGAGAACAAAATGCATAAGAAATTTGAAAACTATGATTTTTTGGAGATATAAATTTATTTATGCTTGATTTTCTCCAGGATGATACATGATTTTTTTATCATAGCTTTCCAATTCCACCTTAAATGCGCCCTTTTTTAATTAATTGGTAATTTGTCTCGGATTGGAAGACTAAACTCAGTTCTCGTCATTATGAAATCCACTCTTGCACTTTTTCAATGAGCTGGCCTTCTAACAGTGAATAGAAAATCTACCTTTCATCGACTGCAGTCAATTTAATTCATAGATGATGAATATTGCTGACGACTTCCTCTGATCTCTCCAAAGGCTTGAGGAGAAGAAATTAAACACACTTGTTATTTCTTCAAAAGCAGCATCTGCTTTGGAGTTTGAGAAAAATCTGGAATTGAAGAAAGTTGCTTTTTGCAGCTGTCGTCAGAAACATGCTTATTAGAATAAATTGCTTCAACAAAATGAATGGCTTTTTAAAACCAGTGATGCCTAACCTTTTCTGACTTGAGCAGCGACATAACTAACACTCACTGCCGTCTCCGGTAAGATATGGAAGCACAGATGATACTGAGCAAGCGGATGTACATCAAGCGGTGTTGCCACCTCTTAAAATCGAGAAGCAAAGAATGAATTAAAAACAATTCCAAGGACATTAAAAATCCATGGTGTATTACATGCGTAAATTTTATTTTGTTTTTCTATTCTGACAAACATTGAAAAAACAAAAGAATTAAATACGGTGAAAACAAATGATTTTAAATGCGAGATTTTCAACTCTGTATTGTGAAAGCGAAATTGGTAATGCGACATTTCTAATCAAAGTTGTCATGATATAAACAATGCAAGGAAATTGATATTTTTTATTATTTTTCTTAAGGACAAATATCGATATGACGAAGCATCGCACGGACGAATATCGATGGGACAAAATATAGGGACGAAAGGTGAATGGGACAAAATGACGTCGGGATTTCAAATGGATAGGACGAAATGTTATATGGGCGAAATGTCGTAGGCTCCAATTTAACATTGATTCAACAGCACTGTGAGTGGTGTGCACGGCCATGTCGAGTTATCTCGCATTGTCCTCCTACAGCCGGTTGGGAAAACTGAATAATTTAGGGCTCTTGTGACCTGGCCATTTAATACATTATGTACACAAAAGTGTTAGTTAGAACTCAACTCTATACTATCATGTGATCGAAAGAACAAGAAACCTGAACTTGATCTAATGAACAAGAATAAGAATACGTTCTGATTGGTTACAACTCTGGAGGTTGCGATATAGTATATCGTGTATCAAAGACAGATATAGAAAGAACTAAAAGTGGGGGGGAGGAGGAGTAAGATCGAGCAGAAATAAACCAGAACGCCGTTCGCCCTCAGTTTTAGAAATCTTTAACAAATATCTTTAAGAAACATGAGTAATATATGCATCTTTAATCTCCTCCGTTCCAGTTACAGACATTCTCAAAGTTGAGCACTCCTACTCTAGATTTCCCCCTGTAGTGTGCATTTATGCGTTGAGGATCGCTATAGGACTTTCTAGCAGTTGGCAGAGTCATTCCAAGTAACAGTAAACTGGCTGCTTCTCTCGTATAATACTTAAATTCTTTCATAATAGATAAACTTGAGAATTCTTATGTAAATGTATGTTTAATAGAGGGGTTGTGAACGAGTTTGGACTTTTACATAACTTTAAATCATCATCATCATCATCATCATCATCATAAAGCAGCCATGGGCTACGGAGGTCCAACCAGATCGTGCAATCTAGTTCTCCAAGCAGGTCTGTCCTGAGCTACATCTACTGCATCTGGCCACTGCACACCAATTCTAATAAGGTCCTGTTTGACACTGTCTGCCCACCGCATCCTAGATCTCCCGCTCTTTCTGAGGCCTTTAGGCACACTATTCAGAACCCTATTCACCAATCTATAATTATTCATACGGACAACATGGCCAAACCAACGGAGTCTCTCTCTGCAAAATATGCTGCTTAAAGGAGGTTGCAAATTCCTTTGCCTAACCTCATCATTAGTTACAAAGTTGGACCACCTAATGCCCAAGATACTGCGTAAGCATCTGGAATCAAAAGCATCAAGTTTCCTGCTATCTTGTTTACAAAGCATCCAAGTTTCACTACCATAACTAACCCTAGAAAGAACCAAACTATTATACAGTTTAAATTTAGTCTTTAGGTGCATACGCCTATTTCTCCACATTCTCCATAGATTCTTAATAGTTCCAGCAGCAATCCATATTCGTCTGTTAATTACCAGTATCTGTTACATAGCTGCAAACATAATTAAACTGTGACACCTGCCCAAGACGGCAACCATTCAGATTAACTGAATCACAGATTTTCTGATCAATTTCCATCATTTCAGTTTTCTCTCTGTTTGTAACCAAACCTACTCTACTACCAGTCTCATCAACAGATCGAATGAAAGAGTTCATCTCATCAACATCATTACTCAAAAGGGATAAATCATTAGCACAGTCAAAATCAGAAATTTATATATGTCCAGACCGTTTAGGGCCAAAATTTTCCATTTCAATGAATTTCGCACAACATAATATAAAACCAAACTAAAGGGAAAAAGACACAAAATGCACCCTAGTCGAACATCAGATGCAATGCTAAACCAATTACTACAGTTCTTACCAACTCTCACACACGACTCAGTTTTATTACAGAGAGCATTATTTATGTTACATAACTTGTCTAGTACGTCATACGTTCTCGCAATCAACCATAAATTATGACGATCAACAGAATCGAAAACCTTTTTGAAATCAACAAAGCTAGTAACCAAAGGTTTCTGAAACTCTAAACATTTCTCAAGAATCTACCTAAGTGAAAATATCTGATCCACACATCCCCTACCACTTCTGAATCCACACTTCTAATCATGCAATTGCCTGTCAATCAGTTTCTTAATTATGTTAAGCATAATCATGCAAAGAACTTTATCTGGAACAAAAAGTAGGCTGAAACCCCTACAGTTATCACAAGAACTGCGATCAACTTTTTTGAAAATAGGGATAATAATAGCTCTGATAAAATCCTTAGGAACAATGCCTTTATCATAAAAGATATTCAAAATTTCAGTCATCGAAGTGGTAACCGAAACATTCCCAGCTCTAAGCATTTCCGTAGTAATTTCATCTATCCCTAGGGATTTATGCAATTTAAGTTTAGAAACAGCCAAAATAACTTCAGACTGTGCCAAAATAACTTCAGACAGGGCCAACATTAAAGCCAGTAATACATCTATCATCATTACAAACAATGGGAGTAGAACTAACTAATGGATTGTATAGAACATCACTGAAATGCTCAGCCCACCTAGTTATGACAGAATCCTCACCTTCTATAACCTTACCTTGTTTATCCTTCAATCCCTGTATACCTGTCCGTTTTCTACCACACAAAACATTAACTATCTGGTACAGCTCTCTGCTGTTGTGCTGTCGAACTGCTTCCTTGGCGTTGTCAGCCAAGCCATCAAGCCAAAATTTCTTATTAGCAGCTAACTGATCCTTTACACGTTTATTAAGCTCTCTGTAATGCTTTCTATTAGGACTACTAAGCTATTGATTAAGGACATTCCTATAGATCTTTCTTTCAGAAAAAAACTCAAGACCCTTATCACTCAAATCATTTTGCCTCTTGTTTCTTTTTTTTCTAAAACAGTACTGTTACTCTCAAGAAAAGCCTGTTTGAAACAGTCCCATTCTTCTTCAACATAAATAGTAAGCAAACCATGACTGTCATAATGAATAATAATTTATCATGGTAAGCCTTAGCTATAACTCGGTCTTTCAGAACTTCAGAATAAAAGGTAATTTTTTTAAACTGAGCACAGTACTTCCTAAATTTAAGTTGCAAAACACTTATAATAATATAATGGTCAGATTCAATTTCAGCTTGCTATATGACCTGGTATTCCAAACAAAACTAGTCAATTTGCTGTTAATATATAATCAAACACATTATTATGCAGCCCATCTGATGAAACTCATGTATACTTATGCATATTGCAGTGTTTGTAGTAAGTGTTAGCTATTTTCAAACCATTAAGATTATTTACCTATAGGAGACTTTGCCCATTGCAGCTACCAATACCAAAAGGGACTATAACCCTTCCCCAAAGGTCAGAGTCAGTACGAAGTTTGGCATTGAAGTCACCTAGAACAAGGGTCATATCTCCTTTCTAGATAACCACTTAGACCCAGGCTGGAGGGGATGCAACGTTTTGATTTTAACAGATAATTGTTTGTTTTGAGAAATACACTGCTCAGAAGGAATGGAAGTAGAGATATGTAAATCGCAGAGGGCAATTGGCCGTTGGAGACATGCAAATGATTAAAGTTGCACAATGAATGGACACGTGACACCCATCCGAGCTGTGGATGAATTCTGGTTGCCAACGAGCTCGTATCCTAGCACGACCGATAGTGAGGTTGGAGTTGATGCTGCGAAAATGTTCGGAACTTGCCTTGGATACGCTGGTTGGATCCTAATGCACATTTGACACCTTCTGAAATAGAGACAGCGAATCGTCGATATGAGAGAGCTCGGAGTGAATCATCAAGTGATCACCTCACGCATGGGGCACAATGTGAACACAGTGCAATGGTGCATTTCACGCAACATCATGGAGCACCAAATTAGTTGGGTTGCTTTGCCTATAAGCGGAACTTTTTTTGCACATAATGGGCTAAATGGTCAGGTCACAAGGATCCCGAAGGCTCAGAGAGAGTTGCGGGAGGGGACCCACTGGGGAGCTGCTCGGAGACAGATTGTAGCCTCCCGTCAACACCATCCATTGTGTTCTCTAAGGTGCACAGGATATGGATCTGCCGCACACGGGACCCTGACTTTATGTCCCATCCGATGGACGTCGGAAAAATTATTTTTGTATTGAATAGAAGCCTATTCCATTAGTCCCCTACTGATCATGAGCAGGGCAGAGAGTTTTGCGGAGATAAATCTCAATGCTGACCCAGCTGGGACTCGAACCTAGGAACTGTAGAATACAAGCCTGGCATGCTACTGACTTAGCGACCTCTGCTCTAGCACCAAATGACACAGAAGGACACTTATAGGTCCAGCATGCCACATCACAGGATGTAAGATCGTATTCTCCATAGGAGGGCGGTTCGTGACCCTTTGACTACTGCAACTGTGCTGCAGAGTGATTTGCGGACTGCTATGGGTACTGTGGTCTCCATGCAAACTATTAGACAACATTTGATGACTCAGGATTGAGGGCGAGACGTCCAGTCTGGCATCTGCCATTGCAGTGACATCACAGTTAAGCCATCTCCTCAGGTGTCGAGCTGGGGCAACATAGGACTATGGAATGGAGGAGAGTGTTGTTCACAAACATGTCCCGATTCTGTCTTGTCATGCCAGCCTGACGTTTGTCCGCATGGCATTGGTGTCGTCAATGACATGTCGAAGCCTATTCCATTAGTCACCATTCGGCTCCCCACTATGGTACAATGGTATGAGATGATACCACATATGACAGCGGACACCTCTGCTCCATGTTTCTGGCGTGCTAACGGTGAAACGTTACATCGATGACATCGTTAATCTTGTGACACAACCCTTCCTTACTACCATGCCTGGACTGATTCTGCAGCAGGACATTGTCACTCCACACACTGCACGTGCAATGATGGACAGGCTCCAAGGCGTGGATATTTTTCTATCGCCGCCATACTCCTCGGACTTGTCGCCTATTGAGCATATATTAGGACCTTATGGTCGACGCCTCCGGTGGGGAACCTGGTACAGTTGTTTGCCCAATTGGATGCTGTTTGGAATGCCATACATCAGGACGCCATTAACCATCTGATTAATGGAATGCCGAGATACCTATAAGCTTGCATAACCGCATGAGGTGGCCCTACTATGTACTGATGAATTTGCAATAAACGCACTTGCATTCTCACGTTTCGTTATTTGATCATTTGCATATCTACCCTCATATCTTCTGTTCTGTCAGTTTCGGGTGTATACATCACTTCTTTCGATGTTGCAATTTCCATTTTCAGCAGCATCCAAACTTAAAACGAGAGAGATCAGAGATCATAAACTGGCAAAATGGAGCACCGGGCTTTTTGCAAGTCCTTGTCTGCTCCATCTGAAGTTTGCCTGTGGCATTGAATTTAAAACGTAAAGAGATATAAACTGAAAAGAATCAGAGCCTAAGGCTATTTCATGCTTTTCAAGATCAACTAGAAAAACAAAATCGGTAGAATTGATCTGATATCAAGGTGGATCTTGGCTCTTAAACTTTTGCTGACAGAGATGATCATACTTAACAGCTCCTGAAATGCAAAGATTCTGATGTTCCGTATCGTTTTCAAAAAGCTTAGTTGCAGCATCTGTAATCCATTCCCGAACAGAAGGGATTCAAAGATTCCTTTGGATGTTGAAATTACTCACGAGACAGGGTGCGCCAACGATCTGTAACATGATCTCATTTCGGAAGGTTTAAATTTTCTGTATTTCAGCTCTTTCGCAATAGTTCCAAGTTTAAGAGGCATATAGGAGAATAGACCGAATAACCATCTGCATGTAAGCAACTTGTTTGCAAATGAAAGCTTTGAGTGCACGGCGAAAAGGGACATCAATTTATTGTGCACTTCTTTCCAGACATGTTTTCTTATGTGATGCGTCCAATTAAGATGAGATATGTCCTTATGAGATATGACTAAATTAGGAACATGATGTAATGTTTGTGTTAAAGATCATGGCAACACTTTTATCAGCATTTATCTTTGTTCTCCAGTTCGTACATCATGTTTAAAAGTCTTTAAGCATAGTTTTCACTCTACGTGAATCAAAATCATGCGAAATAGAGGAAGCCAGATATGCAGCGTCATCTGTGTACATGGCAGTTTTAATAGTAGGAATTTTTGTAATGTCAGCAACATATATATATTAAAGCGAGTTGCAGCTTCTGGTATCCCAGCAAAAATGGGATAGGTTTTTAGGTATTCATTGCCAAGTCGAACTTTAAATTTCCGATTTGTGAGATAGCTCTATATTGGATGAATAAGTTCAGCAGGGAACTTAAATTTGATAAACTTGCAGTGATTCCTTTGGTCCAAGTCCTATCAAAGGCCTTTGCGACATCCAGGAAAACGGCAATGGTGGATTCCTTCTTGTACCTGGCCTCAGAAACCACTTCAACGACTCGAAGCGCCTGATGCACCTTTGAGTATTTCTTCTGAAGTCGAACTGTTCAGGAGAAATGGTAACTGAGCAATCGAGGAATGCTTCAATCATGTTTAGAATAATCGTTTCACATATTTACCCGTGCAGGAAAGAAGACTGATGGGCCTATAATTTTGGGTAAACAGAACGTCATTATCGCTATTAGGAAGCATGGTAACGATTGCCAGTTTCCAAATATCTGAAAAATTGTTCGGTCTAATAGCTTTGCTAATTTTGCAGAGCAGAAGCGTAAGAGCGTTTGTGGAAGGTTTTTTTAAAGCTGCATTGTTGGATGTCATTGCTACATTGCTGGATTGGATAAAATTGATTTTATCCCATCCAGTGGCTTTTGCAGTTTACACTTTGAGATAATTCTACGGAGTTCAGAATAGGAAGCAAACTTGAGACTCGAGTTGTGTTTGTTGAGTGTTAAAGTCTCGGACTGTTTTATTAGTGGAACAGATGTATCCCTGTCATGAGGTTCGTCATTTGGCATAAATTGCTTTTTTAAGCAGGAAGCGAAAGCTTCTGTGTCTTTATTTCCGTAGACACTCATTTTCTCCATGAAGAACAGAAATTTGACAGATCATTTTTCGCAGTGAACCGTGTTGTGAATTATTGCAAGCAATTTATTTATACTAGATTACTTTTATTTTCGTAGTGGAAGGTGAAATATACGAAGTTTCATTGCTAACAATAAGTTGATCCCTCGTCCCCCAGGCGGGTGAGAGAATGCAACTCCATTTTTTAAACAGATAATTGTTTGTTTTTAGGGATAAATTAAAACTTTTTTTTGGATTGGATAGATATCAATTAACTATTACGATTTGCTGTTTCCGAATATACCGAAAACTATAATTGCGTCTTTTAAAAGGTAGCAAAATTGGAAAATTCGGAAAATTTAACCGAATAATGCAAACGATGTATTTATGCTAAAAAATTGAAATTTTGTTGGAATGTAAAGATTACCAAGTTTTCATTGGCAACCAATGACTTGACCTCTTCCTGCAGGGTGGGTGAACAACAACTCCCTTTTTAAAGAGATAATTCGAAAACTATTTTTAGTTGTATTAGTACAATGCAAATATTAAAATTTGCATTTTTCAAATACTTAACTAGTTTTAATTTATATCTTTAAAGATCACCTAATGAGAAAACGATAAAACTGTTAACTTTGTAAAAGATCTGCATTAGATAGAAATCTGTGGTAGCTTTTCAATAAATATTCCACTGACAGCAATTATCTTTTGTCAGAGGGATGTGGGAAATGCAACTTTTGAAATATTTAGGAATTAAAGGACAAAAACTTTTTATATTGTATAATTATTAATAAAATACTATTTACATTTCCTCATCATCCGTTTTTAATGAGCGAAAAAGTAGGTAACGAGAAGACTTCATTGTCTTCGAAAACGAGATTCCCATATCCGACAGAGGCGATACGCGGTCTTCTACTTCATTAATTATGAATGTAGAGTAAAATATCGATATAACGAATGCCAGAATAACTATATATTCAACATAACAATTTTTTTCCCATCCGACCAATTTAATACATATCTCTATGTACAAATATTTCATTTTAACGGCTGCCAATATAACGAAAATATCAGTTTAACGAAAAAGCAATTTTTCCGAATTTCAAAAAACAACAACAGATTTCCTTCTTTACCTTATTTGATTTTTAACATCTGAGAACGGTGTAATTATTCAAACGCTGTGACATTATCGAACCAATCAGAGCGCTATAGAATCACGTGACGCTGTAAATTGCCAGGCACTATTTTTACCAGTCTCACCAAGTGGCCGGTACGTGCCGGTACAATGCTTTTAATAGTTAGCTGAAAAGTTTCCTTTTGCCGTGAGATTCGAACCTATACTTCCCAGTTACATACCAAGCATGCTGACCACTACACTACCAGCTGTTAACAATTATTTGAGCTAATGTGACTTATCCACTTTCCCCCAATATTGTTTGATTCACTCGTCGCGCCATCTATGTTTGAAAATGAACACAAGTTGTCCCTATGATGGATTGAAATATTCAGTCATTCACGCCCATGGCGTTAAATCATACACCAGTTACATGCCAGGCGTGCAAGTAATTGGGAAGCATGGTGAAATATACTACTGTATAACACGGCGCAACTAACCTATATCAGGTAACTGTTTCATGTGTTCCCATGTCTGCAGGTATCTCTTTCGATACTTTACAACTGAATAATTCTTTAAAGCAGCGTTACCACATTATCGTAACATAAAAGCGAATTTTCAAACTTGGATATCTAAGCGAGTGTTCATTGTATTGGATTGTAAGTAAAATACAACCATTAATGAAAACCCAAAGTTCTTTCAAAGCAGTTCCAATCCACGCATTTTGTTTTATCATCCGTTAAATTTAAATTAGTGTTATATATATATATTCGCTAATTTTATTGTTTTAATTAAGTTCGTTAATTTGTGTAGATTCATTAGCAACAGCCAATATGGTGCGAAGTCTTCGCCGTTTCTTAATGACACGGATATTTCGGACAATGTATTGGAGAGTTGCGATATCATTTAAGAATTCATGAAGATGTTTGTTGGAATAGACAGGTAAAAAATTTACCGACTTTTTTTAGGAAGTAAAATCAAATACACGGTAAATTTCTTTCCTAATGATTATTTTCCAATACTACCTCTCATGGAAATTTTTCCGTGAATTTCAGTTTAGCGAATAGATTTTGGTGACCCGTTTGATTTTGCTATACTGACGTTTCATGTATAAAAAAGTAGTGCTTATAATCTTTTCAAATTGAGCATGTTTTTTTTTTTAATTTAAATCTTTCATATTTTTTCCGTGTTTTTTTTATAAAAAGAAGTTTTAGAGATCATGGAACACAAATTCGGCTTCCCATTGGCATAACATTGGAATTCTGGGTATTTTTGACAATGAAACTTATGTAGGACTATCTCTTTTAAGTTTTAATTCAAATTACTAATTTTGGTTCATGTAGAAGACCAACATGTTAATTAAATGTATATTTTGAAGTAAGTGAATCAACAACACTAGTTTAAAAATAATTTATTTACATTTTATTAATTGTTAGTTAAATTACAAACTCTGAATCTTGTATGACGTCATATCTGCATGAGCTAATTTAAATATTTTGGCAACCAGAGGAGACTTCGACCAAAGGAGTGAAAGGGAAAATAATCGTCAGCAATTATAATCAGTGCAAAATTCTACGTCGTGAGAATATATCTTTGGCTCAGTTAGAGATGAGAGGATCAGACGATCGTAGCAGTAACCTTTTGATCACAAGAATGAAAAAAAATAAAAGGATATTGTTAAGCTCCATTTAAAAGAAGTTGTTTACAGAAAAAAACTACAGATGTTGGAGATGACAAATAATCCTGGAGTTACTATGTTTCTGAATAGTGAAATCTTATTTGCAGTTATAAAGGGGAATCTTTGAGTTCTAACAACTAATAAAAACAATTCAAAGAAATGTTTTTCACTTATAAACGAAATTATGTAGGCAAAGACATTCATTATAACTACAGGATTATTTCTCAGCGCCATCATCTGCTTTTTTCATCATGTGTCAAAACAACATCTAAATAAAGAATAACAATTTGCTTTTGTTCTTTCATTCGGTGTTCCCAAGGTTTCGATCCAAGGTACGATCGTCTGTTCCTTTCACTTATAAATCAGCTAAAATTGAAATAATCACGATATATTACGTACCTTTAGTATAAGGGCAACCATTGGCAACGACACCGGCGTTGATTAATCAGAAAGGAAAATTATAGTACAACTGATAATCAAACCTAGGGAATATTTTGTTGTCACTATTGGCATTATATACTTAAGCAACTGATAGAATAAACTTTGCGAATTCTTCTGTTGATCCCCTATTATTACACATTTCCTAATAAGAAAGGACTTTTTTGTTTTGTGTCTGATAAATTGTTAAATAATATGTTTGACACAAAATACATTATATATTGTTAAATTAAGAAAATAAGTCAATTCTGTTTACTTGATTTTTCTAAATTCTGAGTAGTAAGTGCATCATAAATTCTAAACTTTCAGGGATAAAACATAGAAAACGTCCATTAATATTTTTGTTCTCTCGAAATATACATAAAATATAATTCTACTTCCTTCCCGCAATCATAAAATAATATTTGCCTTTCTCCCCCACCCATCTCCCTAACAGTATCATATCGGTTCCCATGCAAAAAATAACACCAATTTTGTTCTTGTATGTTCTTCCATGCTCCTGAATGCCAAACACTATACTCTCTACATCCTGCGAATTTTCACTGAGAATTTCATATCGCACGAAATTTGTTGAAATTGATTAGGAAATGCAAAGTGACTGCTGTTTAAGAACATAATAAAATTAATACTTGTATGAACATATACAAATTATTTGGTTCTTATAAATTCAACGTTTTTCCCTGAAGTTAAATTAATTAAAGTCCAGTTTGTAATTTTTTTTTCACTTATTCGATATAAAAATATCAGAAAAGACATTACGATAAATAACTATTGCCAATTCGAGATTTACTCATCATTTTACACTTACATAGCATATCAAGTAGAGTAAACTCAATGCAAATATACTTCTGTTTCAATATTCGTCCTAAATATGCGAAAAATGATGGATGCATATATGTTATAAAAAGCTAGGAGTATATTCATCAAAAAATCTCAATTTGTAGTGAATATACTTCCTCAGATTATAATGTTATTTCTATGTGAAATGTTAGAAACATTATATCAATGATACCACTGACAGGAAATTGCCATATATCATCCTAATAGCTTTTAAAAGACAATTGCATAAAAAGTTTCAGTTCTCTGTTGAGAGTGCTTCGAGTGACGATACCTGGATAAAAATGTATCATCAAGATGCTCCCCCCCCCACACACATGAGAGATAATGGCGAATCATTTGAGAAAAACACAAATTTTATATTCCGAGACGAACACAGAAATTGGTTTCATCTTCACGTGTTATGAAGTATTTTCCTTATTGATTTGTGTTTCTGTGGCAATAGAAGCAAATGAAATAATCACGATGTTGTCTTATTTTGCGTCTACGACGATAAACTTAAGAATTTCTGAAGTTGTTTCTACTCGTAAAGTTAGCAAAAGTCAGAAAAGAGAAGTAATAAAAATACGATTCCAACTAAATTTGCACTTTATCACAATGTGATGTCACCCCTCTTGAATCCCATCGTGAACCATCCCACGAAACCATACAAGCATTGAAATGTCACCTGAACAATCCGGCATATGAATCGTAGCGGAAATGCTAGACAGATATCCAAGGCTACACAAGAGATGTAATCAGGTAGATTAACAGTTAGGTTGGTGATGCATTGTTTACTTAATTAATACTCTTTTTTTGGTATAAGAAATGTATAATAATATGGTATTAACAGGATAATTCACAAAGTTCATTTTAGAAGTTACACATTTGCTTAATAGTCAATCATAATATTCAAACGATTTCTTCAGTTTTATTCTTACTAATCACTAGTTTTTGTATTCAATTAAACAGCGATCAATCACAAACTGAAAAAATGATATTTAGGAAATATGCAGAAGGGTATGCCACAAATAGGGCATCCATGTGATCTTTCATATTGGATTAAAAGTGGAGGCTTGATGTAAACTTGGCTGTTACGAATGAAAGAGGTCGTTTATTTCCATTTTAATGAATTGTTCGCTTCCAATAGTTTGCTGATTTTCCTTTTCCTTTGGTAAGTGGTATCAAAGTATGACGTTTAGTGCAATGAAGTAGCTAGTCCTCAGAAAATTCTTCCATTTCCTACATCAATAAAAGGGAGTATTCCACGAAAGGAAACATTGAAGTGCTTTCTGGATGTTTTTTTGGAATCAATTCTTATTGATTTTTCACAACGCTCTTGGGAATGGTTGCTTTAGAAGCTTTGGGAGCGGAGGATCCGTTTAAAATAACGAATAATGAAGGAACAACAATTCTTGTGATGATTAAGTAATGAAAATTGTGAATAATTAATCAATAATCACCTAAGTAATGAAATCGACTTCCCATAATCGCATGACTTGCGATTATGGGATATGGGAAGATTATGTTCATCGATATTAGATATTAGAATATTATTCTCATAATAATTCGGCACATCAATTTGGTCGATATTAGAGCCAGCTTATATCTCTTGGGAATTAAAATAATCAATCCGATATTCTGAAATGAACCTTCCTGATAAAGGTTGGCAGTAAGCACTGAACAGTAGTTGTTACAGACGCTGTTTAGTAAATTGTTTACAAAAGCTTAGTAGTTAGATTACTTAGATAGCTACTTAGATTTATAAATGTTGCTTTTTACTTTCTTTTACCCAATTTAGTTATAAATTAGTTTTATGTTCACCTTATTAGTGGTCGTCCATAAAATTACGTAATGGTGTCTTAGTTGAATTTTAACACCCTCCTCCCTATGCAAGGTCACGTAACTCTTACTCAAACTCCCCCTCCCCCCCTTTACGTAACACTTTTTCTTTTTTTTTCTTTTTTCCTTTTGAAAGGATCATTGAATTTTGTATGATTATCAGAAAAGAAAGTAAGTGGTAGTCAATTATAAGTGAAAATGTAACAAATTGGCTCATTTTTGACATTAGGAAAAATAAAGAAAATATACTAATTGTAAAAATAAATATGGCATTTCAGAGTCACGTATCATGATTTCTGGACCCTCCCCCTCCTTCAGAACGTAACATGATGTAACACAATCACTAATTCCGTTTACACCGAGGTCTTATGTAATCCATGGACGACCCTAATACCTAGTTTCTGCATGGCTCTCTTTAAATGTCCTTTTTCCTATCCGGCACCTTTGATACGAGAACATGAACAGCATTCAGGATACTATTAAATGTTCTCATGGCAATTTCATCAAGTCCTCTTTGAAAATGTCCCGTGCGAAGTAGTTTGACCTCTAAACCTTCCTGAGATTTCCTCTCTTCTTTTCCGTCCTCATTTCAAGTGGGCTAAGGCACAATTCTGTGTTCATCTCGAGTCTTTCAATTTAATAGCGGCAAAAATTAAAAATTCTTTCTTATATTTTACAATTTCAGTTTTGAAATTTCACTACAGTTTTGCACTTGGTCTGAATTCTCATAATAATTCTGCAACTAGAACTGGTTCTCCGTCCTTGTTTATTGTGAGTGTTGATTGGCTGAGGTCGTTGTCCAGCATTCCTTCAATGGGTTCGCTGGTGAGGCCGTCTCGTGGGGAACTCTCCACTGGCCGCTCATCGGAAGGGTGGCGGGTATGTAGCTCGTGATACTCGTGGCTCTGGAAGATGAAAAGAATAGATCTTAATAGAAGCAGATGGAGAAAGAATTAAACTGCAAAAACGTTAGTTCACAATCACTGGTCATTATTACTGAGCAGACTCGGATCTAGAAAAAATATCAAGGGGGGGAGGGGCAAAAACAAAATTGAGGCGGAAAAATGTAAAAGGGAGGGGGGGAATAGATTTTCAATGCAGTATTTTATTTCCGCCTCTGATTTACAGATCTTTAGAAACTTTCTTGAAAATTCCTGAAATATAAATATGTTTAAGAACTTTTTGCCTATACGAGTGTTACTCTTACTAGCTTTCTGAAAGGGGAGGCATAACCTCTTTACCTATACGTATTACGTCATAAAATAAACAGAAGAATAGGAATTGCCTGCGGGACTTTTAAGAATCTGTGGAGAATATGGAGAAATAAGCCTATACACCTAAATACTAAAAGCAGAGGAAGCAGTTAGACAGCACAACAGCAGAGAGCTGTACCAGATAGTTAATGTTTTGTGTGGTAGAAAACGGACAGGTATACAGGGATTGAAGGATAAACAAGGTAATGTTACAGAAGGTGAGGATTCTGTCATGGCTAGGTGGGCTGAGCATTTCAGTGATATTCTAAACAATGCGGTTAGTTCTATTCCCATTGTTTGCAATGATGATAGATGCATTGGTGGCTTTAATGTTGGCACTATAACACAATCTCAAATTATTTTGGCTGTTTCTAAACTTAAACTTCATAAATCCCCTGGGGTAGATGAAATTACTACAGAAATGCTTAGAGCTGGAAATGTTTCGGTTACCACTTGGATGACTGAAATTCTGAATATCTTTTATGATAAAGGCATGGTTCCTAAGGATTTTACCAGAGCTATTGTTATCCCTATTTTCAAAAAAGGTGATCGCAGTTCTTGTGATAACTATAGGGGTATTAGCCTACTCTCTGTTCCAGGTAAAGTTCTTTCCATGATTGTGCTTAATAGAATTAAGAATCTGGTTGACAGGCAATTGCGTGATGAGCAATGTGGATTCAGAAGTGGTAGGGGATGTGTGGATCAGATATTTTCACTTAGACAGATTCTTGGGAAATGTTTAGAGTTTCAGAAACCTTTGGTTGCTAGCTTTGTTGATTTCAAAAAGGTTTTCGTCTCTGTTGATCGCCATAATTTGTGGTTGATTGTGAAATCATATGGTATACCAGACAAGTTAGTTAACATAATGAAGGCTCTCTATAATAACACTGAGTCATGTGTGAGAGTTGGTAAGTCTTGTAGCAATTGGTTTAGCATTACTTCTGGTGTTCGACAAGGGTGCATTTTGTCTCCTTTTCTCTTTAGTTTGGTTGTTGATTATGTTATGCGAAATTCACTTCAAGGGAAACTTTTGGCCTTAAATGGGCTGGAGATACGAAAATTTCTGATTTAGATTATGCTGATGATTTAGCCCTTTTGGCAAATGATGTTGATGAGATGAACTCTTTCATTCGAGTTGTTGATGAGACTGGTAGTAGAGTAGGTTTGGTTATAAACAGAGAGAAAACTAAAGTGATGAAAATTGGTCAGGCAGGCTGTGCTTCAGTCGCTCTGAATGGTTGCGCCCTTTAGCAAGTTTTCAGTTAATTATCTTAGGAGTTATGCAAAAGATACTATTGATGTGCGGCATTAGATTAACAGACGAATAGGGATTGATGCCGGGACTTTTAAGAATCTATGGAGATTGTTGAGAAATAGGCGTATACACCTAAAGACTAAAATTTGACTGTATAATAGTTTGGTTCTTTCTAGGGTTAGTTATGGTAGTGAAACTTGGACACTTTGTAAACAAGATAACAGGAAACTAGATGCTTTTGATTCCAGATGCTTACGCAGTATCTTGGGCATTAGGTGGTTCAACTTTGTAACTAATGATGAGGTTAGGCAAAGGAGTTTGCAACCTCCTTTAAGCAACATATTGTGCAGAGAGAGACTCCGTTGGTTTGGCCATGTTGCCCGTATGAATAATTATAGATTGGCGAATAGGGTTATGAACAGTGTGCCTAAAGGCCTCAGAAAGAAGGGGAGACCTAGGATGCGGTGGGCAGACAATGTCAAACAGGACCTTGTTAAAATTGGTGTGCAGTTGCCAGATGCAGTAGATGTAGCTCAGGATAGACTTGCTTGGAGAACTAAATTTCACGGTCTGGTTGGACCTCAGTAGCCCATGGCTGCTTGAGGATGATGACGATGATGAATAGTTTGGGTCTAAACATGCACCCTTTGTAAACAAGATAATTGGAAACTTGATGCTTTTGATTCTTGGTGCTTCGGTAGTATCTTGGGCAATTGGTGGTTGAACTTTTAAATAATTATGGATCGCTTTTGAGGCAATCGGCTTTGAGCAGCATATTGTGCAGAGAGAGATTCCATGGTTTGGCCATGTTGCTCGTATACATAATTATGGTTTGGTGCAATTTGTTCGACGACATTTATTCGACGGAAATTTGCTTGAAACGGAATTTTGTTCGAAACGGAAATTTATTCGAAACGGAAATTTGTTCGCCGAAATTTTGTTCGAAGGAAATTTGTTCGCCGAAATTTTGTTCGAAGGAAATTTGTTCGAAACGGTTTTTTTTTCAAACGGAAATTTGTTAGAAACGGGAATTTGTTCGACAGAAATTTGTTCGAAACGCAAATTTCTTCGACCAGCATTTTATTAAAAGTTTGAAATATTGAGAGGCAGCTAGAGGCTGTTCTCCTCAATAAGGCCTCTTCTTGGTTTGTAATATAATGGGATATAATGGGAGGGGAAGAGAGGCGATAGAAGAGATGGCTCAGTTTGAAATTTGGCAAAATAAAATATTACTTGTTTTACAGACGATCTAGACACTTTTTATTTCCTCTTTGTTTTCACTATTCTTTTAAGCTATATTCAGAGATTTGAAGAAGAGGAAATATGTTTAAAATTTAAAACCTGAATATTTTCCACCACTATGCTTTTTTTTGGTAAACATACTCCGTGACGATTTTAAGTTGATATGACCTTCTATCTGGGAGAGAACTTCAAGCATTGATATGTTAAAAGATTGATAGTTAGTTTAGCTATAGTTAGAAAATCTCAGGAAAGGTTTAAAGTAGGGGAGGGGGGAAAGGGATCATTTGTTCTAAGTCTTTCATATTCATGTTTTGTTTTTATGTTAATTTTCTTCGTATTGCTTCATGTTTTATTTTCGAGTGTATTACTTTTCTTAATGTTCCTTAGGTTTCATATTTTGTGATTAGACTTCGTGTTAATCTTGTCTTCGTAATATTTTCTGTTTAATTTTCTCTGCGACGTGATTTTTATTTCATTATTGTATTTTGTGTTTGCTTTTGTACCTTAATTTCCTTTTTTTTGTTAGTATAATTTATTTTTGTTCTTTTCTTTTGATTTTCTTATTTTCTACGGGTTTATCGTTATATATATTGTTACGACAGAAGGAATCTGGCAACCGAAAGCAAAAAGTTTCAGCCAACGAATAAGAACTTTGGGAGAATTTGGAGAAGAAGAGTGGAGCGTTAACGGTCGTTTTGGTATTGTAACGGTCGTTGTGTTGGAACGGTCGGTGAGTTCGAAAATGGACGGTGAGCTGTTCTGAGACAGTGCGCGTAAGTATCAAGAAGTAACTTGATGTGTTGTGTATACGCGGAAGGATAAAAGTGGGATCTTTTATCGTTAAGTATCAAGAAGTAACTTGATGTGTTGTGTATACGCGGAAGTATAAAAGTGGGAACTTTTATGGCTAACTTCGAATGTCTACACGGACTGTCTTTTTGTTCGGCTAGTGTGTGAAAAGTTATTAGCACAGGACGAGAATTGGTTTACGAGTGAAGATCTTCGGGTGACCTGGTAAATCAAGTAAAAGGTAGTATTTAGTAAAATACACAGAGCTGATGTGTGCTCATGCAGGAAGATTGATGACTTGTGCATGTTAATAGTTGATTTGTTAATAAGATACTTCATCCATATTTCCTTTGTAACAATTTACCTTGTATTGAATTTGGTTTTGAAATATAGCTTTTAATACTCACGCTCAGTGGCTATCCATTTTTGTGATCCGCAACATTTGGTGTCAGAAGTGGGGATAATTTTTTGAATGCCGTTAACTAGAAGTATGGATGAATTAGTAAAGTTGATAAATAGCTTGAAAGTCGATATGGCTACGCAGATGACTGTTATGAAAGATATGAAAGCCGATATGACTACGCTGACGACTGATATGAAAGATATGAAAGCCGATATGACTACGCTGATGACTGATATGAAAGCCGATATGGCTACGCTGATGACTGATAGGAAAGCCGTTATTGCTACGCTGATGACTGATAGGAAAGCCGTTATTGCTACGCTGGTGACCGATATGAAAGCCGATATGGCTACGCAGATGACTGATATTAAAAGTGATCTAGCTGCCCAAAGCGATAAAATAGGTGACTTGAAAGCCGAAATGGCCGCACAAAATACTGAGATGAGAGATGAAGTGGTTCCTCAAGTTGGTAAGATTATTGATCAGTTCAAGGATAGTAAAACCGAACTCAATAGACAATTCAATAGTTTAAATGTTGAATTTGTCAGTGAAAAAGTTGATCTTGATAGTGTTAAGTTAGATTGTAAACATGGAAAAGAAAAAGAGAAAGGCAACGCATATAAAAATGTGGATCTGCTACTGGAAATCAAGAATCGTAGAGATAGCGCAGATAATGCCTTTGACCACGCAACTACTGGTGATGCATGGCAGAGTGTCTATGTCGCTGGTGACATGTCTAGGAACTGTGAAGAACAATCACACAGATCAGAGAGCTGTGAGACTATACAGTACGCTTTGCACTTCAAAATACCTAGGTATACAAGTCTGGCACGATCTGAAGAGAGATCCACACGAAAGGTATTCTATTCCTCGCCGTCAGCAAAATGTGTCATGGACAATTATCGCAAAGGCAGAGTAACGAGTGGTAATGAGGGGGAACGAAACAGAGTTTACGTTTCGCAGAGTGGTCCGAGTAAAGAAGAGGCGTCCATTCGTCATAGAAACAAAGTGCCATTCGACGTTACTGGGGAAGTCGGAGAGATTTTTCCGAAACATATAGCCACACTCGAATCGTTTATAGAAAGTGGGATTTAAGAAAGAAGAATTCCGAAGAATGGCTTAGAAGCGTAACAGGAGATGCTAGTAAAGGAGCTTCAGGCAGAGACAGTACTTCAAAGACTAACTTTCTGGATGAAACTAAGCCTCAGAGTTACGATCAGAGAGAAGTGAATCCCTCAGATAATTTCAACGTAGCCACGCTGAATTTCTTTTCTGAACAGTCAATGTGCAGATTTGGACATTATAACCATTTAGATTATAAGGATATAGAAAAGTTTTATCACGACTACAAGAGCTCTAAAGTGGACAATATCATGTTGCAAAACTCGTCGCTGATTTCCAGAATGAACAATTTGGCAATCATGACTGATGTTTCCCTGGCTAATTACAATGAGAGCTCCAAGAAAGTGAATTCCGAAGAAACAGCAACTATGACCTCCTCGGGTCATGTGTTTTGCTGGAGACCCGAGTGGCGCCATCGGATGGTAGATAAAAACAGCACAGGAGGTGTCGGCAACAAAGTGAGTCTTGTCTTGGCTCCTGCACTTGCTGCTTTAGGTCTCAAGGTCCCTATGATCTCCGGTCGTGCTCTCCAATTGACGGGAGATACTCTGGACAAATTGGAATCCATCCCTGGCTTCACAGTCGACTGCACTAAAGATAAAATCGAGCAGATGATGGAAGACGTCGGATGCTGCATCGTAGGACAGACAGAGGAGCTGGTGCCAACAGATAAGGAGATTTACCGCTGCAAGGATCTGACGGCTACCGTAGATAGCGTTCCTCTAAGGAGATGCTCAATTGTGTCCAAAAAGCTGGCTGAAGGAGTGTGCGCTTTGGTTTATGATGTTGAATTCGGAAAAGGAGCTATTGATCTCATCAGTACAGAAGATGTTGCTGTTGATTTAGTTAAGAAAATGGTTGCAGCATCACAAGCTCGTGGAATGAAGAGTTTGAGTTGTTCAGCTGTTATCAGCAACATGGATTCACCTCTTGAAAACTCTGTTGACAACTCTCTGGAAGTGATGGAAGCTGTTCAGTGTTTCCTTGGTGACGGATCCTTGGAACTGCAAGAGCTCGTCGAAGAGTTAGGAGGAGAACTGCGTTTGGTGAACATTGTGGATAATAGGGTAGATGAAGCATCACGTGTCCGCAAGGTTCTGCATAACGGCAATGCTTTGAACAAGTTTCGTAACATGTTAATAGAACAAGGAGTATCTGAAGATGTTGCAAGCTGGCTATGTGAAGATAAAACAGAAAAAATATTGCTAGCAGCCCGACACATCACTGATTTCACTTATACAGGAGAAACAGGTAAGGTTGTCGGATTAGAAGCTGCAGTCCTAGCAAGAGTATGGAAGGAGGAGATGGACCGAAGCGCTAAAAAGAATTATGGAGCTGATATAATTGTGAAGCACCTTGGGGATCAAATTGAATCAGGTGAAATATGGCTGAAGGTTCATCACGACAGTTCTGAATTAAGTGAAAGTCAACTGACAAAAGGGTCAGACTGGAGGATGAAACTCCTCCCTAGATTTTATGTCACTAATGACTTTCATTCCTTGTTACTGTTGATAGAAGTAAAAATCCAAAGAAGAAAACTTTCGACAAAGAAGAAAACTTTTTACAGGTTTTGCACGAAAACTCTTAGTCGATTCTTCTCCCTGCGGAGACATAAACGTGTTCACAAGGGCTATAGGCCTTGCACGTATTATATTTGTGGACGAGGCTTCAGTCAGAAAAGAAATCTAAGTCATAATGAGATTCGCTTTCATTTTGACACAGACGTGGAATATCGCATTCGTCGACGTCCAGCTACAAAGAGCAAGGTGGTTCACGTGGATCGTTTGACCCCGTTTCATCGAAGAACTGAAGAAACTTTGGAATCCAGAATTGTTCGGGACGAACAAGACCTAGGAAGGGGGCAGTGTTACGACAGAAGGAATCTGGCAACCGAAAGCAAAAAGTTTCAGCCAACGAATAAGAACTTTGGGAGAATTTGGAGAAGAAGAGTGGAGCGTTAACGGTCGTTTTGGTATTGTAACGGTCGTTGTGTTGGAACGGTCGGTGAGTTCGAAAATGGACGGTGAGCTGTTCTGAGACAGTGCGCGTAAGTATCAAGAAGTAACTTGATGTGTTGTGTATACGCGGAAGGATAAAAGTGGGATCTTTTATCGTTAAGTATCAAGAAGTAACTTGATGTGTTGTGTATACGCGGAAGTATAAAAGTGGGAACTTTTATGGCTAACTTCGAATGTCTACACGGACTGTCTTTTTGTTCGGCTAGTGTGTGAAAAGTTATTAGCACAGGACGAGAATTGGTTTACGAGTGAAGATCTTCGGGTGACCTGGTAAATCAAGTAAAAGGTAGTATTTAGTAAAATACACAGAGCTGATGTGTGCTCATGCAGGAAGATTGATGACTTGTGCATGTTAATAGTTGATTTGTTAATAAGATACTTCATCCATATTTCCTTTGTAACAATTTACCTTGTATTGAATTTGGTTTTGAAATATAGCTTTTAATACTCACGCTCAGTGGCTATCCATTTTTGTGATCCGCAACAATATTTATTTCCATCGTTTACGTTTATTTGATTTTGTGTGGGGTTTTTTCTCTGCTAGTTTTTATTTTCTCTTTTGTGTAAGTTCTCTCTGCTGATTATTTTGTCTCAGATGATTTGGGCTGCTGTCCATGCTTTGTGGAGTTTCAGCTGCAAAGGCTGATGTTATTTGTACCTTGTGGATAACACAGATTAGTCCGTCGTGGATAACTGCTATCTTTGTAATGTTGTGATGGTGTCGGTGGGCTTTGTTGGGATGTTGAATCCGATATCTTTTGGGGGCTTTAGGCTATCTTTGCATTTCTGACTTTCTTTGAACCAACTTTGGCTGTTGAGAAGAAAACAACTTTGAAGTATTTTTCTTTTCTATTTTTAACTATTGACTGTTTTTATTTGATATATTTCCTAGCACAACTATACTCTGAGTGATCATTGAAATAAGACCATCCCATGTCATGTCAGTGGGACTCTAATTTCGAAGTTTGTAACTTTTAAAATAAAAGTTTTTGGGAAAATGTGAATCAGATAAATCAAAGTTCTAAATCATTTCTATCTAAATCTACATTTTCAACTATATTCCTTCAGTATGTAAAGAATTATAGAAGTTTGAACATATAAAAAGAGCCGTGCTAGAAAACATCGGAAATTAATTGAAACTGAAATAGGAAACATCATTTCAAACCAGTTGATATGCAAATACATATTTTAAAAGAGTGTGCAAATAATTTCTGAAATATTTTTAAAAATAAATTTCTTAAAACTGATTGCTGCTATGAAAAGTTTGAACTTCTATACCTGCTTAAATACGGTGAGAATATTATTTACAATCGATATTTAGATAGATTCAGACCTTTAATTATCCTCCGCCACATTTTCTCACAAAAAAACTGATTTTAGAAGTTATATAACTTCGAAGGTAGCGCCCCATTTACATAACATGGGGTGTTCATATTACGTCAGTGTGACGCTAATTTCGAACAATTACACTGACTTCAATGATTATTCAACGTATGTCTTATCTAATAACATAGATCTTGTGAATACATGAATAAATATTTTGTGTTTTGGAAGAAGGCCAAATGGTCAGATCGAAGCAGAATGAACTTAAACGCAGTTCTAGTATATAATTTTTCCTTCTATTTTTAGTGCTCTTTCAAAAACTTAATATAAAATGTATATTTCTATACACAGTCGTATCAGAATAATATGACCACCTACCATACATATATTATGGTAGGTGGTCATATTATTCTGATACGACTGTGTATATTCATATCATTAACATGTTTTACTATATTACAGTTATTAATATGACCATAGCCTCAAATTCAAAGAGAAAACCGGGAAGAGTCGTCCCCCTCGCTACATACACACACCCTATTCCAAAAAATCTGTTATTGTATACCGAGATTTAGCCACCATGACCTGTGAGCTTTATCACCATGGCTATCCACATTCTCACACGAAATGAAATACACACCATTTAACAGAACAGAAAAATAAAATCATAGAATTAAAGGAAAGTAAAAACTATCCCACCGCCACCAGCCCTCCCTTGAAAACCACACTAAAATCTTTCGCACTGGAGATACAATCATCCCGACACTTTTCCTAAAATAACTTTGATTCCGTTTCAAATAAATTTCTGTTTCGAACAAAATTTTGTCGAACAAATTTCCGTTTCCAACAAATTTCCGTCCAACAAAATACCGTTGAACTAATTTCCGTTTCCAACAAATTTTGGCTTCGAACAAAATTCCGTCGATCAAATTTTTGTTTCGAACAAATTTCCGTCGAACAAATCTGAATACCCATAATTATTAGTTAGCTAATAGGGTTATGAACAGTCTGCCTAAATTTCTCAGAAAGAGTGGGAGATCTAGGATGTGGTGGGCAGACAATGTAAAAGAGGACCTTGTTTTAATTTGTCTACAATAGTCGGATGTAGCAGATGTACCTCAGGAGAGATGTGTTTGGAGAACTAAATTGCACAATCTGGTTGAACATCCTAACCCATGGCTGCGTGATGACGACGACGATGATGATTTTTACCTTTAGATTACAGCCAAAACATTGATATGAGTTTAATATATGCGAAAGTGATTCATATTTGATCAAGAGGAAAAAATAACCCAACTCAATACATTCTATCAGTAGTTTGTTCCCAACTCAGTCCCCCGACCAGTGCTTTCCCACTATGACGTCACAAGCCACGCACACTTCCGGCCACGCCCCCTTGTTAATATTCATAATTAATAATTCATAAATAATCATCAATTAATAATTAATTAAAATTAATTAAAAATTAATCAATCCTCCTTTATTAAAAATTCCCCTCTTTATTTTAACCCCCCTTTTAACCCGTGGCGCCATCTGGTGACTTTCAGGAGTACTATTCTTAGAAAAAACCCTATTTTAGCTCTAATTTCCCGATTTTTGACTCCCCCATTAACCCCCTTTAACTCCTGGCGCCATCTAGTGACTATGAGGAGTACTATTCTTAGAAAAACCCCTATTTTAGCTGTAATTTCCCGATTTTTGAATCCCCGTTTATTAAAAATTCCTCGCCCCTTTATTAAAAAAACCTCCTTCTCTCCCCCCCTTTCTAACCCCTGGCGCCATCTACTGTATAGACTGAGTACTATTTTTAGAAAAAACCCTCTATTTAAGTCGTAATTATTCCCAGACTCCCCCTCGTTAAAAAACCACTTATCAAAAGTTCCACCCCCTTTGTTAAAATTCCCTCCCCTTTATTAAACACCCCCTTTATTAAAGTTCCCTCCCCTTATCAAAAGTTCCCTTTATTAAACTTCACTGATGACAAACTCCCACGGTATCCACGTTCATTTTCCAAGTCCAGCTAAACTTTGGGGGTGGCAACGATCGGATGATGCAAGTCTCAAAATAATTGCAAAACTTTGGGTGGCAACCCCTCACATAAAATCAATTCCCAAAGCTGTATATTCTATGTATTTATTCCTTATTAATCACACACTTATTAAAATCCCTCCCCTTTATTAAAAACCCCCTTATCAAAAGTTATCTCTATTAAAACTTCACCGATCACAAACTCCCATCCTTTTACAAGTCCACTAAACTCTTTTTGAATGGTGACACTCAGAATGTCTGATGCAAGTATCTAAATAATGGCAAAATTTTCGATAGCAGTCACTCACAGAAAATCAACTCCCAAAGTTGTATATTCCCTGTATTACGAATTTTTATTCCTTAGTAATTAAACACTTATTAAAATTCCTTCCCCCTCATTAAAAACCCCCTCATCAAATGTTCCCTCTATTAAAACTTCATAAACTTCCATCCTTTTACAAGTCCACTAAACTTAGAAAATCAACTCCCAAAGTTCCTGTATTCCCTGTATTACCAATTTTTATTCCTTAGTAATTAATCACTTATCAAAAACTTCATCCCTCCTCATTAAAAACCCCTTTAGTTCCCTTTATTAAACTTCACAAACTCCCTTGGGTATCCACGTTCATCTGAAATTTTCCAAGTCCACTAAACTTTGGAATGGCAACACTCGGAATGGCTGATGCATTTTTGGAATTCGACCTTCATCGAGTCATGCATGTGGCAACAAGCAAGGCAGCATACATGCCCAGGTCTCTTCTTATCAGGGTGAGGGGTCAAGAGAAATGTCACCACACGCTGTCTGGAGCACAGTACTTACATCTGTTGCTCTGAATTCGTATTTTAATATCTACAAGCTTTATCTACGCTTGAGCGAGTGACGGTTCTTATCGCTACATCGTCAAAGAGTGAATACCGATGGGGGGCTATCTGTTTACATCTGCTACTGATAAACGAAAATATTTCGGATGACGCTTTAGCTCCCGTGTTTACTCTGAACGGGGGGATTTTAAAATGAACGGGAGAATTTTTAATAAAGGGGAATTAATTATTAATTAACTAGTAATTATGAATTAATAATTATGAATATTAATGAGGGGCGTGGCCGGAAGTGGGCGTGTCTTGTGAGGTCATAGGGGAAAAAGCACTAGTGGGGGGACTGGGTTGGGAACAAACTACTTCTATCTTGTTCAGGAACCCTGAGCTTATTAAATATGTTTTCATTTTTAAATGTCTGCTTACCTCTACTCCAGGAACCCTTTGTCTTCTAGAGGAAGTATCTTGGTGATGATTGTGTCCTAAATGATCCCTGAGGGCAGCACCACTTGTGCAGCCATTCAGCGTTGAGTATTCATTGTTCCCTTGCAAGAATGTCCCCAGACGACTCCCTGTGCTTCGACCGATGCTACCCGCCATACTTTTCCGCAAGGTAGCGTAGACAGCACTCTCAGCATCGTCTCCGAAGTTGATGGTTGCTACGTCAACCTCTGTCGTCACCTGATTATCCTGATCAGGAGCTACACTCATGCTCAGTTCCTGGGAGACAAGTGAGAAGTAACAAAAAAAAGTTGGTATACTTATATTTTATTTATTTGGTTATCAGAGTTTAGACTTATAAATCATAACAAACTGTATTTGTAAGTTTTAAAAACACTCCTGAACGTTTTGTTAAAAATGTAGTAAAACCAAATGCAAAAAACAATTATACTCTAAGCTTTATAAGCGACAGATCTGAAGCATTACTAATTAAATCAAAGTAGGAAATGTTCAAAAAGAAAACTTGCCTTTTATGTAAGGACATTTCAACTATCTACAAGCTGATTTAGGAAAACTTCGCTCTTCCAGCATTGCATCCAGTGGTTGGGATTAAAGAACTGAAGTTTTTAAAGTAATAATTGCTAAATTAGGCAAACCACTGTAACAGATTAAATGAGCCTTTTTGTTGTCGGGCGGATATTTTGATTTCCATCATGACTGAAATTGAACATGTCTGGAATATGTCATTGCAAGAATCTAGATGGTGGTAAACCCAGTCATATAGTTGATTAGTCAATTTATGTGCCGGTCCCAAGCCCGGATAAATGGAGAGGGGCGGGGAAAGCAATGGTGAAATACCCCGCAGCAATCTCAGCAGAACACTCCACGACCAGAAATCAAAATGTTTTAAACATGGATACCAATAGTGAACCCTTCAGGCTGGATGGTAGCCTACAAGTGACTGGAGAAAAGCAAAAGCTTGCCCTTACTAGTCAGGGACTATATGACATTGCTGGGGGAAATCCCACAGTAACCTCAAAAATTGATGCTGCCCATGATAAAAGGAGCAGCCTGTGCTGTACAGGAAGAACTTTGTCAAATCGGAACATGGAATGTCAGGGGCATGTCGCTTGGCAAATTGGAAATTATCAAGCGAGAAATGATCAAAATTAACACAGACATCCTGCGCTTTAATGAACTATCACTGAACAGGACAGGGTCAATTTCAACCTGGTGAGTTTTCCATCTACTTTTACTAAATGACAACACTAGAAGAAGGGGAGTCGCATTTATTGCAAACAAACAGGTGGCCAGATGCATTCAAAACCACTGTGCACACAGTGATCGTATAATATCCATACGCATCCGAGCCAAACCACTGAACATGACCATTGTACAAATCTATGCACCAACTTCTCATGCAAGTGAAGATGAAATTGAACAATTCTATAGTGAATTTCAAAGTGTGCTAGATAAAGTACATAAGAAGGACCTCGTGTATGTTTTGGGAAATTTCAATGCGAAAATTGGTGAATGGGAAATACAAGAATAGTTGGCAAATTTGGTCTAGGTGAAAGAAACGAAGCTGGTGATCGTCTTGTGCAATTTTGTCAAGAAAATCACTTCAGTGTAATGAACAAGTGGTTCATCGAATCTAAACGACGGTTGTACATATGGACATTACCAAATGGACTATATTGACTTTATCAAACCAGATTGACTTTATTTTATGACTTTTTTTTACTCAAAACCAGATTAACTTTATTTTATGTCAACAACGCTGGAAAAGCTCCATCTCTTCCATTAAGACATTACCTGGTGCTGACTGCAACACAGATCATCAACTATTAGTAGCCATAATGAAACTCAAACTGTGCAAGATAAAAAAGAGCACTATACAGAAAGAGTTTGATGTGAATGATGTATCATCATTCTATGCTGTGTAAGTGTAGAACAGATTCGTCATGCTCAGTCAGAACGGAAGAGATGGAGAAGAACAATGGCGAGAGATACGATATATTATCATCGAATGTGCCAAAAATGTGCCGTACCAAAAGTCAAAGAAGAATAGCAAGTAGCTATCTAACAGCACTATCAAAATAACTGATCAGCAAACGATGGCTAAAGCCAGAGGAAACAAGGAAGAAGTCAAAGTACTGAGTGCTGCTTTCCAACGTGAATCCAGGAAAGACAAGGAGAAACAGCTGAAGGAAAAATGCGCATGTCTAGAAGAAGCCAATAAGAAGGGGCATACAAAAGTCATGTTCAACGAAGTGAAGAGGATGTGATCCAGCTTCACTGCTAGAAAAGGTACAATCAAGGAGAGCAATGGGAAAGAACTGATTGACCAGCAGATCAGAAATAGGTGGCAAGAATATACTGAAAACCTATATACTTGCCAGATAGAACAGCAAGATGACAATGATAACAACCAGATAGACAGAGAACCGAACGTCTTGGAAGAAGAAGTAGCATGGGCTATGAGCAAACTGCCAAATAAGAAAGCCCCGGCATTGATAACATTCCTGCAGAGTTCCTAAAAGCAGTACCAGTCAATGTCATTACAGCCTTATGTCAAGATATATGGTCTACTTTTAAATGGCCTAAGGACTGGACAAGATCAGTATTTATCCCTTTTTTAAAGAAGGGCGATACCAGAGAGTGCTCAAATTATCGTACTGTGGCACTGATTTCTCATACAAGCAAAATTTTATTGAAAATTATTCAACAGCGGTTACAACAGCATATGGATGGTGAGCTACCTGACGTTCAAGCAGGCTTTAGGAAGGGCAGAGGCACTCGAGATCACATAGCCAACCTTAGATAGATTACAGAAAAAGTTCAAGAATATCACAAAGAATTGTACATGTGTTTCATTGACTACAGCAAAGCATTTGACTGCGTAGAACACGATAATCTATGGAAGGCTCTTCGTGACATTGGTGTCCCATCTCACTTGATCAAGCTTATCAAATCACTGCATATGGATCAAGAAGCAACAGTACGAACACTTTATGGGGACACAGACTGGTTCAAGATCAGCAAAGGTGTGAGACAGGGATGAATATTATCCTCATTCCTTTTCAAACTGTATGCAGAAGTAATCATGAGAAGATTAGGCCTGGACACTTCGCACATCGGGGTGAAGATAGAAGGAAGAAATGTAAACAACTTGAGGTACGCAGATGACACCACTTTGTTGACTATTGCTGTTACTAGTCTACATTTGGTGTCCAGGGTTACACATCGGGTGTGTAAAGAAAATGAAGACCTAAAAACTCTGTTTCTAAAAATCAAGGAAGAAAGCGAAAAAAATGGGACTGCATCTAAACCTCAAGGAAACAAAAATAATGACAATAGCAGGTGATGGCAAAATAAAGGTCAAAATAAATTACGAAGAACTCGAATCAGTTGAGGATTTTATCTTCCTTGGATCAATGTCATTAAGGATGGCAAATCTACCTCTGAAATGAAGTGCAGGATCACATTGGGCCGCACTGCAATGATCAGCATGAATAAGATGTGGAAAAGTAAAGACATCACCCTGGACACCAAATGTAGACTAGTAACGGCAATAGTCTTCCCTATAATGATGTATGGGTGTGAAAACTGGACAACAACAAAGGGGTTAGACGGAAAATTGATGCTTTTGAAATGTGGTGCTGGCGAAGATTGCTAAAAATACCCTGGACATCTAGGGTAACAAATGAAGAAGTGATCAACCGTATGAAACCATTGGAATCACTTGAATCAAAAATCACACGATTACGATTGACCTACTTTGGTCACATCATGCAGACCAACTCACTAGAAAAGTCTGTAATGTTGAGTTTGGTCAGCGAAGAGAGGCGTAGAGGTCGACAAAGAACTCGTTGTCTTGATACCATCATGGCTGACACTAACATGAACATCAACCAGCTGAAAAAAGCAATACTCGACAGAACAGCATGGGAGAACACTGGTTTATGAAGTCTCAAATATCGGATACGACTAAATGGATAAAGAAGAAGAGATGGTAACAATCTTGATAAATCTAATTTTAAAATCTAAACTGCATCAATGCAAAACAGCGGGTTCCTTTATTAGTTCTGTTTCAATTTCTCGATATCAAAATCAGCAGAATCCTAAGAAAATGATGATGTAGAGCAGTGGTGTCCAATCTATGACCCACGAATAATTTTTATATGACCCGCGCTGAAAGTAAACTAAAACAGCATTTTAAATTTTTCAGCGAATGTGTAAGAGTGTTTAGGTTACGAAGTCACTTGTTGCTATCGCGAATTCTTCTTATTTTATTTATATTTTGCATTATAGAAATATGCAGGCCCGACCAGACACCTTAATATTGAAAAGCAGTGATCCTTTTCAGGTTGCAAATTTTTTAAAGTGAACATTTAAAAGCAAAAATAAGTTTTAAAAAAATAAATATTTTTGTAAAAAACAAAAGTGTCATATTTTTATAATTTTAATTAAATTTAAGAAATAAATCACTGATAGATTTGTTGTACATAAAAGTGTTGGAAATTTGCATTTTTATATATAGCCTGAAAATAAAAAATGATAATATTGAAAATAAAGACTTCCTTTTACATGTAACAAGATATGGAAAATGTAACACACTGATATTTCTCGAATCACTCAGAAACAGAAACAGCCCGCTAAACAAATTACAGTTTTACAGCCCGCTAAACAAATCTAACTTTGAATATGGCCCCTGTACGGGAAAGGTTGGACCCTACTGATGTAGAGGAAGAGTGATCATTCACTTATTCTTTCATTGGCAGTATCCCCTATAAATTTACTTTCATAGCTAAAAAAACTGAGTTATTTCCAAGAAAGTGCCAAGATAATTAATCTCTCACAGTTTCACAGATTATTAAATAGAATGCTTATGAACTCATTACACATTCTTGTACACTTACGTTAAGCTAACACTCATTATTTCGGAGTATTGTAGTAAAGTTTGCAAACAGAACAGTGAAATGCAAACCTGCAAAATATCATTCTAGTAAATTACAGCACAGTCCAGAACTTCAAATCACTGATAGGAATATATCCTGATAATCGTCCATAACATTAGAATAGTAGTAATGCAGACATATTCTGACGGTCAACTTCAGAAAGTTAGGGGAAAGAAACTCCTCAAAAGAATGTCTTCTATTACAGACGATCAGAGTTGTAATTTTCATAACATAGTTTAAAAACTGAATCGACTGGTGGGAAAATCATAAAAATATAATTTTCTGTTTGTGTTTATCAATACATTAACACTGAAACTGACAAGTTAATTTATCACATATTAATACTTAATCTTCTTTTAAAACTACAGACCAGAAAAAAAAGGCTTACTTGTTCTTCATATAACTTGAGCTTCCTGTTAACAAAAGAGAAATACAATCTTAACAAATCAGTAACCAAACTTGCCAGCTTAATATTAGTATCTTAAAAACTTTTAAATATATTGTTTAAGAAGTAAATGGACATATATTAATGAACTTTAACTGTTTTAAATTTATCTGTAAGAAACCTTTCATTAATATATTTGTGTACCAAAAAACCATCGCTTGTGTTTTGGCAAAGAAACATAATTACACTTTGTAGGTGTTTGCTACATTCACTTCATAAAAAAAGTGAATTTAAGATTATTTTTAGTATCTGACCTTGCACATCTGGTCCTTCGTAAACCTAAAATATCCAGATTATACCTCTTGAATTCCTGTGTGAGGGCATCAGGAAAAGAGTCTCTGTTAAGAATCCTCATATTCCAAGTTGATATGAAAAGAAAATACAGCGATATTTCACCTTTAACAAAAGCTCATTAGTGCATAAAGTTCAAAATCACGTCATTTGTTTTTCACTTTCGAGGGGCAAGGGTTGGCTCAGTGTTAGCGTACCAGGCTCATAATCTGTAATTCCTAGGTTCGAGTCCTACCTGTATCAGAGTTGAGACTTATCTCCGCTAACCTCCCCCCCCCCCCCCCCGGCCTCGATGAGGAAGGGGATACTGATGCGTTTTGTGAAAATTAGGCGTACGTCGGATGGTACATTAAGTCAAGGTTCTGTGTGCAGGAGAGACATAACCCTGCTGGAGACACACACACCTTTATACGTGTTGGTTACTAACCCATTCTTAAATTTTTAGTATATTTATTCACTTCATTGAACATTTTAGGGGTAAACGTCCTTTGACAGAGCAGTACGCTAAGCCTCAGGATATCTGTATAACTCAGTAGAACAAGTTAGTACTTCCCCGAGTACGGGGGAGAAACGATCGAGCCACAAGGGCTGACCTTGACCCCGGAGGGTCGGTAGATCTCCAGGCAGTCGAGAAGCAGGTTGTTGCGGAACCCTTTTTTCGGGGGGGGGGGGGGAAATATTAATCAATTAATAAATATTTGAATGAAATATAATTAATATTGAAAGAAAACTTGGGTGCTTCGTACAATGATTTTTTTTTATTCAAATAACCTCAAGATAATACATATCATAGTCATATTTTCTGAATACTTTCAAATGCGAATTTTTGAAGTAGTTATTCACTTGCAATGCCTATGATTTTATAATTTATAAAGCGCCCAGGGTGATATAAATGTATAAGAAAAACTTTTCTACCTCTTAATTTTCCCAATGTATACATGAAATTCATTTTCTGCATATTGTAACAGTTTTTATCGTTTGTTAAACAATATCCATAAATAATGATGATTCAGGTTCTGTAGCCTACGTTTATTTGGTGACAAACCTTGTTGATAAAAAGTAGTAGTATAATACATTTCGTATTTGCGTAGTTTTGTATCATAAAAGTAATACTTTTTTTAAAGAAATCTAATTTTTATTAATAAATGGTAGAAACAGAAACCTAGGATATTTATATATAAACTTCGAAGAATATGTACATATTTTAGCAAATTTATTTCTGAATAAGACAAACTTCCTACTTCTAACATAAGCAATAAGAAATTTAAATAAACAAAAATGTAGGCAATTCAAATATTAATTTCGATTTAAGAACAACGATACAGGCTTTAACATCATTTGAAAGAGTCTTTTTTTGAAATTTCTAAAGTAATGTCTAGATCACGTTTGGCCAACCTGCAGCTCATTGCAAAAAAAAATATGCGGTTCATAAAAGAAATCATCCAATATACTGAATATGACCAATTTCTCAATTTTTTTGCCAAATATTTTTCAGGTGCATGACTACAAGATTTTCCCAATTCAGAGTACTCATTCAAAATGTATTTTATGTTTTTTAATCAAGATATTATCTTGATTTCTTAAAAGCATTTCACCTCCACCCCCTGATTCATTATTTGTTTTCCAAATTACTAGGAATCAGTTAGAAGTATATGTTTTTGTCTGTTGAGAATTGCTTCTCTGGCTCTTTAAGAACATAGTTTTTTTTGGGTGGCTCTTCGTCAAGTTTAGTTTTGCCACTCTTGGTATAGATGAAAGTTGCCATTATTTCCACATAGGATGCCAAGTATCAAAACACGAGCAGTATATTATAAAAATAAATAAAAGCAAAACATATTTCATTGTAGGAAATGAATGATGTAACAAATAAGCCAATGAGCTTTGAGAACATTTTATTGCCATCAAAACCTTTAGAATCAAAGCATTTCAAGGCATTTTTTCATTAATGTTGTTGTTGAAACTTAGCAGTGGGTTACATGAAATTTAATACGCTTACAATATTTGAGGCGTGATTTATTTTATGCAATGAAATATCTTTTATTTTTTAAATACAGGTATTTCACGATTTGCGTACTATGGTTTAAATTTGTTCATTATGGTCTAAAGCTAATTCGCCCGAAAACGAGGACAATTTTTCAAATACAATAATTTAAATACCCAGGATAGGGGGAGTAGGTTCCTGTGTTAGCCCACCCAACATCACCAAAATTTCAAATTATAATATAGAATGCAATACAAGTGTAATACTATAATTTAAAGCAGTAAATAAAATAAACAAGAAATAATAATAACAAAACTGATAATAAAAATATAACAAAGAAATATATAGTAAAGAATACATACTTGTATGCATATTATGAAAAAATAAATAAAATTTCTCCGATATAAATCCACATAATATAAAAAAAGTAAAACCGAACATTATACGATTCATTAAAGAAATACATTTAAATGAACTACATTTAAATGAACTTAATTATAAATATTTCCAATTTGATTGGCAGTCTACAAAATTTTCTTCGCAACATTAATTGGATTCCCTATATTTAGGTGAAGATACTTTTTACTCCGAGAATCCAATGGTATTGCGTTAGGATGTATACAAGTCAAATATAAAATGCCTTGTATATGAAAAGTCGTTACTAAGAAATTAAACACAAAATAATATAATTGCTTCTTGGCCCTTCGTATGTCAATGGTATCCGAAATTTGACTGTCAAAGTGATCACTCGGGATTTTATTATGCTCAACGGGGAGTCCCACCCAATTCGGGATGTTTGCCACACTTGGTTCGATTCCCGAGTGGGAAGTGATTCATAGAAACGAGAAACATCGTACACAGCTGACAGTTGTCATTGTGTTGACTGGCTGTTGCGATTATATTGACTAGCAAATGTGTTTGCACAGTTGGAGTTCATTTATGTTTTCTAAAAAGGCGATGTTTCATCAATAGAGTTAGCAGGATTTTTCTAGTCGCCCTTTGAGTGATCGTTTCAAACAGGTAAATGTAAATCTTTGAACAGCGAAAATTGAGAACATGTATAGATTAATAAACCGTGCAAATCCTAATTCGTGCAAATCAAAACCGCAAAAATAGGGAATTAACTGCACTTATGCTAAACATTTTCGGCCAAATTATTGAAATTTCTGAAACAAAGCGATCATTGCAATTTCTTGTGGTCACTTGAATTCTTCTGAAATTTTGGAATATGGACAGCACGGGGTTAGATCATAGTGATCAACGAAATCTAGAGGGAGCATTTTAGTTGTTTGTCTCATTAAATTTCTAAGATCGTCCTTCAACACGAATGATCTTTGCTCGAAACGTATGATCAGAGCAAGTCACGAGGATCCCTTTGGCTCCGATTTTAAATAAATGCTCCGATAAAAATCCCGAAGTAAAAACGTAATAAAGTAATAGAAACTTAATACCAGGGTTAATTGTCATTGAAAAGCAGAAGAGCTCTTCTAAAATATATATATTTTCTTAAAAGTTAAAATTTTTAATATTTCAATTGATTCATTTAAACATGCCTTTGTAAATTATGTAATGTTATTTACAGTTATATTTCACAAGAGATAAATGTTCCAACTTACTGTTCTGTCCATAATGGATTCTCCCTACAAAAAAAAAAGAAATAACTCTTAAAAGATTAAAAGGAAGAAACAATGATGACAACAATAAGATTCATTTACAAACTCATACAAACAAAAAATGAGAGAATACAGATAGTTTAACGATATAAAATTTAATAATTTTTCTGGAGTAACTGACATTTTTTCGATTAAAAGAGAAACAGGCAGCCAAAGAGTCTGACTCCAATAATCAGCTTTTATTATTTTTTCTTACAATTTAATCGCATTAAATGAAAGGAAATGTAATATTTAATATCTACCTTTATTAATGAGAACCAGAATGGATAAGTGATAAAAATAACCACTTAATTTAATAAACAAGAAATAATATTAAAATTTTCACTTTTGCAGAAAATCTCATTTTTTACTGAACCGCTCTTATGAAAATTTGATGGCTAAACAATATACAAAGTTTCAAAAGTGGCATAAAAGCTGGCACTACTTGGGCACATTTTATAAATATTAAACGCATTTTGTTTGAAATAATAAAAATTAGTTATTATTTTAAAACATGCTGAATTATTATTCTTTTTGGTTATGTGTTCAATTTCATTTTCGTTGCATAAAATAATAGGTTTGTGAAAATAAATCATGGACTTGGTTTTATTTAGGAATGATTAAAATGAAGTCAAGGTGAAATTAGGAATTTTAATATTTTGATTTACACTAGTTTCTACATTTCACTTTTCTGGCTTTCTGTTTCCAACTAATTTTTACTTCAGTTTTTCGTTGTAGTTTTTATTTTCTTCTTTCTCTTTTGCATTTTTCACATTTTTTTCTTTGCTTGTTGATATTTTCCTAAAGACAAATGATGAATATTCTGTATTGCATTTTCTTCCTTGGTGCTTGGGGACTTTAATATTGACTCTTGGAGAGCCTCGAGACATCAAGAAGGAAAGTGCAACGTAGAATGTCCGTCGTATATTGAGGAAACTGTTTATCTCGTGCAGCCTTTCAAAATCGGACAGAAAATTCGATCCATGTAGGATAAGGCAAAGCTTGACCTGGATTAGAATACCAAATACCAACTCTCCAATATGCAGCTGGAGTTGGAAACTCCAATTTCGATTGCAATTAGCGATGTTGTGGTACGAGTGCAGGTTCTGCTCGTGGTGCGAGCACATGAAGAACAGGCTCCGACGGCCAAAACACGGTAAAAATAAATAAATACAATTATACGAAATATATTGAAATTTGCTTGTCAATTTACATTTTTAAGTGTCTCCACGTGATTAAAGAAAGACCAGTGAACATGCGCATTTCAAAGAAGAACAAGCATATGAATATTTTATACATATATATTTTGAAATTATTAATAAGAAATTGAAATATATCTTTATTTGCTTTGTTTTTAACTTCTAATATATTATGTGTATAAAGCTATTTTGTGTTAATTTCAGATAAATTTTCCGGGGACGACCCATGGACTGCTCTTCCTATGTGGGGTCGTACTCACTACCTAGAAGAGCACCGATATCTAAGAAAAAAAAATTATACGGAGGAATTCTAGAAAATAGGGTCTGAAAAGGACTAAAAAGTTCTAGTATGCCTCGGCCAGCAAAATACCTGGAGAGTGGATGGAAGGGTTTTGAAAACACAGATGTCTTCGTGTCGATGATATAGTGGAAGCTTCGGTAAATTTATTTGGACTGCCAATGGCATTTTTCATGATCGACTCCAGTTTTGGGATGCAGGACGATAGACTCCACTACTTTACAAGTGATGATGAACAGTAGTTCATCATCACTTGTAAAGTAGTCGAGTCTATCGTTCCAGCTGATTAATTTTAATTGTGGGTACAATTGTGTGGTGTGATACTTCATCATCATCGTCGTCGTCGTCGTCATCATCATCATCCTCAAGCTGCCATGGGCTACGGAGGTCCAACCAGACCGTGCAATTTAGTTTTCCAAGCAAGTCTGTCCTGAGCTACATCTGCTGCATCAGACCACTGCACACAAATTCTAACAAGGTCCTGTTTGACATTATCTGCCCACCGCATCCTAGGTCTCCCCCTCCTTCTGAGACCTTTAGGCACACTGTTCATAACCCTATTGAAAAAATCTATAATTATTCATACAGGCAACATGGACAAACCAACGGAGTCTCTCTCTGCAAAATATGCTGCTTAAAGGAGGTTGCAAACTCTTTTGCCTAACTTTATCATTAGTTACAAAGTTGAACCACCTAATGCCCAAGATGCTGCGTAAGCATCTGGAATCAAAAGCATCTAGTTTCCTGTTATCTTGTTTGCAAAGTGTCCAGGTTTCACTACCATAACTAACCCTAGAAAGAACCAAACTATTATACAGTCTAATTTTAGTCTTTACGCCTATTTCTCCACACTCTCCATAGATTCTTAAACGTCCCGGCAGCAATCCCTATTCGTCTGTTAATCTCATGCCGCACATCACCAGTATCTGTTACATAGCTCCCAAGATAATTAAACTGTGACACCTGCTCAAGACTGCAACCATTCAGATTACCTGAATGACAGCCTGCCTGACCAATTTTCGTCACTTTAGTTTTCTCTCTGTTTATAACCAAACCTACCCTACTACCAGTCTCATCAACAGCTCGAATGAAAGAGTTCATCTCATCAACATCATTTGTCAAAAGGGCTAAATCATCAGCATAATCTAAATCAGAAACTTTAGTATCTCCAGACCATTTAAGGCCAAAATCTTTCCCTTGCAATTAATTTCGCATAACGTAATCAATAACCAAACTAAAGAGAAAAGGTGACAAAATGCACCCTTGTCGAACACCAGAAGTAATGCTAAACCAATTGCTACAAGCCTTACCAACTCTCACACAAGACTCAGTGTTATCATAGAGCGCTTTCATTATGTTAACTAACTTGTCTGGTATACCATATGATCTCACAATCAATAACAAATTATGACGATCAACAGAGTCGAAAGCCTTTTTGAAATCAACAAAGCTAGCAACCAAAGGTTTCTGAAACTCTAAACATTTCTCAAGAATCTGCCTAAGTGAAAATATCTGATCCACACATCCCCTACCACTTCTGAATCCACATTGCTCATCACGCAATTGACTGTCAACCAGATTCTTAATTCTATTAAGCACAATCATAGAAAGAACTTTACTTGGAACAGAGAGTAGGCTGATACCCCTATAGTTATCACAAGAACTGCGATCACCTTTTTCGAAAATAGGGAAAACAATAGCTCTGGTAAAATCCTTAGGAACCATGCCTTTTTCATAAAATATATTCAGAATTTCAGTCATCCAAGTGGTAACCGAAACATTCCCAGCTCCAGAGCTATTATTATTCCTATTTCTGTAGTAATTTCATCTACCCCTGGGGATTTATGAAGTTTAAGTTTAGAAATTGCCAAAATAACTTCAGATTGTGTTATAGGGTCAACATTAAAGACAGTAATGCATCTATCACCATTACAAACAATGGGACTAGAACTAACCACATTGTTTAGAACACCACTGAAATGCTCAGCCCACCTAGCCATGACAGAACACTCCCCTTCTATAACCTTACCTTGTTTATCTTTCAATCCCTGTATACCTGTCCGTTTTCTAACACATAAAACATTAACTATCTGGTACAGCTCTCTGCTGTTGTGCTGCCTAACTGCTTCCTCAGCTTTCTCAGCCAAGCCATCAAGCCAAAGATTCTTATCAGTAGCTAACTTTTCCTTTACACGTTTATTAAACTCTCTGTAATCCTTTCTATTAGGACTAGTAGGGTACTGATTAAGGACATTCCTGAAATTCCTTCTTTCTGAAATAAGCTCAAGTGCTTTATCACAAATAATTCTGTCTCCTCTGCTCCTTTTTTCTTAAAACGTACTGTTAGTTTCCAAAAAAGCCTGTTTAAAACGGCCCCATTCTTCCTCAACTTCAGTAGTAAACACACCATGATTGTCGTAATGACTAAGTAACCTATCATGGTAAGCTTTAGCTATAACTGGGTCTTTCAGAGCTTCAATATTAAAGGTAAATAGGTGTGCTGAAACTTGGCACTGCTACGTAATGTATTTTGGCTGCTGGGTTTATTTATGAAACGAATTATGTAAGTCTTCACTTTCGTAGATTAATTATATGTAAATTATGGAAATTTTTAAACAAGAACAGTAATGTTTTTCTAACTTGTTAGATGTCAATTGAAAGTTCATTTTGTTTGATAATCGTGTGATTGAACTCAGTCTCTCTCTCTCTCAAATAAATAAATATATACGGGTGAAAACGCATTTAGCTTAAAAGAGTACTTACGTTGTATTTCCAGGATCTACGTCATCATGGCGAACTGCAAACGAAAAAGGAAATTTATTAAGTCGGCTCTCATTGTAATGAAAATTGCCGAAGTGAATTTGAGAAGGAAATATTAATACAAGTTTACTCTTTACTTTCCCGAGTTTAAAGCAAAAATAAAGTAAAACAATTCCGTTAAACTGTTGAAACTTTGTATTATTTGCTGTAACTAGCATAGGATATATATGTATATATATTGATTATCGTAGGTAAGTTGAGTATTTAATCTCGCCTTGGATCTTTCAAAAAGCAGAATGTGCTTTTAGTCTGAAGGACCGCTAGTCGGGAAGAATATTTGGAAAATTTCAACACGCTGCCCTTAAATCGGAACTATGAACTCTAATAAAACAGACCTCCAGCGGCTTTTGTGAGAGCTCCTATATTACTTAAATGCATAATCTTATACCCATAAATACTTGGCAGTCGTGTCCCAAAATTGTACCGGTTTCCCGCAGACATCGTCTATTGCGCTAAAATGAGGTTCGATAGAGAGTTAAAAATCACTTTTATTTCTGCATATCAAAGTTCCATTGAATTTAAATTGTAAGTTTTATGCATCTTTGGACTCGGTGTTTAACGCATTTCTCGAACAATAATGTTCGCCAACTCTTGTTATGTCTTTTCATAAAATCTTACAATTCCTCCAGATTAACTAAACAATTGAAACAAAGGTTTATACTTTCAAAATGTTTAATATATTTTCTCTATTGTATTCACCGCAACGATGATATATAGACGAATTGATAACAAAACAGCGCGAAATGCACCAGGCACGAGATAGGGTCACTTTCTTTGCATAGTTTAACCCTTTCAGGACCATAAGGTTTCTAAGAGTAAATATTAGTATGTAACTGTTAATTTTAGTTTGTTTAGACGTAAAATAAATAAAAACCATAAGAAAAATACATAACAATGTGTAGTTTTTTTTGGAATTTTATGGGAAATATTTTTCCCAATGGACTATAAAGGTAACACAAATTATAGTTAGGCTTATTATGCAATGTCTTTTATTTATTGGTTTATTAGAACAAAATTTTAACTAAAATAATGCAAAATTATGAAATAAAATTATTATACAAAATGATGTGCTAATTATGATATTCTGCGAAGCAATTTCTTTTGGTAGTGAGGCAAAGATGGACATTGCACATAGTACATATATTATGCGTCCTGACAGTTCTGTTTTTGTTTTCTAAACGTTCCCGTTTACGTAACTGCGTTCGGCATACGTTCTATTTTGACATTCTGTATAAAAAATGCAGATAAGGTTATAATTAAATACGACAATCACCAATTTTAAAATGGGAAAAATGTTTCCCTTAGTCGTGAAAGGGTTAGACATAAATGCTAAAGATGAACTGTTAACATGATTTATTCATCATGCTGTAGAAATGACGATACGTCGTATCTGAATCTCTGATAATCACCATAATATGTGATTGTTTATAATAAAATTAAATTCAAATTGAATGTTAACTCAATGGCTGAGAGCAAGAAGTAAAATTTTGATGAATAATTAATTATAAAAAGGGAGAAAATAAATAATACACATTTCTTTGCTAGATATTTATCGAAAGTAATTATCTACAATTTCATTTCATTTGTTTGTTCTGAATTACTTAATAGATTGATTTCGTGAGAGTACAGGATTTGTCGCGCACTCATGCTCAAAAAAAGCTTGCAAAATGTAAAATTACGGCGGTTGCATTTATATTTTGATGGTAGAGATATTCCATTTCTGAACAAAATGAGTAAAATAAAATGTTTTCAATTAAAGAAACATTATTAATTAATCCTTTCTGTGAACAACTGTAATATTATCGATGAACAATATCGATTTATCGATGCAGGAATTACTGTTATCGATGAAAAAACCAAAAAAATTAAAAGCTGTGCTTAATACACTGCATATTTATAAACTTATAATGATTTTGAACTATTATAAAACGTTTATCATTGAATCTAATTTTTAGACAACTGTTTGAAAAGGAGAAGTAAAACTGTGCTATTAAGCTGGAAATATCTCGTTTACAGAAGGATATATTATCTTCAGTTATTTTCAGCTATTTTTCCACCCAATTGTTTTAAGGAAACCATAAAATTTTCCTGATAAGTATTATCATAAAGTGATTTCATAAAATGTTACCAAAACTAATTAAAAACAAGAACTTACTTAAAGCTTCGTGTATCTTGACTGTGTACCTGAAAATAGAATAAGAGAAAATTCAAATATAGAAGTTTCTTAGAATGATATCTCAATGAAGAATTAAGTAACAGTTAGGTATCAAAGTAAGAGCTTTGTAATGTGAGATTATCATTACCTTCAAGAAATAATTGCACCAAATAAACTACCATACTTTAAATATGGCGATTAAAATGAATGCTGATCACATATATTGATGAGTTTAAGCAATTTTTGAAACGTTTTCGAAATGAAATTTAAATAAATTTATTCGTAGTAGAGTCTGAACGATGAGATAAAATTTTTTGTACATTCCTTTGAAAATGGAGTGTTTATAATTTTACTTTTAGGGAATTAATATTCTAACGTAGTTTAACGGGATAGTTATTAATAACGTTTCCTGTAACACGAATAGCTTTAATATTAACTCCACGATTCGCAAGAATATTGGTTTAAACAGATTTAAACCAATATTCTTGCGAATCATGGAGGAAATAGATTGATCTCTTTTTTTTTGCTCACCACAGATGGTGAACAAAAAAAGAGATAATTGAAGCATCATCTTACCACTTCTTGAGACAGAGGCAACAGACGATCATAGTTATGACTCCAACGAAGATGACGACCAGGAGAGCGATGAGCGCAACCAAGGCGATGTCCAGCTCTTCCTCCAACACGCCAACATAGGCTGGCTGGAAAAGAATAAGAAATTTACACTGGCTTATCGCGTTAAAACGAAAAGTTAACAGATTCTCGAAAACTCTTTCAATCAATCGGTTATTGTACAATTTATCAATTCTCTGATTAGAACGAAATAAGGAAAATTTTCTTTGTGACTTGATTCTGAACTGACATAGTTTCCTCAGGTTTTACTGTGATTATCTCCAAATGAAGAGATCTAAAGGCAATCGCAGTTCATTCTGAAGTAGGAGAAGAAATTAAGAAAGAGATAAATTCATTTCTTTTTAAATAGAAGACTTATTATGAAAGCATCTTATTGATCGGGGAAGTGAATGATAAGTTTCAAATTCACTAAATCTAACTTGGATAAAATAAAGAGTGCTCAATAGCCTTGTAGCTCAGTATATGGGTAATGGGATTTGATTTGCTGGCAAACAATAAAAAGAAACCCAACTCCGAAATCAATGGGCTCTTGGTTTTAGGTTGCAGCCAATAGGGAATGGAAGGGCAAGCAAGCTTTATGCAACTTTTTAAATTAAGAAGTTAATTATAGTAATGTCGAGTCCGGAAACATGACCAGAGATAACGAACATGCTTTGCTGTTAGACCCTAGCAGGTTTTTCTACTTTAAGGGCAAATGCGTTTTTAATCTCAAATCTTATTTTGTTTCCATATTTATAAAAAAAAAAGTTCGAAATCTATCTCAAAATAGAACTGCCAGGATAAATTCTGGTATATACATAATTTATATTAATTATAATGCTCACTACATTTAAGGTCCAATGAGTTATGTTGTGCGGTAACCAAAAAGTTTCATTAAAAATGTCAGAACTTGTCTGGTTGCCAATAATGGTCAATTTGATGATTACTGACTGAAGAAGAAAAGGTTGCAAATGCAATGAATAATTTAATCATCCCTTTTATTTTCCTGACTAGTTTCTCTGCAGTTGGTGCATAAAGCATAACGTATTTTTTATTATTAGATGCGAAAACCAATTGAAAAGCAATATTCATGGATATTTATGATTTCAAAATTATAATTAGATGCAACGATCCATTTGAAGGTCACGAAACTCAACTGCAACAAAAAATATTTTACCTATGCATCACGTCCTTCCCATCATGCATAGGCACTAATTCTCCACTTTTCCTTTACAAGTTTTCAGAATCAATTTCATTTACAGGGTCATTCCTTGAATCTTTCTAACAACGGGTCCAGCATTTTTTTTTCCTGCATAAATTTAATTCTACAGTTAAAAGATGACTGAAATCCAAAAATATAGAATAAACGATAATGAGAGTAACAGTATTGCAATAATATGGCATAATTAATCAATCGTATGAGTAACATTATTATACTAATATGGAATCAACATTAATTTTTCTTCATGATTTATGCAATGCACTATTGAAGTTCATTTACATCACCGAGTTGCGAGTTAACAATTGTGCTCATAATTGTCATTTCAAACTTGCATCATCATCATCATTCTCAAGCAGCCATGGGCTACGGCGATCCAACCAGACCGTGCAATTTAGTTCTCCAAGCAAGTCTGTCCTGAACTACAACTGCTGCATCTGGCCACTGCACACCAATTCTAATAAGGTCCTGTTTGAACTGTTTAAACAAAGATGACAAACCTTTCTCAGTTTAAATATTCTGCAATATTTTCAGTCCTCTCTTCCTCCAGCTAAATATTATATCTCAGAATGTAGGCAAAGGAAGAAGAAAAGAAATTCGGTAAGACGAATTTCAAATGAGGGACTTTTTTGTCTTTTATTCCTAAACTGTTATCAAATTACGGAAATAGGAAAGAGACACCCCATTATTAAGCTAAATCTAGAATTTGACAATACTAAGTGCCAAACCCAAATCTCATACATTTAGCAAATATTTATCTTAAAGAGACAAAAGACTAATAAAACTCCGAACATTTGTTTACTTGGAGTATTCAACAACTATTCTTTGAATGCTGACTACCTTTCAGTTTCTTCTAAATCATTATAAGGAAAAATAATTCCAAGTTCTTTCTTCATGCAAATTTCCGTCACATAAAATAGTATTCGACCACTGAAATATCTCCAGCTCAGATCTTCTCCCTTTCTCCATTCCTTTCCTTGATCAGAGAAGAGACAACCAATGAGCTCAGGTGTTCTCCGTTCACTTCCTTGATAAAAGAAGAGACAACCAATGAGGTCAGATGTTCTCTGTTCACTGCCTTTAAAACAGACGAGACGACCAATGAGCTCAGGTATTATCATTTCGCTGCCTTTATAACAGAAGAGACAACCAATGAGGACAGGTGTTCTCTGTTCGCTGCCTTGAAAACAGAAGAGACGACCAATGAGCTCAGGTATTATCATTTTACTGCGTTTATAACAGAAGAATAAACCAATGAGGTCAGGGGTTCTCTGTTCACTGCCTGAATAACAGGAGAGACACCAATGAAGTTAGGTGTTCTTGAAAACAGAAGAGATAACCAATGAGGTTAGGTGTTCTCTGTTCATTGCCTTGATAACAGAAGAGACAACCAATGAAGTTAGGTGTTCTTGAAAACAGAAGAGATAACCAATGAGGTCAGGTGTTCTCTGTTGACTGCCTTGATAACAAAAGAGACAACTAATGAGGTTAGGTGTTCTCGGTTTACTGCCTTGATAACAGAAGAGACAACTAATGAGGTTAGGTGTTCTCGGTTTACTGCCTTGATAACAGAAGAGACAACTAATGAGGTTAGGTGTTCTCGGTTTACTGCCTTGATAACAGAAGAGACAACTAATGAGGTTAGGTGTTCTCTGTTCACTGCCTTGATAACAGAAGAGACAACTAATGAGGTTAGGTGTTCTCGGTTTACTGCCTTGATAACAGAAGAGACAACTAATGAGGTTAGGTGTTCTCGGTTTACTGCCTTGATAACAGAAGAGACAACTAATGAGGTTAGGTGTTCTCGGTTTACTGCCTTGATAACAGAAGAGACAACTAATGAGGTTAGGTGTTCTGTGTTCACTGCCTTGATAACAGAAGAGACAACTAATGAGGTTAGGTGTTCTCGGTTTACTGCCTTGATAACAGAAGAGACAACTAATGAGGTTAGGTGTTCTCGGTTTACTGCCTTGATAACAGAAGAGACAACTAATGAGGTTAGGTGTTCTCGGTTTACTGCCTTGATAACAGAAGAGACAACTAATGAGGTTAGGTGTTCTCTGTTCACTGCCTTGATAACAGAAGAGACAACTAATGAGGTTAGGTGTTCTCGGTTTACTGCCTCGATAACAGAAGAGACAACTAATGAGGTTAGGTGTTCTCGGTTTACTGCCTTGATAACAGAAGAGACAACTAATGAGGTTAGGTGTTCTCGGTTTACTGCCTTGATAACAGAAGAGACAACTAATGAGGTTAGGTGTTCTCGGTTTACTGCCTTGATAACAGAAGAGACAACTAATGAGGTTAGGTGTTCTGTGTTCACTGCCTTGATAACAGAAGAGACAACTAATGAGGTTAGGTGTTCTCGGTTTACTGCCTTGATAACAGAAGAGACAACTAATGAGGTTAGGTGTTCTCGGTTTACTGCCTTGATAACAGAAGAGACAACTAATGAGGTTAGGTGTTCTCGGTTTACTGCCTTGATAACAGAAGAGACAACTAATGAGGTTAGGTGTTCTCTGTTCACTGCCTTGATAACAGAAGAGACAACTAATGAGGTTAGGTGTTCTCGGTTTACTGCCTTGATAACAGAAGAGACAACTAATGAGGTTAGGTGTTCTCGGTTTACTGCCTTGATAACAGAAGAGACAACTAATGAGGTTAGGTGTTCTCGGTTTACTGCCTTGATAACAGAAGAGACAACTAATGAGGTTAGGTGTTCTCTGTTCACTGCCTTGATAACAGAAGAGACGACCAATGAGGTTAGGTGTTCTCGGTTTACTGCCTTGATAACAGAAGAGACAACGAATGAGCTCAAATGTTATCATTTTACTACCCTGATAACAGAAGAGATAACCAATGAGGTTAAGTGTTCCCCGTTTACTGCCTTTATAACAGAAGAGATAACCAATGAGCTCACGTGTTATCATTTCACTGCCTGGATAACAGAAGAGACAACCAATGAGTTCAGGTGTTATCATTTCACTGCCTTTATAATAGAAGAGACAGCCAATGAGTCAGGTGTTCTCTGTTCACTGACATAAAAATAGAAAAGACGACCAATGAGCTCAGGTATTATCATTTCGCTGCCTTTATAACAGAAAAGACAACCAATGAGGTCAGGTGTTCTCTGTTCACTGCCTTTAAAACAGAAGAGACGACCAATGAGCTCAGGTATTATCATTTTACTGCGTTTATAACAGAAGAATAAACCAATCAGGTCAGATGTTCTCTGTTCACTGCCTTAATAACAGAAGAGACACCAATGAGGTTAGGTGTTCTCTGTTCATTGCCTTGATAACAGAAGATACAACCAATGAGGTTAGGTGTTCTCTGTTCACTGCCTTGATATCAAAAGAGACAACTAATGAGGTTAGGTGTTCTCTGTTCATTGCCTTGATAACAGAAGATACAACCAATGAGGTTAGGTGTTCTCTGTTCATTGCCTTGATAACAGAAGATACAACCAATGAGGTTAGGTGTTCTCTGTTCATTGCCTTGATAACAGAAGATACAACCAATGAGGTTAGATGTTCTCTGTTCATTGCCTTGATAACAGAAGATACAACCAATGAGGTTAGGTGTTCTCTATTTACTGCCTTGATAACAGAAGAGACAACCAATGAGCTCAGGTGTTATCATTTCACTGCCTTGATAACAAAAGAGACACCCAATGAGGTTAAGTGTTCTCTGCTTAATAACAGAAGAGACAACTAATGAGCTCAAGTGTTCTCCGTTCACTACCTTGATAACAGAAGAGACAACCAATGGGCTCAGTTCTTCCTTCTTTCCTTGGTCTTAATGAGGGAACTGATTCAGAGGAGCAAGGAAAGGCCAGATTTCCTTTCGATCAGTGTGGCAAAACAATTTCCTTCTTGGTGCCGAGAACTTCTTTTGGTATTAACCCGAGGATTGAATAATCTTTAAGTTAAAACCCTTCATTGGAGATAAATTTGACCATGATCTTGCAACATCTTGAACCTTGAAGCCTAGTATTTTCTCTTCAGAAATATGCATCTTGGAACAATATTTTCAAATATTAATTACCGAGTTTCATATTTCTTTTCTACTTGAAATGCTTGATAAAAACAATTATTTTTCTCAGAGTATATTTTTTAATGTTCTTGCACAAGTTCTCGGTTTCATTTGAAATCTTATTCGCCAAGTGATAATAGAACCGAAACGAACAAAGACTGCTTTGATCATCAAAAAATGTTTAAATCACTTTCTAAGATCAATGTTCGAAGAAAAAAGAACAATTTAATTGCAATCTGTTTTCTTTTCAATTTTCGAAACCTGGGGTATACGATGTTTCATAACTACATTTATATTCATTATATATGAAGCTCTTCAATATTAATCGTTATTTCGTAGGTCTTTACCATTGGAAATTTGTACCTTCTCATGTTGTTGGCCGTTAGTACCTTTCAAAAGAGATGCTCTCTTGTGGAAAGGAACGGAAGTGGAGGGCTGCCAGATTAGTTTGTCCTACTGATCTGGACAACTATGGCTATCTTTCTTGTTTTTTTTTCTACTCTGCTGAGGAGTGGTCAACCACACAGAGTCCTGGTGTAGTAGACCACTCCTCAGAAGTGGTAGGGGATATGTAGATCCGATATTTTCACTGAGGTAGATTCTTGAGAAATGTTTAGAATTTCAGAAACCTTTGGATGGTTTCAAAAAGGCTTTCGTCTCTGCTGATCGTCATAATTTGTGTTTGATTGTGAGACCATATGGTATAACAGGCAAGTAAGTTAACATAATGAAAGTTCTCTATAATAACACTGAGTCGTGTATGAGAGTTCTTAAGTCTTGTAGCAATTAGTTTACCATTGACTCTGGTGTTCGACAAGAGTACATTTTCGTCTCCTTTTCTCATCAGTTTCGCTATTGATTATGTTATGCGAAATTCTTTTCAAGGGAAAGATTTTGGCCTTAAATGTTCTAGAGATTTCAAAATTTCTGATTTAGATTATGCAGATGATTTGGCCTTGTTGGCTAATGATGTTGATGAGATGAATTCTTCCATTAGGTCTGTTAATGAGACTAGTAATAGAGCTGGTTTGGTTATAAACGGAGAGAAAACTAAAGTGATGAAAATTGGTCCGGCAGATGGTGCTTCAGTCGCTTTGAATGGTTGTGGCCTTGAACAAGTTTCTCAGTTTAATTGTCTTGGGAGCTATGTAACAGATACTGGTGATGTGCGGCATGAGATTAACAGTGGAATAGGGATTGCTACCGGTACTTTTAGGAATCTATGAAGAGTGTGGAGAAATAGCCGTATACATCCAAAGAGTAAAATTAGACTGTACAATAGTTGGGTTCTTTTTAGTGTTAGTTATGGAGTGAAACTTGGACGCGTTGTAAACAAGATAATAGGAAACTTGATGCTTTTGATTCTAGACGCTTACGCAGTATCTTGGGCATTTGGTGGTTCAACTTTGTAAGTAATGATGAGGTTAGGCAAAAGAGTCGCAACCTCCTTTAAACAGCATACTGTGCAAAGAGAGACTCCGTTGGTTTGGCCATGTTGCCCGTATGGATAATTATAGATTGGCGAATAGGGTTATGAACAATGTGCCTAAAGGCCTCAGAAAGAGGGGGAGACCTAAAATTTGGTTTGGTAGACAATGTCAAACAGGACCTTATTGGAATTTGTGTGCAGTGGCCATATGCAGCTAAATTGCTCGGTCTGGTTGAACCTCCGTGCTTATGGCTGCTGGAGGAAGATGGTGTTGATAATGAGATATTTCTAAGAGTCTTTCCTTTTTGATATAACATTTGTCTCCTATTTAGCATCCTGGGAAACTGAATTTAAATTTGTACTATGATTTTGACGAAAACAATCCGAAACACAGAGAAAATGGTGATGTTGGCCGAGTAGTTAGCGCGCTCGGCTACTGATCTAAGGGACTTAGGTTTGATTCCCGGGTAGGGCATGTATTTTCCTATTGTTTTTCTGCTGTGATCTTGACATCCTCATAGACCTTCTACTATGGGCTCTTGTCACAGCTTCTACACAAGCTCCTGTCAGTCCTCTGTGGCAAGCAGCTGCTTGAAAATTGTAATATTTTTAAGGAGAACCAATAGCTCGGTGGACATTTAAAATGGTTCTTACCACGACTTTGTGGATGTGGAATTCTTCCTGTCTCACACTCAGCAACTTCGAATTGGAATCGACAGCCTCCAGCACCTGAGGAATGAGCATCATCTCGTCGTGGTCGTTTACCACGTGGATATACAAATCAGTCCTGAAACGAAAAATAACTGCAAATGAAAAAGGTCTGTCATTTCAGTAGCTTTTGTTATAATAATCTCTTTATTCAGAGGAAAATGCAACTGTTGGCATTATCTGTTTGCTATGTCTTTATCAATTTAAAAGTTTTCTTTTTTTAATTCGAAGTAATATTTTAGGGATTACATGCAATTCTTGCGTTATCTATTCATAAAGGGGAAGGAAGCCTACATTTAGAGTTGAAGGAAATCGGAAAATAATATATATATATATTAATTTTAACGTACAATTTATTAGTTTAATGCAAAAAAAATCCCATATACTTGATATGGTCTTCCCGATTTGTAAAATTCATAACATGGCATTGGACTTTTCTAACTACTGCGTAGGGATCTTCCCAAGATTTCTGAATCTTCAGTTACAGCTCTCATCTTCCCTGAAGTTTGTACAGATTCCCCTTCTTTTAATTACTATAAGCTTGTTTTGGTTCCATACGTGATCTGTCACCTGTTCAGATGATTTTTTGTCTACCTGTGCGATGAATATTCTCTACTCGCTTTTGTAGGTCTTATACATATTGAGGTGCAGGAGATAGATAAATCCCTAGGTTGTCCACATAAAAGATGTAAGGAGAATTTATTTCCGTTATATAACCATGCCATCTAACTGAGGATACAATGTTGTTTTGGTTTTCTAGACACCTAACAGCTGGCACATTCCTTGGAACTCACTTAACTCAAAGGTTGGAGTGGAGCTACAAAAACCCAAAATCGGCTGTTTAAGTTGTTATTCTTCAGTTCTTGTGGACTTTAATCACCTCCTGGTCCTCGATGGGATATATTTATGGCCATTTGGTGAAACAGTCCAAATTCACTAAATGATAAAGATTTCCTACACGAGATGTAGGAAACTTAATAATTACATCAATGTTAACTCTTTAGAGTGAAGTTTCAACATTGAAATTTCATCATTTTACTATGATTCCCTCTCGCCTTAATATTTTGTTGAAACTGAAGAATCCTCTAGTGGCCTATTATAGATTTCTTTCTTGACCATTTCTACTCGCAATTGATAGAAAATTATCTTCCCGAGGATCCAATGCCCATCTGCACTATTCCAGTTCTGACACCAAATTGATATGAATTACAACTCAGGAATGATTAATGAGCATTTACACACATTGTATTTCTAATACTAAATTGCCATGCCGATAACAAGGAATCCAACAGTAAACAAACTATTCAAATTGTGTATTAATTCAATTTTGTTCTACATGATGCTGCCATCTACAAAATTATAAACTTTTTAGCACACATATGTAAAGTTTGTTGTTTATATATGTATATACAATGAGTGATGATTCACACCAAAAAGAATTACGATGATTTCTTTTTGGAACACAGTAAAAAACTTGGTTCAATTGCTTGACCGTTATTATTCGAAGCAAGCTAAATTCCTTTTGATCAAATGAGTGAAGCTTCATGACACATCATTCAAGACTTGTTTATCAATGGATTCTTATATTTAGCCATATGACAGAAATGTATTTGGTGTCAGTTAATAAGTAAATTGAATTAACTGGTCAATTATAAACTAGAAGTTACATCCTGAATGAATTGACGAAACCGAAAGAGGTAAAAATTAATTCAATCTTTAAATAGAACGTGATTCCTTCCTCCCCATTTTCAAAATATGTCAAGAAACTATCCCCTCTACATCAGGTATCCAAATTGTTTACTGGTCTTTGAGTTAATGAACCTATAGATGAGATCTTATAGACCTATAATGATTCTATAGATGATGTTGTTTCTTTAAGGAAAAAAAAAGGTTGCCAAGAAAAAAACTTGTTCATTTAATTTTTTTATAATATAATTTTCAAGTTTTATTTATTAAACTGCATTGGATAGCTGTGTTTATAATTGTTAAATTACATTAATATTCATACCTTTTTATCAGGGTTTTAAAAAAAGATATTTTTCATATAAATTGTTTTTATTGAAGTGTAATTTAAAGTTGTGTTTATTTTAACATACTATATTTTCTTGCAAAAGGAAAAGTTATGAACACATTTTGCATATTCTGTATTTAACACCATCTACATATCATCATAATAGCAACATAAAGTAAGATATTACATTTGTTTAAAAAAATAAGCTGGTCCCATTGCTCGTCGACAATGAATATGTTTACCGATAACGTTTTTTTTCCATTTAAACACGGTAAACGGACACACACGTGTATAACTTTGCCTTTATACGCTTAATATATATTAGAGCAATGGAACAATTTCTCATGTTTCACAATTATGAAGAATGACACTCATGAGGTTCTAAAAACAAATGCAATAACTTCTTTGTAAATTCTTTCCACAATAGTCTGGTTCTAGCAACATTTACACAGCTAAATGAATAGTCAGAAAATTAAAGATCAAAGGATTAATTGAATCCTTCAAAGAAAGAAACTTTTAGTACATATATTAAGGATAATTAACATATGAATTGCTTTAGCTTATTATATTTTATTACTGGTGAATCATTTGCTTTGCCTCTTTTCCGTCCTCAGTCATAACTGATAAAATTCCTTTCGCCTTTCTCTGAGAGAATTAGGTGATGTCATCAATTACTGATTACTCTGCAAAGGTTACTTTAGATGTAAATTATGAACGATGTGAGAAGAAAACGACGAACAAAAAATTTGTACTAACTCTATTATAATGCCCAATAATTGGGATGGCATAAGCTAGTGGTAAAATGTAATTTTCTGATGATAACAGAAACGATTAATGAGTTTGTTTTAAACCAAATCTCATATTTCAAGACCGCATTCTATCGAAATTACCTTTGAGTATTTTGAATCCCGACTTGTGTGGATTTTGGAAACATTTTCACTAAGAAGGTTTAAATGTAATAGAATAATTCTATTTTGATATTTTATCATTTTAATGCAGTTCTGTAAAAAATTCAATAACGTAAATCCAATAGACAAAGAAAGTCTTTAAATTGTATCCGTGAAAGAAATTTTCCTTCACGAATTTCTATTCGTACAACTTTTAATTTGCAGAATTTCAGATTAGCGTCTTTTTCTTTCACAGTTTTGGAGTTAAAAATCAGTCATTATTTCACTTATGTGTTTGTCTTTTTGTTTCAGAAGAGAGTCAGAGTAATTAAGAGGAAAATTCACTTACCATTTCCTCACCAATTTGTTTTCATCATTGACATGGTATCTGATGTCATCAATGACGACAGCACCTCTAGTAGCGTTGGAAAGAATTCTGTAAAAAAAGAAAGGAATCAAAATGAAAAGTAATATTGATGTTGACAATAAGAATAACATGCGATGAGTACATGAATGGGAATACTGTGCTTCATCAATAATAAGTGACAAATTCCTAAAATCATAGAAAAATAATAAACAAATTGCCATTTTTTGGAAACTACTTACTCGTGGACAAGTTTCTTGTGTTTGTTGACTTCTTCCGGTGGCTGAGCGACGATCACCCTCACCAACTGATTCGGTTCATACACCCACAGCTAAAGGAAAAAAAAATATAGGAAACGAATCAGCTAAAATAATACAAATTTAAGCATTTTTAATATTATTAAAAATATGGAAAGTTATGGATAAAGAAAGAATTAATTAAAATAGATAAGGAAGGATTAATTAACTAGAAGAACGCATATCGATTCTGGCGCATATGAGGATCTCGTTTTCAGAGAGAACGAGTTTAAATGTACTCCATAACAGAGAATGAAAGTACTTTCCTCTTTCACTCCTTAATAGTTTTAATTTGAGCCAGCGGATGATGAGAAAAATGTAAATAGTATATTATTATTAATTATACAACATTAAAGTATTCGTCTTTCATTTTTCAAATTTAAGAAGATGCATTTCCCACACCACTCTCAGAAAAATGGATAGTTTGTTACTGTCAGTGGAATATCTCTTGAAAACTACCACTTAAATTTCAAATTCATGTCATATAGATTTTATTTGAAAAACTTGATAACATTCTGTCGTTTCCTTATTAAGTGTTATGTGAAGATAATACATATACTAAAACTACCTCAATACAGTGGACCCTGATATAACGCGCATGTCGGGCGGGAAACCACACCCGCGTTATAAGGTGAACCGCGTTATACCGAGCGGCGCGGTGGCGACACAATAAATTTCACTCTGTAAGCTTTTCTTTTACTCATCACGCATACAATAATTAAACACTATTCAAAATACATGCAGGAACTCAATACATACACAATTACTCAATACGCAGTAACAATAAAATGCGATACTCACTAACGCCGCACGGACCTGTATAAACATGTTTGAACTTATCGCGAACATCGCCCGCGCTATAACCGAGTGCGCGGTATAGCGAGCAGCGCTATAACGAAGGTCCATTGTACTTGAAAAATGAAAATTATAATATTTCATTAGTACCAATCCAACTAAAATAGAGTTTTTTAATTATCCCTTTCACCGTTTCAATGGAAATTTCATGACGTTCACATTCTACCCCCAAACTTTCCAATATTTCCCTGATTAGTTATATTATTTCCCAATATTCAAATGTGAATCCTGAGCGTTCGCAGTATATTACTGCAAATGAAAATTAAAGCATTTTATTTGCAATGTAAATAATTCGTTTTAAAGTACCTTCATTTTGTCCATTACTCGTAAGATTAAGTCTTTGCTGAAGATTTTATTACATTAATGCTCTTTTGTCATTTTAAGATGCGAATCAATATAAATAAAATGTCAAGAGTATAAAAGTGATTGCAGATGAATACGGTAGAATGCTCTGAGATAATTTTTCATTTAAACTTCCACTTCTTTAGATAAAAGAGCCACTTAAATTTTATTATCATGTACAGAGCATGTCGAAATTAGAAATGAAATGTTTGTATCAAATAAGATAATACTCTCTACTCCTTTTATTCTTGAAACTGTATTTATTCTTTGTTGTTTGAAAAACGAAATGAGAAGATTAAAACTTACTTTGAAATCTTCAGAATTATACATATTCATAGTATCTGTCGTCAGAGGCAAAAAAAGTTACCTTAACGGTCGCTCTTGCTACTCGACTGGGATGTGCCATTTCCCTGGCCGATGCGGTGATGACGAAACGTGCGTGGTCATACTGTGCCATCAGTTGCGTGGCAATGATTCGACCATCGCTTGAAATGTTGAAGGGCGACGGGATGGGCCGAACGCTACCGGGCACTCCAAGACGGAAAAGGTTAATGTTCTCAAGGCGATAGGTGAGGGTGCCGTTGGGGCCGGAATCTGGGTCCACTGCCGAAACGGTTGCCACTACATCGCCAACTTGTGTGGAATAGCGCAGACCTGGATTAACAGAAAGAAAATTTTCATTATCAGACTGTTTTTACAATAATTGACACACATCCTACGTTCCATCTTACGTCAGATAAGGTATTGGTCTACATACTACTTCACATATCTACGTTTCTGTTAGACCAAGGGGCGGGGGTGGCTCAGTCGGTAGCACGCCAGGCTCGTAATCTGTAGTTCCCAGGTTCGAGTCCCAGCTGGGTCAGCGTTGAGATTTATCTCCGCAAAATTCCCCGCCCTGCCCACGGTCAGTAGGGGACACAGATGGGCTTGGAAAGGCCGCCGTCCGTCGGATGGGACGTTAAGCCGTGGCCCCGTGTGCGGGAGAGCCATACCCTGTGCACGTTAAAGAACACGCTGGATGGCCTTGACGGGAGGCTACCATCTGTCTCCCAACAGCTGTTCCAGTGGGTCCCAAATTCTCTGAGCCTTCGGGGTCCATGTGACCTGGCCATTTAGCCCATGGTGTGCAAAAAAGTGCCGCTCAGAAGTAAAACAACACAACCCAACCCTGCTAGACCAATACCTTATCTGGAGGAGATTAAAATCTAACATTTCTAAGTATTAATAATTATCAATTCAGCCTTAAATGTTCTGTATTTTAACACAGTTTAATATGATACTTTGAAATAAAAATTTATCAAGCAATTGCAGCGTCACTGGATTACTAAGACACATTTTAGAGTGAAAGGTTTGTCATAAAGCCAATAAGATCAATAGAGATCTTAAATCTATTCAGATTATTATCACCGAAAAAAAATTCATTAGCTCACTTGGAAGCTAGAGCTGTTATCTGAGCCATCAGTTCACCTGTGTTAAAATATGAGGAACATGAATTTAAGTTATACCAAAGAAATGTGTATTCAGGTAGTCTTGTATCTATAGGCCATAAAGCAGATTTGTGAAGAAGAGATAAGTTCTCAGCTGAAAGACAACAGATATTAACCACAGTCAAGCATGATAACCATTGGAACAAAGAAGGGACCAAGATTTTAATTGGGGGGGGGGGGGGAATTCTCGTTTCGACACAAACTCAGAGACTATCAAAGGAGTCTTAATATTGTTTAATTGTCGAAACAATTTGCGTGTAAATTTGTATTTACACGCAAATTTATATGTAATATTTTTATTTTTATGTAATATTTTTTAATTGTCGAAACAATTTGCGTGTTTTTGCGTGTAAATTTGTATTAAACCAAGGTTACACGCAAAAAATAAGTCACCATAAGAACTAAAATGCAATAATTATACCTATTCATTACATCGTGCCAACTGTTTTACTTGGCGTTACTCGTGTCCTTAAGTCGAATATAAGTTCTTTAAAACTTGTATCTAGGCGACATAACATCGCATACTTTCATTTGACGTACAAATCGTATGATCATATGATCGAAACCTCAAATTTCTCTTACGTCTTTCTGAGAGGGAAGAAATTTAATTATTTAATTAATTAATTCTCTATGTCTTTCTCAATTCTCTTACGTCTTTTCTCGGAGGGAAGAAAGCAGGAGCGTAACTTGAAGTACTCATATTACTCCTCATATCCGATGCGTTCATTTGACATATAACACATTACCCTCGATAATCGTTTACGAATTTTCCTTCTTTTTTTCGAAAGGTTGGAGGATCAAACTCCTACATCACTTTAAGTTATTATAAGAAGAAGATGCACACCAAATATGGTGATCTTAATTCTTCCCTTTTAGGAGGAGTTCTTAATCAAACAAAGTCTATAAAATACCGGTGAAAAGTTTACCCTTTGCAAAATATGAATTTCAGATACTATCAGTTGAAAATTGCTAAAACTCTTTCGCAGTCTTACTGGATTTAGTTTAAAATTTCTTTGAGTCTTGGATTAATGCTCGCTTCATGGAAAGACTCACTACCCTCGTATCGAAGTTAAATATTTTGATTAGTAGATAGGGCTTTTCTTTTGACAAAATGCGTTTTCTATTCACAACGATGCACTACGAAATTGATGTCGAATCTAAGTACTCTAATAATAAATATCTGAATGAAAGCTGTGAACTTCATTACACATACTCAAAAGAAAATCTGCCAATTCAACAGGCAGAAAATCATGTTTTCTGAATAATTTCTCATTTGATACCTTTCAGTAGAAAAGAATGTATAACCCCTTTACTGATAAAACCTAAGAGGAAATAATTAAATTAATTTATTTCGTAGAATTTTGAAATTTATGAAATATTCAAATAAAGTACAAGATGACTTTTTTTTTTTTATAATTTGGGGAGTTTGCAAAAACTACACTGTAATGTTCTTAAACCTCTAAAACTGTGTATTGTATTTTGTAGACAGATGAAACTGTTAGATTATTAAGAATATTTATAATTGATTTTAGTGGAAAGCTTTCTTTTAGACTGGTCAAGGAAGTTCAAAGTCAAGCAACTGATTTACCTGCCAGATAAGGAGTATTAACGAAGTGAGGCACATTATCGTTGACATCAGATATTAAGATCCGGACCCAGGCCAAAGATGAGTCTTCTTCTCTGTAACTGCGGATAGATGCTGACAATCCACTCTCTTCTGGTCTCTGGAAAATTAGATGGGATGAAACAGATTTATATCAATTTCTTGATTCTTTTTCCTCGTAATATTTCGTATTTATCACTCGTTATGACTTTTCTTTGTCACAAATCAAGCTATTAAATTAATTCACGATTGAACCCAGCTTTCTGCGTATAACGCTACGCGCATATATTAGCTTAGAAAATTAATGAACACTAGAACCTGTGATAAGGAAAAGAATGTTTTATTTATAATTTCTCTGATAGTCGTGGGATCTTTCTATTGGCGCGAATGTTGAGACGACCAAAATAAACTCTCGAAAATGATTTGCAAGGGATTGAGAGTGATTGTAATTGGTGAGCAATCTCGAATCAAATCATTAGTATACTACTCGTCAATTCTTTTCTAGCCAATAGATGCAAACTGCATTCCACCCGAATCTTTATGACTTTTTTGTTTAGACATAAGCGCATGGAAATGAGGGACATAACCTAGCGATCTTGTTACAAAACAATCAACTCCTTCCAAGTTCATGCTCAATTTTTAATTAAATTTGAATTATTTTGATTAAAAGTGGACTGTCTCCCCCTCACTTTGTTTTAGTTTCAAACCTCAAATTTTCAGCAGCATTTGTTTTTCTCCTCGGGATATTATTGTTCTTTTTAGTCTCTGAAAACTTAATAACATGGACCTCAACTTAGTTAAATAAACAATACGGACCTCAAATTTAGTGTTTCGATATTCTGAAAATCGTGAACTTCGAATTTCTTTTCAAATTATGTACTTGGAAATAATTCTGAAACAAATTTGACATTGAGAAAGGTAGAAAATCGCTTAATCTTCTTATTATTTTAAAAATAAATTCGGTGTTCAAATGTTTATTTCGTAATATTAATCAGTTACCGTGAATAATGACCAAACGTCAGAAGCATAACAAAAGATATTAAACCAGTAAACACCCGGATGTTTCATTTTATTTGCACTTTTTATTGTTTATATTAGAGTTAATGTTCGCTTTATGCATAAGGACCGGATATTCAGAAAATCCCGAAATTCAGATGACCTTAGGTCAGAAGCTTTCCGGATTTCGGGTCCCTTACTGTAACATATAATTTGATGCTCTTCTTAGCTCAAGACCGTTTAAGTTCATACGGACTAACACAAAAACAAAGAATGAGTTGAGAAATTTATTTGCCTTAAATATCTAAATTCTGATGTTTGCATTTAAAAGAGAAAAGTAGTAAAAACGAAAATAAAATCGAACCTCATAAACCATGTAATCCGGATTGCTTGTTGCCTTGACGACGAGTTCAAACATTTCCCTTTCTTCTCGATCAAATGACGTATTGGATTTCAGTATTCCTGACGTCTTCTCCACTTTGAAGTAACCGCCGTAGTTACCATCTGTAAAAAAAAAAAATGGGAAATGTTTTTAAGATTTATTTTCGTTCTTTAAAGTGCAATCAAAGATTTATATCCATCACATAAATTTGTTGAAGCTGCAATTCGCTACTTTAGGTTGTTTCACCTTAAATTATCCTATTTTACTGCAATGGAAGTGGCCAGGCGGATTTTAAGGGGGATCGTTGTTACCTGAGTACTATGGATAGGTAGGATCAGGAATCCACTAGACCAGTGATTCTCAACCTTTTATGCTTCACATACCCCCTGGAAATGTGTATGTAACTGGCGTACCCCTTATATAAATAGATAAAACTATATAGTATAATGATGCCAACTTAGCGACTTTGTTACTAGATCTAGCGACTTCTAAGCTCTCACTGCGCACCCCAAAACATTTCACCACGTACCTCACGTTGAGAACCCCTGCACTAGACAGTTCTTAGGAGACAGATGAAATCCTGCCGTCAAAGCCATCAGAGTATTTTTAATAAATACATGGTATGCCTCTTCTGCACAAGGAATCACGCCTCTATGTCCCAGCCAACACATAGAGGCATCAGGTTAGGAGCCTGATTCCCTTCCCCTTCCGATTCTTTTCAAAAAATTTTCTTTTTCTGTTAAAATTTCTATTTTAGAATCTCTGTGAATATATTTTTTCGCATATTTCATTTTTTCCATTCTATTTTATGAGGAAAAATGATAATATATTTAGTGAGTATGTTATCATGTATAATTAAGTGGCAGAAGGACACACCATAATACAGTCCTGATTTAAGTCTGCGACAAAATAAAAATATTTTGACCAAATGTCTTACCGAAGAACAAAATTTATGTAGTTTGATAAATGGAAGTACGTATGCCGCTGTTCAGTAGAAGAATGTCTTCATTCTTCGCAGAATAAGGATTTTATGGTAAAGGATGAAATTTCAGCTGTAGATAATTTTCTACCTTCCAAGGTAGAGTCCTGCGCAGATCGACTTTTAGCTATCAGAACCTTACTGGACTCCTAAATGTCGAATCGAAATTTATCTTATCCGAAACCAATCATTAGTTTCATTTCTTACTCATACCTAATACACATCCTCTAAGCCCTACCGGACTCATAGTATTGATTATTTTCATGCCTTTCTCGGAAATCGATAGTCGATAGGATATGCTGAACTATTGCACATTTTACCAGGAGTTTTCTTATTCGAGTTTAATTTTCCATTTTTAACGGTTCATGCTTTTCAACAACAACTTAAATATAAATTTCTTGGTTTACGTTTTTTGAGGAGGAAAAAATGGTGGACTGTAATTTCTTCCGTTAGATTTGAGTGTACAAAATAAAGATAATTTTTTTATTAGGTTTACCCTTATAAATTACCCTATTAATATTATTAATAATCATTAATTAAAGCTCTAGCATTGCGTGAGGTAGGGCTTTCGTTTTGCGTAGATTTTCATATATACGCAGAACTATATCAAAAATGCTGAATTGTTCTTTGTGAAGCATTGTCGGCACAGGAACAAAGATTAGCGAGTCATTTCCGTCAAATTCTGGGTGGCTAGCGCCAGAATCTACCTTCACGTCTGTTGTCCTGTATTCACGTAAGCACTGATGACATCTCCAGAGACACGCAACTTCCCCTGTGCCTTGCACATGTTGGCACATGTGCAAGGCACTCCACCACTTGATGCATCCCCAGGGAAACAATCCGAACCATAGCACCCAGCGTCCCTGGGAAACAAAGCGACCCACGTGGTAGAGAGCGCAACATCAAAGAAATATCAAGCCCCGCTAATAATTGCTCCTTTTAACTGGTTGATACTGACCAATGGAGGGAGCAGATGAGACCCTTTGTGAACGGGCTGAGAGGGTCCGTAGGAAGGAGAGAGAGAAAAAGAGAAAAAGATTGGAACTGCGTCAGAGAGAGTTTTTTTAGAGACGAGCGAAGAAAGTCAGAGAAGATGCTGAGAAAGTGAGGGCGAGTAAGCCCTTATCTGCTAGTCTGCTCTCAGAGAGCCAACGCTGCGATGTTTTCAGCCACACCAACTGACTTATTTAAGGTGATTGATTGTAAATAGAATCCATGTTAATTATAAAATCATAATGTGTTTGAGGTCCAGAACTCAACAAATGTTAGTTATTATATTGTTACGAATAATCCTTATGTGTATAGTTGAAATTAAGATTTAAGTTTAGAAATAACAACGTAATGTACGATAAGATTCCAACGAGGAAGAGTGGAATATCATTGGACTCTAGTGTCAAGAATTTTAGGATATAATTCTATTAAAACGAAACTGGCAAATATCGCGGCTAACTTAAGACGGGTAGGAATGTATATCTGTCCTTTCCTTTCCTTCCCCCCATGTAACAGGTTGACTCATTCGGTTGAACACCTGGCTCTCATTACCTATTTCGCAATTATTGGATCATTTTCCCATTAAGTCCCAATTATTCCTGTTTTGAGAACTTTTTCGGCAACCTTTCTGTACTTTCACACCCGGTCAGAAAAATGTTTCAGGTCAGAAAGAAAGAAAAAAAAATACTTTTTTTTACAGCTACTTGTACGACTTGAAAAGTCCAACGGTTGTGAGTCAGGTAGGAGAACCGCATTCTGTGAATACGGAAGAACACGCTGAGTGGCATTAACGGGAAGCTTCCATACGTTTCGCAAAAGCTGTGCAGTGGATTCTGTTCCTCAACCTTCTCCTCAACTTTGTGGCTATTATGTGAACAGAATACCTAGCTAGCACAATTGCTTGCAGCACCAACTGAATAGCCGCCCGTAATTCTCCTTTTCCAAAAAACTTTCAAAGTGGGGGGACATCTTGCTTTGCAGTTGGTATCTGACTATTACTTTCTTTTCTATTGTCTTTTACAAAAAATATAACAAAAAAAATTAAGATTATATAAGGATATTATAGAATAATCTAAAATTAACTGCTGCTTTTTTAAAGAGTAATTTATACAATTTTAAAATTATAATTATATACAGCGAAATTGTATTTTATAGGGTTTAGGTTCTAAAGCCAGCAAGTAAGGTGAAAATCGGATATAGTCAAAATTACCGTTGGAAATACACAGTTGTATCAGAATAATATTACCACCTACCTAATAATGGGAATAACCACCCTTGGCCCGGATGAAAGTGGCGAGACGGCAAAGCATGGACGCAATGAGACCCTGGAAGGTGGCCAGAGGCACACGTGCCCATTCTGACTCCAGCACAGCACGGAGGTTCCGGAGATGATGTGGTTGTGGGTCCACATGCGAACCTGTCGATCAAAATGGCCCCACAAGTGCTCTATGGGATTGAGGTCGTGAGATTTCGCCGCCCAAGGGAGAACGGAGACATCGCCGGCCAAGGGAGAACGGAGACATCGCCGGCCAAGAGAGAACGGAGACATCGCTGTTGTATTTCTGGAATCAGTCACGCACCACCTTAGCGACATGGCAGGGGACATTGTCCTGTTGGTACGCATTGTCACGTGTATTTATTGTTAAGATTTATCGTGCGTACAAATCTTACAAACGTGTGAGAGAGGAATTTCAGTTGAAGTTTCCTCAGTCTGCAGTACCCAACAAGTCGACAATATCTTGTTTGAACGATAAATTTCGTGACACTGGATCTGTACAGGATCGAAAGTGCCCAGGCCAGCCATTACTGTTAACTGCCGAAATTCTTGATGATGTGCTCACCCAGAAAATCTCTTAGAAAGTTATCTTCACAAGTTGGAGTGTCACCAGCTACTGTTTTCAGGTCTGCAAGGAGGTTAAAATTTCATGCATACCGCATTGGTGTCGTTCATGAACTGAAAGAACCAGACCATGAAAAACGTTTATGGTACTGCCTTTGGTTTCATTCTTTTGTTGATGAAAATGGAAATGAGGTGTTGGACCGTGTTTATTTCAGAGACGAGGCTTCGTTTCACTTGGATGGGTATGTGAACATTCAAAACAGTCGAATATGGAGCAATGAAAATCCTCACACTTTTCACCATGACCATTACACGCACGGGAAATTGGTGTTTGGTGTGATATTTAACATCATCGTGTGATAAGGCCATTATTTTTTGATTCAACTGTAATTGGTGAAATTTATCGTGACCTCATCCAACAGTTTATTGCACTATTGGATCTGAATGAAGTAGAGTGTTGGTTTCAACAAGATGGCGCGACCGCCCATACTGCAATTGACACAATAGCCATGTTGCAGGAAGAGTTTGGTGATCATTTGATTTCAAAAGCTTTGTGGCTTCTAAGATCCCCAGATATTACTCCTCCAGATTTTTTCCTTTGGGGATATCTCAAATATGTAAGTTTCAAAACAATTCTCATGACCTTGAAGGCTAATACTGAAAGAGAGATTTTAAACATAAGAAAACAAATATTAAGAAAGGTGGCTGCAAATGTCATGAAACTGGTACGAACCTGCAATCAGGTTGCAGGAAATCACTTTCAGATCTGTTGTATAGGTCAATATATGTCTAATTTTCATCTTTTGAAATTTGTGTCTTTTGTCAAGTTTAAATAGAAAATTACAATAGAGGGTTGCGTCCTTTTTGAAACACCTTGTACTATTTCATCGGAACGCAGGGGCCTACTATTACGAGTTAAGATGTCAGATGAAAGCTCGTATAATGACGGTCGTAAACTATTTGGAATTTCTCCCCCTCACTATTCCCTAAAGATAAAATGTGGGGGAGGGAGTATTTTCGCTGCCTCACTATTCCCCGATGATAAAATGTTGGGGGAGGGGCGAATTTTCGCCGTGGTCGACTTTAACGAGTCGTATCTCAAATTAAACTTGTGATATCTCCAATTTCGTGGTCTACCTCAAACGTGACTCCAAAATGGGGTAAATACTCGATGCTTTTGAGCTTTGCTACGTAGGTTATTTAGTAACAACAAAAAATACAAATTAAAAAACTGAAAAATACCTATCTTCCTATAGGGTCCTAAAAAGTAGAAAATAAGCATAAAGCTTATCGATGACGCAATCAGTCAAAGAGTTTGTATTCTCTTTGAAGGAAGAGAGGGCGCCGATTTACCTACTCGACAAGATTGCAGGCGCTCTATCTTCCTTTGAAGTGAATACGAACTCAGTGATCGATTGGACTATCGATATGTTTGTAATTTATTTTCTACTTTTAGAGCCCTACAGGAAGATAGATATTTTTCAGATTTTTTAATATATATTTTTTGGTGCCAACGGCAGTACAACGCTGAAAACACCGGTTCTCGTCCGATCACCGATGTTAAGCAGCGCTGGTAGGGTAACCACCTGGGAACACCGCGTGCAGTTGACAAAAAATGAAATCTGCTGAGGACCCGCCATCCTCACAGATTCCTCTACTATGGCGTATTAAACTGACAGGCTCCTGTCAGACCTCTGTGGCAAACAGCTGCTTGAGGAGGTATTTATTTTATTTTTTATTTTCCTATTTTTTCGTAAATTGTTGCCATCGATTGGCACACGTTGACAGTTCATGTTTCTCAGCCATAAGTTTAATGCCTTTTTAGTCTTCACTAAAGTCTTCACTAAAGTCAACGCATTTGCTCGTCACCTTAGCAGTTTTTGGAGCACTTGAAAAATTTCTCTTTCTCGAATCTTGATGACACAGATGTTAGATTCGTTGCGACCATTTTTACGCGCTAGGTTGGAAACCGACAAACCGTATCTCAATAAGTCCATCATAGCAAGTTTTTCATTCAGCGTTAGAACAGATATTTATTTCTTCGGTTGAACACCAGACGAAGCAGTTGCCTTGAGTTTAGGGACCATTTGTACCAAAATCCTTGTCTTTAAACACCAAAATCTCACTCAGCGTGGGGAAATGCTCACGCTGTGAACACGCAGGAAGTGAGACCACTGTGAACACGCAGGAAGTGAGACCGACTGAGGAAACAGCAGATTCGCGCCTCTCATCTCACTTTCACCCCGGATCAGCTCGGATCAGCTCACTGAGTGGAATGATCTTTTTTTTTGCCTAGCGCGTGTAGTTGAATTCGTGTAGGTAAAATGCGCGTGTAATTGAATTCGTGTAAGTAAAATGCGCGTGTAACTGAATTCGTGTAGGTAAAATACGGGTATGATGCGACTCCACTAGATTTCTATTTGAAACAAAGTTAAGCCGCTTCTCGGTAGGAGGGAAAGCATCGATTTTATGCTACAATGGGCTTTTATGGAAGTGTCTATCTGTATGTTTATCTGTTTTAGGAATGTTATCTGAATCTATCTGTTTGTCTATCTGTTTTAGGAAGTTGTCTATCTGTACTACTTTAACTGTGATTGTGAATAGGTCATTTAGCCCACTAGGTACAAAACAACTGGGCTCAACACAACCAGTGGCACAACCCTCCCTTTGACAGTTTAATATTCCATTTTTATTCAACATTTAAAGAGCTGTGTGAAGCGAAATATTTAACGGCAGTTTCCTTTTTTTGAAATATTTTTTAAAAATGGCGAAACTTGAAAAAATCTTTAGACAAACTTCTGAAAATATTCTTATTTGAATGGAAATCCTCTTTTATTAAATTGCAACAATGCTTGACAATAAAACACATTATTTATCATATTTTCAAAAACTTTTGCGATGAATTTATTTATGTCCTGTATCGTAATTATAGAAAGCAGGAGATTTCATTGCATTATCGGAAAAGAAAAAAACAAGGTGCTTTCCTCCTTCTGCAATTCGGAAATGTATTTTGATTTTGTGTTAGTAGAAATACCCAATTTAAGTTTAAAGTACGATGATCCGTTTTGATATTTTAGGTAAGTAAAAATGGAAGTCAAGGACATTAGAATTTATTTAGAACTGTTTTCGATGAACAAGAGGCTATATTTTATTCTGTTTCTGCTCCATTCCTCCCTAGTAAAAAGTATTGCAGACTACCATGCCCAAGATCTAAATCTTTTTACTACTGGCAGAATATTGTTAAAAGCAAGGTTTTCAAAAACACATCTTTCTAAAAATATTTAATTTCGTAGTTACGCAGTTTTAAATCTGACTTTCATTGAAACAACAGGGTGGGGAGATTATGGTTTGGGTTGGATTGTTTTATACCTATAAGCGGCACTTTTTGTCCATAATGGATAAATTGGCAAGGTCTCAAGGACCTCAAGTGTTCAGGATAGGGTAGGAGAAAAGGATACAATGGACAGCTGTTACGAAACAGATGTAACAAAACCATTCAGAGTGTTATTTAACTTGAATAGGGTATGGCTGTCTTCCACAAGGGGAGGGGGGGGGTCGATTCTCAACGTTCCATTTGGAAGGACATCGGCATTTCCAAGAACGTTGGTGTCCATTTCTCACCGGTGCAGAGGGGGTGTTAGTGGGGTGAAATCTCAATGTTGACAAAATGGGGACTCGAACCTGGAAATATCAAGTTGTGAGCTGTCGAGTGATACAATTCCACGGAATGCCGAAAGTCATACGAAAACGTAAAAATTATGCTTGTTTAATAAATCCCAACCAGAATCCACTTTAATAAACAACAAAAGCTTTACCTAATTTTCTTCTCTTTTATTAATAACCGCGCACGCAGGCGGCCAACTGAAATTGCAACAACAGAGAAAATCGTTGCCCACGTAACGTTCGTGCCAAGTTCGTTGAGCTTAAAGCACGTACGTTGTTGGCAATTGTCACGAGAGTTATATGTGAGTATACGTATATAAAGAATCCCAATTTGATGTGAATCTGTGGAATAGGCAGGATGCAAATAACCAATGATCGAGAGTTAAATGAGCTAGATGGGCATGGAGAGCAGCATTTACCGCTCATATCGATGACGTAGCACTTCAAAAACAAGAAAATGAAAAAAATAAATACCCCCTCAAGCAGCTGCTTGCCACAGAGGTCTGACAGGAGCCTGTCAGTTTATACGCCATAGTAGAAGATCTGTGAGGATGGCAGGACCTCAGCAGAAAGACGACACAATCATCCATGCCTTACCAAGTTCTCGAACCCAGTTCACTCTGATCAGTAAGAAAATCCCGTACAATTTTCTATAAACTAGTTGGAAATATAAAATTTGGGTTTTAAAAAGACCCCAAAAGAAAAAATGAATCCGTTATATTTATTTCAGTCATGCACGATGATGACAAAAATCGATGGCGAAGTCACCAAAAAAAAACAAGATTACAATAACCACAAAGGACGATGTTGATACAACGACGTGGACAAAATGTGTGCTTTCTATTCTGTATCTAGACGCAGGCGACGATGGCCATTGTCGGTCTTTTTCACAATGAATATCGTAGGAATAATTTCCAAACTTTCCTACAACATTTGAAATAGATTATCCACATAAATACAAACGAAACTTTTCGAAAACATAGCATTTCAACTAATAAAACCACATTTTTAGGGAAGTGAAAAAATGCAAAGTTTACTTTGCAATTATAAAGAACAAATTGCAAAAATATTCAGGTGATATTGAACCGACAATTTCTCTTCTACGGAAAAAGAACAATGAGAGGATGGTGTCACGCACATGGAGGGAAAAAAAATACGTGGTCGACCACAAAATGCGTGAAATGTCACAAATTTTCGTGGAAATTGCATTTACGGTTAATTAAAAAATTCCGCTCACTGTATGAGAGTGGTGATTTTTTTATTTAATATAAATAAAGGATTATCCCATACAATTTAAAAATAGTATTCACGTTTTTTCATTATTTCTTATTTATATTTCGTTATTATTTTATTTTCACCCTAAATAAAAATCAATAATCCCACGTAATGCATTTTAATGCCCTTGGAGAATAGTTATGTGTTTTTGGCGCGAGTACTTAAAGGTAACGTACATTAAAAAAATGAATAGGACAAGTAAAAAAATAAAGGGTTAACCTTCCCGAGCACTTACGTGATTTTTTTTGTGAAATTTTCTAGCATACATCTTCGATTTGCATTTAATTTAATATGTTTACATCATTTTTGTTTGTTTTGTCAGAGATGAAAGGTTTTCGGATCATTTTTTATTAGATCAGCACTGGGACACTGTCATCCTATGGAAAAGTTTGGGAGACGAAACTGCATAAAAGCTCTTGTTCTTAACGTAACTTCAGAAATGTACAGGGGTTTATCAAAATAATGGAAACATATACTGTTTGTGGAGAACATTTTATTATTAAGCTGTAAGCCCACCTCGGGCGTTCAGAACAGACGCAATTCGAATGGAATAGACTTATACAAGTCATGCACATACGGTAATGGAATGTGGGACCATTTTTCCTGTAAACTATTGGACCTATTGTGCCAGTGATGATGGAGGTTGAAAGTGTGATCTGACCTTACGCTGCAGATATTCCACAAATGTTCAATAATATTCAGGTCTGAAGATTGAGGTGGCCAGTGTAGCTGCTGTACCTCATCCTCATGCTCTGCAAACTACAACTTGACAAGTTTCGCACAATGCACGGGTGCATTATCTGCTTGAAACCAGAACCGTTCATTAAGGAACAATGCCCGCAACGTGGATGCAGGTGGTCCCCGAGAATTGATTCGTACGTTGCGAATGTGATACGACCCTGCAGAATGACTAATGGCCCTAAGGAATGCCATGATATGGCACCTCACAACATCAGGGATTCACATCCATGCTTCACAGTCGGTACCAAGCAGTCGGGGTGGTACACTTCTGCAGGTATTTGCAGACATAAACTCTACCAGTGGTGGGAAGCAATGTGGCGGGAAACAAACCAGATAACACGTTGCCAGTCTTTAGTATTCCAGTTTCTATGTGTTTTGCACCATCTTATATGTTTTGTTGCATTGATGTTATTGATCAGAGGTTTATGGATTGCAGCATGGCTATAAATACTGGCCCAATAAAGTTGTTATGACGGAAACGAGATCATTACGGTTGGTGTTCAATTCTGCTGCTATTTGTGGTGCCATGATCTTGTGCTTCCATTTTACAATTCATGCCAGTGTTCGTCTATCCCTATCTGACAACTTTGTATGGCATCCACAATTTGCACGTTTGGAGGTCCATTTTGAGAGGTAGTAATATTCTTCGATATAGTTTCTCGTTTTACAGCTACTATTTTTGTCGTTCTGGTTACTGAAGCTCCTGCAAGATGCGCACCAATGATCATGCCTTTTTGGAGGTCACTGAGATTTGGTGTTGTCGACAATTATACCACAACAGCTGTTTCACCTGCGCCTGTGGCACTGCTACGTGATAGCCAACATCGTATTTCTTCCCTTTATATACCCCATATCGCGGATGACGTCGTCCCTGTGATATGCATACGGCGATTCCCTCGAAAACGAGAAAGTACACAAGGTATATTTGCTCACTCTTTGGCACTTTACACTTCACTGGAAATATCTACAAACTCTCTGCTCAAAATTCAACAGAATTTGGTTTAAAATCTTCTGTTTGTTCTATGTTTATATCAAAAATATATATATTTCGTTTTCCTATCAACTATGAGAAAGAAAAAAAAATAAAATAAATAAATATCCCCTCAAGCAGCTGCTTGCCACAGAGGTCTGACAGGAGCCTGTCAGTTTATATGCCTTAGTAGAAGGTCTGAGAGGATGGCAAGGACCTCAGCAACCAGATTAAAAAAAGGTAACTTTTTTAAATTACCAAATATCAAAAATATTTATGGAAAACCTATAAGTGTATATAAAATACCTTTCTGAAATAATTCGTTTCCTAGAGATATACTATGTATCTGCAAATTTTCGAGTTCGAAAATAAATTTAAAGCTGTTTGTTATGGAAGATATTATATAATAGTGCTATTTTTATATCGCTTTCGAATTAGGTTATTTTCATAATTTGTCATTTGATATTCTGCCTATTTATGTGTGATACAAATGTTTAATGTCATATACATTTATTTGGGCTTTGTGAACTATGTAACCAGATGATTCTACTATCCTTTTCTTCAATTTTAATTGTTTACTTTTTTATTATCTTTTTTTCCTCTGAAATTATTTAATTTAAGTAAATATTGTAACTGTTACATTTCCTGCACACAAGCTATGTAGCTTTGTGGGACATCTGTAAATCATTCTGCAGCACATTATTATGATAAAATAAAGATTTATTTATTATTTAAAAAAATTAAATTAATTTTCTGGTGGCCTTTGCACAAAGGAAATAATCAAGCGTATCAGAATATGCATATATGCAAAATCCTCATGCAGCCATGAGCTACGGAGGTCCTATCAGCCTAGTAATTTTATTCTCTAGACATATCTGTCCTGAGCTACAGCTGCATTTAGTTATTGTAGTCTAATTCTAGCAAGGCCCTGTTTGACATTGTCTGCCCATTTTCTAAATTTCTCCCCTTTTTCCTCAGGCCTTTAGGCACACTGTTCATAAGCCTATTAACCAATCTGCAGCTATGCATAAGGGCAAATGACCAAACCAAAAGTAGTCTCTCTTTGAGAGGTTGCTGACTCTTTCTTTTAGTCTCATCATTACTTTCAAAAGTCAAATCACCTAATGCCCAAGATACTACGTAAGCATCTAGAATCAAAGACATCAAGTTTACTGTTATCCTGCTTATATAGGGTTCATGTATAGCTACCATAAGTAACCTTAGAGAGAACCAAACTATTATACAGTCTCATTTTAGTCTTTAGGTGTATATGCCTATTTTTTCACACTCTCCATAGATTCTTAAAAGTCCCAGCAGAAATCCCTATTATTCTGTTTATCTCATGCCGCACATCGCCATTATTTGTTACAGAGCTGCCGAGATAATTAAACTGAACACTTGCTCAAGAGGTGCAACTGTTAAAAGCAAATGAAGCATCACTGCTCAACCAATTTTCATAATTTTAATTTTCTCTCTATTTATCATCAAACCTACTCTATTACCATTCTCATGAACAGCCCTAATGAAAGAATTCATCATATCAACATCAGTAGCCAACAGGGCCAAATCATTTGTATAATCTAAATCAGAAATTTTGAAATCTGTATACCATTTGAGGCCAACATCTTCCCCTTGCAAAGAATTCCCTATAACATAATCAATAACCAAATTAAAGTGAAAAGCTGACAAAATGAACCTTATCTGACTCCACCAGCAATGCTAAACCAATAGCTACAAACCTTACCAACTCTCATACACAACTCAGTATTTTTACAGAGAGCTTTCAATTATGCTAACGTCAGGTATTCCATACGATATAACGATCAACCACAAATTATGACGATGAACAGTCAACAGACTTTTTGAAATCTATAAAAACTGGTACCAACAGGTTTCTGAAACTCTAAAAATTTCTCAAAAATTTGCTAAGTGAAAATATTTGATATATACATCCCCTACAACTTCTGAATCCACACCGTTCATCCGGCAGATGTCCATCAACCAATTTTTTTTAATTCTATTAATCATAATCTCTTAAGTATAATTCTACTAAATATAATCATGCAAAGAACTTTACTTAATAATACACTAATTCCCCTATAATTAGCACAAGAATTATGATCGCTCTTTCTAAAAATAAGGATAATAATGGCTCTAGTAAATTCCTTAGGAACAACACCTTTATCGTAAAATAATTGAACGTTTCTGGTTTAATTTTCTCTGTGACAACACAAACGTTCTGAGCTCCAAGCATTGGAATAATTTAGCATGGGTATTTATTCAGTTGTAATTTAGGGATAGGCAGAATAACTTAAGTACTTGAATATAGAGCCAACATTAAGGCTGGTAATGCATCTTTACTCATTACAAACAAAGGTATAGAACTAACCACTTTGTTTAGAACAACTCTGAAATGCTCAGCCGACCTGGCCATGAAAGAATCTTTATGTTCAACAATCTTTCCATGTTTATCTCTCAATCCTTATATGTCAACCTGTTCAAAAGATTAACTTTATTTAAAAGAATTAACACAGAAGATTAATTATCCGGTACATCCGGTGTTGTTATACAGACTAGAGGAAGCAGCTAGACTGCTGTCTAGCGCTTTCTCTACTTTATCAGCCATGATATCAAGCCAAATTATACTTATCAGCTGTTAACTGATCCTTTACACGTTTAATAAGCTCTTTGTAATGACCATTACGACTAGTAGGGTATTGACTAATATTATTCCTGCACTTGCTTCTTTCAAAAATAAGCTCCATAGCCTTATCACTCAAATATCTGTCTCCTCTGTTCCTTTTTACCCAAAACAGTTCTATTACTTTCAAGAAAATCCTGTTTAAACTGATCCCATTCTTTCTCAACTTCAGCAGTAGGCAAACCACAATTATCATAATGACCAAGTGGCCTATCATCGTTAGCTTTGGCTATATCTGAATCTTTCAAACCTTCAATGTTAAAAGTAATTCTCTAAACCTTAGCACAACATTTCTTAAGCTTCAGTTCAAAGACACTTTTGACTAGGGTAGACCCAATTTAAGCTTTCCTATATGATCTAGTATTGCTGCCTGAACTAGCCCATTTGCAATTATTTAATATGTAATCTATCATATTCCTATGCAATCCATCAGGTGAAACCCACGTGTATTTATAAATGTTCGGTGTTTGTAATATGCGTTTTTATTATCAAATCGTCAAATTCACTTACCTGCGAGAGACACTCCCCATTGCCTTTGAAACTATTATTTGTTTCTTTATTTATTTTATTTCTTTAATATTACACGCCTCTGGATTGTTTAGTTGTACGTTTCTATCCCAAAGCAATTTAAAAACTGAATTGCTTAGAATATGTTAATGCAATAATAACATTACATAATATATGTTAATTATTATGTAATGATATGTTAATGCAATAATAACATTACATAATATATGTTAATTATTATGTAATGATATGTTAATGCAATAATAACATTACATAAATATTTAAAAACTGAATTGCTTAGAATATGTTAATGCAATAATAACATTACATAAATATTTAAAAACTGAATTGCTTAGAATATGTTAATGCAATAATAACATTACATAATATATGTTAATTATTATGTAATGATATGTTAATGCAATAATAACATTACATAAATATTTATAAACTGAATTGCTTAGAATATGTTAATGCAATAATAACATTACATAAATATTTAAAAACTGAATTGCTTAGAATATGTTAATGCAATAATAACATTACATAATATATGTTAATTATTATGTAATAATATGTTAATGCAATAATAACATTACATAATATATGTTATTATATATTAATGCAATAATAACATTACATAATATATGTTAATTATTATGTAATGATATGTTAATGCAATAATAACATTACATAATATATGTTAATTATTATGTAATGATATGTTAATGCAATAATAACATTACATAATATATGTTAATTATTATGTAATGATATGTTAATGCAATAATAACATTACATAAATATTTAAAAACTACACAATGGAAAAGCAAATCCTGTGTATATGACAAAGATATACCAAGGAAGGAAATTTGAAAATGTTCTTTGGCTGACTGAGAAATTTAGATCCTTTAAACTTAAAAAAGAAATCAAAATCCAAGTTTATATCCTATTATATAGCATTGATTCTCGAAGAAAACCAATTAAAAGTTGGTAGATAACCAATTTAGAAGAGTTATTGGTATTCAAAATATTTTGTAATGTAAATTAAGTTAGATTGCATTTGTATTGAAGTGCCTAAAAATTATTTTCGGACTTCATCATACTGTTCAAAATTTAGCAAGACATTCAAACAGTCTCCTTAACTCGACAGATGTTACACAAATCGAAATGGCGTTTCTTGATTTTAAAAAGGTTTCAGTAGTCAAGTTATTAGTAAAATCATAAGTAAAATCATAAGGTTGCGTGTAGATACCTACACGCAACCTTATGATTTTAGTAATAACTTTACTACTGATATTAAATTGCTTAAAAATGAATTATTTCATCAATATCTAAAGTTACTATTAATTAGAGCATTAAATTTGAAATATATATTAAGTTCTTGATTTTTTTTTTCTTTATTTTTCTTTTTAGGACATGTGCGAAATGAAGGATAGCTTGTAGATGCTTGAAAATTAATAGCATCCTTAGCTATTTTGTCCACATTCTCATTGCCTGCCACTCCACAATGGCTAGGCAACCATTGAAGAATAATATGATTACCTTTTATAGCAGATTTAATGTATGTTTTAAAAATATCTAGTATGAACGTTTAATGATTATTATTATAAATATCGTTTGTAAGGCCAACAAGGCTGCATTGCAATCTGTTAACAACGCCGCATTTTCAATAAGTAAATTTATTTCAACCCATGTAATTGCCTTGTATATGGTAAACAATTCAGCCTGCAAAATAGTAGCATCTGATGAAAATTTAAATTGTTTAAAACATATTTGGCTGGTATGTCAAATGCAGCTGAAGCAATACTTTCATTGGGGAAGTAAGCCCTATAAGTAAATATCTGTAAAACATTTTCATATTTATTATCAATGAAGGATTCAATTATAATATTTAAGACTTTTTGATCCATATCACTTTTGCCATTATATTAGGAATACTTCTTTAATACTTGGAGACTTTAAAGTCCAAATAGGATCTTTTGTATATAAATCACCATTATTTTTAAAATCTCAAATTTGACAAAAAAGTCTTTCTTTAATATACTAAGTGCAGAAAATTTGTAATTTTTTTCTGCATTCCTCCTCCTTATTAAAAATGTTCTTTATGTTTGAGCGGTAACCTTGTATAACCTCAATGAGCAAAACATTTGCTCTAATTTCAAAAATTTGCAGATTTGTTTATGCCAAAAGAGAAAGATATGAGATACATTTCAGTAAGCCCAAAGCAAGTCTAATAAATTTATTTTGCAAAATATTTATCTTGCTAAATTTATAGTGTCATTTCCACCAACGTTTTGTAAACGTTTATCCCATTTGAGTCTGGAGTTTAAGACTACTCCTAAATACTTATGCTGATCTGTATTAGGCAACAAGTTATGATTAAGGTAAACATTTAGTTGAGGAATAACAGCTTTAGTCCTAACAAAAGGCATGACTAATAACTTCTCTGCACATATCTTTAAGTGCCATTTATCACAGTATAAATGAATATGTTTGACTACCTCTTGAAATGTTTTTTTCCACATCTTTGCATTCTTTTTCTATTGCCCATAGGGTAGGGTCATCAGCATGAATTGAATAGTTAATATTTTTATTAATAGATTCAGGTAGATCATAAATTGGATATTGAAAAGTGTGGTGATAAAATACCACCCTATGAAATTCCACTTTTAAGCTTATTTGAGTAAACATTATCAAGTTTAACCTGATAGTTCTTATTAGTAAGGTAAAATTTGATAAGGGAGTACATGTATCTAGACATCCCTATTTGTATAAAAGAGCAGTAATCCATACTGAGTCATCTAGAACAAAAGAAATATCTCCTTTCTTGACAGAATTCAAAATATCCCGAAGTAGTGTGTAAAACATATCCTCTTTCTCATCAGAATTCTCTTGTTAGGGTGTAACAACAGATGACATTAAAGTCTTTAATTTTTGCTTCAAAATTACTGTAAGAAATCTTTCATTAAAGCAGTCATATCCTAAAAAAGCATGACTGCTGAGAAGCAAACTTACACCTTGGAGATGCTTTCCATCCTCGCTCCCTGAAAACAGAAATTTAAATTTTTTTTCAGTATCTGACATTTACCTGTCCATGTCTCTTGCAAGCCCAGAATATCTAGGTTATCACGTTGAAATTCCTATATGAGGACGACAAGAGAATAATCTCTATGCAACATTCTCATATTCCACATGACTGCGAAGAGCTGCTTTAAAAAAATTAGGTTTATTGAGAGAGGTAGGGCCAACAGTATCAAATAGCCTCCTAATAACAGGCACGGGCAAAGATCCGAACCCCCATTACTAAAGGCTGAAACCTCCAATACTGGCAGAACTTCAGACATTACCTTTATAAGAGACGTTGAAAGGTCCTTTCACGAATTGGAATCTAGATAGAAACTGACCTGCCTGAGACACATTACTTCAGGTTAGGATTGGCGATGCCCAACTAGTTAGTTGGTTCAGGTACCTGCGATGGTCTCTGATCGGGATTATCCACCAGCTGATATAAGATTTTCTGTGCCTTTGTTAACATAGGGCTGGCAATCCATAGGCAAGCAGAAAACACAGCCGTGGATTTTCCTTCAGCAGAGGTCCACCAGTGCAGTAACTCCAGGATCCGTAATCGACCTTAAAGCCATAAACCATCCAGTGGGTAAAAATGGTCAGCACAACTCTGTAAAGTCAGATACTCTTCATCAAGATGTTGCATAGAGATTATTCTCAGAAAAAAAGAAAAAGTGGCCATAGGTGACCAGATGAGTATGGCACACTAATATGGCAGCTCTCCTCTTCCATTGTTTTGCAGAAGAGAATGTCTTTTGAAAGGTATTAACACCCTGCACCACGAGAACGCGGTATCGGACATTATGTGCTGCGCTTAGCCGGCTCCGTGATCATCACCTGAGACTGGTACACTGCTTTCCTTCCTGTGTATGCCTAGCTACCATTTTACATAAATAAAAATATTTTTAAACCTAGAACAACAGCGATGTCACAGATCACATATACCAATTAAAGGAAATATTGAATCGTGTCAATTAAGCAATATTTTGGCAAGATTTTCTTTTTATTAAAGTGACAGAAAATTAGATTTAAGTTAATATTTTTATGCATAAAGTATAATGCATAAATTCTGTTTTATCGAAGTGTATTTTAAAGTTATAAACACATTTTATATAAAAAAAAGTATACCTATAAAGGTATGTCTTTATAACTTTAAACGATCCTTTTAAAACACTTTTACAGAAATGTTTTTTAGAATTGCATGCTAATGGACATCATCGCATGTCAGAGTGATAATCACCTGCCCGTTCCTCGTTAGAACTTCTACTAGTGTCTCAATCACGAGTTTATTCCCTGTCTGTTGGTTTCCGTTCATTTCCTTAACTTTCAAACTTGATTGTAGAAAAATAATGTTTTGTAGTTCCTGAAAACTTTTCGAAATAGATTTGATTATTTTTAGAAATTTCGAAAAGTATTTCATAAAGATTAAAACCAGATAAACTATAGGATACAATACTAGAATAGGACAAATAAACTATATCTGAAAAATTACAGGTTAGATGCATTTATATTATTTGCAACGTTAGATTTATTGGCGCTAATAAAAAAAACGAGACAAAATTTTCGAGAACTTGCTTACCTATAATATAGTAATAGATGAGAGCATTCTGGCCAACATCTCTGTCTTTGGCAACAACCTGTCCTACTGGGAAGTTGGACGGAAGATTTTCCTCAATAGTAAAAACATAAGGGTTAGTGGTCTGAAAAGGTAAAGAAATACTGATTTAAGATGTCAAAGCAGATAATATATTATGCATGCAATTCTGAAACAATCATATTAGAAAAATATTTACTTATCTGGAATTTTAAATAAAATCTATTTCTAGTATTTTTTTTTTACTTAAGTTACAGAACTTCGAATTTGAAGTATCAGTGATTCAATAAAGAATAATTCGTTTTATTCTGTAACTCATTTTACACGACTTCGTTTGATACAATATATCTGGTTCAACTACCAATATATGTGCATTAAAATCCTAAAATAAATATGGAAAAATCATTTAATCTCTTTAGAATCCTTTACAGCATTTCTCTTTTGCAACAATAGTTAATAAAAGGCATTTAATCCTCTGTCACACTGTATGTTTTAAACAAACGCTTCAAAATAAAATCAATGCTAAGAGCAGATAGCGAAGCGATATATTATGCATATTCTTCAAAAAAGAAACAACCCTACAACCAAAGATTAATATAAATTTCACATGACGATAATTAGTGCAAATTGCAACAATTATAATAAGGCGACAGACCCATAAAATTCATTCCCAAATGTGTAATTCAGATCAATCTTCTACAGGCTAAAATCTCCTTTGGAGATAATTATTAGCAAATGGAATCGCCACTACTGAAATGCGCCTGCGCACGTAACCATTTTCTGTGCACGAGCATCCTTTATACTCAGTACTTAGCCATTTCGGAAATAGTGCTCTCGCGCACTAAATGTTTTCCACGCACACTCTCTAAAATTAGAGGGGACATCGGGTTCATGCAGGTTAGTTTTACTGTAGAAAACCTGCATGATAGTCTCTCCACGAAAAACCTAAGTCCGGACATTAGAACAATATATCCCAGATTTTCACAGCTTCCCTTTGTTATTTTAATGTTTACATTTAATCCCTTTTTGAAAGTCAACTTTCTGGTCGGCTTTATCTCCATAACTTCGCTTTCCATAAGAAGGTCGGCAAACAGCCAACCTTCTTTTGGAAAGCGATTAGAAAAGCTTTCAGGAAAGACGATCAGTTTCTGGGATAAAAGATATTTTTGCTATCTGGGATAAAAGGTATTTTTGCTACAATATATATCTTACACTCCCTGAACAGAAGAAAGGTACTTTATCAATGCTAGATGCTTTTAAGAACTGACCTGAGAACGAGGGAATTCCGGGCTATTGTCGTCGACATCTTTCAGGATGACGGTGAGGAAGCGTAGAGTCTCGAAGGCGGTGGGAGAGCCGTTATCTCTTGCCGCCAGGACAAGCTGTAAGAGAAAATCGGGCGGTGATAAGAAAGAAACAAAAATGTCATTAACGAAAAAATTTTTGGAGATTATAAAACCAGAAAAAAACTATGATTTTTATCATTTGTATAGTCCTGAAATAAAGGCTGAACAATTTTATTGACTTTCAGTTATGTTGCTCAGCTTGGTCAGTTTTATTAATGCAATTAACAGATGAAATGCTCATTTCAGATAATGCAAAGCAAATGCCTCAATAAAATATTCCAAATATTTTAAGAACTACGTTATCAAGGAATAGAATTTTCTCAGTTGAATTCTAAATACCGCAGCCTGAAATGAGATCACCAGTTCTTGTACTTTAACTGTGTATTAATGGATATTTGTCACGTTATAAATCTTATTGATGAAATTGCATGATTATTGCATTACCAAAGAGCCTGGATTCAAATCACAGTGTAGCATATTATTCGAAGTGAAACCAAAGATCAGGATTGCAAAACACGTTGTTTATTATAAAAAATACCATGCTCATCAGTCATCGCACAGTAATTGAAGTTGTGTGTTCCCCAAATTTGGAATTCATTGCATAATCTAACAGTGAAATGAATAGAACTAACCTGATACTTGGGAACTTTCTCTCTGTCCAAAATGATCTTTGTCCTCAGTTCCCCAGTAAGGGTGTTGATGTGAAATTCGTCTGTTTCCTCCACGTTCGTATCCCCAACCTTCAGATAGTAAGACACTCTGCCATTCTCACCACGGTCTTTGTCCTCTGCTTCTACGGTCAGTACTAAGAAATTCGGGATGCTCTGATTCTAGAAGATCAGAATAATTCTATAATTAATAATTGTGGATGTTTGAAAACCACTTTTGCAACCATGAATTTAACGCAAGGATATTGGAAGTTTCATTTTATAAACTTTTTATCCTTCCTATTTCCGATAATGTTCACAATTTCTAGTGAAAGAGTTATCCGGGAAATAATAAGAGGGAAATATTATGAGCATGTACTGTATTACAATAAGAAAACAAGTAAATGGATCGTTATATCAAAACCTTTGTTCTTTTTAACAACTTGGAAATTTTACTTTTCTAAACGGAGGAGAGATAATGTGTTTTATTTAACAAAATGCACCAAGAAGGCTTAAAAATATTTCACAGTGTTATCATGGGAAATGATTTCGAAATGAACATTTGGTATGATTCTTCTAATCCTAAAAGAGCATCAGCAGGATTGCGATTGAAGATACAGAAAAGCACAATAAAAAATTGCATAATTTTGATTAATGCACTTTCGTTACTGCACTTCCTTTATGTCAACATAAATATATGTTCGCATTCACAGACCTTCTACTATGGCATATAAACTGACAGGCTCCTGTCAGACCTCTGTGGCAAGCAGCTGCTTGAGGGGGTATTTATTTTTATTATTTTTTTATATCAGGTTGAAGTAGTTTGAAAGTGCTTTACTAACTACCTTTGCTGATTTCAAGAGACTCCAGAGACAATGTATGAACTTCACATTAGTGAGGTATAGTGAAATATAGTTCTGACATTTGTGTTAAGTGAGTTCTAGAGCAAAGGAGACTTGAATAGCTAGATCAAGGTAGCAGATATGTTCGTGAGTGATATCAGGTCTGAATTGGTGAGGTCTGAGTTGTCCCTGTTTTTGTATACCGATTTTGCAATTTCCCACTGCAGTCTAGAGGAGCTTTTCCTATTTCGTAGAAGGCGTTTAATTGCATATTTTCCTTTGAGCATTTTAAACGTCTTAATATTTTGCGTTTTCCCTTCTTGAATTGACTTCTCTTTTAATCCTTTAGAAATAAATCGTTCTCTCCTTTCAACAGCACTGAGAATATTTTTGTGAAAATAATAGGAAACTTAAATGCGAATATATAAGCTGCAAAGAAAAAACTTATTGGAGTATATATAATAGTTTTCTATCTTTAGGAATACGTCTCATAATTTTAACCTTGCTTCAGAGCTAAGAAAATGAAAATGTTCATTTCGTCTAATGCATTAGCATGGGAACAAGAAGATCTTCAGCGTTGAAAGGATCAGACAATGTCACCAAATGATAATTAAATCATAAGGATCACTTTCGAATTGGAAAGGTTTAAATATAGTTCATAATTAATAGTATTTTTAATAAAAGTACTATTAATTATGTTAATTTAGAATTTTGGAAACTTAGAATGAATTCAAAAGAGAATAATCAATATCTCCGCATAAGTTACAAATTTATTTAATCACCTTCTTAATGTACAAAAGATACAGAATGACAGAATGAAAAAGATTAGAAATTAAAATAAGTGAATAATTTTGCAAATAACATAAAGGTAAATACAGTAGATGAGAAATGTGAAATATTAGGCAGAATAATAATATCACCTGTATAATTATTTACCTCACTTTCATTTTCCAATAGTTTTTACGATTCTTTACTTACCTCTGGAATGTCAACTGTTGCATTGGGCAGTGCAGGAACCATGAACTTCGGTTTGTCCTGATTCACCTCCACTACCCTTATGTGCACAATGGCTTCATCCAGGTTATTTCCTTCTCCTCCCATGTCCTGGGCTTGCACCCGCAGTTTGTAATTCTTCACGTTCTCTTCCAACATATTTTCGGGGAAGATAACACCGCTTTCAGGGTCTATTCTGAAGATACCTAAAAGACACGTTCAAACTAATCTTTACTAAACGTTTAACACAGAACGTATTATTTTGATATGTCTCTACGAACAATTATTATATGTCTTCCTATTACAATTCTCCACTCAGAGCCAATGATATAAACCAAAACTAATTTCATTTGAGTCATATCCTCTTTATCTTTAAATTGGTAGCGCATTGCATAGATCAGAGAATAAGACGATCAGATATAGGACGATCTTTAAGCGAAAATTAGTGGTAACTCGTATTAACTATACTTTTTAGCCTGCCACTATTCACAAATTAATAATTGCCAAATGCAGAACGCTGGGAGGCACTATGAAAAAGAGAAATTCTTTGTTTCAGTTTTAAGATCCCAATCTAAAGATGTAATTTACACTGAAATAAATGCGGTATAATGAAGAAACCAAAGGGTTTAACACTCCTTCGGGAATGTTTTAGTTTTAAAAAATATATAATTCGGAAATTTATTAGTAAAACCATTGGTGAAATTCTTCGCTATTGCTTATTTCTTAATCCAGTTTTTTTGTGTTTCCTATGTTATTTATTCCTAATCCAGATTTATTTTACCTAATATTTTATTTATTCCTAATCCAGGTTTTCTCTACATTTCCACAAACCATTAAAGATTGTTGCATCCCCTGAGTGTTCTTGCTTTTACGTGATCCCTAGTTTAGTGTTTTATATGATACTCCCGATAATTCATTTCGTTTTCCTAAATAGACTTTCTAATTCTGTACTTTTGAATTGTTTTAAGCAGTATGTCGTTCATGTAACGAATTAACAATACAGGGTCATTATAAAAGAATATCTGTAATTTAAAGCGCAGTATTTTATTAAATAATTCAGTAACAAAAATAATTGTGTGTGTGCAAAATGTCAAGAAATTGTCAAAGTTTCGCGTTGTGTTCAACAAACTTTAACCTAGATGCCATTGATGGTGTGATCTTCAACTTCCGTTTATATTCGTCTCAGCATCTGTCCTTCAATTTTTGCAATAGCTGCAGCGATTCTTTCCTGTAAATGCTGCAAAGTCTACATTTATACAGAATAAACGATGTTCTTAATGTATCCATCAAAGAAAAAGTTCAAGTGACCACAGTCGTAATGGAGACTTCTAAGGGGCCACAAGATAAATCCACCGCTACTCAATCAGCGCTTTGGAAATTTCACCTTTAAGACATTACATATGATAAGGAAAAATTATAAAGGAAAAGAACAAAATAAGAAGAAAATTTTGATGGTTTCTTCATATTTTGGGCATACGTTTCTATTTGTCACTGAATTACTTAATAGAATGCAACATTTTAAGATATGGGATTCAAAGCCGGTGTAATATCGTAAACCACCTAGTACAAAGGCAACAAGAAAATAAATGACCATACAATAACACTTATTACGCAAAAGATTGCTCTTATTTTATTGAAAATGCACTGTTCCCATTAACACACTATGCTATCATACCCCTGAAAGTTCGCGTACCACAGGTTCATAAAAATGATTTTTGTGATCGTACTAATGATGCCCGATGAAAATTTTCGCGACGATGGGGAATCTAAATTTTCTAAAACCGGAGATATATATCAGATAGTAAGATATATATAATGATACATTTATTGAATTCATTCTATTGAAAACTTTTTTAATAGTTCTAGCATATTGTAAGAAAAATGGTTTGTACACCCTTACCCATGCTCCGAATATGAAACAATGCCAACATTTCATTGTCAGTTACATTTAAGTGAAAATAATCGTTTGGAGCGATTATTTTAAAATATTTACTTAAATGAATAAATGAGTGGATTGATTTCGATCTAATTTTCACCTTTATCGTTTCCCGCTGTGATGGAATAGACGACTTTGGCATTTTCTCCTTCGTCTCGGTCAATGGCAGACACTTGCACCACTGGACTCGGTGGACTCGTCGGGATGTTGGCGACGATCGAGGCTTCGTACTCCTTCTGCGTGAACACCGGGGGATTGTCGTTCACATCCAACAGCGTCATGTAGATCTAAGGTGAGAAACAATTCGTTTCGTAAAAAACAAATACGAATGTCAATAGGACTTCAGAAATCGTATATTTGCTTCGGTGTATTTTTTGTGCGATTATTGTTGTGCCTTAATTTTTGTACGATAATTGTTGGTTGCTTACCAATTATTCATGCTAGAAGATCTGAAGAGAGTTATTTTTTAATTATAAGGCTTATTCAATAGTTGGTGATCAAACTCGCTACAAATAGAGTTCGAGAGTTGGTAGCGCCCTAGTCTGTAGTCTTTCCAGATTCTAGTCCCAAGTATCCTTGCACGGAGAATTTCTTTCTAAACTCTATTCTTACCTCGGCAGAAGAAGGGATTACTCCGTTGAGCAAGATTTTCGGTTTAGTGTTTTTTGGGATTGTGTAACAGCTACTGGTGATGTATGACATGAAGTTAACAGAAGAAGAAGGCTTGCTGTTGGGACTTTTAAGAATCTGTGGAGATTGTATAAAAATAGGCATCTACATCTGAGAGCTAAAACTAAGCTACATAATAAGAATAGTTTGGCCCTTTCTAAGATTTGCTTTGGTAGTGAAATTTGGATTTTTAGTAAAGCAACGGAAACCTGATACCTTTGATGCCAGATGCCTATGCAGTATCATGGGCATTCGACGGTCTGACTTGGTAAGCAATGACGAGGTCAGACGGAGTCATCAAATATCTTTGAGCAGCATTTAGTGAAGAGAGAAACTGATTTAGTTTGGCCATGTTACCACTATTCGTAACTGCAGATTAGCGAATAGTCATGAACAATGTGCATAAAGTCCTCAGAACAAGAGGAAGACTAAGGATGCAGTAACCACGCAAAGACCTTGTTAGTTAGTTAAAGTTGGCCTTCAGCAGGCACGTCCCTCGGGGGGGTTCCCCCCGAAAATCCGGTCGTCTTATACGAACTCTCAAACTTGTCTGTCTGCTTTGAAATCCATAACAGTTGTCTTTGTATAATTTTATTTTAGCCTCATAGTATATGTTCGACACTGCAAATAGATTTTAAAAACAGCTGTAAAATTATATTTCATACAGAATATGATTTCAATCTTTCCTGTCCTGTTGAATATTTCAATAATTAGGAAACTCTACTCAAGTCTTATTCTTCACCCCATCTCCCCGAAATTGCAACCCCTCCCGACCACAAGCTTAATTTATGAACCTCCCCTAAACAATTTCTCGGACGCTCCCGAAACTAAATTCTCGCCCCCCCCCCCCGCCTCCGCGACTAAATCCTGGACCTGCAACACCTACATAAATATACTTGTAATTCCGAAGGATGTATTTGGACTCCTAAATTTTAGAGTTTAGTTGGACTTCATAAGTTCATAACTGCTTTAGGGTTATGCATGCTTGGATTATTTACAATTATATACAGTGGCAATTGTTTTGCACACAATGGTCTAAAATGCCACGTCACAAGCACCTAAGACCAGAGCTGAACCGGCGAACTGGGATCTATGCCATCTATTACAATACATGATGGAAGTCTCCGTTCGAGTCGACGCAGCGTGTTCTTTAATGCGAACAGGATATAGCTCTCTTGAACAGGAAGTCACGTCTTAACATGCCTTGTGGTGGACATCAGTCTTTCCAGGATTATTGAGGTTCCCTTTCTCATCAAGGTTAACAGAGAAAATCTCAGTTCAGACACAGTGGGGGACTTGAATCTGTGAATATCAGGTTGTGAATCTGGCTATCTATCGACTCGATATAGCCACGGTTCCTCTGTGTAAGTAGGTAGGGTTGTTTTATCTCTGAGCGGCACTTTTTTTTGCACAAAAGGTCTAAATGGCCAGGTCACAAGGACTCCGAAGACTCAGAGAAGATTGAAGAAGAGGATCCACTGGAACAGCTGTTGGACGATGGATAGTAGCCTCCGTTCAAGGCCATCTAGCGTGTTCTTTAACGTGCACATCGTATGGTTCTCCCACACACGGGACCATGGCTTAAAGTCCCATCCCATGGACGGAAGCCTTTCCAAGCCCATCGATGTCCCCTACTGACCGTGGGCAGGGCGGAGAGCTTTATGGAGATAAATATCAAAGCTGGCCCAGCTGAGACTTGAATCTGGAAACTCAGATTACTAGCAAGGCGCGCTACTGACTACCCCCGCCCCCTTAGTAGGTAAATGTATATAAGTAAGTAAGTATGTAAGCTTGTTTAAATGAGTGAGTAAAGCAAAAATAAGTAATAATTTAATTTTTTACCGGCACTGAGATAGCTCTTCTAGTGGAAACGTCGCTGCCTTGGTCTGTTGCTACTACTTGTAAAGTTATTGATGGTGTGACCTCACGGTCAAGGGTTGCAGCTGCTGCCACTCGGATTATTCCCTGAAAAACAAAAATAGCGTATTAAATAAAATATCATATTAAAATATCAATATTTCATTGTTAATTATTCAGTTGTTAATTAGTGAGGGAATTTTGCACAGCAGTGTATGCTAGGACTTTTTAACCTTTAAAAGACCAGGGAAAACACCAAGGTTGGTTTAAGTGAACCACCTTAACACTTTCTCGAAAAGGTATTGATACATAATGGATGTAATGATAATGTTGTTGTTACCCATTCCAACGGAAACAATTCAGATAGCAGAATTAAATGCAATTTTCCTGGAATATTACACACATTTATTTCTTAAAAAATATACATAATAATAATTACGCACACAACTTGAATCTTATAGTGTTATTACTCAAGTTTACCTGTTATAACGAGCTTGACCGTTATTGAAAAATCAGGTTAAGTCTGGGGTTTAATTATTGAGGTGCGTGGAAGATCTTTTCGAATTTTGATCGGTGCCTAAACTTATTAGCCAAACATATCAGAATAATTACTATCTAAAAATATAGCCAAACTTGAAAAGTGAACAGTTTAAAACTTCGGCAAATTTTTATTTTTTGATTGCCAAACTTGAAAGAAATACCTTCTTGCAGGTAATTTAACTGTTAGGAGAAAAGAAAAAGAGAAGAAAAGAAACGATAAAAATCACAAAGAGCAGTTTGCCAAGGTCCAGTAGAGATCTGGGTAACACCACTACCGGACCTACCTAATCTACTAGAACCAGTCAGCCTTATGGGAAGGAGGTGATCTTTTTCGTCTTAGGACAAGAATTCCGAAACTTTAATCAAATTTGAGCCTTATTTAAAAAAGAAATTATCTGGAAATTATCTGGCAAACCATATTAAAATAAAATTATCTTGCTTGCCACATAGTAACTGTAGGAAAAGACGTGTAACATTAAAATAATACCTCTGAATCATAAATTCTAATTCGTAATTTATCAAAGAAAATTTAAGATTAGAATTAATACAATTATAAAATTTTGTATTAATGAAAATGGTGATACGACTCATGAATCGTTAGCTGAAAAAAATTAAGTTTCGCTATGAATGGGACTCGAACCCATGCCCGATATTCTGACCGTTGCAACGTCAGCAGCTAACTGTTTCTTTAGCAAATGTGACTTGCAAACAATAGATAAACATAAAATATCTACATGCTTCGCTGATGGCTCCATAATATTCTGTAGTCAGAACACCCAGCAGGTAACTGGGAGACGTGGGTACGAATTCCACTCACGGCGAAACTGAATTTTTTTAGCTAATTATTCATGAGCTCATATGTACAAGAGATATCTTGTGATACTCTAATATTGAATAACATTGAATTATGGATGATTAAGTTTAAGGCTACGTTTGCATTATATGGTGTCCTACAGTTTTTATATTACCTGATAGAAGAAGAATATGATAGGTGATTGCAAGTCACATTTCATAGCCATACAATCCATAATAGTGGCTGGCGAGTATTATAAAAATATACATAATATTAATAGTGGCTGGCGAGTAATCCATAATAGTGGCTGGCGAGTATTGGGAACCCCTAAGTTAACATCTTAATTTTTCTTAATATGGTTATAAATTTCTGGTTTATTTGCGATTTCTTCATGTACGAAATTTTGCATGTACGAATTATTTGCTGAAATACAGTGTTGAAGAGTCTCCTCCAGCATGAATTAGGACACTTCCATATTATGTGAATGGGAACCCACATTCAAAGCATTTTAAAACAGATTTTATATGGAAAAACTTCAATGGAAATAATTTGAATATTTTAGTCAATTTTATCCCAAGATCGATCTTAATTTTTAGATGATTATGGAAGCTGAAACATTAAACAGCAGCATTGTTGATAAAACAATTTACCTCCTAATTACCGCATAAATTTACCTCATAAAAATTTACCAATAATAAAACACAAATTATTACCTCTGCGCCGAACATTTACTGAAATGAATATAATTTTATAAGTTTGTGTAATGAGTCAGATTTCATCAAAGTTTCGTTGTCAATACTTTCCTTGAATAAAACTGCTTAAGACGAGTGTTACAACAGAATTTTCTATTACATATTCCGGCTTCAATAAGCCTTTAAATTTTAGAAGAGTACTGTTAAAAATCGCGGTTAAACTGAGGTTTGCAATTTTACTTACACCGATAATTTTCCAAATTAGTGAGCTTTGTTTGAATAATGGGTTTCGATTCACTTAACAAGAAGCGTTCACCTTCATGTTGAGGATGAGGGTGTGTATTAATTTAGGCTGTTTGCCAAATCGAAGGATCCATAAATTGAGTTTTTCATGTTTCCACTTAGAGTTTCAGTAGCAGAAACTACTCAATTATCTTTACTTTTTTTTATCGAATATATATTCTATTTTCTATCCCTTTCGATTTTACCATTCTGTGGAGACAAGCTTCAATCCTATCCGGGATTTAAAATATTAATAAATCAAGAACATTTATGGAGGATCGTATCACAATAATAGATTCATTCCGATAACTACTGGAGGTAAGAGAGGTTTCATGCATTGATCATACTTTTTCGCCAATCACCAATAAAGAGTTAAGAGCGGAAAGCCATTCCGATAGTAATTATTCTACATTTTATATATGTATTTTATATCTTTTACTTCATATAGAAACACATAACTTACACATTATATTCTCCAATCAATCATGCAAAGATCAAACAAATTTGGGAGAATACTTTACACAATTCGCAAAAGGAAATTAACTAAAACTGAAGACCATTCAAAATAACATATCTATATGCTATAATCACTGTCACCCAATTCATTTCGTGCTGTTTTCTCGCATGTTGTTTTCATGTCATCTAGCTTTCGATATTTGTGGCGGATTTATAATGGTAAAAAGATCCATGCTCCCCCCCTCCCCCTATTAAATCCACTCGCCAGTTTTAACAACCGGAACTGAGGTGAAGAAATAATAAGCATATACAGTGCACAGATGTTTTAAGAACGTTTTCTTAAAATGACCACTATAACAAAGGAGAAAGCATGTGGCATTATTTGGAGAGAGTATTTTCTTTAAGAAATTACGGGAATCGAGTTCTAGTTCTTTCTTGTCTACTTTCTATCAATCTATCTACAATCTGGATATATTCTATATGCAGAGAAGGAGTTATATTTCATTTCTATTTATTTTAATACAATTAAATTTTTATCCTGTGTGAAATTTCGTCAATATTACATGAAATTATATTATTAAAAATTTTTAAAATATGTGATTGAGGCTATATATTGGTATACATAAATTAGTGCACTTTCATTTGATGTTTACAATAGGAGTGCTCAAAATCATAATTTATAAGGAGTATAGGAATAAGAGTATTTATTATTGTGATTTTAAATAATCCTATGCCTGCTTTAATGAAACCTGCTAAAAAGGTTTAACAAATTTATTTAAAGTTGATTAAATTAAAATACAAATTCAAAACAAGGAAGAAATTTCTTCAAAATAATCACATTTGGACAAATAGAATTCTAGATTTTGCGAAGTATTGATGGCAAGAAATTTGGGGGGAAATACCAGGAGAAACTACTTCATTTTGATATTTGTTGATGAAAAGCGAAACAGATTGATTCCAAAATCAAATATAATTTTCTCAAAACTTCTTTAATAAATTACCAATAAAAATACTTTAAAATTTTCAGTTTAACAATTGTATTAGGAAATACTCTTTCAAAAAACTGCACTCTAAAATTCTGAAAATATATAAAAACTGAAGCAATCAGACAATAATAAGAAATTTGGTAGTAGCTTCTGATAAGACCATATAAAAATTGCTATTCTTTAAAAACTTGAAAGGGAAATGTTGTTTTACATCTATATATGACGAGTCAGTTATTAGAAGACCAGCTCACCTGCTGATTAACAGTAAAGTCTGGACTTCTTTCACCCAGGAGCGAATATCGAACCACACCAAAGTCTCCAGCATCAGCATCTGTTGCCATCACTTGGGTAACGATGGCGCTCTGAGGGGAATTCTCAGGCAAAGAAGCATGGTAAGATGTCTGAAAAAATAATATGGTGTATATGCACATTCAAAACATACACACTGAATTTAATTTTTATTTGAAACAGTTCTATTTCATTTTATTATCATAAAATTATTACTCATGGTGTTGTATCTGTAACTTATTTTGGTTGTAAACTGTAAAATGAATGACTTTGTGAATGAAGTGTTGCATCTCATACTTATCTAGATCTTTCACAATGGTCTACTAATGAAACCATTTAAACATTCATTTTTTCTGATTTTTCGATATATCGTTATTATCTAATTATGACTTATTTTGCTTAGAGAAAATTTCTTTACAAACTTTTACTTATAGAAATCTTGACTTTGGGATTTTTTTCCTCTTGCAGCATCCCCATCTCGGATGTCACAGGGATGCTGAACACTTTTCTTTGAAATTTTAAGAGCCAAAAAATGAGAAATATAGGTTTGGTTGAAACACCATAGCTTCATTCTGATAGCTAATGGAGGTAAGAAGGGTTTCGTGCATTTATCATTCTTTCTCTGTAATCATCAATAAAAAGTTAATAGCCGAAAGCCATTCCGATAGTAATTATTTTGCATTTCACCCTACTTTTCTTGCATATTGTTTTCATGCCATCTAGCTTTCGAGAAAAAACTGTATAATCAGTAAAAAGCAGTACAGGTATGCGCCGCATAACGTCCGACAGCATATCTGTGATCCCATAAGGTTATAATAGAGTTCAGAAATCTCGATCGGATAACGGGACGTAGCGGATGTAACCGGACATAGCGAAAGCAACAGCTTCCCACACGCAACACGTGTATCTCATGTCTCTTGTATACAGTACAGAGCGACTGCGATACCAGGCGTATAATGATACAGTACATATGTCTTGATATTCATAATAAACATGTTAGTGGCCTATGTATTTACTATATTGTACTTTCTATTGTTATTTTAATGTGAACTTTCCCTACTTACAAATAAAACGTTTGCCGTATAACAGTGTATGCTTCGAATCGTAGGGAGCAGCATCAAACCTCGTGAATCGCGCGTCTCTTAAGCGTTGTAGTGTTGTCTCTGTGTTATTTTCTTTCGAAAATACATCACCGTGAAGTGCATCATAGCTCCCAAAAGCAGCAAAACCAGATCTAGTGATTGCAGCAGCAAGAGACAAAGGGAAAGTATTGATTTGGAAGTGAAACAAAGGTTGCCTTACCAGTTAAGTACATTAGCTGAAATACAGTACTGTATGTGTATAGTATCTTGGCTATTTAGTCAATACAGATACATTACAGTATCCCATATAACTTTGCTAAGTATATAGTATGGTGTTCGTAAAACGTCCAAATCACATAACGTCCTATTTCACAGAACGCATCGTGGATGTTAAGCGAAGCATAGTTGTATAAAAATGTTACACAAAATGAAGAAATACGAGAAATAAAGAAATTTTATTGTACTGATTATTCAGTACGAATGATCATCCTAAATATAATCTCACGTTTACTCTGTTTCTCATTACACGAGTCTTTTATATAGATCACAAAGCCATTTCAGAAGTAACACGTCATGGTGAAGAGGAACGGAAAATATTTTCACACGTTTCTATTTACAAAACATTCATTATGTAACAGGAAATGAAGAAAAGAGAAAAGTTAACATGCTCACCCCTTTTCGACAAATCCTATCAATTCTCTATATTAATGTTATTTAAAGGGGTACTTAATGTTCGATGATGATAATCATCGAACATTAAAGTATCGCTTACCTCGTTGAAGACAGGATCATTGTCATTGATATTGATGACGTTAGCAGTTACTAAGGCAACCGCGGAGAGTTGAGGAACGCCCGTGTCGTAGGCAACCACCGTGAATTTCAGTTCGCGCACGGCCTCGTAGTCCACCCTGCTTTTGATGGTGATCACTCCTGCAAAGGAAACAACGAAGATATCTTTTGTCACCTGATCACTTGATCTTAATTTCAGTTAAGAACTTGGTAAGAAATAAAGAATCTTAAACGTTCAGAAATCTCATGTACAAAACGGAAATATAAAGTGTATAATATCTGTAAGAATGAAAATAGAGTTTGTGAATCACCCTCAACATGGCATCACAGCTTGGAGCCTCCGAGTTCTCCAATCCTGCCTGGTATGTCATAAAACAAAAATGGGGTTAAAGTGATTAACAAAGCACACAGAATGTTATCAACACCGCTTTGCTGGTTGCATTGTGCAGGCTTATCGTTCAGGTCTTTGCCACCTTCTCTAATGCGTTGACACAGTTCTCATAGGCTTAATTGTATTGACACACACATCACTAAAACATTTTTGAACGATTATGAATTTCTTTTGGCCTAATGTCTTCCAGAGGAAAAAGTTCAATAACACACCGTCAACACAACGACCATTGAAATGTACTGTCTGTGCTGCAACGCTACCTTCGTACAACTTTCAAGATCTGGCAGGAGTTTAAACTCCGTCCCATGGCCGAGTGGTTAGCGCGCTTGGCTACTGATCTAAGGGACCTGGGTTCGAGCCCCGAGTAAGGTATGGCTGTTTGTGTCGTTTTTCTGCTGAGGGCCTGCCATCCTCTCAGACCTTCTACTATGGCATATAAACTGACAGGCTCCTGTCAGACCTCTGTGGCAAGCAGCTGCTTGAGGGGGTATTTATTATTTTTATTTATTTATATCAGAGAAAAACAATTGAGGCAAAAACTTTGGGTAACCCTCATATATATACTATAATATTGTTACTAATTAAAATGGATGAGCACTGAGTGTGAGCCAAACCCAAGTAAATATTTTACAATGATAATTACAAAACAATGCAATTTATTACAAATGCATGGATGAAATTATTTATAAATAAACAAAATACTATCGTACATAAAGTAGTAATCTATTCCTACAGAACAGTTAAGACTAGCTCTGTCTATTCGATTAACGTTACCTCTTCATTTTTAATGTCAATGTCTCTTTTATATCTTTCACTTCAAGCCTAAACCGTTCTAAATTTCTTCGTTAATTCATTAGTAGGTTTTTCACTAATAAAACTAATTAACCTCCCGCGCACTCCCCATATAAAATACTTCTTCTTTTTTTACACTTATCGTGTACAGACTGTTTAACTATGTCCCCTTTCACATATCCACAAATTCAACATAACCATTCTATCTTTTTAAGTTCGGTTATTCATTCCAATTCGTTGGCTACGTAATTCTCACGCAGAAGAATACATGAGCGTTCATGACACGTTTATCATAAATTCACTGTAGAACGTTCATCTGTCGTAACAATATAAACTTTACTCAGGAAACACAGACAGAATTATTCTATACTTCCTTCTAATATTGATATTAAACTCGAATTGGAAACCTAGAGGTGCTATTTAATCTCTCTCTGATCTGTTCAGTGTGAGTTATGATGGAGACAAACTACTGTGCCGAGAATCCTCCGTTGAGGCTAACAATACGGTTGGAAACATTTCCAAGACTAATTTGGAATGCATGAAATAACAATTCGAAATTCGGAGAAATGATATCATTGTATTATTTATTATGCTTTCTACTCTCTATCGCTTGCATCAGTTGTGACTCATAGGAAAAGGCAGAAGAATGGGGAACCATCTAGAATGAGGAACACGGAAAGCTGCAGACTACCTCTTCCTACAATTAGAGATTATTTTAAAATCTACATAAAATATATTTCTAATTAATACCGGAAAACCATCGTCTGCCACGAATTCATTCATAATGCAAAATATTTTGAAGCTTCACGGGATATATGACAAAAAGTTTGCAAAGTTTTCTAAAAGAAATAAATATATATGCAAATTGAACAAACCGTTTATGGCGTTTACTTGCGTATACTCTTCACTAACGCCACCCCACGATAATGAAGGAGGAGCAGAAAAGGCAGATCCCTTCTCAACTGCAATTCTTCCTAACAAACATTTTGAATACTTTGCCTGCTTTATTTTCTTACCTATGATCATACAGTGTAGTTTTGTGTTTGGCTTAAGCAATCTACATCAGTAGTTAAATTGAATCCTTTAGGATTCAGAGCGCCTTTCCGTAATTAACTTATACCCTCACCACTGATTGGTCGTCTGGTTTAACAAGTCAGTGGATTACTAATAAAACATTTGAAAAGCTTTATTGCTCCGTAAGTATAGAAACCGATTCGTCTTGGGACTGCAGGTTTTTGGGATGACAGAAGTTCACATTGGAATGGAGATCAAGACGTGAATTCATTTTATGATTTTTGAGTTGTTGTTGGATTGTTTTTCCTCTGAGCGGCACTTTTTTGCACACAATGAGCTAAATGGCCAGATTACAAGGACCCCGAAGGCTCAGAGAAGGTTGGGGAAGTGAGACCCACTGGAAAAGCTGTTGCAGGACGGATGATAGACTCCCTTCAAGGCCATCCAGTGTGTGTTCTATAACGCGCACAGGGTATGGCTCTCCCTGGACCACTGCTAAATGCCCCATCCGACAGACGGCGACCTTTCCATGCCCATCGGTGTCCCTACTGACCGTGGGCAGGACGGGGAGTTTTGTAGAGATAAATCTCAACGCTGACCCAGCTGGGACTCGAACCTGGGAACTGCAGATTACGAGCCTGGCGCGCTACCGACTGAGTCACTCCTGCCCCTTATGTTTTTTGAATGCATGTTGAAATGAATTTGTTACAAAATAATTACTAATGCATTAATAAAATAAATAAGCATCCAGCATAAGCCGAAAATATTTTTCTGGATTCACAATGGCAATAATGTAATAAACAAACGAGGTATATTTGTCATCATCATCTTCAAGCAGCCGTGGGCTACGGAGGTTCAACCAGAAGGTGCAATTTAGTTCCCCAAACACATCTGTCCTGAGCTACAGCTGCTGCATTGGCTCACCGCATTCTAGGTCTCCCGCTCTTTCTGTGGTCTTTAGGCACACTGTTTAGCCTTCTATTCGCTAATCTATAGTTATGCCTACTGGCGACATCGCCAAACCAAAGGAGTCTCTCTCTGCACAATATGCTGCTTAAAGGAGGTTGCCGCCTCCTTTGCCTAACCTCGTCATTACTTACAAAATTGTGGGTGGCTCAGTCGGTAGCGCGCCAGGCTCGTAATCTGTAGTTCCCACGTTCGAGTCATAGCTGGGTCAGCGTTAAGATTTATCTCCGCAAAATTTCCCCGCCCTGCCCACGGTCAGTAGGGGACACCGATGGGCTTGGAAAGGCCGCCGTCCGTCGGATGGGACGTTGAGCCGTGGCCCCGTGTGCGGAGAGCCATACCCTGTGCACGTTAAAGAACACGCTGGATGGCCTTGACGGGAGGCTACCATCTGTCTCCCAACAGCTGCTCCAGTGGGTCCCCTCCCCCAACCTTCTCTGAGCCTTCAGGGTCCTTGTGGCCTGTCCATTTAGCCCATGGTGTGCAAAAAAGCGCCGCTCAGAGGTAAAACAATCCAATCCAATACTTACAAAATTGAATTTCGTAACGTCCAAGATACTGCGTAAACAACTATAATCAAAGGCATCACGTTTCCTTTATCCTGTTTACAAAGGGTTCATGTTTTACCACCATAACTAACCCTAGAAATAATCAAACTATGATAGAAACTAATTTTAGTCTGTAAGTGTATACTCCTATTTATCCACAATCTTCATAAAGTCTTAAAAGTCCGAGAAGCGATCTCCATTTTTATGTTTATCTCATGCCGCACATCACCAGTATATGTTACATGTGATAGGTCGCGGACCTATTGGTATTTGTAATTTCATTTTTTTTACTTTTGGGATCTGGCAACAAGACTCCGTCCCACTTTTGGAATAACTGCGGACGTTGTGTTTGCCCGGGGATGGCATCTGATTGGCCCCTAGTGTCGGAGAATTCCCAGGGTTGCCCGAGTTATTGCCTCGCTTCAGCCGGCGAAGGGATTCTGTACGGGGCGTGTTCGGTCTCCTGTCTTCTAAATAATTGTTTATTATTTCCGAGTGCACAACTGTAGTCCAGCGGAACTCCGTTTTCGTTATGGATAAATCTTCAATCAGGGTATAATCATTTTAATTCATATTAATCTGATTGTTGTCACTTTTTTAACATTTTGACTGTCACTTTATAATATTGAATTTATTTGAGTGGATCGGAAATATGATGACGTATTGTAATGTTAATTTATCCACCTTTTCAAGTTGGTGGATGAATTATGTTGATTTTGAAAATTTAAATAAATCTAAATCTTTTTTTTTTGTTATTGTTTAAACCAAATTTGCATTTGTCTATTATGAAATCCTCTGCTCATCACAGCTACAGTTAGTGAGTACATGACTGTGTATTACTAGCTTGTGGGTTGTTCCTGGTTCGAACTCGAATCTTCTGAGCCACTCTTTCAGAAGTATCTGTTAGAAAGTAAATTTTTCTTTGAAGTCAGATCGACAAGCAGATATATGTAGTTCTAGATGTGTTATAACTATGTATGGATAATTATTTTTTATAAACGCGGAATATAATTGTAGTTCATGTCCCATACCTTGAGGTGGAAAAGTTGCGGGTGACACATGTCTCCCAAGATAATTAAACTTTAATTAAATATCCAGGTGGAGCAAGAAATAAAATTATTTTGACTATTTTGCTGCAATCCATTTGTACCGTTCTCTTTTGAAGATATGCAGTGGGCGAATTGTCTTGAGTACTTCTGGAATGTTGTTATACCTTCTCGGTCCAATATAGCTGATAAATTATAAGAAAATATATAACAAAGAAACTGTCTTTATTTCGACTTGAAAATAATTCAGTTGCTAAAATAGCTGATATCGAACATGATGAAAGTGATCATTAGCTGACAAGAATCCTAAAGGTTAGAAAGAAGCGTCGTCATGGAAACATCAAACGAAAAATCAAATTATATTTTTTTAAAGAAGAAAACAGGTAATCTCGAAAAGAAAACGCTATTTTATTTTTATTCCAAGGAGGGAGGGGAGGTGTGACTAAACAAGGTTTCATCATTATTTCCAATTTTCAGAGTGAGAGTATGAATGATTTTCCCCTTTCTCCCTGCAAGCACCCAGTACCGCTCCTGCTAAATCAGTTGCATCTGTTACACAAAATGGCGAGTTATGACCGGATGTTACTTTTCAAGCTCATTTCAATCTCTCAGGTTTCAATGATTCCCAAAGGATTTGACTTCGTTTGCTCGCATATGTCATTAGTGATTACGAATGCCATGATTCTTAGAAACAAAAATGGCGGGATCTAACAGATTCTGTAGTTCTGCTGTTATGCTCCTGTCGAAACAAACTTGGGCGGAATCACTGGATGTTAATGACTAGGAGATTGATATTAACTATATTTTTATATAGTCATTGAAGTTGAAGTGTGCCATTTGATGCGTGCGTGGAATGGCCAGAATGCTTTCCTTACCTGAGGCTTTGTCGATGTCGAAGTATTGGTTTTCGGGCTCGATGACGTAAGCCGCGATGTTGGAGTCCGGATCTGTTGCAACCAGGGTGGCCACCACACTTCCCCCGGGTTGCTCTTCCATTACATTGATTGACAGCTCGGGTCGTTCTAGTGTCCAAGGGCGCGCAAAGGCTGGCGGGTAATCGTTCACGTCAACGATGGTGACGACGAGAGTTCCTGGAGAGAATAATAGAGGAAAAAAAATATTATTTATTTGTTTCGTAATATCAATAAATCTTTTTCGAATTTAAAATATCTCATAAACACGTTTTTTTAAATCGATTGTCTATATACTATTATTTCACTGCTTTTATCAATATTTTTGCTCTGGCTGTATGAACACAGTAATAAGTAAACAAAGTCTACGTAGTAACTTTCACTTTACAGAAGAATAAAATAATACCAAAAACCCTCAATGATTGTGAGAATCATTTGAAAAAGAAACTTAAAGCTTATGTCGCTATGGACCACTGACTTTACTGCTACGCAAATTTCGCACTCTTCAAATTAAAAAATAAATATCCCATACTATTTTATCTCGTTAAACGGAACTAATATTACAATAAAATATTTTTGATAAATTGTCCTTCTGGTAGTTTTATGTTACAAATTAATAAAATACTGACTTTGAAAAGCACAATGCGAAATAACAGCACCTAAAAGTAATCAGATGCTTAGAACAAAAAGATAATATAATGTCATCGACATTATCATCTTTGAAAATTTGTAATTTTTAACTACTTTTCTTTAGTTAATTATTTTTCTTTTGTACTTAAATTTTAGAATGATATCGAGAAGGAAGAAAATCGTAGCAGTGAAGGCAGTCACCGACTGCGACATAAAATTTCTTTTTGAATGACTTTCACAATCATTGCGAGTTTTGGTTTTATTTTATTCTTTTGTACTAGGAATCTTGTCAGGGATATCAAATATGTACAGTTTAGGGCATTCGATATTGTAGTGAAGTTCATCCTCCCTCTTAAATCCCCATAATTCATACTGGAGGGTGAGAATAATATATTGGATTATGGAAATGTTTGGGCACAATACGTTAGAATGGCTCCTTTGAGATGTTTATTATTTCATCAAAAGTTGATTTTCAAGTGAGAAACTTACCAGTGCCTGTCTGTTGAGGCGTGGCGCTAATATCCGTCACAAGGACTGTCATAGTAACGATGGCCGCCATATCTCTGTCCAGCCTTCGCGAGACACGAACATCACCGTTATTGGCATTCAATTTGAAGAAATTCTGGAAGTAAAATAAAAATTATAAATAACGTTCAAGGCAATAGATTTCTGGAAAATAAACTAAAAAAAAAACCTTAACTGAAAACAAAGAAATAAGCACAGAAAATATTCTTCAACAGTGCTTTCATGAGAGATTTAATTAAAAATGAGTTCCTTTGAAGGTGATTTTAGCTATTCATGCAGAAATATGCATTGTAAGAAAATGATAACATTTCTTTCAAAATGCTTTTTTCACCGAAAACTGATAACATATAGAAATGTCTTGGCAATAAAAAGAGAATGCGAATCGAAAAAAGGATAAAATTGGTGCTTTTCAGGAAATAATACTCACGCTTTCCGTAGGATGTGAAATTAAAATATTGTGACTAAATTGTGCAAAAAATCCTAAGGTTTTCATTTTGATTGAAGAAAATCTGCCTAACAATATTAAGGATGAGTCAAATGAATCCACGTCTCTTCGTGTGGAATTTTAATAATGGAAACCGAGGCGAGAAATACAGTATACGTATAGATGTACTTACAGGGTCGGATCTAGAAAAAAAAATAAAGGAGAGGGTCGAATTCCTTCGTTTTGGGGAGTGACAATGATCCTTCCTCCCTAGATTCGGCTCTGTATACTTATATTACTTTATTTATACAACCTACAAGCATTTCGGGAATTTGACGAGAATAATTGCCGAAAAAAATATCGTAGCAGAGTTTCGGTCTGTTCTGGATTAATAGTCGCTTGTGGGCTTAGATTGAAACGCACTTGCATGAGTTGTAAAGCTGTAATTTTAGCACAGTCAGTTCAGTTATGGAGCTGAAAAAATGTACTGATAATGAAGTAAAACAAGAGAGAAAACGAACGTTGAAGTTATGACAAAAATGGAAATTCAGCTCGAATTGTTACACAATCTTCATTTTATTTGCTTTGATGGCCCTATTTGGAACAGGGATTTAATTGAACTTATTTCAAGGAAAGAACAAAATTTATTGATGGGGATTTTTCTTTTTGGTAGCGATGGATTTCGAATCACATACTCAAAAAAGATCAATGGACTTCACACTTTAGATAATTGGAGCCAAATCTACGAAGGTTCTATGTTGTGTAAAATGACGAATTAGGCAAAGAAGCGATGAAGTTCTTTTTGTGCTTCATCTTGAGCAGCGAAATATTGCATTGGTGTGCGAATGGCTGAATCAGAATGAGAGGTTAAGAATTTCTATGCTTGAAAATGTGGTTTTCGGTAAGAAAGCTCCGGAATTTTTTGCCTAGATGCATACTTTTGAACTGGCGAATTGTGCACTCTAGAATAATTACGTTAGCCATTTTACTTGATGTCTATGACTGTATCTCAGCCACAGCAAAATGGATTCAATTTGATTTATGGTCAGTACTTTCGATTTTATCATTCTTCAAATAACCTAATAAAATATACGATATTTAAACAAAAAAATAAGATAATATCTTCAGGAAAAACTGAAATTGGATGCATTGACAGCCATGTTGCGCCATTCTCTGAAAGAGCATATTCCCAAGAAATGAAGTGGATCACAATGCAGGGTCAAGAAAAATTTTTGTTAAAAGCATTATTACTACTGCAAATTGCGTACTAAATGGATTCCTTAAAACCTAATGATTGATTAGTCGTAATGAAGTGAGAATATTAAAGTGATTATAAACTCTATCTCGGTTTTATCTGATATAAAGTTTAATATTTAAATTTAAGCATTTAAGGGTAGCAAGGAGGAAACACGTGCGAGAAATTCGGCATTAAGGAAGTATTCAGCAGGTTACAAGGGATGGGAAGGGGAGGGAATTGTTAATTAACACTCCAAACGATGACTTATAAAAATGGGGAGAACAATGGTAGGAAGTTCGAAATCAGGTTCTATTATAGATAGGAATTCGATTTTTGAAACACTTCAGGGTAGCACAGAGAAAAACTCGCATATTAAATTTGGGGCTCGAGAATTTGGGAAAATGTACTGGATCCCAATGTTAAAATAGACAACAACGTTTTAACGGTTAACAGAGACCCAACGTTAATTTCTGAGGGCATTATCACGAGAAACACCGTTTCAGACTAAATTTTATGTATAAAAAACCATTCCTGGATTCGGACGTGTAAACATTTTTGAAAATCTGAAAACAGCTGCTCAACCTACGCATAATTGTGAAACGATTAGTGTAAAATCCTTCGATCCAGCAATGATAGTTTCCGAGGTGTCTCGTTAGAATGGATTGGATCTTACATATTAATGGATTGGATCTTACATATTAATACATACTTATACAATATATGCATAAAAAGTCAAGAGTTTTTATAATATGGGCAATTTTACAAAGTTCATTATTACAAATTTGCAACACATTAACAATCACGGAATGGCATCACATAAGAGAATTAGCTCTGAACCTATCAAATACCGTTAGTATTTCAAAATATTTCTTTTTCGTTAACGAGTGAGCTGATATTTCTTAATACCAACGCAAAGAATTGAGTAAATCATCTTACTTTGTAACTTTTGACATCTTCAGGGACTTGTCTGCCATCCTTGTCAATGGCTGAGATTGGCTCTGCGATGGCGAACTTGAGAGAGTCAGGCCCACTCACATCCGGATCGGTGGCCTCCAAACGGTAGAAGACGTGATCCGCATCCTCTCCTACAAAAACACCGAACACATTAAAACTGAGAATGTTCTCCTGCAAAGCACTAGACACATTAAAACGGAGAATGTTCCTCTCCGAGATTCTGAAAAGTTACACTTAAGTATAATCTAAATAAAGTATTCTTAAGTGCGACTGAAGTTCTTGTAAAGTACTAAAAGAACCACTATCAAGAAAAAATATATAATTGATTATTTTAATATTTTTGCAGTAAAATATTATTTATATTAATTTATTACGAAAGGAAGTTTAATTTTTAAGGAAGATTTCGCTCTGAATACGTCGATCAGTTTTAGAGGAAAAATTGTCGTGAGCCTGGTGGAATGCGAAACCACGACTTCCTGATAACATGTCAGGTGCCCTGAACCACTGGGGTAACTGCCACCAATTAAGATCTCCTCTAAGTGATACTATGAACTTTCTACCAGCTGTACACAACATTGCAAGAACACATACAGTACAAGACTATTTTTCTCTAAAATTTATCGAAGTTTTCAGAGGGATATTTTTCTTCATAGTTAAATAAGTACGTCGAAAAATTTCTTCATTTTAATAAAGCAATATTTTTATTTATACTTTTAAAAATAAAATTATGAATTTCTCTTTGCTACATTTTGCATTTAGGCATCTTTAGTTGTATTATGATATTTGTTTGATTGCTGATTTCGCAACTGCTCTCATTAAATGAATGGCTCCACCTAAATATTTCTGGTTTGAAACATTGTTTTGACTTTTTTAATTTTGATTGCAAGCCACTTGTGCACAAAATCTCCGTTCCAAACCATAGGGTCTGTCGACGCCCATGGTTTAAGAGGTTTTGTACACATCATTCCTTACGAAAGCTGACATTAAACAGTCGAGGGACATCAGATCTGGGTTTTGGTGATCAGTAATTGGTGAAAGGGGAAACACACTTCAAAGAAAACACGCGAGGAATTTATTTATCCGTTGGATATGTGTAACTCTGAACCTAATAAAAAGAACTCCAGAACTCTCTGCCAGAACTCGAAATATGTGCATAGAAATTTAATAATGAAAAAAAAAAGGAATACATAAGAGGTTTTGTATTCCGTTTTCATTTGCTAATTGCACTATTCACAGAAAATGATCTGTGACAGAATTTTGAATTTTTAGAATACGTGAATCATTTTTTTGTCGTTTATGGGTTTGAAAATGTGAAGCTTTTCTTCGTAAATGTGTTGATGAAAACGATAAACGAATCGGCTGTTGATTTGTCAGGCTATTAATAGATGTTAATCACAACCAAATTAAGAAACAAAAGTCGGAAGTTTGAACCAATCGTCAATAAAAGGATCAGCTTGTCGGGGCGACTAAATATTTAAAAGAAGAAGACCGAAGTTAGTTAATTAGTATAAGCCAAATCAGAAGAATAAATTAAGAAAACTGTGTAGCTCTCTTTTCCCGAAGTTTTCTTTCCCCCGAATAACTTTCGAAGGCCTTTGCTGCATCGAGTCCACCGTCGACCTGATCCTCGGTCGATCGCTGCCGAGCAATGCGTTGCCTTAGAAAAATCGGTCTCCACGCTTCACCTCATCTGGCCTGGTCAGCCTGCCGATAATACAGCTGAAAGAAGAGGAAACACCCACCACACACAATAGAGGTTATCTTTTCACTTTTCCTGCTTCAGCATCCAATTGCTTTAATGGCAGTATATTTAGCCAACAGCAGAGTTTACGCATTAGAAGGCATTTCCTTGCTCCTAGACAATCAAAATAGATTAGCAATAAAATTGACGATATACTACGTAGATGGATCCAGAAGCATTGTCTTTTCACCATTAGGAAGACATCAAGTACATATGCATTGGCAACTCGGAGCATCGAATGCATTCGTTTCCGCTGTGTAATTCTGAAGGGAAAAAGCTGCAGTAAATTAAAGGAAAAGGACAAACGGAAGAGAGTACCGGGTGAATCTAAATTATTCTTTTTGCAAAGTACATCGACAATTGATTCATTTTGTATTCAGGTTACAATTTGAAGGAGACATCTGCATTTCATGCTCCAGTGATATTTCCCAAATGACTCTGAAGTGAAGTCACTGGAGGAACAGAGTATTCTTATAATTCGTTCAGAATTGAGAAATCATTGAGAACTTTATTCTAAGCGATTTCACCAAGGATTGAAACCTTCCACTTCTAAGAAGGGTTGTTCCATTTTTTGAGGGGATGGGAGACGGGAGCAGTTTTCTTAAGGGAGTAGAAAGAAAGCTGCAAATGACTATATGAACTTTACTTAACTAAGTACAGTAGTTGCTAACTATATGAGACAGGGAGGGAGGAAATCATCATCTCCATCCAAGTTACATATATATCCTAAAATACCCATTTCTCTGCAGGCTCGTAATCTGTAGTTCCCAGGTTCGAGTCCCAGCTGGGTCAGCGTTGAGATTTATCTCCGGAAAATTCCCCGCCCTGCCCACGGTCAGAAGGGGACACCGATGGGCTTGGAAAGGCCGCCGTCCGTCGGATGGGACGTTAATCCGTGGCCCCGTGTGCGGGAGAGCCATACCCTGTGCACGTTAAAGAACACGCTGGATGGCCTTGACGGGAGGCTACCATCTGTCTCCCAACAGCTGTTCCAGTGGGTCCCCTCCCCCAGCTTTCTCTGAGTCTTCGGGGTCCATGTGACCTGGCCATTTAGCACATGGTGTGCAAAAAAATGCCGCTCAGAGGTAAAACAACCCAACCCAACAACCCATTTCTCTGAAGACAACAATTTATTTGCTCCTTTAATTCTCTGGTCAAAGACTAGATTATCAAGTTTTTTCAATCTTCCGTTTCATCTTGAAATGCGCCAACGTCTCAGTAGTCAGCGAATTAAAACGCTTGTCTTTTTTTAAACTTTCATTTTCGGGAAAAAAAACACACTAATCATTCCTAAAAACTTCTGAAAATAATTATTGCCGACGTAGTGTGAATCGAACTTGCAACTCTCTAGACACATGCCTGAGCGTTTTAACCGTTAAACCATGCGTTAGGTAACAAAAACGTTCCACAAAATGTCCTATAAATCTTTCACTGAGATGTGTCGGAGCTAGTGCCATCTATATTGCAGGAGAGGCAACTTTTCCAATTGTTGCTAATGATTCTGTGAATTAATGTAATCTGTATATTTACTGTGGATGGATTTTTAATAATAAACGCTTAAGCGTGATTGACTTTCTCATTAACATCCAAATCATTAAGAACAATTAAAAAAGTGTCTCTCCTGAAGTATTAGATGGCGCAAGGTCCGCCACATCTCAGTGAAAGATTTATAGGTCTTATTCTGGAATTCTTTGCTGCCTGAAGCATGGTTTAATAGGTAGAACGCTCTAGCATGTATCTAGAGAGTTGCGTGTTCGGTTCCTCCAGCAACAATATTTTTCCAAAAGTTTTTAACTGTTGTTCAAGTCTATTTCTACTGGTAATATGTGAATTTACTCTGGACTTCTTATTCCATCTTCAAAGCATGAATTAGAATATAGGCACGAGAGAAATTCCCTCATCTCTTTTAAGTGGAGCAATTTCATTACCATCCTGACTACATCACAAAATCTTGTGTTTAACTAATATTTTGTGAAGAATTAATAACTTCGAAAGACAAAATCGAGCAATTTAATGATAAACACTTAATCTTGAAATGAAGATGAACAAAGTGCTGACCTTCAGATACTTGGGTGCGTTGCGTGGAAGGAGTGAAATAGGGGGCTTTGTCATTGTTGTTCAGGATCTGGACAGTCAAAGTAGTTGTTCCTGTGTGAATGGGGCTGCCACTATCCACAGCAACAATCTGTCGGAAGAGATTATTAAAATTTATTTCAATTTTCTAAGAAAACAATTGCAATCTATATTATAACTACACTGCCTCTCGCAATAAAATGAGACAAACAGATCATAGGTGGTCATTTGGAATTCTTAGCAACGCGTTATATTTATATTAATTTATTATACGACCTTTCTAGTTCTTTATTGATGAACTTGTTGGACCCAGTATATTTATTTCGCATAATTTGAACTATGTATTATCCCCGTCTGGTATAAAATCTACTGAAATATGCCATTGTTCTTTACTCAACAAAATTTAAATGAAACTGAAAGAAGGAAATTACGTTTATTTTGCAGATTTCTCAATCTGTTGATTCAGTTGAAAGTTCATGAAATCATTTTCTTGTACGTTGATATCAAATGCGAATATTATCTTAAGCGTGTGAACCCACGACCTCTTATGACATATCATGAGTGCACGGACATTGTGCCCCAGGCTCGTAATCTGCAGTCCTCAGGTTCTTGTTGCTGCGTTGAGATTAATCTCCGGTAACCTCCCACATTGCCCTCTAGTGAGAAAGAAGACACCGATGGACTTGGAAAGGCTGTTTCAGTTGGATGGGACGTTAAGGCTTTGCTCCTTGTGCAGGAAAATTATACCCTCTATACGCTAAAACTCACACTGGATGACCTTGACGGGAAGCTACCATTTGTCTCCTAAGAACTGTCCAGTTGGTCTCCTTCGCCCAACTTTCTCTTAACACGTTGGGTTCTTGTAACCTGGCGCATTGTGCGCAAAACAGTCGCTCAGAGCATTGATTTTTTTGCCCATTGGAGACACCATTACCCCCACTCCCATGATCCCAATATTCAATAAAATTTGAAATATATGAAACTACCCAGTGATGTTATTGAGGACGAAAACGTATTATTTTGCTTCTAAACAGGTTTTTACTTTATTTCAAAGAAATTATGTGACATGTCGTCAAGAGATCAAGGGTTCACATCACATTCTGCTCAAGGGAACTTCTCATCTAAATTTGAAATCATTGTAGAGAGTGATTTCATATGAGAATTAAAAGAGGGAAATCCTACTAAAATTTAAACCTCTCCTCTACTTAGCAACACTACTTAAATCTAGGGCGGATCTCCACCCCTCCTATTCACCCCTCACTCCCTTACCCTTTGGGTAATATATTTCTTTTTATAAGGATCTTCACTTTTTGTAACCTTACCTTTGTAAATGAATATTACTATAGTATTAGCAAATTATTAGTGCAAATAAAAGCAAGAGACGTCTCTTGTTAGATAATGGAAATGTAATGACTAATTTTTAAAATAAGTAGAGCTTTTTAGAGTTACCTAACACCACTTCGGAACTTTCCCCCCCACCCACTCTCCCACATAACGTAACGGAATCATTCACACACCTTCAAAAGTCGGAACCACCACCAAAAGCTTCAAGGTGTTAGGTAATTTATAGACAACCGTATTGTGTTAACGAGTACTCAGGAATACTAAATATTAGGTTACTGAGTACCATAATATCTAGTGAATATTGCCAACATTTAATTATAAATGATTCAGTAAATATTCATATAAAAATGTCGTATAAATGAAATACTTTTGTAGAAAAAATGACCATTTTTAGTCATTAATATCATAACCCTGACAAAAAAATGCATGTCATGGGGCAAATGCATGTTGTTAATTATCATATTTAATCCAGTTTCTTTATCTAGGCAAAAATAAATTTTCGATATTATTTAGGCAATGTAGTTTATTAATAAATATTTTTATAGGTGACTAAAACATTTTTGAGAATTGTTAAACTATTCCACGCACATAAAAGCAAAATTATTTCAACAGCTATTGGAATTCTTTCTCTGCATCCATACCTCTATGTTGTATTCCTTTCTCCTGTCATAATCCAACTTCATGTCCGCACCGACTGTAATGATTCCAGTTGTACTGTTGATGGAGAAGTCGTCGAATCCTCCTTTCTGTATTCTGTAAGAGATGAGGGCGTTCACTCCCGTGTCAGCATCACTGGCTGACACTTGGTCCACAATCGTACCTATTTTTCCAAATGGAATGGGGGGGAAATAAACTTCTTTAAAATTGAGTCATCAAACAGAAAGAATATTAAATTTTATCATTGAGTTTTGCACTTTATAATAGTTCAAATCAATCCAATCAAACTCAAGCACAAATACATACGGTGAACACACACAGACCAGCGATGTTTAACGTGTCTTTGCCCATAAGTTAATTAAGCAGATTGTAGCAGGCGATTCGTCTTTTCTTTCCCAAGTGCAGAGGCGTAGCGAAGGCCTTTAGTTGGGGAAGGAGAGAACGAAATTTTTCCAACTCGAAAATTAAATTTGGCCAACTGAGAAAATGTTATTTACATCCTATCATTAACGTACCCAGAATAACATTCATTGGGGGAGGAGAAGTTGACAGCTTCTATTGATTTCGAATTTAGCCATGTGACTCGATTCCTATTTCATTTCCTTACCCTTCGATTTTTACCAACTCCACAAGATTATGTCACGTTTTCTAGATTATACCATCTATACTACATTTCACAACATCAAACCAATTTCTTACAACCCAACTTTATTTTATCATATAGCTAAAAATTTTGCAAAGTGTTCAACGTTATTGAAATTCTCCGTACATTCACAAATCCAATCCCAATTTTCATAACTGACCTTTAATTTACCAAGTTGCTTCGAATTTTGACAACTGCACTAGATTTGGCCAAGTTTTCTCGATTGCGCCAACTGTAATTTCACAAAACCAATTCCATTTCACCTTTCTTCATATTACTTTTGGTGTTGACATTTGTCGATTTTGTCAAGTTTTCTCGATTATACAACTATTCTTAATTTCACAAAACCACTCCCCTTTTTGTTACCTATCTTCCTATTGCTTTTGGCTTTGAAATTTGTCTGTTGGTTGGTTTGTGATTTTGACAGAACGTTGTTCCACCATATCTATAGAACGCGATGGAGAAACTTAATGATTTATGTGGAAATGAAAGCTTGTGACGCAGGGAGTGTCATAGGCTATAAAAAAAATTGACCCCCGTGATTTCTTCCTCCTAAAAAAGGAGAAATGTGAAAACTATTCTTAAGCTATATCTCCAGAACGCGAAGGCCGAAAGTAACAAGCGAGGAATGTTGTAGGCTACGAAAATTTAACACCCCGTGCTTTCTTCCCCCCTAAAAAAGGGGACAGTGTGAAAATGATTGTTCCCGTATATCTCCTGAACGCGAGTGTGGAAAGTAACGAGCTATGTGTCGAATGAAAGCTTGTGACGCGGGGAGTACCGTATTCTATAAAAATGACCTCCTATGCTCACTCCCCCCCCTAAAAAATCGGAAATAATCGTTCTGCCATATCATCGGAACAACAGGGCCTACAGTTACGAGTTAGGTGTCAAATGAAAGCTCGTATAATGACGGTCATAAACTATTTGGTATTTCGCCCCCATTTTTCATCCGTGATAAAATGTGGGGGGCCGTTTTTTGCGGGGAAGTCGTATCTCAAATTAAAGCTTGTGATGCCACCAATGTCGTGGTCTACCCCAAACGTGACTCCAAAGGAAGGGTAAATCTGTTCGATGTTTATGGGTCGCATATCAAAGATCTGGAAGGTAGGGGTTTTTAGTTACAACAAAAAAAATGAATTAAAAATAAATAAAAAAAACTCTCTTCCTATAGTTCCCTAAAAAGTAGAAAATAATCCTATCGGTGGTTCAATCGGTCAATTAGTTTGTATTTACTTCAAAGGAAGATAGGACACCGGTTTACCTACTCGACAAGATTGCCGACGCCCTATCTTCCTTTGAAGTGAATACGAACACATTACTGATTGCACCATCGATATGTTTTAGGATTATTTTCTACTTTTAGGGCACTACAGGAAGACAGGTATTTTTTAATATTTTTAATTTATACTTTTTCACAACTCACCTGCATTTACCCAGGTGGCTTCAAATTTTGCCAAGGAAAATATGAAAACAATTCTTCCGCTATATCTCCAGAACGGTAGTTGCGAAAGTAGCAAGCTATACATCAAATGAAAGCTTCTGATGCGGGGTTGACATCTCGTGTTTTCTTCCCTCCGGAAAAAGGGGGAAAATGTGAAAATGAGTGTTCCCCTATATCTCCTGAACGCGAGTGCAGAAAGTAACGAGCTGTGTATCAAATGAAAGCTTGTGATGCGGTGAGTGACATAGGCTATAAAAAATTAACCCCGATGCATTCTTCGTCCCTAAAAATGGAAACCGTGAAAGTTGTTGTACTATACCTTGCGAATGCGAGGGCCTACAGTTACGAGTTAGGTGTCGTAAACAATTACGAATTTTGCTCCCACTATTCCCCTGAAGAAAAAAAATGGAGTACGGATTTTTCCGGGGTTCGAATTTAACGAGAGAATTTAACAAATTAAAGTTTGTGACGTCACCATGGGCTAGCTTAAACATGACTCCAAAAGGGAGAAAAAATGTATTCGACGTTTATGAGCCATAAAACAAATGAAAGTTTTTGAAGGTAGGTGTTTTTAATGACAAAAAATGTCAATAAATTAAAAAAAATGAAAAATACCGATCTTCCTAAATTGTCCTAAAAAGTAGAAAATAAACCTAAATCATATCGATGATGCAATCAGTCACTGAGTTCGCATTCACCTCAAAGGAAGATAAGTCGCCGATTTATCTACTCAACAAGATTGCCGGCGCCCTGTATTCCTTTGAAGTGAATATGAATTCAGTGACTGATCTACCATCTATTTATTTTCTGCTTTTAGAGACAAACAGGAAGACAGGTATTTTTTTTTAATTTTTTATTTACAACTCAACTGTATATCACCAAGTGGCTTCGAATTTTTCCAACTGCCCAAAATTTTGCCAAGTTGCCTCGATTTTGCCATCTCCTAGATTTTGCCAACTGGCCGTAATTTTACAGAAAAAAAATCCAAATTTTTGCATCTTCCCTGAATTTGCCAAATCATTTAGAATTTTATCAACTCTTTTTAATTGCACAAAAAAAGTTAAATTTTCACAACTCGCTTATATTTTACCAAATGACTTTGAATGTTGCCAATTCCCCTAGATTTTGTCAACTTGCCATAATTTTACAGAACAAAAAAATCCCAATTTTCACCTCTCACCAGAATTTTTTAAAGTCAGTCCGAATTATGCCAACTCCCTAAGATTTTGCCAACTTACCTGTATTTCATAAAGTGGCTTAGAATTTTGGCAACTACATTAGATTTTGCCAAATTGTCCCGATTTTGCAATCTTACCTGTATTTCATAAAGTGGCTTAGAATTTTGGCAACTGCATTAGATTTTGCTAACTCCTCTTAATTTTACCAAAAAAATCAAAATTTTCATAACTCACCTGAATTTTACAAAGTCGCTATGAATTTTGTCAATTTCGATTTACTTTGGGGGAGTTTCCCCCATCTCCCCATAGCAACGCCCCTTCCCCATCTATGTGAGCTTTTAACTTTGAGTACGTTTGCTACTAATTAAGTCAGGATGGCACTACTCGTTTGGTTAAAACACTGGACTCATATGTATATTGTACATAGATATCTATATTTATTTTACACCTGAAGCAATACTATAAAATAATATACTATAAAATATATGCATAATCATATATTTATTTACAAACTAAAGCTATTTCCGCTCGGCCTAACCGATCGAATTCCTACACAGATATAAAATTACTTAAAATGTTATTTGTTGAAAATATTTAAACAATTTTTCTATTATTTTAGTATAAGTGCACCAAAGTAAATTTTGCTCACGTAAATCAAATATAAGCATGAACATTATATTTTTCTTCGGTTCAAAATTTCAGAGCTATAGGTTTTATTATATCTTCATATCTTCATATATTACTGTCGATATATTTTAGATATTTGCTACTAACGCTTCAGGGCTCAAAGTTTGGAGCTCGACCTTACACAGACCAGAAAGATAACACAAATTCTAAATGAATCGTAAAACATACAGAAAAGTGTGGCGCTAAACATTAATATAATTAAAATTGTTTCAAGACGAAATAAAACTAGCATTTTTGTTTGAAATTAAAAAGATAAGAAATAATCCGTAGAAACTGAAAATTTTTGAATCGCATCATTATAAACGGTAATGGGTGATTAATTCATTCATTTGGGAGGATTCATTGAGGGAGATTCAACTATCACTAGAAAAAAGAGTAAAAAGTTTAAAATTATACATTGATTTTAATTCTAAGCACTGATTAAAAGTTTAAAACATAATTAAATTTTTTTAGATAATTATAAGAGAAATTGTAAATTGAAATTGTGATTGAGCCCAAGTCTGAAGACGAATTTACCATTTCAGGTCTGAGTCCTGTCGGGCTCAGGCTCGCCCTCTAACTTATCGCTCACACTTTATTTATATGATGCTAAAAATAAGTTACCTCTGAGTCTGGGTTGCATATGTTTTAAGAGCATTTCGAGAAACATAATAACAATGCTCATAGAAGAAACCAGTGTGTCGATTTAGAGGTTGACTTTTATTTCTAGATATTTTTCACATATAATTTTATTTATATTATTGTTCAGCGCCACACTTTTCTGTTTGTGTATGTATATATGTTTTACGATATACTAGAATTTGTCTAATGTTTATGGTCTGTGTAAAATCAAGCTCCAGTTGAGTGTTGCAACATTTTTGTCTTGTTCATTTTTCGCTTTCTGTTGACCTCAATTTCTTGATGTTTTCTCACGTCAGTTTTTCGTAGATTGGAGCACTTCTGATGCTATTGCTAGTTAGGCCTTGATAGAAATATTCAAATTCACTCGATCTAAGAAAAAAATATTCTAGCAATGAAGTCAAATCTGACTTTTTTATAAGTTACTTAAATATACTTAGGTGGAGGGTATACAGTGTTTTTGGAAGATTTAATAATGGCATACTTAATTTATTTATTTTTAAGACAAATTTGTTTTGCGTAATGTTCTAAATGAGGCAGGTTTCTTCTGTGTGTAAAATCTACATTTGTCGATAACTTTAGAGTTGATATAAGCAAGAAATTTATCGGATGCGCACCTGGAGGAGATGATTCTGGCACCTTGGCAACATAAGATGTCTTCTGGAAGATGGGACTGTTGTTGTTGGCATCCTGAGAGGGAAAGGTAGCGTTACAAAACTAAAAACAAAATGTAAATTATGCTGCAACACAATTCTAATTATGCAAGACTGATGTTACATGAATTTTACATAGAGCAGAAAATAATGTTACCATTATAAAGTTGTTAGAATTAAATTGAATCACTTTAGACAACTATAGGCACGGAACGAATTATTTAAAGTGAGTACTGCTTTAATACGCCATAGAGGTTCTGCGAGAAAGGCTTTTATTAGGTATGCATCCTAGGACTATTGAAATATGTGCCAATTTGCAGAGCTCTAATAGTATCTGCTAAATTTATAGATTATATTTAGTATCAATAATCATGAGTGATAATATATCTTTGTTTGGTAATCATCATTTATGTATGTTCTGCATCATAAACTGTCAAAAAGAGAATTATCTGTCAGTCACTCACTGACGTAATCGCAAATTTATGTAAGTTTGTATGATTCTCATATTGTTACAAAAGTTTAAAATGTAAAGAATTTTCATTTTAAAATCCAGTTCTATTAAAACTTAATGTATTAAATATATTTCAGTTGAAATAAAATTCTTTCTTCAACTCACCTTTACTGTTATTTTCACTGTCGTCGTTGCAATTCCCTTCCCACCGTCACTGGCCTGTACGGTGAGAATAATCCTGTAAAAAAAATGATGTGTCAGTTCTTTAAAAGGCTTTTCATGAAATCATAGCTTGAATGTGTCTAAAAATACTCAGACTGCTTAAAACATAAATGGCTCCCTCAGTAAATTGAATTTGTTAGACAATCAATTATTTTCCATAACTCATATGATTGTTTCTGTTATTTACAATTTACACAATAATCTTCAAGCAACTATAGAGCAAGGAGGTGTAATCAAATTACCCAATTTAGTTCTACAATAAATTTAATTCTCTTGATCAATATCTCTTTCTTGTTGCAACCATTCCAGGCCTGGCTTTTGTCCTCAAGATCTGAAAATAAGGCCTCGCTTTTCCGATTTTTATATTTCTTTATATTCGGTTAGTAGAAATCGTATGCCTTTTCAAAAATTCATGATGATGAAAGACAATTTTTTATTTTTTAAACGATATTTCTTCGGATGGGTTCGTGTGAAATTGGGTTCCATTGCGTAATATTTTTCTGATGTAAAAATTAATTTCCCTTTCTTTTAATTTCTTTGCGCATATCAATAATGCCAAATAAAATATGCATTGAAAATAAAATAAAAAAAATATCCAAAAAATAACCAAATATATTTCTTGTTGATCTCATGATCTGAAATCTGTAAGTAGCACATTATTTCTGCAAGATCTGTTTATCATATTCAATTACAGTTAATTGTTAATATAGAGCACCATCTGCATAGCCGTCTTCTAATATGAAATCCCTTCCTTTTGAAAATATCATAGCATAATGAATTAATACTACGTACCGTGGATATCAGTTGCCATATTTAATAACAGGATCATTGTAGCATCGCCGAATTCTGTCTAAAATGTAATGTCTTTACAGTTTTATTTTCATAAAACTGTAAGATCTGCAAAGTTCTGTAAAGTTCTGCAAAGTTTTTTGCTAGAGATTTTTCGTAGGTATTATATTTTTGCATTACATTCGTGAATACAAATGTCTACAGTCATTCCAAAATACAAAAAATATAATCATTTCAAATTTTAAATACACTGTTTATACCCTACTGAAATATAGATGCTGGATAGAAAAAACCAAAAGAGTTCGGCGTTTTTACAAAAGGTATTCTTATACAGAGCCCAGTAATCTAAAATGAATTATGAATCATAATTAAATCTATCCAAATCTCGATTTAAAAAAAAAAACAGCAAATTTTCAGTATTTAAAGTTATGGAAACTGGAATATTTAAAAATACCTCAGCTCGCTCTGTAAGCAAAGTCAAAATGGAAGGAAATTGAAATAATCATTAAACGCACTTCTATGGATATCCTTTTAATAATAAAAAAATAAATAAATACCCCCTCAAGCAGCTGCTTGCCACAGAGGTCTGACAGGAGCCTGTCAGTTTATATGCCACAGTAGGAGATCTGAGAGGATGGCAGGACATCAGCAGAAAAACGACACACACATCCATGCCTAATACCGGGGCTCGAACCCAGGTCCCTTAGATCAGTAGCCAAGCGTGCTAACCACTCAGGGTTCATAAATTGCGTACCACGTTGAGGGGAAGAGAAGGGGAAAGCAGTCCTTGTGTTACGTCGCATAACATATAGTTCATAAATTACGTAACGTTGTTTTAGCGGATTTTTAACCGCGCTCCTCGGATTTTTCTTTTTCTTCAGTTTTTGTTTGGCAATCATCATAGCAAGCGAGCGTTGCAGTAGTATCAATAATCATGAGTGATAATTTATTAAATCAAATTAGCTGCGTTTTCCCATCGGAAGAAGAGAAAATGAAACCCTACTAATTGCAGAAGTAAGTATAGCATTTCAGCGCTGCATAGCATCAGTTCCGAATGTCATCATCCGCATGTAACGCGATGCAACAAACTCAATAACCTCTCCCTTCACACCCACTTCGAACGGTTACGTAGTATATGGTTACCATTCATATGGGGGGGAAGAAAGCTTCAATGGTGGTATTGCGCAACTCTAAAATGTTTCCCTTATATCAGAAATTAGTAGGGTTTTTTTTTTCATTTTGTGATGATAAATATTACTTATTTTATTATATAAACCTTCAAAATCAACTGCTACTGAACTGAATTATTATTAAAGGTACAAAAAGAGAATACTCTTAGAAAAATAAAAATATTAGGTCGCACGGAATTGGGAAACGTAAGGGAGGTGAGGTTGAAATTCGGCTACAACAAAGTTACCTAATTTAAGGTACCCGTTTATATTTTGGTGAAATTTAATATAACGTTTTTTCTCGCTCATTATAACCTGTACGAATTGACTTTTTATATCAATTCTTTTAATCGATCTAGATTTCATTATTCTTTGAATATTGAACAAGTATTGTTGAAAATCAAGATTTCGATAAATTTGATTGATATATTTCATTGATTTTTCAGTCCCATTTTTCCATAAAACTATTTATTTTCATTCACATAACCTGACAGTACTCAGTTGATTTCATCACTCCTCTGTAAATTCAATTTTGGGCAAAAATATTTCCTAGAAATCATATTTAAAAAATATGTTAGTTTCCTATTAAAAATTTATTGATTTTCCATTCTTCTTTTGAATTTTTTAGGAAAATTCAAATTTTAGCTTTAGAAATGATTTGTATTTTATGAGAACAGAGGAAATAAAAATGGCGACTCTATTTAATAGAACTTAACGAAATAAATTACCTCTCACCCAGTTTGTTTCCCACAGAGGTCTGACAAGAGTCTGTTACTTTAATACGCCATAGAGAAGGAGTGCAAGGCGAGACCTCAGCAGAAAGACAACAGAAATTATATCTGGGTCTCGAACCCAGGTCCATTTAATCAGTTAGCCAAGCACGCTAGCCACTCGGCTTCGGGATAGCCTAGAGAAACTAATAATACATATATTTTAAAATTTAAGTTAAAACAATGTCAATATGTCTAAAAAGTTCAAATAAGTTGGGAAATGTTTTTTTTTTATCTTTACTTTTATTTTGTTCGATTACAAGCTAGATTCTGTACCAGCAAGATAAATTTTCTTTTTGTTTAATCCTGACTGCCGATCTGAAGGTTAAAGATCACGATCTTTTAATCTCTAAGTAAAATCCGAAAACAGTTTTCGTTTACTTTTGGTGTATCACTGCCATTGGAAGAGATTCGTTTTTCAAATATTTCAAAATGGAAAAAGAGGAAACTTACAGATCTGTCTTCAGATCTGAGACATCGAGTCCCGTCTGCTCAGTGACGGAGATTTCTCCCGATCTGCCATCAATTGTAAACAGGTTCTGGTTGTTGCCAGCAATGATGGTGTAAAGAGGAACTGAAGTCGCATCTGCATCCACAGCCTAAAAAAATTGAATTTAAGGAAAATTAATTTCCTATATACTTTCATTTCTAATGTTAACAACTTAAAAATATTCTGCTTCTAAACTATTACATTTTATTACTTTCAGTTTCTTTTTTTATTCAACAAAGCTGAATGTTTCTCCGTTCAATAAACAAAAACTTTTGCTAACACTTCGAACTAATGGAGGATTCGGAAAAGCAAAGAATGATATTTATTAGTACCTATCCAACTCAAAAGAACTTTTCATTTATCTCTTGAAACTGAAAACGTTGAATTTTGCCACTACCTCTCGAGGCAGGAAAAGCAAATCTCTGCTATCAATATAATTCCATGACCAACACACTCTACCACCAAATTTCTATCATGAATAGATCGTTTTCAATATCCATTTAAAGTTTGACACTTTCCAATTTTAGGACCCTCAAACTTGAACAGTTCGAGGGTGAGAGATTCAGAAATTGCGAATCCTAATATATTGTTAGTACTTACCCAATTCCTAAAACTTTTTCGTTTATCTCCAGACACAGCACAAAATTAATGTTTACAGATGGACGGATTGACGATAAACGGACGGACAAACATCGCTTCATAAAAGAGGACTGTGAGAATGATCCATGATATGGAAAATATTCTCTCCAGAATTTTAGTAATGACGAATGACATTTGTTCATTTGGTTAAATGGCATTATGGTTAATAAACAAGTCTTCATCTTTCGTCTTCCGTCTGGTCAGGAATTCAGACTCAAAATTAACAGCCCTGAATTTTTCTCCCATTTCCTTGACTATTTGGATTTATTGGAATTATGTCAAACAAAATTGTCATTTGCATTATCAATCAACCTTTTGTTATGCGTTAAACTGCACACTTTATTTTATAGATTCATTTTCGTTATTCGCCTCTTTCAGCTCGGAATCTTCAGAAAAATTTCTTCATTCCTTTAAGATATTCAAATAACCAAACTTCTCAGTAAGAAATGAATTCATGGCTGCCTTAGAATAGGTATCTAATTTCAATGCAATATAAACTTAAAACTGAAATTCTCTTGTGAATCGTTTAGAATTTAACGAACGGTTTTCACTACTCGTAACATTCCGACCTCTGACAGAGATCGAAGGCACATTACGAATAGGCACATTACGAAGTATTACAAATTCACAAATAGGCAAATTTCTGCCAAAATTTATTCTGCATCGAAATTAAAAATCTATCAGCTCTTTTATAACTTATGTGATTTACATTTGAACTTATGCCTATGGAATGATTACAGTTTATTAATAATAATGCCCATAGAATTTTACGTTTTGAGCCCTTTTTTGACATTTCTAATTATTAAAAATTAATTAATCAATACTAATATATTAAACATGCGCTGATGTAAATGAATGTCTTGTAATAATTCATCATAATTACAATGCAAGTTTAATTGACCCTGGTACAAAGATGACATTGAAAGTGAATGTCAAAACAACAACTATGGCGAATTTTGAGGAAATTTATAAATTATATCCTTATACACTGATTGCAAATAACAAAATGAAAAATGTAATTAAAAAATAACAGTGACTTTCAAATATATTGATTTATAGGAGAACAGTTCAATTTTTGAAATTCCCTTACCTGTACCCTCAGAGGTGGGTCGAATTTGGTGGCTCCTTCATCAATGATGGCTGTATAGGAATCATGAACGAAGAGAGGAGCGTTGTCATTGGCATCCGTGAGAGCGATGGTAAGAGAAACGACAGCAGCTTGTCCTTTGCCGTTGTCATCCACTGCCTGATACGAGAGGTAATATGTGGGGCGAGTTTCGTAGTCCAGGCAGTTTCCGGATCCAGGTGTAGGGCAAGGGGCGACGGTGATCACTCCTGACGAAGGACCAACGTGGAATCTAAGGACAAATATGACAAAGAAACTGAATATAAAAAAAACTACGTAACATTTTGTGTTAAAGGTTAAATACGATATCAGCCAACATAAACTTCAACTTTATTTCAAACATATTTTGCTAAATTAATTTTTATTGTCATATTTATAATAGAGGATAGCATTTTCCCTAAATCTGACCGAATTAGGTTTTACGCTTTAATAATAAGTTACCTCAATCAGTTATTAAATAATTTAAATAAAAAATTGCAAAGAATTTGTAGGTTCTCCAGTTGTAGTCTAAGCTGGGAAAAGAAAAGTTCAGAAAGAAAGAAAGCTTCGTTACCTTTCAGCTCCATTGCCAAATAAAGAATAGATGATACCAGCTTCTCCAAATGATCTTGTGTCTCTGTCCATTGCCTTAAAACAATTAAAGCGATTTGTAAACTTTTATGCAGGAATATAAAAAGAACAGCATTATTGAATGACAGGGCATATGAATACCAAACTAAAACCTTTAATGATCTGAGGATAACTATGGTTTTTGATTCTAGACAATTATAACCTGGTTCTGCAATTTCAAAGTTTTTATTTCAATTTGACTGACGTATATCGTTTATAATAATAGCCATGAAAAGTTCACATTAAATTCTGAAGTTTTCATTTTCTAATGTTTATATTTTTGACTTATAAAGTCATATCCAGATATCAAACCTGATCTTCTAATAAAATTGATAAATACAATGCACATTTTAAAATAAATATATTAATGAATACAATAGATTTGCTTGTGGCGATTGAAAAGAAAATTGTATTGAAATTCTGATCAAACTTGCTTGGAAACTGAATAAACCCTTATCATAATCATCGTCATTTGTGAGAAAGTGCATTTAAAGTTTCCCGAGAAATTGAAGTAAAGAAAAAATTAATTTTTTACATCAGTGATTACTTTTTCTGATAAAACTGGTATTTTACAAATGCAAGTTAAACGCATTATATAGAATCCATGTGACACTTCTCTAATAAGTGAAAGGATCCAGAAATACGTGTCAAACAAGCAATATTTTAACATTCATGAAATCAATAAATGTAAGTTTAACCTCAGCTAATTAATTCTAAAAAATGAAATGATCATTAGTTGAAAACTGTAAAACTGGAACTTTATTTGCTTTCTTGTGTCAAATTCTTTCGATTTCTAAAAAAGTTTCAGATAAAACAAAATTTTCCGTGACAATTATGTTGATTCTTGTGTTGATTTGAAGGAGAGGAAACAACATTGAAAAGTTAAAAAAATTAAACAGAAAGTGAACTCTTTTTTTTACTTCTTTATACTTTTGTTCGATTTCATCATTTTAATGTAAAAATGATTTAACAATAAGTGTAGTGTGTATTAATAGTGTATAATTCGTGTTATAAAAGTTTTAGCCACATATGACAAAACTCGTTGAATGCTCACGACGCGTCCCTGGGGAAGAGAGTTTTCAGTGAATCAGCTTTCGAAGGAGTCATTACGGAATACTAAATCACATGATGACACAATTAGTAATTGAACTAGATATGTTATTTCTGGCTTAAGAATAATATCCAATTTTCCAAGAGTTTTAGAATCTTTAATAATATGTGAAAGGCGAGCCACATTCAAAGCTCTTAACTTCAAACTAAGCTTTCTAAGAAAAGTGTCATTAGAGATAAATTGAAGTTCTCACTCAATTTTCGTAACTGTCAATTTTCAACAACATTCTTTGAATATTCAGGGTTATGGTAAGTGAAACATTTGATAGCATCGTTGCTATAATAATTTACCCGAAAATTTAATTAAATGAAAAGTAATAATTATTTATAACACAAGAAATCGTTCATTAAAAAAAATGCAATTTTAGAAGTTTGTGTAATGATTCTTTAAGCTTTACTTAATTTAAAAGAAAAAAAAATTGCCTAGGACAAGAGTTAGCACATCTGTTATTAAATCTTCAAGCTTCAATAACTCTTCAAAATTTAAATTAATATTGTTGGCACTTGAGATTTAGAGAAATATGAACAAATTCTTCAATTCAGCCTTAATAGCACTTTACCATAAGAAGGTAGCTTTCCATTTACGTAACATGGAAGTGTCCGAACACTTTGGGTGATATATTGTACATGACTCTTAAATTGGTTACTAAACTGACTGACATAAGAGTTGATTAATGAATAAACTGATATATATGTAATGATATAATACACTGCCTAATCATTCATTGCCTAGAAATTAATTCTGTTCAATAAACAACACTGTGTTCAATTTTAACATTTCTGTTTCTAGAAGCCTTTGAGTTTTGCTTACCGTTAACTTTTCAAATGAAAATGAAATTTTTTCCTTTTTTTTCGTTTTTTTCAGAATGCATCACTCTTAAAACAAACTAGAAGAGATTAATAGCGAATCAGATTTCAATGTAGCATTTTTGTATTGCTTTGCATATTGAACAAATTTCCAAACATTTTTTTTTTATTAAAGCATTAATTAAATGTTATTTATGAATCTTCACAAATGCGTTTGCTTACAGTAATGGTGTCTACTACAGTACCAGGAGGCGCAGTCTCCATTACAGTAGATCGGTATTCCTGCTTTTCAAATTTCGGCACATTGTCATTGATGTCGACAATGTTCACAGTCACCGTTCCTGTACCGGAGAGCTGAGGGTCGGTGAAAGCTTCCTTTGCAACAACCTGTGACGAAGATACACGAGAAAAAATTACTTTTCGCTTCTCTCATAATAGTTCCATAAAGCACGTGTAAAGAAGCTTGAACCATATTGTTAACACACGATTTAAAATTTTGTTCTCCGTTTAACATTGCTATTTACAAGAGATCTTGATAATCAACTACAGCTTCCCTTCCTCCAAAAATAGCATTTTCTGAGTCCAGAATTGCAACATAGTTGAAAAATCCAGAATTACAACATAGATGCACTAAATATGGAAACAAATTATCATGCATTTTATTTTAGCATATTTTCTTAAATATTATTAGATTAAATTTCAACGAGGCATTCGCGCTGATGAATAAATACACACATGAAATAAAAACGGCATTGATTTTAACTTTTACATAAAATATTTTCGTTCCTTTCAAATAAAATAATTTTAATCCAATCAAAAATGTATTTAATGAAATTAAACCTGAAAGAATGTTTAACAATTCTCTACCACACTTAAAACAGTCGTATTACAATTTAAACAGATTCTATTCTAAGCATAAAAAGAATCTTAATTGAAACTCAACAAAGGACACAATTATCTTTGAAAATAACCCTATCGTTTACATTTCCAATTCTGGTATTTTACCTTAAGCACCACATTAACACTGTCTCTTTTTCTTTTATACTAGAAGATTTCATGGACACATTACTATCATATGAATTGTATTTCTCTATGGTAACTATGCTCGAATCTAGCAGAAACTAATAACTCAACTTTTTCTAAACAACAATCTTCAAATATTTCAAATACCTTATTCGTGATTTTCTTTTATAACTTATTAAACTATTTTCTTACTCCGCGCACCCTTTAATAAAGACTCTCCTGTCGACTAACTGCACAGACCAAATCAATTTCGTTCTTCACAAACCCTTCTTAACACACACCGTTCTTATTTTCGAGTCTCTCTGTTCCAGTCGGTTAATGACGTAGATCTCATGCTGTACCACACGCGAGCATCACAAATGACATATCACATCATAGTCTTGTTGCACATTCATTTGTCGTAAAAATATTAATGCATGTTTTGGTGAATTATGCTTAACCTTTTATATTATTGCAAAAGCTGTTTCGGCACTTTCATTCGAATCATTAATATTTTGTTGTTTGTTAAATTACATTACGTGTAAACAAAGATAAGTAAATTGTTCTTTAATGAGTAAGATAAATCACTATTAGAAAATATTTTTATAAAATAATTATTGTATTTGCATTTGATTACAATTAATATTTTTATTGCTTAAAATAGACAACGGTTATTTTCGCGCGCCGTAAACTTTTCGGATGAAAATTGAATTTTCCGTTCTATGTTCTTTCGAAATGCAGCAGTTTGGTCAAGAATTATTCTAAAAGCTTAATAGAGAATCGGCGCAATATAGCCCTGTTGCTCTTGCGCCAAAAACTCCAAACAACCAAATTAATAGAGAATCAGTTTTCAAAGTCCTATGCTGTAAATCATAGTTTAAAAACACTTGAATATCGAACAAGTTTACAAATAAATTGTCTCTCTATCCAACGTAAAAAAGCATATAATTAATTTTTATTTCAGAACCGTCAGACAGGTATTTAGTTATAAAAATGGTATTTACTGCATGCCATATTTTCATAATTTTGCATAATATTTATTTTCAGTTTAAATACTTATAAGAAGTGCAAATATAATTCAGGATGGAATATGACGACAACAAAATGTTTAATGGAAACCTCAGAATGAAGTTTAAAATTTCAAATGTTTATATCACAACCACTGATTTCTAGTAGTAATATAGCAAAAGAAAGACGCTGACTTTTTCTTGAATGTTTATATTTCATTGGAGTGAGACAATAATATATACTATATTACGTTATGGAAGCCTCTTCAGAGTATGTATCTACTTTATATTTCACAAATATCATCCGACCATCTGACAGTTTCCTGAACATCTCTTGAACCTTGTCGTGGATCCCAAGGAGGCATCACACCAGAGTTTTAGAAACATTGGCCTGACAGAATGCATGTTGGATTATATAGCACTAAGATTTTCTACTCCAGATGTGAGAAATGCGACCTCGTTCCTTCTGACAGTGTCTCTTCATGAAAAGAAAATGTCTACTTTCAACAGGAAATTAAAAAGAAAATACTTTCTCTTCGCTTCCGACAACAGACTCTCTATAAAACGAAAATATTTCTCGTCACTTCGAATAGTGACTCATCAAAAGAAGAAAATGTTTCCTTTTTACTTCGGACATTTCCCTGATCATAAGAGGAATGTTGATGTTGCAACTTTTTGTTGCAACTTTTTGAATAAAAAAAAATGTTAACAACATTTAAAATAATGTTGCAACTTTTTGAAGGACATCAACCTTACTAATAGGATCATGATGGTGATGTACATTAAAGATTGCAACCTTTCTGTCTTTTGGCCTGTTTACTTAGTATCTGTTTTAATAGTAGAAAAAGTAATATAGTTCAGGTTTATCATCCAAGTATTTTATCATTTATACATGTTCATCGTTGTTCAATTAAATAAATTATGATCTTAGAAACCTACATTTTAAAAACATCTGAAATAATAGTGTTGCGATTTTTGCCCCAGGTTAGGAGAATATTTTCAATTTCCTTCGCTCAATATCTATGTTCTGTGGATTTGCAATTTGCCAATATATATTTTCATCATCATCATCATAATCCTCAAGCACCCATGGGCTACGGAGGTCCAACCAGACAGCACAGTTTAATTCTCCAAGCATGTCTGTCCTGAGCAACATCTGCAGCATCCGACCACTGTACACCAATTCTAACAAGGTTTTGTTTGACATTGTCTGCCCACCGCATCCTAGGTCTCCCCCTCCTGAGGCCTCTAGGCACACTGTTCATATCCCTATTCGCCAATCTATAATTATCCATACTGGCAACATGGCCAAACCAGTGGAGTCTCTCTCTGCACAATATGCTGCTTAAAGGAGGTTGCAGACTCCTTTGCATAACCTCATCATTAGTTACAAAGTTGAACCACCTAATACCCAAGATACTACGAAAGCATCTAGTTTCCTCTTATCTTGTTTACACAGCGTCCACGTTTCACTACCATATGTAACACTAGAAAGAACCAAACTATTATAGAGTCTAAATTTAGTCTTTAGGTGTATACGCCTACTTCTCCACACTATCCATAGCATCTTAAAAGTCCCGACTACAAAAGCATCTAGTTTCCTGTTATCTTGTTTACACAGCGTCCAAGTTTCACTACCATATGTAACACTAGAAAGAACCAAACTATTATAGAGTCTAAATTTAGTCTTTAGGTGTATACGCCTACTTCTCCACACTATCCATAGCATCTTAAAAGTCCCGGCAGCAATACCTATTCGTCTGTTAATCTCATGCCGCACATCACCAGTATCTGTTACGTAGCTCCCAAGGTAATTAAACTGTGACACCTGCTCAAGACTGCAACCATTCAGATTAACTGAATCACAACCTGCCTGACCAATTTTCATCACTTTAGTTTTCTCTCTGTTTATAACCAAACCTACTCTACTACCAGTCTCATCAACAGCTCGAATGAAAGAGTTCATCTCATCAACATCATTTGCCAAAAGGGCTAAATCATCAGCATAATCTAAATCAGAAATTTTCGTATCTCCAGCTAAATGGGCTGGAGATACGAAAATTTCTGATTTAGATTATGCTGATGATTTAGGCCAAAATCTTTCCCTTGAAGTGAATTTCGTATAACATAATCAACAACCAAGCTAAAGAGAAAAGGAGACAAAATGCACCCTTGTCGAACACCAGACGTAATGCTAAACCAATTGCTACAAGACTTACCAACTCTCACACACGACTAAGTGTTATCATAGAGCGCTTTCATTATGTTAACTAACTTGTCTGGTATACGATATGATCTCACTATCAACCACAAATTATGACGATCAACAGAGTCGAAAGCCTTTTTGAAATCAACAAAGCTAGCAACCAAAGGTTTCTAAAACTCTAAACATTTCTCAAGAATCTGCCTAAGAGAAAATATCTGATCTACACATCCCCTACAACTTCTGAATACACATTGCTCATCACGCAATTGCCTGTCAACCAGATTCTTAATTCTATTAAGCACAATCATGGAAAGAACTTTAGGCTGATACCCTACAGTTATCACAAGAACTGCGATCACCTTTTTTGAATATAGGGATAATAATAGCTCTGGTAAAATCTTTAGGAACCATGCCTTTATCATAAAAGTTATCCAAAATTTCAGTCATCCAAGTTATAACCGAAACATTTCCAGCTCTGAGTATTTCTGTAGTAATTTCATCTATTCCTGGGGATTTATGAAGTTTAAGTTTAGAAATAGTCAAAATAACTTCAGATTGTGTAATAGGGCCAACATTAAAGTTGCCAATGCATCTATCATCATTACAAACAATGGGAGTAGAACTAACCACATTGTTTAGAACATCACTGAAATGCTCAGCCCACCTAGCCATAACAGAATCCTCCCCTTTTATAACCTTACCTTGTTTATCCTGCAATCCTTGTATGCCTGTCCGTTTTCTACCACATAAAACATTAACTATCTGGTACAGCTCTCTTCTGTTTTGCTGTGTAACTGCTTCCTCGGCTTTGTCAGCCAAACCATCAAGTCAAAGATTCTTATCAGTAGCTAACTGATCCTTTACACGTTTATTAAGCACTCTGTAATCCTTTCTATTAGGACTAGTAGGGTACTGATTAAGGACATTCCTGCAGTTCCTTCTTTCTGAAATAAGCTCAAGTGCCTTATCACTTAAATAATTCTGTCTCCTCTGCTCCTTTTTTCCTAAAAGAGTACTGTTAGTTTCCAAAAAAGCCTGTTTAAAATGGCCCCATTCTTCCTCAACTTCAGTATTAAGCAAACCATGACTGTCATAATGACTAAGTAACCTATCATGGTAAGCTTCAGCTATAACTGTGTCTTTCAGACCTTCAGTATTAAAGGTAAATTTTTTTAAGTTTAGCACAACACTTTTTAAGTTTAAGTTGCAAGACACTTTTAACAAGGTAATGGTCAGATCCTATTTCAGCTCCCCTATATGCCCTGGTATTTCTAACAGAACTAGCCCATTTGCTGTTAATTAATATATAATCAATCATATTCCTATGCAGCCCATCAGGTGAAACCCATGTGTACTTATGTATGTTGCAGTGTTTGTAATAAGTGCTAGTTATTCTGAAATCACTAAATCTACATACCTGTAGTAGACTTTCCCATTGCAGCTACCAATACCAAAAGGGCCTATCATCCCTCCTCAAAGGTCAGTACCAACTTTGGCATTGAAGTCACCTAGAACAAGGCTAATATCTCCTTTCTTGACAGAATTCAAACTATCCTGAAGTTGTCCGTAAAACATATCCTTCTCATCCTCATCAGCATCCTCAATGAGGGCATAACAGCAGATAACATTCAAGTCTTTAATGCTTGTTTGAAATTTTGCTGTAAGAAACCTTTCATTAATGAAAATCACTAACATGTCTGCTGAGCAGCAGACCCACGCCTTGGTGATGCTTTCCATCCTCCCTCCCTGTAAAGAGAAATTTAAAGTTATTTTTAAGTATCTCACCTTTACCTGTCCATCTGGTCTCTTGCAAGCTTAGAATATCTAGGTTATAGCGCTGGAATTCCTGCATGAGGACATCAAGAGAATAATCTCTATGTAATGTCCTCAGGTTCCACGTTCCTGCAGAGAGAAAATGATTAGTAGGATTTTTAAAGAAATTAGGTTTATTGAGATTGGTAGGGCCAACAATATCAACCTGATCGCAGGCATGGGGAAAAGACCTGTTCCTCCTCCGCTAAAGGCTGAAGTCACCGATGCTGGTAGGAATTTCAGGCACCACCTTTTCAAGTGGACTTTTTCAAGAGCCATATGGCCTGCCTGAGACACATTACTCCAGTTTAGGCTTGACGATGTCCAACTAGCTAAGTAAGGTTCAGGTACCTGCGATGGCCTCTGATTAGGATTATCCACCAGCTGATATAAGGTACCAAATGCCTGTGTTCACTTAGGGGCTGGCAACCCTGAAGCAAACAGAAAACACAGCGGCAGATTCTCCCTCAACAGAGGCCCACGAGTGCAACAAGTCCAGGATCCATAATCAATCTCAAATCCATAAACAAGTCCAGTCTAGTAGGTATAAATGATCAGCACCAGGACCCTGTGAAGTTGACCACTCCTCAGCAGGGTTGAAAAAAAAGAAAAAAATGGCCATAGATGACCAGATCAGTAGGCCATACTGAACTGGCAGCCCTCCCTTTCCGTTCCCTTCCAAAAGAGAATATCTCTTTTGAAAGGTACTAACGGCCTGCACCACGAGAAGGCGGACATTAGGACATTAGGTGCTAGACCTGGCCGGTTCTGTGCATCATCACTAGGGATTGGTACACAGCTCTCCTTCCAATTTACGCCTAGCTAAAATGAGTAACGATACTGCGAATTATGAAATTCACCTTCGGTTGTTATTCTAAATTTCGAGTCACTGAAAGTTTGATTTATGGCAGTTAATGTCGTACAGGCAGGAGAAACACACATTCCATTAAGAATATTGATATGAAGGTAAATGCTTGCTACTTTATTTAAAAGGGGTTATGAAAGATATTTTATGAGAAAGTTGTTTAAACGAGATGCTGCAATAGAGATATAAATGAATACACTTCTTGAAGTTCAGAAAAGAAATGTTCAAGGAGACATGAAAGGATCTACCCACCAAAATAATGAATTTTCTTTGGTTTGGGTTTTCGTAGTCGAGAGGGCCATTGGCCACTCGGATGCTGACCGATGTGGAGCCCGTAGCAACAGGAGGCTCCACGCTAAATATTCTGGAGTCGTCAATCAATTCGATGTTAAACACAGAATTAGATCCCTGAAAAAATAAAAAAATAACATCACTTACTGTCTTGAAACGAAATCAAAGTGCGATTACTGGCACTGATAGTCAAAACACCATTTAATTATTTTTAAATATTTTGTTAATAAACTAATAATCTATTTTCCCTTAGAGTATATTTTAACTTTTTAGGCAGTTAGCAAAAGTAATGATGTAATATACGAATATTGATATATAATATATATAACAAATTTTAAACTCTTCTAATAAAAGTTTGAGAAATTTCTAAATAGTAATAGATTTAATTACATTTTTCTGTACAAATATAGTATGTTCCATTAATAAAATATATTAATTTTTATAATATGAGACTTACTATTCAATGTAAATCAAAATTCGATAAATATTATTTTGCGATTACGAAATCCTTTGGAAAATTCTGATATTTTAAGTGACAGTGAGGAAAAGGCATAATTTGATTCATGCAATGTAATTTGGATGAATAATCGTCAATCATCTTCATCGTTGCCCTCTTTTTTAAAAACAGCCAATTATTTACGACTTGAGAAAGCACGAAAAAATTTGTCTGCTATTTCAGATATTTTATACCAGTAAACCATCAATAATTTTTTGGTGTTTAAAGAAGAAAACATTGAGTATATGAAAAGCAGATTTCATGTTAAATTTATGCCGTTTCACTAACTAATCCGTAAGAAGGAAATATCTCAACAGAATGGCAGCATATATCAAAAAGAAAGCATCATTGGACGTAAAACACATTTCTTCGCAGGCAAAGCACACTAACCATTTGGGGGGCGGGGGTGGCTCAGTCGGTAGCGCGCCAGGTTCGTAATCTGTAGTTCCCAGGTTCGAGTCCCAGCTGGGTCAGCGTTGAGATTTATCTCCGCAAAATTCCCCGCCCTGCCCACGGTCAGTAGGGGACACCGATGGGCTTGGAAAGGCCGCCGTCCGTCGGATGGGACGTTAAGCCGTGGCCCCGTGTGCGGGAGAGCCATACCCTGTGCACGTTAAAGAACACGTTGGATGGCCTTGACGGGAGACTACCATCTGTCTCCCAACAGCTGTTCCAGTGGGTCCCCTCCCCCAACCTTCTCTGAGCCTTCGGGGTCCTTGTGGCCTGGCCATTTAGCCCATGGTGTGCAAAAAAGTGCCGCTCAGAGGTAAAACAACCCAACCCACAACCCTAACCATTTGGCCATCTAAAATTATTTATTCTATAATTGTTTCTACAATAAGTAATATATACTTCTTGACTGACATTATTAAAGGAAAACCTTCCATGGAGAGAAATATTCGAATTTTCGCATAGGTATTACTATTGACTGGAATACGAAAATAATTTAGCTTTTTTATTGCTTTTGCATAAGATGTTAAACTTTAAGCTAAATAATGCTGATTCTACTTAATTTAGCTTGATAAAGATTTTCCAAAGAAAATATTTAACTACTTCAGTGATCCGTGCCGTTCATTTGTGAAGTAAGAGCCATGTCATCCACTTTTGACATTAAACATTCATGCACATAAATTCCTACTGCCCAAAATCTTCAAAAATCTGCAAAGTAATTTTAAAGCCCATAAAGCAACAGCATGAAGAACAGAGCATAAATGTCTTATATAGCTTGTATAATATCTCTACATTTCTAACACAGAAATAAAACCTTGCTAATAATCTCCCTCAGCTGATAAAAGACATATATTTTCGTGCTTTCTCCAGTCGTAAATAATTGGCTGTTTTAAAAACTACGTGTTTCGTAAAATTAACAAAGGAAAAATTTCTACAATGTAATAAAAATTTGGCAAGTTGAAAAAAAAAAAGAATTACGCAGATATGGAAATTAGAAGTAATAGACCTAATTTATAAATATATATATGTAATCAATGACTTATAGGATCTGGAAAGTCAATACGTATCATATTATATTCACTCTAAGCGAACTGATAACTTAAAGCATTATTTGACTCTCAATAATGTAAAAAGAGAATTAGGTGATACAGGATTTTAACATTTCACCAAATATATATATATAAATTCTCAAATAAATATTGCCTTTCTTTTTAGCACTTACCACATCCGTGTCTTGCACGAACATGTCTAAGTTGGGCAAAGGCGTTCCGTTGGGCACATTTTCGTTGACGTTGACAGTGTAACTGATCTTATTGAACGTGGGAGCTTCGTCATTAACATCACGAATGGTAATGGTGAGGGCAGCTACTGCTGAAGTGTGAAGTCCTTCGGCGGGGATGCCATTCTCCATCTCTGTAGCCTGAAATGAAACATGGAAATATTTAAATACGATGCCTGACATCTAACATGCTGCAAAGAATAAGTTATTTGGAAAATAGCCTGCTCTCTATTTCATATATTTTATACCGTAAGCCATCAATAATATTTTGGTGCTTAAAGAAGAAAACATTGAGTATATGAAAGGTAGATTTGACATTAAATTTATGCCGTTTCCTTTAAATTTCATTCTTTTACTAAATAATTTTTCCACTTTAAAAATTTTGTAACTTTACAATGAAGAAGTCTGCCCCATGGTACTGCCTTTCCCATAGTTTTAATATTTAAAAATACAACAGAGTTTCTGGGAATACTTACAACTGCGTACATTTTCGCAACAGTCCGACATCAACGTTATTAGTAATAGATGTAAAGCACTGAAACATTTTAATCAAAAATAGTTTAAGCTGCAGAATATATAAATATGGAAAGCTTAATAGTAAATTGTCAAGTGGATATTTCACACCACAACTTATAGAGCTGATATTGCCATCATTATTCTCCATGGTACCATTGGTTGATGTTTTCTGCGCTAATCCCCATTCTATCCTTGGTGATAAAAGTGCCATCTTTTGGGCTTGGAAAGGCTGCCATCAATGGGAAAGGAAGTTAAACCATGTCCCCGTGTGCAAGAGAGTCATAGCCTGTGTATGTTAAAGAACCCTCTGAGGCTTCAAAGGAAGTCTCCCTTCTGTTCCGTAACTGCCGTGTAATGAACTCCCTGAGAAGCTCTGACCTTTTGAGATTCTTGGGACCTGGCCTTTTAGGCAACTTGTGTGCAAAAAATGCGACTCAGAAGTAAAATAGTCCATCTCAATTGCTATTATTAGTGCTATTAACTTTGTTATGAAAGGAAACAACAACATGATGCTGCATTATTGAAAGCATCTGTAAAGTGACATCTGTGCCAAATATTTTACTGACATATTTAGATGACTTTGTTTGCACTGTTCTCTTAATATCACATCGAAGAGCTATAAATGTTTTCTTTTGGCAGCAAAGAGGCTCAGTTGCGATGATTTCTGTACAACCTCGTTTGTCAGTCTCACTCACCTTTACTCCTACGTTGATGACCCCATTCGAAGAAGAAAAGATTTCTTTGTCTAGAGGTTTGATCGTATGAAGCTGTCCGGAGATTGGATCGACGCTGAAGAATTCTTCTGGGTCTGGAATTAAATAAAGATCTTGATTATTTCATTTCAGTTGAGAGATATTGATAAAACAACATTTAAAATAATAATTAAAGCTTAAGAATAAAGGAAAAATGATTCAGAATTTTTTTTATATTGGATTAATCGCTGCGCACCAACTACACGAGCGACATTTTGTTTAAGAAAATTTTTAAATTTTTAAGCAAAAAGTTAGCTTTAGTTTTAATTCGTCAACGTATATTTAAGGTAATGAAAAGAGGAAGAATGTTTTTATGATTGGAAAACCAAGGGTACTTGGTCTCAAACCCAATGCAACGCAAAGAAGCTGATATTGTTCTTCTGCTAAAGACTCGTTTTCCTATATATGTCTCTATGGTGATAGATTCCTTTTGAATTTACTTTACAAGAGTATGCCTAAAGATGGATTTATTCTTAACATATAAACACAATGTTCAAAATTAAAGATGATGGTAAAAATATTCTTAACACAAAATAGTACACAGATATAATTAAAGTCGCAGAGATGGCTGAGAAAATACAAGTGGGATAATCATGAACTTGTGTAAGTAAATCCTAAGTTATATCCTAATGTGTATCATTTAGGATCAACCTAAGTCGATCCTAAGTGTTGGATATGAAAACGTAACTACCAATAACGGTGATGCTGTATTTAGACGATAAGATATATTAAAAGGCGTATTTTAACCTCCGACTGTCATACAATGCACCAATATGTTCTCCTAATGTTGAAGAGATTTTGTGATAATAAATCTCATCCCTTGACGAAAGCACATCTGATCTCATAGAGGCTGAGGAAGGAGGATGGCGTCCTGCAATTCGCGGCCACATAGTGTCATACATATGATTAACTAGTTTCAGATCCGGGATATCTTCACTTTCAGGTAATAGTCCAAAACATTAGCCCTGTTTCGGCCATAAATATAAAATCAGGGCCAAAAACACTCTTGAAAGGACAATGACATAAGTTGCAATAATATCGTCTTTGTCTTGCACCCTACCCTCTGAGTAGTCAGCGTACTTCCTTGAAAGACGTAACGTTCTGTGTTTCCAGCATTATGATGTCTGCTCAGACTATCCTACACTCGCCACAAAAAATTCCCTTTCTCTGATATAATACCAGCGTCTCTGGCGAGTTCCTTGTTTTCTCCAGATGAACACAGTCGAGAATGGTGTTAAAAATGAATCTAAATTAATCTGTGAAAACGTTTGCCACTTAGAAAATGGCAATTGGCAGTGGTTTCATGTCTCACTCTGCTCAAGACAATGTTTCTTCCATATTTGATATCGACGTTAAACTAATAGCGATCACTAATATCTCCTTTCCTTGAAATTATCTCCAAAGCTTCGAGAGGATATTTTAAGACATTAAATGCCCTGTATATCTCTGTCTGGGATTGTCTGGACTTACATCCCACTGTCCCTCTCCACCATACATAATCATCCACATGTCGTCTTTGTGACATAACAAATCAGATTTTTATCCAAGTGAATGTGAAGCAGGGGAACGGAAATGAGTGTTACGCAGACAAGTACTCTTTTACAGTAATCCTAATTTGCATGCACGTGGTCACGTCTGCTAAACGCACAACACTCATTTTCTTCTCATACATTGAAAAATATGCATTTTACACCTCATTTCATCAGTCCTTTATATAGTTTACCTTCTGTTTCTAAACCCGTCACGGGCGCCGAGACAACTTGGATTCTCAATATCCTTGTTTGTGGTGACCCAGGACGAAGATTAAAGTTAGGTTTTGTCAAAGGCTGGACTTCACTTCTATAGTATTGTTCAGCCGCGACGGTGGCTAGTGGTAAAACATGGCATTATCCCGATAGATGTAGTGCATTATTGCGGAACATCTGGTCTTGTCATTAATCATATTATCATATTAATCTTATTCTGTTTATAAAATTGGAACAGTTCTTGAACATGGCGGATATGGAATTATTGTAACAGCCTGTACGAAATTCGAAATATATTGAAGTTGGTGATACATTTTTCCGCTCTCCCTAACACTTTAGTGGGTAGCAACCTAGGCTCGTAATTTGCAGTTCCCAGGTTTGATTAGTGAGAAATATCAAAAGGCTTAGAAAGGACGCCGTTCGTTGGATTGAATATTAAGCCGTGGACACGAGTGCATGCGAGTCACGGCTTGTGCACTTTAAAGAATATGCTGGATGCTCCTGATGAGAGTCTTCCATCTGTCTGCTAACAGATGTCCAGGGGATCCCCTTCCCCCAATCTTCTCTGAGCTCTTGGGATTCTTGTGACTTGCCCATTGCCTGAAAAATCAGTACCGCTCAGAGGTTAGCAACCCAGCCCATTAGACTGCAACTAACCTAGCCATTTGGAGCATTTAAAGAGAAAAAAAACATGTCTCAGAGATGAAATAACTCATCTAAACTAACACGAAGATTTTTTAATTGATATTTAATTAAGTTTGTAGTATTTCACTGTCCACCTGGGCTTATATTCATATATATATTTATATCACTAGACATTTTTTCGCATTTCTTGTGTCCCTTGTTAACGTTTTAATACTCCATTTTAAAAAGCTGCACTCTGTTAGCATTAATTTTGTTAAGATTAAGCGATGTCCCGGATTCTAGAAAAAAAATTGATTCTTCGTTAAGATTACTGAAAACACTCTGGAATAAAATAGCTAGGTAACATTTGCATAGAAGAACGTAGTGACTACAAATGATGATTTATATCAAATTTACCATATTATTGCACTATCGTATGTTATATAATAAATAAGTATTATATATATAATATAAATAGTAATATGCCAGCAAAAGTTAATTAAAATAAATCAAATAATTAACAAAGTTAATCCTTTAGTCTCTCTCTATTTCATAAGATAAGAATTCGCACTAAGAGCCTTTGAGTTCAATTTCATGCGATATTGTTCTCTTAATTGTTTTTGATCAGCGTTCGACAGTCTTTATGAGATTTTGATGTAAAATAAAATATTAACCAACTGACTAAATTCTTCTGCTTACTTGTCAGAAGATCGTAGGTGATGTTCCTGGGGTTTCCTTCGTCACCATCTTTTGCCTTGACGGTCATCACCAGAGTGCCCTGTATAAAATAGGAGAGCAATTAATAGAGCGCAAGGTGAAAAGAACAAATAAATGTTTTTGCTTATTTCCAAGTATATCTTTAAAGAAAGCATAACATTGTCCTAAGATATTTTGAGATAGAAAGAAGTACTATTACCAAGCAAGAAATTGTTAAAAATAGTAATAATTCGTAATTGCAAAACTGTAATTATAGACCCTGATGGGATAGTATCTCCTCTGATGGGAAAAGGAAAAGGCAAGTATGCCGGATTAGTTTCACCTACTGATCTGTGCTTCTGCAGCCTTCTATTTCTCATTTTTTTTCTTCTGTTGAGGAGTGATCAATTTCACAAAATATCTATTCTGACCACTTAAATCAGTGGATCCCAAACTTTTTGGTTAAACGTCCCCTTCTATTTTTTCTAACGTCCCTTCTTCATGGAAGACTATGTTAGTCTAAGAAGTATTAGATATTCTCTTTAAACTATACCCACAGAAAATTTTAAGAAAACGCTCCTGTTGAGAACCACTTTATTAAACCAACCTGACTATTTACTGGCTCTGATTTTGATTTTGGAAACTCGACATATTGCCCTTGACGCCCTTTCTGTCTAAGGGGAATATAATGATGCATTCTCTGTTTGTGGGTTACTTGCCCAACAAAAAAAATGCACATAATATTTTATGTTAGCTAGCAGAAGATCCTAATCAGTAGCCGTCGCAGATACCTGAACCTTGAAACTTAGGTGTAGTATAACCGATTCTAAACTGGAACAATGTGTCTCAGATACAGCTTACTTGCTGGTATCTGAAACACATTTTCATTTAAATGGCTTATTGAGTATTAGGTAAATAACTCCATTGGCTGCCTGAGTTCCTACCAAATGGTAGCTTACTCCAAGCTGATGGAGAATTGATCTTTGCCCCACGCTCGAAATTACGGGCTGTTTGCTGTTTTTATCCTATTTCTCTCCTAACCAAGTTCTTTTACGAACTATTTTCTTTACACTGCTGCCTGGAGTGCAAGGAATCTAAACAGAAACTATTATCATGAGATCCTCACAAAATAATTTCAGAGATATAATTAGGACATTCTGAGTTTGCAAAAGACCTAAAGGGCAGGTAAAGGTCAGGCACTTTAAAATAATCTTAAATTTCTCTTTTCGGGATGGGATAATGGCAATTGCTTAGAAAATGCGGCTTTGCTTCTCGTAGGAATGGAAGTGAAGCACTTTTACGATTTGATTATATTAATGAAATAATTTTACACCTCAATTTAAAACAGTAATTTAAGACTTAATTGTCATTTGTTACTATGCCCCTATCAAAGATGACTCGTTAACGATGATACAGAGATATACAGGTTTTATGGACAACTTGACAATATTTTGAATTCTATAAAGAAGAGAGTTAATTTTTGCGCTAGGTGACTTCATAGCCAAAGTTGGTACTGACTCTGATCTTTGGGCAGGAATGATAGGTTCTTTTGACAGTAGTAGTTGCAATAGTAATGGCGAACGTCAAAGTAATGGGAAACGTTAATAGTAATGGGAACTATCAAAATATCCTGAAGTTGTCCATATAACCTATAACTTGCATAGGAATATGATTGATTACGTTTTAATTTAAAGCAAACGGGAAAATGGGCTCTTTTAGAAGTACTAGCTCGAATCCGGGAGCTAAACTTGGATTTAACCATTATTTTGTTAAAAGTGTCTTTCTATTTAAGCTTAAGGAATGTGATGGATGTAGGTAGGTAGGTAAAAGGATCTCTGCAAAAAATCTCTGTAATGAAAAAACTTTCAGCATATTAGATAGAAGTATAAGAAATAAATTGTGATATAAAGGACGAGAATAGTTGTTTTTGAATATGAAACAAAGGTCTTGATTAATTGCAGGAAAGGCATTAACGATCAGGTCTTGTTTCTCGTAGTCTCGCTTCCTTCGCAGATTTCTCAAGCTGGAGGAATTCTTTCATAACTTTTCAGAATGACTTTACTCATTTAAATGTTCTGAAAGAAAAACTCCTCTATGACAGTGATTGGTTCAATTGGCGACAACGAACAAGTTTTCGTTTAATCAAATTTTTGTAAATTAATTGCTTAGTTGATGCGAATGAACTTTCCGCATTTCAATGACATCTGGGAAGTTCTGTTTACAGGCGTCACGTTTTACATTTTTAAAATTGTGTAAGAGCTTACAAGGTCAGAATTTTCGGATAAATAGATTTGCCTCATAAATAAACTCTCTTTCCCCCACAAGAGCACAATTAAACGAAGCGCAAATAATCGAAGTTTCACTCTACATACTTCAGTAATGCATGAAAAAGAATGTCAGAGGAATTCAGTGGATGCAACCATTAATCAGCAGAGCATTGCGAACAAAAAGAGCAACTAGTTACAAGATGTGCTTTCCATGTCAAGAAGCTCATTTCTGTTATGAAAGTAACTGAACTGATTACCTAAGATCACTAAGGAAGTAAGAAAAATGAAAATAAAGTCTCATCACGCTACGTTGAGCACCAGTATTGTCAAGCAGACGAATCCTTCTAAGAGCCAAATTTCTCCGTCTGCAAATTCATCAGTTACGCAAGAAGCGTTGAAGCCGTGAGAAGAATTTCCCCTCAGTTCACGGTCTTCGGTGCTTCATTCCCTTTCGCTGCCGAGAATCTTAATAGCTTATTTACGGAAGCAGAATTCCGTTCTCTATGAGTCTCATCAATCTGAAAACAAAAGGAGAGCTGTAATGAAATCCTAGGCATAATGCACGGAAAAATCAAGAAACTGGTAAATCGCAGTTGTTTTTAAAACAAAGTGTGAATGTGTTTTGTGCAATATTTTGATTTTTGTCTATACTGATTAGACGATTACATTAGACGATCAGGCGTTAGAGATATGCTATTGCAGACATCGTATTCAGTCGTTGCATCCAGTTAATGATTCGAAACCTAATGTCTTTGATCATAAATTATGATAGTAAATTTCTTATCTTTTAAGATGAGTGATAAAAGAATATAATTTCCAGTTGCCATCATGTGTAGAGTAGAGATGAAACCAAAATTATTGAAGTAGAATAAAAGACTACTTCGTCGAGAACTGTTTAAATGATTCTTGCAATGGAAATTAAATCAATAAAAGTTGAATGACCACTGAATGAGATGCGCATTGTTCCGAAAGTAAAACGAGTTTCTAAAAAGAATATTTCGGACGTAAAACTTGTCTTATATCTCTTCTCTTGTTTCGGCTCTATCTTCTATCAAACTGGCGTAAGTGAAAAGAAAATGGATAATATAAGAAAGAATGAAATCCACATTAGCACGACGAATATCAAGAGCAGTTTAACGAATTCTTTCTCTGAATTCGTTAACTGTTAGTTTACGACATAGGAGAAATATAGGTTCAGAATTCAACTTACCACAGGATCATCTTCATTCACGATTCCAGTTAAAGATCCGATGAACACTGGAGGTCGATTTTGCACGTCGCCGACGTTCACCACAACTGCGGCGGTAGTGTTATGCCGAGCATCCTGCAGAAGATATCAACGACAACTCTATCATTTGATCATAGAAATGGAACTTTGCAATATGGATCGTGCATTTATTTTTCATACATTTAAATTATACTCACAGAAACATTACCATCTGTTTAGTCAAAGGAAATCCAAATCAGAACATGGTTTATTCAGAATAAGGTAATTAGGAATGACTATCTAATCCCATAACAGTGTTGTTCGTTCTAATTTTTATAACAAAAATTGAGAATAATCAAAAAACTTATTGCACAAATTCTTAAAAACTAATTGAAGAACGAAATTTGTACTTCAAAAAAGATGCAACAAAGCGATAGCTTAAAGATCTATCTTACCGATAAATAGGTAAAAATTATTCGTATTTTATCCAGCAATTATTTCAGTTAATCAGCAGGAAACCATTTTGTTATTTTTTGAACTTTTAATATATTTTTTCCTCATTTTATGCACTAGTGTCAAAAAGTTATGCAACAGTTATTTATGATATTTAATGATTCGAAATCCTAGAATAATATATTATATAATATATATTATAGAATAATAATTTTGAGGCATTGTAACTTCTAAAATAAGCTTTTTTATGGATAAATGGCACAGAAGATAAAGAGATCAATTAACTCTAATGAAATCATTTTTTTTTTCAAAAGTGTTCGTTTGGTATTTAAGGAGTTGCGTAGATTGAAATATTTAACAGTAATAACAATTCTAATGAAACTTATATAAAATTTCAAAATATTGAAGAATTGTTTACCTAAACCTCTGAAATATGTACTTCTAATAAAAATGGTTTGAAATAATGATAATGTTTAGTATATTCTTATGATTGTCATTTCTGCTGTTAAATATTTCGACTTCCATAAATCTTTAAACAGTAAACGAAATATTATTTAAAATTGGGAATTACATAGATTCGAAATCCTTATCTTTAGTTACATTTTTTCTACAAACACACATTTTATAAATCATAAATATTCGACGTTTGATTCCCTTTAACAGAAAATAAAGTAATTTTGCTTTTGGACGCAAGTATATAGATAATTTGCAGAATGGCGTTTGCAATTATTCGAGAGGCATTTCGTAAAAAAATGCGACATGTCGAGTGGAATCAGAGAAGATTATGATGATCAGATGACGATGATGATGATCAGAATTGATGACCGTAGTCGCAATCACAACTCATGCAATTTCGATGCATTCATGGTCCTCGAAAGTGTAGGAACTTAGTGACCGGAGAATCAATCAGGAAATGTGCATGTTGTATGACAAATTTTAAAGCTCCGAGTAAGTATGGAGACAATGACAGAAATGAACATTGGCACAAGGGTACTTACGTCAGCAATTAACTTCACTTGATAGATGTGTCTGTCAGAGTAGTCGAGAGTTCGACGCAGGACGAGAGCAGCAGTTGCCAGCCGAGGATTTGATGTAAGAGGCACAATGGAGAATTTGTCACATGCATCAGGAAACTGCAGAGAAACAAAATATCGTACTTTAAAGTTCATTAAAGCTGAATTTATTATAATTCAGGAAAATAAAATAAGGAAAAGAAAGGAAGTAATCCCCTATTCAAAGGACGGAGATAACCTAGAAGCTTGTCCTGGTTTCTCATACAAAACACATACCCAGGGACGTGTCCGTTGATTAATAGTTAGGTACGCTAAACATTAGGTCAGTTATTGACTAATGAGAACATTAATATTATCAATGATTTAAAGACGAACACAAAAGCAAAACAACATTGGTATTGGTTTCATTTAAAACTAATTACTATAAAAAGTTTGAGACAATAGTTGAAACTCAGAACCAATGATCGTGAAAATTTGCTTGTGTTTACAGTTATCATGACCTGAATAGTAATGAATGGAAATGACTGGTAGCTGAAGTTCACCAAGAAAATTGGAATAAAATAATTATTCAACTCTCTATCCTCTGAAGCACATTACATTGTTTGACTCCAGACGAGAAAGAAACCTCTCTTGAGTAGACAAATGAAACATTAATGAAATGTTATTCTGCGCAGAGAAGCTGACGCGTGTTAAACAGCATAATTGAAGAATCTCTATGGCAAGTTTGCATCAAATCCTATCAGCTGCCTAGTCGATCTCATTGAATCAGCTTCGTCCTAAGAAAACTACATCCTCAAGACTAGTCACTCAGCTTAAGGAACGAGCCAGTGGCTTCACTTGGGTTGGTGTCACGCAGTGCGATAACTCATGGTGTCACCCCCAAGGACCTCCTCCCGTCCAGAGACCATACAGAATCCTTAGTAATGTATTTTGTACTAATGTTACTCGTAAATCGTAATTCCCGTATATCACTAAATGTAATGTCAATAGTAGTGACAAAACAACTAGCAAACTTAAAATTACACCTTTAAATTACAATATCATACGCACAGCCTAAATGTATTTACATTTGCATTTGCATAGTTTCATGTGGTGCGCATGCACATTAGAAGGTTCAAAAAGTAAATTAGCATAGAGTTTTAGCCTTATAGGTATATTGATAGAGTACATGTAAGCTGGGCTTACGAAAAATGTTTCTGTGATTATAACTACAGAGATATTTTTGTTAAAAATAATAAATTTCTGTTGAAACACTGCGCAAAAATTTTATAGACGGTCATTTTGGTGTCACCCCCTCTGATGGTGTCACCCGGTGCGGCCCATACCCCCCGCATCCCCTCCCCCAAGTGACGCCACTGGAACGAACAACAATAAAGCTTCTGGACATGTTTCTACCACGAAATGTAAAATAACGATAAAAGTTTCTTAAAATTGTAATATAAATGTATTTAACAATGAAAATAAAGTTTACATCTTTCATTTTGCGATATTTTCTTATATGAACATAAAAAATGCTTTAATTAATATCGTAGTTTAAAAAAACCATCAAATTGGGACTTTTATTACATGAGAGTGATTCCAATGACACTTACCTGTGGATGAAAATCGCATCTGATCTGTAAGACTCCACCTACGTCATCAGCATCTGTGATACGTATTGCATCAAATACTGTGGATCCTGGTGGAGTGTCCTGAAAGAGGAAAATATACGATATAATTATATACCAATGATGGACTAAACAGTTTTTTAAGGCTGGTCGAGTGGTTAGTGCGCTTGGCTACTGCTCAAAGGTAAGTCGTGGATATCTGTGTTGCCCTTTTTGCTGAGGTCTCGCCTTCCTACCTGTGGCTTATTAAACTGGCAGGCTCCTGTCAGACCTCTGTGACAACCAGCTACTTGATAGGTTATTTATTATTTATTTATCATTATATTAGCTATGCTAACAATATGAAAATGATTCAATGATAAGGAATTATTTAATTCGTCCTTTCAATAAATGAGGACACGAAATTGCATTATGTGTTTTGTCAGAAAAAATGTGAATTAAAGTGTTTCTATGATATTTTGAGTTTCCAGCGCAAATCGGGGGATTTTCGCTCCCTATTTCTGGTGCCCATGTACTGAGCGAAATTAATTACAGAACTAAATTAAATGCATATTATACGAAATTGTATTTTCTGTCTTATCTTACACACATCGTTTCCTAAAACATATTGCATTTTTTTTTATCAAAAAAAGGAAAAAAGATATCACACACACGTGATATGCAGTATATATTAGCAAATTTCCGTTGATAACAACAACGGGTCCTTGAAGAGGAAAAATAAAAGTTGCTTTAAACTCGAACTGTGGTTTTACCGTAGGGAAATTATAATTGTAAACGCAACACGGATTGGCCAAATAAATTTGTAGCGTATAGTTAAGTTGAAAATTGAAAAAGAAATGGTTTGAGGTTTGAGATATGTTTCTGCTACGGATAGAGATTTGAAATGTTACTCCCAGCATGGAATTTTTGGGTTGATTTACTTTTGAGTCACACTGTTTTACACTCAATGAGCTAAATGGCCAGATGACTAGTACCCTGAGGCCTCAAAGACGGTTGGGGGAAGAGGTGGACAGCTGTTAGGAGACAGATGGAAGCCTCCAATCAATGTCATCCGGCGTATTCTTTAACGTGCACGGGGTATGGCTGCCGCACACACGGAGTCACGGCTTTACGTCCCATCCGACTGACGACAGCCTTCCCTAGCCCATCAGTGTTCCCTACTGACCGAGGAGATGGGGAATTAGCGGAGATAAATCTCAACCTGATGGTTACAACCTGGCAATTGAAGATTACGCACCACTGAAACAAATTGAAGGTTCGGTATCGACTGAGTCAACCTCTGCCCTCACAACATGGAATGGCATGGGAGAAAAGAGTGTATAGAATTTAGGATCAGAAGTCTGTTATGAAAAGGGAGCAATTCTTCGCCATTGGATAATTTAATTGACGCCTCTATTCGGCACGTCTGTTATATTTGCCAAATACAACATCAGTTGACCCGTTGCATGAGAACCAGCACGATAGAATTTCTACCATTATTTAGAGAGACATTAGTTACCCGATTCCATTGACACAGCATCATTTTGTGGGAAAAATATCGTTAAAAATCTTTAATCACTCCCAAGGAGAGAAAATTGAGTTTAGAAATTACAAAATAAATTAGAAATTTCGGGAACAAAAAATATTATTCACTGAACCATTATTGGATAATTGCACTGAGGTATGCTCAAAAACAATGCTAGAGATAAAAGCATATACAGCGGAAAACAGCCAAGAAGGATAAATTTGTTTGACATAAACATTTTATTAGCACAAGGAATAGAACATGAAAGTGGGCATATGTGGGTATATAAATATATACCTCGAAAATCTACCTTCGTAAAAAAAGATGATTATTATATAAATGTTTTGCATAATTGTACGACTGAAGGAATATTTTTCTAATGTCCTGTTTTGGTATCATAGATTAAATCACGAATAGCATGATAGTTGCAACAGTTACTAGGCTTGGCCGCACCGGGAATGCTCCCAGGTGTAATAAATATATTACACATGGCGAGCAGTATGTTTTGGTGCAATGACGAAAACGGGAGTGATTTTCATGTCGTTTTCGGTCAGCGTTTAATAATTTAAGCACATCAGGTTAAATTTTCACCGAAGATATTTAAAGAAAAATTCTAATGAAGATGTCGATATGTATTCAGGAATGCGCGAAATACTTTGTGAAACAAATTTAAATGGAAAGTAATAACTAAATCGCTTAGTAGCAAATTAGATATTATTGAGTTCCTTAGAATGAGAGCAGCAATACGTGAAAATCGTTTTATTAAGGAATATCTTATGCAGCATTTCTATACAAAAATGTAAAAGGGACGGGGGAAGGAAAGACTATGCCATTTTAGTAGCCTTTAGAGAAATGTTTGAAAAATACCAACATATATATACAAGGTGAATCTGAAAAAGCGGGCAAAACTTTACGGGGTGGTAGAACGCAGCTATACGAGCAATATTCGTCATAGAATGTATGGTCGGAACGCAAGCGGTGAGAAGTTAAAAGGTAGTTTTCCACTGTCTCATTTAAAGAATGAACACAAGAAGGAGAGGAGATACTTCAGAAAACATTTTATTAACAGGAATGTAACTTGCATTCCCGTCCGCCGCACCGTACACAAAGTGCATATCCGCCATTTCGTGGTTAGTATAACCAGCCATCCTCTCGGTAGAAATGCCGTTGGGTGCGAGGACCGACCCTTTTATACCATTTCCAACGCCACCTAGCGGCTCGCCGTTTGCGTTCCGCCCATACTTTCTATGACGAATATTGCTCGTATAGCTGCGTTCTACCACCCCGTAAAGTTTTGTCCACTTTTTCAGATTCACCCTGTATATTTCTTATATTTTTCGCCTCCGTTCCAGTTACTAACCTTCTCAAAGTCTTCTTCCCAAGATCGGGCCGTGCCTACATCGATGCCTTCCGGTTAAGAAATGCAAACTTTGTTCGTCCGGAAATATTCCGTTCCAACTGATCTCATTATTGAAACCAACACTGTACGTTCTCTTAGAAACTCCTCTGAGTCAATCCTTTTCATCAGTTTGCGTGATTCTGCTATCAACATCCATGCTCTAATTTAATAAATGTGCATTTAGAATGTTTTCATCCATTCGATCATCAATCATTTATGAGAAAAATTAATTTTCACAAAACTATGAAAGAAAAGTTTACATTCGATAACTAAGAAAAAAGGCACAGATATGTAATGATATACAAAATAATTCGGTAATTAAAAATTTAAGTACAACACGAATCGCGCAACGAAATTTGTGGCTTAAAGAATTTTATGGCAGAGGAGCTATTTGGATAATTGGGGGGAGGGTCGAAAAGTGTTAAATAAAACTTTTCAAATTATAAATTTCGAAAATTGAAAAAGAAATGTTTCTGTTGTGGATAGAGACGTGAAATGATTGTTTGTTGGGAAATTGAATTGAATGAATGATTATTGTTTGGGTTGTTTTAACCTTTGAACTGCAATTTTTTTGCACACATTGGGTTAAATGTCCAGGTCAAAAGGACGCCGAGGCGTCAGAGAAGGTTGTGGGGGGAAAGACCCACTGGGCAGCTATTAGAAAACAAACTGTCATTTTTTTCCTTTTTTTAATTTCCATTAGGGTAGAAAAATTATCTTGTAATGATGATAATGTCTACATTTCAAACAGTAATTAATTGAGAAAGTGAGAAAAGCCGAATGAATGCCTAGGACTTATTTTAAGACAAATCATTTAACTTGTTGACTATTCCAACATATTAAATAATAATCAACTAGTTTACAATTTTCCCCTTTTTGTACACTTGCATTGAAATTCATAAGAAAAGTTTCATTGGAAACGCATATGTAAAGAGACACGATTTTTGTAAAGGTCGATTAATTTTGTATTGTGCTTATTTTGGCATACCGTGTAATACAGCTTTAACAATGGACTCCCTGTATGTGAGCAGAAATGAGTGGAATAAAATTGAAGTAATGCATCATTTTTTAATTACTCGAATCAAGGTCTGTTATGTTCTATATTTCTACTTCAATTCTTGTTAAATAGTATTATGACGCAATAAAAAAGTTTAATTAGAAAGAAGTCTTGTTTAACACAGGGTTTGTGAATCAGCCAAAATTTGACCATAGGTTCATGCGAGCCCCGATGAGTGCTCTGTACGACATCCCTGCTTTTACGTCTTTGAAAATCACATTGTGTGTAGTTTACAAGTACATTTTATGAGGTAAAATATTCTTAAAATTACGTAGACTATTTTTTGTCAAATTTATCTTCGCATTATTTAAAAAAGTTACCATGGTATATATAATTAGGCTACTTTGCAAAAAATCCATGGATTTGTGAAAACTTGCCAAATTCGAAAATTTAAATCTCAGAAACCCAAAGTCATCCCAAGATGAAAATTTTCTTGTCGTTGGTTCACATATGTTTCAGTGCAATTTTCTTTGAAAGAATTTTAAGGAAATGTATTTTGATATTTTTCGAGGTCAAACATTTTGGTGTTATTTGACTGCTAAAATTCTAATTTACTATTAAACAAGCCTCTCGTTATGATATGCCACAGAGGTCTTTGAGGAAGGCGACACAATAAATATCTGTCTTATTCGGGGATCAAATCCAAGTCCTTTTGTTTAGTTTCCAAGAATGCTAACCACTAGGCCACGGAGACCTCATTTTAATCATTTTATAACTTATCTCTAGATCTTTCAAAGCAGACCAATTTTTATTAATGTAACATAAATAGAATAAGAGTTATAAATGTTCAAAGAAAACTCAGTAGTTCAAATCTTAAGTATATCTCCCACTTTTGAATACTTTTGAATAACTTGAAAACTACAGGACAGAAAAGTCGAATAAATTAGCTTTTTCTGTTTACTTATAAGTACCATCAGTATACAACATTTCTTGAAAATCGAAGAGATCGAATTAGAGAGCAGTGTTGAAATCGGAAAATTAAGCCTAACGATGATTTGTGTAACGCTACAAATCATAGCCTTTCAACTTTTCCTGTTGTCGCGACCCCTCTGCAAAGTTCACGACATAAGAAAAGAAAGGAAAAGTGCTATAATTTTTTGATTAGCGAAAAAATAACTCCTTACCGTTTACAGTATTTTGTAAACATACTAGGCACTAGATTTAAAAGAATGGAATGAACTCTTAAATTCCGTTTTATAATCTCAATGAAGGTGATTGAGTACTTAATTATAACTCATAATTGAAGACTACGTAAAACAGCCTTCAAACTCCCTACACCTCAAAATGGTCTTAATTTTCATTGAATTTATAAGCATAATCTTCAAATTCTGCGGCACTCATAAGCATGGTGTTCTCAAATTCTGTAGCATCATTAAGCATGATCTTCAAATTTCGCATTGCCCTGAAACACAGATTTTAGTTTCCTCGCAATCTGTCTATAGTCTTAAAATTTCGTGGCAGCATAAAGCGTTATCTTCTTATCACTAAAATCACTAATCACTAAGCAGTATCTTCATATTTCGCGACCTCTTCAAGTACGGTTTTCAATATCCACTGCATCCCTAACTGTCAAGATTCCTAACCTCAAAAGATGTGGTTCTCAACGCTTTTTTGCATTTGTGTCACTCAGATTTTGATTCTCATCTCACACTCAACTAAATATTTACAAATTATAACATTCAAAATCTTATTTATAACTTCAAAAATATATATAACTCCAATTGCAAAATCAACAGCAACTGTAGGCTGAAATCCCGATACCGAATTATTGCGCAAATAACAAAAATTCTTTATTACATTCCACTTTCAATGTCATACCCAGACAAATTCCATTTCATCTCGATTGAACTCTTAGTCAAAAACCCCTACAAAAGTTAATGCTGATCAAATGACATCATCATTATCATCACAAGTATGTCATGACAACGACGAAAAAAACGTTGCGGGCATAATTATAAAGCTAACTTTTTTGTTAACAAAGTATGAATAGCTAATTGTTTATTTGCGAGAGAAATCCGTGATGACTGAATATGCTGACGATGATTACGAACCTCTTTCACTGTCGTTTCATATGGCACATTTTGGAAAGTAGGAAGATTGTCATTCTCATCCAGCACGATGACTGTTACCGGCACACGGACCTAGAAAGAGACAATTCATTCACATTCCTGTCACATGAAAACTGAATTTTAAACTCAAAAATAAGAACGTATGTATCCGTATAATTTATACAAAATATTACATTTTTTTTCTAACAGAAAAATAGTAAAGAAATAAAAAGTGTTTAAATTTTTTGATTAGCAAAAAAAAGCTCTTTTCTGTTTTTTTTTCTATTCTCAAAGAAAGTGACTGAGAAGCACTTACCAGATTATTATCATGACCTCCGCCGACGAAATCTTCCAGCGTAACGTAAAACCTGAGACTGTCATTTCTCTGGAAGTTAATGTATAGGGATATATTAATGACAACTTTTATATAGTTTGTAAATAAATAAAATGATTGTCACTTATTAAAGCTATTCAAATTTAATATAATAATTAGTTACTGAACTTCTGTTTCATGATTATGTTATAAAAATAATGGCATATATTATAATGAACTGTCCAAAGCATGCGGTTAGTGTATCTGACTGTAATGACCATGAATTCGAATTCGAATCCCATTAAGCTTGGGTGACTTCGAAAATTAATGCCTTCTAACAAATATTTTTGAAAGAGTGGCCGAAAGAAGATTTAGATTCGAACCAGGAACAATCTACAATTTAGCAATACGCAGTCACATATTCTCTAACTGTAGTTGCGACTAGTAGAGATTTCAAATGATTGACCAAGGTACAAATTTTGTTTGAACAATGACAAAAAAAAAGAATTATTTAAATTTCAGAACCAACAAAGTTCCACCACTGGCTTATAAAGGTGGATAATTTTACATTACAATTAATTGATTAATTACTCACTCCACTTAAGTAAACTTAATTTCAAACAACAATCAAAATTAAAATGAAAGTGAAAATGACAACAATCAGAATAAGTTGAACTAAAATAACTATACCATGTCTGAAGACTTCTCGGCAACGTGAACTGTATTCTGCTAGGTTACTGTAATGTGCACTCGGAATAAATTTTCATAAAGCACCCACTCCAGTTTTCTCTGATCGTGGTTTTTCCCAAGCAAAGCAAATTCCTTTAAATTTCGCCTGACTTATTTAAATAAAAGTTTATCATCTCACTAATTAAGAGATGTCTAATTTAAAATTTCCTTCCCTGAAATATGGCCTAAAAACTCAGTCCAGTGATTTCCACTAAAATCGGACTTAGCGAAGAGAGCAAAAGAAAGATAGACAATAAGACCGAACCCTGGTCCTGTTAGTATAATCACCCCACACCGAACTGTTTTCTCTGGTTCAAGCGTGACAATATCTTTCTGGCAACCCCAGGAATTTTCCAACCTTAAGGGCCAATCAGAAGCAAGCCCCGGGCAAAAACACAACTCCACTTCCATATTTCATAAGTGGAACGGAGTCTTGTTGCCAGCACTCTGCATTCCTTCCGAATGTCTGCATTTGCGCAAGACGAAATGGTTCCACACGATACTTCCTGCCATTCACCACATTACCAGCGAATTTCTTTCTCACATTCATCAAGGTAAACACATGAAACCGAACGCTGAATGAAATTCACAAACAAGATCTAACACCCATTAACCTCCGAAGACGTCTACGTCAGATACTAAGTGGTTGCATCAGGATAAAAATTAAAAGAAATAAAATATCAATAGGTCTGCGACCTATCAGTCACAACGATTGGTGGAAAGCTGTCGCAGATCACTGAATTGCTCCGTGTCCCAAAGTAAAATGTAGTAATTACAAGTAAATTGCAAAATAGCTGAAATAAATGGTAAAATGATAAGAATCACAAAGAAGAAGTATTTTTTCTGCTACGTGTAGGTCAGGATTTCTAACGGATTCTTTTCTTCTTCAGGAGGACGAGCAACTTATGTGCGAATTTTGTGACACCATTTTATCTATTCATCATATTTTAATCGATTGCCCAGATTTTAACTCATAAAGTAATATTTCCTTAGTGCATAATTATGTAGATAAATCGTCTAATAGCTATGTAACTGTACGGTTATTGCAAATCGTTATCGTTCAGTACAAAATATCCAACCAAGCTTTATGTAGCATACAGTAACCGCAGTCTTAGGTTAAACCCGGTTCTGGGGTGCATAACTCATGAAAGAAAAGACATTGAGATTTCGGGGATCTATTTCTTGCCCTTTCAAAATAGCAACTCTTAGGTGACAATGCTATTAAATGTAAGGAACGGAATACTTGCATTCTGGTATATTTTCAGGATGTGGGCAGCGGCCACTTCATTGGTGTGTAGTTGTCTCCGTAATATAATGCAAACAACGTTAGGTGCTCTAGCATTGACAGCATTGACGTAGGCTGCACATTCAACACAAGAAAAAAAACGCTTTGTTTAAAGCGATAACTGAGAATAAAAGGTACCAATGTTTGACTGAACCCCACCCAAATCAACTATGCAGAAAAAGCCAGGATATGAAAAAGCAGTTTATAATTCAGCAGCATAGTCAAGAATGTTTGAATGAAAAAACAGCTCCATTTCCTTCCCCGTGGAGGATTATGATAGACGAATCCTCTACAGCAATCAAATCTCGGAAGATAATCCATGCACACTCTGGGACCTTGAGAGTGTGACACATAATCCTGGAGAATGTCTGATGTTTCGTACCGGTGAAACAGCAGTTAGGCTGATTTTAGGTTTAAAATTTGCTTTTATTTAATTTAGTACGGTAGAGAATTTTTCTATTTTTATTTGTGTCTTTATTTTGGTGCCAATGTCAAGCTGTCAATGTTGGAGCACCTAACACTATTTGTGCTACGTTACGGGAGCTACTTCACACTCATCAAGTGATCTATCGCTGTTACAGGTTAAGTAGAGAGCTGCCCAGCTCCTGAATATAATAAAAAAAAATGTAAATATTTTCCTTTAATCGCATTGTCACTTACGAACTACTATTTTGGAAAGGTATGAAATAGATTCCTCAAATGCTCAAGATCTTTTCTTTCATACTTTTATGTTCCCCAGTAGCGGTTTAACTTACAGTTACTATACTGTTAGTAAGTCTAGCTTCGACGTCTTTTACAATTGACCATGATGATTTTAAATGCCATTCTGCAGCTTAAATGTAAGACTCTTTGGACCGTGTGCCAGATAACCAGCTTCAGTGAAATATACTCCATGGTCATTTAAACAGTAATCAAAGCTACGTAATAATTGCACAGTCAAATAAGGTTTTTGGATGAGGATATAATATACAATTTAACTTTCATCATTTGCTGTCCGATCCTCTTAGCTTTGATCTTTTTTATTTAATGAATTATTTTAGAACCTTCCGTTTCATTTTTTTAATTTTGGCATATTTAAATAACATTTAATCTTTTACTTTGATATTTCCTAGTTTAGAATTGTTTCTAGATTTTGCTAACGGTTTTGTACACATATTGCTCGTTTTTTCAAATTTACATTTTCTCATTATGGTTTTTTTTTATATCTTTATACCCATTACTGTTTTCGTCAATAGTTGTTGTTTTTCATGCATTTTATGTTTTGCTTTCAAATTTGATTGTGTGTCCATTTTTCTTAACGTTTCCTATCATAAGAGCCCCAGTTTTTGATGTACATGAAATCTCAAACAAACAATTAACTAATCGAGTAACCACGTAAAAATGATTCCTAACTATTTTAGATAAGTCTAGAAATTGTTTTTGTGGAAATTACGTCCCTGTCTGTCTTAAAATAGGTGGAAAGAAGAGCAACAGTTCTTGAGAAGTAAATTATTTATCTTTAATGACGTTTTTATAGTGAATGTTATCCATAATTGGTTACAATTAGACTTCCTTATTAATGACAATTTATCTTACCGTTGTTTTCTTATTTTTGAAGAGAAAAAAGTTTTGCATCGTTGCTCAAAATTTAAAAGTGAAACGTTGGTAATTGCATAGAATAACTGCAATAAAATGAATCAGATATTTGTTTTTGAAGGTTTTAGACAACAAAACGCTATTTTTCTCATTCAGTATGGAAATCTAAGCGTAGTGTATTGATTGGCCTGAAGTATTAACTCACCTCTCTATCGATATCTGCTGCCACTGTGATCACCCCTGTTTCTCTGTCAACTGTGAATCTGTCCGTTCCTTCAAGGCCATAGTACACAGTTGAGTTCTCGGGGTCAGAGCCAACCAATTGGAAAGCCGGTGTGCCTGTCGAGTAGAAAATAAAATGGAAATCAGAAAACAACGCACTACAAGTACATTGCTCTCAGAAGAGAATTTTACTTGGAACGGAATGGGATGAAACAGAGTAAGACCGACTGATATCTGGAGGGTGGACAGATGTACACCTAACCAAACTCAAAACACAATATCTCATTAATTATTCAAGCAGTATAAGAGTACGATTTTTTCTCACTTTAAAAAAAAATTATTATTTGTGATGTATAATTTGCATGGCCATTATTTTCGCCTGTTTTTGAATATTTTCATTTAAAATTTAACATAAACTAATTTAATGTTCATTGAAGGGAAAAAATTGTTTGGAACCGAAACACCATCACATAGTCGAAATACGTTAAAATATATAAGCGTAACGTTTCCCGTGTTTGCAACTTGTGGAAAAAATAGCGTTCTGAAGGTATGAGACAAGTAGCTTTATATTTATAATAAATTGGGAGTTTTAGACTGTCGCCTTATAGAAATCATTAACAGATTATGTTAAACCTCAAAATCTTTGATTTTTGAACAAAAGACGTCCTATGACATGTAATATTGTATAATTATAATGGTACGGTATTTGCACAATGGTTATAATTATATTGTTGTAACGTTGATCTTCTGAAGTTATCAAAATTTGCCTTTTTGTTAAAAAAAAACTTTTAAGTAATATGAGAAATGTGCAGAATTTAAGACTATGGGCTGCTACACGCAAATAATTATTCAATTCTCCCTCTTCATTATTAAGACTTTTAATAACGAATGAAGTTTAGATTACAATAAAAATTTAACTATGTAAACTGCTAAATAACGCAGAACTGTACGACTAACTGCTTTTTTACCATAATAAAATAATTTTAAGTCAACCATAAAAATGCAAATTTTAGGCTTATACATAAGAACTTGAGCTAAGTTCGAGTCCAGCTGAATTGAAGCTTCCAAAGAGTAGATACGGCCTTGCACTTGGGCTCAGTTATAATTTTAATTTAAAATAAATAAGTACAATTGAAAGACGAATCAGCTTTTGTGAATATTTAATTCCTACTTTTCAGAGCGAATTAAGGTTTTTATTTTCTAACTTTTACACCATCTAGCAGTGGAAATTCGAAGTAATGGATAATCGGGAAGATGCAAATTAATATTTTATTAGCACCTATAAAATGCAAAATTAATTTTTCGTATTAAATGAAAAGGTTTCAATTTTCAAACCCCTTAGTGGGAAAATCTTTGCTTGTCAGTGTAAACTTCTTGACCCTCACACTCCAACACCATAATTTAAAATTTATAGTGAAAATAATTAGTTACAATATATGATGTTAAATGTTTGACCAATTTAAAATTTTTGCAGCCTAGGGAGCGCTATTAAAATCATCGGGCGATATCGAAAATAAGAGTTCAAATATCATCGATACCAATCTAACCCAAAAAAGAAATTTTAATTTATCTCTGGAAATAAAAAAAAAAGTTGAATATCTACAGATATACAGTCGACAAAGTGAAAACAATAACTAAAATTAATCAATCAATAAATTTTATTTCATCATTATACATAATTTACAAATAGAAGAAAAATATGAGTAAACCCAAAAACCACATGGTTTGTTTGGGCTACGAAAGAAAATTAATACTAAAATTAAAAACCACTTACTACAAAGATCACAAATAATATGCCATTTTTCCGAAATATATATAAAAATATTTGGCTGACATATGATATTCAACATATGTAAGTGTAACATCTTCCAAATGAAAAGAGAAAGCTTTTTACGTTCTGTTTGGATATATAACGTTAAACAACACTGCGAAATACAAAGCAGACATCTCTACAGAATTTTTTTTATTTTTTTTTTCACTTTCAGGACTTTAGAGACAAATTGATAAGAATGGTAAAATAACATTAATCATAAAAGACAACTTAAAGTTGTAATGTAGTGCAATTTATATTTTTCCTTGTAATAATCACAAAATGGATTCAAAAGGGGGAAAATATTTGTTTTTCGATCTGACCCTAAAATAAATTCGCTCATTGGTCATAAATCAACTTAAGCGTGTTTGCCGTAATATCCATACTACGAAACGAAATGAGTTTGAGTATAAAATGGTGATTTTTTTGGTTCCCTCTCTGCTCCTTTGATCAACTGAACTCTGCCATTTCTGCACTGATTACTAAAAGCGATATGAAAGAGGAAAAGTTCCCTTCAGAATTAAAATAGCCGAAAATCCACTCCAACTTATGACCTCTTCAATGGATATGAGTCGCTCGTTCGCTATTATTCAAGTATCATTGTGAAGTAGCAGATGGTCATAAAAGCGTAACAATTCTTTGATTCTTCAGGGTAGTCATTATTTCAGACAATGGAAGTTTCATCACGCGATTATTTCTAAATTCTTATTATGGAAGAGCATGACAACGAGGCTCAAATATTTCCTAATTCTGAACGGAAATTCCTACTCTGGAGATGTCCATCTCCAGTACCACCATTATATATTTAATTCCCAAAAATTTGGAGTAACTTTCTCTCAGTAGCCAGATTCTTTTCCCGGAAGCTACGAAGAGGCTTAAGACCTCAAGTGAGTCTCGTTTCTCTTCCCTGACTCTTCTCGGCACTTACCTGAGACGAGGAGTCTCAGTTAAGGAACATCGTGTTCATTATTAGCCACGAGAGCAGCCTTCACCTCTGTCATGCCCTATATGCACAGAACAATAGCTCAAATCTGAACACGAAACACGCAAATACGAGCTCTTTGCCAATGGGAGCCACTTACCGATCGGTGTGTTCTCCTTGATCACTTCTAGGTCGATGTTTTTCACGAACGTAGGAGGACTGTTGGCCAAGACACCTGAAACAAAAAATGAAAATAGGAATGGAGCAGACTGCGAACAAGACATGAATGGATTGCAAAGCAAATCGTTCTAATTTGCATTTGTCTACATGCATGAAGAATAGATAGATTTTCCTTTCTAATATGAGATAAAAGATATATGAATAACACCTTGGCTTAATATTAAAATATGTTATTCATGTTTGTGTTTCGAATGAAGTCAGGAAGATGTTTAATGGGAATATAACTACGCAATGTTATATAATTTTATGATCGCATTTAACTCTATGATGGTGGATGTCCGCAGGGGAAAATAGGGAGGGTCGAAAGGGCGCTTATCCCCACCTCTGAAATTTGAATTATATATATATTATCCAAAACATAACGAGGTGCCAAATTAAGTTAAACTTGAAATGTAAAGAGTAATAAGGAAAAATAATAACAAGGGAAAAAACTTATGAATTGAAATATATATGTATCTAGAATTTTTTTCTTTTCTTCCCCCCTCCCTTACCAGCGTTGAATTAACTGATATGTATTTACAAAGAATTATAGTTATTAAAGTTTACTAGTTTATTACACAAATAATCATTTGCATGTCCCTTTAAAATAATCCAACTTTCAAATGAAGAGTTCGGTTGGAGGTCAGTTCTGACGACTGACAGATTTCTGCTGTTGTATTAACCTCTACAATCGTTATCAGCCAGGAACAGATCAGGGGGTGAGAGTCATGGCTCTCCTCTTAGGAATGCTAGTAATATGAACGGAGGCGAATAAATATTAACGTACACATATACACGTACCACGTATTCTTCAAGACATTTTTAAAGTTTGAAAAAAATAAACGAAAAGCTTTTTATGTATAAAAGGATTCCGCTTCTCTTCTTCTTGTAAAAGGGAGAAAACAGAAAGAGGAAACCTCTTCTGGAATTTTTGGTTTACTGAAACAAATTTCCGCTTTCTGGTTGCTTCAGTCACTTGCCCCCCCCCCCCCCCATCTTTTTATATTTTTGTTTCTACATCCAGACCTCGTATCAGCCAAGATATTTTTCAGCTCAAATATCATTTCCTAAAGCTATGAAAGTCATTATGAAGAAACTCTTGTGAACTCGAGTTGAGAAATTGCGTTTTAGGGAATTGTTATGTTAATATTGGTGCCTTTAATATTGGCCTGTTAATGTTTATAAATGGCTGTTAATATAGGGGACATTTTTTCGTGACATGTAATATGTTTTGTTCAAAGAGTCGTGCATACGATGTGAAAAGTAAAAAAATAATATTTCTGATTAAAAGTTTGGAAAATGGATTCTTTTGGACCAAAAACTCGAAAATACCAAAATTTACCAAGTAGAGATTGAAAACAAGTTACCTCGTTCACACACGAAACGAGATATCTTTCAAGTCAGATTGATTAAATTGTTTTTGTATAAACTCTTTCTCCCTGGGGATATTTTTAAGAGACAAAGATACGACCATGGTAGTGCTAAGATGCGATGTATTAGACATGTAAAAATGATTGTACTGCTCTGTGACAGCTAAATCAAGGGTACCTGAAAGAAATTAAGAGATGAGATTCTTGTTGTATGTAACCATCCTGTCAGGCCATCAGAAGTTCAACAGGCGACACCTACTTCCAACAAAGAATAATTACCCGTTATTTTTAATCAATACTCATCAGCCAGTATTATTGGTAAGGAGAATCACAAGATGTATCTACATATTTGTTTTAATGTGTTTTCCCAACCTAAATTCGATAAGAAGTGGGAAAAAAGGAGTCGTGTGTTATTTTCCAACACTCTCAGAAATCCTTCATGGGTTAAGAACTACTTTAGGAAACTCTATTTATTCCTAAAACGCCATTTCTTAAACTTCAGTAGCTGCAAGGGATGTTTCATCGAACAATTGTTTCTATTGTCTATGGATGTAGTGTATGCCATGTCATCACCGGTATGACTTCAAAACTGTGCGAATTTTGCTGTTTGTGATCACCAGACACGTTCTCATAGGGGTGGCCCAAGTTTCCATTGTAATTTTAACAGGGTGAAAAATTTACTAGATTGAGATGAAAAAAAAAAGAGAAAAAATGATTTTTCGGTGTGTGCATTTGTTTTAATTCTTTGATTATTTTACTACACTTAATTATGAAAGTCATCAGAAGGAAAAATAAAACTGGAAGTATGATATACATATATATATCCCCTGTATTGGATGCTTCGCCCTTTTCCCCTTTCACCCATATCTGAATAGCCCCTCACCTTCACGACTAATTTTCTCGTTACTTATCCGATGACTGCAATCTACCTATTAGCCATTTCCATATTCCACTTTTGTATAATCACTTTTAGACCTTTATGAAACCCTCTATTCGTGTGAATCTAGGAAACACGTTACATTTTACTATATCCTCACAATATTTTGTGATGAATATTGTCAACTGTTTAATTCAGTTATTCGCAATTTTCTGCGTCGTTCCTTTATTTTGGGAAACACTGCATAATTCTAAGTCAGTCTCCTTCCAATTATCCTTCTTATTGCATTGCTATTCATAAGTGCTATCTATATATGCAATCATTTGTTTAAAGTTGAATCTGCAGGAAGTACGGTCACCATTTTATAATGACCAATGACAGTCACCATTTTATAGTGACCTATGACAGTTGATTGGCTGATTCTACCAGTGCAACCAATAGTAGAAGATCATGTTACTTAGCGAAAATCTTTATTTGACTGTGCCAGACTCAATATATCTAAACTTTCCTAACAAGATGGGTTTGAACTGGGTTTCAAATTTTTATATTGCCAAAGAAGGATATTTATATATGAATAGTTGAAAAATATTAAATATGAAAATATAAAATATGTTGAACATTTATTCTACAACAGAACACTAATAAGATATTTGAACATAATACCATCTTAACAGAGCATATCTTAATTGGCTAAGTATCATTGCAACTCAAAGGTCTTCGGTTCGGCCCCAACCGTTTCTTGTAATATTTTTTCAGCTTTCCTTTTATAATTCATCTTATTTCCGTTTGTGCTACTTCGGATGCACAGCTTACAACTTGTTGCTGTGGATATTTTAACATTAAATTAGGTTATATGTTAATTTTTCTTTTATTACCTCTTCATTTTCCAGTAAAGAAAAACTTTGATCGTGTAGTGTTTCCTTAAAACGAATGAGGTCTTTAATATGGAAGCAAAAAGGATTTCTTTGCCTTCTCGTGGTGCAGGACGTTAGTACCTTTCAAAAGAGATATTCTCTTTTGGAAGGGAACGGAAAAGGAGGACTGCCAGATCATGTAGTCTACTGATCTGATCATCTCTGGCCACGTTTTCTTTTTTTCAACCCTGCTGAGGAATGGTCCAACTTTACAGGGTCCTAGTGCTGACCTTTCATACTAACTAGGCTGGACTGATTTATAGATTTGAGCTTGATTATGTATCCTGGATTTGCTGCACTGGTGAGCATATGTTGAGGGAGAATCTGCCGCTGTGTTTTCTGTTTGCTTGTGGGTTACCAGCCGTAAGTGAACAGAGGCATGGGATACCTTATACCAGCTGGTGGATAATCCTAATCAGAGGCCATCGCAGGTATCTGAAACGTCACTTAGCTAGGTGAGCATCGTCGATATTAAACTGGAGTAATGTGTCTCAGGCAAGCCATATGGCTCATGAAAAGATGGTGCCTGAAGTTCCTACCAGCATCGGTGACTTCAGCGTTTAGCTGAGGAGGGACAGGTCTTTGCCGCATGCCTGCGATCAGGGGGCTGTTTGATATTGTTGACCCTACCTCTCTCAATAAACCTATTTCTTTAAAAATCCTACTAATCATTTTCTCTCTGCACATACGTGGAACGTGAAGACGTTATATAGAGATTATTCTCTTGATGTCCTCACGCAGGAATTCCAGCGTAATAACCTGGATATTCTAGGCTCGCAAGGTGAGATGTTTAAAAATAACTTTAAAATTCTCTTTTCAGGCAAGGAGGATGGAAAGCATCTTCAAGGTGTAGGTTTGTTTCCCACCAGACACTCCAGTGCTGCTCTTCTAGGAAATGACTGTATTAATGACAGATTTTTCAGAGCATAATTTAAAACAAATATTAAAGACTTGAATGTCATCTATTGTTATGCCCTCACAGAGAACTCTGATGAGAACGAGAAGGATACGTTTTACAGCCAGATTCAGGATATTTCGAATTCTGTGAAGAAAGGAGATATTTCTCTTGTGCTAGGTGACTTCAATGCTAAAGTTGGTACTGAGTTTAATCTTTGGGCAGGAGATTTAGATCCCTTTGGCATTGGTTGTTCCAATGGCAATGGGGGACGTCTCCTACAGGTAAGTAAACTTAATGGTTTGCAAATAACTAACACATGCTACAAACATCGGGACATTTATAAATATACATGGGTTTCACCTGATGGGTTGCACAGGAATATGATAGATTATATTTTAATTAAGAGCAAATGGGCTAGTTCAGTTAGGAATACGAGATCATACAGGGGAGCCGAAATTGGGTCTGACTATAACCTGATCAAAAATGTTTTGTAGCTGAAACTTAAGAAATGTTTTCTTAACTTTAAAACAAATTAGTGCTAATATTGTATGCCTGAAAGACCCAGATATAGCCAAAACATACCATGATAGTCTACTTAGTCATTATGTCACTCGCGGTTTGGTTGATGCTGAAACTGAGAAAGAACGGGATCAGTTTAGTCTTTTCTTGAAACCAACAGTACTCTTTTGGGTAAAACGGAACAGAGGAAACAAAATTACTTGAGTGATAAGGCTATGGAACTTATTTCTGAAAGAAGGAAGTGCAGGATTAATATGAATCAATTCCCTACTAATCTTAACAGAAGTCATGACAACGAACTTAATAAACATGTAAAGGATCAATTAACAGCTGATAAGAATCTTTGGCTTGATGGCTTAGCTGACAAAGCAGAGGAAGCAGTTAGACAGCACAACAGTAGAGAACTGTACCAGATAGTTAATGTTTTGTGTGGTAGAAAACGGACAGGTATCTGTATACCTGTCCGTTTTATGTCCAGATTGAAGGATAAACAAGGTAAGGTTAAAGAAGGTGAGGATTCTGTGATAGCTAGGTGGGCTGAGCATTTCAGAGAAGTTCTAAAAAATGTGATTATTTCTACTCCATTGTTTGTAATTAGCATATATACATTACTGGCTTTAATCATGGCTCTATATCACATTCTGAAGTTGCTTTCGCTATCTGTAAATTAAAACTGCATAAATCTCCAGGGATGGACGAAATCACCACTGAAATGCTTAGAGCTGGGAACAATCGTATTACCATATAGCTGCCTGAAATTTTGATTTTTTTTTATGATAAAGGCATTGTTCCTAAGGATTTTACTAGAGCTATTATATTTCCAATTTTTAAAAAGCTTGATCGCTAGGAAATTAGTTTACTTCCTGTTCCAGGTTCTTTGCATGATTATACTTAATAGTATTAAGAATGTGATTGAGGGACAACTGCGTGATGAATAGTGTGGATTCAGAAGTGGTAGGGGATGTATTGATCAAATATTTTCACATAGGAGATTCTTGAGAAATGTTTAGAGTTTCAGAAATCTATTGTTACTACCTTCATAGATTTCAAAAAGGCTTTTGACCCTGTTGATCGACATAATTGTGGTTGATTGTTAGATCATATGGAATCCTGATAAGTTAGTAAGTGTAATGAAAGCTCTCTATAATATGAGTCGTGTGTGAGAGTTGGTACGTCTTTCAGCGATTGGTTTAGCATTGCTAGTGGAGTTAGACAAGGGTGCATTTTGTCTCCTTTTCTGTTTTCTTTGGTTATTGATTATGTTATGCGAAATTCTTTGCAAGGGAAAGATTTTGGCCTTAAATGGTCTAGAGATTTCAAAATTCCTGATTTAGATTATGCAAATGATTTGGCCCTGTTGGCTACTGATGTTGATATGATGAATTCTTTCATTAGGGCTGTTCATGAGAATGATATTAGAGTAGGTTTGGTAATAAACAGAGAAAAAACTGAAGTGATGAAAGTTGGTTAGGTAGATGGTGCTTCAGTTGCTTTGAATGGCTGCATGTTTGAGCAAGAGTCTCAGTTTAATTATCTTGAGAGCTATGTAACAGATACTGGTGATGTGTGATATGAGATAAATGGAAGAATAGGGATTGCTGCTGGGACTTTTGAGAATCTATGAAGAGTGTGGAAAAATAGGTGTATACACCTAAAGACTAAAATTAGGTTGTATAATAGTGTGGTTCTTTCTAAGGTTAGTTATAGTAATAAAACATAGATTCTTTGTAAGCAGGATAACAGGAAATTAGCTACCTTTCATTCTAGATGCTTGCGCAGTATCTCGGACATTAGGTGGTTAGAAGAAGGAGTCATAAACCTTCTTTGAGCAGCATATTGTGCAGAGAGAAACTGCATTGGTTTGGCCATGTTGCCCATGTGCATAGCTGGAGATTAACAAACAGAATTTATGAACAGTGTGCTTAAGGGTTTCAAAAAAGGGGAGAGACCTAGGAAGCGATGGGCAGACAATGTCAAACACGACCTTGCTAGAATTGGCCTAGAGTGGCCAAATGCAGCAGCAAGTAGCTCAGAACATACAAGTCTGGAGAGGAAAATTACACAGTCTTGTTGGACCTCCGGTAGCCCATGGTTGCATGAGGATTTTGTATATATGTATGTATCAGAGTCTTTACATTCATTTTATTTCGATATCAATTCTTTAAAATTCATTTTACAATAATATTGCAAGTTCAATATATACAAAATAGAAAGCTTCTCAAGTGATCCTTCACTACGAGTAACTCAGTTTTAAATAAGTAGTATAAATTTATAATCGGAATGTTGTCCAAAAATATAGTAAACCTATATATTAGACATATTTTTCACGAATAGATTTTTTTTGGTAATACCATTAGAATGGTGACGAAAAATGCACATCTATATATATATATACACTAAATGGACAAATTATTATATACACCCCAATAACAATATGCAAAGCAGAAGTATCGTGTCCAGTCACATTAGACAATGAAACTGGCATTGTCAATAAATATAGTAAGTCTCTACGCATTGGAGACCAATCACGGGGAAGAAATCATGGGTAAAGGAAACGATGTAAGTGAGTTTGACCGTGGCCAGATAGCAGATGCGAGGAAGGCCGGTGGTTCAATCACTGATGATGATAAATCAATCCTCTTCGGTAGAATTTAAGTGTTTAATATTACGTATTATTGCATCAACAGATAGCTTCTGCTTGTGACCAATGATTTCGTTAATCATCTTCCATGTTGAATTCATGGAGTTATTGCATTGAATAATTTTGTTTGAGTAAAAGTTTTTCTTTGCTCTGCGAATCACATTTGTGACTTGATTTCTCAATGTTATAATGGCTTTTCTACAGTATATTGATCATTAATTTTGTTGTTCTTAACATTTATCCATGCTTTGTCTCTCTCCTCGATTAAATCCTTTATTTCTGTTGCAATTCATTCTTTATCACATCTGTTATTTTTTCCCCTTAATGGGAATTTCAAACAAAAAAGTTTTTAAAACACTGGGCTGGTGATTAGCATAATAAACTATGTACGAAAGCAGAGGGCGTTCTTTATTTAATTTCATTTATTTTCCTTAGAATTGCATTACATATCCCAATTGGACAATTCAAATGCCCGCTAATTGTATTCCAATCAATACTATGCAATTCCATTTTAATTGTTTCCTCATTATAATAATATGCAGGACTCTGTTTAGTATTATTCATGTTGTCCTTGCTTCACGGGCGACAATAATACCTCTGTGTTTTCAACACTTCATTGATTCCTTACAAATACATCTGGCTGTTGTTATGAGGACAAAAGGTGACGCAATAGGTTATTAGGAAGGTGTATACAGTGTAATAATTTGCCAATTCAGTGTATATAAGTAATTATTACAGGGGAAGGAAAAAATATTGAATTGAAGTAGAAAGGACAAGAACGCTTTTCCGAGTTTTTTTATTTTTCTTCCAAATAATTTGCTAAATAATGAGTTTCAAGAACACATGAAAAAAAAAATAGAATTACATGCATTATGGAGCATCCTTTCCGTCTGATTCGGTTTAATTCGATATCAGGAATCTCCTCAAAATTTTTTTCTACATCCAGGCCCTGCCTATGTTATACATTTTCATCACGCGTCGCCACTAGTAATCTTGATATTAAACAAGACGTAACTTTTAAAGAAAAAAAATCGTATATCCTTTTCTTCTATTTCATGCCGCTTTTGATGAGAGCTTTTCCTTTCCGCTGTTGACTTTCTCGGCCATAAACAATTTGCAATTGAGATAAAGGGAGATTGACACTCACCTGTGATGCTAAGGAAGGCAAGCAGAAATCTCATGCTGGTGATTGAAAAGGTCACTTCAGATAGTTATCATTTAATGTCGCTAGGAATGAAAAAAAATACGTGAATTAAAATTTTGTTTTACGTAGATCAAGTTATGCACACTGTTCAAAAAGTGTATAAACATATAACTCAGTATGTAAAAAAATACTTTAAGTGCAGTATTGCTCATTTCTATTGTGCTTATTGTTAAAAATATCGATACTTCCTAAAAATGTGTTAATGCAGAACACATTTTTCTGAAACAAAAAAAAAAAAGCCATAACTTGCACTTATCAATAGAAAAATTTCAATTGCAATTTTCATGTTTTACAGTAACAGTAATATTTTTATACTATCATAGAGCTATTCGCGGAACATTACCCACGACTCATATACAGACAATTAAAATAAAAAATATTAAATTAAACAGAGAAAAATTACAATAAATAGATTAATTACTGAATAGCTTTAAAGAGTTACTCTTTTACAGAAAAAGTTAATGGAGGGATTTAAAACTTTGGGCCTAGCGCAAACACTCAGAAAAGTGTCTCCTAATATAATATTGTTTTCTTTGGGTAAAAATTGTGATTGCAATATTCTCATAAAATAAATTTGATTTCCTAAAGAATAAAAGTGCCATTGAATTGTTAACATATTTTACACTTAGGTACACGACATTAAATCATAATGATAGGCAGTCGCAATGTTTCTTGACTGGCGTACGATACACCACAGTTGCATCACGTTAATTAGAGAAATACATGGTCCAGTGCAATGTTTTTCAAACTACTGTCGCGACACATTAGTTGGTCGTGAAATCAATTTATGGGTCGTGAAATCAATTTATGGGTCGCGACACATTAGTTGGTCGTGAAATCAATTATGGGTCGCGACCAGCATTTTTTTAATGGAATAGAATAGAAAATGTCAGAGTCTGGGTAGAAATATAAAATGTATTCCTTATTATGGGTCACGATCAAAAAAGTTTAAAAACCACTGGGCTGGTGGTTAGCATAATAAACTATGTACGAAAATACATACATGTACATAATAAGCTATGTACAAAGGCACGCCCGCTGCGGGCGTGTCTTTGTGTTTCTATGTTATATGATAAATGACTACAGCAAAACTGGCGTAATAGAGCTTCTAGGTTGAAACTGTTCTTTGTGCAAGAGAGTCCCTTTTCGTTTTTTAAAAATATATAGTGTTATATTCATTACACTGATTACGAAACAACTTAAAAATAATATTTATTTTAAATCATAGGAAAGCTTTTGGTTTCAAATGTCATATTAAATATGATATTCCACAATGATTAATTTTAGAGCTTTTATTATTTTTGATGTACATTAAAGAATTTACTGCTACTGACATCAAACGTGTGGACTTACGCCATAGTTATTGCGACTTTTAATAAAAATATTATAGTGCTATACTAGTTGAAAAATAAGGTTTTAGTATTGTTATTCACTTAATTTCAAGAGGCATTATCTAAATAAGAGTAGGCACGGGAACAAAACAGGTAAAACGCTAAAATTTGTTTGGCCGAATGATCAAATACAGTTCCTTATTACAAATAATGGGTTTCTCAAATGAAAATTTTGTTTTTTGTTAATCATCATTAATAATGTAGTTTAATTTTTTACATTTAATAAACAAACATGAAAATTCAACACAATTGTTATATGACACTAATAACATTCTTATTAGGTGGTTGTAATATTATTGTTAAATAAGATTACCCATATTAATTATATTTTGTGGTGCTGTAATTTGAAACCCATAGCAGCGTAACCAGCAACAGGTAGGACTCTCTAGATGACTGTAGGTGGCAGCACAATATGGGTTGGGTTGTTTTACCTCTGAGCGGCACTTTTTTGCACACCATGGGCTAAATGGCCAGGTCACATGGACCCCGAGGGCTCAGAGAAGGTTGGAGGAGGGGACCCACTGGAACAGCTGTTGGGAGACAGATGGTAGCCTCCCGTCAAGGCCATCCAGGGTGTTCTTTAACGTGCACAGGGTATGGCTCTTCTGCACACGGGCCGACACGGGGCCACGGCTTAGCGTCCCATCCGACGGACGGCGGCCTTTCCAAGACCATCGGTGTCCCCTACTGACCGTGAGCAGGACGGGTAATTTTGCGGAGATAAATCTCAACGCTGACCCAGCTGGGACTCGAACCTGGGAACTACAGATTACGAGCCTGGCGCGCTACAGACTGAGCCACCCCCGCCCCAGCAGCACAATATGAAAGACCGCAGATTGGACATGCCTCACTTAAATAGTGAAAAACAAAACAAATCAAAATTGTTTTTTACTGGGATTTCACATTAATAATTTCTTATATGTAAAAAAAATATGGATTGTGTCGAAAAAAAGAAACGTTTATAATCTTAGAGATTGCATTTATGCGTTAAATCGAAAACATAGAAAATATAAAACTGAGATTTACACACTACAACATATTTCACTGGAATGCATAGGCACATAAAACCTCTGTGAAATGGCATTGTTTGCAATATATATTAATTAGTCATGTAAGTTAGTCATGATAAGTTGTGATGTTTTTTGGGCAATCTGTGAATCGATAATATGTTATGATATAACAATTTCAGGTAATTCAATTGTAGCAAATATTAAAAATGTTAATGAAATCGAATCCTCAATTGCTAAAAATATACGAAATATCTGCCGTTTACGGGCAATCATAGTTAAAGGGGATTTGATTGTTTTTTTTTTTTAATTTTATCCTTTAACAACCCATACAAACCAAACATAGATTGAAGAGTTTCTTTCACAACATCCATAAATGCAAATCCAAGATGATAAACGTATCCAATACGATAAAAAGAAAATACGTTTTTTCAGTTACCTAATTTTGTGATCGTAAATGTGGTTAGCACGCTTGGCTTATGATCTACGGGACCTGGGTTCGAGCCCCGGGTAAGGCATGGATGTGTGTGTGTGTGTTGTTTTTCTGCTGAGGTCCTGCCATCCTCTCAGACTTTCTACTATGGCATATAAACTGACAGGCTCCTGGCAGATCTCTGTGGCAAGCAGCTGCTTGAGGGGGTATTTATTTTATTTATTAAATGTTTATATGTGCTAATTATGTAATTTAGAAGTGTACAGAAATACTTTTTTTAATAAGTAATTGCGAAAGCCATATAATTTTAAATTTGTACCAAAGAAACTATTATACTTCTTAAGCCACATCTTAAGATGAAAATTTAAAGAAGTGCTAAAATGAAATGTAGCACAAAAAATGTGATAGTTATTAATATGTGAATATAAGCAAAATAATTTAACTCTTTCAATAGGTTCTATTATCTATATAGTAATATATATCATGGAAGGCTGAATTATCTCTTTGTAAATGTAGTATTCTGCATCCTGCAGATAAGCTTCCAGTTTGTTGAATGTAATAGAATACTGATGATTCGTGATTATTTCATTTAGAGTTAATGACAAGTTCATCAGATCATCAAGGGGATCCATGGACTTAAAAGTTCGGGAAACTATATTATTCAAAATGGAGTCTGGAAGGGGAGTCGAACCCGACATGAAGTTCAATGCATACTTTGCATTGATATCACAAAGGAGTCTAAATGTAAAAAAAAGGAAAAGGTGTAGCGTTACTTTTGCTACACCTAATGCAAATCCAAGATGATAATAATCTAATAATTTCACTTTCTCTGGTGCATTGTCTTAAACAGAATACTTTTAGATGAATCGTTTGAAGAAACTTTAAAACAAACGTAAACAAGCAAGTTTCAAGTTCATTGCTAATAAATGCGGCTGCTTCTGAGACTTTCCTCACTGCTATTATTTCCGCAACATAACTAGCAGATGACTTTTCGCCCTCCGGCATTTCCAACTGGTTTCAGCTGTTGTAACGTTCCTCAACCGGCTGCGATCTTTTCCCCTTCCTGTTACGTTTCTCTCCACGCTTCGGGTCACAGAAGAAATCCTCTTAGCGAAATCCCTTCTTTACCAACGATTTACTTTGGCCATCAGAGGCTCTTGGGATTACGATTTCGTCTAAAATGCATTCACCCGCTGTTTCGGAAAATTCTTTACAGATAAAAATGATCAGTTATCAGATTTAACCTTAATGCTATCTCTTTTTCCAAACTAAACTATAATTCCTTTGAGCTTTAATGCTAAGTCTATTACGCATATAAAATTCGTAATCATATTAGACCAATAACGCTAAGATATTATTCTTTAAATATTAAGGGCCAAATCTCAATTAATAATTCATTTAAGTTCCTCGTCATAATATCATTTAAGAACATTTGCATTAAAACGCACCAGTGTATGGGCGAGAATTCAGTTTTGGGGAGCCTCCGACAATTTAACTGCGGGGGCGGGGTGGGGGTCAAGAAATAAGACTTGAGTAGGGTTTTCCAGTTACTTAAACATTCCACCGAACAGGAAAGGTTAAAATGCTATTCTATATGAGATTTTATGGTTCTTTTTAATCTATTTTTATTGTCGGACATAAAATATGGGGCTAAAAACATGTGACAAAACACGAAACAGTAATAAGAACAAGAAATATCACTTGCAATATCTGGGTGTAGTACAGAACTCTAACCAAAAATAAAAATGTGAAGAACTAATAATATGGAATCAAAGGCGTCAAACTCTGAATAGAAAAATAATTTCATGGTAGTGACAAACGTGAAAATGAATGGAGCAGTTTCAGTTTTCATGGGCAAATTAAGTTTGAAACTGCTTACGAAAAGACAGATTAAATCTATAAGAACGGATATCGCATCTGGCGCATATTGGAATATCATTTTCCAAGAGAATTAAATTTTTCGTTTTCGAAACTTTTCAAGGCTTTAATTCGAACTAATGGATGGTGGGGAAAATGCAAAGGGTAGTATTTTCCTAGTCCTTATAAAGCAAAAAAAAAAAAAGAAATTATTTGTCTTTAATTACATCAATTTAAAATGTTGCTTTTCTCTCACCCTCTGATAAAAGGGGGCAGAGTTGCTCTCACTAGAATAGCTCTTGACACTCTACAACCGAAATTTCAAATTTCTACCATAAACAGATCACTTGCAACATTCGTTAAACGTTTCGCAATTTCCATATTTAGTGATCTCTAACGATATAAATTAAAACTACCTAAGGGTTTGAAATGCATGAATTATAATATTTCACTAGTCATCATCATCATCCTCAAGCAGCCCTGGGCTACGGAGGTCCAACCAGACCGTGCAATTTAGTTCTCCAAGCAAGTCTATCCTGAGCTACATCTACTGCATCTGGCCACTGCACACCAATTCTAACAAGGTCCTGTTTGACATTGTCTGCCCACCGCATCCTAGGTCTCCCCTTCTTTCTGAGGCCTTTAGGCACACTGTTCATAACCCTATTCGCCAATCTATAATTATTCATACGGGCAACATGGCCAAACCAACGGAGTCTCTCTCTGCACAATATGCTGCTTAAAGGAGGTTGCAAACTCCTTTGCCTAACCTCATCATTAGTTACAAAGTTGAACCACCTAACGCCCAAGATATTGTGTAAGCGTCTGGAATCAAAAGCATCTAGTTTCCTGTTATCATGTTTACAAAGTGTCCAAGTTTCACTACCATAACTAACCATAGAAAGAATCAAACTATTATACAGTCTAATTTTAGTCTATAGGTGTATACGCCTATTTTTCCACACTCTCCATAGATTCTTAAAAGTTCCAGCAGCAATCCCTATCGTCTGTTAATCTCATGCCGCACATCACCAGTATCTGTTACATAGCTCCCAAGATAATTAAACTGTGACACCTGCTCAAGACTGCAACCATTCAGATTAACTGAATCACAGCCTGCCTCACCAATTTTCATCACTTTAGTTTTCTCTCTGTTTATAACCAAACCTACTCTACTAACATTTTCATCAACAGCTCGAATGAAAGAGTTCATCTCATCAACATCATTTGCCAAAAGGGCTAAATCATCAGCATAATCTAAATCATAAATTTTCATATCTCCAGTCCATTTAAGGCCAAAATCTTTCCCTTGAAGTGAATTTCGCATAACATAATCAATAACCAAGCTAACAAGAAAAGGAGACAAAATGCACCTTTTTCGAACACCAGAAGTAATGCTAAACCAATTGCTATAAGACTTACCAACTCTCACACACGACTCAGTGATATTATAGAGCGCTTTCATTATGTTAACTAACTTGTCTGGTATACCATATGATTTCACAATCAACCACAAATTATGACGATCAATAGAGTCGAAAGCCTTTTCGAAATCAACAAAGCTAGCAACCAAAGGTTTCTGAAACTCTAAACATTTCTCAAGAATCTGCCTAAGTGAAATTATCTGATCCACACATCCCCTACCACTTCTGAATCCACATTGCTCATCACGCAATTGACTGTCAACCAGATTTTTAATTCTATTAAGCACAATCATGCAAAGGACTTTATCTGGAACAGAGAGTAGGCTGATACCCCTATAGTTGTCACAAGAACTGCGATCACCTTTTTTGAAAATAGGGATAATAATAGCTCTGATAAAATCCTTAGGAACCATGCCTTTATCATAAAAGATATTCAAAATTTCAGTCATCCAAGTGGTAAGCGAAACATTCTCAGCTCTAAGCATTTCAGTAGTAATTTCATCTACCCCTGGGATTTATGAAATTTAAATTTAGAAATAGCCAAAATAACTTCAGACCACGCTATAGGGCCAACATCTTTGCAAACAATGGGAGTAGAACCAACCACATTGTTTAGAACATCACTGAAATGCTCAGCCCACCTAGCCATGACAGAATCCTCACCTTCTACAACCTTACCTTGTTTATCCTTCAATCCCTGTATACCTGTCCGTTTTCCACCACACAAAACATTAACAATTATCTGGTACAGCTCTCTGCTGTTGTGCTGTCTAACTGCTTCCTCGGCTTTGTCAGCTAAACCATCAAGCCAAAGATTCTAATCAGCAGCTAACTGATCTTTTACACGTTTATTAAGTTCTCTGTAATGTTTTCTATTAGGACTAGTAGGGTATTGATTAAGGACATTCCTGCAGTTCTTTCTTTCCGAAATAAGCTCAAGTGCCTTATCACTCAGATAATTCTGGCTCTTCTGCTAATTTTTCCTAAAAGAGTACTGTTAGTGTCCAAAAAAGCCTGTTTAAAATGATCCCATTCTTCCTCAACTTCAGTAGTAAGCAAACCATGACTGTCATAATGACTAAGTAACCTATCATGGTAAGCTTTGTCTATAACTGGATCTTTCAGAGCTTCAGTATTAAAAGTAAATTTTTTAACCCTAACACAACACTTTTTAAGTTTAAGTTTGAAGACACTTTTAACAAGATAATGGTCAGATCCAATTTCAGCTCCCCTGTATGCCCTGGTATTCCTAACAGAACTAGCCCCTTTGCTGTTAATTAATATGTAATCAATCATATTCTTATGCAGCCCATCAGGTGAAACCCATGTGTACTTATGTATGTCGCGGTGTTTGTAATAAGTGTTAGTTATTCTGAATCCACTGAGTTTACTTACCTGTAGGAGACGTTGCCCACTGCCATTGCAGCTACCAATGCCAAAAGGGCCTATTACTCCTGCCCAAAGGTCAGAGTCAGTACCAACTTTGACATTGAAGTCACCAAGAACAAGGGTAATATCTCCTTTCTTGACAGAATTCAAAATATCCTGAAGTTGTTCATAAAACCTATCCTTCTCATCCTCACCGGCATCCTCAGTTTGGGCATAACAGCAGATAACATTCAAGTCTTTAACGCTTGTCTGAAATTTTGCTGTAAGAAACCTTTCATTAATGCAATCATATCCTAGAAGAGCATCACTAGCGTGTCTGCTGAGAAGCAGACCAACGCCTTGGTGATGCCTATTGTCGTCCCTCCCTGAAAAGAGAAATTTAAGATTATTTTTAAGAATCTGACCTTTATCTGTCCATCTGGTCTCTGGCAAGCCGAGAATATCTAAATTATAATGGTGGAATTCTTGTGTGAGGACATCAAGAGAAAAAGCTCTGTGCAGAGTCCTCACATTCCAACTATCTATGGAGAGAAAATGGTTAGTGGGATGTTTAAAGAAACTATGTTTATTGAGAGAGGGAATGCCGGCATTATCAAACAGCCCCCTAATCGCAGAAGTGGGGCGAAGACCCGTTCCCCCACCACTAAAGGCTGAGGCCATCTACACTGGAAGACTTTCTCCAATGTAGAATTTGACGATGCCAATAGAAGCAAAGAGTTCAGGTGCCTGCGATGACCTCTGCTCAGGATTATCCACCAGCTGATAAACATAAGCTGTGAATCTATTCACTTGGGGCTGTCAACCCACAAACAAACAGAAAACACAGCGGAAGGTTTTCCCTCCACAGAAGCCCACCAGTGTAACAAAATCAATATCCAATATCAAGCTCAGAGCCATATATCTGTCCAGTGGGTTTATATGGTCAGCACCAGGACCCTGTGTGGTTGCCACTCCTCAGCAGGGTAGAGAAAAAAAGAAAAGTAGCCATAGTTGTCCAGATTAGTAGGCCACACTAATCTGGCAGCCCTCCCCTTCCGTTCACTTCCACAAGAGAGTATCTCTTTTGAAAGGTACTAACGGTCTGCACCACGAGAGGGCGGGGTCGGACATTAGGTGTTAGGCGTGGCCGGTTCTATGCATCATTACAGGGGATTGTTGCATAACTCTCCTTCCAGTGACTACCTAGCTACCATTTACAGAGCAGCACTAGTACCAATTCAAATAAAAAAAAGTTTTGCAATTATCTCCTATAACAAAACAGTTGCTTTTCCCACCCACCCTGTTCGTTAGGGGTCAGGTCATTGCTGCGAGTGGAAACTTCATGACCTTCACATTCCACCATCAAAACTTCAAATTTTTAGCATGTGCATTAAGCATTTGCAATTAATGTGTAACATTTTTGAAATTGTTTCTAATTTTAAAGGGCGCAATTATAACTTTTGGTCTTATTTAAAAGTGCAAATCATAATATTTCATTAATACTTATCCAAACCAAAAAGAGTTTTCAATTTATCTCTAAAGCGATTATCTCTTAATACACCAAAGTAGCGTTTACCTACCCACAGTCCACCCCCTGGGGGTAAAGGATCATCTTACTGTTGCCAATGGAAAATTCATGACCTTCGTACTCCACTAGCAAAATTTCAAGTTTCTAGCATAAATACATCGTTTGGAATATTCGTTTAATTTTTTTTGTAATTTTAAAATTTTGCTGCTGTTAGAGGGAGCAATTATAGATTTAGGGTGATTCGGAAAGGAGAACTTGTAATATTTCATCCATGCCTATCCAATCCAAAAATAATCTTTCATTTATCTCTTAAAACAGAAAGGTTCGACAACTACAGACCGATAGACAGGCAGAGAATAAAGTGAACGCATTATCTCGTTTTTTTTTTTATAAATAAACACCCCCTCAAGCAGCTGCTTGCCACAGAGGTCTGACAGGAGCCTGTCAGTTTATATGCCATAGTAGAAGGTCTGAGAGGATGGCAGGACCTCAGCAGAAACACGACACAAACAGCCATGCCTTACCCGGGTCCCTTAGATCACTAGCCAAGCGTGCTAACCACTCGGCCACCTTTTTAGATGCGATAAAAAAGAAAGAACGTAAATTTCGAAATTTACAATTTAGATAATTAATTGGAATAGTAAGGTTAGGGATGAAGTAGGAAGAAAAGATTTCCTTTCACATCGGAGAACGAAATATTTTCTCTTCTGAAATTGTTAACGAAGTAGAAAAAGTAAAAAGGAATGAAAAAAGGAAAATGCTCGAGACGGCAGAGACATATTCGTATGAAAGCACCGCGAAGAAATTGACGCTGTTTTTGAAACTAGACTCGTTCAGCAAAACAAATCAGTTTCGTCTGCTGTACGAAAGACGAACCACATGATCTTTGTACTATGAGAACAAAGGGCAATGAACTTGGAGTTGGCCGAAACACCGGTTCGGGACCAAAGAGAATGACATACTAGGTTCAATAACATCATCCGTCTTTACATCAAAATTATTCTAAAGCAGTTACCTAGAATAACCAAAGCAACTGGGTAAGCTTCTCATATATAATGAAGTGAACCTAGTTCCAATAAAAAATGAAAGCATCTTTTTGGCAGTGAAAAATATTGAGTGTTTTTCAAATTTTATTTGCTTTGATAACTTTGAACAGGTGACGACAAATATGGCGGAAGATTTCAGGATATAATCTCGCTAGGGAAAATAATCAGATAATTTCTATTTTATGTCAGTGGAAGGCATAATTCGAAATAAGCTTTTCATGGTTAAAATTTCTATACTAAGCTGTTTAAGATAAAATAATTCTGGGAATAAATTAGAGACATAAATTAATCTCTCTAATATTCGTTCAGTATTTAAAGTGCTATATAATGTGAAACGTTTAACAGCTTTATCAGTCATTAGAATATAAGACAAGTTATCGTTAATTCTATAAAGTTGGCAAATTTTGCAGCAATATTTTTAACAAGGATCAAAGCTGCTGTTAATTATTCCAACTTCTACACATTTTAAATACTGAATGAATGTTGTTGAACGTCAAGTTTGAGAAAGTTTTTATTTGTATCTCTATCTCAGTGCCACTTTCCTGTCAAAATCTTATTTTAGAAATCACGGAGTTTAGAATTTGGCTTTCCACTGGAATAGCATTCAAGTTCTGTAATTCTTTATCCAGTGAGTGAAGCAACGATGCGTAATCTGCAGTTCCCAGGTTCGAGTCGCAGCTGAGACAGCGTTGAGATTTATCTCTGTAAAACTCCCGCCTTGTCCTCGGTCAGTAGAGGACACCAAAGGAGTTGGAAAGGCCGCCGTCCATCGGATGGGATGTAAAGCCTTTGCTCGGTGTTCGAGAGAGCCATACACTGTGTTACGTTAAAAAACATGTTGCATGGCCTTGACGGGAGTCTACCATCTATCTCCTAACAGCTGTCCAGTGGGTCCACTCCCCCCCCCCCCCCCATCCTTCTCTGAGCACGAGACCATTCAGACCATTGTGTGCAAAAAAAGTGGCGCTCGGAGGTGAAACAACCCAAAAAGACAACAACGTTGAAGCGGAGGCAAAAGGGAAACTAGATTCCAGCCGTGCCAGCCGATTATTGCTGGCTACTCATTCGGAAAACTCTGGAATCTCATACAAACATAAATCTCTCTGCGAAACTTTTAGAGGAGCTAAATATACTAAAAATTCATTTTTATAGCACATGATATTGCAAAGGCAATTTTGGTTGTTTCGCAAAAACCTTACGCCTTTCAAAAATATTTAGATCATTTCCGGAATAAAAATTAGAACTTCTATAAACTAAAAGAAAGTTTAAATAACGAAAGAAAAATAATTTTTACTTTCTTTTTTTTTCCAATCACATCAAGATAGTAAAATACACATTTCCAATTAATTCGAAATGTTTTTTTATTATCAAGAATTTCGATTCCAAACCTGAATCTCACAGAAATTTCTATTAGCTAAAAATATATTCCTTCAACCGATGTGTTGCACACATTGAGCTTCATTACTGACAATTTGCGTTTTCAGTTGACAGAAAGCAGTAGGCTCTTTAATTCTGCTGGCTCTTTGACTTCTACCTTTTGTATGTTTCGCATAAACTGGCCACGCCCCTGGTAAGGCATGGATGTTTATGTTGTCTTTCTGATGAGGTCCCGTATTCCTCCAAGTTCTTCTCTAAGGAGTATTAAACTGACAAGTTTCTGTCAGACTTCTGTGGCAAACAACTGCTTGCAGGTAAATTTAAATATTTTTATTGTACCTTCATATTACACTAGTTTTTAATTTACGATTTATCTGACTGGTGAAGCAATAGCAACAGCGACAAATTTTATTCCTGACTTTGGTTATTGATCTAAGGGCCTGGGTTCGAGCCCCGGGTAAGACATGGATGTAAGTGTCGTTTTTCTGCTGAGGTCCTGCCATCTTCTCAGACCTTCTACTATGGCATATATACTGACAAGCAGCTGTTGAGGGGGTATTTTTTTATTTAGCTTTGATCCTTGTTAAAAATATTGCTGCAAAATTTGCCAACTTTATAGAATTAACGATAACTTGTCTTATATTCTAATGACTGATAAAGCTGTTAAACGTTTCACATTATATAGCAATTTAAATCGCATTTTACATGTACTGGAATGCCTGTACAATTGTCGTCATCCCAGTTGTCGTCCATCCAATTGTCATTCTCCCAATTCTCGGAACTTACGGAACTTGAATGTTATTCTTCTGGAAAACCGAATTATAAACTCCGTGATTTCATCCAAATGTCATTCTCCCAGTTGTCCTCTGAGTTGTAATTCATCCAATTGTCCTCCTCCCAGTTGTCATTCACCCAATGGCCATCAACCCAATTGTCATCTTGCTATCATCCACCCAATTGCCGTCCTCTCAGTTGTTGTCCACCCAATTGTTGTCCTCTCAGTTGTTGTCCACCCAATTATCGTCCTCTCAGTTGTTGTCCACCCAATTGTCGTCCTCTCAGTTGTTGTCCACCCAATTGTCATTCACCCAATAGCCATCAACCCAATTGTCATCTTTCTTGTTATCATCCATCCAATTGCCGTCCTCTCAGTTGTTGTCCACCCAATTGTCATCATACCAGTTGTCCACCCAATTGTCATCATACCAGTTGTCGTTCACCCAACTGTCGTTCCCCTAGTTGTCATTCACCCAACTGTCGTTCCCCTAGTTGTCATTCACCCAACTGTTATCCATTTGTCATCCTCCCAGTTGTCGTTCACCCAACTGACGACTATTAATTGTCGTCCTCTCAGTTGTCGTCCACCCAATTGTCATCCTCCCAGTGGTCGTTCACCCAATTGCCCTCCACCAACTTTTAATCCTCCTAATTGTCATCCACCTAATTGTCATCCTCCCAGTTGTCATGCACACAACTATCATCCTCCTACTTATCTTTCAACCAATTGTCGTCCTCCCTGTTGTCCACCCAATTGTCGTCCTCTCAGCTGTTGTCCACCCAACTGTCATCCTCCAACTTGTCGTCCTCCCAGTTGTTCACCCAACTTCCCTCCACCCACTTTTCATCCTCCCAGTTGTTGTTCTCCCAACTGTCGTCCTCCCAGTACTCGTCCATCCAATTATCATTCTCTCAGTTGTCCTCTGAGTTGTCATCCATCCAATTGTCTTCCTCACAGTTGTCATCCATCCAAATGTCATCCTTCTTGTTGTCATCCACCGAATTGTCTTCCTCCCAGTTGTAGTCCACCGAATTGTCATCCTACCAGTTGTCGTTCCCCCAGATGTCAGTCACACAATTCTCATCCATCTTATTGTCGTCTTTCCAGTATTCGTCCATCCAATTGTTATTCTCCCAGTTGTTCGCCCAGTTGTCATCCTCCTAATTATTGGTCACCTAATTGTCGTCTTCCCAGTTGTTCACCCAATTGTGGTCTTCCCAGTTCTCATTCACCCAATTTAATCCAGTTCTCATCCACCCAATTGTTGTTCTCCCAGTTGTCATTCACCCAGTTGCCATCATCCCAATTGTCATTCATCTAATTTTCATCCTCCCAGTTGTCATCCATCCAATTGTCAATCTCCTAGTTGTCGTTCACCCAATTGTCATCCTTCCAGCTGTGTCCACCCAATTGTCTCCCTCACAGTTGTCATCCATCAAATTGTTGTCCTCCCAATTGTTGTTCACCCAATTTTCATCATCCTAGTTGTCATCCATCCAACTGTCATCCTCCCAGTTGTTTTCACCCAATTGTCGTCCTCCCAGTTGTCATCCATCCAACTGTCAATCTCTCAGTTGTCATTCTCCTAATTATCGTTCACCCAACTGTCATCCACCGAAATGTCATCCTTCCAATTGTCGTCCACACAACTGTCATTCTCTCAGTTGTTGTCCACCGAATTATCGTTCTCCAACTTGTTGTCCTCACAGTTGTCGTTCACTCAATTGCCTTCCATCTAATTTTCATCCTCCTTGTTGTCATTCACCCAATTGTCATCCTCCCAGTTGTCGTCCATCCAACTGTCATTCTCCCAGTTCTCGTCTACCTAATTGTCATTCTTCCAGTTCTCGTCTATCTAATTGTTATTCTCCCAGTTGTCATATGAGTTGTCATTCACTCAATTGTCGTCTTCCCAGTTGTCATTCACCGAAATGTCATCCATCTAATTGTCATCCTCCCAGTTGTCGTCGATTCAATTGTCATTCTCCCAGCTATTATTCTCCCAGTTGTCATCCTCCTAGTTATCAGTCACTCAATTTTCATCTTCCCAGTTGTTGTTCACTCAATTGTGTTCTTCCCAGTTGTAATTCACCCAATTGTTTTTCTCACATTTGTCATTCACTCAATTGTCATCTACCTAATTGTCGTCTTTTCAGTTGTCGTCCGTCCAATTGTCTTCTCCGTTTTCGTCCTCCCAATTGTCGTTCACCCAGTTGCCATCCTTCTAGTTATCGGTCACCCAATTGTCGTCTTTCCAGTTGTTTTGCACCCAACTGTGGTCTTCGCAGTTGTCATTCATCCAATTGTTGTCCTCCCAGTTGTCGTCCACCCAATTGTCATCCTCCCAGTTGTCGTCCACCCAATTGTCATCCTCCCAGTTGTCGTTCACCCAATTTCCCTCCACCAAATTTTCATTCTCCTAGTTGTCATCATCCAATTTTTTCCTCTCAGTTGTCGTCCACCCAATTGTCATCCTCCCAGTTGTCGTTCACCCAATTTCCCCCAACCAAATTTTCCCTCTCAGTTGTCGTTCCCCCAATTGTTGTCCTTCCAGTTGTCATTTACGAAATTTTCGTCAACTCAATTTTCATCCTCCCAGTTGTCGTTCACCCAATTGTTGTTCTCCCAGCTGCCTTCACCCAATTGTCACCCATCCAATTGTCAATCTCCCAGTTGTCGTTCACTTAATTGTCGTCCTCCCAGTTGTTATTCACCCAATTCTGGTGTCCCCGTTTGTCGTTCACCCAATTGTCATCCTTCCATATGTTGTTCACCCAATTGTCGTTCACCAAATTGTCATCCGCCCAACTGTCTTTCCAGTTGTTGTTCACATATTGTTGTCTTCCAAATTGTCGTTCAGTTACTTGTTGTCCTCCCAATTGTTGTTCACCCAATTGTCATTTACCCAATTATCATCTTCTCAATCGTCGTTCACCCAACCGTCATCCGTCAATTCCCATCCTTCCAGTTGTCGTTCACCAAATTGTCATGTACCCAATTTTCTCCTCCTATTTTTTTCTTTTACACAATTGTTGTTCATCTAAATGTCATTCACCCAATTTTCATCCTCCCAGTTGTTGTTCAGGCAATCGTCGTTCCTTCCAGTTGTCCTTCACCCATTTGTCGCCCATCCAATTGTCTTTCACCCAATTCTCCTACCCCTAGTTGTCATTCACCCAATGATCCTATTAATTTTCGTTTACTCTGTTGTCGTCCACCCAATTGTCGTCCTCCCAGTTGACCTTCACTTAATTGTCATATACCGTTATTTCTCCTCTTTAAATGCATGCAAATTTTTTCTTCTATATTTACACACTATATTGCATTACAATACATATAATGTGTAAATGCATTACAATATAATATATAATATATATTATATAAGTATAGTGTATATTGCATTACAATACATATAGAATGGATCCCTTCTAATACTCAAAAAGTCATTAATAAATTTTATTGTATACATAAATATAAAACTTTTATATTGATTTATACAGATAGCTTCAACCCAAATGAAATTGATCCTCTACTGCCGCCTTTTGGATTCCTTCACTTAATTATGCTAAAAATTTTAAGTTCAAAATTGGAATTAAAATACTACATACAAAACTTTTCGGTATTTCAAAAGCCCTTAATTACTGTAAAAATCAAATGACTAAAAACAAAGTTATTTTTTCCGACGATAACTCTTCATTATTCACATTAACGCAATATCCAGATAACTCTTTACGCTATTGTAATCGATGCTTTGAACTAGTTACAGCCAATTTTATTGAAAATAGCAACTCTATTCTACTGCAATGGATACCTGGTCATTGCGGTTTGCTTGAAAATGACAAGGTTCACCATGTTGCGAAAAGAGCGTCAAACTTTGATATTATATTGAAATTTATGATGGCCAGTATTTAATTAAAAATCAATTAAAGTTTATGAAAATCAATCATTTAACAAATATTTTTTAAATAATGATCCCCTCTATTCTGCTCATCATTTTCTACTAAGATGAGAATGTTTCAAATTTTCTTTCTTTTTGGGCTGTCTGAAAATAATATCCAGATGAAGAAGGTAATGCTGGTTTCAATTATTATTTATTCAAAATGAAAAAAGCCAACTCTCGAAAATGCAACTACTGTGATTTAAATGAAACTTTTAACCATGTTACTTAAACTGCCTTTTCTGTTCTAATGCAGGGGCGCGGATATACTCAGTCGGTAGCGAGCCAGCCTTGTAATCTGCACTTTCCATGTTTGAGTCCCAACTGGGCCAGTTTTGGGATTTATATCCGCAAAAGTGTACTTTGTGTAGGGAAGTATCTTCTTCCTTTAAAAAAAAAGAAAAAACTCCCCACCCTGCCCTCTGTCAGTAGAGGACACTGATGAACTTGAATAGGCCGCCCCAGTCGGGTGGGCCTTAAAGCCGAGGCATCGTGTTCGGGGGGAGCCATACGTTAAAGTGTGCACGTTAAAGGACACGTTGTATTATGACCTGGATGGGAGGATACCATCTGTACCCCAAAAGCTGTCCAGTGAGTCCTCTTTCTCCAACCTTCTTTGAGTCATTGGGGTCCTTGTGACCTGGCTCTTTAGTCCATTGTAGGCCAAAAAGTGCCGCTCAGAGGTAAAGCAACCAAAACCTATTCTAATGCACAAGAATCTTTTGTAAATCTTCAAAAATCAGGAATCTCGAATTTACAATTAATAATATTTTCAATCACTCTAACTCGTCGTGGTAAATGTATTTCTGCTTCATTATGCTACCTTAGTTTTACTGAATTTTATCAAAAATCATAACTTCAGGTTAATATAATTTTGCACTTTTCTAGTTGGGAAATTTTTAGTTGTATTATTTATGTTCCTCAGTGAGAGATGCTTGTTCATCGAATGTATCATCATAAGGTTTAAACAAAATAAAAAGATCTGGATCCCCTCAGCTTTGGCTTCCCCAAGCATTCGTCGTGAGAAGCGTAATGGGAAAGGCGCGGGATTTAGATGCATTTGACAGAGGGCAGATCGTAGGTGCCCGACGGATGGAACACTCGATCTCCGAAATTGTCAACGAACTTGGATTTTTTCGTATGATGGTTTCAAGAATGTTCCACGAATATGAAAATTACGGCAAAAAACATGCACCCGAACAAACTGCAGAGGAAAACCAGCCTTAAATGATCGTGGGCTTCGCCGTCTGACCCGCATCGTACGAACCGATAGAGGCCAGACATTATATGAAATCAACTCCCATCTGAACGTGGGTTCCAGCTGAGAAGTCGGTGCATGGACCGCGAAATGCTCACTTCATCGTCTCGGCTTCGGGAGCCGCCGACCTATGAGAATTCCACTTCTAACGGCACAACACTCGGCTCAACGCCTTGCCTGGGCTAAAGAACTTCGAAACTGGACCATCGAAAACTGGCAACGGATAGCCTGGAGTGATGAATCCCGATTTAAACTTCATCACGCTGATGGAGACTGAGGGTATGGCGCCAACCCCATGAAGCCATGGATCCTGCATGTCAGGTCGGAACAGTACAAGCTGGTGGTGGCTCAGTGTTGACCTGGAGTGATTTCAGTTGGACGTCTGTGGGACCTTTGGTACTTTTGTTTGGTATTTTTAATCCAACGAAATAATGATATTTCAACGATTACTCTCAATGCATCTCAGTACGTAGAACTTATGGCTGACCATTTACACCCATTTATGGCCATCATGCATCCCAATGGAGATGGCGTCTACCAGCAAGACAACTGTTCATCTCACTGGTTCAGGTTGGCTACTGCATGGTTACAGGAGCATTCTGCTGACTTTGAAATAATGAATTGCCCACCTAGAAGCCCAGATTTAAATTCCCAATGAAAATTTTTGGAATACGGTCGAGCAGAGTGTTCACACCTGTGACCCATTAACGACGACCATGAAAGAATTGTGGACAGCTCTGGAGGATGCATGGGTCGCAATACCTGTGGAACATTTACGCAAGCTTGTGGAGTCCTTGCGTCGTCGTGTGGCGGCCGTTATCAGGACCAGAGCGGTCAAACACGTTATTAGTTCGCTATCTCTAATTCAATGGCACTTCAGTGTATATCAGATATATAATATTTATGTACTTTTGTAGCAAAGTTTTATTGCTTCTCTTTAAAGTTTTCAACCCCTTTTTTGTAATGTTATTTTCTGTTTTAAGGTTGCAAAACTAAAGAAGTAAATTTTAGTTTTTATATAAAACGTCAAAAAACTTCACACGGATTTGTTGTCACTGAGTGTGCCCAGCATGCATGACGTGAATTGGGTCGGGTTGTTTTACCTTTTTTCGGCACTTTTTTGCACACAATGGGCTAAATGGACAGGTCACAAGGACCTCGAGGGCTCAGAGAAGGTTGGGGGAGTGAACCCACCGGATAGCTCTTAGGAGCCATTCAGCGCGTGAAGTAAAGTCTTCGGGTAAAGGCCATTCAGCACATGAAGTGTAAATTCTGTTCTAATACTAAAGAAACACTGGAAGTGCCCTATAATCATAAAACACTTGAATATTTAGCTGGAAAAAAGGATTGAGTTTCTTTGTGACTAGGTTCGATGACATGGGCAACGAAACTCATCATTTCAACTAACTATTCAAGTGAAAATTCTGCTCTGATTATAACTATTGATCTTTGATCTTTATTTGCTAAAATGCTCTAAAGTGATTTTATATCACAAAATATTACTGTTATATAAAAGTAAAATGCTGTTTTTTAGTATAAAATGGGAGGTAGTAGAAATATTCAATGGAGGTAATAGTCTGATGAAATATTTCTACCTTGAAACCTTGGAATTATAATACTATAATAATGTCCAAGTTTTGGATATACACCCAGTCGTCAACTAACCTAATGATAGGAGAGTTAGTCAAAAATGACTTATTTTAAAAATCGGGCATGTTTGACAAACACTCCTCTCGTTCGGATTAACGTGATTTCTCAATTCTATGATAGTCAATATCAATGTATTTAACATATAAGAAGACTCCTTTAATGCTTTCCTTGTATCACCTATCACTGTTCATAATTTCAGCACTTCCATGAAGATTTTTCACATCTATGTAACTAGTAAGTTTAAAAAACTATAAGACTCAATATATTTGTAACCAGGTCTGAAACTGGGGGTGCTTCCTCACCTTGAGAATGCTATTAACGGTAATAGAATCAAAATATTATTAACCTTTTATACATTTCATGTATTTTTAAGTGAATTTTTAAACACCTCTAAATCGAAGGAGAAATACTATACTCTAATGGACAATCCAGAATCTTCGCCCCTACTTTTTTCGTTTTTGCTGCTCGACTGATATTCGATCCTTAGGCTACGGACTCATATTTTATGCACTCCAATAGATTTACTCTTCGATGGACCACTCTGCTCTTTATCATATCTACTACGGTAACTTTAATTAGCACACCTATCTGATAGTAGTATATTGAAGAGTGCTGCATTGCATATTGAATAGTATACGTGCTTATATCCCCTCAAGCAGCTGCTTGCCACAGAAGTATGACAGGCGCATGTCAGTTTATATATCATAGTAGAGGGTCTGAGAGGATGGCAGGACCTCAGCAGAAAAACAACACATACATCCATGCCCTACCCAGAGCTCTTAGATCAGTAGCCAAGAGCGCTAACCACTCTGCTACGGGACTGCATTATATGCTTATAGTGTGAGTGTAATTGTTTGTAAGAGTTGGAACATTAGGAGAGATTTATTGGCAGAACAACTATCGCATAATTCAAGTGGACTCTTGCTTTCGAGTCCGTCTTCCTGGCGGACACGAAAGAGAGAGATTTACCAACCTGTCTGGTAGGTAAATATTTCCCACTTGCCTGTCCTCATTGATCCATCGAAGTTGCTTTAATGAATTTCTTCTCTTGAAGTTCTCTTTCTCATCAAACGACTGCTGACGAATTTCTAGATTTTAGGTTTGAAACAGCACTTAGTCAATTGAGCACTTTCTTTCATATGACCGCAGTTCACACTGTTCCCAAATTATCAGCAGAGATGATCCTTCTATCATTTTAGGAAATCTTCGATTTTCTGTTTGTTTGTTTTTCTAGTTTATTTCGTATTTAAAAAATAATCATTTAACAACATAGAACTACATGAATCAATGAAAATTTTCTCTTTTATCTTACAACTACTCTATTTATTTATTACTGTTATCTTCAGCTTTTGGCAGCACTCCAGGATCATAGTTCTGATCCCAACATTGCCGTTGATACTTTCTCTGGTATGCTAACATTAAAGGAAAATAATGTGGCGATTTTTTTTAACCCAATGGAATAATTCCCAGCGCCCTCTCTTCTTTGAAGCGGAATTTACGAAACATACAAATCGACTAGACGGCGTACCCAATACAGCGTAATGAATATGCCCTTGTATAGGAGTATGCATAAAATATATTATACAGGGTAATTCGTAAGAAAATATGAAGTATCGGATACTTACGCTGCGTACACTTTGCCCTAGATGACGAAGAGGACGGTGATGGGTTGAAGAATAGGTTGCATTTGTTCCTTCGGACATTAAGCTATGTATCCTGGTACAGGAAAGATAAATGCTGTGTATACTCTTAAAAGCCCACTGAATGACATGGGAGGTATAAAAATCGGACCTTCCCATTGAATACTATTCAGTTTCAGTAAGGTGCTCAAGTTACCCTTCCCCATCCTTATTGAGAGACCTGGGCTCCTTACGATCTGACATTTAACTTATCTTGCAATAAAATAGTGCACTCAGATGTAAAACATCTCTGCTATTTATTTTCTATTGAAGCCCAGGCGTTTATTGCATCCTTCAAATACAGATATCATTGAAATGAGTAATTCTTTCTTACGCTGCTTGTCCTTAATTAAGCCTCTGATCGTGTTAAGAGTCTCCTTTTGCTTCCTCTTCAGAATGCCTATTCATTTGCCAAAGAATGAGCCTTGTCATGTGGCAAAATGAAACCGTCTTTTGACGTCCGTTATAATGAGACTGGAATTCTGACCTCCAAGGAAGTCTCGACATTTCTTCCTTGCGGGAGTACATGCGTACCTGTTACACCTGAGCGAAAGGTCAATGTCTAGATGTGACCTGCCCAGCTAGGTAACGAATGGACCGGATTCTTGTGAACGCTAGCCTGAGGGCTCCTCCCCATTAGCTGCTCCCTCCGTTACTATCATTGGGTGCATTGTGGCTGTGATCAATGGATGATCTCTATGTTGTGTGCACACCAACAAGTCATTCTGTCTTTGGGACGCTTTTTTTTCTCAAAGACAAAGCAGCTAATGGATCATTGACGAGGCATACGATCCCTTCGTGTTGCTTTCCCACGGCATACAACTGTTTTTCTCATCGGGATTTTTTTTCCTCTCTTCAGCTATATGATCTGTGCTGTTTATTGCTTTTTTTTAAAGCAATCATAACTGATAAAAATGCTTTTGTAAATTTCCATTATTTAAACGTAAGAATTCAGCATTAAGTTTGTATAGAAGAGTGGTTCTCAAACCACTATAGTTTTTCGACTCTTCTGTTTGTGTGATTCCCTCTAAGATTTGGAACATTTGATCCTCAATGCGGACCTGTGGTGTCTCAGTCGGTTGCGCGCCAGGCTCATAATCTGCGGTTCATAGGTTCGAGTCCTATCTGTACCAACTTCTAGATTTGTCTCTCCTAAACCAATGCCTGCTTTCAGAAAGGGGACACCGATGGGTTTGGAATGGCAGCTGTACATCGGATGGGATGTAAAACAGTGGTTCTATGTGCAGGAGACCCATGCCCCTATTTACAAGTTAAAGAACCCTCTGGATGGCCTTGATGGGAGATACCGTCTTTCTCCTAACAGCTGTCCAGTCAATTCCCACTACGTTTTATAAGCTCTTGACATCATCGTGACCTGTTCCCCGACGCGGCCTCGGCTCGGTTAAGGCCGAGACGGCGAGCGGCTGTGGTTGCCCGGCTCGATGGAGAGGACGAAGTTGAAGGTCATGCTGAAAGGCTTGGTCACCCGATTAGGTGTGGTTTATCGATGGAAGTGCCTAAAGAGTCTCTGCTGCGGAGGACTCAAAAAGATAGAACTTCTACTTAAGTTTGGCATCAAAATTCAGAAGATACCATCTGATTATATTTGGCAGCTATTTGGACAAAATCCAGTGAGTGTTGGGCATATTCCTAGGCATTATTTTTAAATTCCTAAAAGATCCCACTCTCACTGCACCTCAATGATTATTTCTACAGACAGGATATAAAATCCCGAGCAGTGTTTTTCTCTTCACTCAGTCTTCTCCCGCTGTAGGTAGATCAATTGTAAGGCAGCTTAAACTGACAGGAACCTAGTTAGTCGATGGTGATTTCAATGGCAACTCCCTTATGGTGATATGCAATCCTCGTACTGCGGTGCACCGGGATTGTCACGTATTATTACGTTGTCCGTTTAGCCCATTGTGTGCAGAAAAGTGCCGCTCAGAGATTAAACAACCCAATCAAACTCAGACACCAAGAGCTAAACTTGCGAAATTGAAATTATCAATCTATAAGAAATGCCGGCAGAAGACCAAAGTTATATCAGTGCAAAAACAAATTTCATTTGAAGGCGACTTATCATGCACCAGAGAATGACTTGTGCTGGTTGATTGCTTTGCTTATGAGAAGCACTTTTGTGCATGCTATGAGCTGAATGGCCAGGTTACACGAACCTAAGGACTCAGGGAAAGTTAAGGAAGAGAATCCACTGGGTAGCTATTAGGAGACAAATTAAAGCCTTTCGTCAAGGCCAACTAGTATATCTATAACGTGCACAGAGTATGGCTCTCCTGCACACGGAGCTATGGCTTAGCTTCAATTTCGCCTTATTGCGCTAAGACAAAAGAGTTCACAATCTTACATCAGATGAAAAGGCACGACATCACCTCAGCCAGAGACATGATCTGTAGGCGTCGCTTCCTTCAAGATGGAAATCCCCATTTAGGACGATTTCTTCTTTCAGAAAGACATAAAAAAAAAGAACAGAAGGGAGCAGCTCACATATTTTTTGTTTTCGTTTCGCAGAGATTTATCATCAAACGCTAACCTATATGGTCGTGCGGATGACGTGAGTGCGAACCGTGTAGTCGTTGCGACTCTTCCGATTCAGTTTTTGTCCCATCTGACGAACGTTGACTCTTACGATTCAGTTTTTGTCCCATCTGACGAACGTTGACTCTCCCGATTCAGTTTTTGTCCCATCTGACGAACGTTGACTCTTCCGATTCAGTTTTTGTCCCATCTGACGAATGTTGACTCCTCCGATTCAGTTTTTGTCCCATCTGACGAACGTTGACTCTTCTGATTCAGTTTGTGTCCCCACCGAGGTCTGAGTAGAGTTTAGCGGAGATGAATCTCAACCCTGTCACAATTGGGACTAGAACCTGGGAACATCAGACTACGAATTGGGGCGCCCTGCCCCGCCAGAGATGGTAGCACATCCACTATATCACATCATATCACATCACACTATATCACATCTACACAAAACTATATAACAATATTAAGATTAGGGGAAATATATTATCGGCGACATGTCATTTTATTTTCCCCCGGGTTAGGGGGAAATACCCATTTGATGATAAATCTCTGTGAAATGGATACCAGGATATTTCGTAAACGAAAACAAAAAATATGTGAACTGCTTCCTTTCTTTTATTTGTTTATGTCTTTCTGAAAGAAGAAATCGTGTTAAATTGGGGATATCCACCTTGAAGGAAGCGACGCCAACTGATCGTTTCTCTGGCTGAGGTGATGTGTGCCCTTTCATCTGTTTTGGACTCTTTTGTCTCAGCGCAATAAGGCGAGAGGGAAGCGAAATTTATTCTCTTCTATTTGCTTTGCAAGAGATGATTATAAGGTCAGATATATCTTTCATTGGAAGACGACATAGTGAGTTACGATTGAATTGCTTCATTTCCACACGCAGGAAGAGGAGAAAACCCCAGAAAAATTTTGCAACTCATAACTCTCTCGTTACGAAAGAGACGAGAGTTATGCATCCACAGGAAATCGAACTCGCGTCTGACAGGCTGAGCGCCACTAGAAGTCAGATCGACGGTGTGTTGATTATTCTTCCTTTTTAAATCAGGAAAACGTGGACGTTCTAAGATTACAGGTTCTTTGAAGTTAAAATTGAATAATTCTTAACGAATATTAACGAACATTCAACAAAAGGAAGAATGAATCTAATTTCATGCTCAATGAATAGACCCGTTCTTCTGTTCTCCACAGCGCAAACTTTCATGAGACGAAATATAGTAGTTCTCTTTTTATAGGCATAAAGGATGTTCTCCTGAGTTTATTCAAAGGGTCAAAAATGTTTAATAAATGTCTAAGGTGACAAAATAAGGAAAAAAATATAATTATATTTTAATTTCAAACTTTTTCCATCGTTTAACACTAACGTGAGAACAAGATACTTTGAAGTTCAGCGTTTATAGTTTCGTGAATAAATGCATGCTTAAGATATTTTTACTAACTTCATAGCGAACGCAAACGCCTCTTTTGGAATGGAAAAAGGAAAAAAGAAAAAAGGAAAGTATTCAGAAACGCAACAAAAATGCTTTCCGACTTTTCCTCTGAAAGGAATTCGAGAAAATGTATGTGCGAATGATATTCACAGATGTTATTTTATTCCCACTTTGAGTAGCAAGACACGCTTTCTTCGCTTATATCACTTTGGTTAAAATCTCGCAATATGAATCTTTCTCTTTCAGAAGTTTTGAAAGCATGAGAGCTTTCCTCTTTCAACAGAGGAAGCGACAACTGGTCAGTCGCGCTTTGGAAGTCATGTGAACCCCTCGAGACGGGCGATGTGTCGCAGGGCGGCTGAAATTGTCACGCCATGTAACAGTTGGAATAGGAAAAAGAACTTTTTTTTATCTTTCTCTACCCAAGAGTTATTTTCATCTAAGCAAGTTTACGATCCTTTTTCAGCCTTTAAAATAGTTCAGTTTAAGCTGCTTAGAGAACTGTTTCCTGCTATTATTGAATTTTAATATTTTCTGCATGATACTTCCGAGTGTTTGATAATTTCTTTATTACCTGAACATGAGCGAACCATTCCGATTTCACAGATCTCGGAGCATTGAAAGGGCAGGGTGAGGAGATGGCGGGAAGAGTTTCGTTACTTTGCTCGCGGGACGACGTCGAATAAGAATTCGTCCCACGTTGCAGCCATTGGGTGAAAAACAATTTGACAAAAGAAACCACTTTACGTAAAATGAACAGCTATAAGCCCAACCAGAAGACTTATGTGTTTAAGAAAAAGGGAAATAAACTCGTTAGCTTACAAGATTAATCCCTAAAATTTCTTCCTTTTTATAGATAAGAGTCTTAGTAACTGTGAGTGATTTTACTTATGTGTGGAAAAGCAAAATATATTTTTTTTTAGAAAAAGCCTGTTCTATTGAAAACTAATTCATTCAGATTTACTATTTAAAGTGGACATTTAAATCCTTAGGAATGAGATTCCTTTAATTTGATATGCGAAAAATATTTATTTTCACTCATATCAAATGAATCACGACTTGTGTGTCTGCTCTTCTAAGCTATTTCACGAGCTACTGAACATTGCAAACAGAATCATGTTTAAGTTATCAAAATTCTAGGTATTCTAAAATCACGAGGATTCGTCGTTCTGCCAACGAACAGATATTTTGAAGAGAGAAAAATGTAACTGAATAGCCATTTTACAAAGAAGCCATTTTTCCAAAAGCTCAGAGAAAGTTGAGAAAGAGGATTCGCAGGACTCCTATTAAGAGACAAATGGAAGTTTCCTCTTAAGGGCATTCAGCAAGTTTTTTTTTTTTAACGTGTTAACGGCATAGCTCTCTTGTACACATGGGACCACGGCTTAACGTCCCATCCGAAGGATTTCAACCTTTCCAACCCAATCGGATGAACAAAGATTTAAAAAAAATAAAAATATCAGGATGCAAAATATAATGCTGACAATGCTTTAGTCTTCTCGATACTGCAATTAATTGAACACTTTTATGATAACAATAGTAAAAGAAGTGAGAGTTATTTATAGTCAGTCGATAGTTACACCTATCGTTCTCTGTTGTCAAAATAGTGACACTTGTCTCAATTAATTGATACCGAAATTCGAATTATTATTAAAGAGACGAAATATCCAAAACTAATAAAACAACTGTTGTACAACAATAAATTCATTTCACACATTTCATTAAAAGTTGTCACTTTCGCTAAATCGCTGATAAAATTACAAAGATTGTTACTTACCAAATATATATATAAGCTTTGAATAAATAAAAACGTACTTTTCAAGTTTTGTGTAGACATTAATCCCAATAATTTTTATTTAATAATAATTCCTGTTATTGACAGGTTGCATCATTATCTCCTTTAACCTGTTTCAATTACCAAAGTTAAAATAATCTTAATAAGCAATATCTTATAATATTAATAAGCAAATTCAGCGAAACTTCTCTGATTTCGTCGAGACGTGAAGATGTTTTCTGTTCTCGGTCTCGTTGCTCAGTGGACGAAGCACCTGAGCTCAGCAGGTGAAGGAGAATCTCGTCTCGGAATTTCTGCTCGGATAAAGAGGATAATGAGACGAAGGCAAAACGGTTTTCGAAAGGTGGATTTCGCGAACACATTTAGGTCACCCAGTGTGACGCCATCAGCACGAAAGGGAGCAGACGGAACTTCCCCACCGCAAAACCCTCGAGGTATGCTGGGCGAAGCCTGACAGGGGGGGGGGGGGGGAATGCCAACACGCTTCCGCTCATTTAACAACTCTTAATGTTCAGAAATAACTGAGTTTACAGAAGGGTTCGCTCTACTTGAAACAGTAGCGTGTACAGAAATATGTCATCATGACACTAAAGACTGAACTGAAGGAAAAGAATTGTTTTTGCTTCTGCCTTTAACAGCAGTTTTTAAAAATAGCAATGATTATTTTATCATGTGTCTTGGGTTGTGTTCGCAGCATCTATTGAGGCAAAACTTAGGTCAATTAAAAATGAAGTTTAACTTTTCTCTCGTGATATTTTGGCTCATTGTTCAAGAATTGAGTATTTGTCTGCACAATGGACAAACCAAAGAAATGATCAGAAGAACAGCAGTCTTTTAGATAAGAGGCGAAGGTGGCTCAGTCGGTAGCTTGCCAGACTCATAATCTGGAGTTCCTAGGTTCGAGTTTCACCTGGGCCAGCGTTGAGATTTACCTCCTCAAAATTTCCCATCCTGCCCTTCTTCAGTAGAGGACACCAATGGACTTGAAACGCCACCGTCTGTCGGATGGACGCTGAGCCGTGGCCTCTTTTGCGGGGGGAGGATACCATTTGTCCAGTTGACCCTCTCCTCCCAAACTTCTCTGAGCTCTCGGGGTCCTTGTGACCTGGCCATTTAGCTCATTTTTGGCAAAAAAAAAGTGCCGCTCAGATTGCGAACATAACCCAACACAACTTTTAGATAGGGTTCGAAAGGAGAATCATAGACAGCCATTGGGATCATGAAGATCACCTAGAGAATTATCAGGATCATATTTGTGTGGTAGTTCCAAGTGGGCAGAGTCATAGATGCTATTCTCTTGTGAAAATGATTTAGCAGATATATTTTAGAGAAAAAAAATGTTATATATATTTGAACAACTTTAAATAAAGACAATGATATGAAGAGGTAAATAAATTACATTTTGTCACCCGCAACTTTTCCTCTTCAAGGCATGGGACATGCCTTGAAGACATGCATGCGGACATTCCGCGTTTATCAAAAATAATTATCCATACATAGTTATAACACATCTAGAACTACATATATCTGCTTGTCGATCTGACTTCAAACAAAAATTTACTTTCTAACAGATACTTCTGAAAGAGTGCCTCAGAAGATTCGAGTTCGAACCAGGAACAACCCACAAGCTAGTAATACACAGTCATGTACTCACTAACTGTAGCTGTGGTGAGTAGAGGATTTAATAATAGACAAATGAAAATTTGGTTTAAACGATAACAAAAAAAGATTTATATCTATTTAAATTTTCAAATCAACATAATTCCTCCACCAACTTATAAAGGTGAATAAATTCACATTACAATACGCTATCATATTTCCAATCCACTCAAATAAATTTAATTCTAAAGTGACAGTTAAAATATTAAAGAAAAGTGACAACAATCAGATTAATATGAATTAAAATGATTATACCCTGATTGGAGATATATCTATAACGAAAACGGAGTTCCGCTGGACTACAGTTGTGCACTCGTAAATAATAAGCAATTATTTCGAAGACAGGAGACCGAACACGGATCATATTAGCACCATCACCCCCCACCGAATCCCTTCGCCGGCTGAAGCGAGGCAATAACTCAGACAACCCCGGGAATTCTCCAACACTAGGAGCCAATCAGATGCCATCCCCGGGCAAACAAACATCCGCAGTTATTACACAAGTTGGACGGAGTCTTGTTGTCAGATTTCAAAAGTGAAAAAACTGAAATTACAAATACCAATAGGTCCGCGACCTATCAATTATTACATTAATTGGAAATCACATAAAAATAATACCTTGCTATCTAACGATTCTAAGTTCTTCATCTCTCTATTCGTACTCATGCTTTGTTAACCATCATAGACACCACACAATTTTCCTTCGTTCCAGATAGATACCTGTCCTTTACCCTTCTCTGTCGATCACCCAGTCTCGCACAAGCCTAGCGGAACGAACTGTAGGCATCGTGTAGACATTGAGGTGTAGACACCGAGGAACTGCTTAAGTGCGTGAATAGACACGTATTTTTGATAATATAAATATGTTTTGTAATTTCTTCCGTTTAGTGCACTTTTTTTTTGTTAACAGTTTATTCTCAGAAGTTATTTCTGAGAATAAAAATACATGAGTGTACGGAATATTTTGAACTGTTTAGCATTGTGCTTACATATCACACCAATTCTGCTATAGTTCAACTTCAAGATAACATTTCGAGCAATATCCCGCTGCATCAGCTTCCTGCTCCTAAAAATATCTCGTTAAAGAACTTTGTTCTCAGGAAGAAAGTGATTCTTTGTTTTCGTTTAATAATCGTTTTAATTCAATATGCATCGAAAGGCAACAATTATCCAGGAGCAAATTGATTTTATGAATTAATTTATTTTTTCATCAAGGATGCCATGTATAACACAGATGCGTTAATTTTCTCGATGTAGTGGTGATTTTCCCCCTTTTATAATTCAGTGATTAGATTCTCAAATATAGCAGTGTAGGTAATGACAAAGAAAAGGACAATATTATCAACTCGGGATTCGATCCTTCATTCCAAGAGTTTGCAGTGACATCACCAATCAACACGATAACAATGCACCACCCAGATGCCGATTCATTGCATAGTGCATAACTGTGGCTTTTAAAAAGCTATATTATTATATAGTTGCGGCGAGCAAATGTTTTTGGTTTGCATTACAGGTTACATAAATTTGACCCAAATTCGTATGTCTGTGCAAAGTCGCGACGCCATTTTTAATGCCGAAATAGTATAAAAATAATAACAACAACAAAAAATACCCCTCAAGCAGCTAGTTCCTTACAGAGATGTAGCAGGAGGTTGTCAATGTAATATGCGGTAGACATAGTCTGTAAGGAAGGCGATACGTCAACAGAAAGACAACGCAAGAAAAGAATCTTCCGTACCTTATCAATACCTCGAACCCATGTATCAGCATTTGATTATATTCCGCGAAGCTGGTAAAAAAATAAATAGTTGAATGTCCCTCCATTCATGACCGTAAATGCAACTACAGCAATTAATACTTACATGAGAAGAAGATGGACGGACGCCTCAGTTGGAAAAATGCAATAATACCATAGTCTGAAAAGTACCATGTCTAAAAATTCTACAGAACAGAATTATTTGTTTTACAGCCACAAATATTTCAAAGTCAGTTACTCTTTTCATTTTAACCAAAATGTATAACATTTTCTGAGTTCTGATATTTGCTGAATATACAAAATGGAGAAAAGTTTTAAATTAGTCCATTATTTTTATAGCTTAGAATGCATTTAGGTAAAAATATTTAAAAAGCGTAAAATTCACGTTCTGTATTAATTATTTTTGTAAATTTAAATGAAATTGTTCTAAATAAATATTGCCTTTCATTAGCTTCAGATTTAAAACTAAAGTTTAAATATTGCAAGCACTTGAAGCCTATATTTGGCGATTTTTGAAACTATGTTTTTAAAGGGAAAAACGGTTAAAAATGACTTTTGAATTATTCTTTGAATTTGAGGACAATGATTAAAAATCCGATATTTTCTGTTCTCGACAGAAAGAGGTTGTTTCTGAAGAAAGGTTCTTTGCAATATGATGCATGGTTGTGAAACTGTATGCAGTAATATCCCGTTCAAAACTGATTCTCTGTTAAGCTATTTTAGTTCCTGATGAAAGTGATGCATTTGAAAGAACAGAAGGCGAGAAAATCAGTTTTCTGTTGAAAAGTTAACCGTATGTTAAACTGAGAACTTGATATGAGATAAAAATGCAAATATACGTAAAAGAAACATAAATGACGGACCTGCAACGAAGTTTGCTTCAATGCGTAAGTTCTCCATCAACCTAGGCAAAGAAATGTTTCAATAGTATCTCATTACTACAAAGATATGCTCCATAAAGCAACATATCAAATAGCCAGCTCTACAAGCATACTTTATGGAGCAGCCTGCAGTGGCTATTATGAATGGACACACAATCTCAATTATCTTCTTAACAATAATAAGGGGAGCATTGCAAAACTTCAGCAGTTATCATGTTACATATGCTACCGAATGGTTAGCGTGCTTTGCTACTGATCTAAGAAACTTGGGTTCGAGCCCCCGGTACGGTATCTATATTTTTGTGTGTTGTCTTTTTGCAGAGATCTCACTCTCCTTACAGATCTCTGTGGTGTGTTAAACTGACAGGTTCCATCAGAGATTGTGGCAAGTAGCTGCTTAAAGTTTTTTTGTATTAATATAACTGAAATAATTTCGATACTTACCATATGAAATTGCAGATACCTTGGAATATTCTTTAATCAATTTTCTACGCATATCATTAGTCAAATTAATTGTCGTCTATCACTTACAAGTAAGAAATAATACTGCTATTCCGTATCAAGAATATAATAACGGTTATATATATATAACAATGATTCGCTAAAAGCTCTCTTCTCCAGAAACGCATCTGAGTGTTAATAAGAGTAAAGAATACAAATACATTTACACTTTGACCCGCAAAGCTAAATAGCTTATCTGCAGGAAAATGAATAAATTATATCAAACATAGGTCATTCAGGCACAAAAATGGTGTACATCAAATAAATCCACAAAACACAACACATAAAAATCAGCTAACTAGAAAATACCAAATAATTTTTTAATTCCATTTTAAGTCTTCTAAAAGAATCTATATTTAGCAATTCTTTTGCAATAGCATTAAGTATAAGTGGTACTTGATATTCGGAGGTATGTTTCCCGTAATTATTTCTAAAATTTGGCAATTTGTAATAACCTTGGCTTAATTTAGCGTGTTGTTATCAAATTGTACTGAGAATATGGCAAAAGTGGAAGCAGAGGTTAAGAAAAGTGACCTGAGAATTTCAAAGTTTTTTTTTTACAATACAATGATCAAGAAGCGGAATAGAGAAAGAGTACTACTAAAACATCGTAGTATTTATTAAAGCGAATTTGCAGAAGTAAATATTGTTTTTTCTTTTGGAGTTTTTGATAGCAGTATCTTATTAGTACCTTTCCAGTGAAAGAAGAATTTTTTATTTCTATTTTAAAACAAAAAAGTTGAATATCTATAGGCGTACAGATGAACAGAAAAATGAAAACTTTGGCTCACATTTTGAAAACAAACTAAAAATTAACGTTTGTGGCACCGTTTGTTGCTGAGAAATATACAGGTAGATGAAGTGGAATGTTATAGAAATATGCTAATTGTCTTATTAACTTTATTTTAAAATCTGTTGTTCCATTGTCCCCAACCAAGTAATTAAAGCATGAACTGGGTTTCGAACAGAGATTACGGAATAAATTACCAACGTTAATAATTTAAAAATATACCAATTACTGAATAAGAATCAGCTCAGAGTGATGCTTCCATATTAAGTCTAAGGCAGCGTTATGATTTTCGTATTTCGATTTGATTCGTTCGCATGAGTTCAGAAGTCCTCATGATCTCAGCGTGCCTCTATACGGCGAAGTGGTTTGCAAAACGCAAACTTTGTCGATGTGTTCAAGTTCTCTGAACTGATCTGAATGCATAAGAGGATAAAAATTAAAAATTCTGTTTTGACGCCACTTAGCGTTGTCATTGACCAGTCGTCTTCTCGTTCCGACAAGTCCTTAGCAGACGCTAAATGCGGTCGGAATTCAAGGAAACGAAGGCGGAGGATGGCAACGGACACGTTTGAATATCCTTGAAAGCTTGCGAGGTCATTTCATCTGACGGCGAAGAAGACACAGAGCATAACTCGTGAAATATCCTTTGAAGTTCCAAGATAATTCTCGACTCATGCATGCGATCTCGTGATAAACTTTCTTGTGTTCCCGCTGAGTTAGATTTACGCTTCAAAATAAGGTAAGTTGTCAAAAAAAAAAAACTGGAACTGTAGAAAGGGGTGATTTCAAAGAAAACGATTTGCAATCAGACTTGAAAATCTCCGATCTAATGCACGATACGAGGAATAGTTTATCGTTTTGATTTCAAATAAGAAAGGATGTTTACGTCAAACTAATGGAGAATTGCTTCACTAGGGAAGTTTACAAATGGGAAATTTGTTTCTATTTATTCCAATAGCGAAGACAACTGCCTAGGTTTTGGAGGAAACACAGATTTAGTTGCAGTCACGAAATATTCATAAAGTTCATGGCTATGGAGCGTAGAAAGCGAAAGAAATTTGAAACATTAGCCCGAACTCATCCAAATGGGTCAGCACCGCAATTTGTGCGAAGCGGCTGCAGCCGGAGAAGGGGGCGACGGTTCAGAGGATAATGAGGTTGTCGCTGCCAGGCATCGTGAGAAAAAGCAACGAACGAAGAAGAAAACACTTCGAAACGCTTTTGTTTTGAGATACCAATCCAGAGATAAGAATTAACCCTTATCCTTGACTGAAAGGTTTCTGTTATGCAGAATAAATGCATTTTCATCCTTAGTAGAATACTTTTGAATTGTTCAAGCAGAAAACCCTCAACCTTTGGTTGCTAAGTTCTTAATAATATTTTAGAATTATCAAATGTCTCAACCGTACGTATTCTTGTTTCATTTTGTCTCATGCATGAATTACATTTACTATTATTTTGCTTCGTACTTTGGTGGAAAAAATTATACTAAAGTAAAAGTAGTGTACATTTGCAAATTTAAACGTCCAACTCAAATTTAGCTATATGAGGGTGTCGCTGTTAAAAATCAACGATCTTGAGAAAAATCAAAGACCAAAGAAGAAAATACTTTGAACATCCGTTATGTGATGACTTGACCCGCAGAAGAGATGCTAAAATTACTCATAATGCTCATTTGCAACGGTAAATTTAAAAATTCTTCTGAAACTTAGCTACGCGAAACCTTCCTAATATTGCTATATGAGGAGCTGTACCCGATCCGATTCGCTACACGAATATCAGAACCCGATTCGACTCGGTATATGAACACCCGTATGCTATCCGACTTGGTACACGAACACTAGCACCCGATCTGAGTAGGTACAGTCGCTCAAAAAAGTATCCGAACACTATGGTCGATTACAGAATTCAGAAAAAAAATATCTGGCAACGATTTTTTTAGAAATTAGTGATCTGGCAACCTTCGTGACACGTGACACGAAGGTGTCCAGATCACTAATTTCTAAAAAAATCGTTGCCAGATATTTTTTCTGAATTCTCTAATCAACCATAGTGTTCGGATACTTTTTTGAGCGACTCTACAAGAATTCTCGCATCCGATATGACTTGGTACGCAAATACCCGCATCCAATCTGACTAGGTACACGAATTCTCGCACCCGCTACGACTCGCTACAGGAATTCCTGCACTCGTTACGTGATGAATTCACCCGCAGAATCGATGCAAAAATTGCCCATAACACCCATTTGCTTTATGCTGATTACAATGTTTTCAAAAGTCATTGGTTTTCATTAAAATTTTCGATATAACTCAATTTCGTATTAGCTTCCCCGTTGTTTTCTTTGTGGGAGGGAAGGTAATATTCTATATTTGGAAAATATACAGTCGATCCTCAACTTACACGGGTTCGAGTTACATTATTCGTAGATACACGGTAATGTGATTAGATTTTTTTATTTAAACAGTTTAGGTACTTCAACTACTACGGTCATTAGCATCAGATATAGAGGGAAATACATACATATTCCAATATGCACATACATCATAATATAATATGGTAGTGATAAAAATATTTTCTACGAAAAACATTTAGACGGGCATTAAAGGGCTACTGAAGGAAAGAATGAAAAGTAATGGAAATAATTCTGAAAAGAGTATGTTATTTACAAATCTGTTAAAAGGATCAGTGACATCTTTGCCTGGCGTGAAATTGCAACATTACCTTAAATGTTGTCTGGGAAAATCTCCCCCTCCCCAGTTAGTTTAAGACTCTGCTGGGTGTTAAGAGCAAGATGTAATTGATTACGTCGTTGAAATCAACAGAAAATTGGAATTAAATCAGGAGGAACATTAATTTTTTGAATTGTTACAATGGTATACAAAGGAAATGTATAATGAAGTTTTTTAATGGGGCTCAAAGACCATAGAAAGAAAGACGAAGTTCAGAGAAAGAACACGAAGCTGAACCATCCAGACCGGATCTAGGAGGTGGAGAGGGATCATCACTTCAGATCTGGCGGAATGTATCCCTTCAGAATACTAGTAAGGGTAATAGAGGGAAAATATGAAACGTATTTATACTTCATGCATTTTTCAAGACATTTTTTAAAGACCTGTAAATCGGAGCTGGAAATATTATGCTGCATTGTAAATCTAGCCCCCCTCCCCTTTTTTTACATATTTTGTCGGCTCGATTATGTTTCTTACCTCCCCTCATTTTTTTTTTTTAGATTCAGGACTGTGAAATACCAAAATGATTTGAGAATAACAGATGACAGAATAGTTTAAGATGATAGACAAAGCATCCGCCGCTTTGGAGGCTCAGGATTCAAACACCGAAAGGTTCGGGAAGGTGTTTAGAGCGTGCATGACATTATTACGTGTTATAAAGCGATTTTTGAGGCGGGGAGGCAAAAAAGCTACAGTACAGAGATCGCTGGACATCACTTACCTAAATCAGAGAGAAAAGCCCAAAGCTATTAACATCTTCAGAATCTGAGCCCAAAATCATTGAATAGTACGCATTCGTATTAGATAGTGTTAGTGTTTACATTTATGTTTGTATAAATGTAGTGTACATATGTGCTGAATAAATTTTAATTCTCTTAACATTTTCATTTCATCAGTACTACTTTTAATCTTTAACTATCCATTCAAATGAACGTATCATTACAAAAAGTATCATAGTTAAGTATTGTTCGATTTACACGGTTTTCAATTTACAGACAAACCTACGAAACAAATTAATCCATGTGACAGAACATTCATCAGATGTAAATAAAGTTTCTGTATCGGGTAGAGGCTAAATCAAACATCTCTGTGCGTTCCTCTCTTTTTTAAATCCATATATAAAACTGGGTTTAAATCGGAGACATTTCTAGAGGAACACAAAAGTTTGAGAAATTTCAAATAAAGTGTACGAAAAGAATCTATAAAATGTAAAACGGAGCAAAAAATTTCAACTCTGCAAACTATCCACGTGGATCGGTCTGGAACCTATTAGCAGTTGGGCCTGAAGCTCCGGCCCGCGTTTTCTCATAAAGTTTCGACTGATACTCGATATTTTTACGACACCGATACGAATAGGGGGTTAACCGAAGTTAACCGCATGACGGTTCTGATTGATCTTTACGTAATTTCCTGTCAAGAATAAATGGATCGAATATGCCTCGCAATTGAGAATCTAGTTCGTAAAGAATAAATGTATAACTGATGCTTAGAGTAAGGCATGATAGTACGCTCTGTAAATTTTCAAAACTACGTAGTCAAAACAAATAATTAGCTGAATATTATATGAGGGTAGTGTTTTGTGAACTATTTATGAAGTAAACCATTATCGTGACTGAATGACCTGCGCTATATTGAATTTATTCGCTTTCCTGCAGATAAGCTTATATACTTTTGTGTGAAATTATAAATATGTTCTATTGTGAATAAAAACCAGTGAAAACATTTTTTTTCCTTAGGAATTTAGAATAGTACCTAGTTTTTTACCCAATACTTTATTACTAATAGAAACTAGGTGGAAAATTTCGGAAGGAAAGTCAGATGGTAAGAACTATGCAGAAAGACATCAATACCTACCTATCATAAAACTATAATGATACATTTTGAGTATTAAGGCAAAGACTCAGAGGAACAATATTTCGGTTAATGGATTTCACAGAAAGAAAGGGAGGAAAAGTCGTATGAAGAAAGAAAGAAAGAGAGAAAGAGAGAATCACTTTTACTAATTAATCAGTCGAAATGGAAAGTTGTATGGACTCTTCTAAATCTAAACCTTTTTTTTCCTTTTATTGCAGATCTTTAATTAAACGACAAATACAAAAACATAAATTCTTTTCATTCTGTGTGACATTTAGTTTATATCCAATAGAAATAAAAAAGACAAATTAAAAAATACATTTCTTCTTATTCGTGACCTAAAAGTAAGCATAGAACACAATTGAGAATGAGTAATTATTTATTCGAATCATACCAGTTCGGATGAAAATATCAAAATTAAACGAAATTCTTTGCTCTGTTGCAAAAAAGAAATTGCTGCCACCTTATTTTTCTTTGAAAGTAATATCAAATGCATTTAATTCATTGATAATTTTGTCCATTTTGTTTAAAAACACGAAATCTTTCCCTTAGATATAATATTCTTTTTTTGCCTTTAGAGATAAAATAATAATTCGTTTCAGATTCGACAGCCATTGATAAAATATTATGATTCGCATTTTCCCAGTCTCCCAAATTCTATAATCGTGCCCTCTAACGGTGGAAAAAACGGCAATTGAATCATTTTAAACGAATTTTATAAACGATGTATTTATGTCAAAAATTTGAAATTTTGTTGGTAGAGTCATGAGGTTCTTCCTGTCGATAATGAAATGACACTTACTTCCAGTATGAAGGCGAAAATGCATTTCTTTTTGGTTAAGACATAATTGTTTTTAGAGAACAGAAAACGGAGAAACAAAAAGCCCTATTTTCTTTGTAGGCTGCCCACTTCTCAAATTATAGGCTTTCATTAGTGTAAAGTCGTTGTAATCGTCCCTCGTATTGCAAAGATATAGTGAAATTATTGTGTACAAGCTACCCCACTTTTACGGGAGAACAAGGATTGGGCATTTTTTCTTTATACAACTTTTGACACTTCCACTTTTGAACCCACTTTAAAAGTTTTGATCTGATATAAGATCATGAATTAAGCTCATGAAGGTAGATAACTAGAAGAATGCATATCGCTTCTGGAACATTTGGGAATCTCGCTTTCAAAGATAAGGAATTTATCCGTTTACTTTTTCACTCCTTAAAAGTTTTAATTTGAGATAATGGCTGATTGCGGAAGTGCAAATGCGGAAGTGCAATTTATTAGTAATAATACCACATAAATATTTTATTCCTTAATTTAAAAAACTGTTTTCTCATCTCCCCTCTGGGAAAGAGGGAAAATTATTCCTGACAGTGGAAATGTTTTTGACCCACTGCCATCGAAATTTTAAATTTCTACCAAGAAACTTGCTACATTCGTTAAAAGTATCGCCGTTTCCACACTTAGTGATCACTAACGATATAAATTAAAACTATCTAAGGATTCGAAAAATACGAATAATAACATTTCATCAGTATCAACCTAACTAAAAAACCGTTTTCCAATTATCTCTTTAAAAAAAGCAGTTTTATTTCGTACCCATCCTGTGGGTAAGGGGTCGATTTATTTCTGCCAAGGAATACTTCATGACCTTCACATTTCACCACCAAAATTTAAAACTTTTAGCATAAATATATCATTTGTAATATATGTTAAAATTTTATTTTTTTCCTAATGTTTAAGGGCTCAAATGCAGCTTTTGGAATTTCGGAAAGTGCAATTCGTAGTAGTTCATCAATACCTATGCAACCCCAAAAAAGAATTTTTAATTTATCATATAAACACAAAAGTTCGATGTCTACAGACGACATCGGGTAACTATTATCTCGCTATTTTTTTTCAGAAGCGTGATAATATGAACAATTGATTCAACTTTTGATCACTACAGTTTGGAATTGAACAAGTTTCATTTACAGAATTTATAGTGGAAGTCATATAATTGAAATAAAATTTGCATTTAAAATGTTCATATTGAAAATCTAGTTTATTTTAGGAAGCATGCCTTTTAGATAGTTTTTAAAACGCTAACTAATATCTACACTTTGTCGTCTATTTTATCTGTCCGTCCATATACATTGAGCCTTTTTTGAAATAAATGAAAAATTCCTTTTGGGTTGCATTGGTATTAAGGAAATATTAGGATTCGTATTCTTTTTAACGCACTAGAAGTTTTAATTTACATTGCAGAGGATGCTAAATTTATAAAAAGGCAATATTTTAAACAATCACTCTGATCAACCTATTCATTGTACAAATTGCAAATTTGGTCGCATATTGTGGAAGTTAAGGGTCAGTTGCGATTTACTTCCTTAACCGAGGAAGGGTGGGAAAACGCAACTTTTTTGTTGTAAGAGGAAAATGAAAAATTCATTCTGGGTTGGATACGTACTAAAAAAATATCACTAATCATTCGAATCATCCTTCAGTTGAAAATTGCACTTCCTTTTTCCCACCACCCAAAAGTCTTTTAGATGATAAAATTTTGGAAAATTACAAATTTCATTTACTTTGAAAACGAGCATTTCATATTCACCTCAGGTGATATTTTTGTTGTGTGTTTTTGGCTTTTTTTTTTTCGCTTATCTCTTTTTGGATTTCGCTTGTCATTTGAAGTCTTTTGGTTGGTTTGACAGTTTGTGACTATGTCAGAGCAACTGTTGCAATCCAGTCTCCTCAATTCGACGGATTATCGTAGCTAGGTCTATGTAAAGCGAAAGCTCGTGTCTTTAGGACTATCACGGATTAGAAAGAAAACGAAATAAAACAATTCTCCTCTTATTCACTTTTTCCCGAAAAAAAGAAGTGAGAGAAAAAAACGCAACCATTAATCCATTACACCTATTCACCCTGAGAGTCCAGCTTAATGATAAAGGATGTGCAAAAAGTTAGAAAAAAATCTTTCCTTTCACCTCCCTCCTAGAAAACAAAATGGGATGAAGTGGAAGTTGACCCAATCTTGCTTCATTGTACGTACGCTTCTATGTGCTCGAATGAGATAACTTGTGCATGATATGATTTGTTGATGATGCATGACTGACTGTTGATGATGATGACCTGTGCATGATATGATTATATCCGATGTTTCCAAACATCGGATATAAAAAATGCACTCTCCAAATTAGGGAGGATACGATTTTAGTGATTATGTTCCCTGAGAAATATTCACTAAAACCTCAAAATGCAATATGAAAATTAAAATAATTAAATAGTCCTTATTGCAGTATGTCCCATAAAAAGCCAAAAATTAAATGAAACATGTATTAAATTTTTTATTTGATCCGCAATAATTTCAAAGGAAGACAAATTTCTAAATCAGGTATATTCCATCCATCGACAAAAATTGCTAATTTTCCCTGTTTACTTTTGAAATTAATATGAACTGAGAAAGAAATTTAATCATTGATAACTATTTCTTTTTTAGATTCCCTATAAAAAAATAAGTTTTTTAGCCTTCTTTTAATGACCTATGATTTAACTTTATTTTGTTTTCTGCCGTCCGTAGACATTCAAAATTTTTATTTTATTTATTTATTTTTTTATATAAAACGATAATAAAAATTTATTTTTGGATTCGATAGATATTATCATGATATTGAGATCAGCCTCTTCCGAATCTCCGCTAAAGGTGTAAAGTGACAAAATTTCGAACAAATATTTCGAACAATTTATTTATGCTGTAAAACTGATGTTTAGTTAGTAAAGAGTAAAGGCTTGAAAGGGTTCATATTGGTAGCAGCGACTTGCCTCTTTACCCCTGGATGATGATGGAGGGAGAGTCAACTCTAAATGTTGTTTTGGGGTTTCTATAGATACTAACAAAAAAAAAATACAATTTTACTTTTCGAATCTTTCGTATGTTTGAATTTCCCCTTGCTAAAGGGCGCTAAACGTGCAAAATGATAAATTTTATTCCCTTTGAAAATGAGCACTCCATGTTTTCCAGAGGCGATTGGTATTTGATATCAATTTACAGATTTCATTTTATACCTAGTGCAGCCAAATAAATTTTTAAATGATATTCATTCGTATTGAATATCGCTACCAAATTTTAAATTTCCGATTGTTTTGAACTTTCGTTTGAAGTTTGGACATTTACAACTTTTTCCTTTCTTCAACGCTAGAGGGCGTTATTAAAATGTTTGAGAGGTTTCTGAAAATTCGAATCCTTACATTTCTTCAATACTTATCCAATTAAAATAACGTATTTTCAATTGATCTCAAAATTAATTACGAAATAGAAGAACGAATATCGCCTCTTGCGCATGTGGGAATCTTGTTTTCAAATAGAATGAAGTTTCTCCTTTACCTACGTTTTCACTCTTAAATGTTTTAATTTGAGCTAAGGGATAATGGGGAAAATGCAAATAGTATTTTATTAGTAGTTATATAACGTAAAAAGTATTTGTCCTTCATTTGTTAAATTTTGAAAGCTGCATTTACCACATTCGTCTGATGAGAAAAGTGGGTATACTTATATCGTCAGTGGAATATCTCTTGAAAAGCTACCACCGAAATATCAAATTTCTATTATATAAAAATCATTTGCAAAGATCATTAACAGTGTTAATTAAGTTTTTACAACACAAAATATTGAGATTTGCTGTTGATGCCCCTTGGTTTGTTACTAACAAACAAATTCATCAAGACATGGACATCGACCACATATATACTCTTATTAAATGCATCTCAAAAAGGCTTTTTTGAGGCTGTTAAAAATAATTCAAATGAGATTTCTCCTTTGCTCAATTATGATCATAACATTCTTAATAAGTACAAAAGGCCTAAAATGATGGCTTTCTCTGAGGAAAGCTACTCGTTTTAGTTCTCTTGTGCATGATATGTTTTTTTTTAGCTGGTGTTTTATATTAGCGTCTAGGTGCCCACCCTCGGATGGTTTACTTATTATTTGTTTTTACTTATGCCAACTGGGCTTCTTATTCTCAGATGGATATGGTAATAGATAAAATTTTACCTGGAACATCGCATATCCATACACGATCTATGATCTATGTTAGTAGTTTTGCTGTTTCTACATTTAGTGATCTGTAACGATATGAATTAAAATTACCTAAGTGTTTAAAAAAAATGTGAATTGTAATATTTCATTAGTACCAATCCAAGGTAAATGAGTTTTCAATTATCACTTTATTGTTGTCAATAAAAACTTGGTAATCTTCATATTCCACTATCAAAATTTAAAAAAATCTAGCATAAATACATTGTTTGCAATTTCGTTCAAATATTGGAATTTTTGAATTTTTCCATCATTAGAGGGCGCAATCATAGCTTTTGGGATATTCGGAAAGTGCAAATCGTAATGTTTTTTCAATACATATCCAATCTAAAAGAAATTTTAATTTATCTTTATAAACAAACAATTATCTTTTAAAACAAAAAGTCGCGTTTTCCTGCACACCCTGGGTCTAAGAGGTCAATTCATTGTTACCAATGGAAACTTCATGACGTTCACATTCCACTACCAAAATAAAAAATTTCTAGTTTAAATATGTTGTCTGCAATATTCGTTTGAAATTTGAAATTTGACAATTTTTGTACTGTTAGAGAGCGTAATTATAGTTCGAAAGATTTAAAAAGTGTGAATCATAATATTTCATCTATTCCTATCTAATCCAAAAAAGAATTCTTTATTTTTCTCAAAAAACAAACAATTATCAGCGAAAACCAAAAAGGCGTGTTTTCCCACCCCCTCTGGGACTAAGGGGTCAACTCAATGCTGGCAATGGAAACTTTGTGACCTTCGCATTCCAAAACCAAATTTAAAATTTCTAACATAAATACATCGTTTGCAATTTTGTAATTTTCAACTTTTTCCACCGTTAGAGGGCGCAATTATAGCTTTAGGGAGATTCGGAAAGTGCAGTTTGTAGTATTTCATCAATACCTATCGAATACTAAAAGAATGTTTAATTTATCTCTGTAAACAAAAAAGTGCGATGTCTACAAACGGACAGACAGACGGACGACAAATCGAAACTATTACGTAGTTGTTTTTATAAGTGAGATAAAAACATCTAAATGTCTACCAACAGACAGACAGACAGGCAACAAAATTAAGCTATTGGCTAATTTTTTTTTATAATAAAAAAAAATCCTCCGCAAGCAACTGCTTGCCATAGAGGTCTGATAGGAGCCTATCAGTATAATACACCATAAGAGAAGGATTGTGAGGTAGGCGAATTCCACATGATGAAAATTAGTAGAAATCTATATTTTGAATATAGTTTACCTAAAAAACGTAGTGTTTATTAAGAAAGCGTAAACTACATTAAAATATTAACGTGTATGCAAGAACAGAGAGCAGTAACGGTAATTATTACGAGGAATCTAGAAATTTTTTTTCTAAATCATTAACAAGTTCAACTAGAAGAACACATATCGCCTTTAGCGCATATGGGAATCTCGTTTTCAAAGAGAATGGAGTTTTTTCGTTTACTTACGTTTGCATTGTTTAAAGGTTTTAATTCGAGCTAATGTATGATTGGGAAAATGCGAATAGTAATATTTTGTTATACAACGTAAGAAGCATTTATCTTTTATTCCTTAAATTAGAACTTTTGACACTTCCCACTTTATAAGCTTTGATTTGATATGAATCTCTTAAGAGATTCCATGAAGACAGGCAACTCCAAGAACTCATATCGCCTCTGGCGTACGTGGGAATCTCGTTTTTAAAGAAAATCAAGAATTTTCCTCTGGTTACTCTTTCACTCCTTAAAAGTTTTAATTTGAGCTGACGGATTATGGGGTTAAATGCAAATCGTAATATTTTATTAGTAATTATACCACATAAAAAATTTTGTCTTTTATTTCTTAAATTAAAAAAAAAATGCTTTTCTCACACACCTCTGAGAAAAGGGGTCAGTCTTGCTGTCCGTTGAATATAGCTTCACATTATAACACCGAAATTTCAATCTTCTATTATAAATAAATCACTTGCTATATTCTTTAAAAGTTGTGCTTTTTCCATATTTAGTGCCCTCTAATATTGTAAATTCTCAAGGATTTCCAAAATGTATATTATAACATTTCATTAGTTAAATCCAACCCACGTAAAAAGGTGGGCTGGATTTTTTTTCTTCTTAAAGTTGATTGAATACCCACTTTTTTTTGATGGGTATACCTAAAAACCTAACTCTAAAAAAAGTACATTTCAGTTATCTCTTAAAACGAAACAGTTGCATTTCCCACCCCGCGGATGTAAGGGAGCAACTTATTGCTGCAAATGCAAACCCTCATGATCTTCAGATTCTACCATTAAAATTTCAAATTTCTATCATAAATACATAGCTTGTAATATTCGTTCGAAACTTCGCAAATTTCAAAATTTTCTACCGTTAGAGGGTGCAATTTAAACTTTTGGAAGATTCGGAAAGTGCGAATCGTAATATTTCATTAATAAGTATCCAACACATTTTTTTTTAATTAACGTCTAAAAACAAAACTTGTCCGATGTCTACAAATGAACAGACGGCAAAGTGAAAACATTGTTCTTTTTTGGTAAACAAGAAAAAATACGGACCAAAGTAGCAGAGGAATTTTTCTTAAACAGTTTTGTGAAAAACATTTTGTATATTTTTGAAGTACAAATACAATGGTACAACTGATCTAACCATTCGATACCCAATAAACAAAGGAAACTCAGTGCAAGAAAATAAATGCAAATGGGTCCTCCAGTTAAGGCTTTTATTTGATCCAGTGCATTTTCAATGTGCACAGGATATGACTCTAATCCACACGGACCTCGGTTTGATGCCCTCTTAGATGGATGGCTTTTTCTTAATACGTGCAATGGTGCCTCATTTCTTACAGAAGGAAAAAATGCTCGCCGGTGCCAACTCAATGATGGAAGTCACAGTTGGGAGACAGGATCTGGGAACTTTAGATGATGAACGGTCGAAAATGACACATCGCTTACGGAATGCATAGAGATTATGGAATACGCTTGAAAAATAGCCGTCAGCTTTTTTTTTACAAAAAAAAACCCCTTCATTACTGAGCTTTTGGATTCGTGAGCTCCTGGATAAAATATCCAACAGCTCCTCATTGTGTTCATCTTTCTATAATCAATATATGAGCTAACAGTGACAATGCATTCGCCTATGAATGCTTATTATGAGTCAATTCAGTAGATAAAGTTCGACAAATGAATTTACAGCTCATCATCGTGGGTTCAGATCCGATCCGACAGAAGATAATTTTTCATCTTCATCCTGTTATTCAAAACAACTTAATAGTGGTTAAATACTCGATAAATCAATGATGAGCTGTGAATTGATTTGCCCAAACACATGGTACTATTAATCGTACAAAAAGTGACATAGATTCCGATTTGCTCAAATAAAAAGCATCAGCCAGTATGTTTTTTTTATAACTGGTGGCATGCACATACCTAGGAAGACTGAAGAGCAGAATCCCCCAATGCACTCAAGGCAGTGATTGACTAGATGGTGTATGTGTATGGTGTGTGTGTGTGCATAACATCAACAGTAGACAAGCGATTGATCAGCGGCCGGTAGTTCAATGGTCAGAGAACCTAGCATGTGATCAGGTGGTCCTGGGTTCATATCCCAATACAATCTTTCCTCTACACACTTTTTCATCCTGTTCCGTAAAACAACTTAATAGTCGTTAAATATTCAGTAGATAAATTACTGAATTAAAGACATGGGGAATTATTGAAATTGGTTTCAACTACTCGAAATTAATCTTTCGCAAATAATTCATATTTTGTGCAAAATCAAGTAAATATTTCAAGTCTTTAATAAGGGAAGTTTTGTTCCATTAGTTGTAGTGCCTCAATTGCTCATATACATCCAACAAACAAGAGAAATGCACTGCATTATAATTCGTATATGACTGTATTTATCAATGGGACTTGTGTAAAAACTTCTATCAAAAGATATGGAAAGTCTTTGGAAATATGAACTCATATTATAGTTATAAATTTATTTAATATCTAGTTACAGAAGAAAAAAAATGGAATGTTATTTTCATCGCAATTAACTTGCTGTGATCATTCGATAACACTGTCATAAAATCAAACTGCACCGTATTCTTAATTTTGAAGTGCGGTGCTAAATGCGACATTGATTCCCTAATTTACTCATGTTTTTGTGACTTTCATCAGGTCTGGACTGCAATATGCCTCACCTGTTTGGACACTGCATGTACTATGCTCTACGGCGTTAGATATTTTGATTGATCTAAGAAATGGTTTACCAAGTTATCCCGCCCCATTCCCCCCAGTTTTAAAAAATAAATAAATAAATAAATAAATGAAGATGGAAAAAGCACAATTTTCATGCTTTAAAGTGGGACTCATGTTCGACTTAAAAATTTGTTATACATTCATTCGTGGAATAATACATTTTATGGCCGAGTGGTTAGCGCGGTTGGCTACTGATCTAAGGGACCTGGGTTCGAGCCCCGGGTAAGGCATGGACGTATGTGTGGTTTTTCTGCTGAGGTTCTGCCATTCTCTCAGACCTTCTATTCTGGTATATAAACTGATAGGCTCCTGTCAGTCCTCTGCGGTAAGCAGCTGCTTGAGGGGATATTTATTTATTTTTTAATAGATATAGCGATGTTCAGCGTAGTAAACAAGAGGACAATGAATCTTGTTCAGCAAAACTGTAAATATCTTTCCTTTGTGTGTTATGCTGTAAGGGAATGGAATATCCTTTAGATTACCCCTTCTTCAATTATTGTACTCTTTTAGATTCAAAATGATTAAATTTTGCTGCTTTTAAAAGAGGTAAAATTTTAATATACTTTATTATATCATTAGAGTAATAATGGTATACCTTCTGGCCATTTCACTAAATGTCTTAAATAAGAATGAAATGCCTAGTCTAGATGTTAATTGATCTAATGTGATCATTCTTATCATAGTTTGCATAGAATAAACTCAAAATGTATCGCTTTTCGGAATCAATAAAGTTCAATTTATATTATAAAAGCAAAGTGATACTTTTCGCTTTGTAGAAATCAATTAACTTACTACGCTTTGTAGAATTTAATTAAATTCACTTTATAGAATTCAGTTCAAATAAATACCCCTTCAAGCAGCTGCTTGACAAGTAGTTCTGACAGATGCCTGTCGGTTTATACGTCATAAAGGAGATCTGTGAGGAAGTAGAGACCTCAGCAGCAAGACAACACAATCGTCCATGCCTTATCCGGGTCTCGATTTTGATCAGTAGCCAAGGTGATAAGCATTGAGCCACGGGACGGCAAGGTTTAATAAAATTCATTTTGTTCAGAATTTATTGTTTATCTTTTCTGCTATATTTACTGACTTCTTTCCTCCGCAAAACAGCAAATGATCGAGCAATAGGTGGAACAAGAGAAACTTTAATTTAATTAATTAATTATTTTATTCCACAAAATTTAAATTGCTTTATTTTGTACAATTAAATTTATTTTATTTTGCAAAACTATATTAATTTACCATTTTAAAAAATTCAATTAATTTGATTTATTTCATTTTGTAGCTTTTTATTTCCTTACAAGAATAAATTTATATCATTTTTGTAGATTTTAATTTTTTGAATTTACAATTATTTCATTTTGTATAAAATACAATTTATTAAGAATTTTTTTATGAAATAAATTATATTTTATACAAACACATACCGACAAATTTGGTAGAATAACATTTGTTTCATATTGCGCAGTTAACGAATATTTATTTCCTTTGGCACAAATAACTATTTTTTGCTCAAAATTCTGGAAGTAAAGATTTTTTTTCGCTTTGAATACAACCCTGTACGGAAAATTAACGATTCCCCAAATCACATTATGATTAATGATTCTCCAAATCTTGAAACTCTTCATTAAACAGAAGACAAGGTAAAAGTTAGATTTCACACAAAATTAACAGTTTTGTTCAAAAATGAAATAAATTTGATTCTACAAAATGAAACATAGTAAGCTTAAAAAAAAATAATAATAGCTTTCCTCTCAAGTAGCTGTTTGCCACATATGCCTTTCAGTTTGATACCCTACAGAGAAGATTTCTGAGAAGCAGAAAGGCAAACATCCATGCGTTCACTCGAGGTTTTCACAAAACGAAAATTTAATTTAGACTCTAACAGATATATGTTAAAAGTAAATAAGGATGTTGCATTGTTTCATTTTTTCCAACTCAGTAACCACTTATCATATCGAAATCTCTGTATCAGCAGTATGATTTTATTCTTTGAATTTCTACATATATCAGAGAGCAACAAAATACAGACATTGAAAATGAGAAATAATTTCAAACAACATTTAACAGCGCCCGTCAAATGATTTACGACTATACTACAGCAACAAGTGGCAGCACGTGGTTGAGGATAGCTGACTAAATCAATGCAATTATTTCAACATTCCATTCAGAAATATATGTACTCACACATCTTATCCTCTCTGACTTCTCCAAATAACATAAAATATTGATTTCTCGAACAATATTTCTTAAATGGATATTTGGGAAGGATTATCATATTGAAAGTACATTATTATTGATATATTTAATCTAGAATAGTTAAAAAGTATCACATTTACCTCTAAATATCATTCCGTAATCCTCAAAGATGAAATGAAGGAGACAGCACCGATTCTCATTCACATCCTTACAGAGTTGCACACACAGCACATAAAGCAGACTTCGATGACAGAGGTATGCCCAGGCAATTCCTCTCACCCCACTCACTGCCGAGCTAGCTAGGCCTAAATGTGTGCAATATAAGGGCAAAACAGAGGCTAGGCGGTTCTGTCATGGCCGAACGCGCGGGCTACCTGTACTTGCGGGCCTGAGGGCACCTGGCGCGGGGAGGAGACCGAGACGACGTCGTTTCTTCGGCGCAGACGTGGCCGGTTCGCCTTCGTGTGCAGCAAACCGGTTCTTCCTCTCTTGCCACCCATAACCTCTCTCTGACTCGGTTTCTTCCAGCCTCCAGTCTCGTCTCCCCCCCCCTCTTTCCACCTGCTTTTCTCCCATACCAGCAGCGCTACGTCAGCTGTCTGAAAGAGCGCGAGGAGGAGCTGTTGGTGTGGAATTTCCGAGGCAGCCATATCGATGAATAAAGCAACCCAACCAGGAAGCCGAAGTGGTCGGTGTAAGAGGTAAATGAAGGAATGGGGAATATAGAGGACAGTCCCACGATTGAAAGAGGCGCTTTCTTCTTGATCCCGCAGCAGTCGGAGGAAAGAAGAGGAGGGTGCGTGAGATTCGACCTCTCTACGTTCGCTTCGTTTCCTCTTCTTTGGAGACGTCTCGCTTTCTTTATCTAATGAACGCAGCTAATGAAGCCTGAAAATGCACGAGACTTGGCTCATTCAAATCGAAATGCGAAAAAAAAATGATGAAAACAGAGAATCCAAAATAAAAAAAAGAAAAATGCCAACTGAGGAATATCATCCACTATCTGATACATATTTCCTTTAAGCTCATATTTTTCCTTGTGCACTATTAGTTAGTACCTTTTAAAAGAGGTACTAAAGGCCTGCACCAAGAGAAGAATGTTCTTCTTTTGGAAGGGAACGAAAACGGAGAATTGCAAGCTCAGTGTGGCTTACTGATCTGGTGATCTATGGCCACGTTTTCTTTTTTCAACCCTGCTGAGGAGTGGCCAACTTCACAGGGTCCTAGTGCTGACCATTCATACTCACTAGACTGGACTAGTTTATGGATTTGAGCTTGATTATGGATCCTGGACTTGCTACACTGGTGGGCGTCTCTCGAGGGAGAATCTGCCGCTGTGTTTTCTGTTTGCTTTGGGTTGCCAGCCCTAAATGAACAAAGACACGGGATAGCTTATATTAGCAGGTGGATAATCCTGATCACAGGCCATCACAGGTACCTGAATCCTCACTTAGCTAGTTGAGCATTGTCAATCCTACACTGTAGTAATGTGTCTCAGCAAGCTCCTGAAAAGGTCCACTTGAAAAGGTGGTGCCTGAAGTTCCTACCAGCATCGGTGACTTCAGCCTTTAGCGGAGAAGGGACAGGCCTATGCTCCATGCCTGCGATTAGGGGACTGTTTGATATTGTTGGCCCTACCAATCTCAATAAACCTATTCTTTTGAAAATCCTACTAATCATTTTGTCTCCGCAGGTACGTGGAACGTGAGGACGATATACAGAGATTATTCTCTTGATGTCTTCACGAAGGAATTCCAGCGTTATAACCTGGATATTCTAGGCTTGCAATAGACTAGATGGGCAGGTAAGGGTGAGATACTTAAAAATAATTTCAAATTTCTCTTTTCAAGCAGGGAGGATGGAAAGCATCTCCGAGGTGTAGGTTTGCTTCTCAGCAGACACGCCAGTGATGCTCTTCTAGGATATGGCTGCATTAATAAAGGATTTCTTACAGCAAAATTTAAAACAAAATTAAAGACTTGAATGTCATCTGTTGTTATGCCCCCACATAGGACTCTGATGAGAACGAGAAGGATACATTTTACAGCCAGCTTCAAGATATTTTGAATTCTGTGAAGAAAGGAGATATTTCTCTTGTGCTAGGTGACCTCAGTGCTGAAGTTGGTACTGACTCTAATCTTTAGGCAGGAGTTTTAGGTCCCTTTGTCATTGGCTGCTCTAATGGCAATGGGGAACGTCTCCCACAGCTAGGTGAACTTAATTGTTTGCAAATAACCAACGCGTACTAAAATCACCAGGAAATATATCAATATACATGGGTTTCACCTAATGGCTTGCGCAGGAATATGATATATTACATTTTAATTAACAGCAAATGGGCTATTCAGTTTGGAATACCAGATCATACAGGGGAGCCGAAATTGGGTCTGACCGTAACCTGGCCAAAAGTGTTTTGCAGCTGAAGCTTAAGAAATGTTATGCTAAGGTTAAAAAAAATTATGTATATAGCACTGAATGCCTAAAAGATCCAGATATAGCCAAAACACATCGCGATAGGATACTTCGTCATAATGACAATCGTGGTTTGCTTACTGCTGAAGTTGAACAAGAATGGAATCAGCTAAACGGGCTTTTCTTGAAACCAACAGTGCTCTTTTTGGTAAAAGGGAACAGAGGAAACAAAATTATTTGAGTGATAAGGCTATGAAACTTATTTCTCAAAGAAGGAAGTGCAGGATTAATATGAATCAATACCCTAGTAGTCTTAACAGAAGGCATAACAACGAGCTTAATAAAGTGTAAAGGATCAGTTAATAGCTGATAAGAATCTTTGCCTTGATAGCTTGGCTGATAAAGCAGAGGAGACAGTTAGACAGCACAACAGTAGAGAGCTGTACCAGATTTTAAATGTTCCATGCGGGAAGAAACAGACAGGTACGCAGGGAGTAAGGGATAAACATGGAAAGGTGGTTGAAGGTAAATATTTTGTGATGGCTAAGTCTAAAGTAAAACTGCATAAATCCCCAAGGGTGGATGAAATCACCACTGAGGTGCTTAGAGCTGGGAACATTTGTGTTGTTACATGGCTGACTGAAATTTTGTATACTTTTTAAGATAAAGATGTTGTTCCTAAGGATTTTACTAGAGCTATTATTGTCCCAATTTAAAAAGAAAAATGTGATCGCAGTTCTTGTGACCTTGTAATAGAATTAAGAATTTGGTTGATGGACAACTGTGTGATGAACAGTGTGGATTCAGAAGTGGTAGGGAATGCATTGATCAAATATTTTCATTTAGGCAGATTCTTGAGAAATATTTAGAGTTTCAGAAATCTGTATTTGCTAGGTTTATAGATTTCAAAAAATCTTTTAACTATGTTGATCGACATAATTTGTGGTTGATTGTTAGAGCATATGGAATACCTAATAAGTTTGGTAGTGTAGTGAAAGCTCTATATAATAACACTGAGTCGTGTGTGAGAGTTGGTACGTCTTTCAGCGATTGATTTAGCATTGCTAGCGGAGTTAGACAAGACTGCATTTTGTCTCCTTTTTTGTTTTGTTTGATTACTGATTATGTTGTGCGAAATTCTTTGCAAGGGAAAGATTTTGGCCTTAAATGGTCTAGAGCAGTGATTTTCAATATTTTATGCTTCACGTACTCCCTGGAAATGTATATGTAACTGGCACACCCCTTGTATAGATAGATAAAACTATAGTTATAGTATAACAATGGGAATAAAATAAAACATATATGTATATGCAAATAACTTTTGTATTCATAAATTACATATATCGATAAAGACAAAAAATGACAAACAATTTCGCAAATCTTATAAAATTACAAACATTTTACTGGGTAATCAGTAAAATGGTTGCGCTTGTTTACACTGGCACAGTTCATCAATGGTTGGGGTTATCTTGCTAAGGTAGAGTCGCAAGTAATCTTCAACATCCAACCTGTTCCTATATTTATTTTTTAAAGCAGTTAAAGACGAAAATCAAGTTTCACATAAATAAGTTGTTTGAAAGGTAGCAAATATTTGACTGCAATTCTTTGCAAAGTCGGATATTCCTTCTCCACTCCAATCCAAAAACTAATTAATGCTTTTGGAAATGAATGCTTTTTAAACTATTGTCACAAGATATCTCAATCAACTTTTCTCTATTGGGCAATGGAAGCTTGCATTTTTCTAAATCAAATGTGACGGGGTTTCAAATCCATTCTTGCCTTTCATCAGATGGTGGAAAATTTTGTCTTATTTAATTTTAAGAGTGCTTAAGTGAACGATTATTTGTTTTGTATGATGTCTTCAAAGTCTGCAATCGTTTGCTCATTTTCTTTAAGAAATTAATCTAGTCGCTAAAATTGGTCACAGCTGTTATTTTTAATTCCGTTTTCCCATATAGAATTTTTTTTATCATGGCGACTTTGTTACTAGATCTAGTGACTTTTGATCTAAGGGGTCGGTAGTAGCCTCCGATGTAATTGGTGGAAGCATAAAGAAAGTAGGGAAGATAAGAAAATTTTGAATTTTTCTGTGTGTAATGCGAATGTTACTGTGGTTGATTTTAATGAATAATTTTATAATTTCAAGCTTAAAGGTGTCTTATTTACAATGTTGTAGTTACTATATTGTAGGACATAGGTAGAAATATTGATACATAAAAGAACGCAAATTTGTCACTGCATCTTTCCGTTTGTTCGCTTAAAGAAGGTAGATTTCCAGGGGGGCGCTGAATAATTTTATTTCTGAAAAGGGGGCGGTAGGACAAATAAGTTTGGGAACCTCTGATCTAGTGATTTCAAAATTTCTTTCATTATGACTGTTCAAGAGAATGGTAATAGGGTAGGTTTGGTGATAAACAGAGAAAAAAACTAAAGTGATGAAAATTGGTCAGGCAGATAGAGCTTCAGTTGCTTGAATGGCTGTACGCTTGAGTAAGTATCTCAGTTTGATTATCTTGGGAGCTATGTAACAGATACTGGTGATGCGCGGCATGAGATAAATAGAAGAATAGGGATTGCAACTGGAACTTTTAAGAATCTATGGATGTGAAAAAATAGGCGTGTAAACCTAAAGACTAAAATTAGGCTGTATAATTGTTTGGTTCTTTCTAAGATTAGTTATGTAGCTAAGCATGGACCCTTTGTAAGCAGGATAACAAGAAACTTGATGCGTTTGATTCTAGATGCTTGCGCAGTATCTTGAGCATTAGGTGGTTTGACTTTGTAAGTAATGATGAGATTAGAAGAAGGAGTCATCAACCTCCTTTAAGCAGTATATTGTGCAGAGAGAGACTGCATTGGTTTGGCCATGTTGCCCGTGTGCATAGCTGGAGATTACAGAATTTATGAACAGTGTGCCTAAGGGTTTCAGAAAAAGGGAGAGACCTAGGAAGCGATGGGCAGACAATGTCAAACAGGCCTTGCTGGAATTGGCCTAGAGAGGCCAAATGCAGCAGCAATAGCTCAGAACAGATACGTCTGGAGAGGAAAATTACACAGTCTGGTTGGACCTCCGTAGCCCATGGTTGTATGAGGATTTTTGTATGTATGTATGTATGTATGTATGTATGTAGGTAGATAGGTATGTATGTAGAGAATATTTGGCTATTTGTTGTTGTGATCTATTAATTATTGTGTGGTACAAAATGAGTGGGTGCAAACGTAAGCGTAATGTCGTTACGATGGAGATGAAATTAAAAGCGTTAGAACGTATTGGTAAAGGTATTCCAGTAAAGCATATTTGTGATGAACTAGGTGTTGGTAAGAGCACGGTAAATGACTGGAGAAGGAATAAAAAAACTTTACAAGATTTTTGCACTCAAGTCAAGTTTGAAAAAACGCTTTCTTCTCGGTGCACTCTTAAAAAGTAGAAAAACGAAATTGTCGATGATGCACTTTGGTTATGGTTCATGCAAGATCGTCGAAAAGAAGCGCCAATCAGTGGGCCAATCTTGAAAGAGAAAACATTAATCCTTCATTCTACAATCGATAAAGGGGAGATTTTTTAGCAAGCGGAGGATGGCTTTCTCGCTGGAAAAACGACATGTTGTTCATTACCTTGCTGTTTGTGGTAAGTAATGGTTAGCTGATCCTTTTGCAGCAAAGGAATTTTCAGAAAAACTTTTAGTGCTTATTGGAGAAGAAGGCCTATGCGCAGAACAAATCTATAATGTAGATGAGACTGGGTTAAATTTTAAACTTCTTCCAACGAAAACGTTTGTGACAGCGCAAAAAACCTCAGCGTCAGGATTTAAAACAAACAAAGAAAGAATCACCGTGGCTGTGTGTACAAAGGTTGCAGGTACGAACAAACTCCCCCTTTTTGTAATTTGGAAATCAGCAAAAATCCGAGCATCAAGCATTTAAATTTTGTTGCTCTGCCAGTTTACTACAAAGCTCAAAAGTTTGCTTGGATAGATTCGTATTTGTTTAAAGAGTGGTTCCTTACAGAATTTGTTCCAAAAGTAAATACCACTTGACAAGTCTTAAAATCTTTGTAAAGGCCCTACTCATTCTCGACAATGCCTCAACACACCCAAACGAACTCATTTCTGACAACATAAAAGCCATGTTTTTGCCACCTAATGTAACATCTTTAGTGCAACCAATGGATCAAGATGTAAGTTTAAAAAGGCGATATGGAGAAAGCTTCTTTAAGAAATTCTACAGCTAACCGAAAATGACGGAATAGGAATTTTAAATGCTTTGAAAACAATAAATATCAAGGATGTGATCTACATGTTGGCAAGAGCTTTTGAAGAAATGCCTCGTACAACGTTTGTGAAGTCATGGAGAAAACTTTGGCCCGAAGTTGAAAACTGTGTAGAAAGTACCAAAGACGACAACATGAAAGTATCGAATGAGCCTGCGCCTGCCGAAGATATGACGGATAATGGCAATATTTGGCTATTTAATTACTTTAAACTGCTGCCTGGATGTCACACACTTGAAGAAGACGGCATTGAAAAATGGTGAAAAGGTGATGAACAGTTGGAAAATGAAACACTGAATCATGATGAAATTATCAATGCAGTCTGTCAAGAAGGGAACGGAGAAGAAGCGGGGATTGAAGAAGAAGCGGGGATTGAAGAAGAAGAGGAAGAAGAGAAAGAAGGGGAAGTTTGCCATATTGAAGGAAAAGAAGCTTTTGATGTTTCAGTAAGATACATTGAACAACAACAGACTTCCTCTGCGATTAATGTGATGTTTATTAAAAAATGTCAAGACTTTTCAGGTAAAAAAGTGTTAATTTCAAAGAAGCAAAAGAAAATCACGGACTTTTTCAAATGAGTGTGAGTAAGTTGTTAATATTGTACAACAAATTATTAATTAAAATACAGTACAGTTAGTATTTTTGTCATTTGCCGTTTTTATTCATTTTCTCACACAATTTTCGGATTAACCAGCCTTTCGTTCATCCGGCCAGGGGTCCGGTCCCTTAAGGGCCGGATAATAGGTAGTCTACTGTACTTGTTTCAATAATTTCTTCAAATCAACTGCATATCATCGATTGAAAATCGTGACAATAATACGAATAATTTCAACCACATTAAAAAAAAACATTTTGAATTATTGGAAATATATTATCCTGAACAAATTACATAGACAATAAAAATTAAACGCTAAAATGATATAATACCGGATCATAAAGAGGGAGAGTTACTTTCATACATGAGGAACCAATGGTGTAAGCATAATCAGGAGAAATGTTTTGGAGAAAGATTCTACGATTTTTCCCTGTTTCTTAGTGTGGACTAAATTTTCATAATATGTAAGATACGAGTATTAATCGTATTATTAAAAAACAAATTCCATTTGGAAGGGAGCTCTTGCTTTTTTGGGAAGCAAAGTTTAATCACTTTGTGGTTATGCCCCTGTCAGGGTGTTCTCTAGTTCTCCTTTAAAACATAGCGTTTCAAAAAGATGCCATACATCAATTCCACGGAAACCATTTGAAAGTAGCCCAATTTTTAATAAGTAGAAATGGAATACGTTCGTTTTGTCATGCCAGTGACCTTCACTTGTATTGACCCTTTCCTGCTACTCGCACCAGCACATCAGGCTTTTGTATTGCTTAAGCCAGTTGCTATTGTGATAGAAGGGGATTTACTTCTAAGTTGATGTTATCACCTCAAGAGTGAGTTATTTTAGTGAATTGTACATATCGTTCTGGTTGTTGATTTTAATGAAAACATCTGGTGAGAATATTTGTTTTTTCCAGTTCCTCACATATTTCTTATTATGGTTTGGGTGAACAGTGAAGTTTGAACAGTCTGAATTTATGGAATCGTTTCTGGTATTATGTACTGATTGCTGATGCCAGTTGATAGTAAGAATTTGTTGATGAAATATTGTTTCGAAATGATGCGATGGAATTTCTGGCTCATTAGTTCAGATACGAGTATTAATCGTATTATTAAAAAACAAATTCCATTTGGAAGGGAGCTCTTGCTTTTTTGGGAAGCAAAGTTTAATCACTTTGTGGTTATGCCCCTGTCAGGGTGTTCTCTAGTTCTCCTTTAAAACATAGCGTTTCAAAAAGATGCCATACATCAATTCCACGGAAACCATTTGAAAGTAGCCCAATTTTTAATAAGTAGAAATGGAATACGTTCGTTTTGTCATGCCAGTGACCTTCACTTGTATTGACCCTTTCCTGCTACTCGCACCAGCACATCAGGCTTTTGTATTGCTTAAGCCAGTTGCTATTGTGATAGAAGGGGATTTACTTCTAAGTTGATGTTATCACCTCAAGAGTGAGTTATTTTAGTGAATTGTACATATCGTTCTGGTTGTTGATTTTAATGAAAACATCTGGTGAGAATATTTGTTTTTTCCAGTTCCTCACATATTTCTTATTATGGTTTGGGTGAACAGTGAAGTTTGAACAGTCTGAATTTATGGAATCGTTTCTGGTATTATGTACTGATTGCTGATGCCAGTTGATAGTAAGAATTTGTTGATGAAATATTGTTTCGAAATGATGCGATGGAATTTCTGGCTCATTAGTTCATGAACGAAAAAGAAAGTGAAATGGATTAGCAACCTTTTTAACAACTACTCTTTCGTCTCAGATTTGAGAGAAACTTTTGCTTTGAATCTCCTATTAGAGCATGGAATTTGACGAAACACGGCATGTTTTAACACATAATAGCTTATTTTCAAGCACATCTATAAATCAAAATATTTGACAAATTATAATTGAGACTTTGCTTAAACGATATATTACAATGGTTACTAATGGTGTCTTGTAACGACATTCTGCCCCAGTCTCCTCCAGTTACTGCTTCCTTTATTAATGTGGGCGCAGTGCAATTTACTCTGAATGTGTCGTCGTTTAACATTCAACAAGCAAGTCTTTGTTCACCTGGCAGAGCTGCACCTCTTGTCTTGCGTGCTGTACTTACCAATCTCCAACTGGACCTGCCCAGCATTTCTAAACCGACCTTTTGTTCCCGATGCCTAGGAACTTCGCTAATGGAACGTTGATTGTTTGAAGTTTTGTCGCAGTTCAGAGAAAGGGTTTCAGTATATCAATGAAAAAAAAGTCATAAATGTATGTATTTTGAATTAGAAATATCCACTGGACCAATAGACCTCCTTCAATTTTGGTTATTTTTGTAAGTACCCAAATGTAAAGGCTATCCGAATGTTATGATGGCTTTAGAAACTAATACATGACATTGCCCAGTAAAACATATGGATGAATGAAATATCTGCTAGGCAAAAAAGACAGTACATTAGAAATATTACTAATACGTCATGTTCGAATATGAAACCTTCGAAAATGCTACAAAGTAGCGTACTTGATAAAATTGCCTAATAGTGGGCGAAATAATCACAAAAGAACACATATTTACATTGAGATGCCAGTTTATTAGGTACAACATAGCTCGTCACATAAATGGTTCATTGCAATACGTAATATGTCACATGACAGCGTATGTAATGTGTATGTCATGTGAATATGTCATGTGCGGTATAAATCAGGTAGACCAGCTCTTCGAACATCGAATTGGATTGAGTGTCAGAAGGGGCAAAACGAGCTACCTGAGCGACTTTGAAGGTGGCATGATAGTTTGCGTTAGGCGTGCCGGTTCTATCATATTCTAAACGGCTGTCCTCCTGGGCTTTTCACGCACAACCATTTCAAGAGTTTATCAAGAATGGGGCAAAAAAAGAAACTACCAATAATCAGGGATCCTATGGACGAAAACAGCTTGTGGATCAGAGGGGCCAAAGGAGACTAGCGAGAATTGTGCAAGCAAAGAGACAGACCACAACCAGGCAAATCACAGCAAAATTAAACATTGCTTGCGGAAGGTCATCTCCATATGCACCACGTATCGGACCTTGTCGCGAATAGGGTACAACAGCCGCCGACCTTGCCAAGGACCGATGTTGTCAGTGAAGAACATGAAAGTGTATATCCAGTGGGCGTACGAGCATCAACATTGAGCCATTGAGGACTGGAAAACGGTAGCCTGGTCAAACGAATCAAGGTTCCCTTTGCATCATGCTGATGGATCAGAATTTGGCGCAAGCAACATGAGACTATGGAGCGATCTTGTCTGGTAGTACAGTCCGGTGGTGGTGTGATGGTGTGGGGAATGTTTTCCTGGTACACATTAAACCCCCTGATACCCATCGAAGGACCCATTGACATTTTTGCTGATCAAGTTCATTCCTTCATGGCTACAGTTTATCCTCACTCCGAATGACACGTTCATCATGATAATAAACCTGCTCAAAAGGCACATATCTACTGAATGGTTCCACGAACATGCCGACGAGTTTTCCTTGCTTAATTGGCCTGCACAGTCCACAAATCTAAACCCTATCGAGTATTTTTGGGATGAAGTGGTAAGGACTGTTCTCACCGAGACTTGTGCGGCCGAGACGTGCCAATTTGCAGCAACTGCGAGACATAATCATTTCCGCATGGTACAACATTTCTGCACGACGCATCCAGCATCTTGTAAGCTCCATGCCTCGACGAATTCGAGCTCTTCTGAAGGCCATAGGAAGCATGGCATGATAAACTGGCATCTCAATGTGTAGCACCAAAAACCGTTTTAAAGTATCTGTACCATTTCAAATGAACAAATTAGGTTGGACTGAACACTGATTAAACTCCCGGTTATCCAGTACTTATGGTAATGTGGTTGCTGGGTACAATCTTTTATTCAAGCCTGAGTTGAAATAAAAATGCAGTTAAAACAATAATAATGGAAAATAAAGTATAATGCCTTTAATACAAATATCTAAAATATAATTGGTTTTATTTGCATTTTCACACGTAATCAATACTGAAGCCATCCTTGGGAAAATATACAGTACTCCGTTATTTTCAAGTTCTCATAAAATTCCTCCTTCTTTTCGACTAGCATTAGAACTCAGATGCATGTACCTTCCGACCTCTTTACGAGAACCATTCAAACACCGCATTTTCCAAGTCTTCAAGCTTAGGGGTATGAAGTGTATGATGCTGTTCTACGATTTTATCACTCTCGGTTTCACAAAAAACTCTTGAAGCTTTCCATTTTGATTTTTAATGTCATAGAAGAATGAACAAGAAGAAGCAAATGACTGGATAATCGCCACACAAATTCTGCAAGAGGTGGAATCAGAAGAAAGTGACACGCAAATACAATCAGACGAGGACTCAAAAGAAATCGAAGGAAAAAAAAGCAGAAGGAATTAGAAAAACAAACTTGTTAGACAAAATCGAAAAAGAGCGGTGAAATACTTGAAAGAAGAGAAAGAACGCTCTCCAGAGAAAATTGAGATCGTCAATTTATTTATTTATTTATTCAACGTTACAGATATTTGAGAGGTCATTATACAGGCTTTCTCATTATACATTTTTTAAAAATAATTAACTATAATACTTTTTAGTTAATTTTCATTTTGCACTTTTTGTTTTTGTTTATTTACTTATTTAATTATTTATTTTTTAGATTATGTTCCATAAATCTGTAGAGATTACAAATTCGAATAAAATTTTATAAATTTTAATTTTAGAATCAAAATCTTTCTGGTTCAAAATTAAATCAGTTCTAATCTCCTGAAACCCATGTTCCTCTAGTGATTTAAAGAATTTTTTCCTTTGAGTTGTGTTGTTTATACAGTTAAGTAAAATATGATTAATTGTTTCGGGTACTTACAATTTTTGAAGTATGGAGAGTTTGAAAGTTTAAGATAAAATTTTGTTTCATTTAGCATTGCTGTATTTGTTCTAAGTCTATAGAGGATATTTAATTGTCTTCTTGTAAACGGTAGATTATTTGATATATAATTAATATTTTTTTAAAGAACATATCTAAAGTTGTTATTTTTTAATGATGCTTCAATTTGAAAGAATTGTTCGGTCAATTTGAATCCTATTTTTTTAATATCTTTCTTTATAGTGTTATAAAAATTGAAGCAGTTGCTAATTTTGTTAAGTTTATGAGCATTTTTTGCTAATCCATCAACAAATTCATTTTCAATGATCCCTATATGACTAGGGATCCATTGAATTGTAATTTGATTATTTTTGAATTGTTTGTTAAATGTATTAAGTGTTAATAGTTTGTAAATGTATATATTATAGTCTGATTGGTATAATTCTTGGTTGTAATGTTTGTATGTCTCCTTTGGAGTCCACAAAAACTGCAATTTTACAATTATTTAAGTTATTTAAAATCCAATTAAATGTTTCTATTATTGCTATTAATTCTGCATGTATTATTGAAGTATTTTGAGGTAATTTAAAAACTGTAGAAAATTTATCTTGAGGAACAAAAAATGCAGCTGTAGAGGATCCGCTATCTGGTAGTACAGATCCATCTGTAAAAATGTTGAGGTGATTTTATATTTTGCTGATTGAAAATTTTTAAAAATTCTTAATGCTGCTTCAGGTGGAATATTCTTTTTAGATGTTATTAGAGGAATTTCACTAAACATTTCGGGTTTTTCATAACACCAATCAGGTATTAGATCTGGCAAGTCTCCTTTTAATAATTTTGCTAAATTTACATTAAAAATAATTCATGTATAATTATATCATTTTGAAGATTTTTAATTAAGGGATTATTATTAAAGTTTTTGTAAAAGGGATGGTTAGGAAGTTTATAATGTAATCTAAGAATATATTTTAGAAGTAGAATTTTTTGTCGAATTTCAAAGGGTGGAATTGTCGTTTCTGCTATAATAGAAATGGTTGGACTTAAATTTCGATACTCCAAGTGTAATTTTAATGCACTGGTTTTGAATTGAGTTTAATTTTTTAAATTTTGTGTTTAAAGCACCTTGAATAAATTCAAGTCCATATTCAATTTTAGAACGTATTAAATTTTTATAAAGTGTAATTAGATAGAATTGATTTGTTCCTCCATTTTTAAAGGTAAAGAATTTTTAAAAATTTATTAATTTAAGACCAGAATTATAACTTTTTTCCAAATGAGAGTTCCAGTTCAATCTGGAGTCAAGGTTGATTCCTAAAATTTTTCCCTGATAGAGTAAAGGAAGTTTTTCTTTATTAATTTGTAAAGTAAAAGTAGGAATAAATCTTCGTCTTTTAAAGAAGGGGATACAAAATGATTTTTTAACATTAATTTCCAAGTGCCATTTTTGGCAATATTCTTGTAGTAAATTTATTTGTGTTTGTAAATTCCTTTGTAAAAGTTTTTCTTTTTTATTTGTTGACCAAAAATTAAGGTCGTCTGCAAACCCTGTAAATGAAATATCGTTTAAAAATATGTTTTTAATATCATGAATGTAAAAATTAAAAAGAGTTGGTGACAATATGCATCCCTGGGATAAATCTTGCGTAATAATATATGTTTTTGATAATAAATTTCCAATTTTGACTTGTAGTGTTCTATGTAGTAGAAAATTAGAGGGGAAAAGTATAAAGTTTGAGCTTAGACTGATATTTAATGATTTTAATAAAAGTCCATGGATCCAAATTGAATCAAAGACTTGTGAAAAGTCTATTGAAACAGCCAATAAAGTTTGTTTAGAATTATTAGCAATATTAATATCATTAAGTAAAAGAGAAATATTTTCTTTTGCTGAACAGTTTTTGCGAAATCCAAAGAATGTTGATGGAAAAAATTCTCCGGATTCCAGAAACCAATTAAGACGTTTAAATAGAATTCTCTCAAATAATTTAAAAGGATTTGATATTAATTAATTATAAAATTAAAAATCTAAAGCAATCTTACACAATATTGGATTAACCGTTTACAATAAATGAATTTAATTTTGATTTTAAAAAAATTAATTTAAAATCTGCACAGGAGCATTTTTTGGGGGGATTTGATAGCAATGAAATTGATCTGTAAGAATTTAGGTTAACGGCATCTTTTCCAGGTTTTTGAATAAATATGATTAAAACATGTTTCCATGAGAGTGGGAGTTCATGAGTTTTCCAAATAAAATTGAAAATATCTAAAAGTTTATTTTTCCAATTTTGGGGAAGGTTGTTTAAAAATTTGTTTGAAATTGAATCTGCTCCTGGTGCAGATTTTAAATTAATTTTTTTAAAATCAAAATTAAATTCATTTATTGTAAACGGTTGATCCAATATTGTATGAGATTGCTTAAGATTTTTAATTTAATAATTAATAATTTTAATTAAGTTTTTTTCTTTATTGTGAATTTTACATTTTGCATAATTTTTACGTTTTTGGCAAATAAATCAGTTGTTTGTCCTAAAGTAATTTTATTTGTAATAGCAATCTGTGAAAGAGGTAATTTTTGAGTTTTAATTGAATTAATTTTTTTAAAGATTTTCCATAAATTATTTTTTTGTGATGTAGTATTTAATTCATTTGTTATCATTATCCAATTTTCTCTATATATCTGTTTTAATTTTTTTCTAACTAATCCTTTTATTTTCTTAAAGTTATTAATATCTGTAAAATCCCTAGATCTTTTTGCTTTATTTTCAGTCTTTTTACGTAGTGCTATAAGTTTATTCATAAACCAAAAGTTTTTATTGAGTTTAGGATTTTTGTTAATTGTGGTTTGAAAAGCAGGTTGAGTTAAGTTTGAAATTTGGGAGATGAAACTATTATAATCTAACGAATGTTCATAAGGGGAATTTTGTTCCAAAATATTTTTAAAAAGGTGCCAGTTGTTGAGATAAATTAATTGTTTAAATTTGATATTAAAGTGTGTTTTTATTAAAATTGGTTGGTAGTCACTGCCCCTAGTATCTGGAAGCAGTGACCAAATTAAAGTATCTATTAATTCAGTAGAAATGAAAGTTAAATCAATAATAGATCTTTGGTTGTTTGGATTCTCATGAGTTCTTTCTTTAGTGTTTAAGTTTACCAAGTTAGAATTTGCAATCTATTTACTCAAATGGATGCCTGGATAGTTAACAGTATATGAGTACCATGATGCATGGTGACTATTAAAATCCCCCAGAAGAACATGGGGTTTTGGGATTTGAGACATTACATTTTAAAAAAAAGATTCAGGTAAAACTATACCTGGATTATATAAATTGACAATGGAAATAGATAAATTATTAATTAAAACTTGCACTGCAAGTATTTCAACATTGAATTTATCAGTATTAATATTTAAAATTTTATGATTAATATTATTATTAATAATAAAACATATTCCACTATTACTTTGTGGTGAAAAGAAAGGATAATATAAATAATTATGAAAGTTAAAAGTTCTTTTAGATTGAACCTCTTGCAAGGCAAAAATGTCAATATGTTTGTATTTACATAGCATAACAATATCTTCCTTTTTAGACATCAACCCCCTGCAGTTCCACTGCAGGAGATTGAATTGCTTATTTCTTGAACTGTTGTAGGATATCCGAAATTAAGGTAAACTCCTCGACAGAGTGACAGATAAATTTTAACAGATGAAGTATTAAGTCCACTATCAAGTTTGCAGTGAAATGTTCTGAGTCAATTTCTTTTGCAATGTCGTCTGGTGTGAGTGAAGGTACACTTTTAGGAGAATTTTTCTTTTTTTTAGCTTGTTTCATTTTCGTGATTTCTGCATAAATTTTTTTGTCTTTATCCGACTGTAGGATATGTTCATCTTTTTTCTGTGGATGACTTTGGCATTTAGAATAGTCACAATATGAAGTTGAAGGTTGTGAAAGATTTGTTTCATACATAGTTCTTTTTTCCTGAGTTTTTTCATATTATTAGATTTTATAGTATCATCAATATAGTTGTCAAACCCGTGTAAGAATGTTTTTTTTATGCTGTTTAACATTACGTATAGTTGAAATTCTTTCATCATCATCAGATAGTTCAGTGTCAGAGTCCTGTTTATCATGTTGAGAAGTTTTGCTGGCAGGCGGTTTGTAATCCTGGTTTACACGGATCTGGGAGAGGCCTGCATTCATCTTTGCCTGACGAAATGCAGCTACATTGCATTTTTTGCTGTATTTTCAAGGCGCTGCAGGCAATTTTTTTAATTTTACAACCAAAGTAGGTGGCCGGATGGGCCCCTCCACAGTTTGGACAATTTAAGTCATTAGAATTACATGTTTTATATGAATGAGGACCGCTGCATCGTTTGCAGCGTACTCGACTTCTACAATTCTAGGCAACATGGCCCCAGCGAAAACAGTTTCCATATAGAACTGGGGATCCAAAATATTCAGTAATATTAAAATATGAGAAGCCTATGTAAGCATAATTAGGTAATTTGTTAAGTGTTGAATACATAACAACATTTTGAGTGGGAATTCTTAAATATCCATCATTTGTGTTATAAGGAGTATACCTACACATGCGTCGTACTTTGTAAACTTCATATTTCTGAAGGCATTGAAGGAGATAGTCATCTGTATATTTTTCGTTAACATTTACCAGCATTTCCATTGTGAAACTTCTATTTGGAATTCTAGAATCTACTTTTACATCAAGTATTTTATCAATTTGTTGCATTTTAATCAAGTCAGCTTCAATGTTCGGAAATACAATAATGTCACTTTTTTGTGTAGCGACCTTTAACACTTTTCTTAAAAAGGTTAAAAAAAGTCAGTTAATATGGTGTCATCAAGATCTGAAAGTTTTTGGTTTTCATTGAAGAAGATAAGTGAAAGTTCTTCATGATTAGTCTTCTTAATAGTAGAGTGTTTTTGTGTATTTTGCGATATCACTGAATAATTCTGTATCCTGTTTTCGCGCGGTGACACTAAACAAGTTGGATCCAATTCTTCTTCAGAATGAGATTCCTCTGGTCTGTCTGAAAGTTCCGGTGAGTCCATGTTGGGAACAATTCTTCTATCACTGATAATGGAGTTGTCCCGAGGAGGTCTTGAATGATTTCCGGAATCAAAAATTTCACTGGATAAGGTTTTGTTTCAGTGGATAAGGTTTTGTTTCAGTGGATAAGGTTTTGTTGTCCTTAATCAGTTGTAATTTTGAGACATATTTTCCTAATTTTTTAAGCTGAGCCTGTTCTGAACACTTGACAGAAATGCCAGAGGTCTTTTTCTGTTTAATAATTATATTACTAATTTTCTTTTTTCCGCTCATTCTACCCAATGACCAAACATGAAAATAAATTCAGTAAAGTTCACAAAACAGAATGATTTCTTAAAAAGCATTAAGAGCCCAATTTGGTCTGCTTATAGCTTCGAATCTCAAGTCGGAATCTGTTTGAAAAAGTTCTAGATTGAGTTAAATCGTCTAAGAACATCTTGAGATCGTCAAGAAAATCGATTCCAGTACTCTTTACAACCAAAGAAGAAATTAAGCAAGAATACACTGAACTCTTTCTGGAAATTATGGCAAACAATCCCAAGATAGTGAATCCCACGTCTATTACAAAAAAGGCTTACGAAATTTGCATTTTCTAAGGATGCATATGAAAAAAAATCAAAGTTGTAACGGTAACTTCTCTGCCTGCTAACAATATCGGCTCAGCGCTCTGAAAGGTCTGCGGATTTCAGGACTCGATCCTTGTCCGCCTGCACTTCGTTTCCACATGGCTTTCCCAGCTTTTTCATCTTGCCTTTCTCAAGTCGGATGCCTTAATTAAACTCTACCATTCATTCAAAATCTCTGTGTGGACTCCAAAATTTAGTATATGGGTTTGTTAGCCCACTCATTGTGAGGCTAGATATAAATACGAGGTTGTGTTGATTGAGAGAGATTACAAATTTCTAGTGATATACTTGTAAGACAAAATATTGAAAACATTTTTCAAACACATTGCACTATTTGCAATAGGTAGCATTCTATATACTCACACATTTAGTAAGATTTTGTATAACATGCAGAATGTGTAAAGTGATTACTATATTTGACCAGGAGTCAGAAAAATGCTGTCTGTACAGCCTGGCGAGCCTACGACCTCTGTTTGATCGTGGCATGGAAATATATTTCATTTTTTGGTTTCAAAGTCAAAACAGTTTAATCAAACAAAACAACAAACACGCTTTCGCTTTAGTCCTTGTGGGGTATTCTTATTTTACAGCATTACAAATTGAAGGGTGAAAGTTTTGCAATAAAAAGAACAACACAATTACACACTCTACTACCTGCTACTTGAATGGCCGTAATGGAACTAGCTTGCCATAGCATGAATGTAACAGTGTGACATCTGGGAGAACTACCACTTGCTTTGAAATTTATCGTACGAAATTCAAATGCTCAATTAGAAATTTATGCCGGTTGCATGAGAATTCCGGATGCTTGAGTACCGGATAAATGGCAGCTTACTCTATAATTGTTATAAGCATGGTCGTTTGCAAACACTATATTTTCTCTTTAATTGGCGGTATAATTCATCTTTTAACTTGAGGCGAAGTTTTATCCAAAGAATCCTTATCCCAAAAATCAAGGTAATTGATTGAAATGTGGAACACAATTATAATCACAAATAGACTGAAATGAAAAAAGGTCGAATCAAGTTTATTTTTCTTGGCGTTCCTAATTCAGTGAAATCAAACTGATCCTAAATATTAAGACACTCAGAAACAACAACAATGTGCAGCATCAAATGCTTTCATAAACAGTGCAAAGAAGGACATAGACTATTTTTGCTAAAATGCTTTTAGTTTGATTCGTTCCCTTGAAAATATGTATAGAGACGGCTTTTTACAAGTGTAAATAAATAATACTTTTAAAGATAAGTTGTTTTACTTGTGAACTGCACTTTTTTTCTCGCACAATGTGCTAAATGATTTGGTCACAGTAACTTTGAACACTAACTACATAGGTACTATTCTCCTCCATAGGGGCGGGGGTGGCTCAGTCGGTAGCGCGCCAGGCTCGTAATCTGTAGTTCCCAGGTTCGAGTCCCAGCTGGGTCAGCGTTGAGATTTATTTCCGCAAAAATTCCCCGCCCTGCCCACGGTCAGTAGGGGACACCGATGGGCTTGGAAAGGCCACCGTCCGTCGGATGGGACATTAAACCGTGGCTCCATGTGTGGGAGAGCCATACCCTGTGCACGTTAAAGTAACACGCTGGATGGCCTTGACGGGAGGCTACCATCTCTCTCCCAACAGCTGTTCCAGTGGGTCCCCTCCTCCAACCTTCTCTGAGCAGTCGTGCTACTGCTGAACGTCCTATCCGATGAACTATGACATCTCGAACCCAATCGGTTTCCCTTTTCCCGCCTACAGCAGGGCGGGATGTTAGCAGTTAAAATCTCAGTGTAGGCAGAGTTGGGGTCGAGCCTCAAAATATCATCACACTTTTTAAAGGCGATATCCTTTCCTCTGAAGAAGGAAGTGAGAAAGGGGAATCCAGACAGAGAAGTGTGACCTGTTGAGCCAGGGTTTTTCAACAAATATTCCAATTCATACTGCCCCAGTGGATTAGCCAGGATTAATCAGGAATGACTGGAGAGGGAAATCAAAAATATGTTCATTTTTTTCGTACTTTAAATTGATGAACCAATGATTTCTTAAGAATGAAATTTTCATTTGAAAATTGCAACTTCCTTGTTTACGACACTGTGTTATATTTATTTGAAATTTTAGTACGTAATGCGTATTATTGGTATTTGTCACGATTTCGAAAGTTCACTGGTTTCCATAAATTAAAGAAAACTCAGAAAAATTATGATAAACAAAAATTGTACGAATGATTTTAATGAAATTTGATGAAAACATGAATTACAATGCTAGTTTCAGAATGGCATAAAATATTTTACACTAGAAACATTTTTCGTCAAAAAAATAACATTTACAGGAACTTGTCCAAAAAATGGGGGGTCAGAATACAATGGGCAAAGTTCTGTAATAAGGGATGTGGTAAGCCCTTACAGCGATGTTCCATGCTGTTTATGATGTTGTGAATCAGTAGGGAGTAACGACCATTTTTCCTTTAAAGCAGTTATAAGCTCCTCCTTTGTGTCAGGTGGCGAGTTCAGTGCAGCAACACGTCTCCCTAGAGTATCCCACACATGCTCAATCGGATTTAGGGTCAGGAGATCGAGTTCGCCACTCCATGCGCTAAATGGTCTCTTGAAGGCATTGTTCCACTAGTCGAGCTCTGTGTGGACGAGAGTTATCGTCTTGTAAGATGAATGTTTCACCTATTGTACCAGCGTAAGGACGTACATAAGGGTCCAGGATGTCATCTCTATACCTCTGAGTATTGAGGTTCCCACTCGTCAACACACAGAGGTCTGTGCATCCATCTAAGGAAATGTCCCCCCAAACACACACGCTACCTCCGCCGTAACTGTTTCTGACGGATTTTACTGGGACGATAGTGGGTACCTCATTCTTTCCATATCAAACAATGTCTGGAATCACTCTGCAAGCAATATCTGGATGCATCTGTAAAGTGTACGTACCTCCATTGCTCTTCTGTCCAGTTAACATGATTGCGTGCGCAATGCAACCACTCTCTCCTGTGACGTGACATGAGTGATGTACAAATTATTGGCCTTCTAGCTTACGAATCTCCCCCATGAAACTTTCTGAGAACAGTAGCAGCTGATACAACCATCCTAGTGGCTGCTGCAAGAGAGGGTCGTAGGTGAGAGGGAGTAGACGTCCTGCCCCTTCGTTCTGTTAATCGCAGATATCGGTCTTGTACAGCGGTCGTAACTTTAGCCTTTCTTCGTCTAAACCTCCGAGACGCGGAATCCGTGGCAAGAAATTGATTCCACAGTCTATGGACCACAGAAGGACTCACATTCAGCCATCGTGCAACGTCTGACTGACTCTGGCCTGCTTCGCACAGGCCAATAGCTCTCCACTACAGTTCATTTGGCAAATAATGTCTCGAGGTCATTCCTACAAAATGGCTATTTCGAATTCTTTACTCACATTTACAGCACAAAATAACAATTCACTCCAAAACACCCATTTTTATGCCGCTATACTATTACGTAAATTGACACAACCTAGACTAATTTGCATACGATATGCTCACTCGGCATTACTTTACTGGTTACATTAACAAGTTTGGTGAGGATCGCGCAATTGTTTGGCGAATTATCGCGATTTTTCTCATTTTTCCTTAATTTATGGAAATCAGTGTACCTCCACTGTAATAAGTGCACAAAAGAAATTTTCTTTTGGGGGAGGGTTGAAATTTATCACAAACTGGCATATATGTATTATTTATTCAAGGATATTTATCTTTTATATATGAATATATTAGTTTACTTGATAATATGATATATTTGGGTTGTTTTACCTCTGGGCGGCACTTTTTTTTTGCACATAATGGGATAAATGTCCAGGTCACAAGGATCCCGAAGGTTCAGAGAAGGTTGCAGAATGCGACCCACTGGACAGTTGTTGGGAGACAGATGGTATCCTCCCATCAAGGCCATCTAGCGTGTTCTTTAACATGCACAGAGTATAGGCCTCTCCCACACGGGATCAGAGTTTAACGTCCCATCCGACGGTTACCATCCAACGGTGTCTGGGCTGTTACCATTCCAAGCCCATCGGCGTCCCCTACTGACCATTGGCAGTGCGGGGAGTTTTGCGGAGATAAATCTCAAAGCTAACCCAGCTGTGACTTGAACCTGGGAACCGCAGATTTCGAGACTGGTGCGCTACGGACTGAGCTACCCTCGTTCCAATATGTATGATATATGTCATATGCTCAAGTATTTATATGTATAATGCACGGTGCAAAAAGAGGATTCTTTAAACAATTTCGATATTCTTTTGAAATACATATTTTATGTTTAAATACAGGAACTACTGAATCTGCACACGTTACTTATATAATATGTTTTGAATGTATAAATCAATGATAAACGTGTTCAGAGGCCACGAACGCGAAAATATCCGTTATTATAAGAAACGCTCTCTAGCAGGCCTCCAGCTTTTTATTGTTCACACGCGAATTGCAAATTGTCGATTGCCATTTCGTTAAAAACGACTCAAAGACATAATTTAGATGACTCGTTAAGGTTGCGTGCCATTGGATGAATGGAGGCTGGTCACTCGCAAGCAAGTGGATGAACGTGTCTCGAATGATGATCATCAAGCTGTGTAGTCAATTTCAAGATGCAAGCAATCACACCCCGATATAGAAAGAAATTAAGGGGGGGGGGGGGCAGGACACTAGACCTAGAAGGAAGAAAGTAAAAAGAGGGGCCAAGAAACTGGATTACATTTATAGTACAATATTTCCCCCACAATTTCAGAGATCGTTAGCAAATTATTGAAAAATGCACGAAAAAGTCATACGTTTAATAATTTTTTGCCCGTCTTCCCAGCATTCCCAAATATATTTCCTCCCACCCACCTTAGCTACGTCCCAGGCAACAATGTATCTAGAAGACCAATACACGGTCATTGGCGAGTCATAAAATCAAGAGATGACCAGTATCTAGTGTAACTACCATGTTTCATAGAACACTGACAGCTCGGCAACTTGCCTCGATGCTTGTTTCATGCACGGGAATGAGAATTTCAAAGGTGGGGAGGGGGGGGAGAGAGACGGCTTCTAGTAATCTTTTGGAGAGAGAGAGCTTTATGCAAGACGACCAGTGATATATGTCGTCTTAACAACTTCCCAGAAAAGAGCCCGTATTAATTTGTCTCAGCCACATGTGCATCACATACAAGAAAAGTGAACCGTTTATTTGCTCAACGTCAGACTAAATGTAAAAATGATGCTAACAACTTTATCTCGTATAAAGGGAAGCATGTTACGTTTCTTTTAATGAAAAATATAGGTATTATATATAAATATGCAATAAAATAAACTAGATACGTATAAGCTTTAAGTCAGAACTCGATCAATAATACAGGATGTTTCAAAACACTCTATACAAATTTCAATGCGAGATAGGGAACACCAAGACAAACCTTTTTCGTCTACGAATGTATGTCCGCTGACGTAACCCTTCAGTACTAGAGGGCGCTGACAGAAATATCGGTGTAGCTGGTACATAAATGAATGGGAACAAATGTGAACAACATGCTTATTTAAAGAAGGTGCTCAAAGTTGCAGCGGCGACAGCGATTCTTGCGACGAGGTCTTCATCTGAGTCAATGGGGATCTCGTACACGAAGTTCTTCATGCGTCCCCAGAGGAAGAAATCGATACATATTAAATCGGGCGATCTTGGTGGCCAGACGACTGGTCACCAAGATCGCCCGATTTAATATGCCTGCCTATCCATCTGCCCCAAAATGTGGCGCTCAGATAATCCCGCACATCATTGCTGAAGTGTGATGGCGTCACATTGTGTTCAACATGGCATCACATTGTGTTCAACATGGCGTCACAAACAACATTCGTCTGCGAATAGCCACGGGAAAATCTTCCAGCATTCCCGGCTACGTTTCTTCGAGAAATACCCGATAAATCTGACCATTGAATCGTGGAGGCTCAATCAAAATATTATGGACGATACCTGTCCAAACATTGACGGCGAACCGTTGTTGATGACCATGCGCCATTGTGGCATGTGAATTTTCGTGCGCCCAATGTGAGAATTGTGAACATTAAACACACTCTCACGTGTGACAGAGGTCTCATCTGAGAAGAGCACATGAGCAGGAAAATTAGGCTGCAGTGCGGTCTGCTGCAGAAACCAGCGCACAAATTCCACATGAAGAGGGTAATCCTGAGGTTGCAATGTCTAGACTCTCTGACGATGAAACGGATGTAACTGCTGCTCGTGCAACACTCTCCACACGAGGGCGTGATTCACACCGAGGCTACGTGCAACAGCTCGTGCTGCTGCTAGATTGTCCTCAATCCACCGTAGGATCTCTTCTTTCATGTCGAGAGCGAGCATAGTTCTCTCCCGACCAGTGTCATGCATGTTTGTATGAAATGTTCCAGTTTCTCGCAGTTGCGGTGCAAACGCGCAAATGTTTGGTGGTTTGACACGAGTCTGTTTGGGAAGTGCTATCAGAACAACCTCATAGCAGCTCTTCCGTTTCCATTGGCAGCCCCATATGCCAGATGCATGTAAGCCACTCAGCAGTCGTGAAACAGTCCATGTTACATGTAATGCATCTGATTTACGAATACCAACGTCAAACACAAGTCCGTTCAACGTTCACACTTCGCCCCTCTAGCCAAATGCAATCCCCGCCAAACAGCGCCCTCTAGCACCGAAAGGTTACATCAGTGGACATACATTCATAGACGAAAAAGGTTTATCTTGGTGTTCTCTATCTCCCATTGAAATTTTGTACATAGAGTTTTGAAACACCCTGCATATAGTTTCTGATATGGAATCTTTGAATTAAAGAACTTTCTCTAAGAAAATAAAGCTTAGAGTCAGGGAAATCAAAACATAAAAATTTAATGGTCTTTTAAAGGCAAACGTTTCTAGTAACATTGTTCTTATGGTTTTATATTCGTTGTATCGTAAACTCAGCTATACCTATTTTAATCATATTTTCAAAGGAGATATACCTTTCTCTCCATAAGAAGTACAATTTATTAAATCACATTGGGACTACGGGAACACAATTTTTGGAAGTAGTTATTTTTTTATTTAAATAAATCCGAATTCAGTCCAGCAAAGCCAGCACGCAGTCTTGAAATTTTGTTGATAGTTAATAAAATAAATAGTTTTAGTTGACATAATTTATTTTTAAGAATAAATAGATAACAGTAAATTCCTATATTAATGAAATTGTCATTTATCTAGAAAGTATCTGAAATTGAGTTTGATAAGTCGGTTTATTTTAAAGAATCGATCCAATTGTTGACGCTCTTGATTTTTTTAATAATAAAATCGTATTATTCTCTAAAATATTATAAATGACAGAATCTTTAGCATAGAAGCCTGCTTGTCCATTTTCGGATATTCCGCAGTGGCTGGATATCCATTGAATGTGTATTTTATTTTATCGTTTCAATATCATTTTCTGTAATACTTTAAAGAATATCGGAAATAAGAGTGTGATGTACTGTGTACACCCATTACTCGATTTGCACGTTTTCGGCTTTACATGGTCAAAAATTGCAACCAATTTCGTTTTACACACGATCAAGAAAATGAAACCAGTTTCGTTTTAGACGATTATAGATTGGCTTGAAGTAAGATTAGAATATCTGATTTACTGTTCGAATAAATTACAAGCATGGTATTTAATTTTTAATGCATGTAGATGCAATACATATTTTAAAGAAACAGTAGTAATAGTTTCAAGACTGCCTGTTAGACTGTCATCCCAAAATGAAAATAAAATAAATAGTTTTAGTTGACATAATTTATTTTTAAGAATAAATAGATAACAGTAAATTCCTATATTAATGAAATTGTTATATGTAACAAGTTAGATATATATTCTTTCACTAAAGTTGTATTCTTACCATTGAAATGCAGTCTGTCTCTTTAAATCTTAATGAAAAAAAAACTGTTTTGGATCAGCAGCGAGATCTGACTTTTTTAGACTAATTTATTCCAGGCTAATAAAAACCATATTTATTTGATTTTTATCAGCAAGTTTAACTTTGTAGTCTATTATATAAGCTACATACAGCTGATCCGTAAGTACACTATTCCATAAAATATTATAAAAATACTAATTTTATAAAATAAAACATGAAGTGTTGGTACAAATGACTCTTCTATATTTATAATTTATATTCAACTGATATAAATATCCTTCTTTAAAATTTCATCATCAAATTCGATAGTGTACATCTACATTAACTATGAGTACTTTTCCTGACCAAAAGAAAGGTATGAAAAGTTATTCTAAATTTATCTGAATTAGTGGAAATAAAGTACAAAATAATGTTGCACTAATGTTTATTATTAGTGCTGAATTGAAATTTAAGGTAAATGTTTATAAATTAAATTTTTGTTGTACGGCTTATTAATAGCAGATAATTTTTTGAACTTACCTCTTTTTCCCATGAGTTGTTGGTTTTGATTTTCGCTCTTTCGATTCACACGGTGATTTTCCGGAACCAACTCCGATTTACTTTGGAGGGAAGTCTCGCCGCCATCCCCTCATTGCTACGCTCCTGACGATGTGCTTGAAAAGTTTGTCAACATGATGATAACTTTCTAAAATAACACTGAGACGTGAAACTAAAGCCTTTATGGTTTTATTTAGTAGTAAAACGAATTGCACGAACTGCAACAATTCTTACATATCTGGTTTAATAAGCGACTATTTTTATGAAGAAATCTTTGAAGAAAGAGAATTGAAGTCTTACGCTGTTTAAACTCTACAGTTCTGAAACATACATGACTTATTATACTAAAGATTGGCGTTCTTAATAAATGTCGTTACGTAATAAACTATTTCATTAGAATTTTCTTTTTAAAAGAAGAAGGTACCTCTCTACACAAAGGACGGAGTTAACCTAGAAGCTATGGTAGGTTTGTCATACAACATACAAACACTTATTCTGCTAGTCTTAGCAGTCAGGTACGCTAACCACTAGGCCAGATAGATTTTTGATAAAGCTGGAAATAAAGTAATATTTTTAATATACAGAAAATATTAAGTGATTAAATCTGGTGAACTATTAGTTCTTCAGTTCTTTTAAATTGTTGGTGTTTCAAGAAGTTTATCAGTTTGCCTTTCCAATAACAGAAACTCTCAACTGATCTGAATTAAAACTTAGACTGTGTGAGCATATGATGGCATCATTATCTTGCTTTTGTAGAGTTGTTTATGTGCAATATTTTAACAAAATCGAAAGGCTAGCTTAGCACAAATAAATATTATCTTTGATAATAGATGTGATATCTCCTCAAGAAAATCGGGAGTGCTTCATTGCTTTGAACTACACTACCCTCCTCTTATCATTTAGATCTTTGCTCATTATTTGTCATAAGTAGAAGTCCCTACACACCGTGATACATGTTGCAGGAGAGTTTCATGAAACACGTTTTATGGAACCCCTGCATCTACATTTTGACTCCAGTCTCAGAAAAGCTTCTCATAAATCTCAGTCGGCATCTATTCGTTGTCATGAGTCCACCATCCAAAGTACTACCGGTTTTAATCGGACTCTCTGTGGTTGTTATTAGTGCATGCAAAAAGAGGCGTAATAAGAGGGTATGGACCAAGCAGTGGTTACAACACAGAAGAAAATATTCTCATATGAATTTTACTGAGGTAACTGCATGCTTTTTTTTTTAACTATTTAAGAATGGACATTGTAGGGTTCCATAATTTGCTATGCAAAGTTCATAGCACTATTGAAAGATCAAATACTATACTGAGGGAAGCGGTTTCCGCATAAGAATGTTTTGCCTAACCTATCGGTTATTAGATTCTTTTAATTTTCCGTCCTACAAACAAGGGTGAAGTCTATAACAATAAATAAACTTTTCAATTAAGCCGCGATCACTGTTCATCTTGTCTTCAGTGACGACTCTGGCTGAAATGAACTACTGTTGAAACAGGGAATGACTCTGATATGGTCATCCACACATTGAAACACGCATCAATGTCATGAGTTATGTTTCAAGATTTCTCATCCGGGACGTAAAACCGACTGATATATGATACCTTTTAAGTATCTGAAATACGATATCAAGAGCCTCCCACTTTGAAACAGTTGCATGAAACACGATGTTTCATAGCTTGTTGTGTTGCATGTATCACGGGTGTAGAGGCTTTTAATCAACATAATAACATTTTTATATTCGTTCTGTAATCATTATTTGCCGTGTTATATAGACAATCACAAAATTAACTTTGCGAATCAGTGGTATGTCGTCTACTTCAGTTTCTATAAAAAGAATTTTCCATTACGGCGCCCTCCCAGAATCTTAATATTATCTGCTATAAAATAACAGAAATGCGCATGCACTGAGATAGAATAGCGATGAACTGCAAGGGATGAGTCTTTTATTTAAAGTGGTCCGTGACAGTTGAATGCTTTATGTATGAGCTCTGACCAATACAACCAATTGTTGAAGATCTATTTATTTAGCGAAAATATTGAAGTGGAAATTAATTAGCCATCTCGATTGTGCTATGCTGAACAAAACTAAGCTTTCCTGGTTGCAGGATGTGAATGAACTGGTTGCCAACGTTTTATTTTGCCAAGTAAAAATATTTATGTATGAGCTATTTAAGAAGAACATTATATACGAAAATGCGAAATGTGTTGAACATTTAGTGTACAATGGAATATTAAAAATATATTTTAACAACATAGTTCGTTATCAATGCTTAACTCTGTACAATGCCTTTTGACTCGCAACTAGAAGCTCTACTGCTCTCGTAATAGTTTTTTATAATTCGTTTTGTAATAATTTACTGCGAGTAATTCAGTTTAAAATAATAAGCATACATTTATAATCTCAACGAATCAAAACAAAAACAGTAAAATTAGATATTAGACATATTTTTCATGAATAGTTTTTAAGTACCGTTAAAACATCGAAGGTATATATATATATAGATAATTATTATAGGGAAGGGGAAAAATATGAATTTGAACTGGAAAGAGACTTCTTTCCGAGTATATTTTTTTCTGTGATATTTTGCTAAATAATGTGATTTGAGAACGGCTAAAAGAAAGAACATATACGTTATGGAACGTTTTTTCAGTCCGATTCAGTTCAATTCAATATCAGACATTTCCCCAAAAATTTGCTTGCCTTAGGCCGCTGCCTATGCTAGTCAAAGCCAACGATTCTAGTCACAAAACCCTACCAATATAAATCTTGCAGAAAACCCCTTTTCCCTCAGATCAACTTTCCCATTCCCTGTTTCTGTCGCCTATTCTTCATGCGAGGTCACCACGATCACCCTATACAATGCAAATGCGAAGCATTTGAGAAATTGAATTATCGAATGCCTTTTGCTATAGTAATATTAACAGGAATAGCAGTGTATTGAAGTGGATTTGATTTGTGGCGACATCTGGTGTCGATCTCAGCTCTAAACGTAGCTTGTAATTTAATTAAGGAGAGAAAATATTCTTGAAAAAATCAGAAGGTCTCTCCTACTGTGGCATATAAATTGACAGGCTCCTGTCAGACCTCTGTGGCAAGCAGCTATAATTAGTACTTTTATTTTTTTTTTATTTAATTATCAACTGGTAGTGAATAAATTCCTGCAATTCGCTTCATTCCACCACGTCATATCGAATTAAAAACCTTTTGGAGAAATGCATATCTGTTCTAACAATCCTGAATTTCTTCTTTTGTAAATCAGCAGTTAACTTCAAATATATGGTAAGAAAACGCAGATTATAAATGTGCATAAATTTCTACATTTTTGTTTTGCCAATCAAAAATATTTGTATTAAATTCATCCAGTTTCATCTGATTAGCTATAAACATTTGGTTCAATGAAGTCGACAAAACGAAATTTTTCGACGGCTTCAATTATTTTGTATTCAATCAAACATATTGCGCAATTTAGTTCTCGAAGCCTATCTCTCCTGAGCTACATCTGCCGCACCTGACCACCGTAGCCTAATTCTAACAAGGTCCTGCTTGACATTGTCTGCTCACCGTATCCTAGGTCTCCGTTTCTTTCTGCGGCCTCTAGTCACATTGTTCATAACCCTATTCGCCAATCTATAATTATTCATACGGACCACATGGCCAAACCAACGGAGTCTCTCTCTGCACAATATGCTGCTCAAAGGAGGTTGCCGACTCCTTTGCCTAACCTCATCATTACTTGGAAAGCCAAATCACCTAATGCCCAAGAGACTGCGTCAGCATCTTTAATCAAAAGAATCAAGTTTCCTGATTTAAATGATTTAGTGGTCTGAGTTTCCTCTTATCTTGTTTACAGGGGTTCACGTTTCACTACACTACAGTAACTAACTCTAGAAAGAACCAAACTATTATTCAGTATAATTTTAGTCTTTAGGTGTATACGTCTATTTTCTTATATACCTAGAGTCTATTTCTCCACACTCTGCATAGATTGTCAAAAGTCCCAGTAGCAATCCCTATTCGTCTCTTTGTCTCATACCGCACATTACCAGTATCTGTTACATAGCATAGATAATAAAACTGCGATACCTGCTCAAGAGTGGAACTATTGAGATTAACTGATTCACAGTCTGCTTAATCAATTTTACTCACTTTACGCTTCTCTGTTTATAACCAAACCTACTCTACTGCCAGTTTCATCAACGGCTCGAATGAAAAAGTTCATCTCATAAAAGTCATTTGCCAAAAGGGCGACATCATTAGCACAATCTAAATAGACATTTTCAGATCTCTTGACCATCTAAAGTAAAAAATCTTTCCCTTGTAGTGAATTTCGCATAACAAAATCAATAACCAAAGTAAAGAAGAAAAGAAACAAAATTCACCCTTGTCACCAGAGGAAAATTCACCAGAGGAAATACTAAACCAATTTCTACATGCTTTACCAACTCTCACACGACCCAGTGTTACTATAAAGGGCTTTTATTATGTTAAGTAACTCGTCTGGTATGCCATAATAACTCACAATCAACCACAAATTTTGATGGTCAACAGAGTCAAAAGCCTTTTTGACATCTACAGAGTAGTAACCACAGATTTGTGGAATTCTAAACATTTCTCAAGAATCTGCCTAAGTGAAAAAATCTGATCTACACATCCCCTACTAATTCCGAATCACCGCTGCTCATCACGCAATTGACTGTCAACAAGGTTCTTAATTCCATTAAGCATAATTATGTAGAGAACTTTACCTGGAACAGAACGTAGGCTGATAACCGTATAATTATCACAAGAACTGCGATCATCCTTTTTAAAAATATGGATAATACACTGAATGGACAAATTATTATTACACCTTGATAACAATGCGCAAAGCAGAAGTATCGCATCCAGGCACGTGGGACGCTGAAACTGACAATGCCTATAAATAGAGTAGGTCTACGCATTCGAAACCAGTCAATGTAATTCCCATCTCATGTGTATACCAAGAGTACGTGAAATATGGACAGCTTCCACTAACTGGAGAAATGTGGACGTAAACGTGTAATTGACACTCAAGGTGAGCGCAGACAGTCCTGCATCGTTACATGGAATTTGCATGGCTACTGTGGATCAGATAATGTCGGAACTGAATGACGGTGGTTCCCAAACTTATGCAGAAAGATTATCCATTGTACCATAGAAAAAATAGGCAATGGCATTTGACATCCACCTCTTGTCTCTTTGTTGTCTGCAAGGCACCGAAAGATTAAGCTGAAGTGGGCAAAGGCCTATCGCAAATGGAGTGCGGAGAACTGGAAACATGTCATCTGGTCTGACGAATCACAGTTTCAACTCTGTCATGCCGATGGGAGGGTGCGTATGTCGCATAAACCACACAAAGCGATGGACCCAGTTTAACAAGGTGGGCCATACAACCAGGGAGAGGCGGTGTAACAGTTTTAGGTGCATTTACATGGGCTTCCTTTGGGCTTCTCGTACTCGTTGAGCCCTCCGTCACCAGCACAAGGTATGTGAACATCCTCGACGGCCATCTACAGCCGTTCGTAACGATTCTTTTTCTGTACTATGACACTATCTTTAAACAGCACAACGCCACACCACATACTTCCCGAGTGGCGACTAATTGGCTTCAGGAGCATTCAAGTGAGTTTACTACATTCGAATGGACCCCCTTGATCGCTGGACCTCAACCTTATTGCAAAATTGTGGGACGAATTGGAAAGATCTGTTCGAGCCCGTCAACTCCCACCTGCACCTGTGGATGCTCCACAACAGGCATCCTCGCTTCAGGGGCGGAAAAACCATCTGCAGTGTAATAGCTCTGTTAAAATCCTTAGGAACATGCCTTTATCACAAAAGATATTCAAAATTTCAGTCAGCCATGTGGTAACAGAAACATTCCCAGTTTTAAGCATTTCAGTAGTAGTTTCATCTATTAAGCCAGTAATGCATCTATTATCGTTACATACAGTGGAATAGAATTACCACATTGTTTAGAACATCTCTGAAATGCTCAGCCCATCTAGCCATGACAGAATCCTAACCTTATATAACCTTACCTTGTTTATCCTTCAATCTCTGTATACCTGTTCGTTTTTCCCACACAGAACATTGACTATGCTGTTACGCTGTCTAGCTTCTTCCTCGGCTTTGTCAGCCAAGCCATCAAGCCAAAAGATTCTAATCAGCTGCTACCTGACCCTTTATACGTTACCTGTATTATTTATTATTAATTATCTGTACCTTTTTGGCTTTACTGTAACCCCCTGCATGAAATAAATTATTATTATAAGCTCTTTGTACCGCTTTCTATTAGGACTAGTAGAGTATTGATTAGGGACATTTCTGCAACTCTTTCTTTTCAAAATTGGCTCCAGTACCTTATCACTTAAATTATTTTGCCTCCTCTGCTATTTTTTACCCAAAAGCGTATTGCTAGTTTTAAGAAAATCCTGTTTAAAATGGTCCCATTCTTCCTCAACTTCAGTAGTAAGCAAACCATGACTGCCATAATGACTAAGTACCTGTCATGGTAAGCTCTGATAATATCAAAGTATTTCAGAGTTTAAGCGTTAAAGGTAACTTTTTTAACCTTATCACAATTCTTCTTACATTAAAATTGCAAGGCAATAGTCAGATGTGACTTGGTATTCCTAAACAGAATATATAATCAATAAAATTCCTTTGCAGCCTATCTGATGAAATCCATATGTACTCATAAATGCCGCGGTGTTTGTAATAAGTTCTAGTTATTCTCAAACCATTAAGTTTACTTACCTGCAGGAGACATTGCCCATTGTAGCTACCAATACCAAAGGACCTACCCATCCTTAGAGGAGGCATAACAACAGATAACATTCAAGTCTTTAATACTTGTTATAAATTTATAAATTTAAGTATAAGAAACCTTTCATTAATGCCCTCATATCCTAAAAGAGCATCATTAGCAAGCGTGTCTGCTGAGAATCGAATCTACGACTTGCAGATGTTTCTTATCTTTCCTCTCCGAAAATAGAAATTTAAGATTATTTTTGAGAATCTGACCTTTATCTACCCATCTGGTCTCTTTCAAGCCGAGAATATCTAAATTATAATGGTGGAATTGTTGTGTGAGGGCATCAAGAGAATAATCTCTGTGCAGAGTCCTCACATTCGAACTACCGTGAAGAGAGAATTGTTAGTGGGATGTTTAAAGAAACTATGTTTATTGAAAGAGGAAATGCTGAAAATATCAAACAGCCCCCTAATCGTAGACATGAGGCAAAGACCTGATTCTCTCACTACTAAATGCTGAAGCGGGTGTCCATGAAATTAATAAGCATTTCTAGAAATTAGACAACAAAAAATCGTAAAGACCGTATGCAATATTTGAAAAGAGGCTGCACCAAAATGTATTTTAAGTATTGTTAATGAAACCTGCCCTGCGAAAAACTAACAGAGCAGAGAAAAAAATATGAAAATGGCAACAGGATAGTTAAAACCGAGAAATTAAACAGTTGTTGCAGTCAAGTATTTATCTACCACAGTTTTTTAAGTGATGAAGTATTCTGAAATAATTGTTTTCGACGTAAAAACGTGTAGAAAATGACTTAGTTGTATAACTTTTAACCTAGCACAGTGTTTCTCAATTGATGAACCGTCCCGTGATTGAGAGGTTATCGAGCTTCGTTACTGATCAAATGGACCCGAGTTCCAGCCCGGATAAGGAATGAGTGTTTTCTTTCTTGTGTTGTCTTTGCTGTTGTGGTCTCGCCTTCCCCATGGATAGATCTCCTATATTGAGTATTATAATGACAATTTCTGTCAGATTTTTGTGGCAACTTCAGGGTTCTCCGGAACCTTGGTGTTCCTGGAGTACAAGTTCTGCAGATATTTCGTAAAAGCCATACGAAATTCTAAACATGGTTAAACAAAAATAAATGTACTCGTTGACATCACTTTCTCAGATGAACTTTACTCCAAGAACAGATGGCCTCTATTAGAACAAGCATGTCCAAATATGTCATTCAAATTGAGAAATACATATTTAAAGTTTAAATTGTGTTGTTCATATTCATTATTACTTCTTTTTTAATATGAAATATCGGAATTCTTGTTGTGTCTAGTCCTGTGATTCTAAATATAAGAAAAATATATATTTCTTCTATAAAATATTTTTGTTATATTTTTGACACCATTCGACAATAAATCTGAGAGATGAATTCTGACCAAAGAATAATACCAAAATGTGGATAGCATTCGCAATCAGAAAAGGAGTCAGAGACATAGCGAAATTCAAATTCTGGTTTGGTGTGACCATTCAGTTCATTGTGTTATTTTACTTAAATCCTTCTTGGGTGGGCTGATGCAAAATATAGACGTGTGAAAAGAATGAAATTTTGCAGCGCCATTTTCCTTTTCTGGCTACTAGAGTGATTAATTCTTGGATTTCAACATAAAGGAAAGAAAGAAAAATTTTGCGTTTAAAAATACACTACGAAATCATATATGAAATACAGCTAATACTGAAAAAGAAGTGGTTTGTAGTGGATAGCTGAAACTGTCGCTTTGTTCTAACAGTTCTAAGTAAAGAAATAAGTTTAATTAACGTATATTTATGAATTTTTGACTTATAAATAAAAAAAATAAATACCCCCTCAAGCAGCTGCTTGCCACAGAGGTCTGACAGGAGCCTGTCAGTTTATATGCCACAGTAGAAGATCTGAGAGGATGGCAGGACCTCAGCAGAAAACAACACGGACATCCATGCCTTACCCGGGGCTCGAACCCAGGTCCCGTAGATCAGTAGCCAAGCGCGCTAACCACTCGGCGACGGGACGGCTTTTGACTTATGTCCATAGGATAACTGTTGCCAAAAGCAGATTTTGTCTGCAAAAACTTTATCCAGATAAAATCTTTGGAAACTGGACAACATTTGCCTCTTGGATTATCAGATGTATACAATAAACATAAGTTTTCTTTGTTTTATCTATTCCCATATTAATTTTAAATTGAATCTCAAATTTAATTTTGATTTAATTTTTTTTACTGCTAATTTTGTGTTAGACTGATAATGCATTTAGAAATGCAATAAGAGAAATCAATGGCAGCTCGTGACTAAAATCTTTGGTGGGGCACTTTGACTATCACAGGTAAGCTCCTGATGTAGGGAATCATTTTAAGGAGACGCCAAATATTGAAATGAACTGAATCGGACTGAAAAGACGGTCAAAAATAAAAAAAAAATTATATATATTTTTCAACTATTCTCAAAAAAAAAAATTATTTCGCAAAACATTTCGGAAAAAGAGTTGGAAAAGCGTTCTGGTCCTTCCTAGTTCATTTCAATGTTTTCCTCCTCCTCAATGGTAATTTCCAATATATATATATTTAACCACTCAGTTCTAAAGGTATTTTAAAAATTATTCATGAAAAATATGTTTTATATCTAGGTTTACTATTTTTTAACTCTGTTAGGATTATAAATTTATATTTATTATTTTAAACTGAATTACTCTTAGTAAATTATCACTCGAGCAGTTGCCTATTAAACTTATATTAAATTTGCAATATTAATTTATTATATATATTATTACATACAGTAATTTATTTTACAATGAATTGTGAGAAAATTATATGGTAAATGATTAATTTTAAAACAATTATTATGAGAGCGGGTGGTATCGAACTGAAGACTTTTGAGTTCCAAAGCAGAAAAATACACAGGAGTGATGCGACTGAGCTGAACAACTGTGACGGAATGTTTTCTTAAAATATATTATTAGCACTCCGTTGTGGACCAAACGTTCAGCACTACATTTTCATAACTAATGTTCTTTTTTAAATTGTTCATACATAAATAAAACTTTCTTGGGAAAAAAAGTTGGCAACCCAGTTCAAGTTCAGTTCGAACACATCTTGCTAGGAAAGTTTAGGCCTGTTGAGCAGAGGTCTAGGGTAATTCATTCGGTAGCGCATCAGGCTCATAATTTGTAGTTCTCAGGTTCGAGATCCAGCTGAGCCAGTGTTGAAATTTATCTCTGCAAAACTGCCCTCGGTTAGAAGGGGACACTGATGGGTGTGAAAAGGCTTCCGTCTGATAGAATATTAAGCAGTGGCACCGTGTGTGGAAGAGCCATACCCTATGCACGTTAAGGAACACATTAGATGGCCTTGACAGTAGAGTACCATCTGTCTCCTAACAGCTGCTCAGTTGGTCCCCTCCCCCCAACCTTCTGTGAGCACCCGGAGTCCTTGTGACCATTTAGCCCATTGTGTGCGAAAAATGCCGTTTAGAGGTAAAAAAAAAACAACCAGTTGAGCACGGCACAGTCAAACGAAGATTTTTCGATAAGTAACAAGATCTTCGACTATTAGTTGCATTGGTTAGAGTCATACATTCACGGGCCAACTTTAATTAGTGACCGAGGTGCTGCAGTTCATCGCTATTTATTTCACTGCATGCGCCATTTTGTCATTGCTATAATAGATAATGTCAAGATTTCGGATGGTTACAGTAATGAAAAAAATTCGTGTTATATAAAATAAAGCACATAATGTAGCCCTGATTTACAAAGTAAATGGCACAATTATTTACATAACACGGTTAATAATGATTATAAAGCAAATATACGAATAAAAATGACTTCATATTGATTTAGATATGACAAATAATGAATAATAAATTTGAAGTACGTTTATTATGCTTTTGTGATTAATTAGACCACTTTGGGGCACTTCCCCAAAATGGCCTAATGGACTAATCACCCCTGAGATAAGTAAAATTTGATTGATTGAGAAACGGTAAAGAAATTTGGAAACCTCAAATTTGTTAAAAATAATTCAAATTTCGTCTCATAAAATTTTCCGCATATCTGATTACCTGTTATTTGAAGTGAAACTATTAAATGAAGGAATTAGGTAAGAAACAGCGATGCTATATAATACTTATAATTATGAAAAATACTTCAATTATTACAAATAAGATGCAAAATTTGTTGACGTCGTCTTAATCGATATTGAATCTCATATACATGTTTAAATATAAACGTTTCATATTAGTAGTCGCAAGCAAATTGGTACAATTTAATTTGTCTATTAAATAATGATTTCATGCAATTTGTATTTGGATTAATTAAGTTTAAGCGGTAAAGAAAATTTACCGCTTAAACTTAATTAATCCAAATACAAATAATTTAATTAATTATTAATTAATTAAATTATTTGTATTTGGATTATATTAAGTTTTTTGGGATGTGTATTTGGATTAATTAAGTTTAATGATTAATTAAACTTAATTAATCCAAATACACATTTTTTAATACAAGGAGAGAAATTTAGAGAGAACTTTGCGAACTTCATTTCATTTTACCTATTTTCCTACTGCTTTTCGCTGTGACGTTTGTCGGTTGGTGGATTTGACAAAACGTTTTTCCGCCATATCTTTCAAATGCAATGGAGAAACTTAACGATTTATACGTCAAATGAAAGCTTGTGACGCGGGTAGTATCATAAGCTATAAAAAAATGACCCCTCATGCTTTCTTCTCCCCTAAAAATTAGGAAATGAGAAAGTCGTTCTACACTGTTTTCCGAAAGCGAATGTTATGTTATTGTTATGTTCATGTTATGTTACGAGTTACGTGTCAAATGAAAGCTCATGTAATGATCGTCGTAAACTATTTTGAATTTTGCCCCAACTATTCTCTCCCCTTAATACCCCCCCCCCCCCCCCGATAGGGGACCACCTTGTCGTGGTGGGGGGGCCTAGGGCCCAGCAACCCGGCTGAAGGCTGTGCCGACCGGATTGGTGCCCCGGTTGGACATGGCTAAGGCCAACCGAGGTTGAAGTTGCTGCTGGCCGGCTTGATTGCCGGTCGGATGGTGACGGCGTCGGAGACCTCACCTATCAGGAGACCTGGGTGGTCTGTTCGACGGCTCTGCCGAAAGGTCTGAACCCGCCTTGTAGGCACGAGCTGTCAAAAAAGTCTGGGTCTTACTAAGAGTCTCCACCCCGGGTGCCGATCGAGCTTGGATCTATATATCCTTGCACATTTGCAAACCGGGGAACTGATTAAAGTAAGGTTTCCTCCGGTGGTCAGCTTTACTTCTATAGGACTGCTGCCATGTGAGGCTGGGGTTGAGGTGCGCCTATAGGGCGTATTCCTTGCCCCCGGCTCTAGATAGCACGGCATTTCATTTATCTGGTAGTGCTGTCAGGCGGAATCGGAGATTTGCCGTGGTTGCATAAGATCGCAACAAAAGAGATTCTCCCCTTAATAAAAGGAGGTGAGCGGATTTTCGCGCGGGTGGCCTTTAACGAATCGTATCTCAAATTAAAGCTTCTGACGTCTCCAATGTCAATTCCTATGTCAATGGCTATCTCAAATATGATTCCAAAAGGACGAAAAATGTGGTCGATGTTTACGAGTCATATATCAAATGAAAGTTTTTGAAGGTGGGTGTTTTTAGTGATAAATATATATATAAATAAATTAAAAAAATTAAAAAAATGCATATCTTTCTATATGGCCCTAGATAGTAAAAAATAAACATAAAGCATATCAATGGTGCAAGAAGTCACTGAGTTCATATTCACTTCAAAGGAAGCTGGGGCGCCGATTTCCCTACTCGACAAGATTGCCGGCAGCCTATCTTCCTTTGAAGTGAATACGAACACAGTGACTGATTGCACCATCAATATGCTTCATATTTATTTTCTCCATTTTAGGGCCCATGTAGGAAGACAGGTATTTATATAAAAAAGAAATATTTATTTGCCTTCGAATAGTTAAAAACATGTAATTTTCTCTTTATTGAAATATTTAAAACTGTGCAATAAATATCAATACTAACTTCTTTTCATTTTTATAGCACATTTAATAGGGAATTTGGCAAATTGATTTTAAATTTGACTCATAGAGATGTTCCCAAGATATGATAACATATCTAAGACTTTTTTAATCTACGAGTTACAACTAATTTTGACAAAATTTTAAGTTTTAAATTTTTCGCATCCATAGACATGACAATATTCATATTTTTACTTATATTTTAGATGCAACTGTTTTATAAGCTATGTGTGTGTACAGCGTGAATCTAAGTATTGATTGGATCATTATCAAAACCAATCTAATTATGAGTCCATAAATCAATTTGTGATCTGATCTAAAAACCTGCTATATAGCATATCTAAATAGCGAAAGAACTAATGAGATTCCCGAGACTCTAACTCGAACCTCAGCAGCTGCAGAGTCACCGCAAACCAACTCTTTATCTCTCTTTTTATGGTGATTGGAACTGGGTACTGTATTGGTTCATGAGTGACATTTTGATGACAGTCGCGGATCTAATGATTCGAGGCACAGTTTGCACAGTACCCTAAACGATTTCCGGTGCCGTAGACTTTGAGACTGCGCAGTTGACAGTTCTGATCGGATTGACACTTACCAATTACCTGTCAATCATCAACCTATGATATATATAAGAAATGTCAAAGTCTCTCCAATCCACCAACACATTGCCATTGATAATTTCACTCCCCCCCCATCCACTTGTCAAGTCGATGGCGCTATCTTTTCCTCTTTGAATTACTTCTGATGATCCGACCAACTCTCAACAGTGTGTGCAGCCATTTGAAAACACTCGCATTGTCCCCTCGTCGTATCACATTTCATCCTGCTACATAACTCGGACAGTGAGGTCAGAATTCTCCCACAGGACGCGAGTAATCTTATCACCGTTCGTGATCAACGGCGGCATCCGGAACCCCAGCTGACGGGAGGAAATGAACAATCCCACCGAATTGGCTTAAGAAACTTCAAAGCTTCATCCTTTTCCTCTGAAGGTTGTCAACTATTTCATTTTTCCTTAGAAAGGGTTCTTCACTCTTTCTGCTGTCAACATGGATTAATGGAGAACAACGTCACTAACCTCACCACGAGGTTATAACATCATCACTTTTAAAGTCATTAAAGGCAGAACTGCCAAATCTGAACGTGACGGTGATTTCGGAACCCAGATCGTGTACAACCAATTTTTCCATTGCGCTGTAGTCAAATGTTTAAGTGGGGTTGATAACCTTTTGAAGGATCAGGTGCCAAAAAATGAAAAAAAAAAAGATAAGAATGCTCTGGTTAATATGAATCTCGTGACAATGTTCATTTTCTGTTGAGCGAAATAATTCGTGCGAACTTCTAAGGAAAAAATATGGTTAAAATGAATCTAATCTAGTGAATTAATCCTGTGAGTTAAACGATTTATTCATATCCCGAAAAGGCATTCAATAACTTTTAGACTGGAAAATTTCCTAAACCTAACATTTATTGGCTTTCTTGACCTTTGCCATATAGTGGGAGTAGCAATAATGAATGACTGCTACAAAAACAAACACTGAGATATTGTCCATCCTTTAATAACTGACTAGTAGTGTTTATCAGGTTATAGTCTTCCCCCACCCTTCAGGGCTTGAAAAACATTTTTAAGGCAGTCCTCGAAATTCGGGTATTCAACAACAACACCCCCCCGCAACTTCATCAGAACTTTCTGGATACTCTACCGTTGACTACTGTAGATTTCCGTAAAAGACAAAGTTATCGATTTGGACTTTTCGTTCTTTTTGAGACCTCCCAATTCATATAACTCATTTATTTAATTTTTATAATATTAATAATTTTAACATATTACTCTTGTTCAAGGAAATAATTTGATACCTTATGTAAAAGAAAATATATAAAGAAAATCCAAATCTCCATACAAAAATTGCAAAAAATAAGCTGAAAACAACTAACTCCCACAGAAATGTCCTCAAATATAGGCGACAATGTTTCTAAATTTTTACACTAAAGAGAAAATATAATTAAATAAAAGACCTTAGTGAATTTCACCTGACAAAGACGATAGCACCCCAGTTTCGAAGCCCCAATGGGCTTCAGGTGAGATTTTCTCCGATAACAACTACTTTGCCTGCGGTGAGAAAGGGAAGACCAATGAATGCATTTGAATAGGCAACACCTGTTCAATTGGACTTTAAGGCATGTCTCAGTGCACATGAGATCCCATACTATGTGCATGTTAAAGAATATGCTTGATGGGAGACTTCTATTTCCCTCCTAATAGCTGTCCAATGGATTTCCTTCCTCTTCTCAGCTCTGAGCTCTTGAATCCATGTCAGTCAGCTATAATATTAGAAAACAACTCAAAACTTCGTAGGATTCACTCAGTCAGTTTTGAACAAGTAAAAGGACATGAGCAAGATTGGATTTCATGCTTCGTGAGATCGTCGAGGCACGAGTTAAAGCCCTTCTATGCACATAAATGCTTTTACTTTGAAAAGGTTGGTTGCATAAGTTCGTTATTTATGGCTAATAGTAGTCAAGTAGAATAGCTACGTAGGCAAATTTTAGTTATAATTAGCAACATTTTTATTTCATAGCACTTTTTAGATACAAGGTCTGGTGTACTGTTTCAAAGTTGTGAAAGGCTATATTTAAATTTATCAATGCTAGAGAACCAAAAATTAGTTCCTGTGCATATTTTGGATCATAGATGTCGGAAATGTGAATTTGTGAATGTGCTTGGCCCTTCGAGGTCAAAAGTCAAATCTCGATATACTGGTGCAGGAGAACTAAAAATTGGTGAATAGGGTTATTTCGGGCAATAAAACTCAGAAATGAAAGGGATTTTCAGATCCGGTGTCGCATTTAAAGTCAAATAGAAGTCGGACTGACGTTCTAGAAATCGAGGTGCCGAGAGCACTGATTGATTTCTTGTATCGATGGTGCAATCAGTCACTGAATTGCTATTCACTTCCAAGGAAGATAGGGTGCCGACAATATTGTTAAGTATGTAAATCAGCTCCCTATCTTCCTTTGAATGAATACAAATTCAATGATTGATTGCACCATCGATATGCTTTAGTTTCATTTTCACTTTTCAGGGCGCTTATAAGAAGACAGGAATCTTTTCATTTTTTTAATTAATGTATTTTTATGTCACTAATAATACCTATATTTGGAATCTTTTATTTGACATATGCTCATAACATTGACCACATTTTTCCTTCCACCTACTCTTTGATATATCTCATGACATTGGAGACGCCACAAGCTTTAATTTGAGATATAACTCGCTAGCCGTCCCGTGGCCGAGTGGTTAGCATGCTTGGCTACTGATCTAAGGGACCTGAGTTCGAGCCCCGGATTAGGCATGGATGTGTGTCGTTTTTCTGCTGAGGTCCTGCCATCCTCTCAGATCTCCTACTGTGGCATATAAACTGACATGCTCCTGTCAGACCTCTGTGGCAAGCAGCTGCTTGAGGGGGTATTTATTTTTATTATTATAACTCGCTGACGCCAGAGAAATTTTCATCCCCTTTTTATTGGAGGGGGGAATAGGGTCATAATTAGAAGTAGTCTACGACGGTCCCTGTGTGAGGACCGTCGTAATTAATTAGACTACTAATAGTATCTAACTAATAATAATAATAATACTAATAATATCTAATTAATCAGATACCTAACTCGTAAATGTTGGCCCTCGCATTTGGAATAAATTGTGGAAGAACGCCTTTCACATTAACCCTCATTTTTAGGAGGGAAGAAAACAATGGTGGTATATTTTTATTGCTCACAATACTCCCCAGGTTACAAGTTGTCATTTGATATACAACTTGTTATGTTAGGTCCTCCTGTTCGAAAGATATAATAGAACAATCACTAATATATTTTGCCCCTTTTTTAGGGGGGGAGGGGAGAAAGGAATGTGAGGTTTATAGCCTGTGACGTTTATTATGTCACAAATTTTGATTTGTGGAATAACCATTTACTTTCGGCCGTCGCGTTCCGAAGAAATAGTGGACCAATTGCTTTCACATCTCCCTTTCTTTCGAGAGGAAGAAAGCATGGAGGTTAATGTTTTATAGCCTATGACACTCTCCGTGTCACAAGTTTTCATTTGACAAATAAATCATTAAGTTTGTTCGCAGCGTTCGAACGCTATGGTAGGATAACTGTTTCGACCAACACACAAACTGGCAAACCGACAAACGAACAAATGAGCGAAATGCAGGGCGAGATCATAGAGCACTTTGACGTCCGTCTGTGTACATCGAACTCTTTGGTTTTTAGAGAAAAAAAATCAATTTTTTTTTTGTTTTGGATAGGTATTAATGAAATATTAAGATTCGCGCTTTTCGAATCTCCCAAAAGCTATAATTACGCTCCCTAACGGTGGAACTTTTTACAATATTTCAAATTTTAGCGAACGATGTGTTTATGATAGAAATTCGAAATTTTGGGGGGTGGAATTGAAGGTCGCGAGGTTCGCATTGGCAACAGTAATTTGACCCTCTATCCCCTGGTTTGTGGCAAAATTCAATTATTTTGTTTTAATAAATAATTTTTTGTGTTTAGAGATAGAAAAAAGTATTTTTTTGGTTTTATAGGTATTGATGTAATATTACGATTTGCCCTTTCGCAATCTCCCAAAAGTTTTTACGGAGCCCTCTAAATGTGAAAAGTTTTGAAAATGCAAACATTTAAACGAATATTGCAAAGCGATGTAATTTTCTAGGAATCTGAAATTTTGATGCCACAATGTGAAGGTCATTAGGTTTTCATTTGGAACAATAAGTTCCCTCTCATAAGGGGATGGAAACTCAACAATTTTTTATCGTGGGATGGAAACTCGACAATTTTTTAAAAGAGACGATTTGAAAATTATTTTTAATTGGATTATTACTAATAAAATATTATAATTCGTTTTTTTTCTAATCCTTAGCTGGTTTTAATTTACATCGTTAGAAAATGCTCAATACAGAAAGGTGAGAATTTTAACGAATATTGCAAGATTCTGATAGAAACACGAAATTTCGGTGGCAGAGGGTGAAGAGATATTCCGCTGAGAGCAACAATCTGCCCCCTTTTCTCAGAGGGGTGTGAGAAAAGAAATCTTTTAATTTTGAAGAATAAAGAATAATTATTAATATTTGAATTATATTAAATATATAATTATTTTAAAGTTTGTAGCGATATAATAATACTAAAATATAATTCAAATTTTAAAAATGGCTTAGCGTCATCAATTTCTGTTTAAATATTTTAGAATATTTCGTAAAAAAATGTTTCGTTCGTTAAAAAAAAAACTCACGTTTGACTTTGCAGTATTTCTGTCCGTCTGCAGACATTGATGTTTTTTAGAGATAACCCCAATGGCGGAAATATTTGAAAAGTGGCAAATGTTTTAGCGAATATTGCAAACGATCTATTTATGTTAAAAGTTTGAAATTTGCGTGTTAAAATGCGAATATGAAGAGGTTCCCTTTATCACCAATGATTTTCCACATTGCCCTCGGAGTCCGAAGCTTTTTTGTTTTAAGAGATGAATGAAAAATTCAATTTGTGTTTCACATGTGCCAATAAAATACTATTGGCACATATGAAATTGTTATTGGAACATATAAAACTATTATTGGTATTATGTGTGCATTTGATACAATAAACCATTAGTTCGAATTTCCATTGTTAGTGATACCTAAATAATAAATAATGTAGGTTCTAACTAAATAACTTCATTCACTTTGAAACAAGCACAACATATTCGCCAGTGGCGATATGTTATCATGCACTTTTTTGAGGAATCATGCACTTTTTTGTTCTGGCTTGAAATCTTTAACGAGAATCATCCCTAAGATGGAGCAAAATCTTAAAGAGGAAGGAATAGTCAAATGGGAAAATTTTAAATAGATGCATTGTAATATTTCATTAAAAGGCTTTCACTGCTAAAAGTCGCCATCTATGTTATGATCAGTATCAGATCACTCAATAAAGATCATTAACTTCATAGTATACTTTAAAATGTGAGAATCGTTTTCTTTTTTGTTGTAACGAAATGGATGACCGCTACTTTATACTGTATTATTACTTCATATGAGGTATGATGGTTTTACCCTAGAGCAGGCGTGTGCAACCCGCGGCCCTGGACAGCTAGTAATGCGGCCCACAAAATCGTAAAGTTTACGTGTTTACGACATAAGCTTTCAACATGATTATGTGATTTTCAGCGAGTTTTTGATAGCCCACTAGTTTTATGTTGCCCTTTTTTAATTTTATAATAAAAAACATAAGAAAATAAATGAAGTTTTATTATTCATAGACATTAACTATATTATATATTTTATGTGCTGCCCAATGCAATTCATCTTCACTCAATGTAGCCCAGGGAAGTCAAATCTTCACTCAATGTGGCCCAGGGAAATAAAATACTCATTCAATGTGGACCAGGGAAGTCAAATATTCACTCAATGTGGTCCAGGGAAGTCAAAAGGTTGGACAGCCTGCCCTAGGGGTTTGTTGATGAGATAAATTTGATGAGAGTCTTAATTACATGATGAAGTTCAAATGATTTCTGGATCGCCTTTTGAATCTACATTGCTGGTTGAACAAGTCAGGTAAAGACAATATGAAGGAGAATTTTAAAGAACTTATGAAACAAATTAGAAAATATTTTTCTGAAGCGGACAATTCAAACACATGAGTACGGAATTTGTTTGAAGTAACCCAGAAAATCTAAACTAAACAATGCATGAAGAAGAAGAAAAAAGCTTGGATATGTCTTTGACAGTAAACTGAAAGTTCTCAGAACTATCTTTAACTATCTGTGGGCTCAATTATTAAATAAAAGAAATATCAAAGAAGTCCTTTTCCTGCAACATGTGGGTGAAATAAGATTTTCCTTTTGTGAACTTTAATCTAGAACAAAAACATCGATGATTACATGCTGAGGAAGATTTGAGATTCACATTATCTTTAATCATCACTATTCACAACTGCGTTTTCGACAGTACATCATTTCCGAATTGCACTGCAAGGCTTCGTAGAATATCAGACATCGCTTCTCTACCTTCTTTTCAACTTCTACGATGCCACCTTGCGATATAATTTGGTGCATTCACACAGATACGGTTAATTGTGAAAGAGAGAAATATAAAATGACACTGATTCACTACGCTGCTTGCGAGAAGCAGAAATTTCTGCTTAAATTTAACTACACAGTTCTCATATATTGAGACTGGGATTGTTCAGTCTGTAACCTTGTTCCCAGGTTTTAGTTCCACTCTGTCTGAGTTCAGATTTTCTGTACTAACCTTTCTCTTCTCTTAAGAAGGAAAGGCCACATTTCTTCGAATGCACGTTAAAGAGTCGTGACCCCAAGTGCAGGAGAAAAATAATTGCGTGTACAAGAGTACATATTAAAGTATACTCTAAAAGGCTTTCACTGGAAGCTTCCTAATCTATCGCCTAAGAGATGTCCATTGGATTTTCCTTCTTCTACCTAGTTCTCAGCCGTTGGGGTTCCTTGCGACCTGGCCATGTAGCTCATTGTGGCACAAAAATGTCGTTCAGAGCTGAAACAATGCAACCTAATTTTCCACAATATTGTTAAATTAAGAATCAGCTGAAATATTGGCAAATGTTATATTTTAGACAATACCAATGATGGGATACAATGTTATGGGAATCTAGAATTTGGAAAAAAAAGTGAAAGGAAGGTAACTTCGTTTTCTTTCTCTGAAGATACTAGAAAGAAAAGGCATGAAGAAGCAGAATTAACAAAATGAGGACATTTTCTTAGATAAGACATTAAAATTTCTAGATCTCAGGACGACATCGTGTCGTCCTGAGATTCAAACAATTACACCAGCAATTGCGGTGTCACTGAGAGTCAACACATTACTTCTGCGCCAACGCCATGGCATTCCATAATATTCGGTTCTTTTCCGTCGCTTCTTCAGATTAACGCGATTAGGACCAGAGTGGGACTTGGGAGACTTTTTCTAGCTCAGAGCGCTTTGTTTTCCTAATGCGACGTACATGACCGAAACTTTCCATTTCGAGCACATCACTTCGTGAGGTCGCTGCTCCACTGGCAGAAGTACTGCTGTAGGGCGAACCAACTACTATATGAACCTGATGTCTCCACTGCCTGCCTCTGGCAATCTCGCAATGCCACCGCTGATGGTTACTGTTGGTGTCATAACCTCCTGATGCTGTCTTCGGCCTCTTGGCTATTAACCTTAACTGCATTCGTGCTACCAAAGATAAACGACAAGGGCAACCACCGAAATGGTTCGGATTTGTAAGTGCTCGGTTCAGACTACTGAAGGGAATAATGCAATAAAGTTTAGGATCAGGAAACGAAAAGTCTATAAAGATGGTAAAGTGAAGCTCAGTACCAGCCGCAGAGGAGAAGCGAACTAAGTTATCTGTTATTTATAATTTCACTTTTAATTACTATTTTACTTTTAATTTCGATTTTAATTTTTTTATCATTAATGACCTCTTGGTCATAAAAGGCTTTTAGTTACTCTTTTTTCATTACCTGTGATCGGCAACCTTTTGTTAGTGGCAGCCAGACTGACGTAACATAAAAAATTAAACTGCTTTTCTTCAGCTATTTCGCCCTTTCACTCTTTAACTAATTTCAATTATTTTTATACATTTCGCGTTTTTCTTAATTGCTTATTTAAATCGTTCTTTCAAATCTGTGAATTTTTGGGAATCAGAACTCTTTTAACATTACCTCCGATAGAATCTGCCATTCACAGATTAACATACGATCACAAGACTGAGCATAATTGCCATTAGGTGACTAGAATGCGGACAGGATTGGAGTGGCGAGAGTGTCGGGCAAGATTGACGAAGAGGCCTCGGACTAAGAGATTATGCTCTATTTGAAGAAATGATTGCTATAGGAAAGGAACTACTAATTCTTTCCATTTATACGCAAAAAAGAAATTGTGAGCATGAACTGTGGATACAGTAAAGACAGTCATCCTGGTTGAACTCATCAAGGATTCCATATCTCGCCTTAGAAACCAATATGATTTTTTAGATCATTTATTTATTCAGACAAACTCAAATAAATCATTCCTTATTTACAGATTTTCCGCAAAGCTAACAGCTTATCTGCCGTGAGAGAATATACACATACATTGACATAATGCATTATGCTTTCTACCTTAATCTGCTAATCTTAATATATTTATATCATGTTGTATTTACTATGTACTCTCTTACTATTTCAGTTGGAAATATTTCGACATTAAATAATATGCTCTCTTTACTAAAATTTTTTTACCTTTTTTCATTTAGAATATTTCAAAATAACATTTGAATTTTTATATTCACATCAGAAATACATAATTGGTTAGTATGCGTTAATATTAATTTTATAAGTTTTTTAATAAAAATCTGTTTAATTAGTGTTTTAATTATCTGAAAGAATTTACGGCTAGTAATTCCCTTGGTAAGAGATAAAAAATGTATGGAATTTGTAGTCGCTTATGTACTTTCCATAGTTATTTGTAAAATTCGGTAGTAGAAAATAATTTTTTTCTTTAAATCTTGTGTTTTTATCATTCTGGACTTTACTTTTATGCAGAGGCGTAGGAACATGTTGGCATCAGGGCAGTTGCCAAGAGCGCCGGAATCACAGGGCGCTGTTGGGGTTTATGTACAAAATAAAACCGAATGATTAGCCGCCCGTACTTCGCTGAATTGTAATACGCATGTTTATACCATTGTATCGTCAAGACAGCATATTATAAATTTTCGTTACTTCGTACGAAAATAATTTTTTCGTTCTATTCTATCTATGGACAATTAGCAGTCCCATGGCCGAGTGGTTAGCGCGCTTGGCTACTGATCTAAGAGACCTGGGTTCGAGCCCCGGGTAAGGCATGGTTGTATGTGTTGTTTTTCTGCTGAGGTCCTGCCATCCTCTCATATCTTCTACTGTGGCATATAAACTGACAGGCTCCTGTCAGACCTCTGTGGCAAGCAGCTGCTTGAGGGTTTTTTATATTTATTTTATGGACAATTAGCCGCCCCCTTTCCCCGCAGCACGCATGCCCTAAAACAGCTCCGGGGCGCAATTGTCAACTGCGCATCTTGCTTTTGCAAATCATGCATCATCATTACAAATCATGATTCTTTCTTTAGGCGGGAGTTTATAACTTGTACATTGTTATTGATTTCCTGAATCTAGAGAAGCACTACATTCATTAACAAGTAAAGATTTGGAAGCCAAGGGTGTTTCATTATCAAAAAAAGTATCATGAAATAAATGGAGATTAATTAACAATTGAAATAAAATGTTTAATACCAAATATATCAAATTTCGAGAGTGGAAAATCAATCTAAATTGCATCACTTGGATGTATTAAATATACTTGGCAGATGGGAAGTACAAGAAAGTTACCCAAATATAATAGTGGCTCTAAAAATATTCTTGACCATGCCAACAGCAGTGGCTACAGCCGAAAGAAATTTCAGCAAATTAAAAAGTTAAAAATTATTTAAGATCAACATAACTACAGGAGTGTGCATCATCATTTTATTTCCTATCAATCGAGCGAGAACTGACTCAAAAAATTAACTTTCATGACATTATTAACGATTTTGCCAATGAAAAAGTAAATTACTTTAAAAAATAATTACTTGCATAATTAATTGCAATTTATTTTGCAATTGTTTATCTGCAATTAATATTTATTCATGTAACTGTATTAAAACAAAGACAATAAATAAATATAATAAATATAACGTGTTTTTCTTTTATTAATAACTAAACAAGGGCGGACAATTACAAATTCGGAAAGGGTGCCAAAAGCCTAACTACGACTCTGCTTTTTATATCTTTTTTATATCAGAAAATTACGTATAACTATGTTATATTTATATAGGTTCTGGTAAGGTAAAATATCCAAGTAAACAAATCTATCTGGGCTGTAATTAGATGTGTACGGTCTTTAATTGGTATAATATTTTTAGCTATTGAGGATTGAATACGTTCTATTTTTCTAATATTTATTAAGCTGATTGTACTATGTATCGTTATGGCATAATTTAAGAGGGACTCACAGATTGCTTTATAAAACATAATGCATGTGTTAGTATCCATAATATATCGTAATCTACTTAATTTCAAAGCACCATGCCTTAATGTGCCGCAGATTTTCTCTGTATGAACGTTCCATCGGAGGGAAAAAAATTAAAAATCAATCCCCCCTCAAGCAGCTGTTCGCCAGAGAGGTCTGACAGGAGCCTGTCAGTTTATATGTCATAGTAGAAGGTCTGAGAGGATGGCAGGACCTCAGCAGAAAAACGACACAAACAGCCATACCTTACACGGGGCTCGAATCGAGATATAATCCTAGATATTTTATTGTATGTACTCTGTCAATTTTATTATTTAATTTTTTTATTTTATTATATTTATTTATTTATTTTATTTTATTAGCTTAGAGATGGATTCCTTTTTTCTGCAGTTTAATTTGTGTTTTAATAATTAAGTTACTGTTAATTTTTAAACCAGGTGAATGAAAAGTCATCCATTTGGTTTTATTGCTATTTCATCATCATCATCATCATCCTCAAGCAGCCATGGGCTACGGAGGTCCAACCAGACCATGCAATTTAGTTCTCCAAGCAAGTCTATCCTGAGTTACATCTACTGCATCTGGCCACTGCACACCAATTCTAACAAGGTCCTGTTTGACATTGTCTGCCCACCGCATCCTAGATCTCCCCTTCTTTCTGAGGCCTTTAGGCACATTGTTCATAACCATATTCGCCAATCTATAATTATTCATACGGGCAACATGGCCAAACCAACGGATTCTCTCTCTGCACAATATGCTGCTTAAAGGAGGTTACAAACTCTGCCTAATCTCATCATTAGTTACAAAGTTGAACCACCTAATGCCCAAGATACTGCGTAAGAATCTGGAATCAAAAGCATCTAGTTTCCTGTTATCTTGTTTACAAATTGTCCAAGTTTCATTACCATAACTAACCCTAGAAAGAACCAAACTATTATACAGTCTAATTTTAGTCTTTAGGTTTATACGCCTATTTCTCCACACTCTCCATAGATTCTTAAAAGTCCCGGCAGCAATCCCTATTCGTCTGTTAATCTCATGTCGCACATCACCATTATCTGTTACATAGCTCCCAAGATAATTAAACTGTGACACCTGCTCAAGACTGCAACCATTCAGATTAACTGAATCACAGCCTGCCTGACCAATTTTCATCACTTTAGTTTTCTCTCTGTTTATAACCAAACCTACTCTACTACCAGTCTCATCAAAAGCTCGAATGAAAGAGTTCATCTCATCAACATCATTTGCCAAAAGGGCTAAATCATCAGCATAATCTAAATCAGAAATTTTCCTATCTCCAGCCCATTTAAGGCCAAAATCTTTCCCTTGAAGTGAATTTCGCATAACATAATCAATAACCAAGCTAAAGAGAAAAGGAGACAAAATGCACCCTTGTCGAACACCAGAAGTAATACTAAACCAATTGCTACAAGCCTTACCAACTCTCATACACGACTTAGTGTTATTATAGAGAGCTTTCATTATGTTAACTAACTTGTCAAATATACCATATGATCATACTATCAACCACAAATTATGACGATCAACAGAGTCGAAAGCCTTTTTGAAATCAACAAAGCTAGCAACCAAAGGTTTTTGAAACTCTAAACATTTCTCAAGAATCTGCCTAAGTGAAAATAACTGATCCACACATCCCCTACCACTTCTGAATCCACATTGCTCATCACGCAATTGACGGTCAACCAGATTCTTAATTCTATTAAGCACAATCATGGAAAGAACTTTACCTGGAACAGAGAGTAGGCTGATACCCCTATAGTTAACACAAGAACTGCCATCACCTTTTTTGAAAATAGGGATAACAATAGCTCTGGTAAAATACTTAGGAACCATGCCTTTATCATAAAAGATATTCAGAATTTCAGTCATTCAAGTGGTAACCGAAACATTCAAAGCTCTAAGCATTTCTGTAGTAATTTCATCTACCCCTGGGGATTTATGAAGTTTAAGTTTAGAAACAGCCAAAATAACTTCAGATTGTGTTATAGGGCCAACATTAAAGCCACCAATGCATCTATCATCATTGCAAACAATGGGAGTAGAACTAACTACATTGTTTAGAACATCACTGAAATGCTCAGCCCACCTAGCCATGACAGAATCCTCCCCTTCTATAACCTTACCTTGTTTATCCTTCAATCCTTGTATACCTGTCCGTTTTCTACCACACAAAACATTAACTATCTGGTACAGCTCTCTGCTGTTGTGCTGTCTAACTGCTTCCTCGGCTTTGTCAGCCAAACCATCAAGCCAAAGATTCTTATCAGCAGCTAACTGATCTTTTACACGTTTATTAAGTTCTCTGTAATGCTTTCTATTAGGACTAGTAGGGTATTGATTAAAGACATTCCTGCAGTTCCTTCTTTCTGAAATAAGCTCAAGTGCCTTAACACTTAAATAATTCTGTCTCCTCTGCTCCTTTTTTCCTAAAAGAGTACTGTTATTGTCCAAAAAAGCCTCTTTAAAATGATCCCATTCTTCCTCAACTTCAGTAGTAAGCAAACCATGACTGTCATAATGACTAAGTAACCTATCATGGTAAGCTTTGGCTATAACTGGATCTTTCAGAGCTTCAGTATTAAAAGTAAATTTTTTAACCCTAGCACAAACTTTTTAAGTTTAAGTTGCAACACACTTTTAACAAGGTAATGGTCAGATCCAATTTCAGCTCCCCTATATGCCCTGGTATTCCTAACAGAACTAGCCCATTTGCTGTTAATTAATATGTAATCAATCATATTCTTATGCAGCCCATCAGGTGAAGAGATAACGTTTATTAGAATTTGACCATTGTCTAACAATATTAAAGTCTTTTTGCATATGTTTAACTGCATCATCTTCCAGCTTGTTTTATTAATTAAAACTATATCATCGGCATATAAAAACATGGTACTCTTTAGTTTCAATTTTGTTAAGTCATTTATGTCAATCAGAAATAAAAGCGGGCCTAAAATCGATCTTTGAGGAACACCGAATTCAACTCGGCACTTTTCTCTGTAGCTCTTATTAATTTTAGTTACTGTAAATTTATTTGATAAGTAGCTTTGAAACCAGTGTAATGCAGTTCTTCTAATTCCATACTTTTCGAATTTCTGTAGAAGAATGTCATGATCCAAAATGTCAAAGGATTTCTGTAAGTCTAAAAACACTGCAACCGCTCTGTCACCTCTATTTAGTGCCATGTAAGCTAAATCAGTAAATTTCGTTACTAAGTTCACGGTACTTTTCCCCTTTTTGTGTTTTTTCACTTTTTCTGTTATTTTTATATTTAATCTAAGCCCTTATCTCTACGCTCCATTAAATTGATAATACCCACTGTGATCCACTGTTTGGTAACATTACGGTTATTTAGATGTTCTAAATTTTTATGCGGTTTTTAATTTTTCTCTAAAATTTTATTGTATTTATTTGTAAAGAAATTGTAACAATCGATAATTTTGTTTGTGTTAGATCAGTTTTTGTCAGTTAATATTATTCAGTCCGTTATATATTTAATTAATCAGTCCTTCAGTCCGTTAATATTATTTCCCATTCGATATTTTTATTCTCATAATACGAGTTAATTTCCGTTATTTTGATATCGGTTGAGACTTTTCCTTATAGTTTCTCATCTTTTGATCCAAATATAGCTGCAATGAGATAATGATCTGCTATTTTACTTAGCGAAATCATAGTTTTAGACATAATTTTCCATCTAGTTTTACATTTATATGGTCGATACTTGTGCGGCATAAACTATAACGAATCTGTCGTGTAAAAAAAGTAAATTTCTACAAGCTTTCTTTTCGTTTGATGAAATTTAATCACAGTTTGGATGTTGTGATTCACTTTATTTTTCGTAGGTTGCTGACTCCAACTGTAAACTACGGCTATTACACTGCGCACAACGCATTGCTCATCATCACACACATACAACTTCCCAAAGAGCCCAACTATTTAATAACCTAATCTCTTTAGATATTTCAGATCTTTCATCAAAAGAAACTCCACGATATCATGACTATGCTTAATATTTTGCACACCATCGTTCTGGTTGGAAAGATTTAAAATCTCTTTTTTTACTATTTTTATATGAGTCGAGAGTTTTTTTCTCTCTCTCATTTACACTTCTCCATAATATTTTAGTGGTCTTTGAATTATCACCACAGGCCAGTGGCGGATTCAGGGGGAGAGGGGTGGGCGATCGCCTACCTACCCCTAGATCCCGAAAGAAAACGGTGAAAAAGTTGATTCCCATATACGAATATATTGATTGCCTTATGTATACGCTAGTGGTGCACTAAACTTCGATCAGACAAGTTAAAATATCTCAGGACCATCAAGTAACGATCCCGAGGTGATGCATTTGGTCATTCGATTTCCGAAAATGCAATTATCAGAACAATAATCTTTTAAGCGAAGGTGATTTGAATTTCTCATAATTAAAGAATGCTAAACAATTTCCATATTTCATTAATATTATCGATACGGTTCCTATTTAAATTCGTATTTATTTTGTTTCCCTTTAGATCAGGACCGTCCAACCAAAACTTATTGAAGAGGCATATTGCGAAAGAAAAACGAAATTTACACAAAAGTTAAGTGATATATCAGTATCACTTATGACGCTCCTTTTTTAAAATTATTTCTTTCCAGCCTTCTTCTAAGCAAAGCAATTATTTCCTCAAAGTCCATCTTGCGGGTTAAAGATTGTTCAATTAATAGCAGAACCAAACCGTGTAAACTCTCCTGGATCATTCTACTTCTTAAATAGTTTTTTACTCTTTTCAACTTTAAAAAATAACTCTCAGCACTAGGGCAGCGATGGAGAATGGTCATAAATAACAATAAAGCTGGGCAAACCTCGGAAAAACTTAGGAAGTGATTTATTATAATCAACATAGTAGCAAATTCATTGATCAATGTTACCTTTTGGATTTTATCTTCAAGATATGATCGCATACTGAGAATCTTTCTTGAAAATGACGCACAAATGCCTCTTTTACATTTTTTTCTAAATTCTGTAGCTTTTCGCAAAAGATCTGCATCACATAAGTTTTTCAAGGATCTAAGGTGCAAAACATTATAGTTTGGAACAACCAATATAAACCACTGAACCGACATGTAAGTAGATTTATGATTATGTCCAACGTGTGAAAAGGCACATTCATCATCATCATCATCATCAAGCAGCCATGGGCTACGAAGGTCCAACCAGACCATGCAATTTAGTTCTCCAAGCAAGTCTATCCTGAGCTACATCTACTGCATCTGGCCACTGCACACCGATTATAACAAGGTCCTGTTTGACATTGTCTGCCCACCGCATCCTAGGTCTCCCCTTCTTTCTGAGCCTATAGGCACACTGTTCATAACCCTATTCGCCAATCTATAATTATTCATACGAGCAACATGGCCAAACCAGCGAAGTCTCTCTGCACAATATGCTGCTTAAAGGAGGTTGCAGACTCCTTTGCCTAACCTAATCATTAGTTACAAAGTTGAACCACCTAATGCCAAAGATACTGCGTAAGCATCTGGAATCAAAAGCACCTAGTGTCCTGTTATCTTGTTTACAAAGTGTCCAGGTTTCACTACCATAACTAACCCTAGAAAGAACCAAAACTATTATACAGTCTAATTTTAGTCTTTAGGCGTATACGCCTATTTCTCCACTCTCCATAGATTCTTAAAAGTCCCGGCAGCAATCCCTATTCGTCTGTTAATCTCATGCCGCACATCACCATTATCTGTTACATAGCTCCCAAGGTAATTAAACTGTGACACCTGCTCAAGACTGCAACCATTCAGATTAACTGAATCACAGCCTGCCTGACCAATTTTCATCACTTTAGTTTTCTCTCTGTTTATAACCAAACCTACTCTACTACCAGTCTCATCAACAGCTCGAATGAAAGAGTTCATCTCATCAACATCATTTGCCAAAAGGACTAAATCATCAGCATAATCTAAATCAGAAATTTTCGTACCTCCAGTCCATTTAAGGCCAAAATCTTTCCCTTGAAGTAAATTTCGCATAACATAATCAATAAACTAAAGAGAAAAGGAGACAAAACGCACCCTTGTCGAACACCAGAAGTAATGCTAAACCAATTGCTACAAGCCTTACCAACTCTCACACACGACTCAGTGTTATTATAGAGAGCTTTCATTATGTTAACTAACTTGTCTGGTATACCATATGATTTCACAATCAACCACAAATTATGACGATCAACAGAGTCGAAAGCCTTTTTCAAATCAAAAAAACTAGCAACCAAAGGTTTCTGAAACTCTAAACATTTCTCAAGAATCTGCATAATTGAAAATATCTGATCCACATATCCCCTACCACTTCTGAATCCACATTGCTCATCACGCTCATCACGCAACAATCTGTCAACCAGATTTTAAACTCTATTAAGCACAATCATGGAAAGAACATTACCTGGAAAAGAGAGTAGGCTGATACCCTTATAGTTATCACAAGAACTGCGATCACATTTTTTGTGGGGCGTGGGTGGCTTAGTCGGTAGCGCGCCAGGCTCGTAATCTGCAGGTCCCAGGTTCGAGTCCCAGCTGGGTCAGCGTTGAGATTTATCTCAGCAAAATTCCCCCGCCCAGCCCACGGTCAGTAGGGGACACCGATGGGCTTGGAAAGGCCACCGTCCGTCAGATGGGACGTTAAGCCGTGGCACCGTGTGCGGAAGAGCCATACCCTGTGCATGTTAAAGAACACACTGGATGGCCTTGACGGGAGGCTACCATCTGTCTCCCAACAACTATTCCAGTGGGTCCCCTCTCCCAATCTTCTCTGAGCCTTCAGGGTGCATGTGACCTGGCCATTTAGCCCATGGTGTGCAAAAAAGTGTCGCTCAGAGGTAAAACAACCCACAACCCAACCTTTTTTGAAAGTAGGGATAACAATAGCTCTGGTAAAATCCTTAGGAACCATGTCTTTATCATAAAAGATATTCAGAATTTCAGTCATCCAAGTGGTAACCGAAACATTCCCAGCTCTAAGCATTTCGGTAGTAATTTCATTTACCCCTGGGGATTTATGTAGTTTAAGTTTAGAAACAGCCAAAATAACTTCGGATTGTATTATAGGGCCAACATTAAAGTCACCAATGCATCTATCATCATTGCAAACAATGGGAGTAGAACTAACTACATTGTTTAGAACATCACTGAAATGCTCAGCCCACCTAGCCATGACAGAATCCTCCCCTTCTATAACCTTACCTTGTTTATCCTTCAATCCTTGTATACCTGTCCGTTTTCTACCACACAAAACATAAACTATCTGGTACAGCTCTCTGCTGTTGTGCTGTCTAACTGCTTCCTCGGCTTTGTCAGCCAAACCATCAAGCCAAAGATTCTTATCAGCAGCTAACTGATCTTTTACAGGTTTATTAAGTTCTCTGTAATGCTTTCTATTAGGACTAGTGGGGTATTGATTAAGGGCATTCCTGCAGTTCTTTCTTTCCGAAATAAGCTCAAGTGCCTTATCACTCAGATAATTCTGTCTCTTCTGCTCCTTTTTACCTAAAAGAGTACTGTTAGTGTCCAAAAAAGCATGTTTAAAATGATCCCATTCTTCCTCAACTTCAGTAGTAAGCAAACCATGACAGTCATAATGACTAAGTAACCTATCATGGTAAGCTTTGGCTATAACTGGATCTTTCAGAGCTTCAGTATTAAAAGTAAATTTTTTAACCCTAGCACAACACTTTTTAAGTTTAAGTTGCAAGACACTTTTAACAAGGTAATGGTCAGATCCAATTTCAACTCCCCTATATGCCCTGGTATTCCTAACAGAACTAGCCCATTTGCTGTTAATTAATATGTAATCAATCATATTCTTATGCAGCCCATCAGGTGAAACCCATGTGCACTTATGTATGTCGCGGTGTTTGTAATAAGTGTTAGTTATTCTGAATCCATTGAGTTTACTTACCTGTAGGAGACGTTGTCCATTGCCATTGCAGCTACCAATACCAAAAAGGCCTATCACCCCTCCCCAAAGGTCAGAGTCAGTACCAACTTTGGCATTAAAGTCACCTAGAACAAGTTAATGTTTCCTTTCTTGACAGAATTCAAAATATCCTGAAGTTGTCCGTAAAACCTATCCTTCTCATCCTCATCGGGATCCTCAATGCGGGCATAACAGCAGATAACATTCAAGTCTATAACGCTTGTTTGAAATTTTGCTGTAAGAAACCTTTCATTAATGCACTCATATCATAGAAGAGCATCACTAGCGTGTCTGCTGAGAAGCAGATCCACGCCTTTGTGATGCTTATTGTCGTCCCTCCCTGAAAAGAGAAATTTAAGATTATTTTTAAGAATCTGACCTTCATCTGTCCATCTGGTCTCTTGCAAGCCGAGAATATCTAAATTATAATGGTGGAATTCTTGTGTGAGGACATCAAGAGAAAAAGCTCTGTGCAGAGTCCTCACATTCCAACTACCTATGGAGAGAAAATGGTTAGTGGGATGTTTAAAGAAACTATGTTTATTGAGAGAGAGAATGCCGACAATATCAAACAGTCCCCTAATCGCAGACATGGGGCAAAGACCCGTTCCCCCACTACTAAAGGCTCAAGCCATCTACACTGGAAGACTTCCTCCAATGTAGAATTTGACGATGCCAATAGAAGCAAAGAGTTCAGGTGCCTGCGATGACTTCTGCTCAGGATTATCCACCAGCTGATAAACATATCCTGTGAATCTATTCACTTGGGGCTGTCAACCTACAAACAAACAGAAAACACAGCGAAGATTTTCCCTCCACAGAAGCCCACCAGTGCCGCAAAATCAGGATCCATAATCAAGCTCAGAGCCATATATCTGTCCAGTCCAGTGGGTTTATATGGTCAGCACCAGGACCCTGTGTGGTTGACCACTCCTCACTAGGGTAGAAAAAAAAAAGAAAAGTAGCCACAGTTGTCCAGATTAGTAGGCCACACTAATCTGGCAGCCCTCCCCTTCCGTTCACTTCCACAAGAGAGTATCTCTTTTGAAAGGTACTAACGGTCTGCACCACGAGAAGGCGGGGTCGGACATTAGGTGCTAGGCCTGGCCGGTTCTGTGCATCATCGCAGGGGATTGGTGCATAGCTCTCCTTCCAGTGACTACCTAGCTACCATTTGCCGTTCACCTTTCTGTGCCGAGTGTGTGGAAATTTAGGATGAATGGGGCAACTCATTGCAGTGTTAGTTTTTTCTTCCTTCAACGCCTCAAAATTTTGCCGATAAATTTGAAGTTCCTAAGACACACTTTTAGGCATTTTGAAGCATCTGTCAGGTCGACTGTTTTTGACAGGTACTTTAGACACTGTTGATGGACTGTAAAATCTCGCAATGAAGTACCACGAGTCAAACCATATTATGCTTTATAAGAAGTTTTATCAATGCTTCCGCTTCATTTCTTTCATCTGATTTGGAACTCAGTAGAATAGGTTTTTTCAGAGCTTTTTGAACGTCAAAAATTATATCGTGAGTGGTTATCATGCCTCTTCGGCTTGGCCACGACGAGAACAGAAAATCCTTATTGAAATTAAACTTTAAATTTGGATTACAAAACTTGCGTTTCTGTTACATTCTTTATTTTGCTTAAATCCTTGAGCTTCCAGTATTTTATATTCAAAATCATTTTTTCCTCGCTGATGTCTGCCATTTTGCTGCCCCTGTCACCCTGTAGTAACGCCTCTGGTATTAAGCTACGGGGAAACATCGTATTGAACTAAAATATGAAGTACATGAAGATGTTCGACTTCAGTTGACGGTGCATCGATTACGACGTCTCTTTCAAGTCCTTGCATATTTAATAATGCATCTGGCAGGAATGGTATAGGTAAATATAATGACTCAATTTCTTTTCTTGAAAATATTATAAGATGGGAGATTAATAACCAGAATTAGTTTTGAGATAAATAAGAATAAATAAAACTTTCAATGTAAGTTTCATTCATAAAAGAAGGTTTTTCGGAACCAATCCGGATGTTTCAATAAGTTGTTGGTTTCAATTTTTACGGTAATATCCCAGAACGTATCTACCTTATTAATTGAGGGATGGGTGTAATCTCATTTTATTGAAATGCTTTTGTGCCCAAAAGAGAAAGAATCTAGAAAAAGAACAGGCTGTCTTTCGGCCAAATGGCCTAGTAAAGTTAGAAATCTTTTTCTTCGCCAGCGGACCTCTCAATTCGAAACGGAACCCTACCTCCAAAAACGCCCTCCAAAGACATTTTCTGAATCCACCCCTGCTGCAGTTTAATCACATCAGTTTCCCACTTTAAAACAGAACAAGTCGAGCTGCTATTGGTGTCAAGGATTGCTGCCACGGTAACTCATTCCCTTTGGAAACAAAAAGAGCACATTTCATGACGTTGGAATCAAAAATTGCACACTCCAGTTTAGAAAGTGGACTGCCACCTAGATGATGATCCATTCTCCACAAGCCACGGAATCTTTCTGGCCTTGACATTTATGTTATTGCGCTGCTTAGTAATTATGCCAAAAGCTTTAGTACATATTGAAACAGAAACAAACAACAAACATACTGCTACTGCAGAAAAAATTTATTCGTGGTGATGTTGAAGTTAGAAATAATTGGCAATTGCTTCTCAAGCAGAGGAATTCGAGGATAATGGATAAACACGGCATATGCATATTTATTCAGTGGATATGATTGATAGATGAATTATATCAGTACTTATCGATCGTTTTCCATTTGTAACAGTCCTAAGCACTGCCTCATCCATAAGCACTGTCTTCATCTTCCACCGCATATTTAAGGTGTCCAACCTTCAAAGCTGTAGTTTCGTCCCTCGCCATGCCTAAAGGTACTAAAAATTATGTAGTTCTCAGATGAAGGAAGTAAGGGTGCGCATAGTATTCGAAATAGCAAAGTCACAAGGGCTTAAGGGTTGTATGGGGAGGCTGAACCATCCACTGAACAGGCGTTAACAGGACAAATGGAAGTCTCCCACGTGAAGTCCATACACCTCTTCTTTAACGTGTCTAAATGTTTAACATTGTCTTGCACACGGGACTACATCATTACATTATTTCTGACAGCCGGCAGTATTATTATTTTGAATATTTCTGACAGACGGCACTATTTGACCAATCCTATAGAAGTATATATGATAACAACTTGAATAACAAAACTAAAAACATACTGCAATGTGTATTTAAAATTTGGTTATATAGATAATTTGCATTTATTTGATATTCTTGTGAAAAATAAAAAAGTATTTGTTAAAATTATGATTTTTTTAAAATCTGATATAATTAGAAACAATATGCATTTCCTGATATTTCTGCTCCCCCCCCCCTAAGAAACATATCACTTTATCTAATTATCGTTTCTGAATTTCTTTTGAAAGATAAAACGTGGTGTCAGTTTCTGAAAATAACGAGGACACTTTATAATTTAAGATGCATTCGAAAGTTGATTAGATTTTTTGTGCATCATCACCAATTGCTAACGTTCAATATTCTATAAAGAAAGCAAGCTTGTAAACTAACGAGGTTTAAAAAATTCACAGAAACCGTTAAAGCATTAACGCAAATGGCAAAACACTAAAAATAATAAATATTCGAAACATTTGATGAATCTCCCTTCAAGCGATGTGGATACTTTGAAGCAGAGTTGTAATAGACTCAGATAAGAGTAAACCAGCTCGGTGTTGCCATTGATAAACGACCTGATCATCTCTGCGATCGCTTACGTAAGGAAGCGAAAAGGTAGCAGTTGCTACTAAGTGACAAAACAACACACTTAATTTTCCGGCAGCTCTGAAACATTTGGCAGCGAAAGATAACTTCCCTAAGAGAACCGGTTCATCAAGAAACCTAAAAGTTCAAATATGAAGCACGTGTCCAAAATTAATCGAAGATTGTGTCGATACTGATGAATATTTAAAAGGAAAAGAGGAAACTCAATACAATTAATTAAACATTTCGATTTAACAATTCTGATATCAAAGTGACATGAAAATTAACGTACTTAAGGAAAATTATAAATCTGGAAAGGTTATTAGAACCCTCTACAGCAGGGATTCTTAATTTGTATTTTTTTTCTACTGAAAAATTCTACTAAATTTTTTATCTCTCTTTCCTGTTTTTAAAAACGTGATTTTTCTGATCATGAAATCAGTACGCATATATTCTAGAGAAAGCTAATACCACGGTATAGTGTGAAGATTTGGATGGGGATTTCATCAGGTGGCCGAGTGGTTAGCGTGCTTGGCTACTGATTAAAGAGAACTAGGTTCGAGATCCTGGGTAGGGATGGCTATTTGTGCTGTATATTTACAAAGATCCCGCCTTCCTCACAGACCTTCTACTATGGCGTATTAACTGACAGGCTCCTGTCAAACCTCTGTGACAAGCAACTGCTTGAGGGGGGGGGGGGGTATTTATAATTTTTATTTATAAGATGTCGTCAGGTCTCTTCCCCTTGGCTACTGCTCAGAAGGGATAATTTTTTTGTTTTCGGAAATTAAAAAAAAAATAATGTTTTAGTCCAACAAATATCGGCAATGATATCACTAGGTTTAAAAGAGATGTCTATCCGGATTTTAAAACAATGGTTAAGAGGATGGATGGTCATTTCTGATGACGATACTCGTCTTAAAGTAAGGCTAACAATATTATGGCTGTCACTAATACCTTCTAAGCTCCTGAAGATTATTAGAAAAAGGATTAAATGCGGTTGAATGTGTTCATCTCTAGATATTGTTCAACAAGTCTCTTTCTGTATGATGAAAATACACCGAACAGCCAAAACATTATGACGACCTGCCTAATATGATGTTGGTCCTCCACGTGCCGCCAAAACAGCTCTTACCCGGCGAGGCATGGATGTTACAAGATTTCAAAAGGTGTCTTGTGGTATCTAGTACCAACAAGTTTCCAGCAGATTCTTTAACTCTTGTAAGTTATGTGGATGAGCCGCCGCAGATCGGATATGCTGTTCCAATACAAATCACAGATGCTCGATTGGATTGATGTCTGGGAATTTGGACCTGGAAGTCTTCCTCATCTTCCGCGAACCATTCTCGAACAATCCGGACAGTGTGGCATGGTGCATTATCCTGCTAAAAGAAGGCACTACTAGAGAGGAATACCGTTGCCATGAAAGAATGTACCTGGTCTGCCATGATGTTTAGGGAAGTGTAGACGTCATAATTTCCTGCACATGAATGACTGAACCAGGGTTTCTCAGCAGAACATGCCCGAAGCATTACACTTCCTCTACTTGCTTGTTTTCGTCCACGATGGATCCTGGTGCCAATATTTCCTCAGTTAAACGATGCACACGCACAGGGCCGTTCACATGGTGCAACAAGAAACGAGATTCATCGGACCGACGACCTTCTTCAAATCATTCAAGGTCCAATTTTGATGCTCGCTTGCCCATTGTAGGTGCTTTCGACGGTGAACCGAGGTTAGCATGTGCACTCGAAGCAGCCTGCGGCTACGCAGCCCCATTTTCAACAGGGTTCGATGTACTGTATGTTGTGACACATTACTCCCATTACCAGCATTCAAATTATGAGTGAGTTGCACCACAGTATCCCTTCTGTTGGCTCATACCATATGGGATAGCCTTCACTCACCTCTAGCATCGATGAACCATGGTCAGCCTCACACCTTGTCGGCGGTTTCTGGTTTTTCCCTCCTTGGACCACTTTTTGAAGGTCACGGCTGACCGTGAGCACCCCACAAGCCTTACCGTCTCGGAAATGCTTTGACCCAGTCGTCTAGCCGTTACAATTTGTCCTTTGTCAAACTTACTTAAGTCCGCTGCTTTCCCCATCTGAAGAACAAGAATAGCACTGATTAACAGAGCTCAGTATCAGATGTTATTTATACCATTTCTTGACCTTCACACGCGCCGCCGTTTATCTACTGCTGCTTCGATTTGCATAAAGACATGCTGGTCGTAATGTTTTAATTCTCTTCAGGTGTATGATCATGTAAGAAGAAAGGGTCCTTATAACTATACTTCGGAACAATCAATGTAGAAGCAACTGCAGATCGGTATGACAGCTCTAAGGAAAGGCGTACACCGCCGCAATTTGCAACAGCAATGCGACTACAATTCAAAAGCAATCACGAAGCAATTGTTGCATTATGAGTGTTGCAAACCGATTGCTTACACACCCTCGCACACTGATTCAATTATACATTTTTTTTTGCAACTCGATTTGTCTTCGACGTCGCTAGTGCTGCCCTTTTAGGTTATCTCCGCAAAATCCCCCCCCCCCTGCCCACGGTCAGTGGGGGACACCGATGGCTTGGAAAGGCCGCCGTCCGTCGGATGGGACGTTAAGCCGTGGCCCCGTGTGTGGGAGAGCCATACCCTGTGCACGTTAAAGAACACGCTGGATGGCCTTGACGGGAGGCTACCATCTGTCTCCCAACAGCTGTCCAGTGGGTCCCTCCCCAACCTTCTCCGAGCCTTCGGGGTCCATGTGACCTGGCCATTTAGCCCATGGTGTGCAAAAAAGTGCCGCTCAGAGGTAAAACAACCCAACCCAACCCTTTTAGGTAAATTGTAAATAAATGTACTTCAATGATGTGTGAAGTGAATGTTCCTGTGGTGGTGGCTGCGGAGACGAAGTAATAGGAAAAAAATAGGGAAACGGTGGATAGGCCCATTTTGTAAACAAAATTTATCTTCTGAAATGTATGCAGTTTCTCAAGAGAAACAGACTCGTGGTTCAGAGGAGTGCCTTGCCCCCCCCCCCCCCCCACTGAACAATCGAACGCAAAAAACGCTCCTCACCCCTCTTTTACATTTTTCCTGCTCGACTGTGTATCTTGGCCCCTTCCTCTGATTTTTATCCCAATGTAGAGTGAGTCTCGCAATGCAAACTGTTCTTTTATCGCAAATAGTATTATGCTTTTGGGCAATGGTGTATTTTGGGAGAGAGTCTTGAACCCCTACCCCATGGGGAAAATTTTATTTCTTATTAAATTTCCGTCCATTGGCATATCCAAAGGGGGAGGGAACATGAGTTAAACTATCTAACTTGAGGGTTTGAATAACGTATTTTCTAAGGAAGGCTATTAAAATCAAAGATGCATGCCTTCCCCCCCCCCCCAGCAGTCTAATTGAAAGATTTCGATACAATAATCGCTTCGTAAATTACATTAAAATGTTAAGATTTAACCTACCCTTTCCAAAAATATGATTACCTTATTGCTTCTTAATAAACTGGACTAACATTCAGTGGTCATGCTATTTGAAACAGACTCTCCTTATTTTAAGAGAAATTCTTCATTTCAATTAAAATTCGGGGGCTCTTCGTAAATCAGGTTTATTTTAATGAAAAATGAGGTTAAAGCAAATTAAATATCTCAATATCTCTGTCTCGAATATCAACAATATTCATTCGCTGCATATAGATATGGAACTAGAATATTTACTATCTGTGATGTCAGCTAAATTATTCTGAAAGTTCATACAAACATATTGAAACATAATGGTTAAATTATATTAAACTGCAGTAGACCGTATAAGCGTACTTTAAGTAGAGTATGACGTTTTCAGTTTAAACCAATTTTATTTTTTTTGTAATCTCAACTGTTTTTACCTCGTTTTCAAAAGTCGAGATAAAATATCCTTGTGACTCTGAAACAGGCCCTGATCTAGAAAAAAAATAAGATAGTCAAAACACATCGGAGGGAGGAAGAGGAAATTGATGCAACCTCACTGGAATTTGGAACCAAATTATTTTTATGCATACTAATCGCAAAATTATTTAAATTTTGAACTATGATATCGTGCTTCTAAGCCTTACTACAAGTAGAAAACCGTTCTCCTATTTTTGCGGTAAAAGCAAAACAGAACCAGTTTTTCTCTTTTACAAAAATCTTGCGGACAAATAAACGAAGTCTGGTGAGTAGCTGTTGCTTTTATGGAGTGAAAAGATATTCAGACAGATTTACATTACTCTATATGTGATAAAATCGGAAATCTTTAAAATAGGAGCTCTACTTGTAAACTGATAGGTTTGTGAAATCATATAAAGTAATTAAAAATATTCATAAAAACTTTTCGATTATAAAAAAAGCATGCCAAAAACGTAAAGTTAACAGTATGAAAGCAGTTAGAAAACAATCTAGCAGTAAAATAATATAAAAAAAATATCTTTTTATTAAGGCTATAGAAGCTGACAGATTTTATTTAAAAACATTTTATCTGCATTGGAATTACTTGCCTATTCGTTAAGGAAAAATATTTATTTAAATCCTTCTAAACGAATGGGAGAAAAAATAATTTCTACAGCAAAATAAAGACCGATTTAAAACAAAAATAACATTTGATAAACTCTTCGAAAGTTCCTTGCATTATTGAAATATAAAAATACGAAAGAATTTTGCCTATTGGTAGGTTTGAAGGTAGAAAATAAAGTATATTATGAATATTTCTGAGATCGTAACGAAATATTAAATGTAAACATATAAGCGGCTTGTAAATGGTAGCTAGGTGTAACTGGAAGGAGAGCTGTGTACCAATCCCTAGTGATGATGCACAGAACCGGCCAGGTCTAGCACCTAATGTCCGACCCCGCTTTCTCGTGGTGCAGGCCGTTAGTACCTTTCAAAAGAGATATTCTCTTTTGGAAGGGAAAAGAAGGGGAGGGCTGCCAGTACAGTATGGCCTACTGATCTGGTCATCTGTGGCCACTTTTTTTCTTTTTTCTTTTTTTAATTTTTTTTTTCAACCCTGCTGAGGAGTGGTCAACTTTACAGGGTCCTGGTGCTGACCATTTATACCTACTAGACTGGACTTGTTTATGTATTTGAGCTTGATTATGGATCCTGGACTTGCTGCACTGGTGGGCCTCTGTTGAGGGAGAGTCTGCCGCTGTGTTTTCTGTTTGCTTCTGGGTTGCCAGCTCTAAGTGAACAGAGGCATGGGATACCTTATATCAGATGGTGGATAATCCTATTCAGAGGCAATCGCAGGTACCTGAACCTTACTTAGCTAGTTGGGCATCGTCAAGCCTAAACTGGAGTAATATGTCTCAGGCAGGCCATATGGCTCTTGAAAAAGTCCACTTGAAAAGGTGGTGCCTGAAGTTCCTACCAGCATCGGTGACTTCAGCCTTTAGCGGAGAAGGAACAGGTCTTTGCCCCATGCCTGCGATCAGAGGGCTGTTTGATATTGTTGGCCCTACCAATCTCAATAAACCTAATTTCTTTAAAAATCCTGCTAATCATTTTCTCTCTGCAGGAACGTGGAACGTGAGGATATTACATAGAGATTATTCTCTTGATGTCCTCATGCAGGAATTCCAGCGCTATAACCTAGATATTCTAGGCTTGCAAGAGACCAGATGGACAGGTAAAGGTGAGATACTTAAAAATAACTTTAAATTTCTCTTTACAGGGAGGGAGGATGGAAAGCATCACCAAGGCGTGGGTCTGCTGCTCAGCAGATATGCTAGTGATGCTCTTCTAGAATATGAGTGCATTAATGAAAGGTTTCTTACAGCAAAATTTCATACAAGCGTTAAAGACTTCAATGTTATTTGCTGTTATGCCCCACTGAGGATGCTGATGAGGATGAGAAGGATAGGTTTTACGGACAACTTCAGGATATTTTGAATTCTGTCAAGAAAGGAGATATTACCCTTGTTCTAGGTGACTTCAATGCCAAAGTTGGTACTGACTCTGATCTTTGGGGAGGGGTGATAGGCCCTTTTGGTATTGGTAGCTGCAATGGCAATGGGCAACGTCTCCTACAGGTAAGTAAACTCAATGGATTCAGAATAACTAACAGTTATTACAAACACCGCAACATACATAAGTACACATGGGTTTCAGCTGATGGGCTGCATAGGAATATGATTGATTATTTATTAATTAACAGCAAATGGGCTAGTTCTGTTGGAAATACCAGGGCATATAGGGGAGCTGAAATTGGATCTGACCATTATCTTGTTAAAAGTGTCTTGCAACTTAAACTTAAAAAGTGGTGTGCTCGGGTTAAAAAATTTACCTTTAATACTGAAGCTCTGAAAGACCCAGTTATAGCTAAAGCTTACCATGATAGGTTACTTAGTCATTATGACAGTCACGGTATGCTTACTACTGATGTTGAGGAAGAATGGGATCATTTTAAACAGGCTTTTTTGGACACTAACAGTACTCTTTTAGGAAAAAAGGAGCAGAAGGGACAGAATTATCTGAGTGATAAGGCACTTGAGCTTATCTCGGCAAGAAAGAACTGCAGGAATGTCCTTAATCAATACCCTACTAGTTCTAATAGAAAGCATTACAGAGAGCTTAATAAACGTGTAAACGATCAGTTAGCTGATGATAAGAATCTTTGGCTTGATGGTTTGGCTGACAAAGCCGAGGAAGCAGTTAGACAGCACAACAGCAGAGAGCTGTACCAGATATTTAATGTTTTGTGTGGTAGAAAACGGACAGGCATACAGGGATTGAAGGATAAACAAGGTAAGGTTGTAGAAGGTGAGGATTCTGTCATGGCTAGGTGGGCTGAGCATTTCAGTGATGTTCTAAACAATGTGGTTAGTTCCACTCCCATTGTTTGTAATGATGATAGATGCATTGGCAGCTTTAATGTTGGCCCTATAACACAATCTGAAGTTATTTTGGCTATTTCTAAACTTAAACTTCATAAATCCCCAGGTGTAGATGAAATTACTACAGAAATGCTTAGAGCTGGGAATGTTTGAGTTACCACTTGGATGACTGAAATTTTGAATAGCTTTTATGATAAAGGCATGGTTCCTAAAGATTTTACCAGAGCTATTATTATCCCTATTTTCAAAAAAGGTGATCGCAGTTCTTGTGATAACTATAGGGGTATCAGCCTACTCTCTGTTCCAGGTAAAGTTCTTTCCATGATTGTGCTTAATAGAATTAAGAATCTGGTTGACAGGCAATTGCGTGATGAGCAATGTGGATTCAGAAGTGGTAGGGGATGTGTGGATCAGATATTTTCACTTAGGCAGATTCTTGAGAAATGTTTAGAGTTTCAGAAACCTTTGGTTGCTAGCTTTGTTGGTTTCAAAAAGGCTTTCGACTCTGTTGATCGTCATAATTTGTGGTTGATTGTGAAATCATATGGTACACCAGACACGTTAGTTAACATATTGAAAGCTCTCTATAATAACACTGAGTCGTGTGTGAGAGTTGGTAAGGCTTGTAGCAATTGGTTTAGCATTACTTCTGGTGTTCGACAAGGCTGCATTTTGTCTCCTTTTCTCTTTAGTTTGGTTATTGATCATGTTATGAGAAATTGACTTCAAGGGAAAGATTTTGCCCTTAAATGGGCTGGAGAGACGAAAATTCCTGATTTAGATTATGCTGATGATTTAGCCCTTTTGGCAAATGATGTCGATGAGATGAACTCTTTCATTCGAGCTGTTGATGAGACTGGTAGTAGAGTAGGTTTGGTTCTAAACAGAGAGAAAACTAAAGTGATGAAAATTGGTCAGGCAGGCTGTGATTCAGTTAATCTGAATGGTTGCAGGCTTGAACAGGTGTCACAGTTTAATTATCTTGGGAGCTATGTATCAGATACTGGTGATGTGCGGCATGAGATTAACAGACGAATAGGTATTGCTGCCGGGACTTTTAAGAATCTATGGAGAGTATGGAGAAATAGGCGTATACACCTAAAGACTAAAATTAGACTGTATAATAGTTTGGTTCTTTCTAGGGTTAGTTATGGTAGTGAAACTTGGACACTTTGTAAACAAGATAACAGGAAACTAGATGCTTTTGATTCCAGATGCTTACGCAGTATCTTGGGCATTAGGTGGTTCAACTTTGTAACTAATGATAAGGTTAGGCAAAGGAGTCTGCAACCTCCTTTAAGCAGCATATTGTGCAGAGAGAGACTCCGCTGGTTTGGCCATGTTGCCCGTATGGATAATTATAGATTGGCGAGTAGGGTTATGAACAGTGTGCTAGAGGTGTGCTAGTGTGCCTAGAGGCCTCAGAAGGTGGGGGAGACCTAGGATGCGCTGGGCAGACAATGTCAAACAGGACCTTGTTAGAATTGGTGTGCAGTGGCCGGATGCAGCAGATGTAGCTCAGGACAGATATGCTTGGAGAATTAAACTGCGCAGTCTGGTTGGACCTCCGTAGCACATGGCTGCTTGAGGATGATGATGATGATGATGATGAAACACATAAGCAGATCGCGAAGGTTGCATTTTATTATTATAATATTTGATATTGAAATATTTTACACTCATCTAGTAATCAGCGATTATTTTTTCACCAAAATTGCTTTAAAAATTCCTATCAGAATCGTATGAATTCTAATAGGTTGTTTTATGCCCTAATGAAAGTAAACTTTACAGTCAAAACGAAAATGAAATATTCTTTTCACGCAGCAAAACAACAGCTGACATCACAGTTTTATTAGTAGCTGTTATCTGAAATATTGAAACTTAATCTCCCGAACATTAAATCTCAGGGTTTATTTCGACTAAACACAGTATTGTTTAATAATCACAAGAGTTCTGTTAATATTGTATGAATAGATAATATGTACCGTATTAGAAAACTTGTGAACTGGCCACATTGGTATTATTAAACTTCTACGTTATGGCTTGTCGCCATTATTGCAAACTTCAAATTATTTAACTGCGTAGTAGTAATAACTTATATAAACTGAGCAGAAATATACGCCATAGTATATTATCCGTGAATATTCTAATGTAATTTTGTCACATATTAATCACTACCTAATAAATGATTACTTACCAACTCCAGTTTTAATAGAAATGGGATCCATATTGGACGTTCGCAAAGGAACGTCAATATTTGATGTTTTTTAAATAAGAAAAATTATACTATTAGAAAATATATTCCAGAAGATTCACAAAATTATCTTTTTATCGATGATGTTTAAAGAAACTAGGTTTGTTGAGACAGGAATGCCGACAATACCAAACAGGCCCCTAATCGCAGGCATGGGGTAAAGACCCGGTCCCCTACTACTAAAGGCTGAAGCCTTCTGCATTGGAAGACTTCCCCCAACGTAGGATTTTGCGATGACAATAGAAATAAGAGTTCAAGTGCCTCCGATGACTTCTGCTCAGGAATATCCAGCAACTGATAAAACATATCTTGTGAATCTTTTCACTTTGAACTGTCAACCCACAAACAAACAGAAATCACAGCGGAAATTTTTTCATCCACAGAAGCCCACTAGTGAAGGAAATTCAGGATGCATAATCAAGCCCAGAGCCATATTTCAGTCCAGTGAGGTAGGTTTATATGGTCAGCACCCATATATGGTCAGAACCCTGTATAGTTGACCACTCCTCAGCAGGGTACAAAAAAAGAAAAGTAGCCAAAGTTGTCCAGATCAGTAGGTCACACTGATCTGGCAGCCGTCATCTTCCGTTCACTTCCACAAGAGAGTATCTCTTTTGAAAGGTGCTAGGCCTGGCCGATTTTATGCATCATCACATGGGATTGGTGCATAGCTCTCCTACCAGGGACTACCTAGCTACCATTTACAGATAAAAATCCAGTAAATCCTATAAAAATAGATAAAATGATATAGAATTATAAAGTAAAGAATATTTCAAAGTGAAATTTCTTTTATTGTGATGAAAAAATAATTTTTGAAATCAGCAGAAAAAGCCATGTTTATAAGGACGCAAACAAGAAATTTATGAGCTGTTTTATTGTAATAAGGAAAATTACAATAATTATTTTTAAGAAATTGCAGAATCTGATAATACTGATTTCAATTTCTAATAACGAATTGGAAGCAGAAATTGAGGAATTTGATATGTTATCAAAATCAGGTTTAAGGCTGCCTGATTGAACTTCATCACTTATTTCTTTCTGCTCAAATGTTGAAACCAAGATTATTTTCAGTTCTTCCAATGGACAACGCCGAAGGAGAGCGTTCATTTTCCGTACCGAAAATTGTTCAAAATATTCACGAAGTACAATATACACAAAGAGCAAAAAATTGAATGCCCTGGCAATTTTGTATATAACAAAAGGAAATACAATGCAGCAAAATTAAATTATGAATTAATTTACGACTTTAGCGAGTCGAAAATTCGAAAGTTAATGCAATTATCTTTCGCAAAAAAATATAAAATTTTAATTGAAGTACTTTGACTTAGAAAATGGAAAATATTTTTTAAAAATTATTTTCGCAATTTTACGCGATTATGGATTCTAAATTGCAACTTGTATATATATATTTATATAACTTTGTGCCTAAGGTCCGAAAATGTTTAAATGCGGCCCTGGTCCTAAATGATAACAGGACTGAATTTAAAAGCCTTTTAAAAGTGTTGCATTATTAACTAAACGCGATCTTGACCGGCATAGTTAGTTGACCTCTAACTGCAGCCTGTATGTTCCGTTAATCCTTTTACTATACAACACGATTTTTTTCCACACATAACTTGAAGCTCGTTGCTCTCTCAAGTCACATAATGCGAAGACCGGTCCTCCGTCGATGCATCTGTTTAAGACGTCATCAGCCCGCAGCTAGCCTTCCACTTTTCACATCGCGGAACCGGTTTCGTCGATGCGTCCCCTCCCAAAACAATGTCCCTTTCCTCTTCGTCAGCTGTTTCTCTCACTTTCTCTTCCGCGCGCTCAGCTCTCTGCCTTTTCTTTTTCGCTGCTGATTAGAGCTCCTAATGTTGCGAGAGACAGTTATTTACGGCTCGCAGCCAACCACGCAATTGGCCGTCAGCTTGTTGATGGCCTCCGTTGGCGGCCGTGAAATCAGCTTCGTTTTCGAGAGGCCTACCTTTCGGCCGCGTGTGGCACGTTGACCTCGCAGTGCCCTGCGGTGGCTCCGGTCGCGGTGACTACGTGCCACAAGAAAGTCCACTCTTTTATGAGGTACTGGTTAAGGTCATCTGATGAGAGTTTTTTCCCTCTAATTAAGCGCGTTTTTCCTCCACCCAAAATGAGTAATGCCAAGAAGTCAAAATATCTCTAGAAACAAGTACTGTGCGATTACAGATGGAGAGAAAAAAACTTCCGCACTTTAGTACTGGGAAATAGGATGGTAAAGAAGTTGAAACTGCCCACGGGTGTTAAAGGGATCGTGTGCTTAAAGATAAAAGTAATTACTGCAAATTACAAATATCTGAAATGAAAAAGAATCCATCTGCCTCATAGCAGATTTTCTTACGTGTCCTCTCATGGTATGGCGTCTGGATCGAATTGATTTTTGAGGACTTCTATTCACGCGCCGATTGGAAATGGGCTCTGCGCACTGTAACATCCCATGACCTCTTACGAATAATACTATTCTTCTTTGGAATTTATATTTTACACATTATTTGTTGCGTTGGATGTTAAAAATATTACTGAAGTATGGCATCAGCATTGTTTGTAAGAGATTAGTTAAACCACGAAACTGAAATACACAACATCATGCGAATCTCACGTTAGTGCTCGACTACTGAAGATAGCACAATGCCATCTGTATTCAATAGGAAATTGTCGACGAGGTTCGCAGAATTTCCATTGAATTGGAGAAAAATATTTTAAGCAGTAAGTGGAAACTATCAACAGAACAAGTATTGAAATCAAAAGCTAAAATCGAGTTTTTTTTATTGCAATCCGGGTCCCCCTGATGTAGACTGGAAAAAGAATTACAATCCGACTCTGCTTCTACCCCTGACTCTGAGCAAACAGACAACACATTTACAAATGAGATGATTTTGTGATTTTCTCTGTGAGGTATAAGGAAATCTATTCTACACAAAACTATGTATAATCTGAATAGAAATTTAGTGCTAAATTGAAATATTTTTACTGATTCCTATTATAACGATTCTATAAATAATGAGTTACATGCATAAATAAAATCCTGAACAAATCCAACTGTAGCTTCTACTGCAGCTTCTAACTAATCTACTCAATCTGCTTTTCTCGCTTTCAGGTCACGATTGCGGCCAAAGCCGAATCTCTTAAGCATGTGTGTGGTCCTCTCTCCCTTTGAGAATGCTCTAATAAGGCAATGGAGGCAAAAATTATCATTGTGCATAAATTTTGGCTCCATTTTTGTGTTTTTTATATAAAATGCTCCATCTTTTGTTATAAGAATTCAATGAAAGAAAAAATAGCAATAATACTCTGCCTATTTTCCAAAAATATTTTAAAGACCTCTAAAACGGAAAGTTAAATGTTATGCTGCAACGGAAATCCAGTCTCTTGATCCCACTTTTATTTTTTCAGGCTTGATTGCGTCACTTCCCCCTTTATTTCTTTCTAATATTTATTATTGTTATTGTATTGTTGTTATTTTATTTATTATATTATTAAATTTTTATATTATTAAATTCTCATAACAAAAGATAGAACAGTTTATATAAAAAAACATAAAAAAAGGAGCAAAATATTATGCACAATAATAATTTTTGCCACCATTACCTTATTAGAGCATTCTCAAAGGGAGATAAAGTACGTTGTACAACCCCCCCCCCCCCCCCACCACCACCACCACCACACAAATACACACTAAGAGCCTTGGCTGCAACCGTGACCTGAAAGCGAGAAAAGCAGTTTGAGTAGGATTAGTTTTAGATACGAGCCTGATTGTGGCTATACTATATTAACAGGCAGTGAGCTCCAGCTACAGAAAAAGATTGTTTCAACTTTAGACTATTCTTTAAACTATCCGTATCATGGCCGAGTGGTTAGCGCGCTTGGCTACTGTTCTACGGGACCTGGGTTCGAACCCCGGGTAAGGCATGGATGTTCGTGTTGTTTTCTGCTAAGGTCCTGCCATCCTCTCAGATCTTCTACTTTGGCATATAAACTGATAGGCTCCTGTCAGACCTCTGTGACAAGCAGCTGCTTGAGGGGGTATATATTATTTTATTTTTATAATGTAAATGTGCCATACACGTATATCCTAAGCAATAGCGCTATTATTAGGGTGTGGAAGTTGCGATCGCAACGGTCCACGGCTTTCCCCCCTCTTTATCAGTTTCCACGCCATTTCTGGAGATTTCTTACTTTACGAAGTTTTCCTTATGTCTAACTCATAAATTCTGTCGTCAAAAAATTCACTTGTCAGTATTGCTGCAGTTGTAGTAGAATATTTACTAGAACAAAAATAATCTTTATTCATGTTAGTTATACAAAAGTTTAAGCAAATGACCCGCAGAACATTATCTACAGTACAGAAGAATGATAACGTTACATGAAAATGCATAAATATAGTTTAAAACAATGTCATCGAATTATGTGAAATTTCAGTGAACGCTGCATTGTGGTGGTTCAAATTTTTATATTGATTTTCGTGCCTAGAAGAAAATTTTCAGTCTTATTTTTGATTTCTTTAAATTTGTTTAATAAAATAACTTCCCTTGGTAATTGATTGAACATGTAAGGTTGTGCGATGACGTAACGTGCAAATATTTAAATCTAACTGCCTGTCTACTACTATGAAGCATCTCGCAGTAACTATGACATCTTATGAGGCACGCAATGGTGATAAAAATAAAAGTCACGCAATTAAATATTGTGTGTTTGAACACTTACATTCCCTTACTCAGTTTACTGTATCAATTACAGTAAAATTTTGATGCGTTAAACTACAGGCTCCTGTCAGACCTCTGTGGCAAGCAGCTGCTTGAGGAGGTGCTTATTTTTATTTTTTGAAATAAAAACTCCCAAACAATAATAAACTTTGGTACCATGCACTCGCATTGATTTGTACAGATCACATCGAAATTTGCTATTTACAAATACAATGTCTTATATTGTTTGCATTACATGAAAATTACTTGCAAATCAAGATCTCGTGATATTGGGTATTTGTATAAAGTATTTTCATTCAGCAATAAATTTCTATTTAGAAAGAATAGACATCTCTGTTTTAGAACTCATATTTTATACACTGCTGGCCATTAAAAGTGCAACACCAGGAAGAATTCATCAGATTGTCCCGAAGTATGCAAGATAGGTAACCCATGGAAGAACATGTAAATGATTCAGAGCACAGCACAAACGTACATCATGTGTGACAGTAACGCCCCCTGGAGTGGTATAAGAGGAGATTACACAGAGCCGTTGTAAAGTAATGGAATTGTGTTTGCTCGCAGTTCTTGTGCACTAAAGGATCAAGTATGCCCCCTCCGAAGAACATGGCATCCATACGACCAGGTTTCGACTTTGATCGAGAGAGAATTGTGGGATTACCGGAAGGCGGATTATCGTACCGAAACATCGGTGCTCGTGTTGGACGGAATGCTGCCAAAATGATGAGAATATGGCGTCAGTGGGCAGAGGATGAACCAACTGACCGACGCTAGGGATCTCAATGGCCCTGTCACACAAACGAACGAGAGGACAGACATCTCGTGCGTATGACTTTGAATGATCGTACGGCCATAGCAAACACCTTAGCTCAACAGTTAGGGTGTGTTGCACATCACCAGTGTCCGCACGTACGGTTCGATGTCGTCCGCAGCATCGGGCATCTTTGCTAATCAGCCATTGCTTCGGTTACCATTGACTCTACAACACAGGCTTATGCAACTGCAATGGTGCCAACAACGTCGCACATCGATGTGCGAATGGCATCACATTGCCTTTTCAGATGAATCCCACTTCAGTATTCAGCACCACGATGGACGAATCCGTGTATTTAGATGGCTCAAAAACAGGATGGATAAACACCTCATCTGTGTTTATCCATCTATTTATCTTCAACTTTTGACACTTGTTAAAAAAATGATTCAATAGATAAAACACAACTTTTATAACAATTTTTTCACTAGCATAAATTAAATATCTGAAGTTAGTATGACGATTTTTTAAGATTTCATAAATTTGGAGGTAACGCGACAATGTCAATTTTCAACAATCTTCGATCAATATTTAAAGGGTCATTGAAGCGGGATCATTTAACAGCAGACGGCACTTTCACATTGCCTCCAAATTCATGAAATCTTAAAAAAATCGTCATACAAACTTCAGATATTTATATTATGTTAGTGAACATATTGTTACAAGAGTTGTGTTTTTTCTATTCAAGTATTTTTTCACAAGTGTCAAAAGTTGAAGATAAATGCTTCAGCTTTCATTAATTCTTTAAATATTAAACAAATATTGCGGAAAAAATATTTATAGAGATTTGAGTGGCATCTACAATTTATCGCCAATAACTGTTTTTGCATAAAAGGGTATTTTCCATGTTAGGAAGCTTTGAAAGTGGCTCTCCATTCACATAACATCGAATTATCCGGACACTTTTTTAAACATAATGTACGTCTGCAAGGAACCAATATGCACTTTTGGACCATCTAAATACAACGTGTATTTTTTTGAGCTAATGGAGTTGGTTTCAATTTTTAAGAATTCGGTGTCTTAAGCTCATTAATGTGAATTAATTAGGAAGAAGTTTAGGGACCACAAATCGCCCTTTGTCGTGTGTACTGTAGATCATTGTTGTTCTATATCAAACCCTCCCCCCTCCCTTCTTTTCTGTGCTCTTCCATCAGTTACACCTTTGTTAGAAATATCCTCGACGCTCATAAAGTCATCCTATCGTCCGAAATGAATGAAAAAATTAGAATGTACAACTGGTGTGAAAATTGTTTACCTATGCTTAATCAAGTCAGTTCTGTTTGTCTTATCTGGAGTTATGGCGGGAATTATTAATCTATTCCTTCTGGCAGAAATTGATGACATGTTTCGCGCCTTGCTCATACACATTTTGAATCTAGTTATAATAATGTGCAATTTGATGCGCCAGTCTTCCTGAATTTATTCAGGAAGACAAGCGCATCAAATTCATGCATCGCATTCAATAACAATAACGTTGCTTTCCCGTCATGGCCTTTCCAGTGACCTGGTTCCAACGCTTACTCCCTTTAGAGAACTTTCTTCACCAGGTGGTTGGTTATTGTCCCGGTAACACACTTCCACAGATACTTAAGACAGATGGATGGTTTTTCTCAGCGGAAGTTTGGTCCAGAGAAAGCGAATTAAATTTCGCACTTCAATGCAAACTTTACATGAGCATCAACATTCTGTCGTGCACATCCTGTAGATACTACCACGAGCTCCTTGCATTGGAGTATCTTGTGGAACATATGTGATGCAGTTGATGATAGCAGCAAAGCTCTTTGGTTAGTTATGGACCTTGTAGAGTTTTATCGATTAGTCAGAATTCTCAGGTTCTTAGTAAGCCTTCTGTTGTTTTTCACGAGATATTTTTAAATGAGTAAATTCTTAAGATAATACGGAAACAAAGCAGTACTAATTGTGATAAGTTAACTATTTGCAAAGCTGTTCTATAAATACTTAGAGTGGTTTTATCAGACAAGTTTCGTATAAGATGGTTGTGCTATGTCCCCATCCATGGCACCATCGTTTCGTTAAGCTGGTGAAGTAAAACGCTGGTAAAGTCGCATCCGTAAATAGCGCAAACAAGTTAAGCTTCTTAAAGAGCAATTTGAATATTATTCTAGGGCTTTGTTTGTCTTGCAAGAGGAAGTACAAAATCAAAGGAAATACAAATCTCATTCCTAGTATATAATTAAAAAAATAGTTCTTTGGCAGCAGCCACGGTGGTATGCAACCTGTGAGGAAATAAAGAAAGCAAGAAGAGATATGTAAACGTAAAACTTTTCAGTAATTCGTTTTTTGATCTGGAAAAAAAGAAAGAAGGGAGGCGGGGGCGCTAGGGAAAAGAGAGGAAGACTATTTTTTAAATGTAAATGATAGAACATGCATCGTCACTCATCGTGTTTAATTAGGTAAGTTTTATAATCTTTTAGCTAGGGGCAGTATGGTACGTTACTATATGCTGTCAACTCCCAAAATAATTAAACTGAAAAATTTGCTCAAGAGATTAACCATTCAATGGCATTGAAGCATCCTCCATTCGGCCAGTTTTCATCATTTTTGTTCCTTATGTATTTATAAACAATCTTTCTTGTTAGTAGCCTTATCACAGCTCTACAAAGAAGAAAGTTCATCTTGAAAACATCATTTGCTAACAGGACTAAATTTTCACCATCAGCTAAATTAGGTCATTTGAGTATTTTTTTACCATGTAAGTTTCCAATATATTGATTGAAACACTTTCTCATCGTATAATAAATCACAAAAGGGAAAAGTTGACAAAACGCAACCTTATTTGACTCCATTTGTAATGCTGAACCAATCATTAAAAGCTTGCCAACTTAACAAACAGTGTTATTGTATGAAACTATCATTATTTTAACTAATTTTCAGGTATTCCTTATCTAAATCCACACAATTTATGTCAATCAATGGAATCAAAAGTCTACTTAAAATCTTCAAAGTTTACTAACGATAGGTTTTTTTAACTCGAAACATTTCTCTAGCATATAAATAAAATAAATACCCCCTCAAGCAGCCGCTTGCCACAGAGGTCTGACAGGAGCCTGTCAGTTTATATGCCATAGTAGAAGGTCTGTGAGGATGGCAGGACCTCAGCAGAAAAACGACACATACAACTATAACTTACCCGGGGCTCGAACCCAGGTCCCTCAGATCAGTAGCCATGCGCGCTAACCACTCGGCCACGCATATGCCTGAGAGGAAAAAAATATTTGATCTGTGCAGTCTCTAACACTTTTGAGCATACACTGGTTATCTCAAAGTTTCACATCAATGAAATGATTAATTTGATTAAGTAGACCTTTAGCAGGAACAGAGTTCTAACACCTCTGCAATTAACATAACTTCGATCACCTTTCCTGAAAACAGGAAAACTTGTATCAATAATAAAATCCTTAACAGCAACAGTTTGTCATTCAAACTAACAATATCAATAAGAGCTATATCTCCACCCGAATAAGAGGGAGTAAAGATAATAATGCATTTAAAATCTGTAGACTACAAATAAAAAGCTTAGGCGGAGGGGGGGGGGGAGGCGGGATTTAATCAGTAGCACACCAGGCTCATAACCTTTTCCTTTTTATTCATCTAGCTAGTAATTTGATTTTATGCTCCTATTGCATTTGAAGTTTTCTCCGCTAATCCCCACTTAGCCCTCCATGAGAATGAAGATCTAACGATTTGGAGAAGCCAGCGTTAACGATTTAACGTTAGGCTGTGGTTCCGTCCATGACAGATATGTGCTGTGCATGGTAAAGAAAAGACTGAATAACCTTTGAAGGGGAAACTTCCATCTGCTTTATGACAGCTGGCCCCTTCGCCACCCATCTCTCACGTTCTAGGGTCCTCGTGAGTTGACCATTTAGTCCATTGTAAGCAAACGAGTGCTCAAAGGAACAACAATTGGACAATACTCGAACCCAGATATCATAATCAGTGTCAATTTTCGTCCTGAAGTCAACCAGCATAAGAGGAATAGTTTCTTTTCTTGCCAAATTCAAAACATCATGAAGTGTTCTATAAACCTCTCCTTAGGGCCCTAACTAGAATCCTTAGTGGGGACATCACAACGGATAATATTCAAGCTGGTAATTAATACCCCCTCAAGCAGCTGCTTGCCACAGAAGTCTGACAGGAGCCTGTCAGTTTATATGCCATAATAGGAGACCTGAGAGGATGGTAGGACCTCAGCAGAAAAACGACACACACATCCATGCCTAATCCGGGGTTCGAACCCAGGTCCCTTAGATCAGTAGCCAAGCGTGCTAACCACTCGGGCCGGGACACCTCAAGCTGGTAATACCTATTTTCAACTTAGCTGTTCAATTTCTCAATAATACAATCGTATCTTTAAAATGTTTTTGACATCACTGATAAGCAATAATCTTGCATCGTACCTCTGTTTGCCATCACATCGACCTGTAAATGAAAAATTTTATTGTTTTATTTGATCACCTTTCTGGTTTCTTGCTCCTTTCTGGTTCTTGCTTCGGAGTTCAAACTCCGAATGTCAAGGTCGATGTTTTTAAACTCTTAAAGGACCACGGAACGGTTAACATTGTTAATTTCTTCAAGCGGATAGCCTAATGGTATGAACTGCTTTACGTAGAACACCTGATGAAAATTTCCTCTTAACAGATTGGTATATACGGTCTGTAAGTATCGGAACTATAAAAAAATGTAGGCGGGTTGGGAATGACTCGATTGGGTCAGAACGCAAAGGAACACCTTCCCAGTGTGAATCCCCCCCCCCCCTCTATTTTAGTAGTTGTTGCATTTTTGTTAAGAAATATTTATACTCTGTGTAGATCCTGTCCTAGTTCATAACGCTGCTTGATAAAAGCACATAACGCTGCTTGATAAAAGAATAAAGCACAATAGCATTTCTCAATTTTGAAAAAATAAGGATAATATGCGTGCATATACTTTGAATCATCATCATCATCATCCTCAAGCAGCCATGGGCTACGGAGGTCCAACCAGACCGTGCAATTTAGTTCTCCAAGCAAGTCTATCCTGAGCTACATCTACTGCACCTGGCCACTGCACACAAATTCTAACAAGGTCCTGTTTGACATTGTCTGCCCACCGCATCCAAGGTCTCCCCTTCTTTCTGAGGCCTTCAGGCACACTGTTCATAACTCTATTCGCCAATCTATAATTATTCATACAGGCAACATGGCCAAACCAACGGAGTCTCACTCTGCAAAATATGCTCCTTAAAGGAGGTTGCAAACTCCTTTGCCTAACCTCATCATTAGTTACAAAGTTGAACAACCTAATGCCCAAGATACTGCGTAAGCATCTGGATTCAAAAGCATCTAGTTTCCTGTTATCTTGTTTACAGTGTGTCCAAGTTTCACTACCATAACTAACCCTAGAGAGAACCAAACTATTATACAGTCTACTTTTAGTCTTTAGGTGTATACGCCTATTTCTCCACACTCTCCATAGACTCTTAAAAGTCCCGGCAGCAATCCCTATTCGTCTGTTAATCTCATGCCGCACATCACCATTATCTGTTACATAGCTCCCAAGATAATTAAACTGTAACACCTGCTCAAGACTGCAACCATTCAGATTAACTGAATCACAGCCTGCCTGACCAATTTTCATCACTTTAGTTTTCTCTCTGTTTATAACCAAACTTACTCTACTACCAGTCTCATCAACAGCTCGAATGAAAGAGTTCATCTCATCAACATCATTTGCCAAAAGGACTAAATCATCAGCATAATCTAAATCAGAAATTTTCGTATCTCCAGTCCATTTAAGGCCAGAATCTTTCCCTTGAAATGAATTTCGCATAACATAATCAATAACCAAGCTAAAGAGAAAAGGAGACAAAATGCACCCTTGTCGAACACCAGAAGTAATGCTAAACCAATTGCTACAAGCCTTACCAACTCTCACACACGACTCAGTGTTACTATAGAGAGCTTTCATTATGTTAACTAACTTGTCTGGTATACCATATGATCTCACAATCAACCACAAATTATGACGATCAACAGAGTCGAAAGCCTTTTTCAAATCAACAAAACTAGCAACCAAAGGTTTCTGAAACTCTAAACATTTCTCAAGAATCTGCCTAAGTGAAAATATCTGATCCACACATCCCCTACCACTTCTGAATCCACATTGCTCATCACGCAATTGACTGTCAACCAGATTCTTAATTCTATTAAGCACAATCATGGAAAGAACTTTACCTGGAACAGAGAGTAGGCTGACACCTTATAGTTATCACAAGAACTGCGATCACCTATTTTGAAAATAGGGATAACAATAGCTCTGGTAAAATCCTTAGGTACATGCCTTTATCATAAAAGATATTCAGAATTTCAGTCATCCAAGTGGTAACCGAAACATTCCCAGCTCTAAGCATTTCGGTAGAAATTTCATCTACCCCTGGGGATTTATGTAGTTTAAGTTTAGAAACAGCCAAAATAACTTCAGATTGTGTTATAAGGCCAACATTAAAGCAACCAATGCATATATCATCATTGCAAACAATGGGAGTAGAACACACTACATTGTTTAGAACATCACTGAAATGCTCAGCCCACCTAGCCATGACAGAATCCTCACCTTCTATAACCTTACCTTTTTTATCCTTCAATCCTTGTATACCTGTCCGTTTTCAACCACACAAAACATTAACTATCTGGTACAGCTCTCTGCTGTTGTGCTGTCTAACTGCTTCCTCGGATTTGTCAGCCAAACCATCAAGCCAAAGATTCTTATCAGCAACTAACTGATCTTTTACACGTTTATTAAGTTCTCTGTAATGCTTTCTATTAGAACTAGTAGGGTATTGATTAAGGACATTCCTGCAGTTCTTTCTTTCCGAAATAAGCTCAAGTGCCTTATCACTCAGATAATTCTGTCTCTTCAGCTCCTTTTTTCCTAAAAGAGTACTGTTATTGTCCAAAAAAGCCTGTTTAAAATGATACCATTTTTCCTCAATTTCAGTAGTAAGCATACCATGACTGTCATCATGGTCCTACCATGGTAAGCTTTGGCTATAACTGGATCTTTCAGAGCTTCAGTATTGAAAGTAAAGTTTTTAACCTTAGCACAACACTTTTTAAGTTTAAGTTGCAAGACACTTTTAATAAGGTAATGGTCAGATCCAATTTCAGCTCCCCTATACGTCCTGGTATTTCTAACAGAACTAGCCCATTTGCTGTTAATTAATATGTAATCAGTCATATTCTTATGCAGCCAGTCAGGTGAAACCCATGTATACTTATGTATGTCGCGGTGTTTGCAATAAGTGTTAGTTATTCTGAATCCATTGAGTTTACTTACCTGTAGGAGACGTTGCCCATTGCCATTGCAGCTACCAATACCAAAAATGCCTATCACCCCTCCCCAAAGATCAGTGTCAGTACCAACTTTGGCATTAAAGTCACCTAGAACAAGGCTAATATCTCCTTTCTTGACAGAATTCAAAATATCCTGAAGTTGTCCGTAAAACCTATACTTCTCATCCTCATCGGCATCCTCAGTGGGGGCATAACAGAAGATAACATTCAAGTCTCTAACGCTTGTCTGAAATTTTGCTGTTAGAAACCTTTCATTAATGCACTCATATCCTAGAAGAGTATCACTAGCGTGTCTGCTGAGAAGCAGACCCACGCCTTGGTGATGCTTATTGTCGTCCCTCCCTGAAAAGAGAAATTTAAGATTATTTTTAGGAATCTGACCTTTATCTCTCCATCTGGTCTCTTGCAAGCCGAGAATATCTAAATTATAATGGTGGAATTCTTGTGTGAGGACATCAAGAGAAAAAGCTCTGTGCATAGTCCTCACATTCCAACTACCTATGGAGAGAAAATGGTTAGTGGGATATTTAAAGAAACTATGTTTATTGAGAGAGGGAATGCTGACAATATCAAACAGCCCCCTAATCGCAGACATGGGGCAAAGACCCGTTCCCCCATTACTAAAGGCTGAAGCCATCTATACTGGAAGACTTCCTCCAATGTAGAATTTGACTATGCCAATAGAAGCAAAGAGTTCAGGTGCCTGTGATGACCTCTGCTCAGGATTATCCACCAGCTGATAAACATATCATGTGAATCTATTCACTTGGGGCTGTCAACCCACAAACAAACAGAAAACTCTGCGGAAGATTTTCCCTCCACAGAAGCTCACCAGTGCAGCAAAATCAGGATCCATAATCAAGCTCAGAACCATATATCTGTCCAGTCCAGTGGGTTTATATGGTCAGCACCAGGACCCTGTGTGTTTGACCACTCCACAGCAGGGTAGAAAAAAAAGAAAAGTAGCCATAGTTGTCCAGATCAGTAGGCCACACTAATCTGGCAGCCCTCCCCTTCCGTTCACTTCCACAAGAGAGTATCTCTTTTGAAAGGTACTAACGGTCTGCACCACGAGAAGGCGGGGTCGGACATTAGGTGCTAGGCCTGGCCGGTTCTATGCATCATCGCAGGGGATTGGTGCATAGCTCTCCTTCCAGTGACTACCTAGCTACCATTTAACAATGTGTATATAAACATATACTGTCATTGAACAAATGTTCGAAACAAAATTTTATCGATTCAAAATAAATTCTGTACAAAGTTTCACAGTACAACTCGTAATATAAGAGGCACAAGTATAAGACACATTTGATTTTCTTAGTAAATTAATGACTAATATCTTCCCCTTTGTTACCAGTCATATGGAATATGCGTTTGGCATTGAATTAAGGAAACTATGAAGACACTCACAGGTGATTCTCTCCTGTGGGTACAATATTGCAGATTTTAAAATTTCAAAGTTTTGGAACTGCCGTTTATGTTTATCACATAATTGACAAGAAGACCCCTGATATTTTCCATTGGGTTATAAGACTTACCGATCTTCGAAAACTAGATTCCTTAATTTTCAGTGCAGTTCTTAATATTTTATCATTCATTTTCCTCATTGTGACCAAAAAAATAGTTTTCATTTATATCTTAAAAACATCGAAAGTTTACAAATGGACAGAAAACGCTCATTCGTTGTTTGCAAACGAGCTAAAAATGAGTGATTTCAAATTTCAAATTACATTTTGCACCACAAATACAATTCAGATAAAATTATATCAGGATGAAAAGTTTTCTTTCTTGTAAATTAAGATTTTGGAATTCAGGTGTTCCTTTTCTTAGTTGAAACCTTATTAAAACCCACATATTCCATGCAGTCATGTAAATAAATTTTTGCTAGAATTATTGCAAAAATTAGATTGGTTTCAAGCAGGCTAGGTAAGGTTAAGAGAGTGTATTGACTAACACATATATAAAAATGGATGATATAAATGAGTAATAATGTATTTATATGGTGGAGTGGCTAGAGTGCTTGCCCCCGATCAAAGGGATATGGGTTCGAGTCCTAGATAACGCATGGATGTTTCGTTTCCGTGTTATCTTTCTGCTGATCTCGCCTTAGTTTTAGGTTTTCTCTGTGGTGTATTATGAGACGGGGTCGGGAGTGTGCCAGACTCTTAATCTGAAGTTCGAATCCCACCTGTGGAAGCGTTAAGATTTATCTCCACTAAACTCTCACCTTGCCCTCGGTCAGGAAAACAACATATATTGGCTTGGAAAGGCAGCCGTCCGTCCGATGGTGCATAAAGCCGTGGCCCCGTGTGCAGGAGAGCCATGTCCTGTGAACGTTAAAGAGCACGCTGGATTACGTTGATGGAGGTCTTCCATCTGTTTCTTAACTGTACAGTGGGTTCTCTTCACCGGGCTTCTCTGAGCTCTCGGGGTTCTTGTGACCTGGCCATTTAGCCCATTGTTTCCAGAAAAGTGCCGTTCAGAGGTGAAACAATCCACCCCTAAGGCACACTGATACTCTCCTACGACCCTTTTGTGACTAGCATACTTATCTGCTAGTCAAAGAACGAAGATAGCTTACTGAATTCTCCATATAATATGACTATTTCCTCTAACCCTCGACGAGAAAGGGAATACCGCTGCGCTTGGAAAGACCGAAGTAAGTAGGAAGGGAAATTAATCCTAATCCCATTCTGGAGCCATATCCCGTGTATGTAAGGAACACGCTGAATGGCCTTGACGGGAAGTTTCGATCTATCACTTAACAGCTGTCCACTGATTCCCCTTTTAAGCAGCCTTGTCTTTGGGCTCATTGTGATCTGATCTTTTGCCTATTGTGCGAAAAACAGCGCTACTCAGGTATAAAACATCTCAACTGAACTGCCTAAGACTAAGGAAAAATGCCATTCTTCTGTTGTTTTCTGATTGCAGGGGAAGATGAGAAAGATAAAAAATTCAATCCATCAAAAGTGCATTTCCTTCTTTCTAATAAAGCTACTGATAACCTTTCCTTTATTAAAAAGGCGAACGAGAAATAAAGTTAGCTCACTTTCGGGCTCCGTGTGCGATTCGCTTTAATTTGAAATATCATACAGCAATGCAATAAATAAAAGATGCATATCATCATGGGACAATTTTCTCTACTTTGTACAATAATTATTTAATTATTATATTTTGAGCTTTTTTTTCTCTCTCATTAATCGTCGATTCGTTCATGAAGATGAACTCCTTTTGCCTCCATTAGCAGATGAAATGCAGGGTTATTGGCCTGATTCTGATGAAAAGAGTGCCTAACTAATTGCACGGGGGCGAGAGACGACCGCGCGTAATTCCCACAATCTAATGCTGCTGCTGACAGAAGGGATGATGATCATGATGATTGGAGACATCTCGCACGTGACGATGAACCACTTCGGAGGCAGATAGCCTCGAGCAAATGGTAGTTCATTGGTATGAGCCAAACACACTCTGATCTTAAATGAAGTATTTCTTTTTTTTAAATTCGAAGAAAGCATGAAACTGTTCACTGCTGGAAGGAAAAAAATGTGTTCTGTGTCTTTTTTCCTTTCATTATTTACAATTACTACTTATGACCAAGAAAGTGCATTTGAACAGAAAGTATAGTTCGAAACAAAGTTATGTTGCTGAAAAACAGATTGATATTTCCCAAATATTTTAGAAACTATGTATCTTTAGACATGAAAACCTCCGAATTCTTAATAAAGATGTGTGGGTGGGGAAGAAACCCATCTCAATTATAAGCCAGTTTTGAAGAAAGGTAGTTTATTTCACTCTTAAAGTATTTTAAACTAATATTCAGGGTATTTCATAATCGAGTTACTATTGGTTCTAAAAGCACTCGACTTGTAGAAGTATTAGTGATAACTAGAAGAATACATATTGACTCTGGCGAATAAGGAATGTTCGTTTTCAAAGAGAATGAAGTTTGTCCGACTTTTTCATTCTTTAACGGTAAACATTCTAACTAATAGACGATTCAGAAAATGCAAAATATAACAGTAATTCAACTCGAAAAAGAATATTTTCATTTATCTCTTAAAACATAAAACGCAGTGTTTTCCCACCCCGCTGAGAGTATGGGGACAATGCAGGCTATAAGACAATTTTTTGCTTTTTTGTACCATTGCCAAAACAAGTATCATGTTCCATGTATAAATTATCACTCATTCGACCATTTGAAGGGAATGTCAATCAGATGTACATAGCTTTTTGGTATAGAAAATAATATTCTCTTTCAGCAAAATTCGTCGGAGATTTTGTTTCTTATCATCCCTGATTTTATGCTCAAAAATGCAATGCTTTAGAACAAGAAAAAGTCTTAGAGAAAACATTTGGTTTATGTAGCTTTTAAAGAAAACGTGTGTGTTCTGATGCAGTAAAACCTCCTAAATCCAGAATGAAAGAGTGGGAATAGGGACTGTCCAATTTCTAGATTATTTTAGATAAATGCAGCTCTGTTCTAGTTTCAAGAGTTAAACTCGTAAATCATCACTTTGTCATCCAAAACTGATTTTGGTTTCCTTTACAAATGTTTCCTATAAACGTGCTATAAAATAAACAATTTCTTTTCCAATTTTGTCATCCTGAGATTAACTTGCTACAGCAGTTAACGAATCTGATTACATAAGATTGGCTTTATGTAGCTAATTATATGAGAACAACGCGACGCAGGTTGAATTTCCTACGTTATCTCCGTCCTTTATGTTGGATAACCTCAGCTACCTTATTTAAATTTATTCAGAATATTTTCTTCAAACTTCTTAAAAATCATCTGTCGACCTGGTTGTTTGTTGATCACCGGTTGCCGAACACTGAGCTGAAATCTTTTAAATTTATTTTCTAATCCAGATCAATTCCGAATTTCGGATTTTGTATTAACTCACTTCATTTAGATTATAAGTACCCATTTATACGTAGAGGAGTTGACATTGCTAATATTTTAAGAAGAGTTATTTAGAAAATGTAATCTGAGATAACAAAACAAAATTTGTGTTAATGTCTTCCACTTCTCCTTCATACTCCATTTGTGAAAATTTTAATATAAGGATGCATATCATCATGGGACAATTTTCTCTACTTTGTACAATAATTATTTAATTATTATGTTTTGAGCTTTTTTTGAAGAATGCTTGTTGTGCATCATTTGAAGAATCTGCCAAAATCCAGATGAACTGCGAAGGACGATTTGCAAAAAAAAATCATAGTGGGAAATATTTTATGTCTAAAACTGAGGTAATTGCAATTTACGATGTCAAGCAATCCCCGATCCTCATGTTCGAATCCGGGAGACAGATTGTTGGGATGCTTTTTTTCACACTTGTCTATTACTGACTAGTCTCTGGCTGTGCTGTAAGTGATCGCTGAGGGAACAACCAGGAAGAAATGAGACGACTGTAGGAGCTGATACATAAAGTTTACCAGCCGTCATTCGACCTAAAACTTTTAATATAGAATAATTTTTAAGCTCTTATTTTGTATTAAAACAGTAGGAATTAATTTTATGCAGGGTTTTAAAAGGTGGCGTGTGTATTTAAAATCGAATTTTGTCCCCGTGCGTGTTCTCATAGAGGAATTGAAGCCATTCCACTTCATCGGTTCGCTCCTTACAGGTGAGGGAGATAATGAAGGAAAATTTATCTTCAATAAGATAAAGCAATGCTTTAACAAGACGGATCTCCTTCACACTATGCACTGTCATCAGTAAGGAAAGGTTTCAATCAAACGCCATAATGTATAAGTGGAAGGTCCGTCGTGTAGAAAAATTGCCTGGCCTCTTTGTGTTTTTCACTGAGTCCATGCAAAATCAGTAATTTATGTACTAAAAGCGAATTACTTGACAGATATAAACGAAAAAATGAGGAATACTTGTAACAAATCAGTAACGAAATATTTCCCTGTATATATTCTAAATTTCATCTGCATCTGCAAGCATTTGCCTCCCGTCTTTATCACCTTAATCGCTATAAGATGTTGATTAATAGCAATTGATAGAATTTTCGTCTAACCTCATTTTTATTATTTACATACTCAAACCATTTAATATTCAATACCCTACGTACAATGGAAAGCATTTTATTACTGTATCTTGCTTATAATCAGCATCCTATTGCATTGTTATCAGACTTAAGTGCATTGTTGCCAGCATTCAGAAGTTCAAATTGCTCAACAGAATTATAAATAGTAGGCCCTTGGGCCTCAGGAAAAGGGCAGATCTAGAATGAAGTGGGTGGATAATGTCGAACAACACATTTTTTTTTAAATTCGGCTGCAGTAACCAAATACAGTAACTATTAATCCGAAGAGAGGTGCACGGAAAAATAAATTATATTTCGACTGAAAAATAGAATAAAATCATGTAAAGCCACAATAAAATCTCATTTGGAGATTTCATTGTGGCTTTATGTGATTTTATGGCTGCTTGAGCATGCTTGAGCCTATGGCTGCTTGTGGATTATGTATATATGTATACAACGGCACTGACATATTCCTAAGCTATACACATACTGTAGCTTTGCTGTCAGTGACTAAAATGTTGGAATCGTACTCTGATAGCGATAGAGCTTTGTGTAAAATACTTTCTTCACATTCAAGTTGAAAGAAAACAAGCAGAGACTACCTTTTTCTTCTGACGGTTTCAATTGGATATGTTCTCTCAATTTTATCTAAGCCTCTTAGAGTACGTTTTTAGGTTGCTTAATCCACGATGTATCGAAAACATGTCGCTCAAAGGTAATGCAAATAATTCTCACCCAACTCACTGATCTGTGTTTACTCCTATTCAGCCAATAATTCAAATTTACATGGAGAAAACTTTCTAATTTTCCCCTATAGCCATAAAATGCACACAAAGACATAATCACTGAAAAGTATCCAGTTTCGCTAACCGTTTTATCACCTTACAGCTTGAAACATTGCCTTGTAATAATAGAGTGTAATAGTTCTTAGTTCCAGACCTGGCTGTTTATAAAATCCTCTTAAAACAAAATTTGTGTCTTGAAATCTGTGCGAGCGCTTCTTCCACCTCCAGACGTCCTTCGCTTTCGCACACTTTCGCTGCTCCACCAGCAGTTGTGGGTCATGAACCTTAGACGCTGGGCAAGTCGTGTTTTCACAAACAGTGGGAGGGAAGCTCACACACCTTTGTCCCACACTGAAATTAACCTATTCTATTTGTTTGGAGACATCAGGCGGAATATTTGCGAAGGAACCAGGGATGTGGTGGACGAAACTTCTTTACATTAACTCTATTTTCATCTCGTCGATCAAAGATGCACATCTGCATCATTTGCTTCTTATTTACATTTTAGTTTCTTTTAAAATTGAATTAATTTCCTTTGCTTCTTTACTATATCTTCATCTTTTCATTTTAAAGTGTATAAAATCCGGTTTTTCTCTTCAGATTTGGCGAATATTTTTTCATCTATAGATTAACATGATAGCTTTAAAAAGAATCAAAATAATGATTTGATGAACTTTACATGAACTTTTCCTTCACACAGGATATATATAGTATAGTCTATGTGAGAACCCGCTGCGGTCAACCAAAAACCAGTGTAGACCGGTGTCAAAATCTAGAAATCCCAAAGATTAGACTGTTAAAAGTTATTCAAAATAACTATTATAACCAATAAATTTAAAAGAAGAAATGCATCATTTAATTTCTTTCTGATTTCTCGTGAAAAAGCCATTGTTCAGTTTATTGGGTATCAATGAGCGTTCTGTGGATGTTGAAGTTCTAATTAAGCAAGAGCGGAACACGAGATTCTTTGTTGAAACGAAAGCTTTGAAAGCTAATTTTCATAACCTTATAGAAGCATGTCCAACGCCTATAATCAATTATGGCGACTTCAAATCTCATCACGAAATGACTGGCTGTAAAAATTCATCTCCTAAAAGCAAAATTATAGAAAGTATTCCAAAAGAAAAAAAATATTAATCTTCATCAACGTTGGATCGGAACATTTTACAGACGAAATATAACACAATCAGCTTTGGAACTTACATTGAAATCACCTGATTTAACCAATCTATTAAACTTAATCTTCATAATTCAATTTATTAAACTTAATCTGAAAGTTCTTCCGGGATTGCAAGGGAAGCGATCACAAAATCTTTATAATAGACTGCTTTGCACAATTCAATGACGAAATGGCTGAAAAGAATTAACTGGGGAATCTTTTCAAAAATAATACGACAGGACATACAACATAACATAAATTCTAATGATAGATCGATGAAAACCTTTAATATCCATATTCATAAAGCCATTAATGAATGTAGAAAAAAAATAATACTCGGCCAGCTATGGAATATATGTAAGAAAATTGATAACAATAAGACGCCGAAAGAAATACAACAAGAGCTTTAGCACTGACTGATATCATCCAATATAAAAAAAAAGTCGCAATCACTAATCACTAAACGAAAACGTAAAAAAGCTCGACAAAAAGCAATTGGAAAATATCTGCTCAAGTATAAAAATCTTTACTACCCTCACAAAGGCTTGAAAATCATAAATATATATATTGGTAAACCCACCGAACAATTTCATCCTTGTAAATCAATTTTAGTAAAGCAAAACAAAACAGAAGAGGAATTAGCTAACTGCTTTGCGGAAAAATTCCTAAAAATATAATAACCATTACCGAGGCAATAAAGCAATAAAAAAGATCAACACTAAAACGGAAACGTATGTATAGAAAGTTAAAGAAATCTGCTATGGAAATCGAAAAACTTTTCATCCTAAGAGAAATAAAACGTGCCACACAAGCTTCAAACGCCAAAGCGGCCGCAGAGCCAGACCAAACATCCAACCTGGCCTTAAAAAGCTTCTCTCCTACAGCAAACAACAACCTACTGAATATCATCAACTTTCACTGGGAAAACAACATCTTCACAGACTCATGGAACGAAAAATTATATTATTCCTCTCATCAAATCTAAAAAAAATAAAGAAGATATAAAATCCTACCGTTCTATCACACTTAGAAATACAACACAAAAAATCACAGAAAAAATAGATTAGAATGTTACCGACAAAAAAAAATATGTAACATATAATTGCCAGACTACATTCTAATCGACCAATATGCTCTAGACAGCAGAATCGACCTTTGCAATTAATATGCAAAGTAGCATCTTCCGTGATAGAGCCACAATAGCAGTTCTCTTAGATCTAGAAAAAGTCTTCGATTGCATCCCACATCAGTTATTAATGATCAAATTAAAAACAAATTGGTCTTCAAAGAATGTTATAAATTTCATAAAAATTTTAATTAGAAACAGAAGAACAAAAACTAAACAATACCGTGTCTCATAAGGTGGAGTTGGATATACCTCAAGGTTCCACAACTTCCCCCTGATATTTAATATATATATATCTTTACTAACTAAATCACTCCCCAGAAATGTTAATACCTCTTATTTTGCAGACAGTGTCGTAGTCTGGAGCACAAGCGCACACTAGCACATCGCAGAGGATAAAAGGCAAGCAGAGACAGACCATCTCTACAGAAATGATAATTACTATGGCTTCACAAAAAATATTACCTAGTATCATATTATAAATAAAGGATAAAAAACAAACAGAAACCCGAATACAAAAATATAGAACTTTTCCTAGACTCAAATTTTGATTGCAAAAAAAAAAAAATGTGGATGATCATGGCAATAAACTGTTAAGATGCGTAACAGGAGAAGAATGAGGCCCCCTCACACCGCTACTAATAATTTAGCATGCATTAATCAGATTTCCAATTAAATGCAGCAGATAGACAACATGAGGTAATACAAGACAAGGCACTGCGCATTTCGCATGGGCCTTCTGCCAGCCACTGCCGTCATCTCCCTTATGGGTTGAGGCTAATATCACGACTCTTTATTTAAGGAGGAATTATATAATCATGAGCAATTTCATCAGAATAGCTACAAATATAAAGACAGGCCTCTTTTCAAAACAATCAAAAATGGATAAAAGAAAATAAAAACCATTAACAAGGAAGATATCACTCTGAATTTAACGCCGCTCAGATCGACGTTAAATTCAGAGTGATATCCTCCTTGATCCTAGAATAAATAAGTCGAAAAATCTCTTCAATTTATTAAAAATTATTAACAATATACAAAACATATGAAGAAGTTATCAATGTCACAAATCAACAAGAAAACTATACCGATATTCCACTATTGTATTCACATTAATCAGAAAGCAATATGAACAAAAATATTATAAAAGAAGAAATTACCAAGATAAAAAAAATTAACATCTGATCATGTTTACAGACGGATCCCCCCCAAAAAAACAATCCTATGTCAAACGCAGCAAAAATATTCATAGAAGTTTATAATATTAAACAAGGATTCAAACTGTCTAACAGTAATGGAAAATGAAATTACAGCTATTGTACAAGCCCTTATAAAACTCAACCTATTAACAACCATCGAGAAAAAAGTAGCTTTTAGGAAAGAAATTTAAGGCGAATTTGAAGAATTCAGAAAAAGTGTAACATTTTTCTCAGCCAAACAAGATGAACACATGAAAATGATGAAATAGTTAATTACATAAGTAAATGATATTAAAGATCAGAATAAAAAATTCATCATTCTCAAACAGCCATGCGTTACGAAGGTCCAACCTGTGCAATTTAGTTCTCCAAGCATGTCTGTCCTGAGCTACATTTGCTGCATCTATCCACTGCACACCAATTCTAACTATGGTCGTGTTTGGCATTGTCTGCCCACCGCATCCTAGGTCTCCCCCTCTTTATGTGGCCTTTAAGCGCACTGTTCATAACCCTATTCTCTAATCTATAATTATCCATACGGACAACGTGGCCAAACCAACGGAGTCTCTCTCTCCACAATATGCTGCTCAAAGGAGGTTACCGACTCCTCTGCCTAACTTCTTCATTACTTTCAAAGTTTAACCACCTAATGCCCAAGATACTGCGTAAGCATCTGGAATCAAAAGCATCTAGTTTCCTGTTATCTTGTTCACATAGTGTCCAAGTTTCACTACCATAATTAACCTAGAAAGAACCAAACTATTATACAGTCAAATTTTAGTCTTTAAGTGTATACGCCTATTTCCTCACACTCTGTATAGAGGATACAGAGTGTATGCATATCTGTATACCTCAAACTCTGTATACACTACCGGCAGCAATCCCTATTCTTCTGTTAATCTCATGCCGCACATCATCAGTATCTGTTACCCACCCTATAAAACTCCCAAGATAATTAAATTGTCACACCTGTTCAAGACTGCAACCATTCAGATTAACTGATTCACAGCTTGTCTAACCAATTTTCATCACTATAGTTTTTTCTCGGTATATGTCCAAACCTACTCTACTACCAGTATCATCAATAGATCGAATGAAAGAGTTAATCTCATCAACAACATTTGCCATAAGGGCTAAATCATCAGTATAATCAACATCATTTGCCATAAGGGCTAAATCATCAGTATAATCAAAATCAGTAATTGCAGATCTCCAGACCATTTAAGGCTAAAAAATTTCCCTTGCAGTGAATTTCGCATAATATAATCAATAACCAAACTAAAGAGAAAAGGTGACAAAATACACCATTTTCGAACACCAGAAGCAATGCTACATAAATTCTGGAAGTCTTACCAGCTCTCACACACTACTCAGTGATATTACAGAGAGCTTTCATTATGTTAACTAACTTGTCTCATATGCCATACGATCTCACAATCAACCACAAATTATGACGATCAACAGAGTCGAAAACCTTTTTGAAATCAACGAAGCTAGCAATCAAAGGTTTTTGAAACTCTAAACATTTCTCAAGAACTTGCCTAAGTGGAAATATTTGATCCACACATCCCTTACCACTTCTGAATCCACATTGCTCATCACGCAATTGACTGTCAACCAGATTCTTAATTCTATTAAGCACAATCATGCAAAGAACTTTACCTGGAACAGAGAGTAGGCTGACACCCCTATAGTTACACAAGAACGGCGATCAACATTTTTAAAAATAAGGATAATAGATTCCTACCCATGAGAGAATTCTCAACTTCTATAACCTTATCTTGTTTATCCTTCACTCGTTGTATACCCGTTTCATTTTCTACCACATAAAACATTAACTATCTGGTACAGCTCTGTGCTGCTATGCTGTCTAACTGCTTCCTCGGCTTTGTCAGACAAGCCATGAAGCCAAAGATTCTTATCAGCAGCTAACTGATCTTTTACACGTTTTATTAAACTCTCTTTAATGCTTTCTATTAGGACTAGTAGGAGTTTTATTAAGGACATTCCTGCAGTTCTTTCTTTCTGAAATAAGCTCCAGTGCCTTATCACTCAAATAATTCTATCTCCTCTGCTCCTTTTTTCCTAAAAGAGTACTATTAGTTTCCAAAAAAGCCTGTTTAAAATGGTCCCATTCTTCCTTAACTTCAGTAGTAAGCAAACCATGCCTGTCATAATGACTAAGTAACCTATCATGGTAAGCTTTAGCTATAACTTGGTCTTTCAGAAATAAATAAATTCTTTCTGAAATAAGCTCCAGTGCCTTATCACTCAAATAATTCTATCTCCTCTGCTCCTTTTTTCCTAAAAGAGTACTATTAGTTTCCAAAAAAAGCCTGTTTAAAATGGTCCCATTCTTCCTTAACTTCAGTAGTAAACAAACCATGCCTGTCATAATGACTAAGTAACCTATCATGGTAAGCTTTAGCTATAACTTGGTCTTTCAGAGCTTCAGTATTAATGGTAATTTTTTTAACCCCAGCACAACACTTTTTAAGTTTAAGTTGCAACACACTTTTAACAAGGTAATGGTCAGATCCAATTTCAGCTCCCCTATATGACCTGGCATTCCTAACAGAACTAGCCCATTTGCTGTTAATATATAATCAATCATATTCTTATGCAGCCCATGAGGTGAAACCCATGTGTACTTACGACTGTCGCAGTATAAGTACACATGGGTTTCCCATCAGGTAAAACCCATGTGTACTTATACCGCGTTCAGTGTGAACCCATGTGTACTTATACCGCGTCATACAGGTGAAAACCATGTGTATTCTGGTTTCACCTGATGAAAACCAAGATACACATGGGTTTCACCTGTTTGTAATAAGTGTTAGTTATTCTGAAACCATTGAGTTTACTTACCTGTAGGAGACGTTGCCCATTGCCATTGCACTACCAATACCAAAAGGGCCTATCACCCCTCCCCAAAGGTCAGAGTCAGTACCAACTTTGGCATTAAAGTCACCTAGAAACAGCAGTCTTCATGGACTGTTCACGAGGTGCTGTAGTAAAGGTGCACCAAGAATGGACCGCTGACACACCAAGCACCTCCAGACATCATAACTGTGGAGTCCCAAAGGTCATCGACCCCAAAAGAGAACGTCGCCTCCGTCGACTGGTTAAGGGAAATTGATGTGCAACAGTGCAGCAATTGACCACTCAAATGAACACTGGGGCACCCAGGTAGGTGTCCCTGATAACAGTGGAGTGAACCTGTTACGCATGGGTCTCCAGAGTCGACGTTGTGTGAAGGCGTCCATGTGAAACAAGGTCCATCGACAACGACGCCTGCAGTTCGCACGGGACTACCATCATTGGACAGTGGAAGAGTGGAAAAAGGTTGCCTTCTCCGACGAATTGAGATTTCTACTCCACAGAAGTGACGGCGGTGGCGGATACAGTGTCAGACACATGAGAACCAACACCTGGACACGCTTGTCAGTCCAGTACAGGCCGGCAGTGGCAGTGCGCATGTCTGAGGGATGTTTTCCTGATATGGCCTGGGACCGCTGATACCACTGGATGGGTCCCTGAACGCCAACGTGTACCTGTCCATCTTCACTCTCCTCCCCCGATAGGGGACCACCTTGACGTGGTGGGGTGGCTGATATGTGCCTCTAAAAAGTTGGGTTTGGCTCGCTGGCCCTCCGGGGTTCACGAGGTCTTGTAACCTCTGGTGGAGGGGCCTGTTGAGGGTCTGCAGATTGGTTTGGGTGGGGCCAGTCCAGTGGGCTTATTGACTTGTCCCCTGAGAAGCTTCGGGTTGCAGTCCCGGTTGAGGGGCCGTACTTGAGGGTTCTGCTGATTGGGAGTGGTTATCCCGTCCAGTAGGCTCATCGATTCGGTCTCAGTGATATCGTGGGTCGAAAGACTGTTCAACGTGGGGGGGGGGGGGGGGTCGGCCCGCTCACAATGGAGAGGACGAAGTTGAAGTCTCGCAGCTGGGAGTGGGATCCCCGGTCGACGGGCTTATCGATCGAAAAGTCAGACTAAGAGTCTCCACCCCGGGTGCCGGGTCAATTTGGTTCTATATACCATATGTGTGGCTAACCGGGGAACAGATTAAATTTAGGTTTTGACCAATGAATGAACCTTCCTTCTGTAGGATTGTTCGCCATAGGTAGACGTGGATGAGCTGTGTCCTTGTGGCACTGTCTTGCCCGGCGTAGGTAGTGGTGTTTAGACATTCTCCCTATAGATGTAGTGCAGTCAATGTATTGCGGAGCATCTGGGACTTGCCATTAATTAATGTAAACGTCCATCCTCACTGACCACATGCATCCCTTTATGTTGGACATGGTGGTGATGGTGTCTACCAACAGGACTGGTAAAACTGGTGGTGATGGTGTCTACAAAAAGGACCCTGCCATGTCACTAAGGTGGTGCGTGACTGGTTCCAGGAACACGACAGTGATGTCTCCATCTCTCCCTTGGTCGGCGAAATCTCTCGACCTCAATCCCATAGAGCACTTGTGGGATCATTTGGATCGACAGGTTTGGCTTGCGGACCCACAACCACGTCATCCCTGGAACCTCCGTGCTCTGCTGGAGTCTGAATTGACAGGTGTGCCTCTGGCAACCTCATTGCGTCCATGCCACGCCGTCTCCCCACTCTCATCCGGGCCAAGAGTGGTTATTCTCATTATTAGGTAGGTGGTGATATTAATCTGATACAACTGTGTGGATGGTTATATGTCGACAGTTGGTTTATGGAAATGAGTGCAAACCAATCACACACGTGATTGGTTTGCACTCATTTCCATAACCCAACTGTTATAATGTTATGGTAACTCATTCCCATAACATGTAAATCGTGATAGGTGAGGGAGATAACAGGGGAAAACGGCTCGACGTAGCTAAGTTTGGTCGTTCTCACCTGGAGGTGTGGACCACTGCATCGTAGTGACCTCGATCACAAAAGCACAGTTAACGAGTATGAATGCCTGGGTGACGTCATCGGGAATCCTACCATCGCACAGACACCTTTACCTTTACCGTAGTAGTAGGACTGGTGCACATATGCACCAGTCCTACTACTACGAAAGAGACGTCCGAACAACACGATCACCGTATTCGATGGCAACTGCAACTTCCCCACACTCCACAGCGAACGACATTCGATGCAGTGTACATACAGCTACTGACATCCCCATGTCGACACGGACTGTGAATCGCAGATTGGCTGAGGCAGGTTTGCACTCTCGCCAGCCATTGTGACGACTGCCACTAACCACAGCACATCACTATGCAAGGTTACAGTGGTGCCGTACCAGACATTCGTGGCGGGACGAATGGAACGATTCATTCGGCGTTAAGGCTCGTTTCTGTCTCAGCTCCGACGATCACTGATTGATAGTCTGGAGATGAAGTGATCATCGGGTTGATCTTGTTGCTCTCCGTGAGCGTCATAAGGCTCTTCCACTTGGTGTCATGGTTTCGGGCGCTATTAGTTTCACCAGCCGTTCACTGCTCGTACGCATAGTGAGTGCACAGCACTCGATGCCATGCTGTGTTGCCGAATGTATAACCCAGCATGGCGGTCATGCGACCTACTGACTCAGGCCACATTATGCTGTCTCCTCGCCCATCGTAGTCATGTAATCCCTCAGAAATTAAATCACTTCTTTCACACCTACTTATCTACATGTGTGGTAAATTTCGTTTCATTTCGTGCATTTCTTCAAGGTGTGGCATTTCCTATGTCGAGCAGTTATGTTCACTTCTTTTGTTACTTAAAAGAATGGAGAGAAAAATTTAGACAGAGGAGGATCGATAGTAATCAGATTTTTGCCAAATGAAAGCTTGCGATATGGGAAGTGCCATCTACCATATACTTTAGAGAGTTTCAAACCTTTCCTAAACGAGGCCGAGAAAAATTTTCCTGGGGGCACGAAACGATTGTGATGAGTTTTATGAGAAATTAAAGCTTATGATGTGGGGATGTTGTATACTCTGTCCGTTAGAGAGATTCAGATTCGAACTACGTCGGGAAAATCTTCTAATATCAAACATAAGTGACATGGAAATGATGTAAAAAACTGCTAACAAATGTGGCAGGTCTGTTCCTAAATCAAATAGAAAGGCTGAACGGCAGTTGTTAATCCCCAAGTTACAGACCAACTTGAACAATCACGAATCCTAATTTCCCTTCTTTTCCCCGCACACACATCATCACCTTCTTAACAGTTCGTACCAGGTTCGGATCTAAGGGGAGGTAGCAAGGGGCAAGCACCCCCCCCCCTATATATATATACATACACACACATACACACTTGAGAATACGAATGGAGTATTAATCTGACTTTCACCTGAATTTTTCAAGAAATTTATTAAAAACTAAACGAAGGAAAATATACAGAGACGGCGTTCAGGTTCAGTCTTATTTACTCTTGGTTCATTTTTTAGAGAATTTCCGATGATAATCGAGAATATTTTCAATAGCCAATTTTATGTCTTTATTTATCAAAGAAAGTTATTTAAAATCTAAATTTAAAAGGATTTTACTTAAATTCTTAAATTATTTCAATTTTAACTTTTCCTCGAAATGCTCAAGTTCAAAGTTAACGGAATTCAAATATGATTTTATGTTCAGGTAACATAATAAAAAGTGTTCTAGCTTTATCCTCACTGTCCTGATTCGCGATTTTCTCTCCTAATATCCGTCAACGCTAATTACTCCATGAACTGTACAGATGACAGAGGTGATGCAAGCATTGCTAACGAAAACCAATCTCCTTCCCTACTTCAAGGTAAGGAGCATATCAGGAGTTACTTGAACCATTGCGATATGATATTTATCTTCAGTTTATTGATGAGTTTGGATAAAGGCGAGTGATAAATGCATTTTTGACGGAATCCAACAGAAAGAAATCGAGTGGGGTTAAATCCGATGAACAATAAGGCGACCTGAAGGAGGAACAGCACAACCGATTCAGCGGCTTGGAACTGCTGGTTCAGACAATCTCTCACTTGCAGCAGGTATTAAAAGGTATGCCATATTGTTAAAAGAACCATGCATTGTACTTTCTCTGTACTTGTGCATTATGCTATCTCTGTTTTTCCTACAGCAGCGCTTCGTATGGATATGAAAACAACTGCAAACCAATAAAAGACAAACTTGATGTATTTCTGTTTATTAATGTCACACCCAGATTTTTCAATCCTGTGCGACTGAGTGTGGTGTATCTCTTTTCCCATGCAGGACTACCTTCACTTTTTGGGTTGATTTACCTCTAAGCAGCTATTCTTTTGTACGCAATGAGCTAAATGTCCAGGTCACAAAGACATCAAAGTCTCAGAGTAAGTTGGGGAACGCGACCCACTAGACAGATGGTAACCTCCCATAAAGGCCATCCACTGCGTGAATATCAATCTCTGTTAAACTTTGTACAGTATTCTTTATTTTCACTTAAATTTAATAGTTAAGAAATACCCAAGTATTCCCAAAAGGAAGGGAACAGGTAGAGTTAAACAAAGTGTCTCTATTTTTAGGTAATTAGACATCATTCTGCACATGGTTCCAATGCAGCAGTCATACGTTCTGGTGTGAGATATTGGGATACACAACGCAAACCCTACTAATATAAAATTTACCATTTTGAGGGAATCCTTCAGCCCACACGAGCCACATGATCAATATTCTGGAGAGTGTGCGACAATTATCATGTCATTCATTTTCTTTTCTGGTGAAAAACATAGTAGCTACGTACGTTTTACGTCTGAATTTTAAATGCTGCTTTAAAACTCTTTAGGATTGCATTACATATATTTTCCAAGAATATGTTTTTGAAATTCCACTAGAATTGGGAAAAAATATTTTAACAAAAATTTTGGAATGTCATCTTACTTCATTCGGATTTAATGTATTAATTTGGCCTTACCCTATTATTTTTTTTATCCAAGCCTGAAATCCTAGTCCGTAGGAAAACAGCTGCCATGCGAATGCAATATATTAATCGCATGGTCCACTTCAGTCGAAGACAATTCTGCCAGCATCCACGTTTATGTTGTGTAGCCCTGTCCCAGTTTATTTGTTCTTGTATTCAAGTAAATTTTTCCGTGTCTGTAGTGTCTTTAATTATTCATCGTCGATCGATTATATTAGCATAGGAAACTCGTTAATATGATAATAGTTATTTTGTGTGCTGCATTATCCATTTGCAACAAATTGACTCATAAAGAACTCATTTTACAATTATGAGTCACGACATTCCATTCGGATATCTTTGTTCACTTAATCCGAAGGCACGTAATTCAAAGGCTACGTAATGAGTAGCGGATTGTTTCGCATCTCCATTTCCCTCGTTAACTAATGACATCACCGACACTAATTAAAAATGGTCACGAACTGATTCATCAAAATCATCATACCTTTTGGCTTGTTTGCCTGTCAGAATAAGGGCCATTTATACTCTAAAAGAAGTTAAAAAACAAAAGACTGCATGCGACGAGTGGCTCTTTAATGAGCGGAAGGACTCTTGCTTCTCGTGACTGTGAGCACTCTGTCATCGTAAAGGAATCAGATCGAAAGATTGGCTTTAACATCGTCGGCCTCATTTCTGAAGGCGTCGAAGAAATTGATAATTATGTCGCTATGACTTCGATCTAAGACAGAGCTAATTGATATTCAGGCAACGCCCAGAAGCACAATACAGATAGATCGAATTCTATTTTCCTTCATCTGAAGTCTAACATTTAGGTTTAACAACAGCAGATTTATTTTGGCTGTAGAGAATATCAAGAGAATTACACGCGGAAGCGATATTTTGCAGATTTGGTAGGAACGAACGTTAACAATGTCATAAGAAAAATAAGATGCTGACATTTTCCTCCCTTCTATTTTTGGCAACACGAATCGTGTAAAATGAGTGTATGCATGCATGAATAGAATGAATTGTAAATAGAAAGGATTTCTGGTGTTTCTAATTTACCACATTGCGCACTCGAAGACCTTATATGCGTATATGTAATCTATAGATGTAAACGTTTGAAATAATTGTAGACAAACGAAAATAAATAAATAAATAAAAGGGGTTCGTATGCATTTACAGTAATTGCACCTGAGGTTCTGGGGCGGGGGTGGCTCAGTCGGTAGCGCGCAAGGCTCGTAATCTTCAATTTTCAGGTTCTTTTCACACCTGGGTCAATGTTCAGATTTATCTTCGCAAAACTTCCCACCCTGTCCTGGCCAGTAGGGGACACCAATGGGCTTGGAAAGGCCGCCGTCCGTCGGATGGGACGTTAAGCCGTGGCTCCGTATACGGGAGAGCCATACTCAGTGCACGTTAAAGAACACACTGAATGGCCTTGACGGGAGGCTACCATCTGTCTCCCAACAGCTGTTCCAGTGGGTTCCCTACCCCAGCCTTCTCTGAGCCTTCGGGGTCCATGTGACCTGGCCATTTAACTCATGGTGTGCAAAAAAGTGCCGTTCAGTGGTAAAACAACCCAACTCTGAAGCTCTATATTATTCTGATCTTTTCGCACATGGTTTGTTGGTTTGTGTGTTTCTTAAGATAAGTTGTTCCTCCACATCTTTCCAATGCGATTAACAAGCTAAATGTGTTAGGTTCCACAGGAAAGCTTGTAATGTGGGGAGCGTCATAGGCTATAAAAATTTAACACTCATTCTTTCTTTCTCCGTATAAAAAAGGGGAGAGTGAAACAATTGTTCCATTATATCAACGGATGGCGAGGGCCGCGAATAACAGCTATGCTGTCAAATAAAAGCTTTTGTCAGGGGAGTGTCATAGGTTATAAGATATTCATTCCCCTGCTTCTCGGTGGTCGAATGGTTAGCGTGCTTGGTTACTGATTAAAGAGACCCGGATAAAGGCACGGATGTTTCCTTTCTTTTATTGTCTTTCGGCTGAGCTTTCGCTTTCCTCACAGATCCTTTCTATGGCGCATTGAAATGACTGGTTTGTTTCAGACTTCTATGCTAAGCGAATGCATGAGATAGTAATTTATTTCTCTTATTTTCTTCCCCTATATAATGAGCGTTAAAGTATAAAGGATTGTTCTGCTACATCTCTTCAATGCCGAATGTAACAAGTTCTCTGTCAAATAAAAGTTGTATTGCGAGGAATGTTATAGATTATAACACTCCTGCGTTTCTCTCCCCCCCCACTAAAATAGGAAACTTAAAAATCGTTTTTCTACTATTATTAGGGCCCACAGTTATGAGTTAGGTATCAAATGAAAGCTTCTCATGTGAAGACTGTCGTAGAATAATTCGAATTTTCTCCCTGTCCTTATTACGGTATTATACGGTAATTTCGCGGGACCGACCCCAACGAATTGTGTTTCAATCGTTGGGGTCGAATCCCACAGCATTGTATTGGTGGTTATTGTCCCACAGCATTGTATTGGTGGTTGTTGTCCCACAGCATTGTAGACATCACTAAATGCTGTGGGATACTTCAAATTATTCCTCTCTTTCTCTCCATACAAAAAAGAGGGAAGAAAAAGAGTCAATCTTTTCGAGTCGCATATCAAATGACTGTTTCTGAAAAGAGTAGGTATTTTTAGTGACAAATTTAAAAATATAAATTCAAAAATTAAAGAAATATCTCCCTGACCCTAAAACGTAAAATATAAAACTAAATCAAATCTATCGGGAAATTATTCATTGAATTCTTATTTACTTCAAAAGGAGACTGGGCGCAGATTTAGCTACTCAACTTTGGCGGCGCCTTCTCTTCCTTTTAAATGAATACGCATCCAGCGAATAATTGCACCATAGGTATGGGTTAGTTTCATTTTTTACCATTTAGGGTGAGGAAGATAGATATTATTTAAATTTTAACCTAAATTCCTATTGCTTTTCGCTTCTCGTTTGTCGGTTTGTCAGTTTATGGATTACCAAAAACAGTTCTTCCACCATATCGTTCGAAGCAACGGACACACTTAATGATTTATATGCCAAGTGAAAGCCTGCAAAGCAGGAAGTGTCATAAGCTATAAAAATTAACCCCAATACTGTCTTCCCCCCTAAAAAGCGGAAATTGACAACAATTGTTCCACTCTATCTTCGGAAGGCGAAGGCTGAAAGTAATTGGCTATACATCAAATGAAAGCTTGTGACATGGGGAGTGTTACAGGTTAGAAAAATTTGCTCTTCATTTTTTATCACCAATTCATCAATTCCAAATTCATTTTCATGAAATTTCAGTCCCCAATTTCATACAATTTCATACCCAAAAAAAAAGAAGAAAAAATACGAAACATTGTTCTACTATATCTTTCGAAAGTGATAGTCGAACGTAACAAGTTGTATATCAAATGAAAGTTGTGACGTGGGGAATATTTCGTACAATAAAAAGGTGCCCCTTATTGTTTTCTTCCCCTCTGAAAGAGAGGAGAGATTATTCTTAAAGAAAAGAATATTATTCTTATAAAAAAGATTATTCTTTAATATATCTTCCAATCGCGAGGACCTACAGTTAAGATTTAGGTATCAAATGATAGCTCTTATGAGAAACGTCGTAGATTACTTCGAATTATGGTTCCCATCATTCTCCCCTTCCCCACAAAAGGGGACGGAAAATTTCGCAGGAGTCGACCTTAACGAGTTATATCTAAAATTAAAGCTTGTGACGTCTCCAATGTCATGAAACACCTCAAACACAACTCCAAAAAAGGTGGAAGAAAATGTGGTCGATGTTTATGAGTCATGCATCAAATGAACGTTTCTGAAGTTATGTGTTTTTAGTAAGAAAAAAAAATACGAATAATTAAAAATTAAAAAATACCTACCTTCGTATATGCCCCCTCGACATCAGGAAATAAAAAAAGGATATCGATGGTGCAATCAGTCACTGAATTCGTATTCACTTCAAAGGAATATTAAACTTTAACTGGCATAGTGGTTAGGGAGATAGGGACTGTAAATGAGAGCTAGAGGGATGCTGCTAAAGGGAGCTTATCAGGAGATTTATGCACAGCTCTTCTTCCAGTGACTTTTAGTCATTGGAAGGAGAGATAAGCATCAATCCCCTGATGATGCATAGAACTGGCCAGGCTAACACATAATGTCCAACCCCGCCTTCTCGTGGTGCAGAACATTAAATAAAAAAAAAATAAATACCCCCTCAAGCAGCTGCTTGCCACAGAGGTCTGACAGGAGCCTGTCAGTTTATATGCCATAGTAGCATGTCTGAGAGGATGGCAAGACCTCAGCAGAAAAACAACACGCACAACCATGCCTTACCCGGGGCTCGAACCCAATATTTCAAAAGAGAGATTCTCTTCTGAAAGTGAACGGAAGAGTAGCACTACCATATCAATGTGGCCTACTATGCTACTACTATTTGGACTACTATGGTTACTTTTTATTTTTATTCTACCCTGTTGAGGAGCGGACAACCACACATGGTCCGGGTGCTGACCATATACACCAATCGGCATAAAATAATGGCTCTGGGAATGAAAAGGGATCCTGATTTTCCTGCACTGATGGGCTTCTGTTGAGGAAAAATCTTCCACTGTGTTTTCTGTTTATTTGTGGGTTGACAACCGCAAGTGAATAGATTCATCGGGTACGTTTTGTAAGCTGCTGGATAATCCTGAGCAGAGGTCATCGCAGGTACCTGAACTCTTGCTTCTACGGGCATTGTCAAATTCTACATTGGAGGAAGTCTTCCAGTGTAGATGGCTTCAACCTTTAGTGGTGGGGGAACGGGTCTTTGCCCCATGTCTGCGATTAGGGGGCTGTTTGATATTGTCGGCATTCCCTCTCTCAATAAACATAATTTCTTTAAACATCCCACTAACCATTTACTCTCCATATCTAGTTATCTCCATATCTAGCTAGAATGTGGACTCTGCACAGAGCTTTTTCTTTTGATGTCCTCATACAAGAATTCCACCATTATAATTTAGATATTCTCGGCTTGCAAGAGACCAGATGGATAGATAAAGGTCAGATTCTTTAAAATAATCTTAAATTTCTCTTTTCAGTGAGGGACGACAATAAGCATCACCAAGGCGTGGGTCTGCTTCTCAGCAGACACGCTACTGATGCTCTTCTAGGATATCGGTGCTTTAATGAAAGGTTTATTAGAGCTAAATACACTAGTCTTCAAAAAAAAACTTTTTTCCCTCCCTTCCAAAATTTTGTCTGATTTTTATGGTTTTTACGGTGCTGAATCCGAAATCTGACAGCCGATTTGTTCTATCACCTACAGTTTTCTAGAGATACCGGCTTGATTAAAAAAACACTATTTTACTGAGAGAAGATAAATATATTTTACTAAATATTTATTAACATTATAAAAAGTTAAAGCTGACACTAATAAATCCTGATACATGTAAATATTTCCACAAAAAATTATTTTCTTGTCTTCTGTCGCTTATATTTCATCTCTGGAGCTTCTCGCTGCAGGGCTCAACAATAGTCCGCCAACATAGTCTCGTTCCATTTGCCGCGATATCGTTTTACCATTTCGGATATGTCTTGATGGAACCTTTCTCCATGCCTATCCGAGACTACTGCCACCAATTATGGAAAAAAATTAGGTTTGAATGTAAGAAATGAAGCTTTAGCGACATATTACACCTTAATACTGTATATGAAGAAAGTAGTTCTTCGACGATTTCTTCGTAGTTATCTGCCCTTACATTGCCTAAAACGTTTGGCAAACCTTTCTGAATGCTTCCCAGGCTCTCTTTTCATTGTAGTTTAATTTATTTTGGAACTCAGGATCTTGAAAAAACTGTCTGATTCGAGGACCAACGAAAATTCTTTCTATTATTCTTGCGTCACTAATCCGTGAAAAATTTCGCCTTAAGTAAGCAAATCCATCACCCTCTCTATTCATTGCTTTCATAAAAATCTCACATGATGAAACTGAGGCTTCCATTGGTTTGAAAAGGAATAAAATCATATATATGGCGTTTTCCAAAAGGGACTTTAGGATGTTGTTTTGTAATAAAGAGGAAAACACATGGAATATATCTGATTTGTGTACTGTAAATTAAAGTTTTATCGATTACAATTAAACTTGAAAGATGATGTTATTTAAATGTCCACCACGGCTACGTTTACAGATATCGATACGAACATCATAATTTTGTAAGATATTCTCAATCACTGAGACATTAATCTCTCTTATGACTGCTCGGATGTCATCTTTTAAGTCTGGTATGTTATCTGGTTTGTTGACGTAAACTTTACTTTTCAAATAGCCCTAAAGAAAAAAAAATCCAATGGTGTTAAGTCGCAAGATCTTGGCGGCCAATTCACATCTCCATTTCGTGAAATTACACGTCCAGGAATGTTCGCTCGTGTTGTATGGCTCGTAGCACCACCTTGTTGAAAATAAACATCAGAAATGTCAATTCCATCAATTTGAAGCCACAAAAATTCTGTAATCATCGCATTATAACGTTCTGCATTCACCGTAACAGCATTGCCACGATCATTTTCAAAGAAAAGTAGGCCAATGATTCCTCCAGACCACAAACCACACCAAACCGTACATTTTTGTGCATGAAATGATTGTTCCTGAATAATTCGAGGGTTTTCTTCCCCCTAAAGTCGACAATTTTGTTTATTGACACTTCCATTTAATGTGAAATTGTTCAGTAGGACGATTGAATGCGCCGAAAAAATCACGAATTTTACGATGTGTTTCTTTTACTGAACATCTATTTCCGTAATAAGTTTTAACGATTCCAATACGTTGTTCTTGTGAGAGCGATGCCATAGTTAGACTTGTATATGACTAAAGTTAGGGTATATGAAATTCCACCTGAAAAAAAAAAAAACATTTTAAGTTATCGGCATTCAAAATCCTAAAGCCCCTTTTGGAAACCCTTTATATACCCAGAAAACGTCATTTTCTCAAAAATCACCCCTCCCACGAAAATAGTACCTGATATAAACATTTGGATGCCAGATTCGGATTCAACACCCTCAAATCTATAAAGTACACCCATTTTGTTTTTTTTTTATGGGATTTTCATGCAGACTAATGATATCAAACAAGAATTAAAGACTTAATGTTATCTATTATTATGCCTCCCGGATGTCCAGGATGCCGATGAGGATAAGAAAGATAGATTTTACGAACAGCTTCAGAATATTTTAGGAGGATTACCTTTGTTCTAGGGATATATTGCCGTTGTTCTAGGTGACTTCAATACCAAAGTTGGCACTGACTCTGACCTTTGGGGACGGGTGATAGGACCTTTCGGTATTAGTAGCTATAATGGCAATGGGCAACGTCTCTGTGAAGATCTCTCTTACTTATTAGCGAGAATCTGTCCGCAGAATGAATGTCTTTTCTGGACTTCAGCATTGCTTAAATGTTCATAAAAGAATAGAATTACACTCACTATTCTAGACAAGGCACTCCATATCTCTAGAATACATAATATTTAATATTTACAAAACTTTGCATCACAAAGAGAACTATTGGTATTGTGCGCAGACTTAGTCCACTGCCCCGCTATAACACTTTAGTCCCACACTCCTTGAATGCTGACTCACAAGACTTCTTCGTAAACTTTTTCTCCTATGACCCCAGAGCACAGCGTTCGCTTTACTGCAGACCCGTGGAATGGTCAAGAGAGAAGTCCCTTTCTTTTCCGATGGGCTTCACTCCCCACTTCCTTCCAGCTGTAAACGCGCAGCAGAGCCCGTGGGCCATTCCACGATGCGCCAGTCAGAGTTCCGCAGGTTAGTCACACATGGCTCTCGCTTAATACAGCATACAATGAAGAGGTAACGTGAAAGCCCTAATGAGAACACTTCTAACAATCTCCTACAGGCAAGTAAACTTAATGGTTTGAGAATAACTAACACTTACTACAAGCACCGTGACATACATAAGTACACATGGATTTCACCAGATGAGCTGCATAAGAATATGATTGATTATATATTAGTTGATAGCAAAAAGTCTAGTTCTGTTAGGAATACCAAGTCATATAAGAGAGCTGAAATTGGATCTGACCATTCTTTGTTAAAAGTATCTTGCAACTTAAACTTAAAAAGTTATGCTAAGGTCAATAAAGTGACTGAAATTCTGAAAGACCCATTTATAGCTAACCATGATAGGTTATTTAGTCATTATGACAGTATGATTTGCTTACTACTAAAGTTGAGGAAGAATGGGACCATTTTAAATATGCTTTTCTTGAAGCAAACTGTACTCTTTTGGGTAAAAAGGAGCGAGGAGGCAAAATTATTTGAGTGATAAGGCACTTGAGCTTATTTAGGTAATAAAGAACTGCAGCAATGTGCTTAATCAATATCATACTCATCCTAATAGAAAGCATTACAAAGAACTTATAAGGTGTAAAGGATCAGCTCATCCATTCAATAAATTGTCTAATGTCCTTCCAATATCAAAAGACCTATCAGAAATATTAAAATAAGAAACAAATATTTAATTTATTTAAACAATTTTTATTCTTACGAAATTACACCGGTTTCCATAAATTAAGGAAAATCCCTACGTTGTTAAATATTCAAACTTCCATAACATGGTTATGGAAATTATTAATATTTATTACTAAATTTTAATTAACTTCTTAAGCCAGTTTTGTGGCTGGCATTGTTATCGCTAAATATTCAAACTTCCATAGTTCATTAGTCCCATAATTGGTTCATTAAATACTGAATGAATATTGTTGAATATCGAGATATTGATTTATATGATTGAGATCTTTTATCTGCAATCACATTTTTTGAAACAGAAAAACTTATTTTAGAAGTTATAGAGCTTTGACGTTAGCTTCCCATTGACTTAACACAGGGATTTTTCTTAATTTATGGAAACCAGTGTATATTACAATTTAAAATAGATAGGATACACAAAGGTAAGTAATAAGGAATATACAAAGTCAATCCATTCATAAGCGCATACATATGGTCCCTCAATTATGGATGGAAAAATAAGACAAAAATACAAATGTATGAAATGCAGAAAGCTCATGTAATCATACCAAAATTTAATAAAGGTATATAATTTTATCTAAGATATTCCTTAATATTCATTTTTAATCTATTGTAACTATTATATTTGGATTGATATTTTTATTGAAATTAAATTGAAAAGATGTCGTATTTTATATTCACTTATGCATTTTCATAATAGATTTTAAATTTAGGGAGTTTTAATAATTTTTAGTTTCCAATCTTGTATTTTCTCCTATGATCTGTTTCCTTTTTAAATGCATTATCAAAATTTATTTTTAGGATTATATTATACATATATGAGTTTCTGCATGATAACAAGTTCAGAGAATGTAATCTCTCTCTCTCTTAAGTCACATAATTTTCTGTAAGTTTTTCTGGTATTATTACTTTGGTCATTTTGCATTGAAGATTTTTAAATTTTCTTTTAAAATATTATCAATATATATATATATTTAGATATGTTATGCAATTTATATATTCAAATTTTTAACAATTACAATCATAGTCATTTGCATATTTATCCTTTTCAAGACAATTTTTTCGATGAGTTTTAACGGAAAAATATTTGTTTGATTTAGGAGTTGGAGAATGTATTAACATCTACTTACTTCTTTTATTATTTAAATATATTTTATTTTTAACCACTTTTTAATATTATCATAATCTAATTGAGTTTCTTCAATATTTTTAATTATTTATTGGCATTCATTATCAAAATATCATCCGCATATAAGAAAATATTGCTTTTAAAATTTAAAACGATAGATCATTTATATGTAGAGAAATGTAAATAACCCAGAAGAACCTTATGGAATTCCGAATGAAACTAATTTTTTTGCACTATTGAAATTTCCTATTTTAGTTATTGTCCATACAGATAATGCAATTTTGCTCTCCAAAAAGTCTGTCTTGAGCTACATCTGCTGCATTTGGCTACTATAGGCCAATTCTAGCAAGGTCCTGTTTGAGATTGGCTGCTCATCGAATCCTAGGTTTCCTCCTTTTATATTAAATATGCTACATACATTGCCTTAACTAACCCTAGGAAGAATCAAAATATTATTCAGCTTGTTTAGTCTTTAGGTGTATATGCCTTTTTACCCACATTCTTTAAAGAGTCTTAAAAGTCCCAGCAGCAAAATCCCTAATCCCCATTCTTCTCATTAGCTCACGCAGCACATCACCAGTATTTGTTAAACAGCTTCTGAGATAATAAACTTGAAACTCTTGCTCAAGAACGCAACGTCCAAAACAGCTAAAGCACCATCTGTCTGACCAATTTTCATCCCTTTAGTTTTTTTCTCTGCTTATCACCAAAACTACTCTAGTACTCATTATAAAACTATTTACCATAGCTTAACGGAAAAATTCATCTCATCAACGTCATATGATAAAAGGGCCAAATCATCTGCGTAATCTAAATTAGAAATTCTCAGAACTCTAGACCATTTCTAAGGCCAAAATCTTCTGGTTTCAAAGAATTACACATAACATAATCAATACCAATGAGAAAAAGAAGCAAAATACACCTTTGCCAAACTCCACTAGCAATGCTAAAGCAATCGCTACAAGCTTTACCAACTGTCAGACACGATTCGGTATTATAGAAAGCTTTCATTATGCTAACTAGTTACGTAACCCATATGATCTAACGATAAAGCACAAATTATGTCAATCAACAAAGTCAAAAGCCTTTTTGAAATCTACAAAGCTTAGTAAAACAATTTAATAAAACACCTCGAATTCCATAATTTTCAAAATTTTTGAGTAAAAAGAAACTATTTTTTCTATCAAACGCCTTTTGAAGATCTAAAATATGGTTACCACCTTTTCGCCTTTGTTCAATTACTGTGACATATTTTATCTGGAAATGTCGATAAAAGTTTTTCCTTTTTGTAAACAAGATTTCTCATTTCGATTTTATATCTTTTATTGAAAAAAAGTCGAAAAAAGTTTCACTTTTTTCAAAACGAATTTGAAAAGTAAATTATGAAATTTTGTAATTTTGTAATATCTAATTATTTTGAATTTTGCAATATCTAATTATTTTATCACCTATCTTTCAATTGCTTTTCGCTCATCATTGTCGGTTTGTTCTTTGTCAAAACATTTATCACACCACATCTTCTGAATTCATCGACCGATCGCGACAAATTATGTGTCAAATGAAAGCATGTGAAGCAGGTGCTCTCATAAGATACAAAATAGTTACTCCTCATGCGTTCTTCCCCCCTCCTAAAATATGGAACTATCTGACTATTCCGCTATATCTTCAGAATGAGAAAGCCAAGAGTAAAGAATAATATATCAAATGGAACTTATTTCATTCGTGTTAACTTCAAAGGAAGATAAAGTTCCATAACTGATTTCTCTTATCAACTGAGCAAACGTTGCCGGCGGTTATCTTCCTTTGCAGTTGATTTGATTTGATATCCGAACTCTCCAAGAAAAGTTAAGTTTGTCAGGCCCTCTGTTCCCGCATCAAAATAAAAATGGGATATATTTTATAGAAAAACGGGCAAGAAGGGAGATGGGGAAAAATTTGATGATAAAATTTCAGTTCCGAAATAATAATTTGCAGAGATGTTTTTGAAGACATGAGGAAAGGCACAAATTTCCAAAGTTTTCAGTGTGTAAGATTTTGATTCTTGAAAGCTGTTTTGAAATTGCAAAACCTCCGCACAAAACAAAGAAATAGAAGTTACTGACAAATTGCTTATTTCTATTTTAATTTTTTTGGAAACAGATGAAAGTTAAAAATTGGCTTAGGAAAGATTATGGTCTTGATTTTTAGATTTAAGACGTAAATTGCTTAAGATTTTACAGTTCAACTAAGAATTTGCAGTCATTTAGAGTGATATAAAATATCTATTGATTTGATTAGGCATGAATGGATTAGCCTTTTGTTTTTTATCTTCTTTAAGATTAGATTGGGTTGTTTTACCTCTGAGTGGCATTTTTTTTTCACACAATGAGCTGAATGGCCAGATCACAATGACCCCGAGGGCTCAGAGAAAGTTGTGGGGAGGGGACCCACTAGAACGGCTGTTGGGAGACAGATGGTAGCCTACCGTCAAGGCCATCCAGCGTGTTCTTTAACGTGCACAGGGTATGGCTTTCCAGCATACAGGACCACGGCTTAACGACCCACCTAACGGTCGGTGGCCTTTCCAAGTCCATTGGTATTCCCTATTGACTGAAGGCAAGGCGGGGAGTTTTACGGAGATAAATATCAAAGCTGCCGAGGCGAGACTCGAACCTGGGAAATGCAGATTTCTAACGTGGTGCGGTACCGAGTGAGCTATCCTCGCTACATTTTTCAAGTTAGGAAAGAAACATTTCTGATTAGGATTTTGCTAAGGGGTGTAGTGGAAGGTAATATGAATTCAGGAAATCATTTCGTCTTTGGCATGCTTCATATTAATTTTTAGGCTCCATATGAGAAAATACTCAATTTCAAAATTTAAAAATCTTTATATTTCATTTAAAATATTCTTTTTCACCGTTGTCTAAAGAATGTCATTTTTTTTTTAAAGTTAGAACAATATAAGGGAAAGAACGCCATAAAATGTGCTTACTGTTTAGTTTTCAAGTTTATTTTTATTTACCATTCAATTTTAAGTAGTATATATATATCACAAAATTTGAATGCAGATGAGATGTAGGTAGGAGAATCTACAAACCACCACAACTGAGGTTTAAAGTTTGGGCTTTTCTTTTTAATAATAATTTCGCGAAGTATGTCGCTTTGTTTCTCGTTAGATTGTGGCAATGATTATCAAAAAATAACCAATCAATGTGCAACAAGATCTGATGATACTTAAAATGCATTACTGCTTCATAGATGAGTGCATGGAAAAAAGAAGTCAGCTACTCTCTAATGAAGGAGGAAGTGCTGCAAAAGCACTTCTTTTGCTTAACTGTGGAGATAGGAGCAACAGATTTATTTAAAGGTTCGTAATGTAATTGTTAGAGCTTTTTAACCTGTTGAAGATGCCAGTACTTTTGCCATCTACATGTAATGCTTATTTATATTTCATATTTTTTTTGGCAAATTTGACTCTTCAATTTTAATATTTCTTAAACTGGTGTTTCTGTTTTTTTTTTCTTTTTTTTTTCACAAATAAGAGATTAATATGATTAAAGAGTAATTCAGATCTCTCATTGTGATCCTTTTATTTCGAATTTGATTTTGATAAAAGGGAAACCAAGTTGAAATGCTTTTGAAATTCACATATTGGCATGAGAAACAGATTAATAGTTTTTCCTTTGAAGAAAATCGAAACTTAATTTGCATTTAATATATCCTAAAGCCAAAACTATTGAACTGCTCTCAATGGCCATCAAATTATGACTCCTGACCCTATTCTCAACAATGAACTGCTGAAGCGGAACATAAACTGCTGTGTGCTAAAAGTTGCAGAATTCGCTTCGTGATTAAGTTTTTAAGACGTGTGAATCAAAATGTCACAGAAATAATGGGCAAATGGCGGAATTTATCAAATTCGAAAGCGTCATGATTGCTGGTCTCAGGTGAGTGTGTGTGCCTAATTCTTAGGATCAGTGGGCCGCTTTGGTTGCTTCGAAGCAGTTGTGGGCCAGTGAAGAAATATTTATAAGAAGAGCAACAGAGTGTTCACCCTTGACACTCTATGAGTAAGTCAACGGGAAATCTGTTACTTTAGACTTTAAATTCTTGTGTATTATCTTGGGCATTAGGTGGTTTAACTTTTTAAGTAATGTTGAGTTAGGTAAAAGGAACTTCCTTTGAGCAGCATATTATGCAGTGAGATTTTCCATGCTGTTCATAAACACAACTACAGATTAGAGCATAGAGTACGAAGAGTGTGTCTATAGGCATCAGAAGAAGGGGAGGGGGCATATGGGATGCGGTCAATATCAAAATTGTCTTATTTAGAGTTATCCTGAAGCTGCCAAGTGCAAAAACTGACGCTGAAGATAGACATGTTTTGAGGACTAAACTACACTATATGTTTGAACCTCCGTAGCGTATGGCTGTATGAGCATTATGTGTACATAGAAAGCCAGGACTAGCATAAAATTACAGAATTAGTTGGGACATTAAGCCCTGAAATGTAGAATAAGTCGGGAAATTAAAGCACAAAGTAAAGAAAAAAGCGTAAAAGTTAAGCATAGAATTTCACAACAATTTAGAGAAGTGCAACAGGCAATAACGGCTTAAATAAGAGTAATGTAACATCTTCTGTTGCAAATGGAAAGTGCAGCATAGAAATGAGAAATAGTGCTGTGCATAATAACATAGTGATTAAAAAATTATTTATGGCGGATTAAAAAAAATGAACGTCTCTAATACGTTTGAAGAAAACGAATTCTTCTTCTAAAATTTGAATAAATCCTTTTGATTCTTAATGACGAAAAAAAATCAAAGAGTTTTCGTGAAACGTCTAGAAATAGGCAAAAATCATATACTTTATTGAAATAAATATCTTTCTGCCAATGGCTAAGATTTTATCTTTTCGGTGAAAAATCATAAATCTGAAGTTTATTATTTGTAACCTTCCTTTGGCAACAAATCTGAATATTCTCCAGGCTTGACAAAATGCTGAAGAGGAAGACGAAAGAAAAAAAAACTTTTTTTCGGACTAAATTATATATTTTTTTAAATTCATATAAAAAATAAAATTTACTTTAAGAAAAATAGGTAATTTTTATTTTTACTTAATTTTACTCTTTAATTAATTTATTTTTATTTAATTTTATTTTTTAACTTATCTACTTTTTACTTAATTATGTTTAAATTTTATTATGATTTTAATTTAAATAAAAATAAAATTTTCTTTTTCTTTTGTGACCCTCTCCATCTTTTGTCACGCCTGGGAATTTTCGGGCATGACAAACGAGTGGTTATTTAGTTATTAGTTGATGTCCTCGGAGAAGAAAAAAGAAAGCCACCAAAAGTACAAGATAATTGCTTGCTCCGATGGTAGAACCAGTGTCATTAATTCACGACCAGCGATTCAAGGATGGAGACCTAACCCTATTAAATATGGCTGCAATATCCTGTTTGCATTTATGAGCTATTGGAAGATTCTGGTTGTCCACTTCGATCGTCTAATAGAAATAAGTGGATGATGGCTTATTATTTTCTGAACCGATCTCTTCATAATAGGCCGTTATGTTTTTCCTATCACGGTTCCTATCAGTTGCATTTACTGAGAAGCAACACAAAACAATCTGAAGAGTAAATTGTTCTTGCCGATAAGTTAGTTGGTAAATAGGTAGGAGTAAGAACAGTATTTTAATAGAAGTATATCTGTTGCTCTTTCCTCTTGGCAGAGGATAAAAACAAAGCTGACCTAATTGCTGATACACACTTAAAAGATTACTTGAGTCGTTTAAGTTATTCCCCATTTTCAAGGTTATCTCGGTTGCCAAAAGGCGTGTCTAAAGGGACTTTCGACATTAACATACCCTGTTACAAATTAAATAAAAAGCTACTGGATAGACTTTGTTTCATTCACAAAACAAAATTTAAATAATAAATAAGAGGATAAAAATAAAACAGAATAATAACATAGATTTAACTTATTTTATACTACAAAACACAAATTTAGCAAGCAGAGAAAAAATCTAGATTTACATATCAATTCAAACATTACAAGATATCATTTTAATAACTACAATCAACAGTTTTTACCTCCTGGGCTTATAGCATACTCCTGGGCTCATATCAATTTGCAGCCGAACTTTAACTTCGTAATACATTCAAATATAACATAGAAAACTGAATTTACAATTACGAGGGCGTGTCAAATGAAAACTTAAAAGAGGAAAAAAAAACTCGAGAATCTCTGGTATGCAATCTCCGGTTGTGCGGCGGTTAGGCCCAGTAAGTCATCAGAAAGGGTTAGAGGCACATACTGTGTAGGTATATCTGGCAACATGGACTATGTGACATCAGCAGCGCAGTGAAAGATGGCTGCTTCTTTGGAAGCTTTCTGTCATCCGTTTCGTGGTAGCGATCATGATTTGTTCAACATGGCGGCCACTTCGTCCACCGTAACGCGACGATTTTCCCTGATCACACGTTCAATATCCTAAACTGCCCGGCTGAGAAGCATCTGCCACACTATACACGTGGTTCTTAAACTTCCTCCCCCATTCGTACACCTACTACAACGATAAACACGCGTTACCGTACTGCAACTTCATGCGGCGAAGGATATCAATGGATTTCGTTCCGCAACAGCCTGCTTTTTGACTGCCTGGAGATCTACCGACCCTCAGGGGTCAAGGTCAGCCTGTCTCTGCCAAAAGAAGTTCACCCCTAAAATGATCAATGAAGTGAAATTTCCCACCCTCGTTAATCAAGAAACGGATGACAGAACGCTCTTCTTCCTTCGAGCATGCTTTCAATGGAGCAGTGATCTTGAACTGCTCTGGTGACGTCATGCAGTCGTCGTTGCAAGATCTATCATACGAAGCATGACATTCTAAACCCTTGCTAATGATTTACTGTGCCTACACACCGTAAGCTCTCATTTATTTTTTCGACTTTTGCGGTTTTCATTTGTTTGCCCACGAATTCTCTGATCAATTATACAGATTCTCTACAAATCATTAGTCATAAATTCCTCATATCTCTACTAGGCCTTTCCTTGGCTTCTTCAAATATTAAAAAAATTTATATTCACTGAAAGTAAATATTCATTGTTGCTCACATATGAAATACTACGGCGTATATTGAGAAAATCTTAAAGAAGGATTTTTACTAGTAAGCGGAAGAAAGACAATACTCTTTTAATTCTTTTCCATTTTATCTTATTTAAAGTATCAAAAACTTTTAGAAACAGAAATTCTCAAATTTTTTGAAAAGATAAAAAAAAATTTTTCTATAACAACTTACTAATAGGGATTTCCGCTTTGACGACAAATTCGCACTAATTCAAAAATCAATATTCGTATTTCAATATTGGGTTTGAGAGTCATTTCCAGTACTGCTATTAAAAATTGCAAAAAATTATAATGGCAGAAGACAAAAATAAAAGATTGAAACAAACAAATTAAATATTGTAAAAATATATTGTAATATATTGTAAAATAGAAAAAAGGTTAAGAGTTTTTTGAAACAAACAAATATTTTAATAATTGCGGACGAAATTCCAAAGAATATCAAATTCCCTTACTCTTTAACTTGTTTCCTATAGTTCGTTAACTTAAAAAAAATTGTGATGTTGAAGAAAAATTATTTCAGTGGTTGATGAAAAAGTGAAGTTTTTCTTTGGAATCTTTTTATAATTTTATTAGTTTCCTTTTTCATTTATTCTTTTTTTCTCCTTCATTTTATGTAATGATACTGATGTAAACAAAATCATATTTGTTAAAACCATATATGTACATTCCCACTGATAAGCTTCGACTTAGTGTTTTTTTATATAAAATAATTATAATACTTATTGAAATAAATTTCAATTTGATGACTAATAGTTCATATATTCAACATACATTACCATTAATTCGACATATGCAAATTTTACCATTAAGACACAATTACAGTTTCGAAATTGCAAAATACTTTTATTTTAGAAATGAAAAAATACTTGCTTCCACAAATCACTACGAGTTAAAGTCAAATGACAATATTAATTACAGAATACCAAAATTGCATAAAGAAATATTTAAACGTTATTATTTATATTTAGCTCCGAACATTCTCTCTTCTATCCCGAATGAGATCAAAACGATTAGAAATTATCATTTATTCTGCAAAAAATTAAAATTACATATTCTAAACCTTGATGGACAGATACTTTTTTACATTAGTAAGTTTAGTTTATTAGTTCCAATTGATCTAGATTCTTTCTCTGCATGTTATTCTTGTTTTTTCTAAATATAATTGTATTTCATGTATTTAATTTCCAATATATTGTCTACATTTGTAAATATATTAATTTTTAATACTAAAGACTCGTGCACGAGAGTACTCTTGTGAGCTTTTCACTATCTTTATGTAGTAATTATGTGTATTTATGTATATATGTATGCATATATGAAATAAAAATAAATAAATAAAAATATTCGAAAAAAAAATTCGGGCAAAATACTGTATGTAATAGGTTTTATCGACGGCAACTTAAAAATTTTGCCATATTCTGACATTGCCTCGGTCTAGTCACCCTTTTGGAAAAAAAAACAAACATTTCCTTTTTATTCCGTATAGAATTAAATCATTTTATATCCAAAATGCATAAAAACAAATTCTTTTGAAGAAAAGTAATGCTAAATTACAGTTTAGTTAGTATATTATTTTATTTTCATGTTGCCCACATTTCATCAATATTAAACATATTTAAATTTTTATGACTGTTATATTACCTATCATGACAGCAACTGACATCATTTACCAGAGGTAAATATTTAATTGCGAATGACACGATTTGTTTTGAATGAAGTAATTCGCAATGAAATTTTAAAGAGGTTAAAGTGTTTAAAAGAAAACAAGATTTGATTATGAATCACTTCATTTATAATTATATTTTAAGTTATGTTAAACAAAACGTTTCATTTCTAAACGAAAGAGAATACCGAGAGAAACGCTTCTTGATAACAAATTGCGAAATTGTTTTTTGCTCGGGATGTGATTAACCACTAAATGATGTCGTCGATGGGCAAGGTGTGATGACCGTGTCACATGTTAAAAGGGTTAATATTCTTAAATGAGAAATGAAAAAAAAAATGCAAAATCCTGTTTTTTATCAGCAACGAATTTTTTGTTTGCTCCCATACCTTCACGTTGAGACTGGTTGTCGGGAAGTGAGTGCTTCTGTGGCCCCATCTCGTGCTCTCGTGGCATTAGCGTTGTTCAATTTTCGGCAAGCGATTATCGGCAGGTGAGTGGCTCCTCACTCGCACGCGGCAGAACTTTGACCTCGCCAACAGACCACAGTTAGGACGAGGCAGGAGTTAGTGAAACCAGTGTTGATGGCGAAGGGTGGCAATTACGAGCCATGATGCGTGGGCAACCATAATGCTCTTCTAGCATATTTTCTGCACTTGGTGTTGTTTCTTCTCTTCAAAGCTCCCTCACTCACTGTGATCATGGAGCTATCCAGATGAGGAGGAAACTCCCTTGTAATGGGAGCGTCAATCCGAAAAACATGTATCATTATGAAATTAGGGGGGGGGGGACAAATTCGAAGAAGGGGATTTTTTGGGGAGAGGATAATATATACACTTTTTTATGGAGATGGATTTGAAGAATGAAAATCATATGGGGACAGCAATATATCGCATTCTACAACACAGCTCTGTAAGAAATGACAATATAGGTGTGTTTTTTTCTTTCTTGTTATTCATCGTAATAAATTGCATTGAAATGGATTCAGATTTGTTTCTGGGTTAATATGCGAATCATTTTGACTGAGAGAAGAAACAAATGCAGTAAATCAGCAACGGGTCATCATTTAAGTCTTACGCTGTAAACTGTGAACGTATGGAAAAATAATTTTAGTTGAACAGAAGGAAAATTCGAAAAATAATTTTAGTTGAACAGAAGGAAAATTCGAAAAACAATTAGCTCATGAATAAATGTGATAATGTAAATGTACTGGGCCAAAACTCTTTTAGCGTCATGTTAACATTTTAATCAAAGGGGGAAAGACAGCTAGACTATCTCATAACCATAAAAATAAAGATAGGCATAAAGATAGGCTAGTCAGTGAAATTACGAAAGACTCTTGCTGTTGGTAGGAAGATGCTATTGATCGAGATTTAAAGAGACGGAAAGTGAAAAATCAAAAATTTGATGCATTATTTTTTTTTCCTTTCTCAAAGAAACATTTTAGGAGAAAGTAATTACGAAAAATGTTTTTCCTTCAAAACCTCGTTTCAACCTTTTGTACTCATTGCATTTAGTGTATATTTCCTTTCTCAATTCTCAACTTTATGAGGCGGGGCGTGCCTCAATCGGCAGTGCACCAGGCTCCTAACGTGGTATTCTGAGATTCAAGTTCACATTATGCGTTGAGGTTTTTGCTGCTAACCCATGTTTTTCAAAAAGAAAAATCTCGAAGAAGGTGTCACCGATGGATTCTAAATGATCGCCATCCCTTGGATGGAATTTTACACATTGTGCGCCGTGTGCAGGAGAGCTCATACTATGTACATGTTAAAGTCTCCTGGATGGCCTTTGAAAGAAAACATCTACCTGATTCCTGATAAATGTTCAGAAAGCCCTTTTCATATTCAGAACTGAGCCCTTGGGTTACTTGTGAACTGGCCATTTACCACATCGTATACAGAAAAGTACCGATTACAGATAAAATAATCCAACTTTTTTTCTCCCACGTTAGAATTTTGGTTCCTAGTTTAATGGAAATAAATATTTACAAGTTGGAGAATAACAACTGAAGCACCGAATAATGGTTAACGAGGTATAACCGAATAATGGTTACTGAGGCAACCAACAAATAATGAATGAGCTTCTACGTCATCCCAAAGCATCGGAGGCTTTCTTGCGATTGAGCACATAATAAGCCGCATGCATCCTTAAGCAATTGCATATTTCAAGATACGATAACGTATAATTAAATGCATCAGCGTCATCAGTACTCAGAACTCCATGCTTGATATTCACTTGGTCTTATAATGACATTTGGTTATTATTATAGTTCATACATCATAAATAATTTATATCTAAAGTTATTATACAGCAGTATGCATGGGGACTTATATAAATTAACTCATTTTCTAAAATGCTTTTGCCTTGTGATAGATATCAAACATTTATAGCTTCTATGTAAATGCTACTTTTTTTTAATGGAGGGTTACATTAGCGTTACATTAGCTTTGTATTACCGCCATGTGTTAGCAAAAAGTTTGACACAGATGTTACAAATTGATCATTACCATTACTTTTTTACCCTATTATTACCATTTGTGGCCTAACTTCTGATGCTTGTAATAGCATTTCGAGAATGGATAGCTTTTTCCTTTCGTGTCGCCGAAGACCTGCAAGCGATCTTGCATCAATCATCGAGCTCAATCATTGGGATGCATTACGATGATGACTGCAGATCGACGATGGCAGATTTCTTTTCTGAAACAAAGTTTAGAATATTCCTGAATTTAGCTGAACACACCTTAAGAGGCGATTTTCTTAAGGAGTCTGACTAATCGTGACACATACTTAGAAGAATTAAAATGTAAACATCAATTATATAACGAAATTATACTAAACAACTGATACCCAAAATGATATTCCATGTCTCATGTCATTTATCCTTCGAAGCTGATGAGATCTCAGCGATGTGCATTATGCATTTCTTTCCATTTAAAAAGCAAGAGTGTAACAAGAGTCTAAGATCCAAGTGGCCTCTGGAGGTCAGGCCTTCTGATTTTTTCAAGTGTCACTCTCTTGTAGATCGTGAAGTCTGTAGATTGATAATTGTCTCGAGAACATATTAGTAAGAAATAAAGAAAATATATCTTGGAATATGAAACTATTAGATTTCAAATTAATGTGCATGTTTGCATGACCTTATTTTTAAGATTATTCGTAAGCTATCTTTCCAACTACGACAGATAACGAAAACATTCATTGAATAAACTTATAAAACATCAAAAAATTAACTAAAAAACTTATCCATGCAGTAAAGTTTACACTGTACACAGTGTTTAAGAATTGCAAAAAAAAAAGGATGCTTCAAATTGTGAATCATTATGTAGCTGCCCACTTCTTGAGCAAGTAAATCACATAAAATACTTAGGAATCATTTTTGATAAATATTTTAGGTGGAATGACCATATATCCCATATATATGAAAGCTTGAGAATATCAGCGATAAAAATTCGAAAATTGAAATACGTACTAAATATGGAAACTGTGTATTATTTTATATAGCAATATGCGAATCGATTTTAAATTATGGAATAATTGTGCATGGAACAACTAACTTAACTAACATAAATAAAATAGGAAAACTGCAGTCTATAATAGCTAAAAATATTATTCCGTTTAATCTGTAAAAAAATTATAAAACTTTCACAGATAGTTTAAAATTTTTAGACTTTTAATGCTACAGTAATTTATATAAATATAATTTAAAAATTAAAATGTTTTTGACGAAACTTAGAAACTAAAAGTTCAATAAAGTGAAAATACAAGACTTCAAAACCAATGGTATTACAAAATGCCTACTTTTCGAAATAATTATGGAAAACATACCTCCGAATATCACGTATCATTTATATTTAATGCTATCCGAAAACAAATACTAAATATAGATTCTTTTAGAAGACTGAAAATCGAATTAAAAAACATTTGGGAATTTCTATTTAGCTAATTATTATGTGTTGTGTTTGTGAATTTATTTGATGTGCACCAATTTTGTGGCTGAATGACCTATGCTGAATTTAATTTCTTCGTTGTCCTGCTGCAAGACAAACTATTTGCGGGTCAAATGGTAAATTTATTTGTATTTTTTACTCTTATGAATAAAAATTATATTCTGCTTAAAAAAATAGCCAATGGGCTAGTTCTGTTAGGAATACCAGGTCATATTAGGTGAGCTGAAATTGGATCTGACCATTACCTTATTAAAAGTGTCTTGCAACTTAAATTTAAGTAGTGTTGTACTAAGGTTAAAATATTTACCTTTAATTCTTAAGCTTTGGAAGACCCAGTTATAGCTAAAGCTTATCATGATAGGTTACTTAGTCATTATGACAGTCATGGTTTACTTACTACTGATGTTGAGGAAGAATGGGACCGTTATAAACAGGCTTTTTTGGAAACTAACAGTGCTCTTTTAGGAAAAAAGGAGCAGAGCAGGCAGAATTGTTTGAGTGATAAGGCACTTGAGGTTATTTAAGAACGAAAGAACTGCAGGAATGTCCTTAATCAATACCCTACTAGTCCTAATAGAAAGCATTACTGAGAGCTTAATAAACGTATAAAGGAACAGTTATTAGCTGATAAGAATCTTTGGCTTGATGGCTTGGCTGAGAAAGCCGAGGAAGCAGTTAGACAGCACATCAGCAGAGAGCTGTACCAGATAGTTAATATTTTGTGTGGTAGAAAACGGACAGTTATAGAGGTAATAAGGTATCACGACCCACTTCCAGTGGACTCCCTCCCATGTAGGGATAACTGGCAATGAGCTTGCTGATCGGACCGCGAAAGAGGCCCTTGAGAGTCAAAGGTATGTAACTCTCTCTCTTAGCGACTACAAGAGTTTTGTCTCACAGCTGATGAGCCAGTGAAACTAGTCTTTAGTCTCTGCAGCAAACCTTTAGTCAACTGGGCAAGACGACACTTGATAAAATCAAGTGTGGTCTTGCCCAGTTGTTCATCTTTCAGGTAACTGGTAGATCCTTCTCTCCCTGCTCCTAACCTCGGAGACCTTCGCAAATCTGAGAACCTCCTGCATCGTCTCCGAGTTGGTGTCATCATACAGGAACTCTACGCTTCACACTCTGGGTAGACCGTACAGTCCTAACTGTGCCACATCAGCACACCTGAGACTGTAACGCGCATACTGGTCACCTGCTCCCGCTACAATGTTGATAGAGCAGCTTTGTTTCGGGAGCTCTACGCTATCGGAACCACCGACTAATCACCTCCCTTCTTGGTAACCCCAGAACATGAAGTTCCAGCGATCTCGCATGCGACTGGTCACTTTCAGAACATTGGCCTCTTCTGCAAGATCTAGTGTCTCCTTTTCACTTTAACGAGATTGGTATAATTAATAGTTTCAAGAGATAGCTGAGAGGTAGTTTCTTTTGCCTCTGCTATCTCGACCTCCTGTTGTGACTGCTGTAGGGAGCTCCTAATTGGAGGTTAATTTCACCAAGATCTTACAATTCCTTGAACTTGAACAGAGTGATAAGGATGAACAAAGTAAGGTTGCAGAAGATGAGAATTCTGTCATGGCTAGGTGGACTGAGCATTTCAATGTTGTTCTAAAAAATGTGGTTAGTTTTACCCCCATTGTTTGTAGCAATGATCGATGCATTACTGGCTTTAATGTTGTCCCTATAACAGAGTACGAAGTTATTTTGACTATTTCGAAACTTAAATACGTAAATCCCCAGGGGTAGATGAAATTACTATGCAAATGCTTAGAACTGACAATATTTCGGTTACCACTTTGGATGACTGAAATTTTGAATATCTTTTATGATAAAGGCATGGTTCCTGAGGATTCTACCACAGCTATTATTATCCGTATTTTTAAAAAATGATCGCAGTTTCTACAATAATTATAGGATATCAGCCTACTTTCTGTTCCAGGTAATGTTCGTTGCATGATTGTGCTTGATAGAATTAAGAATCTGGCTGACAGACAATTGCGAGATCAGCAGTGTGGATTCAGAAGTGGTAGGGGATGTGTAGGTCAGATTTTTTCACTTAGGCAGATTCTTGAAAAATGTTCAGAGTTTCAGAAACGTTTGGTTTTGTTGATTTCAAAAAGGCTTTTCACTCTGCCGATCGTAATAATTCGTGATTCATTTTAAGATCGTAAGGCATACCTGGCAAATAGGTTAAAATAATGAAAGCTCTCTGTAATAACACAGGGTCTTGTGTAAGAGATGGTGAGTCTTGTGACAATTGGTTTAGCATTGCTTCTGATGTTCGACAAGGATGCATTTTGTCACCTTTTCTCTTTAGTTTGGTTATTTATTATGTTATGCGAAATTCACTGCAAGGGAAAGATTTTGGCCTTAATAGTCTAGAGATCTGAAAATTTCTGGTTTAGATCATGCTGATGATTTGGTCTTTTTGGCAAATGATGTTGATGAGATAAACTCTTTTATTCGATCTGTTGATGAGACTGGTAGTAGAGTAGGATTGGTAATAAACAGAGAGAAACCTAAAGCGATGAAAATTGGTCAGGCAGGCTGTGATTCAGTTAATCTGAATGGTTGCAGTCTTTAGCAGGTGTCACAGTTTAATTATCTTGGGAGCTATGTAACAGATAATGGTGATGTGCGGCATGAGATTAACAAGCGAAAAGGGATCGCTGCCAAGAATTTTAAAAATCTATGGAGAGTGTGGAGAAATAGGCGTATACTCCTAAAGACTAAAATTAGACTGTAAAATAGTTTAGTTATCTCTAGAATTAGTTGTGGTAGGAAACTTGGATCCTTTTTAAATAAGTCAATAGGAAACTTGATGCGTTTGATTCTAGATGCTTACGCAGTGTCTTGCGCATTAGGTGGTTCAACTTTGTAAGTAATGATGAGATTAGGCAAAAGAGTAGGCTATTTCATTTGCGCAGCATATTGTGCACAGAGATACTTTGTTGGTTTAGTCATGTTGCACGTATGTATAATTATAGATTAGCGAATAGGGTTATGAACAATGTACATAAAGAACTCAGAAAGAGGGAGAGACCTAGGTTGCGGTGGGAAGACAATGTTGAACAGGACCTTATTAGAATTGGTTTGCAGTGGCCAGAAGCAGTAGATGTAGCTCAGGAAAAAATGTGCTTGGAGAACTAAATTGCACGATCTGATTGGACCTCCGTAGCCCATGGCTGTTTGATGATGATGATGATGATGATGATGATGATGATGATGATGATGATGATGATGATGATGATGATGATGATGATGATGAAAATCATTAATTTATTCATCACAACTTAATTTTGATTCATTTTCTTTTTCTATGTGCAAAAATTGCAGAGTATTCAATTTTTGCTCTACGAATGTACTTCGCGAATAATTTTCAAAAGTTTTCAGTATTGAAAATGAACGCTCTCATTCTCCTCCTTCTGATTTTGACATAATATGAAATTGTTCAATTACTCTTTCAATTCTTCAACATCTAAATCATTTTATAAAATATTTTACAAAATTATGGAATATTTTAAAAAAAACGTTATAAATTTCTTTATTGTAATTGAACAATGTATCACATTTCTTGTTTACTTCCTTATAAACTTCGGTTCTTCTGCTGTTATGAAAAATTATTTATCACTACAACAAAAAAAACTACTCTGAAATTTTAGAGCTAGTCTGGCCAACCTTTTCTCATCAACGGGCCAGATGATAATTTTTGTGGTTGCCGCAGGCCAGATCCTTACTTATTGCATTAAAACTTTAAACTTACCCCAACGTTCATTATCCTGAGTAGCAAATATGTGTAAATAATTAAATTTTCAATATATCTACAATTTATTTCAAAAAGAAGCATGTTCTTTTATAATTTTAATGAAAAGACTTATTTCTAATTAAAATTCTGATTAAATATAGAAGAAACTGAAAGTAAACAGCATAATTAGGTGCATAAATTCATTTCAATTGAAATTAACATCGACTCCACCTACAAATACCACTACTTAAGCTGTGCTATAAACATCTGTAGTTTCATCAAGAGACAGAAAAATATTCGAATTTCGGTGCAAGCTCTGTAAAGGTATAAAGGTATTGCAGCAAGTTCATCGATACAGCTAATTATGATTCAGTGGGATAAACTTAAGTTATCATTTTTTCTCTCTGGACTAAAACATTCTGTCGTGTCCCTCTAATTTACTTTATTATTTTGTTTTATTGCTATTGCATGTATCTATGATAAGTTTATTTTGTGAAGTATCCAAAATGGGAATGTCGCTCATGAGATGATGTTCGGGGCCGTCCGAGTTGGGCTGGGCATCATATGCGCTGGAACTGAGCATAAAAATTTTGATATTGTACCGTCACTAGCCGGAGGGTCTGGTGAGGATGACGGAGAGAAGCTCCCAAACAATAAATTTCAGGCCGAGCTTTGCTGGCAAAATGGAAGGACGTTTGTTAAGCGATTCAAGGGACACGCCCATTCTCAAAAAGGACCCTAAAGGACCATGGTTCTATTCTGTGTCAAACAAGGTCGGCTTATAAACCAGGCAGTTTAGGCAAGGATCAAATGTCCTCTCGCCGAGTTTTGAAGTCGCTAAAGAGATTTCGGTACAGTTTTCCACCTCATCATATGACTGCTTGCAGTAGAAAAGCACCATTCGGAATAAACAGAGCTCTACCAGAACATCTGAAAATCCATTTCATTCTGATCCTGAGCGCAGCTAAGGCTCACGGAATCGAGTACATTTTCATATCTATTTACTGTGTTGTCCTTACTAAGGTGAATTAGTTTATTTCGTCTTTCTACACGACGTTTGGTACACATGCCTGAAGCACACTCTAAGCAGGGTGTAAAAACCTACGAACCTGTGATTTCACCTGGGATAATGGTGAATATTAAGTGGACTAATTAATCGTCCCCTACGAAGTGCGTCGGAAGAATCGCTAACATCTCTTATCCCCTGCGGCGCACGACATATACCAAAAACAGTTTGCAGGCATTTCTTCATAAATTCGTCATCTTTAAAATCGCCAATTTTTAAAATATTTTGAAATTTTTTCACTAATAAATTTTTTAACTTTGATTCAATAAATGCATCGAAGTCTTGAGAAATTTGGGTAAATAAATTTTTTGAGCTTAATTCACCATAATTTTATGAAAAACCTTTTTCTATGATGGTTTTGGAAACTTTCATAATTAAAATGTTGACTGATGTAATGTCAATTTGAGTGAGAACCGAGCTCTTTAATCGGTAGCTGAACAGTACATTCAAAAAACCCGATCTAACCCTATGAGCAAAGTCTGTTATGCGGGTCTATGTCGTCGTAAATTAAATTTAGGCTATTAAACAACATTTTCCAAAACAGTGTAACAATAAATTGTGGGAAAACGAAAAATTGGTCAAAAAAAGTTGGAAAAATTGGAAAAATTGGTCCTGTCATATCCGTGATTTTATCCGTGTTAACATTGATCTTTTATCCGCTGAGAGCTTTGAAATGCGGATATTCACGAAAACATAAACGCATTTATTCGCATCCGCGCAGGGCTCTAGTTAGAAATTAAAAGAAATTAGTATTCATAAACGAATTAGAGTAGGCACGTGCCTAGTTTGCCTTTGCAAAGACGCGGCCTGGCTGTGCACAGGGCGAACAAAATAATCTAAATGCTATGTCAATTTAGAGTCATATTTACGGTCCTTAGCTGTGAAAATAAGAATTTATGAGATTATAAAATTCAATGAGAGATCTATCCAAATGATAAATTTCATCTTCTTTTTCTTTTGTTTTTCAAAATTGAAATATGTGGGAATTGGAATACTGAAGGCAGCATCGCATGGCCGAAATGGGATGGTTTGGAATGATGAAGATAATTGAGAGAAACAGTAGAAAAACATCAACAAATACACTAAATGTATGAATAAATTAATTCTAGTAGCCCTAAAAATGTATCAATTATTATCAGAAATGTTCAAGAGTGATATTGCCGATCACAAGATGTGATCTACAGTATCATTCTTGATGCTGCTTCTGATAAGGTCTAAAATATAATATAATGCTATTATGATTTTATATGTAAATGGATATGTCATAAGAACTGCAATTTCTCATCGAGAGCGAAAAGCTCGTTAATTTTATTGGAAATGAAATCTCATGCGCTCTTAAGAGCTAAGTTTAAAATGTTGCAGCGCCCTCTGTAAGCTACCCTGAAATGTGTAAAATATCAAAATTTAGTGGGATGACATTGCGCAGTACGCCCAAACACATTTTTCATACCTCAATACCATATCGAAGTTGTGCTAAAGGACGGCTACAAAATATCACGCCACGCTTTACAGATGAGTTGCACTCGGTAAATCGGTGCTATAAGATGAATGACGCAGAAGTGCAAGATCTGCAGCAACACTATTTTCAGAATGTTAGCTTGAAGTCAGGTATCAAACTTCTGAAACCATTTCCTGTCTGGTAAAGTATTTGCAGTTGCAGCAAATGTAATCGCATTGTAACGTATATTGTCATTGACATAATAGTTTTAATATTTCTGGCTATATTATGAAAAATGTTTAACCCTCTTATTGATATATGCATCAATAAGCATAAGTTATAACGTTATTGATATGATATACGTATCTTTTGATGTTACGTATCATTTTATGTCTTCAGTAACTATTGAATAATTCTTCAAATTTAGCACAGAATTTAATATCACTGTTTATTAACACTCTTACGCTGCTTAAGTGAACTGCTGTAGTTAGATTCCACACTTTATTACCAGACTTATATATACATATTTACGAGTCATATTGCTTATTAGACATCATCCCTTATTCTCAAATGGGTGGCTTTGATACCTCATTGATACCCTGGCCTCCCCCTTCCCCCCTTTTTGGTATCTTTGGCTGGTCATGCACTCTATCTTGATGGGTGCTCCCATCCCTTTCCAGCTGGTGCCACCTGACATCGAGGCCGACCACCAGATTGCCTCTCATATCAACAAACGCAGCTATCTACTTAGTTGCTAAGTTTGAGCCTACGGTTTAATCCCTGAGCAAAACGGCCAATGGTATCGTTTAAACTTAGGAAGATTGTAGTTTTCAATTGTGTGCTCTATATCTGTATGTCAACTGCTAACAGAAGGAGAAAATCGGAGTTCTCTCAGCGCAATGGATTGAAAGAAATAGGGCAACAGTTGCAGCTACACCAAAATCAATGAGTTCGTTCCACATGACATTTCGTACGAAAGTGAAGTTTTAGAGCAATAATCCAAGCTGTGTAACAGTATAAAATCTGTATGGAAAGACTAGACTATTGAGAAACTGCACACAAATGCATTAGGTTTGCCAGAATCAATATTTCAGAATAGGGAATGGTAAACGATAAACTGTTATGACTTGTAAAGATATATATCATATTCATCATCCTCATCCTCAAGCATCCATGGGTACGAAGGTCAAACTAGACCGTGCAGTTTAATTCTCCAAACATATCTGTCCTGTTCTATATCTGCTGTATCTGGCAACTGTAAACCTAAATTCTAACGAGCTCTTAATCTAACGAGCTCTTTTCTAAAATTCTAACGAGCTCCGGTTTGACATTGTCTGCCCACCGCATCCTAGGTCTCCTAATCTTTCTGCAACTTTTAGACACACTGTTCATAATACATTTCGGTAATCTATAGTATGCATACGGGCAACATGGCGAAACCAGCGGAATCTCTCTCTGCACAATCTCTCTTGCCGACTCCTTTGCCTAACCTCATCATTACTTACAAAGTTGAACCACCTAATTCCCAAGATACTGCGTAAAATCCAAGATAATGCCCAAGATACTGCGTAACAATCAAACTCAAGTTTCCTGTCATCTTGTTTACAAAGAGTGCATGTTTCACTACCATAAATAACTTTAGAAAGAACCAAACTATTATACAGTCTAATTTTAGTCTTTAGGAGTATATACGTACTTCTCTATACTCTTCATAGATTAAAAGTCCCGACACCAATCCCTATTTGTCTGTTCTATGAAATGCCGTACAAAATAAAAGTATCTGTTACATAACTCCCAAGATAATTAAATTGCGACACCTGCTCAAGACTGCAACCATTCAGATTAACTGAATCACAGCCAGTCTGACCAATTTTCATCACTTTAGCTTTCTCTCTGTTTATAACTAATCCTACTCTATTACCAGTCTCATCAACAGATCGAATAAAAGAGTTCATCTCATCAACATCATTTGCCAAAATTAAATCATCAGCATAATCTAAATCAGAAATTTTCGTATCTCCAGTCCATTTAAGGCCAAAATCTTTCCCTTGCAGTGAATTTCGCATAACATAATAAATAACCAAACTAAAGAGAAAAGGTGACAAAATGCATCCTTGTCGAACATCAGAAGCAATGCTAAACCAATTGTCACAAGACTCACCATCTCTTACACAAGACCCTGTGTTATTACAGAGAGCTTTCATTATTTTAACCTATTTGCCAGGTATGCCTTACGATCTTAAAATGAATCACGAATTATTACGATCGGCAGAGTGAAAAGCCTTTTTGAAATCAACAAAACCAAACGTTTCTGAAACTCTGAACATTTTTCAAGAATCTGCCTAAGTGAAAAAATCTGACCTACACATCCCCTACCACTTCTGAATCCACACTGCTGATCTCGCAATTGTCTGTCAGCCAGATTCTTAATTCTATCAAGCACAATCATGCAACGAACATTACCTGGAACAGAAAGTAGGCTGATATCCTATAATTATTGTAGAAATTGCGATCATTTTTAAAAATACGGATAATAATAGCTCTGGTAGAATTCTCAGGAACCATGCCTTAATCATAAAAGATATTCAAAATTTCAGTTATCCATGTGGTTAACCAAAACATTGTCAACTCTTAGCATTTCAGTAGTAATTTTATCTACACCTCCGTATTTGTGTAGTTTAAGTTTCGAAATAGTCAAAATAACTTCGTATTGTGTTAATGGATCATATCAATCATCATTACAATGAGAATAAAACTAACCATATTGTTTAAAACAATACTGAAGTGCTCAGCCCATCTAGCCATGACAAAATCCTAACCTTCAATTCCTGTATACCTATTCTTTTTTTCCCTCCCAAAACACTAACTATCTGGTACAGCACTCTGCTCTTACTCTGTGTAGCTGCCTCTTCAGCCAAGTCATCAAGCCAAAGTTTCTTATCTGTTGCTAATTGCTCCTTTACACGTTTATTAAGCTCTCTGTAATGCTTTCTATTAAGACTAGTAGGGTATTGATTAAGGACATTCCTGCAGTTCTTTCTTTCCGAAATAACTTCAAGTGCCATATCACTCAAATAATTTTGCTCCTCTGCAACTTTTTTTCCTAAAAGAGTACTGTTAGTTTCAATAAAAGCATGTTTAAAACGGTCCCATTTTTCCTCAATTTGAGCAGTACACAAATCATGACTGTCATAATGACTACGTAACCTATCATGGTAAGCTTAAGCTATAACTGAGTCTTTCACAGCTTCAGTGTTAAAAGGAACTTTTTTAACCTTAGCGCACTTTTTAAATGTGATAATAAACTATGGATTCAAACTACTATACTTAATTCAGTAATAAAGTACCAGCGGAAAACGTCCTGTAGACAAGAAACACTTGAAATTATTTATTGAAAAAATATGTTGTCTTGACTGTGATTCGAAATCTCCCAGAAGCATTCCAGGCGCTATAACCGCTTGACCACCAGTAGCTGACCATTTCCTCAACAAAGTGACACATAAAAAGTATTTCCGCATGTTTTGTATATTCACCAGTGGCGCCTTCTATTATCAGAATGTGGCAGCCTAACCACCACATATGATGGAAGTAATATTTGTCACTCACACTCACAGCGTTATATAAATAATTCCAGTAATAAAGTAGGTCTGTAAATGGTAGCTAGGTAGTCACTGGAAGGAGAGCTATGCACCAATCCCCTGTGATGATGCATAGAACCGGCCAGGCCTAGCACCTAATGTCCGACCCCGCCTTCTCGTGGTGCGGACCGTTAGTACCTTTCAAAACTCTTGTGGAAGTGAACGGAAGGGGAGGGCTGCCAGATTAGTGTGGCCTTCTGATCTGGACAACTATGGCTACTTTTTTTTTCTACCCTGCTGAGGAGTGGTCAACCACACAGGGTCCTGGTGCTGACCATATAAGCCCACTGGACTGGACAGATATATGGCTCTGAGCTTGATTATGGATCCTGATTTTGCTGCACTGGTGGGCTTCTGTGGAGGGAAAATCTTCCGCTGTGTTTTCTATTTGTTTGAGGGTTGACAGCCCCAAGTGAATAGATTCACAGGATATGTTTATCAGCTGGTGGATAATCCTGAGCAGAGGTCATCGCAGGCACCTGAACTCTTTGCTTCTATTGGCATCGTCAAATTCTACATTGGAGGAAGTCTTCCAGTGTAGATAGCTTCAGCCTTTAGTGGTGGGGGAACGGGTCTTTGCCCCATGTCTGTGATTAGGGGGCTGTTTGATATTGTCGCCATCTCCTCTCTCAATAAACATAGTTTCTTTAAACATCCCACTAACCATTTTCTCTCCATAGGTAGTTGGAATGTGAGGACTCTGTACAGAGCTTTTTCTCTTGATGTCCTCACACAAGAATTCCACCATTATAATTTCGATATTCTCGGCTTGCAAGAGACCAGATGGACAGATAAAGGTCAGATTCTTAAAAATAATCTTAAATTTCTCTTTTCAGGAAGGGATGACAATAAGCATCACCAAGGCGTTGGTCTGCTTCTCAGCAGACACGCTAGTGATGCTCTTCTAGGATATGAGTGCATTAATGAAAGGTTTCTTACAGCAAAATTTCAGACAAGCGTTAAAGACCTGAATGTTATCTGCTGTTATGCCCCCACTGAGGATGCCAATGAGGATGAGAAGGATAGGTTTTATGAACAACTTCAGGATATTTTGAATTCTGTCAAGAAAGGAGATATCACCCTTGTTCTTGGTGACTTCAATGCCAAAGTTGGTACTGATTCTGACCTTTGGGGAGGGGTGATTGGCCCTTTTGGTATTGGTAGCTGCAATGGCAATGGGCAACGTCTCCTACAGATAAGTAAACTCAATGGTTTCAGAATAACTAAAACATATTACAAACACCGCGACATACATAAGTACACATGGGTTTCACCTGATGGGCTGCATAGGAATATGATTGATTATATATTAATTAATAGCAAATGGGCTAGTTCGGTTAGAAATACCAGGGCATATAGGGGAGCTGAAATTGGATCTGACCATTACCTTGTTAAAAGTGTCTTGCAACTTAAACTTAAAAAGTGTTGTGCTAGGGTTAAAACATTTACTTTTAATACTGAAGCTCTGAAAGACCATGTTATAGCCAAAGCTTATCATGATAGGTTACTTAGTCATTATGACAGTCATGGTATGCTTACTACTGAAGTTGAGGAAGAATGGGGCCATTTTAAACAGGCTTTTTTGGACACTAACAGTACTCTTTTAAGGAAAAAAGGAGCAGAGGAGACAGAATTATTTAAGTGATAAGGCACTTGAGATTATTTCAGAAAGAAGGAACTGCAGGAATGTCCTTAATCAATATCCTACTAGTCCTAATAGAAAGCATTACAGAGAACTTAATAAACGTGTAAAAGATCAGTTAGCTGCTGATAAGAATCTTTGGCTTGATGGTTTGGCTGACAAAGCCGAGGAAGCAGTTAGACAGCACAGCAGCAGAGAGCTGTACCATATAGTTAATGTTTTGTGTGGTAGAAAACGGACAGGTATACAGGGATTGAAGGATAAACAAGGTAAGGGTGTAGAAGGTGAGGATTCTGTCATGGCTAAGTGGGCTGAGCATTTCAGTGATATTCTAAACAATGCGGTTAGTTCTTTTCCCATTGTTTGCAATGATGATAGATGCATTGGTGGCTTTAATGTTGGCCCTATAACACAATCTGAAGTTATTTTGGCTGTTTCTAAACTTAAACTTCATAAATCCCCAGGGGTAGATGAAATTACTACGGAAATGCTTAGAGCTGGAAATGTTTCAGTTACCACTTGGATGACTGAAATTCTGAATATCTTTTATGATAAAGGCATGGTTCCTAAGGATTTTACCCGAGCTATTGTTATCCCTATTTTCAAAAAAGGTGATCGCAGTTCTTGTGATAACTATAGGGGTATTAGCCTACTCTCTGTTCCAGGTAAAATTCTTTCCATGATTGTGCTTAATAGAATTAAGAATCTGGTTGACAGTCAATTGCGTGATGCGCAATGTGGATTCAGAAGTGGTAGGGGATGTGTGGATCAGATATTTTCACTTAGGCAGATTCTTGAGAAATGTTTAGAGTTTCAGAAACCTTTGGTTGCTAGCTTTGTTGATTTCAAAAAGGCTTTCGATTCTGTTAATCGTCAAAATTTGTGGTTGATTGTGAAATCATATGGTATACCAGACAAGTTAGTTAACATTATGAAAGCTCTCTATAATAACACTGAGTCGTGTGTGAGAGTTGGTAAGGCTTGTAGCAATTGGTTTAGCATTACTTCTGGTGTTCGACAAGGGTGCATTTTGTCTCCTTTTCTCTTTAGTTTGGTTATTGATTATGTTATGCGAAATTCACTTCTAGGGAAAGATTTTGGCCTGAATTGGGCTGGAGATATGAAAATTTCTGATTTAGATTATGCTGATGATTTAGCCCTTTTGGCAAATGATGTTGATGAGATGAACTCTTTCATTCGGGCTGTTTATGAGACTGGTAGTAGACTAGGTTTGGTTATAAACAGAGAGAAAACTAAAGTGATGAAAATTGGCCAAGCAGGCTGTGATTCAGTTAATCTGAATGGTTGCAGTCTTGAGCAGGTGTCACAGTTTAATTATCTTGGGAGCTATGTAACTGATAATGGTGATGTGCGGCATGAGATTAACAGACGAATAGGGATTGCTGCCGGGACTTTTAAGAATCTATGGAGAGTGTGGAGAAATAGGCGTATACACCAAAAGACTAAACTTAGGCTGTATAATAATTTGGTTCTTTCTAGGGTTAGTTACGGTAGTGAAACTTGGACACTTTGTAAACAAGATAACAGGAAACTAGATGCTTTTGATTCCAGATGCTTACGCAGTATCTTGGGCATTAGGTGGTTCAACTTTGTAACTAATGATGAGGTTAGGCAAAGGAGTTTGAAACCTCCTTTAAGCAGCATATTGTGCAGAGAGAGACTCCGTTGGTTTGGTCATGTTGCGCGTATGGACAATTATAGATTGGCGAATAGGGTTATGAACAGTGTGCCTAAAGGCCTCAGAAAGAGGGGGAGACCTAGGATGCGGTGGGCAGACAATGTCAAACAGGACCTTGTTAGAATTGGTGTGCAGTGGCCTGATGCAGTAGATGTAGCTCAGGATAGACTTGCTTGGAGAACTAAATTGCACGGTCTGGTTGGACCTCCACAGCCCATGGCTGCTTGAGGATGATGATGATGAATAAAGTATCACAGAAAAACGTCCTGTAGCAAAGAACCACTTGAAATAACTAATGAAATAACTAGAATTTATCAACTAATTATTTCTTGTATACTTAAACAGATTAACAGTGTTAATGAACAGTAATGAACCAATCATCGTTATCTTATTGATGCTTGCAATTTATTTACAAGTTAGTACCCTTTCTTCGACGTACACTGGTGCTGGAATTTAAAGGAAAGTCGACCAAAACATATATAGCTGCAGATATATGTAAAAGAATGCATTGAAAATGGGCCAACCTGGTAAATACGCTACGCTGATAACTATCCCTCATTTACAGTTGCCGCACGTAAGCCGGAATATGTAAATTGCGAATACATTAAAAAGACGCGCGTGTCTACTCACTGTTTGTAGCTGTTCTATGCAACTCCTGCTTTCCCATCAGTGGCACGTCGAACTGATTATGTCCCGAAGACATCGTATAGACGATTTTCAGCGATGGAGAGCAATTGGAAGGATGGAAGCAGGTCAGTCCCAGACGGAAGTTTCCAGAGCATTGAATGTTTCACAAATTGTGCTGTGAAGACTCAGGAGACAGTTTCAACAGACATGTTATATTGGTCATTGACATGGTCAAGGCCGTCCCAGAGCCACAACTGCTGCAGACGATCGCTATATGAGCCTTACTGCCAGATGGAACAGAGTAATGATCACTAGGCAATTGTCTTTGGGGCTTGTAGCAGCTACAGAAGCGAGGCTTTCAAAGCATACTGTTTACAGGAGACTTCGTGAGCAATGCTTTTATGACAGGAGACTTGTTAATTGTGTCCCTCTAACTCCTGCCGCTCGGCGAGCTCGTTTAACGTGGAGTCACAACTTGGAGTTCATACTAGTGGGCTCATGTTATATTCACAAATGAATCGCAAATCAGCTTAAGTACGATTCTCGACATATTCGAATCTAGAGAGAACCAGGGACACGCAACAGTCCCTCGAACAACAGAGAAAGGTACTACTTTGGTAGCTCTGGCCTGATGGTTGGGGCAGTAATCATGACGAATGGGCGTACAGACCTGCACATCTTCCTTAGTGTCTCTTACTGCCTTGCGGCACAAAGACGAGTTCCTGAACCCATATGTCAGGCCATTCCGAGGAGCCGTCGGTCCAGATTTTATTCTTATGGGCGATAACGCCCGCCGTTATCGGGCTCATGTGGTCGACGATTTTCTGAAAGAGAAAGATATTCGCCAAATGGAATGGCAACCCAGATCTCCTGACCTCAATCCCATTGAGTAGGTACGGATGCTCTAGGGAGAGGAATTGGAGCTTCCCAGCCCCTCCCAGAACATTCCAAGAAACTCAGAACAACACTAGTCGAGGAGTGGTCATTAGACTCTCAGGATCTTATCAATACCCTCATAAACAGTATGAGGAATCGTTGCTTGAGCTTCATCTCCGTATTAACGTACCGCATGTATGTAACAGACTTTAAGCATTGTTCCATGGACTGCTGCTTCTTGTCAATTGCACGATTGTGATCTTAGCACATGCATATTATACGATTATGAATTTCTTCTAGTTGATTTACATTTGAAATGTAACAATAAACCTCTTTACCAAATCTCATTACATTCACATAAAAATACTTCGAGTGATGTACGAATTCATACATTATCCTTTACGTTTGAGCACCAGTGTATATAATCTCGTAAAATAATATTGTAAAGACAATCCTATATATATAGATATATATAGATATATATATATATAGAGAGAGAGTATATGAGAAATCGGTTTACGAGGTTTTGTTTCTACGATATGCACAAAATAATTGCATCTCCCTCTTCATCTGAAATTTCAACGATATTTTTTCTATTTCCGGCTTTATATGAAGTAGAAATGTTTAAGAATGGTGTTGCCAGTACCAAGACTTTAGATGTTACATGATTGAAACGTTCATAAAACTGTTAATTGAAACTATTTGTACCATTATTACATTTGTAAGTTACATTTGTAATACTCTTTCTTACAGTTATATTCACTTTTCCAGACTACCATGTTGCGTCAGTGAGACGATGTTTTCAGTATTCCAATTCTCATAATTTTTCCATTTTTGAAGAAAAATCGACGAAACACCATGATTGGGATCTTTAACTTATCTCCCTTGACAGTTTGAGAGTTTCTTATACAATCTTTATCTTCACAGCTACAAAGTCCGAATATGACTCTCAAGTGACATAGAATTGAAGGTGCCATTTATTTTGTCCACCCTGTGTTCGCTCTCTGTCGTAGTTAAAACCCCTAATGATTTCAAATTAAGTAACTTTTCTTCTGTCTCTGATGCGATACATTTTCAAGACATTTGCCAATGTACAAACTTTACATTCTGCACCTGAATATACAGCGCATATAATATATATATACATACAGCCAGTGCACAGCTAAATTTTATCCTCCCTGACATAAATACTAATTTTTTTAGGAAACGTGACTGAATATGAAGTTTATATAATTTCTTAATCTTGAATCTGAAAATTTTTCAATCAGTATTTGAAGAGTTCATGGAAGCTGTAATATTCGATACTTGCAATGAAACTCTTAAGAATAATTATTTCATTATAATACAAATTTTTGAAATATGGATGTACTTACCAAATGTTTTGAAACAATATCTATTATTTAAGTTTTCAATTTTGATACAATTTAATAAATTTATTAACTATTAAATCTTCTACATATCTTTCAATATTGATTGAATATTTTTAAAAAAAATTAAGAAAGCATTTCATTGAGTTTTTTAAATTTGTGTACTGTCACATCAATCCATAAAAAAACTTATTTCAGAAATTACGGAATATCGAATTTAGTTTCATCCTCCTCTTCAAGCAGCCATGGGCTACGAAGGTCCAACTAGACCGTACAGTTTAATTATCCAAGCATATCTGTCCTGAGCTACATCTGCTGTATTCGGCCACTGCACACCAATTCTAACAAGGTCCTGTTTGACATTGTCTGCCCACCGCATCCTAGGACTTTCCCTCTTTCTGAGGCTTTTAGGCACACTCATAACCGTATTCGCCAATCTATAATTATCCACACGGGCAACATGGCCAAACCAACGGAGTCTCTCTCTGCATAATATGCTGCTTAAAGGATGTTGCCGAGTCCTTTGCCTAACCTCATCATTAGTTACAAAGTTAAACCACCTAATGTCCAAGATACTGCGTAAGCATCTAGAATCAAAAGCATCTAGTTTCCTGTTATCTTGTTTACAAAGCGTCCAGGTTTTGTTACCATAACTAATTCTAGAAAGAACCAAATTATTATACAATCTAATTTTAGTCTTTAGGTGTATACGCCTATTTCTCCACATTCTCCATAGATTCTTAAATGTCCCGGCAACAATCCCTATTCGTCTGTTAACCTCATGCCGCACATCACCAATATCTGTTACATAGTTCCCAAGATAAATCAACTGTAACACCTATTCAATACTGCAACCATTCAGATTAACTGAATCAGAGCCTGCCTGATCAATTTTCACCACTTTAGTTTTGACTCTGTTTATAACCAAACCTACTCTACTATCAGTTTTATCGACAGCTCGAATTAAAGAGTTCATCTCATCAACGTCACTTGCCAAAAGGACAAAATCATCAGCATAATCCAAATCAGAAATTTACAAATCTCCAGACCATTTAAGGTCGAAATCTTTTCCTTGCAGTGAATTTCGGATAACATAATCAATAACCAAATTACAGAGTTTCACCCTGGCTATAACGTAGAAGGCCTCCTTTTTTTATGTCGTTTGTCCATATACATGAATCTGGATGTTAAAATACATTTTTCCATTGGACTATTTCAATGGAGCTAAATATGAGTCCTTCTTATTCCCTACAGCTATTACAACTTTAGTACAAGGGAGACAGAGAGCCAAATTAATACAAGAGCGAATGGGATGTGAAAACTTTCATTGTTTAAAGCTGAACAATATGGGGTGATGAAATTTTTGCTTAGCATTGAAATTGAATAACTGTTTCCTGTTCAGGTTAGAGAGAAAAGAACCCAGTTCTTCGCTGCAGGCTTAAGATTCTATTAGTCTCCGAAATGCAGCAGCAGCGTCTGTAGGATTTTCGATAGGAATTGGGGCGGGAGTTGGGGGCAGGTTATTCACAGTTAAATATCACAGTTTACACTTTTTATTAAATTTTGTTTCAGATTTCCAATAGTAAAATGTGACACTTCTTTTGCTCCCTCTAGAAGTCTATTGTCTGAAGTTTAAAATTAACTATGCTTTGTTTTTATAAGCAATATACACTGTTATCAGTCTAAGGACATGCTTAGTTGGATATGTTTCTGTTAAAATCATTAAAAGGTTTTCATATGCTAAGCAGATGAGAGAATGATTTAAGAGCTATTTCTCCCTTATACAAACTTTCCCATACATGAACATGCCTTGCTAATCCAGAAGTTGGATTTTATGACTACTGCATCCGCTACAATTGACTACACAAGTCAGCAAAAAAAATTGCAACACCACGAAGTTAATGTAGCAATCCAATGACATAGCGTACCCCCCTAGGAGAAACGTGTCGGAAGTTAAGTATTAAAGGTGGGGGCACAAATGTCAAAATACTGACATTCATTTAATGAGAAGTAAGCCCACCTCTAGGAGTGATACAGGCGAGGTAATGAGGCAAACCCTTGCTCAATCCATCAGTCCTGTCTTGGGGAATGTTCGTCCATATAGTCTGTGTTTAGAGCTTATGTTAAGTGCAAGAGGTGTTCCTGTGCATTTATCATCCAATATATCAGATCGGTTCGATGATAGACAAGTCCTGCGATCGCGGGGGCCATAGAAATGTATCCATGTCACATAGGCTGTCCGTGGTAACGTTCGTAGCGTGTGGATGAACACTACAATATACTGTCAGAATTCTTGGCAAGAATTTATAGGAACGAAAAGGTCGATGTGCTATGAGGTGATTTCAGTACTAGAATGCGTACCAGAGCAGTGAGTATTCAGCATCTGCTGCCACCCTACAGTGGTATACTGGGATTGGCTCAAGATGTTGTTGGATAATGTGAGCTTCCGTAAGTTTCTTACGTACAGACGCTAGACATGTGTTCTGCCACCATCCCTTGTTCATTGCAACCATAGTCTCGCAACTGGTCATTCGTTACGGAATTCTAATTATTTGCGTATCCCCGCCAGTGCAAAGTATGTGCGATTTCCTGATGGTGCAACACACAAGGGTACATGTTGCATACATGTTGCATGGTGTAACACACAAGGGTATTCTGAAGCAGTAAATATCTATTTAAAACAGTTCTATTTGTTTTTATGAAAAAAGGATTCTAGTCTGCAATAATAAACATCGAAACATTATTATGGTTTTCTCTTTATTATTCCGTAATGGCTTTATTACGAACCAAATGGGACAAACCAAGTTCACAGAAATTAGAAAATTATGGAATTAGAGGCATTGAATTACACTGGTTTCAAAGCTACTGATCAAATAGATTAAATGTTAATAAAGTAACTGAAATTAACAAAACATAGAGCGAAAAGTCTCAAATTTAATATGGTGATCCTCAAAGAGCCATTTAATGCCCGCTTTTATTTCTGATTTACATAAACGACTTAACAAGATTAAAACTAAATAGTACCATGTTTTTATATGCTGACGATATAGTTTTAGTTAATATCAACAAATCGGAAGAATATATGGTTAAACATATCCAGAAAGACTATAATGTTATTAAACGATGGTTAAACTCTAATAAACTTTATCTAAATAGCAATAAAACCAAATGGATAACTTTTCATTGACCCGGTTTCAAAATTAACAATAACTTAATACTTTAAAAACACAAATTAAAATTCATGAAAAGGAAACCATTTATGAGCTTGACATAAAGTAAAATATCTAGGTTACATTTCGACAGTACCCTCGATAGAATGTTAATACTGAGAAAATCTGCTGCACAGTAAGGCTTTATGCTTTGAAGTTAAATAAATTGCGATATATTATGGATACCAATACAGATATTGTGTTTTAAAAAGCAATCTGTGAGTCCCTTTTAAAATTTTGCCATAACGATACATGGTACAACCAACTTAACAAATATCAGAAAAATAGAACACATTCAATCCTCAATAGCTAAAATTATTATACCAATTAAAGACCATATACATCTAACTACAGCCCAAGATAGATTTATTTACCTGGATATTTTATCTTACCAGCTATATATAACATAGAGTCGATGTAAATATAGCATACCTATACGTAATTTTTTTGACAACACATATAAAATTAAAATCTAACATGATAAAAACACAAGATTTAAAGAAAGAAAATTATGTTCAACTACCGAATTTTACAAATAATTATGGAAGGTGTACAAGTGGCTACAAAATTCCACATATTTTCAATCTCTTACCAAGGGAACTGCTAACCGTAATTCTTTTAGAGAATTGAAACACGAATTATATTGACTTTTATAAATAAATTAGAAAATTGATATTAACACCTATTAACAAATTATGTAGTTCTGAATGCGAATATAAAAATTCCAATGTTATTATGAAGTATTCGAAATGAAAAAAAGAGAAAGGTAAAATTTAGTAAAGAAAGCAAAATCTGTGTGTGCCAACGCCTCCGTAAAAATGTGTTCCGGAAATAGTCATTTATTCTATTTCCGGAACACATTTATACGTTACATTATTATTATTTTACTATTTAAGTTTTCAACTTAAATAGTAAAATAGTACAATAAATGCAACAAGATGTAACTGCATTAAGATTAGCAGATTAAAACAGAAAGAAGGTGTAATATGTTATGTCATTGCATCATTCTCTCCTGCAGATAATCTGTTAATTTTGCGGGACGTCGGTAAACAGAAGTGATTTATTTGTACTTGTTTGAATAAATAAGTGATTTAAAAAAGCGTTGCAAATTCAATTAATATAGGAGAAAGTATCACAGCAATTTACAAAGAAATCGTTATATATGAAATTGCTTTGAGTAACTCCAAACAAAAGAAAAGGGTTAATGGCGACATCAGTGTTAAAAGAAACAACTCCATTTGTGAGAAACGTATGAAATTGTGACAAGTATTGTGTAATTTTTCATTCAAATTTATTAAATGAATTAATTTGCTTTAACTTTTTTCTGAGGTTGTACTATTAATGCTGATCTATTTTTTGCTAAATTCTGATGCAATTGGAATTACACTGCTTTCCATAAATTAAAGAAAATCCCTATGTTAAGTCAATGGGAAGCTAACGTTAAACTCTGTAACTTCTAAAATAAGTTATTTTTTTGAAAAATGTGCATGCAGATAAAGGTCTCAATCAAATAAATCAATATCTCGATTTTCAACAATATTCGTTCAATATTTAACGAGTTATGGAAGTTTCAATATTTGGTGATAACAATGCCAGCCACAAAAATTGACTTCAGAAGTTAATTAAAGCTTATTAATAAGTATTGTATCAAAGTGTTTAATAAAATAAGTTTGTATTTTAGAACTTTGTGTGAAGAATTCTTTCACTATTCTTCAGTTTTGTATAAGTTTCTTAAGACTGGCATTGTTTTCGCTAAATATTCAAACTTCCATAACTCATTAAATACTGAACGAATATTGTTGAAAATCGAGATATTGATTCATTTGATTGAGATCTTTATCTGCAATCATATTTTTCAAAACAAAAAAACTTGACGTTAGCTTCCCATTGACTTAACATAGGGATTTTTCTTAATTTATGGAAACCAGTGTACATTACTTTCAGTCCTATATTTAGAACATTACAAACTCTAAATCCAGTAACAGGCATTTGCTTGAGACATATGAATTAAAATAATGATATTTTTCCCTTTAAATTCACAACGTGTTACAGCTAAAAAGTTTTATTTTTTAATCTATGCATGCCAGTTTATATACAGAGTACAGCTCTTAAGGGTTTTCCGCCAATCATTGCCTTTCTTTAACACAGATTAAATTGCAATATTTTGAACTTTCTTCTTAGTATCTAAAACTCACAAATCCAGTCCTTCATTGATATTGAAATGAACTGATAGTTAAATCATTTTTTTTTCTAATTACAGGGAGTATTAAATAGTTTGCAATGTCTATAAAATTCTGCTTTTGTCTGACGTCATTAATTACGGTAATAGAATTAGATATCGTAGTTAAAGATTTTATTGATTTTTTAATGACGTGAGGCGCAGAATTCAAGATTTACCCTGCAAATGTGTAACTCTTTTTGAACTCTTTAGTTCGTCTGCTACAAGAAGGCCATCAAAGATATAAAGATGCATGTCATCATTAATGATTCAAAGCAGAACACAAGATGAGTGACAGAATGATTGTTCTCAGGGGCGTATTCAAGGGAAAGGTCTAAATGTATACGTTTCAAAATCCTTTCAAAATTCAAAAACTTTTGAATTCTTATGCTTTTGAGCCATTTAGTAACTCTTAACCGTTAATGCAAAACATGCCACTGGTTTTTAATTACTTATCGGTTGCCTTCTTTTAATATTTATTTATTAAGTACCTCTTTTTTAAATTTTTGAAAAACCCAGATCCTCCCCCAAACATATTTTCGAAATGCACCACTGCTTGCTTTAGTTACGAATGACGGAGACGCTTCAATTTCTATGAGAATCAATCAGCAGACTCGAAAGAAAAGAGAATGTTGGTTGTTTTATGCAATGCAACAATCATCAACGCGATATGACAGTATTTTAGCTTTTTTTCTGCCACGTGAAGAAGATGAAGTGAAGATTTCTTTTCCAGTTGAGATGACAGACGAAGAGGGTAAAAATACATCGAAAGTTGTATTTAGGCCGCGATACAACATCTTCCGTAACTCAAAATACAAGAAAACATTAAAGTATAAAATGACTATTCCGGAACACATTTTTACGGAGTCGTTGGCAGCACATCCAAAAAACTTTCCTCAAAAAACAAGCATAATAGTTGAAAGCGACCAGATGGCTTTGTACTTAAAATCACTGTCTTGAACAAGTTTAACACGACATGCATAATGGTGATTATATCTGTTTCGCTGCCTGAGCTGGAAAGCTTTCTGACGGAAAAGATAATTGCACGCATATAATATGCAATAATTCTGCAATGTATATATATAGGAAGAATTCTCATTAATGAAATTATTCAAAAGTGTAGTGATGTCGGTACACCAAACCAGTACTTTTGACCTTAATGTGTACAGCCTTATTCTAAGAATGCCGTAACAATATAAATTAATGCTCTGCTGCGGAATATTTCCTCGTGACCCCCAAATGAAGAATGATTGCACATTTTTTCTTAGCGGGGTTATTTAACAGTTTAGTAATAATGGTTTGGTACTCGAAACAAAGCACAAAAAAGAAACCGAGATTTTCTTTCGGCACATCAAAATAAATGTTGAAAACAAAAGTACGATTTAAAAATAACAACAGCGCACAATCTCAACACTCGACGGGTGTAATGGCATCAGCTTTTTCATTTTGAATGCACTTGAAAGGGTTATCGTGAAGCTGTCACTAGTGAGCTATTATTATCATGTTACTCGTTACGTATTTCATTATGCTGCCTGAAATTACACTCTCCTGACGTGCTGCCGAGAATGAGCTCTGATCGCTACTCGAGAAAAAGAAATCTCGCCTGTAACGTGCCACGAGGAAGAAAAGAATTCTCTCCTTGACACGTATTTGCGATTCAGGTGATGCCAACGTAATTGTTGAAGCAAACGGGATCGCTGCAACAGGATCTGCAGGCTCAGCAGGTCGGGGCGGAATTCACTCTGCGAAAGCAGCCATCGGGAAGACTGTTGTGTTGGTGATACGGTTTAATCGATTGCTAAGCAATGTATGATTAGAGAGAATAATGATTTATCTCAAATAGAGACACAAAACGTCACATAATAATTCGTAAGGAGTGATGATCCTGTGATACAGTTAAATTCCTGAAACTTATATACGAAATTAGCAGAAGACAATAAAACGGTTGGATTACTGATACCGATGATTACAATAAAATATTCCACCTAAATTCAGTCATATAAATGATATTGTATCGTATTATATGTGGCTTTATGTTCCTTTTTGTTATTTACTTTATACTTTTTATATAATTCAAATATTGCATTGTTTTTAAACTGTCCAAAAACTACTGTTTTTGGCTAGAATAGCAATTCCTGTGACAATTTGTTGCTGGGTACAGCATACAGGATATTTTCTAATTTTAGTCATTCTTCTGAATCGTGCATAACATGGATTCGAGAGATACACGGCCGTATCTAGGGGTGGGGGAGGGAGATAGGCCATACCAACTTACTCCCTATAAAATGCTAGTAAGTGTATGGAGGCAAAACAATAAAAAATGCATAATTCACTCATTTTTAAAGAAATTTTTTAAAGACCTCAAATTTGGAGAGGAGAATGTTAAACTGCAATGGATATCCAGTCTCTTGGTAATTCTTTCATTTGTTTCCGTCTCCATGAAATAACTCTTCCCCTCCCCACTCTATTCTCTTTTAGATTTGGCCCTGGAGAAGCGAATGACATCATTTGGTCTCAGCAACCTTTCTTTCCGACGACTTTTCGTCCCATAGATGTTTCGTTCCGACCTCTTCTAATCCCACAGTATTTTTTTCCCCATGTGATCAATCGATTGATTTGAAGATTCAACAGAGTCGTCCTATTTATACTTCGAATATCAAGAATGCAATATTAGGGCGATCACTTCGACCAAGGGAAAGGAAAGAAAACAGCAATCAAAAGGACTTGTAAACTTCCAATGAAGAGAAATCTGTTACAAAATGATGGGCAGGAAAATAATTTCTGAGAATCCGAGTGCAAACCTCATATATTTGCAGCTTCATAACTCGTCTTATAATTAGGCAAGAGGAACCATTCTTATATTTGTAAATAAATTTTTTAAGGGTCTAATTTAAATTGAACGATAAATTGGCCCGTACATATTATAGAACGATTCACAGAAACTATCGGAATCGATGCATTTCGAAGTTTGACAACTTTCGTTCAATTAAGCTTTAGATTTCGTTCTCCTATTCAGAGATTTCATAAGGGAGACTTTTATTATAATCGAGCCGAAATTAGCCTCGATACCTCAGTTTTTTGTAATAGCTTTCGCTTTGAGAGTTTAAAACGATTCCATGACACCCGATGTTATTTCCTTCTAATCTACCGTAATACTTCATTTTTTGCAGTATAATGTTCCATGCCATACCTGTGGCCGAAGTGGTTAGTGCGCTTGGCTACTGATCAATGGGACCTGGGTTCGAGCCCCAGGTTAAGCCATAGATGTTTGTGTTGTCTTTCTGCTGAGGTCCCGCCATTCTCACAGACCGTCTACTATGGCGTATAAACTGACAGGATCCCGTTAGATCCCTGTGGCAAAGTTTAAAATAAGAAGAGAATCACTATAGACACGGATCTGAAAAATATCTGCTCCCTCCCTCCGCAAGATATCTTTTAGATATCAGTATTTAGTGGTTTTCTTCTTCTTTTAGGTTGGAGGAGGTGGAGAAGGTAACTGTTTCAATCGAAATGGCCAGAACGCAGGTGCGGCATATTCTAATAGAAAGCATTCTTGCTGGATACTGGATATATTTTATTCCAAACTGTTTTATTAGTTTACAATCGTTTTTACCTCTGTCCGGTTAACAAACTTCTCCTGGAAAGAAGGAACATCTGCCTTTCCTCCTTCCTCACCACTCCCCTAAATTTGGGACCTTTGCTCCCTTAATTTTTTCTAATGAATAAAAGAATCGCAGTTTCCAAGTGAATTAAATTTCTGAGACAGTTTACAATTCTATCGAAGTTTAGACTCCTATAGGCTTTGTTTACCAATATACATTGCCTAACAAATTTAGAGGATTTTAATGAAATGCCAGCTAAAAGTCAAATTCGATGCTTCGTAACTTCTAAAATAGGCTTTGTATGGTAAAACCTTACTGAGGTTAAATTCAAGGTCTTCGTTAAGTGTATTTAAATCCTAAATTTAAAAAATATTAAGTCATTATTTAGAGTTCTCGAGGATAGAATATTTAATTAAGATTTACAGAAGGAGATCCGAGTTGTCAACTAAGGTGAACAAATGTTCCCGTTTTCCGAGGTAGTCAGGTCACCTTAATTTGAAGCTCACAATTGATGACTTTCATTTTAAAATTCTTGCCTTAATTTTTCTGTCACTTTTGTTACTGAATGATTTTTTTGACAATGTTCCACTACTATTCTATTAGTAAAAGATCTGTTCAAGCTGTAAACTTAATTTAAAATTTAAAATAACATCCAAAACAATTCTGGGGATACTTCCGAGGAATTCATTCATCGGGATAGAACTTTACATCCAGGGACTGTCCCCGGAAAACGGGGTCATTTGGTCACCCTAATCAAAGCAGAAGACCAAGAATGTTAAAAATATGTATATTTAATATCTGACGTAAAAATAGAAATACTCTATTGAAATAATTCTGTGGAAAAATGATTTGCCGATGAGTGGAATTCGAATGCCACTCATCTGCGAATCATTTTGCCCACAAAATTATCTCTTGAATTATATGTCAACAGGCAATCTGCGAATTTATTATTGATAGACTCTATTGAATCTTCAAATAATGTGTTAAATCATTCTTTCCCAGGGTTAGTCATCTAGTGAATCGGGAAATAAACGGGAAGTATTTTCTCTGCTGTGCAAAAACTGTGCACCCCTCCTCCGTGTTCTCTCTTACTATAAAATGTTTTATTAACGACTCTGAAGAAGGTAATAAACAACAACACATCTGTGCGCAGTTCATAATGAAATTTCCATTTTTAGAATGAAATCAAACCAGATTCTTCTCAGACAATAGATTGCATATTTTTTTCTGCCAAAAGTTTTTGAGGTCCGATCAGTTTCTTGTGGTGAGCCGGTAATTAGAAAATACGGCATTATATGAAATGTTACGAAAACATCATAACCTTCGGGCTTAACCTTCACCGGGACGAAATACTGCAAATCATTAAGACGAAACGTGACAGGGACGAAATGGTGTATGCTTGAGTTCGAGTAATAAAGCCAGGTTTGAAAAAAATTACAGATCGATATAAAAATGATCTTGAGCCTGGTGGATATGAACGCCACGACAAGGAAAGAAATCAGCTAAATTTAAATGACGTCAGGATTCAAGCTACAGATCCACTTTGCACAGGAGGAGGAGCTGTTGAAGTGAACATTTTGAAGGAGTTTGTAACACATTTTACTTGCTAGTTGTTTAGTCTCAACTGACAAAATTGCACATCGAGTCATTTGTCGAGTCACTGTGTGTCTCAAACATAAGTGGAATCATTTTAATATATATTTCACATATTTAACATATATATTTCAGGCAATTATTAAAATGGTGCATATTTAATAAGCATGAACAATATAATTTTAAAGGCTTGATAACTATATACAAATAATATGAATTGTATAAAAGCAATATTAATAGACATTAGTTTCCGCATTTTGTAAATTTCCCCACGTAAATTTTAAACAAAGTTTAAACTGTGCATTTAATGGGGAATCATAGTTTTAATTACATTGATAATGTTCGTGAATTCAAAATAACTGAATAGCTAAAATTATAAGCAGAGTTTACAATAATATATTGGAATGACTTTAAATCTTAAATCTTTAATCATCGTAACACACTGAGTGCCAAAACGGACTCAACCACGAACAGGGATTCCCCCCCCACCTCACCACAACTTAGGGAGATGAATTCTCTCAATATCCCAAGCGTTCAAATTCTTGTATGCGGTATTGCAATTAACTTTTTACCCCACTTTTTAAAAGCGAAAACCTTCACTGGAATCTTCCTATTGTAATGCCAAATCTCATTCAGTTCCTGAAAGAAATACTGACTTGGAGCTTGAAAGAAGTGAAAGAGAAGTGCGGAGTCGTACTAAGTGAGGAAGAGATTAAGAACTGAAGTTTGTTGAAAGGTCATTTTGTCATCATCAGTGCAAATGGTTAAGGTATGGCAATGTTTGCTTGTGCTCTAAATAAAAATAACTTAATATTTTTTTTTAATTTTCTTGAAAATTAAATAAAAATAATTTGAAAATTAAAAATAAATACCTATCATCCTATATGCGTCCTAAAAAGTAGAAAATAAACCTAAAACGTATCGATGATAAAATCAGTTATTGAATTCGTATTCACTTCAAAGGAAGATAGAGCGCGGGCAATCTTGTTGCGTGTATAAATAGGCGCCCTATCTTCTTTTGAAGTGAATATAAGTTCAGTGAAGTACTGGCCCTTAACTGGCATAGTGGTTAGACAGCTAGCGACTGTTCCAGCAAGGCAAACTTTGTGTGTTGTACTAACTAAGGCAGTGGTCAGCAGTGACTTCGGTCGTAATAGGGCATGTCCTTGTATGAGAAGGCCTGTAAAAGCTAGGAGTAGCTTCTATGATTCTTCTCTGTCCTATATGTCGCAAATAATAAAAAAAACTCTTTTTACCAACTGACAACCTGATAAAGCGACAAACCACAAATGACGAACGAAAAGCAATAGGAAGATAGTAATGAAGATGATCGAATCCTGTAATCAGGGTCTTCCAACTTTCATGGTCATATTGCTACCAAAAGACGTAAACAACATGAAACAAAAAAAATATTTTTAAGAAGTCTGGGATGAGAGTATCTTTGGCTTTGTCAGCACCCTTTACTCTGTGTCAAAAAGAATTTTAGAAGCATGTGCTTTCCAAAATTCGTGATGTACTTTGTTAACTCACCGGTGACTTATAAAATGGGTCATGTCACTGGTCAATGCAGGATCTGAAAAACTGGGACAGAAGACACATGGTGGCGAGAATCCCCTCGACTCTTCTTCTGACCTCACAAGAACTTAAATCTAGCTTTACCCTTAGGATGTTACAAAGCGCACTGGATAACAGGAATATGTTTCTAATAACTATCCAATGGTTCCCTTTCCCCATCTCTACTCTCAGCCTTGGAGTCCTTCTTATCTGACAATTCAGCCCTTTTTACTGCAGCGAAAAGTATCGAACAGGAAAAGGGAAAGAAAATGATGAACTGAAGAAATAAAATTCTCATCCATGATTAGGTGATTACATTATCTTTAAAACAAATTATGAATTGGACTTGGAAGGATAATTTGGTTCAATTTCATTGGTCGAAAATCGAGGACTTTGGCAAGTTGTCAACTGGAGTCCAGTATGCAAATTCATGTCCTTAAATCTCACCGCTGGCTTCTGAGGTTGTGGGTGCAGCGGCCAAACGTGATTTCCCCAGTCCGTCTTTGGCAGTCGGAAGTTGATACGAAACAAGAGCTGAGCAGGATGACCTTCCTGCCTGTCTCTTTCCATCACTCTTAAGGAACGTGAGAATGTTGGACTGGGCCAGAGGTCGTTGTACCGCACACCAAGTTCGCAAACGAGATGCTCAGGCCAGTGGGCAATTCTCGTGCGAGACAGAAACGTGGGGAACTGTCAAGTGTTCACTTCCACAGAACTGCAGGGGACGAAGGATGCAAGCCGTCGACTTTCTTCCATTCCCCAGTCAGCGCACAAAACGTTTACGGATATTTGGAATGCGGCGTGAAGAAACGCAACATAAAAAGAAAAACACGAAGTCACGCTGATAATTTTCGGATTGTTTAGTTGTAAACGACAGCTTTGAAAGATTGTCCTTCTCTTCCGTAAGACACTTGAAGTTGCTTTGCATGTGGGAGAGAAAACGAAGCTGTTGATTGACTGGTTAGATGCAAGAAAATATCTTTTGAGCTGCCAAGGTTAGACGGTGAGGTCAAAGACCTGAAAATGTCATGCTACTTTTTTCGATAAAAAGAAAGCAGCACAGGTGATACTAAAAGACGATATTGGTAGAAAAATCGCCAACCGAGACTAATTCGTATCGCCACAACTCCAATTGACCTGATCTGCTTTCAAATAAAAAGAGTTGTAATCTGACGCAATCCATGACAACAAGTTTCGTAATCCGACACCATATTATGTCAAATATTACATTTATTACTAAGACCAAAATGTTTATGAGATAAATCCATAATTAAAAAAATATTTTTCTATCTTATGTGAAATTTGCAGCAAAGTATATTTCATTGCCAGTATAGTAAAAGAAATGGGAATTTCGTTTTACTTATAACTGCGCATTTCTACAATTTTTCGAAACTTAATAGCTCTCGAACCGAAAGGGACAATTTTTTTATCTTCCTGTTTAAAAGAAAAACGAGATAAAGTTTCACGTTGTTGTCTGTAGACTTTGAACTTTTTTATTTATAGAGAAAATGAATAATTATTTTTATATTGGATAGGTATTGTTAAAATACTAAGATTTGCACTTTCGGAATCTCTGAAAAGTTATAATTTCCCCTCTAAGCGGAAAATTTTTAAAATTCCAAGATTTCAAAGGAATATTACAAACGATGTATTTATGCTGGGATTTGAAATTTTTGTGGTGGCACATGAAGGTGATGAAGCTTCCACTGGTTGTAATGAGTTGACCCTTTGACCAGGGTAGGCGGGAAACGCAACTGCTTTTGTTTTAAGAGATAATTGGAAAATTCGTTTTCAGTTGGATTGGTACTAACCAAATATTATAATTCTCATTTTACGAATACTTAGATAGTTTAAATTATCCCTAGAGATCACTAAATATGGAAACGGCGAAACTTTTAAAGAAAGTTTCCAGTGATCTGTTTAGGGTAAAAATTTAAAATTTTGGTGGTATGATGTCAAGAGATATTCCACTATTATCAACAATCTCCTCCTTTTTCTCAGAGGGTTATGAGAAAAGCAACTTTTTAAATTTGAGGAATGCAAGATAAATAGTTTCTGTTATGTAGTAGCATGCTACTGTCAAATTCTTTCGAATTAAAATGTCGAAAAAAAATAATGTATACTCCCTTACATCATAAGTGCGCAATAAATGTTCTCTACGTCATAAGTGAAACATAAACTGATGATCATTGTTTCTTCAAACAATGACTTTCTTTTCCATTTTTGCAAGAAACCTCTCAAAGTGATTCAATCAGACCAAGGGCTGAGGGCATACGGAGAGGAAGCAGTTTCTCATCGCAGGAGAATCCCCCTCCTAGAATTCAACGCAGTGTCGCCATCTACGTGGGAGAGTCGCCGCATACGAGGGTGTCTCGCCACCTTCGTGGGAGTGTTACCATCTACACGGGAATGTCGCCACCTTCGTGGGAATGTTACCATCTACACGGGAATGTCGCCACCTTCGTGGGAATGTTACCATCTACGCGGGAATGTCATCACTTGCACCTTGAAACCAACGGCACCGCTTTGGTGTCGTGGCCGGAATACCTGTCTCGAGGAAATATAGGTGATATAATTATTTTTCCGCCCCCAGATCCCCTAAGTAATGATCCACAACAATAATATCGCCTTGGACGTCATATCCACATGTTTTACTCTCAGTCTGAGTGTCAGTGAGATATGTTGCTGTTCCGTGGCAAGTGAATTTGAGTTTCTTATCTTTAATAGCCCAAAATTGGGGGTTTTCTCAACATTTTGAGTTTTTGTAATCAATCACATATCAGACTTATTACATTTTCTGCTTTTAAATTAAAAAAAGAAATAATAATTTTCCAATCGAAATTTGTGTCCAAATCTCTTAGCTCGCTCACAATAAAGATGTGAATAAGATGAATTTAAATGAACCATAAATCAGTTCCTAATTATTGATTGAATTTTATGCTACCCTTGCCTTTTAAAAATCTCCCAATACGTTAATCTGTGAATGGGTCACCACATCAAACATTAAATTTTTATTCACTGAAAGTGATAATGTTTCCGAGATTAATAATTGCCAATAAAAATTAGTTTTTACTTTATTAGTTAATATTATATGTAGGTTTCTTTTTAATGTTTTTTGCGCTTTTTTCTTAAATATTAAATCAATTGTTTCTATATCTTTGTGTAAACCTAGGCCGAAATTATGAATCATAGTCATCTAGGTACACTTCGTGCATTTGTATGGTCTTAAGGTTATCTAAGAAAGACTTTCCATACTTAACTATAACTAACGTATATCATAAGAAACGCTTTTCGATGAAAAGGATATTTATTTAAAAAATTTAAGCACACAAATGCGATTGGTGCTGGATTGTAAATACAGAATGTTTCCGATTCTTGATAGTCATCATCAGAGTTGAGGTGGCGCGAATTGGTGAGGTCGGTAGCAGGCAAAGCGCAAGATTTGCAGTTCCCAAGATTCGATTCGAATCTCACCTGTGGCAAAGTTGAAATTTATCTCCGCTAAATGATCCACTTTGCCATTGGTCAGAAAGGGGAAGCCAATTGGTTTGGAAATGCCGCTATCTGTCAAATGGGAATTAAAGCCGTGATCCCGTGTATAAGAGAGACTTACCTTGGGCACGATAAGAATACGCTGGATACTTGGAAGAGAGGCTTCATCTGTCTCATAACAGTGGGATCCCTTCCTCCAATCTCCTCTTTGTATTTGGGGGCCCTATGACCTGGTCATTTCTATCATTGTGTACGAAAAAGGCAACACAACTCACCAAGGCAACGCAAAAAAATTCTTGGGGATGCGGGTCAATAATCAAAGCAGAGATATAATTATCCGCACTTGTGGCTGAAAGTCACAAGTGGTTGTAGGTTGCAGCGGTGGTAGGTTGCAGCATCTTGATGTTTGAGTCAGTCTTTAGATTGAGGGAATATGCAGTCCTCTGGTGGAAACACTTGGAGATATTGGAGCCATAGTCAGAACTTCCGGACACTACGTATTAATGAAGGAGCTCAATGAATAAGTAACTGAAGTATCGAGGCGTCGAGTTAAACCCATTAACCAGGGAGAAGGAAGAACGCGGTATTTAGATGGGAGGAAGAGGGGTGGAAACTTCTGAAACAGAATGCACCAAGAAGCAGGAGGATTTGGCGTGGTAAAATTGCAGTAGCTGTCTCTGAAGACAACTATTACGAAGGATTGTGTAAAGGAAATTTGGTTTTAGTTGTAGGGGGAGGAGACAATGAATGCAAAGTGGAACTGCGGTACTTACCTGGCCTTCAACGCCAAATTGGGCAAGGGCAGCGCATGGTTCGCTCTCTGTTTTAGGATGGGGAGTAGTTCCGTCAATATAAAGGAGGGGACATACACAGGGGAAATAAAATAAAAGAAATTTGGAAAAATAAAATAGATTCTACTTTTGCTAAAAGGTCAGTTTAATCTCTACGATGAATAAGAATTTTAATTAAATTGGTTCATGTTTTGAAATTAATCTTGAGATTAAAAAATTTTAGAAAGTTGCCAACAAGGGATGGAATTGTGGAGAAGCTAATAACGAGGGTTGGAGGTGATGGTGGGAGCAGACTAGGAGACTTCAGTTTCTGATGAATTCTGTTGCTAAGAGTATTTTTTGGTACCGCATTGTGTAAGATGGAAAAGATAAAATTGATTTCATTTTGGTGGTCGGCTGCTAAGTCTCAAGAGCGCCAAAGCGCTACAATGCACAGTCTCAAAAGGCGCTTTTAAACTCTGTGAAGATAAAGGTATCGAAAGGGATTAAGGTAGGGGGAAAACCTGATTATCTGAAAACTTTGATGGTCAGGGTGCTATGGTTGGATCGCTGAATGATGAGATCCATAAATGAGATAATTCTGTGTACTTCACTCCCTGGAGTGAATGACATGGTAGGATAAGATGAATTGAGCTTTCCCAAGAAGTTGGCAAGCTCCTGATTCGAGTATTCTCAAATGAGAAAATCGTCGTCATGAAACCTGGGACACAGGAGGAGCTTAAATGTTCGATGTTCGAGAAAGTGTTATTCGATAATTCGCAGAACAACTTCAGTGAGCTGACGGGAAAGAGGGGATCCCATGTAGCATCCGCTGAGCTGTTAAACACGTTGGATGGTGTTTGAAGTAAGAATTGCCAATGACAAGATCGAGAAATTTAGAGATTCCCTTGGGTTGCTCATGCCTAAACTTTCCGCAATTGATCAGTGTGTGCATCAAAAGCTTATTATGGAAAAGTTAGAGCAAAGGGAGACAACGTCAAAAGAAAGTCTCTCGGTGTGTTTGGAGAGACTCTGAAATTTCGAATCTTCGACAGAAAGTCAGAAGTGTAGGAGATGGTTCACTTGTCAATAGAGAAAAAAGGACTGAGAGAATTTTAATAACCCTTGTTCAAAGTAAAATGTAAGCGTACACCATTTGGATGTAAAAATGCTGCGAAGTCTCAAGTGTTTTAATTTTTTTAAAAAAGGTGGGAGGACGGGAGAGGAAGAACGAGCAAAATTCGACGGGCGGCGACCTCTCCAACCAATCGCCGCCCCTTTCTGACCAATGGCTAGGTGGAGGTTTTAACGGAGATAAATTTAAATGCTGGGCGAGCTGAAACTTGAATCTGAGAGCTGATGATCACGAGTCTGGCGCGCTAGAGAGTGAACTGACCAGCGCCACCTCTGCCCTGATGCTGACTGATTAGGGCAGTCGGTATCTATAGGCAATTTTTTTTTCAACTCATTATTTCAAGTGTTCTTGGTCTACAGGACGTTTTCTGTGATAATTTATTACTGAACTTTCCATCCGGCAGCAACCACATTTGAGTGTTTAATTGGTTAACATTTTGAAAATAAATTTAACTGGCATGAAACCTCTCTTGCCATATTCATTAGTCATGATACCGTGAAGGCTTCCATCGAATATCACTTCTTTAACTATGTATAACCAGTGTGAGATTAAATAATTTGGAGTAGTATTATGTTATTTTCTTGACCACTTCTTAAACGCGTTTTCCCACCTGGGAGTTGCTAATATTTTTACGCTATAGACTAATCTGATGTTGATATTATTGTTGTGAAACACTTTAAGGATCTGTGTCCTGAATCCTATTATGTCACTAAGCCTCGGGAATGGAATTCTATTGAACTTTATAAACTGTTTCAAGGTCAAGGACCAACTTCGAGCTTTCTACTGGTTGGTAAGTGATCATTTATATTCATAAGAAGGAGCAATCATATTTTTGTCATTAAATTCTCAGAAATGTAAATTTTAAGCTAAGTAAATTAACTGAACGAAGAAGTATCAATTTCGAACTTAACTGTGATAATTTTTCCTTCGAATTAGAAACTTTCTACATTGTTGTTGTTGTTTTTTTTTTTTCAATAATTGCACTGAATTAAAAGATCTCTCATAAGAGTGTGTTAATGATCGACATTCGTATTTTGTTAAGATTAAAATTATGTTTTTCCTTTCTGATAAAACATTTGTTTCTGTGTTGAACACTAAAATAAGCAACATTTTTATGCAACACTTTGTTGCATGGACTCAGTTTCTTCAAACTTTATGAATTGTAGTCAAATTGTATTTCATACCAATGACTGAGACATTTAGCTTTTTTCTGCAATTTTGTTGAATCTGAAACATAGAATATGATCGTTTTGAATTTCTCTTCTCTTAGATCATCAAGATAAGCAATCAACTTCATCACTTAAGGACAGGACCTACTTCAAAATAAGAAGAGATGGAATGATCCCTTTGGACAGAGGAAGGAACAAAAGCACAGGCTTTGTACCAACAGTCCAAGACCAACCCCCTTCCAATTGGCTGCACCTTTCTGTTGTAGTAAATAAATTTCTTTTTTTATTTGAATCTTTGCTTGGCCTCGTATTTCTTTATTGGCTCCGCTATTTTACTGCCACTCAGCCCCTGATATACAAAGTTATAAATAAAATAGCTGGTATTCTATATTAGTTACATATTAACACGTATTTAATTTGCAAATCCATCCAGGGACAGAAGTTGAATCCAATTTAAGGAATTTAAATAGATTATACACCACTATATTGGGGAATTTCTTTCATCGTCCATGAATAACAGAAATACTCAAGGAAGATACAAATTGGTCGCCATTATTAGGTATCATTCTTATAATATAAACGATTAACTTTTGGAATGCACAATATTTGCTTCTCTGGTACTGACGGAAGCTGATTCTTATACAGCAACACATAAATTAGTAAAAACAAAAATTATAAAATATGAACAGATTTAAAAAGAAAATAATAACTGTAACTAAACTAACATGTGTTGTTATTTCAATAAACTTAACAAATTTATTGAAAACGAAAGTAACAAATGAAAAAGAGTTGTATTTATTTTTGTGAGAACTCATGCAATCGAAAATAATTATTCTGAGAGTTAGTTATTAACTAAATACTCTATATATATTGTCAAATCATACCATTTTTTCAAGAATGATCTCAACTGTTTTGTGAAAATTTCTTTTACATTTTTTTCCTGATGTTTTAAGGCAATAGATTAAAATTATCGGAAGATATCGAGGAAAAATATTTTCTTAGTAAGTTTAGTTGCAATATATATATGCAGAATTCCCAGAAAGTATAAATTCTTTATAATATAAACATAAAAGCATATAAAATAGGACGCATTAAAATGTTTTTTAAATGTTAAACAAAATATACGATTGTCTAGATTTTACAATTGCGTAATTCCGTTAGTAATGAGTATTTTATTTCACTTAGTCCCATTGTTAAAAAAAATCAAAACATTTAGAAAATTAATTAAGGTAGTATAGAGGAAAAACTGTCATTAGCCGGGTGGGATCCGAACTCACGACACCCTGGTAACATATCAAGTGCTCTGACCGTTGAGTTATTGCCGCTGTTTAAGAACTTTATGATATTTAGGCAATTCGAATTTATCGAAATTTAATTGAAGACTGGTCAGAAGTCACCTTCCAGGTTTGTGCACACAAGCGACATGGCATTGATTTTTTTAAATCGAACATGCCTTACATGATATCAAAAGGTTGGGATTCGGATCCCACGCGGCTAATTTTCTTTGATATTTATTAAATGTACATCTCCAATAGGGGCATACCTGCGATTGCTTATTATTTAACATAATATCCTAACGCTTGATAAAGCGTTTTGGCTAAAAAATATCATGTCGCTTGACGTTTGGTGCTGCTGCTCGTGTGGACTAACCTGGAAATTGCCTTCTAAATCAGTCTCTTCAATTAAAGTCAGAGAGATTACAACGACTAACTCTTTGGTATAAGGCTTAAAAGCCGCCAAAAGAGATCGTGGCCAGCGACCCGTAGCTCAGCAGTCAGAGTGCTTGGCATGTGATCGTGGATTCGGATCCCATCCTGCTATGACAGTTTTCCCTCTATACTCATTTAATGTATATAGTCAAGTGTTTGCCTATTATTCAATTGAGAAATTTATTTGGCCTGCCCATTACATTAATTAACGAAGACTAATAATTTCGACCCAAACTTCCCAGCCCACATTGATGATTGAGATGATAAAGGTGCAGTTGAATTAGCAAATTGTCAATAAAAGTACTTCTTAAAGGATGCAGGCTAAATCAGGTTTAAACAATGTTTAAATCAGCTTTTATGCTGACCGGCCACCACAATTTTTTCATAAGCTTCTGAGTATTCAATATATTTCTTCATTTTAACATTCAATAAATTTCTTCATTTTAACATTCAATAAATTTCTTCAATTTAGCATTCAATAAATTTCTTAAAAATGCTTCAAATATGAACAAATTTAATATTTTTTGCCTCCATGTTCGTTACTAGCATTCTCAAAGGAGGAACGGGGTATGCCCCCTACCCTAATCCGGGCCCTGCTGCAGACTATTTATAGCTATTTAAAGTTATAATACATACTGTGAAACATTTCCATGAAATGTTGAACTTTCGTTAATGTCCGTCACATTTGTTCTTTAATATACGTTAACTCTTATCATCCTGGAGCAATTAAGCTCATGCGGCTAACAAATAAAAGTTGGATGCATCTATTTAATATAATAATAAATTTTTAGTATTTAGGAGAAAATGATATTATAGATGAATTTAAATATTAGCAACAACTTTGATTATTTGGAATTGTGGTTAGCGTGATTGTCTAGTGATCAAAGGAATCCATGTTCGAGCATCGGATAAGTCATGGTTCTCTTCTTTCTGCTGGACTGTGGCCTTCCTCACAGATCTTCTCTTCGGAATATTTGCAATGACAGGCTCTTGTTAGACTTCTATAGCAAGCAGCTGCTTCAGAAGTTTTTCATTATTATTAATATTTGTGTGTATGTTTCTGTTGAGTTTTTGTCTTCCTCACACATCTTCTCTAAAGAGTGCTACAAGGATACAGCTCCTTTAAACTTTTGTGGTAAGAATTTGTTTGAGAAGTAATTTATTTTTGATTGGGCCTCTGTGTCTTAGAACACAGAATTGTTGTTTTCCCTTACGTGCATTGCATGCTCGAGGAATTAAAAAAAAAGCAACTTCTGTTTTATTTTCGGAATTCTTGTTCACAATGCAGGTACAGGAATATGCATCCATTACAGGAAATGACAAATTTCTCTTACGAGACATAAAATTATTCCTTTTCATTAAGAAATAATTCATTTACTGATTTATTGAGAGGAGGAACAAGTGAAACCTTCGTATACCGTTAGAACTAGAAAATACAAAGAGCAAGCATTAGAAATTCAGTTAAACAATTCTTTTTATTCTTAGCTATGCATTTCTTGTAAAAAAAAAAACATTTGAAATCTAGTTTCCAATTAAAGATATTAAGTTCAAATTAGCACAATTTAAGTTTTGCGTTTAGCAAAATATTCCGTTCGGATTTCTCTTCAGCCACAACCGATTTAATTGGTCTTTCTCTCTTATCTGAATTTAGTCATTTCTTTTTAGCAGACGATGGTTTCACCCACAGAGTTTGAACTTGGGAGCTCTATTTTAAGAAATAAAATCTGTGTACTATTGGTTGGAAATCAGAGATTTTATCTTTTCTAGGTTTCATGATTTTCGGTATCTTCAATTATAGCAAAATTCTTTGCCAATGGACGAATAATGTATTGGTTGAATCATTTCAAGTACAGAGGAGAGGAAATTCGCTTTCCGTTTGTGTATGGAAACAGAAAATCACTAATAAATCTTCAATGCTTCCAAGGGAACTACTGCTAGATTAAAATATAGTGTTGTTAGTATATGCATCAAACACGATCTCTTTATGAATATTTCTTTCTTTTAGGTATGGATACCAAAGAGAAAATAAATGCAGGGCTTTCGCCATCAGATCTAACTTCTTTACGGTACACTTCACGTTTGTTTCAATAAAAACTCAAAAAAAAAAACAGTTTATTGACTTTTAAAGTTCCTCTGCAATTCCAAAAGCAAATTTTGTCTTTTGACGTAATTATGCGGATTGCATTGCCAATGTTATTATTCACTTTAACTCTTACAAACCGAATTACTACTTTCTCCACAACTGCTTGAAAATCGAGGCAATCGGAAAGAAAAATATTGGTATTGTTTTGCATGAGGTGCGAATGAATGACCTTTTCTTTCAGTCCCAGTTCGTCGAGTTCACGGCTTTCTCATAGAAGCCAGCTGAAAGTGCATAACCTCTACGCCTCCACTCGTTTCCTTCGCTAGTAAAGCTCTTTGGTAGCTAGGGACCCATGGGTAACCAGATGGTACTCCTTTCCATTTAGAACTGATTTCGGGTCGTCACTTATTCTCAACCCCTTCTAGGAACATGAAATTCGTAAAGAACCAGTCAACTCCAACATCTGATCTGAATAATATGTTTACTAACCTCGCAAAAAAGATTTCTTCTCTCAATTGAGGAAGGATTAAATGCTCTGGAAAAGTTTTTTTAACTTATCCGCAGTTGACCTGACCCAAGATAGATTACTAGTCGCAGCTTTGCCTCCTTGAAGGTGCAGTTCTACAAATGTAAACACATCTTCATTTATTCAGAGAGGAGAGTAGCAGAAACATTTTTTTTTTCTTGTTATCAACAGTGCATGAGAAGAAGAGAAGCTGATGATGATGCGGGAAGAAAGTCACCGATCTTCACCGGTGAAACATCTGTTGTTAGTGCCGACAGAGTTGTACGGGAAACGTGATGCTCTTCTGGCTGTAGATAACTGGAGAGAAAGAATTCTTGATCTAAAAATAGTTAACCATATGCATACGTGACTTTGATTTTTTTAAAATCTTGAACAGCTTAAAATATTTGCTGTGTCGAGTAAGTGAGATGTGGATTTGAAAGAATGTCGAGTTGCCTTAAATATTACGTCATGGGAAGGAGTTATTTGTTTCGGTTCGTTGTCTTACCCTTGAGACAGAGGCGTAGCGAAAGGAATATGGTTGGGGGAGAGAGAACGAAACTTTCTCCGAAATCAAAATTTTGCAAACTGAAAAAATAAGTACTTTACATAAATTTGATTATATCTCTGTTGTCAGGGACTTAGCAAGGATTTCGTTCCGTGCGAGGCATGGGGTCGACACCTCTCCAAGATTTTGTCACCTTGGTTGGTATAATTTTATGAAAATAAATTCTTATTTTCACATCTCACCTGAATTTTACCTAGTAACTTCGAATTTCGAAGTCTCGATTTTGCCAACCCAATTTAGCAAAAATCAATCCCGATTTTTACAATTCACCTCTATTTTATTAAGTGGTTTCGAATTTTCCCAATTGCTCTGAATTTTACCAATTTGCCTAGATTTTTACCAACTCCATTCGATTTTAAAGAAAAAAATTCGAATTTTTACATCTCACCTGAATTTTGTGAACTCCCCATGATTTTGCCAATTTGTCCCGATTTTCCCAACTTCCCAAAATTTTGTCAAGTTGTCTAGATTTTGCCAACTCTCTCTAATTTTACAAAAACAATCCAAATCAAAAACAGCCAAGCCATCAAGCCAATGAATCTTTTCAGCAGCTAACTGATCTTCCATAGGTTTATTTAGCTCTCTGTAATGCTTTCTATTAGGATTTTTCTCCAGTTCGTTCTTTCTGAAATAAGCTCAAGTGCCTTATCACTCAAATAATTCTGTCTCCTCTGCTCTTTTTTTCCCCTAAAAGAGTACTGTTAGCTTCCTAAAACGCCTGTTTAAAACTGTTCCATTCCTCCTCCACTTCAGTAGTAAACATACCATGACAGTCATAATTACTAAGTAATCTATCATGGTAAGCTTTAGCTATAACTGGGTCTTTCAGAGCTTCAGAATTAAAGCTAAAAATTTTAACTTTAGAACAACACTTCTTAAGTTTAAGTTGCAAGACACTTTTAACAAGGCAATGATCAGATCCAATTTCAGCTCCCCTATATGACCTGGTATCCCTAACAGAACTAGACCATTGCAGCTACCAATACCAAAAGGGCCTATCATCCCTCCCCAAAGGTCAGAGTCAGTACCAACTTTGGCATTGAAGTCACCTAGAACAAGGTAATATCTCCTTTCTTGGCAGAATTCAAAACATCCTGAAGTTGTCCGTAAAACCTATCCTTCTCATTCTCATCAGCATCCTCAGTGGGGGCATAACAGCAGATAACATTCACGTTTTTAACTCTTGTCTGAAATTTTGCTGTAAGAATCCTTTCATTAATGCACTCATATCCTAGAAGAGCATCACTAACGTGTCTGCTGAGAAACAGACCCATGCCTTGGTGATGTTTATTATCGTTCTTCCCTGAAAAGAGAAATTTAAGATTATATTTAGGAATCTGACCTTTATCTGTCCATCTTGTCTCTTGCAAACCGAGAATATCTAAATTATAATGGTGGAATTCTTGTGTGAGGACATCAAGAGAAAAAGCTCTGTGCAGAGTCCTCACATTCCAACTACCTATGGAGAGAAATTGGTTAGTGGGATGTTTAAAGAAACTATGTTTATTGAGAGAGGAAATGGCGACAATATCAAACAGCCCCCTAATCGCAGACATGGGACAAAGACCCACTCCCCCACCACTAAAGGCTGAAGCCATCTACACTGGAAGTCTTCCTGCAATGTAGAATTTGACGATGCCAATAGAAGCAAAGAGTTCAGGTGTCTGCGATGACCTCTGCTCAGGATTATCCACCAGCTGATAAACATATCCCGTGAATCTATTTATTTGGGTCTGTCAACCCACAAACAAACAGAAAACACGCGGAAGATTTTCCGTTTACAGAAGATTTGTGATTCCACAGAACAATAATTGTGAAAGACCAGAATTGTGATTCCACAGAACTGTGATTTCCACAGAAACACGCGGAAGATTTTCCGTCCACAGAAGATTTTCCGTCCACCGACACAGAAGTCCACCAGTGTAGCAAATTCAGGATCCATAATCAAGCTCAGAGACTTATATTAGCCGTAGATCGTAGATCGGTTATTGATTTTCAGAGTACCAGGTACATGGGTACCCATAACCTCTTCCATCTGAACATGTGCCTAGTTGGCATCAGTGTAAACACAACATGATAAAATAAACCACCAATGGTCGGTCCCGAAGGACAATAAAGATCAACAGTAAAAACAATAAGGATGCACAAGAGACCTTAAATGGATGACTATCTTTGCTGAAAGCCATCATTTTAGGCCTCTTGTAACTATTCATGACTTCATGATTGTAGTCGAACAAGCAGGATATAATTCCATGTGGATTACTTTGAACTGTTTCAAAGAAACCACGTGACAAAAACTTGATATAAGAGTAAATATAGTCGATGCCCAGATTTTTGTGGATTTGTCTGTTCGTTACAAACCAAGGGGCATCGACCGCACATCTCAAGATCTTGTTCTGCCTTATATTAGTCCATTCCAGTAGGTTTATATAGTCAGCACCAGGATCCTGTATGGTTGACCACTCCTCAGCAGGGTAAAAAAAAAGAAAAGTAACCATAGTTGTCTAGATCAGTAGGCCACACTAATCTGGGTAATAAGGGGTTAATACATTTTTTTTGTTATATAAGTGGAAGCTAACTTCGAAGTTCTATAACTTCTAAATCAAGCGTTTTATTAGAAAATGTAACGAAAGATAAATATCTCTAAGCTATCTTAATTTCAATTTTCAATAATTTTCGCTTTTGTACTTAAAGAGTTATGGACTTTAAATATTTAACAGCAACAATGCAAGTCTTAGGAAAATTAAAATATCGAAAAATATTTTACATTAACGTTTTGAATTTACATCTGTTGTATTAAACTGTGTGAAATAATAATACTTATTGAAATTATAATTAACATCTGAGTTAAATTCTAACATTAGGTAGTGCTGTTGTTAAATATTCAAACTTCATGGCTCTTTAAATGGCTCTCTTCATGGCCCTAAGGGAATATTGTAAAAATCGAGATTTAGATAGATTTGATTAAACTCTTTAATTTATCTTCAGTCCCATTTTGTCACAAAAACTCTTTTTTAGAAGCTAAAGAGTTTCGAAGTTAGCTTCCATTGACAAAACATGGAGGGAGGCGGTCGTAATTTAGTGACCACTAAGTGTGTATTACATGCATGAAACAACAAAATTTTTGCGTTGACACATCTTTGTTGGTAGAACAGTCTAATAATGTATTCTTAAAGCCAACTTGAGAACAAAACTGGAATTTTTATTTGTTCTCCCCAATAACGTATCTAATATTTTTATGGAGTGATAGTTTCCATTTCATTTGTAATTTAATAAGCTTATAAAAACCTCAATATTTCAAATACGTATTCAAAATTCCGCAAGGAAAGAGTTTTAACTTTATTTCCAAAAAACGTGGAACGTTTGTTTGACCCAGATATATTTTCTAAAATTTTCGAGCATTTAAATCAATTGTCAAAAAAGTCACAAAATTGTATGTTGCCTAAAATAGTGCATACTTTGAGTTTTCCTGTTTTGGTGGAAATAATTTAAGCATGTTTGTTTTGTGCTTCTGGTTTCCACTCTTGGTATTCCACAAACCACAGAGCTGAGAGTATAAGAAGTTTTTTTTCCCCTAAAACAATGTATTTTTCTTAAAAAATATTTATACCTAGTTCTTTAGGCATCAACTTCAACTGTGATTGTCATTTAGTTGGTAACACCAATAAATTGTCATATTACCTCTGCTGGTACAACGATCATGACTCTATGAATTTCTTGGATGAATTGTGCGATTTTTAAGTTTAATTAATTTTTTAATTAAGTATAAGAATTGCTTTGTTACTAAGTATAAGTATATTCTGATTCTATAAAATTTTAAGGTTGATTCAATTGAAATTCGATGTGAAGACTCAGGGCTTAGCTATGGAGGAGAAGCTCCACCCCAAAGTAAATCAGAGTTCGCAAAATTTAGGGGCAAAATTCTAAGTGACTTTGTAAAATCCATCTGAGTTGTGAAAACTGAGATTTTTTTTTTGAAAAATTTAGAAGAGTTTGCAAAATCGAGGCAACTTAGCAAAATTTTGGGAAGTTAGCAAAATTCAAAGTGACTTGATAAAATTAAGGAGATATGAAAAATTTGGAGCCTTTTCTTTAAATTATGGTTAGTTAGGAAAATCTTGGGGAGCTGCCTCCCCTTTCCTGAACAGAATCCTGTGCATTTCCCTGACAAAGACATAATTAAATTTATGAAAAATATTTATTTTCTGAATTGTCAAAATTTGATTTCCGAGTTAGAAATTTTCGTTCTCCCTCCCCAATCTTAGTCCCTTCGCTACTCCCCTGAGCACTCCAAGGCCGGACTTCGACCTTCTGAGCCCTTAAGTTACAGTACGTTAAGAGGTCCCAAAAATTCGAAAGTCGAAATGTATGAATCAGTCAATAGTAAATATACAGATCACTTGTTGACATAGAATTCAACCTGCCAAGTAATTGGGAGGAATAGGTCCGAGTCCCACTCATCGGTGAAACACAAGTTTGTCGAAATATATATACTGTATTTACTATTCTGATTAAAGGGAATATTAAAAAATACGAAATTGATGTGATGAAAACATTATATTAGTATTCGTAATATATACAATAATGACTATATAAAGCTGAGGTGAACAGAATTTGCATAATAGGTTAATTTGAATTAAAAACATTCGTGACACAGTAAGTTCACACTTGATTTTTGAGGCCCCAAGCTGTAGCTTAGTTAGCTTATGCGGAAGTCTGACCCTGAAGCACTCTCTTCAACTTTAAACTCAAAGTTACAGGAAAAACTGTCTTGAGCCGATGGTATACAAATCCGCAATATCCTGATAACATACTAGGGCTGTCTAACCAGTGAGCTACCGGCCGCCGATCAAGATTTCCCTAGTAATGATATTAACTTCGTGTGTTCATATCCCACCTGGCTCAAGAGCATATATTATAGCATTATTTTTGACGGAGCTCCCCATAGAGAGCAAATGTGTCGAATTATAAGATACGTGAAAATCAATTTAGAATAAGGAATAACGCTTTTATATTCTATTAGTGCTTATTATATGCATGTATTAATAAATGCAAACGGCATAAAACGCCTTATTCTTTCTTCTAAGTTAATAACGATGCCGTGAAATCTTTTCCCAATTTTTATCTTCTTCTCTACAGTGAAAATCAATGTTGATATTATTTCTATTGAAGAACGGTTTGTCTATTTTATTTGTTCAAAATAAAACGTGGAGAACACCTAGCAAGAGAAATATTATATAAACTGTTGGAAGATGGATTATTTATGAATAACATTAGCGGACAAGACTATGACAACGGATCAAATATGGCAGAGAAGCATACAGGTGTACAGAGTCAGATATTAAGATAAAATTCTTTGGCAAAATATATTCCCTGTGCTGCACACTCTCTAAATTTGGTCGGAGTACATGCAGCTAATAATAATGTAGAAATTACATCATTTTTCGGATTTGTTCAAAAATTTATTTTTTTGCAGTGTCTACTCGACGGTGGAACAAAATATCTTCAGTTTTGAATATTTCACTTAAAGGTTACAGTAACACAATGTGGTGTTCGAAACCAAATGCTTTAAATGATCTCTATATACAAGTCAAACCTATCTCTATATACAAGTCAAAGGGTTAAAAAATAAAAAAAGCCCTCTCAAGCAGCTGCTTGCCACAGAGGTCTGACAGGAGCCTGTCAGTTTATACGCCATAATAGAAGGTTTGTGAGGATGGCGTGACCTAGGTCCCTTAGATAAGTAGCCAAGCGCGCTAGCCACTCAGCCACTGGACAGGCGTTTTAAAAAAATATATCTGGATTCTTCTTATGGGGGACGCTGTTGCCACTGCCCGATTATTGCATAATCAAATATAAATCTATAATTTTATATTCATACTAATAATGAGGAATAAAATTTTAACCTAATTAAATACAGTTAGCAAAGCTTTGCAAAATAAATCGAAAGATAATGTAAGATCTTCAAAAATGTTGAAAGAACTATTGAATGATTTCAAACATCTTAGAAATGATACAGATGGGTTGGATCAGATTATAACTGAAACAGTAAAAACGTTTAAAGAGAATCAAATAAATCCAGTTCCCAGTGATAAAAGAAAAAGAATGAGGAAAATATGGCCCGGTGAAAATGCTCATGATGAGTGAAAATGCTCATTTACAGGTGACGGTAAACTAAAGAATTTATTTTACGAAGTTTTGATGTTGTAATAAATCAGTTAACATACAGATATGTATCCACGAGCCAAATATCAATGCGATTTGATTTCCTCGCAGAAAATATTTAGCATCTGTAAAAAATTAGAAAAGGGTGTAACGGATTTGTGCACCGAGTATAAAGAGTTAGACTGTTTGCAGATGCAGAATAAAAGTCTTTTAAATATCAAAGCAAAGAACTTTTCGAAAATTTAAACAACTCGCATCACTTTGAAATTTTGGAATTCATGGTAAAATTAGAATTGTGGGAATCATATCCAAGCATATTTATAACTTTGAGAATGCTCTTAACATTTCCAATTACAGTATCGAGTAGTGAAAGGAGTTTTAGTAAACTCAAAAGAGTAAAAAATTATTTATGATCTACTATGAAAGAAACGAGACTAAGCGGATTAGCAATTTTATTCACTGAATGTGATTTAATTGAAGAAACAAATTTTAATGATGTCATTAACGATTTTGCGACTATAAAAGTAAGGAAAATTAAGTTTAAAAAATAATAAATATTCTCTCTTTAGTGCAATGATTCCTTTCATACATGTAATTATGATATTTCATATGATTTCTTTAATCTATGTGAATTTTTGTTGCATGCCATACCCAGGTTTTCTTCTATAAAAATATGCATTTTTAATTTTTGAAGTAGTAGTAGTTTAATTTAGAAGTACATTTCTAATTTTTTGCCATAGGCGGCATGAACTGTAGATACGACTCTGACAAAACATATAAATATTTATCATGTGCTCCTAGAAATTTTGTTTTGTTAAATTTTAAAACACGTAACCCAAATTAAGTCCTCATGGATACATTTCATCGCTCTTCGAACATTCTGAAATGGTAAATTATTTCGGTTGTTGTAAATACAATAATGAGTGTGATAAATTAATTTTTTGTGATCTATAATTTGTCCCATAAAAACAACACGATAGGCAATAAACAAGGTGACGATAGGAGTCAATCTAGAAAGAATAGGTTTTGCAGCCTGTCCCAGAGGCTGTCGAAATTTGTTTTCGAAATTTCAAGAATAATCCCAGAATCGATGCCACTTACTTGATATTTGTCCTTCTCTCTTATATTTTGTCCGTCGTCTGGGGACAGCACAACAATGTGTTACTGCGGAACATACTTACAAATTCAAAGATCACAAAATTCCGAAAGATTTACTTTCTCCGGAAACCTTTTTGCGTAGCTTGGCTGCGTTCACTGGACTGAAAAAAGGGCAGAAAATAATTCTGTCTGGAATATATTAAGTAAACATTTTTATCTTAATAAATCACGCTTGGCTACTGATTTAGGGGACCTGGGTTCGAGCCCCGGGTAAGGCATGGATGTGTGTGTTATTTTTCTGCTGAGGTCCTGCCATCCTCACAGACCTTCTACTGTGGCATATAAATTGACAGGCTCCTGTCAGACCTCTGTGGCATATAAATTGACAGGCTCCTGTCAGACCTCTGTGGCATATAAATTGACAGGCTCCTGTCAGACCTCTGTGGCATATAAATTGACAGGCTCCTGTCAGACCTCTGTGGCAAGCAGCTGCTTGAGGGGGTATTTATTATTTATATATATATATATACATATATTGCTGCTGATTTTCAGTTGTATTTGAATATTTGGCAACCGAGCGAGAATCCGAAATAAATAAACAGACTATAAATGAACTGATTTAATAACTAAAGCAATAAAATTACAGAAATCATAAATAAATTTCTGTACTTCTGACACTAAACACCAATACGCTAGCTATCAGTATTAAATGATCCTGTTGATAATAATTATTAGACTAACTGGCAAATCAGCATATTTGTAAACAGATTCACAAATCAATGTGTAAGCAGAAATCTTACTAATCGCATTTAACTGTTTAAATTGCTCTTGTTAAATTAATAACATTATCTGCAATATAGATACATTGCTGTATTACTTCAAAATAAGACCTCTTAGTACTTATATATCGAGAACTTATCACCACGCAAACTCTCTACTACTTTTTTTTTCTAATTACTTTGAAATCGATAATTATTTTAGCACTTCCGCGCACACACTAATGAAAACTTTTCTTCTTTACACTAAGCCGCACAGATCAAGAAAAAGTTCTTTCTCCTTCACACTAATTTTGCCAACTTCTTACCTGAAGTCTCTTCTTTTTTTAACTTCATTCTGTTCGAACTCGTTAATGATGTAATTCACACCTCGTACCAAATCTCGAGAAGTCATGTAGTCCACAGTTTTTTTTTGTGGGTGTGAAGATGGTGTGTGTGATTGTGGTGTGATTGTTGGTTGTGAATATTCCGTTTTGATATTTTTATTATGCATTATTACTATATACTCTTGTGGAGCAAGGTGTGGGGGGGGGGGGCATCTCACCCTATCTGAGAATGCTAGTAAAGATAATGGAGACAAAAATGTATTAAGTTTGCTCATATTTCACGCATTTTTCAAGGAATTTTCAACGATATCTAAAATGGAGGGAGAAATTGTTATACTGCAATGGAAATGTAGTGTCTCTGTTATTGTTTTCTAGATCCGGGCCTCCTCTTGTACTTATATCCATATCTTATTATTATTACTATATTATGCGAAATATTTTTTTCTTTTTAATTTTATAATTAGAACTCGATTTTAGAGAAACTTCTCACTGCTAATGGGAAGTTATGTACTTCAAATTGAAATATACGTTTCTATTAAACAATTGCATTTTATTTCTTGCAATTTAATTCACGGTGTCCTATATTTCTTTAATTTAAAGATGCTTTAAATTATTTGAAACGAAAACTTTAATACACGGAAAAGGATCATTTAATACTCTACAGTCAATACAAATCTTGTATCGGCCAGTAACAAGCCTTCCTCTACCCTTGGGTAAGGATTCCAAAGGGTAGGGAAGGAGATCCACCAGCCAGCTCTTAAGAGAGTCCAGCCAAGGCCGTCCAATATGTTTCATAACTATACAGGGTATGGCCTTTCTGCACACGGTGGGGCGGGGGTGGCTCAGTCGGTAGCCCGCCAGTCTCGTAATCTGTAGTTCCCAGGTTCGAGTCCCAGCTGGGTCAGCGTTGAGATTTATCTCCGCAAAATTTCCCCGCCCTGCCCACAGTCAGTAGGGGACACCGATGGGCTTGAAAAGGCCGCCGTCCGTCGGATGGGACGTTAAGCCGTGGCCCCGTGTGCGGGAGAGCCATACCCTGTGCACGTTAAAGAACACGCTGGATGGCCTTGACGGGAGGCTACCATCTGTCTCCCAACAGCTGTTCCAGTGGGTCCCCTCCCCCAACCTTCTCTGAGCCTTCGGGGTCCTTGTGGCCTGGCCATTTAGCCCATGGTGTGCAAAAAAGTGTCGCTCAGAGGTAAAACAATCCAATCCAATTTTGCACACGGAGCCACAGCTAAACGTCCCATCCGACAGGCAGCGACTTTCACTGAGCTAACGGCGTCTCCTTTCTCACCGAGAGCAGAGTGGACATTAAAGGAGAAATGCAAGAACAGTTCAGGCTCGAACATAGGAACTTTAGATTACGAGGGCTGGCACTCTATATATGTAGACTTAATCAACGCTTGCCAAGGTCAGTATCAAAAGAGTATAGGAAAATGAAATATTCTATTGAGATATTAAAGATGCAGATTAAACCGTAAGGAATATGATATCTTTGCAAAATATGAAATTTTTAATTGATAAGTTAAAAAATGCTTCCTTATATAAGTCTTAGATTCAACTTTCTGACACCAAAATATTTTAATGAGATGTTCCTGCTTGCAGTTTTGGAAATACAGTTATTTGTCGTAACAAATAATTAGTTTTCCGTAACTTCATAGTATAGTATGCCTAATCAAAATGGTAACCATAATAAGCGAATAGATCAAGTGTCTAGAAAACACCAACTTTTATTTGTGATTCCTGGAACTTCCTGCAATAATGCAGCTTAATGGTTCATTGTTATCGCAGCGACATGCAGACTTCTGGAACTTTCGTTTCGAATTCCAGTGATGGATGAACATTTCTTCTGGGTCTATGCGAAAAATCCCTACAGTGAAAAAAAACTAAATTTATCTACTCTTCGTGAGAGCAGTAAAAATAAAAAAAAAGCCTTGTTAATTAACATAGAATGAGATAAACCGCGTTTAAAACTGAACAAGAATTGTTTGTTACAGTTCGAAGAATTCATACTGTTATGAAAGATGAACGCCAACGGACCAGGGAAAGCAAAAGCCGGATTGATGAGAGTCTCTGACTTATTAATGGTGAACATCCTCACAAAGTAACAACAAAGACGAAGCTGAAATTTAAAGTGCTGGTTAAGGAGTGTGGGTTTGGGATGCTGTAAAGATCAATGACCGTGGAAGAAGGAATTGCTAAGTGACAAAAGGAAAAGCTGATAAGCTGATGAGAGTTAAGAAGCACGAGCATTGCAAGCACTGATGCTTAAAACTGAAAACCCTTAAAATATCTCTCTTCCGTTGACTGAAGATTATAAGAAAAAAAAAACACATGTTAATATCTTAATTTTCATTAGCTTGAAATATGCATTGTGTCCCTTTATCGTTATTGAAACTGATTAAGTGAAGCACAAAATTGCAGTGATTAAAAATTTTCTTTTTTTTCATTAAATTATTTCTGCAACTAATTAAATTTCATATTAATCGATGCTGCAGCATCCTGAGATTAGCAAAAATATGGGACAAAATGACTGAGGAACTTGGGGCGGGGGTGGGTCAGTCGGTAGCGCGCCAGACTCGTAATCTGTAGTTCCCGGTTTCGAGTCCCAGCAGGCTCAGCGTTGAGATTTATCTCCGCAAAAATTCCTCGCCCTGCCCACGGTCAGTAGGAGACACCGATGGGCTTGGAATAGGCCGCCGTCCGTCATATGGGACGTTAAGCCGTGGCCCCGTGTTTGGGAGATCCATACCCTGTGCACGTTAAAGAACACGCCGGATGGCCTTGACGGGAGGCTACTATCTATCTCCCAACAGCTGTTCCAGTGGGCCCCCTCCCCCAACCTTCTCTGAGCCTTCGGGGTCCATGTGACCTGGCCATTTAGCCCATGATGTGCAAAAAACTACCGCTCAGAGGTAAAACAACCCAACTGAGGAACTCAAATTTGCGCTGATCATTTTTTTATTTTTTGTTTCTTATTTTGATGTTGCTGAAATACCTTTGTTATGGTTTATTTGAATTTGTAGTAAGCACTTGTTTAAAATAATAGTTATTGTCCTATTTTTGAAATGCTTTCATTTTGATACTGAACAGTCCTTCTCTATAGGAAGAAGAAAATCTGTTGAAAAATTAAAAGTAGTAGTAATTTTTTCGAATTCCAGATAACTTGTAAGAGTAAAATAAATTTTATGATGTCTTACAATCCCAAAAATTGAAGAAAAAAGTGGGATCAAGAGATTACCACTATAGTCACTGCCACTTTTCTTCCAAATGCAATAAATCTCCCAATAGTGAATTTAGAGGTCCAGGTGCCCTAAGCGAAACAACATTTAGGGGTCCTATCGACTTTAAAGGAACGAAGAGTTGTAAATTTACAGAATGATTTGGGGGTCCTGATTAAGCAACAGCTTAATCAGGGCCCCCAAATCATTCAATAATGCCCTTATCGGTAAATCCGAACATGAAATCTCCAACACCAAAAGATCACTGCACAAATTTTGTTTGGCCAATTTGAACATTATTATATTATTCATGATCTTTGATGACTCCACGAACGATAAACGCAGAAATTAAAACGGATCTTTCGTAACAAATATCATGCATGTATAAATATTCTTTTTAATACTTCCTCGCAACTGTCCACGTTATCTTGATATCGTTGAGCAGCTATCTCATTTGCACAATGCATAACCTTTCGGTCGCTTTTGAACAAATCTGTAAGAGTTGCAAAATTATTTTGTGCCTTAGAGTCACAAATAAGCATATACATAAACACTAAAATTAGTCTACATAACAGTTTGGTCCTTTCTAAGTTATTGCAGTTATAATAATTTAACTTGGTAACCCTTGGTAAGGAAGATAACAAGAAACTGGGTGCATATGATTCTAAATGCTTACGGTATATTGGGCATTAGGGGTTTGACTTTGTAAGTAATGGTGAGGTTAGGCAAAGCAGTAAGAAACCCTCTTTTAGCAGTTTATTGTGCAAAGAGAGATTGCGTTGTTTGGTCATGTTTTCCCGTATGCATAATTATAGATTAGCGAAAAAGGTTATGAACAGTGTGCCTAAAGGCCTGAGAAAGAGGGAGAGACTTACGATGCGGTGAATGTCAGAGAATGGACAGTGTCAAACAGGACCTCGTTAGAATTGGTCTACAGCGGCCAGATACAGCAGATGTGGTTCAGGATAGACCTGTTTGGAGAACAAAATTACAGTGTGGTATACAGAAAAGTAATTTATGGCTGCAAGAGGATTTTGTATGTATGTTATTACATAACCCAAGAAAATCAACTTCCTAATTTCACCTTGAGCAGTAGTTTCCAACGAGGGCGACCACGCTACCTGGTAGGCATTTTAAAAATTCTGGTGATGAGGGGAGGGGAATGTATAAATTCGTACATAACTCGAGTATTTTTAAGCAAATGCAATGAAATTTGGCGAAGAGATTTGTTATTAAAATACAAATATAAATCAATCAGAAGAAATTTAAAATCGTATTTGCCCATACGCTAAGATCATAATCGTACAGTTGACACGAAGGTTGACATGGAACAATATTTAAAATCTGTTACGTACGACATGTGGTATGATAATATGGAGCATGATCACCCCTGACAGCCATGCAGCTCCAGCAACGACTCCTCATACTATTTATGACGGTATTGAAACTCTTCGACAAGTGTTGTGCTGAGTTTCTTGAAATGTTCTGGGAGTGGCTGGGGATCCCCAATACCTCTCCCTAGAGCATCCGTAACTACTCAATGGGATTGAGGTCAGGAGATCTGGGTTCCTACTCCATTCGGCGAATATCTTCCTCTTCGAGAAAATCGTCGACCACATGAGCTCGATGAGGGCGGGCATTATCGTCCATACGAATAAAATCTGGGCCGACAGCTCCCTGGAATGTCCTAACATATGGGTTCAGGAACTCGTCTCTGTGCCAGAGGGCAGTAATAGAGACATTCGGAAAGGAGTGAAGGTCCGTATGTCAACTCGTCATGATTCCTTCCCCAACCATCATGCCAGAGCCACTAGAGTAGTCCCTTTATCTGATGTTCGAGGAACTTTGCGGGTCCCTGGTTCTCTCCAGATGCGAATGCGTCGCGAATCAGTACTCAAGCTGAATCACGATTCATCTGTGAACACAACATGCACCTGTCTGAACTCCAAGTATGATGTTGGTGACTCCACGTTAAACAAGATCGCCGAGCGGCAGGAGTTAGAGGGACACAAATAACAGGTCTCCTGGCATAAATACATTGCTTACGAAGTCTCCTGTAAACATCATGTCTTGAAAGCCTTGCTCCTGTAGCTGCTGCAAGCTCCAAAGAGAGTTGCCTAGCGGTCATCACTTTGTTCCGTCTGGCATATATGGTTCATATAGGGATCGTCTGCAGTAGTTGTGGCACTACTTGTGGCTCTGGGACGGCCTTGTCCTGGTCGACGACCACCAGAGTTTTGACAGAACATTTTGTGGAGCTTTCAATGCTCTGAAAACTTCCATCAGGGACTGACCTGCTTCCATCCTCCCAATCTCGCTCCACCGGTGAAAATCATTCATACGATGTCTTCGGGACATAATCAGATCGATATTCCACGAAAGTTAAACAAGACTTGCCTAGAATAGCTACAAGCTGCGAGTAGACTCGCGCGCATTTTTAACGCATTCCTAATTTGCATATTCCGGCTTACGTGCGGCAAATGCGGAATAATTTTCCAGGTAGCATATTTTTTCTGTAGGCACATTTGCAGTGCATATTTTTACATAATCGGCAGCTATATATATTTTCGTCGATTATCCTTAAATTTTGAACACCAGTGTAGAATGTCAAACAGTTCTTAACATAGAATGCGAAATATATATATCTATGTTAGAGCTTGCATTGTAAATATAACTTTTTGTTTCTACAAAACGCTAAACTGTTGCATGATATAAAACGAAAAACATATCATTAGTGTAGTGTATGAAAAATTAGAAAATAATAGCTAATTAAATGCAATAATACGGCAACTACAATATTTTAAAATTTAAGGAAAAAAAAACTATAGCTCAGAGTTAACTGCTTAATGCATGCCATACTTATGACTTATCTGCCATAATACCTGAATCTAAGGATGAAGGGGCAATCGCCTTCACCTTCCTCCCCAAATCCGGTTGAGAATGCTAGAAACCGGAGTGGCGGGGAAAATACTGTGAAATATCTATATAATAAGTCATTTTTTACGAAATGTTTAGTCTTTTAAAACAGAGAGAAACATTTTTATACTAGGAAGACTACCCAGTCATATCCCCCCCCCACCACCACCACTTATGTTTTCTAGCTCCGTGTCTGACGGCAAAGTTAAAACTCGAAGACAAAATAATCCTTCTTACGGGAAGGTTTAGAGAATTCACAAGATCTCAATTGACTATGGGTATCAAAGTCAATATGATACTAAAAGAAATCTAATAGAACACTGAAATAGTATTTGTAAGAAAAAAAAAAATTGAAAGTTTTAATTAGAAATAACCTTTGTTAATAAGGAGGTGATGAATGATAAGTGGTAAATAAAACTTATTCATTTGAAATGGGCTATTAATTCCAATTATTAATAAATAACTAAGCATGTGTAGCTCGAACAGGGCATGTTTTGTATTCATCAAGGATATCCCACTGCTTATTCGTTTTTGCGGTCAACAGCAATTGTTTTCGTATTGCTTTCACCAATGATTTAACAACATTAAATATCAAATGCATTCTGTTTCCTAATACTAACCAACCCAAAAAGCACAACAATAACATAAGTGATCCTTTAAGCGCTAAGTGGCATTATTGATTTCACATGACATAAGTGATTCTTTAAGCGCTGAACCCCTCTGACCGTTGGGTCTGGTTCCGCTACTGCACTCGCATCACCTTCACACTGACTCTGGCTCGAACCCAGGCACCTTTGATCTTGATTTCTCGACTGTTGAATAGCACTGTACAGATGTTTTCAGTTTATACAGAAAATAACAAAAAACCAGAAATCATCGCAGCAAAATGCATAAAATATATTGTGTGTCTTGCATCTCGTCTTAAGAAAACATTATTTCAAAAGACTTTTAAAACAGCATAATTTAGTCAAAAGAATTTTAAAACAGCATAATTTAGTCAAAAGAATTTTCTTTAGAAGACTTTTTTACTCGTTGAGAAAGAAACAATCTTGGCTTTGCACAACCATTTTAAATGTTATGTACGCCACGGTCAATAGTTAACATCTCAGTCAGCATTTCCACTAAATGAATAAATGCATTCACCAGAGGAAACAATCGGACATTTAAAAGAAGAAATAACGAATAAACGAGTTCACCAGAGGAAGGCAATCGGATCATTGCTTCAATGATTTTTCCTATTGAATTTGAACGCGAAATGTTGTTATATCTTAAAAGAGATTTCTTTGGATTGCAAAAAGCACTTTGAAAATGAAACTTTAAAATGACGGAGGATTCTGTTCCATAGATAGGTGAGATCATTATTAAACTGAATCACAGTATTATTTTAAAATCCAATGTCTGGTAACAGTTGTAGATTACACTTTTTTAAGTTCGTTTTCGAAAAAGAGCTTTTGTTATCATTTGTTATGATTAGTGCATTCAAATTTTGCTTGTTCAAAGGCAAAAAAAATCCTTTTTGGGTTGGATAGGTACTAATAAAAATTAGGAATTGCTATTTCTAAATCTCCAAATAGATTTAATAGCGTCCTCTAGCTGTGGAAAGAGTTGAAAAATGGTCAAACTTAAAACAAATGCTACAAATGAACGATCTCTTTATGCTAGAAATTTTAAATTTTTACAGTGGAAGCATGAGGGTCGAGAGATCACCAATGAGTTGCTTCCTTGGAGTTGCTGGAAAAATGCAACTGCTTTTATTGTTGCTTTAAGTAAGAAATGTAAAATTCTTTTTTGAGTTTTATATGTGCTAATAAAATATCACTATTTGCATTTCGTAAATCATCTGATAGTTCCAAAATACTATTAGAAGACACAAATGTTGAAAAATGCAAAACTTCATTGTCTTTCAGGTGGGCACTCGGGTTTTTTGGTTAGGGGGAATTTCAGAGCATTTTAAAATTATGTCATTTGCACTAGACATGAAATGCTTGAATGCGTCGAAAAACTATTGTCCCTAAATATTTCCTGTTGAAATGGAATGCTCTTTACACACCATAACATTCTGCAATTACATCACTTATTTATATTTTTCTCTTTGATTTGAGCTGGGGGGGGGGGGGTATGAAGGTATAAGACAACATTCGCACTATAGGCTATTCAGATGATAATTTTTTTGTTCCCATCCAATTAATTGAAATAAGTCCAACTGAATGAAGAGAATGTTCTGCTAAAACTTGTTACTATCTAGATGACATAGAAATTACCCATATTAATGAATGCTTTCATTTGCTCGTGTACATATAAAATATATTCTTATTTGCTTGCGAACAGTGTATTTGTTTCCATACCTTCTACAGAATAAATGCAATTTCCGTTATTGTTATTGGTAGATTTCTTATAAAACTGAAAAATAATTCCTTCACATGGATGACCACGCTCTGTCCGCAAGTGGATGGGTCGGTTGCGCGTTAGGCTGATAATCTGCAGTTCCCAGTTTCAAGTCCCAGTTGGGCCACCGTTGAGATTTATCTCCCCAAAACTTGCCGCCCTACCCTCGGTCAATAGCGGACACCGATGAGTTGGTAAAGTCTGTCGGATGGGATGTTAAGCCGGAGGCCTTGACGAGAGGTTACCATCTGTCCCCTAACAACTGTCAAGTAGTTAGCCTCCCCAAAGCCTTAATGAGCCTTCGGGGTCCTTGTGACCTGGCCTTTTAGCCCATTTGTGCAAAAACAGCGCAGCTCGGAAGTAAAAGAACCCAACCCATCTCTGTCCACCTGTGCTTTGTGCTATATGCATCGAGCCACTCAGCTGAGAAGCATTACTTTTATAATGAATTTGCGAAAGAAACGCAGATTTAATTAACTAAACTTCCGACAAAAGAATTTTAAAACGAAATGGATTGTTTATTGTGCCATTTTCATTTAATGCTTAAAGTATATAATTTAAGTAAAATAAATGAAATCTTCTATATAATCTCTAACATATCCCCCCCCCCCCCACAAAAAAGTTATATTATGCCACTTATGAAATTGCGTAATGAATTCACATTAACGAAGACAAGGTGCCTGCATTTTTTATCAATTAGTAAGAAAATGAGTTTTGGTCAGGATTGCTGTACCTTGCGGAAATGATTATAAATGAGTTTTGGTCAGGAACCTTGCGAAAATGATTATGTCGCGCAGTTGCTGCAAATCAGATGTCTGCACAGTTTCACAGCAAACAGCTCTTACCTCCTGATCCCAAAGATGCTCGATAGGGTTTAAATCTGAGGACTGCGTAGGCCAATGAAGTAAAGAAAACTCGTCGGCATGTGGTGCCGATACGTGCCTTGTGAGCAAATGCATGCTGATCTGAGTGAAGATTAACTGTAGCCATGAAAGGATGAACTTTGTTCAAATACACTATAGCATTCAGATGTCTTTCGATGGGTATCAGAGGACATAACGTGTGCCAGGAAAACATTCCCCGCACCATCACACCGCTACCACCTGCCTGTACTGTTGACACCAGACAATAGGGTTCCATGGCCTCATGTTACTTGCATCAGAGTCCGATCTTTCCATCAGCACGATTCAAAAGGAACGTTAATTCTTCGTACTAGGTTACCTTTTTTCAGTCCTGAACTGTCCAGTGTCTATGCTCTTGTGCCAACTGGTAAGATGCTTTCATGTTCTTTGTGGACAACATCGGCGGCTGTTGTATCACATTCGCGACATGGTCCGATACGTGGTGCGTTCTAGATGACCTTCTGCACACCAATGTTTAATTCTGCTGTGATTTGCCTGGTTGTGGTTCGTCTGTTTGCTTGCACGATTCTCGCTAGTCTTCTTTGATCCCTCTGATCCACAAGCTGTTTTCGCCCACAAGATCGGTGATCACTGGTAGTTTTTTGCTTTCCGCACCTTTTTGGTGCACGCACCTCCTTGAAACGGTTGTGTGTGAAAACCCCAGGAGGATGGCCGTTTGGGAGATGTTAGAACTGGCACGCGCAATACCAACTATTATGGCACGTTCAAAGTTGATCAGGTCACTTGTTTTGCCCATCCTGACGCTCAATCCAACTGTAATCGATGTTCAAAGAGCTGGTCTGCCTGATTTATACCTCACACCGCAGTCACGTGACGTATTACGTGTTGAATTGAACCATTTATGTGACGAGGTGTGGTGTACCTAATAAACTGGCATCTCAGTGCAGATAGGTGATGAAGACAATTCTCACCCCATTGCCCCGGATGTAAAGCATACGATTGAACTAATTATTAAAGAACAATTTGATATCTTCGGGTTGGAGATAATGAACCATAATGAAACTTTTAAAAAGAAGATCGTGAGAGAAATGGGAGAGCTTAGAAAGAGTGTTTCATACTGCCTTGATAAGTTAGATCAAAAACATGAAGATGATGAAATAAATCACTAAGCGAATGAGTAACATCCAAAGTCAAAATAATAAGTTATATACCTTTATAATATATAAAAATTTGAACATCAATTTAAAGACAGTAGTTATTTTTCTAGATTTGAAAAGGCTTTTGATTAAGTTCGTCACATTATCTTATTAGAAAAGCTGAAATATAGTGGGATTAGAGGGCAGACTCTATTATGGATTAAAAGTTACTTAACGAGTAGAAAACAAATGGTTAAGATAAATTGCTTTATTATTGGCGAAAGCACTATTGAAGTTGGAGTACCTCAGGTTCTGTTTTGGGACCATTACTGTTCTTATTTTCGTAAATGATTTTTGTACCCTGAATCTTAGCAGAAAAGTCTTGCATTTGCCGATGATACAGCATTAATTTATTCAGGCCAGGAAGAGGATATTTAAAATAATATAAACAGTGTTTATAGTACAGATCCAGAACTGGTTTAAATTAAATAAATTAACTATAAATACTAAAAAACTGTATGCATTTCAGATTAAGAGAAAATCAGCAAGACTATTTTTATAATAAAATAGTTTTTCATTCACAGAATTGTATGACAGAAAACTGTATGTGCAAAAAAATAGAGGACGTTGATAGTTATAAGTATTTAGGTGTTTACGTTCATCGAAGTTTATCATGGAAAATACATATAAATAATGTAATTAAAAATTAACTCTATTATACCAAATATTTATTATATTCTCAACTTTGTGAATACTTCTGTTCTAAAAATATTATATTTCTCTTGGGTTAAATCGCACCAGTTACAAGGTTAATTATCTTGGGGAGGTGCGTGTTGGACCACAATCAAAGCTCTCCAATACGCTCAAAATCAAAATGTTAGATGTATATTGCACGTGAGAAAAGTATGATAGGCTAATAAACGTCTACAATAAAGAAAATATTTTAGAAATTAGGAAATTGTAGGTTTTTTAAATATTAAAATATGTTAAAACCCATTGGAATCAATTTTATTTTCGAACATTTCCAAAGCTATTATATATATATATTGATTGATATATATATTGATATATATATTGATATATTTATATACATATATATTGATGGATACCCTAGCGCATAAAACACGTGTGCAGAGACATTTTATTTACTTATCTAGTAAATTTTTCAATGCTTTGCCCACAGACCTCAAAACAATTAGTAATGAAAGAAAATTCGTTTGAAAAAGCAGGAAGTGATTACTTAATCTGGAGAATGTGCATGCTTTGCTTTAGGACAGTTTATTAGGATTATTTTGTTTTATTCTTATATTTATAACATAAATTTATTGTTATGTAAAAGAGATTTTTTCCCTTCATAGGTAAATTGTTCTGTTGTATACTTACAAGTCTTTTCGATATTATGATGTATTTATATTTGCCGTCAAATTAACTTATTTCTTTATTTAGTTGCATAATTTCCTCCAAACACGAGTGTTTCACTCTAATGGAGGTTCATACTTATTTTCACTATCATTGTAAATGGATTGTAAAATCATATTTCTTTTGAGTTACATATTCTGTTTTTACCTTTTAGTGGCAATTTCGCAGAGCCCTTTTTCGCTAAAAACATCATCTTCTTTCCGATGCTTTGGAGAGGAGAATGGTTACATTCCGCGCTTTGTACGATATAAGCTTTCATTTCCCATATAACTCATTACATTCAGTCATCCTTTAATGAAATCTTTTTTTGGGAAGGAGAAAGAATGGGGCTTAACTTGAGGTTGCCTATGACACTTTCAACGTCACAGGGTTCCGTGTGACACATAACTCGTTTTATTCAGCCTTATATTCGGAAGATATAGAGGAACAATTAGTTACCCATTTACCCTTTCTCATTTTCTCGATTATTCTTTATCGTAAAGACATAGATACTTTCTACATATTATATTTCAGGAGGGAATAAAAAAGGGGATGTATTTTTATAGCTTATGACACCTTCCTACGTCACAACTCTTCATTTGACACATAACTCGTTACGATCGGCCACCTGATGGTGAAATAATTATTTTGATACACCCTCACACCGACAGAGTTCCGGTCAAACCGACCCAGAAACAAATGCGAAACGAAAAGCAATAGGAAGCTAAAATTATGCTCTGATTATCGACTAGGTCCGTAAGACCTGGTCATAGGGCCTCTTATTTTTAGGAGGCCCCAAACTCTATAGATCATTTTTACTTAAATTTTATTTTTCTCAATTTTTTTTTTCTTTTTTTCCAACTACAAGTCCTAATTAAATTCTAAAACCTGTTCCGATTGATTTAGTTTAGAATAATCACGAACATTTGCTGTAATTACGGTGACCATACGTCCTTTATTTAAGAGGACAGTCCTTTATTTCACTGCTCTGTCCATTAGATTCATTTTTTTTTTCTAAAATGGCCATTTTGTCCTTTATTTTGTGAATTAAAATAGTAAATTGGATATTGGCGCACAGCATTGAATATTGGCGACCCAGAGAAGCATGAAACTTTCATTTCACCGGCACTCGCTAGCAGCACGGCATCTATGGCTGCGTCGTTGATGTGAGTGTGTACATATTGTACTTGACTGTGTGTGTAGTGTAGAAGCTGTGGTAGGAGTCAGTGGACGTCTTGAAATTGTGACATTACGTTGTCACTGGTGTATTTTAGCTCAACATTACTGTTCTAATCATGGAAATATTAAATTGTGCTCGATTCTGGTCAGGTATTTTCTACACAATCACGGTGTCAAAGTAAAAGTTTTTGATTTAAGGAATCTACCCCGAGAAAATTCTAATATATTAATAGCTTGCATTAAGCAATCACTAAACAGATATGAAATTACTGGTAAATTACTTGCTTTGTGTGCTGACAATACCAACTGCAACTTTGGTGGTTCCCAGAGAAAAAGAGAAAATAATGTTTCTTTTAGAATGTAAAATTTATCTGGAAATAAACTGATTGGTGTTAATTGTGCTGCCCACATTATCCAATAATTGCATAAGCACTGGTGTCGATTGTCTTCCGGTTGATATTGAAGTGCTATTAGTAAAAATTTATTCACATTTTTACCTCTACACAATCAGAGTGGAAAAATTGAAAGAATTTTGTGATGACGTAGATGATCAATATAAAAAACTACTAGGTTACAGCAAAATGCGACGGCTAACTCTTCTACCAGCTTCAGAGAGAATTTTAAAACTATTTAAGCCGCTAAAATCATACTTTTAGAACTGGAAAAATGTCCCACGATTCTGAAAATCTTTTTTTAATGACGTGTTAGCAGAGGCATGGTTATTTTTAATTCACAACCAAGCTTCAACATTTCAAAAATATATTTTGAAAATTGAATCACAAGATCTCAATGTGTGAAGCTTCCATGCATTTAAAAGAACTGAAGCTAAAGTTATTTGAACGAAAAAAGCAAGGCTTTTTACCTATAAATACAAAAAAAATTAGATTTAGAAAAAACCCAAAACATTGATGGCAACATATTTAAAGATGCAATTAATAAATTTTATCAAACCTGCATTGATTTTTAAATAACTGGGACAGTTCTTTCGTGGAAATGGAAGTGTTTGAATGGGTCATCCTGCTACGAGAAATCCCTCTGTGGACGAAGATCGGGGAAAGCGTTTTGTTCATTTCCAGTCACTGGAACTTAAATATCAATGACGGCGAACTATTTGATGAAGTTTCGTTCATTAAAAGTTATGTCACCAGTGAAAAGATCGAAGAATGGGGACAAAATGACAAGTCCTGCCAACATAAATGGGTTGAAATTCTTAAATATTTCGCAGATAAACTTTTAAAGTCTTTAAAAATCATTCAATTTTGCTTATGTCTCCCTGTATCTAAAGCCCCCACTAGAGTTGTTTAACTAATGTTAATAACACTAGTGGTTAACTAATGTTTAATAATGTTTTATTGTTCACTAATGAGTATTTTCATTAGTGAACAATATGTGGACCAGTGAAAAAACGCAATTAAAATAGAAACATTAAAAGGATGCATCTATACCAAATGCAACTTTGACATGAATTGTATACAGTTTTATGAATTTCTAAAACACAAACCTGATTTATTAAAAAAGTTCCTTATTGTGAAAAGCATCAAAATTAAAATTTTTTAAGTAATAACGTGATTGTTTAAAATGCTATATATATATGCTTATATTTCATAATAAATGTTATAAAGCTTTTTAGTTTTAGTGAAACAAATAAACGCAACCTGCTTTTTCTTTATTATGAAATAATTTCTGATTTGTCCTTTATTTTCTCCAAAAAAAATATGGTCACCGTAGCTATAATGTAAAAGTGTAGAGAACTCTGTAATATCAGAAGACGAAGAGAGACAACTACATTTGGAAATTAGAGCAATATTGCAGGACATTGGGCGGGCCTTCTATGGGGCCTCCCAATAAGCAAGCTGTGCCTAGGGCCACCCGAAAACCTTAAGCGGGCCTGGCTACCTATAGTAGCTCAATCCCGGCTTGGATATGGAAAACATTCAAGGGGAATTTAGGCTGAATTTAAAATGCAGAATTGTATTTCCCCTTTTGTTTTACAGTTCTTAAAAACATTCTTGAAAAATGCATGAAATCTGAATAAGTTTAATAATTCTTTACCTCTATTATTCACGAGCATTCTCAAAGCCCCATTCATCTGGCTCTTGTTCAAACTATTTCGTAGTTCTTGGCTAAACGGATTTTTTCCCCTTGTTCCTTTTGGTGAAAGGGTGATTGGTTTGCAAATTAGGAAAACTTATGTGGCCTTTTTAAATTATTTTGTGATCTAAAAATATGTTTTCAAAATTTTGCAAATATTTTACCTACATTGAATTTCGTGAAAGTTTATGTCAGTGTTGAGAGAATCTTAGTAATGAGTATAAATTCAGAAGGTGAGTGAATAAACTGTGAATGAAGCGATGTTTAACACTTTTGAAGAATAAATTGTAAGTCCTTCGTTTTTCGAAAGGAATTCAGACTGATATCGATCTCAATAAATAATTGGCACTATATTCATTTATGAACTTAAAAATAAAAACAATAATTGTTTAAAATAATCGTCTAAGACTTATGGTCCAGATGCTTGATCCAACAACAGGCAATATCAATCCCTTTAGAAACAGGATACGTACATCCTTATGCTCTAAACAAGTTGCGTGACACATTTGTTTGGCACTTTAGTCGAGAATGAGGCAACAGATGAAACTAAAAATCATCCATTAATGGTCCACTTAAAGTTCAATGCAATTTCAAGTAGTAATTGTAAGATCAAAAAACCTGTCATTTGATGTGCTATCAATTTTCATAAATCGTATTGTGAAACTCGACTTGAAATTTTCCATCTATGCAAAAAAAGGAAGAAAAAGTCTTTCTGAGCAATAATTCTTTTACGATCTTGGATTATTGGAGCATTCTACGTTTTTCTACCTTTGCAAGCACAGCCACATGTTGCACTAAGCGTCCTCTCGATGCACGCGACGCAGGTCGCACAGTGCCGGAGGATACAGAATCCCAATGATTTTCTCAATTTGTGCTCCCAACCCCTAAACTAGTTCCGCTCCCCCACTCCGGCTGCCGAATCCCTGCATTAGGTGGTTGTGCTACCGTGAGCAGTGCGCATGCGCCTTGTCCAAGTGAATACTCCGTATTCTTCTGGTTTTGCGATGAGCGGCGGCGGCACTGTGTGCTGCTGCAGCCGAGGCAGGTGGGCACAGCAAGGTCAGGCGGGAAGTGTTGCCACCAGGCGGCCATCATAACAGCGGTTTATCTCCTCAGCGTTGGCAGTGAATGCGCGTGTGTGTTTGTTTGTGCCTCTTATGTGCCAGCGAGTTTCTGTTGGTTCATATTCATTCCGTCTGCTGGGAGCCTGCATCGGTAAGTGCAGAACTGATGCACCTTCCTAGTTAGATTTAATCGCGTTCATGTAAACAGTCAGATAATGAAGGTAGATTGTAGCTTACCCTTGCTTATCGTTAGATAAATAAGCTACGTGAACAACACGAAACAACTTGTCAAAGTGTGTTTGTGAAGTTTCTTTAAGAATCAAATGAAATGCATATCCATGAGATCTTCAGAGAGTGCAAGACTTGCATCCACTTTGCGTATTTTAAATATTTGTTTGGGAGTGGATTTTTCCACTCCCAAACTTATGTTATTAAAACATAGGTAATCAATACGTAAATGTTTAAAAACAATAAGTAATAAGTAAATAACCAGTGGTACATTTTACATCAATGCTTATTGATAAATGTTTTAAAAGCATAAAAATGGAGAATGATTTTTGAAACGTATACATTGGGGGGAGGAGAGGAGAGACCGAACTGCTTGTAGCATGTATACGGTGACCATACGTCCTTTATTTAAGAGGACAGTCCTTTATTTCACTGCTCTGTCCTTTAGATTTATTTTTTTCCTAAAATGGTCATTTTTTTCCTTTATTTTGTGATAATATAGGTTATTATAAGTTTTTACCTATAAATACTAAAAAAAATAGATCTAGAAAAAAAAACCCAAAGAATTAATGCCAACATATTTAAAAATGCAACTCATAAATTTTACCAAACCTGCATTGATTATTTAAGTAACTGGGACAGCTCTTTCGTGGAAATGGAAGTATTTGAATGGGTCATCCTACTACGAGAAATCCCTCTGTGGGCTCTTTCGTGGAAATGGAAGTATTTGATTGGGTCATCCTACTACGAGAAATCCCTCTGTGGGCTCATTCGTGGAAATGGAAGTATTTGAATGGGTCATCCTACTACGAGAAATCCCTCTGTGGGCTCTTTCGTGTAAATGGAAGTATTTGAATGGGTCATCCTACTACGAGAAATCCCTCTGTGGGCTCTTTCGTGGAAATGGAAGTATTTGAATGGGTCATCCTACTACGAGAAATCCCTCTGTGGGCTCTTTCGTGGAAATGGAAGTATTTGAATGGGTCATCCTACTACGAGAAATCCCTCTGTGGGCTCTTTCGTGGAAATGGAAGTATTTGAATGGGTCATCCTACTACGAGAAATCCCTCTGTGGGCTCTTTCGTGTAAATGGAAGTATTTGAATGGGTCATCCTACTACGAGAAATCCCTCTGTGGGCTCTTTCGTGGAAATGGAAGTATTTGAATGGGTCATCCTACTACGAGAAATCCCTCTGTGTCTCTTTCGTGGAAATGGAAGTATTTGAATGGGTCATCCTACTACGAGAAATCCCTCTGTGGGCTCTTTCGTGTAAATGGAAGTATTTGAATGGGTCATCCTACTACGAGAAATCCCTCTGTGGGCGAAGATCGAGGAAAGCGTTTTGTTCGTTTCCAGTCACTTGAATTTAAATATCAATGACGGCGAACTATTTGATGAAGTTTCGTGTATTAAAAGTTATGTCACCAGTGAAAAGATCGAAGAATGGCGATAAATTGACGAGTCCTGCCAACGTAGATGAGTTGAAATTTTTTTTTAATATTTCACAAATAAACACTTATCTTTTAAAAACATTTTAAAAATCGTTGAATTTTGCTTATGTCTCCCTGGATCTAATGCCCCCACTGAATGAGTATTTTCATTAGTGAACAATATGTGGACTAGTGAAAAAACCCAATTAAAATCGAAACATTGAAAGCATGCATTTATATCAAATGCAACTTTGACATGAATTGTATATAGTTTTATGAATTTTTAAAACGTAAGCCTGATTTACTAAAAATAGTTCCTTAATGTGAAAAGTATCAAAATAAAAAATTTTAAAGTAATAACGTGATTAGCCGTCCCATGGCCTATCACGTTATTACTTTAAAAAGGTTAGCGCGCTTTTAAATGTTTAGCGCGCTTGGCTACTGATCTAAGGGACCTGGGTTCGAGCCCCGGGTAAGGCATGGATGTTCGAGTTGTTTTTCTGCTGAGGTCCTGCCATCCTCTCAGACCTTCTACTATGGCATATAAACTGACAGCTCTTGTCAGACCTCTGTGGCAAGCAGCTGCTTGAGGGGGTATTTATTTACTTTTTTATATAATAATGTGATTGTTTAAAATGCTATGTATATGCTTATATTTCATAATAAATGTTATAAAGCTTTTTAGTTTTAGTGAAACAAATAAACGCAACCTACTTTTTTTATTATGAAACAATTTCTGATTTGTCCTTTATTTTCTCCAAAAAAATATGGTCACCGTAAACACATTTTTACTGTTGAAAAAAATTATTTTTCCAATGGGTGATTATCAAATGTTTCAAGTATTATAGAATTAATAGCCAAAGATGCTTTTGTTGTTTCGAATTTTTAATGCATAAAATCCACTTGAAGGGAAACTCATTAGTTTATAATACAGATCCATTGATCGACAGTGATTTCTGAAATGTCTAATAATTTGCAAATATTGAGAAGGTAGAAGTTTTATTGGATTCAAGAACTAACTAAATGAATTAATTCACTTGATGTCATAATTCATTTGATATCCTAATAATATCAAATATTCAATGTAGATGTTACCTGGAATGAAGGAAGTTAATTAGGCTGCGAAGGAAGATTTATTTTTATCTTATATCTGGACTTTAAACGGAGCCGAAATCCTCTGGCATCCACAGAGATCTGACAAATTGCACTAAATGTAAATTTCGTTAACAAAGACCAACGAAGGAGGCAGAAAAGACACCAACATTTCATTACAGTTAAAATGATACTCGTTGCAAATCCAGAAAACGTATTTCAGACTTTTAGTGGGAAATTTCTTGGCATGAATACCGTAAAGGATACTCTTAGAAATGGGCGTTAATGTAAAAGTAAAGGTTGGTTTCTAAAACATCACTTTAATAAATCACTCCCTTCGAAAGATCATTTCCACTGTCTACAGAGAGGAGATACAGTATAAATGTTACGAGAGACAAGAGGCCTCAGGAGAGAGATGACGTCGAAATTCATCAGAAATCAAATCCTTTCACTTCGTAGCTAAATGTAATAACCACTGAGATCTAGCCTATTGATTCATTCTACTGGTAATTTTGAGTTCTCGAAATATCGATAGATCGAGTTAATAGAGAAACTGTTCATTTTCAAAAGGAATGAGCTTTTCTTTTTACTTTGATAATTTTAAGACTTTTATATTCTTTAACAGTGCAAATTCGAACTACTTGATGATTGGGAAAATGCAATAGTATACATTTTATTATTACCGATATGCCAAACACACAAAAAAGTTCATATATCTCATGAAATAAAAAATTCTATTCTTCCGCCAGACCCCCTAGAAATAAAGGGAAAAATCGCTATTTTAATTTAAAGAGAAAAATCGTATATTTAAAAACTTCACCACCGAAATTTCAAGTTTGTAGCATAAATAGAACCTTTGCAATGTTGGCTTAATATTTTGCCGTTTTCAAATATTTTCCACCGTTAGAGAACGCTATTAAAACTATTTGAAGATTCTTAAAAGGCGAATCCTAATATTTCATCACTATCTATCTAACCCAAAAAGAATTTTAATTTATATCTATAAACAAAGGAGTTGAATGTCTACAGACGGATAGACATTCGACAAAGTGAAGATAGTAGATAGTGTTTTGCAAAATGAGCTCAAACTTAAATCCCATAATACATCTACACCTGCCTTGCTCTTAGCTAACAATGGCTGTTGTCAAATCCGAATCTTTTTAAATACGCTGTGATATCTTGTAATTGTTGACATAAGGAATATTTTGCTACTAAACTGATTCGTTCGTTGTCAGTAAGAGCACAAGAGACGTGAAATGTTTAATAATTATGGCTAAATATGCACTTCAACACACTTTGAGACCATCCGTCTTATTTTTGCCAAGGAGCCAGAGCAAACTCTTACAAACTCCTTAGAAAAAAAAAGCTAATTGCGTTATTGACATGAACTTTTCATGTTCAACAGCTCAAAATTTCTAATATTAGCACTCTGAGCCCGGAAGGTATTTTAGTGTTCCGTGACCGTGTACCGGAGGTTTAAATACTAGCTTAACAAGTTAATGATATATATGATATATGAATTGTTCAAACTGTTATTATGACGAAAGCTTCAGAAGAGTACAGACTTGAAATGTGTTACATATGACTCGCAATTTATTTGTAGAGAGTGTTAAGATAGATAGTTTCATCTTACAGAATTTGTAAAAATTGTTAGCTTCTGTATGATACTGATGGTTTTGAGCTGTTCAAAATGGTTTTATTTGATATTGTTTAAAATAATTTTTGTATAAATGTTAAGTTTTTGATTCTAATTTTAATTAACAGCTGTCTTTAAAATCTCACAAGTGTTAAAGGAAATAGAAATCTGACTCGAGGCATATTTTTTCAAAAGACCGTGAATTATTAAACGATTTACTTCACTTACCCATCACGAATGCTAAGCCGTCTCCCTCATTTCCACTAATCAACTGTAACATTCAAACTCTTAAAAATATATCCTAGAGATTCATCAATCTTACTTTTAATGTCTTTCAGATGTCGACAATTGTGTATAAGAAGACTCAAATATCATTTAAAATAAACAACTTTTCGTAATCCTCACTAAAAGGCTAATCCCTTAGTAGTTCTACCACTATGAATAATTGTTGCGTAAACAATTCTTCGTCACCATGGTTTTACTTTCCAATGCAACATATTATCTGAAATGAACTCTAAATAATTGGTTGGTAAGTTTGTGAAATATTTGAAACTTTTGATCCCTTTTTCAGCGGGATGAAATGAACATTTTCCAGCACTTTAGTTCTCAGATCTCGTTAATACAACACACACCATTGGGGGGGGGGGGGGGGTCTAGGGGAGGGGTAAGGGGGCCATGCCCCCCTCGTTTCAAAATGCTAGTAAGTGTAATGGAGGCACAAATTCTGTATTATTTCACGGATGTTTTTTCAAGAAAAAATTTTAAAACCTGTAAAACGGAGGGGAATTGTTATACTGGTTTGGAAATCCAGTCGCTTTTCCCATCCCCCTTGCGTTTTTCAGTCTCGATTGTGTTTCTTGTCCTCCTCCCACGATTTTTTTCTAGATCGGGGCCTGACACACACATCTTGAAATTTTGAAAATTCTTTCAGAATCGGTTCAATGGCGTCACTCGTTATGTTTTTAAATTTGTAACTCACACCAACAAATAATAATTTAAATATGAAGTGAAATGGATGCAAAGTTGTAAAATAAGAAGATTGTACTCGGTAATTTAATTTTTTATCCAATTAACTTTACATAATGCTGTTAATAATTAATTATAAATAAAAAAAAATAAATACCCCCTCAAGCAGCTGCTTGCCACAGAGGTCTGACAGGAGCATGTCAGTTTATATGCCATAGTAACAGGTCTGAGAGGATGGCAAGACCTCAGCAGAAAAACAACACGCACAACCATGCCTTACCCGGGGTTCGAACCCAGGTCCCTTCGATCAGTAGCCAAGCGCGCTAACCACTCGGCCATGGGACGGCTTAATAATAATTGCGTTATACAATCATTAGCTATGACTACTTTAAATAAGATAATTGCTAAATACTTCTATTTGGAAATAAACTCCAATATCTACTCACAGTTCAATAATTCTGTAATAAAAATGGAAACTTGCATAAGTTATTTCGGTTTTGTCCCATTATTGACATTTGATTAATGCTTGTGATGCTATTAACATTGAATAAATAAATAACTTGAAAGAAATGCGATTATCTAACTTCGTGATATATCCGACGAAGGTAGCTAAAGGAGTTATTATCCATTTCTAAGCAACACATTGCTATCAGTTGAACAATTAGGCATCTGAAAAGAAAACAAAGCTAAGATTGATTGAAAGAGACAGATCAAGCAGAAACGAAAGAGGGCGGATTCTAATATGAAGAATAGCAAGAAATAGATTAAGACTTTCTCATCTGATGGTTCTGTTATTAACAGATGATTGTCTGATGATGATCATCTGATCGAATTGAATTTATCGTTTTTTGATGCTTATGGTGTGAGAAATAAGAATATGAAATAATGCTAACTGGTGATGAAATAATGTTAAATGAAAAATGGCAATAAAGGTTATGAATGATACAGTAGTTTCCTTTCTTTTTTAATTTAAACGTTTTACTGAAAGCATATAATGTTTCAGCATCAAATTACATGTTTAGAAAATTGTAACTTTTCAGTGTTATAGATTATGAGAATCACGTAATGGATAATGTTGTGAATAGATATTAAAATTCTTCTGAATAATCAATTCAAAGGGTTTACTTTTTCTAATTTGATAGTGCTTGTTTTTCTTAGATCCTGTCATCCTCTGTAATATCAGGAAGATAATTCATCCAATGCAAAGCAATGATTTGAAGAATAAATTCGAAATCAGTATTTCCTTTTTCTGTATGAGTAATTAAAAAAACTCAATAAATATTAAAATGCATAATTCAATTTCTGTCCATTTGGATCTGCCAAGGCTCATAAAACAAATAATGAATGCACTGCAATCTAGCTCATTTCTTTCAACTTTTTACCCCATAATTGTTAGGTGCCTAACTAAACGATCTTGCGTGTTCTTAATGTTCATTAAAATGTATATTTTTGCTTTTTAATTGATATTTACATAATTACCTAAATTTATATGTATATTTTTTTCTATTTATTACTCATTAGAAATGTATTTTTCTTTTTTAAGCAGAGATTTTTTCCTGGGGCTCTTTAAGAATATAATTTTTCCCCTAGTTGCTCTTCACTAAGTTTGAGTTCGACGGACCTACTTAGTAGATCCATTGATCTATATTAAAAATATAAAAATAAACAAACAATGTAACAAATGAATCTGAATTGGTCCTTTTACTCTTTCAGCGGTCACCATGTGTCAGTTCTAACTAGGGCAGTGTCCAGAGAATCTGAATACTGTTTTCAATAGAAGTATTCCTTTATAGAAGAAAACCTGTATAAAGGAAAGTAATTTCAGGTTCATCTATTCTATTTATGACATTCCTGAAATCTAAATAAACAAATTCCTTGTTCCGGTGTATGAGCTGCTAGCGTGCATACGTTGCGGATCAAATGACATGTGTTGAAGTCTTGGATAAAACATGGGTGCTGAGGTCTCTCTTTCCATATATCTCTTCTTTATTGCATATTTTATTGACTGATTCCTGTCAGACCTCTGAGGGTAGCAGCTGATAGAGGAAGTTGCTTTTTGCTCTCAATTCATTTGGCGTGGAGGTCGACAGAAGTGTTTGCGCATGAGCAGGGGTGGGATAATTAAAAAAAAATAGATAATTCAACAGTCTTTCTTTTCATAAAGAAGAATAAAGGCATATACCAAAGTGAAAAGGAGAGGCAAACTCTTTTTCCTGCTTTTATGTGCATTAAGAAACGCGTATGCGATGAAATTAATAATATTGCACTGAATGGTGAAAGTTGATATTCTTTCACCTGCAAATATTTTGTTGCAATTTTTATTAGCTGTGAAAGCAGCAAGTCACGTCAGAAAATGCACTCACCGTTGACGAGGACGTCAGGGTATTTCCTTAGCCTGGATATTAGAGAAAAGTCAAACCTCAGTTAACCTTAAACCGAACGGAGGCTTTTTCACCCGTGAAGAAATCAAAGCCTCATTACATGTTATTCACTCAATCACCACTTCACCGAAAATATCATGGTCCGTTATACATAAATCATTTTTTTTTATATCATTTTATTATTGGGAATAGTGAACGATCTGGAACAGAATATGAAATGAAGCTTCTGAACACCGAATTATCTTTCAGTGACTTTTTAGAAGTCGTCGTTCCATCACAATTCCAGATAAAATGATCCAGTCAATTTTTAAATGTAAAATGATGATAACGTCATATCTTAAGTTTTTATAAACGTTTCCTTATTGATGTTTGTGTCAACCGTAAAAGCCAGACTGAAAAGAGTATAATCGAAGTTGCTAAAATAAACTAATAAGTAAGTAGACATTCCTAAGCAAGAGATAAAAATCAATGTCTTAGTTTCGATTCGAACCGTATCGTAACACACTTATAAAATTACTAGCGCTAAATCAGAATTTTTTGCTTTGAAAATAACATTTCCTTCCATTGAGTCGAAAAAAAGATATGCGATGAACATCAAAGGAATCTTTTTTTTATGTTCAATTCGTCACTGTGTGTAGGATTTACGTAGTTCGTGTCGAATTTCAAATATCAAGGTCAGTGTTTTCAAACAACCCTAAAGGAGCCAAGGAAAGATTATCTGTAATCATTCATCCGATGTTTGTGTATTTTCTTAACGTATTTCTCCCTTTCTGCTCTGTTTACTGTGATTATAAGGCAGACGGCCAATTCGAGATTATAATGGTCTGATTTCCTGTTGCCGTCCAAGACAGAAGCTGTCACAGCGAATCGTGAGCCAGCAGTTTGATTTGCATTCCAAGCAAACAAAGGGTTGAGCTTCTCAGAGATGCAGGCCAAGTTCTTTATGCACCACCTTGTCTTCCTCGAAATTCCTCCTCGAATTTTCCCCTCCTCCATTTCAGCCTGTTCAAGTGGAGTGTGGGCGGGGTCTTTACTGGGTTCAGGTGGAGATCGTGTGGGCGTCACGTGCCCTACACTCACATGCACGCTCGACCAGCTGGTATGCGGCCGTCACTGACGAAGCACTGGAAGTGAGCGCTGCAGTAACGGAATATGTTCTCCTTGCAACCGCTATTGAAAACGGGATGCCGACAACCAAAGGTAAGGCTAAGAAAAGAGTACATGGATTTTAGAGTGTTGAGGAAGAGCCTTTCCGTGCAGTATTTAATAGAGAGAAAGTGACCTTATTCTTTCTTGCGTTCTTGATGAAAAATGGTTTTAGATCACTGATTTACTATGTAATAAGTACTCTGTGTGTTTATGCTTCTGCCTAACTGACTTTTCTCCTCACAACAAAAATCATTCAAGTTTATTTTATATTTCTTATTTGGTGCTTTTGGAAATTTCTTTTGTAAAATAACTTCTCCAAAAATTTCCAATTTAATCCCTCGCATTACAACATTAAATGGAAATCATTTTTTTCAAAGATTTTCATTCCTCGAAATTCAGAGTTAAGGATAATTAATAATTGCATAACCCTTGTCTTCTATCAGTGCTACCTTGTTGTAATCAATCACTAGTAAAAACCAAATCGTAAAAGCTTTTTAAGAATTTTATAATTGCTCTTGGAAAATATCTTTTAGTATCAAACTGATTCTAAATTAGTTTAGTTTCAAGTGATTGTGTCGCAATGCGAATGAAGACAAAAGTTTCTTTGGATAAATGTATTAGAACAAAATTTATTTCTTACAAAACATAAAGCAAAGTATGTTTTTCATTTTCCCATTTTTGTCTCTTTTACCCTTTCTTGTGTTTTACTTTCCCCTTCTTGTATTTAACAGAAAAATGGCAACATTCCATATTCTGTGAATAGGGATTAGGATTCATGAAGCAGTGACTTCTTAAATAAGTATTGGGAATGAAGATCTCAAATCAGATTTATTTCATTCTCCAGTTTCAAAAATATTTATTCCGTATTTAAAGAATGATGAAAGTTGGAAAACTTTACAATAATATTTGCTCGTTATGAAATAAATGTTCGAAAAGGATTATATTAAAATAATCATTACTCAAACTTCTAAAAATGCGTTTATGTATTTTATAAAAGGTTAATACAACAGATATCATATATACCTGTATAAACTAAGTTTTCAGACAAATTTGAATAGATTTAATTCAGATATTTGACATCTTCAAGCACAATTGTCTATAAAAAAAAAGCTTATTTAAGAAATTTTGAGCTCTGACTCGGACACCCAATTGGCATCACATGTAATTGTTATCAGTTTTCTATCCAATACCTGAATGTATCACTCCTGCTTTTTGCTGTATTACTCATAACAGAATCAATTCCACAATTTTTGTATACGTAACTGGAACAAATATAATCATCAATTAAATTGTTATTTAACTATTACATGTTAATAAAATACTACATGTTCTTAAATTCATGAAGAATTTGTAGAGTTTATAGTCGAAGAGCCGTCCCATGGCCGAGTGGTTAGCACGCTTGGCTATTGATCTGGGTTCGAGCCCCGGGTAAGACATGGCTGTTTGTGTCGTTTTTCTGCTGAGGTCCTGCCATCCTCTCAGACCTTCTACTGTGGCATATAATCTGACAGGCTCCTGTCAGACCTCTGTGGCAAGCAGCTGCTTGAGGGACTATATTTTTTTATAGTCGAAGAATGAAAACTGAGATCAAACACTGGGGTCAAGAACAGATTGCAAATTCACATTTATTTTGAATCGATATAAATAGCCAATAATGATCACCCTTAGAACGAACCTTTCGCTCTTCTTTCTCTTATTTTCCTTAAAGTGTCTAATTTCTAATAATAAATGCATTTGTGTCAGAGTCAATTTTTAAGTTTTCTCGGCAAAATAAACTGTGCTTTAACTGACATAGTGATTAATGTGCTAGCTACTATTCCAGCAGGGTAAACTTTGTGTCTTGTGTTAGCTCAAACTGAGGAAGTGGTCAGCAGTGACATAGGTCTTAGTGGGGCATGTCCTTGTATGAGAAGGCATGTAAAAGCTGGGAGTAGCTTCTAGAATTCTTCTCTGTCCTGTGTCGCAAATGAAAACAAAAAGTCAACTGAATTTTAAAACCATGTCATCAAAATAACTAATAAGCAGGAATAAGTCACCAAATAAAATATTACGCAATTCTGAATAATAAACTAAGAGAAATTCAAGCAAACATGAAAGAATGCTTAACAGTCACGAAACGCGCAAGAAAGCGATTGAGGGAATGGAACTGCGAAAATGACTACTCATCAGTTTTCATAGATCAGCAGGTAATTGGAGTATTGTCAATCCACCATCGATCTAAGAGATCATTGGTTAACTGACAAGTGATTGATTGCTCAATCACTTGTCAGTTAACTCTACGAAGACGTCTCAATGGTTTCCATGCATGCTTCGCCACGGATACCTGGAACTAATTTTAAAACTCTGGAAGTACCTTCTGGTAATTTAAAGGTTTCGATATATTTCGACAATCTGTGATAATTTTGAAGGTTATCATTTTGTATCCCCCTCTAGTCAGTGTTGTAATTATAATGCTGTAGACAGTGCGATATAATTTTTCCCGTTTTATAAACCTCTATACTATTTCGGGAGATATCATGCCTTAAGAAGTTTTCCGTTTAACTAACTCATAATTCTGTCGTCAAACAAATTAATTTTCAGTGTTGTACTAGTTGTAAAAGAATTTTTTCTAATGAAAGACTCCTGAATTTCATTCTTACTATTTTTCTCAGTTATGTGTATATATAAATTAATTTCAATCAAGACCATCGTAATAAATTGCCTCTAAAGGCGATATCTTCTCTCATTCTTAAAAAGATATGAATTTAGACGACTTGCTTTAATCATAATGCCATCAATCGTAAAATGTTTCATTGTATATCTTAAACCAGGGGCGTAAATACAATAGAGCAGAAGGGGGTGGCTGGTCCGTACATGACTTCAATATATAAGGGGTCATATGTACTTTTATACTAGACAAATAGTAATTGTTGCATATATATTTATAGTGATTTCACGACTGCATTTACATGTTTGATGATGTATTTATATATATCTTAGTTGTCCAACAGAGCTGATGAGTTGCGCGTGCGTGAGAGGTGAAGAGAGTGCACCCGGGCTTTTACAAAACTCGCCACGCCCCTGCCTCTAGTTAAAAGTCATATTATCATTATCGTTTAAAAGCAGATATGTGGTATGCAATTACTGACGTAAAATTACAAGCGAAAAACTTGTAAGGAATGTTGGAAATAATAAAAATTTCCTCTCCTGCAACGACGTTAATGGAATCCCTCAGGCTGCATTCGCTCCATTGGTCACATGACTGAATCGGGGAATCTGAAGGCATTAGAGTAAGGCAGCTAATTGCCTACTTAATTCTAGAACATGATCTTTGGTATAGAAAAACTGTAGTTTTAGAGATCAATAGAGATTTTGTTAACATTTATTATTATGTATTCTGCTGAATATAAAATGCATATACCAACCCATTTCTTCATTAAAAAATTGTTTGACTGGATCTTCATTTAACAATACGAAAAAATTCAAGGATTTCAAATTTGGCAATTGATTTTTCTCTTTAAACATTTTAGCTCTCCAACTGATTGTCGAAATAACCTGCACTTGTTTGATCAAGTTTCTGCTGCTCTTGTGCTTGAAGTTTGCATTTATTTTTCGCATTCTCAATTCGCTTATCTCAATATGTCCAGCTTCTGCTCTTTATCTTAATTTATCCTGCTTCTATGCATTGTCTGCATACTTCTTATTTGTATTCTATTTAATATCCCATCGCTACTTGGACTTCTGCATATCGAATGCCTTACTTTACTTTTCGTTCTTCAATTAAATGATGTGATCGATAAAAAAATTAATGACTTAAATGACCCTTTGGCATGCATCAGTATGCACAAATTTTTCAAAAGGAATAAAATTGTACAAGCTGTAAGGTATTAATTTATTTGAATCTACTGAGACGTCAACACAGAAATCGAAACACCTTATAATCCTCTGCTATTTATAAATGATTGCTGTGACACCAACAGATAATTTGAAGCATTCATCGAATTGCAGTAAATGCTATTGATTTCAATGAATAGTGAGTGAGTAATTCCCTCTTTTTTCCCCCGTTTCGTTTCTGTGATTCATTATAACCATCAGGTCCAGGAGTTTTCAGTCGCCAAAGTGCTGTGTCATTAACTAGATTGTTGAAGGAGATGCAAAAAAATGTCAGTGAGCGTCGATATTGAAGATCTTTTGACTACAGAATGCGCAAAATGTGGTTACGATTCTGCAATGTATAATATCCTTATGAAAAAAAAGCAACGAATTCTATTGGTTCGCAGTAACTATTTGTTATCTAAAGCAATGTATCTACGAATTTGGTAACAGGCTGAAGATAAAAATGGCTGTTTCACGAGTCCCATGTTTACAGGACATCTCCTGTGATGTTTTACTACTGAATTAGTGCTGTTATATTTAAAATTCATGAAATATTCATTGCATGAGCACACATATGGTGTGAGTTCAACAGTTTTGAACCCCATTTCTAATATGTGAAATATTTGTACATGTTATCATTTAACATTAAAGGTTACTTACAAAACATGTAGAAAATTATTGTTTTTTCAATGTGCATTAATTTATTATATTTGAATATAAATTCTGCGCAAGTAAACAAATGTAAATTTAAGTTGCAGAGTTTTTGTGCAGCTGTTGTTTTGGTAATCCAACACTTAATGTATTAGGCTTCGTACATATATTAAGGCCTACTTGCAATTATGACTTCAGTAGTTTTTTTGTTTTGATTTTCTTTCAATGCTGAGATTTTACTCGGTTAATTTTGATGTTTCTTACTCTACATTAAATACAATACTCAAACGTATCTGGGTATATTTTAAAAATGAGAAAAAATAAAAAGAAAATATTTTAAAATTAAAACACAATAGTTCAGGGTCCCGCACGTAGCTGAGAGTAGTAGAGTACAGTCGCTCAAAAAAGTATCCGAACACTATGGTTGATTACAGAATTCAGAAAAAATATCCGGCAACGATTTTTTTTTAGAAATTAGTGATCTGGCTACCTTCGTGTCACACGAAGGTTGCCAGATCACTAATTTCCAAAAAAAAATCGTTACCAGATATTTTTTCTGAATTCTGTAATCGACTATAGTGTTCGGATACTTTTTTGAGCGACTGTACCATGGTAAACTGTGGTCATGGAAAGGTATGTATCTTACAAGAAATGGGAGCATTGAATGGGTAAAATGAGGCTCTTAACATATACCTGGATATAAGGTATGTCTCTATGTAAGTTGTGTGTTCCGCATAACATTTAAGACAACTGCATACATCCTAGTCCAACTTACAGGGAGCCTTCGTCTGAGCTTGCAGAAAGAGATGCCCAATTCCCTGAAAGGCCGCAATACACTGCGGATTTGTTGAAGGTGCCTGGTTTGTAACAGGTGGCAACATTGCTTGATATTTCATGTGTTCCTTAGATTCTGATTCAGTACTAGGTTTCAGATACCGCACAGGATCTGGAAACTATCATGCACTGCAGAGGAGTTGGCAGTGTCCAAAATCCTGTTCTACACCAATGTATCTTATGAACCTAGAGATGGCTGCAGATGGTGTGTGTGTGGGGGGGGGGGGGGGGGCGATCTTGCATAAATCAGAACAGCTTTTTTCATCCTGCAGAAAGGAAAGAAAAAGTTTTCCCATATAGGTAACATAAATAAAATTTGTTCAGAAGCTCAGATACGTTCCTCCCCACGACACTGAGGAACTCTCACTCTATGGGTGCAACTCGTTAACATAGTGTAGACAAAAAATATGGCAGCCTGATGATAGTCGTACCTGCCACACACGTACGTGTCTAAACATCATATGATAAAATAACCAAGACACATCGTGAACGGTGCTCAAGAACAAATTGCAATCAAGCTGCGCGTTTTGCTCGCAGAAGCGCGGGAACTTTCAGAGGGTGGAAAGAAAAAAGGACAACTCATCTTGTTGCAGATTGTTTCTGATCGTTTGGGTGATGAGGGTGACGTTATACACTTATGAAGATGGTAATGCAATTGTGTTGCCTAAGTTGTGTGATATCTATATACTTCGAATGTGACAAAACGATCTTACGTTGCTGTCGTTAGTCCAGCATGATGTTCCCAGGCGTCTCTCATCTGGTCCATAATCTGTTGATTACACTTTGATTCCAGGGCACTTCATTTCCAGATATCTTATACACTCTACACACCAACCGCTGTTTTCTTGTTGTGGGCTTTGAATGTCTTTTAAAGTCTCAAATATCATTGAAATATCTAGCAAATATATTTTTAACGTCAACTGGGGATCATTGGCGCTTTTTCAACACATGATTACATGCAATAGTATTTTCTGTGTTGTTTATGCGCTTTTACTTAATATCCTCAGATAGTTTTGAACAGTGCATGGTGATGCTTACTCGAGTTCATTTACGAGAATGGTTTGCTTATTCGACAGCTTTTTTAAAGGAATGAAGCAATTACTGAACAGATAAGGGATTGTGTGTATGCGTTTAAGGTTGATAAGACTCAGTTTTTACTTTTTATTAGAAATCGAAGACTGAGAGCAAGGTACTCTGCCATCACCCATTTTCAAAGTAAACTGAGTGTATCCCCACCCCCAATACCTTTTAAAAAATTAGATCACTAGTATGGACCCTTCCTAAGTAAATCGATGCTACAGTCCCCGACCCATTAAAATAATCTCTCACTTTACCATGTATTTTAAAATATTATGAGTGAATTTAGAATTGGTGTGCGTTCAAAAAATGTGTCACAGACATCCCTATTCGAAGATTATAAAGTTGGCCAAGATGGCTTCCAAATTAATCACTAATTTTCCAAGATTAAATTTTAGATTAATTCATAAGCTATTCTTCTTTGCTTTGGATTGATTATTTGATTTTCCAAAATGTTATATTAATATCATTCCATCAACAGCAGATGAGATCGTTGGTTCAGTTGGTAGTGCCGCAGGTCATAAATCTGATGTCCCAGGTCAAAGTTCCCACCCTGTCTGTATTGAGATTTTTTCTCATAAGCTCTGAGAGAAAGGGAATACCAATGGGTTTGGTAAAGCCCACATTCCGTCAGTTGAACATTAAGCCGTATTCTCAGCTGAGGGAGGCTTCCATCTGTCTCCTAGCAGCTGTTCTCTGCGTATACTTTCCCTGCCCAACTACAGCCTTTGAATTCCTTGACCATGGCCCTTTATTCTTTTCTGTGAAGACAAGTGCTGTTAAGAGAGGTCACTCGACTAGTTCTACTAAAGATTACAGAAATGAAATGAGATCACAATTTAATTCTCTCTCTGTGACAAATAATTTTGTCTTGATCACCCTATTATTAGATATCTCTGTGAAATGATCCTTTTTAAACAAGGTTGTAAGTTTACTGATTAAGAACGCCTTTGGGTTGCTTTTAAAGATACGAGCCTGTGTAAGTAAGTGCCAAAAAACGAAACCTGCATTTCAATAAGTTGTTGTTTCAGTGTCCTGAAAAATCTTGCAAAGGCAACGGGTGTTTATCATTCATAGCAATGTGCTGAACAGGTTCATGACAGAAAGAGAACGAATATAAAGTGAGAGTGGGTCGAACAAACAAGGTCATTGCCACTTGCAAGATGTTCAAACGAGATGTGTGGAAAAGAATCTCTGGCCAATCATTGAAGAGTCAGTCTAGGATGTTAGATGGATTAGGTTGAAGAGACTGCAAAAAAATGCATGGATGAACGCGATGAAGAGGAAGAAGAACACTTCCTCGAGTTCAGTGCGGATAATTTGGAGGATAAGAATAATTGAACTGGAGAGAGTGATTGCTCTGGTTCATGTTGCAGATTGTCACAAAATAGTATTAGATATTTCTTACCTGAGTATTCATTAATAAATATAATGTTCTAAGCAGTGGGGTATGCTCCGGTACGCCGTACCGGCAAGAAATTATTTTCTGGTACGGCGTACCGGTAAGACATTTTCCAATAGTGGCTCCGTTAACGATTTCTTTTTCACCTTAATGCTTTTTCAAACGAGATTTTTTAGAAAAACTCGTCGGTTGTTAATTAAATTACTACAGAGTAACCCTTTAGATACCAAGCTGTTTAGAAACCGAATACTTGAGATTCCAATTCTGTCGACAGGGGTGCTAGAAATTGGAAGTAGTACTTACTTTCTTTGAACGATTAGCAAGGATATTGGGTATAGAAATCAGAACTAGACAGACAAAGGCGACTCCAACCAAAGCCGTCTTTCGGGGAGTCGTTAAGACTTCACGGACAATGCACGTTCCCATCCGCCGTAGCTAACTGGGTTCGGTCTTAATAACTACCGGTGGCACAACTGGGAAAAGAAATAAAAAATATATATACCCCCTCCAGCAGCTGCTTGTCACAGAGGTCTGACAGGAGCCTGTCAGTTTATATGCCAAAGTAGAAGGTCTGAGAGGATGGCAGGACCTCAGCAGAAAAACGACACAAACAGCCATACGGAGTGAAAAATCAAAGAAAGGTATGAACTCACTTAGACATTGAAATCCATTGCAAATCAGCGTGTACTTATGGTTTTAAAATTTTCGTTTTAAAAATATATTTTTTTTTTATTTTCTGCTGAATGGAAAATTCTTAACATTTCTGGGAATAACGGAAGATAGTTTAATGGTGGCGATGGGGCACATGCTTCCCCAAATTTAAATTATGAGTTTGAAGGTGGGGGGGGGGGATTTTTAATGTAAAATCGTGGAAAAACGTTTTTAAAAATTAGTTTTATCGATTGATCACCTTACATTACGCTACTGGAGTAACTATAATAGAAAAACTAATACACGTTCTTTTAACTTTATTGTCCTGCAAAAGTTGGCACATCTTTTTTTAAACATAATTTTCGCTTAGCACACCTCCCTTAATTTTAAGGCAGGAAATATTTGCTATAAATTTTAAATATTAAGTTGTCCTTCCTAACCATTTCAAAAACTTGTGGTCTGTTTCGCCATCTTTTAAACATTTGCGAGTTCTAAACTGACATGTATTCAGAGTACACACACAGTAAGAGAATACGCACACTCCTAAACTCTACGACTGATATTATTTGGAAGATTTAAAAAAAGAATTATGGCGTATATTAATTAAATTTTTTAATTTGAATCTAATTATAAACTTTAACAAAAGAAAGCAAATATATTTATTTACTCTAGATAAGTTTATTTGAATATTAAATAAAAGTTATCCCTCTATCGCATTTTTACTTTTTCCATCGTCGCTCCTCATAAGGTGAGCTTTAGACCCTTCAAAAAATATTTTCCACCTGAGTCTTGTCGTCATTATACTACTGGGCAAAACGATTTTGCGATTTTTATTTCAGTGCAGTTAATTTGCTTATAGAGTTTGAAGAGAAAACTTCAGATTGCTGTAAATTTTCTCTTTGTAAGTAACAATATTCCAGTTGTTTTTTTTTTCGTTTGATGTTAAATATTAATAATGAATGCTTTTGAAAAATCTCGTAACTCTTAATACGTATCTGTCAGAGATTTTCGGCAGAGATTTTCTAGTCGGAGATTTTCGGCATCCAAAAAAGAGCTATATTCAAGGCAACTGCAATGATGAATCCTCTTCATATTTCATCCGTAGTTTATACTGAACTACCAGTTTCGACTTTTATAACCACTATCATTTTCACTGAATTCAGCATATTTGTTAGTATTGACAGCATTGTCGTCTGACATGTCAGCATTGTCGTCCGCAAAAAAGATGTTTAAAATAATGGTTAGCTAACGATAAAGAAAAAGTTCAAGAATAAGGCCCACAGAAGATTCAAAATTATTAACAAAAACTGCGTAGTTGATAACTGCCATTTGTCAAATTCATTGAGCTTGACATCGTCCATGTGATCAAGTGGTTTACATGCTTCGCTTCAAGTTTATGGGGCCTGGATTCGAGACCCTATAGGTATGGCTATTTCCTTTCTGCCGAGATATCGCCTTCATAACAGGTCATCTGACATCTTAAATCGACAGGCTCTTATCAGACCAGTGATAAGCAGCTGTTTGCATGGTGTAAAAAAATTATCAACTAAGAATTTAATTCTCTAATGCTTTTTTCGTCATTTGCATCCCTTGGAATTTAACCTTCAGGATCAGAATTTATAGCATTTGTATACGTACTAAGCCGTCCCGTGGCCCAGTGGTTAGCGCGCTTGGCTACTGATCTACGGGACCTGGGTTCGAGCCCCGGGCAAGGCATGGATAGTTGTGTTGTTTTTCTGCTGAGGTCCTGCCATCCTCACAGACCTTCTACTGTGGCGTTCTACTCAGACCTTCTACTGACAGGCTCCTGTCAGACCTCTGTGGCAAGCAGCTGCTTGAGGGGGTATTTATTTTTATATTATACCTATTAGATACGTCGAGCCGTTTCAGATTCCCAAATATCAGAATCGTTATAATAAAAAGAAATTATGATTATCAATTTATGATCAGGATGTTTTTTCTTAGAAACATTGGTAAAATTATTATCAACTTTTTAATTAAACCAAATAATAAATTTGATACAAAATAATGCTATTGCATGATTTGGGTTCTGCTTTAAAGAACAATTGGAACTGAAAGAAAAAGCCCAGCAGTTTTGCATTAAAGAAAAGCGAGGTTACTTTTGGAACCGTTTATAAGAGTGGATTAAGGTTACGAGAGAACAGAAAGAATTCTGTCAGATTCGCTAGAGGAAGTGCCGTTGTAGATTACAATTAGCGGCTACCTCTTAAGAGGGAAAGGAAGCAAGCATGAGAGATGAGGATAGTTTGCGATGCAATGGTCTTCTGCATATCGGGCTACGGCGGCCGACGTAATAGTTTTTCTCATTAAGGTGAAGACAAGGTCTATATTGTGGTCAAATCATATGTAAAGTTAAGCGTGCCAACAAATACATATATCACGTGTAAAAGTGAAATGATTAATTTTTCTACTGCAGGAATGCAAAACCTATAGTACCCGTGACAAGAGTGGAAAGCTAAATGAATTTGCTTGGCACACAAGAGCGCTCAACAAAATCATCGCGTAACTTTTTTTGACAAAAGTCACTATTTTCCTACCACATTTTGGATGCGGAAACTCTGCAATTTCGCATCTAATATCAGGGATAAGTCAGAGACTAAATTTCCGTATGTCATGTAATCATTGATTAAACTTTATAAATTTAAAAGGCTATTCCAAATCTCTGTTAAATGTTATTTTGAAAAAATGCTATATTTGTCTTCTGAGTTTAAAAATGCAAGTTGAGTACGAATGCCATACGAATGAAACGTTAATTTTCCTTTCTAAAAACATTTCTTTAAGTACGGAAATAATCTTAAAAACATCTATCATCATCATCATCATCCTCAAGCAGCCATGGGCTACGGAGGTCCAACCAGACCGTGCAATTTAGTTCTCCAAGCAAGTCTATCCTGAGCTACATCTACTGCATCTGGCCACTGCACACCAATTCTAACAAAGTCCTGTTTGACATTGTCTGCCCACCGCATCCTATCGTATTATTATTATTTTTTGAATGAGAATGAAATCCAAGAATACAACGAAATCAGCAAGATTTAAATATATATTAATATTTATTTCACATTAAAAATCCCTAAATCATTCACTATTTGCGCAAAACATATGGAAAATGAGAAAATCTAAGAGCACTGTACTTTCGTCGTCACACACTTCAATTTATTAACCCCTGTAAAACTACTTCACTGGAGTGATCGCCTGTGTGTGATTTTCCACACATAGCTATGCTTTGAAGCGTACTGCTAAGAAATAAAATCTACTTTCACCACTGCTTCTAAGTCAATTCAATTAAATTGTCGGAAAAAAGGGAGTTCTGAAACCAAGAACGATATTATCAGTAAAATATTTAGATAGATATAAATTATATACACTTGGCTTAGGTAGTGAACGTGGATAGATTTGGAGACCAAATATGCAAAATTATGAAAACTTTCTGATTCTTGATATCTAGAATTTCGTTACAAAAACTTTTTTGACTCAACACATCTTTATAATCAATGTATTCAAACTGACATGGTTTTAGGTGATATCTGAAATTTACATATGTTAAATATAATGTTTGAATCTGTTCAGAACGAATTTTTTAAAACATTTATTTAAAAAAATAACATTTTACAAATTGTTTTAATGGTTTTCTGATGAGAATTTGAGGATTTTTTTTGAAAAAGACAAAAATAGGAAAATAAAATCCTTCATTTTAGATTATTATCTCAAATCGGTTTCAGGACTAATTTTAAAATTCACCGCGTTGTAAACTCATTCTTTATAAACAAAGAGTCCACGTTTTATGAAAATTATCCAGTTCATTCAAACTACAAGGCATTTTTCTCTTCTCAGTTTCAGTGAACTCTAATCGGGTCACATTATGGTGATGAGAAAATGCTTGCTCTGAATTCAGAAACAGATTTTTATTTTAACTCTCTCGGCAGAGATTTGTGAGAATAATAAATTGCATGTAGCACAGAAATATTTCTGGCAGACTCAGCAGGCAGACAGCACGTGAGCCAAATAAGCACCGATTAAAATTCAGACTCGCTCACGAAATCTCCCTCGGGACCGAATCGTGGCAGTTAATATTTCTAGTGTCCCCATTTGCCCTTCTTGCTTCCATGAATCAAAACTATCTCACTTGCAATTCACAATATATTCCGAAGTGGCCAAAATAATGACACGTGTAATTAACATTTACTGCTTCTCCGTTCCAGATATAGAAAGTAATCCAGTTTCTCGTTTTTATTTCCTTTTGTCGCTGTATTATGAAACTATAAATAGTGCTTGAATGTCCTTGACCCTTTTTTTTTATAGTCGGTGCCCTTTATTTTTATTTCGTATAATGATGACCTGGGATGATCTGAAAGATGTCATTGGTCACATAAAGCTCAGCTGCCAGTACTATATCTAACAACAATGACCACAAGGCCTTTGCAGACACAAATATTTCTTGTTATGTTTTTTAATACCTTGATCTGTAACCGCAAAACAAGTCAGATGTCAAGATGCTTGGGGATCTCGCTCCTGATTTACGATTTGGTTGTCAGTCTCATGAGAGAATTTATTGCTTCCCTGAAACAAAACAGAAACGATCCAAACAAGAATCTATCCCACGATGTTCCCGTTCAGATCAGGTTGGGATGAGATCTCAGTGTCAACAGCTCACGGTACTACTAAATCCACTCATTCGCTGTCATCATGTACTTCCGCCTTCGGCATATTTGTGTGTGTGTGAACTTTGCCTTTCACAACCTCTTGGAACCATGCAGCGCATCCCCCCCTCTACCTCTCCTTCCCCGCTTTTTTGAAGGTGAGGAGTGGCTCCTTTTGGTTCGCCTGTTGAGACACCGCCCGTATCATGTCGGTTCTTTCGAAACCGGTCTCGGTCGTCAAAAATGAAAATTTTCTTTCAGCTGGAAGAGAAGCGTGACTTGATTCAACAGTGGGCCTCTTAATCTCAGCTTTGCAGGCTCACTTTGCTGAAGCAAGAGATTCTATTAAGGAGAAACTTAGACTCTTTATCAGCCTGCAGACAGATCAGGGAGAGAGAATGAATTAATCTGTTTCAAAAAGTGAGCCATGTAAAGACATCAAGCAGAGAGGAAAATATATCTGATTATGAAATTTTGTAGGAATTAAAATAAAAAAAGAAACAGTTTTATGTTAAATACTGTCTTATTCTATGTAGCAAAGGAAGTTTCTTTAGCCTTAACTGGCTTAGTTAGTTAAGGATAAACTGCTCTTCTAGCATATAAACTTTGCGCGGTGTGTTAGCTCTAACTGATGTATTGTGGTCAGCAGTTTCTTGTAGTTTAGTGAAGAATACCACTGTATGAAAAGGCCTGGCAAAGCTAAAGGTAGTTTCTAGGATCCTTCTCTGAAATGGCGTATTCAATGCAGAAAATAGTGGGGGGGGGGGGGGTGCAATCCAATCTTTGAGGACTGCTTTAGCAAATATGTGTTTCATACATTTTTGATTTGCAACGTATAGGACACAGAAAGATCCTAGAAAGTATCATCTCTATGAATGAACCCTCCCACGAATGAGAAATTACCCTCTCCATTATTTGACTCAGGTGCTCTCTGCCTACTGAGTCTACCAGGAATATTTCTGTGCTAGATGCAATTTATTATTCTCACAAATCTCTGTCCAGATAGTTAAAACAATCTTATCTCTGATTTGTCCAGGACTTCTCATATGAGGACATGCCCCACTAAGACAAAGGTTATTGTTCACCATTGCCTCATAAAGATAACAGAACATCCAAGGTTTGACTGCTGGAATAATATTTAGCTCACTAAACATTATTCCACTTAAGACTTTAATTTTTTAAGGCAGTCCTCGAAAATTAGAGACTTAAGTGCTTTGCATGAGACTGAAACATGCCAAACACCATCATTGGAAGTTTTCAGGTACGCTGCTGCTTCTCTGCCCTATACATTGAAGATCAAAGTACTTTTTATAAAAGTTTATTCATTGATAGATTAAAAAAGGTTTTGGCGTGATTGTTAGAACTCTTTTAGTAGGTAATCAGCTGGGTTACAAGAATTCCAATGTTCAGTACAGTTTTATGAAGAATTGCATAACTATCTGTTTCTTTTGATCTATATTCTCTGCCTTTATGCAAAATTATCTAGTAGTCTTTCTTCGTTACTTCTCATCTGGGATTTCGTTGACCATTCTATCAAGAGGGGCTATCAGGGAATATGTGTGGACTGGATCGGAACTCTAAGATATTTCAAATGAGAAAGCTTGATCAATTAATTAACGTTTAAAATATGCAAAGAAAAATTTAATGCCAATTGAAGTTCGATTTTGAATCTGCAAACATTTTTCACGTATGTTCATGATTTTTTTCTTCCAACGGATGTCACTCTGAAGCCATGGCTCTGTGTGCTGTGAAATTTAAACAACACTCTGGATAGTCCGAATGGGAGGCTTTCATCCTTCTCCTAACAGCTTTCCATTGGATCCCCTTCCTTCGGTTTCTTTGAGCCCGTGGGAGCTTGTGACTTGGCCATTTAGCCCACTGTGTGCAAAACAATTACCTCTCAGAGGTAAAACAACCCATAATAACTCTATTTTTCAAGTTTTAGTAAACGGATAATGCTTTAATGAGAGTCGATACCAAAGACAAATTATTTTTTCTCATTGATATCCGTTCAAGCTGACCTCACCATCAAAACTTCACGTTGTCAGTTGGTTACCATGACGAGATTAGCTTGATTCAAATGACCTTTCTTGATTGACAGAGCTGCGATTTTGGAGCAAATTTTGATGAGATTTAGGCATCCTCATTTGACGTGACGTGAAAATTTTCCAAACATGATTGTTTATAAAATATTTTAGGTTAGTTATATTCTTGTTGTTCGTAGATGAAGCAGATTTCATCAGTAGCTCGCAGGCTCATTTGAATCATTATATTACTAATAAGCAACAAGATGTTCTTCCTGAGGGATCACCGAGAACAAGAGTTCGGCTACTTTCCACTCGGTGGGTTCTTGCTCGATCTTCTGTGAAGGTCAGAAGACGGATCGGCGAACCGCCAACTCCACTGGAGGGAGGTCAGTTGTATCCTTTCTTTTGCTGGGGGAAGAGGAAACGAATTCCTCTCGTGGTGATGGTTATCGTAAACTGGAGGGAACTGGGTTGCCATTCGAAATGTGGGATTCTTTTAATAAGGCATTTCATCAGAGGAAGAAGAGACACTGAACAAAAACAAAGGAAGCAAGAATAAAAGGAAAAAACACAAGCATTCATTTTTACGTTCAAGAAAAAAAATTATTCATAAATAAAGAATTGAAAGCATGGAGAACATTATCTTAAGCATGTCGAAGGGCCTGGGCAAAGACTCTCTGATAGCATGAACAATAAGACAATTAGTTAAGTAATATAAGTAAATAAAAAATTTCTGAGTTCGACCATGGATCACCAAATACAGAAATATTATGTTCGGTTTCGGATCTAACACTAGCTGATATCATTCTGAATATCATTATGAAGTTTCATTACAATATTTTCTGAGATAAATCTCAAATATCTGTTCATTGAATTTACAATATCGTGAAAGAACAAATGTAGGTAACGCTTCAGTTTTTAATAGAATTGGAGTAGCAATTACCATTATTAATATGCATTCCACAATATGCGTCCCATAAGTCTCTTTCTTAGTAGCTCGGAAATTCGCCAAAAACTTTTGTCATCTCCGATTGTTTCCGAATGTGAACTTTTTTATTAACAAAATATTAGAAGAGGAATGTATTTTCTAAAACATGAGAAGTTTTCACTTGCAGATATAATATCGTAAAGTAACATATTTACACACATTACAGTGATTGAGAATATAGTTTTTTCAGTGCCTAAAATGATGTCGATCACTTTAAAATCGCCATATATAATAATAAAGCCATACTTGTTAGGAGAAAAAAAGTGACATCCATAAAAAGAATATATTTTACTATTGATAAGATGTTTTTACCCATTTTTTTTTTATTTTCTCTTTTTTTTTGTAGATTTGAGATTTTGTTAAAACGGTTTCATCACATATATTCCTAGTCCGATGTCTGATTGGAACTATTAAATACTTCACAATAAAATCATTTTCCCCAGCCTTTTCTCTCCGGAAAAAAAATTGCGAATGATTATATCACCCTATCTGAACAATGGAGAAAATCGTAACTTCGTTACGATTTTCTCCATTGTTCAGATAGGGTGATATAATCCTATCTGAACTTCAATGAAGTGTACATGTGAGGGTCATTGAAATGAAAAGGCGAAAAGTCAGAAATGAAGCATAAAGAATTTATCTAGTGATACTGTTCTAGTCTGTTGAGACATTTGCCCTATTGGGAAGTTAGCAACATGATACACTATTCTCAGATCGACTTTAGTTGTTGTTTGCGAATTCTCTATGAGCTGCAACTTTTCGTCCGAACTTCCTTCCTTTCATGGCTTTTTTTAGAAAACCGAAAATATGAAATTGCATGGAGAGAAGTCGAAATTCTTGGAAAAGTGTGTCAGGAACTATACCTGCTTAACGTTAACGAATAGTAAGGGATCTGATGTTGTTATGTAACAAAACAACCTTCCAGTTCAAAAGTCTTGAGCGCTTAGACCTTCATTGTACCCCTCAAATGCCAAAATCGCAATATCGTTGCTGTTAATGGTGTCACCACGGCTCAGAAACTTAATCAACAGCTGAACATGCTAGTCAAAATAAAACGGCAGCATACTGCCCGTTGTTCAACTTTTAATGCTTCCATTAGGGGTTGGTCTAAAATCAACACAGCGTCTAAACTTTCAAACTTTTAAAAATCCACTGATTCTGATATTGATGAATTATTTTTCTGTATATTTGTTCCCCTTTGTGTGCGCACAAAGTTGAATTTTGTATGGGTATTTGAGAGTTTATTAACATTCTGTGCATAAAATATTATTCAATTTCTTTGGTTATTTAAATTTTTAATAAAGCATAGCAGTTTAAATATGAAAATTATTTTATAATGATCCTGTATATCAAACGAAATCGTCTGAAGTGTGGGATGATATAAATTAATTAGTAAAAACCCTTCTATTTTTCTCCTCTAAAAAAGGAAGAAGAGAGGATGCAAGGGAACTCAATTTTGTGATAGTCACAATATATATTTAATTTTTAAATAATTGCGTGAATAAAACCACCAATCAGCCTCTCGGACAGGAACGCGGGATCTCCATGTTACCTGCCAGTTGCTTTACCAGTTGAGGTAAGGATATAAGAATATGGGTCTTTAGGTAGCAACTTTCTATTGATATGAAATATATAAAGATGTTAAAATGGATTTTAAGAAATACATATATATGCATTTTCTTATATACGTTTTAAAATCATAATAAATAAATCAAAATTGCCAATTTTATATCATTTACTCTAAACAAAAATCTGTGCTAACAAAATTTGAAGCGTAAACAATTTCTATTTAAGATATGCACTGAGTTTGCTTTGCATCAGAAAAATCTGTGGCACTGGTGATGACTCAAGATTGGGAACAGTCAATATACGATTGTAGAGCATGCACGTAGCAATCAGATTTCATATTACTTAGAGGTAGAATGGGTCAGTGTTATGACCTTTTCAACTTCAAACTTGGTATGCTTCTGAGGCACGACATTCAGGTGCCAGTATCTCAACAGCAGGCACCATAGTAGTATCATCCCATTATACGGTACCCCCACTCACAGTGCTTTCCCCCTATGACGTCACACATCCGGTCACAACATCATTTACACATCCTGTTACATAACTCATTTCCGGTTCTCATTTACTGTTACATAACTTTCGGCCACGCCCCCTTTTCAAAAACTCCCTCGATTTTGCCAGTTTGGATTCTAAGACCTCCCTTGACCAACTTGTATTTTTTCTAACTCACCTTTAAGCCCCCTCTGAAAAAATCTTCGTTTTTTTGTAATTTATTTATGATGGTGCCATCTAGTATCAGTATTACTTTTAGTGCGTCTCCTGTATTTAAAAAAAACCTCTTCCCACGCAGTGATTTGAACCAGCTACCTTGAGTAGCTGCGTGCTGACACATTGGGCTATACCTTGTTACTTGTCGTACCTTGTTACTTGTTACTTGATGACGTAGCTTAGATGTGTCTCAAACGGGTATAATCGTTTGTTATGAATTACGTATCTCTTTACAGTTTAACGCGCGAGTTTTATATTTCATGCATTTTTATTAACGTAGGTATTTAATTTTTATTATTTCACGTTTTTTTATAACCTATGTATTTTTATTTCTTTATAACTCGCGTTTTTCTGCGTAAATCAACCTTCGTTTATTTTATTTTTTATAACCTACGTATTTTTATTTCTTAAAATTAACCCCGTGACTGTTGGATGTCGTTTTTATACTAGAAGAAGGACTTTCCCGCAGTAACTGATTTAAAAGACTGTCCCACAGAAAATGAAATGAAAAAAATGCTATTGGGTAACAAAATTAATAAAAGGAAAACGGCGTGAAAAAAAATCTTTGTTTTAAAAACAAATTATTTGTAATTATGAAAAATATTGAGGGGTAATATGGTTTGGTGACCTGTATAAAAGACCCACTTTAGAACACAGGGTGGCGGGTCCCATAGGATTAACATTGATCCGCCTCTGAGTTAGAATCCCCATTATCTTCCTACTTGCCACTTTCGCCCCGTTTTCACATTTTTATTCCCTACTACCAATCATTTTCTTTCATACTAAAACATTTCAAATAACATGGTAAACGGTTTTAACAAAGTCCTGTGTTATATAAAGTTGGGGGTCCTTACTCTGAATAATAATCAGAGTATATGGATATACTTTTCCCATTCTGCGTCAACAGACCGAGAAATAAATCTTTCTCTCACATTTTTATTCTCAACCACTTTTCACAGGCAGTAATAAATGTTTTAAGTTCCGAATAGGGCATTATACTCCTTGCTCTGAAGGAGGTCGTTTTTTACTGCTTATCTCACTCATCCTGGGGGACCACGTTTCAATGACGGATGTCGCCACGTCGGTGACCGTGAAAATGTTTGTAATATTACTCCATAATTCTATTTTTCCATAATGAAATTTACACTCTTAACTCTGTAAAATGCAAATCGCAACAATTTACGAGTAATATTACAAACATTTTTATGGTCACCGACCATGAAAATGAGATTCTTGAGAAATGTTTAGAGTTTCAGAAACCTTTGGTTGCTAGCTTTGTTGATTTAAAAAAGGCTTTCGACTCTGTTGATCGTCATAATTTGTGGTTGATTGTGAAATCATATGGTATACCAGACAAGTTAGTTAACATAATGAAAGCTCTCTATAATAACACTGAGTCGTGTGTGAGAGTTGGTACGTCTTGTAGCAATTGGTTTAGCATTACTTCTGGTGTTCGACAAGGGTGCGTTTTGTCTCCTTTTCTCTTTAGTTTATTGATTATGTTATGCGAAATTCACTTCAAGGGAAAGATTTTGGCCTTAAATGGGCTGGAGATACGAAAATGTCTGATTTAGGTTATGCTGATGATTTAACCCTTTTTGAAAATGATGTTGATGGGATATGCTATTTCATTCGATCTGTTGATGAGACTGGTAGTAGAGTAGGATTGGTGATAAAGAGAGAGAAAACTAAAGTGAAAATTAATCAGGCAGACTGTGGTTCAATTTATCTGAATAATTGCAGTCTTGAGCAGGTGTTACATGGTATACCATGTGACACCTGCTCAAGACTGCAACCATTCAGATAAACTGAACATTTGAAGTTAAATAAGTTTAATTATCTTGGGAGCTATGTAACAGATACTGGTAATGTGCGGCATGAGATTAACAGACGAATAGGGATTGCTGCCGGGACTTTTCTTTGCAGAGTGTGAGAAAATAGGCGTATACACCTAAAGACTAAAGTTAGACTGTATAATAGTTTGATTCTTTCTAGGGTTACTTATGATAGTGAAACTTGGACACTTTGTAAACAAGATAACACGAAACTTCATGCTTACGCAGTATCTTGGGCATTAGGTGGTTCAAATTTGTAAGTAATGATGAGGTTAGGCAAAGGAGTCGGCAATCACCTTTAAGCAGCATATTGTGCATAGAGAGACTCAGTTGGTTTGGCCAAGTTGCTCGTGTGGATAATTATAGATTAGAGGATAGGGTTATGAATAGGGTGTGTCTAAAGGCCTCAGAAAGAAGGGGAGATCTAGGATGCGGTGGAGAGACAATGTCAAACAGGACCTTGTTAGAATTGGTGTGCAGTGGAGAGATGCAGCAAATGTATCTCAGAACAGATATGCTTGTAGAACTAAATTGCACGGTCTGGTTGGACCTTCATTGCCCATGGCTGCTTGAAGATGATGATAAAGATATGAAAAACCATTGAGAATTATTTTCTTCTTAAATTATATACACTACGTAAGAAAATAACATTCTTTTTTAAATATTTTAATAGGCTATTTTACTGATGACTAAAGAGATATGTGCAGAAATTGTAGATTAAATCATATAGTTAGTACTTTTGCTGAACTCCTTCCAAGATTTCATCAAAGCATTTTATTTGTGCTGCGAAGATTCTTTCGTATTTTCACCAAAAATAAATGCTTGGAAAAATATTTAAATTTTCTTTGATATTTTGCCATCAGTTACTTTCAATTAACTTTATTTGTGTTACGTTTAAGTATTTCATCCAAAGAGGGATTCTTGACTTAGAGCTGATACCTGGCATGGTCAATTACATTAATGTACAACAATTTCGATTAACGAAATAAAAAAATAAATACCCCCTCAAGCAGCTGCTTGCCACAGAGGTATGACAGGAGCCTGTCAGTTTATATGCCACAGTAGAAGATCTGAGAGGATGGCAGGACCTTAGCAGAAAAACGACACACACATCCATGCCTAAATCCGGGGCTCGAACCCAGGTCCCTTAGATCAGTAGCCAAGCGTGCTAGCCACTCGGCCACGGGACGGCTAAAAATAAACACCCCCTCAAACAGCTGCTTGCAACAGAGGTCTGACAGGAGCCTGTCAGTTTATATGCCACAGAATAAGATCTGAGAGGATGGCAGGACCTCAGCAGAAAAGAACACGAACATCCATGCCTTACCCGGGGCTCGAACCCAGGTCCCGTAAGGGATTCTAAAATTTCTGAATTTGGTACATTATTTGAATACGTACTAGTGGACTAGGTGACATGCTTGCCATGTGTTTCTGCGTGGTTTCTTAAAAGCATTATTGACATTCTGTGAAAAGTTATTATTGGTATTGTTGAACTCTCCTTTTTTATTGGAAATAATTTTTTCTTAATCCGCGAAGTTTAAATGTTTATTTTATGCAGAAACACCAATTATAATATGATAAACCAAAGCATCTTCAAGAAATTCCAAATTTTGGGGCAAATTTTACAATAAGGTTAGTAGCGAAACTAGCTAAATTATCTTATGTTTCTTAACACAAGATTAAGAAAAATGTAAGCTCCTTTTCTGTAGAAACATATTCAATTCATTCTGTAGCCATTATCCTAACGTTATCTTTTTCTATTAACTCTATTTAAAACATTGGCTTAGAAGCTAAAGATGGCTGCATCGCATAATTTTCTTGGAGAGTAAGTAGGTGTTGCCTGTGACTGACTCTAACTTTCTCCTCGTGTATCCACCCCGTCTTCAGCGTTTGCTTTCCATTCACCATCGTTGACCCATTGTCTTTAATAACCTGAGGCGAGGTCCACCTCTACTGTTGTCTGCGTCGGGACTTGTTTGTTTGACAGTCGTGATTAATTGGCAAGCTGTGGCGCTGACTGCTTAATGAGCACTACACACAATGACTACATCTTTTCAAATTATGCCATTCATTTTCGTCCTCTCTTCTGTCCTCTCATTGGCTCCTTCACAATCCGCCGTAAAGCGACGCAGAAGTTCTTTCAAAATCCTTCTGTAATGAAAATGTGCGCTGACCAATGCTTTGAATCACATCTATTGTCCACCATTGCTATTACTGTTTAATGGTCTCCACAATCTCCTTTCTCTCTTATTAAAATGAACCGATCTGCGTCATTTATTCGTATCTACTGGCACTGAGAACGGTTGCACGAGAGCTTTCTCATTGGCTCATGAGTCGCCACCGCTCGCTCCTTTTGCGTGACTATTCCTATCAGATGCATTAGAGAATGCACAATGACAACAAAGTGAAAAGTATCTTTAGAGGATGTACATTGGTGTTCTCTTCATTGCAAGGAGGCATTCCACTCTAATAGCTGACACTCAGATCGGTTCTAAGTGACATTCAAGGATTGCTAAACTCCACGCCCTTTGGTTTAACAAAGGAATACTCGTTTCAAGAGTGAAAGTACCAAAGAAAGATTTACACACCGCAAAACTAAAATTCCCCACCCTGAAGGAGTGGCCAGACTCATTTGAAACATGGCATGAATACAAATGGTCGTTAGAAATGCTTACAGATGGATATCAACAAAAGAATGCTAAAAACGTAAATGGAAAAATGTCAGGTATGACCTTGCTGAAGTTTACGGCAAGCAGCGTCGCGGCATTTTGCCCAAAAGTTTCCGATTTTCATTTTGATGAAAAATCTTTCATGGTTATTGCATTTGATCCTACAAATTGTTGCCTATTTGAACAATCGAAGTAGAATGTTTAGACATCATTCGAGGGGTTACATGAGTTTAAAATTTGGGGATTCTCTAGAAAGTTTCTGCAGATATCTTCTGTAGCCAGAGTCATCATGTTGCCTACAAATATGCCTGGAGAGTAAGATTTTTGAGTTTCTCTAAAATTCAGGATCCAGGATGAATGCCCCAATGCACATAAAATGAAACATTGAATGAATAATATGTTGCTAGTACACAAAATGCTCAGATAAAGATATGGAGAGTTTGAATAGCAAAAAACCGCAATGATTTATTGTCTTTTTTTATACGTGTATACGTGTCGGGTGGTATAGATGTTGTTTTGCATTGCGTGCTGAAGCTTCCCTCTACAATTTTAAGTTGGAAGTATCAGAAGCAGAATTCAAAGCGTCGAAATCGAGTTCTCTAATTTAGAACAAATGTTAATATTACTAAAATCTTAGGATCACGAAACAGGGTCCCGAAGGCATGCCGACCTGATGCCTGGAATATGTTGTTTGCCCTCAACTGCTAAACAGAGGATTTCGGGCAGTTTTCACAACCTTTTTAACATACGACAAATCTCGAGGAATAAATGTCATTCAAATAAATTATGGGAGGAAGGAAGATACTTTACTAGAAATATGAACTGTTTCCTTTATTTTTACTTTAGAGAATATTGCATCGCATTTGGGACCTCGCGAAGAACACTGATATTGAGTGCCACAGAAAAGCATCATTGTTAAGAAATTTGTGCCAAGAGATGTATAGATGGAAAATGGCATCACAAATCTTTAACATCGATCATGATCAATGGCAGTGCTACGGATCAAAGGATTATAGCGATGTAATGTCATTTCGTCAAAATATCATCAATGAAGAAGTTGGATGACACATCGCAATTTATGGAATCCCACACATTGCCGTGACTCGCATTTTGTACTGCAAGGTAATACGTAATAGAGGATGGCACTGAGAACGGTTGCACGAAAGCTTTCTCACCGCTAGCTCCTTTTGTCTAACTATTCCTATTAGATGCATTAGAGTAGGGGTTCTCAATGTAGGATATGCGATAAAATTTTTGGGGTACGCCGTGAGAGCGCAAAAGTCGCAAGATCTAGTAACAAAGTAAAAATAACCATTGTTATACTATAACTATAGTTTTATCTATCTATACAAGGGGTACGCCAGTTACATACACATTTCCAGGGGGTACGTGAAGCATAACAGGTTGCAAACCACTTCATTAGAGAATGCACAATGACAACAACGCGTAAAATATCTTTAGAGGTTGAACATTGTTGTTCTCTTCATTGCAAGGAGGCATTCCATTCTAATAGCTGACACTCGTATTCGTTCTAAGTGACATTTAAGAAGTGCTAAACTCCACGCCCTTTGGTTTAACAAAGGAACACTCGTTTCATGAGTGAAAGTGCCAAAGAAAGAATTACTCACCACAATACTATATTTGGTCTTGAATGAAAGTTGAATCAGTTACTTAAAGGCGTGAAAGAGTTCTTTCCAGCAGCCTTCATCCTTCAAGCAGCTGAAGATGATGTAACGATGGGAGAAACATTCAGAACAATGAACGATGCAAAAGTAGTTCTCTGTTTAAAACCAGCACAAATGAATCCATTTCATTTTGATGGATCATTCAATCAGAACTAGCTGATTAATCCTTATGTTTTTGCATTCCAATAGGTATCTAATCAGTCTTTAACATTCTGTATAGATTATTGTGTGATATAAATGTAACTAGGCGTCTTTTGGACATGAATTGTCTGTGGGTCGGAGAAGTTGTAATCTCTATAGGCTACGAATTATTTAATGTTGGATAAATGACTCTAACTGGTGGCTGATGATCACACATACATTTCTGTACATTTATAAACATACACTTTATTTATATTCAGTGCTATAATTCACAATTAACATATGCATACAGTTCCTAATGACTGAGTAGTGTGATCGCACCAAAGCCCCCACGCACTGTGCTTTCCCCTATGACGTCACCGACCACGCACACTTCCGACACGCCGACTCATTAATAATTCATGATTAATAATTCACAATTAATAATTAATTAATAGTTAATTAAAGATTTATTAATCCCCCTTTATTAAAAAACCCCATTTATTAAAAATTCCTTCCCCTTTATTAAAAAAACCCTTCCACCCCCACCCACCCCTTTTAACCCGTGGCGCCCTCTGGCGACTATGAAGAGCACCATTTTCGGAAAACCCCCTATTTTAGCTCTAATTTCCCAATTTTTGACTCCCCCTTTATTAAAAATTTATCCCCCTTATTAAAAATCCCCACTTTTAACCCCTGGCGCCATCTGGTCACTATGAGGAGTACTATTTTCGGAAAAACCCCTATTTTAACTCTAATTTCCCAATTTTTGATTCCCCCTCCTCATTAAAAACATCCCCTATCAAAAGTTCCGCCCCCTTTATTAAAATTCCCTCCCCTTTTTAAACCCTTGCGCCATCTAGTGACTATAATGTCGGGAAAGACCCTCGATTTTAGTCGTAATTAAACTTTGATGGGTGGCAACGATCGGATGATGCAAAGCCTCAGAATAATTGCATGGGTGGCAACCTCACGCAGAAAGGGATGATGCAAGTCTCTAAATAATTGCAAAACTTTCGATAGCAGTCACTCACAGACAGTCACTCATCAACTCCCAAAGTTGTATTACCCATTTTTTATTCCCTAGTGGTTAGAGCGCCTGGCTACTGATCTACGGGACCTGGGTTCGAGCCCCGGGTAAGGCATGGATGTTCGTGTTGTTTTCTGCTGAGGTCCTGCCATCCTCTCAGATCTTCTACTGTGGCATATAAACTGACAAGTTCCTGTCAGACCTCTGTGGCAAGCAGCTGCTTGAGGGGGTATTTATTTTTTTTTATTTATTAATGAAACACTCATTAAAACCCACCTCCCCTTTATTAAACCCCCTTATCAAAAGTCCCCTTTATTAAACTTCACAAACTCCCACGGTATCCACGTTCGTTTGCCAAGTCCAACTAAACTTTAGGATGGCAACGATTGGTTGATGCAAGCCTCAGAATAATTGCAAAACTTTGGGTGGCAACCTCTCGCAGAAAGGGATGATGCAAGTCTCTAAATAATTGCAAAAGCAGCTCCTCACATAAAATCAACTCCCAAAGTTGTATATTCTATGTATTTATTCCTTATTAATTAAACACTTATCAAAACTGTCTCCTCCCCTCATTAAAAATTTAATCGATGGCGTCCAATGCGCATTTTAGTTGCTGCAATGCTGTTTCATTGTTCTACTTAACAGAATAGAAATTTAGTACATCGAATGCACATTTTAGTACTTCTCCTGTATTTAAAAAACTCATCACAAACTCCCTTGGTTTCTATCCTTTTACAAGTCCACTAAATCTTTTTGAATGGTGACACTCAGAATGTCTAATGCAAGTCTCTAAATAATTGCAAAACTTTTGGTAGCAGTCACTCACATAAAATCAACTCCGAAAGTTGTATATTCCCTGTATTACCAATTTTTATTCCTCAGTAATTAAAAAACACTTATCGAAAACACTGTCCCTCATCATTAAAAACCCCTGGCCGACCCTTCACATGGTAAATCAGTTTTCTCTAGGCGCATTTAATTGGTGTCATCCAACGTCCTGTATTTAAAAAAAAAAATTCCTTCCCGATGCAGTGATTTGAACCCACTTCCTTGGTGTCCACGTTCATCTGAAATTTGCGAAGTCCAGCTAAACTTTGGGTGGCAACCCCTCGCTGAATGGTTGATGCAATCCTTGAACAAGGTCCCCGTATTTTGCAAGTTCGACCTTCACTAGAATAAGGACTATCCCGCAGTAACTGTCCCGCAGAAAATGAAAAAATGCTATTGAGTGAAAAATTAATAAAAGGAAACAAAAATCTGATTTTATTCGTCACGATGAAAAATATTGAAGGGTAATAGGGTCTGGCAACCTAAAAGACTCCAGTGTTCGGTACGGACCACGTTTTATTGACGGATGAATCTTGGATCTGCGCTGCTTTCCTGTCAGGTCTTACAACATGAAAACCCACTCGCAGCCTTGACCGCTGCTTTAGAACCCGAAATTTTTACAAGTCCAGAGACGGTTCTCCCCATTCCCAATTCTGCCCTTTATGATAGGTCAGCGTTTCAATGTAGACTTTTGAAATGACGCACCTTAAACTCCAAGAGTTGAGCTTATTTAGTCTCCAGCAGATTGATGCCATCAGATATCTGCGCTTCCGCGTCAGGACTTGTCTTGGAAAGTGATTTTACGTTTGTCTCAATTACTCTCCACCATTACGCGACATTGTTTAAAAATACTTATTACAGCTGTATCCTCAGTACTGGGAAGTAACGCTGCTCGAAAAAAAATCAGCAATATGAGTAATCATTAATCTACAAGCGCTCGCACAGTTTATAAAAATCGTCTCTTCCATGGTTTATCGGCGAACGTGAAGACGTTGACGAAATTCACGTTGCTGCATCAGTTACTGCTTTTACCGGGTAAAGACTGAGTGGCAGAATGCTATAGAAATTAAGAATGCTAAAAGTAGAATTCATACGTTTCCGTAAAAAACTTTAGTTCCGACATGAGTTAAAGGAGTAGGGATCATTAGTTTTAACACTAACCTACTATGCAGATCAAAAAACAATACCTTTACAAACTATGAGCATGAAAAATCCCAAGTCCAGCAATACCTTTCTAAATATAGGCACATGCTCTCACTTCAGCATCGTCTCTGTTACAAATCACGTGATTCTAAAGAAATGCAGGGAGATGTGTGCAGCAGCAGCCCACCCAGTGATAAAAGGTCAAAGGTCAACTCAAGCACTGACCTATGGAAAGCCGATAACTGGAGCATGTCTAATTTCATGTGAGAACCGCTCTGTGCTTTATCTTCTGCAAACCTAATGAGAAAGTTAAATAATGACAGGACGAAATGCAAAATAAGGAATTTTTCTGCCGATAGATTAGCTTCTCGATAAGAATCTATGAAATTCAAAGTTCCAAGGGTGAATGCTGTGTTCCATATTATTGTGAATGCAATCATAACGATTCCTTGAAGATGGCTGTCTTTTAGGTTATGAAATATAACTGGAATCGGTCACGCGCTAGGTGAAGCGCTGGGGAAGAAGCCTATGGTCATGCAAACAGGCATTTACAATGAAAAATTGAGTTTGCTTCACATCAGATGCATGTTTCTTCATAGAATCGTAAACTCTCAATATCTTTGCATTTCCTCACACATCTCGCAAAGTAATTAAAGTTCAATCACTGATTCATCTTCCCTATGTGTATATTTACTTTCTAATAAACCATGCTTTAACGACCAAAGTAGGTAAATCAGATTATTAGTATAGTAGTCATCATCAGATTATTACCGCTTACGTTGAAAATCTCACAATAGCCTATTCAGTACTTTACCTCCGATACAGCTATAAGTTATGATGGCCAACATCTATCCCATAGACAGTAGGTTAGTTGTTTCTAAGAAATCTAGAGATCCATGGTAAGACATGAATGTTACTGAGCATCTATGTTGTATGAATGGTAACGATCAGATAGTTGTATTTTAAAGATAAACCGAACTCACTCTTACATGCAATCAATAGATGCACGAACCTTCCATCTCGTAACGTATGAAAAGGAAAGCGCGAACAGTCATTCTTTCACAATAAGTCAATGTTGACTGCATTAAATGTGATTCGAATGGAAGACAATCCGGCTTTTGTTTGGAAAACTCACTGGAAAACAACAATATTTCCATGAAAAGTTGGGCCCCAGAATCGAGACCTAGCTTTGCATTCACTGACTTCAACCGCCGATAAAACATAACGTAAGCTCTCTCGACGGTGGTACGTTTGGTACCCTTGGTATGTTTGAATATGTGCATAAGTGTGGGTGAAGGTGGTTAGCTGCAGACACAAGTTTTTCGACAAAGATAGGGTGTTTCACTACAATCTAACACGGAGATGTCTGTTTAGTTATTGTTCCCTATTTCTATACTAGTGTGGAATTCTTAGAACAAGTGGTACTATGTTCTTGTGAAAGTGGTTAGGGCAAACACAAGTTTTTTGATAATGTTATGTATCTTGTTTGGAAATAACACTGTCTATGGATCATTACTCCTGTACATACCATAAGCATAATGCCTCGCGATTCTAAGAGTTCCCAGAACCAATAGACAATACTTTGCGTTTACAGGTCCTAACGCATAAAGTCTTTCATACTTCAAACTCAATCATCAAGACAATCAATATTGCAGAAGTACGATTGAAAATGAAAGGAGAAGTGATAGAGAAGCAAAAGAAAAGCACCACACCCAGTATTCTCACATTAAAAGAAAAGCATTCTCACATTAATAGAAAACGTAAGCATTCATCACCTCAAAACAGATAGCCAGAGGGCGCTATGTGCCGGCTTGAAAAGCAGCAAGAATGTTAGTAACCATGGTTTAACTATTCATTTTTTAAGTATTAGGACGTTCATGTTACAATTTCTTGCAACAACGTTCATAGCTAGTGAAGATACAAGTCTGCAACATTCACTCTTCTGTGTAAGCTTGTGAATATTACATTTCAGCGGTATGTGAACCAAACAGTCAGTTGAGAAGAATATTTAAAAATATCAGTGTGAACTCATGGATACATAACACGTGTCTCCTTCTTGTGTCTCTTCATATCTATATACTATTCTTACGAGCACAAAAGATAGAACTTTCGAAGGAAGATGAACCATGTATCAGTTTTAAAAAACGATTTTTTGTGTTTTGGACGTTTAACCAGCGCCATCTAGTGAGAAATATGTTGACTATCCGATTCGAGTAAACGTAAGACAACAGCTGTCTATTTATGAATGATTATATATGTACGGTTTCTCTGATCTTATGCAAAGTATATTCATTTTTATGTGGTGTATGGTGTTATACATAAGTGTATGCATACATTCTTGCGATGGACTAAGTTTTTCTCCATATTGTGTCTCGCACTTGTTTTCGTCTCTGTATATGTGTTAATTGTATGTGCGTGCGTGCGTTGCATTGCGTGTGTGTGAGTGTGCTTTCATGTTTGTTACTGTGAATCGGATGTGTGTGAGTGTGTGGATGTTTCTATGAATCGTGTGTTCAAACATGTTATCACTTGCTTGCTACAGAAGAAGCAAACAATTTACAAACCTCATCAGATTGGCATTATAGTTCTATTAGGAAATATCATCGAAAAGTCACTAAACAGATATGTTTACTAAAGATGTACGCTTGTATACAGTTTTTCAGATTCTTTTACCTTTCTCGATTCTGTTAAGTAGAACAATGAAACAGCATTGCAGCAACTAATATGCACATTGGACGCCACCGATTAAATTTTTAATGAGGGGAGGAGACAGTTTTGGTATGTGTTTAATTAATAAGGAATAAATACATAGAATATACAACTTTGGGAGTTGATTTTATGTGAGGAGCTGCTTTTGCAATTATTTAGAGACTTGCATCATCCCTTTCTGCGAGAGGTTGCCACCCAAAGTTTTGCAATTATTCTGAGGCTTGCATCAACCAATCGTTGCCATCCTAAAGTTTAGTTGGACTTGGCAAACGAACGTGGATACCGTGGGAGTTTGTGAAGTTTAATAAAGGGGACTTTTGATAAGGGGGTTTAATAAAGGGGAGGGGGTGTTAATGAGTGTTTCATTAATAAGGAATAAAAAATGGGTAATACAACTTTGGGAGTTGATTTTCTGTGAGTGACTGCTATCGAAAGTTTTGCAATTATTTAGAGACTTGCATCATCCCTTTCTGCGCGAGGTTGCCACCCAAAGTTTTGCAATTATTCTGAGGCTTGCATCAACCTATCGTTGCTATCCCAAAGTTTAGTTGGACTTGGCAAACGAACATGAATACCGTGGGAGTTTGTGCAGTTTAATATAGGGGACCTTTGATAAGGCAGTTTAATAAAAGGGAGGGGAGTTTTAATGAGTGTTTCATTAATAAGGAATAAAAAATGGGTAATACAACTTTGGGAGTTGATTTTCTGTGAATGACTGCTATCGAAAGTTTTGCAATTATTTAGACTTGCATCATCTCTTTCTGCATGAGGTTGCCACCCATGCAATTATTCTGAGGCTTTGCATCATCCGATCGTTGCCACCCATCAAAGTTTAATTACGACTAAAATCGAGGGTCTTTCCCGACGTTATAGTCACTAGATGGCGCAAGGGTTTAAAAAGGGGAGGGAATTTTAATAAAGGGGGCGGAACATTTGATAGGGGGATGTTTTTAATGAGGAGGGGGAATCAAAAAGTGTTAAATGGAAAATTAGAGTTAAAATAGGGTTTTTTCTGAAAATAGTACTCCTCATAGTCACCAGATGGCGCCAGGGGTTAAAAAAGGGCAGGAAGGAAGGGGTTTTTAATAAGGGGGGAGAAATTTTTAATAAAGGGGGAGTCAAAAATCGTGAAATTAGATCTAAAATAGGGGTTTTTCCGAAAATGGTGCTCCTCATAGTCGCCAGATGGCGCCACGGGTTAAAAGGGGGGGGGGGAGAAAAGGGTTTTTAATAAAGGGGGCATTTTTAATAAATGGTGTTTTTTAATAAAGGAGGAATTAATTAATTTTTAAATAAATATTGATTTTGAATTATTAATTATGAATATTAATAAGGGGCGTGGTCTGAAGTGGGCGTGGTCGGTGGCGTCGTAGGGGGAAAGCACAGTGCGTCGGGGGGCTAAGGTGCGAACAAACTACTTGACTGCAAATATGAACTAAATAGTTCAGTTGGTTTTTTACCTTGAGTGGCTCTATTTTGCACATAGCCGACTAAATGGCCAGGTCACAAAGACCCCAAAGGCTTGGAGGAGATTGTGGGAGGGGACCCACTGGAATAGTCATTAGGAGACAGCGGGTTATTTAATGTGGGCAAGGTATGACTCTTCCGCACACTGTCCAGGGCACACTCTCTGCAACGGCACAGAATATGGCGTCCCATCCGACGGACGGCGGCCTTTCCAAGCCCATCGGGTCTCTTATTAGCCGCGTACAGGGTGGGGAGTTTTGCAGAGATAGCTCTCAACGCTGGTCCAGCTAGGACTCGAACCTGGGAACTGCAGATTATGAGCTTGGCGCTCTACCGACTAAGCCACCTCAGTCGGTAGGGCGCCTAGCTTTAGTTCTTTAGTTTTTTTTTTCTGGTGCTTTAGTTCTTTTGAAATTAGTAACAATTAAATTTTATCATTCACAATTTGTTTTCATATTTTTTTTATTTTTAATATGGCTTTTACACTTTTATATATATTTTTTTCGTGCTTTGTTATTTGTTTTTCCAGGATGTGCCACTGATTTTTAGAACTGATTTACCTTTATTACACATTTTGTTTTTATTCTGCCATCTGATGGCATTCGTGAGTGATGAAAATAACGTCCCATCGCTGCTTAGTTAAAGCTTCCGTAGTTAAAAGTTTCGCTCTTGTTGTGAAAGGCTCCAAACCGAAACCTATCCGAGCTCTCTCTTCCGAAGAGCCATCAACGTCAGAATAGAGAAGGGGAAGTACACACCCTGGTATTTACATATCTTCTGAGCACACAGCATTATTTTGACGTTGGAAGGTGCCTGATGTCATTCTGTTATCTCCGTAATGCTTTAAGTGCCGTCGTTTTGAGATTAAGATCCAAGCGGAATCCAGACAGGATTACGGGCGTTGTTCATAGCTGAGGACGCATTACCTCTCTCGTGCCAGATGACAGATGTCATCTTTTTCTCTCACGAATCCGATCATTCGTAGTGTTAAGTGAATTCTGTTTGGTGGCGAGAAGGCATCAAGATTCTTCTGGGTAAATGACCTTCAACGACAGCAGCTGCGAACCTGCTACGGACATATTAAACGCATCTTTCGCCAGATGGAAAGAGATTATATTGAAACTCCGAAAGGTCATTTGACTGCGATTTCATCGCTCTGTCGAAAGAAATACAGGTCTGTAATCTGATGTTCTCTTAAGACTACACCTCGCCTAGAATGAAAATGAAAGCTCTTTGACGCATTTAAAAAACAATACTAATTCCACGGTGGTTGAGCATTAATCTCCAACTATTTATTTAACTCCGGAATATTTTCTTTAAGAGCCGTCCAAAGTTTTGATGAAGAGTAAGCAACATGACCAACTATTGCAACCAGACAGGAATCTAGAAGAAAAAAAAGGTGTTTCTCTGTATGTGTGGGGGAATAATTCGAATGAAATGGAGCCAAAATGAACCGGAACATCGTTCCGCTATAAATCCTTAACCTCCGTTTATTGGTTTTTAAGCAAATTTCTTGAAATAAATGCAGGTAATATATATATATTTCATATTTCTTTAGACCTCCTAGTGGAGAAGGAGAAAAGATCTCCTTGCCATCCGCCTAGATCAGGCCACGATTGCGCCTATTTTATTCATCGACTTAACGTTCTCCAGTCGGTGATACTAGTTTTGCTTTTAGAAAATGTTTATTTGTTCTATCATAATATATGGCGAGGCTTATATGTGAAAAGATACAATATTACATTTAATGATATGTGCAATTTGAAATTTCTGTAGGTATTTTAATTAAAGGGCTGTCTCATTCTGAAATAGAACAACAAAGTATCTCGTAACCATCTCCATTCGATTTTATCAGAGGCAGATGATTTACAATTCCTAGTTAATGGCATGTATTTTGGTTTCTGTTTTGTTTCGTGATAAAGAATAAAATTCCTATTTAGAAACAACCAGACACGAAACCGGATTGTGGTTAGCTCTGAATTGATCAAACTATCAATAGTGTCATTATTTTTGCCCTTGTAGACTGTAATTAACAAGGCGATTGCATCAATCAAATGCACGATATTGATCTCTAATTGATGACTGAACGGCCAGATGAATTAAAAAGAAACCTAATAATCGAGGCAAATTGTTAGGTTATCTGCCTCGGTAAATAGTAGTCGAGAAGTAATTAATTAATGGAATCGATGGAAGATGATTCAGAACACAAATATTGTTCGATTCTGCTTCTCCTTGCATAGTCTGGCGACTTTATTTGTGTGTTTGCTTCACAGATCGAGTTACGAACCGAAAAAAAAAAAGCCAATTTAAGAGAAACTGAAAAAAAATAGTAGAATGAGTTGATGGAACGTTTATAGAAACAAAACGAATTTTTAACGAAAGATTTGGGTTGGGTTGTTTTACCTCTTAGCGGCACTTTTTGGCACACCATGGGCTAAATGCCCAGGTCACATGGACCCCGAAGGCTCAGAGAAGGTTGGGGGAGAGGACCCACTGGAACAGCTGTTGGGAGACAGATGGTAGCCTCCCGTCAAGGCCATCCAGCGTGTTCTTTAACGTGCACAGGGTATGGCTCTCCCGCACACGGGGCCACGGCTTAACGGCGGCCTTTCCAAGCCCATCGGTGTCCCCTACTGACCGTGAGCAGGGCGGGGAGTTATTTTAACGAAAGAAATCATATCAGCAGATTCCAGGTTCCGATTGAGAAGTGGTAATGGAATTCACAGAGCATAAAGTAATTTATTATAATCCATTCGATCTTCGGCATTTCGTTTGTTGGCAGAATTGGGCGTAAATTGTGTCTCTGATTGGTGAGGATTTCGCAGTTCGTTTGTTTATTTGTTCGGGCAATAACCTCTATCGTTTGCTTGTATGGCAGATGAAATTTTACAAAAAGAAAGTGAAAAAAATCACGTTTCGAACTTAAAGATGAATTAGATGTTCCGATTAGAGCAAAAATATCAGAGCATCTTAATGCAATGACCAAATAAAATTTACTTATTACCAAATCCTAAGTCACTAGGAATATTTGAAAACGGTTTTCAGTATGTACCATATGCTCATTCTTTTGTGATTAATGGATCCTCTTACAGTATTGTTAGGTTGCATCAAATACGAACTGTAAAAAGATCGAAAATTCTACGTTAGATATTCTCAGAGTATCCTTCTATTTCGCCATCAGTAACACCGAACGCTGTTGGCTGTTTGGATCGGCAACATGATTAGAAGCAAGATATTAGAACAAATTTATCCAATTACGTGTGATCTGTTAATCCACTGGATCGCGGACCAATAGACGTCACTCAATCGTATTAATTTATGAAGCTACACCGATTATTGTCTTACGAACCAGTTAACGACAATCTCAGCAAAGCTAATAGATAGAAGAAGTATGTACATAAACAACAATGCAGAAAAAAAATAATCATTAAAAAAATGTTCCTAATAATTAACTGACTGCTAAAGCTTTGGCGATTGTCACCCGCGATGGGTCTAGTGCGTGAGCAAAAGGAGAAAATAATAAACGTAATAGAGTACGTTACATACAAAGTAATACCGGCTTAAAGCGGTGAATTTCGAATTACCGGAAAACAATATAAAAGCATTTTTTATCCAAAGAATTACTTACGTGCAAAGTAAACGACACAGCTGATGAAACAGTCTATCCAGAATTGGTTGTTGTCTCTAGTGAGAGAGATCTCATGAAAATGCTAACTCTATAAGTCACTGAAGTCCCACTTTCTTTCCATAACCAGAGCATGATTTTTTTTGTTGGAAAGGCACAGCTATGATCTTCATTCACATATTTTTAATATGTGTATTTACATTTTAAAAATTTTAAATATTTACATGGGTACCTAGGGTTTGGGGCACATCCCCTATTTCATTGAAGTACATGTTATAATAACCCCGCGAAAGAGGATATCATTTAAAGCCAAAATTTCCCAGGAAGTCATAGATAGCGTTAAGTAGGGGTTACCTGCATTTTTTGGTGCATTCGGGTTCGATCCAGTTACTTGGCCCTCCCCAAAATTTCCATCTCGATTCGTACCAGATTACAGGTGCTATTTCTATTCTAATATGCTAAGTTAGTTCGTTAAATTTTACCTCCTATATAAAGTGTTTACGATGGGCATTGAAAAAGTCCTTGACACGCATATGCATAACAAAAAACATTGCACTTGCCTCAACAAAACTTTTACTGTGCTTCAAAGTATTCCCCTCCAGCATCCCCTGTTGAGGAATACTCCGCAACTCTGAATGAACGCATTTCGCAAGATCTTTCACCCTCAAAAAGGACTTCCCAGCGAATTCCTTTCTAATTTTTTGGAAAGAACCAAAAATCGCATGGTGCAAGATCGGATGAATATGCAGGATGGAGTAGCTGTTTGATTTTTTCCTGCTCCAGATAGTCCGTAAGTTGCCGGGTTATGTGAGCACTGGCATTGTCAAGAAGAAGGAGAACCTTTGACACGCCTGTTGTCGGATGCTGCTCTTTTATCACCTTAACTATTTGGGGCAGGGCAATGTTGGTGTAGTATTGGACATTTATAGTCATTTTTTGGTAAGGTTCCGCCGCTATCATTATTTGGGAATTGAGAAAAATTGTGAACTTCATCTTCCTTGAGAGAGTGTCGTGTCGGAGTATTTGGGGATGCTGTTCATCTTCCGCAACCCAAATATAATTGTCGATAATTACTCATGTGGAAAAAAAATACGTCCGATGCGTGGTTTAACAGGTAGCGCGCTCTGGCATGTATCTGAGAGTTGCGGGTTTTGATTACCACCTACAATATTTTTTTTCACATGAGTAATTATTTAAGTCTATATCTACAAGTAATCTGTATATTTACTGTGGATAGTTGTCGATCTTTCTGGAAGTTGTATAGTAACAAAACCATGTCTCATCACCTGTGACAATGCCTGTTAACCATTTGGAGCCACTAGGTTCAAACATTACCAGTATCCCCTTGCACTAGTCGACCCTTTTTTCCTGTTCTATTAGTTTGTGGGGAACCCATGTGGCACAGTCTTTCGGAACTTTTAATGCTGATGAATAATTATTTCCACAATGTCATTCGATACGCTGACATCTAAACTTCTTACCTGAACGTTGATGTGTGGATTTTCCTTAATGACTTCACGAACAGCAGCAATGGTTCTCCCCGTTCACGGCCTCCTTCGATCTTCCTGCACGAGGCTTCTGCACACGTCTTCGAAGCTCTGCCGTCGTTCTTTGAATTTGCGCATCCATCTCGCAAGAATCTGCCATATGAACAGGCATGATCCCCATATACTGCTGACAAATCGCCATGTTTTTTCACGTCTTCCCCAAACTGCATTCTTTTGAAAATGTAAAATCTTTCCCGTTCTTCAGTAGGCGCCATGTTAACAACGCAGAGATTTTGCATTACCAAAATTTATACGCCGTTAGCGAAGAGCAAAATGATGATAAGACCTTTGCTTTTAACACGTGATGACAAGTTCAGACAAGCTTTCAAACAAGTCTTAGCTCGTTAACTTCGGGAGAACGAGTGCAAATCTACAGACACGTGTCAAAAACTCTTTGAACTCCCTCCGTATTTCACGAAACTAGAAATGATTTATGCAGTGGTGCGAAAGTTAGTGTAGAAAAAAAAACACGCAAACTTATAAACGCACCCAGAAGCCGAAAATGTAAAATCAATCTATTCATTTCACTCAGTCAATATCAAACGAGAAATTATTGCGATTTCAGTTTTGGTTGTATCGCTTTATCCTCCCTCTCACCCCCCTTTAAATTCACTGTAGCTCGTTTTCAAGAAACGATTCTTTTTAAGTTTAGAAATGAAAAATTATTTTCGGATCGGATAAGCATTAATGAAATATTAGGGCAGAGGTTTCGGTACTTTAAACAATGGGGCCCCACTCAGCTTAGCAAGGATTCCATCCCCCCTCTCTCCCTCAGATGTATGTGCAGTAACAAGAAATATCAATTTTGAGACACGGATGGAAGGAAAAACAACTCAAAGTTTACGTGATCATGTTTCCAAATGTCAAGAACCAACATCTACCGTTTTCGATTGTATACTTCAAATCGTGCAAATCAATTCGTGAATGAAGAGAGCTTTTAATTGAACCGAGCGTTCTTGTACCTGCAAGCATGGGCGTCCGCAGAGGGGGGCAAACGGGGCACTTGCTCCCTCTGGGATCGAGTACAAAATTCCACAAATTATATTCGTAACAATTTAAACGTAATTAATTTATATACATTATGTATGTGTTTTTGTATTGATGCAATAATGTATTCTATAAACTACTTGTGAAAAAAACCCCTGAAAAATTAAATAATTAAATAAAAATTTATTGATTTAATTATTTGTCTCCAAGCTTTGACCCCCCCCCCCCCCATGGAAATTTTTCTGCGGACGCCCATGCCTGCAAGGATTGTGTTCTTAAAAGCAATGCGCTAAATAATTCATCCCCGACAATTTAACAGATTATAAGGGCCTCAGAACAAAGAGTAAGTTAAGCAAAGGATGTTCATTCAACAGCAGCAAATTTCAACTTTCCTAAGGGCGTCATCGAGGTATCGAAAATCATATTCATATAACATATATAAATAAAATAATACAGCGTATTGAAATTGAACATGTGTTTTAAAAAAAGCATAAATGAAACTAAATCGCAATGACGAATTTTTTGCGTATTTTAAGATATTTTTAATTATTTTATTTAAGATATTTTTTTAACTTTCTGATGATTGCTAAATTGAAAGGATCAAGCTAAGGTTGTTGATGATGATGTGATAGCGAAAGTGCATCATCATCCATAGTATTAGTTTGATTAGAAAGCTTTCAAAGGAGTGAACGATTGAAATACCTTTCGAAGGAAAGCAATTGGTTATAGGTCGTTTGCTTGGCATCATGCGAAATATGTATTTAGCGATGTTCTAATGATTAGGTAGAGACAACATATGAGTTATGCGATTTTAGTCAAAAGAGTAAACTATATTTAAGTGCACTTAGCGTATACTATGTGAACATTAAGCGCACTTAATATTTTCTCAAATATGAGCAGGAGTTGTCTTAGTCGGAAGCGCCCTAGGGAGCGTGAACTGCAGTTCTCAGGTTCGAGTCCCACCTGGGCCGGTGTTGAGATTTATCTCCACTAAATTCTCGGCTCTGTCCACAGTCAAAACTAGGACTCGATGTGAAAGGGAAGGCCGCCGTCCGTCGGATGGTACTTTAATCCATGATCAAAGCGAGCATTCTCAATGAACTCTCAATGAAAATTCCCTGTGAACTATAAAGAATACGCTGGATGGCATTGACTATTATCTTTGGTGGCTATTATCTTTCTCCTAACAGGGGTCCCCTTTCCAAAACCTTATTTGAGGCCTTGGTTTTTTTTTTGACCATTTAATCCATTGTGAATAAAATAATTCCGATCAGAGGTAAAACAACCCAACACTTAAAATAATTAGCTGAAGAAAAAAATGGTTTTCCTGAGTAGGATTGAAACCCACACGTCTCCCACTAATTATTTCAAGTATTTCTTGTCTACAGGACATTTTCCTGTGATCATTTATTATTGAATTACTTATCCATCGTCTTCCCAAGAGATATGACTTGATCTTTCTTATAAATCGGTATTAAGTCTTAAATATATTTCCAAAATAATGAACATATTTTCTCATTTTAGAAGTTTTATGATTTTTCGTTTATAATCAAAAACACTAAATCTGAATCAAATGCATCCTCTAACAGCATCCTAAGTCAGAATTTAATTAATTAAACTTTAAAGTGTTAACTACATTTTAATTTGAAAAAAATCATATCTTTAGAATACTTAAGGTTAACCCGGATCTAGAGAAAAAATCGAGAGGGGTGAGTGGACAAGAAATGCAATCGTGACGCAAAAATGTAAAAGTGGTGCCAAGAACTGTATTTTGAATGGATTATAATATTTCCCCCCTCCGTTTCACTGGTCTTTAAAAATTTCTTGAAAATGCACGAAATATATTTTTTTACATCTATTACCCTTACTAGCATTTTGAAAAAAGGGGAACATGAACTCCTTGCCGCCCCCTCCCCTAGATCCGGCCCTCCTTAAGGTAAGACCTAAAACGATGAAACAAGTCTTATTCGTTCATGCATACTTCAGATAATTGTATCCTGCATTGTTTTATCAGAAAAGAATCTTATATCCAAAGATCGTTGAAGACTATATTTTGTTTGGTATAATGAAAAAAGAAAAACGCTTCCTCTTGTGGTGGAAAACAACTTCTTATAATAATGTTTGATTTCACAACCATCTGATACGTTTTGAGAATGCCAAGATTGTTTTGGACATTTAACATCGAGCAAACGTCCATTTCGTTCACACTGCAATTTAAGTTCCATTATTTCACACAATGCAATGGGAATTTCTCTTTAAAGTGGAACAGGTTTACTCCTACGTTAATCCAAATGATACACCAGTAAAAAAAAAGCCTTTGTCCACTCATTTGGCACACTTGAACCTATATTACTACGGAAGTGAAGTCATGCAAGAGATGACTTTTCCAAGTCGAATTCGCTGCTTTTGTTACCTGTCATATCTATGTAAGAGAAAATGTTTACATTGGAAAAGGAATAGTGTTTTTTTTTTTCAAATGGAAGCCATTAACCCACTTCTGGGATCTAACGGATTTGTTTCATACATCCCTATTTGTAGAGATATAAGAGATGTAGAATCACAACGGGATTATTTGCGTGCACGTAGATGAGAAAAATCTTCGTCTAAATCTCTCGCAAATAAGTAAACTTCGTTTAATCGCATTTCTGTTTATTCCCGATGTCCAGTTATTCGAAATCCTCTGCAATCAAAGACTGAACGTTATAGAATTTTTAATCGGCAATTGAGCTCATACTTCTTCCATTCTGAATGTTTGACTGTTGATTTCTGTCTTGGATTTGGAAGTTTCACGAAGAAATATTCTATCGTATGAAAGAAGCGTAGATTTCGATGATACATATTGTTTAACATCCTTCAAACATATAGGGTGCATTTTATTGAACTCCATAGCGCTGATACAGGTTAGTCCTATTCATTATATATACATATATTTGCAGTTAACTAAATTGTATTTCATATTTCAAAACTTATGTCTTTAGTTGTTTTCAAAAGTAGCAAACTCACTTATAAACTATATCAGCCCTTCGCAATAATTGAAGTTCAGCTGCAATTGTTTCGACGTTCACATTTGATTTATAAGAGAAAAAAAAACACATCCTTGAAATCTGATTATCTATTTGGAAGTACTTTTTTTACGTCAAATAAGATCAATGGGTTAATTTCTGACAAGAAGTTGGCGTCAATAATTATGTAACTTAATTTTATTCCATCTTCATCACTTCTAAGTGATTGTTAACGATTTTCTCCCTTTAATCAATTACATCTTTGAATTATTTAATCACTAATTGGTCTTTTTTGTCAATTAGGCAATGATGCATCTTATACAAAATTTGAATAATAAATCCAGCCTTTTAGCCTCTTACACTTCATTATTTCAACGTATCACTTCATTGAAAGGAAAGTGAACTATAGATTTTCAATTACCCTGTGAATGTTGAAGAACATGCTGGAATGGCCTTAACGTGTGTCTTCTGTTCCCTGCCAGCTATCCATTGGGTCCCCTTCTCCTAATGGACTCCGAGCATTTGGAATCTTGTGCTATGTCCATTTAGCCCATTGTGTGCACAAAAGTGATGCTCTGAAATGAAATCTCTGAAACCTATTCAGATTTTCAGTCAGCAAACATTTTGCATCCACAGCAGATGGCTGTGTTGTTTTGGTGCAAAATCGCCTTTTATTTTACACTTTTTGCATAATATTTAATTTTTTACTTCCTTCAGATCCAAAATCATTGAGAACAATTAGATAATGATAAAAATATAACTTCTGTATTTTTTATATCCATTTTAGTATGTGTAATTAATACATTATTCCTAAAGCATTATATCTACCATCCACAGCTAATGGTTACCGAATGGATTCCCAAAAAACTGAACCATTTGAAATATCCCAAGGAATGATTATCATTGTTTTTTTGTGGATATCAATATTTATCTTGAATAAATATTTCACTCTCTAACTCTCCCACGACGAGTCTTGATATTTTCAAGCTATGCCATATTTAAGGGACTCAGCCCCTCAATGTAGTGTTCGTGAATTCTGTTATCATCAAAGAGTGTTTACCACACTAATCTCAGTTAAATCTCATCGGGTCATTATTCCTCACAGGACACGATGTTGGAAATAAATATTTTTATGCTATAAATATAAAAAAGTGAACCCTCTTAATAAATAAATTAATAAAAAATAAATACCCACTCAAGCAGCTGTTGCCACAGAGGTCTGACAGGAGCCTGTCAGTTTATATGCCATAGTAGAATGTCTGAGAGGATGGCAGGCCCTCAGCAGAAAAGCGACACAAACAGCCATACCTTATCCGGGGCTCGAACCCAGGTCCCTTAACGAAGAATAATTATCTGTGATTTTTCTGGCCACTAGAGAAATCAGACTAAACTTCAAAAAAATTATTTGCAAACATGAGACACCAGAAGTGCCACTGAACGGATTAGAAAATTACGGATAAAACAAAATTTTAGGAAAAAAAAATATTCTTTAATTTCTTTAACTGTCTTTATTCCTCTTAGAGGTTTTCAAAACATTTCACGAAAATGCGGGAAATATGCACGAATTTAAGAAATAATTTTATAGAGAAAATGAGATTTGCCGATGAGTGGAATTCCCCTCGCCGGAAATCAAATTTTTTTCACTAAATTATTTCTCGAATTATATATCAACAGGTAATCCGTGAATTTATTACTGATTCATGCACAAATTTAATCATTTTTGGCCCCCATTACCCTTATTATCATTTTCAAAGGAGGGCTATGGCCCCCTTGCACCTCCCTCCCCCCAGATCGACCTGTATCGGAAAGTGTAATTTCCAGAGTAGAAAGATGTTTTCGAGACATGCTCTGGAACATACTCTAGAAGATCAAGCCAGGGTAGTCCCAGAAGAACAACAGTTAAAGATAAGCGTTTCCTCTCTCTAACTGCAAGGTACAGTAGAATGATAAATATTACTACAGAGCACCTGACAAGTTATCAGGAGGTCATGGGTTCAGATCCCACCCGGCTAATTCAAAATCCCACCGGTAATCAGATATACACCAGGATAATACTACCAGGTGTATATCTGAGAGATCCTATTATTTCAACAATAGAATGATGTCAGAACGCCAACTTGCACCGGAACTGTCAGCTACCACGGGAAGGACAGTATCCAAAGTAACCGTGTTTCGACGACTTTATGAAAGAGGGTTATTGCTACAAGATCTTTGAGTATTCATACCACTAACCTCAGTTAAATCCCAGTGACGTGCACGACTAGAATGGAGCAGGCAAGTGAAGTGGACCAATGATAATGGGACAGGTTCTTTTTTCGGAGGAATCACGATATAGCGTAAGTAGGTATTCTCGGCGCCAATGCATCTGGAGAGAGCATAGGACTTTATTTTTTACCTCCTGAATATCGCGGAAAGTGACCTTTTCGGTGGTAGTGGTTTGTTTGGTTTGGGAAGGTAACATGGCTTGGGAAGGTATCATGACCAGTGGTTCCACTGACCTGCATGTCTTCTCAGGAGGGACTCTAACTGCCTCTAAGATAGAGACCAGATCCTAGAGCTTTAGGTGAGATTTTTTCGAGGTGGGAAAGAATTCATTTTATGGATGATAACACTCGTCCACATAGAACTCGGATAGTGGAAGGATAGCTTGAGGGTGAAATTATCCAGATAATGGATTGGCAAGCGAGGTCCCCAGAACTAAATCCCAGTGAACTCGCATGAGATGTTTTAGGAAGGGAAGTTTCAATTCGTCAATCCCCTCGTAGGACACTTCATTAGCTGAGAAAAGCTCTTATAGAGGAGTGGGATTTGAAGTCTAGTGCATTGTTGAACAACCTTATTAGGATCGTGAGAGCTCGTTGGGTAATTTTCATTGCTGTTAGGGTTAATCATACTCTTACTAAATAACGTTAATTTCAATATTTGTGGTGATATATAATTTTTTCACAATTGGAAAAATTTTTCAATATATTCTTTGATTGAAAATATATTTTTATAATTGGACAAGAGTTCTCATCTACAAGGTGAGAGTTTTCCCTGAGATGAAGATTCGATTGACCTCAATGACCTTCGTTGTCTCCCATGATTTATAATCCTACGAACAATGTATCTCGACCAATTCTCGTCATCATGCTCCGTGCAAAGCCTGAAGAATCATTTTCCTCTTTCTAATGTCAACGATATATTCTATTGGCTTACATCGATACTGACAATCTGCTTATCAAAGAGTTTCGAGTTTGGGTCACTTGACCTCCGGCCTTGGAGAAGTGAATTCTTCACGACTTTTCGTGTAGCTGTCTGCACTTTCTTCTGATGGATGAGGGTCTGCTCACTCTCCTGCTGAAAGTGAGCATTTGTCATCACGATCTGCTTTGGCTTTGGTCTGACCTTCGCACGTTATCACTTCCACCGCTCGATCCCCACAGACCGCGTCATCGAAGCGTCGCTCGCACTTGTCTCGAGTCCTCACTCGAGCGTGACGTGTGAAGTCTCGAGCACATGACGCGTGACATCGAAAAAGCTGTCACACAGGCACCGAGGACGTAGACCACCCGATGCTGTCGAAAAGTGGCTTCATTACGGCAACGATGAAAACTTGTATTCATTCATTCTATCTGCGTCCATTGTGATCATTTTTGTCCTTCTGTGCGATCAGCGCCTAATAAAGTAACGCCTATCGGAAGCAACAAGAAGATCTCGCAAAATAGTTAAAGAAAATTGTTTGGAATCATAATTAAGATCTTAATCCTGTTATTCGCAACGATGCTCCAATGATGCCTGGGAGCATGAATGGAAGAGATTTCGTTTCGCTGCCTCATTGAGATCTCAAGGGACACGCCTAAGCAATGACCTTTTTACGATGACTCTGGTTAGCAGACGAAATTGTTATTTTCTTTTCTGATTGGCTGTTGCGATGACACAGAGTCTCGCGACCACTAAAGACTAATGTCCGTCATTGTTTTGTCGTGGCATGGGAAACCGACTGCGCCAGTGAACTAGTGACTGACGATCGTCGGATGTGATAGAGAAACCTTTATCTTCCAATTGGGACTCAGACGATGTGCCAAATCATAGATCTTCCACGGTAAATTAAATCCACTTTGGATTTGAAAAGTCCCTTTCCTAAATGCAGCAGAAATCTTTGGAAGTATTCCTTTCTGTTGTGCATCGTCTGACAAATTGCTTCATTGTGTTTGAAATTGGCCTCTCTTTATCATATGGTGTGTTTTCAATTAATCAGAAGTTTCCCACCACTTTACACTGTTGCTGATAAATCAAGTCATTGCCTTACTTGTGGGGTACCAATATCGTGTTTCGCAGAGCCATGTCGAATCTTGATAACAGTTAAATTGTTAATATAGTAATTGTTATCACCAAGTATAGAATGCTGCAGCATAATAACACCAATTCATATTTTTTGTTTCATTTGTCTCAGAAAGAAATGTCACTGCGCTGTCTGCAGTGGTGACGACTTCTATGATTTAACTATATGCTACAAAATTTTCTATAACAATTCGTGGGCATTCCCAAAGAACGCTTTTCAGCATAATAATTAGCAGAACAGAATCACCTGTTATGTATTGAAATCCAATCGCAAAAAGAGATTCTAAATACCATTTCTTTGTAGAGAAGTAAGAGTACAGAATGATCTTTCTGTGGGCTTTCTTACATCTCCTACTGTGGTTATTTTTTAATTGATAAAATGCATATATTATTAATAAAATACATAAAAAAATTTATGTTGAATTCAATTGTCAAAATACCCCTCAACACTTTATGTGTATATTAAATCAGATTTCTTTAAGATTTCGCATAGACACAACTGTCTTTAGTTTACTTTATTACCTGTGATCTATTGTATAGTTTTGATGTCTACATAAAATGGTCTTAAGAATTAAATCACGAAGTTCTAAGTTTCCGTATCGCAATCACTAATGGAAGTTGGAAAATGAAATTCCTTAGGAAGACGTAGTTATGAGAGTCTCGTATAGCACTAAACTTTGAATTAAAAAGAAAGATTTATTGCATAAAAGCGAATTAAAGATGTAAAGTATATGAAATTGATAGTGGAAAGGAAATAAAAAAGAAATCGTCACTAGTGTCCTCGAAGAGCAATGCAGGCCTAAGAGCTTCGATTCATGTCATCAATAAAATGATTCAAAGACTCAAAGGGGCAGCGAGGTCCAAAGGTCGAATAAAGCATTCGTCAGCACACTGATGGTTCGAGGAGAGAAATGAAAACAAAAATCGAAACCTCCAATCAGGGAAGATTTAGTCGACGCTCCTGTCGAGAACGATCGCAGGGAGGAATGTTTTCTGTCCAGAGAGAAGAGTAATTAAAGAAAAGAAAAAGTTACAGAGCCTGACGAAATTGAAGAGTTTGTGAGGAAGAGTCTTTGCCAGATCGTATGCAATGCAGGGCAGTATAGTAATGTGCAGGGTAGTCTTAGATATTAATATTGAACATTATGGATAATATTTTTCAGAAAACCCAGCTGCTGCTGTGAGAGGCAAAAGTTCTTGTGATGTCATCAGTCCCAGTTATACGAGGGAGGAATTCAAGTTCAAAGTATAAAAAACTTCAGAAACGTTAAAATTAAAAAAAAATCAGATTTCATAAATGACTCAAGAATTTCAGTCACACATTAAAATAGAGAATTTTCGTTAACAAGATTCAGAAATTAAGCAAGAGAGTAATTTAAAATTGCCGGACTAGTAATTTCTTTTGATAGTAACACTGTTCTTGTTCCAGCAAAAGTTAGCAATGAAGACGAAACTTTTAGGTTCAGTTTTCGTTTAATTACTGCAACAGGTGTACTAATTATAAAATGGAAAGTATTGCGAAGAGTTTTGCACGATTTTATGGTTCATTCGTTGGTATCAGATATTCATATCTATTTGAAAATTTCTCGTTTTCAGTTTGTATATTTTAAATTTTATTCATTTTTAGATCCTGTGGTAGAGGTTTGTTGTTTCTAGATAGGTAGGATGTGGGGGAAAATCTTGTCTCTTGCATTTTTATTTTTGTTATCCGGTAAATTTCCCGGAGTAAATTTTTCAATATTTAACTGTTCAAATTCTTCAAATGGTATTTTTTCTTTCAATATCAAGACGTGGGCAGTTAAGTAATATGTCAGGCACAATTTTAGTAGCATACAATTAGTGGAGGCATTTGAATCAGCTGTTTACAAGATGAACAGCTTATAATTTAGTTTGAAATGGCTTGTTCTTAGTACAATCAATTTAACGTGACTTTTCTGTTGCTTTTTTTGTATTTATGTTATCTATGTTACGGTTGATCAGACTTTTGTGATTATTTTGATTTGTTGCAAACATTCTTTTGTGTGTGCAGTGATTTTATTTTTATAGTATTTGCAGTTGTGGAAATTATTTTCAGTGAATGCAATATAATTTGGGATTTCTCCCCGTGGTATTTCATAGTGTTCAATGGGATGAGGCTGGAAATAATATTGGCCAATCCATACGTTGAATACCTTAGTTTGGAAGATATTGGCTTCTTGCATTACCATCCATCTGGCCATATTACTGATCCATTGTACTAAAGATTTAACATGGGCAGTTAGGATCTTAGGTTCGTGAATCAGCTTGTGGGCAAAATTGGGACTTATCTGCGAAGAGGACATGACTCCACTGATCGTGAGTACAGTCTACATTGTCTTAACACATTTCTACCTCTGGCCTGGTGTTAATGGAATGCAAATCATGGGTCGACTGACATGGAGTCTAATATTATGAAGCCTTCTCGTCGCAGTTGTTGAGATGGCACCTGCCTCCTCTGCCTGTAATAAGGCCTTAATGGAGAAATGTAGTTATTCCACTATTAAATCTTCTTTTGAATTTGTAACCTGGGACACGCTTGCCTATGTTTTTTGCAATCGTTCAGTTTGTCTAAAACGTTTACAAGAGCTTTGTGATAACTGAATGTTTAGCACAAATGACTATAGCTATCTCCTTAATGGACTGTTCTGTCTCCAAATTACTGACCACTTTTTGTCTTGTTATTTTCAGCATAATTAAACAATCTGATTTTCTGAAATGATAGGTTAGGCGTTAATTTTGAAATGATCCATTCGTCCAGATCTTGTCTACATTTTAAAGGATGCTTCGTTAGATATAATATACACGTCACACCGAATTTTTTGTTGATATTCGATATGAGCAACGCCGTACAGTACGTATGCGGTTTTATTTTCTTTTAATGCTATCAGACCTGTTTAATGTTCGGGATATTTCTGTGATTTGTGCTTTAATTTTGATCACCACATACTCTTGTAATGTTATTCATTTATCGCTTGATTTTGCCAAGCATACCTAAGTGTATATTATATTTATCTTCCAGTTGTTACTATTAAAATGAAAAGCTTAGAAATGCAACCATAAGCAAATTGAGTATTCACAAAAAATGCAGAAGTTGTGAATAAAATCCTTTTACGTGCTCTGGAGTATGATCCCACTACTTTGCTAACAGATGTGATGTTCAGAACACTTATCTACTGGCATCTAATTTTCTCACTGCTAAACAACAGCCACCGAGTGTTGGGTTGTTTATCTCTGAGCGGCGTTTTCCTGCACAAACTAGGATAAATGCTAGATAACAAGGACTTAGAGAAGACTAGAGGCAGGAAACCCACTGGACAGCTGTTAGGTGACAGATGGAAGCCTCCCATCAAAGCCATTCAGCTTGTTCTTTAACGTGCTCAGGGTAAGGCACATGGGGCCACAGATTTACATTCCATCCGACGGAGAGTGACTTTCAAAGCCATCGATATCCTACTTCTGACCGAGGGCAGGGCGGGGATTTAGGAGAGGTAAATCTCAACGCCGGCACAGCTGGACACACGAATCTGGGAACTACAGATTACAAATTTTTCGTTCTACCGACGGAGCCAACAACCTCTCTCCCCGCCACCTCCCCTACCGACTGAGGCATCAGTCGATCTGAAGACGGAAAAACATATTTGTCTCTCGAGAAATATTAAAAATTCTGGTGCATCTTGCTTAGAGAATTTCTACATTAATAACTGACTCAGATATATTACGCAGTGGAGCGAAAATATACGAAACTGAAGACTAAAGACATAATAATTGATGTTTGGGCATTTCGACGATTATATTGCTCATGGTTCACATAGAAACTTCAGTTCCTCCACCACAAATTTTCCATATTCTTCAAAAGGAAAAAAAAGTATTACAATTTTCGAAAACACTCCCATATTTTTAAAAATATAATTCACAAAGTATTTGCCAGTAAAATTCTTTAGAAATGTAATAAATTAATTTTGAGACACATTCAGCAGACTATCATCACAATTACATTTTCGCTCGACTAACTCTGTACAAAGACTGAAGCTAAAGCTTAAAAATGACACCCAAATATGAGAGATAACGAAATATTCGAAAATTGAGCAATTATATGTCCCATGCCTCATCGGAACTCGAACCAGAGTTCATGTGATCAACCAAGCACACTAACCGCCAGGCAAATAACGAAAGAAATTTCGAAACTTAAAACCACTAGCCGACTGGCTAATCAATCTGGAAATGTAACTTTTAAGTCTCATCACCAATTCATAGCAAATTATTTATGCCTACACCTTAAATAATAATAATCTAGCTTAAATATAATTGTACGTCACTTAATTATGCATTCGATTGAAATAAATAATTACCTCTAAATACAGATTTTTCTTGGACGTAAGAGCTCATTGGAAAAACCCTTTTACAAAGAGCAATTTTTACGAGTTTGACTACGAATAATTTTATTTCCACATTGGACATAATATAAAAAAGCTAATAGGAATTAATAAATAAAGCGAAGTTTAAATCTATTTTGGTACTTAATTATTCCCATTTAGTTTTCACCTTTGTGATATGAACGGAAACCTCTTCGCGGTTCTTTAAAGTCACGCGGTAGAATGATTATGATATATTTTGCAAAAAATAATTAACCAAAAATAAAGCTTATGTTATTTCGTTGCTTAAAAAATAGAGAAAGCAAAGACCACGTCTAGCAGATAAAAATTGACTTTTATTGCATCCTTCGTCGATGAGCGGCAGCAGAATTTCTCATCCTCACTCAAATGCACACACTCGAGTGCTGCGGCCACATCCCAGTGGGACGATGTCTTTGAGCTTAACCTTCACCTTGAAATAAATCTAAGAGCGCTGAAGCAGGACTCCGTTGTGTGTTTCAGTGACATCCCTGATGTGTATCTGTAAAAACAGATGGCCACTTCTTTTCCCTCAGATTCTAATGACGATTCGAGTCTGCGTCGAAAACAAAAACCTCCATAATGAGACGAATTTCTGACTGCTGTTTTCTTTCCGCTTCCGCATTGTTAGGGTGGCTATTTCCTAGTGGACGCACTTGTAACGGCTTTTGAGCAATCGCAGCTTCGATGGCTTGAAGACGAACGGCCTTCGGGCATGCCACGCTCGCGCGCACCTCATTTTCCCAAGGGTGAAGTTGAAGCATTCTCTCCACGTCCTTGTTCTCTTGCTTTACCTTCGGAACAGGGAGTGTGACAAGTCATGTTTTGCTCCATGCTTGCAGAAATCACTAGTTGATTTCGCTCCGTAGATAAACGCACGTAATTCGATAAAATAGGACATAAATGCACCCCACCTTGAATAAACATCACAGAGGCGGTCTGCTAGCTCTACTAACCGGTGAAATGAATTGACAACGAAGAGGCTGAAAGAATGGTTCCGAAATTATTTAACATTCTTTCGGTATTGTGATAAAAAGGAAAAACAATCACAACTGCAAATTATTTGGATAGATTGTAAGTGCATACACAAACATTAGGGAATCTGATCTTTATAAGTGGGTGGTAAAGCTGGAATGAGGTGGACACTTTTATCAGCGGAGCAAATTAACCAGAGTTCGAATCCTGAGTAGAGCATTGATATATGTGTTAGCTTTCTTTCTGTCTCAGCTACTCCACAGGTTTATTTCTATGTCGTATTACAAAGGTCACGGTTGTCGTAATGATTGAGTGTGACGTATACAGTAATCCATACTTTCTACACATCAAACCTTAACACACGTACAAAATTTTGCTCATTGGATTCTTGTCAAAATTCCATGGTAAGTGGTCGCCAAAACGGTTATTGTACTGAATGTTTTATCTCTCAACAACACTTTTTTCTTCACATAAGAGGCTAAATGCCACTGGGCAACTATTAGGAGAGAGATAGAAGCCTCCCATCAAGGCCATTCAGTGTGTTCTTTCAGGTGCACCAGATATGATGCTTCTGTAATCGACGGCGCTTTCAAGTTCATCAGTGTCCCTTTTATCATCTAGGATAGAGCAGTGGTTAGCCGAGGAAAACGCAACTAAGGCACAGTGAGGACGTGAACCTAGAAACGCCAGTTTACGAAAATGGTGCGCTAGTGACGGAGTCAAAACCTGTCCCGTGTTGTCTATAGCGAAATTTGTTTCTTGTATATAAACCTGTTACAATAGCATATAGAGAAAAAAAAATATTTTTTCCCTGCTACAAACTTGGTCAAATTTTTCGTATTGGGTTGTTTTACCTCTGAGTGGCCCTTTTGTGCACACAGTGGGCTAAATGGTCAGGTGACAAAAACCCAAAGGCTTCAGAAAACGTTGGGGAAGGGAATCACTGAGCAGCCATTAGTAGACAAGTGGAGCCTTTCGTCAAGACTATCCAAAATGTTTAATGTGCCCAGGGTATGGTTCTTTTGCAGACGGGTCCACGAATTAACAGCCCATTCGACGGACTTTGACCTTTCCAAGCCCGTCGGTGTCCCTTTTCACACCAAGAACTGGGTAAGGGTTAGCGGAGATAAATCTCAAAGCAGGCACAATTGGGACTCGATCCTGGGAACTGCAGATTGCGGGGCCTAGCGTGCTATCGACTGAGCCTCCCCAGTTGCTCATGTTTGTTGGTCATTATTTTACTACCTTAATCATTTTAGTGCACATAGGTCAGAAAACCCCAAAAGCTACTCGTAGCATGTCCATGTCTCGTACAAGGGGACATGCCTGACTGTGGTAGAAATAAAGTTCACTAACCTCTGCATCAGTTACAACTTATACTGAACTGCAGCTCCTTCTTCTACTAGAAAAGTTCGGCATTCAAAATACAGTTGTTTTCAACGTTTTCTGGTTCCACACTCCAGCCTCATCAAAGTCCACCTCCAAGTGTTTCGTAAAGTTCGACGAATTCTTTTCATGATATAAATTGGTACTTTTTCGTCTACGCTTGCTTATTAAGAGTGCGTTGCTAACAAAACCGTTTTTTTCCAGGATGACTCATTTTTGTTTCGTGTTCAGTGAAGTATCTTGCTATGTATCTAGTTACTGTGGAGTATTTAATCAAATTTCATTAATAAAACATTAGTGAATTTCCACTGCTTTTTACTCTAGAATTTTTCAGAAATGAAAATTTCGCGGACAGTTAATATCTGAACGTTCATTTGACTATTGCAGCTTATGAATCAATTCCATTGCAATTCAAGTTTAATACATAAAGTGTCAGATTTCCCCAGTGCATGAATTTGTGGTCAAGATAATATTTTATCCTTTCCAGCAGAAAACAACTTAACTTTAAACTTTTATTCTGCAGTGATTAACATATATAGTATATATATATATATGCATGCAACGCATATACATTACATACAGTATATATACACATACATCATACAGTGATTAACAGATTTGTTCATACCAAATGAAACAGCATTCAGTAAAGGAAATTCAAATTAAAAATGAGGGCTACTTAAACCTAATAAAAAAAAGACAAGTAATTGATTTTGAACATTTAAGTATTAAATATATTTATTTTCTTTGGGGTGGGGATGAGATAGCTCTATCATGATCTTCGTGACTGTTCATAGGGTAAAGCAAAAGTATGTCTGCTGCTGAAGCTAAAATTACTTAGTTATGAATTTCATTGTATTACGTGGTTCATGAGAATAATGTTCACTTCTCTTGCAGTGTTTCGGTGAGGGATGAGAGCGTCGATCTGAGTTCACAGCATCTCCTTCTGCCGCTTCCTGCTCCTGCATGGGCCAATCACTTGCTGAGCCTCCTGAGGAGCAACCGGATGGCCCCCATGGACGATCCACGGTGCCATCCGAGAATCATTACGCGGCAGGACAAAACCCCTTTGGCTTCCATTACCTGCGAAGACTTTGCAGGGAAAGAGGACTTCTCTTCGAAGACCCGGAATTTCCTGTTTCCGCCAAGATACTGCATGGCAAGCACAGAATTCCTTCGTCAGCCGTGACCTGGATGAGGCCTTATGTGAGTCATACACTTTGAATTGGACATTCTCTGGGATTCAGAATGGTTTTAGGGTTAGTCATAAAAACTGTTTCTCTTATCCATGGTTGGCCGAGTGGTTAGTGCGCTAAGTTATTGATCAAAGGGACCTGGGTTCGAGTCTCGGATAAGGCATGGATGTTTGTGTCATTTTTCTGCTGAGGTCCTGCCATCTTCACAGACCTTCTATATGGCATATAAACTGATAGGCTCCTGTCAGACCTCTGTGGCAAGCATCTATTTGAAGGATATTTTTTATTTATACTTTTGTTCAGCTAAACATGACAATGACATGCCTAGTATTTATTAATCTAGTACAACCTGCCGAAATTCGACGGCGGAAAACGAAAATTCGAAATGGCGAAGTGAAGAGAATGGGGGAAGTTCTAGCGTTGGTAGAGACTTGATTTTTAACGCAATGGTGTCAAGCGGGAAACACGTAGAAGAAATTTGGGACATAATGGTGAAGTATTTGGGTAGTCATGGAGTGTCAGTGTTAAATGACAAATGCGGACGAGTTAATACGACAATACGGAGAATTAGTGTTAAAAGTAAAATTTGATAGTTCAACTTTTAAAATGCAAAAAAAAGAGCGTTTGTAGATTTTAAATCGCATTCTAATACATTTAGGGTTTCGAATTTTTAACACAACGTGGTGTAATAGAGGGGAATCTCGTATATGAAATTTGGCGGTTGTATATTTGTAGAATAAATGGGGGTCGAAATCTGTCTCAAAATAGGATAGCTATGTTTCAACGGTTTGTATGATAATTAAACTCTCTCCATGGTTAGAGTGCTTGATTACTGATCAAAGGAGCCTGGGTTCGAGCCTCGGGTAAGGCATGAGTGTTTATTTCGTATTTCTACTGAGGTCTAAACTTCCTCACAGATCTTCTCTATGGCATATGAAACTGACAAGTTCCAGTCAGACCTATGTAGCAAGCAGTTGCTTGAGGGGAATTTTTATTTATTTTTTCAACAATGAGCCGCCGGCGGTAATGAGGTTCCGTGAACGAATAACCTGATGTTTATTTCAACGGCTTATGCTTTTTCAGCAACTAATATCATGAAAAAAAGAGCCGCAATTTAATTCCACAATTGCCTTTATGCACCTTTTGGGTTGGGTTACCTCTGAGCGGCACTGTTTTGCACACCATGGGCTAAATGGCCAGGTCACATGGACCCCAAAGGCTCAGAGAAGGTTGGGGGAGGGAACCCACTGGAACAGCTGTTGGGAGACAGATGGTAGTCTCCCGTGAAGGCCATCCATCGTGTTCTTTAACGTGCACAGGGTATGGCTCTCCCGCACACGGGCCACGGCTTAACGTCCCATCCGACGGACGGCGGCCTTTCCAAGCCCATCGGTGTCCCCTACTGACCGTGGGCAGGGCGGGGAATTTTGCGGAGATAAATCTCAACGCTGACCCAGCTGGGACTCGAACCTGGGAACTACAGATTACGAGCCTGGCGCGCTACCGACTGAGCCACCCTCGCCCTGCCTTTGTGCACCTTTGTATAGTTCTTGTTTTCTTCATCTATTTTAAATGCGACCTCACAATATCGAAGAAAGATAATTTTCTCGGAGAGTTAACCTCACCTGATTAAATTTAGACCAAATTAAGAATCCGCATACATTAATGAAACCTTGACGTATTTCTCGTATACTTATTATATTTTGGACTGCATTCGCTTTTCCGTGACAAACTATTTCACCTGGAAGGATTTCTTCCCCAGAGCGAGAAGTGCAGCTTTGTAAGCACAGAAGGTGCCGAAAGCGGGGTGCACTGTTAATTCTTAAGCCACAAAATTAAGATTTACTCAGTTAATCTTAATAACCTTAGATTCAACGACTTTTTGAATGTTATTATAATATAGGTCAACGTAGGCATGTAGAAAAAAATGTCTTGAGCGGGTGAGATCTGAATTGACTGGTTCAGGCAATTTTCCTCTATGCCTACGTTGACCTACAGGATATTAGCGTTCAAAAGTCATTTTGTTACATAGTGTTCAAAATGTTATTACTACGAAGTGCTGTGATTAAAAACGTTACTAATGTAACAAATAATGCATACTAAAACTTAGGCTCTTTTGAAAGAGAAATTCTTAGACCCTTTTGGCTATTATTTCGCATTGTGAATCTAAAGATTAAAGAACGTTTTGTTTTGCATCAAGAACTAAATTCGTACGCATCACTGTGAACCAGATTTAGTTGGTTATTTTACGTCTGAGTGGCAATTTTTAGGGAGCACATGGAAGTTTCCCGTCAAGGCCATCCAAGCATGTTTTGTCATGTGCATATAATGTGACTCTTCTGTGCACACTGGACAGTAGGATTAAGTTTTATTACTGTTCACCGGAACTATAGCTACAAAATGGACCGACTGAGAAGTCCAGAATATTTATAGGCTCGGAACGGGATTAAGAAAGAAGCCTCAGTGGAAATATCTTAGGAAACTGATCGAAATCTCCCGTCAGAGCCATTTACTGCATTTTTAACATGAGTAAGTTGTAACTCTTTCGTATAAGGCGGCTCTACTAACCTCGACAGTGCCTTATTTTTCAAGGAAAGAAGAGCCTCAGAGAGACCAGAAAGAGAAAAAAAATCTCAGCCCTGGAGAGTTAAAAATATAATATATATCTTCTATTAATTCTGAACTGCAAATTCGAAAGTGATATGAATTTCTTAATTTCCTTTTGTTATCAATGTCATTTGATCCGTAAGTTATTATATAGATTTATTATTGAATTCATCTTAGTATTTAGCTTTTCTTATTTTTTATTCATTTCAGGAGATCTGTGCAAGACCGAAATTTATTTCTGAAACGTCAAGTAGATTTGATATCGAACAAGGAGATTTAGGTAAATAAACATTTTTTTTATCTTGTTTTTAAAAAAAAAACACAAAAAACAAAAACAAAAACATATAATCTATTCACTTTTTTGTTCGTCTGTCTGTCTGTAGACATCGAATTTTTTCGTTTTTAGAGATAAATTAAAAAAATATTTTTTGTTTCGACAGGTATTGATGAAATATTGCGATTCGCACTATAATTGCGTCCTCTAATATTGGGAAAAAAATAGAAAGTTCCAAAATTTTAAACGAATATTGCAAATGATGTATTTAGGCTAGAAAGGTAAAATTTTGTTGGTTTAATAAGAAGGTCAGAATATTTACATTGTCAGCAATTCTGTAAATTTATAGGAAATGCTATTAAGTATTTGTTTTGACAAGCATAAGACAGCAAAGTTTTAACTTTTAATTTGCATAATAATACTTGCAGTGCACTAGTATTCTAATGGAAAGAGATAATAAACCTTAGAATATTTTGTTAAAGTTATCGTTTTAAACAAGTTATGTAGTAATTATAAACCGTAAATCGTAATTAGAACTTTTCTTTTTCTTCCTGAAATCTCCTATGTGTTTCATCTGTGCCTCTTACATGGCAGCAACATGTTGTGATAATTGTTTTCTATCTGATTACAAAAGCAATTCCGTTCACAAAATCATAATAAAAAGAAAAAAGCGTGGTCGAGATACTGTGTATTAGTGATGAAAGTAATATACTGAAAAAAAAAACTTCCCACTGAAGGGAGCATTTGAAGAAAACATTTTCATCTTGCATACTGTAAGTACACTGGGTGCCAACATTAGAGCAACATTTAAAAATATGAAATTCAAAACTGCTTGAAATTAGTGATCAAAATTTGGAAAGTAGATGTTTATCTAACAAGTACTATTTATTAAAAAACAGAAAAGGAAACAAAATATACACCCCATTCCATAAATCATTCTTTATTATTAATAGGTTGATAGCTTATGTGTAATGTGAACTGATGGTCATTAGGAAGTATGATTTCCGATAGTTTCACTAGAGGACTCAAAGCTCATGAAACTGTCAAGGAACTCAGGAGAAAATCATAACCACTGGTTCATAAGAACCTTTCTAAGCTCCTAGAGAGATTGTGGAGATGGTTGGAAGGCAGCAACCTATCTTACCACACATGCTTCATGGGGCTAACAATATCTTGACTCGTCTCTAAACATCAGACACCTTCATTGATCTTGATTCCAGGTAACATGATGTCTATACTAACTCTCACACTCTCTCCTCTAACGTAGTATAGAATGTTCAAAAAGTCCCTTTACCCAAAGTTTATGAATTTATTACATGAAATAGATTACAGTTCTGTATACTAATTAGTACATCAATATTCCACAATATATGTATTCCACAATATTATATTATATTGTGCAGTTCACAACAGGTGTTGCAGATGTCCACCGTTCTCTTGCAGGTACAGTTCCACACGCCACATATTCCGCGACACGCATTGCAACACTACCTGCGGAATTGCCTACTTCAGGTCATTTAACCTGCAGGGGTTATTTTTGTAGAATGTTTCCTTCAAGTAACCCCACAGGAAAAAATATGGTGGGGTTAAATCAGGAGACCTCATGTAAGGCATCGGGATTTTCCGCAGCCCAAATTCATGTGTTCTAGGAGTTATTATAATAGATACCTAACAGACATCTAAATTGAGGTATCTATCATCTGTGAAGAGAGTCTTATCCTCGATGGCCACATTGTTGCAAAGAAATTTACGAAACCACTGGAAATAAAGAAGGCGCTTAACTGTGTCTGGTGGTTTTAGCTCCTGCACCACCTTTACTTGGTATGCAGACAACTTCAAACGTTCCATAGCGATATGTACTGATCCATGTCACTCTCTAATTTGTTGCAACAAAATCCTTGAAGATTTCGGAGGCAATCGTAATATTCATTGCTGGACATCCCGATGAAATCCAGCTTGATTAACTGCTGTCTCCCACGTCGCCACCAATTGTCCGCAGAATCAGTGTCATAAAACCGGTATACCAGTTGGTACATACACTTGCGACTTTATTTGGTACTGGAATAAATGGATATTTGCTTTGCCATATCTCCAGACACCTTTGATAAAATTTACACTGGAAGTATGCCTCCAAAAAAAAGGATCCTATAACAGTGCTTAAAGCTTATTTTCGACTGATTGATATTCAACTCCCTTCCCTGAGGCTCCTAACCGGTTGCGTTGGGTGGCTCAGTCGCTAAAGCACCAGACTTGTAATCTGCAGTTCCCAGGTTGGAATCCCAGCTGATCCAGCGTTGATATTTATCTCCGCAAAACCAACCTACCAACAGAATCCTCAAGTGGCCTTGGACTACCGAGGTCAAACCAGACTGTGTAACTTAGTTATCCAATATGTCTATTCTGTGCTACAGCTGCTGCATTTGGCCACTGTAGTCCAATTCTAGCAAGGAGCTATTTAACATTGTCTGTTCATCATATCCTACGGCTTCCCCTTTTTCTGAGGATTTTAGGCAGACTGTTCATAAACCTATTCGTTTATCTATAGTCATACACATGGGCGATATGGCCAAACCAACGCAGTCTCTCTGTACACAATACGTTCCTCAAAGAAAGCTGTCGACTCCTTTGCCTAACTTCTCTTCATTATAACTACAAAGTCAAACCACCTAATCCCAAGGTACTGCGCAAGAATCTAGAGTCAAAGACATCAAGTTTCCTGTTATCCGCTTACAAAGCGTCCATGTTTCGCTACCATAACTAACCTTAGAAACAACCAAACTATTGTACTTTATTATATTTGAAGGATAGAAGTCAGACTTCATAAGAAAAGCCAACAATTATTACGTTTTACAGGGTTGTGCATTGAGTCAGCATCATATTCGTATAAAACAAAGCGCAAAATCCGAATATTTGAAATTGAAAGCAAAGTTGCCTTTATTTATTTATTTTATTCATTTTCCGTTTGTTTTTTGGAACATAGGATATTCATATTTCTTAAATAAGAAGGAAGAAATTCAGAGACATGTTAATGGAAAAGACCAAATTTAATTGTACCCAAGAAAACGAAGAAATGGGGTTAAAAACAGGAAATTAAGATTTTGAATACTACTCGTGTTTTCTTTTTTGGGGGGAGAGGGAAAGGAATAGAGAAGATTGAGAGAGCAAAAGCAGGGTAGCAATATTAAAATATGAAAAGGACATTAGAGACTGGGATGACACAGACGAAAATTGTATAAAATTAGACTGCGAATCTAAGAAAGTGTGATATAATAACTCATGAATTCAAATATATACAATCTTTGCGAAGCATTGTAACACAGATGCATTGGAACCCATTTGCAGTTGGGTTTCTGAGCCAAATGATAATGAAACCATTTGATATCAAACAGAATTATTAAGAATAAATTAAGGAGGATAAATAAGTTGGACTATTTCCCTATATGCGCCTAAAAAGCAGAAAATAAACCTAAAACATACCGATGGTGCAATCAGCCACTGAATTCGTATTCCCTTCGAAGGAAGATAGGGCGCCGGCAATCTTGTTGAGTAGAGTAATCGGCGCCCTATCTTCGTTTAAAGGGAATACGAATTCAGTGACTGATTGCACCATCGGTATGTTTTAGGTTTATTTTCTACATTTTACGGCGCGTATAACAAGATAGGTATTTTTAAATTTTTTTCTTTGTCACTTAAAGTATTTCATTTGATATATGACTCCTAAACATCGACTACATTTTTTCTTCCCTTTTTTCAGAGTCGTGTTTGAAGTAGCCCATGACATTGGAGACGTCATAAACTTTCATTTGACATACAATGTGTTACGTTCGGTGCGCGCGTCCCGAAGATATAATAATAATAATAAATAAATACCTCCTCAAGCAGCTGCTTGCCACAGAGGTCTGACAGGAGCCTGTCAGTTTATATGCCACAGTAGATAACGGAAAAATATTTTTCACATTTTCCCCTTTTTAAGGGGCGGGGGAGAAAGCATGGAATGTTAATTTTTATATCCTATGATATTTCGCCTCACAAGCTTTCATTTTACGAATAGCTTGTTACTTTGGGCACTATGGAGATATAGCGGAACAATCGTTTCTTATTTATCCTTGTTTAAGAGGAAAGAAAACATTAGGAAGGGATTAATTTTTATAGCCTATGTCACTCCCCGTGTTACAACTTTCATTTGACACATAAATTATTAAGTTTGTCCATTGCGTTCAAAAGATATGGTGGAACAACTGTTTTGACAAATTCACGAACTGACAAATAGACAAAGAACGAGAAAAAAGCAATAGGAATATAGGTAAAAAAATCGAAATATATTTAAAGATTAAAAAAATACCTACCTTCCTATATGGGCCCTAAAGTAGAGAATAAACCTAAAGCATATCAATGATGCAATCAGTCACTGAGTTCGTATTCACTTCAGAGAAAGATAAGGCGCCGGCAATCTTGTTGAATAGCTAAATCGGCGCCCTATCTTCCTTTGAAGTGAATGCGAATTCAGTGAGTGATTGCATCATCGATATGCTTTAGGTTTATTTTATACTTTTTAAGGCCCATATAGGATGATAAGTATTTTTTACATTTTTTTCAATTTCTTTACATTTTTTGTCACTAAAAATACCTACCTTCAAAAACTTTTATTTGGTATATGATTCATAAATGTCAACCACATGTTTCCTTCATTTCGGAGTCGTATTTGAGGTAGCCTATGACATTGGAGAGGTCATAAGCTTTAATTTCAGATATGACTCGTTAAAGTCTAACCCCGGAAAATCCCCCCTCCTTTTATAAATGGGGAGAATAGTGGTCAAAAAGCTAAAAATAGTTTACCACGTAATTATATGAGCTTTCATTTGACACCTAACTCGTAACTGTAAGCCCTCCCCTTCGGAAGATATAGTAGAACGACTTTAAAATTTTCCTTTTTTAGGGAGGAAGAAAGAATCAATTTTTTGTAGCTTATGACACTCCCCGCGTCACAAGTTTTCATTTGACGCGTAGCTTGCGTTTAAGAGATATAGTAAGGGCTATCGTTTTCATATTTCCAACCTTTTTAGGAGGGGAAGAAACCATGAGTATCAATTTTTTATAGCCTATGACATTCCGCGTGTCAGAAGCTTTCCTTTGATGTATAGGATGATACATTCAGCACTCGCCTTCTGGAGATATAGCAGAATCGTTTTCATATTTCCACTTGTAGTTTGTTAGTAAGGAAAGCATGGGGGACAATTTTTTATAGCCTAGGACACTAGTAGGGGGAAAGTGGGGGTTCTGAGCCAGTGGCGGATCAATGTTAATCCTATGGGATCCGCCACCCATGTGTTTTAAGCTGGTGGCGGATGATTATCAATCACATTAGTCATGCAATGTCAAAAAGAATACCTCCCTCCAGTGATGTAATAATCTGAAATTATATTATTCAGTTAAATTGCAGATAATCCATTAGTAATTTCCACCGACGTCCACCTTGGTTTCCACAAAGTCCGATTTTTTTTTTTCAATTCCACCATTTTGGAATCTGACGTCACCGATTAGCAGTTCTACCTTTTAAAGTATTTTTACCCAATAGCATTTTCTTTTCGTTTCTGCAGGTCAGTCTTTTATTCCAGTTTCTGCGGGATAGTCATTCTTCTAGTATAAATACGACGTCCATCGGTCAGATTCCTCATTCTGTTGTCAGACATTGACAGTGACGGCTCTCTGCTGCTGCTTCTCCGTGATTTTTCCAACGGCAATAGTGATAGTTCTCGACGTCCTCGTGTAGTATCAGCTATTTTACAACTCTGCTACATAATGTATCCATGTGATATATGTGAGAAGGCTTTCACACTCAAGACAAATCTGATTCGTCATATGAGAAATCACGATGGAAATAGCCTGTTTAAGTGCTCTGAGTGCGAATCGACATTCTCAAGGAGAGATGATGTCCGACGTCATGAGTTATCCCACACCTCCAGGAAAACCTACAAATGTGAAGAATGTGCAATGGAGTTTGGGCGAAAAGACAGTCTTTTACGACATCAAAGAAAGCCCCACATTAATAAGCGAAAACGTTCTGAAGATGAAAGGATTCCCCAAAAGAAACAAAAACTATACCCTGAAGACCCCTGTCAGTTTACAGAAGAAATGAAAAGGACCCTATCAACACATAAACTGCTGGCAACGGAAGAAACATCTGTTGACCTCACCTTTTTCCTCGAGTCCTCACGGCAGTTACTCCTAACTCACCTGAAAGAAGAATTGGCCTCGAAAGGTAGCATTAAATGGTACCTTGTCGTGCAAGTGCGCTTCAGGCGAAAAGTCTCCCCTTCTACCTTTGAACACTGTACCCCGTTTTTCCGAAGTAACTGTGTCACAAGTCTTCCTACATCATCCCTAAACAGAGAATTGGATTCAGCGTGTAAGAAGATAAAGATCTCATTTGAAGAATTTGAAGGAGCACATAGTGGATGGACACTGGATGCCGTACTCCACGCTGAAATGAACATTGGAAAATATATCCCTCTTGCAGGATCTAGTTATATCCCTACTCCAAGAGAATTACTGTTAAAACACGCTATTGTGAATGTATGTAATTCCGACCAAAAATGTTTTGTCTGGTCTGTTTTAGCCTCTTTGTATCCTGCCACAGATCATTCGCAGCGCCTTAATAACTATATACATTTAGAAGAAAAATTAAACACATCTGGCTTAATTTTCCCTGTTACAATAAATCAAATATCTAAATTCGAAAAAATGAACAACATTTCTGTCAATGTTTTTGGATATGAGAAAGAGGTGTTCCCACTCTACATCACACCATTCAGATTTAAAGCGCATACAAATCTCCTTCTGTTATCGGATGATGAAAAGCAGCATTATTGTGCCATTAAAAATATGAGTAGACTTCTCAGTCCTCTCACTAAACATAAATGTCAGGCTTTCTATTGTGATTACTGCCTTCACCGTTTCAAAAATGAATCACTCTTGAAGGATCATATTCCCTATTGTCAAGAACATGGGCCCCAGAGAGTAGAATTTCCAACTGAAGAAGAAAAATGGCTGAAATTCACAAATTTCAAGTTTCAGCAGCCCGTTCCATACGTGATTTATGCCGACTTTGAATCATTCCTAGTGAAAGTGAACACTTGTATGCCTAAGCCTGAAAAATCTCACACCATTATGGGCAGCTCCTCGGAATTTACCTGTTATATGATCGTGATCTCTCACACGATCTGCTCCTACGGCACGCTTACAAATATGACAGTAAGTAGTGTCGTGAAACAGTTTCTCTTCATGATTCGAGAGTTGCATTGGCTTTATCATCGATAGTAAATTTTTGATGTTTTCTTCTTCTTTAAGCAGACGTTCTAAAAATTCTTCTACTGCATTAGGACCTCTATAAACTACTGGAGGTTTATAGCTGCAGCCATCAGGTCCAACAACAAGATATGCAAATCCACAGGGTTCATGATTTGCTGTGATAGTGGTGTGAGATTTTTCAGGGTTAGGCATACAAGTGTTCACTTTCACTAGGAATGATTCAAAGTCGGCATAAATCACGTATGGAACGGGCTGCTGAAACTTGAAATTTGTGAATTTCAGCCATTTTTCTTCTTCAGTTGGAAATTCTACTCTCTGGGGCCCATGTTCTTGACAATAGGGAATATGATCCTTCAAGAGTGATTCATTTTTGAAACGGTGAAGGCAGTAATCACAATAGAAAGCCTGACATTTATGTTTAGTGAGAGGACTGAGAAGTCTACTCATATTTTTAATGGCACAATAATGCTGCTTTTCATCATCCGATAACAGAAGGAGATTTGTATGCGCTTTAAATCTGAATGGTGTGATGTAGAGTGGGAACACCTCTTTCTCATATCCAAAAACATTGACAGAAATGTTGTTCATTTTTTCGAATTTAGATATTTGATTTATTGTAACAGGGAAAATTAAGCCAGATGTGTTTAATTTTTCTTCTAAATGTATATAGTTATTAAGGCGCTGCGAATGATCTGTGGCAGGATACAAAGAGGCTAAAACAGACCAGACAAAACATTTTTGGTCGGAATTACATACATTCACAATAGCGTGTTTTAACAGTAATTCTCTTGGAGTAGGGATATAACTAGATCCTGCAAGAGGGATATATTTTCCAATGTTCATTTCAGCGTGGAGTACGGCATCCAGTGTCCATCCACTATGTGCTCCTTCAAATTCTTCAAATGAGATCTTTATCTTCTTACACGCTGAATCCAATTCTCTGTTTAGGGATGATGTAGGAAGACTTGTGACACAGTTACTTCGGAAAAACGGGGTACAGTGTTCAAAGGTAGAAGGGGAGACTTTTCGCCTGAAGCGCACTTGCACGACAAGGTACCATTTAATGCTACCTTTCGAGGCCAATTCTTCTTTCAGGTGAGTTAGGAGTAACTGCCGTGAGGACTCGAGGAAAAAGGTGAGGTCAACAGATGTTTCTTCCGTTGCCGGCAGTTTATGTGTTGATAGGGTCCTTTTCATTTCTTCTGTAAACTGACAGGGGTCTTCAGGGTATAGTTTTTGTTTCTTTTGGGGAATCCTTTCATCTTCAGAACGTTTTCGCTTATTAATGTGGGGCTTTCTTTGATGTCGTAAAAGACTGTCTTTTCGCCCAAACTCCATTGCACATTCTTCACATTTGTAGGTTTTCCTGGAGGTGTGGGATAACTCATGACGTCGGACATCATCTCTCCTTGAGAATGTCGATTCGCACTCAGAGCACTTAAACAGGCTATTTCCATCGTGATTTCTCATATGACGAATCAGATTTGTCTTGAGTGTGAAAGCCTTCTCACATATATCACATGGATACATTATGTAGCAGAGTTGTAAAATAGCTGATACTACACGAGGACGTCGAGAACTATCACTATTGCCGTTGGAAAAATCACGGAGAAGCAGCAGCAGAGAGCCGTCACTGTCAATGTCTGACAACAGAATGAGGAATCTGACCGATGGACGTCGTATTTATACTAGAAGAATGACTATCCCGCAGAAACTGGAATAAAAGACTGACCTGCAGAAACGAAAAGAAAATGCTATTGGGTAAAAATACTTTAAAAGGTAGAACTGCTAATCGGTGACGTCAGATTCCAAAATGGTGGAATTGAAAAAAAAAAATCGGACTTTGTGGAAACCAAGGTGGACGTCGGTGGAAATTACTAATGGATTATCTGCAATTTAACTGAATAATATAATTTCAGATTATTACATCACTGGAGGGAGGTATTCTTTTTGACATTGCATGACTAATGTGATTGATAATCATCCGCCACCAGCTTAAAACACATGGGTGGCGGATCCCATAGGATTAACATTGATCCGCCACTGGCTCAGAACCCCCACTTTCCCCCTACTAGTGTCCTAGGCTATAAAAAATTGTCCCCCATGCTTTCCTTACTAACAAACTACAAGTGGAAATATGAAAACGATTCTGCTATATCTCCAGAAGGCGAGTGCTGAATGTATCATCCTATACATCAAAGGAAAGCTTCTGACACGCGGAATGTCATAGGCTATAAAAAATTGATACTCATGGTTTCTTCCCCTCCTAAAAAGGTTGGAAATATGAAAACGATAGCCCTTACTATATCTCTTAAACGCAAGCTACGCGTCAAATGAAAACTTGTGACGCGGGGAGTGTCATAAGCTACAAAAAATTGATTCTTTCTTCCTCCCTAAAAAAGGAAAATTTTAAAGTCGTTCTACTATATCTTCCGAAGGGGAGGGCTTACAGTTACGAGTTAGGTGTCAAATGAAAGCTCATATAATTACGTGGTAAACTATTTTTAGCTTTTTGACCACTATTCTCCCCATTTATAAAAGGAGGGGGGATTTTCCGGGGTTAGACTTTAACGAGTCATATCTGAAATTAAAGCTTATGACCTCTCCAATGTCATAGGCTACCTCAAATACGACTCCGAAATGAAGGAAACATGTGGTTGACATTTATGAATCATATACCAAATAAAAGTTTTTGAAGGTAGGTATTTTTAGTGACAAAAAATGTAAAGAAATTGAAAAAAATGTAAAAAATACTTATCATCCTATATGGGCCTTAAAAAGTATAAAATAAACCTAAAGCATATCGATGATGCAATCACTCACTGAATTCGCATTCACTTCAAAGGAAGATAGGGCGCCGATTTAGCTATTCAACAAGATTGCCGGCGCCTTATCTTTCTCTGAAGTGAATACGAACTCAGTGACTGATTGCATCCATTGATATGCTTTAGGTTTATTCTCTACTTTATAGGGCCCATATAGGAAGGTAGGTATTTTTTTAATCTTTAAATATATTTCGATTTTTTTACCTATATTCCTATTGCTTTTCTCTCGTTCTTTGTCTATTTGTCAGTTCGTGAATTTGTCCAAACAGTTGTTCCACCATATCTTTTGAACGCAATGGACAAACTTAATAATTTATGTGTCAAATGAAAGTTGTAACACGGGGAGTGACATAGGCTATAAAAATTAATCCCTTCCTAATGTTTTCTTTCCTCTTAAACAAGGATAAATAAGAAACGATTGTTCCGCTATATCTCCATAGTGCCCAAAGTAACAAGCTATTCGTAAAATGAAAGCTTGTGAGGCGAAATATCATAGGATATAAAAATTAACATTCCATGCTTTCTCCCCCGCCCCTTAAAAAGGGGAAAATGTGAAAAATATTTTTCCGTTATCTACTGTGGCATATAAACTGATAGGCTCCTGTCAGACCTCTGTGGCAAGCAGCTGCTTGAGGAGGTATTTATTTATTATTATTATTATATCTTCGGGACGCGCGCACCGAACGTAACACATTGTATGTCAAATGAAAGTTTATGACGTCTCCAATGTCATGGGCTACTTCAAACACGACTCTGAAAAAAGGGAAGAAAAAATGTAGTCGATGTTTAGGAGTCATATATCAAATGAAATACTTTAAGTGACAAAGAAAAAAATTTAAAAATACCTATCTTGTTATACGCGCCGTAAAATGTAGAAAATAAACCTAAAACATACCGATGGTGCAATCAGTCACTGAATTCGTATTCCCTTTAAACGAAGATAGGGCGCCGATTACTCTACTCAACAAGATTGCCGGCGCCCTATCTTCCTTCGAAGGGAATACGAATTCAGTGGCTGATTGCACCATCGGTATGTTTTAGGTTTATTTTCTGCTTTTTAGGCGCATATAGGGAAATAGTCCAACTTATTTATCCTCCTTAATTTATTCTTAATAATTCTGTTTGATATCAAATGGTTTCATTATCATTTGGCTCAGAAACCCAACTGCAAATGGGTTCCAATGCATCTGTGTTACAATGCTTCGCAAAGATTGTATATATTTGAATTCATGAGTTATTATATCACACTTTCTTAGATTCGCAGTCTAATTTTATACAATTTTCGTCTGTGTCATCCCAGTCTCTAATGTCCTTTTCATATTTTAATATTGCTACCCTGCTTTTGCTCTCTCAATCTTCTCTATTCCTTTCCCTCTCCCCCCAAAAAAGAAAACACGAGTAGTATTCAAAATCTTAATTTCCTGTTTTTAACCCCATTTCTTCGTTTTCTTGGGTACAATTAAATTTGGTCTTTTCCATTAACATGTCTCTGAATTTCTTCCTTCTTATTTAAGAAATATGAATATCCTATGTTCCAAAAAACAAACGGAAAATGAATAAAATAAATAAATAAAGGCAACTTTGCTTTCAATTTCAAATATTCGGATTTTGCGCTTTGTTTTATACGAATATGATGCTGACTCAATGCACAACCCTGTAAAACGTAATAATTGTTGGCTTTTCTTATGAAGTCTGACTTCTATCCTTCAAATATAATAAAGTACAATAGTTTGGTTGTTTCTAAGGTTAGTTATGGTAGCGAAACATGGACGCTTTGTAAGCGGATAACAGGAAACTTGATGTCTTTGACTCTAGATTCTTGCGCAGTACCTTGGGATTAGGTGGTTTGACTTTGTAGTTATAATGAAGAGAAGTTAGGCAAAGGAGTCGACAGCTTTCTTTGAGGAACGTATTGTGTACAGAGAGACTGCGTTGGTTTGGCCATATCGCCCATGTGTATGACTATAGATAAACGAATAGGTTTATGAACAGTCTGCCTAAAATCCTCAGAAAAAGGGGAAGCCGTAGGATATGATGAACAGACAATGTTAAATAGCTCCTTGCTAGAATTGGACTACAGTGGCCAAATGCAGCAGCTGTAGCACAGAATAGACATATTGGATAACTAAGTTACACAGTCTGGTTTGACCTCGGTAGTCCAAGGCCACTTGAGGATTCTGTTGGTAGGTAGATAGGTAGATACATGGGTGCATATAACTAAGGTTCAGTTGCTTATCCAGCTCCATAAAATTTCATCTTCTGCATTAGTCAGAGAATTTGGTTACTCTTTCAGATAGGATTTCTGTGAGACTGCATTTTTTTGTGTATGTAAACTTGGATAAACTGGAAATAGCTTGAATTTTCTCTTTATATACGTGTAGCATCAAAATAAAAAAAAATTTGATATTAATATTTTCCTTCCTACAGGCTTTCATCTAAGAAAATATTACTAAATCAAACCTTTTCGTTATCTTTACTTCAATTTTTTGTAATATTGTCATTAATACTTATTTTTTTTAAATAAACTGTAGGTGACAAGTCGGTTTTACATTTTATAACTTTAGAGAATGGTGAATATTGTTTCTCTTACGCTTTCCTGGTTGGTATCCAAGTAAAGAAGGAAAGCACTGTAATTGCCTCTTTCGAAAGATCGTGACAAAACGGAAGCAGAACTTTGACAAGCTTTGTTGTTTATTTGCACATGTTATGTATCACTGCATCTGTGGGAAACGAAATGATCGTTATGCATTACTGTTTAGATTTAAAAAAAAGCACATTCTGAAAGGCGTTGCTTTAAAAATATAAACAAAATAATCTTTTTTCAAAGTTAGCTGCAGAAGATGTAATATTGATCTAGGAAGGCTTATCACACTCCGTCTAAAATACTGGAATCTAAAAACTCCGTCTAAAAAAACAGCCTGTTCTTTCACCAGTTAAGCATTCTTATGTTTGCTACAGTTGAATGTACAAAGACGTTTTAAACAATTTTTAAAACTTTAAGTTGAGTGTACAAACACTAGGCTTTTTTAACGACATCTGTTAGTATTTCTTACTTTTTATAATAATGCTAAAAGGGAACATTGGTTTGTTACATTTTTCCTTATCTCAGAGTATTGTTTAATTCTTTTCATGAATTTTTATTTTGGTAAAATGCTTTCTGAAGTGCATTTTTCCCTATGAGAAATTTATTTTTGGCATTACTGTAGAATGTAAAACATTTCATACTTTCTTGTAAAAGTAAAAGTTGTTTAGTATATCGTAAAAGTTTACTGAATGCATGAATTTTAAATGGTCTTATGGATCTGAAAAGGTCTGCCTAGATTTATCAGTTAGTTTTAATTCAGCTGGGCAGTATGTTACTTCCATCATCGGAGAGGAAAAAATATCTTAGTAGAGGTCTATTCAACCTGTGTTTTACAGCAATCGGTAATCTAGATGAAGTACGAATGTTTTTTAGAATTTAAAGAACAGAAATGTTCTAAGGGTGATGCTACGAATTTTCTCCATATTTTAATTTACCAAAATTTACCTCCATTTTTATATAAAACATACTCTATAACAATCTGAAAAAATAGAATAAATATCACTTTTATTCAACCAGTTTTTAGTGGATGAGAAATGAAACACTAAATCCGACGGATAGTTTTTAAATAACACTGACACACATATCACAGAAGTTGTTTCAAGCGATTCTTTGATTTCCAACTATTAATTAAAATTACAATATCGAGAAATGATAGATATTTTCTTAGCTAAGTTTCGTCTTTGTCACAATATTGCTTTTTCTATCAGTCGATTCTATTTTATAGTTACTTTTAAGTTCTTAATGTTCAGTGTATGCTTTTCTCTTTCCAGTATTTGAATTCTCTGCCGATTCTTTGCAGGTGACAGCTGCTTGCTGGCTGCAGTGTCATGTCTCACAATGACACCGAGGTTTCTGGAGAGGGTTGTGCCGCCAGACCAGAGCTTTCAGTCCGGATACTGTGGGATTTTTAGGTTCCGATTCTGGAGGTTTGGTGAATGGGTTGAGATCGTGGTGGATGACAGACTGCCAACCTGTAAAGGAAGACTTATGTACCTGAGATCGGCAGACCCAACCGAATTCTGGCCAGCACTGCTTGAGAAAGCATATGCTAAGTAAGTGGAATCTTTTCGTATGTTAAATGTCCTTTAATTCTACTTGGGAAAATTAACAATCATTTTCATGGTGAAAAATGATATTCAATGCCTTTCAGTGGTAAAACATTAAATTAAAATCATGCAATTCGTAAAGTTCAAACGCCAAAACAATAAAGAATATGTAACAAAAGAAAAATTAAATAATAATATACAGCACTGAGAACTAAATTGTTAATGAAATAATATTTTCTTCTAAGATCATTTTCAAAATTAGCTAAATTTTCTTTTTAACAGTAAAAAAAAACTAATTCCACAGACTAGGGAAACACCATTCTTACGTCGATCCAATTTTAGACGAACAGCCGCTTTGAGCCGGATGGGATACGAACCCGCGACCTCCTGTGAGCTACATCCAGATGTTCTCTAATTGATGCTATGAATATTATTACCTACAGTACACAATCACTGTGCCACATGTAAAGTAGCATGAAAGCACTGTTCCAGCTGATCAAGCTTCAAGCGGCAGATTACAAGAATGCCATGAAGATGGGAAGTATATTCCGAGTGTACTATTGGTTAAATTAAAATATTATCGACGCTTCTGGTTCAACAGACAAGGGAAACACCACTCTTACGTCGATCCAAGGTTTAGAGGAAAAATTGTCTTGAGCAGGGTGGGATGCGAACCCACGATTGTGCAGTGTAGATAGTAATGTTCATATCATCAATTAGAGGAAATCTTGATCTGTGGCCGGTAAATCAGTGGCCCAGAATACCTGACATGTTCTCAAGAGGTTCTTATCCCATCCGACTCAAGACAATTTTTCCTCTAAAAATTGGATTGCCGTAAGAGTGGTGTTTCCCTTGTCTGTTAAACCAGAAGCATCGAGAACATTTTAATTTTTTCTTTGATATTAATTGAATTACTAAACATAATCTAAAACATTCTGTATTATCCACCCCATACGGAAGAAAGAAAGCAAGAAAATTATCCAGGTTTCGCGTGGTGAATGCCAAAATATGAATCTCTACCGATGGAAAGCGTAAATGTGTGCACAGCTAATACCTTACTAAATACAAACCACCTTACTGAATACAAACAGCCATTCAAAAGCAACAGCGCGATAGATTTTAGAACTGACAATCATTTCAGTGTGTGGAACAAATAAGAAAATTCAATATGTTACTGTTCATATTCAAAATGCAAGTCTTCTTTCAACACAAGTGAAATGGAAATTATTAACAGTTAATCGTATTGAAAGGCTGAAATGAAACAATAAAATGGACTTAAACTCTTGTTGAAAATTCGATGTTTCAGCATTGATGAAATTATAAAATACTAGAAGCAGAACAGGGAAATATTTGTCGGAATGTGACTTCGGTACTCGCTCTGGCCAATATATGAAAAATTACATTGATGATCCTGGAAAGGGTTTAATTGTGCTTCGATTCAATCGGTGCTCGTTGCCTCATTGATTAAGCTCTGCACAGTAGAATTAACCTCTTAGGACGTCTACAATGTGTTACCTAAAATGTAGATCTTTGAGGTAGTTTATAAACTTTTTCGCTTTAGTCATATTCCCCCCGAACACAAGAATTACTTCAACGCAATTGTTTCATATTGATGGAAGAGTAGATTTTTAAGCTTGTTCTTAAGATCGATGTTTACGTGACTGATCCAGCCTTTGATTTTGGCATTTACTTCAATATATTTCATTTTGCATTTCCTTTTGCTCACCATTAATCCTTTTACACTATTCGCTGACAAATATACCACTGACAAAAAATAAAACATCATAACCTCCACAATCAACAGAAAAAGAGCAAAGAAACACTTTTCCTGCAGCAGTGAAAAGTCCGGTTTTGGAGTAAATCATGTGTACCACTGAATGTTTTGTGATTGTGACTTATGCGTGCCATTCTCAAGTTTCATAAATTAAAAACACATCAGCGATTTATTGAAGTGAATTTCTTTATTGTTGAACAAGATTCCACGAAATTTTACACGGAAAACACAAAAAACGCTAATAAATAGATGGAACTCTGCAACCTCCTTCGTCATTTATGTAAGCAATCTTGAAAGTTAATCGGTTGCGGATCTCGATTTTTAGTTTGTTTAGGTAATCTTATCCTTAATACTTTCTATATTCTTTAACTGAAAATAGATAAATAAATAAATAATGCGTCGAAGTATAGATACTACAGGAATTCGCACACTTTTTAGAAAATCCTAGTGGACTTCCAGGTGTTTGCGAATCACAGTTTAAAACCATTGTTCTTCTGTCAAGAACAGTGTTTCTTAAGAGAGAGATATATATAAGATTTCGGGTTATTAATCTGTGAATTTTCATTCGGGTGTGAGGTGATAAATGTTTTTCAAGGGTGAGATGATGATTACGAATATACGAGGTCACGTAAACAAAGATAGGTTTGATAACCATAGCTTAAAAAGTTGGGAATATTGCGTTTTAACAGAAGTTAAGGAAGATGAAAACCTTGATTAAGGATATTTGGAGATGGATAATTGTGTTTCTGAGAGATGAGAAAGTGAAAATACCGCTTAACAATGATTAAAATTTGAAGGTCGTCCACCAGAGTGCCCGAGAAACTGGAGAATGGAGAGAGGCGCCTAGAGCAGAATACCAAGAATGAGACTTCATATTAATCTTGTCTTGCTCTTATCAATTCAAAAGTATAATTGTAGACAAGTCTGAAAGTGATTATGAACACTTATTTCTAATGATTAATGGCAAATAACAAGAAATGAGCTTGTATCTCTAGCTAGATGACGATCGTTATAAGAGTGGTTTTAATTAAAGAGTACGTAGGTTGAGCAAATAAGTTATAAATATAACAACCGTAATGATTTCAACAAATAAAACAACCGTATGAATGTGCTGTAGCAGGAAGTTAGCTCTTTCCCTGCCAGATGCAACTGCGTACATTTCCGAGTAGTTATCAGATGATTCTAAATATAGAAAGTACACTGGTGTTCGGAATTAGAGCAATTAAGTTGGGGTTTTTTTTATCCGTTGTGCTTGTTGCTTAATTTTGAATACTAATGAAGACGTAACTTAAATCAATCTATTATTTGGCCCAGAGGTGGTAAACATAACTTTAGAAATCTTAACAGGTTTCCAAGAACTATTTGCTTCAGTGAAACGTTCTAATCGATTTTAATTACATCTGTACGTGTCCTGTCTCAAATAAAAAAAATGAAGTTCGTGTTTTCTGGACAAGTGCTGAAATAGATCTTTTAGAAATGCACTCCACTCATGGCTTAAAATTTATATGTGCTAACGTTATCTGTAATTATTTGTAGTTAGCTCCAGATGGAAAGTGATATCTTAGTTGTCCTATGTCTAATTGCTCTGAAAACACTTCGGAAAATGCTTTTCGGTTATGAATAGCCTCATATGTAAAACATAAGATAGTGATGGATCAATGCTGATATGGAAGACTGTGTGAAGACTGGCTGCAAGTCAGGATAAATCACTAAATAGCACAAAAACTAACATGTTGCGTGTCACAGCTTACATTGAACGTAAAATAGATGATATTTATAAGCTATGTGGGGGATATTACGATATATTATCTTCCTATTTCCTCTCCACTTCTTCAGGTTTAGGCTTTGTGAGTCTCTGCAACTTAATCCATTTTCCGGTGATGTTCCGATCGACTAGTCTAAAAAAATTACTCATTAATAAAGTTTCACATTCCTTTTTTAGACCGCACATCTGTATTTGTGTGAATAAAATTGCACGTCTTTATTAACAGTTAATTTTTCCTTTTGCTCGGAGGTTTGTTCCGAAAAGTAAAAAAAAATTAGGCTATGAAATCTAAAAACGTGACAGAGCGTATTTATTTTTTTATAATATTTTGTTCTTATATTGTTTGAATTAAACATCTAAATTTAGTCACCGTTACATTTATGATAATAACGGAACATTTCATTCTAAATCTCTTATGGCTTGAAGATGCCTCTCATAAGATGGAGGCGATAATAACATCTCAAAGAAGTTATTGTATTTGATATTAAATGTTATTATTTGGAAACATAAAAATAGTAACACAAGTAAAGAAACAATATGTTACATTATTTCCTAAAGATAATTTTCAATACCTTTGCATTTACTCATAACCTGTTAAATATCAATATCGCAACATCCCGGTTGGCAACCATTGGAATAATGCAAACTGTAAAAAAAATATTACTTTTACTTCAATGTGGGGGGGAGGAAAAAAATTGTCGAACATATTTTATGCTCGAAAAATATATTTTGTTTTTGGTCTCCTTGTTGTTTTTCTTTCAAAATGGTTGTAGACACCTTGCCCTAACTGAAAGATTGAATTCGAGTTACGTATCAGATGAAAGCTTGAAAACTGGGCAAGGTGCTCATTATTCCAGAACAATGGAAACAAATGGTCAACGGAAATCTGCTAATTATATCTGAAGTTGAGGTTATCAGCAATGCGAAGGAGTAAGATTTAAAAGCTAACCAAATGACTATTGCTCAGATTTCAGAGGCAGAAAAACGCTTGACCAAGTCAGTGTGCGAAAAGCAGGAGTTGCTTTCGATAGGGACCAGTTGGATAGAGTCCATTAGGCAGGATGTGAGAAAGACCTATCAACAGGCTTTGAGGCTAAGATTCATAACAAGGCTGTTAAACCTTGTGACCTGCAAAGGGAGTCGGGTCACTATAGTTAATTAGATCTGCAAGTTGAACAAATCTTATATTTTTGCAAACAAGGATATACTCGAGTTCCAGTCTCCCTAAACTACAACTGTGCAGGGGGAGTCATTTCCTTCGAACATGGAGAAACAAAGATCATTGTCTATTTATCTCGAAGTTGTATCAGACAGCATTGCGTTTCTCTGTACTTCCTGTAGTCAATATTTGGGAGCATTCCTGTTTCATGAACTTTACTTCAATAAAGCTTCGGTTAAATGGCCAGTTCCGTGTAAGCGTAATTCTTGGACCACACCCTGCATACCGACTGGAGGCTCATGAGGAAATCATCCCGAGGAGGAGAAAGAAGGGAGTGGTAATTACAGCCAGAGGATAACGAGCTCCTAATACGGTCGGAAAGAATCAACAGCAGGAGATATTCATCGCGGCCACTAGTCTAATCACAAACTTTGACATTCAGGAAAGCACGTTTTATAGTTTCCAACACTGGCCTTTCTTCGTATTGAATTCTCCCGAAATGGGTGAGAAATTTGTAAACAGTTGTTCTGCTACATCTCCTCCATCCAGACTCTGATCATAACGAGATACATATCAAATTAAAGCTTTTGCATGACCTGAGAAATACCATAGGCTACATAAAATTGCCCTTTTTCTTTCTCATCAAGGAGAATGTGAAAAATTCTCACATTTCGTAATATGTTACATATCAAATGAAAGCTTATCACTACCTCAACATCAGAGGTTATACAACATTTGTCCTCACTTTTCCTTCTCTCCAAAAAAATAAATTACTAATCTTTATTCAAAACATAGGGTACTTTTTGCTTCAAAAATTCCAAAGTTTACTGAATCCCGTCAACAATAAGAACGATAATGAGAGGCAAAACAACAATAATTAAAATGACCCCAACAAAGGGCATGATTTTAAGTAATTTATGCATCAGTGGATGACAAATTAATAGTAGAAAGTGCCAGGGAATATAATTATCCTCCTAAAGTATGGGGAAAATAGGCGTTTTTCTTCAGAACATCCCCTGTACTTCTAGAGGCTAAATCTGTTTCTCTCATACATCGAGTAAAAAGTTCTTTTCAAATCACTCTTTTGAAGTGACAAGATTTAACTCATGATTTCCTCATTAACAATACGTTACTTTGGTTTTCCTAATTTTAGTGCCCAGATAATTGGTTACGCTAAGAATCATTTGAAACACTTGATTATTGGTGATGCCAAGATATTCAGTCAACTCATAAAGTGCAATGGGACATTCACTGAAAATACGTGGATATAGGAAGTAAAAATACAAAAAGGGAAGATGATATTTATGTTCTGAACCACAATGTGATAAGATGGAGAGGTTTACATTATGAGAATTAGTAGAATAATACTAATGCACGTATATACGGATCTATGTATGCATGCTTTGTACGTGTTATTAAAATGGATTTAATTGGAAACATACCAAGGCAATTTCTGATGGTGAGTCCAATAACGTTGCCATATTCCAAACAATGTAACAACGTCAAAAAAGAAGTTTAGAATTTTTCTTCAATCTGAATCTTTGCAGCTAAAAAAATCATTTCCCAAAGTGTTTAAAACTGACGTCAACTGAGTTTTGTGCATGAATGTGATCCTCCATGAAACGTTTAAACAAGGTCAAAATATTGTTGTAAAATAGTTATAAAGTTGGGTATTTTTAACCAAAATAAGACAAAATGCAAGACGCATATTTTAATGTATGCACATCATAAATTTAAATAACGGTGAAAGGAAAGTGTCTTATAATATATAGCTATCAGTTTTATAGGAAAAATCATAGAGTCAAAACAATTCTTAAAATCATCTGTTCTTATAAATGTCAGCACAAGTTCGACCAGGAATGAAGTAATGAAAATGTCCGCAGCAAACCTTTGCTAGTCCGAATAGAGCTAATCCAGATTAACGGACATCATTGCTCAACAAGCTCAAAGAGCATGTTTCGTTTGAAGTGTTCAGTGGTGTTGGCTCTGTGACAGACGGGTATAACACCCCCCGGTCAGAGATGATGCTTCTAACGCATCATTTTTGTTCAGCTTTTTAATTAAGCTAAAATATTTTATTTAATTATGAATTCTAAGAAGTTGAAAAGTGGTATCAAAAGAAAACAAATTATTTTAACTATCCTAATAAGTTAAAAGTGATAGAAAACTTGAAAGAAAAAAAATGCTGAAGAATTTCGTATAGATTCCAGATTAGAGTGCTATTATTCCTGAACGATCTTCAAATATTTTTGAGTCATCTGTTGGTGAATTTCTCTGTCCATTTTTTTTATTTTTTAAATAAATACTGTATGTTTCTTTACTTTTTAAAGACTCAGATTTTAGTGTTTGTTTGAGATAGAAACTATAGAAACTGAACATTATAAATAGAGAAAGTGACTCTACATTTACATATATATTTAATACATATTTATTTATAAGATCGGTATTTTAAATTTTCCATTTATTTGTCTTCAAAGACTCTCATCTTTTATGGCCATCTTTTGCTTCATTAATCCGTACCCCTCGCTTCCCCAATTCATCCAAATTAACGAAGGTTTAAGCAATATAAATTATTATTGTTTTAACGAATAGCTTTAACAACACTGTTGTCATATTTGACGTTCGTTGCTTTTAGCACTGGCCTCTTATTCGGTGAATCATCATATTTATTTCATCAATATGCTTTATAGCTTTAAATACGGCTAATTCATGGTTCTGTCTTTTAAAATATAGATTTTACGGCGGCTACGCGAGCTTGCTTGGAGGGAAAACTGCCGAGGCACTTCAAGATTTGACAGGAGGAATTGCACAGAGCTTCAAGTTGTCCGAGCATGATCCTCATGTTATGTTCCAGACAGTTAACAGTTCTGTTACCAGGTCAACGCTGTTAGCAGCCAGCATACTCATGGTAAGCTTTAAACTAAATGTTATCTACCAGTATTGTCATTTGTCATGGATTGGGTTGCTTTACCTGAGTGCATTTTTGTACGCAATGGGCTAAATGTAAAGGTTACAAAGACCCCTGGGGCTGAGAGAAGGTTGGGAGAGGGGACCCACTCGACAGTTGTTAGAAGAGAGATGGTAGCCTCCCATCAAGGTCATCCAGCATCTTGTTTAAAGGGAAGAGGATATACATAACTGGGCCACGGCTTAACATCCCATCCGAGGAACTGCAGCCTTTTTAAGCCTATTGGTCCCCTACTGACGGAGGGCAGTTTGGGGAGTTTTACGGAGATAAATCTCAATGCTGGGCCAGGTGGAACTCGAACTTCAGATACGAGCCTGAAACGCTGGTCCCATCGCTTCTTTTGTTCTCTATCCGTCGCTTCTTTAGTGAATTCTAAACCATTGGTTGACAGACTTTTATAGTTCAAGATTTCTTTCTGATACATATAATTTGTGGGAAACTGTACCAAATTAGCCTATGTTTCGTAAAATAGCTTAAGAGTTACTTTTTGACATTTCGGTGGATTTCGATTTTAATCATAATCATTAGGTCCTTAGATAGCTAATACATTTTTGCATTTAGAAACTTATTATTTTATTCATCGATCTTATTGGCTCAATCAATACCACCCATCTGCAGTTCTCGGATTTGAGTCCCAACGTGTCAGCGTTGAGATTTTTATCTCCGTTAATCCTTACCTTCTCCTCGATGAGAAAGGCGACACCGCTGGGCTTCAAAAGGCCGTCGTCCTTCATTCGAGACGTAAAGTCATGAGCAGAAGAACCATACCTGGGGCACATTAAATATCACGCTGGATGGCCTTGAAGAGAGGCCTCCATCTGTCTCCTAAGAGATGTTCAGTAGGATTCTGAATCATTGGAATCCTTATCCCTTGGCCATTTAGCCCATTGTCTGCAAAAAATGCTGCTTAGAGGTGAAACAACCCTGCCGCACTTCTGCAAAAGAAAAGGTGAAGTTACTTTCTGATTCTTCATGCAAGATGTACAAAATAAAATATTTTCTTTCAGCTGTTCATGCTATGTAAAATAATCAAGTGTAGTAGCTTTAATTAAATATTAATAAATATAAATGCTTAGACTTATAATACAAAATTTGAATACTCATTTTAACCTAGCGAATGTGCTTGTTATTGCGGAATATTCATTTGTTATTGGGTTATACACACACAGGGTTAAATAGCAGAAGAATATATGCTCTTAAAATTTCAATGATTTAGATTTATCGTCTCTTTATGAATGTGGTACGGAGGTTTATCAAAATAATGGAAACACGTACTTGAAATTTTTTGTGAACATTTTATAACGTGTACAGACAGATGGAAGGATCTCTTCAAGGCCATCCAGCGTACTTGAATTGAGAAGAGATAAAAATATCTATTGCAATGCATCAATATTTTTTGTGGAGAACATTTTATTAATAAGCTGCAGTCCCACCTCGGGCGTTCAGAACAGACGCAATTCAACGTGGAACATAGTTATATGTATAAGTATGCACATACGGTAATGGAATACAGGATCATTCTTTTGTGTAAAATATGATCCAACTGTGTCAGTGTAAAATGAGATCTGACCTTGCACACCAGATATTCCCACAAATGTTTAATAATATTGAGGTCTAGAGTTGGAGTGCCAGGAGAGCTGCTGTACAGTCGCTCAAAAAAGTATCCGAATGCTACGGTTGATTGCAGAATTTAGAAAAAATATATGGCAAGGAAAATTTTAGAAATTAGTGACTGGCAATCTTCGTGTCACGTGACACAAAGGTTGCCAGTCACTAATTTCTAAAAAATTCCTTGCCATATATTTTTTCTGAATTCTACAATCAACCGTAGCGTTCGGATACTTTTTTGAGCGACTGTACCTCATTCTCATGCTCTGCAAACCACAACTTGACAAGTTTCGCACAATGCACGGATGTATTATCCTCTTGAAACCAGGGACGGTCTTGTCCTCGAGAATGGATTCGTACGTTGCGAATGTGACACAATACCCCCTCATGCAGCTGCTTGCCACAGAGGTCTGACAGTAGCTGTCAGTTTATATGCCACAGTAGAAGATCTGAGAGGATGCAGGCCCTCGGCAGAAAAACGACACAAACAGCCATGCCTTACCCGGGTCCCTAACCCAGGTCCCTTAGATCAGTAAGCCAAGCGCGCTAACCACTCGGCCAGAGACGGCTCAAAATAAATACCCCCTCAAGCAGCTGCTTGCCACAGGGGTCTGACAGGAGCCTGTCAGTTTATATGCCATAGTAGAAGGTCTGAGAGGATGCAACCCTACATAATAACTAATAGCCCTAAGACAGTGGTTTTCAAATCTTTTCATTTCACGGCACCCTTAGTGTATAAAGATTTTTTCACGGGCGTCCTAAAAGAATCTACCAATTAGTGGGATAGGTGAGCCTGTTGTTCACTACAAAGTTTCTCAAATCTTGGAATCAGATATCCTCATTTCCCGCTCCTCGTTGAGTTTTGAGTGATATTTGGAGCGTGCGTAATGTCTGCGATAAGGAAAGAACAGTATGCTGCACTGAAATTTTGTTATCGCCTGAAGAAAACAGTCACCGAAGCATACTAATCTATCATTGTGACCGTGCATCAATGCACTGAATTAAGATTGCCTGGAATTATTAAAATTTTCGAATATCCTGAGGCGCCCCTGAGAATTAATCGCGGCGCACACTTTGAAAACCTCTGCCCTAAAGAATGCCATATGTCAGCCCACAGCATCACGGATCCACCTCCATGCTTCACAGTCGGGGTGGTATGCTTCTGCAGGTTTTCGCCAAACGTACACTCTACCAGTGGTGGGAAACAATGCGTAGCACGATTCATCAAACCAGATGACACGTTGCTAGTCTTTAGCATCCCAGTTTTTATGTGCTTTGCACCACCTTACAGCTTTTGATGCATTGATGTTGGTAATCAGAGGTTTGTGGATTGCAGCACGCCATAAATACCGTCATGAAGTTACCGAAAAACTCTTATGACGGAAACGGGATCATTCCGACTGGTGTTGAACTCTACTACAATTAGCGGTGCCGTGGGCTTGAGCTTCCGTTGTACAATCCGTGCCAACGTTCGCTCGCCAATCCCTGTCTGACAACTTCGTATGGCGTCCACAATTTTCACGTTTGAAGGTAACGCTCTATCCTTTTTGATAGGTAGTTATAATCTCCGATACAGTTCCTCGTGTTACACCTACTATTTCCGCCGTTCTTGTTACTGAAGCTCCTGCATGCCTCTTTGGAGGTCACTGAGATCTGACATTGTCGACAATTACGCTACAACGGCTGTTCACCTACGTCTGTGGCACTGCTACGTGACAGCCGATATCGTACTTCTCCCCTTTATATACCTCACATCGCACGCGGGTGACGTCCCTGTGTTTTGCATGCGGCTCATTGCGTTTACTCCAGTCTCCGTCGGTTTTTCCATTATTTTGATAAACCCGTGTATAAACCCCAATCCTCGTAAATTAGGTTTTGGACATCTGTGGCATAGGAAATGGTTCCTTCTTCTCCTCTCTAATTCACAGTGTTTGCGATGTTATCAGGCGGATGTTTGCAGGTTTAAGTAGCAAAATTAGCTCCTTGCTTTAACGGGATGATCATAATGAAGCTGATGGGAATCTTTAAATTTTAAGACTTTAAATCATACTTACTGCTGAATCTCATATCAAGGAACTGAGTCTTTATACAAGCAATAAAAATATTCCGCTAGGCATGCAATGTCATGTAAAATAATCAAGTGTAATGGCTAATTGAATATGAAATATTATAAATACTTAGAAAATACCATGCAGCTATCTCAAATAGATACCAACTTAGACCTATCAAGTAGGTCGTCTGTGAAAGCTACTACATTCAAAGGATCTGGCTTAATAATAGCCCCAAATGATGACTTTTCTACACACGGTGTTCATTCTTTCACGGAATTACACGTAAAAGGACAACAAGGGAGCTTCCCATCTCCTTCGAAAACACCGACATGCAGTCAAATGACGTGGAAGGTTGGAGGGCGAAAGGAAGCTTAGGGACGCTTAGGATATCGATAGAAGCTTTGCTTCTGACCAAAAGTATTTCTGGGTGTCGTCTTAATTGGACTGAGGAAATAGGACTTTATGAATAGTAGCTGACATCCGATTCATCTATCTCTCTTTGGAAACTTAAAGTTATAAGATCTGAGAAATTATCGTGAATCGTTGAAGAAAAACTCACTAGTCTTAGGGCTAAAAAAATCCTTTTTATTAATTACATAGAAAACTGCTCCAATTTTTCTTTTCTTTGGATCATTTCTTTGGCGCTACGACCTCTAAGAGTTAGCAGTTTGTCACAGAAACAAACGACCATGGGAATGACAGTAACTAAGGATTCGAACTCTAACCTCGTCAGCTACAAAGATCAACGTTCATCAAAGGCAACAGCGTGGCGCTCTTTGCCATCTTGTTGACTTAACCAGGCGAAGATGCAGTTTATGCTCGAGGGCACAATACAGAGCTCGTACGCATGTGCTCTAGTTTGGTTTTCACAGGCGGTTTGGTTTCAAATCATTTCTGCTGTAGGCTGAGTGAAGCAATGACACTTTTCAGGTCATGCACTTCTTATGCCGGAAATTTAATTTTAGAAACCCAGATCCCTGGAATTTTAGTTTTCGTCTGATGGTAAAATCTTATCCAGTCCACATTGGCATTTTTATGATGCAGAACATTCAACATCACATGTGAATGCACGCCGTGACTTCAGTTTGTGGCACGGAAACACTGAACCGTCACAAAGCTTCACCGTTCCCTTCCAGTTCATTCTCTAAGATGCTGATAAGATGAACTCCGTGGAACTGAAGGCACAGCTGATGAAACGTTATCAACTGCGATATCAGAGGAATTATGCAGTTTCTTTTTTATGGCTTAGTGTGAGTCAGAGCTTTGTTGTTCAAGATCAGTCGTTAAGTATTCGAAACACTGGTCCGAACACTTGTAACACAAAGGAGGATAAATAAAGCAAACCAAAGAGGGAAGTGAAGTTTTTGATTAGAAATTGTTGAAGGCAAAATTAGAGATAAAATTGTTGTGATAAAGAATGTAAAGGGAGTGATAAAGTTAATACTGGGACACTTCAACGCAAATGGAATATGACTGTAAACTAAAATACAATCTCAAATTATTTTTATAAGAGGGAAACTTCAAAGGAAACTTCATGTTGAGTGATTGCAAATATTTTTAAATAAATTTCTGCTTTTAATGAGAGGGTGTAACATACATTAAACTTCTAAATTTTCAGGATTTCATGAAGAAAGAATAAATGAATAGATATGAAAAGTGATGTACATCAACGATTTGGGAGGGAGCTGCAGTTGAGTGGAAGTTATGTCAACTACTCTTAGTTAATCAGTCCTTGGGAGCAGGGATCAAGAGAGATATCTGAAATCCGTGATGGTCAATATCTTTTGGAGTAATACAAAAACTGAAGCCTGACACAAATTGTTTCTAAAATTTCAAATAATAAAAAGCGAAACACTTGTTACAAGATTGACTGATGAATTAAAATGATTCAAAGGGCAGGATGGATTTCGAAAAGGACATTATCTTCTGCATTCGAACAATATTTGTAAAACTGTAAATAAGTGTTTTTTTTCTGCTATTGTCGACTTTTATTAATCGAGTGAGCATTTTTTTAATCGAAAACGATTTTCTCCTTTTATGACTTTATGCTACAGTTAATTGCCGAATAATAGAAAAATTCCATTTATAAACAAATATTTGCGATTTTATTTCTATTTCGATTCATATTAGCTTTTCTAAAACAACCTGCATAAAGCTAGTTTAGGAGGTCGAAAGAGCATTTTCTTTTGACTGGAAATGTGTTCCTAGAAAATGACGATTAAAATCAATACCCTTTATAACGTGTAATAAGTGGAAATGCATTGGAGATTCTGACTAATATGAGACTATAGTTTGCTCAGTCTCCTAACCTGATATCCCTAGTTTCACTATGAATTGAATTGTGAATTGAATTGAAATTTACCTCCGAGTTCTGTCCTCGAGAGAACAATATAAAGAAAAAGGACATCGATATGCTTCGAAAGGCTGCCCATACGTCAGATGGGATGTCAAGCTGTGTTGGAGAGCCCTATAAATGTTAAAGAACACCCTAGATGGCCTTGATGAAGAGCATAATTGAAGTGACTAGTTACATGGGAATAGTAATGCCATAACTTTTCATTCTTTAAAACTACTTTTTTTAGGTGATAATGTTTTTTTTTTCAATTGTTATGTCAACTACTCTTATCAAATAATATTTTTCATCAGTGAGACTTACATATATGAAATGTATACAGAGAAAATTTTAACCCAGCAGTGCCCCATCGAATTGCGACCTCCATGCACTGCTGCACTTTTCTGATCTTCTGTCAGATACGCGAAAATTATAGCACTCTGTTCTTGTAGATAAAGATATGACCTTATAACCTTTGCAGCGTTTTCTTATCGGAGAACTACTTTACTCTTAAACCAAAAATAAAAGCATAAATGCCAAAGCTTTAGTACAGAAATTCCACGAAAAATTTATTTCACATAAATGTGTTGTAATTTTATATTAAACATCAAACATACATTTTCCCCCAAAACCACCAGTTTATCGTTACTACCTGACATGGCCGTCACTTTACCAAGATGGCAAAGTTTCTCTTTCGGTGAATTTGAGATTTTAAACATGTTGTTCAAAATCCTTTAAATTACTTATCTTTTAATTATTTTTACATATTAGGACCATTTTAAACAACTGTACTGAACTCCAAGCACATTATGATGTCGCACTCTGTTTCGGAGTTCTTTATTGGACACGATTTTTTCAGTCATTTCATAATGCATATTTCTCAAGTTTCAATTAGTAATATTTTTGGAAAAGGTAATAATTATAGCCAGTCTCAGCTGTCCGAATGATCTGGTATTCGTAAGAGAACTCGGCAGTTTCTATTCGTCAGTGCTTACTCTATCATAACCCCGTGTAAACCTATCATGGGAAATCATTGTGTATTAAATGAGTATTTGTGTTTGGGGGAAAAAATGATTAATTATTCTTAATACATTCAATTTACTTTAACTGAAGGAGTTGGCCTGCATAGTTACTACAACTCTCAATTCCAAAAAAGACCTCTCATTCCAGTCCAAAGGTCAAGGCCAATACCAGCTCTGAGATTTAAATACAGGGTTGCATAGCGTGTGTGCTTGATGTGCGTGTGTGCGGATAGCTTGCAGTTGACATTGCAACCAGTTCTTATAAGACTGGATTGCCTCAATATCACTTCTCATCTGTTCCGTAAACATGTTTGCTTTAATAGAGTTTCGCCGAACACAACAATAAGAGTGCTAAAGTTAACATTTTAGTCCCTGTAACGACTTTATTAATATTAATATATGGATTATTATTACTCTTATTTAAATTATTTAATATTTATATATAATAATTAAATTAATATTGGGATTTATTAGTACTCTTAATTAAAAATAAACATTATTAACTAAATCCATTTCGACCATTCTTCTTCTCAGTTTCCTCTCAATCTATACCCCTGGAAGTCATCTAGAACCAAAGTAATATCTCTCTTCTCCTGACAGAATTCCAGATGATATTAAATTCCAGCTAAATCTCGTCTACGATTGTCATCGTCATGACTGTTGTTCTGATCTCTTGCAAGGCTGTAATGTCAAAGTCTCGTTTCTGCATCCGCTAAGTACTTAAGCCAATATACTGGTCTGTATGAAACATATTACACCACTTTAGGATCGGCTATGCTCCTAGAAGTCAATGTTCAAATAACTACAATAGCATCTGATAAGAATCAACTACCAGGCGGTGAAAGATATCCTGCATTTCTATTCACTTGAGGCTGGAAACCTGGAAATAACGGAAAACACAAAGCTGCATAATTCTGAAAGCCATTAAATTGTCCCGGAGTTTCAAATGGTGAGTCGACTACTCCTCAATACGCTTAACTGATCCGACAGCTCTCACCTTCCGTTCCCTTTCAGAAAAGAGAATATCGCCTTTGAAAAGCAGTAACTCGGGGCTTCAAAACAAAGGCGGGGTCGGACATTACCTTCTTCGGCTGACAGGTTCTGTGAATTATCTCATGAGAAGCGCCTCTTTCAGTGCAGGTTTAACTACTCTCTTCAAATCATGTGAAAGGAACATTTCATTTTCTATTTAAGGGGATTAGCGCTAAAGATTTAAAGAGAAGTGATAACCTATGTTCAAAGGAGAAACTTGCTTTAAAGAAAGAGAAATTTAAAGTGAGTGTAGAAAAAAATCGACACCAAAAGTGATTAATATATGATGGAATTAACATTTGAAACTTTTTTTATCACTTAAAAACTTTTTTCTTCTATTATAGGACCATCGTGCTCCGGTGAGATTAAGGAATGGACTTGTTACACAGCATGCCTACAGTATTACTGGACTGGCCAGGGTAAGAGAAGAATTTCGCTCTTAATAATATCGAAAGGTGTAATTTATAACCACAACTTAGATTGCTCTTTCCCAAACGATAATTTTTAAGGTTCAAAGCATTCCTAACGATTAATTAAGCACGATTTTATATAATTGAAAATACCACCATGAAATCAATTTCAACAATAGTATTCAATTTAATTAAATAATAGACAGCCGTCTCGTGGCCGAGTGGTAAGCGTGCTTGGCTACTGGTCTACTGGGTTCCCTTTCAGAAGGGGCTACTGGGTACTTTTCACTGGGCTTTTGGGTTCCCTTTCAGTTTTCGTGCTTGGCTACTGGGTTCGAGCCCCGAGTAAAGCATGGATGTTTGTGTTGTCTTTCTACTGAGGTCCGACCATCCTCTCAGACCTTCTACTATGGGTATAAACTGACAGGCTGCTGTCAAACCTCTGTGGCAAGAAGCTACTTGAGGGGGGTGATTTATTTATTCAAATTAGAAGGAAAATATATTGAGTCAGGTGAGATACGAAACCACGACCTTCTGATAATATGTCAGGTGCTCTGACTACTGTGCTGCCAAATGCATTTCAAGATCTCAAAGTACATAGTAATATTACACCTCAAAAGTTTATATAAATCATATCATGGTCGAGTTGCATTCATTTAAAGTTCCTCATCGGGTGGAATGGGAAACTGAATCAGAAATTGAAATAATGAGCAAATGAGCAGATCATTTTATGAGCACTTTTTAAGTTCACGGCAAAGTTCAAGCTCAGAGTAGTAACCATTTTGTTGCTTTTAATGTTTGCTATTATTTTTCTGTTTGCAAATTATTCTGCTTCTATTAGCGCGAAGAAATAGATTCGGTATATGAGTCGTTTAATTTAATAATTCTGCTTTTATTTATTTTTGAAAAAGCAGTAATCGACAAACTTTGTAATCTGAGTACAAAATAATATACATATATACATTATTTTCCTTTTAAAATAAATTATCCGTTTCTAGTTGTTAGTTACTTAGCTTAAAAAAAGTTATGATGCCCTTTTCCTTAATCTTAGGTAAGAACTCGCATAGGCGAGGTGCCACTCATCCGTCTGAGGAATCCATGGGGAAAGGGCGAATGGAATGGACCCTGGAGTGACAGATCGTGGGAATGGGACAGCCTCCCTGAGAGGGATCAAGAGCTCCTCAGCGTCAGAGTTAGGAATGATGGAGAGTTCTGGTAGGTGATATTTAGGTGTCTACACTCTTATTCGTTTCACATGCGTTTTCCTGTGTGTGCGTGAAAGGCCATTTGTATAATTCTGGAATTTGTAAAAATGTTAATCAATAAATCAGTAATATGAAAAAATGTCTGCACGAGTGCTTACGTGTTGGTATCACTGCATACATTATTGCGGACATCCAACCAGATTGTGCAATTTAGTTACAAAGGAATTAAGACCCCTCCTTAATTCCTTTGTAACTGGGCCCCGTTGTGCTGCAGAACTTTTCTCGAAAGCCATTGCCTCACTGGATATATAAATACGAGTGTATATTTTTATACAATTCTGAAAGAAGTTGCCGAACTGATTGAAGGGACTAGACAATTATTTTGCTGTTCAACTAAAGGATGCATTAAAAAAACAAAATTTTCGACGAAGATTGAATTGAAATAATAAATCAGAGTAAAAGCTGAAGCAATTAATTTAAGCACTGCCCTTTCACTACCATACCGGTCCAAAATGGCCGAGATTTTAAATGGACTCGCCCAACCAATGCTATTCCTTCCTCTTCACTACCTCCTACTTGCAGCTTGGACCCTTTCGGGCCAGTATATGGTAGTGAAAAGGACTTGTTAACCAAATCATTCCAGGAAAATTCGTTTGAAATCAATCTGAAAATCCATACTACTCCTTCCCATTAAAAAAAAACATTTCTTTTAAATCTTTATTTTTCCAATTTAACCTAAATTAAGGGTAAACATGAAATTTTCATCATTACAATATTCATGCACCTTTCCTTTCGTCTCATAATAGGAACGTAATTTCGCACCTTTTGAACTGCAACTTTTTAAGCGTTTCCATGTTTTTTCCCTTTTCAATCAGGATGTCTTTTGAAGACTTCCTCAGACACTTCACCTATGTAGACCTTTTACACATCGGACCTGATGACTGGATGTTAGAATCTGCACTCCACAGCAAGAGGCCCTGGAGGGCTGTGTTGGCAAGGAGACGCTGGAGGATCGGATTTAATGCTGGAGGAGGACCGCAGTGTAAAGGTAGGAGTATCTCTTCTATGGTTCATTTTCCCACTTCTACAATGGAATATTTTAAGTAAACTAAAGCTTTTTTGTAACAATTTAGATTTACGTGAAGGAAATTCAGTATTTGAACAATTAGTTCGTTCATTTTTATAAATATTACATAATTCAATTGTGTACTATTTGTGAGTGAAAATGTCGAAAACATATTGGGTAGCAAAATACAAAAAAATTTCATTCACACAAATATCTAAGATCTAGAAAATTTTATCATTCTTGATGATCGCTTTAATAGAAGCATAGTGTATATTAAGCGCTGTCATTTTCATGGACCTTTTCCAGTCAAAATATGTTTAATACAAGTCACATTTCATAACCGCTCTAGTATTTCGCTTCTTGCTGTTTTCTTTAAAAATAGTGTCAAAAAAGATCAACGACCTGCAAGACATTGTCATTTGAAACCACAAATAAATGGTAATGAGGAAATTGTTCTGTGAAGAGCGGATCTGCATAGATTTCAAGTGAAAGAGACACGATCACATTTTTCTGTGGGCTGGAAAGGGTTAAAATGATCATCACGAAATACAGACGATTCCAGTAAAATTTTTAGGTTACAGCAAGTTTGAAAGTATTGTAAATTTATGTGTTTTGAAAATGAATTAGGGTGTGACAAAATTTAATCGTTGGTAAAAACAACCGCTACATTTAATTCAGAATTTAAAGAAAGAGAAGATTTTTTTTTCTGTACGTATTAATAGCGAAACATGAGTTATAATAATGAAAAACTCTAAGATCTTATGTTGTTTAAAGTTACTATTCATGCTCCAAAATAAAGAATATAATTATTCTTTATTTGGATATGCATAATTCTTTTTGATACGATTAGATATTCGTTTTGATGACATTGTTCCTCAGTGTCTAAATTTATGTACAGAGTTTTAGGGTTTTTTTTTCTGTTTCTAAAGAAGAAACAAATTTTACTGGGTTATATAAAACTACCTAATGTTCCGGTGAGCATAACTTGTTTGTTTCACTAGCTCTAACAGAAGCAGAAATTAAAAATAATTATATCTTTTCAGCAGAGAATGTCCTGGCATGAGGAATCCAGCATTTGCTAGAATAGCTTCTGGAATTTTTCTATTTCCTCCATGTAGCATATAATAAAAACGAAACAGATTATGTGTATACATATTGTTACCGTTTTTCCGAGAATTATAATATATATTAATTCTATTTCTAAGACCATAAAACAGCAGCTGAACTGAAAGTATTCATTCATTAAAGAAAGTATAAAGATTGTTAAAGAATTAAATGTTACGTGTTTAATAAGCAAACATTGCTTATTTTTGCATCCCTTCTAAACTTTTTTTGGTTATTTTTGTTCTTTTGTACCTATTTCTCACAGCGTAGAACATCTTTTTTTAGCAAAGTATTTAATCCAAATGTTTATCGTTTGCCATTTAGCTAGCCAATGAGACGAATAAGTGGTGACTCATAAACGAGATCTTTTAGTCAAAATTAAAGTGATATGGCATCACGTTACACCTCTGGTTATATCTTGACCTAAGAAAACGGAAAGTATGACCAACACAAGAAGCGCATCGAATGCTATGTTATTTGTTTCAATTAAGGATTCTTTTAATTCACTTTGGAATATATACTTGAATATTCCGCTATTAGATGGCAGCACTTGACACTGCGTTATGGACTGAGAGTAACCAATTTCGTTTTCTTCGAAAGAACAGTCATCTCCCAAAACTATTCGATCGGATCGTACGAGCACGTGGTCGGGTTCTTAAAAAAACAAAGTTTGTATAAAATTTACTGCGGCCTTCTTTCATTGCCGGAACCTTCTAGTACTTTATTTGACTTCGTTTTTATGACCATGACCAACGGTAATTTTTTATGTATTTTAAATCTATCGTGATTAGTTTTAAGTCCTTGAACTAATTAATTTTTGAAAGGAAATTTCTTTGAGCTTTATTTAAATAGCGGATTTATAAGAATTATATTGAGATGTTCATTAAATTTTCTTGAATTGCTTGAAACCTACAGTAATTTTTTCCACTTCACTTTCATAAGAATTAAGGTTATCTTGTTTGTTGTTTTTTAATTTTTTTTGATTTCGATAATTTAATAAACACGATATTAAGCACTGGCCTGCCACTAAACTCATGTTATGCTTCCTTTTTATCAGGATTTGTAAAGTTCCGGCAAGATATATGTGCTTTTTTTATTTCTGATTCCATACTTATTTTCAGATATAGAGAAGATGATGCAAACCGGAAAAGCAATCCATGCATCCACAAAGGGCCAAACCTTCGCAGGATGGCACGTGTTGGGAGAAGTCGAAACTTGCTTTGCACTCGTAAACATTAAACTAGATTTGTCCTATGTTAGAAAAGGAAGTAATTAGTACAGATAGAATAAAAGGAAGTAATAAGACAGAATAGTCCTCCACTTTGCACAGTACTTTCCCCCTATGACGTCACTTCCGGTCACACCATATGTCTTTACCCATAGGGGGAAAGCACTCTGCAAAGGGGAGGGTTATTCTGTCTTGACACTACTTCGATTATATTTTACTTTTAATGTAACAATAGGGAAAGCGCATGAAAATCATGCATCTAAAAAAACAAAAAAAATATTTCCTTTTAGTTTATAAGATGGCTTCTAATAAATCAGCTGTACAAGCATATTTTAGCAATTGGTAAAAGTTGTAAATTGATCGCATAACTTCAATACGTGACATCATTGGGAAGCAAAATGTCATATTTGCTACAATTGTGTGTGCGCAGCACTGAACCGTTATAGACATGATGCTCTCCTATGCGAAAAACTAACAACAAGTTCCATCGGATCACTCACCCAGAAAAAGAAAACGGAAAATATGCTCTTATTTTTAACATAAGTGCATTTATTGGACATATTCAAACTCTGTAACATATTTAAATGTTCAGCTAAATATAATTTCTTATATTATATTCATGCAAACCAACAGAAGGTAAAGAATAATTAAAATTTCGTCGCCCGATGCATTGCTTACTTCTCTTACAGCGAAAATCCGTCTTGTTGCAATACCAATATCAAAATCAGAGTAGTAAAAATGTTCTTTTATGGCAAAAAACAAAAAAAATCCCGAATTCACGAGATTTGGAATGTTAACCATAAAAATAGTATTCTAAAAGAAAAAGAAAATCAAAATATTTAAAATGAATACAATGATGGTGGAAAAGTCAAATCATATAGTGGGCAACGTATGGATTAGTAGTCTCCTCTTTGCACTGATTTTAAATGAATATCATTCTGTTTTATAAACTGAATTTATCTTTGAGAAAATAAAGAAAGAATAAAATATATTTTTTAAAGTGGTTCATTATTTTTTTTTTATTGTCACTTGACTTTGTAACTAAAAGTATCCATCTTTCTCCTGCCTCGGAGGAGACAATTGCTCTAATCCCTCTACTAATCTGCACATCATAAGCTTTCATTTGATAAATACCTCGTTCAAAATCCGTTAAATATCCCTCCTTCTTTTTACGGTGATTAAAGGCTGAGGCATAATTTATGGTTGCCCTTTACATTTCCTACCTTACAAGTTTTCCTTTCACGTCTTAAATGATACGATTGATTCACCTCCTGAAAATTCCCTCCCTCTTCCTGGAGGGAGAAAAAGGATCTGACTGAATATATTGTCTCGTTCACAGTTAATTACACTTCTGAGCACAGAAGTGAAGATATTTTTTGTCTATCGTTTATGTAGAATTAAATAGCTGATTACCAAATTCGTGTAACTCTTGAATAACAAAGTAGCAGGAATCAACGGTTATACTTATTGAAGTTTTGGAGATTATTCGCAAGGTTATTTGGTATCGTGCAATTTCAATGGTCGTAGTTTTTATACTATTTGGCTGATACTTCAAATCTTACAATGAATAACTGAATGATCAGAGGCTGAAAATGTTAATTAAATATGCCAAAATAATTATGCATGCTTTCCTTTCAGCATATAATCAACTTTTGAACTTGACAGGCGAAGAAAGAATGGAAAATAATTACTCTACTCCAACTGGAACCCTGGAATAGCCCTAATATTAATATTATACAATATATATGCCGCTCAATAAGCATTGAATTTGATACGAAAATAAAGCTTTAGTTCTTTGGGAGGCAGGGACCCTTGTGGCACTGAAATTAATTACATCTATACCCTATTACTGTTAAAACTTATTCTAAAAAATTTACTTGTTACATTTTCAGCACACAAAAAGGTTAATTTTTTTGACAGCTGAAACATACAAGGAAATAGAGTTCAAAAATTTGATTACAAATTTCGATTTATTTATTTATATATTTATTTATAGATGAAATGCAATGAATAGCGTACTCAAGGTAAAAAAAATACATGATCTTTGAAAGAGGAAAACTTTTAATTTTAAGAATAATAGAATAACTTATGGATGAAAGAATACTGTTTTTAATAACAATACTTCGAACTAAAAGAATTGCTTTAGGGATTTGTTATTTTTGTTTGTGCCATATTTTCAACTGGAGAGTGTGATGAGGGAAGGAAAGGGGGGGGGGTCTCTCACTGAGCGGAAGCCTGAGGAGCATGTGACCTGCTGTGACCTTCGCCATAGTCTCATCGATGCCTCAAGTCAGAGTTTCTCAAACTATGTGGATTGCGACCACACTGGAGGGGAGGGGTCGCGAGCACCTAAGATTGCTCGCGACTTAGGCGGGGGAGCGGTCGCAGCTACATACAGCTGAATATGTAATGTATAAAAAAATATTTTCCAATTTCTTAATCCAATTTTTACCTCGTGGAATCATTAATTTTGCTTGTGGAGGAAGGGAGTGGGGTCTCACAAATCCATTTAGTGTTTGAGGGGATCGTGGTATCACAAAATTTGAGAACCTCTGCTCTAATATGAATGAGCTTGATGTTTACTAGTGCTTATTTGAATGCAAATTAAAAAAAAAATATTCAAACCCCTTTTTTCTGATATTTTAATTTCAGAGACAACGGCGATGAATCCTCAGTTCCGGGTGCATATAGCCAAGAATGGTGCCAAGAAATGTCACGTGGTAGTGTCAGTTATCCAACAATACTCAGTAGGGGGATTAGCAGCGCCAGAGAATGGGAAGAAAGCTAGTTTATTACCAATGGGTTTCGCAGTCTATGAGGTAATTGCCAATTTCTTTTTCAACAAAGAAAAATCCAATTTACTTGGGTGATATATTTTGTGTATTTTTTTCCACTTTCGGTGATGTCGTTCTAATGGATTTCAAATTCTAAGTATTCAGGTGTCATATAATCATGATGCTAAAGCTATTCTCATACTGCAAATTCTATCCACTATAATTAAGTAAAAAAATTGCAGTTTTACAGTGAAATAGCTAAATTCTTAATAATTAGTGAAAGAACTTAAATATTTGGGTTGTTTTGAGTTTCGTCAAAATAAAAAAAATATCCTTTATTGAAAATGAACTAATTATAGTCCATCTAAATTATTAAATCATCAATGATTTTATAAAATTAAGTGATCGATATAAGTTACATGAACAGTTAGCTGAAAAAATTGAATTTTTTTCATGAGTTGGGCATGAATCCACGTTTCCTGAACAAATGCGAGGTGTTCTAATCACTAAACTAACATCGGCTAGCTCTCTCTTCGATTGTGCTATTCTACTGGGCTGTGCAATTAAAAAAGTATTTGCAGAAAAATTCTCTTTTCACATAACTGTTTCACTATATTTTTAATTTTAGAACATGTTATTTAAAAGACAGATAGTATTTTGAAATAATTATATTAAAATATAATTTCTTTTAAGCATGCTTTTTTTTTTTTGCATGCTTGGTAACCAAGTCAGAATTTCATAAGATTTTGACAAACTCTGACTTGGTTCGCCCCCTGTAAGGCATGGATGTGCGCGTGTGTGTGTGTTGTCTTTATGTTGAAGTCTCACATTCTTCACAGTCCTACTCTATGACGTATAAACTGACAGCCTCCTGTCAGACATCTCCGGCAAGCAGCTGCTTGAAGGAGTATTCATTCAATTTTATTTATGGATATTGTGAATTTTGTTATCTTCTTTTAACATCTTTTAACAAAATTACTCGTGACATCTTTGTTCACCCAATCCCCAATTAATTGTGAAAATATCATAATCAGCGAACAGAGCTGCACTGATTCCTTTGAATAGTCTACTTGAATGTCAAATATTTTATCATGTGATATTTGAAGATGACCAAATACTTTGAAGACAATTTTTTTCTACGTGTCGTGGACATATATCATAACTTAACCATGAAGATTACCATTAATATAATTTTATCTGAAAAAATCCACCTTCTGGTAGGGTGGCACAATCAGCATGTAGTACACACTGTGATTGTTCAATGAGAAAGAGGATTATACTATTAGTCTCGCTTTTTAAATCCAAATGAAATGTGATCGTTTGTAATCAACTTAGCACTTTCCATCTTTTCATATAACAGAAATATGATTAATTTTTTTACCTCATTAATCTTACAAAAATATTATTAAATTAGCATCATGGTAATTCAGATTTTAGTTTCGATTTCAACGTAACACATATATTTTTGACATGTAAACAAGTGGTTGTCACGCAAATTAGGTTCAAACAGCATCTATGTACGATTTTGTCATGAATATGATTTCAAAAGAAATGAAATAGGCAATTTTTGCTCTTAATCACGCTAAATCATTCTCATAAGCTTCAACATCGTCGCTTTATCACGAATAAATTAGTTTATTAGATTGGAAAGTGCATTCAGCACACAGAAAGCTGGTCAATAGCTTTAAATTAATAATCCTCACTCAATGGATTTTTTGTGTACAATGTTGCACTAGGATGATCAGTAACCTACTCACACTCATGTTGCTCGCAGCGTAGTAATAAGAGACCAGCACAACTGCCTGAACTATTTCCGAACACAATGTTTGTTGCCAATTATAAATTTATTTCGTAATTGATATGTTCTGCAAATATTGATTTTTCTGCACAATGAATAAATTTGTATTGCAATCCTGTATATGGGTTTACATACATGCAATTTGTCTTCTACATGTTAGTATCCTTTTACAGGTCCCTTCTAATATGATTCGCGTGAACAGTCAGTTTGTGAACACACACCAAGCCCTAGATGTGGTTTTACATTCCCCGGCTAGAGAAGCGGTAATTTTCTTCACTCTTCCTCCTGGAGACTTCGTCATCATGCCCTTCACCTCATCTCCAAATTGTGAGACCAAGTTCCTACTCAGAATTTTCACCGACGAAATGAGCAATATATGGTAAGATCTGTTTTAAACCTTCACACCGAAATCATTTATAAAGCTGTTACCAAACTGAAAATTACCGCAAGGTAGAACTAAACGATAAAACATTTCAAATACTCACAGGCAAATGCTCTTTATATTCGTTAAAAGTGAGGGGTTGCTGAAAATAATAAAAATATTGATTAAGAGTGGGATTCGAACCCAGAACGTCATGATAATATGTAAAATTTAATTTTTAAATTAATTATATTGCTTGCAATGCTACTTTGCAATTTTGCAATTTTTTAAATTTTTCACTGCTAGATGGCGTAATTATAGCTATAGGAAGATTGCAAAAGTGCGAATCGTAACTCTATCTTTAGTGTTCAAGTTCTGGTTACTAAACTTTCTCTATTGTGCAGAAAAATTCAGTAATAACATTTCAGCAGATATCACAAAGAGAACTGACAACCGTAACATACCTAGTGGAATTTTGATGTCTTGAGGAGTACTTGGAGAGGAAGAGCAGATAAAGCAACTTGACAACAAATCACAGCGAATCGATTTCTTAATTTGCGATGTAGAAATCCGTCTAGTAATGCATTCAGTAATCCGTCCTTCGAACGTCAAAAGGATTTTACGGAAAATTTGATAATAAGAAATTGTCAAATTTATTCGATTTATATGTAATAGGAAAACCAGAAAAAAAGCAATACTACCTTAGGTGCTTTAAAAAACATCAGAAAGGAACAAAAGTAGCTGAACTGGAAAAACTTAAAAAAAGTTTATATGCATTATCAATTGATGAACGTTTAGAAGCAATCTCAAAGGGAGAAAACTGAAATTTAACCTCTAGGATAGCATATCTCCTTTGGCGAATGTGGGATGTTGTTGTTGAGAGGAAATGAAGCTTTACATTTTCAGAATTTTGCATCCTTTAATAGTAATAATTCACACTAATGGGTGATTGAAAATGTAAATAATAAGCATATTATTAGCCTTATAAAATGCAAAAAGCATGTCTCATTTATACTTTAAAGCGAAAAAGTTAAATTTTCCTTTCACCTGGGGTTAAGGGGCAAATCACCCACTGTATATAAATAAAATAATTTATTTAATATTATTATATTCATATATTGTATAAAATTTTAAATTAAGTAATAAATTTGAAAAATAACAACATCCTCTGTCAAATTTTAAACAATGCAGTTTGATTAAAACACATATGATTGTCAATTATTTCATTTTTCATCAACACATTCTATCACTAGAATTTTTAATCTCCAGCATAAATATATCGTTTGCAATATTACGTTAAGCTTCATATTTTCTACACTTAGCGCCCTCTAACGATGTAAACTAAGGTTTTTTGGTAGACTTGAAATTATGAATCATCATATTTCGTTAGTATCTAATCAACTTAAAAAGAATTATTCATTAATCTTTCAAAACGAAAAGTTGTGTCTTCCCACCCCCCCACCCCCCCTGCTGGTGAAGGGACAAAGTGTTACTGCCGCCGTCAACTCCTTGATCATCACACTCCACAACTAAAATATCAAATTTATAGCTCAAATGGATCGTTTGCAAGATTAGTTAAACATTTTGAAATCTTCAAACTTTTTCACCACCAGAGGAAGCAGTTAAAACTTTTCAGATATTCTAAAGCGTGTGAATCATATTAATTTATCAATACCTATTCAACCCAAAAAGCATTTTAAAATTTTCTCTAAAAACAAAATAATTGCATTTCTCCACCCTGCTGGGGGTAAATGTGAAAATCATTGTTGTCAATGCAAATGCTCTATTATGCATTCATCATGATATTCGCACTTTACAGGAAAAAAGTTTAATTTTTACTTAATTTTATCGCTTGCAAATATTACTTTGCAATTTTGCAATTTTTAACATTTCCAACCGCTAGATGGCGCAATTATAGCTATAGGAATATTGCAAAAGATCGAAACGTAATATTTCACCAATACCTATCCAACACAAAAAGAATTTATAACATCTTTAAAAACAAAAAAACGACATCTACACACGGACAGACGGCAAAGTGAAAACAACTGGCTTTTCTGAAAACGAGCTAAAGAAATATATTCATTTGAATAGTATAGTTAGAAAATTATACTAAAATGGAAGGAAATTTAAATAAAATACAACTTTATACATCTTATATACAAACACTCAGTTATCATTGAATTATGACTATCTCCTTCCATGTTAGTTATATTAGTGAAAGCTGACTTCGAAGCTCTATAACATCTAAACTAATCGTTATGAGAAAATGTTACGATAGATAAATTAAAGATCTTAATCAAATCTATCTAAATCTACACTTTCAGCATTATTCCAACAAATACAAAGAAATGCAAAAAATACAAAGAAGCAGTAAATTATCTTTGGAGTAATATAGTAGAGGAATTTTTTTTTATCCATGTTTTAAACACCCAGCTAGATAACATTACTTGGAGGTGCTGCCATCTGGGGGTGATCGAAAAAATAATATTATCCGATCTGCTATTTAAGAATTTAAAAATATTTAAACTTTCAATGCTCTTAAATCAATTTCTATTTTAAAAAAAAATTAAATAGATTAAACAACAAAATAATGTGCAGAAAAAAATAAAAGTATATATTTCTTTTGAAACTAATCAGTGAGTTATTTTGGAGGCATATTTGAAATATTTAGTGGCATAAATGCTAGTAGCAAAATCAACAAATCTCATTATGGAATAAATATTATATGCATGTCTAAACATATAGTTTATTAATTACTATATTATCTTCAATAATTTAATTTATAATGTTAGGACAGATGAACGTGCTACAATGAATATTCGGGTATGCTTCAGCGTGAGAACTACGTCACCAATGATATCGTACGAACTAACTGAAAGAATACGGAATAATGTTGTGTTATGAAGCGCAATTGAAGTGCAAAAGGAAACGTAATTAGTTTTAATTTTTACCCAATAAGATATTCCACAGAATTAGAATTATCATTGTTATATATCAGTGGTTCTCAACCTTTAATTCTTCACGTACCCCTTGGAAATGTGTATGTAACTGGCGTACTATAGTTCTAGTATAAGAATGGGAATGAAATAAAACATATATATATTTACATTAAATTTTGTATTCATAAATTGCATATATCGATAAACACAAAACATTACAAACAGTTTAACAAATCTTAAAAAATTATAAACATTTTACTGGGTAATCAGTGAAAAAGCTCTCACGGCGTACCCCAAAACATTTTTCTGCGTACCCCACGTTGAGAACACCTATTATATACTATTTACTTGAACTCACGCTCAGTGCTCATCAATTTAATTTGTAACAATATATTTATTTTAAAAATGGAAGGAAATATGATAACTCAGATTTGATTGGCGAATAGGGTTATGAACAGTGTGCCTAAAGGCCTCAGAAGGAGGGGGAGACCTAGGATGCGGTGGGCAGACAATGTCAAACAGGACCTTGTTAGAATTGGTGTGCAGTGGCCAGATGCAGTAGATGTAGCTCAGGATAGACTTGCTTGGAGAACTAAATTGCACGGTCTGGTTGGACCTCCGTAGCCCATGGCTGCTTGAGGATGATGATGATGATTACACTGATAGACAAAAATGAAAAACTATTTCCCTATTTCCAGTGAAATCCAAATTCAACGCTCCACAGCTTCTAAAAGAAGTGTTTCGTAGTAAAAATTCTAGAATTTAAAATTTCTGCATTTCAAAAATATTCAGTTGATATTCAAAAAACATTATGAGAGCTAAAATATGAACAACTGCAATGCATCCTAAGAAACAATTTTAATATTGTTCAATATTCAACATTCCATAGCTCTTAAAATACTGAACAAGTGTTTTTGATAATCGAGATTTAGGTATATTTTATAAAGAACTTTAATTTATTTTCAATTACATTTTCCATAATTTTTTATGTCGGAAGCTACGGAGTGTTGTATTTGAATTTTCACTGGGATAAAGAAAATTCTCCATTTTCTGTTGAGACAGTCGTGATCTTATATTTCAAGGTAACTACAATATTAAAATATTTATTAATTTTGTTGATTGTGAGATTTTTACTTTCTAACAGTAAACGAAATAAAAATTGTGTTGTACAAAAATTAAAAGAAAAAAAAATAGTCATTTGTGTGAAACTCACATATTTTAATTTTAAATGAAATGTAAAATGTTGAACATTGCAAAACTTAAAATTATAAAATTTTTTCATGCATAGAATTTTAGATAGCTGAGTAATAGACATTAATTCTTAAACCATCCTATAGTAAATAAAAATAAATAAACACCCCCTCAGGCAGCTGCTTGCCACAGAGGTCTGACAGGAGCCTGTCAGTTTATGCCACAGTAGGAGATCTGAGAGGATGGCAGGACCTCAGCAGAAAAACGACACAGCCTAATCCGGGACTCGAACCCAGGTCCACTTAGATCAGTAGCCAAGCGTGCTAACCACTCGGCCACGGGACGGCTACTGTAATTTAAATTTGAAACAATTTCCTGATCAAGCAGCTCATAATGCTGTTTCACAAAATATTTCAGGCAATTTTTTACAAATGGAAAGAAATAGAGGGTATTGTTTCATTGATTTGAGATCGACATATAATCAAAACACGAAACTTCCTGAAATTTTATATATTCGAAAAAGAAATGGAAAAAATGAATTTCATCTACATGATTAAACTGTTTAACTTCAACCACTGATCATGGGTCACAATTATCTTATTCTGTCTTAATTCTGCATTTTTAGTGCTAAAAATAAGTGTACATTTCAATGGCTTAATAAATAGCACTTAACATTGATTTTTAATATCTATTTAATATGTTTTGCTACTAAGACTTTGACAATATTATTTTTGCATCGATATTATTTCATAGTGACATATCCATGCTGTATATTTCATAGGGAAGTGAATGAAGACAACCTGGTGTGCAGGGATCTAACATTCACATATACCGGGGATCTTCTCACATCCCAGGTAAAGGGATTTTGCATTTTCAGCATCAATTGACTTATGTGAAAGCAGTTGTATTACTTCTATTTGTAAAGGAATTTTAGAGAAATTCCTTTACAATTTGTAAAGGAATTTTAAGTGAAATTCCTTTACAAATTTAAATTATATGTGAAAGTATCTCTATTATTCTTAATTCTCAATTAATGCTCAAAATTTTTTAATTATATGTGAAAGCAGCGCTATTGCTTGTATTTGTAAAGAAATTTTAAGATAATTGTTATATGTGTTGTAATATCTATTATAATTAACATTATTAGGTATTATTATTAGGTATATTTCATTTCCATATGCCTTTTACCAAATTCAAGTAATAATTTTTAAATATATATGTTTAAAAATAAAACTTTTTTTTTTGCATTTAATCGTTTGCATACAACTTTTAAAGACTGTTATTAGCAACTATACTGACACAGAGTTGTCACACGTGACTCAAATTACTGCCTTGAATCTTCTTTATTCTGTCAGTTATATCTATTTTCAATGGTATTTATTCTGTTTGAAAAATAAAATATAGTCTCAGTAATCTCATCTGACAATTACCTGAATTACTCAGTAATATGAACTATTCCATGAACTCTATCTGATGTGAGATGTATTGTTAAAAATCTGACCAAAATAGAGTATTAGAAGAATGAAATGGATTTAGTTTCCCTGTGAAGTGTGCAGGGTACAACTAGCTAACTTACATGCAATCTGTCTATTAACTCATGTGAAAATTCAAATTCGTAATTGTAAAATAACTGATTTTAACTAAGTAGACATTTAAAGTTGTAGAATTTAATGTGTGACTTGAACGTCCAAACATAAAAAAGGCAAATAAAATTATATCAAGATCATAATTTTAATAAAAATGGAAGATGATTGATGTGTGACCTTTGCGAAATTATAAGGTGCATGGAAGTTTATATCAACTGATATGAAGAAAAGAGCGATTCTAGCATTTATTTTTTTTGCAAATGAGGTAAAAGATATAACAGAAACTTACAAATGAAAAGTCAGTATGCTAATCAGAAATATTTTATTTCACACTTGCCTATCTAATAGATATAAATACTTAACCTACTGGCCAAATACTAATACTTGTTAAGTTAAAACTTGAAAAACGCATATTGCCTCTAACACATGTGGGAATCTCGTTTCCAAAGAGAATGAAGTTTTTTGTTTACCTACTTGCTCACTCCTTAAAAGTTTAAATTCTAACTGATAGATAATTGGGTAAATGGAAATAGTAGCAGTTTATTATTAATACAACATAAAAAGTATTTTTCTTTTATCAATCAATTTAAACAGCTGCTTTTCTCACAACCCTCTGGGGTTGGAGTGGCTCAGTCGGTAGCGCGCCAGGCTCGTAATCTTCCCAGGTTCGAGTCCCAGCTGAGATTTATCTCCGCAAAATTCCCCACCCTGCCCACGGTCAGTAGGGGACACCGATGGGCTTGGAAAGGCCGCCGTCCGTCGGATGGGACGTTAAGCCGTGGCCCCGTGTGCGGAAGAGCCATACCCTGTGCACGTTAAAGAACACGCTGGATGGCATTGACGGGAGGCTACCATCTGTCTCCCAACAGTTGTTGGTTGGGTTGTTTTACCTCTGAACGATACTTTTTCGCACACCATGGGCTAAATGGCCAGGTCACATGGACCCCGAAGGCTCAGAGAAGGTTGGGGTATGGGACCCACTGGAACAGCTGTTGGAAGACAGATGGTAGCCTCCCGTCAAGGCCATCCAGCGTGTTCTTTAAGGTGCACAGGGTATGGCTCTCCCGCACACGGGGCCACGGCTTAACATCCTATCCGACGGACGGCCTTTCCAAGCCCATCGGTCATTGGGCGCGAGGCAGGAAAATATGTTGTCCCCTCGTCTACACTGTCGTCTTCAAGACCACAGCAGCAACATGTCTTTTTCAACCACTTACGCGACACTCGCAGGAATCGGCTCAGTATACTATGTTTATCGTTACTCATCTTTACAAATATTTTATACGCATTCAAAAACGCACTTCCTTGCGCAAAAGAAGTCTATCGACTAAAAATTCTTAAGAAAGCTAACAGTTTTTTATTGTTTAATTGTTATTTTATTAGATTGTTTCCCATTTGAACAATTAGGGCCTTCATTTGTTACGTTTTCTGAACATTTGTGATGTCACTGGCAGGAAACGACGAGAGTTACTTCCGTGCAGCGCCGCGTTTTGACATTTTCGGATTCTAGGGGGGGGAGGGGTCAGTCGGTAGCGCGCCAGGCTCGTAATCTGTAGTTCCCAGGTTCGAGTCCCAGCTGGGTCAGCGTTGAGATTTATCTCCGCAAAAATCCCCGCCCTGCCCACGGTCAGTAGGGGACACCGATGGGCTTGGAAAGGCCGCCGTCCGTCGGATGGGACGTTAAGCCGTGGCCCCGTGTGCGGAAGAGCCATACCCTGTGCACGTTAAAGAACACGCTGGATGGCCTTGACGGGAGGCTACCATCTGTCTCCCAACAGTTGTTGGTTGGGTTGTTTTACCTCTGAACGACACTTTTTTGCACAACATGGGCTAAATGGCCAGGTCACATGGACCCCGTAGGCTCAGAGAAGGTTGGGGGAAGGGACCCACTGAAACAGCTGTTGGGAGACAGAGTCTCACAGTAGAATATCTCAGTGAAATATCTCTTGACACTATACCAACGAAATTTCAAATTTTTACTATAAACAGATCACTTGTAACATTCGTTAAAAGTTTTACCGTTTCCATATTTAGTGATCTCTAGCAATACAAATAAACTGCCTAACGATTTGAAAAACACGATTAAGAGTTGTTGTTTTTTTAATTATCTCTTAAAACAAAATTGATTTTCCCACTACCCTGACCCTCGGCGTAAAAGATCAACTCATTGCTGCCAATGGAAACTTCACAACCGTCATATTCTACCATCAAAGTTTCAAATTTTTGGTGTAAATGCATCATTTGCAACGTGATTTTAAAAAATTCGAATTTTTGAAATTTTCCACTTTCATCAATACCTATCAAACACAACAAAGTTTAAACTTATCTAAATAAACAAATCAGTGCGATATCTACACACGGACAGACAAAGTAAATATCTCGTTGTTGTTGTTTTTTGGTGGAAACGAGATAAAAATGAATATATGACGGACTATTAACTGTCCCGTGGTCAAATGATTACCATGTTTATCTACTGATAAAGAGACATAGGTTCGAGCCCAGGTAAAGCATGGATGTTTGTGCTGTTTTCTGCTGAGCTCGTGCCATCCTCATATAACTTGACATATAAACTGACAGGCTCCAGTCAGTCCTCTGTAGCAAGCAGTTGCTTGAGGGCTATTTCTGTACTTTATGTACATGTGATTTTGAACAACGTGAGCGAAGCGAAAGTTGAGGATTTTTGTGGTTTCTTTAAGGCAGCTGAAGAAATGCGATTACATCATGAGAAATCCGATGTGAAAAATCTAATTGTGTTTCGCTAAGAGGCAATGAAGCAAAAAGCTTCATTCCTTTATTAAAAAGAGTTTTGTGACACCATTTTAGCCATTACACATATTTTAATCGCTTGTCCTGCTTTTAACCTAGATAGACGTTTATTCTTTACCTTTCATGATTTTACGTCCGAGCCCCTTACACTCAGACACCTTTTATCTAATGAATCCTTTTTACCTCCTGTCTTTGCCTTTTTACGTTTTACCGATTATTTTAGTAGATTGTAATTTTATGACTTTGTCATTTATACACTGTCCAACCTGGGTCTTTTACACCTGGGTTGGATTTCCTTTTATATATTTATATTTTGTTTTTATATAGTTATATATAGTTATATTTGAGTCTTTCTTGTTTTTGTATTTTTATATCTGTTGGTTTTGTCCTTTACCTTTGACTGTATTGACTTTTAACTTTGGTTGTGGGTTCTGTTTCTTTTATCCTTTTATGTAACTCGTTTGGCGCATTATGGCCTCAGCTGCCAATGCGACATAAAACCCCAAACAACCAACCCTTATTAAAAGTACAATAAACCGTCCCGTGGCCGAGTGGTTAGCGCGCTTGGCTACTGATCTAAGGGACCTGGGTTCGAGTCCCGGATTAAGACATGGATGTGTGTGTGTTGTTTTTCTGCTGAGGTCGTGCCATCCTCACAGACCTTCTACTATGGCATATAAACTGACAGGCTCCTGTCAGACCTCTGTGGCAAGCAGCTGCTTGAGGGGGTATTTATTTATTAATCTGACTCTGCCTTTCCATGAAGTAGTTGACTGTATTTTACTTGTTATCTAAGCATACTAGACAAAAAATTAGTCATCCCCACCACAGACGGTAGCATTGACTTGATACAACCAGTAGATCTCGTGCCTGCAGTATGCAGCACTATATAGAGGCAGCAGGCACGGACTGGTAAGTGGCGCAGAGCATTGTAGACTTCCTGGCCACTAGTGTTGTGGAGCCCCTGGTACCTCATAAGAGCAAAATTTGTTTAATAATAATAAATATTATTATCACTGTTTTACAGAAATTCCATAGAATTGGGAAAACCTATTTTAAGCTTTATGTACGAGCTCTCAAACGAATAAGTATTGAAATCTTGAAAAAGAAACCGAAACTTTTATTGTGACTCGAGTCCTCTTGCTACAGTTGTGTCCCTGAACGTATTGGTCATAACATCACGTACGTTCTGCTGAAACAAATTCAACAATTAAATTCAATTAAGAATTTCAAGAAACCAGATGGACTGATTATGTCAAGTCTTTAATGCTTGAATGTTATGAAGAAAAGTGCCAGTCCGCCCTGAGAGGCAAATGACCTTCCATGTGCTATGTAGTTTCGTCAGTCCCAGCTTAGTGCTAGTTAACCATTATTCCTGACGTTAATCATGGGTCCAAAGAAAGATGCGGCTGAGTGTCAAAAGGGTATTACTGCATTTGGTAGCAGATGTAGCTCAGGACAGATATGCTTGGAAAACTAAATTGCACGGTCTGGTTGGACCTCCGTAAATGGTAGTTAGGCAGTCACTGGAAGGAGAGCTATGCACCAATTCCCTGTTATGAATCATAGAACCGGCCAGGCCTAGCACCTAATGTCCGACCCCGCCTTCTCATGATGCAGGCCGTTAGTACCTTTCAAAAGAGATACTCTCTTGTGGAAATGAACGGAAGGGGAGGGCTGCCAGATTAGTGTAGCCTACTGATCTGGACAAATATGGCTACTTTTATTTTTTTTTTCTACCCTGCTGAGGAGTGGTCAACCACACAGGGTCTTGGTGCTGACCATATAAACCCACTGGACTGGACTGAAATAAGGCTCTGAACTTGATTATGGATCCTGAATTTGCTGCACTGGTGTGGTTCTGTAGAGGGAAAATCTTCCGCTGTGTTTGCTGTTTGTTTGTGGGTTGACAGCCTCAAGTGAATAGATTCACAGGATATGTTTATCAGCTGGTGGATAATCCTGAACTGATGTCATCGTAGGCACCTGAACACTTTGCTACTATTGTCATCGTCAAATTCTACATTGAAGGAAGTCTTCCAGTGTAGATGGCTTCAGCCTTTAGTGGTGGGGGAGCGGGTCTTTGCCCCATGCTTGCGATTAGGGGCTGTTTGATATTGTCGGCATTCCCTCTCTCAATAAACAGTTTCTTTAAACATCCCACTAACCATTTTCTCACCATAGGTAGTTGGAATGTGAGGATTCTGCACAGAGCGTTTTCTCTTGATGCCTTCACACAAGAATTCCACCATTATAATTTAGATATTCTCGGTTTGCAAGAAACCAGATGGACAGATAAAGGTCAGATTCTTAAAAATAATCTTAAATTTCTCTTTTCAGGGAGGGAAGACAATAAACATCACCAAAGCCTGGTTCTGTTTCTCAGCAGACACTCTAGTGATGCTCTTCTACGATATGAGTGCTTTATTGAAAGGGTTGTCACAGCTACATTTCAGACAAGCATTAGAGACTTTAATGTTATCTGCTGCTATGCCTCCACTGAGGATTCCGATGAATATGAGAAAGATAGGTTTTACCGACAAATTCAGGATATTTTGATTTCTGTCAAGAAAGAAGATATTACCTTGTTCTAGGTGACTTCAATGCGAAAGTTGGTACTGACTCTGATCTTTGGGGGTATAGGCTCTTTTGGTATTGGTAGCTGCAATGGCAATGGGTAACGTCTCCTTCAGGTAAGTAAACTCAACGGTTTCAGAATAACTAACACTTATTACAAACACCGCGACATACATAAGTACATATGGGTTTCACCTGATGAACTGCATAAGAATATGATTGATTATATATTAATTAACAGCTAGTTCTGTTAGAAAGGTTCTGTTAGAAAGGTTCTGGGCTAGTTCTGTTAGAAATACCAGGGCATATAGGGGAGCTGAAATTGGATCTGACCATTACCTTGTTAAAAGTGTCTTGCAACTTAAACTTAAAAAGTGTTGTGATAAACTTAAAAAAATTTACCTTTAATACTGAAGGTCTGAAAGACACAGTTATAGCTGAAGCTTACCATGATAGGTTACTTAGTCATTATTATCATCATGGTTTGTTTACTACTGAAGTTGAGGTAGAATGGGACCATTTTAAAGAGGCTTTTTTGGAAGCTAACAGTACTCCTTTAGGAAAAAAGGAGCAGCTGAGGCAGAATTATTTGAGTGATAAGGCACCTGAGCTTATTTCAGAAAGAAGGAATTGCAGGAATGTCCTTAATCAGTACCTACTAGTCCTAATAGAAAGGATTGCAGAGAGCTTAATAGACGTGTAAAGGAAAAGTTAGCTATATATAAGAATCTTTGGCGTGATGGCTTGGCTGACAAAGCCTAGGAAGCAGTTAGACAGCACAATAGCAGAGAGCTGTAGTAGATAGTTAATGTTTTGTGTGGTAGAAAACGAACAGGTATACAGGGATTGAAGGATAAATAGGTAAGTTTTTAGCAGGTGAGGATTCTGTCATGGCTAGGTGGGCTGAGCATTTCTGTGATGCTCTAAACAATGTGGTTAGTTCTACTCCCATTGTTTGCAATGATGATAGATGCATTGGTTCTTTAATGTTGGCCCTATAACACAAACTGAAGTTATTTTTGGCTGTTTCTAAACTTAAACTTCATAAATCCCCAGGGGTAGATGAAATTACTACAGAAATGCTCAGAGCTGGGAATGTTTCGGTTACCACTTGGATGACTGAAATTCTGAATATCTTTTTTGATAAAGGCATGGTTCCAAAGGATTTTACCGGAGCTATTTTTATCCCTATTTTCAAAAAAGGTGATCGCAGTTCTTGTGATAACTATAGGGGTATCAGCCTACTCTCTGTTCCAGGTAAAGTTCTTTCCATGATTGTGCTTAATAGAATTAAGAATCTGGTTGACAGGCAATTGCGTGATGAGCAATGTGGATTCAGAAGTGGTAGGGGATGTGTGGGTCAGATATTTTCACTTAGGCAGATTCTTGAGAAATGTTCAGAGTTTCAGAAACCTTTGGTTGCCAGCTTTGTTGATTTCAAAAAGGCTTTCGACTCTGTTGATCGTCATAATTTGTGGTTGATTGTGAAATCATATGGTACACCAGACAAGTTAATTAACATATTGAAAGCTCTCTGTAATAACACTGAGTCGTGTGTGAGAGTTGGTAAGGCTTGTAGCAATTGGTTTAGCATTACTTTTGGTATTCGACAAGGGTGCATTTTGTCTCCTTTTCTCTTTAGTTTGGTTATTAATTATGTTATGCGAAATTGACTTCAAGGGAAAGATTTTGCTTTTAAATGGGCTGGAGATACGAAAATTTCTGATTTAGATGTGCCCGTATGTGCCGATTAGATGTGCCCCATGTTGCCCGTATATGCCGATTAGATGTGCCCCATGTTGCCCGTATGAATAATTATAGATTGGCGAATAGGGTTATGAACAGTGTGCCTAAAGGCCTCAGAAAGAAGGGGAGACCTAGGATGCGGTGGGCAGACAATGTCAAACAGGACCTTGTTAGAATTGGTGTGCAGTGGCAGATGCAGTAGATGTAGCTCAGGATAGACTTGCTTGGAGAACTAAATTGCATGGTCTGGTTGGACCTCCGTAGCCCATGGCTGCTTGAGGATGATGATGATGATGATGATGATGATGTATTAATTTATCAAAATTTCATTAAGGGTGCATTTTGTCTCCTTTTCTCGTTAGTTTGGGTATTGATTATGTTATGCGAAATTCACTGCAAGGGAAAGTTTTGGCCTTAAATGGTCTGGAGATACGAAAATTTCTGATTTAGTTTGTGCTGATGAATTAGCCCTTTTGGCAAATTATTTTGATGAGATAAATTCTTTCATTGGAGCTGTTGATGAGACTGGTACTAGAGTAGATTTGGTTATAAACAGAGAGAAAATTAAATTGATGAAAATTGGTTAGTCAGGCTGTGATTCAGTTAATCTGAATGGTTGCAGTCTTGAGCAGGTGTCACAGTTAAATAAATGTATGTTAATGTTAAATGTATGTCACAGTTAAATGCTATGTAACATATACTAGTGATGTGCGTCATGAGATTAAGAGACTAATAGGGATTGCTGCCGGAACTTTTAAGAATCTATGGAGATTGTGGAGAAATAAACGTATACACCTAAAGACTAAAATTAGACTGTATAATAGTTTGATTCTTTCTAGGGTTTTGTAACTTTCTACCACTTTGTAAACAAGATAACAGAAAACTAGATGCTTTTGATTCTAGATGCTTACGCAGTATCTTGGCATTAGGTGGTTCAACTTTGTAAGTAATGATGAGGTTAGTCAAAGGAGTCGGCAACCTCCTTTAAGCACCATATCCTGCAGAGAGGGACTTCGTTGTTTTGGCCACGTTGCCCCTATGTATAATGATTGTTTGACGAATATTGTTATGAACAGTGTGCTTAAAGACCTCAGAAAGAGGGGAAGACCTTGGATGTGGTGGAGAGACAATGTCAAACAGGACCTTATTAGAATTGGTGTGCAGTGGCCAGATGCAGCAGATGTAGCTCAGGATAGATATGCTTGGAGAACTATATTGCATGGTCTGATTGAACTTCCGTGATGATGAGGGTTAAAAGACTTTCTGTGAAGGAAGTAGCTGAATTCGCTGATGTTTCGGACCGAACAGTTCAAGGAGTGTATAAATATGTTGTGCATCCAGTTTGACTACTAATCATAGATATTATTGCGGCAGCAAATCAGTGCTCACAGATAAAAACCTCTGGCGAGTATCATGACTAGTGATTGCAAACTGATTTCAAACCAGACAGGAATTGCTACAGACAGGCAATGAAGAACAACATCGGCCGATTTCAGAAAGAACAATAAAAAGGGAACTACGTTCCATGGGTATTTGGTGCAAAGTACCCTAGAAGAGACCCATGCTTACAACTACAGATAAAGCAGCTTTGTTACAATGGGCTAGGAGCTACAGACATTGGAATGCAGATGACTGAAAAACCATTTTCTGGTCAAATAAGCGGCATTTCTATCTGTATTCCAATGATGCAAGGTAGAAAGTGCATCGCTAGAGTAATGAACTCTTTCATCCAGACACTCTCCAAAGTATTATTCAAGATGGAGGTGGATCTGTGGTGCTCTGGGGATGCTTCACTACTATGAGATAGGGCCATTAGTTGAAGTTTCGACTCGTTTAAATCAGGAAAATGCTATATACAGATTCTGGATCACCAGGTGTTGCTTTTCAGCTACATGTGAAGGGCGAATAGAACATAGACCCTCTAGTGTTCCACGATGACAACTGCAACTTGCACAGGGCCAAAACTGTTTGTGACTGGTGCGAGGAGCATGAGGTAACAAATGGACACCTCGACTGCCCTCAGAGTCACCTGATGCAAATTCCATTGAAAAACTTTGGGACTATCTGGAACAGAGGGTGAAACAGCGAAATAGGCATCCACGTAATCAAGCTGAACTACGAGTGCTATTGTTGGAGGAATCGGCTAATTTTCATGTAAACTATATCCAACGACTAGTGGAGTCCATAGCTAACAGGATTTCTGATGTAATTCATGCGAAGGGAGATGTTACAGTAATAGGTAAGAAAGTACAGAGGTGACTGATTTTTTTTGTCCGGTGAGCTTATTACAATATCTGAATTTTATGTTTTAATTTGCTGTGCACTTCATTCAGACTTTAATAAATATTTAAGTATTGAATTTTATACAGAAAATAGAAGTAGAGATTAATGCAACCTCATTTGATAATAATATACTTTCATTATTACAGAACGGGTTTCCAGTTTTGTCGAAGCTGATGACTAAGGTAAATATTATTACACTTATATAAATTACTTGTGTTTTATCTTCCAGATTTACTCTTTTAGGGCTTTTGTTCTGTGTAGTTGACATTTTTACTTTCAGTTACTTTTTTCATATTTTTAGATAGTTTGTGTTCAAATTATGCATGTTTAGATATAGTAAAAACAACTATGTCAGCGAAGTGTGATTACCTGAATGGTTTGGATTGTTTTACCTCTCAGTGGTACGTTTTTTGCACATAATGGACTAAATGACCTGGTCAGAAGGACCACCAAGGGCACGGAGTAGATTAGGAAGTGGGTCCATAGGAAACAGATGGAAGTATCCCGTCATCGCCATCCAATGTGTTCGTTAATGTGTCCAGATATGGACACATTAATTCCTTCTGAACAAGTGGCCCAGTCCCATCCGACGAATGGAATTGGCTCAGTCAGTAGCGTGCCTGTCTCATAATCTGCATTTCCTATGTTCGAGCCCCAACTGTTCCAGTATTAAGATTTATCTCCACTAACCTCCACCCTGTATTCTGTAGAGCTTTTTGGTATGCTCTTCCACAAACGGGCCACGGCTTAAAGTCCCATCCGACGAATGGTAGCATTTCCACACCGATTGGTGTCCCCTTTCTCTTCGAAAGCAGGGTGGGGTTGGTGGAGATAAATCGCAACACTGGCACAGTTGGGATTCGAAAAAATGGAACTGCAGATTATGAGATAGGCAAGCTACTAACTGAAACAATCGCAGCCCTTTATCTAAACGAAACAATAAATAGAAATATACGCTTTAGATATGATATTAGAAAACAAAGAATTTCATGCAAAATTTCGGAGTATAAACCAATGAAATATAAAGAATTAAAATATTCATTATCAAGTGATATATATATAGTGAATAAAATAAAGGAAACTCTTACTATTATTTCAATGGATCCACATTCGAAGTTTTAGAATTTTTAAAGAAAGTTTTTTTTTTGACAAAACGCTAATGAAATATTTTAAAGATCTAAACTAAATTTCTTAAAACTGAAATTTCAATTTTTTTTGTCCATCATTTGAAATCCTGAATAAATGCTGTATTTAGTAACAACATTGCCAGCCTTAGAAGATTGTTTAAAAGTTAATTTAAAAGAAATTAATGAGCGTTTAAACTATTTGCTAAAATAAATCTATTTTAGAAGTGTGTTTAATCTTTCATTAGATTCAATTCAGATGTTTTTTAGAAAGAATGATCACTGAAACTCTTCAGGGCTCCATATTCCATAACTCTGCATACTATATGAATATTTTTAAGAAACGAAGATTTAGAGATATTGTTTTTATTTCTCATGTCAAGTGATATTTTACCATAAAACTATATACCTCAAATTTATTTAATTTATGTAATTTCCTCTCTGTAACAAAAGTTTTCGTTATTTTAGCAAGTTAGTTTATTAGCAAGTAGCATTTTAGTTATTTTAGCCTCTTTATCACAGGAATTTGCTTCAAAAATTCACATTTGCTTTAACAAACTTGCTGTTCTGCTGCATGTCATTCCTCTCTTTTAGCTGGCGACTGTTTTTATTCAGTAATACGTTTTCATTATAACCTTTCAAATATAATAATTATCAGTTCTGTAAACAATTCCTACATAATTTGTTCTGTTAATTTTACTGGGTCCTGACTGTTATCGTGCAGGGTGCTTTATTTATGCCAAATGAATTCCATTAATATTGATATGAATTCAGTGAGATGAAAACTTAGCGTGAGTTCATAAATAGCACATATGTATACCACTGAAGTATGAATGATGTAATTTATTACAATGACACAAAATTATTACAAATTAATCAATTTTATCTAAACACAAATGCTTCTATTTCTCTTAGCATAAAGAGAAACCACTTTGTATTGAATCTCATTTGTGACACTAAATAACCTTAACAATACTTTTTACTTTATACATGTGAAACGTTTAACATTGATCTCCCCTGATAGAGGACCCAATAACAAACTTTACTGTTCTTTCCTTTTCTCCACCTGAATAGGCATCATCTTAAATCAAATAAGAGCAGTCTTTTTACATAGCATTACACATCATTAATTTAATACACTATATCATTTTTCCTTTTACTACTCCACTATAACTTTTTGCTTTCTTTCACAATTCCTACTATTTCAAAGCATTCTCGTTCTAAACAGTTAATAAAGTAAATTTTCACGCTAAGTATACGCGAGCGTTCATGATACACTTGTCACAAGCCATTGTGGCACGTTCATCTGTCGTAACAATTTTTTGGTTTTGCTTCACACGTATATACTTCCACTAAGAATTGCATATTATTATTATGATTCAAACAATAAGATTTCGTCAATTGTTGCTAATTTTGTTTGATGAAAGATAATCCTTTGATTATAAGAAATTCATATCATTGTTAACTTTTAATTTTAAGCTGATTTAATTTATGGTGTCTAGAGATATATATTTTGCTTAATTATCATGCTCAGTTTGTTAGGCACGATTATTTTTACCCAGTTGTTACTATATTGCATTTGTTTTTATAAACTAAATACTTTTTTTCTTTAAGTTTTTTTTTTATTTTTACAGTTACCGGTAGAAATTGATGCTATTCTTCTGCAGAAAATCTTGAGGGCTTGCTGGAGATGTAAGTTTTTTGATGTAATTTATGTTTCAGTTCTTCTTTTTTTCATGCATTAAATTATATTTCATATTACTGAAACAACTGTTGAAACAGCTATTGAAAAGGACTCTTCTATCAAACCACGTAAAAAAATTGAACATAAGTGTATAAATCACAATTTATTTGGCTGAACAAAAAATAAATTTAGAGTTATTTTCTATACGTTCTTTACAAATTCCATAAATCAGCATTTTTTGAAACGCTACTTTCCATAATCAAAAATATTTTAGTACCTAATACCCATTACTCATAACTAATGATGAGGTCAGGCGAAGTAGTCGGCAACCTCCTTTGAGTGCATAGAGAGAATGAGTTCGTTTTGCCATGTTTCCCGTATGCATAACTATAGATTAGCTAATAAGGTTACGAACAGTGAGCCCTAATGGTGTCCGAAAGACTGGAGACATAAGATGCAGTGTGCAGACAATATTAAACAGAACCTCGTTGGAATTGGCGTGCTGTGGCCAGATGCAGCAGCTGTAATTCAGGACAGACACGCTTGGAGAACTAATTGTAGAGTCTGATTGGAACTCCGTAACTAACGGCTATTTGATGATTTTATATGCGTAATAACTGTTATCAGTGATTTGTTCAAGCATGTCATAGATGTTTTTGGCTATTATCGTACATTTATTTCATTGTTTGTTTCCGTTCTGAATAATATTTCAAAATAATGTATTGGATCAAAATATATTTTGAGTTCTAATGTAAAATAATAAATTACTTTTATTGCTTTTTCAGGACATACGTATTAAAATTAGCGCTTTCGTTCATTAACAGAATGCATAAACTTAATATGCTTAATAACTTAATAACTTAATAACTTAGCGAAATAATTCTTAACAAAGTCAAAAAGAAATGTGTCGTTTATAATCAAAAGACTTAAATCTTTGATAGATCTGTGTTATTTATGCATTAAATTTAGTATTATTTTAATAGAGGCCATATTATTATATTTTTGCCCTAAATAAAATATCTTAATGACAGCAGCCAGAAGGCTGTTGTCATTAAGAGAGAATCGTCTATATAAACGCTTTGTTTCACTTCTAAAATGATTGTAAAGCATCAAAGTTTTCTCATAAGCAAAAATCGCACAATTCCATAATAGACCAACATTAATTTTTATAATTGTATTCCTTCTAATGCATTCCCTTTACATCACTGCAATTATTTGTAGAGTATATAGTAGAAGTCTATAATATTCTACAGAGTTTTGCTTTGTATACTAAATGTTTTCAGAATGCTTCATATAATTTAATTAAAGTGTTTTATGAATAACAGATTATTGGGATTGGTTTTCTGTGTGTTATTGGCTTTATGACCCTAGTTCATTTCCTTATGCAGTTCAGAACTTTTATTGTGAAACAATTCTCTTATCATAGCGAGTTTTAAACATACAACTAATATTATGAGACACCTCTGTCCATTACGTTATCTGTTGTAGGAAAATCTCAGTTCAAAATTCCTCAAAATGAAAAAGAATAACCGAAAAGAAAGCTTGAAGAGAATTAAACCTTTTTGAACTGATTTTCATTGTGGGACTGAAGAAGTTTCACTCTGTTTTTACTATTCGATAGTTGGATTATGAATACGACAAGCTTTCTGAAAAGAGCCATCACCCTCCTTTGAAAATATTCATTGGTTTGAGCATACTGGCCACCTAACTGATTTGCCTAATAGTGAATTGTCTTCTCATGTTAAGCTCTTATAATGACACTATTGTTGTTTATTAAGTGTACCTTTAAAAATAATCTCAGTGCAAATGAAATTATACTGAAACCACAAAAGCATTTTCCTAGTGATACCCCATTGGTTTCTAAGTAGATATATTAAATTGTTAAAATTAAATACTCCCCTCAAGCAGCTGCTTGCCACAGAAGTCTGACAGGAGTCTGTCAGTTTATACGCCATAGTATAATAAGGTCCGTGAGGAAGTCAAGACTTTACCAGAAAGACAACACAAACATTCATGCCTCGCCAGGAGCTTGAACTACGGTTCCTTTGATCAGTAGCCAAGCCACGCTAACCACACGGCCGCGGGTGGTAATATTTTTTATTTTATTTTGCATTTATTAATGACTTTATTTGAATGCAGTATGAAGAGAAACACAATAAATACAAAATCATTTATAAAAAAAAATGTTTCTCATTGTAGTCCTTTTTTAAAAACAAAAGTAAACGATCCTTTTACAACATTAAGATGCGAAAATGTATGAAGAATATTCTTCCATTAATTATATTTCATTTCGTTTATAATTATAAATATTTATATATATACATATATCTTTAAAAGGTCTTCTGAAATCATAAAGTTTTGTGAACATCTACATTAATATGCAGAATAATACTTTAAAGTATTATAATGTTTTTACCGAATAAATTTCCTCAGAAAGAAAACGTTTATGTTAAGTATACTAACAAAGTAATGAGTACGTGCAAACATATCATTGTACATACAGTATATATATAACTTTTAGTGTTTGAACTGTGATAATTTATTATGTAGAATATTAGGTGGATAACATTAGATAAAGAAAACAAAGAAACATTTCTTATAGCTCATTTGTTATATATTATTTATTTCCGGACCTTTGCATTATCAGCTGTTTGTCACATTTAACGATCATTTTGTGATTAAAGTGTTCATCTTGTATGTCAGGTCTGGTTAAATTGTTAAATTATATCTTCTGTTATTAAAAATTATCATACTTCATCAATTTTGAATGACTATTTAAAAGTCACTTTTTTTGTTAAATGATAGCTAGTAAAATAGATCGAATTAGCACTTTAACCACTATCAACACTTTTTCGGTTGATCCAGTATTGCCTAATTTAATATAAGAATCAATAAAAAAATTTTCAGGTAACATAAACCACTTTTATATTGGTATTTAAAGACAAATATTGATATGTAAAATAGTGCAAATGCAATTTTAATCATATTTAAGTATTATTTTGAAAGCAAAATTTACATTCCCAAGACCTAAACTTCTTTCTGATTTCTTAGATCCTTCGAAAGCATAAAGCATTTCAATTCAAAACGTGACTCCCAGAAAGAATATCACTTCAAAAGATTGGCTGAAAGCATAACGGAATAAAAGGAGCTTGAAATTTAGTAGGCACATTAGTATCATGAGAATTCATGACCTTGAAACTTATTGAGGTCAACAGCTATTAAAAGGTACAATAATAAACAATGCAATAAATTAAATGACATATTTCAATTTTGTTTTTAACAAAGCTAAATTCATAAAAAATGACAAAAACTTATGATACGGATTAGCAAACTTTTTCAAAAGAAGTGCCTGACTTTTGTTTCCTCTATTTAATCAACTTTATTGAGCAAAAACACATTTATATGAATATATCCACACATCTATTTTCCCGTAAGTAACTCTTTAGTAAAAGTTTCCGAAAATATATTTGACGTAGCACGCATTTTTAATGAGACTTGCGTTGCTGGACTCCTTTTCAAAGTTGCTTGTTGTTGGACGACTATACTTCTGCTTCAATTTTCCCACAAATCTCGAGATTCGCATTTTCAGTTGGCAGCTGGGTTTGCTTCTAATGGAATTTGTGTTGGGAAACAATTTCCCACCAAAATATGTTGATCCGAAGATCGAAAGAAACTCAAATGCCATCACAAATATTACTTGGAATTTGTCCTTACTCTGAAGAGATTATTTGCATCAATATTTTTAATCTGAATTCTTAAGATAAGTTAAATTAACTGAGTTTGTCAATAGTAATAAATAAAAGTTTTGATATTAGTATAGTGTATAATAAATAGCCAGATATATGCACTCAATGATCCGCAGAATGCCGACCCATGACATATGGTAAACCAATATCAACACAAAAGCATTGAGAGGTCATCAGCAACAATTTTATTGTTTCTTGAGTATATTAATTAGAAGGTTATTAAAATTAGCAAATCACTTTGTAATTTATTATTTACAGTTCATAATGCCATGCAGTGTTTGCTAAAAAAATTTAGTGTAATGCTTTCAAATAAAGTTAACATTTCTGTTTGCTAATGAAGTCGGCATTTTCAAAAATTACCTTCAGTGTTTGAGAGGATCTTAATAGTTTTAAAATAATAAAGCGGACCTAATCGAGTTCCCTAAAATGATCACTAATAACGAGCAATGCTGTCGAGGTTCTTACTATTCTTTAAGAGTCAAATTGCTAAAATTTAGTGTAAATTACAAAAAAAATTAAATGCTGCTGGTATTTTTTATAACCACTATATATCGGGTGTACTTTTAATAAAATTCATGTTCGAAAACAATTCCTTACCAAAGTGTGTTCATTCGAAGATAAAAAGAGCCCAAAGGTCACCAAAAATCAGCGAAAGGTCACCAAAGTTTGATAAAACACAAATGTAAAATGAACGAAACTTAGACAATACGGAACGCTGTGGCCATTATCTATTTCTTTTACTCAATATTCTAAATGTGTTGCTTTATTTAAAAATGAAAATATATATTATATATGTTGAAATATTTATGTTCCATATTTTTTATTGTAGCACACATGGTAATGTTTGATGAATTCTTGGAAAAAATTAAAAAACTCAAAAATTTATATGTTCTCTACATCACATTCTTGTCACAAATATTAAATAATCGCTTTCTTTGCGTCCATTAAAAAACACAAATGAACTTTAGCAAAGAAGATCCATAACATTAGACGATCTGTACAGCTTAGAAGAAATTTTCAGATATTCCCAGACGACGTCTCTATAAATAGTCAACTAATTTCTTACTGAAAGGTTGTCTTCAAAATCACAAACCTACTACAGACTAGACTGGACTGACTGACGAACAGTAATTCTACAAAATTTCGTATATGGTTGTTGTTAAAACAGGTGGCAACTATTTCATGGCAGTAAAAGACAAAATTTTTCTGTATCAAAACTGAAACAATTTGAAATTTTGACATCTGTAATAATCATTAAACTAACTGAACGCTATGGCAGTTATTTAAAATATTGTTACACAAGAACATATCAAAAATGGAATATTTGGAAGAGATATTATTGAGAAATATATCATTATATATAATTTTGATGAAACATAGGGTAAAATGGAAAGTTAAAACACTATAGTGGAGGCAAATACTGTGTTATGTTTCTAAATTAGGTCTATATGGAAGTGTTTTTAAGCCCAGTGGCCTTTCATTCTTGGTCTAAAATGAATTGTATCTCATATTTGGATGTAGTTAATAAAATAAATTTTCTTTTTATAGCTCTGCATTTATTGTCAGAAAAGCCAAGTCTTGAGCTCTGCCGAAACCTCATCATGTTGAGAGATGTATCCTTTTTTTCAAAAAGAAATATCTTTTTAAAATTTACTCTAAAATATTACAGAGTCTGGTTTTTTCAAACTGATTCCAGTTCATCATCAGTGCATTCAAAACGTTTAATTGTTAAACGAAAGCTTAGGTTTATGTATGAAGTAAATTTACCCACAGAGAATACCAATATTCTAAAAAAAATGTTTCAATAATTTATTGTAATGAATGTACTTAGCCAAAATTACAGATACTTAAATGAAACTGTAGATGATAATGGATTCAAATGAATATGATTAATTCAAATAAGATATACCGTATTTCTTCGATTCTAAGACGCCATCGATTGTAAGACGCACCTTAATTTCAATACGACCAACAGGAAAAAAAAAAACTTTGACTATAATAGAATTCAATTTACTAACAACAATAGTACCTATATATCAGTAGGTATGCTTATTCATCACTTCCTTCTAAATCATCATTCCGTCTGATTCTTCTGAGCCGTCGATATCTGCATGTGAATCAATATGAGTCTAATTCATATTCAGAGTCTGATTCTTCTGAACAGTCTAAATTTCCATTATCCCATAATATATCGTCTTATACCCATTCCGCCATTTTGATGCCGGCGCTTTCTTAATTTTTCCGGAAGGTGTCAACAGAAGGTTGTCAATCAACAGCCAGGTTCCAAGCTCACTATAAATCACTCACAGAGCTCCACTATAATGAAATAACGGTGGCTTTACATTTGGAAAGCGCGGGAAAATACCCACGCCACTTTATTGCCCAATGGAATTGGATAATGTGATAACGGTCAAACTTGGAGGCGGGGTTTTCGCGTAAAAACAAAACGTGGCGGTGCCGTGTGCAAAGCGCGCGAAAATTAAAAAAAAACTGCGATTCTAAAACGCCATCGATTCTAAGAGGCACCCCGTTTTTAGAGACGTTTATATGGGAAAAAGAGTGCGTCTTAGAATCGAAGAAATACGGTATTATAAAATTATACCAGAAATACAGTTTTCGGCAAGATAATGAAGTTTAATGACAATTAAAACGTAGTAAAGTTTCACCATTCAATATTTTACTGATTATGCAATTTTGCATAATAAACAAGTCAATATAAAAAGCTCGTGTGTTATTCTTTCTAATATGTTGTAGCTTAATTATTAAGAGAAAAGAATAAGTTAGGGCTAATGCTACGAGATTGAAAAGTATTTCTGCAAACAACCAAAACGCAACAAAATCGTTTACGTAAGATTAAGAATAATTTGTCTCATTTATTTACTACTACGAATGAGAATTATTCAAACAATCATTTACAAATAACAAGATATTTTGCACTAATTGTATTCATGGCTGTCTTAGAATAGGAAGATTAATATACCTTATTTTACCTAGCAATTTAAGAAAAATAGATTCACCAACTTGTGAGTAAATATTCTAATATTTCGACCCCTGACTGGGGTTGAAATATTAGGATATTTACTCACCATGATTTCACCATGAAGTTGAAAATTTTAAATGAAAATTTTGCCTCTGTTTTGAAATTATTACGTATATTATATATACAGTAAGAAATACCAAATTAAAAATCATTTTGTGAAGGTACAGAGGTAGAAAAAAAAAATGTTGTCACATAATGCTACACAGTTTCAAGTTTGCTACCTGTAACTCAGAGAGTTCTTGACATATTTGATGTAATGAAATTATTTTTTTGTGAAAGAAAGAAATTGTCCAACCATTCTAAAATCATTTTTTGAAAACTCGAAGATATTTTCACAACACGATAAAATCTTTAGAATCAAATGATAATTACTGCGATAAAAGCTGCTTCAAAATATTACGACCTAATAACTAAACTTGAAGAAAGGAGGGCTGCGAAACAACTATTGCTAAAAATTAAAAATGAAATATTTGTAGACGAACTATTGACACACTGTGACGAGTTCTAAAAATCGAACCTAGCATATTTAAAATTATGGCAATCGAATTTCGAAAATCTTAAAATATTTTCTTGGATAAATCTTAAATATACACTGGTTTCCATAACTTAAGGGAAAATGAGAAAAATCGCGATAATTCGGCAAAACATTGTGCGATCCTCACTAAACTCGTTCATATAGCCAGTAAAATAATGCCGAGTGAGCATATCGTATCCAAATTAGTCTTGGTTGCGTCAATTTGCGTAATCGGATAGCGGCATAAAAAATGGTGTTTTGCAGTGGATCGTTATTTTGTGCTGTAAATGTGAATAAAAAAATTCGAAATAACCATTTTGTAGGAATGACCTCGAGACTTCATTGCCAAATGAACTACGGTGGAGAGATATTGGCCGGTTCGAAGAAAACCAAAGTCAGTAAGATGTGGCACGATGGCTGAATGTGAGCCCTTTTGTGGTCCATAGGTTGGGTTGGGTTGTTTTACCTCTGAGCGGAACTTTTTTGCACAACATGGGCTAAATGGCCAGGCCACAAGGACCCCGAAGGCTCAGAGAAGGTTGGGGGAGGGGACCCACTGAAACAGCTGTTGGGAGACAGATGGTAGCCTCCCGTCAAGGCCATCCAGCGTGTTCTTTAACGTGCACAGGATATGACTCTCCCGCACACGGGGCCACGGCTTAACGTCCCATCCGACGGACGGCGGCCTTTTCAAGCCCATCGGTGTCCCCTACTGACCGTGGGCAGGGCGGGGAAATTTTGCGGAGATAAATCTCAACGCTGATCCAGCTGGGACTCGAACCTGGGAACTACAGATTACGAGCCTGGCGCGCTACCGACTGAGCCACCCCCGCCCTGTGGTCCATGGACTGTGGAATCATTTTCTTAGCACGGATTTCGTGTCTCGGAGGTTTAGCTGAGGAAGGGCTAGAACTACGAACGCTGTACAAGACCGACATCTGCGATTTAACAGCACGAAGGAGCAGGACGTCTACTTGCTCTCAGCTACGATCCTCTCTTGAGCAGCCACTGGGAGGCATTTATTTTGATGTGCATAGAAGGTTTCATGAGGGAGATCTGTACGTTACAAGGCTAGTCATTTATATACCCCTCATGTCACGTCACAGGAGAGAGCGGTTGAATTGGACACGCACGCATGTTAACTGCACAGAAGAACAATGTAGGTCCGTACTATTTACAGATTAATCCAGATATTGTTTGCAGAGTGATTCCGGACATTGTTTGATATGGAGAGAACAAGGTGCACGCTATCAACCCAGTAACATCCGTCAAAGAAACAATTACGGCAGAGGTAGCGTATGTGTTTGGGGTGGCATTTCCTTACGTGGACTCACAGACCCCTATGTGTTGACGAGTGGGAACCTGAATGAGGGATATAGAGATGAATTCTGGACGATTTATGTTACAAGACGATAACGCTCGTCCACACAGAGCTCGTCTAGTGGAACAGTACCTTCAAGAGGAGACGATTATGCGCATGGAATGGCCAGCTCGATCTCCCAACCGAAATCCGATTGAACATGTGTGGGATGCTCTAGGGAGACGTGTTGCTGCCTCAACCCGCCACCTGAAACAAAGGGGGAGCTTATTGCTGCTTTAAAGGGACTCCCTACTGAGCTGATTAACAACATCATAAACGGCATGGAACATCCCTATAGTGTCTGCTTTGCTGTAAGGGGTGACCACACACCTTATTAAAGAACTTTGCCAATTGCATTCTGACACCTCATTTTTAGACAAATTACTGTGTTATTTTTTGACGAAAAATGTTTCTAGTGTAAAATATTTTATGCCATTCTGAAATTGCCATTGTAATTCATGTTTTCATCAAATTTCATTAAAATCATTCATATAGCTTTTTGTTTATCATAATTTTTCTGAGTTTACCTTAATTTATGGAAACCAGTGTAAATTGGAGTGTGCTGAAAAAAGTGGTGAATACTTTAATTCTGTAATAGGACAACAACCACCAACGTTTTTTAATACTGACAAATTGTTTGATGAACTATAATTAAGAAATCAAATTTATACGAATGAAAAATTTAATGATGACTCAGGTTTAACTCAGAGATGGATGCGCATACTTGAAATAGCTAAGAAAACTAACATTTGTATTGATAACATTTTTAAGCCTGTTGAATTTAGCTTGTGTTTGCCTGGTACCTCAGAACCCGCAGAAAGAGTTTCTTCAATGATGGGCGCTTGCAAGTTTCGGTCGTATAGGACTTGATTAATAAATAAGTTAATGCAGCTTTCAGTAGCTTCGATCAATTTTATAATTAAATTAAAAAAGAGACCAACATCCTGAAGAAAGCATTGTCTTCAGAGAAATACCAACGGTATAATAAATCAGACGAGAGACAAAAGTAACAGCTGACTGGGCCAGGCATTGCCAATGATTCCCCAAAACCTGGACCCAGTCATAAGTGAAAGTTAAGATTTCGTCATTTAAAGTTTTTTTAATGTTATTTATATTTTTTTAATTAAATACCCGAGTAAATACAGTATGTTTTTTTATATCCCTTGATTTTTCTTTATGTATATGTTACCGGCAATGTATGAAAAGCCGGCTTTCTATAGAATGCCGGCTTTTCATACATACCGGTATTTTTAGGCAATGTATGAAATGTGAGAATTATTACATACTTTCCCTAGGCATTGTATAGAATACCTAGGCATTATATAGAATGACAAATACTATTTCGGCAAAGTATGAAAAAGGCTTTTATTGAAAAGATTAATGTGAAAATGTAAGAAGTTCAAAATATAAGATAAGGGATTTTTCTACAAAAAGAGAAAAAGACCATTGCTGAACTACCGCCAGAAATATTAACATCATAACCTGTAATGAATCTGTCGTCCGCATTATAAAAAACGCCCCAAATGAGGTAAAGCCAAGTGAGAACGAATCAGTAAAGTGTTGAATATTCGAAGTTTGCAATTCGAGTTAGGATACTCGTATTTCACTTTACTACTTGTCAAATCTATTTCAGTGGAGTTCCGAGATGCTTGTGATATGTCGTTTTTTGATGACTTTTTTTAATCTGTTTTTTTGACCTTAACTCTCTTTCTATGGAAGCTAGGGTTCTCAAACTTTGGGATCCCTATTGAGGCAACCCCCTTTTACACTCTTACAACGCTAGGGGGCGCTTTTCCGAATGGAAGGGTGTCTTATTGGTATCCAAAGTGACCAACTACGGCGCTCTTTTTACCGAAACTAGGGACTGGCGGATCTGGCAATCAGGGTGAGCCTATAGGGACCCAGGGGAACATTTACTGGTCAATTCGAATTGGACTGAGTGCTCTGGCTTTCTGTTTGAGGCGAGCGTCTAGAGTCACGTGACTCGCATTGCAACATTAAACATCACTGCCGGGAGTATTTTATACTTTGCCGATTTGCCTTTTGGCATTCTATAGAATGCCAAGGAAATGTGTGAAATATGAATCGTTTCATACATTGCCGGCTAGTTTTAGGCGTTATATACAATGCCTAGGCATTCTATAGAATGTCGGATTTCAAACTTTGCCGGTGACATATAGAACGAAATAAAAAAAAAACATGGATCTCCCCCTGCCAAGCGTCATGTATTAGGTCCAGAGAATTATGGCAAGACACCTTTACTCCAGCCAAGCACTTTACACAGCCAAGCATGTTTTACAATACAGCCACTGAAATGGCTCAATTAAAACACCAAACAAAAAAATTGAATATCTAAAGCGATGATAAAAGCTCGAGAAATTGAAAATCCAGTAGTACTGGAAGTAAAATAAAATTTTAAGGTCTATGTTGAGTAAAATTCAGAAATAATGTTTGTTACGGGGAGGCAAACTTTCTGACTGTCACTTTAGGATGAGTATTTTCACTGGGCAATTTTCACTTAGCATTTCTTATCACTTTTCAAGAGGTTTTGCATAGTTTCTGTTAAAATAAATAAATATTAAATAAATAACATGTGTCAATTAAATAATAATTCAGTTTTATAATTCCATCCGTTTAAATATACTTACAAAATGCATATGCAGACATTTTCCTTAATTCATTTCACAGCCTATGATAACTGGTAAAATGAGCAGAAGTGAATTACCCGGTTTATTATACACTCTTCAGTATTGGAAGGTAAAAATGCTTACAGCCATTTACATGTTTAAAAACAGCAAATCAGTTTAATTAAGATCAATTTTGAAATGTAAAATCATAGTGTCTATTGACCTGTTTAATAATTATAGCTCTATGCAATGTATATAGCAGCACATTATATAAAACGTTTAAAGCTTAACAATTCTGCATTAAAAGCTGATTTCTGTCTATAAAAGTTGAACGGGGCTCGAACCCAGGTCCTTTAGATCAGTAGCCAAGCGGGCTACGATATAGTATATATATATATATTTATAAAATGCAATTATAAAATTAATTACCTATGTATTATAAAGTACACATATAAAAGTTCTAATATTATTACCCTTAAAAAGTCTCAGGGTACTGGAAATAATTATGCACTCTGTATGAGACTTCGGGATGCTTTTATTTCTTGCATCCACGTTGGGGAAATAGAAGGGCTTAGTGGTAAATCAACTCAAAAAAAAAATAATCAATATTCCCTCAAGCAGCTGCTTGCCACAGAGGTATGACAGGAGCCTGCCCGTTTAATTCGCCAAAGTAGAAGGTCTGTGAGGATGGCGGGACCTCAGAAGAAAAAGAGCGCAAACATTTATGCTTTACCCGGGGCTCGAACCCAGGTTCCTTTGATCAATAGCCAAGCACGCTAACCACTCGGCAGTAATTAATATTGGTAAAATGAATTGATGGGTACACAGTTGAAAGTCTGCTGTGAAGGCTATTTTCTACAGTCCTCAGTAACTAAGAAAACTAAAAAGTGCACTTGCAGTATGAAAGAATCATAACTTTAGAATGCAATGCCTCTGCATTGTTGAAACATAAATCCACATCTGCAGGGGCTGCTAAATGATAAATGTAGAGCAAATATGTAGTGTTGACCAGTGTTTTTCATACTTTTTTGACCGTGACCCACATTAAGAAATACGTTTTGCATCGCAGTCTGAGATCCACTCTGATATTTTCTGTTTTATTTCATTAAAACATTCTGGTCATGAACCAATCATGACTCACAAATGGGTCGCGACCCGCAGTTTGAAAAACGCTGGTCTAGACAACTAATCTCTAGATACAGATAAAAAAAATAAAAATAAATACCCCCTCAAGCAGCTGTTTGCCACAGAGAACTGACAGGAGCCTGTCAGTTTATATACCATAGTAGAAGGTCTGTAAGGATGGCAGGACCTCAGCAGAAAAACAACACACACAATATTACACATCCACACCTTACCCGGTGCTCGAACCTAGGCCCCTTAGATCAGTAGCGAAGCGCCCTAATCACTCGACCACGGGACGGCAGATAGATACCAAAAAATGAAAGAAAACCAAAATGAATGGATTTTGTAGAATATCTGATCGAGTTGAAATGCTATAAATCGATGTAAATATCTGGGCGAGTTGTAATGCTATAAATTGCCATCTCTAATTTGGTTGAGATGAAATTGCTCGAAAAGAGACTACGAATGCATTAATAATTTCCCTATCATAGGCGCATTTTTGGATTGCAAAATGTTAATTTTTCATCAGTTGAATATGTTCTCTTGTCTAGCTGTATTTGATATTCACAAAAACATTTTGTTATTTAAGCAATTCATTTTTCTCTGGTGGTATGGAAAAATCATGTGCAATGAAAAAACCCACAGCGTATAGTGATGCTAATCGTTTTTATCCATATTTTAGTATCCCTTGATCAATCAAAGCATATTTCTTTAAAATATGCATGCAAAAGATAACTACTTATAAAAAATTCATGCAAATTTAAAAAATAAAAATAGATGAATGAAATGAGTGTTGCTTTTTTTAATGGTGTTAGGAGATTTTTCCCTACATTTTGACAGAATAAAATGCATATAATATTATATCTGTCATTTCTTTTTCTTTTGGATTGCAAAACATTTTAGAGAGAATTTGGGAGGAAAAAACAAGTAACACCAAACGTGCATATAGATAATATTTCCAACAATATACGTGGAATGCAACTTATTGCATGAAAAACTTGCATGAGAACTACATAGCATCTGCCTTTTTATGTTTAAATAACCAAAAATAGAATTCGAATTTAATTCTAAAATTTTTATTAAAAGATACTTTGAATTTGAAAGACTTTCGAAACATTACCGCACCGAGCTGGGGAAGGGTTAGGGTTATAACTCCCATTGGCTTCAATGCCGTGCATTTTCTAAGGAAAGACGTCGGATGTAAACTTCAGCGTGGACAAAAAGTTCTTATCTTCTCTCTTATTAACTGGTGTTTCCCATTAAATGTTTGACACTGAGTTACTATTTCATTCTATATATGTGTTCATTATGTCAAAGTCTGTTGATTTTGGTTTGTATTGCTTCTGATAAATCTATTTCTACCCAATGATTAGATATTTAGCCTTCACGTTTGTTCTGCATTTCTCGCACATAAGAGAACTTTAAGTGTAATTCGAACCTTAAATATTAAAAGTGCACTACTTCATAAATGTTATGAATCTTTTAAGCTACAGCTTCATCATTTCCACTCTGAAGATATCGATAACGGATCTGAAAAACATACTTTCAATGGTTGCAATATTAACATAAGCACACCAATAACTTGAATCTTTAGTAGCCAAACTCTTAGTTGCTAGACATAACTGACTTTATACTAAAGACATAATGCAAGCTTAAGTGTCTATATAGCTCTAAGAATTAAAGATATTCTGACTTAAAGGCTGATTATAGGGTGCATATAACTATTTACAGAAGCCTCGGGATTTATGAACAATTGACATAATTGTGACCTAAAATATATATATATGTATGGAAATTAATATTTTAATGAATATTTTTCATGATTTGTTTTCTATTTTTACGTGTTTATATATATATATGTGTAGTCATTATATATACAGGGTATTTCAAAAATATTGGTACAAACTTTTAGGGGAGGTAGATAACATCTAAAGGAATGAGAATTGCATAGGAACCCATAACCGGAAACGTCACCGTAAGTCAATAGGCGGCGCTGTTCATCAGTGCGCTAGAGGGGAAATTTCGGATTTCCTCATTCGAGCGGTAGTCGGCTGACGAAGAGCATGCAAAGGTATTCGAACAGAGAGCTGGCAGACATGTACTTAGTGTATAGAATAGCTGACGGCAACGGACGAGCCGCTTAACGAATGTATCAAGAACGCTTCCCACCACAGACATGTACCGGGCCACCGTTTGTTCGCGCGTGCGCAACAAAATTTGTGCGATTATGGGTCATTAAGAGCTGTAACATTATGAAATATATCATCTAGTACGCCATTTGTAATAATTATGTCCAATAAATGTTTTCCCATTAATCACTGTCTTGTGTCCTTTCAGATCTTGTACCTCTGCTACCACTTTCCCATGACGTTTCCGGTTATGGGTTCCTATGCAATTCTCATTCCTTTAGATATTATCTACCTCCCCTAAAAGTTTGTACCTATATTTTTAAGACACCCTCTACATATATGTACTAATTTTAAAATTGATTCATTTTATGTTTTTAGGTCTAAAATAATAATTATTGCATTGTAATACGAGCGAAGTGTCTTTATTTTTTATTTCAGTCTACGTTTCTGAAGTGTGATCATGGAAATAGAAGCAAAACAAGCAGTTTTCATCTCAGGTCTCTTCTGTGGGAAGCAGGTAAAACATACTGTATATTAAATTAATTCAAGTAGAGATTATGTAGATCATAGCTATTTAACACACTAACCTCCCATTCCAATTTTATTGTATTGGCTCTGCATGGTCCACGGTTGTATTCCGAGAATCTGTTGTGCAGGATGCATATGATGTTGTGTCATCATATGCAACTGCATAGAAATTCTTTTATACGATTGGATATGTTGAACTAGCGAAAACAACGTGATGTTCATTTATAAGCGATAGGTTGATATATTTTACACTGATGATTGACTGGATATTGGTGGTCAACATGTATATTAATATATACAATTCCAAAGTAAAAACTTAATTTCGATGATAGAAAAGCAATACGTAATCAATTGTTTTGTATTATAGAATACGTAATTTTGGCATTCCATATAACGTTTACTCGAACATATCATAACAGTAATAAAAGCAAAAAGAAATCATTGCTGGAAATTTATGAAATTCTCAGTACACAGAAATTTTTGGCTCTTTTTCATTGCAGGATCTGCGTTTAAATCTTTTAAAGTGTACATAGTTTTAGGGATATTTCATAGGAAAGGAGTTTCTTCGTTGTTTTGGTTTAAATTAGGCTCTGAGAATCTCAGAAGATACTTACATTGTTTCCTTCACACTATTCTACTCTAACCATTGGGTATTCAAAATGCATATTCAAAGTTCAAATAACTTGCAAAACAATAATGACGTTTAGAATTTATTCTCCATTACGTTTTTTAATTAATTGATACCAAGTTGGGTTGGGTTGTTTTACCTCTGAGCGGCACTTTTTTGCACACCATGGGCTAAATGGCCAGGTCATATGGACCCCGAAGGCTCAGAGAAGGTTGGGAGAGGGGACCCACTGGAACAGCTGTTGGGAGACAGATGGTAGCCTCCCGTGTCTTTAATAATGGCCATCCAGCGTGTTCTTTAACGTGCACAGGGTATGGCTCTCCCGCACACGGGGCCACGGCTTAACGTCCCATCCAACGGACGGCGGCCTTTCCAAGCCCATCGGTGTCCCCTACTGACCGTGGGCAGGGCGGGGAATTTTGCGGAGATAAATCTCAACGCTGACCCAGCTGGGACTCGAACCTGGGAACTACAGATTACGAGCCTGGCACGCTACCGACTGAGCCACCCCCGCCCCAATTGATGCCAAGTAAATTACTAAAATTAATCATTAGATTAAATCTATGGTTCAAGTTTTATTCATTACATTTTAGTAAACTATTAATAGTAATAAAACAGTAAATAAAACTAAAGTATAAAGTAGTAATAAAACTATATTACTTAAAACTGTTTTCAAAAATATAGGTTAACTATAATCTTTGCATGAAAAACTAATATAAGAACCCCATAGAATCTGCTGTTTTGTGTTTAAGTAACAAAAAGTTACAGATGTGCTGGATTTGAAATTATGCAGTCTGAAATTTTTATAAAAACGAACCTAGAATTCAGTTGACTGAGATGGCATGGATGACATTAATGAAACAAGTAATTCCCATCAAACTGATCCCTAAATGTCTGCAATAAATAAAAGGACTTCTTACAATATACATTTTATTTACTGATCAATATAACGTAATAAACAGAATAAAAGAAATCATTATATAATTTAGAAAACCAGTAAAACGCTTTTGAAATAATAATTAACTTATAGTGCTCGTGGAGAGTATGTAAGCATTAATAGACAAACACCAAAAGTCTTTCATTTAGTTAATGTTAGTAGTGTATGGTTTAATAAAACGTAATAAGCAAATGATATTGATTGATATATTTGATCGCTTTTACTTCCTAATTGGCGATATAAAAGATCAAGAACGCTCGCATCAAATAATAATAAATACACAGATTACCTGTTGACATATAAAGTAAACTTAGATATACCGTAATACAGCGTCAATTTGTAGTTTTCCTAAACACTGATTTTTTTTTTTATTAAACATGAGTAGAATGAAGAGAATATTTTTTTCATTTTTCAAAATGTTGTAGTATTTAAAACGTTTCACTATTGTGAAACAATAGCAAAAAGAGAAATAATTTTCAACTAATTGAATTTATTAAATACACCTCCAGGTATTACTGTAAGCAACAAAGTTTTGGAGTGCCTGATCCTTAGATTCACCAAGAACAGTGTTCTAACGTCAGAAGCTTTTCTCTTGTCTCTAGTCAAACTTTATATTGCTCATGGTAAGTTTTCAGTACTTCTAAACATCTGTAACGTAAAGGGAACCTCTGTTTCGAAATGATGCTAATTGAATGACAGATATTCAAAATATAAATAAAATATCAGTGTTGAGATTAAAGTAATATTTACAATTATAGACAGAATAGAAATTCTTATTCTAATTTGAAATACAGTTGTCCCACTGAAAATATTGTTTTCAACTTCCTAAAAATGTACCATTGTTTCTTCAAAGAAGTGTAATTATTTAAAATAATCACTATCAATTAGCAATTTTTCTGTGTTCTACCCTATGTTCCCAGAGCTAATCTTCCATTTCACAAATTTTTAAGTTAAAATTATTAAAATTTACTATTATAAGCTTCAATTTTTAAAATCAGACTACCATGTAAATGTCATTTGAAACCGTATTTTCTTCACTGAGCAAAAAGGGTAAATTACCAGGTAATATAAAATCATATCCACCGTTGTAAAATACAACTGATATTAACTACACTTTATACACAATCCGCATTCTTTTGAAAAAATTTGTATTATATTGATGGAATATTAAACCATGACTCTTTGCACAGTAAAGCCATACATTATACACATTAAAGAGCATGCACAAAGCAGTTGTTTTGGGTGTTCCTATCTGGCCCTAATAACTATTTGTGAATCTACTTTTACAACCTTCTGTAAGCATTAAAATTATACGACAAATCTATTGATGACCTCTACTATGGCAGAAGAGAAAGTGTTAAGATCCATTTCTAAATAAATCTGATGAGCTAACTTTTCATGCAACTGGCTAGAATTTTAACGTACAGCATTGCAATTGCAACAGATTTTACCTTACAATTCAGTACTTTCGTGTTTTGGCCAAAAGAATTTCCTCTAATACTGATGCATGGATTCGGCTAATCAATGATGTCAGTTGCTTCGATTAACATTTTTCTCAAACAATAATTAGAAGAATTAAAAAAAAAAAACTGAATCATGGTATACCTTATATCAGCTGGTGGATAATCCTGATCAGAGGCCATCGCAGGTACCTCAACCCTCACTTAGCTAGTTGGACATCGCCACTCCTAAACTGGAGTAATGTGTTTCAAACTGGTCATATAGTTCTTGAAAAGGTCTACTTGAAAAGGTGGTGCCTGAAGTTCCTACCAGTATGGGTGGTCTAGGCTTGCAAGAGACCAGATGAGCAGGTAAAGGTGAGATACTTAAAAATAAATTTATATTTTCAGGGAGGGAGGATAGAAAGCATCTCAAAGGTGTAGGTTTGCTTCTATAGCAGACACGCCATTGAGGCTCTTCTGGGATATGACTGCATTAACTAAATATTTCTTACAGCGAAATTTGAAACAAAAATTTAAGAATTTAATATCATCTGTTGTTACACTCCCACAGAGGACTCTGATGAGAACGAGAAGGAAATGTTTTACAGACAAAGCTTCAGGATATTTTGAATTCTGTGAAGAGAGGAGATATTTTTCTTGCGCTTGGTGACTTCAATGCTAAAGTTGGTACTGACTCTAATCTTTGGGCAGGAGTTTTAGATCCCTTTGGCATTGGTAGTTCCAATGGCAATAGGAAACGTCTTCTACGGGTAAGTATATTCAGTGGTTTGCGAATAACACATATTATAAACGCAAGGACATTTACAAATACACATGGGTTTCACTTGATGGGCTGCACAAGAATATGAGAGATTATATTTCAATTAACGGCAAATGCTCTAGTTCAGTTAAGAATACCATAAAGAGGAGCCGAAATTTTGGGTCTGACCATTACCTGGTCAAAGTGTCAAAAGTTTAAGAAATGTTGTGCTAAGGTTAAGAAAATTACACTGAATTTCTGAAAGGTCCAGATATAATCAAAACATACCACGATAGGCTAGGCATCCATTATGACAATTGTGATTTGCTTACTGCTGAGGTTGAGAAAGAATGCAATCAGTTAAAATATGCTTTTCTTGAAACTAACTGCACTCAGCTTAACTGGTTGAGTAACTAGTTCATAACCAGAAGGTCGCTGGAGAATTTTTTTTCTTACTAGCTTTAGTAAAGAAATAAAATTTTATTTTGGGAACCGATGCACTTTTCTTCTTTTCCAAGGTCATCCGCCATAATCAATCACCCCCCCCCCCCCAGGTTACGCCTTTAATAGCAGCTTGCAAGAATCAAACTTGACAGAAAAAAATACGAATTCAGCTATGCCATGTGTGCGTGTTTCTCTTCTTGACCTTCAGAGCATCGATGGGTTTGCAGAAACGAGTATCTGTCAGGTCTGGCCATTTAGTACCTAACGCAGCAACCTTATGCTACACAAGAGTAAAAATGTCAATAATTTTTAAAGTGAAAGAATTTAATCAATAATATAATGAATATATAATTTTAGTCAAGAAATAATAATGAGTAAGAGAGAATACATTTGACGTATCATACCTTCACTGTTCTAGTGGTTACGTATCTGACTACATAAACGAGCAGGCATGTCCTTGTGTTTGCATAAGAGACCACAGAACAAACCCAATATAACTTTTCGGTTATCTCCGTCCTTTGTGTAGGGAAAGTACATTTTGTAAATAGTGTTAATAGATTATTTCATATTGATATTTTGGTCTTTTATTTACGTTGGTAGATTTCAATTAATTTAATTCCAGTAAATAAAATTGCTCTGCCAAAAGGTACTAAAATACAGTCCCTGTTGCTTTCATGGGCTGTCTGTCACTTCATATCTAATATTCTACTCCATGTGAAATTTTCAATAAAGATCGATATATTTTACCAATGCACAGCTGAGTGTAAACCGCCTATAAGAGAAATCATTGTTAAGTAGTTCAAAAATTTTTTTTTCCTTTGAATAAATTTAAAAATGTGTTTATTATACAAAATAATACATTATTATATGCTTTGCAGACCGTTATTCTTCAGTGGAAAAGAAAATGAAAGAGAATGTCATGTCCTTGGAAGAGGTAAGGAACCTCAAATGGCCATTCGTGGAAATTGTGTTGTTCTTGACGTGAATAATTGTGATCGGTAACCGCAATGGTTAGAGATCACAATAAAAGTGCAAATATCTTTATTTTGAGACCTGTACATAATGTATTTTCTTCAGAGAACCTAATTTATCTTTTATGCTATACATTGTATATTTCATTTCAGAAGTATTGTAATCATGATTTGCATCGAGTTATTATAATTGATGCTAAAAGCTACTTTATCGTTTCTGAAAAGTTTCCCCCCCCCCAATTCCAGCATAATAACGAAATAATATGTTTCACTATTACACACACTTGTAAAAACAGTCAATAACACCTACATGATTTTGTTATTTTCTACTCATTGTTCTACCGTGATTTTAACTCTGATATTCGATGAGATTCGATGCTCGTTAGTTACGTTCACTGCCTATTCTCTCTAAGGATTTCGTTAGATAGGCTTTATTTCTTTCCTTTAACTTGTCGAAATCGTTTTTAATCATGAAGACGGTTATGTAACAGAGTTGCCATGCCTCGGAATTGCTATAAATTTACTCGATGTTATAAACAGTCAGATAACTAAAATCCAAAACTGTTCATAAACTCATATGTGTCTCCATAACAAATTCACTCCAACTAGGACGCTTGAAATGTCTAGTGGATGCCTCAGGAAATGCTTATGTTGTCTGGCTGACTGGTTTTAGACGCTTTCTTCTGCTGTTTTTTTTCACTTTCTGTCTTTAACACGTAACTTCCTATAAAATTGTCCAACTGGTTCCAGGATTTTTTGTGCGGAGTTCCTACAGTAACTCCGCATTGTGTTCGAAAACTCTTCAACAGAATCAATCAGTCGTTCATGTTACAGTTTGGTAATGACATTCGAACAGATGTGACCCTTGGTGTAAGCTGATCAAAGAAACACTGGCGCTGTCATTTATGTTATGCTTTTTATGTCTTTCAGATATTATATTCAATAAAGTAAGAACACTTATTAGCTTATAGATGATGTTTTCGACACTTTTTTCATGTGATCAACTGATTAGATAAATATTTAATGAGTCAGCTGACATAAAATTTGTCGCAAGTCGTACGAAAAATGTACTCTTAATTCTACTAATTCGTTACAATAAACGATAATCATAATCGGTATATTCAATATTAAAATAAATACTCATGTGTCAGGAAAACGTTTTTTGATTACATCATCAGCAATTGGTTTAAAGTAGTGGATTATTTTATCTTCATCTTCCCCAAGTTCCATAAATATATAACATAGTTCGATTATGCTTCCCCAAGTATATAGCTTAATGAAAGATCGTTCTTTAGTAAAATGATTTCAAAGAAATATTTTATCTTATAACAATGATCCTCTTTCATGTTTAAGCATAAAATGAGGTTCACTTTAAAAATCTTGACTATCTGTACCTAGAACTGGGGAAAGATTGATCTATGACCCAGAAAATAGAAAAACAAGTCTAAGATAATATTGATGACATGAAACAACTCATCAATATCATTGAAATTATCATGAGCATCAATAAACTACTTACTATATTTTAGACCTTGAGCGAAATGGGTAAAGTGAAAGATGATCAAACGGAAGAGGTATTACAGGTGCAGCTCACAAACGTTTCAATAATATTCACAAACATTTGAATTCTGTAGCATTTCAAGAAACTATATATCAACAGAGGAAAAACGCTGCCAAACCTGATTTACAATTTGCATAGGAATGGTATGAATATTTCAAGAAATACCCTAGGAATCATAAAAGAGTATTTCTGAAACTCGATGATCTGGACAACTTGAATTTTTTTCCCTTTAAACTGAACCATTAATAGGGAAACTAATTCAAGGAAATATTTTTAACTTTTTAATTTTCAATAAGTTCAGAGAATTTTGCGTCTCTGAGTATTCTGTTTCTTCATTAAGTTAATATTTTTAAGTAAAATTTATGCTTGCACTTAATTTCAAAGTATTGTACTAATTTAAAAATATATATTTTTTTTCAGATGATCCTGATGACAATCTACTCGTGACGTTTTATCCACAGCAGCCATTGCTTTCGATGAAATATGTTTTGCACAAATGGGAAAGCAATTGACGAAAAATGTACGATATTTCATGCAACATTTGATGGCATGAGATACCTCGATGAGGGCCTGCCATTAAAGTTGATATGCAACTGCACTGGTGCTCAATTACTTTTAAAGGAAACTATGGTGAAAAAATTTTTGAATGGCGACCTGAGCGTTTCCTTGCTCGAGACTGCTGTGCCGCGTTCTCACGGAAAGATCTACTTGAGACTGACAGTGAAGCCATCATTGATTTTCTTTCTATCGAAATGATTTCGAAGGATAGAATAATCATCTAGTGTAAGGTGTGCCAGGAGTGGCTGTGTGCGTGACCATTTCATTCAGTGCACTGAATCACGATCACAATTCTCAAGCAATAGGAATTCGATGCTCGTTAGTTACGTTCACTGCCAGATCAATGAAAAATCTCTTCAGTGAAGAGAATCGAAATGCTTTATCTCCGAACTGATGCCGAGGAAGTGAGACTTTTCGAAAATATATACCAGGTACATTAAGACTCATTTTGTTCAAAAATTACAGCGGGTTCTACAGATTAAGTGTTGGATAAAAAGAAACTATTAAAATAAGTCACGATATAGATGATGTAATTATATGTGCGAATCTTATTAAGGAGCAAATGGAAGTCCTGAAGAATAAAACCACAGAAAGAGACATGAAGTTCACTTGCAGGAGTGGATGCATCACTCCGGGAGATTCCCTTTGAGGAAAAATGTGATTTTCATTCTATTTTCAGAAAGAATTCAAACTGCCATTTTAACAATTATTTATTAAAAAATAAATGTCCTCTTTTATTTTAGAAGAAACGAAAAGTTCGGTTCTATGTTCTTAACAGAAAGAAAATAAAATTATCTTAAAAATTTCCTTTAATATCCCTTTGAATTACTTATTAACTTCTGCAAGTTGTTTGATGAATCACTTTAAGAATTATTTTTTCCATTTTCAACTACCCTATAACATTTTCAAGCTGGCGAATGTCCTGATGTTCAGTCTTGTTTGCTGATAAAATTTGAAGGTAAAACAAACCATGCTTAAGGACAGAGGTGAAGACAAAAAATATCACAGTTTGCGTAGTGTTTTGGCGTTTTTGCATCGTTTCGTTTAAGACCCTATACAGCTCTTACCTTACTCAAAATCAATCAGAATTATCAAACATATATAATTGTCCCTTTGTTTCACTATAATTGTTTCATCTATCGATGTTACACGGTGTCTTGTAGAATAGTGTAGTAGATAGATTAATAGGAAGGCTAAACAACATTTCAGAAGTTTATGCTTACTAAATTTTGTACACTAATCATGAAGATGGATAAAATTAACAGATGAGATGATTGTTAAGCAGTGTAACAGAATATATAAACGAAGTTATCGATTTCGTCATAACTATTAGGACTGATGACTTGATGGTGTTGTTGATGGCTGAAAAATGTAAATTGGATGAGGTATATTTTACATCTTGAGAAGTGTTGTCTTGAAGACGAAGTTGCTGATTTTATTCCTGGCAGAGAAATGAATTCTATTTATGAAAAGAAAATTATAATTATAAAGTGCCTAACAAATATCAAGCCACCATTTTATCTCTCGTAAATCAAGACAGAGATATATCTTCACTTACAGGTGCTGTATATGTAGTACCCATCGACTCGTGCAGTCCTTCAAACCTCTCGGCTACTCATGACAAACCAAAAGAACTCTTCAAGAAATAATAAAGAAACATCAAAGAAATGTCAAATTAATGCAAACTCTATTCAACGAAGCTTTCGTCATTATCAGTTCATCATCCAACTCAAGTTATCGTTCTGAGAAAATCTACTAATTTTTGTGAAGAAAAACTGTTGATGTAATGCCGATCAAGCTCAACTAAATCTCACATGGAAAATTCTATTACAAAACTTTCCACAAAGCAACATGTCTTTGTCACAGTTATTAAGCAAAAATTCATCATCAAACTGTAACCCCCCAACAATAAGCAGTACCTCTCCTGAGAGCTGACCTCTCCTAACATACTGCATGACTCGTGCATCGTATCTCTGCACAACTGCAATTTGAAGCAAGACTTAGAACTTTGAAATTTTACCTACTTTTATAAGTAGTTAATTTTCTAATCATTGTATGTCTGAAGAAGTCCTAATACTTAGGGCAAAATCGATAACTTCGTTTATATATTCTGTTACACTGCTTAATAATCATCTCATCTGTTAATTTTATCCATCTTCATGATTAGTGTACAAAATTTTGTAAGTATAAACTTCTGAAATGTTGTTTAGCCTTCCTATTATTCCATCTACTACACTATTCTACAAGACACCGAGTAACATCGATAGATGAAACAATTATAATTAAAGAAACAAAGAGACTATTATATATGTTTGATAGACATTTTCACTGAGATATTTTAGTATTATATGATAACTCGTAGATCGATAACTTCGGAGGAACTAGTGCAAATCTACAGATACGAGTCCAGAACATTTCGAACGCCCTCGATACATCCAAGTTCTGCCGTAGGAGATGCATCTGTCACAATTAAGAAAAATCTCTTACGATATTCACCTAAATTTATTTAACCTACGTTTTGGAGTAAAGTTACATATAATTCGTGATTAAGGTTATTCCATATGCTCCTACCGCTCTATCATCAGCCGTAGATTGATTGTTTTGCACCGCTCTAGCTCTGAGCCACTGCTGGATGTTGGTTGTTCCAAGCTGATGGCTGAATTTACACCAATTTATTTTGGCATAGTTCATTTCCGAAAACAAATAAGCTTCCTTTGTCAATTTTTCAAACTTCTTCACAGAGAAACTTCCAAAAGGCCCGATATGGAATGCCATACGATCGAACGAATTCGTGATTCGTGATTGAAAAAAAGGTTTTTTCGTGATTAAACCACATATTATGATGGTCGACAGAGTCAAAAGTCATTTTTGATATCTACAAAGCTAGTAACCACAGGTTTCCAAAATTCTAATCGTTTCTCAAGAATCTGCCTAAGTGAAAAGAGTTTGATTTATATATATAAAATCACGCTGCTCATTATGCAATTCTCCATCAACCAAATTCTGTTATGCACAGCCATGCAAACAAATTTACCAGAACAGAAAGTATATTGATAGCTCTATAGTTATCACAAGAACTGCAATCATCCTTTTGAAAAATAGGGATAATAGTGGTTCTGGTAAAATCTTCATCATAAAAATTAAAAAAGATCTTCATCATAAAAATTATTATTCATTTAAATCCCTATCTGTCATATTATAAATATACCAGCCAGGCTCAGAGGCAGTATTCTCCTCCCTTTCAAGAAAGTCTATCAACCAAAATCCTTTTTTCGCTCTGTTTGTGCCAGATATTTTAATATTTCAGAAAGACGTTTTGTTTGGATCGCAATATTCATGGGCAGCGAAGCCTGCATTCGAGTTTTGGGGGACAGAAATCTCTGTATTTTACAAAAGTTACATATGATATTTAGAAAAAGGCTGGAATAGTGATGGAAGTGAAATTCTCAGAACAAAGTACATCGTGTAGAAGACTAACTTAAATGTTTTTTCTTGTCTTTATGTTCCTTACTATAGAGGGAGAATTTTGCATCCCCTGTTGTGTATACCAAGTGCTACAAAAGAAACATGGCTCATTTAACTTAGAATTTACAGTTAGGGTGTTTTTTTTAATTAATTTTTAAACCACAACAATTTCTGAACTTAAGAATCATAGATTTATTGATTATGCAAAAGCAAAAGAACATCTACATAAAATAAAACTTTCCGTAAGAAGTCGTACCATGGAAAATATTTATTCGTATTTATTACAAAGGAAATCGTTAATGGATGCAATGATGTCCTTTTCTTCTCCGTTTGAAGTGTTCCTGTTGCATTGAATCTAAAGAGGTATAAACTGAAACGAATCAGAGCCCTAAAGCTATTTTTTGCTTTTCAAAATCAACTAGCAAAAGATGTCAAGATTTGACAGAAAATCAGGATGGATTTTGTCCTCTTAAACTCTGCTGGCAGAGGTGGTCGCATTTAACAGCTCCTCCTCACAAGAGAAGATTGTGCTGTTCCATAAGGTTTTCAAAAATCTGAATTACAGCATCTCTATTGCAGTCTTGAACAGAAAGGATACAAAGGTCCATTTGGATGATGGAATTTCGCACGGTGTGTTATTTTCACAGGGTGCGTTAACAATCTGTCGTAAGATCTTGTTTTGGAAAGTCTGAATTTTCTCTGATGGCGAGGACTGCATTTGGACTTTGGAAATTTTGAGAAAGTGTTTAAGATGGTAGCATTAATTGAAGCTTTAGTAAAGCTTCCGCTAAGTAAGTATAAGTAATCTCCATGGCATCAGTCTTATGCAGCATAACCTACAGGTTTCATAATCGCTATAGCATTTCTTTTGTCGCCTAAGATCTGATCGAACAACTAAAATAAATTTACCAATTTTAGTTCTCATTCCATTTCGGGCGTTATTTTTGAGTAGGTCATTTGGCTAGAGATTCATTTCACTTCAGTATTTTTCATGAAAGCACAAGGAAAGGCAGAGCAAAGGCTGGCAAGTGCTTCAAGTTGATTTAGACTTGAAGCATCTCGATATAAGACGATGTCATTCCATAGCTGAATATACTGACAGTTTTAGTCCGTTTCACTATTGACAGGAACACGTTGCAAATACACTATTCTGAAACAGTGATCTAAAGAGACAATATAGGTTGCTTTAAATATAGGTAAAAAAGATTGTGAGGCGCGATCGTGAACTGAAAGGAAAATAAACGCGGTTACGGATGCATGCTTAATTAAAGTATGCTGAACTCTATTATCCCTCGCTACTACGATTGCATTGATCGACCTCCTTTCCAGGCGTGGTTAGCATCTTATGGGATTGGGGTACTTCATCGGAGCCGGATACTATTCATAGGAGCCGGATACTATTGGTATAGGAGACAGGTTAGCTAGTAATTAATGAAATGGCCTTAGAAAGTTAATTAACTAAACTTTTAGTCGTTCCGAAACTAGTTCAAAGGAAAGAGCAAAAATAAAACAAAAAATTGCTAGATTTTTATTAAAAAGAGCCAAATTTCAAGCCATTAAAAATTAATTTTTTTAAAACTAGTTCAAAGGAAAGAGCAAAAATAAAACAAAAAATTGCTAGATTTTTATTAAAAAGAGCCAAATTTCAAGCCATTAAAAATTAATTTTTTTAAAACTAGTTCAAAGGAAAGAGCAAAAATAAAACAAAAAATTGCTAGATTTTTATTAAAAAGAGCCAAATTTCAAGCCATTAAAAATAAATTTTTTCAAGCCATTAAAATTTTTCCAAGCTAGGCAGCGAGAAATAAAAGCGAGATCTAGCTTGAAAAAACTAAGTTGGCAACACCGATAAAAATTAGGCTACTTGGGACCACAGAATAATTCGGTAAAAGATTGGTGACTCAATACTACTGCTTGCAGCGCCTCTTTTAGCAGCCGACTGTATTTTCCATTTTTCCACGAATTTTCAAAGTGTGTGGACATCTTGCTTTTGAAAACATCAAGCAATAATCAGATACAGATCTGACTATTACATGACGTTTGAAAATTAATATCTGCTACTCCGTACATATTAAACATATATTCCGTTTCAGAATTTCTTGATTGGAATCTTTCTTTTGCTTCCTGCCGATTGGACCCCTCATCGTCATTTATCATTTGATTTTTTATTTTCTTTTACAAAACGTATGAAATTGAAAACTTTTTCAATTTCCTAATTCGCTCGAGGAAAGTTTGGTCTATAGCACCCCCTATTCCCGTGTCAGAGTGAAAAAGGGGAAGGATAGAACAGAGTAAAAGTAAGGAAGTAAAGAAGAAGCTTCTCAATATTAAAATTAATCAAAACTATATGAGAATAACCAGGTCCGAAGAAAAATTGATATCACTAGCAACACTTTCGGTTGAAAACGACATAGCTCATACCATAGATTTCTCAGAAATAATAAAAATATTTCGCAAGTAAGAAAGCGAGAAAAGTCAATTTTTCTTAACTACATTTGTCAATACTAAATATGTTCCTATCTTTATGATAATCGATGACATTACTGTATTTAGTAAGATGTCAAATTTATTTATTTTTTCAACAATATATATCTTTAAGGTGCTTGTATTTCTTTGTGACTTTTTTTGTGAATTGGTTCTTTAGTAAAAAAAATAAGTAACTATATTTCAATTGCTGGTAAAAATTCAATTTATAATTTTATTGAGAAGTTGACTGGGGCGCACCGAAATCTTTTTGCTATGGGCGCTGATAGGCCTGAAGCCGGCCCCTACTTACGCCCAGCATAGCTTCACCTCCGAAAGACTCATTGCAGCTATCTTCATTGACTTACAAATGGCTTTTGATCAGTTTTGGAGAGATGGATTGTTATATAAATTAATCGACTTCGGCTTTGAAGTATGAATCCCAAATTTCATTACTCACTTAGTAAAAAATTATTCACATCCCACTTTGTTACTATCTATCTGATCCCATTAGACTAATTTTTCTCAATTTATTTCTCTATGGTCTGCCTGACATATTTCTTGAAGAAAATTAACTTTTCCGTCTTTATAGATGATTTGGCTATTTGGAATCAAGAAAAAAACACTTTTGAAATTCTAGTTTATTGAATAACTATCTGGATCGGAACTGATGCTTCAGTATCTAATGAAAAAAGTGGATTTGTGGCCTTCACGAGCAATTATCACATGTGAAAAATTACCAACTGGAACATCAATATTTTCAGCTGAAGTTATAGCATTGATCAGAGCCATCAACTTTGGTATTCAAGAAGATAATCATTTTCTCTTATTAATTAACGTATAATATGTGCTCACAGCGCTTAGTAACATAGCGACAAAATCACACTCGGCTACTTGATCCACATCATTCCTTTCAACAAGCATTGCTTCAGACTTCTTCCATTATTTTGCTTTGGGTTCCGTGACGGAATCTAGAAATTAATGAGTCAGCCGATTCTCTGGCAAAAAGAGCAACAACACTTTATAATTCGTAGTCAGAATCAATTTTATATCCAGAGGATATCATCACTTCATGCGTAAGGAATTATAAAATCTAAGCTTGAAATCGGAATCTTCTGCTCTACCAAATATCTTTCCACTTCTAAATCGATTCCCTGTAAATAAAACCAATATATACATATAATATTTTCCATATAAAGTCTTACAATGCTTTTTAAATGCCAATAATAAAATATAGAATTCTCACAAAAAATCGGTCAATAAAGTTACCCAAAATGATTGATTATAATTATACAATAGCATAAATATAATTTCTTTGCCCTTTAGTACAACGTAAACACCCCAACAAAAGTGCAAATACGTGATTTAGTCTTGGATATTGGAATGGCAAACCAAAAACACTGGGCACAAAGTAAACAAAATGACTAGCAGAAAATGAGAAAGTAAAGAAATGCCAAGCAGAAAATAAAAGTGAAAGAATGACCGGCAGAAAATACGAAAGCAAAATAAATTCCAAGCAGAAAAAAAAAGTAAAAGAATGATAGCAGAAAATACGAAATCAAAAGAAATTCCAAGAAGAAAATAAAGGTAAAAGAATGATCGGCAGAAAATACGAAAGCAAAAGAAATTCCAAGCAGAAAATAAAAGTAAAAGAATGATCGGCAGAAAATACGGAAGCAGAAGAAATGACCAGAAGAAAATAAGAAAGTAAACGAGAAACTGCTCATAACAGATGCGCGCGCACTTCATCTTTTCATCTAGTATGTTCCTTTGTTTAAGTCGAAATGTCTTATCTGTACGACTAGTATGTTCCTTTGTTTAAGTCGAAATGTCTTATCTGTACGTTGTTACCCTAATTTATGTATCTAGAATACTTGGCTTCACGATTTTTTCATTCGACACTGAAATTTAGATAGATAATAACAGGGTTGCGTTTAGACATTTTCAGGTCTAGGCACAAAGTACTATACGGGTCCCCCGCACCCTAAATTACTGTAATGGTATAAAAATATACAAAATTTAGAGCCTATAATTGCATAGATAAAATTGCAAAAAAAAAAGTATGTAATAATTTTATTTCACAATATTTTCATTAAAAAATTTTTTTACACAAAAAATGAATTTTCTTTTTAATTTTCCACTCACTAAACTCGTTAATTATTTCGTCATAATTTAATCTTAATGAAATGTATTTTATTTTTCTATATATAAAATTTCAGATCATTCAGTTGTTGCTCTACGAGTGTACTTCGTGAATAATTTTTAACATTTTTCAGTTCGGATAATAAATGCTTTCCTTCAGCGTTTACTCATTGGCAAAACTGAAAATAATCTCCATTTAAACATTTGAGAATGAACAAATAATTCTATTCTCATGAGTAAGTGCAAGATTCTAAGGGAAGTTTTAAATCCGATTTCGACATAATACCAAATTGTTCAATTTCTTCTTCCATTTCGCTGACATTAAAATAACTCTATATAAAAATTCTGCAACATTTTAACACCATTTTTATACGTTTCTCTGTTATAATTTAAGAACACGTCAGTTTTCTTGTTTTCATCCTTGTAAACTTGGTTTCTTCTGACGATATCAAAAATAATTTTATCTCCGCAACAACAAAAGCAAAAATTTTCTTTAAAATCTACTTTACCTCTTAATTCTACACTATTCAGAAATTTTCATTAAAAACTAACATTCTAGAAATTTGGATCTTACATTTATTTTCATTGGTCATCATCATCATCATCATCATCATCATCATCATCATCATCATCATCATCATCATCATCATCAAGCAGCCATGGGCTACGGAGGTCCAACCAGACCGTGCAATTTGGTTCTCCAAGCAAGTCTATCCTGAGCTACATCTACTGCATCTGGCCACTGCACACCAATTCTAACAAGGTCCTGTTTGACATTGTCTGCCCACCGCATCCTAGGTCTCCCCTTCTTTCTGAGGCCTTTAGGTACACTGTTCATAACCCTATTCGCCAATCTATAATTATTCATACGGGCAAAATGGCCAAACCAACGGAGTCTCTCTCTGCACAATATGCTGCTTAAAGGAGGTTGCAAACTCTTTTGCCTAACCTACATCATTAGTTACAAAGTTGAGCCACCTAATGCCCAAGATACTGCATAATCATCTGGAATCAAAAGCATCTAGCTCCCTGTTATCTTGTTTACAAAGTGTCCAAGTTTCACTACCATAACTAACCCTAGAAAGAACCAAACTATTATACAGTCTAATTTTAGTCTTTAGGTGTATACGCCTATTTCTCCACACTCTCCATAGATTCTTAAAAGTCCCGGCAGCAATCCCAATTCGTCTGTTAATCTCATGCCGCACATCACCATTATCTGTTATATAGCTCCCAAGATAATTAAACTGTGACACCTGTTCAAGACTGCAATCATTCAAATTAACTGAATCACAACCTGCCTGATCAATTTTCATCACTTTAGTTTTCTCTCTGTTTATAACCAAACCTACTCTACTACCAGTCTCATCAACAGCTCGAATGAAAGAGTTCATCTCATCAACATCATTTGCCAAAAGGGCTAAATCTTCAGCATAATCTAAATCAGAAATTTTCATATCTCCAGTCCATTTAAGGCCAAAATCTTTCCCTTGAAGTGAATTTCGCATAACAGAATCAATACCCAAGCTAAAGAGAAAAGGAGACAAAATACACCCTTGTCGAACACCAGAAGTAATGCTAAACCAATTGCTACAAGCCTTACCAACTCTCACACACGTTTCATTGTTATTATAGAGAACTTTTATAATGTTAACTAACTTGTCAGGTATACCATATGATCTTACAATCAATCACAAATTATGACAATCAACAGAGTCGAAAGCCTTTTTGAAATTAACAAAGCTAGCAACCAAAGGTTTCTGAAACTCTAAACATTTCTCAAGAATCTGCCTAAGAGAAAATATCTGATCCACACATCCCCTACCACTTCTGAATCCACATTGCTCATCACGAAATTGACTGTCAACCAGATTCTTAATTCTAGTAAGCACAATCATGGAAAGAACTTTACCTGGAACAGAGAGTAGGCTGATACCCCTATAGTATCACAAGAGCTGTGATCACATTTTTTGAAAATAGGGATAACAATAGCTCTGGTAAAATCTTAGGAACCATGCCTTTATCATAAAAGATATTCAGAATTTCAGTCATCCAAGTGGTAACCGAAACATTCCCAGCTCTAAGCATTTCTGTAGTAATTTCATCTACCCCTGGGGATTTAAGAAGTTTAAGTTTAGAAACAGCCAAAATAACTTCCGATTGTGTTATAGGGCCAACATTAAAGCTGCCAATGCATCTATCATCATTATAAACAATGGAAGTAGAACTAACCACATTGTGTAGAACATCACTGAAATGCTCAGCCCACCTAGCCATGACAGAATCTTCACCTTCTATAACCTTACTTTGTTTATCCTTCAATCCCTGCATACCTACTCGTTTTCTACCACACAAAAGATTAACTATCTAGTACAGCTCTCTGCTGTTGTGCTGTCTAACTGCTTCCTCGGCTTTGTCAGCCAAGGAATCAAGCCAAAGATTCTTATCAGCAGTTAACTGATCCTTTACACGTTTATTAAGTTCTCTGTAATGCTTTCTATTAGGACTAGTAGGATATTGATTAAGGACATTCCTGCAGTTCTTTCTTTCCGAAATAAGCTCAACGTTTTGGATAACAGTTCTGTTAAGATGCAAAGGAGGAATCATTTGCATGAGGGTCAGAGGTGGAAGCCATCGGAGAGATGGAAGCAGGACAACCACATAGAGAGGTTCCAGATTCGTGAATATGTCGGGAAGTGTAATTTCGAGACTGAAAATTTTTTCAAGACACTGGAACATGCTCTAGAAGAACGAGCCAGGGTAGGCCCAGAGAATGTACAGATGAAGATAATCGTTTCCTCTCCCTAATTGCAAAACGCAACAGAAAGATGGCAGCATCCCAACTTGCATCGGAGCTGTCAGCTGCCACAGGAAGAACAGTAACAGGCTAACTGTGCCCGAAGACCTCATTAAAGTAAGTTATATGCTAGAAGACTTATAGTGTGCTTACCACTAACCTCAGCTCATCGGAGAGTAGGATTGGAAGGTAGCAGGCAGTAGCTCAATGGACCAATGATCAATGGGGACAGGCTCTTTTTTTGGAATGCATCTGAAGAGAGCGTGGGACACGTTATAACACTATTGAAAATCGTGAAAAGGAAGCAGTTTTGGTGTGAGTGGTTTGTTGGTCTGACGAGGTATCACTACCAATGGTCGTACTGACCTGCACATGTCTTCTCAGGAGTGACTCTAACAGCTCTGAGATACACAGACGAGATCCTAGAGCCCTATGTGAGACTTTTTAGAGGTGCTATTCAGTCAGAATTCATTTTTATGGATGATAACTCTCGCCAACAAAGATATCAGATAGTGGCGGAATACCTTGAATATGAAGATATACAGATATTGGATTTGCCAGTGATACAACAAGACCTAAATCCCTTTGAACATGCATTGGACACTTTGGGAATGTGAGTTGCAAGTCCTCAGTCCCCTTCACGGACCCTTCATGAGAAATGCTCTTATAGAGAAGTGTGATTTTCTGTCCTCTGCATTGCTGGATAATTTTAATAAAAAGCATCTCGTTGTGCATTTGTATAGCTGTTACGGGCAATCATATTACTTACTAAATAGCGTTAACTGCGCGATGATCGATAATTTTTCATAACTGGAAAAAAAATTCCGAAATATTATTTAGTTTGAAATATACTTTTATAATTAGACAAATATTCCGATTTATTTTCTCTTCTAAATATAAATACTAATACATAGGGGGGGCGGAGATGGCTCAGTCGGTAGCACGCCAGGCTCGTAATCTGTAGTTCCCTGGTCTCTGCTCTCCGCAAAATTCCCCTCCCTGCCCACGGTCAGTAGGAGACACCGATGGGCTTGGAAAGGTCGCCGTCCATCGGATGGGACGTTAAGCCGTGGCCCTGTGTACGGGAGAACCATACCCTGTGCACGTTAAAGAACACATTGGATGGCCTGGACGGGAGGCTACCATCTGTCTCCCAACAGCTGTTCCAGTGGGTCTCCTCCCCCAACCATCTCTGAGCCTTCGGCTTCCTTGTGACCTGGCCATTTAGCCCGTGTGTGCAAAAAAAGTGCCGCTCAGAGGTAAAACAACCCAACTCAACACAGTCGTATCAGAATAATATGACTACCCATGGAATCACAGTGTACCCTCCCTGGTGCGTCACAGAGTGCATATGACAAGGTCGACCACACAAAGAATTAAGCGGCCGGCCAGAACAGATGAGCCATAGTGCATAATGTGAACACAATGGGCAGAGGTATGGATTTGACGGATATTAAAAAAGAAATGATCATCGGCTATCGCGCCAAGGGTGGAAGCATCTCGGAAACAGCAGACTTCGTCAGCTGTCGGAGGTGCTGTAACAAGGGTGTACCAAGAATGGACTGCTGGCACACCGAGTACCTCCAGACGTCATAACTGTGGAACCCCAAAGGCCATCGACCCCAGAGAAGAACGTAGCCTCCGTCGACTGGTAAAGGGCAATCGACGTGAAACAGTGCAGCAATCGGGGACACGTACTGGGGCACCCAGGTACGTGTCCCCGATAACAGTAGAGTGAACCATGTTATGCATGAGTCGACGCTGCATAAAGGCGCCCATGTTAACCAAGGTCCATCGGCAATGACAACTGCACTTCGGATGAATCAAAGTTTCTATTCCACATATACCACACATAATGATGGGTGGTGGTGGATATGGCGTCAGACACACGAGAACCAACACCCGCACACGCTTGTTGATCAAGTACAGGCCAGTGGTGTCATTGTTCATGTTTGGAGGATATTTTCCTGTTATGATCTGGGACCGCTGGTACCACTGGATGGGTCCCTGAACGCCAATGGCTACCTGTCCATCCTCGCTGACCACATGGATCCCTTCATGCTGGACATTTACTTTGGTGGTGATGGTGTCTACTAACAGGACAATGCACACTGCTGAATGGTGTCTACCAACAGGACAATGCTGCCATGTCGCTAAAGTGGTGCCTGACTAGTTCCAGGAACATGACAGCGCTGTCTCCGTTCTCCTTTGGCCGGCGAAATTGTCCGACCACAATCCCACAGAGCACTTGTGGAATCATTTGGATCGACAGGTTCGGCGTGCGGACCCACAACCACGTCATCTCCGAAAACTCTGTGCTCTACTGGAGTCCGAATAGGCACGTGTACCTCTGGCAACCTTCCAGGACATCATTGCGTCCATGCCACGGCGTCTCGCTGCTGTCATCCGGGCCAAGGGTGGTTATGCCCATTATTATGTAGGTGGTCATATTATTCTGATATGACTGTGTATGTGTTATATTTAATATCCTCTGAAACTTTCGTTAAATTCTAAAAAGACTTTTTTAAGATATTTGCATTTTTGTTTAACTTCCTTAAATTATGAAAGCAACGTATTTTAAAAGATCTTCAGATATTTCACACAAAAAATGCAGCTACAAACACATGAGAGAAGACGATGTAGTATTGATACTTCAAAAGAATGTACATCCTTTCATCCTTCTGGATTTCGGAAAGCATGGATGAAAACGTTCGGATTATATTATTACGTTCTGTAATTTTGATCTCTTCTGGTAGCCATTAAAAACATTTCTGATTGGTTACAAAGACTTTTATGAAAACAATGAACAGATTTAAAAGAACAAATTAATAAGAATTTAAAGCAACATGGAAAACTCAGTCAAAACTAAGTTTTCAGAAACGATCAATAGATGGCAGCACTACACATAGTTCTAACATTGAAACGAAGAACAAATATTATTTAACAAACTTTTTAGGTGATGGTTACATTGAATCTTTTTGAAGGATACTTTCAATACCAAGTGACTCAAACAGGAAAATAATAAGGAGAAATTTATAGGTACATCAGTTACTTTTGCTGATTATATGAGATTATATTTGGTCGCTTTCGGTTGTTCTGCCTTTAAGTCAAGAATATGATAGTAAAAATATTTATAAACTGTAGAAAATAAAGCATATTCTACAAATAAAACTTCGAGTACGTTTTTTCTCATGGAAATTCAGTTTCTTAACGTATCTCTTTATATATGGCGTTTTACACGCAAATTAATTAGTAACGTTCGCAGTGATGATCAGAGTCTACAAGAAGGGTTGTTTTTAAAGCCTTTCTGTTGGAGGGAAAATTTTTAAATTAAAAAAAGTTTACTTGCACTGTTGATTAATATATTTTTATAATAAATATTATAAATTTATAATATATGATATTTATATTTTTTATCTCATATTTTATTGATTAATATATTTTTGCAAATTCAAATGCGAGTGTAGAGGTTTTTCAGTTTTCACTAGACATATTTTTGGTACGAAAAGTGCCGTTCTACGTTAAAATTCGGATTAGAAAAGCATTTATGAGTAACTGAAAGAGGGAGAATAATAATAATAATAAACAGTCTCCTTATTAAGCCGAATTAATCAGTGAAGCAACTGTCCTGAGTTTTGTGCGAGAGGTCATCTTTATATTCTAAAAGCGCGGCTCATTGCAAAAGTACTTGCTGCTCATAAAACAAATGATCAGTATACTGAATCTGCAATGCCGGATTAACATGATGGTCTGAGGCCACATCCTCAAGTAGAACATTACTTTTTAATTAACGAAATACTTAAAATTTTTGAGAAAGGGTCAATGAAAGAGAGAAAGAATCAGGGAGATGAAAGAATGACAAATCTCAAGGTAATGAAAGTTTAGACTTTCCCCACACTCTCCTCCTCATGAATCTCCCTTATCTCTACAAGATACCTTATATTATTTTCCTATTCGCTCGACCATAGATAAACTAACTTCGAAATGTTTCAATTCCCTATAATTTAACTAATATTTTAACTATGTAAAAATATTGACTTGGTTTATGTAATTCTTGAGGGAAATTGAAGATGAAATTTAGAAAAACAAATAAAGCAAAATATTACGTTTAGTAAACAGCACAAATATTTTTCTTCATCTCATGAAACAATTCTGAATTTTATAATTGTTGCAGGTAATTGTTAATGCACTAAATTTGTCCCTGTCTATTACGTAACTTGGTACTAATTGAGATAGGGTGGTTCATTTTTAAATTCGACTGGGAGACAAATAATTCTTAATCTGACTCATTTGCTACATGTTTTGACCAAACATTTTTAGGTGCATAACTAAACGGTTTTGCCGACTTCTAATGCTCATTAAAATAATTTATATGTATTTTTTGTTTTTTAATCAATTTTTTTGATTCCTTTAAAATATATACTTTTTTCTCTTCTTCCATTAGAAGTGCATGTTTTCGTTTGTAACGAGATAATCTTTCCTGTAGCTCTTTAAGATTATAGTTTTCGTCCTAACGGTTCTTCACTAAGTTTGGGCTCTAAAGCCACGTTTTTATTGGAGAGTCATTATTTCAATTATAGAAGGAACAGCGTGTCAAAACATTAAGCACGAATCAATAATTCTGTAGATGTTAGACTTTTTGTACACTTTAATCGGGATAGTAATCCGGTAATCAGCAATAGTGATGATATTACCCTTAATTCCGATATTTAATACACAAGTTTTTATTTCAAAATCATCATTTTACATAATGTATTTAGCAGAGTCTACCTTAATACAAGAAAATTTATTCGAATTAAATGTCAGTTTCCTCTTCCAAAAACATTAATTTATAATTAAATAGCGAGAGACAGAGAAGTTGGTTTTGTTGGCCTTTAGATTGCACCCCTGCTCTAAAAAAAAAACCAAACCATAGCAATAGTCTAGAGCAAGGGTAGGATTGTTTTATCCTAGAGCGGCACTTTTTTCACACAATGGGCTAAATGGCCAGGTCACAAGGATCCCGAGGCCTCAGAGAAAGTTGGGGGAGAGGACCTACTGGAACAGCTATTGGGAGACAGATGGTAGCCACTCGTCAAGACCATCCAGCGCATACTTTAATGTGCACAGGGTATGGCGCTCCCGTACACGGGGCGAGGGCATAACGTCTCATCCGATGGACGCGGTTTTTCTAAGCCCATCTATGTCCCCTACTGACCGTGGGCAGGGCGGGGAGTTTTGCGGAGATGAATCTCAGTTCTGGTCCATCTGAGACTCGAGCCTGGCCCTCTACCGACTGAGCCAGCTCGAGTATAAGTATAAGGCGGCTTTATACTAAAGCAGCAAAATTTACAACCTGTTCCCTCCACTTTCACCTCAATATATATATATGTAAATAACTATCCTCGTACTCTTGATAACATATAATATACCCCCTCAAGCAGCTGCTTGCCACAGAGACCTGACAGAAGCGTCGGTTTATATGCCACAGTAGAAGGTCTGTGAGGATGGCAGGACCTCAGCAGAAAAACAACATGAACATCCATGATTTACCTGGGGCTCGAACCTACGTCCCTTAGATCAGTAACCAAGCGCACTAATCCATAATAATACATAATTTCAGTAAATATATATAAATTCAGTAATGTAATAAAAATATACATAATTTCAGTAAATGTAGTTTTAGAAACTTTTTTATAATTAAGTGTTTTAAATTATTTCCTTTGCAATGTCGTGCATGGTCTGTGAAGCTGAAGTTATATTTACCATCTGAATTTTAAATCAGGTATAATCTTGGCTATCCCCACTATTCCATCAATATTTAAGAGGATAGAAAAGATGAAATATTTAACAGCAGGCAGGGCCGGATAAAGGGAGATGAAAAAAAAAAAGTCTCTCCCCATATGAGAATTTTAAGAACTGGAACGAAGGCGAAAAGAATAGCAAACATATCTACATATATTACACATATTGTGCAGATTTTTTAAGTTCAGTAATAACGGAGAGAAAAATAACACCGAAAGAGAGTTTCTCTCCGTTATGTATCGATCCAGTAAAATTAGCATTTCTTGAAATTTTTTCTAGATCCTTGTTTAACAGCAGATGTGCTAGTTTTAAGAATGAATCTAAAAAAGCTAATTAAATATAAGTAATAAATATTATACCCAATCATTTAATCAAATAAATGCATTTTTAAAACTTTTTATTTATTCTTTTCAGTTTTTAGTTATTTTGAAGAGATGATTTTTAAAACAACAGACAACCCATTGAAATATTCCAACTTTTCTAAATCTTTAAGTGAACGAATAATGCTTAGCAAGAGCAACTACAAGAATGCAAACTACAAGTTGAAGTGAAAAACTAGACGATAAAAAAAAATATCTACCAAATATTACCAAGGGATCTGACAAATCCACTGAGGTAATTAAGTTACATACAAGCACGCAAGTAGGCAACGTAGCTAGAAAACTATGAAATGATATTACTTAATTGCAATGAACAAAACTTCTAAATCATCCGTCACACTTTAAAATTTCTTTCCTGTATGCTCAAATATCATCTAGTTATTAGGATTTCCGACATTATCAGGTAATAAATTAAACATTTTTGGAGATAGATAGAAAATAGGTTTTGGCATTGTGTTGTGTTACCTTTGCACTGCGTTTCTTCCGTACACACAATCAGTAAGGGTCAGGGTCGAAAATTCATTTTAAAGCTTTTAGGAGAAATATTGAAACCAATCCAGCATGCTATTTAACTTGAATAGGTTTATATACTTATCCTGAGCATGGGCTATAGCTTAAAGTCTCATTCAATGTGTCATAGCTTTTACGAAGCCCATCAGTGTCTTCTTTCTGATCGACGACGTAAGGGAGGCTAAGTGGATACTATCACAATGGAGGCCTAGGGGAAAATAAATCTGGGGAACATCAAGTTATATGCATGGCGTGATGCAGACTGAGTCGATTTTCATTCCCAATGTTTAAGTGAGTTTGATTAGGACTAAGCTTTAAATTCAATTAATCTAACTTGGAATTTAATCACAATGCGGTGCAAAATGTTTCAAAGTATTCCTTAAAGGAGAAAGCAAAAAAAATACCTTTAAAAATATCCCTTTAGTTACTTAATACACAATTAATAAATTTCGGCAGAAATGAAAGCATTCACTGTTAGTTTAATGTCAATATTCCTTTAGTTCTTTTCTTAACATAATTTATTTAAAAAATAATAATGCAAATGATTGATTTAGAGTTACCGGAAACCAGAAAAGATAAAAGCGTATCTGCAAGAGAAAATGTTGCCTTTACCCAATTTATTAGCCTTCTGATGTTTCGTTCTACTTGTTACAATTTATAAATAGTTATATTACTTGTCCAAGACACTGGTATTCACTCTGCGCCTTTTAGCTAAACCTCTAATGTAACAATTGCTATGCTTTTAGTAGTGATTAAAATAAATGAGGAAATTTTGTTTGAGATTGGCCGTCCATCGCATCCTAGGTCACCCCTTTTCTGAGGCTTTAGACGCACTGTTCATAACCCTTTTCGCCAATCTGCTGCTATGCATTCGAGTAAAATGGCCAAACCTAAGTAGTCGCTCTCTGCACAGAAGTGTTGCTGACTCAGAAGTGTTGCTGACTCCTTTGCTCAACAACTTCATGACTTACAAAACAAACCACCTATTGGCCAAGATACTAAGTAAACATCTAGAATAAAATGCATAAAGTTTTCTGTTATCTTGTTTGCAAAGAGTCAAGTTTCACTAACATAACTCTAGAAAGAACCAAACTACTGTACAGGTTTAGTCTTTAGTTGTATAAGTCTATTTTTCCATATAATCTTTAGATTCTTAAAAGTTCCAGCAGCAATCCTTATTTTTATCTTTATCTCATGCTGCATAAGGATAGTAAATTAAATGAAAAATATTTCCTGCTTCATGTAAACATGATTATTTTCCAATCACGTATAATGAGCGGAGGAAGATTAGATTCAACCTCCCTAAAAGATTATGGAGCAGATGTATTTGTTTAATAGCATTTAATTTGAAGAATAAAAAGCATTCCCAATATTAAAAATTATTGCCAACTATATGAAATTTTATTTTTGTTTTTCTTAAAAGGGTCTGTTCTTAACATTATAATTATAATTCGTTATGTTACCTTTACTAAAAACTGTACAGATCTGGGAGAGAGCCTGGAGCATTTCAGTCTCTTGGAAATTATACACAACATTAACTGATCTTCCCATCTTTTTTTCTGCATTAGATCGTTCACTGCAACCTGCACAGTTCATTTTAGATTCAATCAAGAAGTATAAAAGGTAAGTCCCTTAGAATAATTTCTTGAAGTATAGAATGGCCCAAAATAAAGTATCCGAAGTTTAAATTGGATAGAATTGTAGCTGTATTTGCCTATATTTGTAATTACAGATTATTACTTTGTCTTACGTGGTCAAGGTAAGATCCTCAAGTTCAAAGAACTGTTCAGCCTACCAGGTGTATCTGATAGATTCTATTATTTCAATTGTTCAGACTTTTTTTAAAGTTTGAAAACATATTTTAAATGACGTCTAATGGTTGATGTGAATTATGTTTTCTCGCACATATTGCAAAGTTTTAGGTACTGTATGTCATCACTTTTTCTGGGAAAGTCAAGGTTTATGGCACTGCGCTTGATATAACGTATACCTCAGAAGTGTGCGAGTAAAAAGGCGGTGGAGGTCGTAACAAGTGTAAATAGCTTCCAATCTCTTGCTAGGGGAGATGAAGTTCGTGGTCACTGTTTGTGTGGCACAGTCGTTTTGCCCAGCGAATATTCTCTTGCTCCTTCACAAATCTGGTGCGTGAAGAGATACGGATATTTAATTCCTTTCGAAATCAAACAGTTCCAAAATTGTTGCTACAACAGTTCCTCACTATATAAAATGTTGTGCTGTCCTTTTCGTCGCATTCCTTGCAGAATTAATGCTTTTTAATAATAAGTGAATTATTGGGATGATGTGGAATACTAGAAATCAACCGATGCCTTCGGCACCACTTGATTTCTAGTCCGTCATTCTGACCACTATTTGACCTTGAATACGACATCGGATGTGAAAAATCTTCTTATTCCTAAGTTGTATTGCCGGAAACAGCCCTATTTATTAATTTTTAGCTCTGTAGCACTGCTCTGTTAAAATTTGACTTTAAACCTCGAAGAACCCACCACATTCGAAATTTATTTCTGTGATTTACGACTCAAAATACCACCAGTTATCAATTTCAGCTCTCTGGTACCGATAGATCTTAATTTAGGATTTTAACTTCAACGGACTCTCCGGGTCCGAAATATTTTTGTTTCCGACAGCTACAATCCTAAACACCAATAGATGGTGCATTGCACTCTTAAAAGAAAGGAAGCAAGCATTACATCGCACTTTTACAAGGAAGCAATCATTACAATACACTCTTACAACAAAGGAAGCAATAATTACACTGCACTCTAACAAGAAAGGAAGCAATCATTACATTGCACTCTTACAAGACAGGAAACAAGCATTACTTTGTACTCTTAAAAGAAAGGAAGCAAGCATTACATGCATTCTTACAAGAAACAACTCTGTTGACTTAAAAACAAGAACTGCATAAATAATAGGCTGTACACTAATGTTTGCAGCAACAAAGTTCACTCTGATGTTTAGAACCTAAAGCATCGAAACCTAAAGCATCAAAAACATCGAAATCCAATTCTTTCAATTTGCTTCCGAAACTTTGCAATGTTGGCGAAAGCACCGTCTGTTGGAACTTGGTTCCAAACCCTCCTGCTCTGCGAACTAAAGAATGGTGTTTTGCAATTTTTCTTCGCCAGTGGAATATTAATATACATGGGTTGTCTTCTCGTGTTACTGCTTGAAATTGTTAGCAAGAAATATTGATGGTGATCTTGATGAGTTGTAATGTAAATCAATTTGGGGCATGTTTTCTTATCCAGTTCTAGTCTTCTCCATTCCAATAAATAGATATTAAAATTTGCCAGCCTTTGTCAAGTTGAAGTAACCTGGTAGTCTTTTAGTGAACTATTTCTGTGATCTTTCCAATGAGACAATATCACAGACCGTTTCACCACACTGTCGAAACATATTCGAGTATGGGTCTAACATATAAATAATAAAGGCATCTTTAATAAGAACATATAAAAAACAAAGACATCAAATAATAAAGGCATATAAATAATAAAGTCATCTTTATTATTCATTATCATCATCATCATCATCATCCTCAAGCAGCCATGGGCTACGGAGGTCCAACCAGACCGTGCAATTTGGTTCTCCAAGCAAGTCTATCCTGAGCTACATCTACTGCATCTGGCCACTGCACACCAATTCTAACAAGGTCCTGTTTGACATTGTCTGCCCACCGCATCCTAGGTCTCCCCTTCTTTCTGAGGCCTTTAGGTACACTGTTAATAACCCTATTCGCCAATCTATAATTATTCATACGGGCAACATGGCCAAACAACGGAGTCTCTCTCTGCACAATATCCTGCTTAAAGGAGGTTGCAAACTCCTTTGCCTAACCTCACCATTAGTTACAAAGTTGAACCACCTATACTGCGTAAGCATCTGGAATCAAAAGCAACTAGTTTCCTGTTATCTTGTTTAAAAAAGTGTCCAAGTTTCACTACCATAACTAACCCTAGAAAGAACCAAACTATTATACAGTCTAATTTTAGTCTTTAGGTGTATACGCCTATTTTTCCACACTCTCCATAGATTCTTAAAAGTCCCAGCAGCAATCCCTATTCGTCTGTTAATCTCATGCCGCACATCACCATTATCTGTTATATAGCTCCCAAGATAATTAAACTGTGACACCTGTTCAAGACTGCAACCATTCAGATTAACTGAATCACAGCCTGCCTGACCAATTTTCATCACTTTAGTTTTCTCTCTGTTTATAACCAAACCTACTCTACTACCAGTCTCATCAACAGCTCGAATGAAAGAGTTCATCTCATCAACATCATTTGCCAAAAGGGCTAAATCATCAGCATAATCTAAATCAGAAATTTTCGTATCTCCAGCCCATTTAAGGGCAAAATCTTTCCCTTGAAGTGAATTTCGCATAACATAATCAATAACCAAACTAAAGAGAAAAGGAGACAAAATGCACCCTTGTCGAACACCAGAAGTAATGCTAAACCAATTGCTACAAGCCTTACCAACTCTCACACACGACTGTGTCATTATAGAGAGCTTTCAATATGTTAACTAACTTATCTGGTGTACCATATGATTTCACAATCAACCACAAATTATGACGATCAACAGAGTCGAAAGCCTTTTTGAAATCAACAAAGCTAGCAATCAAAGGTTTCTGAAACTCTAAACATATCTCAAGAATCTGCCTAAGTGAAAATATCTGATCCACACATCCCCTACCACTTCTGAATCCACATTGCTCATCACGCAATTGGCTGTCAACCAGATTCTTAATTCTATTAAGCACAATCATGGAAAGAACTTTACCTGGAACAGAGAGTAGGCTAATACCCTTATAGTTATCACAAGAACTGCGATCACCTTTTTTGAAAACAAGGATAACAATAGCTCTGGTAAAATCCTCAGGAACCATGCCTTTATCATAAAAGATATTCAGAATTTCAGTCATCCAAGTGGTAACCGAAACATTCCCAGCTCTAAGCATTTCGGTAGTAATTTCATCTACCCCTGGAGATTTATGAAGTTTAAGTTTAGAAACAGCCAAAATAACTTCAGATTGTGTTATAGGGCCAACATTAAAGCCCATCAATGCATCTATCATCATTGCAAACAATGGTAGTAGAACTAATCACATTGTTTAGAACATCACTGAATGCTCAGCCCACCTAGCCATGACAGAATCCTCACCTTCTATAACCTTACTTTGTTTATCCTTCAATACCTGTATACCTGTCCGTTTTCTACCACACAAAACATTAACTATCTGGTACAGCTCTCTGCTGTTGTGCTGTCTAACTGCTTCCTCGGCTTTGTCAGCCAAACCATCAAGCCAAAGATTCTTATCAGCAGCTAACTGATCTTTTACACGTTTATTAAGTTCTCTGTAATGCTTTCTATTAGTACTAGTAGGGTATTGATTAAGGACATTCCTGCAGTTCCTTCTTTCCAAAATAAGCTCAAGTGCCTTATCACTCAGATAATTCTGACTCTTCTGCTCCTTTTTTCCTAAAAGAGTACTGTTAGTGTCCAAAAAAGCCTGTTTAAAATGATCCCATTTTTCCTCAACTTCAGTAGTAAGCATACCATGACTGTCATAATGACTAAGTAACCTATCATGGTAAGCTTTGGCTATAACTGGATCTTTCACAGCTTCAGTATTAAAAGTAAATTTTTTAACCCTAGCACAACACTTTTTAAGTTTAAGTTGCAAGACACTTTTAACAAGGTAATGGTCAGATCCAATTTCAGCTCCCCTATATGCCCTGGTATTTCTAACAGAACTAGCCCATTTGCTGTTAATTAATATATAATCAATCATATTCCTATGCAGCCCATCAGGTGAAACCCATGTTTACTTATGTATGTCGCGGTGTTTCTAATATTGTTAGTTATTCTGAAACCATTGAGTTTACTTACCTGTAGGAGACGTTGCCCATTGCCATTGCAGCTAAAAATACCAAAAGGGCCAATCACCCCTCCCCAAAGGTCAGAGTCAGTACCAACTTTGGCATTGAATCACCAAGAACAAGGGTAATATCTCCTTTCTTGACAGAATTCAAAATATCCTGAAGTTGTTCATAAAACCTATCCTTCTCATCCTCATCAGCATCCACAGTGGGGGCATAACAGCAGATAACATTCAGGTCTTTAACGCTTGTCTGAAATTTTGCTGTAAGAAACCTTTCATTAATGCACTCGTATCCTAGAAGAGCATCACTAGCGTGTCTGCTGAGAAGCAGACACACGCCTTGGTGATGCTTATTGTCGTCCCTCCCTGAAAAGAGAAATTTAAGATTATTTTTAAGAATCTGACCTTTATCTGTCCATCTGGTCTCTTGCAAGCCGAGAATATCTAAATTATAATGGTGGAATTCTTGTGTGAGGACATCAAGAGAAAAAGCTCTGTGCAGAGTCCTCACATTCCAACTACCTATGGAGAGAAAATGGTTAGTAGGATGTTTAAAGAAACTATGTTTATTGAGAGAGGGAATGCCGACAATATCAAACAGCCCCCTAATCGCAGACATGGGGCAAAGACCCGTTCCCCCACCACTAAAGGCTGAAGCCATGTACATTGGAAGACTTCCTCCAATGTAGAATTTGACGATGCCAATAGAAGCAAATAGTTCAGGTGCCTGCGATGACCTCTGCTTAGGATTATCCACCAGCTGATAAACATATCCTGCGAATCTATTCACTTGGGGCTGTCAACCCACAAACAAACAGAAAACACAGCGGAAGATTTTCCCTCCACAGAAGCCCACCAGTGCAGCAAAATCAGGATCCATAATCAAGCTCAGAACCATATATCTGTCCAGTCCAGTGGGTTTATATGGTCAGCACTAGGACCCTGTGTGGTTGACCACTCCTCAGCAGGGTAGAAAAAAAAAAAGAAAAGTAGCCATAGTTGTCCAGATCAGTAGGCCACACTAATCTGGCAGCCCTCCCCTTCCGTTCACTTCCACAAGAGAGTACTTCCACAAGAGAGTACATGAGAGTACTTTTGAAAGGTACTAACGGTCTGCACCACGAGAAGGCGGGGTCGGACATTAGGTGCTAGGCCTGACCGGTTCTATGCATCATCACAGGGGATTGGTGCATAGCTCTCCTTCCAGTGACTACCAAGCTACCATTTACAGACCCTTTATTATTAAAATATAAATAATAAAGGCATCTTTAAGGGTAAAAATTATTAAACTTTTGATAGCTTCTTAAAATCATGCTGGCAATGTGAAGAGCTTTGGTAGCAGCTTTCTTACAATGGGATGAGAATGACATAGCGCCGTTGAATATGACGCCAAGATTAGAAAGTTCGTGGACACTCGTGAGAGGATTGTTGTAATGGTTATTATTGTGTCCTAAATGAATGACTGTTGATTGGTTGTCGAGATAGAGAGTTCGTGAAGTATGCTCCATTCCAGAATGTTGTTGCAAGTTGTCTGCAATTAATCTTGTCAGCTTGTCTTTTTGTGTCGCTGTATCCTGGAAAAATTTAATGTCATCTGCAAAGATGATAATCGTGATTGGGCAAAGAATATCTGGAATGTCAATCGCGAAAAATACAAACAACAAACCAAGAACTATTCCTTGAACGACTCTATTAGTGACACTTTTGACTGGTGACAATTCATCATTGACTCCGATTTGTTGTGTGCGATTAGAGAGCATTGTTTGGATCAGCCTGATCAGTTTGTTTGGAATTCCACATTTAAATTTCTTATTAAGAATCGACCTTTTAAGTTGCCAAACGCCTTTTCAAAGTCCAAGTAGATTACATAAAAAGATTCATTCTTGTCTAAGGAGGATGACGATTGATTGACACATTGAAGCAATTGAATGGTTGCCGATCTACCGGGAACGAACCTGAAATGCTCAACGGGAATGAAGTTGTGAAGCAGAAGAAATCACATCAACTTGACTAAGATGCATCTTTCCATGAGTTTAGGAGCTAAGTTGGTGAAATCGGCGGTATCCTTGAATACTATGCTTAATGTTCCATCGGCATTTTAACAACTGTCCACTGGGTCCCCTCTCCTCAAACTTCTATAAGCCTACAGGGTCTTTGTGACCTGGCTATTTAGTCCGTTGTGTGCAAAAAAGTTCTGTTCAGTAGCAAAACAACCCAACCCAACACTAAGGACTGATATCCGGTCAATTTCCTAATGTGTAACTAAAAAAACACGATGATGGCACTAATGTTAGAGAACCAGTAAATTTCATTTGTTAAGTTTTTCACCAACTTCGTGCCGAATTATTCATCAGTCAAAAAAGACTGTGTTGTTTAGATTTATTATATCTCTCCATTTGCGGAAAGCCATCACATTGTGGATGAATTGACATTCTCCGACACGACACTAGCACTGGATTGAATAATCCGCGATCCTAGGTTCAACATAAATATCAAAGTGTAATGTCCCAATAAATCTATGGCGACTGATGACATTACCGGTAGTGCATTAAAGATAGTGCTATGGATATTACGACTTAGTATTAGCAGTATTTGTCTCAGTTTAGAAGAAGCAGGTGTCAGGAACACCACACTGTTCAAACCATTGGTTCTTGAAATGCATGTTCCTACAGCTTCAAAGTCTCTTAGTCCATTCACAAATCTGATCACAGTAATGTTGCAGTAACTCTGTTAGTTCGCAGTAACCAATCCCTACCCCTATCCTCAAAAGAGTAAGGACAAATAATCCTATGACTCGTCGTATTGCCACACTTTTCGCTAAGCAAGGGTTTCTGATTTTGTTCGGATGGCAGCTGGAATCCGGGGAAACGTGTATTTTAAATCAGTCTGTCAGCTACCCATGACATTCATCGGAAAATGGGAAGTTTTGAAGAAAAGTCTCTTTTTCATACTGCATAGGTAGGGTCCATGAAGTCCAATAGCTAGAGTTATAAAGGTCTCTTGACAGACTGATGTATTGCATAACCCACTTGAATCCCAAATGAAAGTCAACAGCTTTTAAGTGTTCACTTATTTGTTTCCTTCATCTATTTTGTGTTTCGTTCTCTGGATTAAAGTTCTTTTAGCTTTCGCGATACAGTGCTGATTTTTCTCCGCAGACTGCAGATTTGTTTACGCGACCACTCATACAGACACATTATCTTCTTAGAGATTTTTGTTCTTCCCGAAAGCTCTGCTCGCTTCGTCAACACAATATTAAATCCTAGATCCTTTGACGCCATGGGAAAAACTTATTTGGTGCTCTTTTGAATTTAATGAATGAAAAAATTACACATACACAATTTAAAATCGGTTATTTTCAAAATCTTATGATGTTATGAAACTATAATTTTAGCTACTTTTAAATGTATTTGTCTGTATTTTATTGATTTTTTTTAAAATATTTCCTTACTTTTGGTCTATTTTACTAAGAATTTTGTTAGTATTACATTCTTATATAATACTTTTATTTCACTTTTATGCAGCATAATAATTTTGCATTTCTATAGAAAACAAACCAAAATAAAGCGCAATGAATTATTCTAAAAATATATTCTACCTATACATTAAAAAGCAGATTTAAATAGTATCGAATGATGTGTCATTCTACATAGTTAATTTGAATTGCGAATTAGAAACAGAAAAACAAATAAAAAAGAAAATAAGATATATTTCAACAAAATCTATGTAAATATCATATAACTTACTGGAGCAATAAAATAGGTTATTTGACAACTGTCTCATTATAAACGCGAACCTTGAAGAATATATTAGTTTGATGTTCGTAACTGAAAATTTTGATTAATCCCGTCGAAATTTTGATTAATCCCCCCCCCCCTGTCATTGTCGCCACGGCGACAGACCCATCCTTCTCCGCCTTGGCACGACCTGCCACTTTCACGGAACATAGTCACTAGAATCTGCTTGTACAGTTTGATAAAAACCATTTACAAAACTCACTTTCGTATGTCAGAATAACTCTTTTAATTCTTGGTCTACCGGCGCGTCCATTTCCATATCAGCGAAAATAATGTAGAAAAACAAAAAAGCTTCTCGAGTACATACATCTCACTTTTGTGAGAAGTAGAATGCCCTAACGAAGTAATAGAAAGTTTCACAGTGTAGCCGGGCTCAATTCGAGAGAATGCGCGCTGCGATATGTGCCGCCACCTTTCGGAATATTTTATTTTGGGCCATGTTGCATTTGCGCATGCACGGCGGATTTATTTTCTGCCCACACCTCTCACCTTTTTCTAAAGATATGATTTATGCTTTCGAGAAGATTGATTTTTTTTTTTAAAGTGGTTTGTTGTGGCGTTGTCTCACGGTTGAGACCCTTCTCTTGAAGGTTTCAGTATCATATGTTTTCTAAGGAAATTTTTTGAGAAACGAAGACTCGAGTATTTTAAAATTACCACACTTTTAATTCACACATGTCAAACTTGCACATTGGAATTCCAATAGCTGAACAATATTCGAATATTGGAACATTGGAAGTTTCCTTGCACGCCACTGCATCTTGTTAAATATAATGTATTGTTTTTGCATCCACGTACAGTTACAATATTCATGGACAGAACCTGTAAAAGTAAAATTAGAAATTTAGATTAAATTTAGATATAAGTAAATATATTAAAATAGTGTGATTGTTTTTAACTCTGAATTTTTATTTCAGTTTACCTCGTAATGATGAATGAAGAGTAGCTTTGATCAAATTCAGTTTTATTCTAAAAAATGTTTTTTGGACTTTTTTTAATATTTAAAAATTTTATGAATGAGTTTAAAGTCTACTGATATAATTGGTATAATTTTCAAAAATTTAAAGCGAAATTAAGGGATATCAAGAAAAAGTAGTCTGAGAAAAGTGAAAAGAGTTGGGAGGGGAGAAATGGCAGGCACACGAGGGAGTGCTAAGTGGCAGGCTACAAGATACAGCCCGTTTCTACCTTGCTAAGTGTGACGACAATTCTAAAATAGCATGAATTAAAGATGTTAAATAATTAAACATTGTCCAATATATTTTTGGAAGTTTGTCTCCCAAACATTTTATGCTTTAGGGATTTTCAAATCTTTTTCTTTCAACTCTTTTAAAACTTTATTTTTCTGTGTAATAAAATATTCTATGATTCCTGTGAGCCAACGTTAACCAGTTCGAGTTTTTATCAGATATCAGAATTTGATTTGTATACTTATAATGCAGTTTGTCTTTCAGCACAAATTGATGAATTATATGAAAGTTTTTGTCTATAATTCTTGAATGACCTTTGCATACTGCTTTAAAAGCAGTGATAGGAATGAATCAAATTGCAGGTGATGACTGTAGAGTTCTGGTTGAATTTCTACTCATGACATCATTTCAAATCGTCTTATGAGAAGAAATTCAAATTGAAAAATACTTTTTTGCTTGTCGCATTAGTATTGAAGTGAGCAAATGCGAAAGTTCCAGAATTTATGACATGAAAAGTATAAATAATTTATGGTGTTAAATCTAGCAAAAAATTTGTTTGCACATTATTTGGAGATGATAAATATTTTCAAAATATTCTTCAAAATATTTTTCGAGTAAAGAATAGTGTAATATATGCATTTCACAACCCTTAGGCATTGGGAGAGAAAATGCAGAAGCATTATAAACAAAATCTTCAAAATTGCAGCATATCTTACAGGGGCGTGGCTCAGCTGAACCAGTACCGGTGATCGACAGTGTGTGTTGTTTTTGTTTTCGACGGGGGCTATTAAACTCGATATTTCAGTAGTTATTAGATGTTTTGCTGAAAATAAAGCTCGAAGAAAGAATTTTGTAAAATAAGAATGTTTATGTTTATAATTATGCAATGTGGTAGAAGATACCGACACGATATCTCGTGATTCATATGTGTACATTGCACAGGCCTTGCTTCCCCATCATATATCCGATTGTCAACATGTACAGTATATATCTATTTTTTGTTCCTCGTGTACTTCTTATGTAACATATTTCGTATAGCCTCTGTTCTAATTGTTGTAATAAGAAATATACAGTTGGTCGTGAGTGGTCTCTGAGTGACCGATGTTCCCACCGTACATCTGAAGTCACAGTTCCCCATCAATGTTGCGGCTACAATTATATATTTCTGCTTGCAACAAGAAGATAGGAGATGGAAACAAGTTGTGGGAAAGTAAAATGAGTGGCTGTTTTGAGAGTGTGAACTCTAGGCCAGAAGGAAAATGAGCTGTTAAGTGTGATGATGAGGGAAATTAGGTTGAGAATCTTAACTGATTATCTTCTCCTGAAGAGTTGTTAAAAAAACTGTTCAACTGGTAATAGCATAATTGGTGCCTCAAATAGGGACTGAGATCAGTACTAGACTTTCTAGCATAATAATGGTGAAGCAATATGTCGCAACTAGAAGCAAGAGCCAATCCTACCATCATAGAAGTGGTTGAATGTACGTGTTATAGAATAAAGAATAAACTGTTAACACTTCCATTAGTGAAGCACTCGATTTATATGCGAAAGTCAGGACATTGCTGTCTCCAGTGTTCAGCAATAAACAAACACGGAAAAAGTAATAATCGGCCATGACCCCCTCCAGCATAACCTTAGCATCATCAGTTGTGCGTTTAGAGGAATTACCCGCTGTATATTTATATATATATTCGAACTACATCGATTATTTTTTACAATTATTAATTTCTTTTTCTATATTGATTATTTTTTTACAAGATTGTGGAATCATTAATGAAAACAATAATTGCCTAATAACTTGATTTTGCTGCTTTTTCAGGTATATAATTCAATAAATATTTTTCCCAAATAATTACTCAATGACTAAATATGATTTAGAATTGTTACAATTTTTTTTTTTCCATATATAAATTTCGTAAAAAGTGAATAAATTTTGGCAAATTTTATAAATATTCAAAATACATTTTGCTCTTTGGATACGAAAGTAAAAATGTATGCCACACTCGTAATGTGCTAGATGTCCTAATCATTATAAAACACGTGGTTTGTTGGTGTCAGACGAGCTATTCGTCCAATAGGAAACAAAAAGGCCATTTTCAGTTGAGTTCAGTTCTATCGTGACAGGTAAGGGATTAAATTAATTATATGCTGCAGCGATTAGATCAATTTTTACTCTTGGTTTAAAATAAATTTGTGCAAAAGACAGAAAGTAGTTATAATCAAGGATGTAGTTCGAAACATCAGTCGATAAAAATTGGAGAGTCTCAGAAATCTGTTCTGTGACAAATGTGACATCTTATCTATCTAAATTATTTTCTACATAATAAAATCAAATTCCAAATTCTGTTTGCAGATATTATTGTATTAATATATTAATCGGATATTTTGGAAACTAAAAAAAAATCGTCTTTGATTAAATATTAATGCAATTTAATACAAGTATAATAGAACAAAACTTGTTCTTTTCGAATTAAAGAAATATGAACTTAAAACCGAGTGAAATATTTTATCAGTCCATTTACACTTTGAAGAGTGAGTGTCATTGCGATTTACTGGAAAAGGTACTCGAATAAAAATATTTTAAAATATTTTTCGAGTAAGAATTTATTTTAAATAGATTCTAGAGCTTGTTCAGGTATAGTAAAATTCTCAGAATAGAATTTCCTATTTTGGTAAAACTTATAAAAGCTACTGTTTTAATTAAATACTTTACCTAACAGAATATTGAAAAAAATTGTGTTTACATATATTTAAAATCATTGTCATTGTTTAGTAGATAAATAATACGTTATGAATATTAAAGGAAAATGCGTATTATTTATTTCGTAATAAACATTGTTTTGAAATTGAAAAGTAAATCGCCTTTGACATTTAGTAGTTTTATTTATTGAGGATTTGACCCGCAAAACAAGGATTTATTGCGACATCACTTTTTTACTCAGCACCAAGTATCTAAATTTCGCTTTCAATTGTTTCCAAAAATTATAACTTCAAAAATAAGTTAGAAAAGAAACTGAAAAATTATTTATTGCAAATATGTGATACTGAAGTCATTATAATTTTTTATTGTCTCAGTTTGATTGTTATTTCCTTTGAATTTTACATTATTATCATAGTGATTAACTATGATTGCTTTATATTAAGCATAATTCCATACTATAGTTGCTACAAATACGTATTATTTGCATAAAAGAAGTCTATAGTCTTCAGCCGATATTTTGATTTGCCTATATTTTACCACTCTTCTAAATTTTCTTTCAACAATCCTCAGGATATGTAACAGAATTTGAAACTGATGGAACATTCTAAGAAGGTAACAGCAATTTCCCCCCAATAGCAAAGATTGGTAGTATTACAATTTAGGTCTGACCTTTAACCTGAAAGGTCGTACAAACTGAAGTAGATAACAAGCAGGCTAATGTGGATGCATTGAGCTCATATATATAAAGGTAGAAGAATATTTCGTACCTTGGAATTAACCGTAGAGATTCACTCTATTGCTGTGCTTTGAACTTTATTTTTGTTGAATAAAGGTTGAATGATCTCTAATTTATACTCAGTATTTTCCCACAGAAGATATGTTTTAAGAATTGCAGCGAGTTTCGACTTTCAGTTTTCAACTAGTATCACATGACAGTTGTTTAACAAGTTAATAGGGAGCGCATAACACCTATATAGCACCGTAGATATTTGTGCTAATAATCCTGTGAGATTAAGAAAATCTATGTTGTTATAGGCTAACGTTACTTGCAGAACATTGTTCCTAACTCCAGTTTTGAAATTCAATTATTACGTAACGCTCTTGGATTTAAACCATGATAATCAATGTTTAAAAAATCGTAGTGACTTTAACGATGTTAATCCACAATAACAATTCAAATGTTTCACTATTAGCTCAAGAGATGCCCCACAGTGCAATTTTAAATTTTTCGCAAATACAAAGCATTTCTTCTCAACTGTAGTATATGTGCCAAAATGGCGATAATGAAGCCATTGTTTGTTTACGGAAGAAGAATAGATGAAACATTATAATTCATTTATAAAGAATATGGTCTGTAAATGGTAGCTAGGCATAAAATGGATGGAGAGCTGTGTATCAATCCCCAGTGATGATGCACAGAACCGGCCAGATCTAGCACATAATATCCGACCTCGCCTTCTCGTGGTTCAAAATAGATATTCTCTTTTGGAAGAGAAAGGGACGGGAGGGCTGCCAGATAAGTGTGGCCTACTGATCTGGTCATCTATAGCTACTTTTTTTTTCCTTTGGTTTCTGCCCTGCTGAGGAGTGGTTAACTTCACAAGGTTCTGGTGCTGATATTTTTTACCTCTAGACTGGACTGCTTTATGGCTTTTAGCTTGATTTTGGATCCTGGACTTACTGCAATGATGGGTCTCTGTTGAAGGAGAATTTGATGCTGTGTTTTCTGTTTTCCACCCCCTAAGTGAACAGAGGCACGGGAACCTTATATCAGCTGGTGGATAATCCTGATCAAAGGCCATCGCAGGTACCTGAACCTCACTTAGCTGGTTGGGTAGTCATCAATCCTAAACTGGAGTAATGTGTTTCAGGTAGGTCTATGGCTCTTGAAAAGGTCCACTTGAAAAGGTGATGCTTGAGATTCCTACCAGCACGGGTAGCTTCAGCCTTTGGCAGTGGAAGAACCTCAATCGTCACTTAGCTAGATGGACATCGCCAATCCTAAACTGGAGTAATGTGTCTCAGGCGGGTCTCATGGATCTTGAAAAGGTTCACTTGAAAAGGTGGTGCCTGAAATTCTTACGAGCATGGTGACTTCAGCCTGCAGCGGTGGGAAAACAGGTCTTTGTTCCATGCCTGAGATCAGTTTGATATTGTTGGCCCTACCTCTCTCAATAAACCAAATTACTTTAAAAATTCTACTAATCATTTTCTCTCCGCAGGTACGTGGATCGTGAGGCCGATACATGGAGATTATACTCTTGATATCCTCACGCAGAAATTCAAGCGTTATAACCTAGATATTCTAGGATTGCAAGAGACCAGATGGTATATAACTTTAAATTTCTCTTTTCAGGGAGGGAGGATGGAAAGCATATCCAAGGTGTAGGTTTGCTCCTCAACACATAAGCCATTGATAATCTTCTAGGATATGACTGCATTAATAAAAAAGATCTCTTACAGCAAAATTTAACATTTTTTTTAACAGCAAAATAAAATTTAAACATTAGAAATTTAACATAAAATTAATAAATATTTTACAATTATATTATAATAAATTATTATTATAATTAATAAAATTAACAAAATTTAACCATAAAATTTAACAGCAAAATAAAACAAAGATTAAATACTTGAATGTCATTTATTGTTATGCTCCCACAGAGGACTCTGATGAGAACGAGAAAGATAAGGTTTGCAGCAGATTCAGGATATTTTCAATTCTGTGAAGAAATCTGTGAAATTTCTCTTGTGCTAGGTGACTTCAGTGCTAAACTTGGTACTGACTCTAATATTTGAGTAGAAAGTTTAGGTTCCTTTGACATTGGTAGTTTCAGTGGCAATGGAGAACTTCTTCTACATTCAAGTAAAATTAATGGTTTGCGAATAGCTAACATATACTACAAACACCGGGACATTTATAAATAAACATGGGGTTTCACCAGATGGATTACACAGGAATATGATATATTGCATTTTATTTAACATCAAATGTCCTAGTTCAGTTAGGAATATTTGATCACACAGGGTAGCTGAAATTGGGCCTGACCATACCTGGTCAAAATTGTCTTGCAGCTGAAGCTTAAGAAATGTGCTAAAGTTAAGAAAATTACCTTTAACACCGAAGTTCTGAAAGATACAGTTGTAGCCAATGCATGCCATGGTAGGCTACTTAGTAATTATGTCAATCGTGGTTTTATTACTGCTGAAGAGAAAGAATGCGATCAGTTTAAACATACTTTTCTTGAAACCAACAGTACTCTTTTGGGTAAAGAGGAACAGAAGAAACAAAATTTTTTGAGTGATTAGGCAATGGAATTTATATCTGAAAGAAGGAAGTGCAGGATTAATATGAATCAACACCCTACTAGTCTTAACAGGCGGCATTACAATGAGTTTAATAAACGTGTAAAGTATCAGTTAACAGCTGATAAAAACCTTTGGCTTGATAGCTTGGCTGACAAAGCAGAGGAAGCAGTTATACAGCACAATAGCAGGGGTTTTTACCAGAGTGTTAATGTTTTATGCGGGACGAAACAGACAGGTACACAGGGATTGAGGGATAAACATGGAAAGGTGGTTGAAGCTGAGGATTCTGTGATGGCTGGGTAGGCTGAGCATTACAGAGATGTTCTAAACAATGTGATTAGTTCTACTTCAATTGTTTGCAATGAGGATATGGACATGACTGGCTTTAATTATCACCCTATATCGCATTCCGAAGTCGTATAGATTATCTCTAAATAAAAACTGTATAAATCCCCAGGATGGATAAAATCACCATTGAAATGCTTAGAGCTGGGAACATTTGTGTTGTCTCATAGCTGACTGAAATTCTGAATATTTATATGATAAAGATGTTGTGCCTAAGGAGTTTACTACAGCTAATTGGCTTAATGGTTAGGGTGCTTGACTACTGATCTACGGGACCTGGATTCGAGCCCTGGGCAAGGCTCGAACCCAGGTTGTACCAGGAAATGTATGTCGAACCCAGGTAATGTATTATGTACGTGTCGTTTTTCTGCTGAGGTCCTGCCATCCTCTCAGACTTTCTACTATGCCATATAAACTGATCCTGTCAGACCTCTGTGTCAAGCAGCTGCTTGAGGGGGTATTTATTTTTATTATTGTCCCAAGTTTTAAAAAAGGTGATCGCAGTTCTTGCCCTAATTATAGTGGGATTAGTTTACTCTCTGTTCCAGGTAAAGTTCTTTGCATGATTGTGCTTAATAGAATTAAGAATCTGGTTGACAGTCAACTGCGTGATGAGCAATGTGGATTCAGAAGTGGTAGGGGATGTGTGGATCAAATATTTTCACTTAGGCAGATTCTTGAGAAATATTTAGAGTTTCAGAAACCTTTGGTTGCTAGCTTTGTTGATTTCAAAAAGGCTTTCGACTCTGTTGATCGTCATAATTTGTGGTTGATTGTGAAATCATATGGTATACCTGACAAGTTAGTTAACATAATGAAAGCTCTCTATAATAACACTGAGTCGTGTGTGAGAGTTGGTAAGGCTTGTAGCAATTGGTTTAGCATTACTTCTGGTGTTCGACAAGGGTGCATTTTGTCTCCTTTTCTCTTTAGTTTGGTTATTGATTATGTTATGCGAAATTCACTTCAAGGGAAAGATTTTGCCCTTAAATGGGCTGGAGATACGAAAATTTCTGATTTAGATTATGCTGATGATTTAGCCCTTTTGTCAAATGATGTTGATGAGATGAACTCTTTCATTCGAGCTGTTAATGAGACTGGTAGTAGAGTAGGTTTGGTTATAAACAGAGAGAAAACTAAAGTGATGAAAATTGGTCAGGCAGGTGGTGTTTAGTTGCTTTAAATGGCTGCACCCTTGTGCAAGTTTCTCAGGTTGATTTTATTAGGAGCTATGTAACAGATGCTGGTGTGTGCGGCATGAGATAAATAGAAGATTAGGGATTGCTGCTGGAATTTATAAGAATCTATGGAGAGTGTGGAAAAACAGGCGTATACACCTAAAGAATAAAATTAGGCTGTATAATAGTTTGGTTCTTTCTAAGGTTAGTTATAGTAGCGAAACATGGACCTTTTTTTAAGCAGAATAACAAGAAACGTGATGCCTTTGATTCTCGATGTTTGAGCAGTATCTTGGGCATTTGGTGGTTTGACTTTGTAAGCAATGATGAGGTAAGAAGAAGGAGTCATCAACCTCTTTTGAGCAACGTTTTCTGTAGAGAGAGAGACTGCATTGGTTTGGCCGTATTACCCGTATGCACAGGCTTTAGGAAAAGAGGTAGACTTGGATGCGATGGGCAGACAATGTTAAACACGACGTTGCTAGAATTGGCCCAAAGTCGCCAAATGCAGCAGCTGTAACATAGAACAGACATGTCTGGAGAGGAAAATTGCACAGTCTGGTAGTACCTTCATAGTCCAGGGCTGTATGAGGATTTTGTATGTGTGTATTTATGTATGTATGTATGAAGAACATAACAGCGGATTTCATTTTTTATTTTATTTTTTGTTTTGCATATTTTGGTGAGTATTGAGTTCTATTAATTTTAATATTCTTATGAATCACGTCAAATGAGGTAAGTGCGGTTTCAATTTCTTTTTGATTTATTTACATTTTTTCTGAAACAATTTCATGCAAAAGATATGACCGTCGGATTTGATCTGGCTTTCCTAGTGAACCTAGAATTGTTTTAGAGTGGTTTCTGCTCATATTTATGATCTTCAGGTCTACGTTTGAGTCTGTTTATTTGGTACAGTATATAAAATGAAAATTGAGCTTTGAATTGAGAATAACAATTACATATTCATCTTGCAGTTTCAATGTTTTCTGTACCATTTAATCAGAATAATGCCTTAGTGTCCTGGTCACTGTGTTGCATTGTTATTGAAAAAAGTTTGAACACATCTGGTGTAAAGAATTGTTTTTATAATTTTCAAATAAATTAATTCAGCTTTAATTCATTTAACCTTAGCAGTTAGAAAATCCTGTTTAAGTTCACAATGATGTACAGTCGCTGGCCTAGTGGTTATTACACATGGCTACTGATCAAAGGGACCTGGGTTCGAGCCCCGCGATATTTGTGTTGTCTTTCTGCTGAGGTCCCGCCATCTAAAAATACCTCTTCAATGACGTATTAAACTGACAAACTCCTTTCAGACCTCTGTGGTAATCAGCTGCTTGAGGGGATATTTATTATTATAACGTACCCAGTAGCACACGAATATTTCTTCTCAGCATTGTTAAAAATTCATAAAATTGTTTTCCTGAAAGAATGTCGAAGAAAATATCTAGCTTTGAGCTTTTTATTTATTGGGTGCATGACGGTGAATCTAACTGGTTCTTAAGTTTTGATTTGTAAAATCAAAGATCTTAAATTCTTCAGGTTCCCATTGATAAATGAAAATATTCGTATTATCTGTTGTACACCTGGGCTGAGTATTTCGTTGAATGTCTAGAGCAGAATGAAGAAATGTTTCGAGATCATTTACTTTTTTTTCCAGCCAATAATATTCCAAATGGCAAACGCCTCTATTTCAGGTGTATCTAGTTACTATCAGCCCTGGGTTGAATAAATATTGGGAAACAGTTGACAACTACAACAAATCAAAAATTGGCAAACCGACAAATACCATTCGAAAAACAGAAGGAAGATAGCAAAAATAATCTTTCACTATTTATTGCTTTGATTTCGAAGTTCTTCTGGCATCCGCACATAATGCTTCATGCTAGTTATTGCCATAGCATGAAGAGTACATTCTCTTCAGTCCCCATATAAATATAACTGCTTAATTCGCCTTCGAGTTCAGTACAGAACAACAATTAACTCTATAGTTGTGTGCGATGTGGTATTGATTATACTCAGACAGCATCTGATTGCTTCTTGTTGGTCAATTAACGACTGAAATTATTTCGAATAATTTACGTTTCGATGAACAACTTTTGGATAATCAATGCTCTATTGTGCTTGGTATGTGCGTTTCAATGTGTGTGATTATTATTATATAATTATTTTATAAATCCCGAGATGATTTAATGTGCCAAAAACTAAGCCATTGGACAATTCAACTTACATTTTATGACTGTTTCTTTATCTACTCAAATATTGAATTTTTGAATTCCTGGAACTGTATTTCATTAGTATATTTTAAAACGCAAATTTTTGTCGTTTTTTCCCCCTTCGTTTTTCCTTGATAAAAATAATGGATTTAGTTTAATGTTTTATAGAGAAAACCCATTAGCATTGGAATTAGATTTTTTAGCGTAAGGTAGTCATGAGATTGATTACCTAAAAAACAAACATCCAAAATTTCTTTAAGCTGCGAACAGGTGATCTAACATCTACGAATCGAGACTAAATCACTTTTGTTCGGCTTCAAGTCTCTTTTGTGACGTCCTCGAGGAAACGTGTAGCAACCGACGGGTAATGCATTTTTACTTGCAGCTCAGATGGGAGTGTCTGATGCCACAAAGCCCCGATGAGCACCATAACACTTGTTGACAAGAAGCTCCGCCCCGAAAGAGAAAAAGATCTACCATAAATAAAACGTCTCTCCCGCTTCTTACCCCAAGAAGTCTCAAGTAATCAACCACCTTTTTTCCCTCGCTCTGCTGTACTAATTAGACGACCGTCCGCGCTCTCTCGAGCGTGATGTGTCCAGGATACAGTAGACTGTGTCAGAGATGCGAGCGAGGGAGGAGGAAGAGATGAAGACGCTGCTGCCTCGCGGCTCGAGGTTTCTGTTGAGTGCAGAGCCAACGGTGAAGGTTTAATCTGCTGCCGAATTAATTTCGTGGTGCTGAGTGTGAAACTGTGGGAGAGGTCCAGCCACCGCTCAGAGAAGTAGGAAAGAGGAAGAATCCTCCTCCCAACTGCTCAAGTAAATGATTCCCGTGAATCGAGAGAAGAATATTTTCCGGAAATAAAGTACAGTCGAGCGAAAGAACAGTATGATATTTTTCTAACCACTGCTGAGCACAAGATTTCCTAATTTACTGGCATTTAAATAAATCTCAGAATTTGATAAAGAACTCGAATTACTGCAATAAGACTGGAAAAGAAGAATTCCAAACTGTTCATAAGGCAATTTTTTTCTTTGCTATATTTTATTAGGTGCTAGAACAAAAACAACAACAACATAGCAGATTCGCTTTAGCTCTGTATTCACCATTTTTAATTTGCACTAAAATGTAAGTTTTCCCTCGGCTACAGACAGTGTTCAGATTACATTCGTTTTTCCTAAATGTGAATTTTCAAACTACATTTATTAATAAAGTTGTCTTGGTTTTTGCAGATCTTCATATTTCGATGTGTTCTGCCATCGTTATGAATAAAATGCAGTTAAATGAAGCAGAAGATATTTATTCCGTGTTGTACCGGGGAATAAAATTCTTATCATACTGTTATGAATTTAAGGATGGAAACTGAGGGTGAGTTCAAAAATATTAATTAGTAAAAATAATTCTAAAATGATGTAATTTATTGCAAAAATGAATGAAAAAAAATTACATAAACTCAACTAACATAAATCTATATTAGTATGAAAATAAATCTTCAGAACTTAGAACCTTATCACTATTCTTACAAAAAGTTGTTTCCTTTATAATTCTTACTATCTACACTCAAAGCATAAAATAAGGCTTTTTGCATCATTTAATAAGTGACGCAATCATATTTGTGAACAAACCTGCAATCTATCGGGAATAACCTTACCAATTCGTAAACGACTAAATGACTATACACGAAATGACTTCTTTGTAAGGTTTTAGTCATCAAGTACTCCAAAACTGCAGCTAAGTATATTTGTTTCTTAGAACCTATTCTTTTCAGACATTGATCACTACGCTTCAAACGATGAATTCTTCTTTTCCTTTACTAGTTTGCTAACACAATCACACTAATAAACTTATTTAACATCCCGTGAACACACCAAACAAAAAATTTCTTCTTTATACCAGTGGTTCTTAAACTTTTATGATTCACATACCCCCTGGAAATATGTATGTAACTTGCGTATCCCTTGTATAGATAGATAAAACTATAGTTATAGCATAACAATGGGAATAAAACACATACATATGTAACATATATCAAGCGACTTTTGACATATATAACATATATCAAGCGACTCTCACGGGGTACCCCAAAAGCTTTTACCGCGTACCCCACGTTGAGAACCTTTACTTTATACTGTAGGTCAAAGACTATAACAACTACGTTTTAATTCACACAAATTCTTCCTAACTACAGCTCTCATATTTTTTTTAAGCTCGTTAGAAGTGGTTGGTGACGTAATTCACACGCTGAAGCACTTGCGAGCATCAAAATGATAATCAAATCACAAGTTCATTGTACCACGTTCATCTGTCGTAACAATATTTATCTCTGACTCCATTATTTGCTTTCTAAAATGTTCATTAGATGATTTATTCTGAAATACAGGGTCTTCATAAAAGAACACTGATATTTTAAAATGTTATCTTTTATTAAATACCTAACAAAAGTAATTGTATATGCAAAATGTCAATAAAGCCTTCGAGTGTCTTATTTGTGATTGCGTCGAGTTAGTATCCCATGTCTTAAATGCCAAATTTCAAAATCGCTGGATTAATAGAGGTGGAGTGACTTCTAGAATCTAGAGAGAAATGGGAATCAGATTCAACTCCGCTATCATCAAGGATAGGGGCAGTTATGGAGATGATGGTTTGCTGGTGTGATGAGGCACCACTGTCAATGGTCTCAAATAAACCTCCACTTCTTTTCAAAAGAGCCTCTCACAGGTGTGAGGAATCGAGATGAGATTCTTCATCCTTCTGTTAGCGCGTTTGCAGAAGGAAATTAGTCTTGATTAGCTTTTAATGGATATATTATAGCTTTTATGGATGAGCTAACAAGGTTTCAATCTTGTGAAGCAGTGGTCCTCAACCTATGTTTTAAGGGACACAGCGGCCCCAATTTTATTTCATGTGACCTTCAGCCCTAATAACAAAATGGGAGAGTGGTGCGCATATTTTTAGGCTGTAGAAAATTATGTTGTTGAGAATGATATCAATAAATATTGACCGACAAAACAGAGGAAGAAAGATGGAGAAAAGAGAAATAGCAAACATATATAATTTCTTCTTTCTCTGTAAATTTAAGTGTTTGGAACAGATGCGAACCAATAGAAAATATAATTTTTATGTAGGAGCGTTGTAAAGTTTAGCATATGTTTGTTATTGTATTTGAACGTGGTAATTTTATTGGGCAATTCATAAAATATTTTTAAACTTTTACGCTTCTCAATTCAGTTCAGTTCTTTCATCGTCAGTTCAGTTTTTCTCAAAACTGAACTGACGATGGCAGCCCAAACTGTTGTGCATTTGGTATAAATTTCCTTTCGAAGTGTGTTTCGTAAAGAAAATTTAGAATTGTAATTTTTACATTTCATACAGTCGCTCAAAAAAGTATCCGAACACTATGGTTGATTACAGAATTCAGAAAAAATATCTGGCAACGATTTTTTTAGAAATTAGTGATCTGGCAACCTTCGTGTCACGTGACACTAAGTTGTCAGATCACTAATTTCTAAAAAAAAACGTTGCCAGATATTTTTTCTGAATTCTGTAATCAACCATAGTGTTCGGATACTTTTTTGAGCGACTGTACAACTTTGTGTTAAACAAAACTGTAGGTTATATTTTTTACATATATTAATTTTTTTCGTTATTTAGATGTATTTTAGAAATTTGGTATTTTCCAGCTTATTCATATTATGAATACATGTACTGTATATGCATATTATATATACATTTACTGTATTAACGCTGTTATATTATTTCTATGATAATAAAATGAGTGAATGTACTATATTTCGTGTGTTTCACATTTATATTCTTCTTTCCAGCCTTTGGCGCAGTCTGATAGTTTAATGTGCTCTATGTTTGTAAAAAGATTAGGGTTGTGGGTTGGGTTGTTTTACCTCTGAGCTGCACTTTTTTGCACACCATGGGCTAAATGGCCAGGTCACATGGACCCCGAAGGCTCAGAGAAGGTTGGGGGTGGGGACCCACTGGAACAGCTGTTGGGAGACAGATGGTAGCCTCCCGTCAAGGCCATCCAGCGTGTTTTTTAACGTGCATAGGGTATGGCTCTACCGCATACGGGGCCACGGCTTAACGTCCCATCCGACGGACGGCGTCCTTTCCAAGCCCATCGGTGTCCCCTACTGACCGTGGGCAGGGCGGGGAATTTTGCGGAGATAAATCTCAACACTGACCCAGCTGAGACTTGAACCTGGGAACTACAGATTACGAGCCTGGCGCGCTACCGACTGAGCCACCCCCGCTCCCCAAAAAGATTAGGGAACACTATTATAATATATCTTGGACCCTCTGTAGAAAACTGCCAATCTCTGCCCCCCCCACTCCCTACGCCTCAGTAAATTGTTGCTGAGATGGAGTTTCCCTTAAACGAGGACATTGAGATTCTGATTCAGAATGCTGATGGTTGAATTTGAAATGTGGTTGCAATGCAAGAATTGAATACCATTTAAAATATTAGACGACTCAAAATTATTTTAATTCTTCTCGTTTTCGCCCTTTATCTGTCACAATGAAGGCTGCTCTACGAACGTGCCAGGAATGAGTAGAGAAAATGTCTCCGAGGAAGAAGTAGGGAATTTGGGAAACTGGTCGGGCGAAAGAGGGAGGGTGGGGGGTTATAAATCCCCACTCAGATCCGTGACTAGCTATGAGCCTGAGATCCCGACTGCCACTTCTATAGTCAGAAACAAAGAGAGTACACGAGAAACGACGAGTGCTTGGGAGGGGAATCACATGCTGACGGATTCTTCCTGCGTCGTTTAATATTCGTAGACCATCTCCCTCATCTGACCCACGTTGGTATCAGCATCAGCAGCAGGAATGAGTAATATGGAGTGTTGGCTGTCTCCCGCCCGTCACCTCTCTGTAGCCGCTGTTTGTATACACGGAGGAGCAGGACCTCTCCTGACTCCAGATTAGAGATGGAGTCCCCAATCATGGAGAAACCGTTCCCGTGTACACCTCCCACACTTCTCTAATCCCACCTAATACCTCTGGACGGGCGTCTACCTCCAGCCCTCGCACTACAGATGGGCTTCAATCACGGACAGTCCCCCCGCGTGTAGGGCAGGCAGACGGCAAGGCTGTTGGGTCACGTGAGCACCACACGTGTCTGTCTCTCTGGCACATACACGGAAGTTAGAGGAAACGATCACATTAGTCTGGCAACTGGCTTCGTTCCACTGCATTGGCGAATGTTTAATGATGCTCTGCTGCTATGAATATTCAGCTCTGGTTGCTGCTCGCAAAACTAGTGATGAGAGGAATTAGAATCTCCCTTTTTATTATCGCTTCTGATTGATTGAAAGTTATTGTACGAAGTTATTCGTGTTTAATTTTGTGATGAAAATACTTAATTCTTCTTAGCAAATATCTGAAGTTAGTTTTTACTGTCGTTGACCTATAAATAAGTTACTAAGAAACTAATTAAGTTGTTAGTGTGACATTTATCTTTATTATTTTCTTTTCCGTTTAGAAACATGCATCAAGGCTACGATGTGATTTTGTTGTGACGAACGTTTGTCACAACATCACGCAATTTGCTAATTTATTGTATTGAAGGAACTTTGTACCTGTAACGCTTATCACACAATGAGGAAAAAAAACAATGATGACCTATCGTTACAAGCATTTTTTTCTAATAAAAATAATCGTTGTTTGCGATTTTGACATCGTTTAACACTAGATGACGAGTTATCATTTTAACAACAAGCTTGGCATTTCCTAACTTTCTTGTTCCCAAGTCATTAATGCCTCTAGCATTCTAGCCCAGAAAGGAATTGCATATGTGCCAATCTCTATTGCCTTATTGTGAACAGAAAAAGCAAAATAAGTTAGAACGCCTGTACCCAGGGACGTACCCAGACAGAGGGGGGTGGGGGTGGATCCCCCTCCCCCCGAAAATCCTCTCGTCTTATTCTAAATCTCAAACTTTTCTATCTGCTTTGAAATACAAAACCGTTGTCTTTGTATAATTTTATTTTAGTCCCATATGTTATGTCCACAGAAAAATAGATTAAAAAAAACCCTGTAAATTCTCATCCATACAGAATAACATTTTAAAGGATATTTTAGTCCCTGAATCTAAATTCTCGTGACCTTCCTGACACTGAATTCTCGGACCCTCCAAAATAAATCCCTCCCCCCCCCCCCCCCGCCGAAACTGAATTCTGTGTACGTGCCTACCTGTAGCATTCATTGCTGATATTAATAACTTGTGACGAAATTTACTTGATTTCAATTGAATTCATTGGTTGGGAAATAAATTTTAATATCATAAGGTGTTGGTTTCATAAACCTATATTCCTAATATTGAAATTGAAATTACCCCTCGAGTAGACGCTTGCCACAAAGGTCTTTCGTATTGGTATAACACCTCATAAAGATGATGAGTGAGAATCTCAGCAGAAAGGCAACATAGAACGTCCATACCTCGAACCCAGGTCCCGTTGATTAGTAGTTTAGAATGTTACCACTCAGCCACAGAGACATTTAAAATATGCAGCATATTAAAATCTTTAATCTTTACATTACCAAGAGATAATTTAATTCCATATCGTAAATTTTTCAGATATTTAAAATCTTTTTTTTTAAATGAATATTGCTTAATATAGCGTATGTTTCCCTTCTTCATACGTTTGGGGGAAATAATATTGGAGCATTTCTTTTCATTTGAAGCTTGTTATTCTTGCTCCGAATCGTTTTAACCTCCTCCCCTTTCAACCCCTGATCTTGCATTTCGTGAAACCATACAGCTGGGGTAAGAAAGCAGGAAGAAAAAATGCATATTTTTCAGACTTTAATTTCAGTTACGTCTACTTTTCTGCACTTCTCTGCGCTGTATTGAAAATGCCGCAAGAGGATATGTTCATGTGCTCTCCGTCACAGAGGTGACGGGCGGGAGACAGCCAACACTCCATATTACTCATTCCTGCTGCTGATGCTGATACCAACGTGAATCAGATGAGGGAGATGGTCTACGAAGTAAGCGAGGATGACTTCAAGCGAAATCTTCCTTAAATTACCTGATTAAAAATAGCATTGCCTTTTTAATATATTGATTCTTTTTAGTGTATAATATTGAAAAATCTTTGGAAAAGTAATAGAGAAAATAAAAAGTTGTCCGGTTCCCACGTTTTTTCCCAGGTGATAACCTGGGGAAAAAACGTGGAAACGGGACAACTTGGTAGCGTAAGGTTACGACTGAATTTATTTTTGCATTGACTATTTGGCTTATTGACGGGTTATTAATAAGAAACGGGATTTTAGTTTCAAACTGAAAGACTTCGGAATTTTTTCTGTTGTCATATATACCGAAATTTCGAACGAAAGTAACTAATTAAGTACTTCAGTCTTCAAACCTTACTGTCAGTAACATATTAAAGATATAATAAGCCGAGCACAAGGAATAAAGTTGAACAAACTTCTACTGTCGCATTTGTTTGTTTATTGTCTTTCAATAAGCAGATATATTAATAATCAGTCAATTTAAATCTAACATCAACTAAATGTCTTCTTAAATTTTACCTATAAAGACTTTGTTATAGAGCTTGGCTACACTTGGTGCTTCAGAAAAACGTGATTTTTCTTAGGAACCTAATTGTTTGGGAAATTTGAAATAAGAGAAGGGCTGTAAAGGAAAAACAGTTTCGCATTGGCTCTAGACCAGGCCTGGGTAAACTACGGCCCTCCACCTCTCTTTGTGAAGCCAGGAGATACTGATGACAAAAATAATTTGTAAAGAGAAAAACAGCTTTTTTTTTAGTTGTTTATATATATATATACATTTATTAATTACATATTTCTTTGGCGCCTCCCCCCTTCAATATCTGTTTTCTATGTGTCCCTTCAGCTAAAACATTTGTCCAAGACTTGTCTAGGCTGAAGTGATATTTTCACAGTCTGAATGTATTTATATCTAGCTCCGTCCCATGGCCGAGTGGTTAGCGCGCTTGGCTACTGATCTAAGGGACCTGGGTTCCCTTTCCATGGCCGAGTGGTTAGCGCGCTTGGCTCTGATCTAAGGGATCTGGGTTCGAGCCCCGGGTAAGGCATGACTGTTTGTGTCGTTTTTCTGCTGAGGTCCTGCCATCCTCTCAGACCTTCCACTGTGGCATATAAACTGACAGGCTCCTGTCAGACCACTGTGGCAAGCAACTGCTTGAGGGGGTATTTATTTTATTTATTTACGTAAGGCCACTAGCCAATCCTGTCACAGATCATTACAATACCACTCCACCCGATTAATTCCACCTTATGTTAGAGAGTGTCTGTTGGGTGTTTGTTCTCTCTAGAGATGGGAGTTTTGTTTTTCTTTATCTTGAACATTATCCTCAACAGATATGTTAGGATCCTACTTTACCATCACCTGATTCGCCAATAATAAATTTATCTTTGTCATATTCCGTGTACAGTTCTTTGTGCGGAATACCTATTCCAACAAAGAATCACGACACCAAATATTATGGAGTAAGTATGAATTTTTTTTTCAGATCTTCTCAGAGATAGTACCTGGTTAACACGTCTTATTACTGGGGGGGGGGGGGGGGGGGGGGTTCGCCTCCTGAGACCTCATCTCCTAGCTGTTGCACGGTTCTGAGGGACTGCTCCACTTCCACTAGGTTAAAAAATAACTCCTCAAGTAGCTGCTTTCCACAGAGATCTGACAGGAGTCTGTCAGTATAAGCCAAAGAGATGATCTGGAGGGAAGACGAGACCTCATCACAACGACAACACAAATATTCTTATCTTAACCCCATGGCTCCAACCTAGACCCTTCTTATCAATAGTCAAGCACACTAACCACACGGGTACCTTAGAGGGCAGCAATTTATCATTTCATCTGATTTTCCTTATCCCACAGTTCTTTCCTTACAGGGCATCCTTTGCCCTAACGCCCTTGCCGTGCCTGGTATGTTAGCCGCGAAAGATATATGGAGGTCCTTCATGCGCTCGTGCTCTCGTGCACTTCTGCACGATCTTTCCATCTTCCACTCTAGAGTCCGACTTCCTTTGTCTTCTCATGTATTTTTCCTTTGTTCGTATTCTCCGTCCAACCGGCGTTGTCGTTTTGTGATTTTATGACCTCTTTCCTGTGCTATCTGTGGAAATGTCAGTCCGACCTTATTTCTAGAATCAGGTGCCTGGGAACAGATGCAGCCCGTCTAGTCATCAGCATTCACCTCAATGAGAATCTTGGATCTCTGGCTGGACATACCCGATTAAACAAAATGAAAAATACGACAATGTGCAATAAATTAAAAATGAACAATATAATAGAAGAAATATCATCCTACAGAAATAGTTGGAAGCAACATGTGGAAAGAATTAATTTAAACAGATGGCCCAAAATAGCTGCAGAATATTGTCCCATAGAAACGAGGCTAAAAAGAAGACCAAGAGGAAGATGGAAAGAAGACTTTGAGACTGGTACAGGCGCAGGCGGGATGCTGCCTAATCTATGAAGACAAGAAGAAGAATACCTTCCATATTCAACAATAGATATCATGATATACAAATCACCAACAAACATAATAGCAATAATAATATAATAGAAAGCAAATAATTTTTGGAATACAGTGAGAATGTCGAGAGCAAATGTTTTAACTGAATCTGACCTCTCCCCTGACCTTCTCCCCCCCCCCCGCTCTCTAGGTCCGGCTCTGAGTTCAGAAGGTAAAACAACTTTACTCAAGCATTTTCCGTATGTTAAAAATTTTGATGCTCTCTTAGGGATGAGTTGTTTTGCCTCTGAGCGGTACTTTTTTCACATAATGAGCTAAATGAACATGCCACAAAGACCTCAAGGTCTCAGAGAAGGTTGGAAAAGGGACCCACTGGACACCTGTTAGAAGACAGATAGTAGTTCCTGTCAAGGCCATTCAGTGTGTTCTTTAACGTATACAGGATACGTCTCTCCTGCACACGAATCCAATGCTTAAAGTCTCATCCCTAAAAATACTTACTAAACCTAAATGAAGTCTAGTTGAATAATGGTTTCCTGTTTAAAAATAGAGATTAGATTCCATTTCTTTATATTAGTATAGAAACCTAATGACTATTAGTAGCATTACATACCGTAAATATTAAAATAGTAGCTTGGGCTAAAATTTAATTTCCTGCTTGTATCTGGTTAGAGTTTGAGCACAGGCTACTACAATGCTTGAAAAAATTAAGATAATACTAAATAAAATGTGGCATAACGATTTTATTGTACGATGTAATTAAACGAAAGTTTTTCAGAAATGTATTTTAATATAACAAAGAAATGTGTAGAAAACATCGAACCGGAAAGGAATGTATGACAACCACTTCCTTAAAAGAAGAGAATGTCGTGCATAGCAGAAGTTGATATCAGATGCTCCAAAATATTTACATGTGGTATCAATATAGATTAAAATTCCCTCTGACGGTTAAAGAATTTGACAACGTCGATCCATGCTCATTATAAGATTGTTCTAAGGCAACAAATTCCATTCTACACACAAGAGCTAACTTTATCTTGCGGAGTGTCCGAGTAGGTGGCTGAGAGTTTGAATGCGTTTTCCTAAGGCCACTCACACATCTTCAATGGGATTTAGATATGGCGATCTTGCTGACTAGGTCATTCAATGGATATCTACTGTTCCTAAGCACTTTTGCACAGGTTAGCTCTATGTAGACGAATATTGTCATTCGTAAACAGGAAATTATCGCCAGTCCCACTCCTAAAACCACGATCATAGGTTCAACGATCCCTTCTCTGTCCTCTGAGCAGTTACGGAGCCTACGTCGAAAACATGAAGTTTGCGGCCGTTGATACTATGCCACCCCAAATCAGCACACCACGTTCACCACAAAAATGTCCCTTTCTCTCATAATGGACAGATGGTGCAATGGTCTAAAGCAGGCGTGTCCAAACTTTTAGCTTCCCTGGGCCACACTGAGTGAATATTTGACTTCCCTGGGCCACACTAAGTGAAGATGAAATGTTTTGGGCCGCACATAAAATATAAAATATAGTTAATGAATATGAATAATAAAACTTCATTTATTTTCTTATGTTTTCTATTATAAAATAAAAAAGGCAATATAAAACTATCAAAAACTCGCTGAAAATTCAGCGAGAGGAAAGCCAACGGGTCGGATCGATTTGGCGAACTTTCGCGAAAGTTCGATGGCCCCTTTTTCTGTGAAGGACTCCCTTGGCCAAAAGGATTAGGAAATCAAAATACAATGCAATATACTGCATACAAATATTGTAATTCTTCAAAAAATTCGCCGTCGAGTGGACACACACATAATTCGAAACGTAAATTCTCATGGCATACTAAGATGTTTTTATTTAAATTTTTATTTCAAAATAAATGTCAACGAATCGATTATATACGAAAAATATTGCAAACATTTATTTTTTTAATAGAAATGTGTAAATTTAAATATTTTCATAATTTGCGTTTTGGCCGCATTTTAAAGGCTTTTGGGCCGCACTTTAGACAAGCATGGTCTAAAGGGTCGGTAGCACCTCGTTTGAGTGAATGGCCTTGTTCAGTGTGTTCTTTAACGTATACTTGAATCTACCGCCCCGGTAGATGGGATCCTCATTCTTTCCAGATTAAACAAAGTCTAGAACCTTGCTGTACGCCAAATCAAGACTCGTCAGAAAACAAAACATTAACCCATTGTTCAGACTAAATCGACATCGTTCAAGCTCCAATTGGCATGTTGGCGGCACCAGTTTAGACGAGCTTTTGATGGTTAAGAGTTCAGAAGGGCAAAAACCACTGGCCTCTTGGCACAGAGGTCCACTCACATGAAGATTTCGTGACACTCTTCTGCTGTAAATCTTTTCACCTGTGGCAACAGAAACTTCGAGAGACAGTTGACGCGAAGTCCTTACACTGTTACGTCTTGCATTAGAGTCAAGTAATGATCAGTTAGGGTTGAATGTCGGGTGGCCTTGGACAGCTCCTGGAATTTTTCCCAAAGTGTTCATAACACCTTTCTCGACACATTAAGCCATGTTGGTGCGTCAATCGACCAGACGAAAACTAATTTCGTCAGTTAATAGCGAAGCTCATATGACAGGCCCTTTCTCTGCTGTTTCATAGCATGAATGTTAATTTGAAACTAAGGACTTCCTTGCAGTAGAAGATGAAATATGGCGGTACTCATGAGATGTTTTGTTTGCGATGTCGATTTAGTCTTTCCGGTTCGGTTTATTCGTCTACATAGAGCTAACCTGTGCAAATGTAGACTATCTTGTATAGTGCGACATTGGGTGTTGCCATACAATTATTGTTATCTGCCTCCACCTGCGACTGTCTGCTTTAAATCTTCTAATAGCCTTCAATCGCAAGAAATCATATACACCAGTAGTTCGCAAACGAGGTGTTACCGGCGCTTAGAGTGTGTTTTAGAAAATTGTGGGTCTTTTTCTTCAGTTTTTCTGGGAAAATATATTAAATAGAATATAAAATATATCTTATATTAACATAGCCTTCTGTGAAGTTCTGACATTAGTAAAATGGCAGTTAGCGTTAGTAAAGCGACGCTTGGTAAAAGGTTAAAAAAATTTGGTTCGGCCAATAAAAGTTTGGGAACCACTGATCTGAACGATGATGGCTTGCAATCTTCAGCAGATAAAATGAGAACAAACCTAGTTACAAGCAAAATTTTTTAAAATGGAGTGATCGTATAGAAACCATGTTTTCATAGCATTAGTATTTCTTTGAATAACAAATGTAATGATTTTCGCGAATACTATAGCTTCATATGAAAATATTGACTCTTCTGTTGGTAATTTTTCACGAATGGAAGAGTGCGTTCCTAAAAAATATGCCCTATTTGCGCTTTCCAGAGGTTTACTTAGCTGTACGTAGATTCTGAGAGCATATTCGAGTATTGTATCTTTCAAATTATCAACACACCATATTTTATTTCCGCATTTAATGTTCTGCTTCCAAAAAAATAATAATAAATACGTAAAAATTTACTTGCACCTTTAATGTAGGAAGATTAGTGTGATTAGGAGATAGTAGATTCTTGTAAATATGATTTTATCGACAATCTTCTCCAGAGTCTTATCTACCAATGCTATCTTGTGGGCAATGCGGACTATTGGCGTCATATCTGCATATCTGCAGTGTGATTACAAAATTAGAAAAAAAAATTACAAAAAAGGTTAGAAAATTGCATATTGCAAATTATAAGTATTAAGACTTAATATTATTGGGGTAAACAATGCTATGGTTTAAACAATGTTTTATTTTTAATTCCTTTTAGCCAATATATGAAATAAAATCTTCACACTATCTCAAAAAGTGCTTTGCAATTTTCTTTGTGCAACACAGAAGCCGAAAAAATCCGTTTCATAACAAATAATCATAAAGAATTAATATTTATTCGAGGAATTGCAACGATTTATATGCAAATAGTATTTAAAATTATAATAGACGGTTGCAGCTACAGGCCTAGATAAACAAAAGAACATTTCCAGAAACACTTTATACATGTTTTATATATTAAATTTGTGGTAGAAGATATTTCTCCTTTTGTCCTAGTTTAGTTCAACTGACTGAATAATAAAATGTATATTCCAGTGTAAAAATTCTTTTGAAATACAAAATCTGCAGAATTTCTCATGTTAGAATTTTGGGTAAACCAAAGGTAAAAATACCAGAGAAGTTAACCATCATTTATTTATGCTATTATATCTGCGATGTTTCCCCCTATGTTTTAACTCTTACGTTGTTATTGTTGCCGCTGCGCATGCATACAGACCAAACAGAGCCAACAAATGATCCATTCATCTTCTTGGACTATCCATCAAGTGATCTGTTTACTCAGACATCACACCGACGTTAATTTTTATATTTTATTTTTTTCCTCTTCTGCCTCTAACATCACCAACATGCCAACCGTGATCTCTCTACCAAAGAAAAAAAAGTTCTTACTAGGTTCTAGGTTGCAGGTTTTCGCCTACGTTGCTATTCAAATTACCCCACAATATCGCTAAGACAGGCACTCGCGAATACATCACCGGGTATTAGGCGGGCGCTGCCTGAAGAAAGACGTGAAAAATTGCGTCAAGGTTTAGCATGCTCGTTTCTTCTCCTGCTCGGGTCGTTCATCTTCATCAGTGTGACGAGGAGACGCTGCCTCCTGTGGTGCAGAGCCGGCCAATACAGATCGGGTCGGATCTTCCCGACGATGGAGAGAGGACGAGCTGAACTCTTCCTTTAGTGTGGGAGAGAGGGAAGACACCCCCTACTCCAACACCCACCCACCCCTTACTCCCTCCCTTGCATCCGGGACCTACGCTTTTCTGCTTGCCCCTTTCCTTCCCCTTCCGACTTCCTTTAAACCCAAATTGATGCGAGAGCTTCCTCCATTCTCTCGAAAGCCACTTACCGATCCATCAGCGTCATCGGTATTTTGGAAACAGTTTTATTCTCAGTTCTTCCACGACGTATCAGTGTCTTTTGTGCTCGCTTTTTCCGTTTGCCCATTGGTTGTAGGCAATGGTTAAAGGTTGCGGAAAGGAATAAACCGAGCAGTCAAAACAAGTATCATATTAATTTTGATCTCGGCATTTCTGTTTCTTTTTTTCACTTCTTAAATTTTGCTCTTCTCTCAAGACAGTTCCAAGAGCAAATCGCAGAAAACGTTTCGGAATAACCTTTCAATTTTATTTCATCTGGGCAAAAAGAAAAAGATTTTGCTTCAAAGTATAGTTAAAAATTTTATGCTGCATAACAGTCTATTTTTAGTGTTAAAAAAGATATATAATAATTAATAATTGCATAAAAATTAGCAGAAATAGGCTTCTTATAGTTGAAAAAAATATCCTCGTGATGAACTGAACAAATTTATAACAACCAAAAAATTGGCAGTTTGCTGAGTTATTGTAGCATTAAGACAAGTTTCGAAATCTCTGATCACAGTAGCGCATTTTTACTAAATCTTAGTGACTTAGTCAAACCTGCACATAAATCATACCAAATTTAATTTTCATGTGCGAATTTCAATCTTTATGCTCAAAAATATAGCAATCAATTTTTTACGTCTACTGTCTAGTTATTCGACTGCTTTTCAATCTATGAAATAGCAGAACGTTATGTTATTTGCTAGAAACAAATTTGATACTGAATGTACGCTAAGAGTGGTTTTATATTCGTTGGTAAAGAATGATAATGATTCAATTACAAGAACAATGCATTTACTTTTAAATCAAATTGACAGCCAAAAATAATGATGAGACTCATATCATGATTTCCTTAATATATAATACGGAAACTGCTTGCGAATTCATGTGATGTAGCTTTTAAATGTTCGGATTGTGGATATACCGATTGTGAAGTAAAGAATAATGACATGTACAGAAAGATATAAGGATTTGTGATCTACATGATACTTAGTGATCCGACATGATCCCATCAATGCATAAGTTCATCCCATACTCGCCGTAGCAAGTCCTGCTACGCGACTCCCTTTTTTTCTTGTCAAAAGTTGTCATCGTTACTCTTGCAACATTTGCAACAGTAATAAATGGCATGTACACCTGAATTTTATATAACCGCTGAGAAAGTGGGACGGATTTAAATTTAACGTTCTTAACATGTATCCAGTGGATCTTCTTCTCCAACTTCTGTGAGCCCTTGGGATTCTTGAAACCTAAACATTTAGTCCACTATATGCAAAAATACTCCATAAAAGTGCAAAAGGTAAAAAAAAAATACTTCATGAAATGAAATTTATTTTGGTTGAATTGTAGTCCTCTTTCTGTGGTTACATAACAGGCCAGGTGTGCATGCCATCAACTTTTGCAAATGTTATGCAGGACTTTCTAGGCTTGTGTGAGATCGACTTTACAGCTTCTTGTAACACAGCACAAATTTCTTCTGCTAAATTCAAAAGCAATTCTGAATATCATAGACGAAAATAAATCGACGCCTTCAAAATTGATCTCTACACCATCACCCCGACTCCTATTTGACCTTGAACGCCTTGCAGGATACAAAATATTTTACTTTTTGTGAAATCTATTTAACTTCTAACTCAGGTAGATCGAAATCTACCTGAACTTGAAGAGCTCATGCGATCTGAAATATCCTAACGTTTCTGAGATCTACTACCAGATTCTAGGCACCATTCTCTATTTCAGATTACATCGGATCACTAATTTCCTATTGTTTCGGCTATCTACTTCCTAAATTGCTCTTTGGCGCAGGTTTCAGAGCTTTACAACTCCTGCATCATGATTAGAATAAAGAATGATCCCACCCCAATTCTCTCATTTCATATGAGGCCATTCACTTCTTCACTCAATCGCAATTAGCTATATAGACTGAATATTCTCTTTCAGATCCTTTAAACAAAGGAATAGATCGGTCGAAGTAACAGTACTGCTAAAAGATGAAACAAAGAATTTCTTCATTTATTTGCATTAACAACACCGAAGAGGCAAAACATTATGACCACCTGCCTAATGCGATGTTGATCCTCCACTTGCCGCCAAAACAACTCTTACCCGGCGAGGCATGGACGCTACAAGATTTCTAAAGGTGTCTTGTGGTTATCTGATACGAACACGTTACCAGCAGATCCTTTAACTCTTGTAAGATATGTGATTGAACCTCCGCAGATATCGGATATGCTGTTCTAATACAAACCCACAGATGCTCGATTGGATTGATGTCTTGGAAATTTGGAGGATAGGACAATACCTTAAAGTCTTCCTCATGTTCCGCGAACCATTCTCGAACAATCCAGGCAGTGTATCATGGCGCATTAGCCTGATGAAAGAAGTCACTACTAGAGGGTTATACTGATGCCATGACAGGATGTACCTGGTCTGCAATGATGTTTAGGTAGGTGGTAGATGTCATAGTTTCCTACACATGAGTGACTGGACCCAGAGTTTCCCAGCAGAATATTTCCCAAAGCATTACACTTCCTCCACCGTCTTGTTTTCGTCCCACAGTGCATCCTGGTGCTAACACTTACCCAGGTAAACGACGCACACGCACCCGGCCATCCACATGATGCAATAGGAACGAGCTTCATCGGACCACATTACCTTCTTCCAATGATTAAAGATCCAGTTTTGATGTTCGCGAGTCCATTGTAGGCACTTTCGATGTTGAACCGAGGTCAGCATGGGCACTTGGAGCGGCCTGCTGCTACGCAGCCCCATTTTCAGCCGGGTTCGATGCACTTTGTGTTGGGCCACATTACTCTCGTCAGCAACATTCAAATTGCGGCCAAGTTGCGACAAAGAATCCCTTATCTTAGCTCGTACCATACAGGATAGCCTTCACTAACCTCTGGAATTGATGAGCCGTGGTTGACCCACACCTTGCCAGCGGATCTTGGTTTTTCCGTCCTCGGACCACTTTTTGAAGGTACTAACCACGGCTGACGTGAGCACCTTGCCGTCTCGGAAATGCTCTGACCCAGTCGTCAGGCCATTACAATTTGGCCTTTGTCAAACTCACTTAAGTCCGCTGCTTTTCCCATCAAGAACAAGAATAACATTGATTAACAAAGCTCAGTATCAGATGTTATTTATATCGTTTCATGACCTTCACACGTGCCGTCGTTTACTTGCAGTTGCTTCGATTTGCATAAAGACGCGCTGGCTGTAATGTTTTGGTTCTTCGGTATATGTGTGTTTTTTCATTAATACTTGTGTCCTTCTTGATAATAATGTTTCCAGATTTAAGTTCCAACTGTACCTGCATATTTTCTACATCAGCTCCCATCTGCTTTCAATGGCAAAGGGGTCGATAATAAATAGTCTTAAAGAGGCCATGGTCCGTCATATCGGAGGTTAAACCGTGGCGTTGTGTGCAAGATAACCAAAACCTGTACTCTTCAAAGAACGAATGGATGATTTTAATGGGAAGTTGCCATCTTTCTAATTCAAGCTATTTAAGTGATCCCCTATCCAGCTTTCAACCTTTGCGGTTCTAGTGAACTGGTCATTTAATCCGTTATATGCAAAAAACGTCCACATCAAGGGGAAAAGAACCAAAATCCAAATTTTGATAATGAGAATGCTAAATTGAAATTCTTACGTTCAATACGACTAGTTCTTTCAACAGATGAAACCAAAAATATATCGTTTTTGTGATTTAGCGAATATCCTACCCATAGCAGAGTTCTTAAAGAGCTCGGTAATGCTCTGAGATAGGAAACACCAACAGGAATACTGAGCAAAAACTATTGCAATTAACAGTTTACAATGGGTCCAAAACTTAACTATAATTCATAAACTGGTAAATATCTCATGAACGACTGAAATTAGTAACATTAACGTTTAGTGTGTCAATGAAATAGAATATAAGTAGTATCGTACGTTTCCCAAAAATCACCTGAGGGGGGGGGGGGAAACTTGCATACCTGACTCGAAAGGAAACCCAGGGTGCAATAAATAAAAGCTGGCTCTGATACTGCGCCACTCATATCCTGTTAAGCAAGCATCGTGTTCATGTTGGTAGAACTTTTCGTAAGAACAGTATAAATGTGCTTTTACATGTGGTAGAGGAATTGGCATGTTAAGTTAGGCTGATCTCAAACTGATGCAGATAGCACTACAGATGTCCCCAGGTTAGTCTTTCAACAATCTGGTGACTGTTCCAACAGTCAGGAGACGTTAACTGTGTACTAGTGAAGGTCTCCAGAAGTGACAGCAGCCAAGTATGACTGTTATCTTTTCCTAACATTGCGGCGCCATAGGGGAGAATTTCGAGGCTGAGTGGCCTTTAGAGAAATGGAACATGTACTCTTCACCGACGAATCGCGATATAAAATTCAGACTGATTATCGATGTGATTTGATCTGGAGAGAGTAAGGGACTCGTTGTCAACCCTCTAACATCAGAGAACGACACCACAATGGTGGTGGTAGTTTGATGGTCTGGCAATGTATTATGTCAAATGGATGCACATTACTCTACATCTTTGTCAGTGGTATAGGGATGATATCCTTCAGCTTTCTATGAGGCTTTTCAGGTGCGCTGTTGACCTCCAGTTTGTTTTGATGGATGACAATGCGCCCTCCTAGGGTTCAGACAGTCGATTAATTCCTAGGAAGTAAGGGTATTCAGCATATGGAGTGGCCAACCTATTTTGTTTACCTGAATGAACCCTGTAGAGTATATGTGGGATGCGATGGGCAGACGTGTTGAAGAACGTCAACTCCCTCCAAGAGCCATATATAAGCTCCGATCTGCTCGGAAGAATGGGATATACTGTCACCAGACCTCATGACTACTAAAAGTGTGAGAAGCCTACTAAAAGTGTACTCATAGCCTACTAAAATTGTGAGAAGTCATTCTGATGCATGCATAGCTAGCTGTTGTTCAGAGTCATCGTACTCCGTATTAATATCTCCTTTCAGCTGAAACAGGTTCTTTTGCTATGGATACTGCTTCATTCATTTGCATAGCCATGGAAATCATGCGCTAGTTTGCTCTATGCCTCATTGTTTATTGCGTCAATGAATTAGATTCTCATAACACTCTCATAACACTCCGATTCTCATAACACTTCATTGTTGCGCTTTTGAAATCTCCCTGAATTTGTATATTATGCTTAACTTTTGGAAACTAGCCTTGTATACAGAAAGATAAAGCAAGAAGCTGCTTCTTGCTTGTATAGATTTTCTCACAAAGACATGCTCACTGAGAAAGAAATCAAGTTCTCTTGACAGCATCATCCACTCCAGATAGGACACAATAGTATGATAGCTGGAACGTTTTTTTGTTTCTCTAAGCACTGCTTACTATTGAGAGAGAACGTTTCTTCAGGTGTATTGTCGAAAAAACAAGTCTTTCTCATTTGCCTTTTCACAAATCCTAAACAAATGGTAAAGATTAGAGTCGTTAGTATTTGGCTTTTAAATTACTCTGTTCTCCTTCCACATTTTTCATAACTTTCAGAAACTCCAATCTTGAATATTATTATATTAAATCACGTTCAAAGGCTTCATTTTTTTTCTTTCTTGATCATTTTATCTGAGAATGCAGTGAACACTCGATAGCAACATTGAGTCTCTCTCAGCGACGTTGAGTCACACACAGCAAAGTGTATCCAGAACTTATGAAACACGATTAAAAATATTTAGAATCTTATTCGAAATTGTATGATTAAGCTTAACTAGCTAAAATGATATAACATAATTGACTAGGAAGGTTAGAAATATTATGATTAAACTGTGAAAGCCGGTTATTTATGAAATTTCAAATTAATGTAGAAGATTTGAATGAAGTGGATTTAAAACTTCCAAATATCGTGGATCGTGTGAATACTAGTGATATTTATCAATGTGTAAAGCAAATTTTGTTTTGATTTTGAAATAATCTTGATAAATGTCCTAACTTTTATTTATCAATAAGTTTTATGTGATATCAATAACCGAATATAGAAATAATCTTGATAAATGTCCTAACTTTTATTTATCAATAAGTTTTATGTGATAAGAACAATCTTTGCAAATTTTTCAAGTTATGCTTTCTTTTTTTCACATTATATGAATATATTATTGAACTTTTATTTAGAATTAATCTAAAAAAGCAGCTATCAGGTAGTATCATTAATCAATACATCTTGAATTAAGTTTTTACTTTTGACGATGAATATCGAAACAAGATTTCTTACAGCAAAGAATTGATTGATGAGTTCCTCCTTTATCAGCGTTACAAGTCATAGTGGAAATTCTCTGACTCTTCTGTCACTTTAGTATTGCTTAATCCTGTCAAAGCAAAATGACGGGAGGCGATCAACAAATAGCAGGCCACGACATTCCTAATTTGCATAAAAATGGCCTCTTCTTCTGTGGCAACTCTTTAATATGCGTCCATCTAATCCAGGGATCTTTGGGCGGCTTACAGATGCTGGCATGCGCTGAACAAAACATTTATCTTTGGGGACAGGGTGGGAGATTGAGGGCTTACTCGGATCATCTCAGTAGTTGCGGACTGCACGACAAATGATGACAAACCCATCCACTGGGGAGCCTCCTGCCCATTGCCTCTCACCTCCAATCCCACTCCCGTTCTCCCACTGCGATGTGGAAACGGATCATATACTGAATATTACAGCCCGCACCATCTGTGAGCTGTGACTGTCCACTTAAGGGCACAAAACGGCTTATAACGGTTTAATGACTGCGAGGAACAGCAGAGCTTGCTGGAATGATGATAACGACAATAGTAAAGTCATCGATGCCCTATTTGTGGGAAGGTTTCGTACAATGTGGGTGAAAGAAACGAAAAATAAGTTTGTTTTTTTTTATAATAATGGGAAAAAGGTACGCACTGAAAAGAAAAAAAAAGAGATTTTTTTTTCAGTGTCTTAAAGCTGAATATTTGAAAACAAATTCGGAAGAGCATCTTATATGCATTTGAAACATGATACACATTGGAGAAAAAAAAAATGTGTTTGGAGAAAAATGTACATTAGAAAACACATCGAGTTAGTAATGCGTTGAGGATTACTAGTATCTGTAGATGGCACAGTCTGGTAGGACCTTCGTGGTCCATGGCTGCATGATGATTTTGCATGTGTGTTGGTATATATATATTTTGATAGTCGTCCTGTGGCTGAGCGGTTAACGTGCTTGACTGATAATCAAAGGACTTGGGTTCGAGTCCCCGGGTGAGACATGGATGTTTATATTGTCTTTCTGCAGAGGTCTCGACCTTCTTAGCAGACCTTGTATATAGCATATTAAACTGAAATACTCCTGTCAAACCTCTGTAGCAAGCAGCTGCTTGAGATATTTTTTATACATAGGGAGAGAAATAGTTTTGCATTACTCAGAGTTTAATTTACAATACTCATTATAGACGATTTAAGCTGTCATTGGAAATGCAGAAAAAAAAAACTCTTGTTAAGAGGAAGAAATCCCTTTTCAAATTATCTGGACTTTCGCGAAATAAAGAGAAAAAACGAAACACATGTTTAAGCTGCTCTATATTTTTAGCTCTTTACACTTCAATTATGAAAATTATGAATATAAAATGCATCTCTGCTTATTAACTTTGAGATACATACGTACTTACATCCGTATATACAATAGATACCTAATGCACATATCTACCTACATACATACAATACATACATACATACATATATGTGTATGTATATACATTAGGTCCTTGATTTACGCAGGGGGTTAGGTTCCTGGATATGTCAGCATATATCGAATTGGCGCAAATGAAACCGGAATTATAATGTATTTAATTGAGATGCATTCCAGGTGTACAAAAATTGAGACTCTTATACAATAATACAAATAATTTAATATTTTTTAAACATAAATATTGCATTTATATATATATATATATCCATTAAATCATATTTATTTAGTAATATGTACCTGTAAAATATAAATAGGCTGGCATTATTGATAAGAGGTAGGTTGTAGTTATGGATGGTTAGGGTCGACTGATCATCTTCTATCGTCTTTGGATCGGTTAAAGGCTCTTCGGATTTCTTTTTAAAATAAGAAAGGAGGGTTGTTTGAATTGCCTGATGCCTTCTTTCCTGCAAAACATGGTAGTAAGTCAGCAACACTGCATTGATTCCTCTTCCAATAGAACAGCATCGTTCCCAGTCAGGATCGATGTTGCCTAGCCCCTGTAGGTACCTATCAATCCCAGACTGAATTTCCTGCAAGTCATGGGGTTTTATAGACCGTAAAAGGGGTCCTCTTGTTCTTGCTACTGCGGTTCCTGAGTCAACTGTGCAGTCAAATCTTCCAGTTCCTCATTTACAAGAGGCTGAGAATGGCTCTCCAACAACTCAGTCACATCATCAGGCTCAACGTTGTCAAGCCCTATTTCCTGAGTAATTGCAGTAATTTCATTTGCAATCTGTGGCACTTCCTCAAATCCCCTGAAATCACGTTCACACGAAATGCTGATATTGTGCACATTGAAAACAAAATCAGGGGGTTATTTATATTGCTCTACGAGTCGCTGAAGTTCTTAGAATATGCGCTTGCTGCTTCTTCATCAGCGCTGGCAGTCACATCTGTTATTTTTTTATATTGTAAATTTGAGTTCGCTGCTTGAAATTAGCGAGCCTGCCTTTGCTTGCTATGAAAGTTTCGTCGCCGCCTAACTTTCCTTTTATCTCATTAAGCAAACTTTTCGCTTTATCACAAATAACACTTTGTGTGAGAGGAATGTTTCCTTCATTTTACTCGTCAACCTACACATGAGAGTAACTGTTCCATTTTCCAATCAGAGGACCACGTGAGTATCTGAGAGTTGTAGCAGTTTTCCTTCTTGCAGCTTCCATTTTCTTTTTAATTTGATCAACATTTCTCGTGATTGTTGTTACAATGGAGGGGACGATATGTCCCACTGCACTACAAAGAGTAGGGCGTAGAGAGTGTCCTCTACAAAGAGTAGCGCGTGATTGCCCACTCTCCATTCTTCTAAGAACTTTCATCTTTTCTTCTAAGGTTATAAATTTGCGTGGTATTTTAACAACATTTTCACCGGTAGTTGCACTTCCGCAGACATGGTTCAGACATGATTCAAATTTTATTTTTTATTTTAAAGAACAAATTGATTAAAAATTCTAAGACACTATGTTAAAGTACAGAATAAGCCTCAATGATAAGTAGCACAGATAATTTTAAACACAATACAGTATTCAAGTTTACAAACCGAGTTTCAAAATAAGTTCACCTTTTAAGTAAAGAGCCACTACCCAACGCAACATAGTATTTGTCTTTAATCTGAGACAATGCCCAGTTCACCAGCATTTATATCGCGGCCTTTAGTCTAAGTTAGCGGTTCTCAACGTGGGGTACGCGGTAAAATTTTTTGGGGTACGCCGTGAAAGCTCAAAAGTCGCTAGATCTAATAACAAAGTTTTATTCCCATTGTTATACTATAACTATAGTTTTATCTATCTATACGGGGGGTGGGCTCAGTCGGTAGTGCACCGGGCTCGTAATCTGTAGTTCCCAGATTCGAGTCCCAGCTGGATCAACGTTGAGATTTATCTCCGCGAAATTCCCCGCCCTTCCCACGGTCAATAGAGGACACCTCTGGGCTTGGAAAGGCCGCCGTCCGTCGGATGGGGCGTTAAGCCGTGCCCCCGTGTGCGAGAGAGCCGTACCCTGTGCACGTTAAAGAACGCACTGGATTGACCTTGACGGGAGACTACCATCTGTCTCCCAACAGCTGTTCCAGTGAGTCCCTTCCCCCAATCCTCTGAGCCTTCGCGGTCCTTGTGACCTGGCCATTTAGCCCATGGTGTGCAAAAAAGTGCCGATCAGAGGTAAAATAACCAAAAATCTATCTACGCAAGGGGTACGCCAGTTACATAAACATTTCCAGGGGGTACGTGAAGCATATAAGGTTGAGAACCACTGGTCTCAACCTTATATGCTTCACGTACAGTAGGGGGTCTAGGGTCTAGAGTCTGCTAGGCTGGTTGAGTCCACCTGCCCAGTAGCTCTGCGCAGTGACCTTTTTTTTTTGCGGCGGCAGCACGGAATATAATTTTGTAGAATTTCTGAGGGAAACTACTAGAAAATCCTCAAACCGGCGAATATTCAGATCAGCGTAAATCAAACCGTCGTAAATCAAATGCATACATATGTATGTATGCGTTGATTTGGGTTGGGTTGTTTTACCTCTGAGCGGCACTTTTTTGCACACAATGGGCTAAATGTATGTATGCGTGTATGTCTACCTGCCCAGTAGCTCTGCGCAGTGACCTTTTTTTGGTGGCGGCAACACGGAATATCATTTTGTAGAATGGGTTGTTTATATGCGTATTTGCACATATATATATATATACGCATACATACATGTACTGTATATGTACATATACAGTACATTGAATGACATATATGGCAAGATACAAACGTACATAAAAAATACATATAAATATGCATACAATGCATGCACACTTACATACGTATATACATACATATGTACATACATGCAAACAATACACACAAAAATATATTCATACATACATACATACACTTTTAACAATACAATGGTTAGACCCAATTACAGCCCCCTACATGACTTGGTGCTCTTAACAGAACAGTTAATTAATACGTAATCATTCATATTCCAATGCAGCCAGTTTATTTACCTGTAGCAGACGATTACCATTTTTATTGAAACTATCAATAACAAAAAGCCTTATCATTTTTGCCCATTGGTCAGATCAAAGCCCTCTCCATGGAGAAGGCGATATGTCACGTGACAACGACAGTGTGTGACGTAGTAAAAAGAAGCTCGCGGTTTCCGGAACGAAACACGGAGATTGCAATTTTTTTTTGGAAACTTACAATAGTGTTGAACTTAATTATTGCATATAATTTTCCAAACAATGAATGGATTGATTAATGCTGTATATTAACATTTTTAACCCTTATATTTTGTTAAACACTTTAATATTTATAGCCAATCTAATGTTATAAGCGTGAGCTATTTACCGATATGCTAAAGGCAATATGTCATTCATCATTTCTTTAGTTATATCAATTCAAAAATTTAATTATTTTCTTATTTTTTACAGAATGATTAATTATTGAATAATCAAACCTTGCATATTTTTATTGACGAAAAAATCTCTACCACTTAAATAGTCTACAGCAAAAAAAATCATTAAGCATTCATATTCTGCTTTGTACAAAAACGTTCTCCAGAATTTTTCACATCAAATCCAGAATAAAAGATAATTAACGGAAAAAATATTTCTTCCCATTTTGGTCTTGTACTAAAATGATGAATAAATTTTTTTCCTCTATTACCTAATTAGCACGCAGCGATATTTGAAAATATGTGATTTTATTGTTTTCATGAATCGTTAAAGAGTATGTATCATCGATACCTTTTCAAGCAATTAACGATTCATGATCATTGTAATAAAAAGGGACAATAAATTAAAATGTTATCTTGAAAGACAGTCTGTCATCATTGCATCCTAAATTGTTCAAGAAATATTATTACATCCTTTTCAAATCTGCATTAAACAATTTTTTGTACAATAAAAAATATGATAAAAATAAGACTACATCAGTAATTGTTTTTGGAATGCAATAGTCGTCTTATAAGGAGAATACGTTTTCTTAGTATATTTATCATTGCTTAACTTAAAGAAATGTGGGAACTATTTCCTTACATCTCTACTGCAATGTTAATCCTTAACTTTGAGATTCAGCTGCTGTATTAGCTGCTGTATTTACCTGTCACATTATGCATGGATTACAATAGAAGAGTGTAATTAATTTAATATGTATTAGGATTTTATATCTTTGTAAAATTGTATTTTAATTCACAGAGTAATAAGGCGTATGATACAATGATCAGCTAGGAAATAAACAAATAAAAATAATCAAAAATTAATTTAGCAATTAAATGGAATTACTGAAGCAAAAGTCAACAGCCATTATCTTATGTAACAAATCATTATCATATACTGACTGATTATCATGCTCATCATAAATGGAAAATCCTTTTCTACAGCGTTTAAATTTTAATTAGCAAATTATCTAAAATAGCTTTGAAGGTTTTATTAAAAGTTGAATTGTTTTAGTAATGTATATTATACATGAATGAGATCTTTCTATTTAATTTGAATGGAAATCCCCACACAACCTGAAACGTTTTGTGTCACTGTGACACAAAACATGTCAGAAATTGACATCTTTGCCTTGTCATAATTAGACTGCTTATCTCTCATATAAATTTAAGTTTTTAGTACCACTTATCAAATTAAGCTAAAAAAAACCACCTATTCATAATATTTCAATCACATTTAATGGCATTTACATTCTCACTCTAGGTATTAATGAAATGCCAGCTTGAACGAAATCATTTTACATTCAAAATGCAATGATATATCAGTTCAAATGCAATGACTATAAAGTCTAATTACTTTACCATTGAAATATCACTGGTATATCAACTCTAATCTAAATCAGTTTAACACTAAAATATCAGCGAATGTCAAATTTATGTCATTTTGCCATTTATATATCAGAGAATTATGAACTATAAATCAGATCATTTTACTAATTAAATATCAGCGAAATGTGAACTATAAACCAAATCATTTTACCACTAAATATCAACGAAAAGTCAACTAAACACCAAATCATTTTTAGCACTAAAATAACAGTGAAATATCGGTTATAAACCAAATCGTTTACCGCTTAATATCAGCAATGACAACTATAAACCAATTAATTTTATCATTCAGATGTCACTGAGATTTCAACTGTAAAACCAAATCACTTACCTATTAAAATTTTAAAAATTCCTTTTACCTTGGGAGTTCTTGAAAGCGACGATAAAATTCTGATCGAAATGTTTTTTCACAAAACATCACTTCGCACAAAACAGTATCTTCCATAGACGAGTGGCGCGGGGGTGACTCAGTCGGTAGCGCGCCAGGCTCGTAATCTGTAGTTACCAGGTTCGAGTCCCAACTGGGTCAGCGTTGAGATTTATCTCCGCAAAATTCCCCGCCCTGCCCACGGTCAGTAGGGGACACCGATGGGCTTGGAAAGGCCGCCGTCCGTCGGATGGGACGTTAAGCCGTCGCCCCGTGTGCGGGAGAGTCATACCCTGTGCACGTTAAAGAACACGCTGGATGGCCTTGACGGGAGGCTACCATCTGTCTCCAACAGCTGTTCCAGTGGGTTCCCTCCCCCAACCTTCTCTGAGCTTTCGGGGTCCATGTGACCTGGCCATTTAGCCCATGGTGAGCAAAAAAAGTGCCTCTCAGAGGTAAAACAACCCAAATCCATAGACGAGCTATAGTTGCTGTTACAACCAAGCACCAGACCACGAGTCGAGTCTGGTGGTTAGGCCTAACAAAGAACAATCACAAAGTAGATCACACGAAAATTATGTGCACAAAGCTTCCGTAAATCACATTACTGATTACACCTGAGGAAGTTAAATACTCTAATAAATAACAATTTACGTTGTATTCACCTCAAAAACGTATAATATATATCAACTACAAAAGTTAAAAAATTCGAAAATGCCGCCACAGCACTTCACTGTGGCCAGAGAGAACAAGTGAGATGAAAGGCTCACAGGACTGCTGAGCCTCTTTTTCGAATGTCACAGTCACGTGACATCTGGCCTCCTTAGAGAGGCTTTGGTCAGAATCAGTACCAACTTTGCCATTGAAATAGCCCAGTGAAAGAGCAATATCTCAGTAGTAAAGTATCATAGGAGATGTAGTATTCGAAATATCCTGCAGTTGTTTGTAAAACCTGCCTCTCTCACATACGAGTAGGAACAGATAAGTTTCAAGACTTTAACTCCTGCTCTAAATTTAGCTTTGAGAAATATTTCATTAATGCATTCATATTCTAAGAGAGTTTAACTGGCATTTCTGATAAAACCAAGTCTACAAATTGAAAGTTTTTTTTTTTCTACTTAAATCATTTCTTCCTGAAAATAGAAATTTAAGATTATTTTTAAGTATGTGATCTCATGCAAGCCCAGAATGTACACGTTATAACGCTGCAATTCTTTTGTGAAGGCATTCAGATAATAATCTTTGTTAGCCCCTGCACCACGAGAAGGTCACTTTATGTGCTAAGCCTGGCTAATTCTGCATTGAATCATTACAGGGAGATTAACTCTATTCCTATGACTAGCTGAAATTTACAGGCGAGATCAGCTAATAACTATACTGGGGAGAAAAAATTTAAGTTTTAATAGCTTTAATGCTTCAAATTTTAAAGGAAAGAATACAGCTTATTGGCCAGACTACAGGTCGAACTCGAATAAAAAAGAGTTCTCAATTTTAGAAATCATTGGAAAGAAGAAAACAAATTGAGTATGATACCATTTTAATAAGAAGCATGCAACTAATCTATTCCTTAGTAAATCCAAACAAATTCGCAATATTATAATAATTTTGGAAGTTAATTATGGTAAGTGGAATTTTAATGTTCATTCCGTGTCAGTCGTCGTCATCTCCATTTTCATCACTTGGTTACTTCCTGCGATTTCTTAAGGTGTGGGACTGTCACAAAAAGTCATCTCAGAACCTTTCATGGAAATTGAAATGCGGCATTTATTGAATTCGTGAACAATATTCTCCGTGTATATTTAAGTCCCAAATATAAAGTCTCAAATTACTCAAGGGATTGACTGATGATTTTCTCATCTTCTGTGCGTGAGTAAGAGTGTGAATGTTATTTAGAAATGAATCTTGATATTCATTTCTTAAGCTATCTTTAAAGGCCATGAAATCTGAAACTTGCAGTTGGGAAGTCATCCTACTTTCATGGATGACAACCAAATATGTGTTCAATTCGAGAATTTATTTTTTGAGATTCCTGAATACGTCGACTACAAGTATCGATTTCTCTCTCGACAGCATTCCTGACTTCCTTTCCCAAACAACTTTGAGTTGACACAAAACAAGTTCTTTCCTTTATCCAATCACTTTCCTTGTATTAGCTGATCACTACAATGGATTAATTTTCTAGAGTCAGTTCTTTGAAACGATATTTGAGATAAACTTTGTGCAATCTGCCAAATCTTAATACTAGATTACTCACTAACGGTTGTTTTTACTGTATTGGTTTTTCACCCTTAATGAAAAAAGCGACATTCGTAGTCATGCCAAAGAACACAAAATGTTCCGTCTATATTACCAAAAGTGGATACTCACACTTTTCCGTTCAAGCTTTGAAATTTATCTTCGATATAATCTCCACCCTGCTCACAGTGAGATAGAGGACATCGATGGACTTGGGAAGACTGTCGTCCTGTGGATGGGACGTTAAACCATGGATAAATGTGTAGGAGCGCCATACCTATCACGTTAAAACAGGCTTGATGGGAGCCTTCCATCTGGATATTAGCATCTGTCCGATGGATCACCTTCCCCAATCATCTTTGAGTCTTAGGAGTCCTTGCGACGTGGCCGTTTAGCCGACCGTGCGCAAAAAAGTCTCTTTCCAAGGAAAACACCACAATCCTCAGAAATAGTCCATTTCTCTTCCTCATCCTCTTACATCATCCCAAGCCTGCGTTAAGGTCTATTTCAAATATTTATTTTTTCAATTTCTTTTTCATTAAACTGGTTAATTTCTTTTTGAAATATTTTATTATGCATCTCTTAAGCATACCGATAACATATTTCTGAAGTTCTTCTTACATCCCTTTTTTTAAACACACACATTTACAAAACATATTGCGTATTCTACAAGCGCCATTTTTTGTAGATGGTATATTAAGGAGTTCATATTTTGTTTCCGCAAACGCCTCACATTATTTTCAGTAATAACAAAATTTCCACAAGAGGAACCGTTACTACTTTTTTTCTTCCTCACGCACCACCACAATTTTTTATTATCATAACTCCTAAGCAGATCCGTATCTGGGGGAGGGGGTGGGCAAGGATTCCATGCCTCAGCTGATATCTTTCAGAATGCTAGTAAGGGTAATAAGGGAAAAATTCATTTTACATATTTATATTTCATGCATATTTCAAGAAAGTTGCATGGCCTGTAAAAAGTGGCGGGAAATTGATACTGCATTGGTAATCCAATATCCCCCTTACATTTTTCAGGCTCGATTCTGTTTCTTCTCCCCCCCCCGCCCGATCCCCGATCAAAGCAATAGCACGCGGGAAAACCCAGTGTTATAAACGAACAATGGATTGTTACAAGAATCAGTTATGACCATGAGCAAATATTTGTCACGGATACTTGTGGCTGTCCGAGATCATAAAGTGATTTCGAATTGTGCAGCCTAATTATTAGTCAAAAACCATCGTTTTCCAAAAATCCTGTCACTATAGTATCTGCCTGCATTTTCTTTCTTCCTTAAATGTTTCGTAAATAAAATAAATAACTAAATAAAAGCAACAGAAACAAAAAAATTCTGTATTAAGCTGTGCGTGTGTGATATTTCAAAACATAATTCTCAAACCTATCTACATCGTAAATTCTCAATATTTCATATTACCCCAAATCATTTTGCCTCCCCAAGCGATCTTAACCTTTGCCCCCTTCAAGTAAATTTTCCTTTTCCCACTTCGAATCACTTTACTTTAGCCCCAACCCTCCAAAAATTTGTTTTGCCACTTCGAATCACTTTATTTTCGCTGCAACCCTCCAAAAAATTTGTTTTGCCACTTCAAATAACTTTATTTTCGCCGCAACCTCCCAAAAAATTTGTTTTGTTACTTCGAATCACTTTATTTTTGCCACAACCCTCCAAAATATTAGTTTTGACACCTACAGCGAAATTATTGTTTTGCCGTTACAAATGATTTTATTTTTTCCTCCTCAAGAAATCGTACCATTTTAAGAATCTGATTTCAATCAGTTTCTTAAATCTATAACTTTTTGGTAGGGCACCGCACACTACGTTTCAAATATCCCTTAATCATAAAATTGATCTTTATAGATCAATTTAAAGAATTTTTAAGAATCTGAACAATTTTACCATTTTTGTGGCTCTAACTGAGCGTATATTAATACTCCACATTTTAGATAAAATGCCAAATAGATCCAAATAGTAACAAGGTTTCAAAATTACTCTTCTCGTAAAGTTATGTAGCCTTATAATTATATTGTATTACCTTACCTCTTTAATTTCAGGCAATTTGAGTTAAAATTAGAACCATTCCATCGTATTGAAGTATTATTGATAAGCATGATGCCCTTAAAATTTTTTGCCACTCTAAGCAACTGCTTTGCACACTTCTTGCTGTTGGGCTTGACCTGGCTATTATAAATCCCTTCATCCCAAATTGCTAAAAAATATAGCATAGAGATTAAGGGATATTTAAAACATAGTGTGTAGTGCCCTACCAAAAAGCTATAGATTTTTCAATGTTATATCAATGATAAGCTAATTTCGAAACTCTATAAATTCTAAAGTATGTTTTGAAATGGATGTTTTAAAAAAGAATCTTGAATGTAAAAACATAACCGAAAATAAATAAAGATCTCAACGAAATATTTATAAATAGCGATTTACAACAATATTCGTTTAATATTTAAATAGATGGGGAACGAATACGTCCAAAAGGAATCAGGATTCCAAAAATTCTACCCCCTCCCCCCAGCAATTCCTGTCGTATTATACGAAATCTCAAACTTTTCTACCTGCTTTTAAATTCAAAATTTGTATAATTCTGTTTCAGACCCATATTTTATTTCCAGCATAAAGAGTAGAATAAAAAAGTTATAAAATCATATTCCATATAGAATTTTCTAACCTTTTCTGTTCGGTGGAATAATTTACAGTAATTGTGAAATCCTACTCAAGTCTTATTTTCAGACCCCCTATGAAACTAAATTCTCGAACCCTTTTTAAAACTTAATTTTTAGACCCTCTCCAAAAAAAAACTAAATCCCTTCCTGAAAATAAAACCTGAGTGGAAGTTCGAAATTTAACATCAGTGCAAAGTTACCACAGAACTTAAAACATAAATATTAAGTTTTATTATAAACTATATAATAAAATAAATGTATATACCGAAGTCTATGTAAATAATTCTTTCAACATTTGTCAATTTTGTTTAAGTTTCTCAAGATGCATTGCTCAGGTTAAATATTCCAAGTTCTATAACTCTTTACATCGAAAGAATATTGCTTAAAAATACAGATTTTTCTAAATTTGTTGAGATGTGTTTCCTCAGTAATACTGGTTTCTATAAAAAGTTAAATATATAACTATAGAACTTTGAAGTTAGCTTACCATAAATGCATAATGGGAATTCTCTAACAATTTAGTAGAACTGTTCATTTTCGGTGTGCTCCACTAATACATAAACTTAATATAAGTAAGTAAATATAAAACACACAGTTTACATGAACTTAGTTTCTATATTATTAAAGTTACTTGAATAGATTGAACATTGCGAAATTTATTCGTGTTCTGAATTTACAGAGTCCACAATTTCAAAGTTAAGTCTGAAGCTTAACATGACCCAGATTGTGTTGTGTTGTTTTATCTCTGAGTGGCACTTTTGCTCACACAATGGATTAAATGACTAGGTTACAGTGACTCCAAAGGTTAAGAGAAGGTTGGAGAAGGTGACCCATTGTAAAAATATTAGGGAAAACAGAGAAACATTCTGTCTACGCCGTATAGCGTGTTCTTTAACGCTCACAGGGTACGCCTCTCCTGACACGGCCGCTACAGCTTAACGTCCCATCCGACTGAAGACAGCCCTTACCAAGCCTATCAGTGTCCACTGTATCACCGAAGGCAGCACGGATTTAGCGGAGATAAATTTAAACGCTGGCACAGTTCGTATTGAAAGCTGGGAACAGATTTAAAGCCTTGAGCGCTGCAGACTGAGCCAACCCCACACCTCATGAACAAAGAGGAAAGATCAAAGATATGAACTATAAACTTATAATCAGGCAAGGATGGATAAAAAAAATACGGGGAATAATGGTGTGGAGATCAATGGACTAGATATAGGAAAAATGGATCAGAACTTTTTTCGATATATATTTCTCCAATCCGTTTTAGTGGTATTTTAAAAACATTCTTACAAAATATGTGTTATATATGATTACGTTTGACATTGTTTATCCCGGTTCTGGTGTTTGAAATTCGGAGATGTGTATGTTTCTTCGCTCTAGATCTGCCTTGCTTCGAAAGGTTATTAGAGGGAAACGATAACTGCAACAAATCAAATTGTTTCATAAAATTTATTTCATTTACAGCAACTATTCACGAACTGTTTATCTTTTTATCTAACTTCTCATTTCTCTTCGTTTACCATTTGTGACTCGATTTCTGAAAGTCTGGATTTGCCAAAAGGTTGTTCCGCCATATTTTATCAGCCCATTGGAACTAGTTATGGAAAATAATTGAACAAATATCACTTCTGGCAAATACAGGAATCCCGTTTTGAAAAAGAATGAAGTTTTTCATTTACTAGCTTTTGCAATTATTAAAAGTTTTATTTGGAACTAATGAATGATGGGGAAAATGCAAATAACAATATTTTATTGGTACTCATAAAACATAAAAATCGTTCCTCTTTCATTCCTTAAAATGCAAAGCTGCTTTTCTCACACCCCTCAGAGAAAAGTGGGCAGATTATTGCTATCATTAAAATATCTGTTGACACTCTGCCACATAAATTTGAAATTTCTATGATAAATAGATCCCTTGTAACATTCGTTAAAAGTTTTGCTTTTTCCCTATTTTAGTGCCCTCTAATGATGTAAATTAAAACTACCTAAGAATTGAAAAAAGAAAATGGGAATTACACTATTTAATTTCTGCCTATCGAACTAAGAAAAAAATATCCAATTGCCTCTTGGGGTGGGGGTGGAGGTGGCACAGTCGGTAGCGTGCCAGGCTCGTAATCTGCAGTGATCAGGTTCGAGTCCCAGCTGGGACGGCTTTGAGATTTATCTCTGGAAAACTCCCAGCCCTGTCCTCGGTCAGTAGGAGACATCGAAGGTCTATGAAAGGCCGCCATCTGTCGGATGGGACGTAAAGCAGTGGCCCCGAGTCGGAAGAGCTTTGCCTGTTAAAGAACACGCTGGATAGCCTTGACGAAAGGCTATCATTTGTTTCCTAACAGTTGTCCCAATCTTCTCTGAGACCTCGGGGTCTTTGTGACCTGACCATTTAGTCCATTGTGTGCAAAAATTACTGCTCAGAAGTAAAACAACCCAAATTTAATTACTTCTTAAAACGAAACATGTGCTTTTCCACCCACCCTTGGCGTAAGGGGTCATCTCATTGCTGATAATGTAAACTTCGCGACCTTCGCATTCCACCATTAAAATTTCAAATTTCTTACATAAATACTTCACTTGCAATATTCATTTAAAATTTTGCAATTTTCATCGCAATTTAACTTTTTGGGAGATTCGGAAAGTGCGAATCGTAATATTTCATTAATACTTATTCAATCTAAAAGATTTTTTCAATTTATTTCTAAAAAAAAGATTATTTCTGAAAACAAAAAGGTGCTTTCTCCCACATGCTCCTGGGTAAGAGGGCAATGATTGATCCCAATGGAAACTTTATAACCTTTATATTCCACCACTAAAAATTTCAAATTTCTAATGTAAATGCATCGTATGCAATTTCGAGTAAAATTTTTCAATTTTCAACGTTTTCTGCCGTTAAGGGGTTCAATTTAAACCTAAGGAAGATTTGGACAATGTTGATTACATTTGCATATATATTTTTGTACATTTATGCAGATGAACAAATAATACATATATTTGTACATTTCTGCAGATGAACAAAGTATTCTTATATATATATATGTTTATGAAGTGATATTTATAACCCAAGAGCAATACTTCTTCTAGGTTAAAACAGCGAATATTAAGTTTTATCTTTAAAGCAACATAGTAATATTTCGCCAATACCTATCCAAATTAGAAAGTATTTTTAATTTATCACTGAAAAAATATAATCTGTACAGACAGAGGACGAAGTGGAAACATTATCTTTTTTTTTTTTAAACTGAAAGCTTTTTATTGGGGGAGTGTCATACGCTGAAAAAAATAACCTCCATCCTCTCTTCATTTTCTCTCTTTTTTTGTGGAGCAGGGAGGGCAAACAAAAAAAGGGAAATGTGTAAAGAATTGTTCCCCTATATTTAACGGATAAGAAAATCAAGTATAACGAAATGCATGTTAAATATTTTAATTTAACAAGCAAATTCGTTATACCTGACTTTTTCATCCGTTAGAAAACTTGTGGAGTGGAGAGTATAATTGCTTATAAAAATGTATTCCCTGCGCTTTTTCCCCGATAAAGGAGAAAATATGAAAATGATAATTTCACTGTATCTTTCGAAGAAAAAATCTTAATAAGTTATATACAGGGTGAATCTGAAAAAGTGGGCAAAACTTTACGGGGTGGTAGAACGCAGCTATACGAACAATATTCGTCATAGAATGTATGGTCGGAACACAAACGGCGAGCCGCTAGGTGGCGTTGGAAATGGTATAGAAGGGTCGGTCCTCGCACCCAACGGCATTTCTACCGTGGATTGCCGAGAGGATGGCTGGTTATACTAACCACGAAATGGCGGATATGCACTTTGTGTTGCATGTACCTCAATTACATTCCTGTTAATAAAATGTTTTCTGAAGTATCTCCTCTCCTTCTTGTGTTCATTCTTTAAATGTGACAGTGGAAAACTACCTTTTAACTTCTCACCGCTTGCGTTCCGACCATACATTCTATGACGAATATTGCTCGTATAGCTGCGTTCTACCACCCGTAAAGTTTTGCCCACATTTTCAGATTCACCCTGTATAAAGCTTATGATGTGAAAAGTTTCATAGGTTATAAAAAATATTGCCCCATCCTTTCTTCTCCCTCTTAAAAAAGGGAATATGCAAACGATTATTCCATTATGTCTTTCGCACCTGAGAGCCAAGCATAGCAAACTGTATGGCAAATGAAATCTTTTGACGTGGGAGCATCACAGTCTACTGAAATTATATACCCTCCTCCCCCTTCTCCTAGACAGAAAGAGAATTTAATTAAGGTTCGGTTGCAATATGTTTCGAAGTCACCTTGATGTATTCAATTATATGTCAAATGAATGCTTTGGATGTGTAGAGTAACATGGGAAAAAGTAAGTTGTTTAGAGACAAGTCACCTGCAAAGTTGTCCCTAAAATGCATAAAAGGTAAAATATATAAATGAAAAAAGGTTTTAAAAGATAACTCTTCTTCGATATATGCCATAAAATGCAAAAAATAAACATTGTGCCAATGATGAATTCAATTGCTTCATATTAACTTTAAAGGAAGATAATGTGCTAAAACTGATTTCTCTTACAATTATAAAAAAAAATAATTCTCTCCAAAAAATGTTCATTTTACCAATTAAAAAAAATTGCTGCTTTTTATTACTTTAAAGTCAATTTTTGCTATTTGTTGAATGTGAATTTGTTGAATTGAATAAGTTATTTTATTTTCGGTATTATATTATACTTTTATTTTTACCAATCTTCCTATGGCTTTACGCTCATCTTTTTTGTTGTTTGATTGGTTTGTCGGTTTGTGTGTTTGTCAAAACGATCATTTCACGAAATCTTCCCAACCCATTGACCAATCGCAACGAATTATGGATTAATTATGGAATTGTTACCCAGCGAGTGTCACAGATTATAAAATATTTTCTTACCTTCCTCCAACCTCAACCTCCTTCCCCAAGAAATGAAAAGGGGGGGGGGAAACATTGATTGTTTCATTATATCTTCTAAAGACGAAGGACAAAAGTAACATCATAAGAAAGCTTGTGATTTGGGGAGCACTACAGGTTAAAGAAAATATCCTCCACTTTTCTTACCTCCATCGCCCCAAAAAACTAATATTTTTTTTAAAAAAAGAGGCAAAGATACATAGTATCATAAAGAATATAAAAATATTTTCCTCCGCGGTGAAGACAGGTATTTTCATTGAAAAGTTCGCTGTGAAATTTTTACTATACTATCAAAAATGGAACATTAAATTTAAAAACTTGAAAATACTTATCTTACGATATGCGTTCCGAAAACTGAAAAACGAAAGTAAAACAATACCAACGATGAAATTGCTTATTGACTTCAAATTAACTTTGAAGGAAGATGGAGCACAAACTGATTTTTGAACGGAAATTGAAGACATTCGACATTTTTTTTTAATATATACGAATTCAGAAAGTTGACGGTTGATATGCTTTACTTTTACTTCTTACTTTGTAGGAGGCTTAAAGGAAGAAAGTTTATTTAGGTTATATATTTTATTTGCTTTTTAGAGCATGCAAATGAAGATTTTCATGTTTTATCCATTCAAATTAATTGGATGTCTAATACTCCAGAATGGTTTCTGGAGACGCTGTAATTTGAATGTGAATTGTCTGAGGTTATTTAGTTTGAGAAACTCATTGTTTAGTTACTATCACTAGTCACAAGTGGACTATTACAAAAAATATTTACACACTTAATTTGGGTTGAAACATAATGGCACAATAACTTATTGTATTTTATTTCTCTGCGAGAAGGGAAATGAAACTGAGTAGCGTAGGACAGCTTTAAAATTCTTTACAATATCCTTTACAAGTTTACTTCCTCTGACTGACAACAAATGGCCAGCAACGTAGCAGCATCACACATGAGGTCCTCCTCATGACTTACAGTTTACAGCAGCCATGAAGCATCTCTGTAACCTAGGAAACGAGAGAAGGAGGAGAACGACTAGCAGAGCAGCGTCCAGAGGAATACTACGTTTCAGCCAGTGTAGCGGATGCGGCAGCAAGTCTCTCAGCTCATCCAATCACAGTGGCCAGTGGACTCACGCGCAGCGTTCCGATGTGACAGCGAGGATTTGGACTGCTGGCCATTTCGTTCCATTGGCTAAATTCAAGCTGATGGCGGGATTTGGCGCCACACTACCCCAAGCTTACATACGCGTAGGTTCCCCCTCTCACCCCTCATTCCCCCATCTCCCTACTCCTCGTCCTCCTCCTCTTCCTGAAGCATCTTGCATCCCTACTACATGCAGTGGCTTCTCCACAGGGAGGTGTGTTGGGATTTCTAGCAATTGGTCGCTGTCCCTTGCTGTCGCCATCCCCCTTCTATTCTTCCTCCCCCCCCCCACTTCCCTCCCTGCAGCCCTGACAGTCTCCACTCGCTGGAACTGCGGCCGAAGACTTTACATGTGACAAAATTTCAATGTAGCCTTAAATCCTTCATCCTTTCTCGTTGAGCTCGTGTAAGTGGTGGCCACGTCGCCTTTGATTTTAAACTCTTAAATGTAATAAAGGCGAAAGCCTTTGTGATGTGGAGAGAACAGGAGGACCTTTCAGGGGGAGTAAGAGAAAGAGAAAGAGATAAATGGAACGAAAAGGCGGATTTTGCGAAAAAGAATATCCTTTGTGAAGCTTTCGATCTTTTTCCTTTCTTTACAAAATGGATTCAGTTCACTGAAGTTTTTAGAAGTTCCATACCTCATAAACGGCATTTGGCAGATTATTTTAGTGACACTGTTTAAAATCATTTAATTAAATTCACATTGTTACTTATCAAGGTAAAAGTAAATTGTAGAGTTTATAATGTTTTTACGTGAATGAAATATAAAAGTGTCGATTCTACACAGTAAGCAAATAATAAAAGCAAGAAAGTAAAATTTATTAACAAACACAGGCACATATTCAAAATTATCTGACATAAAACAGAAATAATACATAGTAGCACAAAATAATCAGAATAAATCCATAAAATATGTGCAGAAACTAGAATTACAGAAATTTCAATTTCAAAAACAAAAGGCAGATAATGCGTCTGAATCCGAAATTAAATTGATTTCGGTTAATTTTGGCAACATTTTATTTACCAAAATTTATCTGAATAACAAATATTATGACAACCGAAGTGTTCGACAGCTGAAAAATTCCCTTGGCTGAACTGAAGCTGATGGCGGAATTTGGCGCTACACTACCCCAAGCTTACATACGCGTTAAGTTCCCCCTCTCACACCACATTAAAGTTCTCCCTCTCACTCCTCGTTACGATCTAATCACAAATTCAGTGTTCTAACCAGAAGATAAAGAAATGAATAATTTAGATGCTAAGAAAATGCCGTTGGAGAATATTTATTTTGACCTAAAGGAATTTTAAACACCAAGCCTCTTCACCTTGTATTATATTATAATGCTTTAACTGGAAGCCAGTCTTTGAGATGATACGAAAATAACAAAATTATATATATACGTATATAGCACTGTCTAATATCGCAAAAAGAATAAAATTTGAAGAGTCAATTTGCAATTTTTTATGTGAAATAAAAATTTGAACATTTTCTTTTGAATTACAAATAACTAAGGTAATTATTTTGGTACTTGCATCCACAGATACATAATCCGTATTGGTTAGATGCATACAATCAAGTGTGAAAAAGTCTAATTAGGAAAGCTTTTGGAACATTTTGATAAAATGTGAAAAGAAACGGATCCGATTTACAAATATCATTGAAACAATATAGAAATAAAACCAAGAATGACACCTGTGTAACCTCTCTTTTTGAAATGGGAAGAAGGTGATTTCCTACGCAAAGAACTGAGATAACCTAGATCTCTATTGAGCTTGTCCTGATTTCTCACACAACATGCAAACACTTACACAGGGACATGCCCCGCTTGTCTACTGTTCAGGTACACTAGCCACTACAACAGGTATGGGTTTTCTGATGACTTAAAAATAATAAATAAATATATATACCCCCCTCAAGCAGCTGCTTGCCACAGAGGTCTGACAGGAGTCTGTCAGTTTATATGCCACAGTAGAAGGTCTGAGAGGATGGCAGGACCTCAGCAGAAAAACGACACAAACAGCCATGCCTTACCCGGGGCTCGAAACCAGGTCCCGTAGATCAGTAGCCAAGCGCGCTAACCACTCGGCCACGGGACGGCAAAATAAATATATAGCACTGCCAAATTTCGTGAAAATTGATCAAATTTGCCATAATAAGAAATGGCCATAAATATATTAATTGAATGTTAGGACTTTGCTGTTTGTTTCATTCTTTTTAGGTAGCTACTACATCACTTATGGGTAATACCTCATACCACATGTAAAAAAAGCCTACTTAGCAGCAATTATAACTCTACCATGTTAAAAGCTTTTTCTATATCTTTTAAAACCGCTAATTTTTTTTGTTTCACCAGCATCATTGCTTTTAAATATTTTCTAAATTATACATAAAATACACTGCTCAATAGATTTTATGTTTTGTGAAACCATATTGAGTTTTGTAAAAAAAAAAAATTTTATCTAAAAAAACAAGTCTTTCTTAACAATTTTTTCAAATAACTTTTGATCAAACTGTCAATAATGAAACTGGCTTGTAGTTGTTTGAATATTGATCTCTATTTCCTAATTTAAAAATAGGGTAATAATAGCATGTTTCAAACTCTCAGTTAATTTGCCTTGTTCTAGAAAAGTATTAATTGAGAACGCGAAGTTTTTAAATCACTTTTAGCAAATATTTTTAACATTTTCGGTCTCTCTATCATAGCCGAAATAGGAGTTATTATGTAACTGCTCAATTAATCTACCAATCTAAATTTAATCTGTATGTGGTTAACACCCTTGGCTACTGATCAAAGGGACCTGGGTTCGAGTCCCGGGTAAGACATTGATGTTTATATTGTCCTTCTACTGAGGTCTCGCCGCCCTCACAGACCTTCTACAGTACTATGGCGTATTAAACTGACAGGTTCCTGTCAGACCTCTGTGGCCAGCATTTGCTTGAGGTGGTAATTATTTATTTATTATTAATATGAATTAGAAACATGATGGATGTGGACTGTACTTTTGAATACACTCAAGGTTTCAATGTCAGAATTTGGATGTGTAAATCATCAAATAACGTTTTTATTTTTTTCATTAACTATTATGCTAATATTAACACAATCTAAAGTGATAATATGTTTTGTTTCCCTTCCAATCAATTCATTTACAAATTTCAATAGATTTGTACTATAGCTCCCACAGATTTGAAACTCTTCCACATAGTATTTATTTTTCAACACTACGACTTCATTTTTAAGATATTTGCAGTAAATTATGTATTCAATTTCGGAAGTTATAATTCGAGAATTGTTATTGCGCTTCTTGTACAGTTTCTCTTTTTTAAGTAATTAATGCAATTAAATCTGATATAAACTAAATTTGTTTCTGTTTCTTTTTCTGTCTCTTTGGATATAGTATAAGTGACCATCTTTGTGAGAATCAGCAGCAGAGAGGCACAAAAAATGCCCTGTCAACATGGAACTTATGAATATTAGCTGATAAAATGCATTTCGTTGCTAGTGGGATCCCAACTCACGATCTCCTGATAATATGCCAGATGCTCTAACTGCTGAGCTCTCACGGATAGCTCATTTTTCAGCTAGCTGCTATTATTAATTTCCAATGCATCTGTTATTAAAAGTGTGCCACGCGAATATTTCCATATCATGTGACAGCTTGGCTCTCCATTTTCGATCTCAAATGGCGTCACAAGCGATTGCATTAGGAGAAGGTTATAGTTACAAGGTAGCTGAAACACTGTGCTAGCTGTGATAGCTCAGTGGTCAGAGCACCTAACATGTTATCAGGCGGTCAAGGGTTCTTGCCTCATTCGTAGTAATATTCCATTTTTTAAGCTATCTCATTCAAGGTTCTTAATTAAATAACTTTCCATACCATAAATTATATCTAGTAGTTATATCACTGCAAGTACTTTATACTTTATAAATTTCTGCATAAATTCAAGTGCAGAAAAATTTACAGTCCCATGGATACCTATATCAATGTTTCTTGTCTCCTGTAGAGTTATAGTTTGGCTACAGTTATTCGATTTTATAATAATTAGGTAATAAACAGTACATGACGACTGGATCAAAATACCTCAATCTCAGATTTAATTTTACATCTTACAAACACATGATATAAGCAAGTATGCTTCTGTTTCATGTTCTAGAAGGAGAAAGGAAATTAAGTTTAAAACAATGTTCATTCAAAATATTAAAATGGAAATTTATCGCTCTTGGGTCTTTTAGCAATTTTATGTTAGCATCTTCGATCATAAAAGCTTTATCCCTTCACCCCCTGCATTTAAATGTATATAGTTATGTGCACCGAACTTTGTAGCGCGACATGTCGAAAAGAACTAATAGCAATGTATTGAAATTAATTATAGAATAATGATTCTTGAGTCAACAGTTTTACAATTTTGCATGGATTAGATCAGTGGTTCTCAACCTTTTATGCTTCACGTACCCCCTGGAAAAGTGTATGTAACTGTCGTACCCCTTGTATAGATAGATAAAACAATAGTTATAGTATAACAATGGGAATAAAATAAAACACACACATATATATATACATTAAATTTTGTATTCTTAAATTACATATATCGATAAACACAAAAAAATTACATTTTTGCACAGCAGTGTTGCCAACTTAGCGACTTTGTTACTAGATCTAGCGACTTTTGAGCTCTCACGGCGTACCCCAAAATTTTTTACCGCGTACCCCACGTTGAGAACCCATGGATTAGACCATTTCTTTTCACATTTCGTAAAACATCCATATATTCAAGTCCAGGCATTTTCGTTTACAAGTTTTAACTCGGGACAAATAGTAGAGGATGATTAGCAATTTAACAGACTTGGTATTCACAGATTTGGAAAGTTCTTACTTTAAAGTATTAAAGGACAGTTTTCCAAATACTTGACAATATGTAATAACTCAAAAACAGGAAAAGAAATACCATAAAATGGAAGTGAGGAATGGGTAGGAAATGACATGGAGGAAATCCATTAATACTTAAGGGAACGACTTCCAACATATTTTGAAAAGTCACTAACTGTGTAGCTTGTAATCGTCAGAGCAGAGAAAAAATAGTTATAAAGTTATGGAGCATCATCAATTAGGCTAGATCCATTAAAATTGAGCTTAATTGAACAGCTTTTTTTTTCATCATTAACTTTTTTACTACATAACTGTTCATCATTAACCTTTAGTGTGCCTTTTCTTCCCAATTTGCAAATGTAAGGGACTTAATAACATATGTCTCATGTAAATCGCCATTCTTCTAAGGTCGTTTTAATGCAATATTAATCATCTGGAAAAAATATTTTTACTAATTTTACTTCTCACTAAAAACCTCTCTTGTTCTTCTCTTTTAGATGGGATATTACCTGTGTTACTCTGCATGTCACAAGTTTCCATAAGTGCATATCTTAATCGATTGTATGAATGAATAACATTTGTAATGAAATAACAGTTTACAAACTGTCCCTCTGCTTCAGGGGAAGAAAAGACGGAGACAAAGTTATAGCATCAGCAGGATAAATGCTTTCAGTTGACATAAGAACTTTACGATCAGCTCTGTGAAACTTTTCCTCTATTGGGACATTAAAAGAAAGGAGTATTTTTATTTATTTAATTTGATGCTCAGAAGGACTTCTAGCATCAAACGACGGAATTTGATATATATATAAGTCACTACAATTATATTACGTTTTAGAGATATATCGTCAAACAAATGATAGTAAAACTCTCTACCCCAACTTTTCTAGGGAGACTACAGGCATGAGTGCAAATAATTTTATAGTCTATATCACATTCCCCATCATCAGCTTTCAGTTATAAAACTCGTAACAATCGGTCCGTGTTAAGATGATATAATTCACCAACCGTTTATAGCAAGGCACACTAAGGTTTCAGGGGGCCCTCTAGACACAGCGTGCTTACGGAGGCTCCCAGGTGACCCGATGTTCAGTAACATTATTCTGACTTCCAAATGCAGTTGTTTCTCTTTGTCCTGTGATATTAAACAATTCTCTACACTTTTACACTACGGCAAATGGTCGAGATGCAGAACAAGTTTCAGAATTTATTAGGGCTTGTAGTTTAAAAAAAAATTAAGAAAATGAGAAAAATCTAAACATGCCCAATTACTCTGATCAAAACATTTTTCTACGACAATGATTGCCGAAAAATATTTATAAAGGCACAAAGTTGTTGAGTGAAGAGTTCTTACACCCAAAAACGCAACCAATGAGAAATCAGGACCTTTCACAATGAACTTTTGATAAAGTGTTGCACTTGCTATTTTCCCAGTGTAGGAATGCCGCTGTGCCTAGTCGTTTCTACAGCATACAGCAAATCATAAATAATTGTTTTAAAGATAATGGAATTTACGGTATAAAAATTTCTCCCCATTTCCAGAGCAGACGTAATTTAAGTAAAAATGATCCATAGAGTTTGGAGGCAAATAGGAATAAGGGGCCATATGACACGGCTTTACGGACCTAGTCGGTAATCAAGGCCTGGTTTACACATCTCCTTTTTCCTGGAACTCAACGACAGGGAAATAATATCTTCCAGCACATGACACTCCCTACCTCACAAGCGTTAATTTGATACTTCGCTTGTTATGATAGAACGCTGGGTTGAACGCTATTGTTTCCATAAACGGAAAGTTTTTTTATAAAAAAAAACTAATTTAATATAATTGTGATTTTTATCAAATGAAAAGAGAATTTTATTTCTTACGCTGGCGCTGTTTAACGATAACAATTTAATCGTCTTCGTTGAAAGATTCATGTTTATCTGAACTTAAATTACTGATAATGTATTTTTTCGCTTTAGATTTTCTCTAAAAGCATATTTGCAAGGACAATTCGTTGCAATTCCACTGACATGTCAGTTTATTAGGTACACCTACCTAGTACAATACTGTGCAAATTAGTTGGGACAATAGGAAAATGCAGTAACAAAGACACGACTAAAATATTTATTTGTTTAATAGTGTACATAATTAATAGTGAACGTGACCCTCCTTAGCTTTAATTACTTCTTTCACCCTCTCAACCATTGATGCCACTAGCTTTCCACACATCTCCTTCACTTCAGGGTCATGGTACCACACTTTCATGACACTTTCTATCATTTTGGTTTTCGTCGTGCACTCCATCTTAGATATGCGCGCTTTAATAATGGCCCACAAATTTTCAATGGGTTTAAATCGGGAGAATTTCCTGGCCACTCCAATACCTTCAAATGTTGCTGGGTAAAGAAGCTCTTACCAAGCTTAGAATTGTGGCATGGAGCCAGATCCTGTTGAAATACCCCATCGCCAATTGGAAACAGCTTCTGCAGTGTTGGGACCATTTTGGCCTCCAGAACGCCTATGTACTTTTTGCTGTCCATCATTCTTTCAATGGGGTGAAGCGTCTGTGGCCCGGAAGCTGTGAAACATCCCCAAAACATGACCTTGGATGGGTGTTTGGGGGATTGCTGGATGTGGCCGGATCGAAAGGATCCACAGGCAAGCTGCGGACGAAAACTGACCTGTAGCCATGCACCTCAAGGTGGGTTTCGTCGGAAAATATCACTTTTTCCCAATTCTCCACAGTCGAGTCTCGATGTTTCTTTGCCCAGGATAGCCTTTTTCGCTTCATAGCGGGTATCAAAAGCTGCTTTTTGGAGGGGCGTCGAGCCCGGCATCCACACTCCAGAAGGCAACGACGTACGGTCAAAACATCTATAATAACCCCATGAGACGCAATCTCCCTTTTGATGTCTCCACTGGTCTTCTTCAGGTCTATGATACTAATTCTTCGAATTAGACAATCTTCTCAGGTGTGGTTTTTCTTTTTCTTCCACAATGTCCTTTATGGGACATGTCCACGGACCATGTCTCCTTATGCAGCTTCATGATCCGTGAAACGCTGGATTTCCCGACGCCAACTGCTTTTGCTATCTGCCTAGCAGTAAGTAGTGTTTTCACAAGTGATTATTTCAGCTCGTTTAGGAGGCGTGATGTCCATGATGTATTTAATAAAAAAAGTTTACAATGAAAATTGTGAACTACTTGCATAATCACGTCTTTAGTCAATTAAATATCAATTCCGACTGAAGTGGAAGTGTAAATAATGGCAGAGTAATACAAAAGACAATTCTAGACTTGCAGATATCGCTCTGCTGCAAGTCTAAACTTGCGTATGTCCATTGGAGGGACACGCGCAAGTTTACACTTGCTGCAGAAGGTTACGAACAAGTTTAGACTTGCAGCAGTTTAGACTCTGCAGCGGAAGGGACTTAGCGTTCCTTCGCTTGTCCCAACTAATTCGCACAGTACTGTAGAGTGTTGCGCTTCCTTTGACCTTCAGAACAACCAGAATTCGTCGGGGCATGGAACCTTACAAGATGCTGGATTAACTTACAGGAATGCTGTACCATGAGGAAATGATTGCTTTGCGCAGTTGGTGCATTTGGACGGCGGCACAGTCTCTCTGCGAACAGCCCTTACCATTCATAGCAAAGATGCTCAGTAGGGTTTGATCTGGGAAATGTGCATGCCAATGAAGCAAAGAGAACTCGTCGGCATGTTCCTGGAACCGTTCGGTGACGATACGTGCTTGTGAGCAGATGCATTATCATGCTGAAAGTGTCTATCCGAGTGATGATAAACTATAGACATGAATGGATGAACTTGATCAACAATGATATTCAAATACGTCGTGGCATTCAGATGTCCTTTGATGGGTGTCAAGGGGCCTAAATGTCTGTTAAGAAAACATTCCCTATCATCACACCGCCATCACTGGCCTGTACTATTGATACTAAACTAAACAACCTCCCCGCCCTTCCCATGACATCATTGTACTTGAAAAGGACGCTGTCCGTCAGATGGGACTTTAATCTGTGGCCCGTGTGCAGGAGAGCCATACCTTGTGCGTGTTAAAGGACATGCTGGATGGTCTTGACGGTAAGCTACCATTTATTTCCCAATAGCTAACCAGTGGTATCCTTCCCCCAACCTTCTCTGACATTTCGGGGTCCTTGCGATTGGGCCATTTAGTCCATTGTGTGAAAAAAAATACAGCTCAGAGATTAATCAACCCAACCCACCAGACAAGATGGCTCCACGGCCTCATGCTCTTTATGACAAATTCTGATCCGTCCATCAGCAAATTCATCCGACCAGGCTTCCTTTTCTAGTCCTCAACGGTCCAGTGTCGATGCTCCTGTGCCCAATGGTGAAGAGCTTTAGGTGCTCTTCGCTAACAACATCAGCACTCGACATGTTCGGAGGCTGTTGTAGCCCATTCGCAAAATGGTCCAATACGTGGTGCAGTAGGAGATCACCTTCTGCACACCAATATTTAATTTGACTGTGATTTGCCTGGTTTATGGCACGTCTGTTCGATCGCATTATTCTCGCCCTTTGATCCCTCTGATCCACAAGCTGTTTACATCCACAAGATACCGATTACTGGTAGTTTTTTTTTTTTTTTTCGTTTCGCGCCATTCCGTTAAATCCTTAAAACGGTGTGCGTAAAAAGCCCAAGAAGACGGACGTTTGGGAGATGCTGGACTGGCATTCCTAGCACCAACTCTCATGCCACGTTCGAAGTCGATCAGGTCGCTCGTTTTGCCCATTCTGACGTTCAATCCAACACAAACTAATGCTCAAAGAGCTGGTATGCCTGATTTATACCGCACACAGCGGTCACGTGACGTATTACTTGTTGGAATGAACCATTTATGTGATGAGAGGTGGTGTAGCTAATAAACTGGCATCTCAGTGTATAAGTAACAGCCGCGTTGCACATAAGGTGAATATTTTTAATATTTTCTTTCCTGCTGTGCTCCTGTTATTGAAAATAATCTTACAACGTTTGCATTCTGCAAAGAGATAATGTAAAAAGAATTTTATATTTTCTATTACTCGTAATGAAATTCAGCATTTTTGGAATTTTGAAAGCATTCTTCCTACTTGATACTAGAGAACGAATTTTAAAAATCCAGATTATTTATGTGTACATAAATTCTCTCCTGTTTTGACATCGATATTTCTTTGAGAAAAGATTCAAACAGAAAAAATGTCAAGACAGATGCGTCATTCCTCCTAATTATTTCAATCTAGGCGTAACCTTATTATTGGTTTTATGTAGTATGGAAATATTAGAATTGTTGATTTATAATGCATAAATAAAATAATAAATACCCCCTCAAGCACCTGCTTGCCACAGAGGTCTGACAGGAGTCTGTCAGTTTATATGCCACAGTAGAAAGTCTGAAAGGATGGAAGGACCTCAGCAGAAAAACGACACAAACAGCCATGCCTTACCCGGGGCTCGAACCCAGGTCCCGTAGATCAGTAGCCAAGCGCGCTAACCACTCGGCTACGGGACGGCTATATAATGCATCCATCCCTCGATTTACATGGTAGAGAGGTTCCGGAAAATCACCCTGCACATGAAACCAACAACTTACGAAAAAATGGCGATAGGTTCCGAAAAATCTTTGTTGTGATTAAAACGTACCTTGAAAGTTTTTTTATACATATTTTTCTGAAATTTCAGTTCGGCAGTAATAATAAGCATTAATGTAACATTATTTTGAGCTTTATTTGCTCCAATTGAGATAAACTTAGATTAATTTTTCATATATTTCTTTTGTTCATGAAAAATACTCGTAGTTTATGTAGGCGTACATTGTCGAATTTGAAGATGAAATTTGGAAGAAGTATATTTATGGATTGAATATCAATTAGAAATTAAGCATTTGTACCAACACTTAATTTTCGTTGGTACTGTACAAATGCTTTGCTTTGTTTTGCAAAGAAGTGCTTTGCTTTGTAAAATTAGTATTTATATGATATTTTAGGAAGCAGTGTACTTACGAATCAGTGCATTTAGTCTATATAAGTCTACAAAGTTAAACTTATTGCTAAAAAAAGAGATGAAACATGGTTTTTAATAGTTTGAAAAATTCAGTCTAGAAAAGTCAGATCGGCTTCTGATTCAAAACAGGCTTCATTTCATTGAAATGTTGCAGTACAAACTGCAGTACAAAGGCAAGAATATAATTTTTGTGAAATAATATAAATTTGATTTCTTACAAATGACGATTTTATTAACATAGGAATTGACTATTATTTATTTATTTTTTAAAATAAATGATATCAATTAAATCCTTTTAGCTGATTTTTACTTTCGGATCACAGTCTAATAATCTCCCTCGACATTCTCCCACTGCTACTTCATAATATGTATTATATCTACCTAATGAAAATATTCTCAATCCCTATCGTGTAAAACCGAGCCTATAATCATAATTCGTGCAAAACGAAACTGGTTGGATTTTCTTGACCGTGTCTATCACAGTATAAATCGAAATGTGTTTTTTCCACCGTGTAAACCGAAAAGGGTCAACTGAGTTCGGTATAAATTGTGGGATAGGTGTAAAATGTTGACATTGCACCTATCCTATGAGGCGTAGGGACATCGTATAAAATGTTCAAAGTTAACAACTTGAGTGAACTTGGATGATGCTTCAAAAGAGGGTGTATTGAGATGTTTTACCTCTGAACTCTCTTCGGAACACAATGGGCTAAATTGCCAGGTCCCAAAGATCCTGAGAACTCAGAGAAAGTTAGAGGGAAGGGACCCACAGGGTAGCTGTTCGGAGGCATATGGTAGTCTAATATCAAGGTCATCCAGCGTGTTCTATAACGTGCACAGGGTATGGCTGTCCCGCACACGGAGCCACGGTTCAACGTCCCACCCCACAGACGGCGGCCTTTCCGAAGCCCATCAGTGTCACCTTTCTGACTGTGGGCAGAGTGCGGATTTAACGGAGATAAATCCCAACGCTGACATAGTAGGAGCTTCAAAAGCGATTTGCATAAAATAAACATAAAATAGCAAATGTTGTGAACTAGTAATATTTATGTCAACTTTGTACCTTAAATGAAATTTTTAATTATCTACATTAGTGACATCTCCCTTCCTATTTGCCGGTGTATGAGATGAGATTTTCCCCCCCTTGAAAATCACCTCTAACAGAATATAAGACACTGGATAAGTCTTGTAAAAGAGTAGCAAAACAAGTTGAATGCATTTAATACACTTGAAAAAGAGCAAATAATGGATCTTCTATATTAATATGAAACTCAATCTATGTTATTTTATCAATAACAAACAGACTATTAGTATTAAACATTAAACTTTAATTAATATTTTTTGCTTCGTTTTAATTTTTGTAAATTACTAAAACAAAAAGAAAATCATCAAGAATTACTGAGTCCCATTTCTCGTCGATCTGTAAAAATCCGGAATTTTCGATATTTTTTAATTCACAAATTTACAATTTCCTAATCAAGAATTGGAACTAAAAATTATATACCTAATTCCAAAGTTGAACCTAATTTTTGTTACTCTAGGAAGGAATGCACATTGAATTTTATGTGTCATAGAGCTATTCATATTTAATTGAAATTTCCCTGAAAACTTTACAGTGAAACCGTCAGAATGACAAATATTTTTATGATCGAGTTTATAAGATACGATTTTTTTTTATTTTCTAGGTGCATATTTCTTAATGTATTGTTTTGATTAAAATCGACTATTATTGCAAAAATATATATTTTTCATTTTAATCCATCATATAGTGAGGAATAATATAGTGAAAAATATATATTTTTCATTTTAATCCATCATATAGTGAGGAATAATATATGAATCATATAGTGAGGAATCCATCATATAGTGCCGGAAAAATGACGTTCAAATGGTCCATGAGTTTTATAACCTGGCGAATATTATATATCATCTCTTAAAATTTTTTGCAATGTAAATGGTCATTATGGGCCTCAGTGAGAAAAGGGATACCGATGGGCTTCAAATGCTTACTTCTCAGAAGGATGTTAAACCTTGTCTCCATGTATAAGAGAGTCATACATTGTGAACGTTAGAACAACGTCATATCCTTTTTGGCGTTAAACTTAAGTCTGCATTTGCTTTTTACTGCTTTGTGAAGGAGGATTTCGTATAGAGAATGTCGTTGCAAGAAGCATAGAATATTTCAAAACAAGAATGTTAATTCCAAAACATTCTTTTAATAGTCCAAATCAGAAATTCTTTATCTCCATGTGATTAAATTTCCTTCCAAAGTGAAAAGCGTTAAAATATGAAATTGGTGCTCATATTCTTTTAACAACTTTCATTTCAATACATTTTCAAACACCAAAAACGTATGACTCCAATTTAACTTTTCTGTTGGAGGAGAGAAATATTCCGGCTCTCGTAAGTAAGTGAGAGAAGTGTTGAATATCGGAGACATTCTTCGTCTGTGATGAATCCCATGAAACTTTCGAGGATTTCGGCTTGAAACAATCGCTACAGTCAACAAATGCAAAATATGCTAAATTCTTTGTTTGATAATTTTCATAAATTGACTTAACTATTCAAACTAATCAGCACTATCGACACACGCAATTACAAAAGAAAAAGCAAACAAACTAACAATAGTTATATAATCTCAAAGCAAATGGAAAATGCAATCGCGATGGCTAGAACATGGTGAGGACCATGATTTTCTTGACCCTGTTACTCATCATTACCTAATTAAACACATAGAAATAGTTGGGCCAGCGTTTAATGCCCTCTTTCACGCAGTGCAGATCACTAGTGGCTTTTAAAGGGAACTTTATTTTTTCTGAAACGAAAAAAACAGAGAAATGCTATTCTATTCATATCTAGCTGCATTTAACCTAAACTCTTTTCATCGTGTATGACGTTAGATCAAATCTTGTTTTTAAAACCTCTGCATCATGTAAGATTACCAAATTGATACATCATGTAAGATTTTACATCATGTAAGATTCCCAAATTTTCTGTTCAATAATTGGCACTTTATTCAGGAACCTTGACGGTCGCCCAAAACACAGAACGCTAGGCTTGTGCCAAGGGAGACAGGAATGAATTATAGAAGACTGGATAAAAGGCATCTGTTTTGTACAATAGCAGAGTTAGAGTGTGACGCTCTCCATTGAGTGAGGATATTTAAACGCTGGCCAGTTATTCGGAACAACTTGAATTCATGAGGCACAGATGGTGTGAATGTTTGTTAGGCGTCTAGTGTGATGTGAAGGCATTCCTGTTGCAATGCAACATGTAGTTCCTTCTGGGTAGAGGAAAGTGCAGAGCATGCACTTTCCATGACTGAATTCTCCATCTTGTTCGTTATGCCACTCACAGACAGATTATGCACCAATGAGCAGTTGTTGCATTATCGTTCTGAAACTGTTCATCTCCATCAAGGAAGAAGTGAAGCATAGAACGATGCAAGTGATATGACATGTTTCGACATGCTGAGATGTTTTGTCGATCCTTCAGATAGATTAGTGAACCCAATCCGTGCCATGTGAACGTTCACGATACCTCGACTCCACCTCCAACGACTTGTAGAGTGGACACGGGACAAGAGTCCTGTCGAGCATCAACAATATCTTTTGGCATATCTTCTCCATCTCGTAATCCAGGGGTCGCTAGTGGCTTGTTACTTCTATTTAAGATAGCTCACGGATTACATGACAATAACATGTGACCTTCTCCTTTGCATATCTGTTCTTTGTATCGCCGTTATTGTAAATAAGGCATGGTTTCTCATTTTTTGGCCAGGCAGTGTATATATAAAAGAAAAAATATGTAATAAATAAATACAGATTTTTTGTTTTAGATATCAAGTTTTTTTTTTTTTCATTTTTGTTGCTTTTGATATAGCAGTCCCTAGACTATGGCGGGGTTACGCTCCTGAGGTACCTGCAAAACTGAAGGTCATTGAGTTGGATTGCTTTACCTCTGAGCGGCACTATTTTTGCACACAATGGGCTGAATATCTAGGTCACAAGAACTCCCTAGAGCTGAAAGAAGGTTGGGGTGAAGGGATTCACCTGACAGCTCTTAGGAGACAGATGGCAGCCTCTCGTCAAGGCCATAAGTGTGTTCTTTAACATGTACATGGTATGGCTCTCTCTCACACGGGCCATGGCTTTGCGTCCCATCATACGGACGGCGGCCTTTCCAAGCCCATTGGTATCTATTATTGTAGGGGTTCTCAACTTGGGGTACGCCGTGAGAGCTCAGAAATTTAATATTATTAATAGATAAAATATTAATAGATGAAAATATTAATAAATTTTATAAGATTTGTTAAATTGTTTATGTCATTTTTTGTGTTTATCGATATATGTAATTTATGAATGCAAAATTTATTGTATATATATATATTTATGTATTATTTTATTCCCATTGTTATACTATAACTATAGTTTTATCTATCTATACGTCATTTCCAGGGGGTACATCATTTCCAGGGGACGCCATTTCCAGGGGGTACGTCATTTCCAGGGGACGCCATCTCCAGGGGGTACGTCATTTCCAGGGGACGCCATCTCCAGGGGGTACGTCATTTCCAGGGGACGCCATCTCCAGGGGGTACGTCATTTCCAGGGGACGTCATTTCCAGGGGGTACGTCATTTCCAGGGGACGCCATTTCCAGGGGGTACGTGAAGCATAAAAGGTTGAGAACCACTGCACTACTGACCGAGGGCAGGGCGGGGAGTTTTGTGGAGATAAATCTCAATGCTGGCCCAGGTGGGACTCGAACCTGGGAACTGCAGATTACTAGCCTGGCAGCTACCGGCTGAGCCACCTCGGCCCCGAAAGGTCAATGGGAAAATAGGTTAAGGAAAATAACATGGCACACTCTCAATATTGTACATCATATGAGGTGGGATAATATGTATTGCACTGTGCATTTCAAGATGTGTAATTAACGAGGAGAAAGCATGTCGCCTCTGGCGCATAGGGAAATCTCGCTTACAAAGAGAATGAAGCTTTTAACTACTTTGTCACTCCGTAAAAGCTTTAATTTCAGCTAATGGATGATAGGGAGAGGAAATAGGGTTATTTTATTTAGTAATTATTCAACAGAAAAAGTATTTGTTTTTTATTTCTTAAATTTAAAACGTTGCTTTTCAAACCCTTCTGAGAAAAGTGGCAAATTATTGCTGTCAGTGGAATATCCCTTGACACTGTACCACCGAAAAAAATCTATAATCAACAGGTCATTTGCAACATTCTTTAAAACTTTTTTCCTTTCCTAGTTTAGTGAGCTCTTACATTATAACATAAAATACCTGAGTATTTGAAAAAGGAGAATTATAACATTTTGTTCACACAGAAAGAGTTCCAATTATATCCCACCCAGCCTTCACGTAAGAGGTCAAATGATTGCTGCCAATGGACACTTCATGACTTTCCCATTCCACCACCAAAATCCAAAATATCTGGCATAAACATATCGTTTGCAATATTCGTTTTAAAAATTTTCCTACCGTTAGAGGGTGCAATTAGAGCCTTTGGGAGATTCGGAAAGTTCAGATCGTAATATTTCATCAGTACCTAATATAAACAAAAAATAAATACCCCCTCAAGCAGCTGCTTGCCACAGAGGTCTGACAGGAGCCTGTCAGTTTATATGCCGGAGTAGAAGGTCTGAGAGGATGGCAGGACCTCAGCAGAAAAACAACACACACATCCATGCCTTATCCGGGGCTCGAATCCAGGTCCCTTAGATCAGTAGCCAAGCGCGCCAACCACTTGGCCACGGGACGGCTATCAGTACCGACCCAACCTAAAAAGAATTATTAATTTATCTCTAAAAACAAGCAAATATCTCTTAAACCAAAAATGTTGCAACCCCCCCCCCCCCGACACACACACATACAGATCTAAGTAGTCAACTCATTGTCATTATTTAGCATGTAAAATACGCGAGATTTTGCTAGGCTTTCAACCTGCATTATAAAGAGCAAAAACATTCCACTGCTGTTATTTTTCCGTAGGTAATAACTTATATAATAAAATAATAATAATAAAAGTGTCAAACAGGACCTTGGTAGAATTGGCGTAGAGCGGCCAAATGCTGCAGCTGTAGCTCAGAACAGACACGTCTGGAGAGGAAAATGACACAGTCTGGTTGGACCTCCGTAGCCTATGTCTGCATGAGGATTTCGTATGTATCTGTGTATGTATGTACGTAATAACTTAGCTGGGGGGGGGGGGGGGGTGTAAGAGAAGAAGGGTAGTTGCGCTCAGATCCAGGGCGTAGGGGACGCAAACTTCAGGATAAGAAATTTACGTTTGTGCTTTTGGCTTGGACTTTCCTGCCAATGGAAGGCGTAGTTTTTTTAAATTTAATAATTGTCACACACATCCTAACTACGTACTGTTACAGCACATCCTAAATACGTACGTTAATAACTGGCATAGCCCATCGTATTCTAACTTGTAACTTGCATCGTAACCTAAGGACAATGGTCCGTAGGTTACGATTAGAAAAGGTAACGGTTATTTTCAAAGATTGGTAGAATTTAGCATTTTGAATTTAATATTTCTGTGAAATATTTAAGACTGAGCTCGATCACCGTGGGGTGTATATCACGTTCCATTCAGACATGAACATAGTTTCAAATTAGCTTTAACTATATTGTTACGTAACAAATTTTGATCTGGGAGAGAGGAGAGGGATAGAGAGAGTGGGGGGAAACACCATATCCCCCTAATTCCTTTCAGAATACTAATAACCGGGAAAATGTTATAAATGTACGATGTAAATTTACTGAAGTTACGTTGTTTACTAAAGGGGAGGAAAAAAACATAACCAAATCGGAAATGATCCCTCTTTACTTCCCCTTCCTCCAGCTGTAATTTTTTTTCTAGATCCGGATCTAGGATGGTATTTAGTACGATCAATGTAAGTTTACGAAATGTTCTCGTATTGAAATATAAGTTTTTTAACAGCTATATAAAAAATGAAAAGAATAATCCTTTTTTTCATTCGTGACATTCTTTCTCCTCATTGGAAACGAAAAATGTAGAAATAAACAAAACGATTATGTAAATCTTGTGATTCTTTTAAGAAATTATATTTTTTTTTATCTATCAGCTTTTTTTATTTGGGGAAATTTGTAGTAATGATATTAAATTTGTGTTGAAGGAAATTTATTTAAGAACTTTCTTTCTATCGCAATGATCTAACGATCGGCGAATCAAGGTCTAAAACTGTTTCCCACGAATATTGAACTATCGATCATCGGAGGGCCTGCTGGACTTCATTTTAACTCTATTGATTTCATACTAAATAAATGATTTCATACTAAACATATGATTTCATACTAAATAAATGATTTCATACTAAATAAATGATTTAATTCTGAACAAATAATTTATTGCTGAATGTATGATTTAAGGATGAACAACAATTCCTTTATAACTGGCACAGAATGATTTAACGTTGCTTATTAGTTTCACATTTAAGAGTTAAGCTTTTCACACATTTGTACTCAATATCATGATAAACATATCTGTTTCTGTCAAAATTTAAATGCCCTGTATTCAAACTTTTCTTTTCCTTTATTCTCATGACTGGCGACAGTTTTAGCTTCCGTAATTTTCGATGCTCTTTGCAAAAATGGTGAGAGCTTTGAGTTCGTGACCTTCAATTGAATTTTAATAATAACTGTCGTCACTTATCTGTGCCAGTCACCACCAGAATGATTTAGCGTGGACGACGGCGAGGACGACGAGCCTCAACAAATCGTCTGAGTATAGACATTCTGTCTAATGATGCACGTTGTACGATTCCACGTCGAGCAAACCATTCATTGGAGTAGATTGGTGCTCGTGATTGTGCACGTCCTGCACTCTCCTTGGCTTTCATTTCAGCTGGAGTCTTCCTGTGTCCCTGAGCAAATTCAACTTCCAGCACTCTGCCGTAGAAGCGTGTGCAATTCAAAGAATTCAATGCATCTTCAGCACTTCGGAGATCCAAAAATCCCACATAAGCAAAACCACGTGGTTTCCTATTGTAGTGGTCCAGTGGAATGTACACATCCTCTATACGTCCAAATTTTCCGAACATGCTGCGCAGCTCTTCAGGTCTCGTGTTGTCTGGGATATTACGAATATAGAGACACTTACTCGGAATTTGCGCATTCTCAGACATCCTCTATCTCTCTGTAGTTAACAGCTGGATGTTTATACGCGGAAGCCTGGGAAAGAAATAAAAATAAAAGGCATAAAACTTCTGACAATTTCAACGCAACAAAGAGCTTTACAACAATTATTAAAAATTGTAATTATGATTGGAGTAACAGTGTACACATATCATTATTTCGTAACTCTGTTATTCTCTGTACGTTTTATTAATTTGAACTTCCAACAGACTCGGGGGATTTCGGTGTCAGAGAGCGGGAAAAAGAGAGAGGGGGGAAAAGGCCCTGTTCGCAAATCGCCCTTCTATCGGCGGCATTAGTTCGGGTGCGAGGAGTAGAGAATTTTGCAGATTCTTTCGAGAGGTATTATAATAGTATATCAGACAAACCTGTGAGATGAGGTTTGCGTGCCAAGCTTGTAATCTGTCCTTGTTGAGATTTATCTCCGCTATTCCCCACCCTGGCCGTCCAATGACCGAGTGGTTAACACGCTTGGCTACTGTTCTAAGAGACCTGGGTTCAAGCCCCAGGTAAAAGGCATGGTTGTGTGTGTTGTTTTTCTGCTGAGGTCCTGCCATCCTCACAGACCTTCTCTCTACGGCATATAAACTGACAGGCTCCTGTCAGACCTGTGGTAAGCAGCTGCTTGAGGGGGTGTTTTTTTTATTCCCCACCCTGACTTCTGTCATTAAGGGAACCTCAATGGCCTTGGAAAGATCGCTATCCTTTGAATAGGGACTTAAAGACTTGAGCGCAACAGAGCACACTATGTACGCATTTTGTACGTATTAAAGAACACGCTGAATGGCTTCGACGGCTCGTAAGAGTTCCCATACCTAATTCTGAGCCATTGGGATTCTGGAGTCCTAATCATTTAACCCATTGTATACATAAAAACGCTCTCGGGCGTAAAACAACTCAACTGTCAAAGCATATATATATATACTTCGAAAAATTTGTATTGTAAATTACGCCAATAATTATTTATATTTATAAATAATAATAACTATTATTATTTATTTATATTTATTGGAATAATAATTTAAAAAAACTGGCTTCTTTTCTATCAATGAAACACATTAACCGCATTATTGAAATAATTTATTTTTTTTTATCTTGGAAAAACTAGCTATTAAAAGTCAACTTGAAGCCCCATTATCTCATCTTCCTGAACTTCTTTTTCTAAGTAATGAAATTTATTTACCTTTCAATGAAACCTATATCTTTCTTTTCTTCGACATTCGTGCAATCTCTTTACGTGCTGCACGAATGATAACTGCACATAATCCTATTTCTCGAGGGCTTCCCATAATGTTTCAAATTTCTTTTCTCTCGACTTCAACTCTTCGCAGGGGATATCAGCAGTTTGGGCAAGTAATCTTTTTCGAATTCGCTGAAGCGAGCCGCGGCGAGATTTCCCATTTTCTCCGACTCCAAACGTTTTATTACAAAAATTTTGAGAAAATTCATTCGGATGACGTCTGCCTAACTTGCCGGGAAAGCCCTGATGGAAATGAGGAGGTGCAAAAAGGGCGAGAGAGAAAGAAAGCGACAGATACCCCGTTGAACTCCATTTATTCTCGTGGATCCTCGACAGCGAGACTCGGGGGATTTCGGTGTCAGAGAGCGGGAAGGGGGAGAGGGGGGAAAAGGCCCGGTTCGCTAATCGCCCTCCTGCCGGCGGCATTAGTTCGGGTGCGAGGTCGGCGTATCGCCCGGTGGCAGAACTCATAACTGACAATAGAGCCACGGGACGTGGATATTGGCGCCATGGGGTGAGAGAGACGACGAGGCAACGCCCGTGGCCGCCACTTGCAGTTAATACGTCTCATTGGCTGCATGAATCACAATTATAGACTTTCCTAACATTTATATGGAGAAGAGAATATCTTTTACTAAGTTTACTTCTTCACTTGGGGTGAACATAGAGCAAGGACCTGCGACATTTTTTCTACACATATTTATCACAATACTTGCATTTATTATTATCAGAAGAAAATTATAAAATTAAATATTTTTATAATTAATACATGACGAAATACATTACGAAGGGTTTAGATTAAAGGTATTGCTACAAATCATCTCTTCGGGAGTGAGGCCGGAAGAAATAACGAATATATGCGATGTTCCTCGTTGAATGAATAACCTTCAACGACCTTTGGAGTATAAAAAAAAATCAAAGATTTTGCCTTGAGATAGGAATCTTTTCGCTGGAAAGGTAGGAATCTACCCTGGCTTTGGTAGTCTGAAATGATGGTAGAAAAGATGAACAACTTGCATTTGATAATTAGAATTGTATACAGGGCAGTTACAGGCGAGTGAAGAAACTTCTTTGGCTTCTCTCGATCTTTGGATCAACATACTTCTGCAAAGAATGATTTTTTCAGCCTATGTTTCATTAGAAGTCAACTTAAGAGCAAGTTGATAGAGGTAGTCCATCTGAAAATAAAATAAAAAAAATCACAACCTATTCGCATAAAATCGAACAACTTTCTAAAGAGGTCCAATAGCCAAAGTCGCAGTAAAAGTACTACAAAATATCTATTAAATAAGCTGTAGAGCTAACAAACCAACAAATACTCGTAATAGCTTCCCGTCAACGCCATCCAGGCGTTCTTTAACATGCACAGGGTATGGCTGTCCCACCCACGGAACCTCGGCTTAAAGTCACCATGTGACCGACGGCGACATTTCCAATGCCCAACGGTGTCCATTTTCTCACAGAGGACCGTGCGAGATTAGCAAAGAAAACAATGGGACTTGAACCTAGGAACATCAGATTGCGATCCTGGCGCACTACCGAGTGAACTAATCACCCACTACAACTACGGAATAATAATTGATTTCCATATCAGGCGTCAGACTATAAAATTGCCAAAAAAATTCAAAACGTTTACAAAATTGCTATTTTGCTTTGTTAACAGATCTTAAGAAACAGATATTAAAAGAACTCTCACTGCACTCTCTGGAACAGAAACATTTTGTATATGACCAAAATTTGTGGTACGAAATTATCCGTGGTATTGCAATCTTAAACTACAGAGCAGAACCACACACAAAACATTACATATTGACATTTTATTTGCAAGAATATTTTTTTTTCTTAAAATAATAATAATACCTTTATTCAACTAGAATAAAGTACAAAAAAATACATAAAAAGCAATCATCAAAAAAAAAAAAGAAATATCTTCATTACAATTACAACAAAGGGTCATCACATCCGTCCATGTTCCATGTACTTATTATAAATTAAAACTTGGCATCCTCCTAGCTTAAATAATAAATGTTGCGTGATATTTATGTGCATATATTGAAACGAAATTATATTTAAAATTTCCACTGTTACTAAATAATATACAATAAGGACACTAAAAACTTAAAAATTAGCCATATGAAATTACAACGAAGGAGAATGAGGCTAATGAAATGTGACAGAGGACTCAAAAAATCGTAGTCTATTCGAATATCATTCCTTCTTTTCTCTGAGTGGTACGTTTGTACACACAATTAATTAAAAGGCCAGGTTGCAAGGTTTCAGAGGAGGTGAGGAAGAAGATTCACAGGAAGTTAATGAACAGATGGAAGCGTCCCATAAAGGTCATCCAGCGTGTTCTTTAACATACAAAGACTTTCTTTCACAAGGGACCACAGCTTAACATTCCATCCGATGAACTGAAGTTTTTAAAAGAGTTTGTCCCCTTTCTCACAGAAAGCAGGATGGAAGGGGAAAAAATCTCATCAGCAAAATAGTTGCGACAAGAACCTCGGCACAGCAGATTGCGAGCCTGGTACGCGCTACCTGCTCAGCCAGTCTGCATCTCCTGAATAACATGGAATGGAATGTTGTCACCTCTCGCAACATGGATATATTTCAAAAGGGTTCGGCTTATGAAATTTTCGATGTATAATTTTTCGTTTCTCTTAGGATGTCTCGTGACTCGTTCCGTAACACTATGAAGAGCCTGAGGAGATACACTGGCTGCTGGTCTCCATTCCTTGGTGTTCTTCATTCCTTCGACTCAATAGTTCAATGTCGATGGGAAACCTACTCATGAATATTTTTATGAAACTAAAACGTATGGACCTTGATTTTTTATGTATATAGGCTAATAATTGTAAGCTGTGCTTCTAATAGGTTAGGGTGCTTCTTTTAAGTCATGCTTCGTGCACACTGCAAAGACTAGTTGACTTTTTCTCTGATGCATTATAATGCTTACACTCTTTAATGATAAGATTATTAATTTATGTACCAAGAGACGTTATTCAAATGCAAATCCACGTTTCTGATTACATCCAACCCTTGACATGCACGGTAGATAGGTCCCGGGGAATCACCGTGTAAATCGAAACCGTATAAATAGAAACCTACGGAAAAAAGGAGGATAGGTTTCGAAAAAATCCTTGTTGTGAATAAAACGTGCTTAAAAAATTTTGTTTATAAATATTTATCACAAAGTTTAGTTCAGTACTACTTATAAGCATTAATGTATGATTATTTTGCACTTTATTTGCATTAATTCAGATAAGTTTAGATTAATTTGTGACTTATTTGTTTTTGGTCATGAAAAGCGCTCATCGTTAATGTAGAGCAGGCATGTGAAACACGCGGCCCGCCGGGAATTGTTCTGCGGCCCGCCAAGATTGATAACCAATACGTTTATTTAACTTTTGACAACACTGGATTCTTTAATTAAAATTATAAGTTCGTACACGGTACATGAATTAAATAAACGTATTTCAGAAAACATTTCCATTTATATATAAGGGAAACTATTGCGCATAGATGTATATGTCGGAGCCCGATCGTAGAATTGCTCATATCATGAAATGCTCGATCATTTCATGAAATAGTGGCATTTCATGATATCAGCAATTCTACGATCGGGCTCTGACATGTATACACATGTCTCGAGGTCATTCAAATGTACGTACTTTGCGCATGGCAATGAGTCACGAAATGCCAGTAGAGTCGGAAGCTATTCGTTAGCAGTCAGTGAACGAATACTGCGTTCTAGTCTAGTTTGCACATAACAATTTTCATCTGTGTTTTTTGTTTTGCGGCCCGCGATTTAATATATAATACTTAATATGGCCCTCGGTGGTTAAACGAGTTTGACATGCCTGATGTAGACGTACATTATCGAATTTGAAGGCGAAGTTTGAAAGAAGAATATTTATGAACTGAATGTAAATGAGAAATTAAGCTTTTGTACTAACACTTAATACTTTTATTTTGTAAAATTAGCATTTCTATGATATTTCATGAAAGAGTGCACTTACGAATCATCTGTATTTGATCTATATAATAGTGTGGAAAGTTAAACTTGTTGCTAAAAATGAGATAAAACACCGTGGTTGCGAACGTTTTCGAGCTCGCCTGCAAACGTTATTTCAGCTAAGGTTACATATAAGTTTATTAATGATACAAACTATTATCGATTTAAATATAATTATAGAAAATACTAAGTATTAGATTTCGCCACTGTAGAAGAAAATATAAAAAAAGAAGTTATTCATTTATTAATTTTTAAAGAAAGTCATTCAATTAAGCTCAAAAATTTACACGGGACCTTCGCGCATCACTGACGCCGCCACCCTTATCAGAATGAAGTGAATTTTCATCGGCTGATAGAGGATTTGGGTTCGGTTGTTTTACCTCTGAGCGGCACTTTTTTGCATGCAATGGGCTAAAAGGCCAGGTCACAAGGACCCCGAAGGCTCAGAAAAGGTTGGTGGAGGAGACCCACTGGAACAGCTGTTGGAAGACAGATGATAGCCTCCATCAAGGCCATCCAGCGTGTTCTTTAACATGAACAGAGTGTGGCTGTTCTCCCGCACACGGACGACGGCTTAACGTCCCATCCGACGGACGACGGCCTTTGCAAGTCCATCGGTGTCCCCTACTGACCGTGGAGTTTTGCGGAGATAAATCTCAACGGTGACCGAGCTGGGAACTGCAGATTACGAGCCTGGCGCACTACCGACTGAGCCACCCCCGTCCCCCTGAGAGAGGAAAATACCTCTCTCAAGCGTATGTATTAAGCAGAACCATAACTAAATTTTAAAATATGGGGAAGTGTTATAAGGAAATCAGTTGATAGATGATAAATTTGTTGCGTATATTTTTATGATGCAACATATTTTGCAAAGTATAATCGATTATTTGAGGAGAACTTTTTAACTTGTGAACACACATTTGAAGTACTAATTATAGTAGCATAGTCGCCGTCCCGCCACCAATGGTTCATCAATATATAAATATTGAATTGTTCGAGCTAGTATTGGGCATGCATTTCTTTTCACTTCTCAGTGTCGTGCCATAGGCTCGCCACCGCTGTAGTAGTCTATAAAATTCAGTCTAGAATTGGGAAATCTATTTTTGGCAGTCTAGATTGGCAGTCTAGAATTGGGAAAGTCAGATCTTGCTTCCGATTCAAAACAGGTTTCATTTCATTAAGATGTCACGAGACAGCTTGCATTACGATGGCAAGAATATAAATTGAACGAAATAATATAAATATAACTTCTTACAAATCACCATTTAGTTAATATAGAATTCACTATTATCTATTTATTCTTGAAAATAAATAATATCAATTAAAACCATTTAACTGATTTTTACTTTCGGATCACAGCCTAATAATTTTTCTAGCCGCTATGCAACTACTGCTTCATAATATAAATTATATCCAAGTAATAAAACAAAATTCTCAATCCATGCCGTGCAAAACCGAATCTGTAGTTGTGTAAATCGAAACTGGTAGCATTTTTTGACCGTGTAAATCAAGTACCGAAGGACAGGTGCATAACGAAAAGGAAAATGAACTGATTTTAATCAGTAATTATGTATATCTCTTTACATTATTTGCACTTTTAGTAATTTTAACCACTATGGGATCCTTGAGATTACCCTAACCCTAGCAGAGAGTGATTGTTAACATAGTGAATCCTACCTAAACTGGTGTGTCGCATCCAAAGTTCAGGCGTATCGAGAAAATTTATATGAATAATAATGAAGTAAAAAAAGGACCCCTCAAGAAGCTGCTTGCCTCAGAGGCCTGATAGTAGCCTTTCAGTTTAAACGTTGTAGATAACGAATGTGAGGAACGCTGCATCTCAGCAGAAAGAGAACACAAATATCCATGCCTTACCTTCTGGTTCTAACCTAGGTCTCTTTGATCAGTAGCCAAGTACACTAACCGCTCGGATAAAACAAAACAAAAGCGTCCTTTCATTACAGGTGTGTCGCAGTAAATGGACTATCCCAGAAGAGTGTCACGGTAAATGGATCATTTCAGAAGTGTGTCGCCAAGAGAAAAAGGTTAGAAAAGAGTGTGTTGACAACTCGATGGAAATAGTGGAAAATAGTGAAAAAATTAGTGGGTGGAATATCTTCGTACTTAAATATGACTTTCTTTTAAGGTTACAAAACTTTTCAGTGTGAATACTGAATTGGTCGAGAGCGATGAAATTGCAATACTATTTAAATGCTTTGGAGGATTTTGGCTCATTTTCACATATATTTGGGGGAAAAAAGGAAATTTACTGTTATTTTTGCAACCGCTTATTTTCAAAGCTCGAAATAAACAAGCAGGTTATAATTGAAGATTAACAAAATAATACTCACGAAATTAATCGGCGATGGTAAACACTTCCGTAGCATACGAATGAAGATTAACGAGTTTGATTAGATCTTGTTATCCTATTTATCAATATTTCCGGTTAAATGGTGCTTCCATCAATACCATCTTTTATCTGCGACCTTCCCTCCGTTTCCGCCATCTCTTCCCCATGCCCCGTTAATTCCGTGCGCGATGGTGCCTGTCTTCGCATCTAGATGCTGCTGCAGTTGACCTCGGGTCGTCGAGCCGGTTACCATCGTATTAAAATGTCAAACAGCTACGTCCGATCTTGTGGTGTGGTCCACTGCTTCCGCAAGAGATACGTCAATATCTGTAGGCCAACGGAGGTCACTGAAGCGTTGACCTCTGCGCTTCACCTTCTCTAGGGACTGACGCAGCATTGTGTGGCTTCTCGAGCAACCTGTCGTCGAAGCAGAGACTTTTGGCCCTTGCGAAGTAAATATCTGCTCCTCATGATATCTTTAAGCACAATCCTTTCTATTGAAAGCGCCATTTCTTCGTTTTCGTTTTATTTCGAAGTTGCAACAATTTTAAAGCGTTTAACCTTTTAAACTCAAAAAATGTTTTGCTTCTTTGGAGTAAATAGCTTATGACTTCAGAGTCTTGTGTGAAGTCGGAATTCTGTGAAGTTCAAAATTAGCATTTACTTAAATAAAAAACTAATTGAATAAGAAAACAATTAAAATTTAAAGTTTTACGTTAAAAGAATTTAAAATCTCTACGGGCTTGCTAGAGCCAGTAAAATTATGAAATAATGAGATTAAAATTAAGTTAATAGATAATAAAAGTATTCCTTTGTTCACTTTAAGGATAAAAAAAGCGTCAAAGATTATATTAGTTGATCCAATTACATAAGTTTCAAAAGAATATATGGTCTCAGCAAATGTTTTCTAACCTAAGGACACAGTACTGATTCCATATGCCTCTTTCAATTAAATTTTTGTGCAATTATTGACTTTCTTTCAGCTTAAAAAAAGTATATTTAAAAAAAATATTTATCTTTATTAAGAAGCTGTCGCTAAAAAAATTTCTCCTCTTTTGTAAAACAATAAGAGAATAGAATTGACAAATAAATAAAGAACAAAAAGCAAAAGAAATGTAGATAAAAGTAATAAATTCTACTTTACCCAAATATTTAAATGGAAATTACAAAAAAAAAAGACTTTAGAAAAATTATCAAATGAAAATAGCAATTACTTCCTTCATCCAAATAATCTTACAATTCCCTTTTCACATTCAACTAGTTGTCCAACCCTTCCGACAACTTTTCTTCTTCCTCTAAAAATGATCCTGAAGTCAGCCGCGGGTGGGAGGACAGGGGGGGGGGGGTCAAAGGGACACGATGACTCTGGGTCCATTACTCCAAATAGTTGTTCCCTTTCAGTTTTTCTTATTCTATTCATCTGCAATCGATTTAACATTAAAAACTGCTCATGTGCTTGTGGTTCCCGAAACGCGGGAGCCCTTCACTACATTTTTGACTGTCCTCAGTTGACGGAGATAAGAGGAAATAACCTAATTATAATTAACCTTGATAGATTAAATCTACTGTGGGAGATGGAAGTGTTAAGGTCCCAAGCTAAAGACCTTTTGAGATACCATATCTTCGTGCCATATCTTTATGATAACGCTCATATTTTCGTTATAATTGACTAATGGGAGGGGACTGGTTCTCCTCCTACGGTAATAAGAAGATTATAATTCACGAAACAGTCCAAAACCTATGAAGAAGAAATTAGAGGACAGAAGATTGGTTTTTATAGACTAATGGGAGGAGATAAAGCTCTCCTCCTACGGTGATGAGAAGATTATAATATATGAGGTGATCCAAACTTCAAGAAGAAGGATTTCGAAGACAGAAAACTTCGTAGCCAATTGTAATATTGCATTTAATTGAAAATGTTTCATGTTTTTGTTTATTTTTGTAAAGGGTACCAGAAGGTACCCTACCTGTATATACCTGTATATATGTTATTATTTTAAATAAAGAGAAAGATGTAAAAGAAAAATTATGGTGTTTTTCCAGCGGACCGGGGGAACAAAAATTTTAGAGTAGCTCCGTTCAGCCTGTAGTGCCGTTTTTGGAGGGGCAGGCATCCACTTAATTTAGAGAGTCTTATTCTATTCATAACTGATCATTATGGATTCCTTAGCTTTTACGTAATTATCATCTAAGATTTCGTTCTAAACATTTATTAGGAAAACTGAAAAAGATGGCTCAGCTAGATTTTTTGCCTCGTTTTTTGCCTTAATGTTATATTGCTCAGAAGAGTGCGTCCTTTATTCAGAAGAATTGTCGTTTATTTAAAAGCAAAGTTGCAAATACATACCATTCCATATATCATATCAAAAACAAAAAAAATGAAACTTATTGAAAATACATACAATTTTTTGTTACTAATAATTAGAATAAATGATATACACTGCTCATCATAGAAAATGCCTCACTAGGAAGTATTTGTCGGAGCGCCATGCAAATAGGTGGGTATGTGTCGACAGTCGGGTTATGGAAATGAGTGCAATTGCGAACCAATAAAGTGATACGTGAGGGAGATAACAGGACAAAAGTGATCGACTTAGCTAAGTTTGGAAATCCTCACTCGGGCATGTGGACTACTGCATCGGAGTGATCTCGGTGGCGACGTAATTGGTAATCTTACCATCCCATGGCCACCTTCAGCAGATATTTCACTACAGGGCTTCGTATGGCTGTTTGACGAGCCTCGCTTCTGTCTCAGCGCTGAAGATCGCTCATTGAGAGTCTGTAGATGATGTGTGGTTACCAGTCTGATTTTGATGCCATCCATAAGCATCATACCAGGCTCCTCAGCCTGGTGTCATGGTTGGGGGGCACTATAAGTTTCAACAGCCGTTCACAGCTCGTGCGCATAGTGGGCACAATGATAGTACGACGATTCGTCGATGAGGTGCTGGATCCCATTTTGTTGCCATATCTTCGTGGTATCTCCAATGCAAGGTTCTAACACAATAATGCTCGCCCGCACACTGCCAACATCAGCAGACAGTGGCTAAGAAGTGTCCAGGTGCTACCTTGGCCAGCGCGATCTCCAAACTTCTCCCCAATAGAGAACGTGTGGGACATATTGGCAGACTACTTCACGCCTCTGCACGATCCCCTTGCAATGTTGATGAATTATGGATACAGGTGAATTACGCATGGTCCGCTATACCTCACCACTCCATCCAGAGACTTTTCCACTCAGTGCCATGCCGTATTGCGAATGTGTAGCCCAGCATGGCGGTCATACGACATACTGACTCAGGCCACATTATACTGTCTCCTCGTACATCACATTCATGTAATCTCTCAGAAATTAAATCAGGTCTTTCCCATCTACTTGTCTGCATGTGTGGTAAGTTTCGTCTCATTTCGTGAATTCCTTGTGGCATTTTGTGAGTCTGACAGTGTACTTCGGAAAACAAAGGAAAACGTAAAAAAATCAAGAATAATTTCGTTAAAGAAAAAACCACATTTATCTTTGCTACATTACAATTAAAAATCTGATCACAGAATTCAAAATGGCGGACGAACGGCAAAATCGCTGGACTTTCTGAAAAGAGGTCGTGGTCGAAACCGCGATATCGGAGGGACTTTCTGTGGCTTAGAAGTCAAAGGTCAAAAAGCGCTAAAGTGGGGAACTACTACTACTATGGCTACTTTCCTTTTTTTTTTCTACCCCGCTGAGGAGTGATCAACCACACAGAGTCCTTGTGATGACTATATAAACCTACTGGACTGGACTGAAATAAGTCTCTGAGCTTGACTATGGATACTGAATTGGCTGCACTGGTGGGCTTCTGTGTAGGGAGTCTTCCAGTGAAGAAAGCTTCACAATTTAGTGGTGGGGGAACGGGTCTTTTTCCCATGTCTGCGATTAGGGGGCTGTTTGACATTGTCGGCATTCCATCTCTCAATAAACCTAGTTTTTTTAAACGTTCCACTAACCATTTTCTCTCCATAGGAAGTTGAAATGTTAAAACCTTGCACAGACCTTATTCTCTTGATGTCCTCACACAACAATTCCACCGTTTTAATTTAGATATTCGCGGCTTGCAAAAGACCAGATGGACAAATAAAGGTCAGATTCTTAAAAATAATATTGAATTTCTCTTTTCAGGGAGGGAAGATAATAAGCATCACCAAGAAGGGTGTTTTCTTCTCAGCAGACATGCTAATGATCCTCCTCTAGGATATGAGTGCATTAATGAAAGGTTTCTTACAGCAAAATTTCAGAGAAGCATTAAAGACTTGAATGTTATCTGTTGTTATGCCCCCACTGAGGATGCCGATGAGGATGAGAAGGATAAGTTTTACGGACACTTCAGTCTATTTTTTAATTCTGTCAAAAAAGGAGATATTACCCTTGTTCTCGGTGACTTCAATGCCAAAGTTGGGATTGATTCTGACGTTTGGGGAGGGGTGATAGGCCCTTTTTGTATTAGTAGCTGCAATGGCAATGGGCAACGTCTCCTACAGGTAAGCAAACTCAATGGTGTCAGAATAACTAACACTTATTACAAACACCACGACATACATAAGTACACATGAGTTTCACCTGATGGGCTGCATAATAATATTATTGATTATATGTTAATTAACAACAAATGGGCTAGTTCTGTTAGGAATACCAGGGCATATACGGGAGCTGAAATTGGATCTGACTATTACCTTGTTAAAAGTGCCTTGCAAGTTAAACTTAAAAAGTGTTGTGCTAAGGTTAAAACATTTGCTTTTAATACTGACGCTCTGAAAGACCCAGTTATAACCAAAGATACCATGATAGGCTACTTAGTCATTATGACAGTCATGATATGCTTACTACTGAAGTTGAGGTAGAATGGGACCATTTTAAAGAAGCTTTTTTGGAAACTAACAGTACTCCTTTAGGAAAAAAAGGAATGTACTTAATCAATACCTTACTAGTCCCAATAGAAAACATTACAGAGAGCTTAATGAACGTGTAAATGATCAGTTAGCTGCTGATAAGAATCTTTGGCTTGATGGCTTGGCTGACAAAGCCGACGAAGGATTTAGACAGCACAACAGCAGAGATCTGTACCAGAGAGTTAATGTTTGGTGTGGTAGAAAACGGACAGGTATACTGGGATTGAAGTATAAACAAGTTAAGGATATAAAAGTTGAATATTCTGTCATGGCTAGGTGGGCTGAACACTTCAGTGATGTTCTAAACAATGTGGTTAGTTCTACTTCCATTGTTTGCAATGATGATAGAAGCATTACTGTCTTTAATGTTGGCCGTATAACACAATCTGAAGTTATTTTAGCTGTTTTAAACTTAAACCTAATAAATCCCCATGGGTAGATGAAATTACTATGGAAATGTTCAGAGCTGGGAATGTTTCGGTTACCATTGGATGGCAGAAATTTGGAATGTCTTTTATTATAAAGACATGACTCCTAAGGATTTTTCCAGAGCTATTATTATCCCTATTTTCAAAAACGGTGATCGCAGTTCTTGTGATAACTATAGAGGTATCAGCCTACTCTCTATTCCAGATAAAGATCTTTGCATGATTGTTCTTAATAGAATTAAGAATCTGGTTGACAGGCATTTACGTGATGAGTAATGAGGATTCAGAAGTGGTAGGTGATGTGTAAATCAGGTATTTTCACTCAGCAAATTCTTGAGAAATGTGTAGTGTTTCAGAAATTTTTGGTTGCTAGCTTTGTTGATTTCAAAAAGGCTTTCGACTCTGTTGATCGTCATAATTTATGGTTGATTGTGGGATCATATGGTATACCAAACAAGTTAGTTAACATAATGAACGCTCTCTATAATAACACTGAGTCGTGTGTGAGAATTGGTAAGGCTTGTAGCAATTGGCTTAGCATTACTTCTGGTGTTCGACAAGGGTGCATTTTGGCCCCTTTCCTCTTTAGTTTGGTTTTTGATTATGTTATGCGAAATTCACTGCAAGGGAAAGATTTGAGGCTTAAATTGTCTAGAAATCTGAAATTTCTGATTTAGATTATGCTGATGATTTAGCCCTTTGGTAAATGATGTTGATGAGATTAACTATTTCATTCGAGCTGTTAATGATCATTGGTAGTAGAATAGGTTTTGTAATAAACAGAGAGAAAACTAAACTGACGGAAATTGGTTAGGCAGGTTATGATCCACTTAATCTGAAAGTTCCAATCTTGAGAAGGTGTCTCAGTTTAATTATCTTGGCAGCTATGTACAGATACTGGTGATGTGAATAGCATGAGATTAATAGAAGAATAATTTTAAGAATCTGTGGAGAACGTGGAGTAATAGGTGTATACACCTAAAGACTAAAATCAGACTGTATAATAATTTTATTTTTTCTAGCGTTTGTTATGGTAGTGAAACTCAGACCCTTTGAAAATAAGATAACAGAAAACCTTATGCCTTTGATTCTACAGTAGATGCTTATGTTAATACAGTGCTTTAATGTTTTTTTTATAGTACAACCAATATGCTTTTATCTTCAAAACTTTAATTTCCAAGTAATGATGAGATTAGGGAAAGCAGTAGGCAACCTCCTTTGAGGAGCTTATTTTGCGAAGAGAGATTGCTTTGGTTTGGTCATATTGCCCGTATGCATAACTTTGAATGGCAAATAGGGTTACAAACAGTATGCCTAAAGGCCTCAGAAAAATGGAGAGATCTAGGGTGTGATGACATGCCAAACAATACCTTGATATGAGACAATGCCAAATAATACCTTGATAGAATTGAACTACTGTCAAATGCAGCAGCTGTAGCTCAAAACAGATACGTTTAGAGAACAGAATTACACAGTCTGGTTGTACCAGGGTAGCCGATGGCTGCATGAGGATTTTATATGAATGTTCCTACAGGGGTTTGTCAAAATAACAGAAACATGCACTGTTTGTGGATAACATTTTATTAATAAGCTGTAGACCCATCTCGGGCGTTCAGAACAGATGCAATTCGACGTGGAATAGACTTATAGAAATCATGCATATACGGTAATGGAATGTGGGACCATTCTTCCTGCAAAATATGGCCCAACTGTGCCAGTGATGTTGGAAGTGGAAAGTGTGATCTGACTTTGTGCTCCAGATATTCCCACAAATGTTCAATAATGTTGAGGTCTGGAGATTGAGTTTCTCAGGGTAGCTGTTGTACCTCATCCTCATGCTCTGCAAACCACAACTTGATACGTTTCGCACAATGCACGGGATCATTATCCGCTTGAAACCAGGGACAGTCATTAGGGAACAGTGCCCGTGACATTGGATGCAGGTGGTCCCCCAGGAATGAATTCGTACGTTGAGGATGATATACGACCCTGCAGAATAATTAACGGCCTTAAAGGAATGACATGATATGACACCCCACAGTATCAGGGATCTACCTCCATGCTTCATAGTCGGAACCAAACAGTCGGGGTGGTAAGCTTCTGTAGGTTTTCGCCAAACGTACTCTCTACCAGTGGTGTAAAACAATGTGTATCACGATTCATAAGAGCAGATGACATGTTGCCAGTCTTTAGCAATTTTTATGTGCTTTGCACCACCTTACACGTTTTGGTGTATTAATGTTAGTAATCAGACGTTTGTGGATTGCAGCACGATACTGGAACCATGAAGGTCCCAACGAACTGTTATGACGGAAACTGGATCATTTCGATTGGTGTTCAACTCTCCTGCTATTTGTGGTGCGTGGTCTTGTGCTTCCATTGTACAATCCGAGCCGACGTTCGCCTATCCCTATCTGACAACTTCATGTAGTGTCCACAATTTGCACATTTGGAGTTAACGCCTTGTTCTTCTGATAGGTAGTCGTAATCTTCGATACAGTTCTTCGTGTTACACCTTCTACTTCCGCCGTTCTGATCACTGAAGCTCCTGCAAGACGCGCACTAATGCCTTTACGGAGGTCACCGAGATTTGACATTGTCGACAATTACACCACAACATCTGTTTCACCTGTGCCTGTGGCACTGCTGCGTGATAGCCGACATCGTACTTCACCCATTTATATATCTGACATCGCGGGTGACGTCGTCCCTGTGATATGCATACGGCGCATTGTGTGTACTGCAGTCGCCGTCGTGTTTCCATTATTTTGCTAAAATCCCTATCTGTGTGCAGTTCCAATAAGGGCTACCCGGAGAGAAATGACCATGTCATCTTCACACCCCTAACTAGAGCAAAGTTATAACATGCATTTTAGAACGAGCACAGAGCAAGATGTTCTTGATTGGCATGCTGTCAGTAAGTGTTTCTATCTTTCAATGGTATTACTTTCTCTAAAGATCATAGCCAATCTTCCGTAATTTACCAATTGTACCACGTTTCACCAAACTTGGAGTTCTCAGCGAAATAATGTCACTTTTAGCACAGTGCAGGGTGATGTGCACAGCAATACACGGGTGATTATTTGAATTACCAGAAGGCAAAAGAGTTTGAAGCGAACACCAAAATCAGTTAAAACCTCTGTTTTAACTGATTTTGGTGTTTTGGCCTTTTCATTTTTGGTTCCCCAGACGACCAACAGATCCCAAATTTCGGATTCTTGTTCCCCTTGTGTAACTGGTGTTTTGTTAAAAACTGAGTTCTGTCTTTAATAGGATAGAGTTTGAACCTCGAATGGTTCTAAATGAGCCAGATCTAGGGTGGGTGGGTGGATGGGGCAAGGGGAGGCACGTTCTACCTCCTTTGCCACTGTAACACAGGCGAAAAAGGTTTCTGGATAACGTTTTTTTTCCTTTAAATATATTAGACCTTAAAGGAAAGTTGATGCTGAAATAACGTTCTGGCTCGATATTGCCCAATCCATTGATTCGGATCACTTGGCTTCTCCTCCTCCCCCTTTATATTTTCTACATCAAGGCCTGGTTTCTAGAACAGTACAATTGGTTTATCCAGATTTAACCTATTTTATCTTTAGAGAGATATGCAGAATCTTCGTGCATCCAATGGTTAGGAGATCCAACTAGATTATGCAATTTAGTTCACCAAACGCATGTATTATGAGCTACATCTGATCACTGTACACTAATTCTAACTATAGGTCCTGTATAGTTAGAGGCCAGCCATCTCGGTGATTCACTGCCACTGGTTGATCGAGTCACGTGGTATATGGGCACCATGTTTTGTCGTACCGTGAGACGAAAGCTTATGAGATAATGTGTGTACCAAGATAAAACTTCTCAGTTGTCATATTTTACGAATGCCTCACTGCACTGCATTTGGGTGTACAAATTACACTCAAAACTATAAATTAATGAATATTTTTTTTCCGGGAAACTCCATCAGAAGACGGCAATCGACTGCAAAAGTGAAACGAGCTAACTGAAAACCAACAAAATATTTCTTTTAAGGCTCGTTTGAAAAACGATCTAATGTTTTACTTTGTCGTCTGCCTGTGCCAATATTTGTTCTTCTGTCTGTTCTCTCTGTTAACTGTTGTCTGTCCATGTCATTGTTCCACCTGTCTGTCCGTCTATAGACAATCAATTTTTTTACTTTAGAGCAAAATGAAAAATTCTTTTTGGTTTGGTTAGGTGTCGAACAAATATTGCGATTCACAATTTTGAAAATTTTCAATGGCTTTAATAGCACCCTCTAGCGGTGGAAAAAGATGGAAAATGCTAAAATTTCAAAGGAATATTGCAAATAAACCATTTACACTGGAAATCTGAAATTTTGGTAGTAGAGTGTTATGGTCAGAAGGTTTACAATGACAACAAAGCTTTACCGTCTTAGCCGAAAGGGGGTGAAAAGGGAAACTTTTTTTAAGAGATAAACGAAACAATATATATATATATTTGCATTAAAGGCACTAACAAAATATTAATGATTTAAACAATATTCGATAATCTCAGCGTTAACCTGTAGACGTTTAAACGTCTATAAATCAATAAATGTTTTTGTGGAAAAAAATTCTCTGACATACGAGATTTGAACCCGCATCTCTCCAGAAACATGCCAGAGTATTCTAACCTGTTGAACTAATGCCGTCTCAGTCTTTTCTCCACTAATAATGACTATCACTCTTCCCGTGAATCGTTATGGCGCCATCTATGATCTCAGGTGGCAACTATATCTTTTTTAGTGCTCTGAGTAAGATGGAAATAAATAATGAAGTCACATCACGCTATTTAGCGTTTTTAATGATTTAAACACTATTTGATTATCTCAGCTTTACCTGTTGACGTTTAAACATCTATAAATCAATAAATTTTTTGTGAAAAAAGCCAACATTAATTCAACAGGTTAGAATACTCTGGCATGTTTCTGGATAGATGCGGGTTCGAATCCCGTATGTCGAGGAATTTTTTTTTCCACAAAATATTAATATTTACATTTTTCGAATCTCCATCAGTTGGAATTTCCAGTGTTTAGAGAGCGCTAAATACGGTAAATAAATAAAACAAAAGCTGGAAAATACCAAATCTTTAAACGAATATTGCAAACGATCTGTTAATGCTAGAAACTTAAATTTTTGGTCCTAGAGTGTAATGGTCAAGTGGTTTACACTAATAGTAATGATTTGTCCTGCTCGGAAAAGGCAACTTTTCTGCTTTAAGAGATAAATGAAAAACATTTTTTGTGTTTTACAGGTACTAATAAAATATTAATAATTTATTTTCTCAATTATACAGTAGTCCGAATTTCCACTGTCAGAGGGTACTGAAAGTGTAAAATAACTGGAACAACGCATATCGCCTCTGGCGCATATAGTAATCTCGTTTTCAAAGAGAATTAAGTTCTTACTTTGCCTAGTTTTTCACTCCTTAAAAGTTTTAATTATGGATATTCGTGTTGTTTCTCTGCTGAGGTCCGCCATCCTTATAAATCTTCTACTATTGCTTGTAAACTGACAGACTCTTGTTAGACCTATGTGGCAAGCAGCTGCTTGAGGGATTGTTTATTTTCGTTTTTTTAATGTATGATGGGGAAAAATGCACAAAGTAGTATATTTTAGTAATTATATAACTAAAACAGAATCTAAGCAGTGATCACTAAATATCCAAAGAGCATAACTTTTAATATTCGTTAAGGGTTTTGCTGCTTTGATATTTAGTGATCTCTAATGATATAAATTAAAAATACCTTTGAAAATGCGAATTATATTTCATCAGTACCAATTAAAAAAGATATTTTCAATTATCTCCTAAAACCGTTCTGTTTACTACCTACCTTGGGAGTAGGGGTCAAAGCATTGTTGTCAAAGGAATCTTCGAGACTGTCATATTCCATTCCACGACCAAAATTTCAAATTTCGAACATACAGTACTGTGCAAATTAGTTGGGACAACAGGAAAATGCAGTAACAAAGACACAACTAAAATATTTATTTGTTTAATAGTGTAGTTAATAGTGAATGTGACCCCTCTTAACTTTAATTACTTCTTTCACCCTCTCAACCACTGATGCACTAGCTTTCCAGACATCTCCTTCACTTTCATGACACTTTCTATCATTTTGGTTTTCTTCGTGCAATCTATCCAGATAGAGTGAAAAATTCGTTTTGGGTTATCAGGTATTGATACACTCTTTTCATTCAAACTTTTAATCAACTAAAAAGCTTTAATTACGCTCTCTGACGGTTGAAAGTTTTGAAATTCGAATTCAAATATTTCAAAATTTTAAACGAATATTGCTAATGATTTGTTTGTGCTAAAAATTTGATATTTTAATGGTGGAGTGTGATGATCAAGGAGTTTACATTGGCAGCAATAATTTGCCCCTTGGGTCCCAGGGTGGGTACGAAAATTCAACTTTTTGTTTTGAGAGATTAATGAAAAGGTTTTTTTTTGAGTCGAGTAAGTACTAAAGAAATCGGATTATTCATAGTTTTCAAATCCTCCAAATGGGCTTAATTTACTATCGTTAGAGGGCGCTAAATAAAGAAAACGTAAAACTTGAAGAAATATTGCAAACGATATAGTATTTATGCTAAAAATTATAAATTCTGGTGAGAGAACGTGTTGATGAACAACGGAATAATTGATCATTATATATATATGTTTTACCTAAATTTCGCTTATTTAAAATCCAACCGGTAGATCCTTATTTTTATATAGTTAGCACTTCATTTTAAAAATTTCAATAATATTTCAAAGTAGTAATAATATACAATAATTTTATTTCATATACGTTTCATGATTTGCCGTCTAACCCTAAAGGATAAGAAAATACAACTTTTTCATTTTAAAGTTAATGAAATGTACTTTTTGCGTCTTATGGTGTTTAATAATATTAGTTACATTTTCCAATTACCTTTTAGTAGGGATTACTATTGTTAAAAGGTGCAAAATTAAGAAAATGAAAAACATCACTTTTTCTGAAAACGAGCTTCCTATATTCGCCAGAAGCAATATGTTTTCCTTCTAATTTATTATTAATTTTAGAAAAAAGTGGCTAAACATAAATTGGCTTCTTTTTAAAGAAACATTTTTTTTGCGTTTAAATCGATGTGATTTTAGAAATAGTTTAAATACTGACAATAATTTCTTATATCTACAGTTCACCCCTTTTAACTAGGTAATTTGAACTATTATACTATATTTATTCACATGATGACAAGAGTATAGAAGAAAATTGTCTTTAGCCGGTTGACCTCTGAACCTACGACCTCCTGATAACAACGTATCAGATGCTATGACCGCTGAGCGACCAACCGCTGAACAATCATTCTCTATTGCTTATCAAGTACGCATATTTTTTAGCACATCTTAATTCTAATGTTTTGCCACATCACTGATTACCATGAAGTTATAATTATATCCACAACTCATCACTTTTTACTGGGTAATTTACACTATTTTAAATTACACTATTCTTCCTCTATGCTTTTGTCATCATACGAAAATATATAGCATAATAGTGTGAATTTCCTAGTAAAAGCCTGCCTAACCACTATGCCTTAACTGGCATAGTGGTTAGGCAGCTAGCGACTGTTCCAGCAAGGCAAACTTTGTGTGTTGTGTTAGCTCTAACTTAGGCAGTGGTCAGCAGTGACTTCGGTCTTAGTAGGGCATGTCCTTGTATGAGAAGGCCTGTAAAAGCTAGCAGTAGCTTCTAGGATTATTCTCTGTCCTATATGTCGCAAAAAAAAAAGGTGAGGAGTTGTGAATATAATTAATAATTGCCGAAACATTAGAATTGAAATTTTCTCAATATAATATGCCATGTATTCCTGAGAGTGACAGTCTTATGTACTTTCTTTGACGACTCTTAATAATGACGACTCTTAAGAATAGAGTCGTCAAATGCAGTCAAAAACTGAATCTATGATGTAAGGTTTAAGATCAACAATAGAGGATGATGGTTGAGCAATGCATAACGTAGTTCAGCTATCAGAGCACCTGGCATGTTATCAGTAGGTCATGGATTCTGTTCCCACCCGGCTGAGCACAATTTTTCCTCTATACCCTTGTCATCATGTGAATAAAAACAGCATTATAATGTGAATTACCCAGTAAATACCGAAAGTGCTAATCTAGAAATGACATGTCAGAGTCTGAAAACGATGACTATTTTTCTTGTGTTAAAGAAATCACCTGATTCAGTCCCTCATTATATACTTGTGAAAACACTGAATGTTTATAATAAAAATAAATACCCCCTCAAGCAGCTGCTTGCCACAGAGGTCTGACAGGAGCCTGTCAGTTTATATGCCACAGTAGGAGATCTGAGAGGATGCCAAGACCTCAGCAGAAAAACGACACACACATCCATGCCTAATTCCGGGGCTCGAACCCAGGTCCCTTAGATCAGTAGCCAAGCGTGCTAACCACTCGGCCACGGGACGGCTGAATGTTTATAAGAGAACAGATATTAAGATGGATTGTTAGTTAGCTAAACGAAAAGAAAAAAGAACACTAGAGATTATATAAGTAAGGAATATTTCCTTAATATCGGTTTCCACAAGGATCTGTTTTAGAGACTTTGCTCGTTTTAATTTCCTTTAATGATTTTTGTTCACTAGAGCTGTGAGGTAAAATCCTTGCTTTTCCTAGTGATGTCACCGTAAGTTATGAAAGTGCTGAAACTGCTATTTTAAATCGTTTACACTCAAACTGGTATCAAATTCAGAGGTGGTTGGAGCTTAAAACATTAACTTTAAATGCTAAAAATATACATGAATTTATTTTTGAATAAGGAATATTTTTATTCCTTTTCCCAAATTATTATATTTTTAAAAACGAAATAGTTTTTAATTAAAACATCTGTTTGACTAATACTTTTACTTGCAAATGTGATAGGCTAACAGAATTAGAGTGTAGAGTAGAAGTAGTATTTCGATTGGAAAATTTATGTTAATGAAGTAATTAGTAAAAAACATATTTTAATTCCTAAACATGAGACTGGTAGTAAAATAGGTTTGGTTATAAACAGAGAGAAAACTAAAGTGATGAAAATTGGTCAGGCAGGCTGTGATTCAGTTAATCTGAATGGTTGCAGTCTTGAGCAGGTGTCACAGTTTAATTATCTTGGGAGCTATGTAACAGATAATGGTGATGTGCGGCATGAGATTAACAGACGAATAGGGATTGCTGCCGGGTCTTTTAAGAAACTATGGAGAGTGTGGAGAAATAGGCGTATACACCTAAAGACTAAAATTAGACTGTATAATAGTTTGGTTCTTTCTAGGGTTAGTTATGGTAGTGAAACTTGGACACTTTGTAAACAAGATAACAGGAAACTAGATGCTTTTGATTCCAGATGCTTACGCAGTATCTTGGGCATTAGGTGGTTCAACTTTGTAACTAATGATGAGGTTAGGAAAAGGAGTTTGCAACCTCCTTTAAGCAGCATATTGTGCAGAGAGAGACTCCGTTGGTTTGGCCATGTTGCCCGTATGAATAATTATAGATTGGCGAATAGGGTTATGAGCAGTGTGCCTAAAGGCCTCAGAAAGAAGGGGAGACCTAGGATGCGGTGGGCAGACAATGTCAAACAGGACCTTGTTAGAATTGGTGTGCAGTGGCCAGATGCAGTAGATGTAGCTCAGGATAGACTTGTTTGGAGAACTAAATTGCACGGTCTGGTTGGACCTCCGTAGCCCATGGCTGCTTGAGGATGATGATGATGATGATGAAACATTATTTGAAATTTTGTTACTGTTTCGTTGTTAAGAATTATTTGTCTCTTAGGTAACTATTATTTGAAATACGAATTATTGTTTTGTAGTGGTACTTATTAATCTGTATTGAAACCATTACAGTATGTTCAAAATCATGTAATGAGATGGAAACCTTGATGTATATTAAAATTGAGGTACTTTACAAATTAAATAAACTATATGTAATTCAAATATTAAAATGTTTGAAAAAGAAACATCGAATGCAGGTTTATTAAACGTTTGTTAAAGAAACTCGATATTATAGACGTTTACGCATGACCCAGTTCTTTACTAAAAAAAAAAACAGTTCAGAAATATCTTGGGTTTTATTGTCGGAAAAGCTTCAAAATTGTGTTCCAGATGATACAAAATTGTGTTCCAGATGATACAAAATCGGTTAAAAGTAATACTTCATGTTAAAAACATTAATTATGGTTGTTAAACCACAGTTATATCGAAGCTTAATTTTAAAATCTGAAAAACTGGTATTAATGAGAAGATTTTGTGAAAACACTGAATGACCTTCTCATTAACATCTGAAATTCAATAGCACCGATGGAAAAAGTTGCATCTCTTTGAGTATAGATGGCGCTGTGTCATCCAAGTCTCAGTGAAGAATAGTAAGGTCGTATTCTGAAAAGTTTCGTTGTCCAAGATGTGGTGCAATGGTAAACGCGCTCTGGCATGAATCTGGAGCGATGCGCGTTCGATTCCCGCCGTGTTGGCGATGTAATTTTTTTAGAATATTTTAACTGGTATTAATTTTCTTTAATATTTTATTGCTAAATAAGGCTTTCATTATTATGTTATAAAAATGCTTGATACTTTTTATTTTTTTTCACGAAGGAGTGCTAACTCTCGTGGATCATTTTGCTATATTTTTTAAGATTCTCAAATTCCTTTTCATAATTCTGTATTCTGCATATATGCTCTTTAGAAATATTTCGCTACTTTACAATATTAATCAAAATTTTTGCAGTACTACAGAGGTCGTGTTTTTGTATGTTCAAAAATCAATATTTTTTTACGAATTTTCATTTTCGTGTCGTTTCTATTTTTTAACTTTTTACTCTCTGATAAAAGTTTCAAAGTTATATAGGAAGCTTTAATGGAGAAAACATTATGCTGTGTGTGTAGGCAATATCATTAAAGAAACTGCCTCAGTACACTTTATTTATCAACTTTTTTTATGTAATCAACATCAGTTTAGGGATCATATATAGCGATCTAAATTAAATTTTTATGAATTTTCCTAGTCATTCTTGATTAAACATACGAATTTAGGGAAGCACTCATCATCCTAGAAAAATTTCATTATGGTATTTTTGGCTTACGATTGTATATTTAATAAACTCTACTCAATCACCAGGTTGATTGATTCCTTTGAATTGAGAAGGATGATCTCTTATTTTAGACACATTTTTAGAACCTAATACGTATAACTTCTCATAAAGCTGTGGATAATGTTAACCCTTTGCACTCCATAGGCGCCGCTACGGCGACATACTGATGCTGTTTAACAATCATACTAAAAAAAATCTGGAGTGCAAAGGATTAATAAATACCAAAATCTGAAATTATAACATTATTGCCATGTCTTTGTTATATTTTTGGAACTACAGAAAGTCCCATTGATTAGTTTGAAAAAATCCAATTTATCTCACCATCATATAAAATAATCATGTGAATGCATAGTGATCAAAAGTATTCCAACGTAAAAGAGACCATAATAGATTAAATCACTTGAATTTAATTTAGACCATATTTTTGTGATAAAATTAGGTCCATCACACTTCACTATTCAAATATGAATTTAATTAAATAAATTTAGTTCTGAAATTCGATTGATCCCATGTCATAAATTATCTTACCGACGCCTGAAATCATTGTTCTAACATTCAACTTTTATGCCTACGAATTAGGTGACAAAATATAACGTAGATTTGATAAGATCACTATTTCCAATGGCTTAGTAACACCTCCTTGTTTTTTCTTAAATCTCCTACTAGTTGACTGCAGCTGTCCTTCTTGAATTCAGCAACTCGATTATTACCTAAATATGCCCTTAGTACAGTAAATGCTTTTTGTTTCAGCTTTTTGTGATGCTTGAGTTAACAGTCTTGTAATTAGAGTCTTTAGAATCGGGCTTATCGACACTGAGTTTTACTTCTTGCATAATGACATATGTAATGAGAGAGAAAATATTTCTTGTGCAGTTTGTATAAAACACAAAAATATCAATAAAGAAGTAAAACGTTAATATTGTTTAACGTTTTCTGCCTGAAAAAATATGCTGCAATATAAACTTGTGTCATTAAGAAAAAGAATTTTATACATTAAAGAAATCAGTTTTTAAAGGAAATATGATTACATAATTTATTGTTAATTATTCAAATTATTATTATTACAGCACAAAAACAACTTAATAATCTGATCACAGGTGTGTAATTGTTGATAAGAGAAAAAAAGCCTTAAAGCAGAACATATAAGTTTTCCATTTTAAAGAAAGTTTCATAAAATACGGAACATTCTTTTCTACTGGTAAGTGTAAATTTATTGTTAAAATTTCAAACTCAATATTCAATGACCAATTAATTCTGCCCTGTGAATGTGTCGCTTTCATTGTGTGTTTGCTACGTTTTAGGTTAGGGCTGCATGTTAGATCAGGGACATTGAGATTTGTAACCGAAATGATGAAGGAAAATAAAGTATGAAAATTGTACAAAGCGTGTTGTTTTACAATTCTTTAAAACGGTTTTGGGCAATTATTTTTGAAAAAAATAAATAATATCTGAAGATAACAGAGGAAAAGAAAATAATATAGGAATGAAAAATATTTCTTATGCTCACCAGTTAACAACATAAAAGAAGTCAATCTCGCTAACTGTTTAAAAGATTTAAAAAAAGGTTACTGTAAATATTTCAATTGCAATACTTTCAAAAAATGTTTTGAGAACAATATCTTAGTCAGAGACAAACTCTCAACATGGCTAAAAATGGTGGTCGTCGGTGCTATTACGACTGTCATGAAGGGCTAACACCTTTGTTAATGCCTAAACTATATAATTGACAGTTCAGAACCAAAATTTCATTCCCCGTAATGTGTTAAACTTTAAGCTTTTTATTTGATCCATTTTTTTATAATAAAGTGATCTCACTAATGAATTTATAGGAAAACAAAACTATACACTTATAACGGTTGAGATAGTTAGCTTAACTTGAGATTGTGAATTTAGTATTGTACTGTGAAAAGTCAATCTCTTAGAAATTAAGGAATTATGATATAACTGAAGAGGAGGGGCTCGGAAATATTGGCAAATTCAATAGAGATTAAGATTAGCAATGGTATGAGACAATCAGACTTCTAGAGAATAACGACTTTGAGACCATTAAGATATTGCATTTTTGTTTTCATAATTGTGATCGTCAGAATTTTGGTTAAATCAATCTTTGGTATGACTTGTGTTATTTACTGATATCTTTTAACTAAATTTTCGTTAGTTTGTATTTTTAAACAAATTGCTTATTTCAACTTTGTATTAAATAATATTGAGAAAAGTAAACATTGTTTACAGAAAAACTGTAGTCTTGCCTCTGTTAGCTAGAAACAGACAGTTATAGAATTTCAGTTTAATAAATGGTTAACTACTGTAGAGTGAAAAGAAACTTAATTTAAGCTACTACCTTTAGTTATGTATGGTGGAATAACATTAAAATATTAAAATATTATCTGAATAGGAGGCTAAATTTATTGCTCACATTTCGGCGCATTTTATGAATTATTCAGTTTTGCAATTCGTTTAAAAATTAGTGAGAAAAAGAGTTCATGGTAACGTTTAAAGCCATCTAAAATATGTAATTTCAAACAAATATTCGTGTAAATCAATCTTTTTTTTTTGCACGAGTGATAAAAATACAGTTCTTCAGAGTTCCATTTTACATTCATTCAGTGTCCAAATCAAAATTACAAATAGCAGGGCCGCAAATGACGAGATTAAAAGGCATACAAATCCTGATATTCGATTAATCTCGGTTTTTATACATTCGCAGTTTTTAACATCATCGCTTAATTACAAGACAACATCATGTAGCTGCTATGTATAAGTTATTTATATATATATTACTCTAGTATTTTGGCCCTTTCTATAACATCAATATATGGTGTATATATATACAGTCATATTTATTAGATTTTAATTGTCCCTCTTCACACAATTCTTATAATTCTTCTTACAACTGATCTCAAAACTTCCATTTCATCTTGTCAGAAATGGTTCTTTGTCCGTGAATTTATTATTCAAGTTCTTCAGTTTCACAGATTTCATTTCAAATCACTGGCTCACCACCGTTAAAAAATCGCAATTTCTTTGGCACATAACTTGGACAGCAAGTTTATTGACGAAAAGTTTGATATAATTACAATGGACTTCAAGTATGCACGGCGGTCAGGTGCACATCAATAGCTTTAAGAATCTCGTTCATTTCTGTGCTCGGTTAATGATAAACTAGTCAGTTCGTTATGTTAACAGGTATACGAGTGATGATGAATATTATTGCCTTTGATGTAAGTGGAACAAACACACTGAATAATCCTTGCTTCTTCAAAAGCTGAATAAACTGTAGAGCTATTTTGCTGCTCTGGTCAGAAATTTGGGTAAACACTTTACAAACAGTTTTAGCATTTGAACAGAAACCTTTTGCAGATGGGTGTGATAAAAGTTTACTTAAGTATTTGGGAAGACGGACACTTTAAAATACCTATATAACCACTATTCTTCTTTCTCCATACGGATTGTTGTAACGTTGTTTGATATTGAGATTTAAATACTGGATTACTGCAGCTAATTCCTAATTGAAATTTCGGATGTGTTAATTCTTGGCATTAGCTCGGCAGTAGCATAATCCTGTTCAAATTAAAAAAACATGACATTAGTTTCTAGTACTAAGTAGTCTGAAACTAAAGTATTTAGAGTATAATATGTGTGCAAATACTTCTTAAATAATTCAGGTAATAAGTTTTCTTGAGACAGTAGATAATGTCACCCAGCCTGAAAGGCTCTTGCTGCGCTGAACTGCTCATTAAGACCACTCTTTGGAAGGACTTTCTCTATAAAGGGCAAAATTTTATAGGCAAGGATACAGTGGAATTTGTATAAACAAGATAGCAAAGACAGTCGAACTAGTCGAATCTAGTTTGATTCTGTTAACATAAATCATTTCTGCGAAGAGACTATAAAAAGCTATTCTTACAAGTTTCAGGTAGGAGTGTCTACTAACGTAAAAAAGATGTGGATACCCTTGGTTTGCATCTTGTCTTATTATCTACATGCACGAAAGCAAAACAGGTAAAAAAAAGTGTTCCGTAAGGTGTCGGGTTTAGACATAGACTAAGCAGATTCTTTTTTACCCATACCGACGTGCAATGTTGTTCGGTATTGAGATTTAATTCTTAGTTGAAATTTCACATATATAAAAATGAAGTGCCAGACTTAGTCTGTTTTATTATCATCCACAAGCACGATTGCAACAAGAATAAGACAAAATGTTCCAGAAGGTGTAAGCAAGATCGGTCTTAGACACAGAACAAATAGATTCACAGTCTAATGAAATTTTTGAATTAAAATGCATTTCATAGTTTTAGATTACTTGAAGAGTTTGCAATTTGGCATATAAGATAAACAATAATCCAAATGTAATATAATTGTGATAATACCCAAGAAAATTCTCTACTCTATCAATATATCTATATTGAATAACGAATCTACTATTTAATTATTCTGAAGTTTTATTCTAGAATGTTTATTCTAGAACGTTAGTAAAAAGCAAAATATTGTATAGTTCAGATGTGCATAATGTACATGTATGGTGAAGTAGACTGCCTTTACCAATATGCCAGAATTCCTTTACTTATCATAGAAGAAAGTGTTTGATTCTTTAAAATTTAAAATAATTCAAAAAATTAGCAAGGTTTCAATAATATGAAGTTTTATTATTTTCAGTTATAAAAAAATTCAGTAATAAAAATGGCGAATCGAAGCATACTGTTCTTAATATTTTCAGAGCAACTTTTGAAAGCTCGCATTCACCCCATTAATTAGCCACTTCGCAATATTTCTATTAATAATTATATGATTTCTTCTAATTTAAGATTTTTTGATGCAGCTGAAACGCAGAGTCGACATCTTATTGATACGTTCTGTTTTCATTTCTTTCGTAATATTAATTTAGCTAGATAAATATAGAGGAAAAATTGTCATTAGCCAGGTGGTATCTGAACCCACGAACTCCTGATAACATGCCAGGTGCTCTGATCACTAAGTTACTAGCCGCGAACAATCATTCTCTATTAGTGGCTTTAAGCATTATACCAAAGAATTTGTCATTGGAAATGTAGCTGACTATCATTGAAGGCTCTGGTCAGGAAGGCACTTCCAGTTTAGTGCACTCTGCCAGCCCACAACAAGCGGCATGGTATTTTTCAAGCCAAGAGAAATTCAATTATTTCAACGTTAATCTATCTAACTTTTCTGTGTGTAATAGTGACAATTAAGAAAAGGTTCATCATTAAAGTAACTCTAACGTCAATCATTGTAATGTGTTTACCCACATTCATGACATCCCTATACATCGAAGATCAAAGTTCTGATAAAGCATTACTCTTCCCTGGGTAAGATTCTCCAGGCAAATGTCTTTCATCCATTTTCAGCAACTTGGCTGTTCAAAATTCACACACAATTAACACACACGCAAGCACAATTTCGCCGGCTTTATTACACTGTAGGTCTGTCTACGGCCGCATACTGACACGGGGATAAGGTAGGAGTCTGTCTTGGTGACATGGAGCCGTAGGTACCGAAGCTGGCAGCGGTGTGCTGCTTGGCCTTCAGCCGTAAAGATGCGATACTTGACGTCATAGTAGAACATTGCTCACGATACACATAGGGAGGTGTAGGGGTAGCGTAGGGACAAGGAGGCGCTGGATTGCTGAGACTATTGGCTGGCATGCTCACATTGGGCATGATGCTGGCGGTCGTGATGCCTGGAGAAGATGTATTGAAACAGCCCATGCCTTGACTAGGTACCACAGAAGTGAGGGGGTTGACATTCACAGAGTTTAGTCCTGGCCAAGGGAAACTCTTGGCCCCAAGAGGGCTGGGTACCTTGGTGGCCCAGTTGTTATAGGAGGAGTAGCCGGAGTAGAGGCTGTCGTCAAATGGCTGCATCAGACCGTTGAACTGCGTTCCGAATCCGTTCTTCAGCTCTGCTGCAGCATTTCGCTCTCGTTTCCGCCACTTGGCTCTTCTATTTTTAAACCAAACCTGATGATGAAGAAAAACACAGAATTATTAGTTGGATGCATCTTGAAAACAATAAAAGTTATAAAGTATCGGATACAAAAACAACAACAACAACAAATGCTGTGAATCATTGTAATAATTTGACAATAGTTATTCAAAATCAATAAAATGAAATAAAATGGAACATTGACACTCTTTTATAATGAAAACAGTATGAAATAACTCGGGACTAGTTATATATTTTGGGGGGAAGAAAATATGACCCACTTCATTCTTCTTTGAAGTAAACTTGAAGAGTTTACAATTTGGCATGTAAGATAAACATGTATAATAAAAAATTTGGCATCAAAATGTTGTTAGGATTATTATTATTTTGGATATAACACTTTGATATATTATTATCATTTCTTTCTGTTTGAGTACCATAACACTGTCATGTCACATACTGTAAGCTTTTGATGCGATACCTGGATATATTTTGTCATTTCATGTATATATTTGTATGTGACCTTGCATTGTAACCCTTTGAGTGAAACTTTCCTTTCTCCCATCACTGACTGAAAGGCTGTTTATGGCTAATGAATCAGCAAGACAGGTTTATGGTACCTGATCGCCTGTGATCGGCCCACTTTCCTGCTCAGCTCGATTGATCAAGGAGCGCGATGCCAAATGACCGTCCTGTGGGACAGGGAGGTCAGCGCCGGACGTCGTAGGGCCCGTGAGAAGGTCAAGACAGTTCTGAACAAGACGCTGACTGGAGCGGACACGTAGAGTTGCTGGGTGAATAGATCTTCACGAGAGGTTTTCCTCTGTTAGGTTCGTAGAGTCGCTGCCTGTTAAGCAATCTGAATATGATTGTTTGTAGGTAACTTAGCCAGTAGAAAACGTCAGTGCTCGGGGAGATTCTGTATATATTTTCCATATTAAACCTTTTGTTATTGTTTTAAACTTGGAGTTAGTTATCTTGTTACAATTCTCCAACGTCGAAAGCCCAATACAGAACGAACCAAAATCTACGTCTTTACCTGTGGGCGCCGAGAATCAGTTATATTCTACTAACCCCAGGAACCGATACATACTTCGGAAATAAGAGAAACAATGATTCGTACTGTTAATCATACTGGCAATGTTCTGTTGAGGGAATTTCGTTGCATTTTGCAGCAAGGGCCAATGAGGATTGAGACAATATTTAGGAAGAGGAATTTCTGCACGTATAAGCCTCCCTAGCATATCACATATATGTACGATAGGAAATGGAAAAATTAAGCAGACCATTCCATTCTTTCGGTATTAGCGGTTTCTAGGTAATCAATTTTTTTGTGTAATGTGGTATCATTCGTCCTAATGAATGATGATACCACATCACACAAAAATATATCAGAAATATAATAGAGAAAATAATAGAATATATTAGAGCAATGAGAGATTCAATCGTTCTAATGAATCATGGTATGATATACTGTTCAAGGATGCAATCTCGATCTGCAAGTCCATTGACAGAGATTCTTCTCAGATCATGATTACTTTTCGCCTCCAGACCTGCACAAACTTTCATCGCTACAACAATCCAAACACCTTTCTTCTACAGTTCTACAGATTCTAATTAGCCGGGAACCAGTCCTCAAACTAAACCTTAAGTCATGGAAAAAAAACGTTGAACATTATGTACTGTTCCATCTTTAGTGTTTGTAACCTTAATTTCCTCGCCATATGAGGCAATGGAATACAACTCATTGAAGCATAAAGTAAACTTTATTTAGCCGATTTCTGATTTTTTATTTAGCCGAATATCTTATTTTATTTGCAACTGTCTAGAGAGTTGCCTGGCAGGCAGTTCTTTTAGCTAACCTAGCCAAAGAGCTTCTCTGGCGATATATTAATCACAATTTGCTAGAATTCTATCCTTAGCGTCCCTGTCTGTTGAAACCGGTTCCACGCTGGTTCCACGCCATTTGCTCTCCACGTGGTTTTTAAAGTCTACAGGCATTATTTTATTCATTTCTTATCAGTCTGATCCAGAAAATATTAAAAGGGTCATTAAAAATGCCGAAAAGTCACATATAAGATAATTTTGGGCAATAAACGGTTTCGAATTTTTGTTAAAAAACATTATGGTTATTAGTAAAGCATCACAAGAGATGTCCTTTAGATACGGGACTGATGAAAGAGACATCTGAAAAAATTTCGTTTTGCCATGAGTGGGATTTGAACCAGAGCTTTTTTTTCAGCTAACTATTTTACGAGTCCCAGGTCTACAGGACATCCCCGTGATATTTTACTACCGAATTGTTGATTTAAAGCCACGAGCGTGAATGACAATATTAAATTCCGTCACATTTGACAATGTGGTTATCCGTTTCCTGGCATAGATGGCGCCAGAATCAAAACATGCAGGAAAAGCTACGAGTCGCATTAGCTAAATACCAGCTGCTGATGATGTAGTGGTCGTCACTACTGGCGAATCCCATTCATGGGAAAAACATTTTCATTTAACGCTTTCATAAGTGCCATCTTTATGTGTAAATTCGATATAGTACTTTTTTTTTTATTTTGCAATGCATCTTTTTTCTATTTTAGCTACTTACAAAACATTGGATGATCTATATGTTTTTCATGCTAAGTCAAATTTATGTTTATGTCAGATTAAGTGAAAAAAGGTCACATAAAATATTGCGACCCCCTAGGGTTTGCATTATTCTAGGTGAATGAAATTTAGAAAATGACTTTGAGTGCAGAAGAACTAGATGGTTAAGTTGTATTAGCTTCAAGAACATTTTTTACGTCCAATTCAGCAAGTCAAGTGATAAAATAATAAAAAGTGAGATAATATTTAACCCCTTACCTGTCCTTTCTATTTTCTTTGGCTTTCTGCTGATATATTACGTGTATAATGAATGACGTAGTCAGAGAATTCCATTTAGAAAGTTCACGTGTTTGAGTTTCATTTGATGAACTCGAGTCTCTGTTTCACGACGTACGCAATACTTCTGATGTTTCGGGTGAGTGTTTTTCTTTCAATTCATTACATAGTATATGGTTTTGGAACCTGATGGGTTCAACTCTTGTAAAAGAAACCGAAACAGTCATTTTTCGGCGAGTTCAGCTTCTTAGAGAATAAGGGATTAAAAGAAAGTTAAATTGATTTTAACTTCCAAGCGAAAATTTAAAATAAAATTATAAAATCAATAAAGAAAAGTTTCATAAATCAATATCCGGTGAGACATATATATATCCGGTTTTTGGGAGGTGTTTTTTTTTTGCTGAGTCTTTTTCTTCATTATGAAATGCTTATGAATCATTCCCTAATGATGTAGTCTTTTAAGCACGTATGGGATTTGGTTTTACCGATGGCTAAGCATGGATAAGAAGAGTTTAACAACTCACTCGTTTGAGAAGCTGTTAGGCGCATTTGGGTTGCGGATGAAATGCATTCACGTTCGATTCTCAAACGAAATTGGTATGATTGTGTTAACTTTCTTGCCTACCGTGCATTCATTCTCTATGGGGAATTGTTCTGGCACGTTCCTATAAGACAACCAAAATGATTGCCTGCTTCAGGAGAAACCCAGTTCTTTTATTTTCTGTAATAGGAACAGAGCCAACCCATTTTGAAGGTTAAAAAACAGTTTCTAAAGCTTAATCACAGTTTCATTTCCTTTGAGTAAAATGTAAACAAGAGGCAACCTAATTTATTTGATATTAAATCGAGAATAAGAACATTCTTTGTATCCAGATACGTCAAATCCACTTTGAATATTCTAAATTGTTTCTGAGAAAATGGTCACCAAAAGGGTGAAGGAAGAAAGGGGATGGATTTCAAGAGAAATTAAAAGTAAAACTGGTAACTCAACAGTAGATGTTACACGTTTGAGCGAAACTGAAAGAATGGAAGTATTTAAGAAGGATTTGTGCGCATTGAAATGAGTGTGGTCTGGTTTAAATGAAAATGGAAGCGATTAAATTAGTGTTTGTGTAAGAGGAAAAGATTGGGGATTTCCTAATCGATTGTAAATGTGTTAATGAGTTAATGCAAGAAAGAAAGTCCAAGTTTCCTTTCTGGTGAATGTTAGTAAAGAACGAACAGCAAGGATAACAAAAGGTAACATAGCTATCCAATACCTTTAAATGAAAGGAATAAAAGACATTGAACTAGTTGTGATTCATTCCTAGAAGAGACAAATGGAGAAAGGATGCCAATGAGGCGGTCGAAAGAAGTATTTTATTTCATAATACCAAACCTTTACATTTAAATCAATAAATTATAAACAGGAGGAATGATGATACAGTAGTACATTGTAAGAACAAAATTTTATGAGTAGTAAGAAAATATTTAATCCGTGTGACATGCGTTATTCAATCCCTTTTTCAGTTTTCTAGCATTACGTTGTCCATTTATTTTAAATCTTATTAAACTTACATATACTTTATTAATGGAAATATTAAAGACGTAAAGTCACTGATAAATGGAACACAGATTTTTGGCTTAACTATTTTGGAAACCAAGTAGCTGCATACCTCGTCAAGATTTAAAAGTCATATACAGGTTGCCCAAAAAATAAATGATCGGATTTCGAGACCCAAAATGTAAGAAAATAATATATATATACAAGAAAGTAATTTTTTAAGTAAAAGAGTATCTAAAATGCTTTTAAATATAATTAGTGAATTTCCACACATTCGTGAGGCTGCATATGTCTAATCGGTATTCCACTTCTTGCAGTATAGGATATCTCTCGTTACTTGTTCAGTTGCTTTCCTTATTCTAGCTTTCAAATAATTAAGGTTTTGTCCATGTCAACATGTGTCTTTATGAAAAGCGAGGAATGCCACACCAGGATTCATTGGTGGCCATAAAATTAGGGTATTTTTCTTGTTTCCCTTCTCATGATTGAAGCACTTACGTAATAGCAATGGGCTTATAGGACACCAACTCCTTCCATTAGGTAAGAGCTATGTTCGTTGGCGTATCCAGAAATTTCCAACGAGCAACGGAAAGGCACGTTTGGTGTCTTGAGTCTCTGATTTTCAATGACTTCCTTAGAAAATATACGTTATTCAAGTCTTCAGGAGAGAGATTTATACCCCCTCCCACCTTCCATGGTACACAATTGGCAATGCTGTTAAATCAAATGAATTGTTTTCTTCCCATTCACTTGTAGGATTGTTTTTCAAGAGTTGAAAAAATTCAAAAATTTAACTTTTTTTTATTATGCTGCCTTATTAAGAATATGTCATCTAGAAGTCATCGATATTTGAGACTAAAGCAAGGCGTGTGGACCATAGTTAACTCTTTTTGCCTCCTTGTAATATGGACTTGCAAGCACAACTAACTCGACCTTTCCCAAGTCGTGGAAACCTGCATCTAATATTTCATCATTATTTATTTTTCGCACAACTCTTAGTTATTAATAGAATTTAAAAGACTAGTTTTTCACTATCAAGTTTTATATTAATTGCAAAAATATGTATTTTTATGTACCTCTACACCTGATATTAGCCTACATGGGAAAATATGTATGTATGAATTTGGGGAAAATTGGATTATTTTTACTTACTTATACTTTAATGATGAAAATACCTATTAAAGACGTAAAGAACGTTGAACGATACGTATGTAGCAAGTGCACCCGACATTCTTCAGTTTTATATCATGGGACTTCTGAAAACCAGGGAAGCACAGGACGACAAACTCTAGGGTACAAAGCAATACCTGAATTTAGTTTATTTTACATTTTATTCAAAAACAAAAATCTCTTTTTCTCTTATTTATTTTGGGTGAGGTAGTGTGATTCTCGTAGTGAACATCCAAGTCGGTGTTTTAGATATTTCGCATAAGAAAAGCGAATTATACCCATAATGATTTGCTTCAAAGGAAGAATAATCCAACTTTTTCTTTGTCACGAGATGCCAATGACTTGAAACATCGCCAGTAGATGGCACTCCTTGTTGCTCACGCAGCTTACTGGAAACTGGACATTGAACGTTACTTTTGGATAAGATTACCATATTGTAACGTTCTAAATATGGTAATCTTATCCAAAAGTAACGTTCAATGTCCAGTTTCCATTAAGCTGCGTGAGCAACAAGGAGTGCCATCTACTGGCGATGTTTCATATTGTAACGTTCTAAGGAGCCGTCCCGTGGCCGAGTGGTTAGCGCGCTTGGCTACTGATCTACGGGACCTGGGTTCGAGCCCCGGGTAAGGTATGGATGTTCGTGTTGTTTTTCTGCTGAGGTCCTGCCATCCTCTCAGATCTTCTACTGTGGCATATAAACTGACAGGCTCCTGTCAGACCTCTGTGGCAAGCAGCTGCTTGAGGGGGTATTTATTTATTTTATTTAACGTTCTAAAAGGAGGACAAAAAAAACTAGAAATGGAGTCAAAGAACACAAAAAAAGCTAGAAATGGAGTCAAAGGAGGACAAAAAAGTTAGAAATGGAGTCAAAGGTGGACAAAACAGCTAGAAATGGAATCAAAGGAGGACAAATTTTAAATTTGTGAAATCAAGTTTTTTTTTACTAAGTTACTTTCAAGTATCGATTAACAGTTTATTTAGAAAAAAGATATAATTTTTCAGTACATTTCAAAATATGTAATATGTGCCGATTTTTTTCCAAGCAATATAATACAGTGGGGCTCAACATCCGATGGTAATTCGTTCCACAAAACCCATTTCATGCTGAAAATATCGTAAGCGGAAATCAATAATATATCGATTTCCTATAATTCTTTCCAAATCCTTGGCAGGCGACCCCAACAACATATAATTTTTTCCAATTAAAAATGACTGTTTAATGAAGATCATGCAATAAATAATTATAAAACATCTCAAAATAAAAAAAGCAATAAATTAAAATTAGAATTCAGGTGCAGGATTGATGTAATCGATGGTGGCGTAGTTGTGGTGGCGTAATGGAGGTAGGTAGTTGGTAATTTAAAAATAACCACAATTAAATGAATTATAATTCACAAAAATGCACCCTTTTTACACCGAACAACCGCATCCAACAGAAGATAAACAAAGAATAACAATGGCCCTTATGTATTTCAAAACAAAGCGGGGATGGTGTGCTGAACAGCAGCAAAGACGCTGATTGGTTGAGAACAATCATATGAGAACATACGAGTGACGTTCCGCGCATTGATTGTCCAAGCTTCTACCAAGGTGTCTGGAAATTTCCACCCATGCATTATTCCCAGTTCTATAGGAAAGCCATCGGTTCCTGCAAATACATCGGTCCTTAAAATGAAAACGCTAATGGAAGGTAAATCGGTTCCTGAGAATATCGGAGATTCCTGAATATGACGATGTTAATGAAAGTCGAGGTCCCATTGTACAAGCAAATAAGATTGAAGCAATGAAAATTTATTTGGCCTTACATGGCACAGTGGCTAGAAACTCTCTGCTGTTCCAGAACGCAAATTTAATGTGTTTCTATTAACTATGACTGAAGTAGTGGTCAGCAGCGATTCGGGTTTGGTAGGGTATGAGACGGCTTGTGCAAACTAGGAGTAGTTTCTAAGATCCGTCACTGTCATTTATGTTGCAAATCGAAACTGACACAAAAGTTTCGATTTGCAACTATCAATTTTCATATCAGCATTTTTATATCAGCTATCAATTTTCATATCAGCATTTTTATATCAGCTATCAATTTTCATATCAGCATTTTTATATCAGTTATCAATTTTCATAGCGTCATCTATTCATGGGCGGTTGCAAAATTTTATCTAATTTTCTAAAGAAGATGCTTTTCCAATCTGACATGTAAATTGCTGATATTGAGTATCACAGAAAACAATAAATTTTACGACATTAACAGAGTGACTTTAGCATTCATAATTTGCATTTACAGTGAATTATTTCACTATTAAGAGTAAATTTGCGTATGACAATTTGCGTAAACAATGCGTATTATAATTTTAGTTTAAAAAAACTTATGTTTCGAGTTTATGCAAAAAGGGGAAATTTATGTAGAATTTTATATAGAAAATTTCATATTTTCTTAAAATGACGAGAGGAACTAGGTAAACATTTGTTTGGAATCTCGATGTATTTAGCACATATCATTTGTGAGATAGAATGTATGTATTCATGGAATGGATTCATTGTTTTAACAATTGAAGCTAAAGCAGGAAAACAAACATATTTAAATTATTTTTAGCTAAATGAAATAATTGTCGAAAAGCAATAGCATAAATACTAAACACATTTTAAATGAAAAGAAAAAAAAATCATTATTTACGAAATTTGTAATAGGTATTTAACTATTTTTTACATTTCATTTCGAATCCACGTATGACTATCGTTTTTTCTCCAAAAGTAGTCTATCGATGATATATATATATTTTTTTGTTTTGGACATAAAAAAAAGAGAGTGAAACATTTTAATTTCACAATTTGTATTTTCGGTTCCACTTAAAGTTTTCAAATTACAGAGGTACAGTCGCTCAAAAAAATATTCGAACACTATGGTTGATTACAGAATTCAGAAAAAATATCTGGCAACGATTTTTTTAGAAATTAGTGAATTCACGAAGGTTGCGAAAATCACTAATCTCTAAAAAAATCGTACCAGATATTTTTTTCTGAATTCTGTAATGAATCATAGTGTTCGGATTTTTTTTTAGCGACTGTAATCAGCTCCACATTTTTCACTGTTATGGTATTTGTTGTTTGGCATTATCGGAAATAAAATCATGTTTTACGAAGTGTATTACTCGACTCAGTTTCTTAGTTACGTTATAACCATTCATAATTAAAATCGTATTTTGTCATATTGATTACACTAAAATTTATGTGTATTATGTATATTATGCAAGGAATTTCTTAGTTTCTATTAATACGTTTAAGGAGGTTTTTTTTTCTGTTTTAATTTCCTCTAGCGTTTTTCTAAATGTTTTCGTGATATACAAAGCGTTTTTGAATGTCTTTATAGCCTAAGAAATATGAATATTATGGTGTTTACTACTCTCTTAAACTAATGTGACTTTTTTTATCCCAATTTTTTAAATAAATGCAATAAGATCTTGAATAAAAACAATTTCTTGAAAAGAAAAATATCTAAATTTTTGTAGAGGTTTCAAAAGTTGCATATTTTTAACTAAAATATAAAGTAGCAATGTTTACATTAATATATTTAATAAGATGGAAGACATGGCTCACTCAGTTTAATCTGAAGTCTGAATATACTCCCAGATATGCAGTTCCCAGGCTCGAACCCCAAGTGTGCCAGATTTAAGATTTTTCCTCCTACAAATTAATTCCTCGTTCTATACTCGGTGAGAAAGTGGACATCGATTAATGTGGAAAGAATACCACATTAATCGATGGGACGTGAATCCGATGGGACGTGAAATCGATGACAAAACGATGACGTGAAATCGATGACGAAATTGGGACGTGAAGTCCGTCGGACCGTCCGTCGCATGGGACGTGAAGTCATTCACGTCCCATCCGACGGACGGTATTCACACACATTGCATGTGAGAAGTGCAAGACAACTCACATGCAATTCTTGTACACCTTAGAGAACACGCTGGATGACCTTGACGGGAGGCGTCCATCTCCTAACAGCTGTCCAGTGGATCCTCTTCTCCTTATTTCTCTGGGCCTTGGAGTCCTTGTGACCTAACCATTTAGCCCAATGTGTATAAAATCGTGACGCTCAGAGGTAAACCATCTCAACAACACTTCAGTAACTATATATTACAGTAAATGCATTTATCTCCAGGAGAGCGCAGCCATCATGTATTTTATTTCTTAAGGTGTCCGGTTACCCTCTCTAACTAAACATGACTTTTTTCTACATTAAATATTAATTTCTTATTTGAAAATCGATTTCTAAATGGTAACGTATCTTCGTTTGCTTCAGCAATTAACTATTCCTTTTTCAGTTTTGATTTACGCAAATCGTTAATAAAAAAAATCAAGAATAATATTGGTCTTAATGCAAACCCTTGAGGAACACTATAAAAGTTTTTCCCCGCCCCCTACCCAACGTAATTTCCAAAATCTTTGATCGGCAGGTCACAATTTCATTCTTGTTAAGCATTCAAGTCTATCTCTGATAAACCCCGATTTCAAGTTCAAAACCACTGTTATTTTTCCACTTCCTATACCCATTGAATTCGAAACAAAAATTTGCTACTAATACTCGTTGGCTCGGAAGATATAGCGGAACATTTCCGCTTTTTTCGGGAGTGGAGCGGAAAGAAAGCATGGAGGGTAAATTTTTCAGTCTGCACACTTTCCACGTCAGAAGCGTTCACTTGGTAGATAATACTTTGTGAACGGACAACAGGTTAGGAGAAAGGTCATTAACTTTTTTGTATTTGGAGGCGAGATTTAAATTATTTCGAGTGTAAAATCTGCATAAAGAAATAAAGGTAGATATGTACCAATAGTTATTTAAAACAGTGTATGTGTGTGTGTATATATATATAAGAAATAAATTTTATTAAAGTAGGGGCGTAGACAGGAATGGACCCGTTGGGTCCGGGCTCCCCTCAAAATACAATATATGATCAAAAAGTATCCGGACACTCGTTCATCCAAATCTCCCTGTAATAGAAAGGAATTAATATCTCGTGGGTCCACCCTTTACTGCTATCACAGTCTCCACTCTGCGGGGAAGGCTTTCCATTAGATTTTGGTATGTTACTGCAGGAATTGTTTGCCATTCTGCCATAAGAGCATTACTGAGACCTGTCACTGATGTCGGCCTGGTACGCAGTCGGCGTTCCAATTCATTCCAAAGGTGTTCCATGGGATTGAGATCGGGGCTCTGTGCAAGCCAGTGAAATTCTTCCACACCCACCTCATCAAACCACTCCTGATCGGTCCTCGCTTTGTGGGCGGGGCATTGTCATCTTGGTGCAGCATAGGGTCTTCACTGAACTGTTGCCATAATGTTGAGAGCACAGAATTGTGGAGAATATCATTATAGGCTGCGGCGTTCAGAGTCCCGTTCACTGGAACTAGGGGGTTCAGGCCTCTAGTTCCAGTGAACGCACTCTAGTCCTGTAGTCTTGGAACAGTAGGAGACCAACATGAAAAACAGCCCCAGAACATGATGCCTCTTCCACCAAACTTCACAGTTGGCACAATACAGTCTGGCAGGTAACGTTCAACTGGTATCCTACACACCCAGACTCATCTGTTGGACTGCCAGATGGTGAAGCGTGATTCATCACTCCAGAGAACGCAGTTCCGCTGCTCAAGAGTCCACTGACGCAGTGCTTTACAGCACTCCCACAGACGCTTGGAGTTGATTTTGTTAACGTTATGTTTTTGTGCGGCTGCTCGGCCATGGAAACCCATTTTCTGCAGCTCGCGATGAACTGTTATTGTGCTGGCGTCGCTTCCAGTGGTATTTTGGAACTCGGTGATGAGGTCACAACCGAAGACAGATGATTTTGTCGCACAACCCGCTTCAACACTCGGCCGTCCCCCCTCTGTCATATTACGGGGTCTTCCGGGTCGTGACTGCGCTGTTGTTGCCCCTAGCCATTTCCACTTCACAATAACATAAGGTGCAGTTGATCGGGGCAGCTGCAGCAGGGCCGAAATATCCCGAACCGACTTGTTGCTAAGGTGGCATCCTATGACCTAGCCACGTTGAAAGTCATTCTCCTGTTCAAGTGTGTCTATGAGGTTTGCCAGCCCACGTGTGTCCTCTTATATCTGCTTGGGCCATGGCTGTTGCGTATATGGGTGAATTCACTACTCAGAAGGGGTGTCCGGATACTTTTGATCACATATTGTAGGTGTCAAATGGCATTTTGTGATGTGGAGAGTGACACAGGCTGCTTTCAGTTATGTGCTACCTTTCTTAAGGGGAAAAAAACTAACTAGGGATTGAAATTGATCACAACGATTTATATCTCAAACGAAAGCTTGTGAAGTTGAAAACGTGATGGGCTACTTTAAATTATAATACATCTCTAAGCTTTTGAGGTATATTTACTGCGGATATTCAATGCCATGGGATACCTAAAGCAGTGGTTCTCACTTCGCTGCACATCTAGTACTAGGTTCACTTTGTTGCGGTATACCAAAGTTGATACATTTTAGTAATTGAAAAAACGCATGTACTGATAGATGGAATCATGTCTATTTTGTTATTCAACCTCATTCGCAGAATGCCAGTGTGCTGCGTAATAACAGTTGAAAATTTCGGTACTCACATTTTTAAATTCGATAAATTTGACGAAAATGAAACAATAATGAAAGAGATAATGCAAAATCCATCAATTCCTACTTTATGTATTTACATCATCCATGCCCATTTAATTTATATTTCAGGATTTTTAATATTTTACATCGTATTTTTAGATGTCTTTATGTGAGTGCTCTAGCACACTTGGCACAGTGCTTGAGAACCACTGACTTAAAATACATACAGTGTGTTTCAAAACTCTCTGTACAAATTTCAATGGGATTTAGTGAACGCCAAGACAAACCTTTTTCGTCTATGAATGCATGTCCACTGACGTAACTCTACGGTGTTAAAGGGCGCTGTTTGGCAGTGCTGCAATTGGCTAGAGGGGCGAAGTGAGAACGGAGAACGGACTTGTGTTTGCTGTCGGCATTCGTAATTCAAACACATTACGTGTAACATGGAATGTTTCGCGTCTGCTGAGATGGCTGACATGCATCTGATGTATGGGGCTGCCAATGGAAATGGAAGAGCTGCTGTGAGGTTGTACCGACAGCACTTCCCAAACAAGCGTGTGCCAAACCACCAAACATTTGGGCGTTTGCACTGGCGACTGCGAGAAACTGGAACATTCCATGCAAACATGCATGACACTGGTCGGGAGAGAACCATGTGTAATCCTGACATGGAAGATGAGATCCTACAGCGGATTGAGGACAATACAGGCACAAGCACGCGAGCTGTTGCACATAGACTAGGTGTGAACCACTGGCCTCGTTTGGAGAGTGTTGCACATAGACTAGGTGTGAACCACTGGCCTCGTTTGGAGAGTGTTGCACGAGTAGCAGTTACATCTGTTTCATTGTCAGAGAGTCCAGGAATTGCAACCTCAGGATTACCCTCTTCGAGTGGAATTCGTGCGCTGCTTTCTGCAGCAGACTGCAGTGCAGCCTGATTTTCCGGTTCATGTGCTCTTCTCAGATGAAGCCTCTTCACGCGTGAGGGTGTGCTTAATGTGCGCAATTCTCACGTTTGGGTGCACGAAATCCACATTCCACAATTGCGTATGGTCATCAACAACGGTTCGTCGTCAATGTTTGGGGGATATCGTCCGTGACATTTTGATTGGGCAATACCTACTGCTTCCCAGACTCAATGGGCAGATTTATTGGGTATTTCTTGAAGAAACGTGTCCGAGACTGCTGCAAGATATTCCCGTGGTTATTCACAGACGAATGTGGTTTCAACACGACAGGGCGCCAGCACACTGCAGCAATGATGTGAAGGATCATCTGAACACTACTTTTAGTGGCCGATGGATTTTGGGGGCTTGGTGGTCAGGTTCGGTGTGAACCCGTCGCCTGACCACCAAAATCGCCCGATTTAGCATGTATAGATTTCTTCCTCTGTTACACATGAAGAACCTCATGTACGAGATTCCCTGCGCAGCTGCAATTGTTCGCGAAATTCTGGGAATCTTTCAGCATGTACGGCAATCAATGCTTCAACGCCTGTCAAGTATGCAATGCTGTTGCCGGTCGCAGCTTTGAGCACCTTCTTTAAACAAACATGTTGTTCACACCTATTTCAATTCATTTATGTACTAGCTCACCAATATTTCTGTCAGCGTCCTCTAGTACCGAAGGGTTACGTCAGCGGCCATACATTCACAGATGAAAAAGGTTTCTCTTGGTGTTCCCTATAACCCATTGAAATTTGTACAGAGAGTTTTGAAATGCCTTATATATACCTCGACGATTTTAGGAATATCATAGACTACATCAAAGTATGCCTTCTCTTCTCTCCCCCCCCCCCCCCACATATATAAAGGGTAAGGTAAATTTAACGGGATTGATTATCACTGAGTCATAGGTCAAATGCACGTGCAGTGAACGTGCAGAACATATACACAGAGAATGCAACCATTTTCTTCTCCGAAATAGCTAAAAGATAGGCGCTTTTAGAAACAAAGTTCATTGTAAAGTAGCCATTAAAGAGCAGACTATAGAACATATCTATCTTCCTATATGTACAGTCGCTCAAAAAAGTATCCGAACACTATGGTTGATTACAGAATTCAGAAAAAATATCTGGCAACGATTTTTTTAGAAATTAGTGATCTGACAACTTAGTGTCACGTGACACGAAGGTTGCCAGATCACTAATTTCTAAAAAAATCGTTGCCAGATATTTTTTCTGAATTCTGTAATCAACCGTAGTGTTCGGTTGGTTACCGACAACGGTTGATTACAGAATTCAGAAAAAATATCTGGCAACGATTTTTTTAGAAATTAGTGATCTGACAACTTAGTGTCACGTGACACGAAGGTTACCAGATCACTAATTTCTAAAAAAATCGTTGCCAGATATTTTTTCCGAATTCTGTAATCAACCGTAGTGTTCGGATACTTTTTTGAGCGACTGTACCTATAAAGAAGAAAATTATTATAATTCTAAAATAGTTAACCGAATCATAGGAAGATGGGCTCCAAAACTGTGTCTTACCAATCGAATAAAAATTACAGGGGGGAAGGGGTCTTATCTTCCTTTCAAGTTAAGTAAGCGATTTAATCATTGGCTTTTGTTTTTTTTTCCTTTTTTTAAGAAACGTGTAAGGCACATATAGGTAGATAATTATTTCTCAATTTTTTTTAACTTTATTCCATAGAAATATTTTTGCAGCGATCTAAACAAATTGTTCTAATTCACTCCCATAGTTTGAATCTTCCTGACTCGTACATGCAAGCAGGTTTGTGATTGTTCACTTTTGGGGATGAGTTATCTCAGTCCAGTAGCGATGGCAGTTTCTTACCTGTAATATTCTTTATAAAGTTAACTCCAAACAGCAGCAATTTATGTCGCTTCTCTTTAACTTCTGATGCTGATGGCCTACCCAGAACCCTCCTTTGGGTTCGTCACTTCTAACTCATTCACTAATGCCATTTCACGAACCATTAACTGACCACCAAGTCATTGTCACCTGCTTCTTTCACTAATTACAAATTCATCTTACTCTAAATATCTCCCATGTCCTGCTGACAATTAAGCAAATGATTTGGGTTCAATTTTTCATTTCATATATTATATTTTACCGTATACACAAAGTAGTCTTTACTTTTTAATGCCTCATTCATGTCATAAAATGCGATTTAGAATTTCTTACGAAGAAAACTGCTTTCAGTAACGTATCTCTTTACATATTTAACTAAGGGATAATATGCTTCGTTTAGCACACCATTTTCTGGGACATGCACAGCGCTAAGCGTAGAATAACTATAATTAAAGTAATTTCTAGCGAACGTTTTTCAAATATTTATTATGCTTTTTTATATAAACTCCTAAACATTTTCTATTATCAATTTGTGAAGATTCACTCATTGACTGTATGTTATTTTCATCTCTTTAAGAGCCATTATGTTGAAAACATAAAAATTAAACTAAACTAGCAGAGCTTTTTCAGTGGCTGGCCAGGAGGCACGTTGGATTTTCCAAGCTCAGAGCACATGCGCAGACTATCTCTCTGTTACTCATTACCTGATTAAGATTTTGCAATTCCTAAGGTTCCGTAATTGCAATGGAGGAAATGACACATCGTTGATTGACTCCAAATTACCGATTGACATCGTCCCTTGTGTTTGCTACATTATCCGGATCTGAACCGTGAAACATATGCTGGCAGTTCGTCTGCGCTCTCTTACTGTGACATGTCCCTCGTCCTGAGAAGAAGCAATGCAGGTGCAGCATTTTAAATAGATGCAGAAAGTAATCAGTGGAGTTTCATGATTGCTTAGGTAATGAGAGTAAGGGTGAGTGTTATATTTAAAAGAAAATGTTGAAATGGAAAAAAATATGCTCATTGTATCGTAATTTAATACGATGTATTTAGATTTAATTATAATTTAATTTAAATAGCACTCATTATACCATGCGTACAACGGCATGAATAAATGAATACATAGGTGAAATAAAAATAAATTAGTACCAGGATTACAAAATTACGAAATGTTCTCAGAAATTAACTGAAATTTGACATCTCAGTAAATGTTAGTAAAATATTTTGCATATCCTTAAAAATGTTAAGAATTTCAGATGAAGAGAGTTTTGAAATTTTTGAAGAAGTTTAATACTTTTTTTTGCAATTATAATACAAAAATTATTTTATCATTATCTTTTGTAATTTAAATTTTTAAAGCTTCGCAATATTAGCAAATCATGAAAAAAAATCAGTTTTTTTTTTAAAACAGCAATAACCTGTTTTCTTTAAATCACTTTCAAAGTCGTCCAGCGACCGAGTGGTTAGGGTGCTGAGTAGTGATCAAAGGCACCTGGATTCGAAATCCGGATAAGGAATGGATATTTCGTTTTTTTTTTTCTGCCGAGTTCTCACATTCCTTACAGACCTTCTATTATGGAGTATAAACCGATAAGCTCCTGTCAGACCTTCCGCAAAATTCCCCGCCCTGTCCACAGTCAGTAGGGGAAACCGATGGGCTTGGAAAAGCCGCCGTCCGTTGGATGGAACGTTAAAACGTGGCCCGTGTGCGGGACAGCCATACCCTGTGCACGTTAAAGAACACGCTGGATAGCCTTGACGGGAAGCTACCATCTGTCTCCCAACAGGTGTTCTAGTGGGTCCCCTCCCCCAACCATCTCTGAGCCTTCGGGGTCTATGTGACCTGGCCATTCAGTCCATGGTATGCAAAAAAGTGCCGCTCAGAGGTAAAACAACCCAACCCAAATCCTGTCAGACCTCTGTGGCAAGCAGCTGCTTGAGGTAATATTTATTTTATAAAGTTAAATCATATCTAAGACCAAGTTTTCATTGATACGTATTATTATGATATTTCATCAAATTTCTAAACTATTTTATGATGTCCTTTAATCTGTCAATGTTTGTACCCACCAGTTTGTTTCAGAATCAAATAAAATAAAAGAAAAATAAAATCCTTCTCAAGAAGCTGCTTGTCATAGAGGTCTCACAGTATGTCAATATAATAAGCCATAGAGAATATCTGTGAGAATTGCGAAACCTCAGAAGGACAACACACTCCTTGGACTCATATGGACGTGATTCCATATAGCTAAATACCCTGGGCTATCTTACCCTGAGCTGGTACCCATTACCTTTGATCAGCAGTCAAGAGCGCTATAATGCTAACAGAATCTATATATATTAACAAAAGCGTCGTCTTATACTTGTGCAACTGTTTCATCAATATTTGAAAGACCGAACTACAGACGTGATTCCATAGAGCTAAGTATCATGATTAAAATGATGATGTCTAACTTGTTAGAATATGTCAATTGTTTCTAAAAGTCAAAGTTTAAAAAAATTATTTTTAAACGGTCTTAACGATTTGATTACTCCATAATTCAATGAATATAGAAAATTTTATTATGAATACAGACGGGATGGGTTGTTTTACCTCTGAGCGGCACGTTTTTTGCACACAATGGGATAAATGGCCAGGTCACATGTACCCCGAAGGCTCAGAGAAGGTTGGGGAAGGGGACCCGCTGGAACAGCTGTTGGGAAACAGATGGCAGCCTCCCGTCAAGGTCATCCAGCGTGTTCTTTAACGTGCACAGGGTATGGCTCTCCCGCACACGGGGCCACGGTTTAACGTCCCATCCGACGGACGGCGGCCTTTCCAAGCCCATCGGTGTCCCCTACTAACCGTGGGCAGGGAGGGGATTTTACAGACGAGTATTCTAATATCAAAACACAAATATTTACTGGCGTTACTACAAAATTAAGGATTGTTTTTGCTAACAGTTGTAAGATAATAACTATAACTTCGGTATTGTTCAATTTTGTCCAATACATCAAGTTTGTTTCCAAGCAAAAAACGTGTCCTTAAAGATATTTGGTTGTCCGCGAAATTTTTCCTTCTTGTCAGTATTTTCTTCTCCACAGTTGGCAACCCTGGTAAATACTTTTGGTAAATATCGTAAACCCTCTAATCAGAGCTTCCTTAAATACGTACATAAATTATTAAACACAAATACTGAGGGCAGAAAAGAAACCGAAAAGAATGATTATTTACGTTGCCAGATTCAAAGGATTTTATTTTCAAGTAATGAGCTGTTATTTCCATTTTGTTGTCCGACCATCTGTGGTCATTGAATTTTTATCTCCAAGAAATAAACGAAAAAAAAATTCGTTTTGACTTCGACAGGTACTAATCCACTGCTTAACAAAATTAAAATAACATTAAAAAAAGGCATAATATTTATTGAACAATGTAAAATGCCCGGAACTCTCAAATGTACTGCTTGACAACACTAACAAAACGGGACAAAACTTTCTTTTAGTAAGATATATTTAAACGGAAATTTATAGAATTAAATTGTGGAAAAAAATTGTGGAAATTATTATTTAGGTTTTTATCTCTAAAAACAGACAAGTGATGAAGTACTAAGATTTTTAATGATAGGTCAATATTTCTACCTTTATTTTTACTGTTTTTAAGGTATAAATGGTTCTGACCCCCGGCACTCTGAAAACTCGTCATCCCACCCGCCGATGAGAAAAGGTTTCTCATTTCTGCTCAGAGCAGTTACCTCTCCCCCCCCCCTTTTAGATCCAGTCCTGCATGACTGTAAGCTCTTAGCAAATGAAAAAATAACATTTCATGAATGTAATCGCTTAGCAAAATTCACAAATCCATTCTATAGGGAGTTTGGCTTTATCGCATTGTTCCATTAAAACTTCCTGTGTGTAAATAAGCACAAAAGTTCTTGTCTTAAACCGATAGAGTATATTAAGAGTATATTAACTTATAGTGGTAAGCTACATAGGGGACGATTTTCCTAATAAACTTGGTATCCTAATCTTAGATATCGAAGATTTCACTAAAGGATGAATGTGTTATCGATTGAGATCCTTCTCCTTCAAAAGCATTTGGCTATTTACAGTGAAAGGGGCAAGCGCATGCCACAGAAGATTCGTAACGTAATCCGATTTTTAAGGCTAAAATATTTTAGCCTTAAAAAAAACTAAATTAAAACTTGCTCCAATTTACGATTTAGTTTCTCCATTTCTTTCTACTCCCTGCTTCTTCCCCTGTTTCATGGAGGGTTAGTGGAGAAGGAAAGCCGTGTTCACATTTTGTGACAATGGATTAAAGAAAAGCATATTTTTTATACTTGACATTCCATATCTTTTATTAGTGATTAAATGATTAACAATTGATGAGTCATAGTAATTCGATTCAATACCAAAAGTTAGACAATGAATGAAACAGAATAAATTTTTTCAGTATATAGTTTGAAATAATGTATCGAAATTTGGAAGCGATATTGCTAAGAATTATTTGCATAAATATTTAGTTTTTTAACACTAAAAACAGAGAAGTAATGAAGTACTAGGATTTTTAATGATATGCCAATATTTCTATCTTTATTTTTACTGTTTTCAAGATATAATTTTTTCGTATCTTCCTTTACTTACGTTTCGCGTTCAGTTGTAGGTACAATAGTGTTCCAAACTCCTTATTCTTACTCAAGCTTAAAGTTTTCTTGCAGAAGTCTTTTCGCTTCTTTTGGACAATTTCGATTTGGTTGAGTAACACTTTATCAAATATATTATAGTATATTTTAGACATACCGAGTAGTAGTCAAATCACAAACTACTCGGTATTCTTCTAGCATCCATAAGATGTTAAAAAGATATTAATATTTCAAGAACATAGAATCTGATTTGAAAATTGAAACAAATCATGAAAAAGAAATGCATCTCCGGAGATACCTCCCGGTTTCAATTCCCCTCTGAAGCAGTGAGCTCTTGTGGCGTCGATTCCCCTTGTGTTCCTTTTGTGAACCATTCCACGGCGGCGTCTCCGATACTTCTCGTCATCTCTTCTGCAGCTTTATCGATCATTCCCGGAGCGACGCATTTCCAGTTGTGCCTTTTTCTAAGAGCAATGACTGACGAAGGGTGTGTTTACTTTGTTCAATTGTAGGCGACCAACATCTGCGAGAGGAAGGGCATCGTCATATGAGAAAATCTGCATGGGATGTGGAGAGCCTTTTCAGACCACAACTAAGCCCAAAGAAACCTTTGCAGAAATAAGGTGCTTTTATCATTAAACACGCGCGCGAATCTTCTGTTCCTTGAAAATGAAAAGCAAACAGGCGAAGTATTAAAAGAAAGCCGTGGAATGAAAAACAAATGATAACGTTAATTTCTTTTCCACTTAAGAAAAAAAGAATAGGTATGAATATATAAATGTAAATTACTGTTTTTATTTAAGAGACAAAGCCACATCTTCGTTTTAAATCAAAATTTATTTAATAAGAGCACGGTAGCGATACCCTCATATGTGGTCATTGAAAGGTATAACTCATATTTCTCATTTTAAATTTATGGGGCACGTATGTGAATGTGATAAACATTAGGGATATGTAAGTTAATTCTGCTTTGCTTCAACGAATTAACTTTTGGGCCCTTCAAATTTCATAATTTTCATTTGCCATTTTTACATCAGGGAAATGAATAATAATGCGAGACTCCTCATTCCATATATTATTTTGAGAAATGGCAATCGAAAAGAGCAAATATCGTTTTAAAGCAACATGATTTAATTGAATTTTAACATAAACATATAAAATCATTCATCTCTGATTAAATTACGGAATATATATATACAAGCCGTCCCATGGCCGAGTGGTTAGCGCGCTTGGCTACTGATCTAAGGGACCTGGGATCGAGCCTCGGGTAAGGCATGGATGTATGTGTCGTCTTTCTGCTGAGGTCCTGCCATCCTCTCAGATCTTCTACTTTGGCATATAAACTGACAGGTTCGTGTTAAACCTCTGTGGCAAGCAGCTGCTTTGAGGGGGTATTTATTTATTTTATTTATTATATATATACATAAGCCGTCCAATGGCCGAGTGGTTAGCACGCTGGCTACTGATCTAAGAGACCTGGGTTCGAGCCCCGGGTAAGGCATGGATGTGTGTTGTTGCTTTTCTGCTGAGGTCCTGCCATCCTCTCAGAACTTCTACTATGGCATATAAACTGACAGGCTCCTGTCAGACTTCTGTGGCAAGCAGCTGCTTGAGGGGGTATTTATTTATTATTATTATTTAAATACATATATAAGCTTTTTGCTATATTTTAAAATGACTTCAGAAACTCGTAACTCTGAAGAAATATAATATTTACATTTATACTCGAGTATTAATAAAAATCCAATTTTGTGATCAATAAGAACCTTAGCATTTAATTTCATGAAAAAGAGATTTAAAGAATTTAAAGAGTTCCTTTGGATTTCATCAATTATATTACGAATTGCAATGCAAACAAAGAGGAAAAAGTAATTTTAAGTTTCATTACCAAGGCAGCGCTGATTTCGTCACATATTCGTAGCTTTATTTTGTCTCGGGAAGAGATCGGAATACTGATCATTTCCCGAATGTAATTTTTTTTTTCTGAAAAGAAAATGATTGCAAAAAAAGTTTTTCGCGTGTTTTATTTTGTTCTTTTGCTTGTTTTCTGCAGCATCTGCAAAAACAATCTGACAATAGAAATGTTAACGAATGCGATTAAAGGAAAAAAAAAAGTTGTTCAGAAAAAAACTGAAATAGTTTATTGTTTCTGGTGCATATATAACGCTCATTTTCAAAACAGCAAAAAGTTCGTTTTTCTTCCTCGCCTCACGATAAATTGTCAGTGTAAGCACCTTAATTACCACACTCTAAATCATCTGGGTATTATATTTATGGCACAGATTGTTTATAATATTTGTTTAAATGTTTGTCATTTGCCAATCACAGTACGTAAACTTTCTTTAGATTACTAATCTAATCCCTACCTGTTCTTCTGCACCTGAGTGGGGCGGGGGTGACTCAGTCGGTAGCGCGCCAGGCTCGTAATCTGTAGTTCCCAGGTTCGAGTCCCAGCTGGGTCAGCGTTGAGATTTATCTCCGCAAAATTCCCCGCCCTGCCCGTGGTCAGTAGGGGACACCGATGGGCTTGGGAAGACCGCCGTCCATCGGATGGGACGTTAAGCCGTGGCTCCGTGTGCGGGAGTGCCATACCCTGTGCACGCTAAAGAACATGCTGGATGGCCTTGACGGGAGGCTACCATTTGTCTCCCAACAGCTGTTCCAGTGGGTCCCCTCCCCCAACCTTCTCTGAGCCTTCGGGGTCCTTGTGACCTGGCCATTTAGCCCATGGTGTGCAAAAAAGTGCCGCTCAGAGGTAAAACAACCCAACTGTACCTGAGTACTAAAACCACCGGTACGTCCTTGTGTGTTTGCATGTTGCATGAAAAACCAGCTAAGCTTCTAAGGTACCTCACTCTTTTGTGTAGGGAAACACTTTCTTCCCTTTTCTACAAAAATTATTTACCTAAATTATTTAGAGTTACAGATGAGAAGAATAAAAAGCAAAAATTTCTTTTTTTCAGGTGTATAAATATCAATATGCCTGTAAATAAAAATTAACTGCTAAAAAGGTGAGGAATTAAAATCTAAATGTTATGAGAATGAACATTTCTCAGTATAAAGGCAATTCTAGGAAGGACTGGGTATGCCTAAATCTCATCACAGGAAAAGTAATTAAAAGAATAACATATCGCTTCTAGCAAACACGGATGTTCGTTTTCAAAGAGAATGTTTTTTTATTTTTTTTATTTTTAGCCTTTATCATTTCTATAAGTTAAAAATAAAAGTAATTAATTGATGATTGAAAATGTTGAAATAGTAGTAATATTTTATTAGTACCTATACAAAACAAAACATTTTAAATTTTTTCTCTTGAAAGAGAAAGTTGCCTTTTCCACCCCGTTGAGACAAAAAAAAATCATTGCTGCCAATATAAACTTCTTGATCTTCACACTCTGCTTCTAAAACTTCAAATTTCCAGCCTCTATAGAAAGTTGGCAATATTTGTTTAAAATTTAGTCATTTTCGAAAACTTTGCACTGTTAGAGGAAGCTATTAACGCTATACAGAATTTTGGAAAATGTGAATCGGAATATTTCATCAATGCTTATCCAACCTAAAAATATGTTTTTATCTCTAAAAAGAAAAGATTTGACTACCTCTAGATGGACAGAGACGAGAAAAAGACGACAAAGTGAAAACATTAGATAACTTTCTTTGAAAACGAGATAAAAAGGATGATTACTCACTTGTACCCGTTTATATTTTTGCTGGGGTTTTAAACAATAATTTTAAATAATAATGACAAGCACTTTTACCAAACTCTGGATAATTCCGATTGCTAAAAAGTACATATTTAGAATTAAGAAATTAAATGAAGTATTCACTGTTGTTTTTAGTGTCATGACAGAAATTCCATGGACTGTGACATTATCATCTCTGGTACTTGAAAGTTGGTGACGAAACACAATCTTGATTTTTTTTTATTAAATTAACAGAAGCCTTCTTTTCCGAGGGAATCATTCTTGATAATTTAAAGAGGAAAAAGCTATTCTCATGTTTAAAAATCAAGATGTCGATGATTTTTGTAGTTATAAATCGATTTCTTTTTTTTCTACCAACTTTTGTGAATGTTATAGAACAATTTATGACAGTAATATTTTAAAGTGTTTGCAACTACTAATCATTTTTAAAAAAAGCGAAATTTACCTTCTTTAAAAGCCTGAAGTTCTGAGTACAAAGGTTGAAATTTTACAATTGGTAACTTGTAGTGTTAATGAATTTACAAATCGGGGAAAATTATTGCAAACTTCAGAAAAATTTATTAATTAATTGATACTCTTAGAAATGGCTAAAGTGGTTTAAAATCATATTTGTACACTTATAATAAGAAACCATATATCAAAATTTGAAACTTGAATATTAAAATTTCGACCGTCACAAAAGATATATCACAGGGCTCATTCAATGACTCAGTTTTTGTTTCTAATTTAATTCAGTGATTTTTTTCTTCTTCTGGGATCTTCTGAGAAATGTGCCATATGAGAATGATACTACAATTATTTGTAAATATACAGATGAAGAAATCATGCATATTGGATATGTGTTTTGATTTGACTAAAATACAAAAAATGTTTTAATGCTAATTTGCTAGCATTAAAAATGCATAAAATTAATTTTATACGTTTCTTTGAAGAGTTAAGACAAATTTATGTATAGATTTAAGCTTCATTCCAAGATTTGCGTTTACATAATGATTGCAGGTGTAAGGAATTGCAAATACTCATATTACTGTGATTACCATAAGAAATTAAAGTTTAATTTATATAAGTTATACAATGTAGACGTCCAGGTGGCCAAGTAATTGGCGTGTTTCTCTACTGATCAAAGGGACCTGGATTCGAGCCCCAGGTAAAGTATGATGACAGTGTTATCTTCATGGGGATTCTGGCCTTCCTCACAGATATTCTCTATGTCATATTAAACTGACAGGCTCCTATCAGACCTTTGTGACAAGCAGATGTCTAAGGAGTAATTTATTTATACATGTGTAAGAGAAATTGTATCAAATGAATTTTTTTAACACAACTGTGTTTTTCATCGTTCCAATCGACTATTGGTGTGTCAGCTGAGTAGGTACATATTGATGTTCTTTGAACAATATTATAATTTTGCAAAATAAACGTTGAAAAGCTATGGCGTTTCATAACATCTGTACCAACTTAGGTACTCATTACTATATGCCTTCATTACTACATATTTGAACGTATAGTACTTGGTTTCCTATAAAAATCGGAGAGACTGTGAAAGCAAATTCATTTTTAATGGCAATATTGCCATTGACAGCCAGTTTTCCAATTGAGTTTCAGCACGACCGTCTTAAGGTATGGGCACACTGGGCCCCATGATACTAAATTTCGCAAAAGTTTGTGTTAATTAATCCTCGCTTTACAGCATGTTTTTTATGTTTAAACATTGATTTTGTTAAAAGTACCAATAAATCTATAGGCTTAATTTTATTGACCTTTTACATTTTTATTCCCGTAGGTGGGTGGGTAGGGGCCCCAGTGCATTGCTTTCCCCAGGGGCCTACAATATTGCTAAGACGGCACTGAGTTTCAGACTGCACCGTACTTCAACAGCGAAAATTCATTCGATTTTAACTATTAGGAGAAGTTAAACTGAGCGAAATTTGCCGTAGAATGTGTGCATAATCATTTGTCATAAAAAATATCTATAAGCATTGCGAATTGTTGGAAAACTGTAGCTCAAATGTAACAACTGAACATCGACTTGGTAGGCCAGAGGATAACCGATCCAGCATCAGAACGGATTTGTATGAGATTTCGCATGGATGGATTTAAATGAGACACCTGGTGGATCTCAAAACAGCGACAGAGGTCGATACAGATATTCAAAATTCGCTGCGCTCTATTTTTAATTGAACATATCTTATTCATTTCTAAAACGATGGAACAACTTTTACACCCATATATACTCATATAATAAACAACGAAAAGCTCATAAGAGAAAGCTCGTGTATGAGTAAAAATTTTTCTTGGAAAGAAAAAAAAAACGCTTTCTTAATTTATCAAAAACTTTTGTCTCTGGTGGAATCAAAAAGCGTGGCAATCGCTGTAATAATCTGTTTAAGAGCTGATTACATTGAAAAACAGTACATGATAAAGTTTCTGGAATATGCTGCAACGGTGGCTCAGTCGGTAGCGCGCCAGGCTCGTAATGTGCAGTTCCCAGGTTCGAGTCCCAGCTGGGTCAGTGTTGAGACTTTTCTCCGTAAAACTGTCCGCCTTGCCTACGGTCAGTAGGGGACACCCCAACCTTCTCTGAGCCTTCGGGGTCCTAGTGACCTGGCCATTTAGCCCATTGTGTGCAAAAAAAGTGCCGCTCAGAGATAAAACAATCCAAAAAATATATGCTGTTTTGAAACTATATTTAAATCACCTTATGTACATGTTTGCCCGTATAAATATTACAGTATTGCAGATGAAAATTGTACATATATTATACAATGTCGAATATGATAAATTTTTATACTATTAAACAGAAAAGAAATTTCGCACCAATATTTCCTGTTTTATAGTTAAGTCCTTACCTTACTTCCTTATAATATTAAGAAGAAATAGTACACAACACTTTTCAAAAAGAAATCGATACAATTTTAACGGAATTAATGTCCCTAAGGCAGTTGTATAACTTTATTATTTAATTGCGCACATTATTCTTATTTTAATCTGTATCCACTGAGTGTTTCGAAAATGTCGACATGTCTTGTCTTGCCTACATTTTTTTTATGACTTTCATTTCATTTTGAATTTTATCTTGACTCTTTCTCTTTGAATCTTAGCAATATATATAATATGTAAAATGTTCAAAATATTTATGATTAAAATTATATATAGTGCAACGGAATGAATAATGCAAGAGATAACATTAGAAATTTAAGAAACAAATTTTAAAGTTTTAATATATTTGAAATTAACAAAATTTAATCCTGATGTAGGAATGATGTAGGAATATTAATTGAAATTTGGTTGCAGAAAATGCTTAAAAATACATTCTAAATGTTATGCTGACAACGTACCAGTAGGAATCATTTTATATTGCTGGTGCATTGAAGTTTTAGCGCAGATATGGTAGAGATAAAATTTATCTTTGAAAATATAGGATACATTTTGATGGCTTTTTAGAGGAAGCACAGCTTTAATAATGCTTTGGAAATAACAAAACAAAGCACAGCTTTGCATAATGACTAGAATGAAATGAAACTATGAATGAAGGAAATAAAGAGTAAATTTTTGAAATTAATACAAACTTTGGAAATTTGTTTTTACTCTTTCCGAATGCACATAAATATGCTTTATACCTAACAGAAGATGAAAAATGAAATTACAAATTCACATGCGAAAAAAAAATCTTATGAATGGTGCAATTCCCAAAATTAAAGAAATATTGTCTCTAAAATATGCTGACGTTAAAAAAGAAATAAAAAATGATGCACTGACAGAAAAAAAATTCTATCAGAGGACTTGAAAGATAATTAACGTAAATTAATATGAACAAACTTATATTGATGGCGAATATTAATATCGATCCTTACACAGCGAAGATTACATGAAGTTCGTTTGTTTTAATTAATATCATAATTTAGCAGCTGGAGAGGATTCAGTGACAAGTCTAGATAATGTTTTTGTTTTGCTTAACATGAGCAAACAGTATATTATACTGATATGCAATCGAGTGCAAATTAGTGATTATTATTACCAGCTCCAATCTCAGATGCAGGAGTCAATTAGAGCCTATTGTAATGTATAGTTTAAGAGAATTGATATAAAGAAATTTAAAAAGAAGTTTAAGAGAGAAAGGCTAAAACTTGAAAAAATGGATTTGCAAGGGTTTTAATTTAACTCTATATAATTTATTGTGTTTTTCTATAACTATTTAAAAAAAAGATCCTGTAGTACACGAAAAAAATAAATAAATGATCGAAATATTTTACTTAATTTTGTAAGAGAGGAAAAAATCAACCTATTTAAAGGGGAATAAATGCTGTATTTTAGAGATAATTCAAGAAAAGGATGCTAATGATTGTAGGAAAAGATCAAGAAACAGAGAAGCTAAGGAAATTAACGTGGAACAAATGGTTTTTACAGAGAGAATCCTGCATTATTTGTAAATAGTTTTGATGATTATTTCACTAAAGTAGTTAAAAAATTTAAACTCAGAATTTATAGCTCATGCAGCAAACAATAACTTGCACATCGACAGTATTAAAAGCAGTTTTCATTGATCACCTTACAGAGATTTTTTTGAGGTAAAAGATATTCTATCCTTGGTGGTTAAAGTGATCATCTTGCTTGACTAGTGATCAAAGGGACCTGGGTTCGAGTTTAGGATACGGCATGAATGTCTCACCTTCCTCGCAGACCTCTATTTCTCTATGACATATTACACTGACAGGCCTTTGCTAGAGATTTGTGGCAAACTATTGTTTGAGAGTTATGGCCGAGTGGTTAGCACGCTTGGCTACTGATCTAAGGGACCTGGGTTCGAGCCCTATATTAGGCATGGATGTGTGTGTCGTTTTTCTGCTGAGGTCCTGCCATCCTCTCAGATCTCCTACTGTGTATATAAACTGACAGGCTCCTGTCTAGACCTCTGTGGCAAGCAACTGCTTGAGGGGGTGTTTATTTTATATTATTTGTTAATTGGAATCATTGATTATTTAGATTCATTGAAGGCCTTGTGATTTGGGTGCATTTCACCTGATTTATTTCTTCCTACGAAGAAGTTTTTCGAACATTTTAAAATGTTCAGTAGTAATTCCAATTTCAAGGGAGAGAGATACATGGGATTAAATTATAGTCCGGCATATATTTTATTTAATATTTCAAATGTTTTTAAAAAAATTGTTTAGGGGAAAATTATGAATTTTTAGAATAAATATTTAGATAAAATTTCGTTGCATTTTAAAAAAATTCAGTTGAAAATGGACAAGGGAGGTTCAGTTTTGAAATTGCCACTGCTATCAGTAATGAAATAAATACGTATTTTAAAGTTGCTATAAACGTTAACGGCATTAAAACAAACTTTCAGTTTTGTTCCAAATGACTGGTTGTTAAATAAATTTGAAAATTATTATTTTAGATGAGTGAAGAAAAAATGGCTTAAAAGCTACTTAACTAAGAGAATGCAAAAAGACTGCAATTGGAAATTGATAAGTGGTGCTAAAGACTTCATTATAGTGTTCCTCAAGGATTTGCATTAAGACCATTATTATTCTTGACTTTTTTACTAACGATTTGCGTAAATCGAAACTGAAAAGTCAAATTTAAAATTGTGATGATGATACCTAATGAGATAAGGAATAGTTAATTACTGAAGCAAACGAAGACATGTTACCATTTACAAATCGATTTTCAAATAAGAAATTAATATTTAATGTAGAAAAAAGTCATGTTTAGTTAGAGAGGGTAATCAGACACCTTAAGAAATAAAATTCATCATGATGGCTGCGCTCTCTAGGAGATAAATGCATTTACTGTTACTGTAATATATAGTTACTAAAGTGTGGAAGTCACATTGGTGTAATAGAGGAGTAAACAACATCAAGGAGTTGAGATGCTTTACCTCTAAGCGTCACGATTTTATACACAATGGGCTAAATAGTTAGGTCACAAGGACCCCAGGACTTAGAGGAACAGTGGGAAGAGTGAACAGCTTAACACTGGACAGCTGTTAGGAGATGGACGCCTCCCGTCAAGTCATCCAGCGTGTTGTTTAAAGTGTACAAAGAATTGCATGTGAGTTGTCTTGCACACGGAGCCATGACTTAACGTCCCATCCGACGGACGGTATTCTTTCCAAGTTAATCGATGTTCACTTTCTCACCGAGTATAAAACGAGGAATTAATTTGGAGGAGGAAAATCTTAACTCTGGCACACATGGGGTTCGAGCCTGGGAACTGCATATCTGGGAGTATATTTAGACTTCGGAATAAACTGGGTGAGCCATGTCTTCCATCTTATTAAATCTAAATATTCCAACTTTATATTTTAGTAGAAAATATGCAACTTTTGAAACCTCTGCAAAAATTTAGATATTTTTCTTTTCAAGAAATTTTTCTTGTTCAAGATCTTATTGCATTTATCTAAAAACTGAGATAAAATAAAGTCACGTTGGTTTAAGAGAGTAGTAAACACCATAATATTCATATTTCTTAGGCTATAAAGACATTCAAAAACGCTTTGTATATTATAAAAACATTTATAAAAACGCTAGAGGAAATTAAAACAGATAAAAAGCCTTAAATATAATGAAAGAAATTAAGAAATTCCTTGCATAATATGCATAACGCACGTAAGTTTTACTGTAATCACTATGGCAAAATACGATTTTAATTATGAATGGTTATAATGTAACTATGAAACTGAGTCGAGTAATACACTTCAGAAAACACAATTTTTGTTTCCTATAACATGTCTATATAATACATAGTTTACATTGTCGAAGCATGTGCATGGAAACGATTAAAACAAAGCAATAGCGCATTTGATGGGATCGACGATTCTCACAAACGCAACTTCACTTATCAATGACTTGACAGTTACTGAGAAATCAGCCAATGATCCTTTAACTGTGCAATCATTGATTGATTGACAAGTAAATCTCAGTAACATAATTAGAACACCGATTGGTCAACTGTGCAGTCTCAGTGTTTCATAATTTTAGTAATATTTATGAAACTCTGCACAATTATCACTCAGACTTTATGGTTAAAAAATCATTCGTAAATTGAAAAAAAAAAAAAAAAATAAAGCCATTTCCAGCAATAAATAGAAATATTTTATTTCTGTGATTTTTTGATAATTCTAGTGTTCGTCCTCTCAGACCTTCTACTCTGGCATATAAACTGACAGGCTCCTGTCAGACCTCTGTGGCAAGCAGCTGCTTGAGGGGGTATTTATTTATTTTTTTATTAGTGTTCGTAGCATACCTTAAAAGGTTTATTTTCCTCTGTATAACATAAGAATATTAAAATTCATTATCTCCTTACTTCAATTAAATAAACCGAAAGTGAAATAAGTTTGCATGAAAAATGTTGGATGATAAAAAAATATATTGATCACATGAACTGTATGTAGTATGCGAGTTACTCCAAATGTTCTTAATTTATTTAAGCGGGACGTAATGAAATGAACTTCGCTGCTAAGTGTAAGGTCAACAAAAAGTTAGGAATGCTTCTGGAAATATTTTACTAGTTACGAAATTTAGAATGGTTCATTAAAAAAATGCAAGTTTTCTCTTTTATGTTTAAAAACGAAAGTTACGAAGCATCTGAACCTCTCTGTTAAGCATCTGAACCTCTCTGTTTGCACAATTACGCCATTGGCCGTAGCTTTTAACAACATAATCCTCTGCGGTATTAAAAAAAAATATTATTAATTTAAGGATTACAAATTCATCACTTAGTAGTTTGTTAAAAAAAAGATAGAGATTACGACTAACCAAAGAAACAAATAGTTGTAGAAGAGGAAAAAAATCCTGTGTCTTATATATGGGGAGGGGGTAGTTTTATGAAGAACGAGCAATTAAAGGATAACCGCTCCGAAAAAGAAGTTGAGGTGAAATGAAACTGCACGATTCTATAAACATGAAGAAAAATAAAGAAACGAGATAACAAAAAAGTAAGTGTGTCAAATATCTCCATATAAATAAATCGAAAGGAGGTACCAAACTATAAAGCTTCCTGCACTCATTTGTACTCATGGTACCGGCAGAGGGTAACAACGGGGAATATTCACCTCTCAATCCTTCCCCTCATAGAAACTCGAAAAAACTTCCGAAACATTCTCATTAAAATTTTGCACTCTGCAAGGACACAGACAATATAACATTTTTGCGTCCTATTATAAATCGAAAAACGTTATTTTGCTCCCCCACCTATATCCTCCAAAAGTATTTGTGCCGCAACTTATTCCTGTATTCAGTAACAGCACAGAAAGTTGATAGGTTGAGAATGTAATTATATGCAGCTAAAAAAGTCCGCAAAACTTAAAAAATTAAAAACAAGAACTTAAAGAAAAACTCACTTCGCAGATGGAAATTTCACGGTGGTCGATCTCAATGAGTTATATATCAAAAGAAAACTTATGAAGTCAAGAATGGCATGATTTATTTCAAATAATATTCTCTCATTCCCTTTCCAAAAAAAATGGGGATGGAAAGTTAACGGGCGTCACCTGTAGCCAGTCATATGTGGAAATGAAAACTAAAGAGCTGCAGAATAACACAAGGAATGTAACAATTTTATTCTCATATAAAGCAGGAAAGATGGAGATATTTTTAGTGATAAAGTTTCCTGCGTAGTTGGCACTTGAAAGCAAATATATATACTGTATATTGAAAAATTTTAAAATACTTCTTTTATGCGACCTGAAAAATGAAAAGTAAAACATACTAATATGATCACTTACTGAATTCATTCTCTTATAAACTTATAACGAAATCAATAATACTAAATTAAGAAAAAATGATTTATTTGGCTTTCTTAGTTTTCATTTCTAGTGAGTATATTAAAAACATTCTTCTCAGATAATTTTAACGTTTGAAAACATCAGACTTCTCGGATAATGTTAAACTTCTAAAAACCTTTTGGCGTCTCAAACACTTTTACTTTTTAAATTTTTTTCAAATTTTGATTTTGATCAAACTGGCAGAACACAAACTGTCTCAAATATATAGTAGGTCGAATTTGACAGTCGATTTGCTGCATTCCCAGAGGTTTGTTTTTTAATTTATAAGTTATAGCATTATTCGTGTTTTGATAGCGATCAAACACTGATATCATTTTACCAAAAGTCGTTCTGTGATATCAGCTCTGATAATATTGTTAGGTTACGATATTACGATATGCAAAACCATATTGTCAGAGATTACGTTAGCGTCCTTCTAATAAAAAATGTTAAAACTATAATGTTTTACTCTTTCCTTCGATGATTTTCTTATTAATTACTTAACTGTTATTAACATAGGATAGAATTAACCTTCATTTTTCTTGCCAATGTTGACATAGTTCATTTTTCCAATTCCACAATCCCAATTACTGGCTGAGCAGTGGAATAAGGTTGGCGCAAAATCCGTGCGACGAAAGAAAGCGAGAACCAAGAGAAATGCGTAAAATTTTAAACATTCAGACATCGATAAAAGTGACAGATAACCAGTTTTCCCGTCGCAACATTAACGAGAACAAGCCTTCTGGAAGCTCCCGCTGTTCAAGGGAGAACGGCAGTTTAAACATTTGTGATGCATTGAGCTCGTTACTGTGCATCCCGGCTCGGCCATAATGCATACTTAAATAGGTCGTTCTCAATACGATGGCGTTCGCCTAAGGGATTACCCCACGAGTAATGCAAAAAACATGACGTTCCATGTTCCTTTGAATGACGTACGTTTTAAAGAAGAGCTGCTATAACTTATCGCACTCTTTTTTTTTTCACTCTTGGTGTGTTTCTTTCTGTCTGCTGTGAAGAGCTGCCTTGTTGGCTACGCCCAAGAGATATTCTCGATAGTTGGTAAGGTTTGTTGTCGACAGAATTCCATTCCTACTTTCTAGACTGAGAAAATACTTTTTTTATTCGGATTAAACTGAACGGGGTGAATATATGCGTATGTTAAGAAGGCGCAAAACGGAAATGATTCCTTTACTACTCTAAACATGATAGCTACTAAAGTTATAAAATTTTGCGTAATCTTTTTTATTAGACGACAAACCATATTATCAACTGATTTGATGTCAACGTTTAGGGAAAAAAAATCAAATTCAAATTAATCCAAAGAATAATGGTGGGTTTTCCAACAAAATCGTAACATTCCTCCCACAATGCCCTTCTACAGCAATGATTATCAGAAGATATTTACACGTATCCGCATTACTAACAATCAGCAATTTTTTGTGGCCGGATTATCGACTTAATAATTAATAATTTAATTATAATTATTATAATTTAATGCGACCTCATTAAAAACCTAAATAAAATTAAATGCTAAGAATATGTAATATATACCGAATTTTTATGATAAACTTATAGAAAAACAATTGCTTTTGAGAATATGAAAGCTGTTATTTTTCCTTTATATGGCTTTGCTTCAAGGAAAGACTTTTATAATAAAATACCGAATGCTATAATCATGACATCAACAATACCCCAATAATAATAATAGAGCAAAATTATTTTACTTTTAATATTAAATAAAAGAAACTTCTTTCAATAACACTGGGCAACACACAAAAAGGCTTTGAAATGGAAATAGCCAATCTTTACTAATTTCGAGGTGCTGAACACGAAAATGACTATAAAATTGGTCGATTGGCTCTTGTTTAGGAGAGACAGAGATGGTCATGCATAAACGATTAAGTCCCCATTGAATACATAGATAATCATTTCGCAACACTATATTTTGAACTCCAGATTGCAACATATTATATATATGCGTTGTATTACATTAGCCCGCCATGTACACAATTACGCCATATACATTCCATCATTGTCTGATTCAATGTAGTTGAGTCATGACATCGCGGCTTTACGATTGCGGACAAAAGGTGATGCAGTCGTTAGTTGTAAGCGACGTCTCGTAGGGTGAGCAAGCCTTTTGAGCGACTCCCATTTACCCCTGAGTCATAAGTACAACACAAGTGATCCTTGCAGTCTTAATCCAGCAGTATGATGCCTCGTAACTGCGTTAATATTGCAGATATATCTTGTTACATTTGTGGGGAAGTGACGTTTGCAAGCCAGAAAATGGCCATCACTCCAATAGTGAAAGCGGCGTATGGGTTTTATTTGGATGCAAGATCAGGGACCAGGACAAGGCCTGGGCCCTACACATATGCTGCAATACGTGTGCAAGAAGTCTTCCGAAGTGGCTGAAAGGCGAAAAAGTGGCGATGCCGTTTGCTGTTCTTATGGTTTGGAGAGAGCCAAGCAATCACGCAAATGACTGCTACTTCTGCATGGTTCCACCTGTTTCTGGAGGCATCACAAGGAAAAAGAAGTGGACAATAGTGTATCCGAATATACAATCTGCTCTCCGACCAGTTCCTCACGGCAAAGGCCTTCCAATTCCTGAACTTCCAAAAGAATTTTCCATCGATTCAGACGATGAGGAGGGAGGTGAACCTGCATTGGGTTCTCCGCAGCCTTCGGTGTCTAATCTTCTCATGGAAAATGTCGGAGTGACTTCGTTGGAACTCGTCATGAGCAGTTTGCGCCTTACTTCAGAAAGAAAGATGACCTTGTGTTCTGCTCCGATGTAGATGGCCTGATGAATGACCTCGGAATCAAACATGACCCTCAAGAATGGCGACTATTCATAGACTCCTCGAAATTGACTCTCAAGACGGTGTTGTTGCATAATGGAAATTGACTTCTATCCATTTCGATCAAACACACTGTCTACATGAAAGAAACCTACGACAACCTAAAACAGCTGTTGAACTGTCTTCAATACGGCAAGTATGACTGGCATCTCTATTGTGGCTCTGTTAATGGGTCTGCAGCTGGGACATACGAAGTACTGCTGTTTCTTATGTGAATAGGACAGCCGAGCAAAGACTTTGCACTGCGTGAAGAGAAACTGGCCTCAGAGGAAATCTCTGAAGGTCGGAGGAGGGAGATGACGATGGACAAACAATGGAATCAATTGACATTGGAAAACAATTTGATAAACAATGGAAAACAATTTGAATGTGGAACACCCAGCACTGGCAGAAGCTCACGAAATCCTGCTATCATCCCTACACATCAAACTCGATGTGATGAAAAACTTCGTAAAAGCCATGGACTGGACTGTATCAACTTTCAAGTACTTGGCTGACAAATTCCCTCGACTCAGCGAAGCGAAAATTAAAGAGGGGATTTTTGTGGGTCCTCAGATCCGCGAGCTGTTCAGAGACCAGATGTTCGACAGTCTGCTTCAGGGTGACGAGAAAAAGGCTTGGGACGCGTTTCGGCTGGTTTCAACTAAATTCTTCGAGAATGTCAGGGTTAAGTACATGTCCTTAACCAGTTTGTAACTGGTTAAGGACATGTTGTCTCTGTATCACAACCTTGACTGCAATATGTCCTTAAAGATCCACTTTCTTCATTCCCACTTAAATTTTTTCCCCAAAAACTGCGTCATGGTTAGTGATGAGCACGGTAAACTTTTTAACCAGGACATTGCAACGATGGAGAAACGTTACCAGGGAAACTGGTCCACTTCAGTGTTGAATGACTACTGTTGGACGCTCGCCAGAGATGATCCCGAGCATCTGTACAGTCGCTCAAAAAAGTATCCGAACACTCTGGTTCATTACAGAATTCAGAAAAAATATCTGGCAAAGATTTTTTTAGAAATTAGTGATCTGACAACCTTCGTGTCACGTGATACGAAGGTTGCCAGATCACTAATTTCTAAAAACATCGTTGCCAGATATTTTTTCTGAATTCCGTAATGAACCAGAGTGTTCGGATACTTTTTTGAGCGACTGTACAAGCGACGGGCAAAGTGACGTGGGAAGTAGAAGCGGAGTTTTACTGATACATGTCATATACATGTATCAGTAAAACTCCGCTTCCTACGTATTATTTTATTATACAAGAAACTATTACGAATTTCTCAGAAATCATAACCAATTTTGCATTTTCATTGTCATATTCGTGTTCAGCACCTTGAAATATTTAAGAAATGGCTACTTTTATCTCAGAGGCATGACATTTATAAAAATTTGTTGCCCACTGTAACTTGTGGAATAGAAATTCTTGCACATGTGTTACTTCTAAATAAAATCTCACTGCCGGTTGGAAATTAGGATTTTTCAACTGGTTTCGGTATTTTAATGAAATATTCCTAATGGAATAAGAGATCTTTCACAGAAAACTGGTGTTGGAAATATTGTTAAAATAAGTACAGCAATTGTAGCTAATTGTTTGTACTAGTCTAATTTATTATATATGTCATATCAAAATTTTTCAACCGTAGTATTTTTGTCACAGAAAATATTTTTCAGATTTTCTTCATTGCGAAGTTTTGTCATTAGAAATTTTATGTGTATCCAGTAGAGAAGAGTTCGGACTCAATTCTTTGAGCCCGAAGTTATTGAGTCCAATTCAAACCAAGCCCGAACCATTTGGGCAATTATGGAGCCCGAATCCGATTTGTCAAAACATTTCTCTGATGCATCATAATACATATATATGTATAGAGTAACATATTAGAAATAATCAAAAAATATTAGAAATAAACAAAACATATTAGAAATAATATTAAAGACTGAATTTTGTGGGTAATGTTGTAAATGCAAAAGAGCCATTTTGCATTTATTAAAGAAGATAACAGAATATGTAAAAGTAATCGGAAACTACACGGTGCTCATTTTTAATTGCTAAAGATTGATTATATTTCAATTTTTAATCAATCATTTTTATTTTTACTTATTTTTATCTCAATTAAAAAGAAATATTTGAAGTTTAAATTATTCTGAGCTCCACCCTGAAACTTTCTGTGCTAGTTTAAGCCCGACAAATTCCGAGCTGAAGCTCATCTCCAGTATCCAGTTGATGGTCATCATGGAATGAAGACAACCTCTCTTCTCTTAATTTAAAATTATTGGTTTCTTCTAACGCGGATGAAACAAAAGACACTCTTTTCGAAAAAAAAGAATCCAATTATTGAAATTTATCCTCAAGTTCAGAAAAAAAGATACTCAAAATAATCAATTATCTTACACTTTATTTCGACTCTTATGCTATTTGACGGTTTTTTTAAGATTTAGAAAATTCTCCAAAGGAGAGAAAATAGAAAATCATCATTGTCTTTACTAGTAATATACGAAGTCTTTTGCAGGGTTTTTAAGTTTATCAATTATGAAACTAGAGTTAGTTGTAGTTAAACCATTCTGTTTAAATTTATTAACAGGAATTCGCCGAAAAAGTCTTTGAGAAATAGAACGTAGTTTCGCATGGATTGCTTTTATAAATTGTTGCTAAATCCTTATGATTTGAGTAAATAAATATATTTCTCAAAGAAGCTAAACACTTAATTCAAAACTTAGCCATCGAACATATTTGCAATTGCATTATGGTATTTTTATTCGGTGATGCCACATAGAGAGAAAAGAGTATTTCACAGAAAGCTGCTAGTTTTGATTTCATTGATAGAATTTTTTCACCCTCAATTCGTTATTGTTCATAAATTTATAAACAGTTTTGTTAAGAAGCACTTCTTGATGTAGTTGACAATATAGGCGAAAAATTATATTATCACCTTACTTATTAAACAAACTCAATTCTCCTTTCCTCTCATTCTTCATAACAGCAAACCCATCGGTAGTTATAGCGCACAGTTTCTTCGTTGAGATGTTTAACATTTTCAGATTTTCTTCAAGGGATATTTTCTGCATTTGGACATCTCGCCAATAAAGTCAGCAATAAGAATTTTTCAGGAAAATAATCTTGGCCGATATCGAAATATGTGGCACATGGCTGCATTTGTCCAATTTTTGTCACATCATTATTTTAATCAATACATCCACTAAAAAAAAAATTTGTTGTTGAAAATTCTGCAAATTTCGGATCCTATAAATATTTTTATTTTTTTAATTCTAGGTTGGATAGTATCATTACCGACTACCAATTACCAACACCAGTTCAAACCAACTCATTCCTTGTTCGCCATTAACTTCAAAACAAAGAATGAATTATCAAACAAAGACGAGAGAGCTGCACTGATCGACTTTTACCTACTGAAAACCTCTACAATTACTAAATATTTCATTTTCTCGTTCAATTGGCATCACAACTGCTTTGGCAATTTCTCCTCTTATAAATGTTTTGCGATCTTTTTCCCAATTAAACAACTTACTTTCAATGAACCCAGATATAATTGTTTATCTTTTTATATGAAATAAATCATTTGAAGAAATGAATTCACAGCTCAGCATTGATTTCCTGAGCATTCAACCACTATTAAGTTGTTTCAAGTAACAGAACGAAAATGGGTATAAAGGAAAAAGCTGTCTTTAGCCAGGTGGGATCTGAACCCACGACCTTCTGATGAGATGTCAGGTGCTCTGACCTCTGAGCTACCGGGCGCTGATCAATCTCTCCTCCACTGCTGATGTTATGCCATACACCATTGGGCTAATTACTGTCTTTTGATTGCATTGGGGACTATTCTTCAGAGCCTTCCAGCCACGCTCCTGACAGATGATTTTATTTGTGTGAGCAAATCGAAATTTGCTCACACAAATAAAAAATAATCACTAAAGTGTCAGCCAGGAGGTTCTTGTTGCGTGTAAGGTCGAGTGCACGTGCCTGGAAAAACTCTAAAATAGAGATCCCCCAAATGTAGTAAAAAGACAATGATTGACCAGAGGGCGTATTGCATAACATCAGCAGTAGCTGAGAGATTGATTAGAGCCCGACAGCTCAGTGGTCAGAGCACCTGACATGTCATCAGGAGGTCTTGGTTTCTGATCCCATCCTGCTCAAGACAACTTTGTCCTTTATACCTATCTTCATTCTGTTACTTAAAACAGCTGAATAGTGATTAAATATTCAGAAATTCATTTGTTTTGCTTTTGCAGCACATATTAAATCAGTTTCAAACTTTGATTTTCTTATGCAAATTCCGAGTTGACTATTTTCTTTGCACTTCCATTTCATGAGTTTTATAATTGCGCAGCATTGCATAGATTTCATTTCATTAACTTGAAGTTTACATCTTACCTAATTGCTCACAATATCTTGCGAATTTTGGTCGCTCGTCTTAAGAGTACCCGCGAATAAATTAAATCAACTGAAATGTTTCCTCTGAGTGAGGTATAGAATTTAATTTTTAATGATAACAATTTTTAAATCACCTGACAATAAATTAATGACCAATGAGTGTGAAAGTAAAAATCGATCATTTAAGAGAACTGTTCATAGCATCAGTTGCACAGTTTTATAGTCTCGCTTAGTGTAACAATTCCTACTCACCCTTTCCAATGTAGATTATCGAATAAAATTATGAAGAGTGTCAAAATGCCTCAGAAAAAGAGGAAATTTGTATCACATTCAGCATCACATTGGTACAGACCTCGTTACCAAGTTCAAACCAACTCATCCCTTGTTCGCCATTAACTTCAAAACAAAGAATGAAGTATCAAACAAAGACGAGAGAGCTGCACTGATCGACTTTTAGCTACTGAAAGCCTCTACAAAAGTATTCGCTTCAGGCTTGACCCTCAGCATTGGTTGCATTTCGTACCGTAGTCGATCCACATTCCTCTATATCAGTTTTAGTGAACATTATTTTTTAACTACCACACAATCCATTTGTTTTATATCACGTACTCCTAATTCAGCTTTTTAAATTTATTTTGCACCGTTTATTCGTTTTATAATTAATTTAAAATGAACATTTTTTGTAGTTTTCTTACATCAGGGATATAAGAAAACTACAAAATAAATATTCACTTATTATCATTAAGGAAAACTAGTATGCTATCTTTAGTGAAAAAATTATCGTTCGACATATTATGGATAGCCATATTATGGAGACAGAAAATAGTAAGCTAAGTATTCATCTGAGGTGAACAATAGATGAAGCAGCAATTAGAGATTTAAAATTGGTTTTATTTAATTCCCTAAGTTCCCTACGAGAGCTGAAGTAATAGTAAATAGTCGGATTAGTTGGGGTTTAATAGAAAATAAAACAGATAAAGGAATAATTTTTGGATAGTTGAAAGAATTCGTCGTCGTCGTCGTCGTCATCATCATCACATCATCATCATCGTCGTCGTCGTCGTCATCGTCGTCATCATCGTCATCATCACCACCATCACCACCACCACCACCACCACCACCACCACCATCATCATCATCAAGCAGCCATGGGCTACGGAGGTCCAAGCAAGTCTGTCCTGTGCTACATCTACTGCATCTGGCCACTGCACACCAATTCTAACATGGTCCTGTTTGACATTGTCTGCGCACCGCATCCTAGGTCTCCCCCTCTTTCTGAGGCCTTTAGGCACACTGTTCTTAACCCTATTCGCCAATCTATAATTATTCATACGGGCAACATGGCCAAACCAACGGAGTCTCTCTCTGCACAATATGCTGCTTAAAGGAGGTTGCAAACTCCTTTGCCTAACTTCATCATTAGTTACAAAGTTGAACCACCTAATACCCAATATACTGCATAAGCATCTGGAATGAAAAGCATCTAGTTTCCTGTTATCTTGTTTACAAAGTGTCCAGGTTTCACTACCATAACTAACCCTAGAAAGAACCAAACTATTATGCAGTCTAATTTTAGTCTTCAGGTGTATACGCCTATCTCTCCACACTCTCCATAGATTCTTAAATGTCCCGGCAGCAATCCCTATTCGTCTGTTAATCTCATGCCGCACATCACCATTATCTGTTACATAGCTCCCAAGAAAATTAAACTTTGACACCTGCTCAAGACTGCAACATTCAGATTAACTTAATCACAGCCTGCCTGACCAATTTTCATCACTTTAGTTTTCTCTCTGTTTATAACCAAACCTGCTCTACTACCAGTTTCATCAACAGCTCGAATGAAAGAGTTCATCTCATCAACATCATTTGCCAAAAGGGCTAAATCTTCAGCATAATCTAAATCAGAAATTTCCATATCTCCAGTCCATTTAAGGCCAAAATCTTTCACTTGAAATGAATTTCGCATAACATAATCAATAACCAAGGTAAAGAGAAAAGGAGACAAAATGCACCCTTGTCGAACACCAGAAATAATGCTAAAACAATTGCTACAAGCCTTACCAACTCTCACACACGACTCAGTGTTATTATAGACAGCTTTCATTATGTTAACTAACTTGTCTGGTATACCATATGATCTCTCAATCAACCATAAATTATGACGATCAATAGAGTCGAAAGCCTTTTTGAAATCAACAAAGCTAGCAACCAAAGGTTTCTGAAACTAAACATTTCTCAAGAATCTGCCTAAGTGAAAATATCTGATCCACACATCTCCTACCACTTCTGAATCCACATTGCTCATCATGCAAATGACTGTCAACCAGATTCCTAATTCTATTAAGCGCAATCATGGAAAGAACTTTACCTGGAACAGAGAGTAAACTAATCCCCCTATAATTAGGACAAGAACTGCGATCACCTTTTTTAAAACTTGGGACAATAATAAAAATAAATACCCCCTCAAGCAGCTGCTTGACACAGAGGTCTGACAGGATCAGTTTATATGACATAGTAGAAAGTCTGAGAGGATGGCAGGACCCTGGAACAGAGAGTAGGCTGATAACCCTATAGTTATAACAAGAACTGCAATCACCTTTTTTTTAAAATAGGGAAATTAATAGCTCTGGTAAAATCCTTAGGAACCATGCTCTTATCGTTTATAAAAGATATTCAGATTTTCAGTCATCCAAGTGGTAACTGAAATATTCCCAGCTCTCAGCATTTCCGTAGTAATTTCATCTACCCCTGGGGATTTATGTAGTTTAAGTTTAGAAACAGCCAAAATAACTTCAGATTGTGTTATAGGGCCAACATTAAAGCCACCAATGCATCTATCATCATTGCAAACAATGGGAGTAGAACTAACCACATTGTTTAGAACATCACTGAAATGCTCAGCCCACCTAGCCATGACAGAATCCTCACCTTCTATAACCTTACCTTGTTTATCCTTCAATCCCTGTATACCTGTCCGTTTTCTACCACACAAAACATTAACTATCTGGTACAGCTCTCTGCTGTTGTGCTGTCTAACTGCTTCCTCGGCTTTGTCAGCCAAGCCTTCAAACCAAAGATTCTTATCAGCAGCTAACTGATCTTTTACACGTTTATTACGTTCTCTGTAATGCTTTCTATAAGGACTAGTAGGTACTGATTAAGGACATTCCTGCAATTCCTTCTTTCTGAAATAAGCTCAAGTGCCTTATCACTCAAATAATTCTGTCTCCTCTGCTCCTCTTTTCCTAAAAGAGTACTGTTAGTGTCCAAAAAAGCCTGTTTAAAATGATCCTTTTCTTCCTCAACTTCAGTAGAAAGCATACCATGACTGTCATAATGATTAAGTAACCTATCATGGTAAGCTTTGGCTGTAACTGAGTCTTTCAATGCTTCAGTATTAAAGTAAATTTTGTAACACCAGCACAACACTTTTTAAGTTTAAGTTGCAAGACACTTTTAACAAGGTAATGGTCAGATCCAATTTCAGCTCCCCTATATGACCTGGTATTCCTAACTAGCCCACTTGCTGTTAATTAATATATAATCAATCATATTCTTATGCAGCCCATCTGGTGAAACTCATGTATACTTATATATATCGCGGTGTTTGTAATAAACGTTAGTTATTCTGAATCAATTGAGATTACTTATCTGTAGGAGACGTTGCCCATTGCCATTGCAGCTACCAATACCAAAAGGGCCTATCTCTCCTCCCCAAAGGTCAGAGTCAGTACCAACTTTGGCATTGAAGTCACCAAGAACAAGGGTAATATCTCATTTCTTGACAGAATTCAAAATATCGTGAAGTTGTCCATAAAACTAGTTCTTCTCTTCCTCATCGGCATCCTCAGTGGACGCATAACAGCAGATAACATTCAAGTCTTTAACGCTTGTCTGAAATTTTGCTGTAAGAAACCTTTCATTATTGCACTCATATCCTAGAAGAGCATCACTAGCGTGTCTGCTGAGAAGCAGACCCACGCCTTGGTTATGCTTATTGTCGCCCCCCCCCCCCCCCTGAAAAGAGAAATTTAAAGATTATTTTTAAGAATCTGACCTTTATCCATCCATCTGGTCTCTTGCAAGCCAAGAATATCTAAATTATAATGGTTGAATTGTTGTGTGAGCACACCAAGAGAGAAAGCTCTGTGCAGAGTCCTCACATTTCAACTACCTATGGAGAGAAAATGGCTAGTGGGATGTTTAAAGAAACTATGTTTATTGAGAGAGGGAATGCTGACAATAGCAAGCAGCCCCCTAATCGCAGACATGGAGCAAAGACCCGTTCCCCCACCACTAAAGGGTGAAGCCATCTACACTGGAAGACTTCCTCCAATGTAGAATTTGACGATGCCAATTGAAGCAAAGTGTTCAGGTGCCTGCGATGACCTCTGCTCAGGATTATCCACCAGCTGATAAACATATCCTGTGAATCTATTAACTTGGGGCTGTAAACCCATAAACAAACAGAAAACGCAGCGGAAGATTTTCCCTCCACAGAAGCCCACCAGTGCAGCAAATTCAGGATCCATAATCAAGCTCAGAGCCATAATTCCGTTCAGGTTGGTATATATGGTCAGCACCAGGACCCTGTGTGGTTGACCACTTCTCAGCAGGTTAGAAAAAAAAAAGAAAAGTAGCCATAGTTGTCCAGATCAGTAGGCCACACTAATCTGGCAGCCCTCCTATTCCGTTCACTTCCACAAGAGAGTATCTCTTTTGAAAGGTACTAACGGTCTGCACCACGAGAAGGCGGGGTCGGATATTAGGTGCTACGCCTGGACGCTTCTATGCATCATCACAGGGGATAGGTGCATAGTTCTCCTTTCCAGTGACTACCTAGCTACCATTTACAGACAAGGAAATATTAGACAAGGAAATCATTTAATGGATTGTATCAATATCACAAATCATAGGTTGGAGGGTGCTGCTCCTAGTTTAAATAAGAGTGCTAGAATAATTAACATAGAGTTGTTATAAAAGTTTATGATGGGTTGGGAGGAAAATAGAAGAATGACTGAAGAAATTTCTTGGAAAGAAAAAGTACTTAAAGCAAGATTCACTAGAAAATTGGTTATCTTCTTCGTATATGCAGGAGATAAAAGAAATAGTGTTAATTTCTAGTCCAGCTCAAACAATAAATCAAGATGAAAAGATAACTGTTATAATTAGTCTAAAAGTCAGAAAAAATAATAGTAGGAAGAGACTAGGAAGGATTATAAAAGAACCATAAATGGTTACGAATTTTTCTCGCGTACCTCTTAATCTCTCTACCTCGCGGTACAAGTAACGCCGGATAAGTAATACTCTTCTATGCTATGACCCGATACGAGTCATTAATCACTTTCGTACCGAGCCGAGTAAGTGATTAACTGTGGACAATTTAATAATCTTTGTTGTTTGATTTTTTTTTCAATCGTTGGTGGAAGTATCATGGCGGAGTTGAAAGTATGATTTTTTTTTATCTTTCACTCTAATATTTCCATAAATTGGAGAAATAACTTATACCATACGAAATACGAGAATTCTAGTTAGGTAAAATATAATTCCAGCATTAATGAAAGTGCCTAAGCAAAACGAAAAAGGACAATAAACCGAATCACACTAAATGAGCCGTTATATTGAGTTAAAATTACCATAACATTTATCGTGCTGATTATAGTGCTTCCAAAAGTTAATAAAAAGGATTTTATTTTTTCAATATAACGTTCTTTCTTAATTTTCAGTTTATTGTGAAATAAAAAAATATAAATTAAAAAATTAAAAAAATGCCTATTTTTCTCTATGCTCACCAAAAGCTAAAAAAAGTCAAACATACCAATGATAATATCATCTATTGAATTGGAACTGCATTGAACTTAAAATAAGAAACTACTGCATTGAACTTCAAAGGAAGAATCGGCGCCGGCAGTTTTTTGTTCCAGTTGGTAAAGAAATCAGTTTTGGCGCCTTATCTTCCTTTGAAATTAATAGGAATTCAGTAAGTGATTTCGTTATTAACATATTTTACTTTTCACTTTTTAGGTCGCATAAAAGATGTATTTTAAAATTTTTCAATATACAGTATATAATATTTGCTTTTTTTCGTGTTTTTGCCATCTTTCGTGCTTCATAAGAGAATTAAATTGTTACATTCCCTGTGTTATTCTGCAGCTCTTTAGTTTTCATTTCTACATATGACTCGCTACAGACGCTACATATGACTCGCTACATGACGCCCGTTAACTTCCATCCTCGTTTTTAGAAAGGCAGAAAGAGAAAGAGAGAATGAACTGGAACGCTGATAACAATTAGAAATATTTGAAAGATAGCTTAGGAACTTTCCGAAATATTGATAGGGGGTCGTTCATTTCCTACGTAACACTAAGAGTGGGTTAGAGATTTTGGGGTTATGTTGCTTTGCATGAGAAAGGCGGAGTTCCGAAGTTACGTCATGTAACACTAAATTGCTATTCTTATTTCTGAAATTAGCAGCTTTTTCTCATTTTCTGTTGAAAAAGTGGCAAATTTATTAAAATATCGCTTACAATTAACTCCTACACTACCACTAACACTCGCTTGCTACATTGGTTATCGTATAAAAGTAAAATCTTTGCAAAGTGAAAAGTGTGACGTAAACAAGAAGGAGAGGGAGGGAGATTCCGGCCAAACATTATGTGGCATTACTTTGAGGTAAGCAGGTTAAAATTCGACCTGAAACAGTGGTAGTTTTGAAAACATAAACAAAATAATTTAAGAAAAAAACATCTTGGAATAATTCACGTTAATATCAGAAGCATTAAAAAGCATTTGGATATTTTTAACATTAAGATAAAAGAATACATACAACACGTGCACATAATCATACTGACAGAAACTAATATCTTGAACTCTGAAAGACATTTGTAAAATTCACAATTTTTTTGTGGTCAAAATTTAGTGGTCAACTTGGTAGGGCAATTTTGGTTGGTATTTTGGGGAGCTGTTTTGGTATGTTGAGCTATTGTCATATGAAGAACCTAAAATTCATTATATATTTCATTCTCCACCTTAGTAACAGAGGATTATGTTATTTTACCTCTGAGCGACCCCCTGGACAGAGAGAGATCGAAGCTTCCCTTCAAGGCTATCTAGCATGTTCATTAATATGTACTGGGCATGTTCTTATTATTCATTTTACTGCACACGGGGCTTATCGTCCCATCCGACGGTGACGCCCTTCCCAACCCATTGGTGTCCCCTTTCTGGCCGAAGCCTGTTTATCAGTACTTATCCAACCCAAAACGAACATTTATCTCTAAATAAAAAACAGTTATCTCTTAAAACAAATAAATTGCTTTCCCCCCACTAAGGGTTAAAAATCAGTAATTGAATTTCGAACAATTTATTTAGAACAGCCCTAGACAAATTACGATGAGCCATTTCTTTTTCTCCGTCCCCAGAGCTACTTATGAAAAATTAATTAATTTTGGAAAAGGGAAAACGAACTTCTGTAGGAAGAAGAATACAGCTTCTTCTATCGAAGAAGTCCAACTTCTGCGAAGCGAATTCTCATCAACACATTTTAATAAAAAATATGCGTTTTATGTTTCTTTTTTTTTACACTGGTTATACATACGTTATTGATTACGTATTTCTTTGGAAGCCCATCGTTCCATTTCAGTTTCCAATGCGACCCATCGTTCTATTTCAGTTTCGTATGTGGTCCTTCATTCCTTTCAGTTTTTTATGCGACCCTTCCTCTAAAATGTTTGCCTAGGCATGATCCAGACCTACCGAAATAGCATTCCCATGTGTGTCAATGGGAATCTAATTTCGAAGTTCTAAAATATGCGTTTAATGGGAATATTCACATATTGATGATAAATTAAAGCTAATAATCAAATGTGTTTAAATCTCGATCTTCAACAATACTCGTTCAGTATTTAAAGAGGCACAGAAGCTGGAATATTTAACATTAAATTATTTTCATAAATATCATTAACGACTGCTTAATATTGAAAAAATGATTACGCAAACTTTTAAAATGCATATTTTGTTAAACTGTTTGAAACAATGCTTGTTATTTAAGTTTTAATTTCTGAGGTAGTCTTCTGACGTATGTTTTAACCTTTCAAAGTCTAAATTATTGTCTCTAGAGTTCATTTAAGCAATTTACAGATGCATAAAGTCAGTAAAACCACATGTTTAACACTGCGATGAATTGACGTCGCGATAAATTGACGCTGCGATGAATTGACGTAACGATGAATTGACACTGGGCTAAATTGATCGCGGTGAATTGACGGGACAACATGTAAGTATTGCAATACAGGGTGGCGCGTAAATTCCTTTTCCATGGCGATAACTCAGAACCAAGCGATTCTCGTGCGCAGAAGACTAAAGGAAAGTGTGAGTGCTTTTCCCGATGAGCTTAGCTGACCTGGCGGAAAATTTCCGAACTAAGAAAAATTAATTTGGGAAATATTTCAGATAGCCCAATAATTTGAGAAACGAAGTTGTGGAGCAGCAGTGATTACATAACAATATGTCGTTGCCACCATTCAAATCGGATTGCAGGCTGAGAACCGTAACGAAAGGTTATCCGGAATTAACCGTTGCTGACGCTTCGACTGTCTGGTGTGTAGCAAGAAATAAAATCGTCCTATGTCGACCAATAAAGATTATTATTTTTTGCCAGAACCGTATCTCACCTGCTCCTCAGAAAGCACTCAACGAAGTGTGTGTTTGGGGGTGGGGAGGCCTGCTTAGGATGTGAGAAACAGTATGCAAATGGTCACGCCGGATTTCCAAGAGATTCAAATGCACACATGGGCGTAGCGAAGGGACGATGGTTGAGGGGGGAGACAACGAAAATTTTCCAATTCGGTAATCAAATTTTGCAAACTGAGGAATTAATGAATTTTCGCTCCGTGGGGAGTTGGGGGACGACTCATCTGTATTTCACCAAGTGGCTTGGAATTTTTCACCAAGTGACATACGACGCTTGCCACAAACCTATCTGTTGAAGCGTCCGTAATGATTCTTTCTTATGTCTATGGATTCGTTCCGGATGTCTTTTCTTTGCGGTTCTCATCATTCTAATTTCACTGGAGGCAAAGAAGCATTGGTGCGTGATCGGTGAGGTTCTACAATTTCGAGAGTGGAATTCTGGCTCTAACTGCAAAATTTACAAAATGAGCGTTGCTAAGTTCGCAATTCTCCACTAGGGGAACAACAAATATCTCATCGGAAACATTACCCCCAGTTTATTTAACGTATAAATCGCTTTAACGAACGATCGCCTGGTCACTGGGTTAGGACCGTGGAGAAGGACTTTACACAATAGCCTATATTTATATAAATTTATATAAGTGTGTGATCCGAATTTTTGTAGCGTGAGATCTACGAAAGTTCTGATTGTTGGAAGGTAATTCTTCGTACAATCATTTCGCAGTTTTCTGTAAGTGGACTATTTGTGTAGCCCATACTTGATCTAGTGGTTAGCATATCTGACTACTAAACTAGCGGGCATGCCCCTGTGTATGTGTTTTTATGTTGTATGAGGAGCCAGGAGCTTCTCATACAACATAAAAATCCAATAGAGCTTATAAGTTATCTCTTTCCTTTGTGTAGAGAAGTACCCTTTTCCTTTTTTATAAAATTTCAAAAGAAATTAGAACTAACACATATTGCTTCGTGATCATTGTAGTGAGTAAGTCTTTATTAATTTCAGTTTCCTTTCTAGTGGCCCAGATAAAACATGTGGTTTTTGGGTTCACTCATATTTTTTCTATGTTGCAAATTATATGAAATAATGGAATTAAAATTGATTAATACTTTGAACAAATTCACGCTTTCTAGTCTTGAAGCGCTTTTAATCCGGAAAAACTGAGTCTGCAACAGTGTCTCCTCTGGGCAACGTCAGAACAATACATATTGACGTAGCACGTCGCAGATTCCCAACGTACATGCCCAATAAAAGTGAGCTCTACTTCATTTGACTCTTGAAAAATTCATTTCTTTTTAATGCTATTTAATCCTTTGAATATTCCAAACTATTGATCACCTGAACCTAAATTTCATACACGATTGTTTCTGTGTAAATCTCGGCTTTGATTAAATTTATATCCCTAACTTACCTGATTTAGAACTCGTATCCCCGAATTTCTTTAGTTCATCATCGTCTGGAATTTAAATTTAACACATTTAAAGACCATTTACCTCCTCCCCCCCCTCCAAAAAAAAAAACTACCCAGGTATTTAAGATACTTGACTAGTAGGCCCAAAATTTCATTCTCGGGTTTCGCATGTGCAACTTCGTTTCGCGTTAACTGTGTTAAAAAATGAATATTGAATCTGAACCAGTTTTCCCCCATATTTTTAGTTCACCGTTTCGAAATTCAAGTTTTCGATCATCGAATTTCTATTGGCTATACTTAATAAATTAAAAGCGATTTCTAGTTTTTAAATATAATATTTTTTAAATAACGATATGCATCTCAGTTTCCCTAAGACATCGGTTTATGAATTCCTTACTTATCATAGATTTCGTAAGTTAAACGTCATTTGTTGACTAACAAGTAATTGATGGCTCAATCAACCAATCACATATGAGAATATTTGTGAATGAAATGCAGTCTCATTTTCTCATGACACTTTTTCTTCTTTGGTTATTTGAACTGTCAGTCTTCAAACCCAACCATGAAAACCCGATGAATGGATTTTGACACTGGAAAAAAGGCTCTGAAAATGTTACCCATATTTCGGAAAATTGTCTTTATGTTTGCCTGTTCTTTAGGCACTTGGAGACCTCGTAAATATCAAATTTTGCATGATGGGCCCTCGGATCAAGGGGGAAGTTTTAGTCCCTGTCTGATTGATCGGTCGACCTTTCTTTTCCCCTTCCCCGCCCGAAAAAAAGTAAGAAATATTTTCATTTGAAAACATACTTCAGACCTCAAGTATTTGAAAAACTTCGATTGTTAAGTAACCAATTTATGAGGATGCTGATATAGTTTGCAGAGCTTCTGCAGTAGTGTGTAACACACTACTTTCTGCTATCCGCACAAGGATCTATCACAATTATGGTAGTGAAATGGACCTTCCTAGCTTCACTGGTTGAGACGATCTCATGCGGGTAGAGAGAATATGAGGGCGTTCAAACAAGATGAAGCACTACAAAGGAAATTTAGATTAATGTTTTGATATTAAAAGAGGTCGATATTTAAACGCTAAAGCAACAATATAAATAATTATGCTTCCTTACTATTGGTTAAAACCATATCCGGTGCGCCATGTATTGAGAAGTAATTAATTAGGTCCATATGTGTTTTGAGTTAGATGAGACCCGTTTTATAGAGTTAACTGAGTTAAATACTTTAACAATGCTGGAAAAAATCTGCTGATGAACTATAAATTATAAAATGGTTCTTTTCAATAAATGTAATTTTGATGAAATTTGCTTATTGATTGCTTTAAATATTTTCAGATTTGGAGAGCATTTCCTCTCGATGTCTCCACCTCCATAACTCTTCAAATGTTTAAAAAAATTGATTAAAATCGATATTGAGATTGTTATGAGCTTGTGAAGTTTAAATTTTAAGTTTTCATTGATATGCTGGTATAAGATATTTTTTAGTAGGATGATGTCATGTTTAGTGGAAGGATTTTTCAACGTATTTAATGCTTAAATTATAAAATTTACCAAATTATCAAATGGTAAATGTATGGATCCGTATGCGTGAGCGCCATACCCTGTGCACGTTGAAGAACACGCTGGATGGCCTTGACGAGAGGCTACCATCTGTACCCCAACCTTTTTAATATTTATTTATTGCAATTTTTATATTATATTTATGCTATATTTGTTTATTGCATTTTCTTCAGAAGGCAAGTTACTATTAGAGAACGATCCTGTGAAGGAGAAAATGAATTTTTCTTCTTGTTAACGCCATACTATTACGAAGTGGGCTTGTAAGTACCGTTCGGATAGAAGTCAGTGGCGATCCAAAGAACGAAATCTTACGAGGGAGCCGGAGCAGTGAGCAATTCTCAAAAACGGAACTGACTGGAAGAGCAACTTTTGTTGTTAGGTTGACAACGAATTTCCTTGTCGAAACTTTTCAATGCAGTTTTGATTTCAACCTCTGACCTCTGATTCGAACCTCTGGGCGTTCTATAAGTCATTGAGAGGAGGAATTCTACCTGCCAGTAACTGAGATATTGTGCAAGGTTTTACAATGACAAGTGTTTGAAATCAGGATGAACTCGAAACGACTTTGAACACGTTCGACAAGAATAAAAATGTTAAACAATATAGGTCAGGCCTTCTTCTCAAAAGACAGCTATAAAATTGTGCGTTATTCTCAAATATTTAAGGTCACTAACTGTTATCTCTCAGAAAAACGCTTGCACTTTTCCTTTAGACTTGTATTGGGAACTACTGTATAGTAGTAGAACAGTGAGAGACAAACTTCCCTCATACAAACTTCTAATGAGGGTTAGGAGGTGAGGTTTGACATGTTTGAGTCTAATTGGTCCCCACCTTGCTTTCAGTTAGAAAGGGGACACCTGTGGGTTTGGAAAGGCCGTTGTCCATCGGAATGGACATTAAAGAGTGGTCGGTGTGCAGGAGAGCAATATCTGGTGCACGATAAAAAGCACATTGGGTGACTTTAATTGGGCACATTGGGCCCCTTGGAACATAAATTCAGAGATGAATTTATGGTCCAAGGGGCCCTGAAGACAGCCCAATTTGGGGATCTTATTCTTTCACCTAAATAAATGTGATCATGCTCGAAATTTAGAATTGGAGGCCCCTAAATCTCATGGGGCCCTACTTTTTTATTTTATTTATTTATTTATTTTACTTCTGTGCATACCTATAAATTTGCTCCTGACATAGGCAATAGATTGAAGACTCCAGCCAAACAGTTTTATTCAGTGGATCCTCTTCTCCAACCTTCTCTGATCCCTTGGAGTTCTTGTGACCTGGCCATTTAGACCATTGAGTGCAAAAAGGTGTCGCTCAGAGGTAAAACAACCCGTGGTCTTGAGTCATATTTCAGGGGACTTCCATAGGATATATACGTTATTCGAAACCTCAAGACTGGGGATTATAATATCAACCACTTGGGTACTTTGGGACGGGGAAATGCCGCCGTCCGTCTTACGGGACGTTAAACCATGGATCCGTATGCGGGAGAGCCATACCCTCGTCAAGGCCATCCAGCATGTTGAAGAACATGCTGGATGGCCTTGACGAGAGGCTACCAACCTTCTCTGAGCCCTCTCGGGGTCCTTATGACCTGGCCATTTAGCCCATCGTATGCAAAAAAAAGTGCAGCTCAGAAGTGAAACAACCCAACCCTTGGGTACTTCATTGTAGTGGAATATACATAATTGTATTTGTTTTTCAACCCTATTTTTTTTTCGTTCATCTAAAGTAAATCATTTCTTTTCTCTAAATATTCTACTCTAATTACTGATATACGTTTATTTTTTGACTTTCGCCTTTTTAATTGTAAAGACCATAAGACAAGAAGGGCTTGGCTTCGAAATTATGATCCAAACGATAAATAGCATTTGTTCTTGATAAATTATCTTTATCTCTTGATGTTCTATCAAATATCTATCCGTGAATTATGTCACAATATAATGCAATAACGCTGCCTAAGATTAGTTTAAAATGTCCTTTCAGCATTTTCTCTTCATTTAATTCAGTTCATCAATGTTTTATGCTGTCCTGTGTATGCTGCCCAATGTTTATGCTGTCCTGTGTGTAAGTGACATATAAATTGAAATATTACCGGTAATTCACCTCTTGCTTTAAACTTATCTTCATCGAAAGGAAGATTCTGAGATGGGAACAGCCACGAAATGGGAGTTCATTTAACTGCAAAAATATTTTGTTTGTAGACATGACGCTCCGGTGTTATGAGAACCATCGCGTCGGCAGGTGCCGTACGGCAGGGAGCTCAGCTGCTGACACTCTACCGTCGTTTGCTTTGGATATCTCGGAGGATATAAATCAGGGGAGACACGACGTGTTCTTGACAACACACACACACCAAGACAAGATAGGAATGGTTACGGGACTCTTTTCTGCAAGAGACTTCTTTTTGAAAATAAGTTATCAGAAAAACAAACATGAGCTTCCATTTCACTTCCTCTGAAGATTTGTGTCAACTTTTATCAGCTCGAATTATCGCGACAGTCCGATTCAAACTGTTTCATTTTTTTCCCGGTCGCAGCGTGCATAATGAAAGCATTCGAAGGAAATTCATCAAACCTTGTTTTCATCTGAGGAATCGTTGAGTTCAGTCACTGTTTCTTTTTTTTTAAGTCTCCGGCGTTGGAAATCCAGGAGGTCTGAGCCCTCTATACCGGAAAAACCTGAGACTTTTGGAAGTAGCACAGCTGTGGGTCTCTTGATATGGAACCGGAGACTTTAGCATTGGGAATCAAGTGATATCAAACCACGCGAAGTTCCGCTTGAGTTCAAATGCATTTCGATCGTTAGCTGGTATACGAATGACACGCATGGCACGTTATACATGTTTTATGAAAATTTAATAAAACCGAAAACCACAATGATGACAACTATGTGGGAAAGTGAGGTTAAAGACTCGGGTCATATAGTCGTAAGATCTAAAACACGATTCACCATTTTCCAGTCGACTTTGGAAAGAAAATGGAAAGGATGAAACATGGAATCCTAATGAGAAAAAAATAGATTGTAGCTTCAAAGCTTTTATTGCACTTTACTTAGTAATCCTGTGTTTCTATTCGACCGGTTAGTATAGTCTTTGCGCATAAGGTTGTGGACGCGCCCTCATTCAATTCCGACGTTATCTGCTCCACGGTAGCTGTGTGATTCCTTGCAACGATGGGGGACAGTCTGCATTTACCTCAAGAATCAATTGCACGTTTTCGTCCACATTCCTCCCGGTGGTTGAAAACTTTGCCTTATTTCATGTAGTCTTGGTATACAGGTGCGGAGGTCTGAAGTTGAAATCCCAACAATTCAGCAGTTGCAGTGATTTGAACAATCGGCTTTCCTCGCACCTACTATCGACCACGGTTAATACTCACTTATGTCGCTGCCTTTATTCATGATTACTTTTCCGTGATTAGTTTCCAATGCGTAGAGATCTAATATATTTACAGGCATTGCCAGTTTTAACGTACCACGTGACTGGACGCGATACTTCTACTTAGCATATTGTTATCGGGGTGTATATAATAATTTGTCCATTCCGTGTAAAGGTAAGATAAAAATATTTTTGGACATGAAACAAATTCGCTATATAAAAAAAAAACACTTTGAATACTTTTTAGTTTACAATGTCTTGTAAGGCTAATAATGAATTGCGAACAATTGAACTGTGTTTATAAAAAAAAAATAAATAAATACCTCCTCAAGCAGCTGCTTGCCACAGAGGTCTGACAGGAGCCTGTCAGTTTATATGCCAGAGTAGAAGGTCTGAGAGGATGGCAGGACCTCAGCAGAAAAACAACACGAACATCCACGCCTTACCCGGGGCTCGAACCCAGGTCCCTTAGATCACTAGCCAAGCGCGCTAACCACCGAAATTACAAATTTTACATGTGAGTTCACTATATAAAGAAGATAAATATGAAAACTTGGAACCACAAAATATTAGAAAGTTTGAAATAAGTACAGCATTATTAATATTATTAAATATCATCACAAGTGATCAACCTACGAGCGTAGAACAAATTCGTCCTTGAGAAATCCGCTTTTTGCTGGCGAAAGATATTTGTTAGGAAGAAAAAAACAAATTTCTGAGAAATATTTTTTATTTTTTAATTTTCGTAGGTCCCAGATTCGCTACTGTAGCTAAATTGGATTTCACAGTAATATGTTGATTATTAATTGTGTATATAAACATGCAATTTTATACCATTTATTTTGCCAATTTAATGTCTTAAAAATAAAAGTATTCGCTAAATCAATGTCATTTTTAATTTAATGTAACTGAAAGTTGTTTTGTGGGATGAGTGGAACTGAATCTTTCCCGTTTTAAATGTAAAAGATTTGCGAAAATGGATTTTGAAATGAAAGCAGCAAAAACTTAGAAATGTAATCATCGATAATCACAATAAATCCCATGATATTCTCAAGATTTGACGGACAGATTCATTCCCCAACTACCCGAGTTTCGAAAACAACTTTCCATTTTTTGAAGAATCGTATAAGCAGTGGTGAAAGTAGGCCGGTACGCGCCGGTACTGAGTACCGGCAAGAAATTATTTGCTGGTATGGCGTACCGGTAAGACTTTTTTTCAGTAGTGGCTCCGTTAACGATTTCTTTTTCACCTTAATGCTTTTTCAACCAAGAATTTAATTTTTTTAAAGCGGACCATTCTTTTTAAGAAAAACTCGTCGGTTTTTAATTGCATTAAAATAACTAAATAAATAAATACCCCCTCAAGCAGCTGCTTGCCACAGAGTCTGACAGTTTATATGCCACAGTAGAAGGTCTGAGAGGATGGCAGGACCTCAGCAGAAAAACGACACATACATCCATGCCTTACCCGGGACTCGAACCCAGGTCCCTTAGATCAGTAACCAAGCGTGCTAACCACTCGGCCATATTACTACAGTTTAACCCTTTAGATACCAAGCTGTTTAGAAACAGGACACTTGAGAATCCATTTCTGCCGACAGGGAGTGCCGAAGGGGAGTGCTAGAAATTGGAAGTAGTGCTTTCTCTCTTTGAACGGTTAGCAAGGATATAGGAGATAGAAAGCAGAACTAGACAGACAATGGCGACTCCAACTAAAGCCGTCTTTCGGGGAGTCGTTAAGAGTTCACGGACAATGCACCTTCCCATCCGCCGCCGTAGCCGTCTGGGTTCGGTCTTAATCACTACCGGAGGCAGAACTGGGAAAACGGGTGGTAAATCAAAGACAGGATATGAACGCACTTAGACGTTGAAATCCATTGCAAAGCAGCGTGTACTTCTGGTTTTAAAACTTTCACAATATATATATTTTTTATATTCTGCTGAATTGAAAATTCTAAACGGTTCTGGAAATAACGGAAGGCAGTTTAATGGAGGTGATGGGGCATATGCTTCCCCAAATTTTAGTAATGAGTTTGAAAGGGGGATTTTTTAACGTAAAATCATGTAGAAACATATTTTTAAATATTAGTTTTATCAATTAATCACCTTACATTTCGCTACCGGAGTAACCATAATAGAAAAATTAATACGCGTTCTTTTAATTTTATTGTCCCACAAAAGTAGGCACATCATTTCTTTTTCAAAAATAATTTTCGCTTAGCACACCTCCCTTAACTTTAAGGCAGGAAATATTTGCTATGAATTTTAAATATTAAGTTGTCCTTCCTAGCCATTTCAAAAACTGGTCGTCTGTTTCGTCATCTCTCTAAACATCTGCGAATTCTAAACAGGCATGTATTCAGAGTATACACAAACACACGCACAATAAGAGAATGCGCACACTCCTAAATTCTACGACTGAAATTATTTGGAAGATTTAAAAAAAAGAATTTTATCGTATATTAATTTAAATTTTTTTAATTTGAATCTAATTATAAATTTTAACAAAAGAAAGTAAATATATTTAATTAATCTAGATAAGTTTATTTGAATATTAAATAAAAGGTATTATACCTCCTGCCGTCCCATGGCAGAGTAGTTAGCGTGCTTGGCTATTGATCTAAGGGACCTGGGTTCGAGCCTCGGATAAGGCATGGTTATATGTGTTGTTTTTTCTGCTGAGGTCCTGCCATCCTCTCAGATCTTCTACTTCGGCATGTAAACTGACAGGCTCCTGTCAGACCTCTGTGGCAAGCAGCTGCTTGAGGGGGTATTTTTTTTTTATTTATACCTCTATCGAATTTTTGCTTTCTTCCTCGTCGCTCCTCATAAGATAAGCTTTAGGCCCAAGAAAATTTTCTTTCCACCTGAGTCTTGTCGCCAATATAATACTGGGGAAGACAATTTTGCGATTTTTATTTCGGTGCAGTTAATTTGTTTATAGAGTTTGAAGAGAAAACTTCAGATTTCTGTAAATTTTCTCTTTGTAAGTAACAATATTTCATTTTTTTTTGTTTGTTTGGTTGATGTTCAATATTAATAATGAATCCTTTTGAAAAATCTCTTGACTCTTAATATGTACCTGTAGTCTGAGATTTTCGGCATCCAAAAAAGACTTATATTCAAGGCAACTGCAATGATGAATCCTCTTCATATTTCATCAGTATTTTATACTGAACTACCAATTTCGTCTTTTATAATCACTATCATTTTCACTGAATTCAGCATATTTGTTAGTACTGACCTTCAGCATGTCAACATTGTCGTCTGTAAAAAATGAAGTTTAAAATAATGGATAGCTAATGATAAAGAAGATAGTTCAGGAATAAGGCCCAAAGAAGATTCAAAATGATTAACAAAAACTGCGTGGTTTATAACTGCCATTTTTTAAATTTATTGAGCTTGACATTGTCCTTGTGATCAAGTGGTTTACACGCTTCGCTTCAAGTTTATGGGACCTAGATAGCTATGCTTTGAAGCGTACCGTTAAGAAATAAAATCTACTTTCACCACTGCGTATAAGTGGCTCTCAATGTTATAGCACGATATTCCATCCTTATTATATAGATATTACGGTCTTTAGAAGATTAACTTCTCACAGGCATTATATTTATTTAGACAAAATGACTTTTAATGCTAGTTCAAGAGATCTGATTTTATATCGGTGATTAAAGGAATTTAAACAATAAATATTAACGTAAATTGCGTTGCTAATTTCTTTAATTAAATTAAAATCCTTTGACACATGCATCAGTGCTGCGATCGTTAGAAATATTTTTCATTGTCTCTCAGTATAATTTAAAGCGATCTGCGAGAAAAAGACTTGTACATTTACGATATATTCTTGTACTTTGCATAGAATTGCATTATTTTCAGTTTATTTCTTTTATCAGTTTTTTCACTTATCAGTTTATTTTTTAATCTCATTTCTAGGCATTGATTTGCTTTTAATATTATTTGATGTACGCAAATTATGTATATGATATATTACAGTTTTTTACGTTCTACAGTTGTACCTATTTGTATATATTACCCAGGCAGCTGTTTCAACAATAAATAATATTGTGTGATATCGTGTATAATCTCTTTCATTTAGGGGCGGGGGTGGCTCAGTCGGTAGTGCGCCAGGCTCGTAATCTGTAGCTCCCAAGTTCGAATCCCAGCTGCGTCAGCGTTGAGATTTATCTCCGCAAAATTCCCCGCCCTGCCCACGGTCAGTAGGGGACACCGATGGGCTTGGAAAGGCCGCCGTCCGTCGGATGGGACGTTAAGCCGTGGCCCCGTGTGTGGGAGAGCCATACCCTGTGCACGTTAAAGAACACGCTGGATGGCCTTGACGGGAGGCTACCATCTGTCTCCCAACAGCTGTTCCAGTGGGTCCCCTCCCCCAACCTTCTCTGAGCCTTCGGGGTCCATGTAACCTGGCCATTTAGCCTATGGTGTGCAAAAAAGTGCCGCTCAGAGGTAAAACAACCCAACCCTCTTTCATTTAATTTCTACTTTATATTGACGTACATTGCAACAACAATAGTGTTGCTAAATAATGATATATTTTACTGACAAATGACAAAGGTAATAAAAAAAATCAATGCCTCTAAATTCAACAGTCAATCAGAAGTTATAACCACAGATTGCAAAAAGTTATCCCGAATTCATCAGTCCTACATTGCGCCGTAACTATACTAAGGGATATATTTTCCTGATATCTAAAAGTTAAGAACAAATACAAAAATATCATTTAAATTAATTGAAATAATTTGATTAAATTTACGCAATGCATGATATAAGTTCGCACCACTGAATCCGAGGAGGTCATCGTCTTAACAGTGCCACAAAGAAATCGTTCGCCATGATTCTTGGAACTGAATAGAGAGAGTGAGAAATGAAGCAGGACAAATTGGAGCCGAAGTGGCCTGTTTACTAATAATGAGTCACAGCGTTAAAACAGATTGTGAAATCCATTCCAAACCATCCAAACTATCCCTTGAAGACCTGTTCCAGGCATTCCGAGGGTCATTACAATATCTAACTAACTGTAATAGCTACAAAGAATCGTTCCACAGCATGTCAATTACCTTGAGTGATTATTGCATCAGCAGAATGGGTTATATCAATAAATATTGTGTACAGAAGGTTTCATGAGAATGGTCTTTAGGAGCGATGACCAACTGCGTTCCCTGAATCTTACAGAGAAGAGCACTTTTGCGTTGTCGCCGATGATATCTCAACTGGATCCAGAAACAATGGTACGATATTCTTCTCACCAAAATAGTCTTTGTAAGAAAATAGATTCAAAATTTTGTCATACTTTATCATTCTGCACAGATCCATTCATTGCAGAGTGCGCATACGAAATTCCTCTTCAGTGCTTTGTAATTTTTAGCGTATGCAATATAGAATGATTTTCAAATGTGCATTTTGGCAATTTGGAGCTTTATAAACCTAATGCTCTTTAAACAATCATATTGGTTTAGAGCAGAGCGTTAAAATTTTTTCAATGATGCGTCATTGTTTTAATGATGAAATCGACACGCAGACAGGACATGCTTATTAAGTGGTATAAAAATATCGCAACTGTAAGTGCACGGTTAAGAGATTTAAACTTCATTTTATATAGTATAGTGAAGTGTCCGATGACGGCCATAGGAGCTTAGATTGCACATTCATACTTTAAAGATTTTTAATGGCCACTACCTGTATAGACATTTTGGTAGTAATAGCTGTTCAGATTTAAATTTTGTGTTTACCAACAGTGCTGAAATATGATATTGTCTTCAACATTTCACATTTTGAAAAATGTAGCAAAGAAAAAAAATATATTTTTCTCCAATTGCATTGTAATAACAAGGGTTTGGATCAATTACGATAATTCTCTAAATGCAGTATTTTATTCAATATTTTCTAGTTAAATACGCAAATTTAGGTTTGACACAAGTTTTGGGTAACAACTTTTTTCAACGATAATGTGCAATTAATTAATGCGTCCAATTAAGTTTTGTGAAAACAATTACAATCCCCCGCATTTGTTTTGTCATTTGCTTTTATATTATTTTTAATATTTAAACCAAAACATTACACAATCACTCACGAGCAACATTATTTTTAAGGCGCCGTAAAAAGTCTCACTATCACAACGCAAAATTTGGTCTACCATTACGGAGAACGCTACATTTGGGACTAATACTTCTTAATAAAGAAAAACCCAATATATTATTTGTTGAAATAATGTAGATATTCTTCAATTAAAATAACGTAGAAACTTAACATCTACGTTGCCTTTTTCTTTCAAATTGAATCTAAATCCTTAATAACGTGTATGATACATCAAGCTATGAAATTGCTAACTGTTCTACAGAATATGTATTCTGTGCAAGCCAAGAACAAATACATCAATGTGAAATGTCTTAGGACTTGAAAAATTCAGTTGGGAAAAAAAATGGTTGTCTGAAGAGGATTCGAACCCAGAAGCATACCGGGTGTCTTAACGCTAGACCACCGAAGAACTAACCATCCCTTCAACTAAGTGATATATACGTCTTCTTGTTGAGTCACCAAGTGTCGCCATCTATTATCAGGAGTTGGGCAGCCAAGCCGCCACATTTTTGATGGCAGTAATATTTGTCACTAACGCTCACAGCGCTATATAAACAATTCAGTAATAAATTATCACAGGAAAAGTCCTATATTGGTGACGGGTGAGGAGTTATATTCTCTCCTCTTGAGGGTTTCATTAGCATATATTTCTAACTGCAGTCCTCGTTCCCTATCTCAACTTTTCCGTTGACCACTGACTACATATATATTATGAAGCACATTATAGTAATACGTAGATAAATGTTAAGCAGGGGGAGGAAGCGTTAATAAAGTGCCACATCAGGGAATATAATTTGCATATTACTCCATCTAAATATCTCATCTTAAAACATTAACTATCACGTACAGTGCTATCATGATCCTTTATCATTTATAAGGTCGATGAAATAATAAGAAAAACCGACTGCTGTTTCTCGCTGCCGGAACAAATCCGTTTCTTTAAGTTGACATCCGTCCGATTTCTCATTGATCATGCTCACGTGCATCGCTGACTGCTATCTGAACTCGAACTCATCCCCCCTCCCAATCTCGAAGTCCCTCTCGTCCCACCGGGAGGTTCCGTAATGAGACTGGCCGTCAGAATGGCGTGATTTAGTGGCGGGATGCCGTTATTTATCGCGGTCACCCGCTGGGCCGCCACGCGACAGGGGTCATGCGGCTGGCCACTTCGCACCATTTATCATACTTATTTACAAATGGGCTTCGTCCTTCCACCCATTCAAGCTTCGCTCTCTGCAAAGTTTAAATAGAAAGCAACGTCGGCGCCGACAGAGCTCACCGAAAGAGAGAATCCGTCTTAGTTTGAGCTTATATGTGTCTTAGAGAACAAGAAGCCAAAATTCCCCGATAACACAGTTTTTGATGCTTATAGTCACTTATGAGTTATAACTGAATGGTGGCCCTCACGTTTGAGAAACGAGAATGGACACCAAATCCTGTGCTACTGAGTGGATTTATGACTGGGTCCGTGTCAAGGCAGGGGCGAGTGGGGTATGTGCCCCGGACGCAAATCGCACGTAGAGCGCAATTTCAACTTATTGCGTAAAAACTAACTAAATAGTTAATATTACTAATAAGCGCAAAATATTGTTGCCCCGGGAGTGCCTCTTGACTCAGGCGCGAAATTGGTTAGCCACCTGTTTGCAATATATATCTATTAGAGAAAGGTTCCCTTAAAAAATAATTGAGCAGATGAACTGTTGAAACTGGTCTGTTAAATTTTTTTTTTAAATTTTCAAGTTGGCATCTATCACGGAGATTTGACAAAAGCTCGTCGACATATATCACCACCAATGTGGAAAACGGGATAAATTCCATCCATTATACTGATTACTACATTCACCTCCGTACTTAAAATATTTAATTCCCTTTAGTACATGGTATTGTGATTAACGTACCTTACAACTAAGACCAGCAGGGCATGTCCTTGTGTAAGTGTTTGTATGTTATGAGAAGACAAGCTTAATACAGCTTCTAGGTTATCTCCGTCATTTGTGTAAGGAAATACCTTTTAAAAAAAAATATGCAAAGAACTTTACTAGCTATTTCGCTCATGAAAGAAAAGTTTAGAAAAATTTAAATATCACTGAAATGTGAAATTTGTCGAGTCGAATTAGTGAAGTTGCGTAGGCAGCATTTGTTCATACCAGTTTCAAATCAAAGATTATGCATACTTACTGTAGCTTGACAATTCAAAGAGAGAAATCTGAAAGGATTGGACTAAATCGTGATGTTATTAATTGCAAAGCTAAGAAAACTTTCGCAAAAGTTACATCATAGCTAGCGCAAATAGGATATTTTTTCCCCAAATCTAGCATTTTAATAACACGGATTGTTCACTTTTTTTTATCATTAGTGAAATGTGTAATTCAAGTATCAACTAGTTGAAACGCAAAAACCGTAATATTCACATAAATTTGGATATTTTAAGCAATTATTTCGCATTAGGACGCAATGAAAAAATGAATTAAAATGAAATAAAGTGTTTCGAAACAATTCTGTCATTTTAATAAAAAATTTGCTTTTTACAAAGCAAATACTCATTTATCTCTCTTTAACGGTATGAGATGTTTAGTGCCTTCGACTTTGCAGCATCCATATATTTTCTGAATTGTATCCAAATTTGGTCATTATCCAACTTTATGTCTAGTTTTGGAAGTCTCCTAACATCTGAAATGTTTTTCCTTCTCTCCGTGGCTGAGTGGTTAGCACGCTTGGCTACTGATCTAAGGGACCTGGATTCGAGCCCCGGAATTAGGCATGGATGTGTGTGTCGTTTTTCTGCTGAGGTCCTGCCATCCTCTCAGATCTCCTACTGTGGCATATAAACTGACAGGCTCCTGTCAGACCTCTGTGGCAAGCAGCTGCTTGAGGGGGTATTTATTATTATTATTTATTTATATTTGGCCAGTGGCATAGCGCGAGTGGCCTCAAAGGACTTTGGGCAAGATTATGAAATTGCGCCATTGGCGTTTGAATAGTTCTCATTGGTTGATGCTTAGCTTACTTTTGCGATCATTGGTTAACTAATAGCCCATTAGCCTTTGATCTAAGAGAGCCATCGAAGAATCAACTGCTCCGTCTCGCCAAGGGTCCCCTGTTGCCACTCACACTACACCAGTGAAAAAGTATTAGGCATGCTTGGCGGTCTTCCTATTTTAGCTATTAAATTTAATTATATAATTACCCCTCAAGCAGCTGCTTATCACAGAGCTCTGAACAGAGCTTGTCAGTTTTATACGACATAGAAAAGATCTAGAGGAAGGCAAGACCTCAGCAGCAAGACAACAGACACATATAAATCTGCTTTTCAAAGTACATTGCGCAGCAAATGTGAAGCATAAGTATGAAAAAGAAAATAACTTATCGTCTCTGCAGAATATGAAACGTTCGTTTGCAAAGAGAATGATGTTTCACTATCCGACTTCCCATCCTCTAACTTAGAGGTTCTCAACGTGGGGTACGTGATAAAATTTTTTGGGCAGTGTTCGGTTGAAGTCTGACCATTTTCCAACTTTTCTTACCACTAGAGGAAGCTATTAAAACTATTGTGAGATTTCGTAAGTGAAAATTATAATATTTCATCAAAATATTTAAACAATATATAAATTACTTTTCAAGCAACCGTTTGGCCTAGACGACTGCAGGAGACTGTCAGTGATATACGGCATTTAGAGAAAGTCTGTGAAAAAGCGAAACCTCAGCAAAATAATAATGGAGTAATAACAGAAATATCCATACATAACTGGGTTTCGAACTCTACTGACCTTTGATCAGTAGATAAGTACACTGACCACTCCAACACAATTATTTTGTTTCATTTACCCCTAAAAACAAAGAATTTGAATGTCTTCAGAGACATATAAACTGACCGAGACACGAAATGTGAAAACAATATCTCGTTACTTTTTGAAAACGAGCTAAATACATTGTCATGTCCTTCTAATTTATTTATTTTTATTTATTATTGTATTTTTATTGTATTTTTGTTGTTGTAAATATATATTTGTATTAAGCATATTTTTGGAAGTGCTGATGTGGGGATGTGAGTTATGAGCTGTTGTTTGGTTGGGTCTAAGCTGGCTGACTTGCGTATGCTCGCAGGACGGAAACCTCTTTTACAACTAGCCTCGGGTGCGAATGCTAGCGTAGATGACAAGGGCGGCAATTATGAACAACAGTCTGAGCGTCGCTGTCAAACTGTAAGGATCAAAAATAGAATCCTTAAGGAGGAAAACCTTAAGGACAAAACGAAACAAAACCTAGGAAGGAGGAAAACCTTAAGGTTTTCCTCCTTCCTAGGTTTGGTTCTGTGTGAACCAAGATACAGTTCTGTGTGAACTGAGGTACGGTTCTATGTGAACGAAGTTGTAGGCAAGGATTGAATATCCTTTCGCCGAGTTTCATGTCTGTAAACAGAATCTGTGAAGCACAGATTTAAATATCATTGTATGAAGATTTGCAGTAGCAAAGGCCCACGGAATCGAGCGCATCCCCAGCACATAATTGCATATAAATGTAAATAAACTGTGTCGTCCATATACTACTCTCGTGCTTGAATTGTTGGAAATATTTCTGCACATCACTCGGCGCAGCATACGTAATTACACGTGACGAATCAGCGTCCTCCCCACCACCACCACGACATACATCAATACATATTTTTGAATTACCTGTTGCTTCAGGGCCTGATTAAGAATTATTTGGACCCTATCAAAAAATGAGCCTCCTCTCGATCAGTGCCAAGTTATCTAATAGACAGGGATAAATTTGGTGCATGTGTAATTACCACGAACAATAATAAAAATAAAGAATTAAATTATTTGCTATGGACGGAGAAAAAAAAGTGAGCTATTTATTAATGCGATATTTTTATAGTTATTATTCATTTTTTTTTTCATTTTTTTAAATTACTCTACAATTTTACTCAAGAATTACAAAACCGAAATCAATATTTTTGCGTGGTTAAAAACATAAATTATAAATGGGTACGATTGTTTTGAAGCTAATCTTATCTACGGTCGCGCAAATATGAAAATGATGTTAGGTATCTTATAGAGATAAAAGAGTTGGAGTGTTGGGAGTGGGGGTCGAAACTTTCTTTACTTTCAAATTTGTCATTCTTTCATCTCTCCGCTCTTTCTATCTTTTAAAAAAATCTTTCTCAGATCAGAGATAATAAAAGGGCGAAATCGAGCACAGGAGTTTTTTTCAAGTCTCCTCCATCTGAAGTGTGTCTGTGGCATTGAATTTAAAGAGGTATAAACAGAAAAAGGATAGGAGCCCTAAGGTTATTTCTTGCTTTTCAAAATCAACTAGAAAAAAAGTAGCTATATTGACCTGATATCTGGATGGATTTTGGCCTCTAAACTTCTGAAAAGCTAAGAAATGCAAGTAAGAAGATTCTGATTCTGAACATCAGAATCTTCTTATTTGCGTTTCTTAGCTTTTCAGAAGTTTAGAGGCCAAAATCCATCCAGATATCAGGTTTCAAAAACAACGTTTTCAAAAAACTGATTTGCAGCATCTCTATTGCAGTCTGAACAACAGAAGGGAAATAAAAGTACCTCTGGATGAGAAAAATACGCATGAACTAAAGTGGAATCTTTCTCAGAAATCGTCACATATAGCCACATAACTGTGGGCGAACGGGCTATTACATTTCCTTCTTTCTTTCTGGACCACTTTGCAAAGGGGACCTCAGCCCCCTTATCATCTGGTCCATAAGCTAAGTATTCTGTGGGTGTTGCAGTATACAGAGAAAAGGGGCCAACACAGTGACGTGCCAATAACCGTACATTTTGGCAAGTGGGCTAATGGCCGCAAGCCGCCCAGTGAGAGTAGAGGAAGATGTCGGATGAGGGGGATCCAATTGCAGGTCTTTATTTAGACGTAGAGGGAGGGGGGAGGGGTGGAGAGAGGTGGTGGGGTTAGTAAAATTCTTCTGAGTGAGGGGCGCTAAAATGATTGAAATGTAGCCAAATGGGGGGTGTAGAGTTAGAAAGTTAGAGAAATGCTGTTTATTAATGTGTCAAAATTTAAAAATTACCCCCATCTCAAGATGGGGGGTGAGGATAATGGGGAGTAGGGGGATGTAGAGGGGGTGGGATGCTAAGGAACAGTCGAGAAAATTTGGTCCTAGGGTAAAAGCCTTTGAGGGGGGAGAGGCGATGAAAATATTTTTTTTTTACTTCTCTAAGCCCTCCTCCTGTCTCTGGTAATTTTCCAGAGAGGTGAAATTTTATGGGTGGGTGACAGGTTGGGTGAGGTATGTGCTATGTAAGTTAAAATAATTTTAGTTGGAAAATTGAAGAAATTCTGGCCAAATTTGTATCTCCATAGGTTAACATTAGGTTGGTCCTGTCATGCAGCGAAACATCGCGCAGGGGACTATTCGAAAAGGCTTAACTTTTCTGAAAGTGAAAAGTTGAAATAAAAAAAAAATGTTATTGGTCTGTGAGGGTTGGGGGATCATGATATGTTTTAAAATCACAGATGGGTGAGGGGGAATGGGTTATTGAAGGTGATGATGGGGTAGCGGGCGAACGGGCGTTTCTTGTGCATCCACAGTGTGACGTATTGGTGGCAAACATTTTCGGTTTCCTGTGGTTCCGTGGGTACTTCAGCGATCGATTCCAAATTCGTGGATTGAGAGTAATCCCTTTCAAAAGTGTCCGAAATTTCTGGGGGACTCTGCCGTTTCCTACCTCGTGAATCGAGTACGGGTAATTGCATTATCAACAACAGTTGTGAGTGGAATAGTACATTAATGGTGGAATGCTATGAATGAAGTTATCGACGGGAAACGTAATCAATGAACATATATTTCGCGCCAAACTTTTAGCGGGGTTTAACTAGTTTTAAATATTTTCCCTCCTTAAAAGTGAGGCTTTCCTTGAGGGTGTGGCCGCCTGACATGGTTTTGTCGGCTTTTATGTTAATCGGGACCTGCGTTGCTTTATTTCCCTCGGATAGTCTCAGTCGTCTTAAATATTAATCAGTCGATGAACTTTCTACAATTGATCATATTAGCTATTTATTAAGTAATAGCAAATTGTTGCGCAGTTTCATCAAATGTTTCAGCTCAAGCTTTCTTAGATAATGAACATTCTTGTCTGAAACATTCAATATTGTCTAAAAATGAAGGAAATTGTAATTACCAAAAAACTGTTTTCCCTCAGTATTATTTGATTCCACAATTTTGCTTGTTCAAACTAAGTGTCTCTATTTCAATGCACACTTCTTTTTACCATTAATTCGTTTTCCCCTTTCATAATCTTAATTTGGCACGAAAAATATTTGCGCCCATATAAATATATTTCCTTAGCTTCGCTTCCTTAAAATTTGAGCTCAACTGTAAATTTCTGAAAAGAAAAATATTTATTAATAAGCTTCAACTCATATTTGCAAGGAAAAACTGAAATACATATAATTTTCAGCTTGCTTCTCTGTAATCCCGACTCTGCTCTTGATTAGAAAGAGCACACGATGAACTTGGGTGGCCTGCCATTCTTTGGAAAGGACGTTAAACTATGTTCCTATGTGCAGGAAATCCATATTCTGAGCACGTGAACAGTATTGAGGGGAGGCTCTCAATTGTCTTCTAAAATATATCCAGTAGATTCCTTTCTCCTACCCATCCCTGAGATTTGGGGATCCTTTAGTTCACTCTATGCATCAAAAAGGCCGCTCAAAGGAAACAAAAAACTACTCAACAATTTGCTCGATGAAAGAAAAATTCATTGTTCAAGTGAAACGTTTGATTATAAAAATAAAAAGAGATAACACTTACTGTAGTTTAAATGTTACATTGCCAATAAATAAAAACCTTTACTTCGAAAGTATTTTCATCGAAGGATTTTTAAATGTTTTAAGATGCCAAGTTAATATACTTAATATTGCAAGAGGAACGTTAAAACAGTTATTGACATGCATCAGCAGAGAAAAAACCATTGCAGTTATGATAATAATAAATACCCCCTCAAGCAGCTGGTTGCCACAGAGGTCTTGACAGGAGCCTGTCAGTTTAATACGCCATAGTAGAAGGTCTGTGAGGGTGGCGGGACCTCAGCAGAAAAAAGGACACGAAGATCCATGCCTTATCTGGGGCTCGAATCAAGTCCTTTAGATCTCCAGCATATACGCAAAGTTGCAGATACTATGGCGTATTAAACTGACAGGCTCCTGTCTTGACAGGAGCCTGTCAGTTTAATACGCCATAGTAGAAGGTCTGTGAGGGTGGCGGGACCTCAGCAGAAAAAACGACACGAAGATCCATGCCTTATCTGGGGCTCGAACCAAGTCCTTTAGATCTCCTGTATATACGCAAAGTTGCAGATGTCTACGCCGATTCTGGAATACTTGGTGGTGCTTCTGTTAGGGAATACTCCCCAACTCTGAATGGAAGCATTTTGCAAGGTCCTACGCCCTTTAGAAAGGTTTCCCAGCAAGTTCCTTTTTAATTTTTGGGAACAACCAAAAATCACGTGATCCAAGATCGGGTAAATATACAAGATGGGGTAGCTCTATCATTTCTTTCCTGCTCCAGGTCGTAACTTGCCGAGTTTAGTAAGCACTGGCATTGTCATGAAGAAGGACAACCCTTGACATGCCTCTATTGTTGGACTCTGTTCCTTCATCTCCTTAACCATTTTGGGCTAAACAATGATGATGTGGTATTTGCCATTTATCGGTCATTTTTTTCTTTCAGACAAGGTGTCCACGGCTACGACTCCTTGGGAATTGAAAATAACTGTGAACATCCTCTTCCATGAGCGAAGTTCTTGTCGGAGGATTTGGGGACGCGATTCATCTTTCGCAACCCATAGTTGTCGATCTCTCTGGAGTTGTATAGAATAAACCTATGTCTCATAACTTATGACAACATTTGTTAACCGTTTGGAGCCACTAGGTTCAAACATTGCCAACATCTCCTTCCACGAGTTGATTCCACCCTTTTTGCTCTTCTGTCAGTTTGGCACAGATCTTTTGGAACTTTAAATGCTGATGAATAATTTTTTCACTCTGCCAATCGTTGCACTAATATCTAAACTTATTACCTGAACGGTCGTGTTGTGGGTTTGCCTTAATGACATTACGAACAGCAGCGATGGTCCTCTCGTTTGCCACCTCCTTCCATCTTCCTGCACGAGGGAGGTCTTCGAAGCTCTGGCATCCTTCTCTGAATTTGCGCATTCATCCCATAACAGCGCCATATGAGTAGACATGATCTCCATATACATATTTCGCGTTGTCCGCAAGCTGAATTTTTGTGAAAATGTAAAATCTTTCCCCATCTTTATTAGGCTCCATAACAACAACGCACAGATTTTGCAGACCGAACTTTACGTGCCCCAGCGAAGAGAGAAATGATGATCGGCCTTTGTTTTTAACAAGTAATGACAAATTTATACGAGCTTTCAAACAAGTCGTAGTTCGTTAACTTCGGAGGAACCAGTTCAAATCTACAGACACGTGTCGAGAACTTTTTAAACGCCCTCCGTATATTGTTGGAAATAAAATATTGGAATAAAGTATTAAAAAATACTAAGGAAGTTGTTCTGATAAAATTTATTATTTCACGGAAATAAAATATGACATGTTTTGAACATTTAAATGCAGAAAAAATGAGTTCTTTAAATGATTCGATTTCTTATTTCTTGAAATATTTTACGATTTCTTAACAATAAAATTTTTTAATTATAGAAAAATTAATCTTTTTTTCTTAGTTTAACCTAAGATTACTGCAAATTAGTATGATTACTAAGAGTGATAAATACAATTAACACGGTGTATAAATTGGCAATTATTTTAATCTTCACTTTAATTTGGGAAGAAAAATATAAAATCATAATTTGAAATAACACAGGAAACCGTTGCAGAGGGTAGATTTGATTATATTCCTTTAAATAAAAATAAAAAAATTCCCCCTCAATCAGATGCTTGCCACAGAGGTCTGACAGGAGCTGTCAGTTTATATGCCATAGTAGAAGTTCTGTGAGGATGGCAGGACCTCTGCAGAAAAACGACATATACATCCATGCATTACCCGGGGCTCGAACCCAGGTCCCTTAGATCACTAGTTGTGAAACTTATTTCCCCAAACCGTAAAAAATAGATTATATATGATATTACATCTTAGAACCAATAGGGGCAGGCAAAATAATACTTCACAATCAATAATTCATAGCATGGTAAGAAAGCGACCACAGTCACGTGAATGACTCCTCCTTTCAGTGGAGTATAATCAATGATGTTCCATGGTTCCAGTGATTCAGTGGGACCAGCGTAAAAGTGTTCGATAAGTTTTTTTTTTGCTTTAGAAGGAAAATTTTGTTAAATTGTATGTGCGTGTTTATAATTACGCAACCTAAGAGATGATACTAATATAACATCGCGTGATTTCGTTGTGTGCACTCATGAACGCCGGAAGAAAGTTTGAGAGATAACGGGGCAAAATTGTTTCAGGAAGGGAAAAATATTTTCAGTGAGGGGGAGGGGGAAAAATCGAATCAATGAATCAGAGAAATATTTATGTCAAACCGTTTACCAATGAGTACAATTACAAAAAAGGAACCATTCATAATATAACTTTTAAAAAATTCAACATTCTTTCAAGCAACTGCTTGTTTCAGAGGTTTGACAAGAGCCAGTCAGTTTATACTCCAAAGAGAAGATCTGTGAGGCAAGGACACCTCGGCAAAAAGACAATGCAAACATCCATGCCTTGCGCGAGGCTCGTGTGCAGGTCCCTTTGATTAGTAGCTAAGCACGCTGCCACAGAGACGGCTAATACAATTAAAATGTCCGAAAAAATGAAACTTATTATTGAAATTCCATGTATGTTTTTTTTCATAATAATTAATAAAAATAAGTGAAATAATTCTGACAACAAAAGAAAACGTAAATATAAAAAATCTGATTTACATTTCTTTAACGAAAGAAAAAAAAAAGCATCAAATTTTGGTACACCCGATATTTGTGTCGCTCAGAATGAAAGTGGTATACGTCAGCGAAACCAATTTTTTCAAAACAAGTAGTTTTGCGTTTTCTGCTCTTAAAGGGCTGCTTTTTGGGGAAGAACAAAGTGCTGCTCTCACGCCAAATCTGGTTGAAACTGACTGATACTACTTTGCCACATAAAATATACCATCAAGAGCTGTACATATCGTTGTATAAGTCAAAGCTCGATTTTCGCTGACTTATACCACTTTCATTCTGAGCGACACATTTAACAAAAATTAATTTATCGATCAATTTTCCAGGGGGAGGATTGTTCCTCTTCCTCTTTGCACGCGCGTATCGAACACCGTAAAATGAAATTAATAAAATGATAAACCAAGGTATTTCTATTTCATTAAAAATATTCTGTTCAATTTATCGAAAAACGTTTTTAAGCAATTAGTCTCGCACCAGGGTCAGGCGTCACTTTGCAGCGACACTGGTTACGATCTCATATCGCTGACATGGCCATGTCATTCATTTCTGTGCATCAACATACACTAAAGATTAGGCTGTTGTTTTACTCGACTGTGTGTGTGTTACAACACTGAAGTGCCATTGATTTAGGGGTTTTTACTCGACTGTGTTACAAACATTGAAAATTTGATATTTCTATTAATGTGACGTTTTCTTTGTTCCTTGACGTAGTGGGGCTGACAAATGGGGATATTATGAACTGCGCAGTTGGTGGTGTTTGTACAGATCACAAGTGGGTTGAGAGGTCCCTGACCTCTCAATCCACACTTCTTTATATAAAGAACACATTTCTTTATATAAGAAATGTGGAAGCGTAAAATTCTCATTCTCGTAGTCTCTCCAGCTATGCAGTTGTCATTTATGTTATCAGCTACGACTGGATTCAGATAACATTTCCTAATTTCAGTTAAGAACAGATTCTCTTTGAAACCTAAACGGACCCGGCCACTTGAATAGAACAAGTATCTCGCCTTTGTAAGTCGAACTGGGTAATGAAATTCAGACCAAGTGTATGTTACATTTACTGTTCTTAATGATGATAATAATTTGAAGTAAAGTCAAGAATAAAACTAATTTGGTTGCTACTGAGGAATTTCAATTGCTTTTCCGATGAAGAAATTCCAGTGAGGAGAAGGTACTCATTGAAAATTGAAATGATAAATCTAATGAAATTCCTGATTAAAATGTATTGTATGACTAAAATTGTGATTATATTACCTAGCTTGGGGTTGGGTTTTTTGCACACCATGGGCTAAATGGCCAGGTCACATGGACCCCGAAGGCTCAGAGAAGGTTGGGGGAGGGGACCCACTGGAACAAGCTGTTGGGAGACAGATGGTAGCCTCCCGTCAAGGCCATCCAGCGTGTTCTTTAACGTGCACAGGGTATGGCTCTCCCGCACACGGGGCCACGGCTTAACGTCTCATCCGACGGACGGCGGCCTTTCCAAGCCCATCGATGTCCCCTACTGACCGTGGCAAGGGCGGGGAATTTCCATCGGTGTCCCCTACTGACCGTGGGCAGGGTGGGGAATTTTGCGGAGATAAATCTCAACGCTGACCCAGCTGGGACTCGAACCTGGGAACTACAGATTACGAGCCTGGCGCGCTACCGACTGAGCCACCGCCGCCCCCTATATTACCTAGCATTAACTAAAATATTAAATGGGAATTTGGGTCAGATAGGAGGAAAGGAGCTTTTATGTCCATACAGGGTAAGATGTAAGTAATCTATCCATGAATGCAGAAAGTGAACAGGGAAAAGAAGGTCCAAGAGCTTCCTTAATGCATCCCTCATTGCTGCGTCATGTTTTATTGAAGTATATTGAGCATTTTGTTAATATTATTAAGTTGATAAGTTATTGGAAGTGAAAGTTATTTGTAATTTGTAAAATATCTCTGGAAAAAATACAGGTCAAATGTTAGTCACACAGTAAAGTGAATCATCAATTTTTAGAAAATAAAGTTTCACAATTCAACTTTCAAAGAAGTATTGAAATATATTTATTAATGGTATATCTTTGTTCCCTTTTCAAGTTCAGTTAAATTTGTCGCAACCGTCGAAAAATGCAACAGAAAGAGCGAACAAGAAACTCATATTAATCTTGAATGCATGTTTCAGAGAAAAATCAGTTACAGCCCATCTCGCCTTCATCCAATGGCAACATTATCCGTCGCATTCATTACGACGCAATGTGACCAATTACTATTCCTCCTGACAGGCAGGCCATCCATTCCCTACCACCAGTATTGGTACCCTGCGGAAGCCATATTGGATCCTCTATTTATTGTCTCTTTGCCATCGGTTTACGCGCTGCACGTTATGGGACAATCATTTCACTGTCGCCGTCGACGTCCGCAGCGTCGAGTTCGTTCGCGCTTGTGACGTTCGTTTCTGGATGGTCGCCAGGGGAGAACTAAGTAAGAGACCATAACAAGGGAGGTAATGGCCGCTTTTCCCACCTAGCTTCAGGCTTCACACTTCGTGTTTTAAGCAACTTGTTCGTCTGGGATTTACTCGTGATTTTCAAACGTAGGGTATGAACATTGAAGAGGGATCTCAAGTTCTACTAATAATGCTTTAGTGGTGCATTGGCCATCAAATATAAACTAACAACAAAACTGTAAATATTTTCTTAAAGGCTAACTATTATTGCAGCGTCTTCCGCATAAACTGAAACAATGAAGACTAAAATTTTAAGGAAGAGGAATCCCATTTTTAAAGAAGTGACTTTTTTTTTCTTTTTTAAAAAGGAAAGTAGGTCAGTGACATACCTAGGTTTCAGTTTCGGGGGGGGGGGGGGGGTTAAAGTTTAGTTTCCAGAGGTGGGTATCCAATAATTCAGTTACAGGGAGGATCCGAGCATTTAGTTTCGGATCAAGGTAGGGGGAGGAGGCGTGGAGAATGAAATTTGAGTAGGGTTTCCCTAAACTCTTTCGCTGAACAAGAAAGGTTAAAATGATATCCTACATGGAATGACATTTTTTATTTTTATTTTTTATTTTTAGTGTCGGACATAAAATATGGGGCTAAAATAAAATTATACAAAGAGAATTATTTTGGATTTCTAAGCAGGTAGAAAAGTTTGAGATGTCTTATAAGAAGACCTGATTTTCAGGGGGGAGGGGAATCCGGACCGCCATTAAGATCCTGTCGAGCATCGGCCAACCAATGTTGTTCTAAGAGTTTCTTTACGCTCTTAATGGCGCCTCCCTTCCGTCTCTTGTACTCACTACATGCTAACGCAATGTTTTTCCCTGCAAAATGAAGTTTCTTTCACAGATGCTCGGACTTAAGAGCGCGAAATAAAATCTTTATTTTTCTAAAATTTTTATTTTTAGTATTTCATTGTAAGGTAAGTTTTTTGGCAGTAAATAATTCTGAACAATTTCACATTTTAATAGTCTGCTATGCATTTGAGGGAGTTTATCATTCACTTATCTTAATACACAACGACGATACAAATTACAGAAAAAACATTTCTCGGCCATTTTTGTTCAACTGTCAAGGAAGTTATCACTCTTAGTTTAACGTCGATATCACATTTAGAGGAAAAAATTATCTTGAGCAGGGTGGGATACGAACCCACCATCTCCTGATAACATGTCAGGTGCTCTAACAACTGAGCTACAGACAGCCGATCAAAATGTCTTTTATTTGATGATATAAACTTTTCTACCTACAGGTATCCGAAAGAGATCTTCATCGACAGCCAGTAGCTCTGCGGTCAAAGCACGTGACACGTTATCAGAAAGTCGTGGATTCGTATCCCACCCGTCTTAAGACAATTTTTCGTCTAAATTTGATATATATATATGTTAACCTAAGAATAATACCTTCCTTGATATCTGCATATTAGCTGAAAACACGGCGCATATATGTACATGCAGCATTCTAATATAAATGCTTCTAAAAGAAATTAGATGTCAAAGATAAAGCTAATTTCTAGTTGGATGACATGAATAGAAGTCAAGAAACATTCGTGCATAACAATGGAAAATATATTAATAACTGAAAGTAACGATTATCTTTCATGATAGTTTGGAACTTGAACGTTAGTTTGTAGTTAAGTAAAATATTCTGAAAAAATTCTTCTTGAAAATGACGAATACGTTCTCAAGGGATATCCAAAAATACGATGAAGGCAATTTAAGCAAGGAGGCAATAAAGAAAGCAAATAAGTAGTCAGATAGAGAAGTTCAACGCAAGGTATGGCTACAAAGTAACATTTTCTCATACTTTGAAAGTTGGCGATAAAGTGAGAATTTCGGTTGGCTGCTATAGGTGGCGCTGCAAGCAGTGGTGCTCTAGAGGCCCTATATATGTAGAGGTTGGCCTAATTGGACGCCATGTTTTGTCGTCGCTCCGATTGTTTAGCGTGCATAGCTGAATGATATTGCACGGTACTTATGAATGCCGGAAAAGGGTAGAAAAATTTTGGATACATATTTCAGTGTTCATGATTCGAAGTACTTTACAAATAATATAAAAAAATAAATAAATACCCCCTCAAGCAGCTGCTTGCCACAGAGGTCTGACAGGAGCCTGTCAGTTTATATGCCACAGTAGAAGGTCTGAGAGGATGGCAGGACCTCAGCAGAAAAACGACACAAACAGCCATGCCTTACCCGGGGCTCGAACCCAGGTCTCGTAGATCAGTAGCCAAGCGCGCTAACCACTACGACTGAAAAGTAAAAAGTAAGGCATGGATGTATGTCATTTTCCTGCTGATGTCCTGCCATCCTCTCAGACCTTCTACTATGGTATATAAACTGACAGGCTCCTGTCAGACCTCTGTGGCAAGCAGCTGCTTGAGGGGGTATTTATTTTATTTTTATAAAATTTGGGGCTTTTTTTTAAAAAAGAAAGATATAACTTCGCTTTGTTGTCTGTCCGTCTGTAGACATCGAACTTTTTTGTTTACACAGATAAATAAAAAAAATTTTTTTGTTAGATAGGTATTAATGATATATTACGATTTGCATTTTTCGAATATCCCAAAAGATGTAATTATGAAAGAATTATTCCAAAGATGTAATTATGTTAGAAGTTTGAAATTTTGCTGTTGATATGTGAAGATTACGAAGTTACCATTGGCAACAATCACTTGACCCTTTAGACCCAGAGGGGAGGTGAATGCAACTTTTTTTTTTGTTTTAACATAAAAGCGTATGTTTTCAGAGATAATTAAAAATTCTTTTTGGGTTGGACAGATATTGATGAAATAGTACAATCTGCATTTTGTGAATTTCCCGAAAGCTATAATTGCGCCCTCTAACGGTGGAAAAAATCGAAAAATCCCAAAATCTGAAACGAATATTGCAAACGATGTAGTTATGCTAAAAATTTGAAATTTTGGTCATCGAATGTGACAGTCTTGAAAATTTCATTGACAACAATGAGTCGACCCTAAACCCAAGGTAGGTAAGAAGGTAGGTTTTGTTTTAAAAGATAATTGGAAATCTCTTTTATTAGTTGGTTACTAATGAGATGTAATTCGCATTTTCAAAGGTAGTATTAATTAATATTATTAGAGATTACTAAATATCGAAACTGCAAAACTATTAACGAATGTTTCAAGTGATCTGTTTATGGTAGAAACTTTGGCGTGTAGAGTTCTGTTATGGTAAAAATTCCACTGACAGCAATGATCTGTCCATTATTTTCATAGGACTTTTTATGTTTTATAATTACTAATAAAATATTACTATGTGCATTTCCCCCATCATACATTAAAAAATAAATAAATAACTCCTCAAGCAGCTGCTTGTACATAGGTCTTACATGAGCCTGTCAGTTTATACGCCATAGTAGAAGGTCCATGAGGATGGCGGGACCTAGCAGAAATGAACACGGCATCCATAATTAAAACTTTTAATAGCGTGATGTGACTTCATTATTTATTTCCATCTTACTCAGAGCACTAAAAAAGAAATAGTTGCCACCTGAGATCATAGATGGCGCCATAACGATTCACGGGAAGAGTGATAGTCATTATTAGTGGAAAAAAGACTGAGACGGCCTTAGTTCAACAGGTTAGAATACTCTGGAAGGTTTCTGGAGAGAAGCGGGTTCGAATCCCGTATGTAGGCTAAATTTTTTGCACAAAAACATCTATTGATTTATAGACGTTTAAACGTCTACAGGTAACGCTGAGATTATCAAATATTGTTTAAATCGTTAATATTTTGTTAGTGCCTGTAATGCAAATATATATATATATTGTTTCGTTTATCACTTTAAAAAAAGTTTCTTTTTTCACCCCCTTTTGGTTACGACGGTAAAGCTTTGTTGTCATTGTAAACCTTCTGACCATAACACTCTACTACCAAAATTTCAGATTTCCAGTGTAAATATACTGCTCACAAAAATTAGGGGATATTTCATCGCTTCATATTCATTTTGAAATATCCCCTAATTTTTGTGAGCAGTGCAGTTTGTTTGCAAAATTCGTTTAAAATTTTAGCATTTACCATTATTTTTTACCGCTAGATGGCGCTATTAAACCACTGAAAGTTTTTCAAATTGCGAATCGCGATATTTGTTCGACACCTATCCAACCCAAAAAGAATATTTCACTTAGCTCTAAAAGTAAAAAAGTTGATTATTTATAGACGGACAGACAGGTGGAAAAACAGATGGACAGGCAATAGTTAACAGAGAGACGGACAGACAGACGAACTAATACTGACATAGGCAGACGACAAAGTGGAAATATTAGCTCATTTTTCAAACGAACTTTAAAAGAAATTATTTTTTGGTTTTCAGTTACTTCGTTTCACTGTTGCAGCCGTTTGCTGTTTTCTGATGGAGTTTTTCGGAAAAAAATATTCATTAATTTATTTCTTTGAGTGAAATTTTTACACCAAATGCAGCGCAGTGAGGCATTTATAACATATGACAGCTTTCATTGACAAAAAAAGTGGTAGAAATGTATAAAACTTTAACAAACTGAAAAGTTTTACCTTGGTACATGCACTAACTCATAGGTTTCGTCTCATGGTACGACAAAACATGGCGTCCGATTGGAAGCATTTTAGAAAACGGCGAAAAACGAAAAGTAAATTTTATGGAATTTTTTTTTGAAAAATGAAGAGATAATAATTTAGCTTTGTCTATCTGTATAGATTAAATTTTTTTTTATTCATACAGATAAATTAAAAATTATTTTTGTGCTGGATAGGTATTGATGAAATTTTACTATTTGGAATTTTCAAAAATCCGAAAAGATATATCTGTGCCCTCTAACAATGGAAAATTTTGAAAATTCAAAAATTTCAATACGATTTCAGTGCGAATATTCCAAACGATGTAGTTATTTACAATTTTGAAATTTTGGCGTTGGAATGTGAAGGTCACTAAGTTACCATTGGCAACAGTGAGTTGACCCCTTACGACCAGGATAGATAGGAAACGCAACTGTTTTGCTTTAAGAGATAATTGGAAAACTTTTTTTAGTTGTTACTAATTATATATTACAAGTCATATTTAAAAGGTAGTTTTAATTTATATCGTTAGAGATCACGAAATATGCAAACGACACAGCTTTTACCGAACGTTTCAAATGATATGTTTATGGTAGCATTTTGAAATTTCGGCTGTAGTGTCAAGAGACATTCCACTAACAAGAATGATCTACCCCTGTTTTACAGAGAGGTATGAGAAAAACAACTTTTTAATTTTAAGAACTGATAGACAAATGTTTTTATGTTGTATAATTACTAATAAAATACTACTATGTACATTTTTCCCAAATTCCATTAGGTCGAATTAAAACTTTTCAGGAGTGAAAAAGTATGCAAAGAAGAACTTTATTCTCTTTGAAATCGAGATTCCCAGATGCGCCAGAGGCGATATGCGTTCTTCTAGTTATTTTACACATTCAGTACCTTCTAACAGTGGAAATTCAAACTAATGGATGATTGGAAACTAAACTATTAGTATTTTAATAGCAGCTGTACAATACAAAAGATGTTTTCCATTTATCTCTTAAAGCAGAAAATTCAATTGCATTTAACCAATATCCTCGTGGTATAAGGGAACAAATTATTACTATTAGTGTAAATCACTTGACCATTATAGTCTGTCTCCAAATTTTTAAATTTCTGACATATATATATATACTAGATCGTTTGCAATTTCCTATAAATATTTCGTATTTTTCAGCTTTTTCCGTCGCTAGAGGTCGAATTGTTTTTTTGAAATAGCGCCTTAACACTCTCTACCAATGGAAATTTCAACTTATGGGTGAATCGAAATATATAAATATTAATATTTTGTTAGAACCTGTAAAATAGAAAAAAACTTTGTTTATCTCTTAAAATAAAAAAAGTTTCATTTTCCCACTCCCTAGAGGGTAAGCGGGCAAAGCCTTGGTGCCATTGTAAACCTTCTGACCACAAACTCTACTACCAAAATTTCAGATTTCCAATGTAAATAGATCATTTGCAATATTCGTTTGAAATTTTAGCATTTTCCATTTTCTCCTGCTAGAGGGCGCTATTAAAGCTATTGGAAAATTTAACAAATTTTGATCGTAATATTTTATCTATACCTATCCAACGCAAAAAGAATTTTTTCATTTATATCTAAAAGTAAAAAAAGTTGATTGCCTATAGGCGGACAGACAGATGGAAATACAGACAGACGGACAAACAGATAGACGAACCAACACTGAATAGGCAAACGACAAAGTGCAAACATTAACTCGTTTTGCAAACGAACTAAAAAGAAATTATTTGTTAGTTTTAAGTTATCTCGTTTCGCTTTTGCAGTCCATTGCTGTCGTGGAGTTTCTTGGAAAAATCTTCATTAATTTTTTTCTTTGAGTGGAATTTTTAACCCCAAATTCAGCGCAGTGAGGCATTGATAAATATCGAAGTTTTTATAGGCAAAAAAGTGGTAGAAAATTATAAAATTGTAACAACTGAGAAGTTTTATATAGGTACACACACTAACTCATAGGTCTCACGATACGACAAAACATAGCGCTCATAAACCACGTGACTCAACCAATGGCAGTCAATCACTGAAACTATATAGGACCTCTATGGTCAGTTTGGTTATCAAGTGCGCTGAATTTTGGGGTTTTAACCCCAAAATTCAGCGCACTTAATAACTAACAACACAATGCAACATATCTTTTTTGGGAGACTTATAGAAAATTAATAGGTTACTCTAAAGAATAGAATTAATATCAATCATTAACTGGAAGGTTAACAAATTGCCTTTGACGTTTTCAAAGAAAATAAAGTTTGTCCCTTTCCAAGTTTCCAAGTCCACCCACCAGCGGTTAGAAAGATGCGAATAGTAATATTTGGGAAAATGCGAATTGTGATGTAACTAAGGTGAGAAAATGCGTAGATTTTATTAGTTCCCATTCAACCCAAAAAATAATTGTTTTATTTATTTTTAAAACCAAAAAAAGTTGCGTTTTCGCACGCCATGGGGGGTGAGCTATCAGTATAAACACCTGAACTACTACACATTACTATCAGAACTTATAATTTCTAACATGAATAAATCGTTTACAATATTAGCTAAAATTTTAGTCATTTTAAAACATTAGAGCCCTCTAACGGTGGAAATTAATAATTTTGAAATGTTTTGAAAATCCTAATATTTCATTAGCACCTATCTGACTCAAAAACAGTTTTCCATTAATCTTTTAAAACAGATGAATGTTTATAGGTCTACAGGAGTGAACTAAAAAAATAGCATAACTCTTCTGCAGAATATGTGAATCTCGTTTCAAAGAATGAAGTTTTTGTTGGCCAATCTTTACACTCTTTAAAAGTTTCAGTTGGAACTAATGGATGATTAGGAAAATTCAAATAGTAGCATTTTAGCAATTATAAAACAAAAAGTATTTCGCTTTTATTCCTTTAAACGAAACTATGCTTTTCTCACACCCCTCTGAGTATAGGGGACAGTTGTCGCTGTTAATCTCTTGACACTACAACAGAAATTTCAATTTCTATCATGAACAGAGGTACAGGATACCTTATATCAGCTGGTGGATAATCTTGATCAGAGGCCATTGCAGGTACCACAACTCTTACTTCTACTGGCATCGCAAACCTACCCTGGAGTAATGTTTCTCAGGCAGATAAGTTTCTATTTCGATTCTGATTCTTAAAAAGGTCCCCTAGTAAAAGTAGTGCTTGCTGTTCCTACTAGCACACTTCATCCTTTAGTAGTCAGGGAAACGGGTCTCTACCTCATGGCTGAGATTAGGGGGCTATTGACATTGTTGGAACTGCTTCTCTCTTTCTTTTAAAATCCTGCTAATCATTTTCTCTCCACAGTCATATGGAATGTGAAGAAGTTGCATGGTATTTTCTTGACGGTATTCAGCATATAGCACCAGGTATTTCAGCGTTATAACTTAAATATTCTGGGATAGCAAGAGACCAGATGGATAGGTAAAAGGTCAGATACTTAAAAATAATTTTCAATTCTCATTTCCGGAGGGAGGGCGGAAGGCATTTCAAAAGTGCAGGTTTGCTTCTCAGCTGACAAGCCACTAACGTTCTTCTAGAACAGCGGTTCCCAACCATTTTCGAGTCGCGACCCATTTCATAGAGGCAAAGTGACCCGCAACCCCGATAATTAAAAAATATCTTTTTAATAGGGTGAATGCCATCCTCTCAGATCTCCTACTGTGGCATATAAACTGACAGGCTCCTGTCAGACCTCTGTGGCAAGCAGCTGCTTGAGGGGGTATTTATTAAATGAAAACACATCGAAGATAGATTTTTCAGTATAATATAATTCAAAATAATGTTAACTTACTATAATATTATATATTCAATCATATTAATATAAATTATATTTAATGCGATGATTGAACTTGTAACTCATTAACAAGCTTAAAAATTCACGGTTGAGTTTTCGTTAATGCCAACCTCATGTCATTCTCTACATTTATTCTGTTTCTTGTTTTGGTTTTCAATTGAAGAAACGTTGAAAATCCACTCTCACAGAGATATGTAGAAACAAGGGGGAGTAATTTTTTGCTGCAAACAACTTCAGAATATTTGAATTCTGCCAAGACATGAGATATTTCTCTTCTGCTAGGCGACTTTTATTGCTAAAGTTGGTACTGACTCTTACCTTTGGGGAGCGGTGTTAAATTCCTTTTGCCTTGATAGTTCCAATGGCAAACGGGAACGTCTCCTATGGATAGTAGTAAACTTAATGGTTTTTGAATAACTAATACGTACTGCAAACACCGTGACATTTATAAATACACATGGTTTTCACCTGATGGGTTTCATAGGAATATGATCGATTATATATTAATTAATAGCAAATGGTTAGTCTGGTTAGTAATCCCAGTTCGTATAGGAGCCAAAATGGGTCTGACCATTATCTTAAAGTGTCTTTCAACTGAAGCTTCAGAACTGTTGTGCTAATATTAAGAGAATTGCCTTTAACACTGGAAGCTCTGAAAGATCCAGATATAACCAGAGCATACCATGATAGGCTACTCAATCATTATGGCAATTATGGTTTGCTTACTACTCTAGAGAAATAATGGGATCAATTTAAATAGGCTTTTCTTGAAACTAACAATATTCTTTTGGATAAATGGTAGCTAGGTAGTACCAATCCCCTGTGATGATGCATAGGACCGGCCAGGCCTAGCACCAAATGAATCTCTTTTGTTGCGATCTTATGCAACCACGGCAAATCTCCGATTCCGCCTGACAGCACTACCAGATAAACGAAATGCCGTGCTATCTAGAGCCGGGGGCAAGGAATACACCCTATAGGCGCACCTCAACCCCAGCCTCACATGGCAGCAGTCCTATAGAAGGAAAGCTGACCACCGGAGGAAACCTTACTTTAATCTATTCCCCGGTTTGCAAATGTGCAAGGATATACAGATCCAAGCTCGATCGGCACCCGGGGTGGAGACTCTTAGTAAGACCCAGACTTTTTTGAGGGCTCGTGCCTACAAGGCGGACTCAGACCTTTCGGCAGAGCCCTCGAACAGACCACCCAGGTCTCCTGATAGGTGGTCTCCGACGCCGTCACCATCCGACCGGCAATCAAGCCGGCCAGCAGCATCTTCAACCTCGGTTGGCCTTAGCCATGTCCAACCGGGGAACCAACCCGGTCGGCACAGCCTTCAGCCGGGTTGCTGGGCCCTAGGCCCCCCCACCACGACAAGGTGGTCCCCTATCGGGGGGGGGGGCTAATGTCAACCCCACCTTCTCGTGGTGCAGATCGTTAGTACCTTTCAAAAGAGATACACTCTTGTGGAAGTGAACTGAAGGGGAAGGCTGCCAGATTAGTGTGGCCTACTAATCTGGACAACTATGGCTACTTTTCTTTTTTTTCTACCCTGCTGAGGAGTGGTCAACCACACAGGGTCCTGGTGCTGACCATATAAACCCACTGGACTGGACAGATATATGGCTCTGAGTTTGATTATGGATCCTGATTTTGCTGCACTGGTGGGCTTCTGTGGAGGGAAAATCTTCCGCTGTGTTTTCTGTTTGTTTGTGGGTTGACAGCCCCAAGTGAATAGATTCACAGGATGTTTATCAGCTGGTGGATAATTCTGAACAGAGGTCATCGCAGGCATCTGAACTCTTTGCTTCTATTGGCATCGTTAAATTCTACATTGGAGGAAGTCTTCCACTGTAGATGACTTCAGCCTTTAGTTGTGGGGGAACGGGTTTTTGCCCCATGTCTGCGATTAGGGGGCTGTTTGATATTGTCGGCATTCCCTCTCTCAATAAACATAGTTTCTTTAAACATCCGACTAACCATTTTCTCTCCGTAGGTAGTTGGAATGTGAGGACTCTGCACAGAGCTTTTTCTCTTGATGTCCTCACACAAGAATTCCACCATTATAATTTAGATATTCTTGGTTTGCAAGAGACCAGATGGACACATAAAGGTCAGATTCTTAAAAATAATCTTAAATTTCTCTTTTCAGGGAGGGACGACAATAAGCATCACCAAGACGTGGGTCTGCTTCTCAGCAGACACGCTAGTGATGCTCTTCTAGGATACGAGTGCATTAATGAAAGGTTTCTTACAGCAAAATTTCAGACAAGCGTTAAAGACTTGAATGTTATCTGCTGTTATTCCCCCACTGCGGATGCCGATGAGGATGAGAAGGTTTTATGAACAACTTCAGGATATTTTGAATTCTGTCAAGAAAGGAGATATTACCCTTGTTCTTGGTGACTTCAATGCCAAAGTTGGTATTGACTCTGACCTTTGGGGAGGAGTAATAGGCCCTTTTGGTATTGGTAGCTGCAATGGCAATGGGCAACGTCTCCTACAGGTAAGTAAACTCAATGGTTTCAGAATAACTGACACATATTACAAACACCGCAACATACATAAGTAAACATGGGTTTCACCTGAAGGCTGCATAGGAATATGATTGATTATATATTAACAGCAAACGGGCTAGTTCTGTTAGGAATACCAGGTCATATAGGGGAGCTGAAAGTGGATCTGACCATTACCTTGTTAAAAGTGTGTTGCAACTTACTCTTAAAAAGTATTGTGCTAGGGTTAAAAAATTTACTTTTAATACTGAAGCTCTGAAAGACCCAGTTTTAGCCAAAGCTTACTATGATAGGTTACTTAATCATTATGACAGTCATGGTATGCTTACTACTGAAGTTGAGGAAGAATGGGATCATTTTAAACAGGCTTTTTTGGACACTAACAGTACTCTTTTAGGAAAAAGGGAGCAGAAGAGACAGAATTATCTGAGTGATAAGGCATTTGAGCTTATTTCGGAAAGAAAGAGCTGCAGGAATGAAAGAACTGCATTACAGAGAACTTAAAAAACTGTAAAAGATCAGTTAGCTGCTGATAAGAATCTTTGGCTTGATGGCTTGGCTGACAAAGCCGAGGAAGCAGTTAGACAGCACAACAGCAGAGAGCTGTACCAGATAGTTAATGTTTTGTGTGCTAGAAAACGAATAGGTGTACAGGGATTGAAGGATAAACAAGGTAAGGTTATAGAAGGTGAGGATTCTGTCATGGCTAGGTGGGCTGAGCATTGGGTTGGGTTGTTGGGTTGTTTTACCTCTGAGCGGCACTTTTTTGCACACCATGGGCTAAATGGCCAGGTCACATGGACCCCGAAGGCTCAGAGAAGGTTGGGGGAGGGGACCCACTGGAACAGCTGTTGGGAGACAGATGGTAGCCTCCCGTCAAGGCCATCCAGCGTGTTCTTTAACGTGCACAGGGTATGGCTCTCCCGCACACGGGGCCACGGCTTAACGTCCCATCCGACGGACGGCGGCCTTTCCAAGCCCATCGGTGTCCCCTACTGACCGTGGGCAGGGCGGGGAATTTTGCGGAGATAAATCTCAACGCTGACCCAGCTGGGACTCGAACCTGGGAACTACAGATTACGAGCCTGGCGCGCTACCGACTAAGCCACCCCCGCCCCACTGAGCATTGCAGTGATGTTCTAAACAATGTGGTTACCCATTGTTTGTAATTATGATAGATGCATTGGTGGCTTTAATGTTGGCCCTATAACACAATCTGAAGTTATTTTGTCTATTTCTAAACTTAAACTTCATAAATCCCCAGGGGTAGATGAAATTACTACCGAAATGCTTAGAGCTGGGAATGTTTCGGTTACCACTTGGATGACTGAAATTCTGAATATCTTTTATGATAAAGGCATGCTTCCTAAGGATTTTGCCAGAGCTATTATTATCCCTATTTTCAAAAAAGGTGATTGCAGTTCTTGTGATAGATATAGGGGTATCAGCCTACTCTCTGTTCCAGGTAAAGTTCTTTCCATGATTGTGCTTAATAGAATTAAGAATCTGGTTGACAGTCAACTGCGTGATGAACAATGTGAATTCAGAAGTGGTAGGGGATGTGTGGATCAGATATTTTCACTTAGGCAGATTCTTGAGAAATGTTTAGAGTTTCAGAAACCTTTGGTTGCTAGCTTTGTTGATTTCAAAAAGGCTTTCGACTCTGTTGATCGTCAAAATTTGTGGTTGATTGTGAAATCATATGGTATACCAGAGAAGTTACTTAACATAATGAAAGCTGTCTATAATAACACTGAGTCGTGTGTGAGAGTTGGTAAGCTTGTGGCAATTGGTTTAGCATTACTTCTGGTGTTCGACAAGGGTGCATTTTGTCTCCTTTTCTCTTTAGTTTGGTTATTGATTATGTTATGCGAAATTCACTTCAAGGGAAAGATTTTGGCCTTAAATGGGCTGGAGATACGAAAATTTCTGATTTTGATTATGCTAATGATTTAGCCCTTTTGTCAAATGATGTTGATGAGATGAACTCTTTCATTCGAGCTGTTGATGAACCTGGTAGTGGAGTAGGTTTGGTTATAAACAGAGAGAAAACTAAAGTGATGAAAATTGGTCAGGCAGGCTGTAATTCAGTTAATCTGAATGGTTGCACCCTTGTGCAGGTGTCGCAGTTTAATTATCTTGAGAGCTATGTAACAGATACTGGTGATGTGCGGCATGAGATTAACAGACGAATAGGGATTGCTGCAGGGACTTTTAAGAATCTATGGAGAGTGTGGAGAAATAGGCGTATACACCTAAAGACTAAAATTAGACTGTATAATAGTTTGGTTCTTTCTAGGGTTAGTTATGGTAGTGAAACGTGGACACTTTGTAAACAAGATAACAGGAAACAAGATGCTTTTGATTCCAGATGCTTACGCAGTATCTTGGGTATTATGTGGTTCAACTTTGTAACTAATGATGAGGTTAGGCAAAGGAGTTTGCAACCTCTTTTAAGCAGCATGTTGTGCAGAGAGAGACTCCGTTGGTTTGGCCATGTTGCCCGTATGAACAATTATAGATTGTTGAATAGGTTTATGAACAGTGTGCCTAAAGGCCTCAGAAAGAGGGGGAGATCTAGGATGCGGTGGGCAGACAATGTCAAACAGGACTTTGTTAGAATTGGTGTGCAGTGACCAGATGCAGTAGATATTGCTCAGGACAGACTTGCTTGGAAAACTAAATTGCACGGTCTGGTTGGACCTCCGTAGCCCATGGCTGCTTGATGATGATGATGATGATGATGATGATGATGATGATGATGATGATGATGATGATGATGATGATGATGAAAGTGGAACAGAGTGGATAAAGTTATTTGACTGCTGAGGCTATGGAATTTATTTCTAAAAGAAAGGAGTGCGGGAATAATACGAATCAACCTCCTACTAGTCCTAATGGATAGTAATACAAAAAGTTTAATTAGCGTTTAAATGATCAGTTAACAGGTCATAAGAATCTTTGATTTGATAGCGTGGCTGACAAAGCAGAGGAAGCAGTTAGACAGCAAAACAGCGGGCAGTTGTACCATATAAAATGATTAATCTTAGTGTGGAAAGAAACAGACTGGTACATAAGGAATGAAGGATAATCATGACAAGGTGGTTGAAGGTGAGGATTTTGTCATGGCTAGGTGAACGATCATTTCAGAGAAGTTTTAAACAATGTGATTATTTCTGATCCTATTGTTTGTAATGAAAATTGATGCATTACCGACTTTAATTTTGGCTCTATATCACATTGCGGAGTCGCTTTAGCCATATCTAAATCAGAACTGCGCAAATCTAAAGGTGTGGACGAAACCACCACTGAAATGCTTAGAGCTGGGAACGTTTGTGCTGTCACATGGCTGATTGAAATTTTGGATGATGACATAAAAAAAGTGTTGTTCTCAAGGATTTTACTAGACTATTATTATACCTGTTTTTTTTTTAAATGGTAATCGCAGCTCTTATGCTAATTAAAGAGGAATTAGTCTACTTTCTGTTCCAGGTAACGGTCTTTGCATGATTATACTTAATAGAATTAAGAATTTACTTGATGGACAACTGCCTGATGAACAGTGTGAATTTAGAAGTGTTAGGGGATATATAGATAAAATGTTTTCATTTAGCCAGATAGATGATTGAGAAGTGTTTAAAGTTTCAGAAAGCTGTGGTTACTTATTTTATAGATTTCAAAAGCTTTTGACTCTGTGGTTGATCATAAGTGGTTATCCATAATTTGTGGTTGATCCTTAGATCGTATGGAATGCCTGACAAGTTAACATAATTAAAGCTTTATGTAATAACAATGAGTCGTATGAGAATTGGTAAGGTTTGCAGCGGTTGGTGTAGCATTGCTAGGAGAGTTAGATTTAGTTTTGTTATTGATTATTTTATGTGGGATTCTTTGTAAGGGGATGATTTTGGCCTTAATTGGTATATAAATTTCAAAATTTCTGATTTAGATTATGCGGATGATTTTAACCTTTTGGTTATTGATGTTGATGAGAGGAATTCTTTCATTATTGCGGTTGATGATACTGGCAATTGAGAGATTTGGTGATAAACGGAGAGAAAACTAGAGTGATGAAAATTGGTCAGGCAGTTGGTGCTTCAGTTGTTTTGAACTGCTGCGCTCTTGAGCAAGTATCTCATTTTAATTATCTCGGGATCTATGTAACAGATACTGGTGATATGCGGCATGAGGTAAACAGATCAATAGGAATTGCTATTGGGACTTTTAAGAACCTATGGAGAGTGTGGAAAAATAAGCATATACACCTAAAATGAGGCTGTATAATAGTTTGGTTCATTCTAAGGTTAGTTATTGTAGCGAAACATGGACTCTTTGTAAGCAGGATAACAAGAACTTGATGCCTTTGATTCTAGATGTTTAAGCAGTAACTTGGCATTAGATATTTTTGCTTTGTAAGTAATAATGAAGCTAGAAGTAGGAGTCAGCAACCTCCTTTGAACAACATATTGTGCAAAGAGAGACTGCGTTGATTTGGCCATATTGCCCATATGTATAGGTGCAGGTTATTGAATAGGATTTTGGATAGTGTGCCTGAAGGCCTTAGGAAAATGGGGAGACGTAGGATGCGATGAGCCAACAATGTTAAACAGGACCTTGCTAGAATTGACGTGCAGTGGCCAAATTCATTGATGATCAAGAGTTCAAATCTTCAGTGTCTTGAGAACAAAATTGCCCAGTCTGGTAGAATCTCCGTAGCTCATGCTGCATGATGATTTCGTTTTTGTGTATATGCAAAAACGGTCGGTTTAAATTCAAAACAACCTAAATCTTCAGAATTAAGAGTACTTGGAAGTTTTGATATCACAAAAGTGGTGAAAGAGCTTTGGATTTTTAATATCAATGTTTTCATCAACATAAAATACTGAAATTTCAGCTATGAAAAGAGGACATTTTAGAATAAAAACGAGGCAAGATGTCAAATATGGACATCGAATCAAATTTTGCATCAGTACTAAAAATGGATCTCATTCAAATAGCACGTCTAGTAAACCTGTCCATTCCGAATCTATTTTAAGTTTCTTTTGAGCACTCATATTTAACTGTTTCAGAAATAATATAATTTATTATACCAAGAAGTCAAAAATATACATTCATTTCAATGTAATCATGAAATTATTTCACACGTGACTAAGGCAAGAAGAGGAGCATAGTGAAGGAGGGAATTATACATTTTGTGCATGCATATGTTATTTCCTGTTAACGCATGCACTTCCAACGTTATCAGTTTTGCATATTAATCTTGAAATTTAAAGTGTCAACCAAATGCAATATGGTTTGAAATAGGGGAAAAGTTTTACAGAAGAAAGTAGACTTTTGATCTCTAACTCCATGAAATTGTTTTTAAACTTAATTTCTAAGTTTCATGCTGTTTAAGTTGACTGACAAATATGTATAGTACATGAGAAAGTGTAGACTAGATTCCATGTTGTTTATGTTGTTATGTATAAAAGTTTAATCATAAATACCCAATAATGTGCTTTGTGAGAGTGAAATCTTCTTGTTCTTAGTGTTGAGTGATGCATAATTTATGGTTTAAATGAATGAGATTCTATGGAGTCAATAAGGGAACAATCTGTGGAGAAAGAAATCAGAAAATGATATAAAATAGTTTTGATTTTAATACTATCATGATGTAGGATATACTTGAAAGTGTAATTAAAAATATTATATTTATTTAGTTTTTTTGTAGCAAATTTTTCTTTGAGTATCATGTCTTCTACTTTGGCATATAAACTGACAGGAGCACGTCAGTTTATATGCCAAAGTAGAAGATCTGAGAGGATGGCAGGACCTCAGCAGAAAACAACACAAACACCCATGCCTTACCCAGGGCTCGAACCCAGGTCAGCAGCCAAGCGCGCTAACCACTCGGCCACGGGACGGCTGGCATTGTATATGTAAAAGATTATTTTCAGAGATGTGCTGTACGGTGAGCAGATATGTATCATAAGTGAAAATGGGATATTTAGAGTTATATTGATTTTGATTTAACAGTTCAATAGCAGAGTTACAATCAGAAAATATGACTATTGATCAATTATGAAATTTAAGTGAGCAATTAATGGCTAGAATAATGGCTGTAGCTTCTGCTATAATGATAGCTGATGGTTTGCTGAATCTGAAAAAAAAAAAAAACAGAATCTTTATGGTTTGGGCAGAGAAATGCACCAGAGGATAAGTTAGTTTTAACACAGTGAGAGCTATCTGTGAAAATGTTTACATAATTCTGCAATGTTAATCAATATGCATATTAGTAAGAATTTTAAGAGATGTAGAGTCTAAGTTTTGCTTATTAATGATGCTTGCAATTTCAGTGTGAAGTATTGGAGGACTGCAAATCCAGGATGGAAGTTGAGAAATTTGGTCACCACTAAGTTTATTTTGAATAATTTCTAGCAAAACTTGTCTTTGATTCAAACTGTAAATGGTTAAGTCTATAAAGCCTGTTACGATCTTGCTGATAATTTAATGATTTATATTTTTGGAGATAATGTCGAAAATTAAATTTGATAACAAGAATTTTTTTCGTGTTAATAGGAGAAATTGCACTTTGAGCATACAAGTCAACATTTTTGCTGCCATTTGGTAAACCATGCGAAAATCTAATAATTTTGGTTTGGATTTGTTCTAGAGATTTTAATTTATAGGGAGATAAATTATTTACTATTTCAATATCATATTGGTATTTGGGAGTTATAATACTGTTATTTAGAATAAGTAAGTTTGTTGTGATGCAGCCCCATTATTGCTTGGCCAAGATGTTTAAGAAAATTGAATAGCTTATTTCTTGTGTTAATAGCTATGTCAACATGAATTTTCCAAGATAGTTTGGAATCAAAGGGTAAGCTAAAAGTTTTGCATGCCTAACATTATTAAGTGTACAGTGATTCAGTAAAATTTTGAAATCTCTAGGTGTGAATTTAGATTTGTGAAAACATAGAAGTTTTATCTTTGGAAATTTCTAAGTTACCTTTATTGCAATATAAATAAAGACTAATTTTATTTTCTGGAATATTTTCTATAATGTAAGAATTTTCATTAGAGCATTATAAAATAATGTCATTTGGATAAATTCCATATTTTAAGGATGTTGAAAAAGAATAAGGGAGATCATTCAGGATAAGTTAAATAGATTAGGTGATAAAAAATCTCCCTGCGTAACACCAGTTATAAATGCATGTTCTTCTGAGAACTGTTAACCAATTTTAACTTTTAAAGATGATTACAGACGCTTCCCAAAACACACTTATTATATTATTATAAACGGCTGTTTTAATACATTATTTAGGTATTAATTGTGAAATAATGTTTTGATACTAGAAAAGGCGTTGTTAACTATTCCAGCGTCCAAAAGTTTAGGCAAATATTTTTGAAAATCAGAATTGCGAAAGAGTTCGTTAAAACTTGGAATATTTCTGAGTCACTTTTTAATGAAAAATTCCTATTTAAAAGTTACGGAGATTCGACTTTAGTTTCCCATTTGAGTAACGTTTATTCTCTAACAGTTTCTCAGGACTCTGTACGTGTACATCGTTACATTGGCGGTCATAAGGAGGGGCCACGTGGGCCATGGTCCCCTCCAAGCGACCCGCAAGTGTTCCTTCTTTTCATTTCAACAGTCAGCCAATTTCTTTTCCAAGAAGACAAACCCCTGACGCCTGCAGTACCCCATATGAATGCAAATATAAGGACATATAAAGGATTTTATACTCCAGAAATGTCACTTTTCACTATAAAAGCCTTCGTATGTCCCTAAATGGCTCCCTAAAGGAATGAGATTTATGACCGCCCCTGCATCATTATCGAAATGTAAAAAGCTCTATATTAGATTCAAGAATATTTGTTCTTAAATTACCCAAATTAGAGAGATATAACAGATTTTTTTTCTAGCCGTTGATGTGACAGTTGGTTTACGTCTCGCACTTTTACTTCGCCTTGCTGTTTTTGCATCTCTATATTCTGATTGCTCAATAGCATAGCCAGGAGTTTCGGACGTAGGGAGGCGGAGGTGCAGAGATTGAAAAATATTTGCTAATGATTTTGCAAATAGAAATAATTCATGAACTAATGATTTCATTAAGGTGGACTAGGGGGGGTTAAACTTTCCCGCTTCTACGATACTGAAATGATTATTTTTATATAGGCCTGATATCAATATCAAGTTAAATATTAAATAAAATAAATATAATAGAAAGTTCGGTTATTTCTAGGTGATATGTTGTTTTTGTACGTCTCATTACATTGTTTCTGCTTTATTTTTTCTCAAAAATACTTCGTATTCCACTTTGTGAATAGAAACAATTGACATCAGTAGAGGATTTCGCAAAAAAAGCAAATGCATCTTTCAACTGCTCTAGGATATGTAGCAATGCGGAAGTTCAACAGAAATGTATACCAAGTCATTCTGTTATATATTTTGAAGAAACAAATATAAAATATCATTTCTGAGATTTGGACTGTATTCTACGAAATAATGCTTACTAGCAATAGCGAAAAGCTCGAGCATTGTTCTCCGATTAATTCCCAGATAAAGAGAGTCTTGAATTCTGTCGGTTGGAAAATCTCAAACTTCGTCGTCCCGAAAGTATAATGTTTCAACTTAAACAAAACTACAAATTTTTATTTTATTTATTTCGATAAAAATATTAATTTATTCATAAAGTTAAGCTTCAGTAAATCATCAGTTTCAAAATAAATAAATAAATAAATAATTTCTGAGGACAAAAAAGGAACAATTCATAGACTAATCTACTTAGCATTTTATTTTCTTTCTCTCCTGAGATTCTTCTAAATAGGATTTGCCTTTTCGCATAACTTCCGTGCTAAATTGACTCTTTTTTTTAATTTCGTGAGATATTTGTATCCTTAACTTGATTAAAAATTAAACCTTTTTGTTTTCGATGCATTCGGTTGATATTTCCATATCTACTTCTTTGCAAACGACATTGAACACATTAGAAAACTTTTTAATAAAGAATTGCAGAATTCTCTCATAACAGATTACTTGATATTAGAAACACAATTAACAGCGCTCTCTTTTAAATAGCAGAACATACTTTCAAATTTTTCTCTTTCGTTTTTATTTAATGGTTTTACGAATCGCACATTGTTCTTCATTGCACAAGTCTAAACAACTGCTCTTTTATGAATTACACCTACTGTGCTACAATAGTCATTCTAAGAGAATCTAATGATAACATATTCTAGAACGGTAGATTAGGAAAACAGATAAAGAGATATTTCAATATTTACATCTTTTATAACTGAATAATACATTAAGATGCACAGAAGTATCTTCCTTGTTTAACTTTGCCATTCCTAGAAATAATGTTAGTAGAACATGTACACCACTAAAGTTATACGCCATGTTTCTGAAGCGTTGTAATCGTATTCCTCGTTGTATATGAGAGAATCGCAAGAATTGCATTCCGCAGAGAGATTTGCAATGAAATTGTACATATACCTTATGTCAGCTGTGACTGTAAATATAATCTTACGTTTACTGTTGAGAAATCGGGTTGAATACCGTTACAAGTATGAAACCTTTCAACTAAGGATTTAAAACGTTGTTTCCAGCATCATTCTCTAGAGTTGAATAGTTCGTGGCTACAGGGCACCTCTGTCAGTGACCGACCGAGCACTGAAAGGGATACATCTCTTGGTGAACATAATGTCAGTTTCTCGCCCTTTATACGCCTTTCTGCTACAACTTCTGCATTGTAATTGTATGAAACAGGCAAGGAAGAAGAGCTGTGGCAATTTGGTTCAGGAATTGTAATGAAATCGTGGGAACACCACCTTTTCAAAATTACAGTAACTTCTGCTAAATTATTCTGATGAACAGAACATATTGTTACGAAAGAGTAAAGCAGTATTCTGCAACAAATATATGTCGAAAACTTCTAAGTTCTGTCTTTGTACACCCTAGTTGTCTGAATTCTCCAGTGGTTTGCGGGCTCAAATAGGAGTAACGAGGAAGGAAAACAAAAACTGTAAATAATTAGATATAAAATTTAAGTTAAAATTGTTGCTGAACTTTCGACGAAACATTTACTTCATGCAGTTATTTTGTTCAGTTCCTTATTACTAAATATTGATCGTTGGTAGCATTGTTTCGCTTTTGATCTGAGTTTTCTGCTGCACAATTGATTCAATATTCAGATCCTCAGGATCCCGAGCGAGATTCAGAACAAGTATGAGAAAAGATTTCCATTTATCAACAGTTAGGAGAAGATGAGAACTCACATCTACATCAATGCTTCTCGATTGACTCCTACGCGTGTCTGTGAACGATTCCCTGTAATTCTCAGGTCATTTGTTGTTTTATTTGCAACACATAAGAGAGAAAAAGATATACTCCTAACTTTTACAGGCCTTCTTATATAAGGACATGTCCTACTACGAGAGAAGTCATTGATGACCACTCTATCAGTTAGACTTAACACACAATTATTTGATTTATTTAAAGTTTAATTGAATCATTAATTTGATGTTTCAGTTTGAATAATTATATGAAAAGAATATATAAAAATGAATATTTTCTATACATTGGACAAAAATAAAATAAAATTATTTAGTTATTTTAGTACTTCATATTTAGTAATATAATATTACAAATATAATCTATTTAACAGTGTACTATTTAACAGTACATTGTTATTCATAATTTAAGGACGTTGAACAAAAATTTATTAAGCTCAAGAATTCCAAATTAGAATTTAACGAAAGTTTCACAAGATATTTAATATCACATTTATTAATATTTACATTCGAAATAAAGAATATATCAAATAGTTGTCCAATTATAAAATTGAATTTGTAGTCAACGAATATGTCGGAAAATGTTTCCAATTATGAAAAATTATAGATCACCGCATATACTGAAGTTAACGTTATTTAGTAAGGAGTATGATTACCCCTAAGAGTAATACAGCTTGTACAACGATCCCTCATATTTCTAATAAGGCTATCCAACAAGGCAGAAGGCAAAAAATCTCACTCCTTTATTTCTCAGCTCGTGAAGGATCCGTGAAGGCGGCTGACGATTCGCAACTCGCCTTCCCAAAGCATCCTGTGCATGTTCAATGGGATTTAGGTGTGGTGACCTCTGGACAATCCATTCTCTAGATATCTTCACTCACAAGGTATTCCTCCACTATCTGATCTCTATGCGGACGAGCATTATGATTCATAAAAAAAGAAATCTGACTCAATGGCACCTCTAAAAGTCTCACGAGGCTCTAGAATCTCGTCTCTATATCTTAGCCTCCCCCACCTGAGAAGTTAGACATGGTTGTTACCTCTGAGTGGCACTTTGATTTTGAACGCAAGGGCTGAATGGCTTGAGCAATGAGAAATGGCTTGAGTAGTCAAAAATGTACAGTATACATTAAAGGTGAGAAGCAGATTGATTTAGACTAAAAAAAACAACACTTTTATAAGTTAAATTATATTACCATTTGCAACAATCCGTAAGCGAAACAAACATCAAGTTAAGCAATACATCTAGCCAAGCTTTATTATTTACTAAGTCAAAGAATCCTAAGTTTTCAAACTCCCGTAACTGCAAAAATGCAAACCCTGCCGTAAAATTAATGCAAGCAGCTTCGCTTCATCTTTATAAATTAAAAAAACTAACTTTCATTACAATTCTCAGTGTGATTGTATCACAAATTTCCACTAATTACCTTCTGGTTTTGCTGAAATCAGTGATAATAGCTCTATAACTTTTAAAATATGCGCTTAAATGAAAAAAAGTGATTGATGATAAATTAAAGATCATAATAAAATCTATTTAAATATCGATTTTCAGCATTATTCGTTCAATATTTAAAGAGGCACGGAAGCTGGAATATTTCACAATAAGTTATTTTCATAAAAATCATTAATGATTGCCTAATATCGAAATAATCATTACGCAAACTCTTAAAATGCATATTTTATTAAATGGTTTGAAACAATACTTGTTATGCAAATTTTAATCAATTCCCGAGGTAAATTCTTCTAACACCTGTTCAGCCTTTCAAAGACGAAATGACTGTTTCTAGAGAGTTCATTGTGCAAAGATGTAGAAAATCCATAAAATGATGTGTCTAACACTGCAAATAATTGACGCTGCGATGAATTGAGCACGACGAATTGACCGCGATGAATTGACGGGACACTCCGAAGGCTCTATCGGTCTCAGATCTTACTCTACATCCACGACGTAACAATCTTCTCTTCCGAAATGACAGGTTGGACGTTTCACTATGAAAAGATACAGTCCCATAGATCTTGCACCATTTTAGAGAATGCCTTATTTGCAAAGATGTACGCGTCGCACAGAATGTTCTTGTTGATATTCGATATCGTCTCCCTTATTCACGTTTGAGGTTCCATTTTTTTATGTAGGGCCACTTTAATGTTCTAGAAGTTTTGTGATCTGTGTTTTATTTTTGACAAATAGTATTTTTTTTTTCTAATATTCTTTGAATCCTGCATTTTTACCTATATAATAATACTTACACTAAACGGTGATAAAAATTCATAAACTTAAAAATACTCGCAGCTAGGTCATAGAGTTATAATGGATGGAAGAAATCGAAGGAATTCAATATTTAACTGTGAAAAGTTTCAACTATTGCAGTTAAAGTTGTTTGAGGTAAATTGCAACAGCTTGCAACACAAGGAGTGAATTACCTTGCGATATTTCATATACTCAGTAGGGAAACGAAACAGTGATCTTTAATTCAGTGGTATAGTATCACAGGAGATGTCTTGGAGACATGGAACACGTGAAATAATAAGCTGAAAGCAATTGATTTTGCCGTGAGTGGTCTTTAACTCTCAAGGACTTTAAAGTCCCGCAAGTCGAAAATGCTCATTATATCGTTTGCTAGACTTGTCGCCTAGTGGGTCTGTTGTGTCCCAATTCAAAAATCAAAAGATATGATTATCTTTCAAAGTAGGCAAACAGTGACCTGTCGGGACTTCTGTCACATTAACAATAAAAATTGTTTGTAAAAAATATTTCTTCATTTACATATTAAAACAGGCATCTCCTTAAAAATCAAACTGTTTCGATTTTCAGTGTTGTTGATATACAAAAATTCAGGCCCGTCTATCCCAAACTTAGTGAAGAGCCTCTAAAAAAACTAATCTCAAAGAGCAGCAGATAATATTATCTGCTTGAAAGCGAAAGCATACATTTCTAATGCATAATGGATGATAAAAAAAACATATTTTTAAAGAAAAGAAAATATCTTGATTAAAAAACAAAATATACATTTTAATGAGTTCTATGAATTGACAAAATCGTCTATTTATGACCTGAAAATGTTAGATGAAAAAATCGGAAGAAATAATCCATATTTTGCAACTGATGGTTCAGTTGCAATGAGCCACGGGTTAGACGTGCCTCCATAAAGGATTTCGAAATCATTGAGATAGGTAATGAAATAAAAATTTTGATTTGGTTTCTGCATTATCGGAGCAGACAAAGTATCCTACCTGTTGCAATTGTCAGAGCCTAATTTTTTAACAGCTCGACATTTTTGCATTTGCATTCGGAATTATAATTCATATATTAAAATTTCTTCATCAATTTAATGACCCATTTAATTCTTAATGAGAAGGGCTAAGATCTGTTTAGAAATTGTCTCGTGGCACTCTACATTTTCTTTGAAACTGAAAGGAATGACATGCACATGACCATTCTTCCAGTTGCAGCAATTATTCGCATAAATCTAGAAAAATCTCGTTGAAATTCAACGGGACCTTGAAGTCGACAAGTAAAAGTTATTTCAAACTTGAATTCAAATTCTACCAGAGATAAAGATTCCGATTTTTAACGTAACAGGGGTAGAGAGGGTAGGGGGGGGGTAGCCTGTGAGCGAAATTTGTGACCGAGAAGGGATTATCAGAGGGAGAAGGAGGAAATTGTTTGAAAAAAAGAAACAAAACTCTCCAGCTTTAAACATTACGTTGTTAGAAAACTGAAAAGTCACATCCGCTGCAGTCGGATGGCGGACGGAAAAAACGTAAATTATTATAAAACTAACTGGCTAAGTGATGTCCAGACAATGTCTTATTTCTATTCATACGCGACCATTCTTCCAAGTTGTTTATGAAAAAATTCGATTAGTGGCTGAAGTAACTGAAAATATTTTGCTTTATAATTGGTGCATTTTGCTTCTCCTTCTGATTATTACCCTTTTCTCTTATTTTTATTATTATTTTTTTAATTTGGGTATGATTTCTGAACATACAATTTTTTTGATTTGATTCTCAGTGAAAATATAAGATAATTACCATCTTCATCTGAATCAATTTCGAAATCTGAGTCCTAATGGCGACTGGATGATTGTTAACAGCAATATCTTTCTGAGAATGGCGAAATCGAAATGAATATATCCCTGGGTGAAAAATTTGGAATTTTTCAAAATTTGAAATATTTTGCAAAAGGAATTATAAGAAACATTATCATCATAAACTCAATTGTTTATTCAATTTCATGCCAACTTTTTTTGTTTCCATTTTTATTTACTGTTATTTAGTTATTTTCATCAAGGAAATGGTTTTTTTGATCCTGAAAAATATTAGAGTCATGACCTTTAAGACTCAAGGTAATTAATTTCAAGTAACAAAATTAAAATACTGAATGTCGCAAAGGGAAGCTAAAAAAAATTTCTAAATGCGTAAAAAAGATGTGAAATTTGCTCTTGATCATTCCATTCCAATTGGTCGACAAATGCTTCCCAATCCAAGGCATGCCAAATTAGATACTTATAACTCTCACTCCCTGATGCTTCTTGTATGTTGTTTAATTTTTCATTAAATTTAAAGCTCAAGCATTTTTTTTCAATTTGTGCATTAATATAAGGAAGAAAAATGTTTTCATTGGGATTTTAGTAGTTCCTAAGAGTATACAAGTGTTTTTACACGAAGTTTCTAGGGAATAATTATAAGCTTCAAACAAGTTTTTAACACATTTGTAACGATGAAAGGAAGCAAAAATAAATAAACAACTAAAAACTAACTAAAGGGACTATTGAAGCAATTTTTTGTAAACTTGCATCAGTTTTATATTTTCATACAATCCACATATTTACATTTTGCGAGTTTTTGTCAAATTTTCTAAATAATGATTTTTCCCTTTTAACACAAGGGAATATGAAAAGTCGATTTGGGAATAAGAGAAATATCTCTGCAGATGTTTCCACGAACAACTTCTGTGTCAGCATTGCTCCAATAATTTTAATCTCATCGAAGAAGGAGATTAATTAATGAATAAGAAAAAGTGCAACGAGAAAGAATACAAAATCCATTTTAATTTCAGTGAAACCTTTTTTTTTTTCAGAATTAATTTTTCAAATGATCTGTCAATAATGTATATAGATTTTTACAATCTAAATGGCAAAAGTGCAATAAAAATTTCAATTGGCCGAACAGTCGAACGGAGAAAAGGAGAAAGGGCTAAAGGTTTGGCTAATAATTTTTTTGGCGGTTGTTTTTCGACAGATGATTCGAATTTTCATACTCAAATAAGTAAAAAAAAGATCCTATGGAACATGATTAAAAGAGACTTGAAGTTTTAGCGCAAGAACTTTCCTGTTAAAAATCAACCAATCCCCCTCCCAATATGTAGAAAAATAAAAGTGGTGGTAAACTTGGAACTCTTGTTGACTTTAATTTTTAACGCAACACGGGGAAGCATATTTTCAAATTTAACCCGTAGCGAAAATTTTAGACTGTACGGTGAAGTTTTCGGGTAGTTGCAGTGGGGACGCTTCAGATTAAAATGTTAAAAGTAAAATTTCAATCGTTCATTAAAATGGGGTAAAAGGGCATTTTGATGTTTAAAAGTCACGATGTTTTAAATATTCTATTATAGAAGAGGACTTGAAATTTTAACCCAACACGATCACAGGGGTAACTCGTGTACTAAATAGCGGATCGGTCAGTCAAATGTTTGGAAAATTGCAGAGAGCCGAAATCCATTGAAAAGAAATAAACATTTTTCAATAGTTTCCATATTAACTAAGCTCTCAACAACAAAAGCCACCAGTGCACGCGATGGTGATCTGCTAAGAGTTACGTCATCATACTGTGAAAGAAAAACTCGATCCCCAGGCGTCCAACTATTCATTTGCCCTCTCTTCAACAATGCACCTTCCTACTCATCTTCAGTAAGGCAATATTTGAACTAAAGGCAACTACACGTGTTCGAACGTCCATCGTATTCACGTGACTTTGTACAATGGGACGCTTCATGTATCCAAAAAGAAATATCTTCTTGGTAGGCTCTAATTTTGAATCAGTTGAAGATCGTTAGAGAAAAGTGATATTAGCACTGAAATGACTTTCAGAAAATGATATCCTGCAATGTTTCCAAGTACAGCAGACACCATGAGATAGATGCATAAAGGCGGATAGCAAATCCACTAAAGAAACAATGTACATCCCCACACAGCAAAGTTTGTATATCCTGGAGACCGGGTGAATGCAGATTCTCTTTTAGTCTGTGAATGCATTAATGAATTTCTGGAAAACTTTATGGTATATTCAATTGTGCAAAAAAAAAAAGATTATTTATCGTGTTCTGAGTGACTTTAGTATCAAAGTTGGTACCGACGCTGACCTTAGGGGAGTAGTGATAGGTCCTTTTGGCATTGCTAATTAAGATAGCAATGGGGACCATCTTCTACAGGTAAGAAAACTTAATGGTTTGAGAATAAAGATCTATTTACTTCAAACACTGAAGATATCGAAAAAAACATGGGTTCCACCTGATTGGCTGTACATGATCATATATTGATTGACAGAAAATGGGCCAACTCTGTTAAGAACATCAGAACATATAGGAGAGTTGAAATTAGGTCTGATCATTACGTTGTAAAAGGTCTAATAACCGAATATTAGGAAATATTGTGCTAATGTTAAAAGAATTGTCTTCAACCCCTAGTTCGGAAAGACCGAAATAGAGCCAAAGCTACTATGATAGATTACTCAGTTATTGTAAGAGTCGTGAGTTGTGTACAACTAAGGGTGAGGAGGAATGGAACCATTTTAAGCAAGCTGTTCTTGAAACCAGCAGTATTGTTTTGGGTAAAATGGAACATAGGAGAAGGATCCTTAACTGGCATAGTGGTTAGGCAGCTAGCGACTGTTCGAGCAAGGCAAACTTTGTGTGTTGTGTTAGCTCTAACTAACGCAGTGGTCAGCAGTGACTTCGGTCGTAGTAGGGCGTGTCCTTGTATGAAAAGGCCTGTAAAAGCTAGGAGTAGCTTCTAGGATTCTTCTCTGTCCTATATGTCGCAAATAAAAAAAAGTCTATACAGTTTATTTCTGAAAGAAAGAAGTGCGGGGATAAACTGAATCAAAACGGAATTAACTGATCTTAACAGAAATAATTAAAGAGAGCTTAAATAATCAGATGAAAGCTGATAAGAAGCTTTTGCTTGATAGACTTGTCGAAAAAGCAGAGAAACCGTTACAGAACAAAACAACAAAGAGTTCCATTACAAGGTAAATATTTTCTATAAGAAGAACAGAACGGCATACAAGGATTGATGGAAATGGATAGAAAAGTTCTTGAAGGCGAGATTTGTGTCGTAGATGGGATTAGGACATCGGCAAAAGGGGAGGGTGCAACAAGTGCAATTATTAATCTCTCTGAAAAAAAATTATCGAAAAATTAATTTATATTGAATAAGAAATAATATAAATAAATAATATCAGATGTACCCAAAAAATGAATGTTTTTTTTTTCCTTAAAGATATTTTATTTTTTGAAGTTTTCTGGGTTTTTTTTTCATTGTTTCTTCAGGTATGAAATTACTTTTGCTATCTCTAAATTAAAAGTACACCAGCCACCAGGGGTAAATGAAATTACTGCTGAAATGGGGGCGGGAGTGGCTCAGTCGGTAGCGCGCCAGGCTCGTAATCTGTAGTTCCCAGGTTCGAGTCCCAGCTGGGTCAGCGTTGAGATTTATCTCCGCAAAAATTCCCCGCCCTGCCCACGGTCAGTAGGGGACACCGATGGGCTTGGAAAGGCCGCCGTCCGTCGGATGGGACGTTAAGCCGTGGCCCCGTGTGTGGGAGAGTCATACCCTGTGCACGTTAAAGAACACGCTGGATGGCCTTGACGGGAGGCTACCATCTGTCTCCCAACAGCTGTTCCAGTGGGTCCCCTCCCCCAACCTTCTCTGAGCCTTCGGGGTCCATGTGACCTGGCCATTTAGCCCATGGTGTGCAAAAAAGTGCCGCTCAGAGGTAAAACAACCCAACTGCTGAAATGCTTACAAGTGGAAAGCAGTTTAAGCAGGCAGTTCTTGAAGTATGACTGTAGTGCTAAATATTTATTTATAATAAAGGGATTTTTTTCCCAATGATTTTGCCAGACATACTATTATTCCTGATTTCAAGAAAGATGATAGCCGTTTTTGTGATAATTGCAAAGGATCAGTCTTACCCGCTATTACAGGTGAAGTTCTGCCCATTATTATGCTTAATACGTCTGATCGGGATAATTAAATTAAATAATTATTTGATGCACACCTTCTGATGAAAAGTATGGGTTGAGAGTTAGTAGATGCTTAGACCATTTTGAATTATTTTGATAGATTCTTGATAATTATGTATAGTTTCAAGAATTTATGGTTATTTGATTACAGATTTCAGAAAGTCGGTTATTTATATTGAACACCATAATTTCTGGTTGATCTCACAATCAACCAGAAATGTCATACCGGGAAAGTTAATATATTAATGGCTCTACATTATGATACTGAGTAATGTGTGAAAGTTGGCATAGTTTGCAGTGATTGGTTTTTAGAATTATTACTAAAGTTAGACAAGCATCCATTTTGCCACCTTTTCTTTTAAGTGGGTTAATGATTATGTTACGAGGAATATTTGGTGCAATGAAACGGAATTTAGTTCTTTCTTCGGAAATCAAATTCGATTTCAGTTTCAGTTTTTCACCCTTGTCAGCCAGGCATTAATAAAACAATGTATATATATTTACATTCCAGGATCTTCCAAATAGATGCAAAGAATTCAAATGAAAAAAAAAAAATAAATAAAATGCTACATAATTGGTATAAAAAAAGGGAAATTTTGGTGCCTGAAATGAATTCTTCTACCTCATATTTTATTGTGATCATATAATGAATGATACAAGAGTTTATTCATTTCCAAAATGATATGTCTCTTGTGAGGGTTGCTCCATTTCTCCACATTAATCCTGTAGAAAACATTTTAACTACAAACTCTGTTTTAATGCACCGCGTACTGATTTGATTCCATCATTCTGACTGGTCAAGGGGATTAGCTGAGTAGGTAGCGCACCAGGCTTGTAATCTGATGTTCCTAGGTTCGAGTCCCAACTGTGTCTGCCTTCAGATTCTCGGCTAACTGCCTACCCTCGGTGAGAAAGAGAATAGCAATTGGTGCTGAAAAGTCGCCACGAGGGGGTGGCGACATTTCCACACCAATTGCTATTCTCTTTCTCACCGAATTAAAGTATGATTCCGTGTGAAGGAGAGCTATCCCTGTATACAAACACGCTGGATGGTTTCAAAAGGAGACTTCCCCTTTTCCTATCATCTGTTCAGCGTGTCCCTCTTCTCCTCTACCCAACTCTGAGCCCTTGTGACCTGGTCATTTATCCGGTTATGGGCACATAAGTTCCGCTCAGAGGTAAAGCGATATCTAATTTTTTTTTGTAAGCTTAATACAGCAAATTCTGCCCTTAATATCGAAATTTTTTCCAAAAATTTTAATCATCTTCAGAAAAAAAATTCAAAATATTTGTTTTCATACATCTTAAATCAATAATTCACAAATCTCTTTATAAGCTTGCTTTATGAAAGAAGCTTTCGCGAAAAGCAGCTCGGTCTGCAGAGGATCGTATGAAACAAGATTCTAAAGAGCTTTTAAACGCCATTCCTATCGACGGAGATAAAGAATGGAACTGCACAATAATCGGAGAATGTCTTATTGACTGTAGTCTCTGCTTCGAAACATTTTATTTACTTCGTCCTTTTTTTTTTCACCTTCACCGGCTGTCGCACTGTTAAGAAACTTACAGCGTTTGCTGTTCCAAATATTTGATTTTAAATTTCGATTGTTCCGTAACCTTCTCACGCGCTACCTATAAAAGCGGGCTATGCGTCAGGCCACGTCGTCGACTCCTCTGTTGAGTTAACCTCATCGCGAACTGGGATCACCAGCCTTGGCTTCTCTCATCTGGTGCAGAGCTGGCGGCTCCGTCGCCCACCGCTGCGCTGCTGCTGCGGTCCGGCCATGCAGGGGCACCCCGCTGGCCCGGGCGTACCCGCGCGTGGCGCACATGCCGTCCCCACCGGCCAATAACGCGCTTCGCTTTCCGGCATTTATCACGACGCCATGTCACTTCCAATCAACACTTAATATTTTGCAGGCAAGTTCGGATATAAGCCCGCTGCTGGAGAGGAAGCCCCATCCGCGGTCTCAACGAGACTGCTGAGACACGTGACTGAAATAATTACTCTCCTCATCTTTTCAAAAGGGATTAGTAGATTTCGTACCCTCCCGCTCCCTTTATAATAACTTTGTAGCTGGATTCTTTCGACACTGACGAAATACTATGATCGTCTGTCTCTCTTAGAAGGATTCGCCAATGAACAAGCAGCGCCTAACTCAGAAATTGCTTTTGCAGATGAATTGTCTCCAATGCGAAAAATAACACATGGGATGTTCTTGCGGTTTTGTTAAAAAACGTTACTTTTATTCCTTTTTCGAAATAAGCGTTAAATGGGACAAAATAACAGCAAATTAATTATTCAAATGATTAACTTTCCTTATTAAATGTATTTTAAAATAGCTAAGATTTGGAGCATCAACTGTACATAAAAAACTCACAGACAGAAATTGTAGAAATAGCACCGTGAAGAAGTACATAGAAAATTTGTTCTTTAGTGAAAATGGAATCTGTTTAGATTGAACTCTTCAAATAGAAGTTTTTCCACGATTCTTCTTAAACGCTCTTTTAAAGCAACATGACTCCTGAGAAATCCGAAGTTTCAATAATTCAGAGTTACTTTTGCGATTCCACCAAAGCGTTTCACTCCACAGTTTACAAAGACAGTTCATAGCCAATTGGTGCCCCCGTTCTCACCAAGAATAGAGCGGTTAGCAAAGAACGGAAAAGCTCCCTGGACTCCCTCTGAATAGCTCCTAGGGGGCAGGTGGAAGCACTGAGGTAGGTAGAGGGGGAGGTGCCCTTACTATCTTAACATAGGTCGCTAGTGTAGCCGCGCAGAACGGCGGTAGCCATGTTCTTGCTACTCAGAAAGCCGCACGCTGCACGTCAATTGTAATGTATCCTGTAGTCAATTGTCGCTAGTTCATTACTGTAATCAAACGCGTTACCCAAATCCTTTTTTTCAATGCAATCTGTCGTTCTTTAACACAGTGATAGCAAGATTACAAGTAGTGGCAATGTGGTAATTTCGGTTCCAGTTTTCAAGCGATAGGACGCCTCCCTGTCTTCCTACCTCATCAGCGCCATCTTTCTCGCTGACAGCCAGGTGCCACAGGGTCTAGAAATCCTCAACACTGACTCATATACGACTCGGACTTCGGAACTCGGGTTATTAGTTGGAGCTGGTTTGCACTTATATCTTGTGACTGTTTTAAATGTCATTTGAGAGGTGGTTGATTTTAATCTTGTCTACTCGTCTGTTGTAATGTTCCTATAAGGTTCTTATTCCTGTCCCATATAGACACCATTGTATGGTTTTATGTCCGTGGTATCAGTCAACTTGATTAGAGCAGGAATGGAACCTTAACAGTTTATTCTAAATATCAATACAATTTAAAATACTAGGCTGTCAGACAATCTAGAGCAAAGATTAAGGATAAACACTATACTATACTAGCAGATAGAGGATGCAATATACCGTATGCCAGACTTCCTCTTCTGTTTCAAAGGGAAGAAATACACATGAACACGTTAACTTCGCACTCCAGTAGTCCTCAGTCGCCATACCCAACTCACGGATGACTTTTCTACAACCTCTCTCTTTCAGAACTCCACTCAATTTCTTCTTCTCCCTTTTTCTTTCCATCTTGCCAGGACCCACTCAAGCCCCCTGGACTCAAACATATTAGTCTTTGAATCAGCAGTCTAATCCGTCTTGATTGCCCTAGATAGGGGGACGGGGGTGGCTCAGTCGGTAGCGCACCAGGCTCGTAATCTGTAGTTCCCAGGTTCGAGTCCCAGCTGGGTCAGCGTTGAGATTTATCTCCGAAAAATTTCCCGCCCTGACCACGGTCAGTAGGGGACACCAATGGGCTTGGAAAGGCCGCCGTCCGTCGGACGGGACGTTAAGCCGGTGCCCCGCGTGAGGGAGAGCCATACCCTGTGCACGTTAAAGAACACGGTGGATGGCCTTGACGGGAGGCTACCATCTGTCTCCCAACAGCTGTTCCAGTGGGTCCCCTCCCCCAACCTTCTCTGAGCCTTCGGGGTCCATGTGCCCTGGCCATTTAGCCCATGGTGTGCAAAAAAGTGCCGCTCAGAGGTAAAACAACCCAACCCAGCCGTAGATAGCCCCCACTCATTAAGCAGACGCTCACCTTGACCATTAGTAATGTTGCTGCTTGCAGAAAGCTGATTGATTATATACGCTTCTACCTCAGAACGCCTGGGTGTCTAGTCAAGGAATCGTGGGGCGTCATTTACATTCACATTTAAAGAATATAATAAAAAATAATAAATACCCTCTCAAGCAGCTGCTTGCCACAGAGGTCTGACAGGAGCCTGTCAGTTTATATGCCACAGTAGGAGATCTGAGAGGATGGCAGGACCTCAGCAGAAAAACGACACACACATCCATGCCTAATACCGGGGCTCGAACCCAGGTACCTTAGCTCAGTAGCCAAGTATGCTAACCACTCGGCCACGGGACGGCTTTTAAAAAGTACATATATTTAAATATACATGGATGAGGGGGGAAGTAAGTGCGGAACCTGACATAGGGGGTCTAGAATTCTCAACACTGACGCAAATCAGTTCGAACTTATGGTTACGAAACTCAGGTTACGAAACTTGGCTGGTTCATACTTATATCTTGTGCACAAAAGCATAATAAGTTCTGTTGAAATAATTTTATCATTAAAAATTTGTTTTAAATGCATACTAAAATTCCAAAAAATATAACAGTATTAGGGAAAAATAAATCAAAAGTCTCGTTAGAAGATTGTTTCAGAACTATGAACATAAAATTTGAGAAATTTTGAATTAAAAGGAAAAAAAAACTGAAGATCAGGAATTACTAAAAGCAGATATTTCATAAACAAATTTTTTAACAGACTAATTTTGTATTTAGTATTGAATTGTTTTAGCTCTGAGAAGCACATTTTTTCATACGATGAGCTAAATATCGAAGTCACAAGGAACCCAAAGGCTCAGAGAAGGTTGAGGAAAGGGATCCACTGGACAGTGGTTAGGATACTATTTCTTGTGAAGGCCATCTTGAGTGTGCGTTGAATACGGCTCTCGTTCACATGAGTCATGGCTTAACATCCCATCCTACGGACGACGGCCTTTCTAACTCCATCGGTGTCCTCCTTCTCATTCAGGGAAGAATGAGAGCTAGCGGAGAACATTTCTCAACGAAGCCAAGCAAACTTGAGAACTACAGATTACGAAAGTGTATCGCTGTCGTTTGAGCCAACCCAAGTCCTCTTTATATTTAAGTGTGCTTATTTCTTATGCATTTATCTTCTGGAACAATGAGAAAATGAGCTTCATTGCTGCTCAAAATTAAGTACCAAAAACAAAAGCATCAATAATTCAAAAATTATGAATTATTATGCAATTATAATGAGAGATACGCAATGGAAGTTTAGAATTAATAAGGTAAAAAAGAGGACAAATTTTTAAAAAAAGTTTGTAAAAAGGAGACAATGGAAACACTTTAATACGTATTTGTGTCCCTCTGGCGGTAATGCAGGACTGGCTTTAATCTTCACGCTGAGAACAAATTTGTCAATAAGTGGTTGAAGCAATAATCCCCCTTGTTATTTAAGGATAGAATCCAGATTGACACTGACAACACTTCTGCCTATAGAGCAATCTGGAGATGATTATGTGATGGAGGTCTGTAGCTCTCGCTGGCCGATTCATTATAGGTTGGAGATGAGTTTGGGCTCGGGATTTGTCGGGCTCAAAATAGCATACAAGATTTTAGGCTAGGACGAAGGTATTGACAATGTCGAAGTGTGTGTGGCAGCTTTAAAGCAGTTAGACAATGAGACTGCGCAGTTGAGGCACTGACAATTCTCTTAGCTCATTGGCTGATTGAACTATCAGTAAATTGTGAAAGCAATGATATCATAAGTCATTGGTTGTTTGACAAATGACTGATAATTCTTGCAACGAATTTCCCATCAGAACTGTCGTTGGGGCCTCAGTACATTTACAACCTCAGTACTCAGTTTCGTCCGAAATTGTCGTACTCACTCCACCATTGATGTAAGGGTCAAGCGAACACACGTCACGCATAAGCACATTAGCATCCTCGGAGAGGTCTTCGAGAAACATTTTGTGTTCAATATTCTTACAGCACTGTGCCTCGCATTTAGCCGCTGACATACAGAAAGCATTTCACTCTATATGTCATTCTGGTCTATCATATAAAATAAGAAATCCAAACTTATCAGGAAATAATCACAAATTCTTACATAATTATATTATTAATAAAACTTTAAAGCAAAAAATGGCTAATAAATATCTGACGAATACAAATGGCTTAAAGGAATTATCTATAGAGGTTTATTAAGTCCGTTTTTATTTAGTATACTTATATGACTACATGATATAAATAAAATTTGTTAATAAACATGGAAATATTCAAAATTGTATTTATGCTGATGACTTTATTATATGGTCATCACACAATGATATCGATTTCATTAAAAAAAAAATCTTAAATGACGATATTTGTTATTTTTATTTCATTAAAAAATCCTTAAATGATAATAAATGCTGATATTAACATGTATTGCAAAATACGGTATTTAACATTCTCCGATAATAAAAGAGTGGTTATACCATTTTATAGACACAGACATTTTCCCTAGTAACTTCAGTTTAATGCTCGAAAATAAAATGCTTAAATTAGTTCAATATCAAAGATTTTTAAGCATTACATTTGATCATTATTAAATTCGAATATTCATATTCATAATGCAATAAATAATGAAAATAAAATGTTTATCTTATCAAAATTGGGGAAGTAATCGAATGAATTTCGTATTATTATATAATAATATGATCAGATAGGAAACTGATTACGAAATAGAATTGTGTAATGCTTTATCTGAAAGCAATCTAAATGAACTAGAAAAAAATTCAAACTAAAATCATGAAATATTATTTAGGTCTACTCCCAGTTCAAAAAAAAAAATAGATTATGCATAAACCTCTATTGTTCCTAAAGACTAGATGCAGGGGTGGCTAAGTAGTTAGCGCCAGGCTCGTAATATGCAGTTCCCAGGTTCGAATCCCAGCTGATCCAGCGTTGAGAGTTATCTCTGTAAAACTCCGTCGGATGGGACGTAAAGCCGTGGCCAGCTGTGCCCGTTAAAGAACACTCTGTGTGGCTTTGACGGGAGGCCACCATCTGTATCCCAGCAGCTGTCCTGTGGGTCCCCTCCCACAACCTTCTCTGAGCCTTAGGGGTCAGAGTGACCTGGCCATTTAGTCCACTGTGTGCAAAAAAAGTATCTCTCAGAGGTAAAAAACAACGCAACCTATAAGTCTAAGAAAGAAATATACTTTATCCAATTTAATAGTGAGAATTATCTTAAAGAATGATTCACAAACTTGAAATATGAATTTGAAAATTGCCCCATTGAATTAATAAGACGAATTCCAAAAATATTAAATTCATTAACTTTTGGTAGAAGCAAAATTTCTCAAATTCCAATCTGTTTATCATCACTATTAATTTTAAGTTCTAAAATTCCTGGTTTACAATACGAAAACAATACTGATATAAAATATGCAAAAGAACTTAGGGAATTGTTTATTAATCATGATTATCAAGATTTTTTAAAGATATATACTGATGGTTCTAGAAGTAGACAAGTTATTTCATCAGGAGCCATCAGAAAAATATTCTGACTGAGTCATATTAAATATTTCTTCCTCTAGTACAATAACTGAAATTATTATATGCAGCCGTAAAAACAGAGTCTAAAACATAAATCAAATAACAATCCCTCAAGATAGTAATACTTACAGATAGAAATCAGCTATTCAATTAATCTATAATCGTATCAATATATTCCAAATTTCCCGTTATAATTAATAATATTCTAACACTTAACAAATTAAAATATTATTAATATACAATGGATTCCATGTCATTGCAGTATAATGGGATAGTGGATAAATTGGCAACAAAACATATAGAGTGCTATATTTTTTACATTCATTTAAATTATATAAGACAATAAACTTAATGATGAATTACTTAATCTATTTTTTTTTATCTCAAACAGAAAATAATGCACAGAGGAATGGTGTCTAAAATGCAAATAGTAATATTTCGCTATTACCTACCTAACCAAAAAAGCATTTTACACAATCGAATGAAACTTCCTTTTGGAGTAAGAGAACAAATTGCTGCTGTCAGTGTAAACCTCTGACCATCATATTGTTCCGTCCAAATATCAAATCACTACATGGATATATGCTTACAACAGCAGTTTAAAATTTTGGCATTTTTACACCTTTATCGCCTTCTAATGGGGTGAATTTTAAATTATTGGAAGATTTGGAAAATACGAATCACAATGTTTCGTATTACCTATCCAACACAAAAGGAAATTTTTATTTATCTGTGAAAACCAAAATCAAAAGTTGAATCTGCAGATGGACCGAAGACAAAGTGGAAATCAGAGCTAGTTTTTGAAAAAGTGTTAAAAGAGCAAATTAAAGCGTGAAATCCAGACAAAAATGTTTTATAAGTTTCATATTCTGAAACATATTTTGCAAGATTATGTGGTTTTTCACGTGATTCAGGCCTAATTTATGAATAGCAATGAATTTCTGTGACATGTCTTCTCCCTATTTCAAGCAATAGCAGACACCAAGCACCTTCCCACTGTTCGCTATCGCGCATCCTTAATCCACAATTTGGCATCACTAATATGTGGTGTAATCTTCTGAAGTCATATCATGCTTTTATCGATTGATTTGTTACATATAGGACACAGATGAGTCCTGGAAATTACTCCTAGTTTGTACAGGCCTTTTCATACAAGGAGCTAACACACAAAATTTGTCTGCTACTACAAAAGGCCAGTCGAAGACTACATTCACTAGAGGTTACTACGGGTCCATATCTGGCGCGAGTTTAATTTGCGCTTTTTCCTTTTTACTGGGTGCAATCAAGTTTGCAATGTTGACAACCCTCTTACGACTTTCGTCATGACTTTTTAGTTTCTTTCAATGGATGTCTCTTGTAAAACCATTATGCGTATATCTTGCAATTATTAAACAGCTGATAAACTTAAGTGCTTTCATAATCGAAACTTAAAGCGCTCCAAATTCTTCAAATACCAGCTTCAGAATAATAGAATATGCGATTACTTAGTAATCTGTAAACTGATTGCTTAGTATTTGTAAAGTTTCAGGCCTTCCATTCAAAATTTAATGTTCGCATCAATCCAAAAGTTTTCAACTCATACTCCTGTTTGAAATTATCCTCTTCCTCAATATATTGACAATATCTGTATATATATATATTTGTACACATTTTGACCTCGCTGTGAAGAAGCGAAAAGAGCAGAGTACAATTTTTCACGATTCATTGCATCGACATCTCCGGAGACGCATCAGACAGTATCTGAGTGATGCTCAAATTCGCTCTACCATCCTCAGCGTTACGGATGTGAGCGTCTGTGATTGGTCAACACATCGCGAAAACCGCAACATCAGCAGATGTTGCGGCTGTGAGAAGGTGATGTCTGCATCAAGGAGGGTAGAAGATGCGGAGCGAGATTTATGACGCCATCCATTGGAGAACACAAGCAGCTATAGAGTCGTAAATCTCCACTAAGGAGGCTTCGGTTTATTTCACTGCGACTGTATCACAAGACCTACACGCGTTCAGGTGTCGATGTCGCAGGATAAGAAACTGATTGACGCTCACCTGATGCGAAGTTATACTACCACCAAAGCTTGCAGTTGAAATTCTTCACTACCAGCCTCTTTTTTTTGGCTTTTGTTTCGAAACTGCCTTACACCACTCACAAAATGTATAACTCACTGATTAGAAAGGATATATATATAACACCGTGAACGGAAATTAAATTACAGGTGACATTAACTGAGAAGTTGGAACTTCTTTGAAACGACTTTAAGTAACAATATGTGAGCCATCCACCAGGTCATCCAGCACATTATTAAATAATGTGAACGGTATGGCTCTCATATAAATGAGGAGATGGCTGCAGTCAGAATGGATACATTTAGGATGCGATAGGTCTCGTTTTTCTTAATGAGATACAAAAGAGAAATGAGAAGGAAATCTAAACCGTGGCACAGTTAAGACTTAAAATTTCGGTCATAAGTTATTTGGTAAAACAACTTAGGGGCTTAATTTCTGAAAAGAAATTCCAATTGCAGTTACTATGGTAGCTTCCTCGGTGCTGCTTTGAAGGAAGAAAAAATATTTCGAGATAAAAGGTCATCAGTCATTGAATACAGTGCTTACCTGTGTTTGCCTGTTATTGAAAAGTCACCAGATTTTCTGCGGTGCATTTAAAATTTTTATTCAACTTTTCACCAGGGTAGAATGATTTTTTTTTCGCCTTCTTGTAAAGAGAAGAAAATTTATTTCTCTAGTGAGTGAAGTCTTCGATTACACCATTTTTTTTTTTGCTTAACGTTAAAAACAAAGAAAATTGAATAAGCAATTAGAGGTTTGCTCATACGAAGCGACGATATAACGTATATTAATGGCCACCAACAAGGATATGAACCACACTACGTCCTCTGTATTACAGTGAATGGATGATGCGGACTGCGACAACCGGTTCAGTTATTCTTGTCGGAAATGTTTTATCGTGTAAGTGATTGTCGCTATGCAGACCAGTAAATCCAAGCATTTTCAGTTATGACTTTTATACCTAGAGTAAACTGCAGTACGTAACTAAAAACTGGGAGCTACACAATTTTTTTAGCATAGAACATTTGCTACTAATTCCAAAAGAACTATTTTCACCTACACTGTTTTTTTACTGTTATCATATCAGTTGTTAGAAGCTAAACCGATTTAGAGTACAAAAGATTATAAATTACTGCTATATATATATTTCAACAATAAAGTAAATGTGAAGCATGTCGAAATAAGAGAAAATCTCAGGTATGCATCTGTTGGTGATATGTTGAATAAATATAGAGTAAAATTGTCAAAAATCCTTAGGCTGGATAAAAGGCGTGCTGGCTTAAAAATACCATGCCTCTTGATTGTCGTATGTAAAAAAAATAATAAATGCCCCCCCCCCCCCCAAGCAGCTGTTTGCCACAGAGGTCTGACAGCAGCCTATCAGTTTATATGCCATAGTAGAAGGTCTGTGAAGATGGCAGGACCTCAGCAGAAAAACAACAACAAGAACACCCATGCTTTACCCGGGGCTCGAACCCAGGTCCCTTAGATCAATAGCCAAGCAGCATCAAAAGTGCTTTCTAGACCGGTGACTTCAATTACAGTCAGATACCTTTCCAATGAGTAACTCTATGGTATAATGCTTAAAGCCACTAATAGAGCAGGCGGTAGCTCAATGATCAGAACACCTGACATGTTATCAGGAGGTCGTAGGTTCGGATCCCACCCAGATAATGGCAATTTTCCCTTTATACTTATTCAAAAGAAGTCAAAATTTAGTGCGACAGGCAATCTGACGGTAAGAACCGAAATATGCAAATTTGGAGTTACTCAGATAGGCAGGCCCGTTTATTTCTTTTATTCGGAGGAGAATTTTTTTCCTCAAATGTTCAAAACGCTTCGGAAAGAAATTTTTAAGATCGCGCATTTGAAAATTTATGGAGCAGTATATATTGGGGTCGTCAAGTTATAATTTTCTGCATTTATGAAGTAAGTTATTTCACTTAGATTTGTTTTGAATTACATTTATATTGCATAAATTATAACTTTAATAGAAACCTTTGCTCGGAATTTCAAAAAGTTATTAGAGTAATACAATTTTAAGCATTATATATAGGGTGTCTCAAAAATATAGGTACAAACTTTTAGGGGAGGTAGATAACATCTAAAAGAATGAGAATTGCATAGGAACCCATAACCGGAAACGTCACCGTAAGTGGATAGGCAGCGCTGTTCATCAGTGCGCTAGAGGGGAAATTTCGGATTTCCTCATTTGAGCGGTAGTCGGCTTACGAAGAGCATGCAAAGGTAATCGAACAGTGAGCTAGCAGACATGCACTTAGTGTATGGAATAGCTGAGGGCAACGGACGAGCCGCTCAACGAATGTATTAAGAGCGCTTCCCACACAGACACGTACCGGGCCACCGTTTGTTTGCACGTGCGCATCAAAATTTGTGCGATTATGGGTCATTAAGAGGTAGCAGAAGTGAGGGCATGCCACGATCGACGCGTACTCCCGCCATGGAAGAAAGTGTGTTGGATGCCGTGGAGACAAATCCTAGTACCAGCACACGTACCGTTGCCTCTGACTTAGGAATTTCTCGTTGCAGTGTACAGCGTGTTTTACACGGCGAGTCCTTACACCCCTTTCATCTCCAAAGGGTTTAGTTACTTCTCCCCGCAGATCATCCTGCACGTGTGCGTTTTGCGCAGTGGTATCTCCAAGAAAGTGCCCAAGATGTGAATTTCCCAGCTTATGTTTTGTTTACTGATGAGGCCAGTTTCACTCGGGATTGTGTTTTCAATCAGCACAATGCGCATTTGTGGGTTCACGAGAACCCCCACGGTGTGCGCACCCATGTGGCACAACATCGTTTCGCAGTAAATGTGTAGCAGGTTTGGTCGGCGACTGCTTAGTCGGGCCATACCTTTTACCATTCCGCATGACCTCCGCGAAGTATCTGATCTTTCTGGAACAGGTTCTACCAGGCTTACTTGCCCATGTTCCAGCAAATGTGAGACGCAACATGTGGTTTCAACATGATGGGGCGCCTCCCCATTATGGAAGGTGTGTTCGTGCGCATTTGAACATGTCTTTTGGACAATGATGGATTGGGCATGCTGGACCAGTTGCCTGACCCCCACGCTCACCTGATTTAACGAGCGTTGATTTCTTTTTGTGGGGGGCCCTCAAAGCTATCGTGTATGAATCGCCTGTGGAGCCTGACATGGATCTCGTGGCAAGGCTCGTCTGCGCTGCTGCTACTGTCAAAGAAACTCCGTGTCCGGCAATCAATGCTCCGTCGGTGTCACGCATGCATCGCGTCTCATGATGGAAACTTCGAGCATCTGCTGTGACATTATGAAATGTATCATCTAGTACGCCATTTGCAATAATTATGTCCAATAAATGTTTTCCCATTAATTACTGTCTTGTGTCCTTTCAGATCTTGTACCTCTGCTACCACTTTCTCATGACGTTTCCGGTTATGGGTTCCTATGCAATTCTCATTCCTTTAGATGTTATCTACCTCCTCTAAAAGTTTGTACCTATGTTTTTGAGACACTCTGTATATATTAAAATTCGGTGCTTCAAAGTTGAGAATTTAACAAAAAAATAATTTATTGATTTCAGGTTACCGAGTTAAAAAATGGAGTAGTTTCTTATTTCGCATGCATAAAATGTTCAGTATTTATTTTTTTCACTGTTCCAAAGAACTAATAAAAAGAATTGCTGTGTGGAAAAACAACCAAAAAGGATTTGTGATTATGCACTCATCACTCTAGGCATTTTAACCTTCTAGTTTTGATCCTAATTAAAAAAAGGAAAAAGTTAATAAAAGTTCTATATATAACAAAACTGAGTTCGAATTCAAAGCCATTTTCATTTTTACTCATGATTAACCTTTCGAATTTCGACGGGAAATTGATCATTAATGCTATGCTAATGAGTTTCTGCAGAAGGGAACCAGCAAACCTGGATTGGACCTCCTTGCAAGTATTTAATGTTCCTCTTTTTTTCCTCTCTTTTTTATTGCTTTGAAAATAAACTTATTTTAAATATAATGTTAAATTTTAAGTGATCAAGTGTATGTGCTGCATGCTGCTCTATATTTAAGTTGGGTAAGCGCAAATAAAATTTGCATAGAATTGCGTAGTTGTATAATTAGTGTAGTTAGTTATATTACTAATGATAGTGTGTAAATTTATGTTGGTTGACTATAATGATTTAAAGAGCGTTTACTCGTTGCTGAAATTCATTCAAGAAAATCGAAAATTATTTAGTCTCAGTGATATTTTTAAGTGAGATACAAAGTTTACATGCGGCAATATCATATTAGAATAATCCGCAGAGACAACTAGTTCAAACGATACGAATTCGTAACAACGTGCCTTTCCGTAGTTAAGAAAACCACCGAGACTAAATAATCCAATAACTAAATTCGTTAATAAGGCAGTTTTAGCCTTATTAACAATTTCCTCGAATAGATTGTCTTAACAAATAAATAAATGTTCCTGTCGTAGAATACAGCGTACTGAAATTCACAGAATGCCATTATAGCTCAAGCAACTGTGTCAGTGCGCAATACACTACATATCATATTCATGAACCTACATCAACTCCCAAACAACAAACAGATTCGTAGACTATGCATGAAATTAACGCTATACTACCGTGATAGAAAAAAAATAATTAAAGATGTATCCTTGATTTCATAACTAATAACAACCTATAGAAGTACTTCTTTTATCCACGTCTATCTCTCTGAAATACACATTGCGATAATCAAACTTATTCATATCCTCTAGAAAACATCAGTAAGACAATCTAAAAGAAATTTATAAAATTGTCTTCCTATACAACGCTTTAAATACGTTTTTTTTTTTGTTGTTGTTGTTGTTGTTTTAGTATAATTGAAGGTGAAAGGCAATTTAAATAATGATTGGAATTTTACTGCCTTTTACCTCTGCTGAAATTACTTAGAAAATATTGTACATTTCGCCTATTTCAATCCTTATTCATGAATTAGAGCGAAAAATACTTTTCATAAAAAAAAAACAATATGATCGATTTAGCATATGCTTAAGCATATATCAATGTATTATCAAAATATATGAAAGAATTGACCAACTAGAACCTTTCGAAGAAAATTCTGTCTGCTATAAATAAAATATTTGCGCGATAGTAATGAAATGCATACACAGATTCGACAATTGACGTTGGGTCCATTTTATTTGCATATATACTATATGCAACTTATTAGCATTCGGTGCCTATTTTAAATATTTTCATTCATCTATTACGGAACTTAGTATTCAGCGTTTATTTCCTGAAAGGGAAATTCACTATAAAATTTATATCACACTCCTAGAAATTCCGATTAGGGAGCTGTACAACATATTAAATTCTCATCAACAGCCAATAAGATTGCAATTCGTACACCATTTTCTTCTTCAAGGCAACATATTGATAAACAGCCAATGAGATAGTTTTATTAGTAGAAGTTTCCTGAAATATTAATACATAATTTCCCGATTACTAATATTCCGTTGTTCTTTTAAATTACACAAAATACCATATAATAATTCAAAAAAAATTAACTTCGGATTTCTTACGGCATAGTAATACTTTCAGTAAGGTCAACTGAATCGACAACATACGCATTGCGTAAACTAATGTAATTATTGATCATATATTCCGCATAATATATAATTACTTACTTGAAAGCAACAGTGAAGTCTCAACCTTGGTGATATACTAATAACAGTTGAGTTTTGAATAATCATCTTTAATCAGTGTTAGGATCTATCTTGGCATTATTGTGGGCAGTCCTACAATTGCCCAAACTCTTAAACTGTTGTAGGCGGTGTAGCAAATAATTGACACACGCATGGCAAATGACGGAAATTTCTGGGTAGACTTGAAGCTTGTCTGTTAATATCCCGCGCTTATAAATAAGGTGACACCAAGCAGTTCCGAGTACTTCACTGATAGGGTATTGAATCAAGATAAAACGGGCAAAATGCTTCAGAAAGTAAATATTCATGCAAATTATGATTTTTTATTCTTCATTCTAATTTTGTGTTTAATATTTTAATGTATATTACAAATGTCGGTAATATCTACTTTAATGTGACCGCAAAACTCCCCGCCCTGCCCACGGTCAGCAAGGGATGCCGATGGGCATGGAAAGTCTGCCGACCGTCGGATGGGACGTTAAGTCGTGGCCACGTGTGCGGGACAGCAATACCCTGCGCAAGTTAAAGAGCACGCAGAATGGCCTTGACGGGAGGCTACCATCTGTCTTCCACCAGCTGTTCCAGTGGGTCCCCTCCTGCACCTACTTTGAGTCTTCGGGGTCCTTGTGACCTGGTCATTTAGACATTACGTGCAAAAAAATGCTGCTCAGAAGTAAAACAGCCCAACAACAAATTTAATGTGATAATGCACTTAATAATATCATGGAACATTTTACAGATTCATTGATTTCGTACAAGAATGCCATGTTATTCTATTCACGCATTCATTTAACACAGAGTAAGAAATATTATCAGATTCCTATCTTCAAAGCTTTGTACTGAAAGTATCGTAACTGTTTGTTCAACATTTAATCGCATTTTTTGACATTCCACTTTTATTGTCATACTAAAAGTGCCTGCAATATTCCGCACACTTTTATTATCAATATGAGACAGTGCTGAATAGCATTTGTTTAAAAATCGATATTTTCGATCAAGTGCGATCAACCGCCAAAGTGAAACAAACACGTAAGGACTAAAAAAAACTTTAAAAAATTGCTGAAATAAAATCTTCTTCTCCTGAGCTTTTATCTTTTTAATGGAAGTATTTGCGCATTTTTAAAAAACTTAATATCAATATTTAGGCAAAAAAAATTCCGCCCAAAATGATCATGCGAAATATGATTAGCCTACACGTTTTCTAGTGGTATTCAGGAATTCTAGAAATTTTGCGGTGGATAGAACTAGTCGTTTTTGAATGCAACATATTGGGGTAAAAATAATACAAAATAGAAACTCCCAAGATTAAATTGATCAAAAATGACCTATAATGTCCGTATGGCAGTCAGTTAATTTTGCTAAGTTCAGACTAATTACGACCGGCTGGTCTCGAGTTACCATCGAACGCTATGACATAAACTTCACTCAGTAGATATAGATTAAATTTTAAAAAAAATTAATACCCCCTCAAGCAGCTGCTTGCCACAGAGGTCTGACAGTTTATGTGCCACAGTAGAAGGTCTGAGAGGATGGCAAGGACCTCAGCAGAAAAACGACACAAACAGCCTTATCCGGGACTCGAACCCAGGTCCCTTAGATCAGTAGCCAAGCGCACTAACCACTCGGCCATGGGACGGTAGATATAGATTAGTAGTAATTAAGTAGTTATTATAGATTAAGTGATACGTGACTGGAGATCCGTCAAACCTAACTATGTAGCCATTAGATTGACTATACACTTCTCCGAAAAAATAACTAAAGTTCGATAGAGTTATTGCTGTGTAACTTGTAAAAAAGTATTTTATTTTAAATGCCACTGCGAAAAAAGTTGAAGATCATTTAAATTTTAATTTTCAATAATATTAATTCGGTATTAAAGTTAATCCACAAAAGTTGTATAAAGAAAGATATTGTTTTTATGTTCAAATATACGGAAACAACATTATCAGTAGGGAAAAAAATCATTGATGTGTTGAAAATTTAATGTAAAGTAACCAAAGGAATATTGTTACTTGTCATGTGACACTGCATATTGTCAGCCATAAGAATTTTCCTCCGAAGCTAACTGAAACTTAATTATTTCAATCATTTGATAAAATAAGTGCATATCTTAACAGTTTGGCAGCACATGGTTCTTAGAAACATCTTTTTCATTTCAAGTTTGTATGCTTCTGATATCAATCTGGTATTAATGATGATAAATATTTTAGCTAACATATATATTGGAAATATTTTTTGGATATATATTGGAAATATTTTTTGGATATATATTGGAAATATTTTTTGAAATTCAAGATTTCGATACGCTTGTTCTAGATCTTTATTTTCAGTACTTTTTTTTAAGAAATGTCTATTTATGAATGGAAAGGTTAACGGAAAAAACTGAGTTTCATCGGAAGTGGAAAACCGAACCCACGACCTTCTAAAAATACATATATATATCAGGTGGTGTTCCAATAGAGTTATTCCAAGCCTGGTTCAAAAATTAAGGTTACGATCGACTATAAACGTTAATCTCATCAAGTGCTAATAGAGCTGCCAACAAAGGAAGAGAATAATTGTCCTCACAAAGACATTGCTTTTTTTTTTGTGTTCAAATATGCGAAAACACCGTTAACAATCAGTAAGAAAAATCCTTCGCATATGCAGTGGCGGACCATGACTAAAATATTTGGTGGGGCACTTTGACTAGTGCAGGCAGAGCCCGGATGTAGAAGAAAAAAATGGAGAGATGCCTGATATTGAATTGAACAGAATAGAACTCAAAAGACATTCTCTAATGCATGAATTCTTTTTTTTATCTATTCTCAAACAACATTATTTGACAAAATAAATCGAAAAAAATAAAGTCGAAAATATGTTCTCGTCCTTCCTACTTCAATCCAATATTTTGCTCCTCCACGGAAATAATTACCTATATATATATATCCATTTTCCCTCTCCGTCCTAATGGTATTTGGAAAAAAAAACTATTCGTAAAAATTATGTCTACTATATAGGTTTACTTTTTTTATGACTAAGTTCCGTAAATTTATAGTTATTATTTTAAACTGATTTACTCGTCCTAAATTATCACTTGAAAAGTTGTCTATTTTGGTATATTTAATTTACAATATTGTTACGACAGATGAACGTTTGTGATGCTCGCTATGGTACGTGTGAGAACTACGTCATTAACCGTTTGGAACGGAGGAATTCGAGAAAGTAATAACGGTATGTTGTTAAGAAGGATTTTGTGAAGAACTGGATACACTGGGTCTGTGTAGTTAGTCTAGACAAGAGAATATTTATTGTAGTGTGCGCGGGAGTTGTAAATATTGTATAATAAGTTATAAAGTAATCGAAAGAAGGTATTTGACTGTAGCTGAATAATTTGTTGTTTGAGAAAAGTTGAGTTGCTAGTTTTTGCTAGGATTAACGCGCTTGGCTACTGATCTAAGGGACCTGGGTTCGAGCCCCAGGTAAGGCATGGATGTATGTGTCGTTTTTCTGCTGAGGTCTTGCCATCCTCTCAGATCTTCTACTCGCATATAAACTGACAGGCTCCTGTCAGACCTCTGGAAAGCGGCTGCTTGAGGGGGTATTTATTTATCTTTTTTATTTCCGAGCGAAGTTAGTATTATGAAACCTAATTCTGGTGGCAGTAATGTGTCGAAGAAATCTGGTAGCGGAAAAATAAAAGAGGATTAGTGTAAAATAAGGTGTTTAAGATAAATACCAGAATTAGAAAAGTAAACGATAGGTTTATTCACAAAGATGATTGTGTCGCTCGTTTAATGTTAATTAAGATTATTTATGTGTTTTGAATAGAAGCTATTGAATTACAATTCAATAACTTCTATTACCACCACAATTAACCACCACATTTAAATTACCACACTTGAAACAGTCGAATACAACTGTTTCAAGTGTGGTAGAGAATTGTTTGCCATTCTTACAGGTTTAATTCCATGAAATTCATTTGTGATTGGTTCGAATTTTTATATATGTGGACTGTTTGTCTAAGTAATTAAATTAGTTTATTTATGATTTATGCTGGTAAGCATTCTTTTTAACTCACGCTCAGTTTTCGTCTAACAAATTATAGCAATATTAATTTTGATATATATTGTTATGTATTTATTATATATATATTATGCACATTAATATATTATTTACATTATTACGTATATTAATTTATTATACATATATACAGGGTGATTGTAAACTCGTTCAGCAAAAAAGAGGTGATAGTACACATTAAGGCGTACAATTGTTGCAATGGAACCTAGGGTCGCATTCCACTCCTTCTGCCAGAGAAGTGTAAAGTTACATATCCAAGTAGATTTTTCAACAGTGAAAACAAAGGCACTTACCAATTTATGAGTTGCATAATTACATTAGCGTCAGAGAAAGACACAAAGTAGCTGCTCAAAGTGGCGTCCGAGGGCGTTGTTGCACTGTCCACACCAGCGAATGAAGGACTATTGCACACTCTCGTAGACTCTTGGTGTGGGGTTGGTCTTGTCCGCTGCAACACCGATTCTCGCGACGAGATCTTCCAGGGAGTCCACAGGTGTCTCGTACACAAGTGTTTTCATGTGCTCCCAGAAGAAGAAGTCTAGTGGATTGAGATCCGGGGAGCGTGGAGGCCAAGCCACAGGTCCACCATGTAGAATCCACCACCTGGGATATGTTACATTTAGAAAGTATCGGACCTCGATGGAAAAGTGCGCTGGGGCCCCATCATGCATAAACCACATGTCCCTCTGCGTGGTGAATGGAACACCCTGCAACAGACCGAGAAGCACTTGCTCCAGAAACACACGTTACGTTGTGCCAGTCAGTCATTCTGGCAAGAGGTAAGACAATCACCCAGGATACTTGCCCAGATGTTGACGCCAAATTTCTGCTGGTGTTTACGAGGGTCAGTGACGTGTGGATTTTCTTGAGCCCAAGTGTGCTGGTTGTGATTGTTGAAAATGCGTTCCCGGGTAAACGTGGCTTCATCACTAAATAACACTAATGCGGGAAATTGCGGATTAACATTGTTCATCTGGAGCATCCACCTAACAAACTCTACCCAGCAGGGAAAGTCATCTTCGTTCAAAGCTTGGACCTTCTGCACGTGGAAGGGATCACACATCCGTGCCTCATGTAGGACATTCCACACCGAGGTTTGACAAACTCCCATTTCGGATGACATCACTCGCGTACTTGTGGAAGGAACTTCTGCAAATCGCTGCAAGACACGTTCTTCCATTTCCAGTGTCCGCACACTTCGCGAACGTCCAGTATCACTCATTGAGATAGCCAACGAGCCAGTTTTACACAGTCTTCGATCAACACTGACAAAGGTCGAATGGTAAGGAATACGACCATACGGAAATCTCTCACGGTACAATCTTTGTGCTTCACGTCCATTACCACCTGCTTGGCCATACATCAGATGCATATCCGCCAATTCCTCGTATGTGTAGTCTTCCATGTGTCCTTCACGAATACGTCACTTATCATGTGACGTTATCACGGTAATGTCGATGAACGGGTTCGGCTGCATTTTTAAATGTTCGTTCTTAATCGTCTACGCACTTGCTCTGTGCTTTTCATGCACCGGTTGTAAATACTTGTACATGCGCGGCGTTTTTTGAAAGTACTCTTTTCTGGCGGAAGGAGTGGAATGCGACCCTAGGTTCCATTGCAAACATTGTTTGTCTTGATGTGTACTATCACCCCTCTTTTTTTGGTTGAAAGAGTTTAAAATCACCCTATATATATATATACATAAATTTTGTTATATATTATTACACAGAACCTGCCAGGTCTACCACCTAATGTCCGACCCCGCCTTCTCGTGGTGCAGGCCGATAGTACCTTTCAAAAGAGATATTCTCCGTTTTGGAAAGGAATGGAAGGGGAGGGCTGCCAGTTCAGTATGGTCTACTGATATGGTCATCCATGGCCACTGTTTTCTTTTTTTTTTTTCAAACCTGCTGAGGAGTGGTCAACTTCACAGGGTACTGGTGCTGACCATTTATACCTACTAGACTGGACTTGTTTATAGATTTGAGTTTGCTTATGGATCCTGGACTTGTTGCACTGGTGGGCCTCTGTTGAGGGAGAATCTGCTGCTGTGTTTTCTGTTTGCTTCTGGGTTGCCAGCCCTAAGTGAACAGAAGCATGGGATACCTTATATCAGCTGGTGGATAATCCTAATCAGAGGCCATCGCAGGTACCTGAACCTTACTTAGCTAGTTGGGCATCGTCAAGCCTAAACTGGAGTAATGTGTCTCAGGCAGGCCATATGGCTCTTGAAAAAGTCCACTTGAAAAGGTGGTGCCTGAAGTTCCTACCAGCATCGGTGACTTCAGCCTTTAGCGGAGGAGGAACAGGTCTTTTCCCCATGCCTGCGATCAGGGGGCTGTTTGATATTGTTGGCCCTACCAATCTCAATAAACCTAATTTCTTTAAAAATCCTACTAATCATTTTCTCTCTGCAGGAACGTGGAACGTGAGGACATTAAATAGAGATTATTCTCTTGATGTCCTCACGCAGGAATTCCAGCGCTATAACCTAGATATTCTAGGCTTGCAAGAGACCAGATGGACAGGTAAACGTGAGATACTTAAAAATAACTTTAAATTCCTCTTTACAGGGAGGGAGGATGGAAAGCATCACCAAGGTGTGAGTCTGCTTCTCAGCAGACATGCTAGTGTTGCTCTTCTAGGATATGAGTGAATTAATGAAAGGTATCTTACAGCAAAATTTCAGACAAGCATTAAAGACTTGAATGTCGTTATGCCCCCACTGAGGATGCCGATGAGGATGAGAAGGATATGTTTTACGGACAACTTCAGGATATTTTGAATTCTGTCAAAAAAGGAGATATTACCCTTGTTCTCGGTGACTTCAATGCCAAAGTTGGGATTGATTTTGACGTTTGGGGAGGGGTGATAGGCCCTTTTTTTATTAGTAGCTGCAATGGCAATGGGCAACGTCTCCTACAGGGAAGTAACCTCAATGGTGTCAGAATAACTAACACTTATTACAAACACCACGACATACATAAGTACACATGGGTTTCACCTGATGGTACTGCATAAGAATATGATTGATTACATATTAATTAACAGCAAATGGGCTAGTTCTGTTAAGAATACCAGGGCATATAGGGAGCTGAAATTGGATCTAACCATTACTTGTTAAAAGTGTCTTGCAACTTAAACTTAAAAAGTGTTGTGCTAGGGTTAAAAAATTTACCTTTAATACTGAAGCTCTGAAAGACCAAGTTATAGCTAAAGCTTACCATGATAGGTTACTTAGTCATTATGACAGACATGGTTTGCTTAATACTGAAGTTGAGGTAGAATGGGGCCATTTTAAACTAGCTTTTTTGGATACTAACAGTAGTCTTTTAGGACAAAAGGAGCAGAAGAGACAGAATTATCTGAGTGATAAGGCACTTGAGCTTATTTTAAAAAGAAATAACAGCAGGAATGCACTTAATTAATACCTTACTAGTCCTAATAGAAAGCATTACAGAGAGCTCAATAAACGTGTAATGGATCCGTTAGCTGCTGTTAGAATCTTTGGCTTGATAGCTTGGCTGACAAAGCCGAGGAAGCAGTTAGACAGCACAACAGCAGAGAGCTGTACCAGATGTTTCGTAATGTTATGTGTGGTAGAAAACGGACAAGTATACAGGGATTGAAGGATAAACAAGATAAGATTATAGAAGGTGAGGATTCTGTCATGGCTAGGTGGGCTGAGCATTTCAGTGATGTTCTAAACAATGTGGTTAGTTCTACTCCCATTGTTTGTAATTATGATAGATGCATTGGTGGCTTTAATGTTGGCCCTATATCACAATCTGAAGTTATTTTGGCTGTTTCTAAACTTAAACTTCATAAATCCCCAGGGGTAGATGAAATTACTACGGAAATGCTTAGAGCTGGGAAAGTTTCGGTTACCACTTGGATGACTGAAATTTTGAATATCTTTTATGATAATGGCATGGTTCCTAAGGATTTTACCAGAGCTATTATTATCCCTATTTTCAAAAAAGGTGATCGCAGTTCTTGTTATAACTATAGGGGTATCAGCCTACTCTCTGTACTAGGTAAAGTTCTTTCCATGATTGTGCTTAATAGAATTAGGAATCTGGTTGACAGTCATTTGCGTGATGAGCAATGTGGATTCAGAAGTGGTAGGAGATGTGTGTTTTCAGATATTTTCACTTAGGCAGATTATTGAGAAATGTTTAGAGTTTCAGAAACCTACTATTGCTAGCTTTGTTGATTTCAAAAATGCTTTCGACTCTGTTGATCATCATAATTTGTGGTTGATTGTGAGATCATATGGTATACCAGACAAGTTAGTTAACATAATGAAAGCTCTCTATAATAACACTGAGTCATGTGTGAGAGTTGGTAAGGCTTGTAGCAATTACTTCTGGTGTTCGACAAGGGTGCATTTTGTCTCCTTTTCTCTTCAGTTTGGTTATTGATTATGTTATACGAAATTCATTGCAAGGGAAAGATTTTAGCCTTAAATGGTCTGGTGATACTAAAATTTCTGATTTAGATTATGCTGATGATTTAGCTCTTTTGGCAAATGATGTTGATGAGATGAACTATTTCATTCGAGTGTTGATGAGACTAGTAGTAGAGTAGGTTTGGTTATAAACAGAGAGAAAACTAGGTGGCGAAAATTGGTCAGGCAGGCTGTCATTCAGTTCATCTGAATGGTTGCAGTCTTGAGCAGGTGTCACAGTTTAATTACCTTGGGAGCTATGTAACAGATACTGGTGATGTGCGGCATGAGATTAACAGACGAATAGGGATTGCTGCCGGGACTTTTAAGAATCTATGGAGAGTGTGGAGAAATAGGCGTATACATCTAAAGACTAAAATTAGACTGTATAATAGTTTGGTTCTTTCTAGGGTTAGTTATGGTAGTGAAACCTGGACACTTTGTAAACAAGATAACAGGAAACTAGATGCTTTTGATTCCAGATGCTTACGCAGTATCTTGAGCATTAGGTGGTTCAACTTTGTAACTAATGATGAGGTTAGGCAAAGGAGTCTGCAACCTCCTTTAAGCAGCATATTGTGCAGAGAGAGACTTCGCTGGTTTGGCCATGTTGCCCGTATGGATAATTATATATTGGCGAATTGGGTTATGAACAGTGTGCCGAAAGGCCTCAGAAAGAGGGGGAGATCTAAGATGCGGTGGGCAGACAATGTCAAACAGGACCTTTTTGGAATTGATGTGCAGTGGCCGGATGTAACAGATGTAGCTCAGAGGAGATATGCTTGGAGAATTAAACTGCACGGTCTGGTTGGACCTCCGTAGCCCATGGCTGCTTGATGATGATGATGATGATGATGATGATGATGATGATGATGATGATGATGATGATGATGATGATGATGATGATGATGATGATGATGATGATGATGATGATATACTAATTTATTATAGATATTATTACACTACTGATTTATTTTACAACGAATTGTAAAAAACTGATATGGTTAGTAAAAAAAAGACTGAAAAACCAAACTACAATGATGGCGGCTGGGATTTCAAGCCAAAAATAAACAATGCATTTAGGAAACTGAGCTATAGTATTCTCCAGAGGGACTTCGATTATTTGGCACCAAAATTTTGCAATTCTTTACCACTGGACATGAGACATGAAAACAATTTGACTCTCTTCAAAAAGAAATTACATACACATATATTAACTGTTATGAATCCTACTTTATGGTCAATCGTTTAAATCTTTTATTTATAATTAATGAATGTCCTTTCTTTTATTATTGATGTATCAAGCTATATTAAGAATTGATTGTTATTTACATTATTGGTTGCCTAGAGTTTTAGTATGATGTTGGTAATTAAAACGGAACCTGGACGGGCATTGTTTCGGCATGTAATAACTAAAATTATGTGTGTGGTTTTTATTTTTCTTGCTCTATTTTTGTTGATATTGTACATTTGTGTTTCCACCATTGTTATTCTTACATGTATGAAAATTCGTGATGTATATATATATGCATGGATTATGAGTGGAAATAAATGCTACTACTACTACTATATTGCAACACAATTTGATGTTAAAACATAACATTAGCATTCTCTTATAGACCAAATGTTCAACACATTTTATATTTTCATATCTAATGTTGTTTTCAAATTCTTCATATATAAGTGTCCTTTCTCTGCAAAATAAAAAGTTAGCAACCCACTTCAAATACATATTGCCAGAAAGGTTTAGCCTATTGAGCCTGGCAGAGTCAAACGAAGATTTTCGCTAAATAGCAGGCTTTTCGACTATTTTGTTGTTTTGGATGAATCAGCCGATCAAGTGTCACGGGCCACTTCAAAATGGTGATCTCTCTCCTCCACTTCAGCGCTATTCTATTTCAGCCATGTTCATTTGTGTCATCTCTATAATAGGCACTGTTATGATTCCGAACGGTGGCCGTAATATTAAAATTCCTATTGACAATACTGAAAAACCCAGGTACCCCTGATTCGCAAAGTAAATGCTGTGATTGTCTATGTAGCATGGAAAATAATGATTACGAATATACAACGAATAAACATATTTACGAATACACAAAACGAATATAAAAATGATATTATATTGATTTAGATATGACAAATAATGAACACTAAATTTGAAATTCGTTTATTTTTTTTGTGATGATATTTAAGTTATGTTTGGTTGGGCAGTGCCCCAAATGGCTTAATGGACGAGACGCTCCTGTACATGTAAAAATTTTACATAAAGGTAACCCAAAAGAAGATTGTTGCTTATCATGTAACACCATATGTTGTTGCCGAAATTTTAATTTGCAATATACTGATGTCCAAAACGTAGGGTCGTATCCTCCCAAAAATTACCTGACGACAAAATTTGCATACTTGACTCGGAAAGAAAATCTGTGGGCAATCTCTAATTCTGCACCATTCATTTTCTGTTGAGCAAACATTGTATTCATGTTGGCAGAGAGTTTTATAAAAAGCATTATGGCACAAAGACACTATATGGATGCTTTTACACGTGGTAGAACAATCGGTATGTTAGAAATCGGTCGATACCAGATTGATATGGCTAGGACTTAAAAGCCCTCCAATCAGTGGTTTCAAGATTTTAGAGATGATTCCAACAGATAGGACATATTAGCTGCAAACGAGTACAAAATCATCCAATAGTGACAACTGCCCAGGATGACAGCTATCATGTCCTAACAACTCGATGTTTTAGAGCGATATCAGACAGGAAAGTATCTTTGGAGCTTTCTACAGCCATTGGAAGACAATTTCGAGGCAAACTGTTTACAGAAGGCTTCCCCAGAGAGGTCTGTATACCAGATGACCAACGACCCAACCAATGGTCCCATGTGTTCGCCACTGACGAATCAAGATTCAGGCATTAGACTGATTATCGACTGTTTTGATCTAGAGTGAGCAAGGAGGTCGTTATCAATCCTCGTACATTAGAGAATGATACCACTTGCTGGTTTGGAGAAGCATTATGTCAAATTGGCACTCACAGCTCCACGTCTTTGCCGGAGGAACTCTAACTGGTGGAATGCATAGGGATGATATTCTTCAGCCACGTGAGATACTTCACAGGGTGTTGCTGCCCCCCCCCCCCCCGAGAGTCGATGACTTCCTCGAAAGTTAGAATATTCATCTGAAGAAGTGGCTAACTTATTCTCCGGACCTGAACACTCTTGGATAGCTCAGTAGGAAGATAGCCCAATATCTTTCCAAGAGCTCATAGGTTCGGTTCATTCTTCCAACACAACTTAATTTCTCCGATAACTTTTCAATTGTTATTAGGTTATACAATTTTTGCTAGGCCAAATGTACGCTATTATTATTGAATAACACACAGTTATGGAATTTGCCCTAAATTCGCTTCCCATGGTGTAGCATGAAAATTATTTTCTTTTGTATCGACAGTAGGGGAAAATGTAAAGGAATTTGTTTTAAAATGTAATAAGGGTTTCACTTGTTAAATATTAAAATGCTACGCATTTCAGTCCATCAGAAGCCAAAAGCATTACTCAAAATTTAGAGTTTATTTTCTGCATATCGTTTAGAATTTTCTACACTTTATTACGTAATTTCATCACAATATTGGTTGTAATTCAACAATAATGTCATAATATCGCAATATTAATTGCAGTTCTATTATTATTTATTTTATTATTAACTTTTCTGATTTTTTTGAGGATAGAAAATTAAGAATCAGCAGAAATTTATAAAAAAAGGGTGTTTATCTTGTTAGATCCCCTTTAAATTTAAATATTTATTACATCCTCACAGTTATGACAGTTTAGCTTATTGCTACCAATAGATTTTAGTCAGTTTGAGAAATATATTATCTCATTCAGTAATAAACTATCACAGGAAGACGTCCGGTAGACAAGAAACTCCTGAAATAATTAGTTGAAAAAAATTGGTCGTCCTGGGTGGACTTCGAATCCACGCCCTCCCAAAAGCATGCCGGGCGTCCTAGCGGTCATGACGCCCGACATGCTTCTGGGAGGGCGTGGGATCCATTCAATCCAATAACGTTTGCTCCAATCTGTAAACTCTCTTTCCATTTTCACTGTATAAGGTACCTGAGGTGAACTCCTCAGAAGAGAACCTCAACAGTACTTTTTTTTTTCCAGCCAATTTCTTTTATATCAAATCCAAAAGCATCCCTGAGAAGGGTGCAAGAAATTCGTTTCTTATCGCTTAGCTGGAAGACTAGTTTTGAAATATATTCTGAAAATAAAACAATTCCAAGATATTAATCAAACTTCAAACATCGCTGTATAATTATCACTGAGAATCAATATCCAATCAACGGCCTAGGAAAATTATCAGTAAAGGAAACGATAATAAAATGATTAAATCGAATTAAAGCATGATATATTTTGAAAATTTTGTTAAGCCGTGGTCGCATGTGCAGGAGAGCATTACCCTGTAACCTTAAAGGGCATTCTGAATTACTTTGAAGGTAGACTTCCATCTGTCTCCTAACAACTTCCCAGTGAATATCTTCGCCTACTTTCTCTTAGTCTTTGGGGTCCTTATGACCTGATCAATTAACCCATTGCGTTCATCATGTTACAAAGAAGACAAATAAATGACTGTAAGTGGTTGAAAGTGATATGGGGCATGGAAATGAGTCAATCTCTACCCAGGATCACAGGTCCTTAAATATACCACAAAATATCATTCCAAAGCTTTTGAAACAATTTCAAGAAAGAGAGAGATTAGTCATAAACCAGGATAAGGCCGACTCAAGGCCACAACTGCTCAGGACGATAACCGTCTTTTCTTTAACAGCCTTTTAATAGCAGAACGACAGAGTGAAATGACAGACAACTGTGTTGTGAGCTGCAGGGACGGCACAGGGACAACAGTTTTAATACATATCGTTTACAGGATATTATATGAACAAGGTCCGTGTTTTGCAGGCTAATGGTCTGTGCCTCCTTCAGTACTTTCAATAGAAAAGCTCGTTTAACGTAATGAGGGCAACATCATCTTTGAAGCCCAGACCAGTAGCCAAATGGGCTCTTCACAGACGAATACAGGTTCAGTTTGATGGCAGATTCTCAATGTGTATTCATCTGGAAAGAACAAACTCGCCACAGCCACTGTAACATCAGAGGAAGGAACCTTTTATGTTGCTGTAACGTGACCATTTGAGTTGGCATCATGATGACTGGCTGCATAGAGCTTCTCATCTTTTAGGAAGGTCAGTGATAAGAGACAAAATTCTTCGTCCTCTGTGAAGCTTTTCAAATTCGCTCTCTATCCTGATTTCATCATGTGAATGTTTATTTCTTTGAAAGTGGCAATACTGATACGATCCCAGATCCGAATACAACTAAACATATGCGAGACGTTTTGAACACACGAGTTATCTAGCCCCCTCTCAGTAGAGACCTGCATAAGTTCAGATCTTCTCTTCTACAGGATTATTATAAAAATATACCCCCTCAAGCAGCTGCTTGCCACAGAGGTCTGACAGGAGCCTGTCAGTTTATATGTCATAGTAGAAGGTCTGAGAGGATGGCAGGACCTCAGCAGAATAAACGACACATACATCCATGCCTTACCCGGGGCTCGAACCCAGGTCCCGTAGATCAGTAGCCAAGCGTGCTAACCACTGGACATTATTAATCTAAAACATTTCCAGCACCCTTTTCAACATTTAAAGAACGTGTTATCTGAGTTTCCTAACTGTCATGGGTGATCAAATATGGATTATTAACATTTCCTGTCTTTAAAATTCAGGACTTGCAATATTGGAATTCATGTTTTCTAATGTAGCTTTTATATATATTTAATCATTAGTTCATTTTCTCTTACTCGGTTGTGTTAAATACTGAGTACAAACTTGCTCTTCCTCAATCAGTCATTCCACGAGACATTCAATTGTATTTGCTGAAAATAATTTTCGAGCAATGCAAACTTTTCTGGATTGGTTTGATTTAGTTTGATTGTTTGGGAATTGTTTTCTCCATTTTCCTCTAATTTTGAGTATTAGTGTTCAATGCGATGGGTTCATCTGTGAGTCAGAAAGTTGACTTCAGTGTGGGATATATTAAATCCAATAACGTTTGCTGCAGTTTGCAAATTCCCTTTCCATTTTCACGGTGTAAGGCACCTGAGGTCAACTCCTAGGAAGTGAACCTCAATAGTAGTATTTTTAGTCAATATCTTTTAAATCAAAGCCAAGAGCCTACCTGAAAAGACTCATAGAGGATGCAAAAAATTCGTTTCTTATCGCTGAGCAGTCAGAGTACCTCCCTGAAAGGCGAAGACGCTCTCTGCAGCCAGTCATCATAATACCAACTCTGATGATCACAATGCGGCCACTAAAAGTCCCTTTCTCTTACGTTACAGTATTTGTGACTAGTATGTCAACAGGCAATCTGTATTTTTACTATTAATTGATTGGTTCACTAATAACGCTTTAGTTATTAGTAAAAACAGATTAACAGATTACCTGTTGACATAGAATTAAAAAAAATATATTTTGCCATAAAAATTTATTGAATTATGCCAACAGGTAGTTTGTGTATTTGCTATTGATTGATTATTTCATTAATAACGCTTTAGCGTGAGTGACTTCTAATTTGCCTCTACTTCAGAGAAATACTGAAAGGTTGCCTCTCTCGATCATAGATGGCGACATGAGCGACATAAAATGAACAAAATTTTTGTCACAATTAGTTGATAGAATGAAGTGGCCGTTGATAGTTTAGTGGTTAGAATACCCGGCAGGTTAATGGGAGACGTGGGTTCGAGTCCCATTCAAGGTGAAACTGATATTTTCCGCAAAGTGATTACCTTTTTTTCCTTCGTCTGATTGCTTTGGTGGTGTATGGTAAATGGTAACAAGGGATATGCACAATTGATGCTTTAACAATTCTCATAATAAGGTTCATTGAAACACAATATGAAGGTCATCTACCTACGGTCTATAAATTGTGAATCTGCGCATTCTCATGTTCTTCCAAACGTTTTCCCAGTTTCTGTTCATCTTATGCCACGAAAGTATTCATAAAATATTCGATATTATTGACCTAACAGGTTAATTTTCATCTACCTCGCTTGCCAGATTTCACTATCTTACTTAAAATCAGGAGTTTCCAAACTTTTCCGAAATCACCCTTTGATTTTTGAGAAATCCTCACTTAACCCCACTTCTTATTTGTAATCAGCCAACCTCCTGTAAACAACAAGTTCCATTCATGATTAAAATTAAAACTCCTCGCGTCCCTCTTGGTATGTCTTCACGCTTCCCAATTTGAGGACTCCTGCTTTAAATAATTTAGATAAAAAAATAGTCGAAAGTTACTCGAGGTACAAATGGACCGATAAACCATTGACTAGCCGATTTATTCCAGTAAGAAAGTTTTTCTCAGTGATTTTTCTTTGATAAAATGACATAACGTTTTCAGAGTCCATTTTCGTTTGGCTTTACTTGTTAAAACATTCATATCAAGCTGAAAAAAAAAAAACAGTAGTGTCATCTGATCTATTCCGACATTCGATTCGAAAGAAACATGAAGAAGTTTCTTTCGGAAGGAAATTATTATTTCCGAAAAGAACACGGATATGATGAATCGAGTGTTATTTTCACCTGTTCAACTAACACTCGATTCATCATCTCGGTGTTATTTTCACCGGTTCAATTGATTCCTTGAGTCATCAATTGCGCATATCCCTTGTGCATTTCCCTTTCGGCTAACTAGACAAGTCTTAAACGTTAGGCACAGTTAGCCAGCAATTTAATAAAGACCATATGTATGGCGCTTTAGACGGATTGCTGCAAGTTTTCTACTAATCCACTAAACGTAATTAGTGAATTTTTAAATAATTGCATCTGAGGAACTTTTCAGAATAAATAACTTAGCATTAGGTTTAATTATTCCACAAAACAATAACAAAATGTCTCGTTTTGTGGCCAAGACTCCCACACACATGGAACAACTTCCCGTAAGGAAATTCATTACTAACTTCATTCCAAAATGTGTTTCTGTTTCTCTTGCTAAAGACAGAACACTAGAACCTGCTAATTGAACATATCTTTGTGGACTCTAGACGATTTGACGTTCCAAAATGGACCTCTATCAAAAAACAAAAAAACACTCATTTGAGATTGGATGTAACTTCCAAAATAGTTCTTAATGACACTTCTATCTATTTATTGTTTAAACCGTTTCACATTTCTTTATAATTTACAATTTTTTCATCACTAAGTTAGCAGTATAAAAGGAAAGTATTTTAGGACATTATTAAATACAATTTGTTACAGATGGTGCTTTTTTTAATATAGAAATTCACTTTTTTTTGGTTAGAAAAGTAACTATAGTAAAGGCACTATAGTAAGTGTACGACAAAGGGAATTAGTTATTACTAATGACTCGTAATTTTTCTCAATTTACCAGCCTTTATACGTTTTTCCGCAGAGAACGAAAATTGTTTCCTGATATCTCTATCAGAAAGCAAATATTTAGAGGATAAAACGATCTTTACTTTGTTTTCATATGCATATATTTCGCATTTAATGTAATTTTTTCTTAATGAACAGCAAATGTTATCATTCGGAAAAAGGACGAAATAATAAGATTCAGAATATTTTCTATCCAGTGGGGGGTGGGGGTGGAATGACTCAACCTGTTTCGCGCCAGTCCCGTGGTCTGCAGTTCTCAATATCGAGTCCCAATCTTCGTATCTCCTCTAATCTCTATATTTCCTCTAATCTCGTTCTGTTCTCACTGAAAAACCGAACATTGAGGAGTTTGACAAGTTGCCGTCCGTCGTGTAAGTCGGTCTCTGCAAGAGAGCCGTACACTCTGCATGTTCATCTACCATGCTAAGAGCTGTTCAGTGGATCCCCTTTCCCCTACCCAACTCTGAATCCTTCGGATCCTTATGGCAGGACCACTTCACCCATTGTGCGCAAAGAAAGTCCCATTCAGAAACAACAACCGAATCCACCCAAGGGTGATTTGTTTAAAGCCGTTATTTTTTTTTTATTGAAACGTATTTAAAGTCCAATTACTAGAAATCTTGATTAAAAAAAGTATACCACTCTGTTACTGAACTGTTTTAATGGTCTCGCGATTCTCTTTTTAAATAAAAGTTCGTTATGCTTTAAAAAGAGCCAGTTCATTGTCCAGATATAAAAAGGATGTATTAAAATAATAGCACTTACAAAAACTGCAGTAAGATCACCTTTACGCAAGATTTATGAGGAGAACGATCACAATGCGTTCATAACAATTTTTGAACACAAGAAAAAATATGCTAATTGTTAAAAAAATCTAAACACTGTTTAAAGCTGAGCTTTTTTTAGCAGTTTCTTTGTAAAAGATTTGTGAGCATCTGATGGGTCAAAGATGTTTACCTCCGTTGTACTCTCCTTGGCAAGGTTTTCTCCTCTCCACAGTGAAAGCAAGAGATCTCTGCCTCTCTTGATCTCGCTCTCTCTTCCCCCTCCTCCTGTTCGCAGGCTCTGTGCGAGAGCTCGAGAGCAGAGTAAAACAATTCTTGCAGGTATAAAAGTAATCTTCCCGTATCACTCCCTTAACGCGTCTTAAGCTGCTCTAAGTAATCAACGCTAGTATCTGAGAGTGAGGAAGGGGCGAGCAGCCCAAATTACTCCTGTATTCATCACGGCCACGACGGAGCCCCAAGACCTAATACCTTAATCTTCTCCCAGATCTCGAGTCTTTCTAATATCGCCATTAGGCTTATAGTACTCTTTAGAGGCACCTTTTCACGGCTGCTCCCGCCAGATCATAGAGAAGTAGCCCAAGATTAAAATCCTTCTTTAACGGCTTAATCATAAGGGGATGCCAGTAACTGTGTTCTTTAAATAAAGCGCAAGCTGAGGAACTTGAGCGACGGAGGAGAAGCCTGAAGCGGAAGGAATTAGCTACATAGTGTTGCAGACGACAGCTGCAAAGAACGTTGTTTCGCAAACACAGAGATTTTGCCTCGTTTCATGTTTGCAAGTAATGAAATATTTTTAGTTACCAGAGATGTTTCTCGAAGAAACAGAATACATGTCAACTGAAAATTCCGTGCAAACAAGTCTGTTCAAAAATAAGGAATTAGTCGTTCATTATTGCGATTACTATGAGCAAAGAAGTTCATCGTCAACATTAATAATGCTTCGAGTTTTTAATCAGGTCTTTTGCAGCAGATTCGTTCGAGCACCTGCAGCATCAAAATTAAGTTAATCTCGGACCTCTTCGTAAAACCACACTTGCATTTTATGTCAGCTTAAAGAAAAACTTTAAAGAAATAAGGATCGCAGAGATTTTGTCATGTAGAGCCTAGTTCCTGGTTCAGGAAGTAATCTCCCGCATTCGATGCATAAAATCATTTGTTTTCGTAAGAACAAACAACCTATCAATCATTCCAGAAAGCAAGATCAGCGTTAACTTTCAGTAGCAGCTAGCAGAAAGGTGATTATAGAAGTTGATTCCTGTTTACTTGCTAATTATCAAGAAAATAAGAATTATGTGAATTTTGATGTTATAAAGGTTTCATGATCATAAATGTTTCTAAAGCTTGATTTTTATGTTATATAGCTAACTGAATAAACACTATGCTACAATATCAGGAAGATTCCGAAAATTCAGTATAAGCTTTTTGGACATCTTTATCATAAATATTCTTAATATTCTATTATATTGTTATGAATTTAATGGACGGAAACTGAGCTTGAACTCAAAAGTATGTTTACCATACAAATAAAACAATCTCATCTAAATGCAAGTTTTTATGTTCATCAGTATAAAGTTAAACCATGAAAACAACGATATACTATGCTTAACTAATTTTCTAATATTTATACTATCATCATCATCATCATCATCCTCAAGCAGCCATGGGCTACGGAGGTCCAACCAGACCGTGCAATTTAGTTCTCCAAGCTAGTCTATCCTGAGCTACATCTACTGCATCTGGCCACTGCACACCAATTCTAACAAGGTCCTGTTTGACATTGTCTGCCCACCGCATCCTAGGTCTCCCCTTCTTTCTGAGGCCTTTAGGCACACTGTTCATAACCCTATTCGCCAATCTATAATTATTCATATGGGCAACATGGCCAAACCAACGGAGTCTCTCTCTGCACAATATGCTGCTTAAAGGAGGTTGCAAACTCCTTTGCCTAACTTCATCATTAGTTACAAAGTTGAACCCCCTAATGCCCAAGATACTGCGTAAGCATCTGGAATCAAAAGCATCAAGTTTCCTGTTATCTTGTTTACAAAGTGCCCAAGTTTCACTACCATAACTAACCCTAGAAATAACCAAACTATTATACAGTCTAATTTTAGTCTTTAGGTGTATACGCCTATTTCTCCACACTCTCCATAGATTCTTAAAAGTCCCGGCAGCAATCCCTATTCGTCTGTTAATCTCATGCCGCACATCACCATTATCTGTTACATAGCTCCCAAGATAATTAAACTGTGACACCTGCTCAAGACTGCAACCATTCAGATTAACTTAATCACAGCCTGCCTGACCAATTTTCATCACTTTAGTTTTCTCTCTGTTTATAACCAAACCTACTCTACTACCAGTCTCATCAACGGCTCGAATGAAATAGTTCATCTCATCAACATCATTTGCCAAAAGGGCTAAATCATCAGCATAATCTAAATCAGAAATTTTCGTATCTCCAGACCATTTAAGGCCAAAATCTTTCCCTTGAAGTGAATTTCGCATAACATAATCAATAACCAAGCTAAAGAGAAAAGGAGACAAAATGCACCCTTGTCGAACACCAGAAGTAATGCTAAACCAATTGCTACAAGCCTTACCAACTCTAACACATGACTCTGTGTTATTATAGAGAGCTTTCAGTATGTTAACTAACTTGTCAGGTATACCATAAGATTTCACAATCAACCACAAATTATGACGATCAACAGAGTCGAAAGCCTTTTTGAAATCAACAAAGCTAGCAACCAAAGGTTTCTGAAACTCTAAACATTTCTCAAGAATCTGCCTAAGTGAAAATATCTGATCCACACATCCCCTACCACTTCCGAATCCACATTGCTCAACACGCAATTGACAGTCAACCAGATTCTTAATTCTATTAAGCACAATCATGGAAAGAACTTTCCCTGGAACAGAGAGTAGGCTGATACCCCTATAGTTATCACAAGAACTGCGATCACCTTTTTTGAAAATAGGGATAATAATAGCTCTGGTAAAATCTTTAGGAACCATGCCTTTATCATAAAAGATATTCAGAATTTCAGTCATCCAAGTGGTAACCGAAACATTCCCAGCTCTAAGCATTTCGGTAGTAATTTCATCTACCCCTGGGGATTTATGTAGTTTAAGTTTGGAAACAGCCAACATAACTTCAGATTGTGTTATAGGGCCAACATTAAAGCCACCAATGCATCCATCATCACTGCAAACAATGGGAGCAGAATCAACTACATTGTTTAGAACATCGCTGAAATGCTCAGTCCACCTAGCCATGACAGAATCCTCCCCTTCTATAACCTTACCTTGTTTATCCTTCAATCCTTCTATGCCTGTCCGTTTTCTACCACATAAAACATTAACTATCTGGTACAGCTCTCTGCTGTTGTGCTGTCTAACTGCTTCCTCGGCTTTGTCAGCCAAACCATCAAGCCAAAGATTCTTATCAGCAGCTAACTGATCTTTTACACGTTTATTAAGTTCTCTGTAATGCTTTCTATTAGGACTAGTAGGGTATTGATTAAAGACATTCCTGCAGTTCTTTCTTTCCGAAATAAGCTCAAGTGCCTTATCACACAGATAATTCTGCCTCTTCTGCTCCTTTTTTCCTAAAAGAGTACTGTTAGTGTCCAAAAAAGCCTGTTTAAAATGATCCCATTCTTCCTCAACTTCAGTAGTAAGCAAACCATGACTGTCATAATGACTAAGTAACCTATCATGGTAAACTTTGGCTATAACTGGGTCTTTCAGAGCTTCAGTATTAAAAATAAAATTTTTAAACCTATCACAACACTTTTTAAGTTTAAGTTGCAAGACACTTTTAACAAGGTAATGGTCCGATCCAATTTCAGCTCCCCTATATGCCCTGGTATTCCTAACAGAACTAGCCCATTTGCTGTTAATTAATATGTAATCAATCATATTCTTATGCAGCCCATCAGGTGAAACCCATGTGTACTTATGTATGTCGCGGTGTTTGTAATAAGTGTTAGTTATTCTGAATCCATTGAGTTTACTTACCTGTAGGAGACGTTGCCCATTGCCATTGCAGCTACCAATACCAAAAGGGCCTATTACTCCTCCCCAAAGGTCAGAGTCAGTACCAACTTTGGCATTGAAGTCACCAAGAACAAGGGTAATATCTCCTTTCTTGACAGAATTCAAAATATCCTGAAGTTGTTCATAAAACCTATCCTTCTCATCCTCATCGGCATCCTCAGTGGGGCATAACAGCAGATAACATTCAAGTCTTTAACGCTTGTCTGAAATTTTGCTGTAAGAAACCTTTCATTAATGCACTCATATCCTAGAAGAGCATCGCTAGCGTGTCTGCTGAGAAGCAGACCCACGCCTTGGTGATGCTTATTGTCGTCCCTCCCTGAAAAGAGAAATTTAAGATTATTTTTAAGAATCTGACCTTTACCTGTCCATCTGGTCTCTTGCAAGCCAAGAATATCTAAATTATAATGGTGGAATTCTTGTGTGAGGACATCAAGAGAAAAAGCTCTGTGCAGAGTCCTCACATTCCAACTACCTATGGAGAGAAAATGGTTAGTGGGATGTTTAAAGAAACTATGTTTATTGAGAGAGGGAATGCCGACAATATCAAACAGCCCCCTAATCACAGACATGGGGCAAAGACCCGTTCCCCAACTACTAAAGGCTGAAGCCATCTACAGTGGAAGATTTCCTGCAACGTAGAATTTGACGATGCCAATAGAAGCAAAGAGTTCAGGTGCCTGCGACGACTTCTTCAGGATTATCCACCAGCTGATAAACATATCCTGTGAATCTATTCACTTGGGGCTGGCAACCCACAAACAAACAGAAAACACAGCGGAAGATTTTCCCTCCACAGAAGCCCACCAGTGCAGCAAAATCAGGATCCATAATCAAGCTCAGAGCCATATATCTGTCCAGTAGGTTTATATGGTCAGCACCAGGACCCTGTGTGGTTGACCACTCCTCAGCAGGGTAGAAAAAAAAGAAAAGTAGCCATAGTTGTCCAGATCAGTAGGCCACACTAATCTGGCAGCCCTCCCCTTCCGTTCACTTCCACAAGAGAGTATCTCTTTTGAAAGTTACTAACGGTCCGCACCACGAGAAGCCGGGGTCGGACATTAGGTGCTAGGCCTGGCCGGTTCTATGCATCATCACAGGGGATTGGTGCATAGCTCTCCTTCCAGTGACTATCTAGCTACCATTGTTGTCAATATTTTCTCCTAATACAAAATAGGGCCTATCATTTTATAACAATTAACAAACAAACAAATTTATGTTGAAATTCATTTGTGATATATGGTTATCTTAATAATTCTTTACATTTCATTAATGCGAGGCATCTGACGATGATCTTTTCTAAAAGAGGGCTTAAAAACAAACTTTCCGTGTTGACTTCCTTTCACCAATGGAACTAGGCTTCATCTTGAATCAAATAAAAAACATCTTTTTACTCAGAATCATATAACACAACTTCACAATACGTCTTTCTTTTTACTACTCAACTACATCTTCCGTTTTCCTCCTCAATTCTTATTATTCAAAATATCTCCCTGTTCCAATGAGTTGATGACGTAATTGTCACGCTGAAGCATACTCGAGCTTTAATGACACATCTATCATCGGTTCATTGTAGCACGTTCATCTGTCGTAACAATTTTACGTATTATTGTGATTCTGAAGGTATGTGCGCTGCATTTCTTTTAACAAGATCTCGAAAAGTATTCGAAATGGAATGAATGCTTTGTAACATAACGTGTACACCACGTTTCTGATGTGGATCGCACCTGGACCAATGTTTCCAGATTTTCGAAACAATTGACATGTTCGAGACCAGAAGAGTTATTTTGTTTTTATATTCCGGAAAAGTTGATTCTGCAACATTGTCTTCCAGCGGATCGCCAGCGACAATTAATGATGATGTAGCGATTGACCGAGTTCCGATAGGAAGTAAAATAGGTGTTGTTTCAACTTCATCGAGTGCTGCGGAGTTACTATCATTTTCAAATACATCTTAATTATCAAATCATCTTAATTATCAAATTTCATAAACGGGCTTCCCCACTCCCACCCCGTGTTGCGTTAAAAATTTAAGTTCCTGTTTGCAGTAGAATCCGATTTAAAACTTCCAAAAAATTCCCCTCATTTTTATAGTTTTTCATTCAAAATCTTAATATAACACTTTGGTCAGGGTTGTTAGGTCCCTTTGGCATCGGAAGTTTCAATGCCAATGGGGAACGTCTCCTAAAGGAAACTAAACTTAAGAATGAAGAAAGTTTCAGAATAACGAACACGTACTACAATTACTTAAAATAATTTGTTGAAAACAGTTACATTTATAAATGCATATGGGTTTCATCAGATGGGTTGCCTAGGAATATGATCAATTATAAATAAAAATAAATACCTCCCTCAAGCAGCTGCTTGCCACAGAGTCTGACAGGAACCTGTCAGTTTATATGCCAAAGATCTGAGAGGAATGTATTAATTGACAACAAATGGGCTACTTCTATTAGGAATACCAAATCATACAAGGGATCCGGAATTGGGTCTGATAATTACCTGGTCAAAAGTGTCTTACATCTGAAGCTTAAGAAATGTGATAAGGTTAAGAGGAATGACCTTCAACACTGAAGCTCTGAAAGATCCAGATATAGCCAAAGCTGCTGAGGTCCTGCCATCCTCTCAGACCTTCTACTTTGGCGTATAAACTGACAGGCTCCTGTCAGACCTCTGTGGCAAGCAGCTGCTTTGAGGGGGTATTTATTTATTTTCTTTATACCATGGTCGCAGATAAGCTACTGCGACCATGATAATCATTATGACAGTTCTGATTTGCTTACTACTGAAGTTGAGAGAGAATGGGATCAGTTTAAACACGCTGTACTTGAAACTAATAGTACTGATTTGGGTAAAACGGAGTAGAGGAGACAAAGCTATTTGCGTGATAATGCTACGGGACTTATTTTTCAAAGAATGAATTGAAGTAATAATTTGAACATTTCTAACAGACAGCATTACAAAGAGTTTAAAAAACATGTAAAAGATCATTTAACAGATGATAAGAATCTTTGGTTTGATAGCTTGGCTGACAAAGCAGAGGAAGCAATTAGACACCACAACAGCAGAGGGTTCTACCAGATTGTTAATGTTTTGTGTGGGAAGAAACAGACAGGTACACAGGATTAAAGGATAAACATGGTAAGGTTATTGAAGGTGAGGATTCTGTCATGGCTAGATAGATTGAGCATTTCAATGATGTTCTATCAATGTCGTTAGATCTACTCCTATTGTTTGCAATGATGACATCATCATCATCATTATCAGCATATCTCTAACTTGATTCTTCCTGCTTTCAAAGAAAGCAGACAATGATGACAGACGCATTACTGGCTTTAATGTTGGCTCTATAACACAGTCTGAAGCTGTTTCTAAACTTAAACAACATAAATTACCAAGTGTAGATGAAATTACTACTGAAATTCTTAGAGCTGGGAATGTTTCGGTTACAATATGGATGACTGAAATTTTGTATATGTTTTATGATAAAGGCATCCTTCCTAATAATTTTACCAGAGCTATTATTATCCCCATTTTTAAAAAAACGGTGATCGCAGTTCTTGTAATAATGATAAGGGTATCAGTCTAATTTCTATTCCAGGTAAAGTTATTTGCATGATTGTGCTTAATAGAATTAAGAATCTGGTTGACGGACAATTGCGTGATGAGAAGTGTGGATTCAGAAGTGGTAAGTGATGTGTGGATCACATTTTTTCACTTAGGCAGATTCTTGAGAAATGATTAGAGTTCCAAAAACTTGTCACTAGTTTTGTAGATTTCAAAAAGGATTTTGACTCTGTTGATCGAAATAATTTGTAGTTGATTGTTGCATCATACACAGTCGTATCAGAATAATATGACCACCTACCACAGTATATGTATGGTAGATGGTCATATTATTCTGATACGACTGTGTATGTAATATCTGAAAAGTTAGCATAATAAGAACTCCCTATAACAACACTGAATCATGTGTGAGAGTTGATAATACTTGTAGCAATTGGTTTAGCATTGCTAGTGGAGTTCAAAAAAGGACGTTTGGCCTTCTTTTTAGTTTGGTTATTAATTACGTAATTCGGAATTATTTGCGAGGGAATGATTTTGGCTTTAAATGGTCTGGAGATTTAAAGTTTTGATTTAGATTATGCTGATTATTTGGATTTGCTGGATAATGATATTGATGAGATGAATTCTTCATTAACGCTGTTGATGATACTGGTAATAGAGTAGGTTTGCTGATAAACAGTGAGAAAACTAAAATGATGAAAATTGATCAGGTAGATAGAGCTTCGGTTGTTTTGAACGGTTGCAGTCTTGAGCAAGTGTCTCAGCTTAGTTATCTTGGGAGCTGTTCAGCAGATTCTGGTGATGTGAGACATAAGATAAATGGCAGAATAAGGGTTGCTGCTTTAAAAATCTTTGGAGGCTGTGAATAAATAGGAGTATACACCTAAAGACTAAAATTAGGCTGTATAATAGTTTGGTTCTTTCTAGGATTAGTTATGGTAGTGATACCTGGACGCTTTGTAAACAAGATAACAGTGAACTTGCTTTTGATTCTAGAGGCTTACGCAGTATGTCGAGCATTAGATGGTTTGGTTGTTAAAAAATGATGAGGTTAGAAGAAATAGTCATCAACAGTTCTGGTTCGACCACCGTAGATCATGACTGCATTAGGTTTTTGCATGCATGCATGTATGTATGTATGTATTTCTAAAGATTAATGAAAACAGCAATTTTACGAGACTGAAATCCTATTTGAAAGTGGGGTTAGGAACATTGTCTCATCCAGTTTAAAACTATACATTTTATTAAATGCAGTTCATATTTTAGCACTTAAATTTGATATTTAACTCAACAGAAGAATTTTTTATATCCTACATTTAGAAAGAAAACTTCAATTTTGAATAAAAACATACTGTAAAAGATTTCGTCCAAGTCAATTATAATAGACAAGTTTAAGCACAGTCGCCCCCCTCCGATGTAACCTGGGGTTACATTCCTGAAATGTGCCTTGAACTTGAATTCCGCATTGTGATGGACTAGTTTTAAAGGAAAAAGTAAGTCTCTAAAAGGGGCAAGGGACCAAGAATTCGTATTACACTCTCAATTCAGAGTTTATTACGAGTTAATTAGTACTGTATATTTAAGTTATTCTGTCTCAAAAAACAGATATCAAGAAAGTGTTTTTGAGTAAACAATAAAAAAAAGATTAAAATACTTGATACGATAATGGTGATTTTGTTGGCGAAGGTTAGCAGATGGAGTTTCGCCAGGGAACGATGGAGACATACGGGGGTTTAGAGGGATTGCGGAGAGATAAGACTGAGACCTTTCAGTTATAAGGAATTTAAAGAGAGGACCTTTCATTACTTAAAATGTAAATCTTGGGAGACTTACATTTCGGAGGTTTGGCGTGAAGTATTGTTTGATTTGCAAGGAGCAAGATCATTCCAGAATGCTGATTTCACTTCTGATTAATGCTAATGATGATAAGAACGTCATGTGCATTTTTAGTAGCGCAAATGTCAAATGAGATTACAAGTTAGGGATGATAAGTCTTACTCTCAAAAATAAACTTTGCGTCGTGTTTGTGGTGAAATATTTAAATCGGACTTCTAGCTGTATCGCTACGGATTGCTTATTCCGATTCAGACACGAATATATTGCTTCAAATTTGGTTTACATTTTATTAGTAATTAGTGTAATAAATGGATGTTTGAGCAATATTATTTTATTGCATTTTTCCTTCTGGATATAAGGACTATAAGTTCTTCATGTAATCTGGGTTCGAAATGTGATATGGAGTACTGTATGTTTCCTCACACAGTTCGTTGGTGACTCAATCGTTAGCGCGCCACACTCATATTCCGGAATTTCCTGGTTCGAGTTCCAATTGTGCCAGCGTTGAAATTCATCTCTAGTAACCCTCCTCCCTACCCTCGGTGATAAAGGGGATATCTATTAGCTAGAAAAAGCCGACGTCCTTCGGACGGGACGTTAAGACGTGGGTCTGGGCGCAGGAGAGACGTACCTTGTACATTTTAAAGAACACTCTGGATGGTCTTGACGGGAGGCAGCCGATCCCCTTCTTCCAACCCTCTCTGAGCCTTGAGGTCCTGTGTGACTGGCCATTTAGTCCATTGTGTGAAAAAATGCCGCTCAGAAGTAAAATAATCGAACCAAATGAAAGTTGTCGCCTAGGAAGTATACATTGGGTATATAAAGCGTCTCCCTTTCGTCCTCTCATTTCGTACTATCAAAAGGGAGAGAGAAATTTAAGGAGGGTCGAGTGTAATGATATGTCAAATGGAAGCTAATAATGTGAAGATCCTACATATAATTAACGTAGGGAATACAGCAATTTCCTCCGGCAAACCATGGAGAAATAAGGTGTTTTTAGAGACAAAGTCTTTGGGTGAAGGTCACTAAAACGGCAAAGATATACTATATATAAACGTTAAAAAGAATCCTCTCTTTCTGCATGTGTTCAAAAAGTGTAAAATGAAAGGAAAACAGTGACAATGATGAAATCGCTTATTGGATTTCTATGATCTTCAAAGAAAGAGTTTCAAAACAGCTGTTTTGCTGCTTTAAGAAAAATTACATTTTCCTTTGATGGTAATATGAATTAAATGATTTCATCATTGGCATTACGTTTCACTTTTAATATTTACTTTTTAGAGATACATTCGACTACCAATCCAATAATCAGTTTTACTATTAGTTCTATTAGTAGTAAATTTAACAAGTAAAACCGGCTTTTGGTCGAACTCATTTATTAGTCAGTTTTACTTATAGCTGTTGTTTAGCCCACAACTTCCAAAACTTTTTGGGTCCATAGCACACTTTTGAGAATCTAAAATTGTTGTGTCATGCCTAGAATGCATAGCTACTTTTTTAAAAATAATAATTTATTTTATTATTTAATATTATCGGCTATTATTTTACAATCAATGAATGCTTTTATATCTTATATTCACCTGAAAAAGTGAAGAGGCCAGCCAGTTAAAATATACGTGGATAATTCAATGATAATAGAATAAGGTAATGAAAATTTTGCGTAAAATGTAAATATGTCGCTGCATAGTTGAAGTTCTTTCAAGGCACACCGGTTGGCCACCACTGGTTTAAGTAACAACAGAGCTATAATGCGTAACAAAGCAGTAGAAGTTTTAAAAATTATATTTAATTAGACAAATTTTCAGTATTTTGCAAGAAGTTATAAGTAGCATGATCATTATGGAAAGTCACCACTAAAAACAAATGACATAATCGAAAAAGTATGGAATATGTCATAAACAGTTTCCAAATAATTAAGATTTCGAATCAAATAGATATTACACAGTTCTTGTATGCTGCTAAGTGGATGGTCGTTGCCAGCTTTTCCTAATTATCATATCTAGTTTTCTTCGAATTTCAGGAATAATTTTAGGCAAGCAAGGTTTTGTACCGAAATCGAAAATAATTGTAACAAACATGCGATAGTTATTACGGAAGAATCACATTCGCAAACGAACGAAAATAACGAAAGGTCAAATGGAATTAGAGACGTAACTTCCAGGGCAGCTTTAGAGCATTGTTAGCTCTACCACAATTAGGGGCGGGGGTGGCTCAGTCGGTAGCGCGCCAGGCTCGTAATCTGTAGTTCCCAGGTTCGAGTCCCAGCTGGGTCAGCGTTGAGATTTATCTCCGCAAAAATTCCCCGCCCTGCCCACGGTCAGTAGGGGACACCGATGGGCTTGGAAAGGCCGCCGTCCGTCGGATGGGACGTTAAGCCATGGCCCCGTGTGCGGGAGAGCCATACCCTGTGCACGTTAAAGAACACGCTGGATGGCCTTGACGGGAGGCTACCATCTGTCTCCCAACAGCTGTTCCAGTGGGTCCCCTCCCCCAACCTTCTCTGAGCCCTTCGGGGTCCATGTGACCTGGCCATTTAGCCCATGGTGTGCAAAAAAGTGCCGCTCAGAGGTAAAACAACCCAAGCTCTAGCACTCCTCAACAGTCTCACTCTCTCTCAAAGGCTAAGAGAAGGTATCAGAGAGAACCATTACGCAATCGCATCCACCCATACAACTGCCCCCCTCCCACCCAAAATGTGGTCCCTAGTACGAATGACGTCTCTTGCCACGCAAAACTTTACCGACAACCAGAAAATGCCATGGAATTTTACAAACTAAATTTCTTAGTGATCAACTAGAAGCAATAAATAGAAAAAAAAACAAATTTCTAAATACATTGGTTTATTATTATTATTTATTCACCTCATACGCTATTGTATGCGTAATTAAACGGCGGTGTCAGATTTTTCGTGCTTTTCTCCTGTACCCGGTTCAGAAATTGTGAACCGGATACTGTTTTTCAGGGATTTCACTCAAACCCTTAAATGGTAGCAAAAGAGTACTGAAATAATACTTTTCCGTACTCTTTTGATACGGAAGCGGCAGATTATGAAAGGGAAGGGCAAGGTCATCTTCGCAGACCAGACCTGAACATCCGTTGAAAAAAAGGAGGGAAGAAAGGAAGGAAATTTAATATGCATAAAAATTTAGCTATTTAATTTGTCAAAAATTTAACTCAAATCTATTTCTTTTTAAACCATGTAAAATAGAACAATTTATTCATTGCGACTATATTAAAATATCTATCAATATTTTATAGCTGGTTACTAGTTTTTAAATTTAATAACTACCAGTTGAATTTAAAAAGTAGTATTTAATTAAAACAGCTAAATATTTGAAAATTAAATCTTTTGTTCCTGCAGTATCCAGGCGTGTTAGATAAAGGACGATTTTCGCGGGGCCGGATTTCCTCCTCACGTACTCCTCCTGGCACACGAAGCAGAAAGCGCCGTCATGAGCAGTCGTTTTTGAAATTTCGTATAAAATAATATCGATTGTTTAACTTTCATGGCCATGAACAATAGAAATAATATAATTTAAATTTATTTAGGAATTTCAATGATTATTAATACAGGGTTGTTATTGAATATGTAAAAAATAGTGTAATAAATTAATATTATACATCTTGTATAGTTTGCAATATTCAGTATGGTGTAGTATTTAAATATCGAATTATTCATTTTCAAATTTATGCAATTTTTTCCCCGTTTTTTTCTTGCTCTGGGAATATAAAGATCACGCTAAATTATCAAGGTAACGTGGGGCACTTTTATGTTGTGTGAATTGAAAGCAATATTCAAAGATCCTAACTGTAAAATAAAATAAGTGTTTTGTAGCAAAACTTTGCAAGAAATTTAAAAATCTTAAAAAGAAATTTCCAATTCACATTTTGGCCGATATTTGTTTACCATTTCTCGAGTTCTGCAAGCTGAAACATTCAACAGCAGTGATGCTACTCATAATAATTTACCTTAAAAGTTGCAACAGATCGTTACAACAGACAACTGAAATAAATGTAACTTTAGAAGTTTGTGTAACGGTTTTTCAGTTCTATTAATTTTGAAAGAGTGTTTAGTAATAATTTTAGCACTATTCTGCTGTCAAATATTTCAGCTTCAATAATTATTTAAATATCAATTAATATTGTCTAAAATCGAATTTGCGATAAATTTGATTGGGACCTGTAATTTATCTCCTGCGACATTTTTGGCGTGAAAAGTTGGTTTTCATAGTTATGAGCTTCGCATGTAGTTTCCCATTTGCATCACCTGGAAGTATCTCAATACGTTTGTTAATTCAGTGCACTGGCGTACCTAGGAGCGAAGAATAACTTCCCACCTCCTCCTTGATTTGAATCAAGGACGTACCCTGTATTTGGCTTACGGGGGAAGTCTGTTTCATTTACTTTTATTGGGGGGATAGAAAGATCTGAACTGAGAATAAGACTTGAGTAGGGTTTCCCCAGTTACTAAAATATTCCACCGGACAGAAAAATTTGAAATGATGTTCTATATGGAATTAAATTTTATAATTGTTTATAAATCTACTTTAAATATCGGACTAATCTACTCTGGGAATATACAAAATAAACTAATACAAAGACAACTTTTTTTGAATTTCAAAACAGGTAGATATGTTTGATATTTTGTATAAGACGACCGGATTTTCGGGGGAGGGGGAAACCCTTTTCCACCCCTGGGTTGAATAACATATTTTGTAAGGAAATCCCTAAAAATCAGAGGTTTAGGAGGCAACGAAACCCATTAGATTCAAACATGTCAAAAACCTTCCCATTGAAAATTTCTGGGTACACCACTGTTAGAATAATATCATCACATTCTTTTAACAGTTCCCTTCCGATTGTGAGGAGAGAGTTCTCTGAATAATCTTTGTTTTTACCATGGATACTTACAACTAGTTTTTTACTCCTTCTAAGAATTGAAAAGGACAATATTTTGTTGTTACTTAAATAAATGAATTGTAAATAGTTGAATTCTGGCACTCCTATGATGTTGGCACGCTAGTCAAGTGCTTAAGGTGCCTTGGGGAAAATCCGACCCTGTGAAGTCAGAGTTCTGCAAAGAAATATTTTTTATTTGGCTGGTGAAAATTCAACGCCGAGCTTCTTGCCTTACTTATTCCACATTCGGATTCGCTTATGTACTAGGCAGAAGCTACAACGAGTGCAGGCATTAACGTGATAACTATCAATGCACTACATAGAAAAGATTACTCGAAATATTTTGTAACATTTCAATATAGTTTTTAACATTAGGTTGACATTCAGTGGAAAATAAAGCTTTTCCAAAGAAAGCTGAAAAACATATTATTAAAATAATCTCATTATCATCTTTGAATGAAATATTTTTTCTCTTAATTAATGAGTTAACCTAACTGACAGGACTACGAGAGTGTGGTGCATCAGATCTAACTAAAGAAGGTTTTATTTCGTGCCATCATCAAGTACAATATTACTGCGAAAAACGTCAAAAGAAAAGCCACAAAATTTTCGATACCTAGTTTGAGAAAAGTCAACTTTCTGAAGAATTATGAATAATACAGGATCGTTATAAAGGAATACCATACTTTCAAGTGGTATATCGTATTCATTCTGCAGTTCCCAGGTTCGAGTCCCAGCTGGATCAGTGTTGAGATTTATCGCCGCAAATCTCGCCGCCTTTCCCACGATCAGTAGGGGGCACCGATGGGCTTCGAAAGGCTACCGTCCATCGGATGGGACGTTAAGCCGTGGCTCCGTGTGCGGGAGAGCCATACCTTGTGCATGTTAAAGAACATGCTGAATGACCTAGAGAGAGGCTACCATCTGTCTCCCAACAGCTGTTCCAGTGGGTCTCCTCTCCCAACCTACTCTGAGCCTTCGGAGCCCTTCTGACCTGGTCAATTAACCCATTGTGTGCAAAAAAAGTGTCGCTCAGAGGTAAAACAACCAACCAACCAACCAAGTATTCAGTAATAAAGTAACAAAAGTAACTGCGTCCAAATTGTCAAGAAATTCAAAGTTCTCTTGTTATGACGGCATGAAGTTAAAACACACATGTAATGTCTTAAATGCCAAATTTCCAAATTGCTGGATTGATTGAGGTGGACCGATGATGTGACTTCCCAGAAATCCAGATTTTACCCCATTGAAATTCTATTTCTGAGCATATATTAAAATACATCCTTTATTCGGAAAAGACATTTAAGATATATGTATAGACATTTAAAGGAATCATTGCAGCTGTTGCAAATGTTACCACACATGCTGAGCCGAATATAAAAGGAAGTTCAATATTCAAGCCACCGATAGTGCCAACATTGGAGTCCATTGAACACACAACATAATTTCGTGAGTTTCTTCTACCAGACATTGCTTTCATTTCTTAATTATTAGCAAATATAACAGTTTAAAATATGGGTATTATTTTATGATGAACTAATGCATATCTATATATGAAAATATCTATATCTATATATCTATATTTGAAAACCAGTGGTTTAAGATAACAAACTATATTTCTACTTTTTTAGAAAAGACTCTCTAAAAACCTTTTTCCGCTGTAGATTTTTGGTAGTGTGAGATCCAAAAAATTGCACTATGCCCACAGGTGATACTTGTTGAATAGTGTACTATAGATGGTTGATTACTGGAGCCACCTATCGCTAGAAGCTCTGGTTATTAAAGTGCAATACACGCAGGCCCACAGCTAAAACAAAAATAAAGGACCGATGACGCAAACTGGCCAGAAAAGGGTAAAAGGAAGGAGGAGAATTAATTTCCGTTACAGTATAACATTTTACCCTACATTTTAGACGTCTTTAAAATTTCTTGAACAATGCGTGAATTACGCATGTATTTAATAATTTTTGGTCTCTATTACCTTTCTAGCATTCTCAATGGGGTGGGGTCATGGACTCCTTCCCCCCACACCTCTAGATCCTTGTCGGATGAATGCACGAACATGAAATAATAAAGAAGTATTATGATTGGAGTACGATTAGCAAACTTCTTGCTTGGTGATGTTTGTCTGAGTTTACCAAGGGTGATGATGACACTCTGATTGTGCATTCCAGCAGCAGCATTTAGTGAGTCCTGAAGGACCTGGCCAAATATCGACTTTCCCCATTGCATGAGACGTCCATGCTCACTCGCTACGTCATCAAAATATCATGTTATGGGATTGCGAGATTCGTGGAGGAAAATGAATTAAAAATAATGTTAAATTGTGCGTAAAGAAATGTGAAACGTTTCGTTAGATTGCAGATAAGCTGTTGCCATTCAACCAAATTATCACGCAAACGTTCTACTTTCTCAATTCTTCCTTTCAAAAAAATATATTTTATTTAACTAGATAAAAAATTCTTGTTTTTCATTTAGGGGAATTAGTGTTCAAAAATAATAAATAAATATTATATAAATTTAAATAAATGAATAGTAAATAAATGTGTTAAACATTTCAGTAATTACTGATATTTTTTGTAATCCCTTATAAAAAGTTTATATATACTTGAAATAAAGTATTGACGCACTTTTTGTTATCTGTTAATCGCTCTTTTCATTTCATTCCATTTTCAAATGTCAATATACTACAGAAAAAAAAAATGCAACACCTGGAAGGATTAATGTTATTTTATTGAAACGCAGGCAGATGTTAGCATATACTGAGATGTGCGATTGATTAAGTTTTCAAAAAAAAATATATATATAGAAAATTACTACTTTACCTACCCGGTAAAATGGTATAATTAGAATGATGTGCATTCATGAACACTGCGGGGAAGGCTATCGTACATCTCCATAATGTCTTCCTAGGTGATAGAACGCCAAATAGCGCGAAGTCGCTGTTCCATTTCAGTGACAGTGGTTGGCGCAGGTCTTGGGTGTTGGAGCTGTCGGCCCATCATGTCCATGACGTGTTCAATAGGCGAAATGTCCGGCGAGCGTGCTGACCATGGTAGTACCTGAACGCTTTGCTCGTGTAGATACTGCAGACTAATGCAAGATGTGTGGGGACGGGCGTTATCTTGCTAGTAAAAGGTTCCGTGCTGTTAAACAAATGGGAAAGCAGCTGACTGCAAAATGTTGGTAACATATCATTGGGCAGTTAGAGATTCCCTTATGATGACCAGTTCTGACAGAGATGTCCGACTAATGGCACCCCACACCAAGTACTGGAGCTATGTGACGATGTCGCACGCACTGGGTGGCGTTCCTTTCTTTTGGATGACGGCGAACAAGTTTTCTACCGTCGTGCTGACGAAGACAATAACGAGGTTCGTCACTAAACGCCACGGTACTCCACTCTTGTTCGTTCCAGTTCTGTCTGAGGCGACTCCACTGAAGACGTGCTTGCATGTGGGCAGATATCAGGGGCAAATGCAATGTCGTACGATAGGCTCGCAATGAAAACTGTAAAAGCCTGTTGTTTACTGCCTGAGGTATTCGATGTGTTACATGTTGCCAGTCCCTTTGCAGTTGCGTTGTAGTCGCGAATCTGTCATGCAATGCCATGCATCGCAAATGGCAGTCCTGTCGCTCCGTGGTCATAGATCGTCTTCCTGATCCTTGTCGGCGTGTGCTGGATCCTTCTTGAACCTACTGGTGCCATATGTATACGATGATGTGGGATTGCGGCCAATAAGGTTGGCCACATCTCTGTACGACAAACCAGCTTCTCTAAGGCCGATGATTCTTTCATAAGAGCGTCTTTAGCGGTTTAAAACAATTTCCACAACTTGTTGTCAACCAGGGAGCTTTGGTTGCATTTATCTGTATTTGACTGCTCCTCACATGTGACGTCATCTGGCGCCAATCCAATCGTTTTGATCGTCTTGCAAGTCTAATCATTTCCATGCATTTCCATATACTATCGCCTCCCTAAATTTCGTCACATTTGCATAACATTTTGCAAGTGTTGCATTTTTATTATTCCCTGTAGTGTATTTAAAAAATCGAATATAAGTTTTTAATGATCATATTCATTTTTTTCCATAAATAAATTTAATGATTAAATTCTTGTAACTGTCTACCAGTTAAACGTATAATCTGAGACTAAATAGTCAATGAGATAGAGAGGCCTTCATTTTGAGCAGTTGAGATATATTTTTTCTCTATTAACATCACGAAAATATTTTTTTTTATCTAGAATTATATATTTTCCTTCGAAATGTTCATATACCGAAAAAATAGTTTATATAAATATGAGAAATATTTTTAAACATTCCATCACAAAGTAAGACATAGGAATCGGCTGACAAACAAGTTTTTTAGTTTTTTTTTCATCCCTCTTGTACTCATGTTCGCAGATTCTCGTAGCTTTACAGAGGCTGTCTAGACACGAGAAAATGCAATAGACGTTCTATCGTGTGCTATGTTTCACGATTTCAGAAACTTCTTGATGCCATAAAATGATTACTTGAACTGTTCCTTTTTCCAAAGACACATTACACAGACTCTCCCATATCGGAATAAATCCTCGTCCTTTCGAGAAATCTATCGATGCTCTCCATTTGTGGAAGTGTAACAACCGCTGTTCATCCTCGACGAGCAGTGCAGTTGTTGCTGCAACGCTAAGCCTATCGTGCAGCCGCTCAGCGCTGCCAGGCTCCAGATCCTCCGTAGCTATTTGATACTAATGGCCCTCTGATTTCCAATAAAGTGTTCTATAAAGGGTCTGCAATTTTTCATGGTGCCTGCTAGACGGAAAATGCCTTTTTAGAGAGGAGGCTCTCGGAGATGGCAGTGTGGGTGATGATGAACGAACATCAGTCACGGAAGAGCTATCTTTCTTAGAGTGTCAGTTCTTGCCCTTAATCCTAGCTACTCAAGACCAGAAAAGCGACTGATACCTGTTCCGCGGTGTCCCGGTTTCTCAATTATTATACAACGAAGACTTTCTCTCAGCTATTTGCTACCCGGGGAGGCAGTCTCTAACTGAAGCTGAAAACTGCTGCCTGATGAATCAACATCCAGTTGCTGTTGTCGTTGGCACAAGATTGCGCTTCGATGTCGATCGATGCTCCTCCTTATAACTGCGCTGCATTGCCGTGAAACTTGACAGGCTGAAAGAAATGCTAAATTTCCTCATTTTTTTCCCCTTGTGGATGCATAGTTTTAGAATTGTGAAGAATTACTATTAGAGCTAAAAGACGGTGACGCGTGCATCATTTGGGATGGCAATTTGTAATAAATATTCACCCTCGCATCGTTTCATATTGCAAAATAAGACTTTCGATTTTGAAACATTTTTGCATCTATAAACAGAACATCTCTATTGCTGTATATAAATATATATATATATTTTTTGCTACCTGCGTTTATATTTAACTCTGCACCTATTAACATTTTTATTTTCTTCTTCATTGCTTAAATTCAAATTCGGAACCTCCTATTTTTTTAAATCAAACGATAATGTGAAAGTTTTGTGAAAAAATGTTAAAACTTGTGATGGTATAAGTAACATTCAAACTTCTTTTTAAGAACACAACGAATATTTTCGCCATTGTCATTTAGCCTCTGCTTTGAGTTTCTCAAGAGGAATTGCTTAAATTTCATCTAAGGAAATAAATGTTATTGGTGTTCAATAATTGGTGTTCAGTATATAAATCATTCTGTTTTATACTATATAAAATCTCAAATGTAGCATACGTGGGACAAATACGTATATCTTGAAATATGTATGGACAAATTAAATCAAATTTCGGAGGAAGAAAATAGCTAATATTGTGAAAATGGGAGGGCAATAAAATTCACTGAGCAATAAGAGCAGTACTAAGGTCCCGGATGATTTGAGGAGGAGTTGGGTTGTTTTACCTCTGAGCGGCACTTTTTTGCACACCATGGGCTAAATGGCCAGGTCACATGGACCCCGAAGGCTCAGAGAAGGTTGGGGGAGGGGACCCACTGGAACAGCTGTTGGGAGACATATGGTAGCCTCCCGTCAAGGCCATCCAGCGTGTTCTTTAGCGTGCACAGGGTATGGCTCTCCCGCACACGGGGCACCGGCTTAACGTCCCGTCCGACGGACGGCGGCCTTTTCAAGCCCATCGGTGTCCCCTACTGACCGTGGGCAGGGCGGGGAATTTTTGCGGAGGTAAATCTCAACGCTGACCCAGCTGGGACTCGAACCTGGGAACTACAGATTACGAGCCTGGCGCGCTACCGACTGAGCCACCCCCGCCCCTTGAGGAGGAGAATGAAAGGCGGTAATAGGTCTCTCCATGGCTATTCTATCGGGCTGAGATCAAAAGAGAATGCAGGCCACTCCATCCGTGGGATAATGTTTCACTCAAACTATTGCTTGATCATTTGCGGTTATTAGGGATATGTGGAAAAATCATCACATCCACCTCCTGGAGTCGAACACGAGATCTCCTGGTGAGACGCCAGTTGCATACGTCACGGGAGCGGAAGGAGTGGTTTTTTTACATTTGCGTAATTACTACAAAAGGACTATCATTGTTAGTGAGATTTATTCCTTCCTATTGCTTGGTCAGTATTGTTATGTGTGGACAGCATTATTGCCCGTTAGGAGATACCATCTTCTACTGCACCAAAATAGGGTTTGACATAGGGATCAAGGATCTAATCTTGATATCTCAGAGCATTCACAGAATCTCCATCAAACGTTTAGAGTTTAATACGACCACCCAGTGAAAACTCCCAGACATCCACACACTCACACCTCCACTTCAAATGCACTTCTCTCAACGATATTATGAAACTGGTAACCGGTTCCCAACTCTCTCCAGATCAGTATAAATTTGCTGTCCGGGTTTAGAGAAAATATCAACTCATCCGTGAACAGAATGTGACTCCATTGTTCTAGGGTCCAGGCAACATGGTCGTTACACTATTTCAAGTGGATCAGCACGTGTCTGGAGATAAAAGGGGCGCATTCAACGAGGTTGATTCTCAACGACCATTGTGAAGACTTCTGGTCACACTATAGACAAATATTCCATTTCCTATGTCTGCAATAAGGTCTGAAGGCAGAGATGATGCTATTGCTCTCCTTTTCCATTGGGGCAGTAATCGATACAGAGATAATCTTTTGGGGTTGTAATCCTACGACGCTTTTTAATAAATTTTATGATAATTTTTAGATTATTTGGATTTGCTATAGGCTTGAGCTAACAGAATGGTGGACACTGAAGAATTTGACCATCTTATCCAAAATTGTTTGGCCAGTCTCTGACATCCATCGTTTGCAGTCATTTAAATATTTCTTTGAAGCATCACGAAACCATCAGCTACCTCAGACTGACAATGTTGCGTTTCACTTTAAAATGGTCAAGAATCTACGAAAGTACTCCTTTTATAGTGTATTTGTTTTGCATATTCCATGGTATAATGCGGGATTTACATGTGGATTTTTTTCAAACTGCACGTTATATCACCTACGTGTGTTGAAGATCTTTTATTTATCCCTGACGATTACTTTTAAATTCATATTTTTGTGATCCTTGCTTAACTTTTGACAAGAAGCTCACTTTTCATAATGTAAGCCTGAAGAACCCTCGATAGCGCCTCAGACTCCTTGTATAGAATGGTTTTGATGCTTTCAAATATATATCTCATAGAGGTATGAGCTATCTGATGCGAGAGTTCTAAGCTTAACACTTGCCTGAAGAAAGGCTTTTATGAATTTGGTTGGTTTTAACTGTGGAGACAATTTTTATTTTTTTGATTTGCGACATATAGGACAGAGAAGAATCCTGGAAGCTACTCCTAGCTTAATACAGGCCTTCTTACACAAGGACATGCCCTACTAAGACCGAAGTCACTGCTGACCACTGCCTTAGTTAGAGCTAACACAACACACAAGGTTTACCTTGCTGGAACAGTCGCTAACTGCCTAACCACTATGCCAGTTAAGTTCAGTTATTCATTATAGGCTTTTGTGAATTTTGGTTGGTTTTAACTGTGGAGACAAATTTCCGTATTTGATGAGATGCGCTGTTACAAAAATGCTCTATTTCGTGAATCAATTTAGTTTTGGAGCTTTAGTTATGAAATCAGGATTAAATATCTGCCGATATGTGTGGTCCAAAACGATCCTATGAGGGAAGCGAAGAAAATTACTTTTATGTGTTAATTAGGAAGCGAACAAAATAAAAAAAACTTCGTTATTCTAACGTTTTTTAAACGCATGTAGAAGAAATATCCCATTGTTGATGATGTTTGATGTTTTAAAGATTTGTATATAAGCGCCAATACTTTAGAACATCTCTGGGACTTTGAATGATGCCACGAGTGGCACCTCAGTATTATAAACTGAACTTCAATTATTTTTTGGGAAAGTAGCGTAAGTTTTTAAATTAATTATTATTACCTTTGTTTAGAGCAGCGAAGATTGTAGTACTAGCGAAGTGAATAAATGATGTAGTTTCGTCTGCTTTACTTTTGCTTGAGAGGTGTGCTCTGATATTGTTTTACTAACAATTAACAGCAAATATTTACTATTCGTTTAAAACTTAAAGGAATAAAAGGGAAAATAAATGCGGAAAGAAATCGCAATTATTTCGGAGAGTAAATGATAATTGATTTTTTTTAAATCACAGTATTTTGGACTTTTCGATTTCAAATATCGTATTTTTTTTCTGTTTCTATAAAGGTGTTTTAACCTGATAGTCCTTACAGATTTCCAAAAATATTAAAAAAAATATTATAATGAACTTCACCTTAAACATTTCTACCTAGCCTCTTCTCCAATACTGTAGAAATATATTTCGCAGCCAGAATCAAAAGCAACGTTTCATCTTTGAAACACATAAGATTTTTCTCACATAGTAAATATCTCAGACCACAGAGAAAGCTAATTAAAAAAGGTCAATGCCTTCTGCGCTCCGAACACTAAGCCACTTCAAATTACGCAGTGCATTACTGCCATTGTATTAATTCCGAAACAATTATTATACCGTACCTTAAGCAAAAACCAAAAAAACTTCTCTTTAGATCTATGTATGTTTAAATGTAATGTCTTTATCTAATTGCTAATATGTTTAATATAATCAATTTAAGAGGAAATATTCATGATATTGGTTCATAATTTGAATACGAGATAACTCGAGAATAGGGATTTCTCTACCTCTTCTTGAACTTTCTCAATATCTACCCTGGCATTAACAACTAGTTAAATGTGGTATTATTATTTTAGTCATTTTCTATCCTTGTTTTGCCTGCTTAAACATTGTAAACACTCCCTGTACCACAGAAGTGGCTCTTTTACTCATGGTTCACACTGGTGTGCGCAAAGACCAACAACAATCTACAAAATCTTCAACTTTTCTAGTTGTAATAAAAGGACCAACAAATAACCAGGAGATACGATGATAGAATTCAGGGAGACCGAAATGAAATAATTTTCATGTTGCAAAAAAAAGTGATTGGTTCGTTTCATGCAATTTAAAACCAGTTCATCAACTGAATAGGGTATATCTTTATTTGAAATTTCGACATAATCTGCTGCATATAGGCTGAAAAAGTCATCAAAGTTTCAAAGGGATGAATTTATGTAATTACGGACAACATATATTTATTAGATTTAATTCAGATTTGAATTATTTATTCTGAGATAGTTTGCAGTGAATAAATCGGTTTTTAAGGATTTGGACATAGCAAAATTTTCAGTTGCTCTGGAACTTAATATTAACGTTTTCGCTAAAACCTCTGCAAAAAAAATCAAAAGAGGTTTTAAAAATATCTAAAAGTAATTTCGAAAACTATTGACAAAAATTGAATTGAATAACAGTGTAGAAAATACGCATTAAACGCACAAAAACTTTGTTTTAGTTAAGGTTACTTACTAATTTTACCCAGATGTCATTTCATGAACTCCTTATGTTTGTAAATTATAACTGATTATTTCGTGATCATTTACTGATAATAATAATAATATCCGGAATCGTTATTATAGAATCAAATCCAATCAACAGAGAAAAACAAATATTAAAAACTACATTAAAATTTGAAAAAAATAGTAATATCAGTCACAAGACGTGCAATGTTATTAAATAAAAAAAAATATTGACTGTTTTGGATATATATATATAATATCCATTTTTCCTTAAACAAAATTTCTTTCAATAAATTTCTAAAGAAAAAAAGGAATGTCATTTATCGCCACTTTACGGACTTTAAACGTCGTATGTAGAACGTTTCCCACTTACCCTAACTCTGGCCTCAGTGAGGTTAGTCCACATGGCAATTTCCTCTCGTGTCGACATGTCAGGGTACCTGTTCCTAGCAAAAGTCGCTTCCAACTCTTGCAGCTGTTGACTCGTAAAGTGGGTCCTTTGTCTTCTCTGTCTCTTCTTTTTCTTTGGGTCGTCGTCTCCAGAATTGTCAGGACTGTCTGCTACAACTGCAGAAGACTGCTTCTCACCATTCGCTGCTGAGGACTCTGTGAAGAAATAATGGATAAAATAAATAAGGAACATAATGTAACCAAATAAAATCTCTGTATTTTATCTAATATTCATATATATGATAAAAAAAATTAAAGAACCGGAAATGTCCCAATCGGTATACTCGTTCACCTTACTGCATATTTCATTCTTATTAGGAAAAAATAATAGAAAAACTGCCTAGCCAAAAAACCTAGAAAAGTCCATGTTACATGAACGGGAATCTAGCTTCAAACCTCTAACTTCTAAACGCGTTTTATGGTAAATTTTTACTGAGGATAAATTGCAGATATTTATATATACAGGATGTCAAAGAAACAATGGCGGGTTTTGAGAACCAATATGCAGTGAATTTATATATATATATACAGGGTTCCTGAATTCATGGCCCAAACGTGAGGGGATGGTAGTACACACCGAACCCACCTATATTCGTCATAGAATATGCTGCCGCAAAGGTAGCCCAGTGCTGGTAGGGGACACAGACGAAAGCTTACTTACACGGCACGGCTTAAAAGTACTGGATCGGCCAAATCCCAGCATTCTCAGCCGCCGATGTGCGCGACAAGCCCGGTGTTTACGAGCAGGTACGCCGATCACTACTCCGCCATTGTGCCGCCTGTGTCAACGTTGGTGGGTTGACGTTTGAGCATTTGTTGTAATGATCTCCAATAAATGTCACTCTGGAAACCTCTGTGTCTGTCCTTCATTTCCGACCCCTCACTGCATTTGCGGCCGCATATTCTATGACGAATATTGGTGGGTTCGGTGTGTACTACCATCCCTTCACGTTTGGGCCATGAATTCAGGGACACCCTGTATATATATATATATATTTAAGAAAGTAATATTTTAATTGAAAGTGTACCTCAAATAGTTTTAAACGTAATCTGCACCGTTCGTAACCCTGCATATGTCCAATCTGTATTCCACTTCTTGCCACACACGCTGCAGTAGATCTCTTCCTAGTTGCTCAGTTGCTTCTCTTCTATTCCGACGTACAAATGACTCAGGTCACAATTTTTTTTCCATGTAAACATAATTCTTTACAAACCCACAAATAAATAAATAAATAAATACCCCCTCAAGCAGCTGCTTGCCACAGAGGTCTGACAGGAGCCTATCAGTTTATATGCCATAGTAGAAGATCTGAGAGGATGGCGGGACCTCAGCAGAAAACAACACGAACAGCCATGCCTTACCCGGGGCTCGAACCCAGGTCCCGTAGATCAGTAGCCAAGCGCGCTAACCACTTGGCCCACAAAAGAGAAAAAAAAATAAGAAGTGTCAAATCGGGATTCTTTGGTGGCCATAGAATTGGACCACCCCTGCCAATCCCTCTGTCAGGAAATGTGTATAGTAAGAAGTGGAATAGCGATTGAACATATGAAGTGTCACGAACGGTGCAGATGTGGCAATTCACTAACTATATTCAAAACACTTTGAGGTAAGCTTTATATTTAAATATTATTTCCTTGAACATGTATATTAGTTTTCTACATACTGGTTCTCGAAATCTTACCATTACTTTTCAGGAATCCCGTGCATTAATTTTGAGTTTCAGTAATATTATTTAGCATTTAAAGAGTTATAAAAGTTTGATTTTTGAAAACAGAAATGCTAGTCATAAGAGTTCATCCCATCTTAGCTAAAACTTAAATAATAAGTAATATTTTATACATATTTATATAAAATATTTATAAATATTATTTATATACACAGTCGTATCAGAATAATATGACCACCTACATTCGTATTGTTAGGTAGGTGGTCATATTATTCTGAAACGACTGTGTACATTTTAATAAATAATATTTAAAACCATTAAAAAACATTTTAAAAATTTGCATAAAAAATCTTTCAAAAATCCATTACTTCTATTTGTTTTTAAGGAGCATTGCTGCTGTTAATTATTTAAATTCTGAAGGGATAGTGCAGAAATTTAAGATTCAGATAAATTCCTGGCATCTTTAATTTATCCTCAGTAACATTTTACCTTAAAATAGTTTATTTTGTAAGTTATACTTATCGAAATTAAGTTTCAATTGGCCTAAAGTGGAAATTCTCCCATTTTTGCATTTCTAGACACTATTTTTCAACATATTTTGATCTGACGAAACCGAAGCACAACGTAACAAGACATTCTTAGCTCACCTTTAAAAATCAAGGCTTCGTTTTTCAGAGATCAGAATTTAATCATAAATATCACTATTCCTGTTTAGATCCTTGTTAAATATACAGATTATATAATGAGTCGTTAGCAGAAATATTGTGAACTGCAATCTTTAGATTAATAATGATGACACAATCGATATCTAGACGAACAGTAGCTATCTATCAGTGAAATATTGCAATTTAAATTCAAATTTGAAAAATTCTACTAAAGCATCAAAACTACTTATGAACTAAATTTTAGGCTTATATGGCTTGCCTTGAATCAGATATCTTCCACTAAGCTTAAAATTGAATATATTTTTACTGTAAAATAGAATCTAAAGTTTGATAACCTCTAATCATAAAGAGCGTAATTGAAGGATGAAGATAAAAGCAAACATGAAGTAATTTTGCGTAGGAACAATCAGGCGTTGAGACCATCACATTTCTTGTCTTACCTTCTTGCTTTCTTTTTAAGGATAACCTTTGATTACTTTCTCTATGATTACTTTGACTCCAGCAACAGCCTACTTAAAAAAATAACAACATAAGTCTGATTGATGAAGAGAATTTTTCTTTATATTTGGTTTGGTTCCGTATAAATTTAGAAAACAGTTAGGAGTTGAAAAGCGTCAAATTTGCATCCCTATACAAATCATTCAAGAAGGGTGAACTTTAATTATTGATTTATGTAACATGTAGGTTGTATTATTCTATAAACATAAACTGTAGTAAAACTCCGTGAATACATTGCATAAATTAAACAAAATAATAATAAGATTTTTAATTAAATTGATATATTTTTTGCAATTTGCAGTTTAATTAATTAAAATTACCCCTTTTTTACAACGATAACATATAATCATTTATTGCAGTATAGAATTGCATCATCTGCAAATTAAAATTTAAATTTATAATAATAACAATTTATTTTCTATTTACAAGAACATAAAATACAATACAAAACACAATGGACCCACAAAACTAAATTGCTTTTCTGTAGGTAATCGAATAAAATATCCATAATACATATACATATGCCATCTCAGTCATCAATTTCATATAAAAAAACACAAAATGCCAATATTTTATAAAAATGAAGTAGGCGCTTGATTTATGACTGTTTTATTTACACCGATTTGAACATCAATCGGTTTGAGAATTTCTAGCACTTTCCTTAGTTTCCCTCAAAAATTCTGAAAAAGTCTTTTGCACGCTGCTGCAATCGAAAAAAAATATCCCGCGCAGCGCTAGTGGTCGGGTGGACTCGAACTGCCACGAAGGTTCTCGAGTCTAGAACTAAAGGACGCGTATGAAATACTGACGAACCGAACCGAGCATTGTATCTCAGATTAAAGATAAGTATTCTGTTGCGGGTTCGGTAGTTGCTATTTACTTAAAGATGAATTTATTTTAAAACTCGGTTTGTAAACTAGAATACTGTACTATGTTTACAATTATCTGTGCTACATTATCGAGGTTTGTGTCGTACTTTAATTAGAATTTTAATTAAATATGCTCTTTGAATTAAAAAAAATTGAACTGAAACTATGTGTGGTCGTAAGAGAGGAAGTGCAACTGCCGGTCAAAATGTTTTTTTAAAGACCACCCAAATCTATAACCTTAGAAGAAAAGATGAAAATTCTTAGAAGAATGGAGAGTGGGCAATCACACCCTACTCTTGTAGGGAGCTACATATCGTCCCCTCCATTGTAATAGCAATCACGAGAAATGCTGATCAAATTAAAAAGACAATGGAAGCTGCAAGAAGGAAAACTGCTACAACTCTCAGATAGTCACGTGGTCCTGTGATTGGAAAAATGGAACAGTTACTCTCATGTGTAGGTTGACGAGTAAAATGAAGGAAACATTCCTTTCACACAAAGTGTTATTTGTGATAAAGCGAAAAGTTTGCTTAATGAGATAAAAGGAAAGTAAGGCGGCGATGAAACTTTCATAGCAAGCAAAGGCAGGCTCGCTAATTTCAAGCAGCGAACTCAAATTTACAATATAAAAATAAGAGTTGAGACTACCAGTGCTGATGAAGAAGCAGCAAATGCGCATCCTGAGCGACTCATAGAGGAAGATGAATATCTTCCTGATCTTGTTTTCAATGTGGACGGGACCGACCTTTATTGGAAGTAGATGTCTTCAAGAACTTTCATCTCTCGTAAAGAGATACATGCTTCTGGATTTAAACTAGCCAAAAACCATTTAACTCTTCTTCTTGGTTTAAATGCTTCAGAAACTGTAAAACTAAAGCCATTGGCCGTCTATCACTGTAAAATCCCGAGGGTGATGAAGGGACTCATTTAAGCAAATTTACCCATCATTTTGACTTGAAACTGAAGGGCTTGGGTGACACAAGATGTCTTCAGAGACTGATATACAGATCAATTTTGTCCAAAAGTACATCGCTACTATGACAAAAATAATTATCTATGGAGGGTGCTGCCGTTGTTGGACAATGTCCCAGGACATCCACCAAACATTGGAGAGATAAGGACGACTGTGGATATAAAAGTTGAATTTCTGCACCCAAAAACCACCTACCTTATACAAACAATGGACCAGGGCGTCATAGCACATTTTAAAGCGTATTATCTTCGGCAGACATTTAGGGAGATGTTAATGGGAAATAGACAACTGCAACATGTCTATCAAAGAATATTTAAGGTCCTTTAATATTCTAAAGGGCATAAACAACATCGATGCTGCTTGGAAAGAGGTCACATCAACTTGCCTGTGTGTGTACATAATTTCAGAGGATTTGAGGAAGTGCCACAGATTGCATATGAAATTACTGCAATTGCTCAGGAGATAGAGCTTGACAACGTTGAGCCTGATGATGTGACTGAGTTGTTAGAGCGCCATTCTCAGCCTCTTGGAAATGAGGAACTGGAAGATTTGCCTGCACTGTTGACTCAGGAGCAGCTGCAGCAAGAACAGGAAAAGCCTATTTTACAGTCTATAAAAACCCATTACTTGCAGGAAATTCTGGCTGGAATTGATAGGTACCTGAAGAGGCTAGGCGACATCGATCCTGATTGGGAGGAATCAAGGCAGTGTTGCAGCCTTACCACCATGTTTTTCAGGAAAGGAGGCGTTAACCCTTTCAGGACCATAAGGTTTCTAAGAGTAAATATTAGTATGTAACTGTTTATTTTAGTTTGTTTAGACGTAAAATAAATAAAAATCATAAGAAAATGACATAACAATGTGTAGTTCTATTGGAATTTTATGGGAAATATTTTTCCCAATGGACTATAAAGGTAACACAAATTATAGTTAGGCTTATTATGCAATGTCTTTTATTTATTGGTTTATTAGAACAAAATGTTAACTAAAATAATACAAAATTATGAAATAAAATTACTATACAAAATAATGTGCTAATTATGATATTCTGCGAAGCAATTTGTTTTGGTAGTGAGGCAAAGATGGACATTGCACATAGTACATATATTATGCGTCCTGACAGTTCTGTTTTTGTTTTCTAAACGTTCCCGTTTACGTAATTGCGTTCGGCATACGTTCTATTTTGACATTCTGTATAAAAAATGCAGATAAGGTTATAATTAAATACGACAATCACCAATTTTAAAATGGGAAAAATGTTTCCCTTAGTCGTGAAAGGGAAACCAAGCAATGCCAAGGATCCTCCTTTCTAATTTTGAAAAGAAATCTGAAAAGTCTTTAATTGATCCAAAGACGGCAGAAGATGATCCATTCGACCCTGACATTCACAACCAGGAACTTCCTCTCGACAACAATACCTACCTACTTATATTATAAATGTATTACACACATATACACTACACACGTATACACGGATATAGGTACGTAATACGAAATAAATGTGATTTTAATGCATGTGTACATATAATGATTATGTTTAACATATTATTTTTTTTACTATTTCTTGAAAGAGAGTCTTAATTTTCGTACACGTGAACACATAATTTCACTGAAATACATTATAATTCGGGTTTCATATACGACAGCATATCAAGGAACTAACCTCGGCATAAATCAATGACCTAGTGTATTTAATTTTTAATTTAATTTTATTTAAGATATTCCCTTAAGTTTACTTTAATCCACGATAACAAATTTTCATTTACAATTTTTTTTAGAATTAAAGAGTATGGTACTTTATACTTACTAATGCGTCTTCTGTAAATATTTTTATTTTTCAGTAATTTATAATGCTATTTAGTTTCCGTCTTGTACTGTGTTCTGTTTTCTTTTTAAATGTTATCAAAATAATTTTCTACGATTATGTTATAAATAATGTTTTTGTGTGATAACAAATTAAAATAATATAACCTAGTCTCTTAAAGTCTCAGATTTTTTTTTAAGTTTTGTTTTGGTGTTATTATTATGGTCGTTACAATTAAATATTTTAAATTTTATTTATAATTTTTAGATTTCATATATCATAAATGGTTTATATCAGGGCTGGAAAAACAACGGCCAGCCATCTCTCTTTCAAAGAGAGATGGCTGGCCGTTGTTTTTTTTTTTTTGCGATCGGTTAGTTTACTGATGAAAAAGTTTTTCCTTTCGTTTTTTTTTTTTTTGCGGGGGGGGGGGGGAGGATAAGGGGTGCTTATACATACGTTATTGAATACAAATTTCATTAGTGTCCCGCCCTTTCATTTCAATTTTCTATTCGGCCCTTCAACTAAAACCTTTACCCAGGCTATATAAGCTTTAATTAATTCACATACAGATTTATAGAGTGAAATGCATGTTTTTGTGTTAAGTACTTATTATGTATCTTAATTTTTAAATTTTTAAAATAGATAATTTGAGATTTTCACACATTTTGTAAATATACATTTCCTATCTAAAATATTTATTGATAATACATCTAGAGATTTTATGCGGTTTACATAAATGTTCAAGTTCATAATATTCGCTAGCCTACCCATTAGTAAAAATTATTTTTTTCAGGACAACACATTTTATGAATTTTATGAAAAAAATATTTTTGGTTTAAATGTTGGAGAATGTAATACCACATACTTAGTTGTTTTTTTACTATTTAAATAGATTTCATTGCCATTTAACCATCTTGTAATATTATCAAAATCTAATTGAATTTCTTCGATAATTTCATATCATCATCATCATCATCCTCAAGCAGCCATGGGCTACGGAGGTCCAACCAGATCGTGCAATTCAGTTCTCCAAGCAAGTCTATCCTGAGCTACATCTACTGCATCTGGCCACTGCACACCAATTCTAACAAGGTCCTGTTTCTCATTGTCAGCTCACCGCATTCTAGGTCTCCCCTTCTTTCTGAGGCCTTTAGGCACACTGTTCATAACCCTATTCGCCAATCTATAATTATTCATACGGGCAACATGGCCAAACCAACGGAGTCTCTCTCTGCACAATATGCTGCTTAAAGGAGGTTGCAAACTCCTTTGCCTAACCTCATCATTAGTTACAAAGTTGAACCACCTAATGCCCAAGATACTGCGTAAGCATCTAGAATCAGAAGCATCTAGTTTCCTGTTATCTTGTTTACAAAGTGTCCAAGTTTCACTACCATAACTAACCCTAGAAAGAACCAAACTATTATACAGTCTAATTTTAGTCTTTAAGTGTATACGCCTATTTCTCCACACTCTCCATAGATTTTTAAAAGTCCCGGCAGCAATCCCTATTCGTCTGTTAATCTCATGCCGCAAATCACCATTATCTGTTACATAGCTCCCAAAATAATTAAACTGTGACACCTGCTCAAGACTGCAACCATTCAGATTAACTGAATCACAGCCTGCCTGACCAATTTTCATCACTTTAGTTTTATCTCTGTTTATAACCAAACCTACTCTACTACCAGTCTTATCAACAGCTCGAATGAAAGAGTTCATCTCATCAACATCATTTGCCAAAAGGGCTAAATCATCAGCATAATCTAAATCAGAAATTTTCGTATCTCCAGTCCATTTAAGGCCAAAACTTTCCCATGAAGTGAATTTCGCATAACATAATCAATAACCAAGCTAAAGAGAAAAGGAGACAAAATGCACCCTTGTCGAACACCAGAAGTAATGCTAAACCAATTGCTACAAGCCTTACCAACTCTCACACACGACTCAGTGTTATTATAGAGAGCTTTCATTATGTTAACTAACTTGTCTGGTATACATATGATCTCACAACCAACCACAAATTATGACGATCAACAGAGTCGAAAGCCTTTTTGAAATCAAGAAAGCTAGCAACCAAAGGTTTCTGAAACTCTAAACATTTCTCAAGAATCTGCCTAAGTGAAAATATCTGATCCACACATCCCCTACCACTTCTGAATCCACATTGCTCATCACGCAATTGACTGTCAACCAGATTCTTAATTCTATTAAGCACAATCATGGAAAGAACTTTACCTGGAACAGAGAGTAGGCTAATACCCCTATAGTTATCACAAGAACTGCGATCACCTTTTTTTGAAAATAGGGATAACAATAGCTCTGGTAAAATCCTTAGGAACCATGCCTTTATCATAAAAGATATTCAGAATTTCAGTCATCCAAGTGGTAACCGAAACATTTCCAGCTCTAAGCATTTCTGTAGTAATTTCATCTACCACTGGGAATTTATGAAGTTTAAGTTTAGAAACAGCCAAAATAACTTCAGATTGTGTTATAGGGCTTACCATGCATCTATCAGCTACCAATGCATCTATCATCATTGCAAACAATGGGAATAGAAATACTGAAATAAAAATGCAATTATATACTGAATTGAGTAAATTTTAAAACTAGTGTAAACAAGGAAGCGAATTTTTGTTGTCATTCTGTTTTCAGTTTTACACAATTCAGTGTATATCGGTATTGTGCTTTATTAATTAAAATAATTATAATTTTTAAATATCCTGGAGTCAAATTGGTCTTAATTGTCACATAACTAGTAGAATGATATTTTTTTTTAGTTCAGAACACTACAACTGAATTAGAATTTAAAACTGTAAATAGACAAAAAAGAATGTAATATTAATGATAATATCACAGTTAAGACAAATGTTGGTTATGCATTTTTGCCTTTATATTATACTTTAAAATATATATAATGATTTTTAGTATCCGTCTTGTAATTTTACTACGTTCTATTTTCTTTTTAAATGTTACTAAAGTAATTTCAAAATTATCATAATTTTTCAATTAATATTAAAAAGAAATTTAATATTATCAAAATAACAGGAGTGTTCCAGATCACCTTTAAAGGCTATTGTTCTCCCGTGTTTATAAGGCTGGAAAAAAAATACTCTCCCAAATTAAAAAATGGTCTCTGTAATTTCTATGCTTTTTAAATACATTTCAAAAGAGGTTGAAGACAAGGTTGGTCGGTTTCTTAAATTATCAGTTTTGAATCTATTATCAGTAAAGTTTTTGAGAAGAAATGAACACTTGACCATGAATTAATAGAGGTTTAAAATATTGTTTACTAAACTTTTAAAAATAGTAATAGTTCTCAACACCATATTCCATGGCATTTTGCTAAGTAAGTTAAATATAATTATAACAAAAAAAATTGCTTCATCGTCTTATGTAACAAACAGAAGACAACTTGAAAAAAAAATAAGAAAAACCTTAAATTTTATTATGCCCATAAAATGGCATTCTACACTAATCAGAAATAGGACCATGTCCCTTTCTGACAATTATGAACGATATTTAGAGTATAAAATTGCATTGTAATACAATACCCAGGAACGTATCGTGATTTAGTTTCGGGGGGGGGGGGGGGGTCTGAGAATAAGTATTGAGTAGGGTTTCTCAATTACTATAATATTCATCGGACAGCAAAGGTTATAATAATACTCTTATAGAATAGAATAAAGTTTTATAATTGTTTATTAAATCTATTTTTGGTGTCGGTCAGATACCGTGGCGCTAAAATAAAATTAAACAAAGAAGACAACTCTATTGGATTTCAAAGCAGATAGACGTTTTTTGAGATTTTGTATAAGACGACAGGATTTACAGAGGGGGGGGGGGACATTTACAGATTTTTATTCATACTTGATAAGTAATCAAGATATATTTGGCCTTAACTGGAATAATGGTTACGCAGTCTGTTAATACCAGCTGGAAGACCTTATGTGTTGTCTTAACTCTAATGTGGTAGTAGTGAAATAACTTCGGTCTTAATAGAGCGAAATAAATATCCTTGCACGAGAAGGCCTGTACAAACTAGAAACAGTTTCTAGGATCCTCTTCTTCTCTTTATGCTTCAAATAAAACTAAATTGCTGTCAACTTTCATAAAGCGCATGCTTTTTTCAGTATGGTATGTAAATTGCTGATATTTAGTATTACAGAAAATAGTAATAGTAACAGAATTCACGATTTGCATTTACAGTAAATTATTTCAGAGTTAACAGTGAATTATTTTACATCTAAGTAAATTATTTGATAGTCATGGAAACAATATATTTAAAAAAAGTAAAATACAAAACCCATATTTTAATTTTATTAAAGCATGTTCTTATGAGTTTATACATAAAGGAAGGATATTTTTTTTTTCAAATTTTTGGAGTTAGCAAGTTGATTGCATTGTGCAGCTTTCTTATCTTGCTCGATATGCACTCATAATCAAAAATTTGTCCGTCATCCTCAGAGGGTGGGGTATTTTACCTCTGACGGTCAATATTTTGCATACAATGGGCCCCCGAGGGCTGAAAGAAAGTTGGGGGGATGGGACCCATTGGACAGCTGTTAGGAAACGATGGTAGCCTCCCGTTAAGACCTAGTTAGTCTTAACGGGAGGTCTTAACGGGAGGACTCCCCGTTAAGATAAGACCCCGGGATAATAAGATAAGACTAACTAGGTCTTAACGGGAGGTTCTTTAAACTAGTGTGTTCTTTAACGTGCACAGGGTATGGCTCTCCTATACACGGGGCCACGGTTTAACGTCCGATCAGACGGACAGCGGCCTTTCCAAGCGTATCGTTGTCCGCTACTGACCGAGGACAGGGAGGTGAGTTTTGCGGAGATAAATCTGAATGCTGGCCCAGGTAGGATTCTAACCTGTGAACTGCAGATTACGAGCCTGGTGCGCTACCACTGAGCCACCCTCGCCCCAAATTCTCAGCTCCACACAGAACAACATACTGTGCTTTGTAATTTCCAGGCACATAAACAGTGGGCTGGCTCTTGTCCCAGTCTAAGTCAGTAAATAATGCAAAGATTAAGATATAAGAAACAAACTGTCTATGCATAATTTAGTTGCTTTAAATCCATTTAATATTCTATTAAATATAATAATGTAATTTATCAGAAGTAAATAAAAATGTTTCACCTTCATTATTTTTTCCCCTTTTATTATTTTTTTTTATATTGAACTTATCAAGAACTTTGCTTGAGTCGCTCCTGAAATATTTTCTGGCTCCATGCGTTGTAATTTTGATAACACATATCAGACGACAGCAATTTAATTTATCTTGAAATGTTAAATTGTTAATTTATTTCAAACAAGTTGTTTGTAAATGGTATGTGTGGTTAAAATGCATCTTAAAGCAAAAAAAAAAAGACGGTTCTAATAATAAAAGCTCATGAAATAACCTTCCTCATAATCTTCTGTGATGCTTATTATTCTGAGAGGCCTCTGTGGTAAGCATCTTCTTGTAGGGCACTTTAAATTTTTTATAAAGTAGCGTAATATTAAGCACAACTAAAGGCATTAACATGCGTAAATATTTTACCGATGAACAGAACAAAGCTGATTTTACGACATTTTGATTAAATTTTAAAATAGTAGTGAATTAATAAAAAATAATGCAAATTTTTGCTATTTAAATCACAGATTTATATATAAACGTTTAGTAATGTAATGCTGCAAAACATTTCTCCTATAATGAAGATGTTGCGACGTTTTAAAATATTTAATATATAAAAAAATCATTATTATACGTTAAAAAAATTTATGCGGTTGCTTATCTAAGGGTTAAAAATGTGTTTTTTAAGAAAAACACCACTTGTTCTTTTAAAGTGAAAAACAAAACCGAGCAGTCTAATGATATTCTACTGAGCGAGGGCAGGGCAGAGAGTTTTAAAATATTTAATATATAAAAAAATCATTATTATACGTTAAAAAAATTTATGCGGTTGCTTATCTAAGGGTTAAAAATGTGTTTTTTAAGAAAAACACCACTTGTTCTTTTAAAGTGAAAAACAAAACCGAGCAGTCTAATGATATGCTACTGAGCGAGGGCAGGGCAGAGAGTTTTGAGACCACTCTACTTTTTCACAAACTTGATTACCGGAAAGCTGCATGTATATTCTCTTATTTAATAGAATCTACATTTATCCATTACATTTACGTGAGAATACTCCTCTTTCTATAGTAGCAGACGTTTGGGATCTTCTTTATCTTTTCTTATCTCTTGTGCCACCGAAATATAATTTAAATAATTATCCGAAATATTGAACTCATAGGTCAAATGAAAAACTTTCACGTTGCATATGAGTGATGCAGAATATTTGAATACCTCTCTAAGCATCATCCCCAGAATTTCTTGTTTAGAAAATTATATTCCTTGCAAGGTAATTAAGATATAATAATGAAAAAAAAATTAGGTTTATTTTACCTATCTATACATACTGAAGTGCCATTGAATTAAGGATAGGAGACGTTATTTAAATTCAGTACAGCAAGCCCCACATTTGCGCGCATGCGTGACTGAAACTCTGGTGATACATAGCTGTCAGTTTTGGCTTCTCCAAGCATTCGTCGTGAGAAGCGTAATGGGAAAGGCGGGATTTAGATGCATTTGACAGAGGGCAGATCGTAGGTGCTCGACAAATGGGATCCTCGATCTCCGAAATTCTCAATGAACTTGGATTTTTTCGTACGACAGTTTCAAGAGTGTTCCGGGAATATAAAAATTCCAGAAAAAACACAAGCACCCGGAAAAACTGCATTTGTACGTCTGTCTGTGGGACCTTTGGTACGTGTACCGACAACTCTCAATGCATCGCGGTACGTAGAACTCATGGCTGACCATTTACATCCATTTATGGCATCATGCATTCCAATGAAGATGGCGTCTACCAGCAAGACAACTGTTCATCTCACAGGTACAGGTTGGCTACTGCATGGTTGCAGGAGCATTCTGCTGACTTTGAAATAATGAATTGGCCACCTAGAAGCCCAAATTTAAATCCCATCGAAAATCTTTGGGATACCGTCGAGCAGTGTTCTGGCCTGTGTCTCATCAACGATGAACTTGAGAGAATTATGGACAGCTCTAGAGGATGCATGGGTCGCCATACCTGTGGAACATTTACGCAAGCTTATAGAGTCCTTGCCTCGTCGTGTGGCGGCCGTTATCAGGGCCAGAAGGAGTTCAACACGTTACTAGGTTGATATCTCTAATTCAATGGCACTTCAGTGTACATATAAAAGAGAGCTATTGTTAACTTTAACTCCCACCAAGCTGCAGAGATTATACCTTATCTTTTAAAATATTATCGTTCTATTAATACTCTGCTGAAATAAATGATAAATTACTTCATTCTTTCAATTTACTTTTTTTTTCAGATTTTTTTTTTCACCTACGTAAGTTTTATGTTTTTTAAGTTATGTCAGCGTAAGGTTAGCATCGGTGACAGTTGTCACTCACTCTATATAATGGTTTTTCAGTTATCTGAAATATTCAGCTGTGCGAAAATAACTTCGGATATAGGAGTAGTTATTGAAAATGATAGGTGAAAAATGTAAAATAATGATGAAAAATAGTATATGCAAATATTACGAATATAAATAAATTGTACATAAGTAAAAGCACACGATAATTTAATTATCGGAATAGTTATTCCACATCTGCTATTCATCTAAATGTGGTAAGATAAAAAGGAAAGTAAAGAAACAGAAATAATTATCAGGTGGGAAATGAAATGAAGGAATCAAAAGATGAAGAGAGGGAAAACGAATTTTAAAACATCAAGAAGCTGGGAACTGAATAAATTTTTAATTGAAAATGGGAGAAAAACTAAAATACTGAATAGTATAAAACTGAAATGAGTTAAATTAAAAATGGAGAGCGTGCAAGCAATAATGACTGGAGTTCATCAACTACAATACAGGTGAATCGGGAAAGAGAAAAAGAAGAAACGTCTGAGATATAAAACGTTTTTTCTGAACTGATTTTAAAAACTCATTATAGTGTGTGTTGTGATAATTGCAGTGGTATTCCGATCAATTTAGAAGTCTATGGGCGGGAATCGTATACCTATCCATAACTATGAGCGCCAAGTGTAAAAGTGAATATACCCAATAAAAATATTTCAATAGGGAAAAATGTCACCGAAAATTTAATATTCACGAAATAGTTTCTACAAAACTATTGCTTTACTCATCAACTGAATGATTAATATATTCTGTAAATGGCAGTTAGGCATATATTGGAAGGAGAGCTATAGAGGCAATTAAAAAATTGATAATGATGATGAACAGAACCGGAGTGCCCGGACTTGCTACTGCATACGGCTAATTGTGCTAATCAACAGATAACTATGGAAAAGGCAAGAACTGTGCAAGCGGGCGTTATCATCCTGTAGCAGGTAGGCATCACCTATTGCACCAGCATATGGCCTCACGAAGGGGTCCAAGAATTCATCCCTGTTCCTGCGACCAGTGACGTAACCTGTTGGAAGAACATACAGATCTGTGCGAATGCTCAAAAATATTCCTCCTTCAAACCATGACATTATCACTATCATGGGTGTCCAGTTCACAGATATTTGTGTCATGATAACGTGTTCCTGGTTCCTCCCATTGACTCCACAAATCGCCATGGAGGACACATCTTGATTCATCCATGAAGAGTGCGGATCACCACTGCTCCTGGGCAGGCGCGGACTGGCAAGTCCGCGCCTGATCTAGAGGCCTTAGTGTCTCTGGCCTCCGGATCCTCATAGGAGCAGGATTTTTTTAATAATAATAATAATTGTTATTTTAGAGAAATTCCACAAAATTATGGAAAAATCTATTTTAAACTTCATGTACAAATTCTCAAAAGAATAAGTATTGAAATCGGGAAAAAGACACCGATTTTTTATCGCACTACAGCTGCGTCCCTGAAAAGTAGTGCCAGTCCGCTTCTGCTCCGGGGTCCTGTTGGCATGATGTCTGCACCAGTTTAGAAGCTCCCTCCTGTGGTATCAGATCAGGGGCACTCTCACGACGGGTCGCCATCATGCAAGCACGTCTTACAAAGTCTTCAGCATATGATGGTAGTGGACATCGCCATTCCTTTCACTTCTACAGGTCCGATCGCCCTTGAAGTGGTATTAACATTTTGCATCTCCGGGCGCATAACACCAGATAGTTCACCCTCCGCTGGGGTTATTGCCCTTCTTCATTCACTATTGAATTGTATGGATGAGCTCTGTTCTTTGTTGGAATCTCTGCCAAAGTATGTAATATCGTTCATTACTAAACTAAATAATTCCTTTACTAAACTAAATTTTCATATTAAGCCATCTGGCAACATCTGCTTGACTTTGTCCTACCTCGAGATAATCTGCAAGTCCGCCACTGCGCTTATTCCGATAAATGCTCTCTGGTAGACATAACCATTAAATCTGCTACCTCGACAACTTCACTTCGCACTTCGCAGGAAAATGCAAAGCGCCATTCATTTACATACCATACTCAATTTTCATACATTCAATCCTGCTCCGTATTTTACATACTACACATAACGTTCATGCATTTGCATAGTCGGTGTTTTACGATATCGTGTTTTTTAGTTTGTTCCTTAATTTGTAGAAACCACTGTATAATTGATAACACCCCTCTGCAATTTAACAAACGTTTTCTGATGTTTTGATGGAAATATCTGATACTGTGCAACGTTTTCATAGATATTTCAAAAGCCTTATCAATCCTACTCTGTCGCGTCAACATATTTGAGAAACTAATTTAATTAAATTTACAAGGCTAGGCATAGATGTTTCTGCTGTTTTTCAGCTGTGGTCCCGCCATCCTCACAGACCTTCTACTAAGCCATCTGGCATACAACGTCATCTACTATGGTGTATAAACTGACTGACCATTATGGCAAGCAGCTGCTTGAGGATTTTTTTCATTAGTTAATTAATTTATTCATTCATTCATTCATTTATAAATCCGGCTCGCTTTACGCATTCTTATATTTATTTCTTTACATGATTGCAAAAAAACGTGTAAATTATCCATTGAGCTTGATTTACTTAAAACATAGAGGGAAAGGAATGAATTCGTATTTACACAGGAAGAGACTTGCATTTTCTTTTTCTTTTCTGAGCTGCTTGCTACCTTCGAAGAATGACTCTTCAGCATCCAACAGCAGTCTGCCATCATATTCACTTTTCTCCTTTCTTGACACCTCTTTCCGATTTCTTTTATTTACTCGTGGAATCTTTCTCCCTGTTCTTCGCTAATACTTCTTAAAATTTCAGAAAAATATCCTAAATGAGGCTGCAAAAAGTACAACTTTGCCCTCATATTGCACCCCGGATTTCTGAAGTTTTGCAGCAGATCTTCCAAAATTGTTTCGCCATTTAAGGCTTTGTTGTTTTGCAAAACACCATCGACAAACATTTCTGAATACAATTCAAGCTTTTTTTTAATACTGATTTACAGTGCAGTAGTTCGTTGTCTTTTTTCCATCGTGTGTGTGTGTGTGCTTTTAATCTCTGGATCCTTTGTGATAACTAATGGTGTTAGGATGTCACTACTAGTTTACTTAAAACACCAGACTCTATTTATATATCTATATATATACTATATACGCTGAAGAGCCAAAACATTAAGACCACCTGCCTAATATGATGTTGGTCCTCCAAGTGCCGCCAAAACCCGGCGAAGCATGGGTGCCACAAGATTTCTAAATGTGTCTTGTGGTATCTGGTATCAACACGTTACCAGCAGATCCTTTAACTCTTGTACGTTACATGGTTGAGCCGCCGAAGATCGAATATGCTGTTCCAACACAAACTACAGATTCTCGATTGGATTAATGTCTGAGGAATTTGGAGGCCAGGGCAATACCTGAAAGTCTTCCTCATAATCCGCGAACCATTCTCGAACAATCCGGGCAGTGTGGCACGACGCATTAGCCCGCTGAAAGAAGGCACTAATAGAGGGAAATACCGTTGCCACGAAAGGATGTACCTGGTTTGCAGTGATGTTTAGGTAAGTGGTAGACGTCATAATTTCCTGCACATGAATGACTAGACCCAGGGTTTCCCAGCAGAACATAACCCAAAGCATTACATTTCCTCCATCGGTTTGTTTTTTGTCCCATGGTGCATCCTGGTGCCAACACTTCCCCAGGTAAATGATGCACACGCACACGGTCATCCACATGGTGCAACAGGAAACAAGATTAATCGGACCAGACGACCTTCTTCCAATCATTCAAGGTCCAGTTTTGATGCTCGCATGCTCATTGTAGGCGCTTTCGACAGTGAACCGAGGTTAGCATGAGCCTGCGGCTATGCAGCTCAATTTTCAGCAGGGTTCAATGTACTGTGTGTTGTGACACATTACTCCCGTCACCAGCATTCAAATTACAGGCGAGTTGCGCCACAGTATCCCCTTCTGTTGGCTCGTACCATACGGGATAGCCTTCTCTCACCTGTAGCATCGATGAGCCATGGTCGGTCCACATCTTGCCGGGGGTTGTAGTTTTTTCCCTCCTCTGACCACGTTTTGAAGGTACTAACCACAGCTGACCGTTAGCAGCGCACAAGCCTTGCCATCTCGGAAATGCTCTGACCCAGTCGTCTGGCCATTACAATTTGGCGTTTGTCAAACTCACTTGTCCGCTACCTTTCCCATCTGAAGAACAAGACTAACACTGATTAACAGAGCTCAGTATCAAGTGTTATTTATACCATTTCATGACATTCACACTCGCCGTCATTTACCTGCAGTTGCTTTGATTTGCATAAAGACGCGCTGGTCATAATGGTTTGGCTCTTTGGTGTATAAATAGTTGCCCATTTATTTGCAGCTGAAGCAATACAGTGAACAGACAAATTTATTCACAAGATCAGCGACTGCCGCGCGCACTCACTTCCTAATCTTTCTATAAGGTTATGGCAAAGCTTTCAGCTGTTCCCAACACCTATACAAAGATTAAAAGGTTAAATATCGACAAAACGACAGTCTCAGCATCGTCTCCTACAGCAATCCAGACTCTTAACTGTCTTTTTCGAAATTAATTTCCTTTCTTGGAAACGACTCCAGTGCGGTCGTGTGACGTGATGTTTTCCGGGGGGGGGGGGAATTCATTGGATTCAATGAGACACCCCGACGTGTTCCAAGCTACTGGGGACCTTTCTAGAATGTAACTCCGAGGGGGTGGGGTGGAATTGATTAAACACATCTGTCATTTTTTATTGGACCCGGAGCTGTTCTTCTTGTTGCTAGGCTAGGATCTGCAGGAAAGCGGCGCTCCTGGTTCGCCTACCCTTAACCCTGCGGTGACCAAATCGTAGCTCGCGAGCAACGTGTTGCTCGCGAAGTACCGTTTTAATGTGTCTCGCGTATTCAGATTCATCACGTTTATTAAAAATAAAATAGTTTTAAAAATTGTGCATAAATATATATATAAATTAATTTTTATTAGTGGCCGTTTAGGACATATGTCCCTTTCAGCACAAGTGACACGCCTAACAATGGGCTGGCCTTGAACGATGCGCACTTGACATGCGCATCTACTGACCCCTCCCACCTTTCCCCTTCTCCTTAATGCAGCGAGTTATCATTCGCCGCGAGAACAGTGTATGTATATTTTTTATAGTGGTTGTATGTTTTTATTTTCGTAATATTTAACGCGTTTCCGTATTTACACGGAGCGAACTTTGAATTTGCGTATGAACTGATGGATGGTTTCAACCAGGTATGAAAATATTTGTTTGATTTATTTTAAGGGTTAATATACTAACAATTATATTTATCTTATAGTTACCCTAATTATGCCTGAATATGAGCTAGAGAAAAAGAAAAAACGGACATACACTTAAAGTTTCAAGAAGATTGGGAAGAGAAAAGTTTTTTTATTTATTTTAAGAACAAATGTATTTGATTTGCCGTTCAATAGTTGCTATTGGAAAAAGAGGAACGTAGAACGACATTTTACAACGGTTCATAAAAAATATGATGCTGAATGTCCTATTAACAGCAGTTTAAGAAAATCTAAAATGAAAGAATTGAAAACCACATTAGTTGCCCAACAATCTATATTTACTAAGTCAGTGACTAAATCAAGAGCTGCTACAATTGCTTCATTTAAGATTGCACATATACTTGCAGTGCGCAAAAAACCCTTTGACGACGGCAACATAATTAAAGAAGCAATGCTTGCTTCATCACAAACATTGTTTCAAGAATTTGAATAAGAATAAGAAGGAAATTGCATCAGCTGTTGAAGATGTTCAATTATCAAGAAATTCAGCCACTCGTAGAGCAATGTCTGAAAATATCAAATTACAAAGAAAAAAAGATCTAGAAAAATGCGTTTTTTTAAGTTTACAATGTGATGAATCAACAGACATCTGTAATATTGCTCAAATAAATATTTTTATAAGGATGGTCTTTAACGATTGCTCAGCAAAAGAAGATAGATTCTCAGTTTTGCCACTACAAGGAAATACACGTGGAAAGTTATTAAAAACTACATTAAAGAAATTAATATGCCCCTTCGAAAACTTGTATCCATAGCAACCGACGGAGTACCTGCCATGATTGGTTCTGATGTTGGCTTCATCGCATTATGTAAGAATGATTCTGAGTTTCCAAATTTTTTTCATTATTACTGCATCATTCATCAACAGGCATTATGTACAAAAGTGTTGCATTATGAACATGTCATTAAAGTTGTTCTAAAAATTGTAAATTTCATTCAAGCCAGACCACTTCAGAGCAGATTATTCAAAATACTGACTGATGAACTTGATGCTGAGTATGGAACTTTAACGTTACATTCTGAAGTTTGATGGCTTTAGTAAGGGAAAAGTCCTATAATGATTTGGAGAAAGAAGATTTTTGTTCCTAAAATCTCAGCAGACACTTTTGGAACCTTTAAATCCCTTTCAAGTTCATTAAGTTCATTTTGTAAAAACAACTATGATGAACTATTGTGAATTTCCAACTCATAAATATCTGTTTTATCCTCTGAAAGAGGGACTTCAGAGTCTGGCATCATGCTTTCCAAAATATCTGATGGAGAGAGTATCAACAATTCATGTCATGGGCCACTGACCTTATAGCAGATAGAATATTATTAGAATAAAAACAATACAATGTTGATGTTTTTTTTTGGTTTTTTTTAATTACAATCGTCTACTCTAAATGAGCAAAAGTAGCAGTTTTTTACATAATTTTTAAGGTTATCTTCATAGCATATGAATTGTGAAGAGCATGGCACCTTTTTCACCACACTTCCACTATCTTAAGCCTTCTACACATGTAAAACACACTCTTTTTTTTTGGGGGGGGGGGGCTTGACTTGTCCTGATCAGCTAATTTAATTTTAAAATATCCAAAATACACATTTTTCACAACTGACTTAATATTCTTTCTCTGCTTCTGCATTGCATAGTTACCACTTATGCAACAAAATAGTTAAAAATGATTCACATAGCCATGTGATGCCGTCATTAAAACCCATAATACACGTTAAAACCAGTGAGGTGTTAACACTACGGCAACAGAAATGCAAACTGACAGAGGGGTTAGGGAACAACACAATCTCTGCTCAAGCTGGTCAACCCTGAGCGTGTTTAGACAGGCTCTGGCTCATTGAAACACGTCTCAACATATCAAGCTGTAAGTAAACCTATATACCATTTAAACATGATGGGACCTTAAGAGTATACCAATGTGCCCACAATGATGTATGGACCTACTTACTATACTAAGAACGAAATGACTGTGACTGTTTGTAACAAACCGTATATGACAGATAATTCTGGGTTTCAAGCAAAGCAAAGGATGCTGTCAAATATTTCGCTTCAATAACGCTTTAAATATTAAAGGAATAATGTCTAAAATCTAAGCTTGGATAAATTGGAATCCTGCAACATACTTCTGTAAAAATCCTACTTACAAAGTTAGGGAGCTTTAAATGCTTTTATTATTTAAATAGCGTGGTAATGTCTCAAATACGTTTTATACATAATATAGTGTATATTCTCACAATCCATATTTTTAAAAGTTTACTTTCGATTGTCAGAAGAGAGAGTGTTTTGAAAAGGGAATAGTCGCTTTTTGTACCATGTACACTTGCAACTAATTTTCTCCCACTATTTGAAAAGGACACATTTTTACTTTTATTTAAATAATCAAATTGTAACATTTAAATGCTGGAGCCCCTAGGCACGTATCTTACGAGAAATCGGCCTCAACTGGCATGGCTGTTTCAAGTGCTAGCGACTGTTGCAGCAACTTGTGTCTTGTGTTAGCTCTAACTGAGGCAGTGGTCAGCAGTGACTTTGGTCTTAGTTGGGCATGTCCTTGTATGAGACGGCCTGTAAAAACTAGGAGTGATTTCTGCGATTCTTCTCTAGCCTATGTTTTGCAAATGAAAAATAAATAAATAAATAAATAAAAATCTGGCCCTGAATGGAGGCAATTTAATTCCTTTTTCTTTCCTTAGGGTATGTGATATATTATTTATTGGAATGAAGAGAACATACTGATACTTCATTTCGATATGTAAGGAATAAAATGCAGCCTTGAAAATTTGGAAAACTTTTCGATTAGGTGTTAACGCAAAACAATGGAGAAATATTGGTTCGATCATAATTTGTTTTTGGTATTCTTGTTGGAAAATCGCCAAAATCACATTTTAACGGCAGAAATGAGAGCTATCTCACATATGTACTGATTTCGTGTTTCATTCTGAATCAAAATACACTTGAAATTTGTAATACTAAAACTTCAGACATCGAAAAACTGGAAAATAATTCGCTTTTAAACAATTTCACATTTATCGCAAAAAACGTACTCTGGATAATGATGGGAAAGATTTCTTAATATTAGTGTCAATTTCTTTTCTCACTTTAAAGGTAGCTTAGTTTCTTCATTTTGTGAGATTAAAAGCACAGAGTAAAAAATCAAATAAAGATGTAAAGATACTTCATGTAATGATTTTAATCATGAATTACTTCCCTCTATTTGAGCCACAATTTAAACTGAAGGGTAAATGTTGAGCCTTCAATCGCAGTAATATCAGTTCAATTATACAGGAAGTATAACAGATAGTAAGTTTCATTCTAATCGACATTCGTTACCTTACTCATAAAATAAAACCTATCCTTCACTTTCGTTAGCTTAATTACTTCCTTCTAAATAAATTATCCACTTTTTGATAAAAGCAACTTTTTTTTCTTCTTAATTTCAGTTTGTAAAGAAGAATCTGATTAAAGAAGTGGCAAAAAAAAGAACTGCTGAAAGGAATAGAGCTTGAATTGCTCTCGGTGTGAAGAAATAAAACTCGAAGTAATAAAATTAGCTGATTTTCCTTCGTTTTAGTGATGTGTAATATTCAGCTTTTCAAGCTTTCTGTGTTTCCGAACTCAATTAAATAAGTAGTGTTTGTGAAACTTTTTAAACTTCATATCTAATAATATCTTACAGTGTCTCGGTCCGCAATACTACTTTCAATTTACATTCTTTTTTTTTTGTTTCCTACACTACGGATATTACTCTAAATTTCTTATTTTTACTTGGAATTGGGTGTTTCATGCTGAACACTACTTTTGAGCACAGCATTCCGTAAAGGAAGAGGTCACAAAAATCCCAAGAGCTCAGAATTTAGTAATAGAAGAAGACCCACTGAACATTCGCTAGAAGATACATGGAAGCCTCCAATGAACACCATCCAGCGTGTTCTTTAACCTTTTAAATGTCACACTTCTAGGACTTACAATTTATAATGTCTCCGGTTCGATTCCAACCGCTCTCTTTATAATTCATTTTATTACTGTATCACTTTTTAGAATTCGTTGTATAATAAATTAATATATGTAATCAAATATATATAATAAATTAACATTGTAAATTAAATAAAACCAAGATAGACAACTTTTCAAATGATACTTTACGATGAATAATTCAGTTTAAAATAATAAATTTGTTAGCGGAACGGAGTCAAAGAGTAGTAAACCCATATATTAGACATAATTTTCCTGAATTGTTTTTCAAAATACCACTAGAACGGAGAGGAAAAAATACACATATATATAAGCAGGGGTGGCTCGTCATTATAGGCCATAGGGCCCCGCCAACATTTCTATATATTACATAAAATTATGATCTTCCAAATATATCCTTTAAATTATGATCTTTCCATATCTTTCAACACCGCTTGAAAATGATAGTAAATCTTTCTAAACTATTTCTATATTTTTATCTTAAATGATGATTTCATTTTATATAAATTCATCTAAAATTTAATTTTTAATTCTATCTTAATTTAAAATTAAATTTGATCACAAATTTAAAATTTAAATATTATCTTAATATAAACCTTTAATTGAAATGAGTAATATAAATCATAATTGACTTGAATTTTTTAAAAGCACTTTGCCGCTTTATTCCCATTCAGTAGATATTCAGTGAAGCTTTTCGTTCAGAACTGCAGATTTACATTAATTAATGGCAAGTCCCAGATGCTCTACAATACATTGACTGCACTACATCTATGGGGAGAATGGCATGAACTCACTACCTACGCCGGGGCAAGACAGTGCCACATGGACACAGCTCATCCACGGCTACCTATGGCGAACAATCCTATAGAAGGAAGGTTTATCCATCGGTCAAAACCTAAATTTAATCTGTTCCCCGGTTAGCCAAAAAGATGGTATATAGAACCAAATTGACTCTGCTCCTGGGGTGGAGACTCTTAGTCTAGCTTTTCCATCGATAAGCCCGCTGACCGAGGATCCCACTCCCAGACTGCAGATGTGTTAACTTCGCATATCTGAACAGGGTAAATGAAAATCTGCTCAGAACCCTCTATCATTCATCATGTTGAAGTCGAGGTTATTTGCCTATTGGCGCTTTACCTCTGTTGCAGCAATTTGCTGGTTTGGGAATGATTTGGGTCAAGTCTGACACTGTCATGTGTTTGTCAATCAAAACAATTTTTCATTTCATCGAAGCAAAGAAGTCGTCATTTATGGGCTGAAAGCAAAATCACTACTGTCTCTGATACTTAATGCGCAAAAAATTGGGTCCATTTTCTTTCTGAAATATAAATATTAATAAAACAATGTTTTGAAATTAGCAAATCATATTTACTTTGTATGTATTATCCGATTTCGAAAACTGTAAAAGTAATCACGAAACTTGCAAGTTTCAACATCGACTACGATAGTACGGCTACTTTATGGCAAAATGTTTCTGTTATGTCCAATGAGTTCATTGCAGTCAAAGCTGAGATAAGGAGCTACTGGAGACATCCACATAAGTTGCATGCAATATATAATGCAGATAATTACCTCTTTTCCAAATCATTTCTTACTATTTGTTTTGCAGCATACTAATTATTTTTTCTAATAACATTTCAAACAAAAGTAACTTAGCTCACGTTAACATTTTGTAATCCTACCTGAATCATGACTTCGAGTCAGAGACTGCACTTAAGATTTTAAAATACGAATTAGAATAGGATTGTATAATAACATATTGATGTATTCCAACTAATGTATTTTAACGATATTGTTTTAATTTCATTCGTTTTCGTTTCCATATATAGTTATGTCTTAATGCATGAAATCCATGTATAGTTACGTTTTAATGCATGAAATGCATTTCACAAAACTTCCATATCATGGCAGTTTTGGGAAAACGGTTAAAAGTGAAAGCAAGGGAATTATCGCTAAAACTTTCAAAAACTGATTAAAAGTTATTTAAATAAGATAGAAGTTTGCGCAACAAAACTTACTGTTAAAAGAATTCAAGCAATTGTTAAGTTCTAATGTAAAAAATACATTTAGAGCTCGTTTAAAATATTGGGTAATTTTCGGTTATCTCCGGTGACATTTCCTTGGAGTTCATTCAATTTTTGATGGAGTCAGGAAGTTTAATGAGTAATGTGGGGGTCGATTATTTGAGCTATAAGATGTTTTTTTTTTTGTTGTTGTTGTCTCTGATGAGATTATTTAGTGTCGGGGGCTTTTTTATAATTTGGTCGGCAGTTCACTGTTTCCGATTTTCATTCTTTTTGGTATGTGTTGTCTCCAATGAGATTATTTAGTTTTGGGGGTTTTTTTATAATGCCAGTCGGCGATGCATTGTCGATGATGTTCTTGGTTTACTTTGGTGTTTATTTTTCGTCGCAAAGAAAATGTGACCGGAGATAACCGAAAAATAAACACCAAAGTAAACCAAGAACATCATCGACAATGCATCTCCGACTGGCATTATAAAAAAGCCCCCAAAACTAAATAATCTAATTGGAGACAATACATACCAAAAAGAATGAAAATCGGAAACAGTGCACTGCCGACCAAATTATAAAAAAGCCCCCAAAACTGAATAATCTCATCAGAGACAACAACAACAAAAAAAATCTTATAGCTTACTCCATCAAAAACTGCCATTTTTTCCAAAAATAGTCGCCAAGAAAATGTGACCGGAGATAACCGAAAAGTACCCAATATTCTTCCGATTTTGGATCCTACATGCATCCTGCATATTGTTCTTTAATTTTTTTCGTAATAGTTTCGAAAGATTTTCTCTCATTTTCAAGCGGTGTTTGTAACAACTGTGATGAATAGGTGTATTTCAGAGAGGTAAACGTGGATAAAATACGTGTACAGAATTAAGAAAGTTTATGTAACGGACTCTATCGAGATAGATAATGTTAAGTCTATGAAATGCATATTGCTGTAAAGTGAATTGGTGCAGGCGCATGGATACGATTCGTAAAAGACTGCATGGTGATACAGTTAAATGTTGCAAATGGTATTCTGTACACAGCACCATAACAAGGCTGAAGCTATCAACACCAACCTTAGGTGCAAACCCGAACCACACAATTATTATTTTACCAAAAATTAAATTACTTAAAACTATGTCTTTTAATCCGGTAATTATTTAGTATAGCTACTTCTGCTGCCATTTTGTTTTCTTTACAAAAGTAGTCCGTGAAAATAGGCTATTTTAATATCAAAACCGGAGGTTTTCCGGAAACATGTCGTAACGAGATTATTAGCGATTTTTTTTTATTCCATACTTGATTGATTTACTCCCTCTGTGACCTTATTTTTTTATGATTTTTTATTAAGATGCGCCAGATTATTTCATAAGAAAGGAGAATTCGTGACTATATGATTAAATATTAATAAAGGCTTAAGATAATCTTATTAACGGTGCATATTCCACATCACCTTATTCGTAAAATCAGCGATAAAAATGGCGACCATTCCGAACTAGTACGAGGAAGCAATGAAATTTTTAAAAAATTTTGATAATATTCAAGCGTAAAGTTATAAATTCTTGTTTCATATTAATTCGTATGTCCCATTATAAAAACGCACCAAAAATATAAGGTTACAGAAGATCAGCAAATTGTAAAATACTTTATATATCATTTGTTAAATATAACCTAACCGCAATAAAGTAGTTCCTTCCAAAAATTATTTTCTGTAACATGATAAAAGGTAAACTTACAATAATATAAGCTAACAAAAACAAAGCAAAATTTTTAAACCATAGAAAGTGTGTGCTTTTTTAAGTTTAAGTGGTGTGAATTTTTAAGGTGCACCACTTAAAAATCCCCATAAACTAAATCTAGTCAGATAAAACTTGAATACGGTACACCTAATTGAGTTCATACGCCAAAACATGTTTTCAATGTATCCGTGTCTCTTGGCCAACTTACAACTCCATAAACTTAACATCGGGCATCGGTAGTATTTCGCTTAAAGAGTTCGTTACAAAACGCTTTTACTTACATAATTAATCGTAATTCCTAAAATAGTTTTTGTGTTTATACTTTTTCCGATCCAAAACAGCTATTTAACGTTTTCCGAATTCCCCGAGATTTTTTACTAAAGAAGTAGTTATACTAAATAATTATTACCTTTAAACTCTTCAAGATATCTGTTATATGTTAAAAGTCTTGTAAATTTTTTCTAACAAAATATATTAATATAGAAAAAAACTATATAAAAGTCATGTACTCTGATTTTTCTTTCACATTATGGACTGACAATTCTGAACTGTGCAACTTATTAGAACCTGACTGTTTTACTACAACAGACCTTGGGCAGTTGGCTCAACGATAAGTTTAGCGAAGAGTATTTTCAAAGGAAAAAATTGGTTATTGCTATTTTAGATGATTTTCTGCATTGTATTGATGTTATTATTATTTCTGAAAATAATGTTAACCATAATATGATTTTTATAATATTGCTAATTTCGCTAAAATTTATGTAGATAATGACTTACCTACTGCAAGTGGTATGTTAATCTTATACAGAAACAAATTCAAATGTAAAACATTACAGGATAATATTCCATCAACAGAAATGATACAGTTAAGTATCAATCACCCAATTGGTTAACTAAGAATGAAAATCTGAAAACTGTCTTTATGATTGGCGACATCAATACAGATATCAAAAATCCCTCAAAATCAGGTGTAGACGAATATGTAGACACACTAACTAACTACAGCTAATCTGGATATATAAATGGCTTCACAAGAGAAGAACATAGAAACAATATCCAACACAAACATGCATTGACCATATTACTGCCAAAATGACTAATATTTCCTTGACAACACTTATCTTCCAAACAAAAATTGCTGATCATTATCTTGCTATTAGACATAATAACAACTTGTTATTAGACATAATAACAAAAAACACAAACACAAAGACGAATAATAACAAAATGAATCATACTAAACAGAGTCCTGCCTATTATTATAATGAGGAAAAAATTAAAATGGAATTGCATAGTATTGATTGGAATACAAATAGCGGATATTTAAATTGTTCAATTGAGATATATAATGCAATTCTAAGGAAAATAAATGAAATTAAGCAAAGCTCAAAAATTCAGTATACTACTCCCATTAAGGGGTAAAAATATAATAGATGCAATAAAGAATTGATTGCAACAGAAATAAAGGATTTAATCGAGGAGAGAGACAAACCATGGATAAATGTTAAGAACAACAAAACTAATAGCCAATATAGAACAGTTTATACAATATTAAAAAATGAAGTCATAAATGTGATTCGCAGAGCAAAGAAAAACTTTTACTCAAACAAAATTATTCAATGCACTGTTGCCAATGGAATCTTCAAGGCTGTCATATTCCACGACCAAAATTCCAAATTTCTAACATAACTACATCGTTTCCAATATTCCTTTTAAATTTCGGGATTCTTTTTATTGTTTTCCACCGTTAGAGGGCACAATTATAGCTTTTGCGGGATTCGGAAATGCAAATTGTAATATTTCATTAATACCTGTCCAACCCAAAAATTATTTTTAATTTATCTCTAAAAACATAAAATATTCTGTTAAAATAAAAAAAGTTGTATCCCCCGGGTCTAAAGGTTAATGATTGTTTACAATAGTAACTTAGTAACCTTCACATTTCAAAACCAAAAAATTCAAATTTCTAACATTACTACATCGTTCGGAATATTTGTTTGAAATTTTGAAATTTCAAATTTTTTTTACCGTTAGAAGGCACAGTTATAAATTTTGGGAGATTCGAAAATGCAAATCGAAATATATCATCAATACCTATCCAACACAAAAAGGATTTTTCATTTATCTGTATAAACAAAAAAGTACGATGTCTACAAACGACAAAGCGAAAATTGTTATCTCTGTTTTTTAAAAAAAGCACTAAAATTTACTTTTCATTTTTAGTCGTTTTCCAAAGTGCTTCGAATCGTGAGTATTGAAATCTGTATTAAATATTACCCTACCCTTTTCAGGAATTCATAAGTATTCCTGAATATTTTTCCGGAATTCACAATTATCCATTGAGCTTTGCACGCTAAACAATCTGAGCAACGACAAAACATGGCGTCCAATTTTGAGATGGATAACCTCTACATATATAGGGCCTCTAGTTGACCCCAGCGAGTTCGCACGTAGCCTATATTCTTCCTCTGAATGAGTTTGGGGTCTCTAGCTCTTCTGCGGGCTGAGTGTATAAGAGGACAGACACAGAAACAAACGTACAAATTATCTTCTTTATATATTAGATTTAACCTCGGTCGCAAGATCAGTTCCGACACTGATTCTATTAATTTATGTTGGTTATTTGTAGTGACTTACAAGAACGTCAGTCTTACGTCAGTCCATTCACAACTTTTCCCATCGATAACGTACTGCTCCATTCATTAGATAGTCGAAGATCAAGAAATTTTTGCTGGTTGCATGAGAATTCCGGGTGCTTGAGTGCCGTATAACTGGGAGTTTATTGTATTCTCAAAGGGGGAGGATAGGGGAGGGCATGATATCTTCAATAATTAGGAGGTGCTCAGAAAAGTTATAATTCATACCCAGAAATTTCGGACACTTTCAGAGGGTTTACTCCCGATCCACGGCAGGTAGCAACCCGATATCTTACTCCTACACCATGAGATCTAAGTGGGACCAAAGCACCAAATTTGGGTCCGTTCGTTCATGTCTGTTGACTGGTCTTGTGCACAAACCTGGAAAGTGTCTTCTGACCATTCTTCGCTTACAGTCAAGATAGATTCCAATACTTGACTCCATCGTATAATGCTTCACATCTTGATACCTGGAGCTGTGACTTGTATAACTTGTATCAGCGGTCAGAGCACCTGACATCAGGAGGTCATGGGTTCGTATCCCATCTGGCTCAAGACAATTTTTAGTCTATATTTAATGACTAATATTTATATGTTAAATACCTTTTCGCTCCGATTCCGGTTACTAATACAGTAAACTTCCTGTTATTCGATATTTATACGGAATGGGGATTGCCAGTTAGATGAATGTGCCGGTTGCATGAGAAATATTTTTATACAAACCAAATACAGTAGGCACAATCTTTTGTTCAAACCTTAATTGAAACAAAAATGCAGTAAAAAACAATGATAATGAAAATGAAATATAACGTTCTAAATACAAATGTAAATGTCTAAAATATAATTGCTTTTTAAACGATATTTCACACATAATGAATATCGAAATCCGTATACTTAATATATGCTTCGGGAAATGCCTCACTGAAAGCCATCATGGAAAGATTTGAAATTTTGGTCGTCGTATGACGCTGACTACCGGTAGTGGCTTATTTTCATAATAACGAAATGTGAAAGGGAATTATTGAAAGTCGATAGAAGAGATTAAAACACACAAGACAAAAAAAGCTGTCCTAGGCACTAGAATATTGAAACTAAACTAAACTTTAATTTCAGAAAAAAATTGTATCTCAGACCTTCTACTATGGCATAGAGGTCTGACAGACTCCTGTCAGATCTCTGTCGCAAGCAGCTGCTTGAGGGGGTATTTTTTTATTTATTTATTTTACGCATATGTATGAGCAGTGAAGTTTATTGGCTAGGTTTTTAAAACTCAGATGACATTTCATCAGGGTCATCCACTGAACTAGCATTTGATTCTTGAGCAGCAGCTGATGTCGAGGGTGGAGAAGACATAAAATGCTTGAAAAGACGATACCAACGTCAGTGGCATCCGGGAGACTACTATCACGCGCATTGAAATTTGTCGTACCAAGTTCAAATGTTCAATGTGAAATTTTTGCCGGTTGCATGAGAATTCCGGGTGCTTGAGTACTGGATAACCGAGAGTTTACTATATTCTCAAAAGGGAAGGGAGGGGATCATGATATCTTCAATGATAAGGAGCTGCTTGGAAAAATTATAAATCATAGAAACAGTTTAATATTAAAATATTAAGCTGTAGTCGACTGATATACAGTATTTGACTCAACGATAATACTTATGCCACTAACGTAATATTTTCGAATCTAATTTAGAGCGATAATTTCAATACTATTGCATTACGATGTATTTTCATATTTGTGTAACGTTAATTAAAATTCAATGAAAGAATACTTATCTTTGAAGCACGTGGATTCCTCCTTAAAATCATAGCTACTTCTACCTCTTTTCCTTCGTCATCTGTTAATCCCTCCAGTTTCTCTAAATATTGTCGATGCTGAAGACTGGTGATCTCGGAAACTATATCGAGATCAGATTGTTCCCTGACGTCTGTTTCAATCTTCACAAGTCTCATCATGTCAAAGCTTTTCAAGTTTAAATTTCGACGCCTGTAATTACGGGCCACGTGATAGCAGGTTCTCACCTAACAACAAGCGCATGTGCTATTACATCAGCAAGCGCATAGGCTTTAGAAATATGCCTCCAGGCATGACCCGAAATTACCTAATACCGAATGTTACGACGCACTCTCAAGTGCTTTCGTTCCCACCGGAAGACTTCGTTATTTAACTTTCTGATTTCCTCTATACTTGTGAATATTTCGGAAAATCGCAGACTCCACAGAGTGCGCTCTTTGAAAGAGTTATTGCATTGTAAATCTATTCCATTCTAGTGACACGGGCTCGCACGTGAGCACACTCAATTTAATTTGCCCTGCAGTCTTTGCCTCTTCGCCTCCGTGCGCCTTTGTCCCAGCAGGTGGTACTTTCAAACACCAGGCCAACTGCTACAGTGCAAGGCCGCTCAAGAATACAGTGAACACACGGCGCGCATATACAAACTCTCTATTATCTTCGTAATCCTAGCCAAAGCTTCAGGTCTGGTTATAGTCTGGAAGACATGGATGCTCGCACAGTGGATCTGCTGCTCGAAACGAGGGAATTCAAATGGTAATAGGTGGGATTACTACCGTTACTTCTGAGATCCACTACTCGCATTTTGCGCTCCCAGTTGTCATGTATATTTAGGCGATTAACTTTGCTAGGAGTTCTCTTAATTTTCATTGGCAAGCATTAATGTGAAATGGTCGCCCTTTTAAAAATTCAAAATTTATCATTTTTATATTTTTAGAAAAAAATATAAGTTTCTGGAAATAAACGAAAGTATAACTGAAAAAAAAAGGTGTATTTTTCTCTATACGTCAAATAAAGTTTATTGCTTCTTTTAATATTTTTAATATGAGAACAAGGCAAATCTCCGATATTTTAAGTAAATGAATGATACATCCCAAAATGCTTCAAACGAATACTAATGAATAATGATCAATTCCAAGAGGAAAGATTATTCTTGTGAAATGTTAATTTTCTTTCTTAATATGGTACGATTCTTAAGAGGAATAAATCTGATCAAATTAAAATTTAAGCTTTTTAATTGCTAACGCACACGGTATGAGATTCCCAACCGAAGACCAGTGAAGAGGGGAAATCGTTGAGTTTTCGTTTGTTGTTGGTTTGAAAAAATGTCCACAATGGAATAACCAAACGGATCACAACTGGTATCGACAACATCACTACAATCGTATTAAAATAATAAGCCTCACATTTTTTTCTTTTTACCAAAGAAGCATCTTTACCAACAATTTTTCCCCTCCTAAATGATTCCTTTTAGCTACTAAAAGCTAAATAACCACTCCAAAAAACTTAAAAAGATCGAGATATATAAATCCTAAAGCATTATTTTGAACATCAAAGAACAAATAAATAACCATTCCTCGGGAAGTTAAAGAGGCAGCTTCGGCATCATTCGCTTGCATCCTACGGAAGAACATGATTTGCTTTTATTCTGTTACAGTTTACCTGGTAACAGCGCAAGGCTTAAAAATCTAACATAAACTGGGCATTTGATTCTCTATTTGAGGTTTTACATAAATTATTTGTCGAGGAAAATGTATAATGAGGGGTGAAAAATGTTCCTAAAACATTTAGTTTCGTACCATATCAAAAGAGCTCTCAAGATCTAGAAGAATCATCATCCCCAAGAAACCATGGGCTATGGAGGTCCAATCAGATTGTGCAGGGAGCATAATTTGAGGTTAGAAAATAAATTTCTGGTAAATAATAAAAGGAACTCAGAATTCAAAACCAGGAAAGTCAAGGAAAACATTTCTTTCTCTTTTTTGAAATAATGTTTACGTAGCCAATTCCGGAGAGTATTCGAGAAGCCTATTGTAATAAATTGCAGCAGTAGTGCAAAGTGGGCAAATGTATTAAGTAGTTCATGGGCAAACATAGATTCTGCTACAAAAAGAATAACGGAAACAAATTTTTTCATGGTTATTATATTCATATTTAGAATGTTTCATTTTATGATGATCTTCACAAAGTCTTCATGGTTTCAGGTGCAGAAAATAAAATCTTACCTTATTTCACTGTCAAAGTGCTTAAAATTTCTTCGAAACCGATTCTTTCAGAAAGTTTACCAAGTCTTCTGCATCTCTCTAACATCTTCCATTGAAAAACTTCATTGTGCTACAAAATATCCAAAGTGCACTCGAAAATTTTTTTTAAATCAAGTGTATTTCTCTATTGAAAATTATTCTTTGTTTTTTTTTTCAGTCAAAACAAGTTTGGCACAAGACAAAAAATTTTATGGTGCTAAACTCATATTAATCCTTCTGATGAATTCTGGTTTTGCATATTTCTTTAAAAAAAAGATTATTAGGTGTTCACTTTGATTTACTTTACATATTTCTGCATAAATTACAGGAATTTACTCTGGGACTAGAAGGATTTGAACAAAATGTTTACTTCCCTTAAATACTAATGTATATTGCTGTTGTCCGTAAATATGTTGCAAACTTATTTTAATTACGTGGCTATTTTTTATGAAGGTCAGGGAGTAAAAATCATGTCAACGGATAATGAAATTTTCAAACTCATGGTAAAACATTACATCCTCGCCAACAAGTTAACATTCGTTCTTCCTGTTTCATACCTGTTTTTGTCAAATACTTAATTACCAATCTAAATATTTAACTAACTTAAATCTTCTAAATGGCTTAGTAAATCAGTGAGTAAGGGGAAATGTATTAATATCGAAGGGTATATGATAATATGTAAGAAAAAAAATGAGGGGTACATAGATATGCTGATACACATATACATAGATTAGAAAAGAATTTTCGGAAACAGATATTAATCCACTATTATCATCAGCAAGAAAAAAAATCCTCTCTTGTAGCGAAGTTTTCATGCTTTGATTTTCGCCATACTTAATAAAATTTAACTAACACGGTTTATGAAGTGATTGAAACCTTATCGATGATAACACACCCTCGCATTTCCGAAAATGTATAACAATTACAGGCAGGAATATATAACGTTAAGGATACCTACCTAACCATATGCAAGCTGTTTCATTTGGCATTTATTTGACATACACAAAACACCAAAAGGATTCAAAATTTTTAAACATATTTATTTCAAAGTTCTTTTTGAGAAAAATAAATATGATGAGCCTAATCTCTTCCACTTTTAAATCCACACACCTATTTTCACATCTACTCTCTGTTGAATTGCATTTAGTGATTAAGAGATTGTGAAGGCCTTCATGAAATGTCGAATTTGAAGAGAAATTTGTTTAAATCATCTGTTTCTCTCATTACATGAACAATTGTGCCTTTACCAGAAAGGAACCTTATCCAGCGGCCTCTCAACATTTATTCCCCAGCGGCCTCTCAATATTTTTCAATTCTAAACTTTCGACATAATGTTGATCGAATCAATTTCCGTTTGAAACAAATTTCTGTCCAACAAATTTCCGTTTCGAACAAATTTCCGGACACCATAAAATTCGTGAAACCTTGCTGTAATGTAAAGAAAGAAGAAAAAAACTCACAGAACCGGGATCAGGAGCGTAGCTAGGGGGTGGGGGAAGGAAGTTCCCCAAAGTACATCGAAATTGGTAAAATCTAGGAATTGGTAAAATCGAAATTGGTAAAACCTGATGCTCTAAGACAAAGAAAATGAAAGCGGTTTTGCCAACTTTCGAACGTTGGCAAAACCGCTTGATAAAATCCAGGTGAGTTGCGAAAATCGGGACTGTTTTTGTAAAATTAAAGGAAAGTTTCAAAATTGAGGCAACTTGACAAAATCTAGGGAAGTTGGCAAAATTCGAAGCCATTTGGTAAAATTCAGGTGAGATTATAACTTTACAAGAAAACCCAGGTGCGGCAGCTCCCCAAGATTTTGGCAAGTTGTTATAATTTTACAAAAAAAAAATTCCAAAATTTACATCTAACCTGAATTTTACCAAGTCAGTTCAAATTTTGCGAACCCCTAGATTTTACCAATTTCGATGTACTTTGGGGAACTTCCCTCCCCCACCCCCTAGCTACGCTCCTGATCCCGATTCTGTGAGTTTTTTCTTCTTTCTTTACATTACAGCAAGGTTTCACGAATTTTATGGTGTCCGGAAATTTGTTCGAAACGGAATTTTATTCGAAACGTAATTTTTACGACGGAAAATTTGTTCGAACCGGAAATTTGTTGGACAGAAATTTGTTTGAAACGGAAATTGATTCGATCAACATTATGTCGAAAGTTTAGAATTGAAAAATATTGAGAGGCCGCTGGGGAATAAATATTGAGAGGCCGCTGGATAAGGTTCCTTTCTGGTTTGTCATTAGAGAATCATTGGAGGGGGAGGGGGTGTCGCAGGAGAAGGCTCAGGGTTTAGCTGAGGCTGAATAAAAACACTTGTTTCCTAGAAAATATAGACACTCTTACTTCCTTTTACTTTCAAGTATTCTTATAATAGCCCAGGGCCGGATTTTGACTTTCTGAGGCCCTAAGCTATAATAAGTTTAGGCTGCCCCAAAATTTCAAAAGTTGAAATAAGTTATATATTTATTATTCTGACTGGAGGGAAGATTAAAAAATAAATATGAAATTGATGTGGTGAAAACCACATCCGTAATGGGAATGCCTGCCGTTTTCCCGAATCCCCAATGTTAACAAGAGCGTATAGGAAGCTTCAGAACTTGCCACATGAGGGCAGAACCGTTCCGCAGTAAGCTAATCTGCGCTAACGCTAAGTATATAGCGATCTGATCGAAGTCACATAGTGAAGAATCAGATAGATAGTTAATCAAATACAATATATTAGAATATTTCTTACAGATATAACGGGAATAATGATTTGGACTCTCTATAATGAAAAATATGTTTAAAAATCATCGCGTTGCAATTGAAAATTATTATCTGTTAAAATCCAAATTTTCAAGTGTTACCCAATAATATTATTTAACGGTAATTCTTTAAGGAATTTAAATTTTTTTCCAAAGCAATTCTTTACCTAATTTAATGTTTTTAATTACTATTGCAACAGAGCTTACTGTTAAGGGAAATGCATAAGCAATAGATTTAAGAAAGATTATTATGATATTAATACCCGATTTTTTAATTAGGCATGAAGTGGAAAATTTGCTAAAAATAATTAATGATTAGAAGTAATAGTTTTTAAATGCGATAAGCACAAAGCAAAAAACAAATGCTGCAGCAACAAATTTGACTCTATTTGTTTTGTTTTTACATTTCAGTGTTATTTCTCCAGACCTACAGGGCCCATCCTGTTTTTTTTTTTTTTTTTGCTTGTTTTAAAGTAATGTTATCCTTTATTACGTCAATCGACGATTTTACGTAAAGTAGTTCAATTTTCCTTATTTTTCAGCTTAGAGGGATAAAGGGACTTCATTTAGAATATAGCTCTAAGGCTCCTATTTAGAACTTGGCTCCAAGTCTTTCAATTGCTTAATCCTCCCTGATCCATACATATATTTGTGCAATTCAAATCGTTGATAAACTGTTATAAACCTCCACATTCCAGTAGTCATATATAAGACTGGTTTAAGAAGAGATGGGGAGAGGGGGACAAGAGTGTCCGGGCCCCAAGAAAATGAGCGACTTTTTTTTTTTAAAGTAACATATTATTTTAATTTGTGAAAATTAATATTATGCTTAAAGAAAGCTACAGCATTATCTTTCCATGTTATGTCAACGGGAATCTAACTACGAAGTTCTATAACATCTAAAATATGCATTTAACGGAAAAATGTGATGAAGATAAAGATTGTAGACTGATACTTGTAGACCCGTCAAGGCTAGGTTCTTTTCCAGCAGCTCGTGTGAGTGTGTGTAGAAGGGTACTTTTCTTTACCTTGTCAGGATGTTGCTGCTATCCAGGTGGCCGATAAGCACAAACTCAGGTTTTACATATAACTACTTGATGTATTCAATGATAAACTGCGATAAGCACTTGATGCATTTAATGATAAGCTGTGACTGAATTTAAAGATAATCAAAAGTTTTTAAATCTCGATTTATCATCAATATTCGTTCAATATTTAAAGAGTTATGGAAACTGAAATTTTACTGTTTTATAAAAATTATTCATAATTATGTAACATCGAAATAATCATTATGCAAACTTTTAAAATTAATACTTTAAATGATTTGAAACAATACTTATTATTTAGGTTTCAATTAATATCTGAGTTTAAATTCTTATGACCTATTGCTGTTGTGAAATATTCTAGGTTCCATAATTATTTAAATACCAGACGCATGCTTTTGAAAATTGAGATTTAAATAAATAAGATTATGATCTTTAATTTATTTTCAGTAACATTTTTTCATTAAATAAATATCTTAGAAATCATAGAGCTTCGAAGTTAGATTCCCATTCGCATAACACGGAAATTCTCTAATATTTTTTTAGGGCAGTGTAAGTCAGTTCCGTTTATTGTGAATATATTCGTTGCTTTGAGCTAATGGGAATAATTTTCCCTTGCTTACAATTCCTGCGTTTTCAAAATATTATTTATTCAAAAGGTACCTCTGAATTTTTTTCTAATTACTTATGTCAACGCTACGTTGCCGACATATTACTGTAGCCACCTGTTTCGCAGATCCAGTTTGGAAGAGATTCAATAGAAACTGAGTTTTGTTCCATAAATTTCGCTTCTACAAAACATCACACAATTCTGCATCATCGTTCACACTTCTAGTTAAAAAGCCAGGTTTGAGTCTCAACTGTGTCAGCGTTGACATCGATCTCCGCTAATCCCCTGCCTTCGGTGAGGAAGGGGACAGCAATGGGTTTGTAAAGACCACCGTCTATCGTATAGGATATTAAGCCATGATATTTTGTGCAGATGAGCCATACCCTGGGCATATTAAAGGACACATTTGATAGCATTGGACTTTCTCTGAGCCCTTGGAATCCTTTTGACCTGGCCATTTAGTCCATTGTGTGCGAAAAGTGCCGCTCAGAGGTAAATCAACCCAAAGTAATATTTCATCAATACCTATCCAAGTCAAGGAGAATTCTTAATTTACCGTTTAAAATAATTAAACTCTATTAATGTAATATTTATGGACAAAAATATGGAAGTTTATAGTGATTGATCCTGGTCAAAATGATAAAGAGCTTCCTTGGCATCACTCAGATGCATCGAAAATCTTGGCTGTATAGGCAATTTGACCGATTACTTCATAGGGTAAAATAACGCAAGGTTAAACCATTTTTGTTCAACACATGGTACTTCGTGACATACACAACAAATGAACCCTCGTCAAAACATTCCTTTAAAATTCTAATTTAAATCTTAAAAATTCTGCAATTTTTAGAAATATAAAATTATTAGAAGCAATTTTCTCTCTGAACAAGCTTTTTCACCATTTGGACAAATCGAGAACAATGATTCCTGCTAATCAATGGCGACTCAGTTCTGCTGATTCTCAAAACACTGAATCTTCGAAATAATGTTAAGAAATTGGTTGCAAGTAAGGCGAGACAAATTGCTCGATAAAACAGCTGAGAGATATATTATTTCTACTCTTTTTCCTAAAAAAAAGGGGCGCATTAGCTACTCTATTCCATAAGAGAGAGTGATTCTCAATGGAACGCTGACTTTGAATCTCTATATATTCTAAAATAAGCGTTTTGTGAGAAAATATGGCGGAGAATATTTGAAAGATTTTAATCAAATCTACACCACGCTGTAGGACACCCACGCTGTAGGACGACGACGCTCTCTCCGTACGTTGCAGTTTTCAACTCTAAATTCCTCAGCAATGGAAGGCTTGTGTGCTATCTGTGGGAATGAAGTTCTAGAGACGACTGACAAACGCTCAGATTCCATCAGATGTAAAGGGGCCTGTAGAAGCCAATTTCATTACTATTGTGCAAATATTACAGAAGATAACTTCCGCAAATTTTCTGCAGAACGCAAAAACAAATGGAAGTGTATGAATTGCAAGTCTTCTGATGCTTCCCCTGCCAGGTCGCACGATATTGAGTATGCTGCGACAGGTGCTTCTTCAACTTTCGCTGAATCCTTGGAGAGAGATCAAGGCTTCAGTTCCGAACAAATGGCATCAATTAAATCTTTAATATAACCATTCGGTTAAACAGGCAATGATTGAATGCATGGGTGACCTGAAGAACAATATCGTGGAACTTACCAAATCATTAGATTTTTTATCAGGAAAATATGATGAATTGCGAGATAAGGTTGAAAATGTCACTCAGGACTTGGTTCTCTGCAGACATGAAAATAAGAATTTATTAGCTAAGAATCAGAAATTGGAAAATACAATCGAAAATTTATCAGAAAGGGTAAATGATCTGGAACAGGAAAACAATGTGTGCAACTTAGAAATTCAAGGTATACCCGAATTATTACAAGAAAATGCAAAGAACGTCGTAGGGAAAATTGCTAATTTCCTAAATGTTAACTTTAAATCCCAAGAGGTACTGGAATGTTTCAGAATTGGTAAAAAGGAAGAGACTTCAACACGTCCACGTACAATCTTAGCAAAGTTTAAAGACCGAGCCCTACGAGATGCTTTTCTTGACAAAGTAAAAGGACATCGTGATCTGAATACCAAAGATGTAGGTATTGTTAATGAAAAGCATATAATCTACATCAACGAACATTTGTCAAGATTTTATAGAGATCTCTTCCACAAGACAAGAAGAGTCAAAATAGAAAAACAATACAAATATATATGGGTAAAAAATGGGAAAATATTTCTAAGAAAGGAAAACGGAGCACAATGCCGCCTTGTTAAATCTGAACGAGATTTGTTATCATTGTAAGTATTTTTTTTTTGTTCACAGTGAAATATCTTTCATCTTATAATGGCTACACCTAATTATGTTCAGTCTGAAAATCTCAGTCTGATATATGGTAATTGCTTTAATAAATCAACTTTTTCTATTTTCTCACTCAACTGTAGAAGTCTGTATAAAAACCTTGATGAGATCTTGGTAACTTTAGAAAGTAGTAGTTTTCTATTTGATTCTCTTGTATTTGTGGAAACATGGCAAAATAACAATATTCCACATATCAATGGTTATACTGGTGTAGGTTTGGGAAGAGAGGCTCGCAGAGGTGGAGGAGTAGCACTTTATTTCAGAGAAAGCTTTTCTTTCAAAATATTAAACAATTTGTCAGTTATTACTGATGATTACGAGATTTTGCTTGCTAAATCAGGAAATCTGATTGTGGGCAGTATTTATCGACCACCTCAGGGTAATGTACAATTATTTCTGTCACATCTAGAGTTTGTTTTAAACTCATTACTTAAACTGAAATCGATCTTTATATTGATGGGTGACTATAACTTTAATATTATGAACCAAGATAAAAATGTATTAAATTTAATAGACCTAGTTAATTCATATGATTGTTTTGTTTTAAACAGTGGATTACCAACTAGAGTCGGAAATCAAAGTTCTACACTAATTGATTATGGAATTTCAAATGTAGATTGCCAAAATGGAGTTCTGATGTCAAATATTACAGATCATTTCCCCACATTTTTTCTGGTCCAAAGGACAAATTTTCAAATGCTACCTAGCAGTTATAGATATAGAGAAATCAATGACAATAATATTCTGCAATTGCAATATAAATTAAATCGTATTGATTGGCAATTCCTTTACTTAATCAGCGATGTAAATGAAGCATATAATTATTTCATAAATATTTTTATAAATCACTATAATAAATATTTGCCCACGGGTATTAAGAAGTTCCAAAGACCAAATAAATATGCTCCTTGGATGACGAAAGATCTGAAAAAATTAATAACTAAGAGAGATAATTTATACAAAAAAGCAAAAGAAACCCATTTAGAGGATGACAGTTCTGCATATAAAGAATTTCGTAATTTCGTTACTGCCCAAATCAGACGAACAAAGAACGCCTATTATAACAGTAGATTTGATTCTAGCAAAAATTCTAAACAGAAATGGAAATATCTCAACGATGTTTTGGGTAGAAATAAATGTAAGTCAATAGTAGGAGACATTTCTTCTGATGATGCAATTATTGCTGATGACTATGCGAAGTCCAATGTCTTCAATAGCTATTTTCATGATACCGTTAACGAATTGATACTGAACCAAACTGAAAAATTTCATGGCAAATATAAATATCAAATTGAGTGCATAAACCAGACATTTTATGTCATGCCAATTGTTACTCAAGAGATCAGTAACATAGTGAATGATCTAGGAGCTGATAAGTCACCAGGTATAGATGACATAAATATTAATGTAATTAAAAAGATTATACATACAATAAAAGAACCTTTGTGCTATATATTTAATTTATCAATAATAAACGAAGTATTCCCGGATAAACTGAAAATTGCCAGAATTCTTCCCATGCATAAATCAGGTGATAAAGAAAACATAGAAAACTACAGACCTATTTCAATTTTGCCAATCTTCTCAAAAATCTTTGAAAAGCTAATTTGTACACGTATTACTAAATTCCTAGATAATACGAAAATTATCACACAACAATAATATGGTTTTCAAAATAAAAAATCTACTCAGACAGCCATTGCAGATTTATATGAGCATATTGTCAATCATTTGGATGCAGGTCACATTGGATTAGCTGTATATCTTGATTTTACGAAAGCATTTGACAGTATTAACCACGAAATTTTGTTAAAGAAAATTGAATTTTATGGCCTGAGAGGTAAAATAAATAACTGGTTAAGAAGCTACTTATTTCAGAGGAAAGCTCTTGTAGAAGTAAATGGTAGTATATCAGATGAACATTTTATTTACAGAGGTGTGCCTCAAGGTTCGATTCTTGGTCCGATCCTTTTCCTACTTTACATTAACGACTTAGCAAAGCTACATATTAATTCAAAGATGTTATTATATGCTGATGATACAAGCATTGTCGATTTCAACCAAGATTCTGCAAGCCTGATTAGCAGTGTTAACTACTCTCTAAATATTATATCTGAATGGTGCAGACATAACAATTTATTAATAAATGTCAAGAAATCCAAATACATGATTTATAAAAATAAAAACAAAAATATCGATGAGAAATGTTTCGATGTGAAGATTAATGAAATTAAGCTAAAGAGATGCACTGAATATAAATTCTTAGGAATATGGATCGATGAAAATCTGAACTGGTCATTTCACGTAAAGCAGCTGAGAATCACTCTGTCAAGGAATATTGGTATGATTGGCAAAATACGTCATCTGGTTAACAAACAAATTTTGACAAATTTATACTACTCTTTCATTTATTCTTATATAACATATGGAATCTTAGTCTGGGGTAATACTTTTGATTATAATCTGAATGCTATATATCGTCTTCAGAAAAGAATTGTTAGATTTATTGTTGGTAAAAGATATTATGATCCCGTGGCACATTTATTTTCTGAGGTTAAAATTCTTAATGTCTATAATAATTACAAACTGATATCAGGAAACTTTGTGTATTCGATTACAATGAGATTGATTAAATTGGATAGATTTAAAGACTATTTTCAGAGTCTTTCTAATTTTCATAATTATGAAACACGTCATAGAGAGGATCTGAGTATACCTATGTGTCGATTGTCAATTGGGCAGAGATCTATCAAATATAATGCAGTAAAAATTTGGTCTGAATTTCCTGATGATGTTAAAAATGCAAAATCTTTAAAATTATTTAAAATCAAATGTAGAACGTTTCTTCTTACAAAGCAATGAAACCTTCTGCCATGTATCAGTGTAATATGTCTCATAACCATTTGACCTTTTATACTATTGAATTATTGTACTATTTGAATTATTGTATACTTTACTGTTGTCATAATTGAACTTTGAAGGAAATAGGAAGCATTAACTAAAAATAAGCGTCAGCTTACTATGCTCTCCTTTTTTGTTTCGCCTTTCCTATTAAACACTAATATTTAATATGATTGTTATTTACCTTTTCTGATACAATTGATATTTCTCAGCTATTTCACTTCTCAATTTTTCTCATGTATATATTAATTGTTATTAGATGATTATGCTATGTAAATGTATATTGTATTGACTGGCGGAATAAAATAAAGTTTATTATTATTATTATTATTTCGATTTTTAACAATGTCCTTACAGTATTTAAGCTGGTACAGAGGTTTAAACCTTTTGGAGAAGCAATTTGTTCTGATAAATTTATGAAGAAAATAAAACGAATATTGAAGGACTTATTAGCATACATTTTTAACATATCTAATTATATATGAAATGATTTGAAATAACATTCCCTATTTCAGTTTCAGTTAATTTCAAATGTCTAGCACCACTATTCTTCTATTTTCAAACTTCCATAACTCTTTAAACACTGAAGGATTATTATTGAAAAAACGATTTTTAGATAGAAATAATTTAGATCTTGAATATACCTTAGTATTCCATTTACATAACATTGGGTGGTGTGTCATAGTTCAATGATCACTCAGGGTATAGTTCTGGTAAATACTTCAGTTTTAAATTTCAAACTTAAATCTTCTTCTTCAAAGCTCTGACTATAGATTATAAGAATACTGAAACTAAAAGGAAATAAAAGTGCCTATAGTCTCAAGTCTTCAGGAAGGAAGTCTTAAGGATTTTTGTCTGTTTAGCATATAAAAAAATGGCCGAAAGGGAATTTCCTATTTTGTTTCGTTTTCAAGGTCATTTGCGTTTTAAAGCAAATGAAAAATTAACTATTTACTAAAAAATTATCGATGATCCAAATCAGTGTTCTTCAAACTGTTTCTCAGAACATCAACTTTCTGCAGAACATTTCCAAGGGTTCTGCGGAGAGATTAGCTTAATTCTGAACACTATGCTGGAGTATTTTCATAAAACATTGATACAAGAACAGTACGGAGTGATTCAAAAAGAACTGAACACTTTCAAATATTTATTACTCAGTAGCTAGGCGACTTCTTCTTGTGGGGATACATCAAGAACCTCGTGTTTGCACAACCTCTTCCTTACCTACTTAAGGAAATGAAGGAAGGCATCGTGGCTGCCATTTCAACCATCGACGGCGATATGCTACAAAGAGTCTGGGATGAATTAGACTACAGGATTCATGTGTGCTCTGACACGAGGGACATATATTGAGCATTTGTAAAGATTATAGAAGTAAATGTGATAGTTCCTTTCAAATTGGTTTTGACTACATATATACAACTTAGCTACAGACTAATAAATTTTTGAAAGTGTTCAATTCTTCCAATCCCCAGTGATGATGCACAGAACAGGCCAGGTCTATCACCTAATGTCTGACCCCGCCTTTTCATGGTGCAGGCCGTTAGTACTTTTCAAAGGAAATAATCTCTTTTCTTCGAAAGTATTTCGAAATTAGAATCTCATTGAAGGAATGGAAGGGGAGGACAGCCAGTTCAGTGTGGCCTACTGATTTGGTCATCTATGGACGCTTTTTTCTTTTCTTTTCAGCCTTGCAGAGGAGTGGTCAACTTCAAAGAGTCCTGGTGCTGACCATTTATACTCGACTGGTTTATGACTTTATTATAGATTAATTGAGCTTAATTATAGATACTGGACTTGCTGCACTGGTGGGCCTCTGTTGAGAGAAAATCTGCCGCTGTCTTTTCTCTTTGCTTCTGAATTGCCAGCCCTAAGTGAACAGAGGAACGGGATACCTAATATCAGCTGGTGGATAATCCTGATCAGAGACCATCGCAGTTACCTGAACCTCATTTAGCTAGTTGGGCATCTCCAATCCTAAACTGGACTAATGTGTCTCAGGCAGGTCATAAGGCTCTTGAAAAGGTGTACTTGAAAAGGTGGTGCCTGAAGTTCCTACCAGCATCGGTGACTTCAGCCTTTAGCGGAAGAGGAACAGGTCTTTACCACATCCCTGCGATCAGGGGGCTGTTTGATATTGTTGGCCCTACCAATCTCAATAAACCTAGTTTCTTTAAAAATGCTACTAATCATTTTCTCTCTGCAGGAACGTGGAACGTGAGAACATTACATAGGGATTATTCTCTTGATGCCCTCACGCAGGAATTCCAGCGTTATAACCTAGATATTCTAGGCTTGCAAGAGACCAGGTGGACAGGTAAAGGTGAGATGCTTAAAAATAATTTTAAATTTCTCTTTTCAGGCAGGGAGGATGGAAAGCATCTCCAAGGTGTAGGTTTGCTTCTCAGCAGACACGCCAGTGATGCTCTTCTAGGATATGACTGCATTAATGAAAGATTTCTTAGAGCAAAATTTAAAACAAAAATTAAAGACTTGAATGTCATTTGTTCTTATGCTCCCACAGAGGACTCAGATGAGAACGAGAAGGATATTTTTACAGCCTGTTTCGGGATATTTTGAATTCTGTGAAGGAAGGAGATATTTCTCTTGTGCTAGGTGACTCCAATGCTAAAGTTGGTACTACTCTAATATTTGGGCAGGAGTTTTAGGTCCGTTTGGCATTGGTAGTTCCAATGGCAATGGAGAACGCCTTCTAGTGGTAAGTAAAACTTAATGGCTTGCGAATAACTAACACGTACTACAAATACCAGGACCAGAGCCAAATTTAAACTCTATGAGGACCTAGGCGCACATTAGATTCGAGGCCCCTTAAATTTTTTGAGACCCTAGGCACACATTAGATTCGAGACCGTACTTAGGTTTTTTCCAATATTTCCAAATATTTAAAAAAATTATTTAAATAATTGTTGAAAAATAATCACAGAAATATAACTCAATCCCAGTAAATAAAAAGTATAGACATTACTAATAAACATTAATATATTTTGGCATGAATTACAGTTTACTATCAATATAATATTGAACATTTCTTGAAAATCATTTAACTAAAATCTTTTCGATTAAAAATCATCAAAGGAATTACGAGCTTTCTCTCTGACGAAATCATCAATTAAATCACCACAATTTAAAGAATTTGTCAATTCACATTCAAAAACGTTAAAGATAAATTCGACATTTTAGTTTGAACTAGTGAATTTCATAATAATTTTTTTCCGCTTTAGATCCCATTGAAAATGATCTTTCATCTCTTCCCATTGGCTACAGGCATAGTAAGAAATATTCTAATAATTTTTTCCACATTTGGGAATGTCGATCTCAAACCCTCATTAATGGTTTTATACACGTCCATATATTATTTTCTTTAATAAAACTTAAAATTGTGTCATTTCATATTTAAATTGATTACCGTCAATATCATTTTTGTAGATTTTTATTAATACTTAATTTGAATTCTGGTATCATTCAGAGTTTTATCGAAAAAGATATTAAAAATATTTAATTCATTTTCATATACTGCTAGTTGTCGATTTAGTTCTTCTTTCAGTGTGTCACAAATAACGTTAATTGTATTAACAACAAATAAATCTTTGCCATGCAAATTACATCTTTTTTCATCGTATCGTCAAACAAAATTTTTCCTTTTTTCATTCAGAATTGATCGTTTTTATATTCTGTTGTTTTTCTGTGTTAAAGATGTGGCTTCCACTTCGATTGATTCAAAATCATTTTTTACCCTTAGAATAAATTCTGTTAACGATTTCAGAAATCCTGAGCAGAGGTCATCGCAGGCACCTGAACTCTTGCTTCTACTGGCATTATCAAATTCTACATTGTTCCAGTGTAGATGGCTTCAGCCTTTAGTGGTGGGGAACAGGTGTTTTCCCCATGCCTGCGATTAGGAAGCTGTTTGATATTGTCGGCATTCCCTCTCTCAATAAACATATTTCTTTAAACATCCCACTAACCATTTTCTCTCCATAAGGTAGGTAGAATATGAAGACTCTGCACAGAGATTATTCTCTGTGCAGAGTCTTCATTCTATTCTCACTCTTCTACGGTTGTGTGAAATATGTAGATATAGGGAACAAAATAGCTATTACCCCAATAGTTTTTTACCTCGCTCACGTACATGAATTTTATGCAATACAATAGTTCCTGTTACTTTTATATTCTAAGGAAAGGACAATGTATTTCAAATGGAGGCGAGAGGCTTCACAAAATTTGCAGCTACCTCTAGTTTTTTATATTATGAATTTAATATTTAAAAATAAGTATTTTATTTTGCAACTATAACTAGGCTGATTTTTATATTGTTGTTTGTGAGGAGTAAGGTTTTAAAATGTGGCCAGATAGAGAGTGAGGCCCCAGCTTGCGCCTAATGCGCCTTATGGTAAATGCGGCCCTGACCAGGGCATTTATAAATACACATGGGTTTCACTGATGGGTTGCACCAGAATATGATAGATTGTATTTTAATTATCAGTAAATGGGCTAGTTCAGTTAGAATGCCAGATCATACAGGGGAGCCGAAAATGGAAGACCATTACCTGGTCAAAAGTGTCTTGCAGCTGAAGCTTAAGAAATGTTGTGATAAGGTTACGAAAATTAGCTCTAACACTTTTAATTTAACAGAATTTGAATGTCTGAATGATCCAGATATAGCCAAAGCAAACGGGGGCGGGGGTGGCTCAGACGGTAGCGCGCCAGGCTCGTAATCTGTAGTTCCCAGGTTCGAGTCCCAGCTGGGTCAGCGTTGAGATTTATCTCCGCAAAATTCCCCGCCCTGCCCACGGTCAGTAGGGGACACCGATGGGCTTGGAAAGGCCGCTGTCAGTCGGATGGGACGTTAAGCCGTGGCCCCGTGTGCGGGAGAGCCATACCCTGTGCACGTTAAAGAACACGCTGGATGGCCTTGACGGGAGGCTACCATCTGTCTCCCAACAGCTGTTCCAGTGGGTCCCCTACCCCAACCTTCTCTGAGCCTTCGGGGTCCATGTGACCTGGCCATTTAGCCCATGGTATGCAAAAAAGTGCCGCTCAGAGGTAAAACAACCCAACAACCCAAAGCATACCATGATAGGCTACTTAGTCATTATGACAGTCCTGATTTGTTTACTACTGAAGTTGAGAAAGAATGGCATCAGTTTAAACAGGCTTTTCTTGAAATTAATAGTACTGTTTTAGGTAAAACGGAGTAGAAGACACAAATCTATTCGAGTGATAATTCTATGGAGTTTATTTTTCAAATAAGGAATTACAGGATTAACTTGAATCAACACCCTACTAGTCCTAACAGATGACATTACAACGAGCTTAATAAACGTAAAAGGATTAATGGCTGATAATAATTTTTGGCTTGATAGTTTGACTGACAAAGCAGAGGAAGCAGTTATACAGTATAACAGCCGGGGTTTGTAGCAGATTGTTAATGTTTTATATGGGAAGAAACAGACAGGTACACAGGGATTGAGGGATAAACATGACAAGGTGATTGAAGGAGGGTATTCTGTGACGGCTGGGTGGGCTGAGCATTTCAGAGATGTTCGAAATAATGTGATGATTTCTACTCTCATTTTTTGTCATGAGGATATAGCAATTACTGGCTTTAATGATGGTCCTATAAAACATTCCGAAGTCGTTTTGGTAATCTCTAAATTAAAACTGCATCAATCCCCAGGGGTTGATGAAATCACCATTGAAATGAGGTGGGAATATTTGTGTTGTCACATGGCTGACTAAAATTTTGAATATTTCTTATAATATAGGTGTTGTTCCTAAGGATTTTACTAGAGCTATCATTGTCCCAATTTTTAGAAAAGGTGATCGCAGTTCTTGTGATAATTATAGGGGAATTAGTTTACTTTCTGTTCCAGGTAAAGTTCTTTGCATGATTATACTTAATAGAATTATGAATTTGTTTGATGGATATCTGCGTGATGAACAGTGTGGATTCAGAAGTGATAGGGGATGTATTGATCAAATATTTTCGCTATGCAGATTCTGGGGAAATGTTTAGAGTTTCAGAAACTTGTGGTTACTAGCTTTGTTGATTTCAAAAAAGGCTTTTGACTCTGTTGATCATCATAATTTGTGATTGATTGTCAGATCGTATGGTAATCAGACAAGTTAGTAAACATAAAGAAAGCTCTCTATAATAACACTGAGTCCTGTGTGAGAGTTGGTAAGGATGGTAGCAATTGGTTTTGCATTTGTGCATTGCTTTTGGTGTTCGACAAAGATGTATTTTGTCTCCTTTTCTCTTTAATTTGGTTATTGATTATGTTATGCGATATTCACTTCAAAGGAAAGATTTTGGCCTTAAATGGGCTGGAGATATGAAAATTTCTGATTAAGATTATGCTGATGATTTAGCCCTTTTGGCAAACGATGTTGATGAGATGAATTCTTTCATTAGGGCTGTTGTTGATACTGGTAATATTGGTGATAAACAGAGAAAAAACACTAAAGTGATGAAAATTGGTCAGGCAGATGGTGTTTCAGTTGCTTTGAATGGCTGCACTCTTGAGTAAGTGTCTCAGTTTAATTATCTTGGTAGCTATGTAACAGATACTGATGATGTGTGGCATGAGATAAATAGAAGAATACGGATTGATACTGGAACTCTAAGAATCTATGGAGAGTGTGAAAAAATAGGCGTGTACAACTAAAGACTAAAATTAGTTTGTATAATAGTTGATTCTTTCTAAGGTTAGTTACGGTAATAAAACATGGACCCTTTGTAAGCAAGATAACAAGAAACTTGATGCCTTTGATTCTAGATGATTACACAGTATATTGAGCATTAGTTGGTTCGACTTTGTAAGTAATAATGAGAATAGAAGCAGGAGTCATCAACCTCCCTTAAGCAGCATATTGTGCAGAGAGAGACTCCGTTGTTTTGGCCATGTTGCCCGTATGGATAATTATAGATTGGCGAATAGGGTTATGAACAGTGTGCCTAAAGGCCTCAGAAAGAGGGAGAGACTTAGGATGTGAAGAGCAGACAATGTCAAACAGAACCTTGCTAGAATTGGCCTAGAGTGTCCAAATGCAGCAGCAGCAGCAGCAGCAGGGACGTAGCTATGGGGGGATGGGGAGGAGGCTCCCCCCCAAAGTAACTCGGAATTGGCAAAATTCGAAACGGCTTCGTACAACCTAGGTGAGTTGCGAAAATTTGTAATAATTTTTTTTTTTGTAAAATTAAGGGGAGTTAGCAAAATCTAGACAACTTGGCAAAATCTAAGGTAATTATCAAAATCGTGGCAACTTGGCAAATCTAGGGCAGTTGGGAAAATCGAGACAGCAAAATCTAGAGCAGTTGACAAAATTCAGATTAACTTGGCAAAATCGTGGGGAGTTGACAAAATTCAGGTGAGATATAAAAATTGGACTTTTTTTCTGCAAAATTATGGCAAGTTGGCAAAATCTGGGAGAGTAGACAAATCTTGGGGAGTTGGCGAAATTCGGAGTAACTTGGCAAAATCTTGGAAAGTTGGCAAAATTCAGAGTGACTTTGCAAAAATCAGGTGAGATGTTAAAATTGGGATTTTTTTTCTCTAAAATTGTGACGAGTTGGCAAAATCGCGGAAATTTGGCAAAATCTAGGGCAGTGGGCAAAATCTGAAACCACTTGGTAAAATACAGGCGGGTTGTGAAAATTGGGATTGTTTTTGTGAAATTAAGCAGAGTTGACAAAATCGTGAAAACTTAGCAAAATTTTGGGGAATTTGAAATGACTTGGCAAATTCAGGAGAGATGTAAAAATTTAGAATGCTTTGTGAAATTAAGAAGAGGTGGGAAAATCGAGGCAACTGAAAAAAATTTAAGGCAGTTGGCAAAATTGGAAACCACTTGGCAAAATGCAGGTGAGTTGTGAAAATTGGGATTGGTTTTGTGAAATTAAGGAGAGTTGATAAAATCGAGAACTCTTGGCAGAATCTTGGGGAGTAGGCAAAATCTAGGGAAGGTGGGAAAATTCGAATCCACTTGGTAAAATGCTGGCGAGTTGTGAAAATTGGGATCAGTTTTGTGAAATTAAAGAGAGTTGGCCATATCGGTTTGGGAAAATCTCGGGGAGTGCGAAAATTTTGAAGTGACATGGCAAATTTAGGAGAGATGTAAAGATTGGAATTGGTTTTGTGAAAATAAAGAGAGTTGGCAAAATCAAGGGGAGTTAGGAAAATTTATACTGACTTGCTACAATTCAGGCTTGATGGAAATATTGGAATTATTTCTGTGAAATTATGAATAGTTGGCAAAATTGGAAGTTACATGACAAAATGCAGAAGAGTTGTAAAAATTGTCTACAACCCCCCCCCCCCCCCCACCGCCACCACCACCACCACCCACCCACCCACCCACGGAGCGAAAATCTTGGTACGAACATGACAGAGACATTATTTTCTCAGTTGGCAAAATTTGATTTTTGAGTTGGAAACTTTCCACCTCAACCGTACTCCTTCGCTACGCCTCTGAGCAACAGTAGCTCAGAACAGACACGTCTGGAGAGGAAAATTATACAGTCTAGTCGGACCTCCGTAGTCCATGGTTTCATGAGGATTTTATATGTGTGCAGGCATGTATGTTCAATTCTTTTGAGTCACCCTGTAATATTTCAGTGATAAAACCGAACTTACATATATAGCTAATGATGCTAACTAGCTGACTAACGACCATGCTGATTTGCCGACAAAATTCGGAACTTTGACTTCTTTTGTTTAATATTAAATTTAAAAACATTTGCTTCGTTCATTTTTTTATTATTTTATTTATGATAAGTTATTGATTTTTTTTTCTTTGAAATTTCTACTACTTTTATAGGGAGTTTTATATTAAGGTTCCGAGAAAAACAATCCCAGCTACTGCTACAAGGGTTCAGCATCTTGAAGAGGTTTGATGACTATTGATCAAAATGATTAGTTTTTAACCAGACAGTTTTCGCAATAACAAATATTCTTCGCAGTACATGGAATAAATTGCCAACTTTTGTTCTATTGAATTATCGTTAATTGAAGAATTCACAAACTCACCTAATATCTTTGTAATGTAGATGTTAGATAAGTATGTTCAATAAAACCTTACTGATTTACACTAAAAGGGAAAGTATGGTCAGGCATTGATTTGGTGAAAAGTTGCAATTATAGAAAGCGTTATACAACGAAGAACCAAGACATTATGACCAGCGCATCTTTATGCAAATCGAAGCAACTGCAGGTAAATGACGGCGCGTTCATGAAACGGTATAAATAACACCTGATATTGAGCTTTGTTAATCAGTTTTATTCTTGTTCTTCAGATGGGAAAGGCAGCGGACTTCAGTGAATTTCACAAAGTCCAAATTGCAATGGCCAGACGACTGGGTCACAGCATTTTCGAGACGGCAAGGCTTGTGGGGATGCTTATGGTCAGCCATGGTTAGTACCGTCAAAAAGTGGTCAGAGGAGGGAAAAACCACGAACCGCCGGCAAGGTGTGGGCCGATCACGGCTCATTGATGCTAGAGATGAGCCAAGGTTAGACCTATGATACAAGCAAACAGAAGGGATACTCTGGCGCAACTCGCCAGTAATTTGAATGCTGGTGACGGGATTAATGTATCACAACACACAATACTTCAAACCATGCTGAAAATGGGGCTGCGTAGCTGCAGGCCTCTCCGAGTGCCCATGTAACCTTCTTCTAACACCAAGGTCCAGTGTACATTGTAGTGCCTACAATGGGCACTACAATGTACACTGGACCTTGAATGATTAGAAGAAGGTCGTCTGGACTGATGAATATTGTTTTCTGTTACACCATGTGAACGGCCGGGTACGTGTGTGTGGTTTACCTGGTGAAAGTGTTTGCGCCAGGATGCACCACGGGAGAAAAACAAGCCATTGGAGGAAGTGTAATGCTTTGGGCAATGTTCTGCTGGGAAACCCTGGTTCCATTCATTCATATGGAGGAAACTATGACGTCTACCACCTACCTAAACATCATAGCACACCAGGTGCATCCTTTCATGGCAACACTATTCCCCTCTAGTAGTGCCTTCTTTCAGCAGGATAATGCGCCATGCCACACTGCCCGGATTGTTAGAGAATGATTCGCGGAACTTGAGGAAGACTTCTAGGTATTGCCCTGGTCTCCAAATCGAGCATCTGTGGTTTGTGTTGAAACAGCATATTCGTTCTTCGGCGGCTCAACCATGTAACTTACAAAAGTTAAAGGATCTTCTGGTAATGTGTTGGTACCAAATACCACAAGACACCTATAGACACCACAAGACATCTTGTAGCACCATGTCTCACCGGGTAAGAGCTGTTTTGGCGGCACTTGGAGGACCAACATCATATTAGGCAAGTGGTCATAATGTTTTGGATCTTTGGTGTGTGTTTTCAAGGTGTAGTTCGTAAAAGCAAATTTATTCATAATCCAGAAATAAATATCAATTTAATGGCGTTAGGACACAAATATGACGATACGAAAACCAATATTTTATGAAAATGTATATATAAATATATTCAAACCAAAATTGAGTACAAAAACAGGAAGGGGAGAGACGTAACAACACCCGACTTCGCCGATGTTTCTCCATCTCTGCTAAGTTTCTCAGCAAACGCATTCAGCACTCTCATTAATTAATCCGTATCATGAGAACTAAAAGTGTGATTGGAGTGGAATCTTTTACAAATCATTTCTACACATTTCGCTTATTAATTTATTAATGTATCCCTCAAAATATATTAGGAAAAAGTTTCAAGCACATAGATTATTTTCATATCTTAAGAAAAATTCTTCTGGTGGAACGGATAAAGGTATTAAGATTTTTGAAAGGTGTTACATTAATATTTTACGTTTATCACATTCTTAATTCGCTCGATAACGCAGCAGCATCGTAATCTGATGTTTCCAGTTCGAGACCTCACTGTTCCTGCGTTGAAAGTTTTCTACAAACCTCTCTCTACGAGAACGGATAAACGGATGAGCTTAGAACGGCCACAGCCCGCCAAATGATACATTAAGCCGTGACTTGGTGTGCAGGAGAGCCATAAAGAACATGTTGCACGGTGTTGAAGGGAGGCTACAATCTGTCTCCTAACAACAGCTCTCCAGTGGAACCCCTTTTTCCTATCCAGCTCTGATCTTTTGGTGCCCTTGTGTCCTCACCAGCATGAGCATAAAAATGCCACTCAGGGGTAAAACAACTCAATCCTCTATAATCAGTTCATCTAACTCAATGTGAAAATTGAAAGGTACAGAAGCATTAGTACTTTATCCAAATAGTAACCTTTTTCAACAAAGGTAACACAAAAAACGGAGCACAATCGCCCACTCCCCTTGTCGAGGTGTTAGCAATGTATGGACGACTCTCTAGCATTATTAAAATGGGCATAAAATATTATACGAAATAATTAGCTCCAAAAAAATTTGTTTCCCCTAATTGGGAGTGGACCCACATCACCGAGAAGCATGCCATGCTTCTGGGAACGAATCCCACACAAGGCAATCAATTCTTTTCAGCTAATTATTTCAAATATTTCTTACCTACAAGTCATTTTCCACTGATAACACATTACTGGAAAAGAAATATATCTTATTCTTGCAACAAACTATTTCGTCAATATCGGTAACTTTTTAACTAAGAGAAATAATAGGACCATTCAGAAGCCATTACGAAGCTCAAAATATTCTCTATCGTGTGTGACGAGGCACGTTAAGAAAAATTATTCAAAATATTTGAGGTCAACCTTTATTTCGTGTAACGGGTTTTTATTTTTCCATTTTTATTTCTTAATTTCTCGGGAAAGAAAGAAAATGAAATTTTTTCGCACACTCTCTGCTTCTACGTCAAAATTTTGGTATTATTTAATTTGGGTGATTTAATTTCTTCTGGACGAAAAACTCATCTCGAACTTGGAAAAATATATAAAAAAAAGTCATTTTCACATCCAAATTTCCGTCAAAAGAATGATTTAAACCGTTGAATTTAAAAATATTAAAATTTCATTGCTAAACATCACATTATACTATGTGTGTACTTCGAATGGCTGAACGACCAGCGCACTACACGACTGATCAAAGGAAAACGGGCAATCTGGCTTGTTTTCAAATTGTACGAAATTAAGGAATTACGTGAAATATTCCAATGGAAAATGTAGAAAAATTGGGTTTTCGAATTTCAGTAAAATGGATTAATTTGAAAAAAAAACCCTACCCTTTCTCTGTAGTTTTTTACACATTGTTGTAACTATGGTATCTAAGAAATGTTCTTACATTAATTCAGATTTAAGCAGTTTAAGACATCCTAGAAATTCGGATTTTATATTCTGTTAAATGCAGAGTAAAACTACATTTCGGAGCGAACCATATGCAAATAAGCACATCACATAAAATAGAAATGCAAGGTTAAAATAAGAAATTACACGAAATTAATCCTCTTTTGTGGGATTTTCGTTTTTTCGAAGCGTACTTCGGACTTTTTCTGCAATTTAAAAAACTAGAAAAAAATAACCAAAAACGCATAGACGATACTTACATTTGTAGAGCGCACAATTTTGCACAAAAATTTTCAAACTATTATATTAAATTTTTTGCTGATATTGGTGTCTGAAAATAGCTGTTTTGGAGATATTTTTTCCTGCTTCGAGACTCTAATTTACTCAAAAACTATTTGATTCACTAGATGTAAATAAAAATGATCAGTGGATGAAAACAGCTCGTCGGGTTTATTCCATAACTGGTATATCAAAGGGTGCCGGTATGATCTTTACTATATAATGGTTGGCTGTCTTAATAAATAAATAAATGCCCCTTAGGTTGCTGTTTGTCACAGAGGTCAGGCAGGATGGCAGGAGCATCTTAGTTTATTAAGCCACGGCTCACGATATATCAATACAGCTAACTGCAACAAACTTTCAGTTGTGGTTATTCTGTTTCACATGGGCCTTAAGGGTTAATATCCCCCCCCCTATCACACACCACACCCAATCACTACCAGCTGAAACCACAATCTTTCATGGACCATAAATAACCACCCACTAAAAGTCGTCGCAATTATGTTTGTCCTCTGCTAGCTGTTGAACCTTCTCCACCTTGTCAAGGGTTCGATTTCTAGAAATTTAGAATTTTTGGAAAATAAATTTCTAAAAAATACTAATAGTATACGAATTAGTGAAATCACCTTCCACGTGTCCAACCCTTCTCCACATGTTAAAATGATCTCCGAGGAGCAACTGTAACACATCTGGGATTTTAAACTCTTGAAAGTTGACAACTCTGTTCCCACATTTTCAACCTATTGAAATTGTCTTATTTTGGATTATCTACGATTTTTCCTCCTTTGCAGTTCTTTTATGTCTACAGGTCTCCATATCCTCGAGCTTTAACTACTATGAGGGTGAATTCTTCTGATCTCTATTCAGTTCCAAACTGTTTGGGCTGCATTGTTTGTAGCTGAAAGAAAACTTAAATATCTGCATATGTGTTATGAGAACGAAAATAGAAATATATACTAATACACACGTTCCCTCAATTTACACGGAACTCAATATAAACAGTCAGAAAATCTACCATTTTCGATTTACACGGTGATAGGCTGGGTTTTACAAGGTCAAGAAAATGCAGCCTTTTTCTGTTTCCTTGAGTATAGAATCGGTTTTACACGGTACGGATTGAGATTTTTTATGCATGCAGATGTACATTATGGCCGTCCCGTGGCCGAGTGGCTAGCGCGCTTGGCTACTGATCTAAGGGATCTGGGTTCGAGCCCGGATAAGGTACGGACGTTTGTGTTGTTTTTCTGATGAGGTCCTGTCATCCTCTCAGACCTTCTGCTATGACATATCAACTGACAGGCTCCTGTCAGAGCTATGTGGCAAACAGCTGCTTGAGGGGGTATTTTTATATATTATGAAAAAGCAGAGACATAGCGTCAAGGGAAATTATTTGACTGTCATCTCAAGTAAAAATCAATGAAATATTTACACGATACTCAGTTTTAGTTTTTATTTGTATCTAATTATCCGTGTAATGTAAAAAAAAAATGAGAAACTAAATATTTATACGATTTCAGTTTTCATCATCATCATCATCCTCAAGCAGCCATGGGCTACGGAGGTACCAGACCGTGGAATTTAGTTCTCCAAGCAAGTCTGCCCTGAGCTACATCTGCTACATCTGGCCACTGCACATCAATTCTAACAAGATCTTATTTGACATTGTCTGCCTACCGCATCTTAAGTCTCCCCTTCTTTCTGAGGCCTTTAGGCACACTGTTCATAACCCTATTCGCCAATCTATAATTATCCATACGGACAACATGGCCAAACCAACGGAGTCTCTCTCTGCACAATATGCTGCTTAAAGGAGGTTGCAAACTCCTTTGCCTAATCTCATCATTAGTTACAAAGTTGAACCACCTAATGCCCAAGATACTGCGTAAGCATCTAGTTTCCTGTTATCTTGTTTACAAAGTGTCCAAGTTTCACTACCATAACTAACCCTAGAAAGAACCAAACTATTATACAGTCTAATTTTAGTCTTTAGGTGTATACGCCTATTTCTCCACACTCTCCATAGGTTCTTAAAAGTCCCGGCAGCAATCCCTATTCGTCTGTTAATCTCATGCCGCACATCACCATTATCTGTTACATAGCTCCCAAGATAATTAAACTGTGACACCTGCTCAAGACTGCAACCATTCAGATTAACTGAATCACAACCTGCCTGACCAATTTTCATCACTTTAGTTTTCTCTCTGTTTATAACCAAACCTACTCTACTACCAGTCTCATCAACAGCTCGAATGAAAGAGTTCATCTCATCAGCATTATTTGCCAAAAGGGCTAAATCATCAGCATAATCTAAATCAGAAATTTTCGTATCTCCAGCCCATTTAAGGCCAAAATCTTTATCTTGAAGTGAATTTCGCATAACATAATCAATAACCAAGCTAAAGAGAAAAGGAGACAAAATGCACCCTTGTCGAACAACAGAAGTAATGCTAAACCAATTGCTACAAGACTTACCAACTCTCACGCATGACTCAGTGTTATTACAGAGAGCTTTCATTATGTTAACTAACTTGTCTGGTATACCATATGATTTCACAATCAACCACAAATTATGACGATCAACAGAGTCGAAAGCCTTTTTGAAATCAACAAAGCTAGCAACCAAAGGTTTCTGAAACTCTAAACATTTCTCAAGAATCTGCCTAAGTGAAAAGATCTGATCCACACATCCCCTACCACTTCTGAATCCACATTGCTCATCACGCAATTGACTGTCAACCAGATTCCTAATTCTATTAAGCACAATCATGGAAAGAACTTTACCTGGAACAGAGAGTAGGCTGATACCCCTATAGTTAAAACAAGAACTGCGATCACCTTTTTTGAAAATAGGGATAATAATAGCTCTGGTAAAATCCTTAGGAACCATGCCTTTATCATAAAAGATATTCAAAATTTCAGTCATCCAAGTGGTAACACAAACATTCCCAGCTCTAAGTATTTCCGTAGTAATTTCTACCCCTGGCGATTTATAAAGTTTAAGTTTAGAAAGAGCCAAAATAACTTCAGATTGTGTTATAGGGCCAACATTAAAGCCACCAATGCATCTATCATCGTTGCAAACAATGGGATTAGAACTAACCACATTGTTTAGAACATCACTGAAATGCTCAGTCCACCTACCATTACAGAATCCTCACCTTCTATAACTTTACCTTGTTTATCCTTCAATCCCTGTATTCCTGTCCGTTATCTACCACACAAAACATTAACTATCTGGTACAGCTCTCTGCTGTTGTGCTGTCTAAGAGCTTCCTCGGCTTTGTCAGCCAAGCCATCAAGCCAAAGATTCTTATCAGTAGCTAACTGATCCTTTACACGTTTATTAAGCTCTCTGTAATCCTTTTTATTAGGACTAGTAGGGTACTGATTAAGGACATTCCTGCAGTTCCTTCTTCCTGAAATTAGCTCAAGTGCCTTATAACTCAAACAATACTGCCTCCTCTGCTCCTTTTTCCCTAAAAGAGTACTGTTAGTTTCCAAAAAAGCCTGTTTAAAATGTCCATTCTTCCTCTACTTCAGAAGTAAGCAAACCATGACTGTCATAATGACTAAGTAACCTATCATGGTAAGCTTTAGCTATAACTGGGTCTTTCAGAGCTTCAGTATTAAAGGTAAAATTTTTAACCCTAGCACAACACTTTTTAAGTTTAAGTTGCAAGATATTTTTAAGAAGATAATGGTCAGATCCAATTTCAGCTCCACTATATGACCTGGTACTCCTAACAGAACTAGCCCATTTGCTGTTAATTAATATATAATCAATCATATTCTTATGCAGCCCATCAGGTGGAACCCATGTGTACTTATGTATATAGTCGCGGTGTTTGTAATAAGTGTTAGTTATTCTGAAACCATTAAGTTTACTTACCTGTCCGTGACGTTGCCCATTGCCATTGCAGCTACCAATACCAAAAGGGCCTATTACTCTTCCCCAAAGGTCAGTCATTACCAACTTTGGCATTGAAGTCACCTAGAACAAAGGTAATATCTCCTTTCTTGTCAGAATTCAAAATATCCTGAAGTTGTCCATAAAACCTATCCTTCTCATCCTCATCAGAATCCTCAGTGGGGGTATAACAGCAGATGACATTCAAGTCTTTAATGCTTGTCTGAAATTTTGCTATAAGAAACATTTCATTAATGCACTCATATCCTAAAAGAGCATCACTAGCACCCACGCCTTAGTGATGTTTATTATCATTCCTCCCTGAAAAGAGAAATTTAAGATTATTTTTAAGAATCTGACCTTTATCTGTCCATCTGGTCTCTTGCAAGCCGAGAATATCTAAATTATAACGGTGGAATTCTTGTGTGAGGACATCAAGAGAAAAAGCTCTGTGCAGAGTCCTCACATTCCAACTACCTATGGAGAGAAAATGGTTAGTGGGATGTTTAAAGAAACTATGTTTATTGAGAAAGTGAATGCCGACAATATCAAACAGCCCCCTAATCGCAGACATGGGGCAAAGACCCGTTCCCCCACTACTAAAGGCTGAAGCCATCTACACTGGAAGACTTCCTCCAATGTAGAATTTGACGATGCCAATAGAAGCAAAGAGTTCAGGTGCCTGCGATGACCTCTGCTCATGATTATCCACCAGCTGATAAACATGTCCTGTGAATCTATTCGCTTGGGGCTGTGAACCCACAAACAAACAGAAAACACAGCGGAAGATTTTCCCCTCCACAGAAGCCCACCAGTGCAGCAAAATCAGGATCCATAATCAAGCTCAGAGCCATAATTCAGTCCAGTCCAGTGGGTTTATATGGTCAGCACCAGGACCCTGTGTGGTTGACCACTCCTCAGCAGGGTAGGAAAAAAAAGAAAAGTAGCCAAAGTTGTCCGGATCAGTAGGCCACACTGATCTGGCAGCCCTCTCCTTCCGTTCACTTCCACAAGAGAGTATCTCTTTTGAAAGGTACTAACGGTCTACACCATGAGAAGGCGGGGTCGGACATTAGGTGCTAGGCCTGGCCGGTTCTATGCATCATCACAGGGGATTGGTGCATAGCTGTCCTTTCAGTGACTACCTAGCTACCATTTATAAAATAGTATATAGTTTTAATTATATTATATAGGTTTATTGATATTATTTATTTTCAAGAATAAGTAGATAATACTAAATTCCTGCAATAATCAAATCGTCATCTGTAACAAGTTATATTCAGTAGTAATAGCATTCATGGCTGTCCTGAAATAGGTAGATTAATATAATATGTAGCAAATGGATCCACTGACTTGTGAGTAAATATCCTAATATTTCGACCCCTGACTAGGGTCGTCATCCGAGGAGGTTGCAACTTTGTTGGAACTTTCTTTCCTACATATATTAATCTAAATTATATTCTTTCGCTAAAATTATGTTCTTGCCATCGTAATGCAGTCTGTCTCACAACATCTTATGATATGAAACTTGTTTTGAATCGGCAGCGAGATTTGACTCTTCTAGACTGAAATTTTCACATTAGTAAAAATTGTGCTTATTTCATTTTCAGCAACAAGTTTACTGTGTAGAGTATTATATTGGTTAAAATATATTAAATTTATTCGTAAGTACACTGATTTATAAAGTATCCTATAACTACCAGCTGTACAAAATAAAGAACTAAGTGTTGGTACAAAGGCTTAATTTCTAATTTATATTCAGTTCATAAATATCCTTTTTTCAAATTTTGTCTTTAAAGTCCATAGTGTACATCGACATTATCGATGAGTACTTTTCGTGACCAAAAAGAAATAATTTCTCATACAATTTCTTTTCATCTAAGCATTAATGCAAGCAAGTACAAAATAATGTTACCTTAATGCTTATTATTACTACTAAACTGAAATTTCATATAAATGTGTATAAATGAAACTTTCAATGTACATTTTAATCATAAAAAAGATTTTTTCGATACGTATCACCCCCTTTTTTTTTCCCATAAGTTGTTGGCTTCGATTTTTACCATTTCGATTTGCACTGTGATTTCCCGGAATTTACCTACCATGTAAATCGAGAGATGGGTGTATAAAAAACTTATGAGAAGTTTTTATAAACTGATAAATGTGTTGCGCCAAGCGGCCCAAGTATGACCGGCCCGTTGCGATATGACCCGATGTTTTGGTAGCCCATTCCACCCCTGATTTGACTGCCTTATAGGGACAGTAGATTAAAGTTACGTCCATGCATGTCCACTTTATGCAAATATCAGTTTTTTGTGCTATTAGATACCCTATTTAATCCATAAGATTCGCATTCTGCGGTTTGATCAAGTAATAACCAACTGTATCATAAAAAATGCCCCTTTAGTGACATTCTGTGGATTGAGTCTGTTATTAAAAAAAATCTTTACACTCCTCCCCCTCCTCTCAAACGTTATCTCGGACGTGGGTAAGGACGTTGGACGTCAGCAAATTAAACTTGATCTAACAAAATCTGTACTTTATCTATCCCCCATCCAGGTTTACTACCATTTCCAATCTGACGAGACTTTCATCTTGCCCACGCCATAATGAAACCAACCATTTGATTGACAGATGACGAAACTTCTCTACCCACTATTAGTGCTCTCGATAGGGATATTGCTATCAGAGAGTACTGAGCTCTGAGAAGCAGCTCATATAGCATTTAACCAAACTTAAACTAAAGCCATTACCTGTTCAAGAGCAGGTCCTAACTTTGTTTTCATTCCGCAATCCGGAAATGAAACTGTTACCTTTGCTAATGGATCATTTAGTATTCAAGGTTCTTCTAGAAGCTTCTCATTTGACTTCTGGGGTACTGAAGGAATCAAAGGTTTGCATCCTGGAAAAGTAAATGACGAAAAAATCCCCCGTGCCACTAATTTTTATAAATATGCAATAATAGGCAGCCTGTTGGAATGAAAGAAAAAAAATCTCAGAAGTTTCTTGGAGGGGGCCATGACCGCCCTGATTGTCGGGGAAACAAGTGTTTTACTTCTGCCTAATCTAAAACTGTCCCTTCTCTTGCCAGACCCCACATCCCCATGATGATTCCCAAGTGACAAACCAGAAAGGTAGACCTTATCGAGAAGATCGCCCCCTATCGGCCTATCAAATATTTCTGAATTCTCAAACGTTCGATTAAATGTTGATCGAATAAATTTCCGTTAATAATATCTGTCGAACAAAATTCTGTCGCACGAATTTCCGTTTCGAACAAATGCTTTCGAATAAATTTACATCTTTCGAACAAATCACACCAAACTGATTTTATACACCTATGGACCTTTGTTTTTTCATTACTTTTCTGGGGCTCAAAATTGCAAATTCGTATAAAAATAATGAAAAATGAACGAATAAATTGTTGCTCTTTATTTAATTTTATAAAAAAAATAAGTTATTTATTGAGAAAACATATGCATATATAGATAAAATCTTCATGCAGCCATGGGCTATGGAGGGCCTACCAGACTGTGTAATTTTGTTCTCCAGTCAAGTCTGTACTAAGCTACAGCCGCTGCATTTGGCCACTGTATACCAATTCTAACAAGGTCCTGTTTGACATTCTGTGCATCGTATCTTGGATCTCCCCCTTTCCTGATACCTTTAGGCACACTGTTCCTAACCCTATTCGCCAATCTGTAGCTAGGCATAGGGGAGCAACATGGCCAAAACAATGCAGTCTCTATTTGCACAATATGCTTCTCAATAGAGGTTGCTGTCTCCTTCTAACCTTATCATTATTTTAAAAGTCAAACCACCTGATTCTCAAGATACTGCATATGCATCTAGAATCAAAGTCATTAAATTTATTTTTATCCTGTTTACAAAGGGTCCATGTTTCGCTTCGAAACTAACATTAGAAAGAATCAAACTATTATACAGCCAAATTTTATTCTTTAGGTGTATACTCTCATTTCTCCACATTCTCCAAATATTCTTAAAGGTCCCAGTAGCAATCCATTTTCTTCTGTTTATCTTTTGTCGCACATCACCAGTATCTGCTACATAGTTCCTAAGATAATTAAACGAGATAGTTGCTCAAGGGTGCAATCTTTCAAAGAAATTGAAGTATCCAATTTTCATCACTTTATATTTATTTCAAACCTATTCCACGCTTCTCATCAACAGCTCTAATGAAAGAATTCATCTAATCAACATTATTAGCCAACAGGATCAAACATACAAAATCCTCATGCAGCCATGGGCTACGGAGATCCAACCAGACTGTGTAATTTTCCTCTCCAGACGTGTTTCTTTTGAGCTACAGCTGCTGCATTTGGACACTCTAGGTCAATTCTAGCAAGGTCCTGTTTGACATTGTCTGCCAATCGCGACCTAGGTCTCCCTCTTTTTCTGATACCCTTAGGCAAACTGCTAATAATCCTGTTTGCCAATCTGCATCTATGCATACGGGCAACATGGCCAAACCAACGCAGTCTCTCTCTGCACAATATGCTGCTCAAAAGAGGTTGATGACTCCTTCTTCTAACCTCATCATTACTTACAAAGTCAAACCACCAAATGCCCAAGATACTGCGTAAGCATCTAGAATAAAGTCATCAAGTTTCTTGTTATCCTGTTTACAAAGGGTCTATGTTTCACTACCATAAAAATCTTAGAAAAAACCAAACTATTATACAGCCTAATTTTAGTCTTTAGGCGTATACGCCTATTTTTACATAGTCTTTGGAAAAGTCTTTTTGTGTTTTAGTCTTTGTGTGTATACACCTACTTTTTTACACTCTCCATAGATTCTTAAAAGTCCCAGAGGCAATCATTATTCTTCTATTTATCTCATGCCACACATCACCAATGTCTGTTATATAGCTACCAAGATAATTAAACTGACACTTGTTCAAGAGTACAGTCATTCAAAGCAACTGTAGCACCATGCACCTGACCAATTTTCATCACTTTAGTTTTTTCACTATTTATCACCAATATTACCAATATCATCAACAGCCCTAATGAAAGAATTCATCTCATCAACATCATTAGCCAACAGGGTAAATCATTTTCATAATCTAAATCAGAAAAGTTTGAAATCTCTAAACTGTTTAAGGACAAAATCTTTCCTTTCCAGTGAATTTCGCATAACATAATCAATAACCAAACTAAAGAGAAAAGGAAATAAAATACATTTTTGTCGAATACCAAAAGCAATGCAAAACCAATTGCTACCAGCCTTATCAACTCTCACATAAGATCAGTGCTATTACAGAGAACTCTCATTACACTAACTAACTTATCAGGTATTCCATATGATCTAACAATCAACCATAAATTATGTCGATCAACAGAATCAAAAGCCTTTTTGAAATCTATATAGTTAGCAACCACAGATTCTGAAACTCTAAACATTTCTCAAGAATCTGCCTAAATGAAAATATTTGATCAATACAATCCTTTATCCCAAACCATCCGCATAATCTAAATTAGAAATTTTGAAATTTCTAGACCATTTGAGAAAAAAATCTTTCCTTAGCAGACAATTCCGCATATAAAAAAAATACCCCCTCAAGCAGCTGCTTGCCACAGAGGTCTGACAAGAAGCCTGTCAGTTTATATGCCATAGTAGAAGGTCTGAGAGGATGGCAGGACCTCAGCAGAAAAACGACACAAACAGCCATGCCTTACCCGAGGCTCGAACCCAGGTTCCGCATAACATATGAATAATTAAAATAAAGAGAAAAGGAGACGAAATGCACCCTTGTCTAATTCCACTGAAAACAAGAACTCGGAAGAAAATGCGAAATGTACTGTAGAAACCAGTCGTATGTTGTTGCGTTCATGAATAAGAAAAAGAAATAAGAGAATAAGTTAGAATAAGAAAATCGTGCAATTATTTGTATATTTTGAAAGAACTGGAATTTTTTCGAAGGATTGGTACCGGGCTGCACACAACACTTTGGGAAACGATGGATTAGAGTAATCCCTGTTATGTGTTACGCAATATGTTAAAAAACAAGCATTTCATTTTCAATCTAGTGTCCTGCCAACTTCTTACTATATTTCTCATAAACTTAAATTATATATCCTAAGTATATTCGAAACTATAAAATACTTCTTCTTCTGGTGATGATTTTCTTATTCTTCGCGCAAATTATTTTTTTTTCTGGCGTTATGCAGTTGACTTAATACTTTGCCGTTTATGTAACTTTTTAATCACTGAATAGACTCCTGATGTCCAGTTTTTAAGGGCATGCAATTATTTCTGTAATCGCATAAGAATTAATTGAATTACTAGATTATTTTTACCGTAAAATTTAATTGGAAAACTAGAACACATATAGAATAGAAAAATAATTGAAACCTAGAACACAAATCGCCTCTGGCGAGTATGGGATGCTCGTTTTCAAAAAGAAACGTTTTTTGCTTACCCACTTTTGCACCCTTTAACATTTTTAATTCGAAGTAATGAATGATTGTGAAAATGCAAACAGTAATATTTTATTACTACTCATAAAGCATAAAAAATTGTTAATGAGTAAAAAAAAATTTACCCTGTGCTGTATTGCCTTTTCATATTTCATACTGGTTGTAATAAATTTCAGTTAAAATTGAGTTCGGTTTAAAGTATAAGCAGTAACAGCGAGTTTCCATAATATGGTACATTGTTCTCTTTAGAGTCAATAACGACACTCTTACTAATTCCAGCAAGCTCCACCGTTCACTAACGATGAGCTACGAGAAAGCACAAGCTGTGGCAAATCCAATCACACAAAGTACATAAAGCACTATTCTCCTTCGACTGCTCATCTGAAAATTATCCCACTCTGCATACCTTTCGTCACTTTCTGATGAATGAAAACTTTCTAAATGTACTGAGTTGAAAACAAACATTTAAGTTGATGAGCGAATGCTAATAATTAGATTGATTGAACACAATTGTTAAATGCATTGCTAATGTTATTTTCATTTTGAGATTATACACTTTCTCAAAATATTTGATAACTTAGTTCCAGTAGAGAAGCCGTTTTATGAAATTGATGTTTGTTTCTTATTATAAAAGTCCGACTTAGATATATCTATGATAGTGAACAATTAATTATTTTGGTGACATGGCAACCATTGTAGACTCACAAATCGCCATCAAAATTGTCTGGTGCGAGCAAACGGCCTCTTCAATCTTGGCCCAACTTACGCCCCACGAGCAAAACTGCTGTAATAGAGAAGAATTACCAAGAGGCGCATAATCTCGAATTCATTTCAGCCTAGTGAATCAGAGAGAGTTCTGGGCACAATATTAGCTGGCCGCTGAGATTCCTGAAGGAATTGTACGGCAGCTTTGAGCGTATTGCTTCACTGAATACGTATTGAATGGACAAAAATAATAAAATAATAAATAAATACCCCCTCAAGCAGCTGCTTGCCACAGAGGTCTGACAGGAGCCTGTCAGTTTATATGCCACAGTAGGAGATCTGAGAGGATGGCAGGACCTCAGCAGAAAAACGACACACAACTCTTCAGAAAACAAACACGTATGAACTGCATTTTTTATTCATTCTAATTCGAGTTTTAAATTTATATTTTAGTTTATACTTGAAAGGTTGTCAAGCGTCCGTTCTGTCAGGTATCTAATGACGACAACTCCTACCTCCCCCTCTGTTGCAGACTAAAGAAACCTAGTTGGAATTCAGGGAAAATCGTGTTTTTTTTTTCTTTCTGATACTTTTTGCGATTTCCCCTAGGTGAGGGCGCGACTTACTCACAAGTCTTTCCTGTGTCGTATTAAGCCGACAGACTCCTGTGACACCTCTATGGCAAGTAAGTAGTTTGAAGAGTAATTTGCATATTACAAGATAGTATTCCTCATTAATGTACTTTGTGTAAAACCTGTCAGTGATAGGAAATCCACTCTCAGTATTTCTGTTCCTCTTCTACTATTTCTATATTAGAAATATGGTCAGCGTTTCTGTTACTCTCTGAATATTTATAGAACTAAAATATTTAGGCATAAGTATTTTCCGCTACTTTGCTACTGATTTTTGTTTGTGGAGTCTGCATTTTTAATATTAAAAATGAAAACGAAAAATTATCAAAAATTTCAAAATTCAACCGAATAGAACACAGAGCTGATTGAAGTTGTATAGTTCCGAAGATATAACGGAAAAATAATCTTCTTATTTACCCTTTTTCAGAGGGAAGAAAACATGGGATTTATAGCCTATGCGTTCCCTCGTCACAAGCTTTCATTTGACACTTAAATCATTAGGTTTGGCCGTCGCGTTCGAAAGATATGGTAGAACAACTCTTGACAAATCGGCAAACTGACAAATCGACAAATGTCACGCGAAAAGCAGTAGGAAGATAGGTAAAAAGGTTAAAAAGCATTTTTCATGTGCATTATTTTTAAAATTTCGGAAATAGCTTTTTAATTATTTTAGTTCTCGGAAATATTTACATGAACATATTTTCACTTTGAATATTTTTACATAAGACAAAAGTACGGAATAAGTAAATGACTTCAGACACTGAAAGGATGTCAGCAAGAAGAGTAGATTTTACAGTGGTCTACAGTAAGCTCCTATATATGTATAAGACATCTGTCAGCGGCGTACTGATAGACCCCGCAAATCCCAAGGTGCGTGTGGGGGGAGAGGTTCCTATTGTTAGAAGGGCCTCTACATTATTTTTTTTTACAAAATTGGTTAAATTAGTACACAAGTATTTTAAAGGAATAATCCGGAATTGTTTCCTATAGCTTTGAACGAATAATACGGTTCCTGAATAATCCGTTTCGTTATTCCCACTAGAATATCTCTCCTTGCTGCCTGTGGACCAGAACTCATTGTCTCAAAAGACGTTCCTTAATTCTCTAAGGAATAAAATTTACCCGATACGTTTAACTTTTGGGTTAGCGTTTTATTGGTATTAAGATATTCGTTTGAATCAAAATGCACACACATTTATATTTATGCAGCAAAATGTACTAATTATATTTAGAACAAATCTATATAACATATTGTGGTATTCTGAACAAATCTTAGATTTTATTTACAATGGGGGTAAAAAGTCCTGAACACTTTTTTTTACATTTTTTTTTAGTGTTTATACCAATTCTTATCCATTAAATTATAAATTTTATTATTTACTGTGAAGTAGTTTGTACTCTGATTTCACATAGTTTTTTATTTTGAAATATTTTAAAGAGATTTTCAGATATTTTGAAAAACCCATACAGTTGCAAACTTACTTAGATTGAACAAGCTTTCTTTATAACCAATGAAGTGCTCTGTTATACCTACAACTCATAGATGACTAACCATAAAAAATGAGATTGTTGGCTTTGATTCATGTTTGTACATAATGTAAAAGTAACAATGAAAGCTGAGGAATGCATCTAAATACTGAAAATGAAATTGTTGCCAATTGTCATGGATCGTTTTGAGGATGAGCCTTATATTTCTCAGGAGCTCTTGTTCAAAAGTGGTTATAGATAGCACAATTAAAAGGATGGAATGACCTGGACAGTCTCGGGACCTAAATCCTATCGAAAACTTATGCGAAAAAAAAACAAAAAAAAAAAACAGTTATTATATTTCCAAGAAGAGGTCTACAAATAAGCATGAATTAATTGAGGCTTTGGTGTTATCATTTAACCTTATTGTCAGAGAATTGCTTCTGAAATTAATGCATTTCATGCCAAAAAAAGTTGTAAAGCGGTCATTAAAGCAAAGGTTTGGACTACAAAATATTGATGTTAAAATATTTACTATTCTCATTAACATGTGTAACAACTGTTGCGTTTCAGTAATTATATCTCTAAAATAGTTTTAGACACCAAAAAACTAAAATCAGTTGTGAAATAAACATAAAAAAATTATTTAGAGAATATGATAAAAGTTATACATAATTCTTTGGATAGAAATCAGTATGAAGAAGAGAAACATGCAAAAACAGAGGAGTGTTCGGGGATTTTTTTACACCATTGTACATAAAACATGCACCAATCTTAAATTACAAGAAAGAGCCATTTCAAGCTCCTCCTCAAACTATCAAACGAGATGATGAAGTAAAAGGTTTACATTTGCCACGACCTATGATGCCATTTCCGTAAATTACTCAAAGCAGGATTCCTCCTCATCCTGTAGATCACAGAAGTATCTAATGATGCCCGCGGGCCCTTACGCGATTTCGCCAAGTTGCAACTTGCATCTCAATCAGAAATTCTTTTGCAGAAATATATTTCGATAAAATGTCGTAAGTTGCAACTAATTTACTTAAATGTCATTGGAAATAATTTGGTACATTTTAATATTTAACCTTTTAAGCCAAAATAGGCAAAACGATCAAAATAGCGTTTTCAAATCATTTCCCACTGGGTGCTTTTCCATTAGTGCACAAATAACGTACAAATAATCAGAACGTTCGCAATCACTCAGCCAAAATATGATTTTTTGAAATCCGTTTAAAAAGATTGGTTATACTCTTAGACTGGTTTGTTTTATCACACTTGCTTAATTTTAGAGCTAGAACAAGCAAATGTGATAAAACAAAACAGTAAGCCTCTCGAATTCGAACACAAGATTCCATGTTTATGAGTTTTCATTTTACCACCTAACTCTCAACTGTAGGAATCGGAAGATAGAGTGAAAAAAAAACTTTCCACTTCCCTCAGTTTTTAGGAGGTAGAAAGCAAGTCTTGTTTGAATTCAGTTGTGGTAAGGCTGTGGCAGTTATAACTTATTTAGTTAAAACTTATAGAGGAAATGAATCTGGTTATTGGGCTATAACTCCACATGTGGGGCGGGGTGGCTCAGTCGGTAGCGCGCCAGGCTCGTAATCTGTAGTTCCCAGGTTCGAGTCCCAGCTGGGTCAGCGTTGAGAATTATCTCCGCAAAATTCCCCGCCCTGCCCACGGTCAGTAGGGGATACCGATGGGCTTGGAAAGGCCGCCGTCCGTCGGATGGGACGTTAAGCCGTGACCCCGTGTGCGGGAGAGCCATACCCTGTGCACGTTAAAGAACACACTGGATGGCCTTGACGGGAGACTACCATCTGTCTCCCAACAGCTGTTCCAGTGGGTCACCTCACACAATCCTTCTCTGAGCCTTCGGGGTCCATGTGACCTGGCCATTTAGCCCATGGTGTGCAAAAAAGTGCCGCTCAGAGGTAAAACAACCCAACCGAACTCCACATGCTAGTTTAATCCGGATTTTAATATATCAGATCACTTGACGCATCAAGTCACTCGATGTTGACAGCATTTATCAGTCTTGCCAGCGGACTTTAATACAAAATAAAGTAATTCAAATCAGGGAACATCAGTAAATTTGGTAAAATCCACCAATCGCAGATCGAATGCGGGAAGCGGATTGGTGGAATTTTCATCGCTTTTTTATTTTGGAACCAAAATGTCTCCTCTGACTATCACTGACGTTAAAGTCCATTGCTTTTATACTATTTGTCATCAAGTGCTTTCTGAACTGAAATGAAGCCGAATACAAGATGCATTCTTGGCTTGTTTATCTTTTGGGCGAAAATAAGATGGCCCCTATGTAGTATGGCATTTACCCGCAAAGTAGAGGGTTGAAGTAGAGTGAAAGTAAAGTGATTACTACGGAATCACTTGTCTTCAAAGGGTGAAAGGCTTACAACCATTGTACAAAGTGCAAATTTGCTAACAGCGAACATCAGTTCTGCCCCCTTTACACTGTACTAAGCAAATTTGGCTTCCAAAGTTAAAGAGCGAAAGTCACAATCTAAAATAAAATATGAAAGAATAATGCAAACAACGCATAATTAATCTAGAAGATGAATGAATGCTGTGACATTTGATTTTGATACATGAAAAGAAGATGACGTCAACACCCACAAGTAAATCACGAGTCTACATCAGGGGTGGAAATGGATTATCAGAACTAAGTGGACGCTCCAGAATTGGTTAAAATGAGACCCCGTAGTTGATATGACGACGTTAAGTAATACATAATAAATCTGTATAAAAATCGAGGTATTATGATCAAAAATGTTATAAAGGAGTGGCGATGCTCATTAGATCTATTCCTGTCGTTAAGTATAATATAATAAATTCCAGCCTGACCTGCATAAACATCAAGAAAATCACACTTTTCTATCGATACTTGCACAAATCATACACTGTGTAAAGAAGCAACATTATCTTTGAAACATCCGTCACAATTAAGGGACGAGTGTAACGCATTCTATGTGTTACATGATCAGTTATACTGCTGAAGCAAAATGTTTAATTATTCTGCTTCTTGATTGAGTCAAACGATACAACACCACATTTTAGTTATTCAGTAAATACTCCGTCAAGCAGCTACTTACCACAGAGGTCTGGCAGAAGTCTGTCAGTTTATACGCCATAGTAAAAGGTCTCTGAGTATGGTGGCACTTCAGAAGAAAAACAACAGTAACATCCATGCCATACACTGGGCTCGAACCCAGGTCCTTTATCAATAGCCAAGCGCGATAATCACTCGGCCACGGGTGTATGGTAAATTAAAAAATTCCTAAAATAATTCATAATGAAAAAAAAATATGTGTTTTGTTATGCTATTTTTAAAGGTTAATTATTTTATTGAGACATTTTCCTATATTTGGTGATTTTTACTTAAAATATACAAAGATTATTTATAAAATTAGAATGCAATATCTCTTCTGTCGGATACGGGATGCTCGTATTGAAAGGAAATTCAGTTTTTCACATTTTGACTTTTGAATTCTCCAACCATTATTGAAGTTCGAACTAATGTATGACTAGGAAAATTCAAATAGTAATGCTAGTGCCTCTACAACAGAAGAATAATTAAATTTGTCTCTTAGAGTAAAGATTTGCGTTTTACTGACATCGTCTACGGGTAAGGGTGAAAACCCATTGCTGCTAACTCAACCATCCCACTTTACCTCTGAAATTTCAACTCTCCAGTCGTTTGCAACATTCTTTTTGAGTTTTAAAAAATTTTCGACCGTTTAAATATTAATAAAATGACACTATTAAAGCCATTGGGAAATTCGAAAAATCGTAATCGTAATATCTCATCAATGAATCCAACCACACAGAGAAGTTTTTTCTCTAAAAACAAAAATAAGAAAAAGCTGAATGTTAAGAGATACGACAAAGAGAAAGCATTAGTTCGTTATTTGTTTATTTCTGTTTGTTTGGAAAAGAGATAAAAAAAAAAAGAGAAGTCCGAACCCCTCTTGGCAAAAAGTTCTGACAAGAATATGTTCATACAAATCTCTCGTAAAGAATTAGGAAAGAGGCGAGAAATCATTGAAAAGGCAATACACGGATAATCATCTTTCTTCCAACTTTTGAAACTTGATACTTTCTCTCGCAAGCAAACAATATCCTCAATGATGCGGAAAATATTAATGTTTTTATTAATATTCGAACTTAAGCTATTGGATGTAAAAGATTCTTAAGGGACAATCTGTAATTAATATCTCAGGATGGCTAACATGGTTCCGAGTCAACACGACATGTAATTCAAATGTTATACCTCCACTGCACACTTTGATGGTGTCATCCGTCGATTCTACGAATGCATGTCACTGATTTATGATAGCTCCTGTTTCTTGAAGGATTTGAAAAAGGAACTCAGGGATGCAAAATATCTCTCTAAAACATTACGTTCAGGCCATGAAAAAAACGTTCGTGGCCCGAACGTAATATTTTTGTCCAGTCAAAACGCCTGATGGTACCTTTTCTGTAGGATATTGAGTTCCGCATTCATATGATCTGTTTCAAGATCTCGATTCAATTAAAGATTCAGTCAAGATCTGTATAGTTACCTATAGAAATTCTTGTCCATATCACAGATGTCTCTCTCATGTCCTTATCATTACACCGAAGAAGATGTCTAGTCCTTTCATTTTGGAAAAAAAAGCAAAATCTAGAGTTCTCATTGTGGCGAAGAGCAGAGTCTACTATTCTCCTTTTGATGACCTGTACAGACTATTATTCCCATCACTTCTACAATTCATTATATTGTAATCAGAAGATATTTTTGATTCTTTCCATTGAAATATATTTATTTTAAATTCATGCGTGCTGAAGCATAAACTTCACATAATAACAAAATACGCCTTAAACTGGAATGTTATATCGATCCTTAACACTACAGAGTCTCGTTGTTAATATTAATCCAGGAAAATGTTTTATTAACAGTAGTCCCATTCTCAGGAGCACGAGAGAAAATAAAACCCCTGCAAAGTTTTTATTTTTGAAATGCGTAGTTTTTGTTTCTATTTGCTTTATTTCCTTTCTGTTAATTTTCATGTACTCCGCAAGACTTGGCCGCTTTGCTTTAATGCAGTCAGTTAATAAACAACTTAAAGAAAATCGCAACGAAGTTGGCTTTTTTTTATGTCCAACATCATCAACATTTATTATGCTAGTGGAGCACATTAGTGCCCGTTAATACAATTAGTCGTTGTCTTTCCCACCTTTTTTTTAATCGATGAAGAAATTTTTTTCTATGAAAAGAATATTTGAATTTTGGTTTTTATCTAAAATTATCAGCTCACCTCCATTTGAATTCCGAAGCTCACTCTTCATTCTTTGAATAAGAATATACCGAATCTCTTTACAAAAGATCCTCCTAACCAATGATCTCGAAGACTCTCCTCTCTTTAGACAGAAATAGAGCTCCGTCAACTTTTGAGAAAAAGGAGATAAATTCATTTAAATTTCACCGTCAAATATGAATGAAAACTGAAGAGGATGACAATGTCAAATGAAGAAGATACATTAACTTAGAGACGAATGTGGAGGGAAGGGGTGGAAGGAAAGTGTGAATGTGGGAGGAAAGGGCAAATTTAGAAACCGAGAATTAAATTCCGAAATGTACGCAAGTGACTTTCTTCAGTGATACCACACTCGGCGATATTTCATTGGTGACTATCATTTTCTTGTGACGATTAAATATTAATAACGACGTTTTGATGGATCGCCTAAATTAACGCCTTAGCATCGAAGCCAAATCATATCTCTTTGACAGTCGATGGATTGTTAAAAGAAGAACCTTCGGTAATGACACTTATAATGCTAAATTAAAAAAAAAACTGCCTAGTATTTTAAAAAGAATTTCATCTACCCTTTTCCATTTTTTTTTCTTTTTGTTCTGCTATGAATATTATTCTGTAGAGAGAGTTTTAAACTGAGCCAAGGGTTTCAGGAATTTTTTAAGAAATTAAAATGATACTCATTTTAAACTTATACTTTTTAATAGTGCTTCAATTTATTATGATAATCGACATTGCTTGCGTAAAACTATTATTCCACTTCCATTTTGATTTAGCCTCTTGTTTCATGAAAGTCTCCTGAAGTCATTTCGAGCCTCATAATTAAAGACAGTACTCTGTGTTGTCATTGAGTAAAATATTACAATCTGATATCGTTTGCACTTTAGTCTCAGTAAATACAATGCCGGCCTCGTGTGTTTCCATTATTTTTTTTAATATAATACATTAAATTATTTTACATTTCTTTCAATTAGTGAATGATATACCGATAAGAAATTGTAAAATATTTTAAGACTTTTAAGCATTCATAAAAATTGTCTGAAAAACTCCTGAAAATGATTTTGCGCAAAATTTTAAGATCAGTAGATGTGTGATTTTGTGTTTCACTTTTATTATTTTTGTTCCAAAATTAGTGAATTAGTTTTATGCGAAACTTCCGCTTTAGATATCGAAATATAAATGAGTGACTATTCTGAATGGAATAACTCTCCGAATAAATAAGATTTTTTTTCTAATCCGATGTGGCGATTATTCATGATAATGTTAACACATGTTACATAAAACATATCTAGTTTCAAAGAGTTTATTGCATATGTGATTCGAAAAACTTTTTCTAACTCTATTAGGGTTCAAAAAGTTCTTGACACGTACCTGTAGATTTGCACTCGCTACTCCGAAATTAACGAGTTACGACTTGTTTGAAAAGCTTGTCTAAACTTGACATTACTTGTTATAAACGAAAGCCGTATCAACATTTCTCTCTTCGCTGGCGACGCGTAAAGTTCGGTCTATGAAATCTGTGCATTTTGCTATGGAGCCTACTAAAGACTAAAGACCGAATTTTCACAAGTATTCGGGGATCATGCTTGTCCACATGGCACTGTTAAGTGATGGATATGCAAATTTAGAGAAGGATGACGGAGCTTCAATGACCTTTCTCGTTCAGGAAGACCGAAGGAGGCCAGAAAAAAGGGAACCATCGCTGATCTTCATGAAGTCATTAAGGAAAACTCACACATCACCGTTCAGGAAATAAGTTCAGATGTCAGTGTATCGATTGGCAGTGTGGAAACAATTATTCATCAATATTTACAGTACCAAAAGATCTGTGTCAAATACCTCACAAACTGACAGAACAGCAAAAAAGGGCTAGTGTCGACTCGTGCAAGAAGATGCTGGCAATGTTTGAAGCTAGTGGCCCAAAACGGTTAACAGGCATTTTCACAGGTGATGACACGTGGTTTTATTACTATATAACTGCCGGAAAAATTGACAACTATGTTTGGGTTGCGGAAGAAGAACCGCGTTCCCAAATCCTCCGAAAAGACTTTCGCTCAAGGAAGAGGATGTTCACAATTTTTTCAATTCCCAAGGAGTGGTATCCGTAGACATCTTAGCTGAAAAAAATGAATATAAATAGCCAATACTACACCAATATTGTTTTGTCCAAAATGGTTAAGGAGATGAACCAACAGCTTCCAACAATAGGCGTGTTAATGGTTCTAACATGTGACAATAATGACATTATGTGATTATCACACTTCATGACAAGGATTCTCCTTCTTCGTGACAATGCAAAACCCGTGAAATTACGGTCTAACTGGAGCAGGTAAAAAAAAAAACACCAACTCCATCCGGCACATTTTTGAATTTTTGGTTGTTTCCAAAAATTGAAAAGGAATTTGTTGGGAAACCTTTTTTTAAGGGTGCAAGATCTAGAATAATGTGTTCGTTCAGAGTTGCGGAGGATTCCCCAACAGGAGTATTTACCAAGCTTTCCAGAATTGGTGTAGACGTTTGCAACTTTGCTTAGATGATGGAGGGGAGTACTTTGAAGGAGAGTAAAAGTTTTGTTGAGGTTCTGACATGCATCTGCAGAACAACAGCCTAATCAATGGCTGTTGTTCTGCAGATGCATGCCAGAACTTTTTGAGCCCCATTGTAATCTACTCCCCAATATTCCAAATAAATTTATCTAGGGAAACCTTACATTAAGGTTTACTCTTCTTTACATATAATATGAACGTTTCCTTTCTTTGAACAATATTTCATAACGAAGTTCTGTCATTCCATGCCCATAATCATCTTGATTTAAATATTCTTAAATCTCTCTGTTTATCTCCTGTATGATGAAATGCGTATCTTTAATCAAATGTATCTTATTCGTCCTTTCGGCATCATAATATAATTTTTGCTCGATTCTTTACAATCTTTAAGAAAGATATTTGTTTTTGTACATTATACACTCTTAACGTTTTTTCTGCAGTCTAGTTTTATCTAATCGAATTTAAATGGTGCAGCTGATAAACAATCGACTTTTTCTGAAGAAGCCCTTTCGCCAATTTTGGCTTTTCTTCACTTATTTTATTCTGCAATGCTGATTTATTTAGAATTAAAATTTCATTTTAATTCGAAAGCCTTGCGTGCTTCATTCACGTTGCACTAACTTTCAAAACATATATTTCATTTCTAATTACATTTGACCCTGACATGTGGCAATAATGGTATTATGTGATTATCACACTTAGTTCCTGATCTGAAAAAATAAAGAGGGCGGGGAGACAGAGGAGAGTGACGCAATCGAGCCGGAAATAGGTAAAAGATGGAGCCAAGAGACTGGATTTCCAATGCTGTGTAACATTTCCCCCTTCGTTTTAGATGTTTTAAAGCAAAACATAAAAAATGCGTTTAAGTTAAATAAGTCAATGTGCATTAGTTTAATAACTTTTCGCCTTCATTACCCTTACTAGCATTTCCAAGAGCGCGGGGGAGTGGGGGGGATATACCCCTTGTTCCCCTCACTTCCCCGCGCTTGGAAATACCTCCCTCCCCGAGCCCTGTATTTATCACATTAGATAGTTTTTCGCTTTACCTGACCTGCCTTCATTTACCTGCCCCAATGGAGAAAGAAATTCATGGTCCGCAGAAATGCTGAGAGAATTAAAACTTGTTATATACTTCTTTGCAAAAAAAGACAACACGTGTTCAACTTTGTAATAGAAATATACTGTATATGTATATATCCCCTCAAGCAGCTGCTTGCCACAGAGGTCTGATTGGAGCCTGTCAGTTTATATATACCATAGAGAAGATCTGTGAAGAAGGCAAAACTGCAGCAGAAAGGCAACACACACCTCCTTGCCTTACGCGGAGCTCGAACCCAGGTCCTTTCGATCAGTAGCCAAGCGAGCTAACCACTTGACGACAGGAACGGATTCAACTGTATACTGACAATTTTTTCAAGGAAGATGCTGAGACACCATCAAAGTCAGCAGAAGAGCCTTCAAAACTTAAGTCAGAATTAAAATCCTCTGCAAAATTCTTTGCTCAATCCCCTGTAGAATCATCATCTGCAAATCTTTATCCAACCATTAAAATACGTTTCCAATGTCAAACAAATATCACCACCGGGTAAAATGAGACGAGGGGATTTTAAAGTAAAAAAGTAATATTTAATTTTACTGATTATATTTGATGGCAAAGGTAGCTTTCAAATGTTAAAAAATATTCTCTCTGCATTGAATAACACTCAGGGATAAGGAACTAAATATTTATACCATAATCAGGGATTTTATAATACTTTTGGATCTCTGGGAACGGAATCCCAATTATAACTTGTAGATCGATTGCTCGATTTTTCAGACACGTTTTCTGGAACGCATTATGTTTAGGGGACTGTCTGTCTGTATGTCAAACTATTTTTTTAAATATGTTATTAATTCAAAACATATTATATACTTTTAAAAATTTATTATATTTTATATATTTTTTAAATATGCCACATCGAATTTTTAGTTCAAATATTTTTCTTTAGGAAAACGTCATTGGTAATCAGTTTTGCTTCCAAGGTGGGTGAGAGTAACGCATTACTCGTAATTCACAGAGAGCAGGAGCTCGCATTTGTTGAATAAGAAGGAAAGGATATTTGCGATAACTGTGTGGGGGAGGGAGAGGTAGGGGAGTGCTGCAGAATACATTTTGCCCCTGGACTCTCAGATATTAATTGCGATGCTATTCTTGTTGTTCACCCATCTCTCTCTATAAAAAAAAATCATTTTACGATCGATATTAGTGCAGAGTAATTCAAACTTATAAAATGAACGGAAGCTCTTTTAATATCTCATATCTCGTTTTGTATATGCAATAGAGAGTCCATCTTCAGGAATGTCTTTATTGAATCATTCAATGGAAAATAAGCGTCATTTTCTCCATTTCTGTTTGCATTTTCAACTATTTATTATTCCGATTAGATTATAATGCAAAGTTTTTGTCGTCGTTTTTTCCCATAGCAATCAGAAAACTAAAAACAAATTTTTATTTTCAGGAACGCTAGGTAGATAACTTTTTTTTCTTCCTTCAGTACTTCCGCAATAGAGTGTCTCGTTTTATTCAAAGGTTCTTTATAATCAGTCTATTACTGTAAGAGATTTATTGCATATTAAAATGCACTTTCTACATATTTACGTATTTAACTATCTGCATATTACTCTTAAAGTTTTTTTTTGTTCTCTTAAAGTTGTATGAGTCTATGTAAGCATCTGATTGCAGAATAATTGATATTTGCGAAGTACAGCATAATTGATTGCAATTGAAAAATGGTTGCAGCATAATTGATGTTTGCGAAGGCTCAAATAATTTAGGCTCAGGGATTGGTTCAGTTAGTAGCACTTCAGGCTCGAAATTTGATTTTTCCAGAATATAGTCTCTGTTGTACTAGCATTCAGATTTTATCCAATAACCTCAGCTCCGCTCTCGGAGAGGAAGGGTACACTGATGGACTTGGAAAATCTTCTGCACGTCGGATGGAGAATCCTGTGCCCGTTAAAGAAACACTCCGAAAAGCCTTAGCAGGAGGTTTTCATTTGTCTGCTAACAGCTGTCCAGTGAATCCCCTTCCACTTCCTAGCTCTGAGATCCGATCACCCATCCATTTAGCTATTGTGTGCAAAAAGAAATGTCTTTCAGAGGTAAAAACAGAAGTAACACTCTCTCAGCATCACTCCGTTCATCTTTAGCACCATCTAAATGGTGTTTTTTTTTTTTGCAGCAATTCTTATAATTCAACATTGATATATCGATGTTTCCGATTTGTTGTTACTTTTGTAACTCATAAAAATGCATTTCGCTTGTTAAAAAAACCTCTTTATTTTAATTATTCTAGGACATGAAATCGTAGATTTTAAGATTGGGCAAAGTGCTTAAAATGAGGGTCTTATTTCCTCTATTTTGAGTATGGGGAGAGAAGTTCCACGAGGGGATGCTAAATAATCACAAATTGAAAAAGAATCACAAACAACTTTTCCGGTTTAATTATAGTCGGCTGTGAAATTCTGGACACCTTCAACAACTGAAATTTCATACATTAAAAGAAATTAATATTTTCCATTGAACTGAAGTAGTAAGTGATCTATTTTCAACATTTTGCAAGTCTTTTTATTCCAGAATTAATTAAAATTTTGCTCATGTTAATAATGAAATTCATCTAACAATAAATCAAACGAATCGTTGTTTCTGCACCTATCACTTTCGATCTCATTCTCGGTTAGCTCGGTTAGTTAGTCGAATCCTTTTCCACTCTTAATCGATTCACAAACCAATCGATCTACATATAGAATTATTTATCGAAACGTTCATTCATTGAACCTACTCATTGATTCATTGAGCAACTTTCATTCAACTCACGCATTCATTGAGACTTCCGATTCATTGAACTGGTTTCTTTTTATCATTTCCTTTCAGGAATAGAAACTCTACACAAACCAAAAATGATATTTAAAATGCCTTGTTCAAATATTCGGGTCTAAATTTACTCTCTGCTGAGGGCCTGCCATCCTCACAGACCTTCTACTATGGCATATAAACTGACAGGCTCCTGTCAGACCTCTGTGGCAAGCAGCTGCTTGAGGGGGTATCTTTTTTTTTAATTTACTCTAAAAGTCATATAGCTAAATATATGACTTTTAGATTTGGTTTTATAGTAACAATCATGGAATATTTTGCTGTCTGATAAGATCTGGATTTCCAAGACAGTGGACTTGTGCTGTACATTTTTGTGTTATATGAAAAACCAGGACAACATCGGTAAAAGTGCAACTCTATAAATAAATACTCCCTCAAGCAGCTGCTTGCCACAGAGGTCTCACAGGAGCCTGTCAGGTTTATATGCCGTAGTAGAAGGTATGTGAGGATAGAGGCTCTATACAAACTTAAAATGATATTTAAAATGCCTTGTTGAAATATTCAGGTCTAAATCTACTTTAAAAGTCATATAGCAACCGTTATTCGCTTATAAAAAAGGGTAATATATGAGAAGTTCAATGTTAATCGTAATAATATGAATAAATAATAGTCTTCAAACTTAACATAATAGTTATTAGAATGTCTGTATTGGTCAGATATCGTTTTTGTCAGTTCTGCAATACCCGGTTAATTAAATAACCCATAACTTTCTTCATCTAATAGGTAGGCTCACATTAGTGATAACAGCATTTCTAACAAAATACAGATACACAAACCACAAAGTGGGACAAAAGGAATTAAAAATATGTCTAAATACAAATTGTATAGTTCTAGGAAGAATCGTTAAAGTCCAGCTTTCGTACGTTCAAATGAGATTTGTCCAACAGGCAAATATTTTATGTTTGCTATAACTGATGCAGCTGTCAATAAAGCAGACTTGCATTCCATGTCTGTGTATGAGACTCATACAACATGATACACCAAACCAGCATGTTTGTGTAGAGATATCCGTACAAGCTACAAAGTATCATCTAAGTGTGCCTGTGTTCTGTGTAAGTGCCCCGTGTTTTCCATAGCAAAAGAAAAATTAATGAAAACTTCCGAAATTATTAATTGTGTACCCTTGTATAGATGCCATACATCTCGTATAGACGCCTGCCATACGTAAGGACTCTTCTTTTCAGTATAATACTTTAATAGATTTTAACACATTTTTTAACAACTGTATTTATGAACTCCTAACATTCTGGCTTAATTACAATGTAATTAAAAAGTCTGAAAATTTGCCAATTGAAAAACTTAAATTTCTTTCATAAAAATATTAATATTTTTCTATTTAATTACGTGCGGACTTAGCAACCACTGACTGTACGTTTTACATATATCTAACAACGAAATGAGTGCATCTATTTTGCAGGTTGTCAGATTTCTGAATCATTTTGTTCATTGAAACTCATAAAACTGTCTTACTGAAGCTACCACCCTCTGTTGAAACATAAGCGTCGGTGGAGTAGTCAAATTGGGCATTCGTCTCCCACCCCCAAGATTTCTATAATCCTCAATTTTTTATATTTAATCATTAGATACGAAACTAATTAAATACAGACTAACTAATGTTTAAAACTTTAAAGAGTAATTTATAATATTACATATATAATGTATAAAATTTCCATTGTTTTAAACAAAAAATTTAATCCCTTTCGGTAGAATAATTTTTGCGGAGTTCTTTCCTATGAAGATATGAAACAGTTCCACAGACTAAAAAAGGGTTTATTATATAGAAGAAACTGTCTTTACTCGGGAGGAATACAAACTCCATAGCTTCCTGGACAAGAGGCCAAGTGTTCTGAATCTGATCTACAGGCTGTCTATCACCCCTTCGTGTATTAGGGTTTTAAGCTTTGCAATATGTAATAAATCCACACTCGTTTCAACGGAAGCGATTATCCCAATCAACAAGAACGTCCATATATAGGAATTAGATAGAAGCATCATATATTTAGTAACGCAGAAATTGATATTTACCAACATCTTCTACTTAAACACATTACCCAACTTGATTAATATGTATTCCATCCAAATGGATTTTTTTTTCCTTTCGTAATGAACATTGTTATCACTTTAGAAGTGGGGGAGCGGTTAACTCAGTCGTTAGCGTACCAGTGTCGTAACTTTCATTTTCCAGGTTAGGATGCCATCATTGAGATTTCTCCCTCTATTTCTCTCTCTTCTTGCCATAGATGAGAAAGGGAACACTGAAGGAATCGGAAAGGGCATCGGTTACACTTTCCTCTTTCACTTTTGAACGAAATCACGCATATTATATCTCCAATTAATCACTTTTTTCGTTTCTTCAACCTCTCCTCAGATGGAACGTTTAGACGTGGCCCCATGTACAGGAGAGCCCATTCTGTGCGTCATAAAGAGCACGCTGGATGGCCTTGACGGGAGACATGCACCTGTCTTCTAACACCTCTCCAGTGGATTCCCTTACCCCATTCTTCTCTAAGACCTTCAGCTCTTTGTGGCCTGGTCATTTAGCCCATTGTGGGCGAAAAGTGCCGCTTAGAGGTAAAAAAACAAAACCCGTAGAACACTATGAAAGTTCTCTTGTGTAGTTGTATCTCTAACCTTAACCACCAGTAGGACTGTGCGAATAAGTATCATTTTCAATTTTTTTTTCTAAAGAAATAGAAATATTATAGTTGGTTATCAAAAATTTTACTTCTGAGGAATTTCTGACCAAGGGCAAGATAAGGGATAGCGAAGAGAAATATCAATTACGAGACTGGCGCTATAACAACTGATCTAACCCCTGCCGCACTTGTAATGGAGATGACAGTGTTCATTGCAAAAGAAAATGTTTAGATATGATGAAGTCGATCTCCTTTTTAGTGTCGTTTCGAATTTTATTATATATACTGCTTGTAAAACAGAAGCAGCATGAACTGTGTTGGTTTAAAAAAGAAGCATTTGGGAGAAGTTCCGTTGCGCTCTTGCTCGATTACACTTGCCGAATTCCCTAAGAGCCATTTCTTCTCAATGGATTCATTCGCATGGTGGTTTTTCTTCTTTCTGTGTGAGAAGTGCTGCAGAGAGAAGAATGGAGTGGGATGATTCCCTTTTTACCGGCTGATAGGGTTGACTCTACGGTAATGTGGGAGACAACTGACCCATGATCTGCGCTCCGACATAACAGAGGGAAAAGCATGCTATGCATCGTAGGTAAAATGTTTAGTGAGCACCGCGCGAAAAATGATTTACTCCAGTGTCCCTCACACCTTAGGGACAGCTTTAAATACTGATGGCCGTAAGTGTAACAGACTTGCTGTCTTTAATCATGAGATAAATTAAAAAAGAAAAATAGATCCTTATGGAAAAAAATCCTCTTAAATGCAATAAAAGTCGTAGATTCAATTTAAGTAAAAATTCATTCTTGAAAAATTATGATTAGTGGAATTCTTAGAAAGAATTGGAGAGTTATACTGATTAGAGCTTCATTTTAGAAAATTTCGAAATTAATTGTCTGAGAATCATCAAAGATGCTTTTCTTCTATTTTGACAACTTCATACGAAGGACTTGAAATTTTTTTTAAATTGGTTGATGACATAAGAACCGTTTGTTCTCTGCAGCGAAACGAAAGTCGGATGCGAACTTCATTAATGGATGGATGCAAGGGTTGCGAATGAGCGATATTTCCTCCGCTACAGACACTCCCCATTGCGAATAGCGGACAAGAGTGCTTGTACGTAAATGCATTAATGATTTACAAACATCATCGCGGCGTCACAATTTTCGCTTTCTAAAAGAAAACCGATCCTTTCGAAACTCAAAACTGAAAGCGAGAGCTTCCTGCTGTAAATGCTGGTGAAATAAATGACGGGCAAACGGATTAATGCGCCATTGAAACGCAAAGGAAACTGAACGAATATTGACGTTTTTGAAAGTTCCAACAGCTGATATTTATAGTTTGCCCAAAGTAATTAAGTCTAGGCTATTTCATTGCAAATTATTTAAACTTCGTTCTTGTAATTCGCAGACAACTGCTAGATGATCGTCAACAAATTTGAGACATCTGGATGAGGATGCTTTTTCCTTTTCCGAAATGAAACAAAATAGCTACTACAAAAACTTACACAGCATTTATTTAAATATAATTAGAAACATTTAAATAACACCTACATGAGACTAAAAATATCAATTAAAGGTTTTCAAATTAAGTTATTTCACTCATAATATTTTTATCAAATTAGTTAAAATGTTAAATCCTTTATATTTATTTATCTGATCCATCGTGATCTTAAATGGAAAAGAAATTGATATTTAGTTCTCATAATTAGTGAATTGCTTTTCCTTAAATTAAGAAGTGTCGTATGATTTAAGGTAAAACAAGAACATAGACTTTTTTTGTTATTGTTGTTATCAATTTTATTTATATATTCATTTTCATAATATTTCTCGTTAAATGACGAGATTAAAATATAATGATGTTAAATGACGAGATTAAAAATAAATTCTTCGTTTTCAAAATTAAACATTTTGTAAAAATGTTTGATTTTAACTATTGAAATGTTTCGCGAGTCCGAGATGACCCAAGTGATGTAAAGCAATATACTTAAATCTCTCTTGAGAAAAGACATACAATACAGATCCAACACGAAGTCTTCGCAAAAGAGGTTTAAGAAACGAAAGAAAAAAAGGTCATTAACTATATATATAAGAATTACGATTATGTTCAACAGCTGTAAGCACCTAGCATGTGCTTCAATAAAGAATTTGGCTTTTTGGGGGGTGGGCATGGGGGGGGGGGGTAGACATAACATGAAAAGGCATAATCACAATGCTTCAACAAAAATTTGGAACTTACGGTGTCTAAAAGCAAACATGTGGTTACGATGCAATCAAGATATCACTGATCATTAAACTGCCAAAGCATAATATTTTCCCATACCCATTTTTTCCTATGGCCAAAATTCAGCTTATATTATACATTATTCACACGGTGAATTTTCATCTAAATATTATTAGTGTTCACTATTGCACAATAGTTAGAAACCGCTGTACCCGATGTTGCAATGTGGAAATACTTCACACTTTGAAGAGCACAGACGTGGCTTTACCTACTTCCTGTTGGGTGCCCTTTACTGAGTTTGTGCCAAAATTGATGTCACCTGTTGATGGCGATACTAAAGAGCATAAGGGACTGCCAGGTTGCATGCCGGTAGCCATACGTCTGTGGATACATCTTCGTAGCGGCCATACAGCGACGTGAACCATGGGCCAGTGTATTGAATGCACGTTGTTGCCTCCCCTCCAATACCAGCAGTAAAAGGCACCCAGCAGGAAGCAGGTAAAGCCCCGTCTGTGCTCTTTAACGTGTGAAGTATTTCCACATTGCAACATCGGGTACAGCGGTTTCTAACGACGGTGCACTAGTGAACACTAATAACATTAAGATTCAGCTTATATCATAGTAACCGTTTGAAGCAAATCGAGGAGACCAAAAGAAAGAAAATTTAACTTCAAATATTTGTTTCATCATCTGCTTCAACTTTTCTTTTTTAATCTGTCCGATCATATCCTGACTTACTGGAAAACGAATATTTTAGCATCGTAACTGTCATTATCTTACGTCATATATGCAGGCCTCTAGTGCATTACTTACATGTCATTATTATATTGTATTTACGAACGTATTATTATACCATTTAACAACAATACCAATAACAATACCTAACAATAACATTACCAACCAAAAAAAAAAAAATCTTTAAAAAAACTTAGCGTTTTTCAATGTGGCTATTTGAATCTATTGTGAGGCAAAAATAGATCAGAGACAAAGTAACCAAATTTACTCGCACACGTAGAAAAATTAATGCAACATCATCTCCGAAATAGAAGTGCTCATTCCTGTGGTTCCATCGCAATAGATGGTTAAATAAATTTCACAAATAAACAAATTAAATAACTATTTGAAATATAAATATATCCATTTAACAGACTTCTTACGCAAAGTATATAATCACGTAAGACGTTATTTAATTAACATAATTTTATGAAAAAAATATTTTCATCGAATCATGTTTCTCGCAGTTTCCCCTAAACATTACTTTAACTATGTACCTTCACTCTTCTCCTAGATAATGACTGCTCCAGGGGATGCAGCCCCCGATAAAAAAAAATCTAGTTGCAGTATCAGCTATTTAGACGCTCACATATAAGCATTAGGTGTTTGCAAGAAAAAAAAGAGATTAAATTTTGAGAGAAAGGCAATTAGACAAATATTTAAATCTCGAGCAATGCACTAAGATTCTGTTTTATTTGAAAACGAAATATTAACGTTTATTATATTAACATTGGCAACAAAAATATGGAAATGGGAATCCACCAGAAAAGGAAGAAAAATAAGGGGAAGACAGAGAATAAAATGAGGAGATAGGTGGGGAAAAAGCGATGATAAAGAGAGATCTTTGAGAAAAAGACTGCATGGATAGAAAGGAATGGAGAGCGATGCTCTCTAGACGCAGACTGGGTTGTCTGCGTCTAGAGAGGACCCTAAAGTAGGGAAAGGTCTCGAAAAGTAAGAAAATAAAAAATCCTTGGTATCCTGAGAATTCTATTTAACTGTTTTTCATAGAACACACCTATATTCATTTCTTCTACCTATCATCCCTTTTGTCTACTCATATAAATTCGAAAATGCAGTTATTAAATGAAATTTCATTTCTTAAATACCTTTATGCATTGATGTAGAAATGCGAAAAACAAAATTACGAGTCTTTAATAATTAGAACCTGGAATTTCCCTGTCTGTAATCTGATAGCAAATCAAATCGAAATAGGAAAGTTCACTTTAAAAAAAGTTATACCGAGTGTAGATGTCACTATTACTTTAACAAACAAGTGCATGAACAATTTTTAAATAGCACCATTAAACATCACGTTTTCGAAATCGCTTCCTTTGTTGATACCTTGAGTAATCCACATTTTTCGCTGCTTCAAGCAATGAATATATATTCTTATTTCACTTCTAAAAGATATATTTCCTTTACCTTCTATTCATTGAAACGACGTTTATGATACTGGAAATAATGTAACAGTTGATTTGGCTATCTAAAACTGATAATAGAAGTAGAAAAGTTGGAAACATCAGTTGTAAATTGCAATAATTGTGGGAAAAAAAAGTAATCAATCCAACCTTTTTTTTTTCGCAGCATTTACCATTTATAAATGATGTCATTATCCATTGTTCTTTAGAAAGATTTGCAGCAAGCTCCCATAAAGTATACAGTTGCAAATGATAATATTTCGTCACCATGCAATGAATCAGCACATCTTCGGATTAATCTGCTTACTCTGCCTTTCGTACTTTCAGCCTTTGCCATCAGTCACATTAGCAAAGAAAAGGCTCTTTAGAGAATTATTTGCTTTCATTTTATGCATACAAAGCGCTGACCAACGGATTTTTTTAATCTAAAAGTTTTCAAAAAATTATATCTCGACTAATGCTAAAAAAAAAAGAGAGAAAAATAGCTTTGGCTTTTAGCAGGCAGGAGTTGACTTTATTATATGTTGATAAATAACAGGCTATTAAATGTAAAATTTTGCTGAATTTGCAGTTGTGAGTATAGGACATTAAAAATAGTTTAAGACATTTTTACTTATTGCTACTTTAGCACAAAGAACATTTGAGAAATTAAGTAAGATGAAAGAAATTATATACTTTATAATTAAATCGATATAAGTAATTAATCTAAGCTCATAATTATTGGTGACTTTTTCCATAAGTAACCCACAGTTCTTTAAACAAATGCAAGTGTCCTACACTTTTACAGCAGTTTTTATTGGAAAAGAATATGATAAAATTTTTATGCGTTATCCACTGTACTTTTTTTTAAGTTTTTCAACTTGTTGAAGAGTTACTGACTTATTTGCTAAGTCTTTTTTTTTTTTCATTTACGGGATTTCTCATAATTGAGAGTTTTAAAGGAACAAAGTATTTTTACGAAAAGTTAGTAGCAAAAATTTTTAAAGTCTGCTGCATTAATGCCTTCCACTTCCTTATCTAATACGGCTTTCTTGCCTGAAAACCAAGCAAATTAGACCCAGTTCCTAATGATCAAAGTGCGTTTGTGGTTCATGCACATTTTTGTGGCACCATTTGATAACTTCTTTATGAAGATTTTCATTTCCAAGGGGAACTCAAACTTTTTCCAGTAGCGAATTCCTTACCTTTAACAGAAATTTTCCCGACTGTTACCATCGATAGAATTATTCGAGGCAGATGAGATTCGTTACCCCTCCCCCTTTACCATCGATGGAATTTGTCCCATATATTCCTTTGCCATTGATGAAAGTAACTTGAATTGAGATAAGAATATTCTCACAGCAGAATGCTCCAGACAACAGTGTAGACTGCAGCTCAGGAAGTTCCGGTAAAGTCTGGAGTGGCAGATTGAAAAACGGAGGGAGAGAGATTTGTATGTGGACTAGAGTTAGCTGGGAACACTAGGTGCAAGTGAAGGGGTGTAAAGGAGGATTTGTAGCTATCAGTTTCGTGTCGTGTAGTATAGAATGTATTATTGTTGCTCTCTCTGTCATCGGAGAGCCGTAAGAGAGCGAAAGGAAAAGGGACTTTGTCCTGTAATTTAGTTAATGAAGCGAGTGTTTATAACATATTGAACTTTAATCCTCATTTTTACAATGAACGAAGTAGTTTTTTCATACATATTCAGCAGTCTCAGGCTGTAACCCCCTCTAAGGGAGGTGAAACGCTGAGTCAGATCAAACTGTGAAAGAGCCTGTGTCTTTACCACGAGCTAGTGTTACCAATTGCTATTCTGTTCTTACTTGCCTTTAACTTTATTCTATCTCTGAGATACTCTTCTGCTTTAAATCACTAAATTATGAGAAATCCTGTAAGGAGGTAAATCTTATCAAGGTGATGAAATCAATAGCACTTCGAATTGCTTTGACGAAGGAGCAGAGGATGGATGAGCAATAAAAGTTATGGGTTGGGTTGTTTTACCTCTGAGCGGCACTTTTTTGCACACCATGGGCTAAATGGCCAGATCACATGGACCCCGAAGGCTCAGAGAAGGTTGGGGGAGGGGACCCACTGGAACAGCTGTTGGGAGGCAAATGGTAGCCTCCCGTCAAGGATATCCAGCGTGTTCTTTAACGTGCACAGGGTATAACTCTCCTGCACACGGGGCCACGGCTTAACGTCCCATCCGACGGATGGCGGCCTTTACAAGCCCATCGGTGTTCCCTACTGACCGTGGGCAGGGCGGGGAATTTTGCGGAGATAAATCTCAACGCTGACCCAGCTGGGACTCGAACCTGGGAACTACAGATTATGAGCCTGGCGCGCTACCGACTGAGCCACCCCCGCCCAAAAAACTACCTAAGGGGGAAGGAAGGTGGGAAAAGTTATGGCAATCTCAATTACCGAAAACAGCGGTAAAAGCCGTCTACTTACAATCATGATAATTATGGTTTAACTGAAGTTTTCATGTATTTACCCAAAGATGTTGATTTCAGATCCCTGCTCGAAGGTATGCCAAGCGATTGTTTGCTGCAGCATAATTTTGAATAATTATATTGAAAGCAGTTTTTTCAATTAAAAACTAGAGCGGGAGCGGCGGCTCAGTCGGTAGCGCGCCAGGCACTTAATCTGTAGTTCCCAGATTCGAGTCCCAGCTGGGTCAGCGTTGATATTTATCTCCGTAAAACTCCCTGCTCACGGCTAGTAGAGAACACCTGTGGGTTTGGAAAGGCCGCCGTCCATCGGATGGAACGTTAAACCGTGGCTCCGTGTGTCGGAGTAGCCATGCTCTGTGCACGTCAGAGAACACGCTGGATGGCCTTGACTGGAGTCTACCATCTGTCTCCCAACAGCTTTCCAGTGAGTCCCAAACCTTCTCTGAGCCTTCGGGGTCCTTGTGACCTGGCATTTAGCCCATTGTGTGCAAAAAAGTGACGCTTATAAGTAAAACAATCCAATTAGAAATTTGTTTTGAATTATTAACGTGGAATGATTGTGTTTGCAGTGTATTATTTGAAAATGAAATTGCGATGACACTGAAGCATTCCCTTCTGTTATATTTTGGGTGGCAAAAAATGCACTTCTTTAGGTGACAAAAAGAGATTCGTTTGATGACACAAAAAAGTGAATCCGATGGAAAAAAGCAAATTCGGTTAAGTGTATCAAAAGAAGCAACTGCATTTTGGACAGTATAATATTTTTTTCTCGGCATTGTTTCTCTTGTAAAAAAGAGTAGGCTAATTTCTAAGCCTGCTGCATTAATGCCTTCCACTTCCTTATCTAATACGGCCGGTCAGCGATCGGTCAGCGTTCTTGGCTGAAAACCAAACAAATTAGACCCAGTTCCTAATGATCAAAGTGCGTTTGTGGTTCATGCACAATTTTTTTTCACCATTTGATACCTTCTTTATGAAGATTTTCATTAACAAAGTTCTTGTAAGAACTTCGTGTCAAATGGTTTGCACAGATTTTTTCCCTCTTTACTTTTGCAATAATTGAATAGCATCTAAAGCAGCGGCGGCCTTTTCGTATTCGTAACAACTTCAGTGGTTATAAGTATTCATATGGGCATTCATTTCGGAAATAATTCATAAAAAGACAAGGATATTGATTATTTTTTTTAATTTAACACTCTCCGTCAATATTTAAGAAACATTACACCGAACGATTAGAATGAAACAATTTAAACCGCAAAATATATAAAATCATTAAAGCGAGGAATTTTAAAGTGACTTGTCAGTTATTTACTAAACTTTTTTTTAAATTTTTGAATCTCAGAATAGTAGATTACGATTAAAAAAAGCGCTTATTTGGATATGAGAAAATTATATTAACATATTAGAAAGAATAACATATTAGAAAGAATCGTATTTCACAATATTAGCCATGTAGGACAGCAAGAAAATCGATTTTTAAAAATTTGTTTCGGAAACTTGTGGCATTTACGAAGAGTCAATAGAATTAAAAAACATAAATCGGTAACATCTGTCTCTTCTTAAAATTATTTTAACTATTTCAGGAAAAATTGCTCTACGATCCATTTACTCTACTTCGATTACTAAAAAACCTCCTCTAGTAGCTGCTTGCCACAGAGGTCTGGCAGACCTGAAGCTGTCAGTTTTTCCGCCATAGTAGAGGGTCTGAGACCTCAACATAAAGACAACAGAAACATCCATGCTTTACCCGGAGGCTCAAACCCAGGTCCCTTTGATCAGTAGCTAAGCACGCTAAGCACTTGACCACCTGGAACACTCCACTGCGATTGCTTAACATATATGGCTTTATACTATCAGTTACCCAAATGACATGGAAAACACGTAAGCCTCTAACTTTAAAGAATAAATAAAAAAATGAAACGTTTACAGATAACGTTTAGACTCTTGGGCTTCACAGCTTGTGGATTTATGCAAAAAAATATCAGTAACCTTAAGAAGTTTGAAAAAACCACCGATCATTACCGGAAAAAATTAAAATATTCAGTGTCCATGACGTATACTTATTTCATATCACTTCTTTTTTAATTTGCTAGAGACAATCAGTATATGTAACGGTGGTTGCATATTGGACATTAGTCATGCGGGACAATGGATGTAGATTGGCTAATAGTTATGAATTGGACAAAAATTTGAATTTTTATCTCTTATGATGAGAATGGAAAAAAAAGTTTTTTTTCCATTTAGAATAATTTTTAATTCGCTTTTCTCGTGTAAAGATGAACTCTTTGACTATCGAAATTCTAGACAAGAAAATTCATATTCTTTGATAAGTATGAAAAAAGAATCGTAGAAAAAAAAACTAATGAAATTCTAATATGGAAAATTTGGTGTTCTTTGCACCCAAAAAACTTGTGCTGATTATTTTGAGCAAGTTCTTTTATTTCCTGAAGTGTTAAGGATATCCGAAATAGAAAACAGAAAGACCGAAAAGAGGAATGTTATGAATTTCAAACTGCAAAATACATCATACATTTTAGTGTACACTTGTCATAGTGATCATAACTTCTGAACGTAAATTTTATTTGATAATTTATAAATTGCTTTGAGAATGAATAATCATCATCAGTTAAATTATTATGATTAATTTTTGCTACTAAATGCCACTTAACTATAATTACAAATTATGATAAATTGTTAGTAATAGCTGCACTAATTTCCAAAATTAAGTGGTAATGTCCCATGGCCGAGTGGTTAGCGCGCTTGGCTACTGATCTAAGGGACCTGGGTTCGAGTCCCGGGTAAGGCATGGATGTGTGTGTCGCTTTTCTGCTGAGGTCCTGCCATCCTCTCAGACCTTCTATTATGGCATATAAACTGACAGGCTCCTGTCAGACCTCTGTGGCAAGCAGCTGCTTGAGGGGGTATTTAACTTTTTAGGTGAATGTTAAGAGAAACTAGAAACTAAAAAGGAAAATTTGTCATTTGTCTGGTGGGATCCGAACCCACGACCTCCTGATAACATGTCAGGTGCTCTGACCATTGAGCTGAAACTGGAAGTTCCTTAAATTCTGCGTGCAAAAATCAACTATTATAAGCGATTAAGATACGCATAAAAAAGGACTAAGCCTTTTACGTAAAAAGATTACACCAAATATATAACTTTCAGTTAACCAAATTATCTAAATTCCATTTTTTAACAATATTATTTCAATATTTCAAAAATTATGGAAGCTTGGATATTTAGCAACAACATTACCAGTGATAAGTATTCTTCTTAAGGATCGATTAAAACAAAATAACTTTTTTCTTATGAAATCAACTAACAGAACTGACGCAAGTTTAAAATTCTGTATAGGTTCTGTTTTATTCGATTTGGAATAAAATGGTTTAGGATGAGTGTAAACAACTAACTACGGTGTTAAATTTTCATCTTTATTCAATTTTAAAATCCTGGACAAATATTTATAAAATTCAAGATTTAGATAGATTTCACTGAGATTTTAAATTCCGTTTTCATTTATTCTTAAAAAGCTTATTTTAGAACTTGCGTAGGGTTGAAATTGGTTTTCATTGGTATAAGAATTGACTCAAATTCCATTGATATATTTCATCATATGCGTTTGGCCCTTAAAATTGGAAAAAGCATATAAGTAATCAACAAAAACTTTTGAAGATTACTATAATTTGAAAACAATTTGTCTTTAGTTTGATTACCATTTAAACATACTTTCTTCAATAGATGCTACAATTCATTTATTGTTTCAAAATAATTTGCTACCCACTGAATGAGATACGTTTATTGCCACAATACAATGCTTCTCAATGATGCAGATTGGTAAAAGAATCAGCGACATTTAGTATAAAGGTAGTAAGCACTTGCAGATTTAAAAAATTGTGTTATCGAAGCAATGAAAGACAGCATGAATTCAAGGCCGATGCATTAAGAATGAATGCCAAATTTTTCATTTCAGCTTCCGGCATATTTCTTAAATAGCTAATATACAGATAAATAGTTACAAATTACTAAGATAAAGGCTAAATTAGACAAAAAAATTATATTCCCTATGGAACTCATTATATAATAAGAAGCAGACGTGCGTTCGAATCGCATTCATGGAAAAGCCAATTTTTTTCAGCATATTTTTTCACGAGTTCCACGTCTACAGGACACATCCCGTGATTCTTTACTATTTAATTATGTTTCGTTTTTTGGCCAGGAAGTATCTCTTATGCAGCATTTATTTTTGATGCGTTCGTTAGGATCATCTTACTAAAACACAGAGTAAGCTGTGATCCCCCATGTTGCGGTCGAAATCACATGCATTGTGTGTATATAATTCATCTATGGATAAAGCGTGATGAACTGCTTTGATCTTTTCTAATTGCTGATAAAATTATTCTCTTTGCTAGTTTACAACAACTGATATTAGGAAGTAGAGCTGGAATCTCTAGTTTTATTATATCACATACTAATTCATTTTTATATTAAATTACTAGATGGTATAAAAAAAAACACTTTTATAACGTAATAGTTTTTCGTTTAGCCACTGAAATCGAAAAATATTAAATTTCTCTATTTCGTGACAACAATAACAATTTTGCTAACAGACGTCTGAAGTTTTGGGTTATCGAAATAAGCGTCATCCTTTGAGCACTTGTTAGTATTTTTTTTAATTTTTTTTTTGTTTGGGCAAGGAAATTAATTTTCGTACTTGAAAGAAATGTTTTCAATTTTGTCTTAAATTGCAATATCAGACGTCAAACTTCCATAACAAATGCATTCTTTACCATTGTATACATTAATAACCTTAGAACAAATGCGTATCTTATTGGAAAGCAATTCAAATAGTTCTAAAAAATCTTCTTTTATATTTCAAACAAGATAAATTTCCAATTCATAAACGACACCTGTTAATTTTAAAACGCTGTAATAAAACTTGTTAGTAAGGTTGAGAAAAAAAAGAGAGTTTTACTTTAAGTTAACAAATAATTATCAGCTGAAAGAAAAATTCAGAACTTTTTTCCAGCAGAAGGAAATGTGAATGAAATGCTTGATTTTATGCTCGCCACTGAAAACTACAAAAGCAAACATTTAAAAGCCGGCGGACAAGTCTTGTTTTCGAAACAAGAGCAAACATCACTTACCTCTCTTCTTGTGGTCAGCTGGTGAGGATCCTTGAATCCCGTGGTTAACGGATGAACAAGAGTCCAAAGTTGACCTGTGTGTCATGACAGCTGCATGAAGAGGCGGTCCGACACTCAGTGGCGGCGGAGGCGGGGGTGGTACGGACACCGGCACGGGACCCAGGGGGCCCATCGGGATGTGCGTCGCTACGGACGCCGCCACGGTCATGGCGGCCTCGGTCACATGGTGCGGCGGCGGCCCGACCCCACCTACCAAGTCCTGGAGGCACAGAGAATCGTTTAATGAGTCCATCTATCAATTAGGCAGGATTAGCGGGCCCCAGGAATCACTGGCGCTTACCTAAGCCCGAGACGGAGCTCGGGAGGGAGGGAAGGGGGATTGGGGATCACGGGCGGACGCGCTGCGTAATCTCTTCTGCCGATCGGATGGGATTTGAGTCCGGTCCTGGTGGCGAGAGCGAGTGAGCAAGAGAAAGGCCGTTAGAGCCTCGCTAGTCTCGGTTCTAGTGACGAGGCCTCTGAGACAGCAAATGCAGCGAGTGGGATGAAGAGAGAGCGATTTCCACAGCTCTATAACCGAAGCCAGTGAGATCGCCGTCTAGGTGCGAAGAGAAAATCGCCGTCCGCGCAAGGACTGCTCCAGGCGTGATGGTGATGGGTGCCCAGAACTCAATCCGCAGACCCACGGAGGTCCCCCGGCTGGCATGCTTCGGGCCGGGCTACAGTAGCGCTGACTCCCCAGGCTCCACCTTCCGTCGCCCGCCACTGACGTCACGAAAGAACGCTCCGCCCTGCCTCTCCGCCATGCTTCGCGCCACACGTGCCAGCTTATCAGCGGCGAGCTATGGCAGCAGTAGGTCGGGCTCCCGTGTCGCCACTCCCGAAGCCGAGGGATTGCCGATCTGGGGACAGCAGAATGTGGACACAATCGCAGCTCTTGTAAGAGAAGAATGAAAAGACGAAATCCATTCATATACTTCTTTTCGGTTCGAATGAGTTTCCACGCGGCTTGAAATAGGTTCCGTCGATTAGGGGTGGTTTTGGTTTTGTTCGTAATTCAGTGGAGGTTTCGTTCGCAGTTGATACAGAGTTACTTTTTCAGATTGTAATTACCTCCTCTACCACAATTCTGTTTGTGAACTGAATTCTACCCTCAGCACAAACACGTTGTCTTTAATTGAGTCAGGTATTTAATTTTTAACTAGACTTCACTTTCATTTGTATTCTAACAAACAATTCTCTTGTGAAAAATGCCAGCGGCGTGCAATTAAATGAACTTTTCAAGAAGTAAACAGATAAAATTAAAACTTAATATGATTCAGAGAGGGCTCAAGAATTTTTTTAATTGTTTAAGAACTTTTGATTGAAGATTGGAGTTTTTTTTAAACTGAAAACAAATTGTTTTACTTCTAAAATGAAAAAACAGACAAATGCCAACACATTATTTATTTGAATGGTAATAATAAATACCCCCTCAAGCAGCTGCTTGCCACAGAGGTCTGCAGGAGCCTGTCAGTTTATATGCCACAGTAGAAGGTCTGAAAGGATGGCAGGACCTCAGCAGAAAAACGACACATACATCCATGTCTTACCCGGGGCTCGAACCCAGGTCCCTTAGATCAGTAGCCAAGCGCGATAACCACTCGGCCATGGGACGGCTAAATTTATTTGAAAGGGATGCTTAAGTTTTCTTTCTAATTTTAATTCCCTATATTTTTAACTTGCAAGATAAACAAACTAGTGTTTTCGTATTGTTGTCTGTCGATGTACGTTTTAATTTTAAAAGTTTTTATTTAAAAAAGATAAATTAAAAATAAAATTTTTTGGTCGATTTTAAGATTCGCATTTCCAGCATATTCCAATAGTTACAATTTCCACCGCCAGAGATTCCTAAATTTGGAAAATAATTAAACTTAAAATATACTTTGAAGTTTGAAATTAAAATGTGGTGGTTTAGTGTTAATATCGATCGCAGCGATTTGCCCTGTTATCACCAGGGAGAAGAGAAGATTCACAGGTAAAGGAAAAAATTATTTTTGGATTCGGTAGATACTATTAAGATATTGTTATTTATACTTTTAAACTCTTCCATTAGTTTTAATTTGCACTGTTAAATGGTGTTAAATTTAAGAAATTGAAAAGCGTTTTGCGTTTGAAAACGAGCATTCCATATTCACCAGATGTAATGGACTTCCTATTCATATTCACTGGTGCTGAAAATTAAGGAATAATGGATCCGTGGGAAAGTATTATGACATAACTGTGCAAGTGGGATAAACGCGAAAGTGTGTAATATGAATGAATGTTTCAAGGAGATATAAGACTAGGGGACACGAGATATTAAAGAGTATGAAAATCGTAAATGACCATGAAGCTCACGCAATGATTTTCTTATTATATCGTTGATGTTATATGGCCAGTAGTTTAATGTGCTTAGCTATCAATGAAAGAGACTCGGGTTTGGGTCCCGGATAAGACATGGATGTTTTCTTTCAGCTGAGGTCTCCCCTTTCTTATAAATCTTTTCTATAACGTATCACACAGTCGTATCAGAATAATACGACCACCTACCATGGTATATGTATGGCAAGTGGTCATATTATTCTGATACGACTGAGTATATCGATAGGCTGCTGTCAGACCTCTGTGGCAAGCAGCTTCTTGAGGGAAATTTTCTATTTTTGACGGGTCACAACTGTTGTCACTCTCTCAATCGAGAGCTCCAAGACAGTTCCTTATTTCGCCTTGCTGTAAAAAACAGAATAATCTTCCTGAGCAGCTGAGGAGGGCTTTGTTCTCTTCTACAACTAACCCCTCCTGTTTCTCGAAATTATTTCCGAAGTCTTGAGAGGACATTATGTGTTATATTTAAGGCCCCTGATACCTTGGCCTCTTTTATTGATCAATTTGCGCCTTAGATATTGCACTCCACTCTATACAGTCATCCATATGTTAATTTTGCGACATGGTGAAATTAAATATTTAACTAAGTTAATGGCTACCTATATCCTAAGTAGCACCGTTGCATTTGGTCACTGCAAGCAAATTCTAACAAAATCCTATTGGACGTTGTTCACCCAAATCATTCGGGGTATTCTTCTTTTCCTTGGTTATCGTCTATAAATTACGAATTGTCTTGATGGGGGAGGGGGATTATTAGATTACTATTTCATCACGTTACACGAGAAAGGGGTTGAGAGGTTTTGTTACGTAGCACTAAAATGCTGCACTTATTTCTGCTCTTGGTCATTTCCTTTTCGCTTTCTGATTTGTGTCCGTTTTATATCACTTGAAATTTACTATTACGACTGTGACACTCACTTATAATTACGGTAAAAAAACATAACGATTCTTGTAAAAAGGAAATTGTTACATAATGGGGTTGACGATTTTGAAGTGGTTGACGACCTTCCAACACACTTCCCTAGTGCATCCCACATATGCTCTATAGCAGGAATGGCGCAAATATGGAACGCGAAGCAGTTTTGCTTGGCATGCAAGAGTAATAAAAAAAAATAGTGAGGATTTCTATATTCATGAAGAATTAGACCTTAACAAAATTTGCAAAACTGTTTTCAGATATCAGAGCTACAAATCAAGAACAATTTTTATTACTATTTTTGAACTTGAAGGAATTTGGAGAAAAGACTAAATTTATAAAACATCCGATAATATAATGTCGGAAAATATGAATTTGAGAATGCCTGAAGGATGGAGTTAATTGATTTTAGTTGAACTCATTAATTCGTCTACTTCTAATATCTGAATTCATGAAGTTCATAGTGGAAAATACTAACTCACACGAATAAGTGGTTGACAAACGTTATAGAGACAGCTATTGTTTTCAAAGAATGAATATTTCAGGAATTACGTTTCATGCTTTTATCACTTTATTACCTCTCTTTCTAATTGTTTTTGGCTTTGGCATTTGGTCTGTTTGACGGTAGATCTGTGTTGTCGCTATGGAGTCTACTAAACACGGGAAAGATTTTACATTTTCATAAGGATGCAGCTTGGGAACGATGCGAAAAAAATTCATGCCGATTTATCTCAAGTATATGGAGATCATGCCTGCTCATATAGCACTCTTGTGGGATGAATGAACAAATTCAGAGAAGGATGGAAGAACTTCGAAGACCTCCCTTGTGCAGGAAGACCGAAGGAGGCCGTAAACGAGAAAACCATCGATACCTTTCGTAAACCCTTTAAGGAAAGCCCATACATCAGAGTTCAGATAATACGTTTAGACGTCAATGTATCGATTGGCAGTTTGGAAACAATTATTTATCAACATTTAAAGTTCCGAAACATCTGTGCCAAATAGGTAGCCCACAAACTTGACAGAACAGCAAAAAAGGACTAGTCGACAAGTGCAAGGAGATGTTGGCAATGTTGCCCCAAACGGTTAACAGACATTGTCACAGATGATGAGACGTGGTTTTATTACTATGCAACTCCCAGAAGGATCGACTACTATGTTTGGGTTACGGAAGATGAACCGAGTCCCCAAATCCTCTGACAAGACTTTCGTTCAAGGAAGAGGATGTTCACAATTTTTTTTTAAATTCCCAAGGAGTGGTAACCTGGACACCTTACCTGAAAAAATGACTATAATGGCCAATACTAACACCAACGTTGTTTTGTCCAAAATGGTTAAGAAGATGAAGGAGCAGCGTCCAACAAGAGGCGTGTCAAGGGTTCTCCTTCTTCATGACTATGCCAATGCTTACAAAACCCGGTAAGTTAGGGCAAAAAATTTGCTTCATTTCGAATTATAATCGGTACGGAATTAAAAAATCAAAATGTTTGTCTTTAATTTCTTTTTTTTTTCAAGTGGCAACCAAAACCTTTTCTCATCACCTCGCATAGAGATTTGTATTATGCAGCACTGTTTGCTGTTTTTAAAGAAGCAATTTACTGTTCTATAAGCAAATAAATGTCTTAACGGAAATGCATGCAGCTAGAATGGTCTACTTACAAACGAAGGGAACGGTTTTCTATTGTACAGTATAATATTCTTACTGTATAATACAAAACTGCATGCACATGATATAGAAATGATAACTTCTTTTTCATTGCTGATATATTTATTAATTAATCACTTATATGCTCTTCACCTTATTTTCAAAAGAAAAAAAACGAGCTAATGTTTTCAATTTGTCATCTATCCGTCTGTAGTCATTATTTTTTTCTCTCTTTAAAGAGAATTTTCTTTGAGTTGGATAATTATTGACTAAATAATATTCTTACGACAGATGAACGTGCTACAATGAACTTGTGATGTGATGTATCGTTTTGATGCTCGCTTGAACTACAACGTGAGAATTACATCACAAGCTACATCGAACGAATCTAACTGAAAAATAAGGAATAGGTGGCTGAAATTAAGAGATTTGTGAAAGGAAATGTAGTGAGTCTCAGTCTGTATACGATAGTCTAAAAATATGAAATGATCTATGTGGTGTTTGCGCGGGAGGTTGATTAAATTATTAGTCTTCATCCAGTTATTGAACTGGCAAGAAAAAGAAGGATGTTTGAGATACTTCAGGAGGTTATAAGTTAGTCAAACAGAGTTGATTTTAACTTTTCTGTAAGAAGGGTTTATCAACTGTTATATAGTTGTATTTAGTTTAATTAAGAATTGGTAAGGTTATTCTCTATAGATTGCAGGTTTATTCACACATATGATTTATATTGGTTGAAATTAGTTTGTTTAAGTGTTTGTTTTCATTCATACTTTTGTAATAAATTACATTATTTTAGAATTATAATTATTATGTACTATATTTTGAACTCACGCTCAGTGCTCATCCATTTAATTTGTAACAATATATTTCACATTTTCCCCCAACTCCACAACAGTAAAAAAGCGCTCTTTAATGGAATAAAAAAGTGTAAAATGTCAAGATTTTCAACGAATATTGTAAATAATCTACTTATGCTAGAGAGTTGAAATTTTGATGATAGGGTGTGACGGTCGAGAGGTCCGCATCGGTATCAATGATTTCTCCACTTACACCTAAGCATGTGGGAGAAAGCAAACTTTTCGTTTCCGCACATAAATGAAAGGTATTTTATGTTGTTTAGGCACCAATAAAATACTAGTTTCATTTTCCCTATCACTTATTAGTTCCAATATCCGTTGTTAGAGGATGCTAAAGGCTGAAAACGAAATTTTGAATAGCTTCCTCTAATGGTGTAAAAAATGTTAGAAAATGCTAAAAGGTTAAACGAATGTTGCAAATGAACTATTTATGGTTGAAATTTGAACTTTAGTGATTAAGAGGATTACATTTATAGAAATGATTTGCTCCCTTGTCATTCAGGGGCTGAAAATTACAAAATGAAAAAGAGTGAAAATGTAATTAATGTTTATCATTGCATTTTCAAGCGGCATGCAACTAGTATGATTCAATTTGAAAAATGGATTAACAAACGAAACACTTAGTTACGGGTAGGGTCTTCATCAACCTTTTCAATAGTAACTGACTTATCTCATTTCTTGAACATAGGGAATCTTCAAACATTAGTTTACATCAATTTTTAGAAATAAAAAAAAAATAGAAAGATTGTTTTTAAAAACGAATTGTGAAGAAAAAATGGCTGGTGCATGAATTTTATTAATTTCTGCTTTTGCACTGAAGCCATAATTTTTTCTGTTCTTATTATTTTGCTTTCAAGTTATAATTCTTTTGGCTTTTTACTATTTTGTTTCCAAGCAATAATTATTTTGATGTTTTTTTTCTCTTTACTGATGATAAAAGTTTATTTATCATCAAATATAGAATATTTTTGATTATAATGTCACCTTTTTTAATCAGTCTTTAACAATTCAAAATAAAGCACCACGCAGCTTTTATTTTGTACCTATTCTCCTATTTTCAATAAATTAAAAGCTCTTTTCTCTATCCACGACATTTCACTTTCTGCTAGCATTTGTAATATTTTTTGTGCCAAACAGTATTAATATTCAATTTTGTCATAAACGATTTTAATTAATATTATAGGAATGAAATGTATGATTAGCAACATACATATTTGTATACTGGGTGCCTTCTGTATACAGAAGTTTGTACAGAGAGTTTTGAAACATGTTTCAAAACTCTCTGTACAAATTTCAATGAGATATAGTGAACACCAAGACAAACCTGTTTCGTCTATGAATATATGTCCGCTGACGAAACTCTTCGGTGCTAGAGGGGCGAAGTGGGAACGGTGAACGGACTTGTGTTTGCCGTCGGCATTCGTAAATCAGACACATTACGTGTAACATGGAGTGTTTCGCGTCTGCTGAGATAGCTGACATGCATCTGATGTATGGGGGCTACCAATGGAAATGGAAGAGCTGCTGTGAGGTTGTACCGACAGCGCTTCCCAAATAGACGTGTATCCAACCACCAAACATTTGCGTGTTTGAACCGGCAACTGCGAGAAACTGGAACATTCCATTCAAACATGCATGACACTGGTCGGGAGAGAACCATGTGCACTCCTGACGTGGAAGGAGAGATTCTACGGCAGATTGAGGACAATCCAGGCACATGCACGCGAGCTGTTGCACGTAGCCTCGGTGTGAAACACGCCCTCGTGTGGAGAGTGTTGCACGAGCAGTTACATCTGTTTCATTGTAAGAGAGTCCAGGAATTGCAACCTCATGATTACCCTCTTCGTGCGGAATTCGTGCGCTGGTTTCTGCAACAGACTGTGCTCTTCTCAGATGAGGTCTCTTTCACGCGTGAGGGTGTGCTTAATGTGCACAATTCTCACGTTTGTGCGGACGAAAATCCACATGCCACAATAGTGCATGGTCATCAACAACGGTTCGCTGTCAATGTTTGGGAGGATATCGTCCATGACATTTTGATTGGGCCATACCTGCTGCCTCCCTCATTCAATGGGCAGATTTATCGGGTATTTCTTGAAGAAACATTGCCGGGACTGCTGAAAGATGTTCCTCTGGCTATTCGCAGACGAATGTGGTTTCAACACGACGTGGCGCCAGCACACTTCAGCAATGATGTGCGGAATTATCTGAACGCCACTTTTGGGAGCCGATGGATAGGCCGAGGTGGACCCGTCGCTTGGCCACTAAGACTGCCCGATTTAACATGTATCGATTTCTTCCTCTAGGGACACATGAAGAACCTCGTGTACGAGACTCCCATTGACTCAGATGAAGACCTCGTCGCAAGAATCGCTGTCGGCGCTGCAACTGTTCACGAAATTCGGGAACCATTCAATATGTACGGTAATCAATGCTTCGACGCTGTCATGCATGCAATGCTGTTGTCGGTCGCAACTTTGAGCACCATCTTTAAATAAACATGTTGTTCACACTGGTTCCCATTTATTTTACGTACCAGCTCCACCAATATTTCTGTCAGCGCCCTCTAGCACCGAAGGGTTACGTCAGCGGTCATACATTCATAGACGAAAAAGGTTTGTCTTGGTGTTCCCTATATCCCATTGAAATTTCTACAGAGAGTTTTGAAACACTCTGTTTATGTTTTTTGATGAGTCGGAGTTTTTCTCCCCAAAGATGGCTCAGGCGGACACGACTCGAAAAATTGGGCCCGAACTGATATAAAAGTTCCATCTAATATCAACAGATAATCATATTCAAAGTTTAATAACTTCTCCAATATCATTTTCAATGAAAAATATGTCTGAAGATAAATTAAAAATCTTAATCAAATCTATCAGAATCTCGATTAAAAAAAATATATTTTCAGTGTTCAAAGAGTTATGAACTCTGGAATGTTTAACAAGCTACAAAAAATGACCCCAAAATTGATTCTAGTAGAATACCAATTTTGTGTGCATGTCTCCATTACCTGTATATGATACCAAGTTGTTGTTTTTTTCCCCCTATACATATGTACATACAAAATCCTCATGCACCATGGGTTAGGGAGGTCCTACCAGACTGTGAAATTTTGCTCTACAAAAATGTCTGTTTTGAGCTGCTGCTTCATTTGGCTACTGTAGGCCAATTCTAGCAAGGTTCTGTTTAACATTGTCTGCCCATCGCATCCTAGGTCTTCCCCTTTTCCTGAAGCCTTCAGGCACAATGTTAATAATCCTATTTGAAAATACTTATGGGCAGCCTGGCCAAACAAACGCAGTCTCTCTCTGAGCAAACTGCTGCTCAAAGTCAGTTGATGACTCCTTCTTCTAACCTCATCATTACTTACAAAGTCAAACAACCCAAGAACAGTGCATCTAGAATCAATGGCATCTAGTTTCTTGCTATCCTGCTTAAAAAGGGTCCATGTTTCGCTACCATAACTAATCTTAGAAAGAACCAAACTATTAGGCAGCCTAATTTTAGTCTTTAGGTGTATACGCCTATTTTTTGACACTCACCATAGACTCCTAAAGGTTTTAGCAGCAATCCGTATTCTTCTATTTATCTCATGCCACACATCACCAATATCTGTTAAACAGCTCCCAAGATAATTAATCTGATATACTTGATCAAGGGCGCAACCATTCAAAGCAACTGAAGCACCCTCTGACTGACCAATTTTCATCACTTTAGTTTTCTCTCTATTTAACACCAAACCTACTCCATTACGAATCCCATACACAGCCCTAATGAAGGAATTCATCTCTTCAATATCATTAGCAAACAGGGCCAAATCTTCTGCATAATCTAAACCAGAAATTTTGAAATTTTTAGACCATTTAAGGCCAAATCTTTCCCACTCAAAGAATTCCGCATAAAATAATCAATAACCAAACCAAAGAAACAAAATGCACCCTTATCTAACTCCACTAGAAATGCTAAACCAATTCTACAAGCGTTACCAACTCTAACACGCGATTTAGTGTTATTATAGAAAGCTTCCATTATGTTAAGTAACTTGTCTGATATGCCATAGCTCTCACAATCAACCACAAATTATGCCGATCAGCAGACAAAATTTTGTTGTTTTCAAATTTTTTTTTCGTTTTTGTTTTCAAATTTTGTTGATTTTAAAGAGACGAACGCCTCTTTGAAAACAACAAAGCTAGTAACCACAAGTTTCGGAAACTCTAAACATCTCTCAAGAATCACCTAAATGAATATATTTGATCAATACATCCCCTACCACTTCTGAATCCACACTGTCCATCACGCAGTTGTCAATCCATCAAATTCTTAATTATATTAAGTATAATCATGTAAAGAACTGTATCTGGAACAATATGCAGATAAATGATAACAAATTAGTACTTCCCTAAAATTATCACAAGAACAACGATCACCTTTTTTAAGAATCGGGAAAATTATAGCACTAATAAAATCCTTACGGACAACACCTTTATCATAAAAAATACTCAAAATTTTAGTCAGCCATGTGGCAACACAAATGTACTCAGCTCTAAGCATTTTAGTTATTTCATCCACCCATAGGTATTTATGTAGTTTTAATTTTGAAATAGCCAAAGTAACTTCAGAATGTGACATAGCGCCAACATTAAAGCCAGTAATGCATCTATCATCATTACAAACAATGGGAATATAAATAATCACATCGTTTAGAACGTCTCTGAAATGCTCAGCCCACCTAGCCGTCACATAATCCTCTTCTGCAACCCCTCTACCTTGTTTATTCCTCAATCCTGTCTGTTTCTCCCACACAAAATATTAACTATCTGGTATATTATCCTCTGTTGTGTTGTCTAACTGCTTCCTCTGCTTTGTCAACCACGCTATCATGCCAAATATTCTTTACAGCTGTTAACTGATCCTTTATACGTTTATTAAACTCATTGTAATACCTTCTGTTAGGACTAGTAAGGTGTTGATTCCTATTATTCCTTCACTTCCTTCTTTCAGAAATAAGTTCCATAGCCTTAGCATTACAATAATTTTGTTTCCTCTGTTCCTTCTTACCCGAAAGAGTATGTTGGTTTCAAGAAAAGCCTGTTTAAAGTGATCCCATTCTTTTTCAACTTTAGCCGTAAACAATCCACGATTGTTATAATGACTATGTAGCCTATCGTAGTATGTTTGGGCCATATCTGGAAATTTTAAACCTTCGGTGTCTTCACCTTAGCAGGGGCGAGGGTGGCTCAGTCAGTAACACGCCAGGCTCGTAATCTGTAGCTCCCAGGTTCGAGTCCCAGCCGGGTCAGCGTTGAGATTTATGTCCGCAAAATTCCCCGCCCTGCCCACTTCAGTAGGGGACACCGATGGGCTTGAAAAGGCCACCGTCCGTTGGATAGGACGTTAAGCCATTGCCCCGTGTGCGGAAGAGACATACCCTGTGCGCGTTAAAGAACATGCTGGATGGCCTTGACGGGAGGATATCATCTGTCTCCCAACAGCTGTTCCAGTGAGTCCCCTTTCCCAACTTTTCTGAGCCTTCGGGGTCCATGTGACCTGGCCATTTAACCCATGGTGTGTAAAAAAGTGCCGCTCAGAGGTAAAACAACACAATCCAATTTCACCTTAGCACATTTCTTAATCTTCAGTTGCAAGACATTTTTAACCAGGTAATGGTCAGACCCAATTTCGGCTTCCCTGTATGATCTAGTATTCCTAACTGAAATAGCCCATTTGCTGTTCATTCAAATATAATCTATCGTAATCCTGTTCAATAATACTGTGTAATATCTGTATAAATACTATGTAATATCCTGTGTAATATTGTAATCCTGTGCATAAATACGCGTGGGTATAAATGTGTTTGTAGTATGTTTAGTTATTCGCAAACCATTAAATTTACTTAGATGTAGGAGACGTTCCCCATTGCCGTTGAAGCTACGAGTGTCATAGGGACTAAAAACCGCTGCCCAAAAGTTAGTCAGTACCAACTTCAGCATTGAAATCACCTAGCACAAGAGAAATATATCATTTATTGACAGAATATATCCTGAAGTTGTCTGTAAAACCTATCCTTCTCATTCTCCTCAGAGTCCTCAGTGGGGCCATAACAACAGAAAACATTCAAGTCTTTAATTTTTATTTAAATTTACCTGTAAGAAATCTTCCATTAATGCAGTCATATCCTAGAACAGCATCGCTGGCGTATCTCCTAAGAAGCAAACCCACACCTTGGAGATGCTTTCCATCTCCCTCCCTGAAAAGAGAATATTTAAAATTATTTTTAAGTATCTGACCTATACCTGTTCATCTGGTCTCTTACAAGACTAGAATATAACGCTTGAATTCCTGTGTGAGGACGTCAAGAGAATAATCACTACGTAATGTCCTCACGTTCCACGTACCTGCAAAGAGAAAATTACTAGTAGGGTTTTTAAAGAGCTAGGTTTTTTGAGAGAGAGGTAGAGCCAAAAATATCAAACAGCCCTCTAATCGCAGGCATGGTGCAAAGACCCATTCCCCCGCTTTTAAAGGCTGAAGCCACCCTTGCTGGTTCGAACTTCAGGAATTTCCTTTTCAAGTGAACCTTTTCAAGAACCTGTCTCCGATTGGAGATGCCCAACTAGTTAAGTGAGAGTTCAAGTACCTGCGATGGCCTCTGATCACGATTATCCAGCAGCTGATATACGGTATCCTGTGCATGTTCAGGGGATGGCAACCCACAAGCAAACAGAAAACACAGCGGCAGATTTTCTCTCAACAGTGCAGCAAGTCCAGAATCCATAATCAAGCTCAAAGCCATAAACCAATCCAGTCAAGTCGGTATGAATGATCAGCACCAGGACCCTGTGAGGTGATCATTCCGCAGGCACAAAAAAATAAAGTAACCATAGATGACCAAATCAGTAGGCCACACTGATTTGGCAGCCGTATTACGACGAAATGTTGCCGGAAAAATGCAGACGCAAAAACGCCGATACAAAAATACCGACTGTGCAATTCGCCGACAGCAAAAACGTCGCACAATATGCCTAGAACAAAAATGTCGTTGGAACATTAGGCCGAGAATAAAAATGCCGTCGAAACATTACGCTGAAAACGCCGAACGCCAACACTGCAAAATGTGCCAATAATAATATGTGACGCAAAGAAAAGCATTTAACGAACTATACTATTATTAGAATTTACTATTGCTATTATTTTAAATTAAAATTTTCATTTTGTGGTTTGTTTGCCTGTCTGTATACATTCAGCAGCGTTGTTTTTAGAGATCTATGTTTAAAAAAAATACGTCGGATAGGTATTCATGAAATATTACGATTCACACTTTCGGCATTCTTCAGAAGTTTAAACTGTGCTCTCTAATGGTAGATAAAGTTGAAAATTGCAAAATTTCAAACGAATGTTTCAAAACGATGCTATTTGTACTTGAAATATATTTTTTTTTAATTTTGGTTGGTGGTAATTGAAAAATTCATTTTCATTGCATATGTACTAAAATATTATGATTCACATTTTTAAATTTTTCAGATTTTCTGTTTGCCTACTTTTCACTCTTTAAAAGTTTAAATTCGAACTAATGGATGATTGAGAAAATTAAAATAGTACTATTCTATTAGTACTTATATAACATAAAAAGTATTTGCCTATTATTCTTTAAAATTGAAACGTTGCTTTTCTCACATCCCTCTGAGAAAAGGGAACAGATTGTTGCAGTCAGTGGAATATCTTTTGACACTGAAATTTCAAATTCCTATCTTAAACAGATCATTTGCAATATTCGTTAAAAACTTCGCTTTTTCCGTATTTAGTTACTACCAAAGGATTTGAAAAATGTCAATAAAAATAATTCATTAGTAACAATCCAACTGGAAAAGAATTTTCAAATTATGTTTTAAAACAGTAGGTTGCATTTTCGCACCCGCCTTGGGATAACAGCCGAACTCATTGTTGCTATGCAAACCTTCGCATCGCATTATCAAAATTTAAAATTCTAGTAAATACATCGTTCGCAATATGATGGTAGAGGACACAATTTAAACTTTCGGGAGATACAAATCGTAATGTTTCCAAAAATAATCCAAAAGGAATTTTTGTCTTTTAAAAAATTTTACTACATGCGTAAAAGAGCGAAAAAGCAATACGAAGATCGGCAGTAAGCTACTCGAAGCAAATTACTGGGCCGCATTTTTGCTCTCGGTGTTATGTACAGACGGCGTTCTTGTACATGGCATTTTCGTTTACGGTGTCTTGTAGAAATGGCGTTTAGTTCGCGATGTTTTGTATAGGCTGCCCTTTGTACAGGCGGCGTTTTCGTTCACGGCGTTTTGCGTAGTCGGTATGTTGTTACAACAAAATGTCGACTACTCAATGCTAGCTTTTTTACTAGCAGCATTTTTGTTCGCGGCGTTTTATTGGCGGCGTTATGCAGAGTCGACGTTTTTGTTGATGGCGTATTGCTCAGACGGCGTTTCTGCATTCGGCGTTTTGTCGCCGACGTTCGTGTATTTTTATGTCATGGAACCCAGTTAGCCCTCCCTTTCCGTTCCCTTCCAATGGAGAATATATATTTTTACTAGCCGTCTGCACCACGAGATGGTGGGGTCGGTCATTAAGTGCTACGCCTGGCCGGTTCTGTGCATCATCATCACTGGGGATTGGTACAAAGCTCTCTTTTCAGTTTAAGGCTAGGTAGCATTTACAGATAGAAGAAATGCATCGTTTGCAACAGTCGTTTAAAATTTTAGATTTAAAATTACCTATTGTCAGAGGGTGCATTTACAGCTTTTGGGTGAATCAAAAAGAGCCAATTGTAATATTTCATCAATGCCTATTTAATCAAAATATAATTTTTAATTTATCGCTAAAATCAAACATTTATCTCTTAAAACAAAAAGTTGCGTTTTCCCATCCACCCTTGGGGTAAGGGGGTAAGGTCTCATTATTGACAATGGAATCTTCGCGATTATCACATTCTACCACAAAAAATTAAAAATTTCTAGCATAATTACATCGTTTGCAGAATTCATTTGAATATTTGGGATTTTCAACTTTTTCGAGCCTAAGACGGCTCAATTACAGCTATTGTGATATTCAGAGAATGCGAATGCCAATATTCCCTCAGTACCCATCAAACAGAAAAAAGAACTTTAAATTTATCTCTAGAAGCAAAAAAGTTCGATGTCTAGAGACGGACACATAACAAAATGAGCACATTACCTCGTTTGTTTTTTTAAACGAGATAAAAATAGAAAGGACAGCGAAACTGATAGATTCCTTTCAAATTTTTTTTAAATCTGCTGAAATTAACGAACTGAGAAAAAGGTAAAATTTAAATTAGGCTGTAAAGATCCGGAATGAGAAGCAGAATAAAAACTCTTCATTATGCGATATATTCTTAAACTTACTAATTTACCATTTTGATAAATACCTTCAATTTAGTCATTCTCTTCTTCCTAAAAATTGGACTTTCTTAATTTTTTTTCGCAGTGCTTCATTCACATGCACATCCTTCTTTCAACCTCGTGAATAAATTGTTCGGATCAGCTTGTCCAAAGAATGCCTAATAAAAGACAAACGACTTCTAACATGATTTCACTGTGCAACTACTCCCTATTGATTTCTAAAGACCATCTCTATTACTCTAAATCTCTTCCTTTTCCATTCCCCTACTCCAATTTTTCTGATTGCCTTTGTACCGAGGAAGACGTGAAATGTCTCTTACTTTGCTTTCTTAACTGCGAAAGAAGAAAACGTTATTTTCATTTTTCAATCTTCGAGAAATTAAACAGCTTCATTGATACTAGCATTTCAAAAAAGTAACTTGAGAAATTTTTTGACTTCGTAGGAAATAGTTCGTAGAAAGAAGAACTATTATTTTTCTCATCATTGCAATTTTCAAAAAGAACTAAAGTAATTCTAAAATCTTTATATAAAAAATTGTTGGCAGGAAAATAATGGAAGTGACGGTTGGAAGTAGGGGCTAAACTCTAAATTATACTTCAGATATATCGATTAAGTTGTAAGGTTTTCTAGTTATGTTCCATTAATTTTTTTTTTTCTCAGTGCGACTCATTGTAAAAGTTTAACGCTTTTCTATTTGCATTTTATGATCAGGTATCTTATTGTTTTCTTAAATTATTTTTTACTAACTTTGGAAATCATTTTAAAAATCGGGACCATGATTTTCTTTCTTTCATTTCAAAATTTTAGAATTATTTTTAATTAACAAGCTGCCATTCACTGAATATTCTTCCATGGTAACGACTTTAATTTCCTTTCCAATTTGTTTCCTTTCTCAATCAATTACTGTACATTTGATTTCAGAATTATTTTTTACTAACATTGGAAATCGTTTAAAAATCGGAATCATATTTTCTTTCTCTCATTTCAGAATTTTCTTCTAATGAAAGGTTTAATACGAATAGTTATTTATTTATTTAACATTACAAGCCTCTGGGGTGTTTAGTTGAACACTTCTACCCCCAAATTACAATTAGTTCTTAAATAATGAAATTTTTGTAGTTTTCATCCAAAGCAAATACCTATGCACAGACTTTATAAACTTACAGATAGTCCAGGAATAATGCAAATTCGTTTTAACGTCATTCACATATTGAAAAAACTTCCCAAATTCACGCTGCGACAGTATATAAGGATGGTGCCTCAGTGTACGAGATGGGCCGGTATTCTACAAGGTAGAGACGCTGCGACAGTATATAAGGATGGTGCCTTAGTGTACGAGATGGGCCGATATTCTACAAGGTAGAGACGCTGCTCATCACTTCAGTCTATGCATCGCCTTGTTTATCAATATACATTTCTGTTTTGCTGCATTTCGTCCAATCTCCTCTTTGTGAAGCAAAACTAAAACAATTTCTTTCTTATTTAAATATTCAAAATCTTTTAATTTTTATTATAATAATAAAAATAAATACCCCCTCAAGCAGCTACTTGCCACAGAGGTCTGACAGGAGCCTGTCAGTTTATATGCCACAGTAGAATATCTGAGAGGATGGTAGGACCGCAGCAGAAAAACGACACATACATCCATGCCTTACCCGGGGCTACGTAATAAAAATCCATTGCAAAAGTACATAGGTGAAGCGAGCTGGCATTTTGTCATACTCTGTCCCGTACTACCGTTTTCTCTTGCCATTCACTGAATATTCTTCTATGGTAACAATTTTAATTTCCTTTCCAATTTGTTTCCTTTCTCAATCAATTACTGTGGCCTGGCCATTTAGCCTATTGTGTGCAAAAAAGTGTCGCTCAGAGGTAAAACAACCCAACCCAGAAAATTACTTTAACAACAAAACTGATATATATTTAGAAATGTACAATTATAATATATTAATGAAAAATGCTACGACCGAAAGACGCGATTTCAGCTTGTATGATTTTTTACAGGAAAGCTATCACCGCGCTATTAAGAGATTACTTGTTTCAGAAAGTCGGATTCGTTTCGGCGATTCCACGTCTAATATTTCTACCGTGTGTGTACACCCTTATCGAAGTTTGTCAGCTGTTGCTGTTTACACCGACGATGAATCTAGATCCTCTCCGAAAAAATAACAGTTACTAAAATTTCTACAAGTTACTTAAATTCGCGGTGTTGATGTCAACGTCTTGTCATTCGAATTTTAGTAATCGTCTTTAGGAATGGGAAAAAGAAATTATGCAACTGAATTAAATTTCCAATGACCTTATCTAATACCAATAAGAACAATTGTTAGCAGATCACAGCACGATCTGCTAAATTTAACCAGAATGAATTTTTCGGGATAATGAGAGAAAGGTGTAATGAGAGGATAATGTTCGGGATAATAAGAGGAGAAACACGCAAAAATATAAATTATAGGGTGTTTATGTTTTTCTATGTTTTATTAATTATTGTATTTTATTTTTATTTCAGCAACTTTTCCTGTCGTTTATACCGGAAAAATAATTTGCTTTAATGACACCCTTTTGATTTTTTTTAATTTTTCTGATAGTAAATGCTTTTATATTTTTTTGGACGAATTACACTTATGAAAAAAAATTGCTCTTCAAAATCAAGTCTATCTCGAATTCATTTTCATTATTGTTAGCCCTGAAAACCCAATTCCAAGTAAATCATCACTTGAAAATGATTACATTATAAATAGAGATGTCGCTCAAATTTTTCTATCCTTTGCGATGCAAATGACCCCGAAATTGAATAATATTCGCTAAAATTTAAAAACTGAATTATTTGAAACGTTTTAATTAAGTTATCTTTCAACCATTGCATCCCCTGGAAAGGAAAAAGTAGCATTTCATCGCACCTGAAATTTGAGAGAATGTTTTAAAAATATTTTAATCAACGAGAATATAAAATGAGAATTAAAACACTTATACCGTTATCTCACTTCTGGATAAAGACATTGTTCAGTTGTTCTTTCAAATACCAACACTCACACACAACACACATACACACAACTGCATTGGTAAAATCTTATGAATCCGTCTTTCAACTTATAAAAGAAAAAATGAGCCAGGTTTATATTTATCGATAAAGGATTTTTTGTGGTCTAATTATTTGTTGAATCATATATTTAAATGCCAACGAAATATTTCAAACAGGTTAAGAGTACAGACGAGAATATTCTGCATCCCTAATAACGTACCTAGCTTGCTCAGTGGTGCTATGAGATTGGAAAAAAAATCTTGTGTTATCAGTTCCTCACACTTTACAATGAAAAGAGCAAATTTAAACCAGAAAACTCTGATTTTGAGTTTTAATGTTGATTTTGAGTTTTAATTTTGATGTAAATTAAAAATGCATTCTTCATTAACTTACCGTATAGAACAGAAAGCAATCTAATTTCCGAATTAAACTTTTGTTTTAGGAAATGTGTAAAACTTACCTTATAAACTCAGCGTCAGATAAAACATATTCATAGACCTATTGAATAACACATTTCTTGGCACGCAACAGAATGTTTTGACACAGAGGCCTTCTTGCCAGTCATCAAAAAGTAAGTGACTTATAATTACATAGAAAATGAGAATGCCACGTTAGCTGTTGTTGTTTTCTCCTACAGCATTTACCACTATTGCAGAAATTCTGTTTTTTCGTGATAACGAGAGATATCATTAGAAGTCATGAATGAAAAAAAAGCTGAAAAAAAAAATAAATTTCGCCGGGAGTGGGACGCGAATCCACGTTTACTGGAATGCATACCAGGTGTTCGAACCACTGAGTTATCACTATCTAGTTCTTTTATCATCTGTCACTAATAAGTCTTCCCGATTTTTATCACATATGGCGCCATCTGTTATTGGGAATGAACAACTAAGTAGCTCAAAGATGGTGAATAAATAGATAAATCAATCACGTTCTAGGCGTTTATGAATGCATGCAATGTTCAATAGAAGAGCCCGGAAAATATCCTGTAAATATGGGACTCCAATGTTTAGCAGAATATTCCCTGTGTTACTGGCTGAGTTGTCAGCCCACTTGGCTACTTGTCAAAGGGACCTGAGTAAGGTATGGATGTTGTGCTGTTTTCTGCTGAGGTCTCGCCTTCCTCTCAGACCTTGAACTATGGCAAATAAATTGAGTCTCCTGTCAGACTTCTGTGGCAAGAAACTTCTTCAGGGGGATTTATTTATTTTTATTATTTTTACTGTAATAATTCATGGCTATCTTAGAACAGTTAGCTAATTATAATTTTAAAAAACTTAAAACAAGGAGTCACTTATTATGAGTAACTTTCCTAATATTTCTCCCCTGACTGGGGTCGTCTTCCGAGGAGGTTGCAGCATTATTGGAACTTTCTTTCTTTTGTAGTAGTGGTTGCCAGATTATAGGTAACCAATATCCAAGCATGTCGTTCATGGCGACATCTGTTGATTGTATTAATAATCCTTCTGCTTTTCTTATGAATTATTTTTTTTCTTTTTTAATTATTATTGTTGTGTTCCAGTCTATTTTATGATTAGTTTTTTCTATGTGTCTGTCCAGTCCTGTTATATTTTGCTTGTTTTTTTATTGCGGCTTTGTGTTCTTTTATTCTTGTTTCTAGTGTTCTCATTAACAACTAGAAATCTAGAAACTAGAATCTAAAATATTGAATCCTTGTCTTAAGTTTTTTAAAAATATAATTAACTAATTATTTTTACTGTACTCTTAAATAGCATTTAGATTTAATCTAAGTTAGCCATAAATACAGTTGTTGGAACAAAAAAAAAATAAATTAGTAAAATTTTTATGAATCTCTGTTAAATTTAAAATAAACTGAAGCTAATAACATTATCATTGCAAAACATGTAAGGTAATTTTCATAATTCAAATTCTTCACTGTTTTTATCCAAATATATGCAAAACACCGAAAGAACTTGTTTCTGTAAATACGTCTAACAAATGATAGTAATTTATATTTATAAATGATGTAATATTTGTTATGTTATTAAATTTTAACAGTTGGCCGTTTGCAACATATAATTAAAAGGTAAAGAAATATAGTTTTAGAAAGAAGTATGAAATTATCTGTGCATAAAAAATAATATTTAAAGTTTTTCTTTTCAATAAAATTATTTTTATTTTTTATCACGCAACTGAGGTGCATGTAAATAAAATGGGTTAAATAATATGTTTAAATAGTAAAGAGATAAATTTTAAATATATTCATCATGGACATTTATTTGTCGCATCTAATACATATTGATAATTGTGACTGATTGACTGAGTGACGACTAAGTGATTGAAAGACTGACTGACAGGGAATCACGTTAATTCTACTCTGCTGCAGAATAGGAGGGCTAAAAATGGATTAATCTCGGGGAAAAATCGATATTTAACTTCCATCGTGTTCTTAAGGTCAAATAAAGGTCAAACAATGAACTACGAGTGCTAGAAACATGAAAATTGGTTTTTCGGATTGTTTCGGATTATAAATCTCAGAAATGTTGCAAAAATTTGGATCGGCCAGGCTCTTCGATGTCAAAATCAAAACCCGATCTACCAGTGCTACAGAGCTAAAATTTGGTGCCTGGAAGCATTTCGGGTCGTAGATTTTAGGAAAATAACGAAATTTTGGAGGCAATGGATGGTCAAATTTCAAAAAGAGGCAATGTCAAAGGTCAAATTTCGAGATACTGGTGCCACACACCTAGAGCTATTTCGTATCTTAGATCTCAGTTATGTTAAGAAATTAGTGCCTAGGGCTATTTCGAGCCTTACATCTCAGATATGTTAAGAAATTGGTGTATAGGGTTATTTCGGGACTTAGATCTCAGATATGTTTAGAAATTCGTGCATAGGGTTGTTTTGCGAATTAGATCTCAGATATGTTAAGAAATTGGTGCTTAGGGTTATTTCGGGCCTTAGATCTCAGATATGTTAAGAAACTGGTGTAAGGGTTACTTCGGGACTTAGATCTCAGATATGATAAAGAAATTGGTGCATAGGGCTATTTCGAGCCTTAGCTCTCAGATATGTTAAGAAATTGGTGCCTAGGACTAATTTGGGCCTTAGAACTCAGATATCTTAAGAAATTGATGTATAGGGTTATTTCGCACCTTAGATCTCCGATATGTTAAGAAATTGGTGCATAGGGCTATTTCGAATGTTAGATATAATAGTTCTTTTCTATTATATCTAACATCGTCGAAATATTTAATGGTCGAAAATTCAGATATGTTAAAAAATTGGTGCCTAGGGCTATTTCGAGCCTTTGATCTCAGATATATTAAGAAATTGCTGCATAAGGTTATTTCTGGCCTTACATCTCAGATATGTTGAGAAATTGGTGTATAGGGTTATTTCGGGACTTAGATCTCAGATTTGTTTAGAAATTCGTGCATAGAGTTGTTTTGCGCCTCAGATCTCAGATATGTTAAGAAATTGGTGTTTAGGGTTATTTCGGGCCTTAGAACTCAGATATATTAAGAAATTGGTGTAAGAGTTACTTCGGGATTTAGCTCTCAGATATGTTAAGAAATTGGTGCCTAGGACTAATTCGGACCTTAGAACTCAGATATGTTAAGAAATTGATGTATAGGGTTATTTCGCACCTTAGATCTCAGATATGTTAAGAAATTGGTGCATAGGGCTATTTCGAGCTTTAGCTCTCAGATACGTTAAGAAATTGGTATCTAGGGCTAATTCGGGCCTTAGAACTTAGATATGTTAAGAAATTGATGCATAGGATTAATTCGCATCTTAGATCCCATATATGTTAAGAGATTGGCGACTAGGACTATTTCGAGTCTTAGATCTCAGATATGTTAAGAAATTGGTGTACAGGGCTATATTTTTTTAAATGGAAGAAAGTACTTCCCTACACAAGGGACGGAGATAACCTAGAAGCCGTATTAGGCTTGTCCACCTTTCTCATACAATATACAAACATTTACACAAAGATATGCCCTGCTGGTCTTAATCGTTAACTACGTTAACCCCTAGACCAGGTAAGTATTATTTCGAGCCTTAAATTTGAGATATTTTTAGAAATTGGTGTATAGGGTTATTTCGGTCCTTAGATCTAACTAATAATAATGACTATAGTGGAAACAGATATGTTAAGAAATTGGTGCCTAGGGCTATTTCGGGCCTTAGATCTCAGATATGCTAAGAAATTTGTTATCTGGTGTCTCGTCACATCGGGGTCGGAGTGGCGATCGCGGGGAGTTACGAGAGGTGCTGATTGATTTATAGACCGTCACTCCGATCCGTAATGACCCCACGGAATCATTAACTTGGTTATGAAAATATCGTTACCAAGCTTCGTAGAACTGCAGAAATGAGTTGAAGCTGCATAGGAAAAATTAAGACTACCCCAGGACTCTCTGAATGATCATTATTACGACAAGGCCAAATCCTTTTTGCATCCATGTTCAAAGTCGCCACTTTGAACAATTGTTGTAACATAACTTGTAAGCGATAACTTCCAAATAAATCATTTTCGGGCACATATTTATTAGACTTTTTCTTCTTCTTTGTAACCCTGAAATACGTCTCTTGATATTTGCAGCGCACCTCCTTTATTACACCGTGTGTAATATTCACATTTTACTAAAAATCCAAAACTTATATCTACTTTATCTATACAGTACATCATACTGTTTATAAGCAAAACAATTTTGATTAATATTTAGACAGTGTACCTCTGTAAACCAACCATAACGTCTGTTTCATTCTATATCATTCTTTTCAAATAGGTTCTCAAACAATATGCATCATAATAATACCTTCAAGTCATAAGCAGGGCCGAAATTAGGCGGGATGGGAGCAAGGGGGCCATGACCTCCCTTTGAGAATGCTAATAAAAGTAACAAACGAAAAAAATTGTTCAACTTATGCATATTTCATGCATTTTTCAAGATTTTTTTTAAAGAACTCTAAATGGAGGAAGAAATGTTATACTGCAATGGAAATCCATCCCCCCCCCTCTCTTTTACCCTTTTCCGGCTCCATTGAATTTCTTCCCCACCCCCCTTTTTTTGTGGAGATACGGACCTAGTTGTAAGTGTACTGGGAGAAAAGCACCTTTCGACGTTGTATTTAGAAACTACATTAAGTGTGTGAACACTAATAACCTGTGAAAGGTAATAAAAGTCTCTCTTCCGCAAATAAAAATTAAGAAGCTGGTGTACATTACGATTTCCGAAAATCTCGCTTATATTTAAATAGTTAGTTATGGGCTAATATAATTTATTACTTCAATGGTCGATTACGTCACAGCTCCTAGATCAATAGTTCTCAACGAGTGAGATTTAAAAATTCATAGGGGCGTTTGGATTATCAAACCGATAACTGAGTCGTTACCACCATCTAGTTTTCAGCTAGTTTTGTACAGGAAAAATTAGTTTTATTTCAGTGAAACTAACCCAAACGTTAAGAAATACACTGGTTTCCATAAATTAAAGAAAACTCAGAAAAATTATGATAAACAAAAAACTATATGAATGATTTTAATGCAATTTGATGAAAACGTGAATTACAATGCCAGTTTCAGAATGGCACAAAATATTTTACGCTAGAAACATTTTTCGCCAAAAAATAACACCTACAGGAACGTGTCCAAAAAATGAGGTGTCAGAATACAATGCGCAAAGTTCTCTAATAAGGAGTTTGGTCAGCCCTTACAGCAATGCAGGCAAGACAGCGATGTTCCATACTGTTTATTATGTTTTGAATCAGCTCAGTAGGAAGTAATGACCATTGTTCCTTTAAAGTATCTATAAGCTCCCCCTTTGTTTCAAGTGGCGGATTGAGGGCAGCAATACGTCTCCCTAGAGTATCACACACATGCTCAATCGGATTTTGGCCAGGAGATTGAGCTTGCCACTTCATGCGCATATGGTCTGCTCTTGAAGGTATTTTTCCACTAGTCGAGCTCTGTGTGGACGAGCGTTATCGTCTTGTAAGATGAATGTTTCACCTATTGCACCAGCGTAAGGACGTACATAAGGGTCCAGGATGTCATCTGGCATCTGCAATGCTGCTTGCTGTACAACTATATTCAAATGTGCCGCTTTCCTGGCTCATTGGTTTATCTCTATTTTTACCACAAATTGAAATTCGCATTCTGAAGTCAAGCACAAATTAGAGATAATTTGAGCATTGAGGTTCCAACATGTCAACACATAGAGGTCTGTGCGTCCACCTAAGGAAATGTCACCCCAAACACACACGATACCTCCGCCGTAACTGTCTCTTTGACGGATGTTACTGGGATGATAGCGGGTACCTCGTTCTCACCGTATCAAACAATGTCCGGAATCACTCTGCAAGCAATATCTAGACTCATCTGTGAAGAATACAGATCTCCATTGCTCTTCTGTCCACTTAACATGCGTACGTGCCCAATTCAACTGCTCTCTCCTGTGGCGTGACGTGAGGGGTATACAAATTACTAGCCTTCTAGCGTACAGACCTCCCTCATGAAACCTTCTACGCACAGTGGAAGCTGATACAACCCTCAGTGTGACTGCTGCAAGAGAGGATCGTAGCTGAGATGCAGTAGACGTCCTGCTCGTTCGTGCTGTTAATCGCAGATATCTGTCTTATATAGCTGTCCTAACTCTAGCCCTTCCTCGGCTAAACCTCCGAGACACGGAATCCGTGCTAAGAAATTGATTCCACAGTCTATGGTCCACAGAAGGAGTCATATTCAGCCATCGTGCCACGTCTGACTGACTTTAGTCTGCTTCGAGCCGGCCAATAGATCTCCACCACAGTTCATTTGGCAATGCTCAAAAATTTCTAGAAAATGGCTATTTCGAATTTCTTTACTCACATTTACAACACAAAATAACGATCCACTCCAAAACACTCGTTTTTATGCCGCTATCCGATTACGCAAATTGACGCAACCTAGACTAATTTGCATACGACATGCTGACTCGGCATTACTTTACTGGTTATATGAACAAGTTTGGTGAGAATCGCACAATTTTTTGGCGAATTATCGCGATTTTTCTCATTTTTCCTTAATTTATGTAAACCAGTGTAATTCTTGGTAAAAGGGGGCATCGGGATCGTAGCGGTCGACAGCCGCTCTCCTGGCTCATTGGTTTACCTATATTATTTTTACAAACTGAAATTCGCTTTGTGAAGTCAAACACAAAGAAGAGATAAACTATAAAAGCAAAAGATAATGACTGATCGAATAGGAATTCTTGTTTATTCAATGCAATTTTGGAATGCATTACATAAATGCGAATAAAGTGTACGAGATAAGATATAGAACTGGAAACAAAAGTGGAAAAAGGAAAGTGATGCAATGGAAGAAAAATGTTTCAGAAGCAGATCATCACTAAAAGTAGAGTAGAATGTTTTCGAGGAGAATCAAAAAGTCGGTGAAAAAATAGCAAGGATGCCGCTCTCAATAAAAATTGTAAAACAGTAAAAAGACTCATGGAAAGAAAACTATGCAGAATACGTATCATTTATCAACGAAAAAAAAAACGAAGAAATTGTTAAGGAATGGAGAAAAAGCGCATTGAAAACTAAGCTTATTTCGTTTCGAAAAATGCCTAGAAAATGTATCCCCATTTCATATTGTCATGAGCTAAGCCAACGAATCTTCCGCCAATCAGGAAAGGAAGAATGTTGTTCTTTCGGAGCTCTCCCTTCTGCTCTCGTACGTCTCCAATACCCAAGTCATCCAAAGGCTTCGGATTTTTCCTCCAGATACAGAAAATGTCTGCCGGCGTCTTCTCGTCTTCTTCGTCGCGCAAATCCCGGCGTTTCGCCTGTCCGGGTCGATCGGCGACGGCGCCTTTCACCGAGCAACGTGGGGCGGTCGTGCAAGGCGAGCGCCTGCTGGAATCTGTGCGGCGATTGGCCGGGGCAGGTGTGACCACTGCTGTCACTTAGCTCTGAATTATGACGGAGACATGTGCGGTAGTTTTGTGTGTCGACTCGCTGTGTAACTACGGCAAGCCTGATGCGTAGGCCTAACGTGATTATATCAAGCTTAGGTGAGACTTGGGGAGCTTACCGGAGCTCTCAGCATGAGTACGGCAGGAAAAAGGACACCACGGCTTAGGAGAGGATTACCGTGATTTGCCACTAAAGTCAAAGATATTCTGTTAAATCCTTTGGAACCTAAAAGGCTTAGCTGTCCTGGGAGGGATCCATAAGGCGCTCTCATGCAAGGCTTTACAATTACGCGTACATTTAACTCGCTGCACGGGTGCTTCATGGTTTCCCACGTTAAACGGCCGTTAATAGTTGACATATCTCTGAGAGAGACTCGCCACTAATTACTGGAGATTATTTTCGGAGACAAGCTGGAATCTGCTAACGGTTTTATTCGGAGCGCAGATGCAAACAACAATCCGGCATTGCGGTTAATGGACCAAGCAGTGGATGTATTGATTATTGACTCTCTTTCTCTCTTCTTCTTCTTTCGCTCATTCTTTTTTTCTTCTTCACTCTCGAAGGAGAAGCGCGAAGTTTTCTTTTTCTTTCGCGTTTAAAGTGTCTCTTTCCGTAAGATTTATCTTCCGAAATGCTTCGTCCTGATGTAATGTTTTGTAAGATGAAAACGGACTCTAAATGCTGCTTCACATTTCTCCATTTTTTTCCTCTTTGGAATGCTTGCCAATTGATCATTAAAGGAAGGCTCAGCAGACAACGTACTGGGATCGTTGCCCTAGCATACAGCTTTCGATTTCAGACCTTGCAAACGTTGAGATTTTCTCCGCTCTTTCATTGAGTATCAAGAGTGACCTCAAAGCTTGGAATAAGTGGATAGGAAAAAAGAAACCAATTTCGTGTAACCGATAGTGATATTCTATAAATGCACGTTAAAGAACACACTGAATACCTAAACATTGCAGATCCTTAAGAGTGATAAGCTAAGTTAAAATGGGAATTTTAACTCACCGTGTCTTGAATCTATAGCACTGTGTGCTAGAAGGAAACGGGCGGTGTTCAGAGAATATATGAACAGAAAATTAATGTACGAAACAAATCATTATCTAAACGAAAACTCAATGCGCTGTCTTCCATTTCTTTGCTCTTTTGGTGAAATTCGAATTCGAATTTTTCAAAAAATTTTTTGCGATGAATTAATTTTGGTATTTTATCATACTAGGCAAAGTAGCTGGGGTTGCCTGCGAAAAAATAGCATTTTTAAAACAAAAGTGCCCAGACTTTCTTGTGCCAGACAATATTTCAGTTTTTAGAATTGTTGCTTGAGAGTTTCCTCATAAAAACGAATTCTTCGAGTTATAAGCTAACATGCATATCCCACACTGACATAAACTGGCAACATCATGCGACATAAACTGGCAATATGATGCGACATATACTGGCAACATCATGCGACATAAACTGGCAATATGATGCGACATATACTGGCAACCTTATGTGACATATGCTGACAATATCATTCGAAATACACAATCGTATCAGAATAATATGACCACCTACCATAGTATATGTATGGTAGATGGTCATATTATTCTGATACGACTGTGTATACTGGCAATATGATGCGACATGTACTGGCAACTCCTAGTGACGAAACTTGAGCTATATAATAATTAATTTTTTCTAAAAGTTTAATGTTGTAGTGAAATTTGGATCATTTGTAAGCAAATTAAAAGAAAGCTTTATGCTTTTCATTCTGTATTCTTATATGTTAGCATCTTGGGTATTAGGTAGTTTGAGTATGCAAATAATCACGAAATAAGGCGAAATAGCAATCATTGCATTTAAGCACATATAATGCGAGACTGGGTACTTTGGTTATATTGATAGCACGCAAAACTACAGGTGCATGAAATAGTATTTTAAATGGCTTGCCTGAAGGTTCAACGAAAAAAAAGAAGGCCTAGAATGAGGTAAGTGGAAATCGAAAGCAGGATCTTAGTGAAACTGGCTTTTAATGCGAAATGCAGATCTCTTAGGAGAAAAGTGATTTATGGACTGATTACAAAGTCTTGTTAGGCATCTATTACCTATGATTGCATGATGATTATTTATCTATATACGCTACCGACTGAATTATCTCCCTCAGTCCGATAAAATGAGTAAATTAAAACATTTAAATTATTCCAAAACTGAAGCAAAATCACGAGAAGACAGCAAGAGGTAGAGAAAAGAGTCTTCTAGAATGCCTGAATCCTTGGAAATTATTTAATGCTCATATTAGGAAATGAACCATTGTTTAAATACACTTATCCATTCAGTGTGATAATTAGATTTCAAAAGTTATATTTTAATACCAACACATCTGACGAGGGAATGTTAATTTCCTTCGATAATATTAGTGTTTGAGGCAATTCATACTTCACCCACTTCTCACTAGTAACATGCCAGGAGTGTTAAACACTATACCATCAGCTGCTAACCTTCTCTTCAGCTAATGTGACTTAAACACTTTCCACGCTTGTTTTTTAATTCGCTTGTGGCAGGAAATGGACAACCAGGTTGCCTCGTATGATGCAAATTAATATTTGTCACTCACGCTCACGGCGCTAAACCAATAATTCAGTAGTAACGTATCACAAGATATGTCCTGTACACATGGAACTCATGAAATAGTTGTCTGAAAAAAATTAGTTTTGTCATTCTTACCAGTGTAATATATAGATTCGATTTTATAATAAATGATATTCGAACCCACTTCTCACCAGGAGTGCTAACCATTACACCATCAGCGGCTAACCTTTTCTTCAGCAAATGTGACTTACAGACTTCCCCCCCCTCCGCATATTATTTGATTCGCTCGTAGCTCCAGCTATAATGGAAAAGGGCAACCAGGTTGCCTTAGCAAGCCTGGCACGTTGGTGGAAGACGTGGGTTCGAATCCCACTCAGGGCAAAGCTACTGTTTTTTTTTGTTGACTATTTTATGAGTCCCATGCCTGGAGGACATTTGTGATATTTTACTCCTGAATTATTAATTAAACGCTCTGAGCATGAGTGACAAATATTAAATTCCATTACATCAGGTAACTTGGTTGTCTGTTTCCCGACACAGATGACGCCACGAGAAAATCGAATAATATGTGGGAAAGTCTTATAAGTCAGATTAGCTAAAGAGGCCAGACATTGAGGATGGAATCATTTGATGTTTAGATCAGTTTGCATCTCAGTAGAAAATCTAGACTGGTCTGTTTATGTATTTTTTAAACGTCCTCCGTTGATGATGACGTTTTTTCGCATTTATTAATATCTGGCTGGAGGTAAAATAAGTTCAAATTTTTTTAAATAAATTGGTAAAAAGGAAGAAGGATGTAACTCCACTATAGTCCAGATTTAGAGATTGACTTTTTGAAAGAAATTGTCTTTTATAAGTCTTCGGATCATTCTTATCTCAGATGGATCTTTGAAATATTTAGAACAAAGGTTTTTCGCATGCGTGTGTCCTAATCTAAATAGGAAAAAAAATAAAAGTAATTGATTCTTTTTGTTATATTTTATTTTCTCGTTTATCTTATATTGGTTACATATGACAATTATAATATTTTGCATCTAAAGGGCAATGATTTTGCCCTGTCCATAGCGCGCCCGTGGCCGAGTGGTCAAATAGGATGTTTTAACTAATTTTGGGGTGCTGAATTCAAATATAAATAAATAATAAATACCCCCTCAAGCAGCTGCTTGCCACAGAGGTCTGACAGGAGCCTGTCAGTTTATATGCCATAGTAGAAGGTCTGTGAGGTTGGCAGGATCTCAGCAGAAAAACAACACGAACATCCATGCCTTACCCGGGGCTCGAACCCAGGTCCCTTAGATCAGTAGCCAAGCGCGCTAACCACTCGGCCATGGGACGGCTGGCTGTGAAAAATCTGCAGTACGTACAGTTTTTTTTTTATTACGGATTGATGTATTTCAAATTTCAATGAATACACATATCTGGGAAATGAAAATAAACGCGACTCTTTTATTAAATTGCAACTTAAAATTCATTAATTAATTATATGATTACAGTGAAAAAAATTAGAAACATCATAGTTATAGATTACATAGTTATAGAATCAATAACCATCATAGTTATAGAATACGAGTATAAAGTAACAAATGAAGTAATATTGAAACGCAAAATAAGAAAACATGGTAAGGATCTTTTATACTTACAAGAAGTTCATTTTTGTCTTTTATGTGCTGAGGTATCTTCCTTCTGCAAGAACCATCAGTAGTCACCCATCATTGCTGGGTCCCACCTACCTTGATATCTCTCCTCCATGGTTCGGATATCCTGGTGAAATATTTCCACTTGCTCATCACTGACAACTCCTAAGTTCTTGGAAAAGAAGTCGAGATACGAGTGCAAGAAATGAATCTTCAAAGACATTCGGAAAACAAGATTTTCATAGTTTTTGAGAAGATCTTGAATGATTTGATGGTAGTTTTGCTCTTTGTGATTGCCCAGAAAACCCTGGACCACAGACGCCAAGGATTTCCATGCCAGCGCGCTCCTTCATATTCAGTTTTTCTTCTAAGACAGTATCATTCAGTAGCTTCCTGATCTGAGGACCAACAATCAAAAACCTTCCAATCCAGTGGCACAAGCTGCGGTAATGAAGGGAACTTATGAAAGCATGGAAAAAATACTCATTGCTATAAAATATGACCAGTTTAAGTGGACAATATGTGGTGACCTAAAAGTCCCATCTCTCTTGCTTAGGCTCCAAGGAGGCTTCACACTTCTTTGAGTTAGGCATCACTTAGTTTATAAAATTTTTCAAGTGCAAAACTCTTTGCTAGTTTTGCCCATAATTTACAAAGTTTTTCATAAGCCCCAGTTTGATGTGCAGTGGTGGGAGCAGAACATCAGAGGGGTCAAATATAAGCTTATACTTCACATTACTCTTTCCAGGAATAAAAACATCTCTTTTGGGCCAATCTTTGGTTTTGTAGTGTTCCTTTCTGTAACTACTGTCCCACAAACACAGAAAACAGCAAAATTTTGTGAAGCCTCCTTGAAGCTCGAACAAGAGAGGTATGACTTTTAGGTCACCACATAATATCCACTTAAACTGATCATATTTTATAGCAGTGAGTATTTTTTCCATGCTTTCATAAGTTCCCTTCATTACCACAGCTTGTGTCACTTAAATGGAAGGTTTTTGATTTCCTTTATGCAAAAGGACAACTTTAAGCTGAATTTTGATGAATATATAAATAGTCGCCATTCCTTAGGGTCGTGAGTTGTTCCAATTTCCTCCATCAATCCTGAAATATCTGAGCAGAAACACAAACCATCATTCATCTCGTAATAAGCAGATAGACCCAAATTTATCTTTCTGAACAGAGAAACTCTGATACCCTTGGCCAGAAGATTCCTTCTTGAAGTCTTTAACCTAAAACCTCAGCTTGTTGTTTGGAAAGTCCTAGGTCTCGAACAAGATCATTTAGTTCATTTTGCTGAATCAGATGAAGCTCGTCGAACTTTTTAGGGGTGTGTGTAGGATCAGGATCTGTATGTGCCTCAAAGTCTTCCTCTGATGAATGTGAATCTGTATCCTCCCAGTTGGTTGGAGGTGTTGGTATAGGAAGATCTTCTCCATGAGGAACTGGCATTATGGCTTATGGCGGTATTTGGATATTGTATTTTGCTTTTGTTCTTTTTTGAAAAGTCCGACACTTTAGTTAAACAAAAATAGCAATCATGCAAGTGACTAGTTGGCTCACGCCAAACCATTGGAACTGTAAAGGGCATGGATTTTATCTTACCTTTCAACCATTCACTCAGGCCAACAAAGCACGAAATGCAGCACACATATGGAGCTCATGTTTTGAGCTGATCTCCAACATGACATCCAAAATACAAGTTATAGGCTTTCTTCGCAATCTTTGTCAAAGAACGACCCTGGGATTTTAAAATATAATTTCCACACACATAACAAAATTTGTCTGGTACATTAACACATCCGCGACGCTGACTTTGTGCCATTTAAACGCAAAATTCACTTTTCAACGTACAACGAAGTAATCGTGACAACCCCGGTGCACCGCAGTATAAGACTGCATATCACCATATGGGAGAAGTCACTGAAACCACCATCGGCTAAAAAGGTACCTATCAATTTAAGTTTGCCTTACATTGTACCTGCCTACAGCGGGAGAAGACCTTATGTGAAAAGCACTGCTTGGGATTTAATAGCCTGCTTGAAGATATAATCATTGAGGTGCAGTGAGAGTGGGATCTTTTGAAATTTTGTGAAGTGCCTAGGAAATGCCCAACACTCACTGAATTTTGTCCAGAAACTTGCCAACATATAAAATAAAAGATCTTGTCTTTTGAATTTTGAGCCAGAAAAATAAACAGAAGTCCTAACCTTTTGAGTCCTCTGCAGCAGAGGCTCCTAGGTACAGCACGCGTTTCTCCTACAATAAAAACAACAAGAATGACGGTTAGGTTACTGTTACATGTTTTCTTCCACATTTCAATTAGTGTTGCCTAGGTAAAATATCTAGTATCCTTACAGTTACCTGGAGGTGTTGGTATAGGAAGATCATTAAGGCATCAAATGACCAAAAACATAAAAACGTGATGTGCTAGCCATTTTTTAAGGCCAGATCTGAAATCAGCACCTGAAAAATAGTTAAAGGCAGCTACAATTGTTTATGTTATAAAAACCTTGTAAACCAGTGTTATTAATTACACATATATACTATTAACTCTGTCCCAAATACAACGAAGTCAAAAACCGATTTTTTTGTACACTTATTGGTAGAAGACATAAGCTACGCACTTCAACATTGTGCTTTCGCATGCTTTTGCCGTCGCAAAAAAAAAAGTTGCTTTTCCTCTCTGCCTTTTTTTGCATGAGAAAAACTTCGTTTGATTTAGAAAGGCCGATGTCTGCAGAATGAATTTTACTCGACCGTCGTTAATAATGCGTTAAATAACCTTGCCTTGATTCTGCTCTCACCAAAAAGCTAGTATTCAGTGGGTCTATATGTCCATCCCTGTTCTGAGCATTGGGGTCCTTATCACTTGATTATTGTATTTTTTTAAAAAACCCTCAAGCAGCTGCTTGCCACAGAGGTCTGACAGGAGCCTGTCAGTTTATATGCCATAGTTGAAGGTCTGAGAGGATGGCAGGACCTCAGCAGAAAAACGACATATACATCCATCCCTTACCCGAGGCTCGAACCCAGGTCCCTTAGATCAGTAGCCAAGCGCGCTAACCACTCGGCCATGGGACGGCTTATTATTTATGAATAGTTAAAAAAATTATCTCTCATCGAAAGATCATTCGCAAATTTAAAATCAAGTGAATTTCAACTTTATGTTTTTCATCTCGTTTTCAAAAAGAGAGATAATAATTTCACTTTGTCGTCTGTCTCTCAATCTGTCTGTCGGTTTGTCTGTCTGTCTATCCGACTGTTTCTTTGTCTGTCCGTCTGTAGACATAGTTTTTTTTATTTTGTTTTTAGAGATAATTTAAAAATTATTTTTGTGTTGGATAGGTATTGATGAAACATTACGATTTACACTTTTCGAATCTCCCAAAAGCTCTAAATGCGAAGTTTATGAAGTTTCCATCGGCAAGAATGAGTTGACCGATCATCCGCCACACCTGTTCTTTATTTAATTGCTGATGCACGTTTCTTTGCCACGTTATCAAAAACATATAAATGAAATTTATATGTTTTTGATATTTCTTTGGTATTTCAAAAAATTCTCATTTTGCAGAAGGAAATGGGAAACTTCTTGCATAATATAAAATGTCAACACGGATTGATTATTACGCCACTCGAGCAGGGAAATTCCACAGTCGAGCGGGAAAAATGTCAATGGGAGGCCAAAGGACTGCATTTCCAGGGCAGTGACAAATTTCTTTGTAAGTTGCATATTTCATCATCTTTTATTAAAAAAAACCGCTTTCGGTTTTTAAAATTTGTAAAGGAAATTTTAGATTTCTCTAACCATACTTAAAATATTTCTATAACAGACACACAAAAAAAAACCATCCCTGTGTCGTATCCAAATAAATCTATATATTTTTATATGCGAAAAAAAAAAAGACTATTATTGTGGCATGCAAAAACACATATTGCATATTGTTTTAGCGACCTTTGCCACGCAAGCTAAAAAAGTTCGCCATCCCTGAATTTTATATATATAAAAAGGAGATTGTGTATGTAGGTTTCTAGGATAACTAAACTGGAAAATTTGATCGAATGCAATCATTCAAAAAAGAAACAAAGCATTTCGAAAGGAAAATTTTAAACCAAGCCTATTGCCAGCCTTACCAATGGTTCTAATAACATAATTCCTTTCTTGAACATCATTTACGGAGATAATTTATCACATTTATTTGGATTAATGGAGAAGATCTTCATCCTCCATTCATTTAAATGATGAAAATCCTCATTTTTTCTTAAAGCCTTTTTTTGCAATTTTATCCAGCCACTGTTCAACAAAAGTATTGCAACTCATAGATAAACATTCTAACTTCAGAATTTTTATTAAATTGAAATTTTTAAGGCTTTTAGTTAAATATACAATGAGTTTTAAATTTAATTTGCAATCCGTTAAACAGCAGCTGAAATAATTACCTTCACTTTATTTTTCAAGCAGTTATTTAAATTGTTTGACCCTTTAACGACCAAGATGGCTGAAAAAAGTGTGTAAGTTAGTAAATACAAAGGATTAACACTGTTTTGGACAAGATCATTTCAATTTTGACCGTGTTGGGGTTTTACAGGAGTTAAAGAGTCGAATTGCATTACGACTTTTCAGTTACTGCCTTGCAAAGCGGCAAACCTATATATGCTAGAACATTTATCACTTCTTTTTAAGTGGGTCAATCATCATCAAAATTATCGCTAATAATTTCCTGGAGACGAAACATCAAATTTGTATGGTGAAAAAGTCTTTTTCAGGGTTGTTCGCGCAAAATGTAATTAAGAAACCTATAGTTAATAAAAAGCTGTGATTAATAAACCCTGTTCCTTTAAATCAATATATTTCAGTCAGAGACAAGGAATAATTCACTGAATGCATCAGTTAATAATAATTAATAACGTTAAATATAATGCGTAATAAAATAAAGTTTGTCAAGGCTAAGTAATAAAGAAATCCGCATGAAAAATTATTATCTAATCTACATCTGTGCTTTGACTTTGTCAATAGTGTTTTATAAAACAATATTATATCTTATCGATTCTAATAAAATGTTAGAGGATTCAGCAACTTTTTCGATATCTATTAAATTCATAGAAATTGCAAAAAAAATGACTTTTTTGTCTGCAGTTCCCGAACACAATCTGCATCATGTGTTATGAATCTCGCACTGTATGGTATGTGTTTTAAAACTTTTGGATAAAATGCCGGAATAATATTAGTCTTGAATGCTGTTATTGTTATCTTCTTTTCTACTCCTTTTATACAACTGAACAAATTTCAGACTGCGAAATATCTTTTGCATCAGTTCATTTGTATTTCTAGTGGGCACACTAAGGTCTAGCAAAAGTGAACTTATCATCTACTGGTGCGTGCTCGCTGAACCGTGCTCTGAGTACACACTACAGCACGGACTGATGCGCGCACTCACACACAGAGAGAAGAGGGTAGGGTGGTGCCACTGCGTGTTTCCATGCCAATGCTTCCTCTCCTCCGCTATCTGCTCCACCACCTCCCACTCCCCGTCGCTAAGGTCGATCTGCCTTTCCTCCGTTCCAAGATGGCGGCGCCAGGGATTAAGCGATGGTCCCTTGGCGCCCATGATGGCCGTGTGCCGTTGATGAAGTTATTAGGCGAAGGCTGTAGGCATAATGTGAGCTGAACGGCGAAGTCGGGTCGGTGAAGGAGAGAGGGGGGAACGACAGGAAGGGGGCAAGTGCCTATGTGTCAACATGGCCGATTTGTGGGGGATGCGAGATGCCACATAGGGACGATGTGGCTCAGGATACTTGCTGCTTCCGACTTGATGATGCGGAGATTCCGAACACAACTAACTTTAACAATTCGTGGTTGAGGTTGAAAAGCAACATTTGAGATGGTGATGGGCTGTAAAAACGAAAGGTGATTTGAAGTGTCTGCTAAGCTAAATTCTTTTTGACATATTTCTGATTTAAAGCTTTTTTCTCTTGGCTGTTGTTGAGAAATTCAATAGCAAATATAGATTTGAAAATTGGATTCATTACTCTTTATTGATACTATTTTGTTATCGCTAATAATTTGAAACTTTCAATATCTGACAACATCGTCATTTATTATATTATACATTGTATCGAATCAGTTATGAATCTATGAGTATTAAGATTTATTAAGTTGAATCTTTTAAGCTATTTGCAACACAAATCAAATAATTGTTGCAAACCTGAACAGATTACGTTTTTAGCTTCCACATATTGCCAAAATGTAATTTGCATACAAAAACGGTACTTAATATAGATATGTTAAAACAAGAACTTAGAGAAACACTTTCGAAGAACAAATTCTTGCCTTGAATGAAAATCCACATAACACTTCATCGTTTGGCAAATCGCGAACTGATTGCTGCAATCAACAGTAGTAATAGAATTTAAAAGTGTAAAACCCCATTTTATTTCTAGAACAAAAGTGTCCAACTTCCCAAGCAGCGCTCCCCTTATTATCAGTCATTTTCTATTCCTTTTAATGGTTGCTCTCCCTACCAAGGCACCAACCCAGGATTTAGTTCGGAGGTGGGGGAGGTGGGAATGAGTTTCGGGAATTTAGTTTCGGTGATGTGGAGGGCAACCACAATGTGGAGGGCTGAGAATATGACTTGAATAGGGTTTCCCAATTACTAAAATACTAAAATATTCCGCAGGATAAGGAAGGTTAAAATTATATTCCATATGAAAAAAAAAAAATTATAATTGTGTTTTTTAATCTAATTTTAGTGTCGGACATATGTAAAATAATGTCGGCTTAAAATAAAATTATACAAAGACAAATCTTTTGGATTCCAAAGCAGGTAGACAAGTTTAATGTTTCGTATAAGACGACCAGATTTTTAGGAGCGAGGGGGCGGACAGTTGAATAGCGCATGGAACAGGAATTTTACCCCCATGAGCATGTTTTTAGATAAAAGGCGTTTCGCTATTTTATTAAGAAATATTTAATGCAACGTTAACATACAAAGAATATTTCTCATAATTTCTTTAAAATCTATTGAGTGCTTTTATTTCATCCATAAACACTTATTTACTGTTTTGGAAAAACTACTATCTACTAAAAAATTCTATAACGTTTTTAGCGCCAAATATATTAGTAACAGGCCGAAATTTTGCATTCTGTACTTGTTCCCCGAATAGGTACAGAATGCATGAGCTGTCACAAAGACGCATTATGAACACTAATAAAGGATGCATCGCGAGCACTTTTAAAAGCTCTGCGAGGCAACTGGTTGCATTTCCCAGACCTAAAGTAATACGACATAATAGAGATGCGATACGAAAGCAGGCTTTTCAGATCGTCAAGCTAAAGACTCTAGAATTTCTCTTAGCTCGAAAGCTGTTTCTTTATCCCGTGATCCGTTATCTAAGTGTTCTTGGCAGAAAATCGGATTACGAAATAAATCTTTTCAGTGAATAAATTAATAAATTACAGTAGAAGTAAAATAATGCATTTTTTTTTATTACAAGGTAGCTATAAAGGAGATAAATAGTATAAAGGAGAACACACGAAAGTATGTTATCCTTTATACTATTTACTATTTTCACTATTTAATCAACATACAGAAATTCCTCTTTTTTTGACAAATCACTCAAATTTCCTCGCCATCTAACATCACCGACGTTACGGAATAATTCAAAAACTCAAATTCACTTGAATCGGAAATAATTGCCTTTTTAGATCAGCATTATAATTTTATTTTTAATAATTAAATAGTTGGTAATAACAGGAAATACAGTTAAACCGCAAAATTTTAATTATTATTATTCTTCTACTTTTATTTGGATGAAGGGAATGTTGTCCGAAATAATTGGTGTCTTTCAAGTCCTTTTTTCCACGCCTCCTGTTCGCTTCTGGAAAATTTTCCGAAATCCTGGCTTAAATTATATACGTGAAGGCAAAATTAAAAACTTAAATCTTCCTCTTCTTCCCTGAAATTTAGGGGAAAATGAAGCGCTTTCGGCTCCTCTGATTTTAGTCGTTTCCAACAACTAACAATAAGAAAAACTTTTTCGTAACGATTAATGGGAAATATTCGTTTAAATTAATGTCTATTGAGAAAAATATACAAATATCCAAGTGTTGATAAAAAAGGAAAAAAGAATCTTCTTTTTATTATTTTCCAGTTATTTTTTTTTACCATTTATTTATCTTTAGGCAAAATTTCCGTTGTTGTTCATAGAAAAATCACCATATCCTTCTTAACAAAGAATATAACATTTTTTTAATATTCTGATATTTTATTTCTCTAGCTATAACTTCAATTTCTTCATTGCTTTAGTGCAATATACTTCAATGTATTGTTGTACATCAGGTATACTCACACGATATGTTTGTGAATACTTAAAAGTGCTCGACGATCGTGCTCGCGAGCACTAAGAAAGTATACTTTATTAGTACTCAGGATTTTCTTTGCTCGGGATATTGCTTTTCTGTTATCGACAATGACATATTGGACACTAAAAATCGTTAAAGATATCCTTATAACCAGTGCGAAAAAAACAAAGTTTAAATTTTGTCAATTAATAAATTGTGATATCCTAGTTGGAATAAACAGTTAAAATAGTAAAAAACATAAATAAATTGCCATTATGATCCTTTTGTTTGTGTAAGGGGATTATCGAAAATATTTGATGATCGCGAAATCTGCCTTTGGACCACTTGGTGCTCAGCAGTAAGTCTGTGGATTCTTTGGCGTTCCCTTCTAAAAAGGATCCCTGCTTTACAACGTTTCACCACTACATCACTGATGTAGAATAATCTGAATTCAGTTTAGCCTTCTCGCAGTATGTAGGTCTTGTAAAGAAAAGTGAAGAGTTTCGAAAACTTATTTGACTAAATATAATAATCTAAGTTCACAATAAATTAAAATTATAAACTTATCAATGCCGTTAAGGTGAAGGATAAGCTACCTTATACATAGGGTAACCTGGGCGGGGGTGGCTCAGTCGGTAGCGCGCCAGGCTCGTAATCTGTAGTTCCCAGGTTCGAGTCCCAGCTTGGTCAGCGTTGAGATTTATCTCCGCAAAATTCCCCGCCCTGCCCACGGTCAGTAGGAGACACCGATGGGCTTGGAAAGGCCGCCGTCCGTCGGATGGGACGTTAAGCCGTGGTCCCGTGTGCGGGAGAGCCATACCCTGTGCACGTTAAAGAACACGCTGGATGGCCTTGACGGGAGGCTACCATCTGTCTCTCAACAGCTGTTTCAGTGGGTCCCCAACCTTCTCTGAGCCTTCGGGGTTCATGTGACCTGGCCATCTAGCCCATGGTGTGCAAAAAAGTGCCGCTCAGAGGTAAAACAACCCAACCCATAGTGTGACCATATGTCAATGGATTAAAGGCTCTGTCTACGACGAATAAATGTCTCCGGTAGTGTCCTGCGAATTTGGTTTTAAATATTTTTTTTTTAATATTAAATTGACTGTACAGCTTGAGCAGAATTTTACTAGCGGAACAGTAATGGCAACACTGTTATAAAAATTTGGGTCGCAATGCAGGTAATTGAAAAATTGAGGCTAGAATCATCATCATAATTATAGTGGTATCCGTGTGGAACTAGTAGAGAATGCGTATCTTGCTTCTACTTGCTGGCAATATCGCGTCCCTTATGGTTGCCGATGGCTCAATTACTATGCTAGTTGTTAAGTTTTATCTGCGTTTTAAACAGATTTTTCTGCGCCCTGTAGTTCTCCATGTGCTTGATCGATAGGTCCCAAATTTGGAACACAATTTGTTTCCCCTCTGTACACAAATTTGTTTCCCCTCTGTAACCCTGAGTTGATAAAAAAAATTAGTCTCAACCTGTAATGTTACGTGGTTTAGAAATTCGAACGGCTTTGCGAATATTGGAGATTTGATAACGGTGTGGCATCTGGCATCACTCTGTCGCGAGTTTCTCCGCATGTGAATAAAAAAAAGTGAAAAAAAAAACTGTTATAGCAGAATTTCCCTTTCCATCCAATTGAAATAATTTTTTCAAACATGAATTTAATATGGAAGAATGAGATATCACGCATAAAAGTCGACACCATGAAAGCTTTGTTGCAAGGGAAAACTAATTTTTTCGTTTCATCTGAAATCTTTTTGCAAAACTTGACTAAAAATTGACTATTATACACAATCTCCATTTTTATGAAAAATACATACAATATCAGTGATTTTGTTAATTGACCTACGCTATTCAAGTTTTATTTTGTGCTACTAAATTTAATGAAACTTTTAAATGAAAACATATTTAGTTACTTTTCAATGTAATAATTTCGTGAAAAGTCAATCCTTCAGATCGAATTTTCAAATCCTTGCATCTTTTTCTTTAAATCTGGTAAATCGTCTAAAATAGAATTTTCAGATGGCCCCGGATCCTCCTTTCAAAATCTGGTCACCCTACTTATTAACTCTTAATCTTTGAAATCAATCCATTTTAACAAGCAAAAATTTTAAATACTGGGATCAGTTATAAAAGAGAAAGGATATATTAAAACAGAAATTAACAGCACAATAAAAATGGCATGGCTGAATGGAAGAAACTAAAAGGGTAAAGTGTGATAGGAAATACAAAAATGCTAAAAAAAAAAATGTTTAAAATCGTCAATCAATAGTAAATACAGAGTTACCTGTTGACATAAAAGTCAATAAATCAATAAACAGTTTTGTAGAGAAAATGAATTAGTACCTAGTAACTCATTTTTACACAAACTATTTATTGTTCAAGATCATAATGACTAGTATTATCGGGGCAACGAAGCCATCCCAAAGCAGAAATTTTACAAGAGCAGAGACGAGAACGTTGAGGATATGGTTAGTTACAAAACAACGCCCTTATTAAAAATAAGTATGTTAGAGGATGCCTAAAGATAACCCCCGTGAAAGGAATACTAAGAGAATGTAAGTTTAGGGGATTTGAGTAAGGAAAAAGGGGAAGTAATGTAAAAGAGAAAGAAAAAGAAGGGAAAACTAATTCTGTTTGAAATAAAGTTCTGAATTTTAAAAAGTAAGCATGAAGGAAAGGTGGATGAATGCGATAAGGGAAAATAAATAAGAAGAGTGCAGAGTAAATAAAGAAAATGCGAAAGATAGGAAAAGCTGAAATTATCTGACAAAGAGAGTGGACTTCAAATAATTCTGGGAAAACGCGGAGACATTTGTTGTCTTCTGTAATCCTTACTGATCTTGAAAGCACAAAGAGTTTTATTAATATCTAATTACTATGAAATTCATCAGATACTTTGACATCTGAAGATGATCGAAAATACGTTAAATTGTTTTGGATTGTGGTTTGCAGGGAAAACACTTTACTTAAATTTGAGAATAGGGTACACATTGTTTCTCTGGCTATATCAGTCATAAATGCCACATTCAGCCAATAAAATAAACAAAAGCGAATTCCCCATTTGGTTGCCTTAAACGAAATAATCATCTACGTTTAAATCAGAGATCTACCCTTTTGAGAAGAGAGCACCAAATATTCTGCCGCTCTTCCAATCTCTCTCCTTCGCTTCCTCATCCATGTAAATGCAGTAGAATAAGTAATTAAAATTTCCCAAGATGACCAGTCTTTTAACTTACGACAGGAGTGGTTTAAGCGAAAGAAATACTAGGAACTACTGTACTCCCTTCCAGATAAAAAATGGAGCAGTAAATCTGAAGATCAAGAAAGCAATCAACCAATGAAAGAGGCCACAGAGGCTCTTGCAATAATAACACGCGGATGTAAGTCCGCCACAGCAGATAGTTCCACACTTTATGAGAGAAATAAATACATTTTCCAATGTACTCATACGTTATTAATATGTATACTTAATGGAAGTGAGCAATTAAAAATGCTGTTTTTAATTTTGGAATATTATAAAATGCTTAATGAAACGTAATTTCTTTTACACTGGTGTATTAGCGATTAAAAAAATTGCCCGGTGTTGCACAGATCATCACAATAAAACTAATACGCCCGTGGCGTTTTCATAGCCCAGCTTCAGCGGGCGTTTGCATAGCCCGTGGCATTTTTCTACGCAAATTATCGAAAATGTCATTTACGTTTCGACTAATTTTGGTCCACTGCAATTTCCGAGATACATGATCGAATGGTCCCAAATTTCATATGCGGGTTCCCCCTTTATGACCCCATGTTGGGTCAAGACCGGACTTCGATCATCTGATGCCCTAAGCTAAGACACATTTAAGAGGCCCTAAGCTATTTAAATTTAAGAGGCCCCAAAAATTCGAAAGTCGAAATATATTTATATTTATTCTGAATTAAAAAATAAACGCGAAATCGATGTGGTGAAAACATTATTCCATCATTGGATATAAGGCTTTCCCATGCAGGATTTCTTTGGGATTTACCATGCAAATATCTTTGGGAATGTGTGGGATATGACAATGGTTGGGGACTTTCTCGACTAGAATTTGCGAATGAGAAGAAGCTACGAATGGAGAACGGAGTAGAAAAATGTTTTATTCAAAATGGCGATTTCTAATCACCTATTCAACTTAATGAGTTTATATTTTGCATTGTACATTCTCATGCTACTCTTAATCTTTTGCCAAAATTCTAGGTTCTCAGCCCCTTTATTTTATATACACCGTAGAGCCAAAACATTTTGACCAGCGTGTCTTTATGCAAATCGAAGCAACTGCAGGTAAACGACGGCGCGTTAAGGTCATGAAACGGTATAAATAACACCAGATATTGAGCTCTGTTAATCAGTGTTATTCTCATTCTTCAGGCGGAAAAGGCAGTGGACTTAAGTGAATTTGACAATGGCCAAATTGTAATGGCCAGAAGACTGGATCAGAGCAATTCCGAGACGTCAAGGCTTGTGGGATGCTTTCGGTCAGCAGTGGTTAGTACCTTCAAAAAGTTGTCCGACGAGGGAAAAACCACGAACGCAAGGTGTGGGCCAACCACAGCTCATTGATGCTAGAGATGAGTGAAGACTATCCCATGTGGTACGAGCCAACAGAAGGTATACTGTGACACAACTCGCCCATAATTTGAATGCAGGTGACGGGAGTAATGTGTCACAACACATAATACATCGAACCCTGCTGAAAATGGGGCTGCATAGCCGCTGGCCCCTCCGAGTCCCCATGCTAACCTTGGTTCACCGTCGAAGGCTCCTACAATGGGCATGCAGGCATCAAAACTGGACCTTGAATGATTAGAAAAATATCATCTGGTCCAATGAATCTCATTTCGTGTTGCACCATATGGAAGCCCAGGTACATGTGCGTCATTTACCTGGGGAAGTGTTGGCACCAGGATGCACCATGAGGCAAAAACAAGCCGGTGGAGGAAGTGTAATGCTTTGGGCAATGCTCTGCTGGGAAACCTTGGGTCCATTCATTCATGTGCAGGAAACTATAACGTCTACCACCTACCTAAACATCATTGCAGACTAGGTACATCATTTCATGGCAATGGTATAGTAGTGCCTTCTTTCAGCAGGATAATGCACCATGACACACTGCCCGGATTGTTCGAGAATGGTTCTCGGAACATGAGGAAGACTTCCAGGTATTGCCCTGGCCTCCAAATTCCCCAGATATCAATCCAACCGAACATCTGTGGCTTGTGTTAAAACAGCATATCCGATCTGCGGTGGCTCAACCACGTAACTTACAAGACTTAAAGGATCTGCTGATAATGTGTTGGTACCTGATGCCACAAGAAACCTTTAGAAATCTTATAGCGTTATTGTCTCGCCAGGTAAGAGCTGTTTTGGCGGCACGTGGAGGACTTATTACAACCACAGATTTATTATTATCTCGTTTTCAAAGAAAACGATTAAATAGTTTCGCTTTGTCGTCTGTCTGTCTGTAGACATCGAACTTTTTTCCTTACAGATATAAATTAAAAATAATTTTTTATTTCGATATATATTGATGAAATATTATGATATGACTTTCCGAATACCTCTAAAGCTGATAAAATGATCTCTAAAGCTTGCGCTCTCTTGCGGTGGAAAAAGTTGAAAATTCCAAAATTTCAAACGAACGTTGCAAACAATATATTTATGCTAGAAGTTTGAGATTTTGGTGGTGGAATGTGAAGATCACGAAATTTCTACTGACAACAATGAGTTGGCGATTTATAAACGGGGGGGGGGCAACACAACTTCTTTGCTTTAGCAAATGATTGTTTGTTTTTTGAGCTAAAAAAAATTCTTTTTGGGTTAGATAGAAATTCATGAAATATTATGGTTCGCTCTTTCGGAATCTTACGAAAACTATAATTGCGCCCTCTAACAGTAAAAAAGACTGAAAAATTCTGAAATTTCAAAAGATATTGCAACAATGTATTAGTGAGAAAAATTTGAAATTTTGGTGGTGGAAGTGAAGGTCATGAAGTTTCTATTGGAGATAATGAAAGTGATCAGAAAAATCTATTTTAGTTGGATTGGTACTAATGAAACATAATTCGCATTTTTCAAATACAACAACAACAACATTACGTACAGGTTCAATGGGAAGTTCTTCCTCAGTCTTTCCCAATGCAATTTTGAAGCATAAAATGGAGTGTTTCCATTCAACAAAAATATTAAAACCATCTTTTTGGATATTTTCTTTTATATATATAATATAGAAGTTGAGAGGAGTTGAAAAAAGGAAGTTCAATATTAACTTATAAATTTTGATTTTTGTATCATAGATTGGATAGTTTAATAAATTTTGAATATTAATTTCATGTATTCCCAAATTTTCTAATTCTATAAATAAAAGGTCCCTTTGTTTGGTGTATAAGGTGCAGTTAGTAAGATATGATTAGTGTTTTCTGGAAGGTTGCAATTTAAGCAGTATGGAGAATTCAAAAGCGTCATGTAAAATTTTTGTTTGTTTAAATTAATTGTGTCTGTTTTTAAGCTATAGATTATTTTATTTTCTTTCATGTGGAAAGGGAGTTTTTCAATATAATCAATTTTATTTGATAAGTGATATCTATAGTTGTTTTTACATATTGCTTGAGCTTGAAAGAATTTTTATCTTAGAATAAATTCAATTTTAATAAGGTCCTGTTTAAAGGTATAAAAAAATTATATGTAGGGGTTTGGCTAAGGAGTCTACCATTTCATTTTCTTTGATCCCAATGTGACTTGGGATCCATTGTAATCTGATTTTATTATTTTTTAGATTAGAATTTTAAGAATTTAATTGTAAAATTTTTGAGATGAAGTAGTTATAACTGAGAAATAAATTTCTTGTTCAAGAACTTGTAGTGCACTCTTAGAGTCTGAAAAAATTACTATATCATGATTGGCTATATTATTTTGCGCACATTTAAAAGGTTCTATAATGGCTATACGTTCAGCTTGGATAATTGAAGTATTGTTTAAGAATTTAAAGGTTTTAGAAAAGTTATTGAGAGGAATGTAAAATGCAGCAGCAAAGATCCTATTTCTTTTAAAACAGATCCGTTTGTATAAATATTAAAAGTTTTAGCAAAATTTTCATCAAAATATGTTTGAAATAAAATTAAAACCATTTCCGGAGGAACATCTTTTTTTGAAGCAATAAGGGAATTTCTGTAGTAATAGGTGGAGAGGTATAACACCAATCAGCAATAATGTCAGGGATTAATTTTAATATACATGTATGTAATTTTACAGATTTCTAAATATAGCAACAGCAGAGCTCTTATAAAAATTTTCAAATGATATGTATATAATAGAAAATAGAAATATTAATGGTAGCTTTTTAACAGCTCGCTGACAGCAATAATTTACTCAGTTTTCTGAGAGGCGTGTGGGAAATGCAACTTTTTAAATTTAAGAATTAAAAGACGAATAACTTTATGTTGTATAATTGCTAATAATATATTATTTACATTTTTCTCATCATCCAGTCAAATTAAAACTGTTAAGATGTGAAAGAGGGGAGTACTTATTTCTTTCTTTCAGCTGTTAAAGAGTAATGGAAAAACTTCATTCTCTTTGAAAACGAGATTTTCGTATGCACCAGAGGCGATATGTGTTCTTCTAGTTATACATGTAGAAATACTCGCAGTAGAAACTCTCTAGGGAATACAGGATTGGTACATTTTCAGGCGTAGAATCTTGCTTTTCATTGGCTGTCGTGGTTAAGCGTAATAAGCGACGATTGGACAAAAAAAAAAAACCTTTGACGGAGACATGTCGCTCCTTTCTCTAAGTGAAACAGAGTGTAGTTATTTTATTATCATAATTAACAATTTGTAAAATTTTGGCAAAGCAAGCAATATAAACTATACTTATAAAAAATAATAGCATGTCGTGATTTAAAAATTTTGAATTCAATTTCTTTTGTTTTAATAAAAACATTAAGACGTAGGACACAAATTAACCGTTAAATGAAGATGTGCTCCAGAGTGCTAATAAAATATTCATCGGCGAACAGTTTTAACAGTTCGCGAGCTACTGACGACATACCCCTGGTTAGATGAATATCTGATGAGGGAAATATTAAAGTGTGAAAGTTTTCTATAGGCCTACCATACATCTATATACACCGGTGCTCAAAATTAAAGGATAATGTGTAAATTCGTACATAACACGAAGTATTTTTAAGGGAATGCAACGGAATTTGGTAAACAGGTTTATTATTACATTATAAATGTAAATCAAGCAGAAAAAGAATCCTAATCGTATAATGTACGTGCATTAAGATCATAATCACGCAATTGGTATGAAGGAGCAGTCCATGGAACAATACTTAAGGTCTGTTACGTACGACATGCGTGCGGTATGTTAATATGGAGTATGATCATCCTGACAGCCATGCAGCTGAAACAACCATTCCTCATACTGTTTATGTGGGTATCGATGAGACCTTGAGATATTTATGACCACTCCTCGACAAGGCTGTTCTGTGTTCGTGGAATGTTGTGGGAGGGGGTTGGGGAGCTCCACTGCGTCAATGGAACACATGCTCAACATCCCACACATGCTCAATGGAACTGAGTTCAGGAGATGTGGGTGGCCACTCAATTCGAGAAAAAACGTCGATCACATGAGCTCGACGAGGACCGGCGTTATCGTCCATAAGAATAAAATCTGTACTGACAGCTCCCCGGAATGGCCTGGCATATGGATTCAGGAACTTGTCTATGTACCACAGGGCAATAACAGAGCCACTCGGAAAGATGTGCAAGTCTGTATTCCTGTTCGTCATGATTCCTGCCCCAATCATCACAGCATGGCCATCAGAGTAGTCCCATTCTCTGACGATCCCTCGTTCGTCAGAGAATGGGACTACTCTGATGGCCATGCATGAAAGGTGTCATGGACTGTGGCAGGTCCCTGATTCTCTCCAGATGCAAATACGTCGCGAATCAGTACTTAAGCTGAATCGCGATTCATCTGTGAATGCAATATGCGCCCACTAGTCTGTACTCCAAGTGCGATGTTGGCGACTCCCCGTTAAACGAGCTCGCCAGGCAGCGGGAGGGAGAGGGACCCAAATAACAGGTCTCCTGGCATAAAAGCATTGCTCACGGTCTCCTGTAAACGGTAAACCTCGAAACCGTCATTCCTGTGACTGTTATAAGCTCCAAAGACAGTTGCCTAGTGGTCATCATTCTGTCCCGTCTGTCAGTACGACTCATATAGTAATCATCTGCAGCAGTTGTGGCTATTGGATGGCCCTGTCACGACGAACATCTCCTGTCTGTTGAAGAGTCTTGACAGGACATTCTGTGGAACATTCAATGCTCTAGAAGCTTCCATCTGGGACTAACCTGCTTCCATCCTTCAATCGTTCTCCACCGCTGAAAATTATCCACACATTGTCTTCGGTACATAATCAGGTCGACGTGCCACTGAAGTGAAGACAAGAGTTGCCTAGAAACCTTACAAGCTGCGAGTATACTCACGCGTCTTTTTAACGCATTCCTAATTTGCATATTCCGACTTACGTGCGGCAACTGTAAATGCGGGATAGTTTTCTGCGTAGCGTATTTCCCATGTTCGCCCATTTTCACTGCTTTCTTTTAAATATATCGACAGCAATATAAGTTTTTGTCGATTATCGTTTAATTTTGAGCACCATGCAATAAAAGAAGGTGTCTGTGTGTGTATGTGTGTGTCTGTAGCAGCCATAACTCATTGGGAAATCAGAAGCTTTAAATTTTCAGAGAATGTTCGGGGTTGCAATGCCAAATTACAAGTCGAAAGTCCAAACTGGAAGCTTGCTAGAAGCAAACATATTTACCATGCTATTCCTACGGCAAACGATAATTGCTGTCAAAATTATTGCTGCCATTTACTGATCCATAACTATGAACGTCAGGGTCATAATAACATTTAAATCTGCTGCCGTTGAATATTCTTCACATTTCCAAAGACATTATTTTAAAATGTCTCATTCGAGCTAGATACCTGATTTTTTAACCCAACACCCGATCAGGCACGAAATTAGGGACCTCTTGGTCAATTACGTCGGGAATCACAGAATATGAAATCTGCCGAAATAAAAACTCTATTGTTTGCGATGAAGCCACGGGCTATGAGAGCGCTCGTTGAGTCAGCAATAACCTTTGCAATATCGGGAAATTCTACGTGTTGAAACTGCTAAAATGTCGGGGCGGGAGATACTCACAAAACTAATCTTTAGTGCAGTAAACACAGAATGTGCAGGTTAAAGGTGAGACCCGAGCTGTATCAATTTGTGTAGAAACGAAGCCACGGACCAAGTAGTAACCTGATGTTTAAACCGGCCATAGGGCAAAATGGCGAAGACGTGTAGGAAATTAGGACCATGGGGTCCAGTATCACGAGAACCACAGGGCAGGAAAATTAGTTGTAACGGAAATAAAAATTTCGATACTTTAGGTAGGAACTAAGCCACGGGCTGTGAGAGAGCGCGCTGATGTCACCAGCAATGACCCATGTAAACATCGGGAAATTTCCTTCGTGTTCAATGTGAGCTAAAGTGTCGGGGGGTGGGGCTTCTTACGAAAGATTTACTGCAATGAAAATAAGAATATATAGATTAAAAGTGACACTCGAGCAACGCCGGGTGCTGTTCAGCTAGTAAATACATAAATAATTACATAAACATGTACACATATGATAGATTAGTAAATTTTTACAATTCATATCTGAATATGGAATGAATCTAGAATGGTTTACTCTACTTGTTTCCTTTTTGTGCGTAATATTTGTTTGTAACATTCTGTCCTATAAAAAATGAATGACACCATTGACCAGTGTTGCTAATCATGTAAACATATAATCAGATTATTGAGTTTTTCACGACGAATAAAGATAGCCACGAACGGAATCACACGAAACGAGAAGCTGGAGTTACTGCCTCTTCTACAAGCTACGTAGATTTATGATTGTAATTTTTGCAAAAATGATTTATTCTTGAAAATAAAATATTTATTTGCAAGTCGCAATAGACGGGCGGATCGATACGCTAAATATATAAGATTATTTATTTATTTATATGATTTTAAGGTTTTTGGAAAACGTTTTAGTAAACAGAAAGTGAACGCAAACCGCCTATATCGAATTCGCGTTAAACGAGGATTACTTGTAATTGAAATAAAAAAAGGCCAAATTCTTTTTTCTACAGAAAAGCGTTCTACAAATTTTATTAAGATTCAATATACTAAATTAAAAAAGTTATTGTCAGAAAAATCATGGGATAATGTCGAGAGACAGGTATATGAGAATTTAGCATTTGATACATTTCTAAGGGAATTAACTCTAATTAAAAATGCGTGGATTACGTACTCTAAAAAGAAAATTAAAAAACTCAAACTATGGATAACAGAAGCTATTGTTAATTCAATCAATTTTAAAAGAAATTTGCATAAAAGATCTAAATCAAAAGAGTTGATGAAAATTAAAATGATTATTTTAAAAGATATAAAAATATGTTAACTAAGGTATTCAGGGATGATTATTGTAAAATATTTTTATAAAAGGTGGAAATACTACTAGAAAAAAATTTGGAAACTATCAGTGAAATATGTGATGGAAGAAAAGTAAAGGGCAATCCTCCTGAAATTATCACGGATAGAAATCATTTACTTCGAATTTGATGAAAAGCCGCAGGAATTTGTTAATAAATTTAACAATTATTTTACTGGGTAATTTCTTCATTATTCAAACAAAACCAAAATGGAAGAGATAATAAGTAATTTAAAATGTAAAATGCCTAATTCCATTTTTTTCCCTTGTATACCAGAACAAGAAATTTTTGATACTATCAAGGAACTCAAGGAGGGTAAATCACCTGGTTCGGACGAAATTACAGTTACCACTATTAAGAATATTTTCCGGAAATAAACTTTTCTGTTGTAGAAGGTGATTTCCCTGAAATTTTAAAAACTGTTTTAATTATTCCAGTGTTTAAAACTTGTGATACTAAGTCAATTGAAAATTACAGACCAATTTCGCTTCTATCAACTTTTTCTAAGATTCTTGAAAAAACCGCTAAAAAAATTGTTAACTTTTGGGATATGCATAATTTATTTGCACCAAAGCAATCTAGATTTCGAAAAGGTTTGAAAATTTGTTTTCATGGATTAAGAGATATTTAACGAATAGGAACAAAAAGTGAAAATTGGAAAATATATTAGTGAAGGAAAAATTTACAGGTTTCTGTTTTTGGGACCTTTATTTTTATTAATTTTTTTGTGGGGGAGGGGCATTATATAAATGACTTCTGTACATTGTATTTGAATGGTAAAATAATTTCATTTGCAGGTGATGCTGCACTAATATATTCTGGAGACGAAAATCAAATTTTATAATAAAAAAATAAATACCCCCTCAAGCAACTGCTTGCCACAGAGGTCTGACAGGAGCCTGTCAGTTTATATGCCACAGTAGAAGATCTTAGAGGATGGCAGGACCTCAGCAGAAAAACGACACATACATCCATGCCTTACCCGGGCTCGAACCCAGGTCCCTTAGATCAGTAGCCAAGCGCGCTAACCACTCGGCCATGGGAGAGAATATAAATAGTGATTGGATAAAGAGAAAGATTGGATAAAGAGATTGGAGAATGTGGCTAAAAGTCAATAAACTCTCTTTAAATACAAAGAAGGCGAAATATATTTTTATTAAACCAAGAGAAAATCGGATTAATTTTTTTCGTGACAGGGTGTTTTTCCACTCTGAATTTTATGCTGGAGAAAATTGCAATTGTAACAAAATTGAGGGGATTGAATTCCATAAATATTTGGGTAGTTTTATTGATAGAAAGATGTCTTGGAAAATATAAATAGCTGATTTTAAAAAAATTAAATGTTAATTAAATTAAATTAAAATTTATTATATCTGGAAATTTTCAAATTTATCTTTATTAAAAATTATATTCTTTTCTTGGATTAAATTTTACTTCCTATATGGTTTGTTATCGGGGAGTGGAATCTATTTGACAACAACAAACTATGTGCAAAAAAACTATGCGCAGAACCACATAATTAGATGTATGATGAAACTGAAAAATTTTGAAAGCTTTGCAAAGGTATACAATGAATTGAGTATTTTACAAGTAAGGAAATTATATGTGTTTCATGTACTGAAATATATGAGGATGAATTTTAATGTTCAAACCTTACGGACATTTGAAAAGAATACCCGACTGTCAAAAAATCTTTTCATACTTAATTTAAAAACGAACAAAACTATTGTTGAAGAACATTACGTTTATTTGGCGCCAAAGTTTTTTGAATGTTTACCAGAGTACATTAAAAGAATAAGGAATGATAGTTTTTTCTTTAAGGAATTATGAAAATGGATTTTAAATATGGAAAATATCGAGACTATGTTTTAGAAATAAAAGATAATTAAATGTAACATAATTTCATTAGACGCAAAGTTGCTATTAAAGTGCTGAACTAAACAATTTATTACGAACAATTTCAATATAGAATTTTATATTTTTTTTCTGTTTTTTACCCAGTAAAGTTTATTTTATTTATTCTTAATGGTAATTTTCGAACTTATAAATTGGTGAATATTTACTTTGTTTTTTATGATCAAGCTAGCAGAATGTGAGGAAATGTGAAACTGAAGCATGTTGCCTTTTCATTTTCATTACAACATAACCATTAAATTTCTTCCACAAGCGAGTTCTTACTCTTGCGGAAGACTCAGCATTTTTTCTCAGACTTTTACTGAAAAATGTAGGTAAAATTATATAACACTAATGGAATATAATATTAAGATTTTATATATATTGGTACGAATGAAAATATGATTTTTATTAGAGAAACTATGTATAAAGAAGAATATAAAAAAATATAATAAGTACCCTATATATTAAAAAATGTAATGATTTAAAATTGCGCATCTAAGATATACAAGATTGTGTATATTTCATTGTAATTTCAGTTCTATGGTAAAAACGTGTAAATGTAATGTTACTGCATATTTTGGGAATAAATCTATCTATCTAAATGAAGAATTTAATTTTTACTTACCTGACTACTAGCTGAACAGCACCCGGCGCTGCCTGGGCGTCATTTTTAATCTATATATTCTTATTTTCATTGAAGTAAAGGTTTCGTAAGAACTCCTCCTCCTCCGACACTTTAGCTCAAACTGAACAGGAATAAAATTTCTTGGTGTTTGCTTGGGTCATTGCTCGCAACAGCGCTCTCTCTCATAGCCCGTGGCTTAGTTTCTACCTAAACATCGAGATTTTTTATTTCCGTTACAACTGATTTTCCTGCCCTGTGGTTCTCGTGAGATTTGACCGCATGGTCAAAATTTCCTGCATCGCTTCCCCCTTTTGCCCTATGGTTGATTTAAACATCAGTTTCCTATTTGGCCCGTGGCTTCTTTTCTACACAAGTTGTCACAGCTCAGGTCTCACCTTTAACTTGCATATTCTCTTTTTTTACTACACTAAAGGTTAGTTTTGTGAGTTTTTCCCAATCCCATGTTTTAACACAGTTTCAACACGTGGAATTTCTCGGTGTTGAAAAGGTCATTGCTGACTCAACGAGCATTCTCATAGTCCGTGGCTTCGTCTGTAACTCCCGATGTAATTGATCAAAAGTTCCTGAATTTCGTACCTGATCGGGTTTTGGTTAAAAAATCAGGTCCATAGCTGGAATGAAACGCTTTAAAAAATGTCTTTGGAAATGTGAGGAATCTGGTACTGCAGCAGATTTAAATGTTATTATGACTCTTACTTTTAGAGGTAGGGAGAGGTAAATGGCAACAATAAATTTGACAGTGATTATCGTTTCCCGTAGGAATAACATGGTAAGTATGTTTGCTTCTAGCAAGCCTCGCTCTTGGACTTTCGACTTGAAATTTGGCACTGCAACCCGGAACAATATCTGAAAATTTGAAGCTTCTGCTATGATTTCCCACTGAGTTATGGCTGCTACAGACACACACACAGAGACACTTTCTTTTATGATATGGGATATAATTTTTAGTAAAAAAAAGCGAATTTCAATTAATTTTGTTGAATTAAAGTAAAACATCCATTATAATACAAAGGAAAATATATATCCGAAATATCAATATTTTATAAAAATGCCACAGTTTAAACACGGATCTCCTCACAACGTGTCTCCCGTGTTAAACGGGGTCTACCTATGCTGATAAGTGAATTCTAATACAGACATCGTAATAGTACAGTGTAACTTTCTACTGCAGTTTAGAGTAATGAGCTCCCTTTGCTGATAACTTATCGTCTTCAAGAAATATCAAATAGGCACTAAAGTACGAATTACAGCTGCGATTTGATACAAGATTTGTATCAAATTATTACAGCTGCGATTTGATATTGTCTGTTAGAAAAGGGTTTGGGAAGGGTGGCTAACAAAATTGAGAAAGATCAGTGATCGTGAAAGATGATCTGCTAAGACTCGTACCTCAGTAGGAATAAACATATGCCTGTTGTACATGACCAAAGCTTAAACTTCGCCGATACTGAATGAAGGAATTACCATTCACGAGTTGAAATTAAAACAGAAAACAAAACTGCCTCTATTTATAAAAAGAAAACTGTTCAACAACCATTCAAGTTATTTGATAAATTGAATCATTTCTTTCCCCTCCCTTCCCATCTCCTTAATACTCATGACTTAAATCAGGCATGCGCAAACCGTCATCGGTGTTTTAAAAGTGCTTTCCGATGGAAACTTTCTTACCTCTCGAGAGCACGATCATAATGGAAAATTTTGTCTGTTGCAGGGAATGCTACATTTGACTCTGAAACTGAAAGAACTTTCTTTCCGCGGGATAAGAAACAACAGATATTATTTATTGCGTAACATAGTGATGTTTAAAAACATTTAAAACATTTTTTAATTAAAATATTGCCCTATCCCAGTTGGTAACCATAGAAATAGGCAATTAAACTGCAATATTTTAACGACTTAATTCTTGTTTGATTCAATTTCAATGATTAAATTTCTTTGTTTTCGATCGTATTATAGCTTTTTAGTATATAGACTTCACAACTCTGGATCTAATGTCAGAAAGTAAAACACTTCAACAAAAACATTTAAACACTGGTGGATTCGAATTCTAGAGAGAGAGAGAGCATGGTTGTCTCTTAAAATGATATGTGGTCTTTTGTGGATAAGAATAATTATAAACTTCCTTCCAGGTCTGTTTCTAATGGTGCATTAAGCAACTGTCAGGCAATCATGGCAAGTGGGCAGCATTAGGTGAAATTTAACTTTTATTCAAAAGAAACATCTGTAGAAAATATTTTCACATTAATGGATTTTGGAAAACATGCAATTAAAATCTATTTTCGGGTCTACCTGTGATATGTGGTTAGGCCCGGATTTAGAAAATAAAATAAATAAATAGGGGACAAGAAACCCACTCAAGTCAGAAAAATGCAAAGGGGAGGGAAGTGGCCAAAAGACTGGGTTTCCAATGCAGAATAACATTTCCCCTCCATTTTACAGTTGTTTAAAAAAAATTGAAATATGCATAAATATAAATAAGTTTAATAATTATTTGCCTTTATTACTCTTACTATCATTTTGAATGTGGGGTCTTGGCCCCCGTTTGTGCCCCCCCCCCCCTCCTAGATCCGGCCCTGCATATGGCTATGCCTAGATTTGCATGCTAAGAGAAAACTGTTCATCAGAATTTCCACTAAAATAAATTGCCTTCAAACGAAAAATGCAAGGCGTTGCAAGTGAAAAATAAAAAAAAAAAAAAAAAATACCCCCTCAAGCAGCTGCTTGCCACAAAGGTCTGACAGGAGCCTGTCAGTTTATATGCCAGAGCAGAAGGTCTGAGAGGATGGCAGGACCTCAGCAGAAAAACGACACATACATCCATGAAAACTGGAAATTCTGGAATTCTATTTGAACGACTGATTTTTCAAGAAATTTTACGTTAAAAAGCAGCAAAATCTTTTTCATTTAGAACATATTTTATACCTTGCACATAATGATAACCTTAATATCTTAGTGGCAAAAAAGAAACTTGAATAACGCAGGTTAATTAACTAAAATCATTGCTATTGTACGCATTTTTCATGCAAATGGATTTTCTGTAAAATATTTTCGTTTTCGGCAAGTTTTGCACTAAATATTTCGCGAAAGACACGAAAATTTGTTTTCACTTATAGCAAAGCCTCTACGGTGTCCATTTTTTTACGTGATTTTGCATCCGCCCATATTAAATTAAGTTTGAAAAAATTATTTCAATTGGATAGAAAGAGAATTCTTCTCCATCATTGTGTGCACCGATTTCTTCATTCATAAGAGGAGAAAAACGAGGCAGAGCGATGCCAGATCTTCCACATTCGCAAAGCCGTTCGAGATTCTAAATTGCGTCCCATTACAGGTTGGGACTCAGTTTTTTAGCCCAATATAGGATTACACCGGGAAGCCTGTGTTCCAAATTTCGGACCTATAGGTCAAGTATTTGGGGAACTGCAGAGCGACGAAATCTGTTAAAACAGAGATAAAACTTAGCAATTTGCATAGTAATTAGTCCATCAAGAACCATAAGGCACACAATGGTGTCAGTAAGTAGAAGAAAGACATCCATTCTCTACTGATGATCGCACGGCTACCACTATCGTCATGACGATGATTCTAGAATCAATTTTCAGTCATCTGCATTGCAATCGAAAATTTTTATAACAGTTGCCGCTATTATTTTATTAGTAAAAATCTATTCAGGCTTTACAGTCAATTTAATATTTAAAAAAACATTTAAAACTGAATTCCAGGGACACTTCCAGGAACATTTGTGAGTCGGGAACAGAGCCTTTGATCCAGGGACTGTCCACGGAAAACAGGAACTTATGGTCACTCTAATCTTAACTTAATTTGTTCTCAAAAATGTCCGAATAAGTATATGACACAAGAAATTTTCTCATAAGAAGAGAGCCTAGTTTCATTTCCATTCAACTAATTAACGAGAGCCTAATTTCATTTACATTGACTTTAATAAAGAGAGCCCAGTTTCATTTACAATGAACTTATTAAAGAGAGCCCAGTTTCATTTACAATGAACTTATTAAAGAGAGCCCAGTTTCATTTACATTGAATTAATTGAAAAGAGCCTCGTTTCGTTTCCATTGAACTAAATGAAGAGAGTCTGGTTTCATTTGCGTTTAACTAATTGAAGAGAGCCTAGTTTTATATCCATGAACATGGAAAATAATATTTATATTTTTAAAAGTCCATGGCACAATAATTTCCTGATCCCTCATATCATTGTTAACCAAAGTTGCCTCTATTCTATCCACTTTCTTCTGATCTACAGACTTGTTTATGACCCGAACAAAGAAAGCATCGTTATGTTGCGAAGGAAGTGATCGGCTCCTAACTGACAACCATTTGGTAAGAATCTTCTCGTGTCTCTCTGCTCTTCTCATCTTGCAGATCAACTGTGTATCATCGCCCTATCTACAAACGGCAAGCATGACAATCGCCACGTGCCCCGGCCTCTACCTCCCTCCCTCCCTGCCTTCCTCACCCCACCCTAGCAGTGTGCGTGGCGATTAAAGACAATCAAGAAGAGCAAACACGCGTGCCCAAGTGTGTTTTCTTTGGCTGCTCTGTTTCCGTGCTCTGCTGAGAGTGAAGGCAGTGAGCTCGCTGTGCCTAGAAGGACGGGACACGCAGCGACCGGCTCGCCGCTGGTAATGGCGGGGCTTAACTAGGATCGTCGGGGAGGAGAACTTGTGGATGGCGGACTTGATGGACGGGTAACGAGACAAGAGGCTGGCCCAACGAGCAGGGGAACACCAAAGGACAGTAGGGGGAGAGAATATCTTGTGCATGTGTGTTGATCGCCAGTGATTTTCTGTATAGCAGAAATAAACCATTCTACACCCAAGCATATTTTCCATGCTGCTATAATTACGGCGAAGAGTGAATTTGAGCAGAGAAAGTACATATTTAAAAACATATATATTTTTTAAGGAAAAAAAACATAATTTTTTTCATTAATATCATTGCCAAGAGGACGCGGTACTCTTGAAGTATAGACTGTTTTGCAATGGACAGTCTATACTTCGAGACTTCAATGCTCACTGAAATTTTGAATATTTTTTTATAATAAAGGTGTTGTTTCTAAGGATTTTACTAGAGCTATTATTGTTTCTAGGCCTCCTGTGGCCGAGTAGTTAGCGCCCTTGGCTACTAATCTAAGGGACCTGGGTTCGAACCCAGGGCAAGGGTCTCAGCTACCTGGAGATTTTATTCTCTCTTCCGCACCATGCTGTCGATGGAAAATCAATACTTTTTGGAAATGGTTAAGCTGACATCAACAATATGCCCTTATGTTACGCTACATATAAAATACCACAGTTCGCACTCTGAAAAGCATAAGACGGGAGTCTCCCTTCAATTGTACATTCAGTAGGCGTCCACCTCAAACTCTGTTCTGCACCTGGAAGATCTTGTAGATCTGGAAAGTATCTTTCAAGAGTAAAAGATCACGATTAATTGAAGTTTACATGCAGATTTTCATCGATGTTTATCCCTTTTGTTAAAATTATCAATAAAAAAATCGGCAAATTCTATTTTTGCAAGAGACTAGATAGACAGTAAAAGTAGATAACAGACAGGTAAAAGTTAAGGATAGACAGGTAAAATAAAGAATTTATAGAAATATAGAAAGGTAAAGGTTAAAAATACCTTTAAATTTCTCTTTTTAGGGTGGGAGGATGGAAATTATCTCAAAGATATAGGTTTGCTTCTCAACAGATACGCCAGTGATGCTCCTCTAAGATATGACTTCATTAATGAAAGATTTCTTACCGCAAAATTTGAAACAAAAATTAATGTCCTGAATGTCGTTACGCCCCCAATGAGGAAACCTCATGAAAACGAGAAAGACGCATCAGGGTATTTTGGATTCTTTCAAGAAAGGAGATATTTCGGTTGTGCTAGGTGACTTCAATGCTAATGTTGGTACTGACTCTCACCTTTTGGTAGGAGTTTTAGGTTCCTTTGGTAATGGTAGTTCCAATGATAATAGGGAACGTCTCTTACAGGAAAGTAAACTTCATGATTTGCGAATCATTAACACATACTACAAACACCAGGATATTTATAAATACACATGGGTTTCATCTGAAGGGTTGCACAGGTTATATTTTATATTTGTTAACAGCATATGGGCTATTTCGGTTAGGAATGCCAGACCATACAGGTCAGCCGAAATTTGGGTCTGACCATTACCTAGTCAAAAGTGTCTTGCAACTGAAGCTTACGAAATGCTGTTCTAAGTTTAATTGCTTTTAACAGTGAAGGTCGGTGTGATGTTAACTCTTCGTTTGTCGGTCCCTCGGTTCGATCGCTATACGCGACGGGTGAAAGAGTCTTTCGGATAGAATCAAACGGTTTATTCACAATTGCAGAGACTCGATACTGAGGCTCCTCCCCAATAAATTGGTTCAACTTAGTCCTTGGTAAAACAATAACTATCCTTTATTTACATAAACTACATAGACTGATGAGGAAAAACACACTCGTCACTCATTTACTATGAATTACAAAACCAGCTTACTATCCCAGTTCAGCTGTTTTCCCGAGAGCCTACGTACCGCTAATACCAGTCGGCACTCACCAGCTTTTCAATTTTATGTCCTCACACTTTGGAAACTCGACCGGCTCTCCTCTCATCGTTGCCAAACCCTTTCTTCCTTTCTTTTCTATGCCTCACCATCTGGGCGTCCGTTAGCCCTCAGGGACCCGGGTCACTTGCCAGCGGACGCTAGCCGTTCCCTGTACACTGCTACTGCAATTAACTTTCCAGATGTCGGGATAGAGGGCCTCCCCGTAGCATATGACTATTTTGGCGACATCCAAAATAAATATACACAGCCTGAACAAAAAACACAATCTAAAAATGCCTCTAGCCTGACAGTCGGAAAGATCCATATTTAGCCATAGCATACCAAGATAGGCAACTTTGTCATTGTTGCGGTGGTCTCTCCTGGCAGTCAGCCATTACCGTTATCTCGGTGCGCCGACACTTCAGTCGGAACAAAGGGTCCTCAGCATACAAGGAATCAGGAATGAGTGGACTACCGACACTGGTACTGGATAAACTTAACCGATGTTTAATACTAAAGACTATTACATCCAGCGTATAACACACAAACACTTCCTGCTTACAGGATGCTACGAGCTTGGGCAGTTATTGACGCCGTTCCTCGACAAAGACAATGCGCTCCTTCTCTCAGAGCCAAGCGTACTTCCCCCACTGTCCTCTTGGCTGCCACGCCGAGTCCCTCTGACCCCTTTTCTCCCTCAAGGTTGCAGCCTGCCGTCTTCTTCCTTTCTTCTCCCCCTCTGGTCACTTCCGCTCACGTGACCTCTGTTAGCCACTGCCAAGCAGCCGTGATACGGTGTTCCTAACTGTCCGAGGCTTGGGCGACTGACCCCTTAGGCATAGATGATGCTTGCAGTTTTCTTCTCACCCTTTTTCCAAGCGACCTGTATATTATTGGTGAGTACTCTGCAGATGGTGAACTGTTTGGCATGGCAAAAGTCATCTGATCATGACAGTCATTATGACAATAGTGATTTGCTTACTGCTAAAGTTGAGAAAGAATGGAATCAGTTTAAACAGGCTTTTCTTGAAACCGATAGTACTCTTTTAGGTAAAAGGTAACAGGAGAAACAAAATTATTTGAGTGATAAAATATTGTGAAAGAAGGAAGTGCAGAATTAATATGAATCAACGCCCTACTAGTCCTAACAGATGCCATTACAACGAGCTTAATAAACGCATAAAGGATGAGCTAACTGCTAATAAGAATCCTTGGCTTGATAGCTTGGCTAACAAAGCATAGGAAGCATTTAGACAGCACAACATCAGGGGGTTTTACCAGATTGTCCGTGGCCGAGTGGTTAGCGCGCTTGGCTACTGATCTACGGGATCTGGGGTCGAGCCACGGGTAAGGCATGGATGTTCGTGTTGTTTTCTGCTGAGGTCCTGCCATCCTCTCAGATCTTCTACTGTGGCATATAAACTGACAGGCTCCTGTCAGACCTCCGTGGCAAGCAGCTGCTTGAGAGGGTATTTATTTATTATTATTTTTAACTTTTTTGTGGTAGAAAACGACGAGGTATACAGGAATTGAAGGATAAACAAGGTAAAGTTATAGAAGGTGAGGATTCCGTCATGGGTGGATGGGCTGAGCATTTCAGAGATGTTCTACACAATATGATTAATTCTACTCCTATTGTTTGTAATGAGGATAGATGCATTACTGGCTTTAATGATGACCCTGTATCACATTCTGAAGTCGCTTTGGCTATCAATAAAGAGAAACAGCATAAGTCTCCAAGTTGGATGACCACTGAAGTGAATGCCACTGAAGTGCCTACTAGAGCTGGGAACGTTATTTATGTTGTCACATGGCTCACTGAAATTTTGATTTTTTTTTATGATAAAGGTGTTGTTCCTAAGGATTTTGCTAGAGCTGTTATTATCCCTAGGCCTCCCGTGGCCGAGTGGTTATCGCGTTTGGCTACTGATCTATGGGACCTGGGTTCGAGCCCTGGGTAAAGCGTGGATGTTGGTATTGTTTTTTCTGCTGAAGTCCCGCCATCCTCTCAGACCTTCTACGATGGAGTATAAACTGAAAGATTTCTGTCAGAGCTCTGTGGCAAGCAGCTGCTTGAGGGAGTATTTATTTTATTTTTATTTATTATTATCCCGATTTTTTAAAAAAGGTGATAGCAGTTCTTATGATAATTATAGGAGAAGTAGTTTACTTTCTGTTCCTGGTAAAATTCTTTGCACGAATATACTTAATAGAATGAAGAATTTAGCTGATGGACAATTGCGTGATGAAGAATATGGATTGAGAAGTGATAGGAGATGTGTTGATCAAATATTTTCACTGAGGCAGATTCTTGAGGAGTGTTTAGAATATTAGAAACCTGTGATTACTAGCTTTATAAATTTCAAAAAGGCTTTTGACTCTGTTGATTGAGTCAAAAGCCTTTTCGAAATCTATAAAATGAAATAAGTCTATATAAACATAGTGTGAGAGTAATTAGGATTGTAGCGATTGGTTTAGCATTATTAGTGGAGTCAGACAACGGTGTATATTCTCTTTAGTTTGGTTATTGATTATGCTATGAGGAATTCTTTGCAAGGGAAAGATTATGCCCAAAATGGTCTAGAGCAGTATTTCTCAACCTTTTATGCTTCACGTACCCCCTGGAAATGTGCATGTAACTGGTGTACCCCTTGAATAGATAGATAAAACTATAGTTATAGTATAACAATGGAAATAAAATAAAATATATATACACATTAAATTTTGTATTCATAAATTACATATATCGATAAACACAAAAAATGACATAAACAATTTAACAAATCAGTAGCAATGTTGCCAACTTAGCGACTTTGTTACTAGATCTAGCGACTTTTGAGCTCTCACGGTGTATCCCAAAAAGTTTTACCACGTACCCCACGTTGAGAACCCCTAGTCTAGAGATATCAAAATTTCTGATTTAGATTATGCAGATGATTTAGTCCTTTTGTCTAATGATATAATGATATGAATTCTTTCATTAGGGCTGCTGATGAGACTGATAATAGACTGGGTTTAGTGATAAACAGAGAGAAATCTAAAATGTTTATAAGATTTTTGTGGGGAGTCAGATATTTCTTGAATTGGCGCGTGGGGCCCGAGCATTTGATTCAAAAGGCACCTATTATGTTCTACTAAAGCTTGTCAGAATTTGTGGCCAGCTGGGTGGTCGCATAAAATGTCAGACTGTACGATATGACAACACATTTATTAATGAGATTATTTACAATTTAACAGTACAATTGCAAACTCGGTCTTCCACTAAGGCCTCACGCTTAGCAACAATCCAAGGCTGGCTACCTCGCCTAGCCGCACACAGAATTTGGCCGAAAAACAATGGCCCCTGCTGGGATATCCCAAGCTGGAATATCCCCAAGCAAACAATGGCCCTGCTGGGATATCCCCAAAATTCTGCGTATGACATATACGTCGAGATGATGCTTCTTATCCTGGTCGGAGCCTGACCTCCGACTTATAGCACACTCTCGAGCAGAAAGAAGAACTCAGGAACAAAGTCTTTGCTTCATTTTTTTCAGGGTAGTCACGAGTGCCACGTAAAAGAGCCAATAGTGGATCGTATGCCGATCCCGGTGTCTGTCAGCAGACGATAGACGCCCTGGAGCACCTCTCACATTCGGTCCGAGGGCCCTTCAACTTTCGCTTCGGGTGGGGACGGCATCATCTGACTGTTACACGTCCCCACCAAGACCAGAAATCAGGGCAGACATCACCTGCCCAAAATTCTGCGATTGACATATACGTCGAGATGATGCACTATTTGAAGAAACCGAAGCACAAAAACACGTATCACAATTTGGTTGTCCACGTCCTCGTGGAACTGTCAACACACACAGTCCAGCGAGTTTTCACCCGCGCATTATCAATCATCGCGAAAGTTTGCAACGTTTTATTTGGCCGAGTGTTCACTGGATTCTTACAGCTTCAGAGGGGTTAAACGGCTCTACCAAGCTAAGCCCTTCTTCCGTGGCTCGGAATCTGATTGGGGTCCGTAAGTGTCCTTGCCACCGTCCCCAAGTGTCATCACGAAATCGCCTGCAGTGACTCTTGGCTCAAGCGTCGACATCCTCGAACCCGCTTCCAAGAAATCGCGCAGGAACATTACCACGTGCGCTCGAAACTGCCGAAGCCACGACGTTGTCTGCTGTCGAACTATTATCTTCTTCCGTAGTCGGCTGTAATTCCTTTCTTGCTCGCCGCGCATGCGCAAAATGCAGCAACGCATTTCCCAAGCAAAAAAATACATTTTTCTGCAAAAGATGTCTTTTATTTTGTGCTTCATCTTGCCCATGCTAGCACGGGTACCATTTTTATCTGATTTTTTTTTTTCATTTGTAAAAAAAATTCGTTTAAATTTACACCTTTTACCTCTCTCCTAGATGCTAAGGTAAGCAGCATGTGCTTACCTTAGCATCTAGGAAATTACTTCTCCCTTTATCATTTATCGAAACTGTTCTGTTATGACTTTCGCCAAACTCCACAGAAGTCTTACGTAAGCTATTTTTATCTATATCCAGCACATTAATTAAATTATTCTGTTACCATTAATTATGTTTATCTTATTCTTATCAAAACTTCTGCTAAGAATTTCACTCTTAGTAATATTTGCAAAATCATTGCTATTATTAAATTTCTAGCTTTTTCAAGGAACTTTCAAAACACTGCCAAAATCTAAATTTACACATTTATCAAATTCAAGTTCAATAAGTATTATCTATAATTACTTTGAATAAAAAAATCCCACTAGGCCGAAGCTTATCAGCTGGAATGTACCTATATGGTTTTAATAGATATGATCTAGATTACATCAGTATCGTTGAAGAAAATGAAAGAGAAATAAAAAGAATAAATGAAAAAGTAAAACCAATAAAATGATAAATGATTCCGAATAAAAACATCACGTTTTCATAAACCACTGAAATAATTTTTTTCCAGCATCACAAATTTTACTTAAGTTAATTTCTCTAGGAAACAAGTTAAATAAGTAGGGAATTTGATATTCTTTGGAATTTCGACAGTTATTGCTATAAAATTTTTTTGTTGTTTCAAAAACCCTTAGCCTTTTTTCTAGTAAACTTACTGTGCAAATATTTTACTTATAAATAAATGAAATAAATAAATACCCCCTCAAGCAGCTGCTTGCCACAGAGGTCTGACAGGAGCCAGTCAGTTTATATGCCAGAGTAGAAGGTCTGAGGTATTATTAAAGAAGTTATTAATAACACAAACACATATACACTTTCAATAGGTAAAATTTTGAACAAACTAAATATATCATCTTTTGTTGTAAGGGAATTTTTAATTTCTGAATTACACAATCCTTTTAGGAGACTAATTTGTATACTTTAAATTTTATTTAATTCTATTCTTATAGGCTGTCCCACAAACTGTTATTCCATATCTAATTATAGATTCAAAAAGTGCTTTATATACTAAAATAGTTATATGTGTATCAACAAACAAGTTAAGTTTCCTAATTTTAAATGCTAAAAATCGTAGATACATACAATATAACACATACAGACAATATGTTTATTCCATTTCATTTTCGAACTCATTTGGAAACTTAGGAAAATTATTTCGTTTACTTCTATTTTGCCGTCCCGTGGCCGAGTGGTTAGCGCTCTTTGGCTACTGATCTAAGCGACCTGGGTTCGAGCCCCGGGTAAGGCATGGATGTGTGTGTCGTTTTTCTGCTGAGGTCCTGCCATCCTTACAGACCTTCTACTATGGCATATAAACTGACAGGCTCCTGTCAGACCTCTGTGGCAAGCAGCTGCTTGAGGGGGTATTTATTTTTATTTATTTACTTCTATTTTAGGACAAAGCCGTCCCGTGGCCGAGTGGTTAGCACGCTTGGCTACTGATCTAAGAGACCTGGGTTCGAGCCCCGGTATTAGGCATGGATGTGTGTGTCGTTTTCCTGCTGAGGTCCTGCCATCCTCTCAGATCTCCTACTGTGGCGTATAAACTGACAGGCTCCTGTCAGACCTCTGGGGCAAGCAGCTGCTTGAGGGGGTATTTATTATTTTTTTTTATTTATTTTAGGACAATTGCATATATCAGGTAATAAACCATCCAACATAGAACAACTGATTCGATGCTTAGTAATACTTTTATTAAGTGTAGGTTGTTTAAAACCAATACACATAAATTCAGTTTTTTTTTCTCGTTTACGCTCAGTTTGTTAAGAGCAAACCATTTAGCTACTTTATTAAAATCATTTTGCAGATTGACAATAGCGTATTCCAAATCTGATTGGAAGTTGATTAGCACTGTATGATCAGCATACATATATAATTTACTATTGAAATTAATATTAGCCAAATCATTTATGTATATTTGGAATAGCATAGGGCCAAGAATAAATACTTGTGGAACTCCAAAATTGATCTACTAATTTATCACTACAATTATCATTTATTTTCAAAACTATTTCTTTTGTGTAATAAGTAGCTCATTCAAAAATATTCCCTATAATTACAAGTAAATATAATTTCTGTAGCAAGATGTCAATGCCAACAAAATCAAATGCTTTATTTATGTCCATAAATACAGCAACGCATTTCTTTCCTATATTTAAATTAATATTTATATTTTTTATAAGATCTTCCAAAAGGCTTTGCGTTCTCATACCTTTACGGAGTCCAAATTGCTGACTTGATAGAAAATTTATTTTATTCAAAAATTTGCAGACGATCTCTAACGTATTTTTCCATTATCTTATCAAATATTTTAATAGAATGATTGGTCTATAATTATTAAAACCATTTTTGATCCACTTTTATATACCAGACGAATAATTCCAATTTTCATAGCTATTGGGATTTGCGAGTTTTCAAAAATTTTATTTATAAAAATTGTTATTACATGTTCAAAATTGCATTTACTTTCCTTTATGTATTTTGGTTTAAAATTGTCAAATCCACGAGATGAGTTATATTTTAAGTAATCTTTATTATTGGCAACATCGAAATTACTATCTAGTGGAAAATGCATAGACTTCTTATTTATACAACATAATTCGTAAACCTTATCTGATCTAGTATTATCGTCGCAAATTCTGTTTGCATCTAACTAATAGTTGTTACAAAAAACTTAACAAATTATTAGAATTTCTTTTTGGAGTATTTTATGTAATCAAGTGCCTTTCAACATTTTCGTCGAATGACATCCTTTTTTTATCATCATTAATTAATTCCCACAACCTCGCATTATTATCTTTATTAGTTGTAAATTTATTTGAATAAAATATGCGTTTTTGGTTCCTTATAATGGTTTTTACCCTATTTCTTTCCATTTTATATGAATCATAATTTTGTTTATTATTAACATTATCTTTATATTTTCCCCGTAATTTATCTCTATTTTTAATTGCTAAAATAATGATATCATTAATCCATTCTTTCCTTATTCTCTTAGTTTTACAATTATTAATTTGTTTAACACAACAAGAATTTTCCCGAATTTCGTCAATTTTACTTAATATTTTCTGATATACTAATTCTGTGCTCATGTCTCCATCAACTATATCATTCCCACTGTGTCATTTGCAATTTTTTAATAAAAAGAGTATCATTACAAAAATTTTTAAAACCTAGATTTGAATACTCTTCAAAAATGCAACCTCATTAGAGCTAAAATTCTTTTTCGAAATCTTAATTAAGATATCATAATGGACTGCAAGTTTATTTCTTTATGTTTTACTTTTAACATCAAAACTGTTTTTTTTTAACCAAAACATAATTAAATATTTAATTCCTGCCTTTTTTAATGCATATTCAGAAATTTCTTTTAAGAACCTGTTAATATTATACTAAGTGATCTATATACTGCAATGATATTAATTTCAATATTATTAATTAATAATTTAGTAAATATTGCTTCTACTGATTCCCCAATAGTTTCATTCAATTATATTAAATTAATTTAGTTTATATAAAAAATAATTATCCCACGTTGTTTATTTTCTTTTGCCTTTAAAATAAGCTTGTTATATCCTTCAATATTAAATGTAGATGATTCCTGTTCAGTTGCCATAGTTTCAACCAAAACGATCAAATTCAACTGGAATTCAAGAAGTTCGATATGAACTAGTAAATTATCCCAATACTTTTTCAGTGATCTAATATTTAAATACATCAATTTTAGCATTTTATCACCCGACCCTTGAAACCAAACATCAACATTAGTTAAGTCTTCACAATACAATTCCTTATCTACCTCATCATTCTCAACAATATCTGGCAAAAACGTTAAAAGAAGCAAAAGAGAAACTATTTAAATTTAGGACAGACAATTATTTTAGTCTTCTTTTTCCAAATCATCTAGGTCTGAACACTGTTAATAATAATCACTTGCTCATTTTCATTCTTTCTAATAAAAAGTCTATTCTTGAATCAAACAAATTTATAACTTTTATCCTTAACCATTTTCTTTGCTCTCCAAAATAAATCCCAATTCATTTGAGTCAAATTTTAATTTATGTAGATAGGTGAATCACCTTTTCCTACAAACACTGCACCACATCCCAAACGAATCTTTCTCTTTTCAACCCATTTGGCCTTATTTTTTCTGTTCTTGAATTGCACCAAAATGTTCGAAGTCTGTCCCTGTTTTTTGGGTTGTATTTTATGTAATACATCAATTCTCTCTCTCGAAAACGATTATATTTTTAGCTCTTTTGCCAGCTTCTCCATTATCCTCAAAAGATCCTCTTCTATTTTCCCCTTTTCTTGCTCAATTCCACAAATCTCTACATTTTTATTTCTATTGTACTGCTCTAGATTATTATTTGCTATAACCAGTTCCTTAATTTTATTTTCTAATGCTTCGATAACCTTGTGGTTCTTTTCAACCTCTTGCTCTAATGATTCATTTCTTCTTTCCGATTCAACTATTTTATCCAGAAGCTGATCATATTTGTCAGACAGGAATTCTAAACGACTTTTCAACATTGTTTAATGTTGTCTTCATCTGTAACAGAGTCACTAATTTGTGATCTATTTGGGTCAATAGTAAATTTTTTTCTAACACTATTAGAGCTCTCGCTAAATTTATCTTTACCTTCAGTTGGATTACCTGCTATCACTTCATCAACATTATTCACAAATATTTCACTCTTAATACTATCTGGAGTTATAACATTTTGAACTTTACATTCCACAACAGGTACATATAACAGTAATCTTAGTATCAACCTTAACCTCTAGACATTTATCAGAACATTCTAGATTATTTATCTGCTTAATATTTAAAATAAATAATAGATACCCCCTCAAGCAGCTGCTTGCCACAGAGGTCTGACAGGAGCCTGTCAGTTTATATGCCACAGTAAGAGATCTGAGAGGATGGCAGGACCTCAGCAGAAAAACGACACACACAACCATGCCTAATCCGGGGCTCGAACCCAGGTCCCTTGGAACAGTAGCCAAGCGTGCTAACCACTCGGCCACGGACAGTTTCCTTATATTTTTCAATCATACTTAAATTATCATCTTTTTTTCTTTTATTTTACCTGACACATCATATAGCTTACGCTTTTAGCTAATTCTTGATTAAACTCTTCTATTTCTGTGTCCCTGACTCTAGCCATGTCACCAATTTCACCAATCAATCTTTGGTACACTTGAATTTGACTTATCTAGCGGCTCCCCCTCGTGCTCTCAAATGCATCGCATTCAGCAACCGATTTCTTTAGGATTTCCTCCCTTTCTCTTTGAAATGATTCGCGCAATTTGTCTGCTTCCGCAGCGTATCCTGTCTTTTCATCCATTAAGATATAGCGCATACGTACCAGGGAGGCTAATTCTTCCTGCGCCCAGGATTTCATCATGCTCTCGCGCTCGGCTACTATGCTGCCGAGAGTCACTTACATTCCCTATCTGCATTTTCCGTCTTGCTCAATATACTGTTTGTGTTCGGTAATGGATGTGATATCGTAAACCTATCGCTCACAGTCTCGCGATTCTCCGTGTAATGTATATTCCCTAATACAAAGGCTCAAAACCACAAGAAATCAGACTTAAACCTAGCATACCATTGACCGAAGTTCCGTCACAGATGCTCAGCAGAGTAGAGATGACTCATTGAAAACGACGGGACTAGTTGACACACACACACACACACTGAACAAAATACACCACCCTTTACTGCACTTAGCTCAGTGACCCCAAACTATGACACCAACTATAAGACGTGTTTTTGTGGGGAGTCAGATATTTGTTGAACAGGTTCATGGGTCCGTAGCACTTGATTCAAAATGTACCTAATATGTTCTACTAAAGCTTGTCAGGATATTTAGCGAGCTGGGTGGTCGCATCAAATATCAGACTGTACGATATGTGCAACACATTTATTAACTAGATTATTTGCAATTTAACAGTACAAATACAAACTCGGCCTTCCACTAAGGTCTCACGCTTAGCAACAATCCAAGGCTGGCTACCTCGCCTAGAAGCACACAGAACTTGGCCGAAAAACACTGGGCCCGGTTGGGATATCCCCCAAGCCGAATTCTTATCCTAGTCGGAGCCTGACCTTCGACTGACAGCACATTGTTGAGCAGAAAGAAGGACGCAGGAACAAAGTCTTTTCTGTGCTCTTTCTTCCAGGGTAGTCACGTGAGTTTACGTAAAAGAGCCAATAGTGGGCCGTATGCCGACCTGTCAGCGGACGATTGACCCTTCGCTTCAACCTTCGTTTCGGGTGGGGAGAACGGACTCGCATCATCTGACAGTTACAATGTTGAAAATTGGTCAGGCAGATAGTGTTTCCGTTGCTTTGAATGGCTGCACTCTTTAGCAAGTGCCTCAATTTAATTATCTTGGGAGCTATGTAACAGATACTGATGATGTGCGGCATGAGATAAATAGAAGAATAGGGATTGCCACTGAGACTTTTAAGAATCTATGGAGAGTGTAAAAAAGTAGGTGTATACACACAAAGACTAAAATTAGGCTTAATAATACACTGAATTGACAAATTATTATATACACCCTGATAACAATATACAAAGCAAAAGTATCACGTTTAGTCACGTGGGACGCTGAAACTGGCAATGCCTTTAAATAGAGCAGGTCTCTACGTATTGGAAACCAGTCACGGAGTAATAATCATGGGTAATGGCAGCAACGTAAGAGAGTTTGACCATTGCCATAGTAGGTAGAAGAAAGACCGATTGTTCAATCACGCAACTGTTAAAATGTTAGGATTTCCACGTCAGACCATCGCACGTGTATACCAAGACTATGTGAAATACGACAAAACTGCCAACCAGAGGGAGAAATGTGGACTTAAACGTGCATTTAATTCTCGAGGTGAGCATAGACTGTCTTGCATCATTACAAGGAATCATATGGCTACCATGGAGCAGATAAGGCGGAATTGAATGAGGGCTCTTCCACACAAATTTATGCACAAAGACTATCCGTCGTACTATGGGAAAAAATGGGCTATAGCAGTCGACGTCCACAATCTTGTCCCCTTGTTGACTGCAAGGCACCGAAAGGCTTACAAAAGCCTATCGCAACTGTAGTGCAGAGGACTGGAGACGTCATTTGGTCTGAAAGAATCATGGTTTCAACTCTATCACGCCGAAGGAAGGATGCGTATGTGGCATAAACCAAAAGAAAGCGATCGACCCAGCTTGCAAAGTTGGGGTCATACAGGCAGGTGGAGGTGGTGTATACAGGCAGATGGAGGTGCATTTACATCGGCTTCCTTGGGGCCCCTTGTACCTGGCGAGATATCCATCACCGGCACAAAGTATGTAAACATCCTCGCCAACCTACACCCTTTCGCAACGATTCTCTTTTCGTACATTGACGCCATCTTTCAATAGGACAATGCCACACTGCATGCTTCCAGAGTGGCGACCAATTGGCTCCAGGAACAGTCTACCCTATCTAACACAGTCTATCTATATAGTTCTACCCTATCTTCGGAACGCGAGGACCTACAATTACGAATTAGGTGTTAAATGAAAGCTCATATAATGACAGTCGTAAATTAATTCAAATTCAATTTGAATAAGTAAAGAATCACAGGATGGGTCCTGTAGACATGGAACTCATGAAATAAATAGGCTGAAAAAAAAAGGTTTTGCCGTGAGTGGGATTCGAACCCACGTCTCCCGAATGGATCGCGAAAGAAATATAAAAAAATCCGGAAAGGTTATATGTTACAGTAGCTGATAGAAAACGTTTAGCCGATGATGGTGTAGTGGTTAGAATAACTAGCATGTTTCCAGGCAGACGTGGGTTCGAATCCCACTCACGGCAAAACTAATTTTTTTCAGCTTATTTATTTCAGGAATTCCATGTCTACAAGACACATTCTGGAATTCTTTACTACTGAATTATTGATTTAACGTCATAAGTGTGAGTGACAAATATTAAATCCTTGTGACAACACAGCTGTCCACTTCCCGGATGGATGACGCCACTGTGCTAATCAAATATTAAAAAAATCCGGAAAGTGTATGTGTCATACTAGCTGTAGAAAACTGTTTCGAATTTTGCCCCCACTATCCTCCCTGATAAAAGGGGGTGGGGAGGAATTTCGCAGAGTCCGACTTTAACGAGTCGTATCTCAAATTTTAGCTTGTGACGTCTCCAATGTCATGGGCTACCTTAAACACCGCTGCAAAAGGGAGGAACAATATGATCGATGTTTATGAGTCATATATCAAATGAAAGTTTTTGAAGGTAAGTGTTTTCAGTGATAAAAAAAGAAATTTAAATAAATTTAAAATTTAAAGAAATACCTAACTTCCTATATGGCTCTAGAAAGTAGAAAATAATCCTAAAACATATCGATGGTGCAATCAATCACTGAGTTCATATGCACTTGAAAGGAAGATACTTTACCTACACAACAAGTTTTCTGGCGCCTTATCTCCGTTTGAAGTGAAAACGAATTCAGTGATTCGCTACGTGGCCGATATCTGGTTTTCGCAATGTAAACAAAAAGTAGGTGTTTAAAAATACGAACTTTTAAACTTTCTCTGGTAAATTGTATGAGTTAAATTCTAAAATATTAATACACATCGTAGAATCATAAAAAGCTAGAATCTTCTCTATGTCCCGATCCTTAATCACGTGACGCTGGTTTCTATTTCCACCATATGAAAAAGCTTCAAAATGTGGACTTCCTGCTAGGCACCCAGTGGTACGTCTGTCGCCTCTCCTGCACCACGAGGGGAAAAGTCTGAATTATTGTAAATAATATGGGAGTTATGTCGTGCCTACATTTGTCAAAATGTGGACCCGATATATCTGTCAGGGACCCCATTTGTTATACAGTTTTTTTTTTCGTCGTTTGAATCTTAGCCTCCCAATTCTTCGAACTTTGCTCTCCAGTGAACCACTGCATTCGAGTCATGAATAATAGTGCAAATGTAGGAGATGGCTGAAGCGTAATCCTAAACGATGACAACACGAGTCCCGAGTCAACGAAAGTAAAGTATGTTTTTCGTCGTAAAACGGCGGTTGCTGTAGATTCACGAAATAACCGACAAAACGAGTATATAAGAACTCATTACGTTCCCCACTCCTGTCAGGAACGTGGTATGTTAATTTTCCTACTCTGGTTTCCCCCTCTTAGTTGCTATTTCAAAACGCTCTATTGCCGCCACAGTGCCATGGACCTCTTCACCGTTTCTACTGCTGATGCTTCTGCACATGTTTAGCGCACAGGAAATGAGTGTGATTTGAGCTTGTAGAAAAATAAATATTTTGAAATGGAATAACCTACTAATGCACTAATTTTGCATCTATCTCATAAAATTAAATATTTCGACACCAGGTCCACTTTCTACAGAATGGGTGAATATAGCATAATGCTTTGTTTTTCCCCCCCTACCCTCCATTTTTATTAGTTCGTCCCTAACGTCAGGCCACTTCAAAACAATCAGGGGTGGTTATGACAGTCAGACACGTGAAGACTCCATGTGTATTACGTTCACAGATAAACCCAGATTTGGATTCTAGGGTGATTCAGAAGTCGTCTGATCTGGAGAGAACCAGGAACTCCCCATCATTCCATAAATGTTATCAAGAGGGACACTGCTGCAGTGTTATGGATTTGTCATGACGCTACCCCTATCAAAGTAGTATGGTTTGCGTAGTCCTCTTTCTGTGTGATCGTAGCAGTCGCTATGCTCTTCCTGGTGCATCAATTTTTTTATAATGACGTACAAAAATGAGACTCTGCAGTCCTTTGACAACATTACACCGGATATAATAAAGAAACATTTTATCTTTCAGAACGATAAGGCTCAACCCCACTGTGGAAACTGGTTAATCAATATCTGAAGGTTAAAAAGGTACAGAATCTATACGTAAAGGCAATCTCATGCTTCTGACCTCAATCGTATAGAAAGTGGATGGAGGGAGGGATGTTCTAGGAGATGTTTTGTGTCCCTCTAACTCCTTTATAACTAATATCTCCAGAAATTTTGAAGTGGCATTATCATCTCCATTTCTCATTGAGAATGATCATCACTGTGTGGTATGCATTGCCATCAGGTATAGTCAGCCTCCTATTGAAAGTATTTTTTAATTCCATTCTGAGCACCATCTTTGACTCTAATGACGTCATCTTCGGATTTTATGATATAGAGATATGAGTTTTTAGGTATAAATGAGGAATTCGTTTTCCTTTGTATAGGGCTAATAATATATTACTATTTACATTCTCTAATCACCCATTAGTAGGAATTGCTGCAGTTAAATGGTGCTAAATTGAGAAAATGAAAAACTTCCAATATTCACCAGAGAAAAAATAAAAGTCTAATATAAGATTACAGAAGATCACTCAAGTATTTTACTTTTCGTCTGTGCACCTTGATTCCTAGATTACATATCCTTTCCCCTAGTTTATTCTTTCTAGTCATTGTGCTTTGTTATCTAAAAGACTTTTGGCAAGTTTTGTATTTTATTTTTATATTTAGTGCTTTATCTAATTTAGATGATTATGGGAACTGAAGAATATTTCCTTAATTTCTCTTCTAATATTTCTTTAAATTTTTTTCGCTAATATTTTGTGACTTAAGCTACATTATTGATGACGACTGAAAATAAATGAATCTAATATAAGATTACAGAAGATCACTCACGTATTTTACTTTTGGTCTGTGCACCTTGATTCCTAGATTACATATCCTTTCCCAACAAAAACACACTCTATGTGCTGATATCAAAATTGTAAAACATTTTATCGGTCAGCCTAAATCCCTGGTCCAAATATAGCCGATCAAAACTTAAAGGTTACTTTTGCTTAACTCTAGCTTCACTAATAGGGTTCGCAACATCGTATCGAAGTCTACATATTTTATATTCACAGATCTGCACACAGACACATTCACATATTTTACATTTACTGCACACAGACACATTCATTATTTTACATATATCACATATTTTACATTTTCATTTATTTAGTACAGACGTGATGAAACAACAATCGTATCGAAGTCTACATATTTTATATTCACAGATCTGCACACAGACACATTCACATATTTTACATTTACTGCACACAGACACATTCATTATTTTACATATATCACATATTTTACATTTTCATTTATTTAGTACAGACGTGATGAAAGATTGCATTTTACTGCCAATGCTTATTGAATTTTCAAACTGTTACACGCTCCCCTTATATCACGTAGTAAAATTGTTGAATCAGAATAAAGACCGATTACTTTTACTAGTTCGATTACTACTTCAATTACTTTTGGATCATATAGAACTTAACATATTTCATACAATTAGGAACTAAGGAATTGCTATATAACATTATGACATAATTAATGTATAACAGAAAGCACAAATAAGAGTCCACATCAAAAATTAAACGACGTTATGAAAAATTTAAATTATCCGCGAAGCAGCTGCTTGGCATAGAGGTGTAGCAAAACTCTGCCAGTTTAATATGCCATAGAGAGGATTTGTGAGTAAGCCGAGTCCTCAGGAAAGAGACAGCATAAGAAACATCCATACCTTATATGGGTTCGAAACCCAGATCCTTTTGCACTGTAGTTAAGTGCAATAATCTGTTAAATGGACTGCTGTTCCAATTCACTCTCATCCGAAATAGACCCGAACCGAACAGCAGGGTTTAAATAGAATAAGCTGATATCCCCGAGGAAGGATATAATTGAGAAAAATTATCTTCAACTTTATAGCACTTAAAGCACAAGTCTTGTTTCAATGTTGTGTTGCAACCATCCAAAATAGCGATTAATGAATAAAAGGTTATTAATTGCAACATCTTAATTGAATGAGAAAAAAAAAAGATAAAGGCGGAAAATAATGGAAAAAAATAAGATAAAATATGGGTTTCGACTAAAATTATTACAAGGGGAAGAGCGAAATCACTTTTAAAAGTGTTTAAGAAAGATGAAACCAAATAGCTAAAATTGTGTATATTGCTTATATAACATTGCATATTACAGCTTGCAAGCTTAAAGAATTTGCAAGTCTCGAAATTAATAGTTTTTTTACTTCCTAATCGCGTACATACTTTAACGTCTAAATAGAGTAATTTGATATTATTTATCTTCTGTAACCAACCCTTTTTTTCTTTAAAGCAAAAGACTATTAAAGATACTAAAATATTTGTAGCCCAAGATTCGTTACTAAATACTCTGCTTTAAAGTCACAGGAGTGAGATTGCTAAATACGCTCCAGATTCCTTGCCTTTGTTGTAAGGTAGCGTGAAATCTTGACTAGAGAGGATCAGAAAGAACTTCGCTCACTCTTCCAGGCCTTTATGGCATGTCACCATTAACGTAGTAGAACGTAACCGTGACTTGATTGTTCCTTTACCAAAAATTTATTATTGGCCACACTGCCCCCAATTACCTTTCGTATGTCTCCACTCCTTGCTTCCCCCACCCCTCCATCGACTCTGATTAATTTTCGTAATTATTTCGTGCAAGCAATTAAGTCATTTGCCAGGAGACACGTGCAGAGTTTCTCAGACGGGATGGGAGCAACAAAGAATACAACTTCTCCCGCTGCTCCTTCACTCCGCAAAGCTCTGCCATCCAAGGCTGTATGTACTGTGCACCGAGTACGTGAAGTTCTGGAGTGTTTAAACTTCGGCTGCTGATTGAGCATGATTGTTAGCTTAAGCACATTTCCCCGGGATAAAAATGCTTCTGTTTACCGTGTCGTGAGCTCTTGGTAATTAGTTGGTGGCTGCGAATCGGTGCTCGGTTCAGATTAAGACATTCCTTTTTGGAAAGATGATTTACTTTCAAATGACTCTGATCCTGTACCTCACATAAGAGCAACTGACATTAACTCCTCGATTGCTGGGAGGGGGTTGACTCAATCGGTAGCAGTAATCTGCAGTTCCCAAGTTTGAATCCTACCTAAAAGGGTGCTGAGATTTATTTCGCTAATCACCCCCACCCTTGCCCACGGTCATAAAGGGGACACCAATGGGCTTGCAAAGCCTGCTATCCGGTGGGACATAAAGCTGGGGTCTCGTGTGCACGTTAAAAAGTCGTTGAATACCTTGATAGGAGGCTGCCATCTGTTTCCTAACAGCAGTCCAGTAGGTTTCCTATCTCAATATTTTCTGAGTCTTTGGGGTCCTTGTGACCTTACCAGTTTGCCCATAGTGTTCAAAAAAGTGCTGCTAAATAAAAAGTGACTGCTCGCTAAAAGTGAGATAAAACATCCCAACCCTGAATTATCTTATCTGGTGCAATCAGCAATACATCGATAACGATAGGCGATACTGATATCACATTGCTCCCAATATTCCGATAGAATTAAATTTAAATTTTGATGCAAATGCTATTTTAACCAATGATCTTATGATAGGTACCGGAGGAGCTGATAAAAATATTTGCTATACATATATAGTGTGCGAATTAAATTCCTTTTTCGGTAGTTATGCAAATGATTAGGAATAAAATGGGATCTGAAAAAAATCTGCGGATCTGGATTATACAAAAACTGACCAGAATGTCATTAAGCATTCTTTTTAGAAAAATGCCAGGCGAAATTCATCAACGGGATAAATTTTTGGAGGGGATATCAAATCCTCTTCATCTTCTCGCCCCCTGTCCTCTTCCGTTTTTTTTTAGAGACCTTTAATTTTTCAGTTTTTAAGTATTTAGACCCTGGATTAATGCAAAGTTTAATCTTTCATGATATTAAAGCAAATACATTAATTAACCAGATCAATGAAAACATATTAATACTTTTCTCTTCACATTTTCATTAATATACTGCTTTCAATAAATTAAGGAAAATTCAGAAAAATTATGATAAACCAAACACCATATGTATGATTTTAATGAAATTTGATGAAAACATGAATTACAATGCTAGTTTCAGAATCGGATAAAATATTTTACACGATAAATATTTTTCGTGAAAAAATAACACTTACAGGAACATGTCCAAAAATGTGGTGTCAGAATGCAATGGGTAAAGTTCTTTAATAAGGAGTGTGATCACCCCTTGCAGCAATGCAGGCCCGACAGCGATGTTCCATGCTGTTTATGATGTTTTCAATCAGTTTAATAGGGACTAACGACCATTGTTCCTTTAAAGTAGTAATAACCTCTCCCTTTGTTTCAAGTGGCGGGTTTAGGGCAACAACACTTCTCCCTAGAGCATCACACACATGCTCAATCTGATTAATTCAGGAGATCGAGCTGGTCACTCCATGCGCTTAATTGTCTCTTCTTGAAGGTATTGTTCCACTAGTCGAGCTCTGTGTGGAGGAGCGTTATCGTCTTGTAAGAAGAATGTTTCACCTAATACACCAGCGTAAGGACGTACACGAGAGTCCAGGATGTCATCTCTATACCTCTGAGCATTGAGGTTCCCACTCGTCAACATGTAGAGGTCTATGCGTCCACCTAAAGAAATGCTACCCCAAACACACACGCTAACTCCGTCGTAACTGTCTCTTTGACGGATGTTACTGGGATGATAGTGGGTACTTCATTCTCTCCATATCAAACAATGTCCGGAATCACTCTGCAAGCAATATCTGGAATAATCTGTGAAGAGTACGGACCTCCATTGCTCTTCAGTCCAGTTAACATGCGTTTGTGCCTAATTCAACTGCCCTCTCCTGTGATGTGACATGAAGGGTATACAAATTGCTGGCCTATAATATGGTAAGCACAACCCTCCCAGTGACTGCTGCAAGAGAGGATCGTAGCTGAGAGGGAGTAGAAGTCCTGCTCCTTTGTGCTGTTAACCGCATATATCGGTCTTGTACAATGGTCGTAACTCTAGCCCTTCCTCGGCTAAACCTCCGAGACCCTAAATTCGTGCTAAGAAATTGATTACACAATCTATGGACCATGGAAGGACTCACATTCAGCCATCGGCCAATGGCTCTCCAACGCAGTTCAATTGGCAAATGATGTCTCGAGATCATTCCTACAAAATGGTTATTTCGAATTCCTTTATTCACATTTACAGCACAAAATAACGACCCACTCCAAAACACCCGTTTTTATGCCGCTATCCGATTACGCAAATTGACGCAACATAGACTAATTTGCATACGATTTGCTGACTCGTCATTACTGGTTAGATGAACAAGTTTGTTGAGGATCCCACAATTTTTGGGGAAATTATCGCTATTTTTGTTGTTTTCCTTAATTTTTGGAAACCAGTTATTTCGCCTTAAATAATCCCCCCCAAAATTATCCCCCTTAAATAGTGGAAGGAACTGTTTCTGAATGGTAAGTACTAGAACCGCCAAACTCAGTATACTACTTCCTCTAATCGTAACTTACACAAACGTAATAGTTTGAATCCCCTAAAATTTCCTCCTCCCAAAATATCTCCCTTTTTAAACAATGGTAGGAACTGCTTCTAAATGGTAAGTGATAAAGGTCTGTTGTTAGAGGCTGGCAATCTCGGTGATTGACTGCCATTGGTTGATTGAGTCACGTGGTTTATGGGGCCATATTTTGTCGTACAGTGAGACGAAAGCCTATGAGTTGGTGTGGGTACCCTAGTTAAAGTTTCTCAGTTGTTATAGTTTTACACATTTCCACCTCTTTTTTTGTCTATAAAAGCTTCCATATTTTATCAATGCTTCACTGCGCTATATTTGGGTGTAAAAATTCCACGTATAAAAATAAATTACTGAAGAGTTTTCCAAGAAACTCCGTCAGAAGACAGCAATGAGCTGCAAAAGTGACAGGAGACAACTGAAAATCGTCAAATATTTTTTTTAGTTCCTTTTCAGAGCGAGGTAATGTTTTCAGTTTGTCGTCTGCCTATGTCAATGTTTGTCTATCCGTCCGTCTGTCCGTTAACTGTTGTCTGTCTGTCTTTCTACTTGTCTGTCCTTCTACAGACAATCAACTTTTTTTACTTTTAGAGATAAATGAAAAATTCTCTTTTTGAGGGATAGGTGTCTATTAAATATTGCAATTTGTAATTTTGAAATTTTTCAATAGCTTTAATAGCGCCCTCCTGCGGTGGAAAATGCTAAATTTCAAACTAATATTGCAAACGATCTATTTACAGTGGAAATATGAAATTAGGGTCAGAAGGTTATAATGACGATAATGTTTCGCCCCCTTGCACCCACGGAGGGAAAAATAGAACCTTTTTATTTTAAGAGATAAATGAAAAAAAAAATTACAGGTAATAGCAAAATATTAGCATTTACATTTTTCGAATCCCCATCAGTTGGAATTTCCATTGTTAGAGAGTGCTAAAGGCAGTGAATAAAAACTCGAAAAGCGGCCTCTTGTGGCGGAAAAAGTTTGAAAGATGCCAAATCTTTAAACGAATATTGCAAATGATCTATTTATGCTGGAAACTTACAATATTTGTGAGTGTAATGGTGAAGTGGTTTAAAGTAATAGTAATCATTTGTTCCGTTATAAAAGGATGTGTTGGTAAAATGAACCATTTCTGTTTTAAGAAGTAAATAAAAAACATTTTTGTATTGTACAGGCACTAATAAAATATTAATAGTTTATTTTCTCACTCATTCAGTAGTTTTAAATTACACTGTTAGAGGGTACTGAACGTGTAGTATAACTAGAAGAACGCATATCGACTCTGGTGCATAAACGGTAATCTCGTTTTCAAACATAATGATGCCTTTGCCTACTTTTTCAATCCTTGAAAGTTTTAATTCAAGCTGATGGATGCGGGGGGGGGGGGGGGGAAATGCACATAGTAGTATTTTGCTAGTAATTATACAACATAAATGTATTTATCTTTTAGTTCTTAAATTTGAAAAGTTGCTTTTCTCACATCCCTCTAAAAAAAGGGACAAATCATTACTGTTAGTGGAATATCTCTTGACACTCTACCGCCGAAATTTCTACCATAAACAGATCACTTGAAACATTCGTTAAAAATACTTAGTGATCTCTAACAATATAAATTAAAACTACCTTTGAAAATGGGAATTAAAATGTTTCATTCGTATTAACTAAAAAAAGAGATTTCGAATTATCTCTTAAAACAAAACAGTTCCGTTTTCCTACCTACCCTGGGAGTAAGAATCAACTCATTGTTGTCAATGAAATCTTCAAGACCCTCACATTCCAACATCCAAATTTCAAATTTCTAACATAACTACATCGTTTGCAATATGCGTTTCAAATTTTAAATTTCTTTCTACCGTTAGAGGGCGCAATTATAGCTTTTGAGAGATTCGGATAATGCAAATCGTAATATTTCGTCAATAACTGTCCAACCGAAAAAAAGAAAAATTTAATTTATCGCTAAAAACACAATTTTTTGTTTAAACAATAAATTCCCCCCGGGGGGTCTAAAGGGTCAGTTCATTGTTACCAATGGTAACTTCGTAACCTTCACATTTCAACACCAAAATTTCAAATTTCTAACATAACTATATCGTTTGGAATTTTCCTTTGAAATTTGGGAATTTTCAAATTTTTCCACTTTGGAAGGCGCAGTTATACCTTTTGGGATATTCGGAAAGTGAAAATCGTAATACTTCATCAAACCTATCAAACACAAAAAGAATTTTTTATTTTTCTGTATAAAGAAAAGAATTTGATGTCTACAGACGGACATACGACAAAACGAAACTTTTATCTCCTTACAAAAAAAAAGAGCCATAAAATTTACTTTTCGTTTTTAACCGTTTTCTAAAGTGCTTCCAATCGTGAGCACTGAAAGCTATACAGGGTGAATCTGAAAAAGTGGGCAAAACTTTACGGGGTGGTAGAACGCAGCTATACAAGCAATATTCGTCATAGAATGTATGATCGGAACGCAAGCGGTGAGAAGTTAAAAGGTAGTTTTCCACTGTCACATTTAAAGAATGAAGACAAGAAGGAGAGGATATACTTCAGAAAACATTTTATTAAAAGGAATGTAATTGAGGTACATGCTCAAAGAAATTGCTCAAAAGAGCTGCCGCCAGTTGTAATGCAGGCTTCACACCTGCGGGATAGAGACCGACGCACATTTGCGAAGACACCAGGCATTTCCCGAATATCGCCGGCAACAACGGCGATCCTGGCGACTAGATCCATATCGGTTTCAATGGGGCACTCGTAGATTAGGCTTTTCATATGGCCCCACAGGAAAAATTTTCGTGGTTAGTATAACCAGCCATCCTCTCGGCAATCCACGGTAGAAATGCCATTGGGTGCGAGGACCGACCCTTTTATACCATTTCCAATGCCACCTAGCGGCTCGCCGTTTGCGTTCCGACCATACATTCTATGACGAATATTGCTCGTATAGCTGCGTTCTACCACCCCGTAAAGTTTTGCCCACTTTTTCAGATTCACCCTGTATATCAAACATTACTCTACCCTTTTTTGGAATCCATAAGAAGCTTTGCACGCCTAACAATCCGAGCAACGACAAAGCATAGCGTCAATTTTGGAGATGGCCAACCTTTATATATATAGTATAGGGCCTTCAGTAAGTGTTGGGTTGGGTTGCTTTACCTCTGAGCAGTACATTTTTGTACACCATGGGCTAAATGGCCAGGTCACAAGGACCCCGAAAGCTCAGAGAAGGTTGGGGGAGGGGATCCACTGGAACAGCTTTTGGGAGACAGATGGTAGCCTCTCGTCAAGGCCATCCAGCGTGTTCTTTAGCGTGCATAGGGTATGGCTCTCCCGCACTCGGAGCCACGGCTTAACGTCACATACGACGGACGGCGGCCTTTCCGAGCCCATCGGTGTCCCCTTCTGACCGTCGGTAGGGCAGAGCTTTAGTAAGTGCTAGAACCACCAAACTCAGTATACTGCTTCCACCAATCATATCTTAGACCAGTGTCAGGGTTCAGATCCCAAAATTTTGCCTCCTTTCAAAAAATACCCATCCCCACCCACTTTTTTCCTTACCTCCTCTCCTCTTGTTAAGGTAAAAATTATTGCTGTCGATGTATATACATCTTGACCATCACGTTAGACCACCAAAAATTGGAATTTCTAGCTTTAATAGATCGCTTGTAATATTTGTTTAAGATGCTGTCATTTTGCAACTTTAACCGTTAGAAGGCCCTATGAAGTTTTTATATTTTCAGCCTTTAGCATTCTCTACCAGTGAAAATTCGAGCTAGTGGATGGTTAGAGAAATTCAAATAGTAATAATTAATTAGCACCTATTTATCACACAGTGAATTTTCATTCGTCTCTTAAAAGGAAAAGTATGTTTTGCCACTCCCACTGAAGGTAAGGGAGAAAATCATTGCCGCCAATGCAAACCTATTGACAAAGATACTTTACTACAAAAATTTCAAGTTTCCGGAAGAAATAGATCGTTTACAATATTTGTTTCGAAGTTTTGGCATTTCCCTTCTTTACAACCGTTAGAAGACACTGAAGCTGTTGAGAGTAGAGGTCCTGTATAGTTAGAGGCTGGCCATCTCAGTGATTCACTGCCATTGGTTGATTGAGTCACGTGGTTTATGGACGCCATGTTTTGTCGTACTGTGAGACGAAAGCCTATGAGTTAGTTATAGGCACCAAGTTAAAATTCTCAGTTGTAACATATTTCTACCACTTTTTTTGTCTATAAAAAGATGTAATATTTTCTAAATGCCTCACTGCGCTGCATTTGGATGTAAAAATTTCACTCAAAGAAATAATTTAATGAATGTTTTCCCCCGTGAAACTCCATCAGAAGACGGCAAACGGCTGCAAAAGTGAAACGAGCTAACTGAAAACCAACAAATAATTTATTTTAAAGTTCATTTGAAAAACGAGCTAATGTTTTCACTTTGTCGTCTGCCTATGCCACTATTTGTTCGTCTGTCTGTCTGTCCGTCTTTCTGTTGTCTGTCCATCTGTCTTTCCACCTGTCTGTCCGTCTATAGACAATCAATTTTTTTACTTTTAGAGCTAAATGAAAAATTCTTTTTGGGTTGGATAGGTGTCGAACAAATATTGTGATTAGCAATTTTAAAAATTTTCATACCTTTTCTAGCGGTGGGAAAAGATGGAAAATGCTACAATTTCAAACGAATATTACAAGCAAACTATTTACACTGGAAATCTGAAATTTTGGTTGTAGAGTGTTATGGTCAGAAGGTTTACAACGGCAGCAAAGTTTTGCCATCTTAGCTAAAAGTGGGGTGCGAAAATAAAACTTTTTTTTAAAGAGATAAACGAAAGGGTTTTTTATTGTTTTACAGACACTAACAAAACATTAATGAGTTAAGCAATATTTGATAATTTCAGCATTACCTGTAGACGTTTAAACGTCTATAAATCAATAAATGTTTTTTGTGAATAAAGCCGGCTTTAGTTCAACAGGTTAGAATGTTCTGGCATGTTTCTGGAGCGTTACGGGTTCGGATCCCGTATGTTGCCGAATTTTTTTTCACAAAAATATTAATATTTACCAATAAAAATATTATTATTTTTTTAATTTCGAATCCCCATCAGCTGGAATTTCCAGTGTTAGCGAGTGCTAAGGGCGGTAAATAAACACACGAAAGGCGACCTCTAGCGGCGAAAAAAAAGCTGGAAAATACCAAATCATTAAACAAATATTGCAAACGATCTATTTTTGCTTGAAACTTAAATTTTTTGTCATAGAGTATAATGATCAAGTAGTTTACCCTAATAGTAATGATCTGTCTCTTTGGTAAAATGCAACTTTTCTGCTTTAACAGTAAATGAAAAACTTTTTTTGCACATTACAGGTACTAATAAAATATAGCTTATTTTCTCAATTATACAGTAGTTCGAATTTCCACTGTCAGAGGATACTGAAAGTGTAAAATAACTAGAAGAACGCATATCGCCTCTGGCGCATATGGGAATCTCATTTTCAAAGAGAATGAAGTTTTCCTTTGCCTACTTTTTCACTCCTTAAAAGTTTTAATTATGGATGTTGGTGTTTTTTTCTGCTGAAGTCCCGCCGTCCTCATGAACGTCTATTAAGTCATCATGGACGTCCTCATGGACTTCTATTATGGCGTATAAACTGACAGGTTCCTGTCAGACCTCTGTATAAGCAGCTGCTTCAGGGGTTATTTATTTATATTTTAATATATGATGGGGGGAAATGTAATTATTCCCCCCATCATATTTTATTAGTAATTATAAAACATAAAAAGTATTTGTCTTTTAGTTCTTAAATGTAAAAAGTTGCTTTTCTCTCGATCCTATGAAAATAATGCACCAATCATTGCTGTCAGTGGACTTTCTACCATAACAGAACCCTACTGCCGAAATTTCTACCATAAAGAGATCACTTGAAATATTCGTTAAAAGTTTGCAGTTTCGATATTTAGTGATCTCTAATGACATAAATTAAAACTACATTTGAAAATGCAAATTACATTTCATTAGTAACCAAATAAAAAAGAGGTTTCCAATTTTCTCTTAAAACAAAACCTTTCCGTTTCTTCCCTACCTTGGGCTTAGGGTCAACTCATTGTTGTCAATGGAATTTTCAAGACTGTTACATTCCACGACCAAAATTTCAAATTTCTAGCATAACTACATCGTTTGCAATATTCATTTTAAATTTTTGGTATTTTTCAATTTTTTACACTGTTAGAGGGCGAAGTTTTAGCTTTTTGGAAATTCCCAAAATGCAAATTGCAATATTTCATCAATATCTGACCAACCCAAAAAAGAATTTTTAAATTATCTCTAAAAACATACACTTTTCTGTTAAAACAAAAAAAAGTTGCATTCCCCTCACCCCTGAGTCTAAAGGGTCAAGTGATTGTTGCCAGTGGTAACTTCGTAACCTTCACATTTCAACACCAAAATTTTAAACTTCTAACATAACTACATTACTACATCTAACATAATTACTTCTAACATAAATACATCGTTTGTAATATTCGTTTGATATTTTGGAATTTTCAAATTTTTCCACCGTTAGAGAGCGCAGTTATAACTTTTGGGAGATTCGAAAAATGCAAATCGTAATATATCATTAATTCCTATCTAACACAAAAAGAATTTTTTATTTATCTGTATAAACAAAAAAAGTTCGATGTCTACAGACGGACAAGACAACAAAACGAAATTATATCTTTTTTTTAAAAGAAAAAAAAAAGCCGTAAAATTTACTTTCCCTTTTTCTAGCCGTTTTCTAAAGTGCTTCCAATCATGAACACTGAAATCTGTACCAAATATTACCCTACCTTTTCATGAATCCATAAGTATTCCTGCAATGCCATTCAGCTATGCAAGCTAAACAATGCGAGCGACGACAAAACATGGCGTACAATTTTGAGATGGCCAACCTCTACCTATATAGGGCTCTAGTTGAGAGATTCAAAAAATACGAAAGGTATTATTTACATCAATGACTATTCAACGCGTTAAGTAATTTTTAATTTATCTCTAAAAACGAAAAGGTTAACACTAGGAGTTGTTCTTATATAAGTCTATTATTGCAATTGATTCATCAGATCTAGTGGACAGTATATTTCGTAACACGAATATACTTTTACTAAGCAAAAATATGATATATTCAAAGGTACTGAGAAGGAATGGCTACTAGCTAGAGTCGTTTAAAAGAAATTCAATGAAGAAAATCGTCTGGGTATGTGAGATCCAATGCAACTGACAGTTAAGCAGCAAATTTCGTTTACTACCAACGAAGACTGTTCGATTTAGAATGAAGTCTCAAGTCTAATCATATTTAGTGTTTTATATATTACGTTTAATCGTTTGAGAGGACATTTCCTATTGGCTCAAGTTTTGCTTCTTCAAACAGATATGATGCTCCAGCTCAAGTGTCATACTTCCGAACTTTGGCTTAAGATTCATTTCATATTTGCTACTCTGCATTTCGATAATCAGCATAGCACCAAACTTTTTATTTTTAGAGATAAACTAAAAATTACTTAGCGCGTTGAATAGTCATTGATGTAATATTACCTTTCGTATTTTAGTTAGTTTCAACAAAGCATAACACTTCAATATATTCACTTTACTGTCTTTGTTAATTGGCCCATTAACTATTGGTTGATGAGAAACAGCAGAGAGAAAAGCTGATAACATTTTCTTTGCAAATTCTTAAAATAAACCATAACAGACCCGAACATATTGTGACAAAATATCTGATTAAGAATATTTGCAACAAATATAAATCAGAGAAATTAAGATTTTCCATCTGGAGAAGTAAAGGATTTGCAAAAATTCTAATTATTTGGTACCATTGTACTCCTTTATTTATCACTGTTATTTAATAGTCAACCAATTTTCTTAAGCGCAACCTTGAGTTCGATTTATTTGTGGATAACAGGAGAGGAAATTTGCATCCAGTCTATAAATCATATTATAAAGAGAACATATAAAAAAAAAGAACATATCAAATATCAATAGAAATTTTGTCTGTCCCACTCATTTTGCTTAAAATTTATTTTAAGCAAAATTTTTTTAATTTTTTTTGCTTAAAATTTTTGACAGCGGAAAAGCAGAACGTGATTTGAATAATCCAACCAAACATATAAATCTAATTTACTACTGTATCCAAACAGCCATTACCCTCAGTAATGCATGTATAAACTACTATAATTTAGTATTGGAATAAAATACGATAATAATACTGCAATTCCGTATAAAGTTGGTCACTGATAGTCAAATTGGAGATCTCCTTTTCAAATTGCACCGTAGTTGAAGTGTGATATGTCATTGGATTTTGATTATCGGAAGGAGTTAAATGAAGCGAACTTTACCATAGAATATGTGTACAGTATGGGAGCAGTATTTTGTCATAAAAAATCTACAACGCCGTGTCAGCTGTTCAGAAACCATTGCACAGGTGTAGCAGATGACACATCGACCTGATGGACCCATGGAGTATCGATGCATCACATTGGATGAAATTTGTGCTAAACTGAATCTTAGCCGTGGGACTTTTCACGCCATAGTGCATAACAAGCTAGAGCAAAGTGTGCACCAGTGGGTCTCAAGCAGCGATAGAGGACGATACCCAAGATCGAAACGTTGTGAGTCCTATACCTAAACTATGCCTTTTACTTGAACTATTTTTCTCTGATGAAATTAAAAAGCCTGTCAGTAGCTGAAATAAATATTTCGAAGAAGGAGGTGATTACATTGAAAAGTATGTCCATGTTCCTGAAATAAATTGTATTTGAACTCACTTATTTATGAAAACTCCCTCGAATATTATAAATTACTACACTCTCAGGTAATTAGTTTAGAGTATGGAAAATGATAATAATAGTGTACTTATGGATAATTCTATTGGTCTAATATTTATTTTTCCTCTCTTCTTCAGTGAACAGTTAGTTAATCTTAGTAACAATGAAAGTTGTAAAAAAAGCCACATAGATTCATAGCTTAAAGAAATTGAAAGAATGATTGAATAGCTTACTCTATTTAATAAATAAATCACTTGGCACACGTTTTCATGAAATTAGTTTATCAATTGCATTTCTGAAATGCTTTTAGAGCCGTGTTTTTCAACATTTTACTCTTTGCGACACACTTTTGAAATAGTCCATTTATAGCGGCAATTTCTAAAATTAAGTTTTTTTGTCTCATCATCATCATCATCATCATCATCATCATCATCATCATCATCATCATCATCATCATCATCAAGCAGCCATGGGCTACGGAGGTCCAACCACACAATGCAATTTAGTTCTCCAAGTAAGTCTGTCCTGAGCTACATCTACTGCATCTGGCCACTGCACACCAATTCTAACAAGGTCCTGTTTGACATTGTCTGCCCACCGCATCCTAGGTCTCCCACTCTTTCTGAGGCCTTTAGGCACACTGTTCATATCCCTATTCGCCAATCTATAATTATTCATACGGGCAACATGACCAAACCAACGGAGTATCTCTCTGCAAAATATGCTGCTTAAAGGAGGTTGTAAACTCCATTGCCTAACTTCAACATTAGTTACAAAGTTGAACCACCTAATGCCCAAGATACTGCGTAAGCATCTGGAATCAAAAGCATCAAGTTTCCTGTTTTCTTGTTTACAAAGTGTCCAAGTTTCACTACCATAACTAACCCTAGAAATAACCAAACTATTATACAGTCTAATTTTAGTCTTTAGGTGTATACGCCTATTTCTCCACACTCTCCATAGATTCTTAAAAGTCCCGGCAGCAATCCCTATTCGTCTGTTAATCTCATGCCGCATATCACCAGTGTCTGTTACATAGCTCCCAATATAATTAAACTGTGTTACCTGCTCAAGACTGCAACCATTCAGATTAACTGAATCACAACCTCCCTGACCAATTTTCATCACTTTAGTTTTCTCTCTGTTTATAACCAAACTTACTCTACTACCGGTTTCATTAACAGCTCGAATGAAAGAGTTCATCTCATCAACATCATTTGCCAAAAGGGCTAAATCATCAGCATAATCTAAATCAGAAATTTTCGTATCTCCAGTCCATGTAAAGCCAAAATATTTCCCTTGAAGTGAATGTCGCATAACATAATCAATAACCAAGCTAAAGAGAAAAGGAGACAAAATGCACCCTTGTCGAACACCAGAAGTAATGCTAAACCAATTGCTACAAGCCTTACCAACTCTCACACACGACTCAGTGTTATCATAGAGAGCTTTCATTATGTTAACTAACTTGTCTGGTACACCATATGATATCCCAATCAACCACAAATTATGACGATCAACAGAGTCGAAAGCCTTTTTGAAATCAACAAAGCTAGCAACCAAAGGTTTCTGAAACTCTAAACATTTCTCAAGAATCTGCCTAAGTGAAAATATCTGATCCACACATCCCCTACCACTTCTGAATCCACATTGCTCATCACGCAATTGACTGTCAACCAGATTCTTAATTCTATTAAGCACAATCATGGAAAGAACTTTACCTGGAACAGAGAGTAGGCTGATACCCCTATAGTTATCACAAGAACTGCGATCACCTTTTTTTGAAAATAGGGATAACAGTAACTCTGGTAAAATCCTTAGGAACCATGCCTTTATCATAAAAGATATTCAAAATTTCAGTGATCCAAGTGGTAACCGAAACCTCCCCAGCTCTAATCATTTCCGTAGTAATTTCATCTACCCCTGGGGATTAATGAAATTTAAGTTTAGAAATAACAAAAATAACTTCAGATTATGTTATAGAGCCAACATTAAAGCCCCCACTACATTTATCATCATTACACACAATGGGAGTAGAACTAACCACATTGTTTAGAACATCACTGAAATGCTCAGCCCACCTAGCCATGGCAGAATCCTCATCTTCTTTTACCTTACCTTGTTTATCCTTCAATCCCTGTATACCTGTTCGTTTTCTACCACACAAAACATTAATAATCTGGTACAGCTCTCTGCTGTTGTGCTGTCTAACTGCTTCCTCGGCTTTGTCAGTCAACCTTCAAGCCAAAGATTCTTATCAGCATCTAACTGATCTTTTACTCGTTTATTAAGTTCTCTGTAATGCTTTCTATTAGGACTAATAGGGTATTGATTAAGGACATTCCTACAGTTATTTTTTCCGAAATAAGCTCAAGTGCCTTATCACTCAGATAATTCTGTCCCATCTGCTCCTTTTTCCTAAAAGAGTACTGTTAGTGTCCAAAAAAGCCTGTTTAAAATGATCCCATTCTTCCTCAACTTCGGTAGTAAGCATACCATGACTGTCATAATGACTAAGTAACCTATCATGGTAAGCTTTGGCTATAACTGGGTCTTTCAGAGCTTCAGTATCAAAAGTAAATTTTTGACCCTAGCACAACACTTTTTAAGTTCAAGTTGCAAGACACTTTTAACAAGGTAATGGTCAGATCCAAATTCAGGTCCCCTATGTGACCTTGTATTCCTAATAGAACTAGCCCATTTGCTGTTAATTAATATATAATCAATCATATTCTTATGCAGCCTATCGAGTGAAACCCATGTGTACTTATGTATGTCGCGGTGTTTGTAATAAGTGTTCGTTATTCTGAATCCATTGAATTTACTTACCTGTAGGAGACGTTGCCCATTGCCATTGCAGCTACCAATACCAAAAGGGCCTATTACTCCTCCCCAAAGATCAGAGTCACTACCAACTTTGGCATTGAATTCACCTAGAACAATATCCTGAAGTTGTCCGTAAAATCTATCCTTCTCATCCTCATCAGCATCCTCAGTGGGGGCATAACAGCAGATAACATTCAAGTCTTTAATGCTTGTCTGAAATTTTGCTGTAAGAAACCTTTCATTAATGCACTCATATTCTAGAAGAGAATCACTAGCGTGTCTGCTGAGAAGCAGACTCACGCCTTTGTTATGCTTTACTGTCGTCCCTCCCTGAAAAGGGAAATTTAAGATTATTTTTAAGAATCTGACCTTTATCTGTCCATCTGGTCTCTTGCAAGCCGAGAATATCTAAATTTTAATGGTAGAATTCTTGTGTGAAGACATCAAGAGAAAAAGCTTTGTGCAGAGTCCTCACATTCCAACTACCTATGGAGAGAAAATGGTTAGTGGGATGTTTAAAGAAACTATATTTATTGAGAGATGGAATGCCGACAATATCAAACAGTCCCTTAATCACAGACATGGGGCAAAGACCCGTTCCCCCACCACTAAAGGCTGAAGCCATCTACACTGGAAAACTTCCTCCAATGTAGAATTTGACGATGCCAATAGAAGCAAAGAGTTCAGGTGCCTGCGATGACCTCTGCTCAGGATTATCCACCAGCTGATAAACATATCTGTGAATCTATTCACTTGGTGCTGTAAACCCACAAACAAACAGAAAACACAGCGGAAGCTTTTCCCTCCACAGAAGCCCACCATTGCAGCAAAATCAGGATCCATAATCAAGCTCAGAGCCATATATCTGTCCAGTCCAGTAGGTTTATATGGTCAGCACCAGGACCCTGTGTGGTTGACCACTCCTCAGCAGGGTAGGAAAAAAAAGAAAAGTAGCCATGGTTGTCCAGATCAGTAGGCCACACTAATCTGGCAGCCCTCCCCTTCCGTTCACTTCCACAAGAGAGTATCTCTTTTGAAAAGTACTAACGGTCTGCACCACGAGAAGGCGGGGTAAGACATTTGATGCTAGGACTGGCCGGTTATACATCTTAAAATTTAATTTATTTAAAAGAAAACGCAAATTAAACTCAATATTCGACAAACAATATTGAAAAATTGTAAAAATAAAAAGCACAGTAGTTGAATATGATTTTTATTTAATTGTAAAAGTGGTTAGGGTGCTTGGCTACTGATCAAAGGGACCTGGGTTCGAGCCCCTGGTAAGGCATATATGTTTATGTTGTCTTTCTACTGAGGTCCCGCCATATTCACATATCTTCAACTATGGCGTACAAACAGAGAGACTCCTGTCAGACATCTGTAGCAAGCAGCTGCTTGAGATAATATTTACACATATATATATATTATTTTAAAATACAAATTATTAAGTAGTATTATTCTTTTTCTTAAATATTCGCGACATGCGACCTTGCACGAACCACAGTACTATATCGCAACACAACGGTTGGGAACCACTGTTTTAGGGACTTAAGGTTAGTGTTTACAACGTAGTTGCGTATATTAAAAAAAAACATATTTGTAAATATTAAAAATAAGTAACGATATAAAACTGATCTTTGAGTCAATTTACTGTCAGGGACCATTTTTTTGGTGTTTGCTTATTTTCTAGTTTCATTATAGAATTTGAAGCAATTTAATTTCGTTCTTTTTATACCGAAGTAGCATAAATTATTTAGCAGAATATCATGGGACAAAACATTAAAAAAGTTTTGATCTTCCTGAATAATATAAGTCCTGAAAATTTTCAGAATAAACAAGATCGTTAATAACCAATTGAATTTAGAAAATGTTGCGAAATTGAGCAATGGTGGTTCCGTACCTTCTTTGGTTCCGTATGACAATTTTAGATGTAATTTTAATTATTTAACATATAAATGCCGGACAGCGTCCGAAATAGGACTCAAAGGATTAAAATCATATCCATTTGGAGAGATAAAAATTTGCGAATTTATTTCTCCTTATTTTATTGGAACAGTTTAGAAAAAGGCAAGGCCGAGTCTGATCTATAATTGGAAAGAACATTTCTGTTCTTTTTACATAAAACAACAGTGGCATTTAAAAAACAATTATAAGTGAAAAATTACTGTTGAAAATAAATTAGACATGTAACTCAAAGTTAAAATAATATAATAACACTTTTTAATCGCAGATAAATAATGTTATCAAAAACCAAGACTTTTTTGTCTCTTTGTGGAGACTAATTTTCTCAGTAGTGTCAGAAAGAAACAAAAACATTGTTTCTTTTTAATTCCTTAAATCAATATGAAACTAAGATTAACTATTATATGTATATATAAAAAAAGAAAATAAATACTCAACTGACTGCATCAACAGAGTATACGAAGGAAGCAACTGTAACAACACTGCTGTTTGCAGCATTTATTACCTGCTTTTTTTATAATCCTTGTACAGGTAAATTAGTAAGCATTTTATTTTTGTGAATTAATTTGATTAAAATCCCATTATTTCTTCTCTAATTAAAGTTAATATGCTAAAATCAAAACTTTGGTTGTTACGAAAAAATCTAGCCTTCGAAGCAATTAATTTTCAAAGTTGATTTTATCTCTTCCTCGTTGGACGTATTGTCCCTTATATTCAAGGCAATCGTCAGTTGAGGTGTGATTCTGTTTGATCATTTTATTCCTTATTCCTCAAACGCAATTTGACAAAATTACAATTCCATTTTCTACTTTTGTTCTTCGAAGAATCAGAAGGAGAATTAAACTTTTTATGCAGAGAGAAAAGAATAAGTTACAGCTTGATGTTTCCACGCAAAATGTTGATGTCAAACTTGCCTGAGATTTTCCTATCACTTCCCATGATTTCATACTCTTAAAAGAACGATTTATTTCAAGCACATTTCAATCAAAATTTAGAGTCTGCTAACACTGCATCAGGAACCCGGAAAAGCATGCATCGCAAATTCTCTATAGCTTTATACCAAAAATAAATGTTTGTTTTCTGTTCCGAGCATTTGAAATCGTTGTCTTAAAAAGGCTGACAGAATGCACGACGTATTTCCACTTTCACTCTATTAAATAGTACCGTTTAGGTTAGATAGCAAAGAAAGAAATACCTAACCTAAACGATTGAGCACCGATGTGAGTCTGATTCCTTAGTTGTCCCCTCCGTATGACTTCTGACCTTTGTTCAAACCGGACACACCCTTGCGGATCATCCTCCTCTTTTGCCTCCCTTCCGCGTGCTCTTCTCTCCTCGTCTGCCTGATCCAGTTTGGCGGCAGAGAGGCTTCCAGCTGCGGAAGGCCAACGAATGCAATAGACGTCACCAGCACTCGGAATCCCGGGCTTAACTTAATGCCACGTGACTGATTCGGAGCGATGCTCGGAGGCTGATTCGTGCCCATCCCTGAGGGACGACTATGCTCAGACTCAATGTCGTCATCAGGTGACCACTTTCCTAGACTATGGTCCAATTAAAAAGATTCCTCTAAAGAAAGGAACATATGATGCTCTATAGAAAATCTCCCTATCTCAGGCATCGTAAAGGTAGTCACGAAATAAAAAAAAAATGAATTTTTACAAGCGAAATTTAGCTGTTAATCTTCCTATTCCGGAAACATTTTGTAATCAAGGCAAATTCATCAAAACTTGAGATTGTAAGAATAACGTGTATTCCTTTGCTTTAATTATTGTATAAATTGAGTCTTTGCAACTTTTCAGTTAACTGCAATTAAATTAAAAATGATGGTATCAATGTTTACATCCCTTGAAAATAAAACATAGTTTATGTTGTGTACTAGTAAACAAGACTATGCTTTTTTATGTTACTTTTCACTACTGTGTTTCAATTAATGAAACAGTTTTGTTGATTCCAGTACAGAATGTTTAAAACTAACGGAATAATAACAAATCAAAAAAGGGATTCAAGCTGTCTTTGAGATCTTGTCATATCGTCTCGCAACTTCATTTTACGATTTGGATCTGAGTGATAATTTTTCAGGTGACAGCTTCTACTCAATACGAAGTCAATGCTGTTAAGCTTAAGCTCACCTCTCAATCAGAGTTTCAATTACAAATGATTTCTTACTTTCTGCGTCATCACTTCATTCTTTTCTTTCTAAACAGAAGTGAAAACAGTAACGCTGTATCTACCTTCTAATTTCATTGTTTGCTTTTATCTCTTTGCTTGTGAGATAATTTTTAATTGCAGCACCAACCAAAACCGAATCCAAACATCGGTAATTGTGCCCAAGAGGAAATGCATTTACAAGGAAAGGCGTTTTGGATTCAGGGGTGCGAACGCCAATGAAACAGCGGAGATATGTTCTCCATTGAATAACTATGATTTCAGTATTTCTTCAATAAGTAATATTGTTAGCCTTTGGTCATTAAAGAACTATAAGAGATTTCGTTAATAATTCAATGAATACGTCACGAAAAGAAAAGTGACTGACTGTAAGCCTTTTAAACGTTAAATATAAAAATTATCAGTGTCCAGTGACCCAATAATTTGCTTATTCTATTTCTTTATTGAAACCATTTCCGTTATTGGTATCGAAAAATCTGAGATGTTCACAAAACTTTTACTTTTGTTTCATTAAGTACAGATTATAATTCATGTGCTGAAGAACAAATGAACAGCTGGGATCAATTTAGTTAAAAATTTTCGAATCTGAATACACCCTGTGACAATGCAATTTCCTCAACTAGAAGTAGTGGGCTGATATGTATGCAAACCGAGAGAAACTGATCAAATGGCCATGCTGATCAATGGCACAGCTGATCAAATGATCATGAATTAATTCTGTTACAGAACAATACAATAATTCATTTATACAGTAAAACAGTACAATGAACGCATCATTATTATTTCCTGCAATGGCCAATGCTACAGATATACGCAGCGATAGGTCGCGGTATAAAGTCACTCAAAATAACTGATATCGTTCTGCGGGACGGGACGTGTCACCAAGCCTCGTGTACTTCGTCCCACATGGCGAGTCTAAATTGAGTATGTTGATAAATGATGGGCTTAAAGACAACATTATATTATGTCCAAAACATGTTTAATTGGCGACATGTCTTGGCACCTGGCTGGCCACAGCTCAACCCAATATGTGTTGCTCTGCCATTCACTCTCTGGGGGTGGTAGCGGTATGAGATCATATGCTACGGATTTGAAACATGACTATTGACCCACCTATCAGGAATGGTAGTGCAATAGACGTCTTGAACGTATGAACAGATATCAAACTGACGAACAATCAGAGACAACCTTCTGTGCTAACTGGTGACTCTCCAGTAACCATGTGATATGACATTTCTGAATAGGGGAAGGATCTGATCTGTGGCAACTGATGTGGTAGTCGCCTGCACGCGGAGAGAACTGGGGTTCATCGCTTAAGACAACATGCTGCCATTCGTGTTTCCAGGCTTCTCTATATCGATGCCAGTCCACTTCCAGTTGACGACGGTGTGCAGTAAGAGGCGAATGGCGCGATGGACAACGAAAATGATCTCCTTTTCTGCAGGTAGCCTGGATATAGACCTGCGACTAAAGGAGCTTCCATGGCATCCATGACGTATATCTCTAATGCGTCGAGTCGATGCGTATATCTCTAGTGAGTCAAGTGGTTGATTAGGTTGCATCGGATTTGTTGTCGTTTAACAATGGATCAAGCCATCCTACCATGATGTTGTCCATCTAATGGTCCCTGATCTTTCGCAACGAGCGTGTGTAAGTCCTACATCTACTGATGCCATCAACAACCGATTACCCTTGCATTACAGTGCATATTACAGTCATTTGACACATGACTATACATAACAGTCATTATGTATAGTCATTTGGCCCCACAGAGTCCCATGATTTGACCTCACTAAAACTGCTAGACTAGCTGGTGGTAAAGCACGCAAGCATGTTTTCCTAGCACCCAGCGTCTTTGTCTCCGTTTTGATCTTTTTTCGCAGCTGCCTGAGTCGGCCACAGCGTCTGGAACGTTTTGCTCCACTGATTGGCGATCTCATTTTTATTTCCCATGAGTATCGCTTGTGTGTTCTGATAACATGATTATTTGCATTTTGCAATCGTGAGCCTTTCAGAAACCTTTGGTTGCTAGCTTTGTTGATTTCAAAAAGGCTTTCGACTCTGTTGATCGTCATAATTTGTGGTCGATTGTGAAATCATATGGTATACCAGACAAGTTAGTTAACATAATGAAAGCTCTCTATAATAACACTGAGTCATGTGTGAGGGTTGGTAAGTCTTATAGCAATTGGTTTAGCATTACTTCTGGTGTTCGACAAGGGTGCATTTTGTCTCCTTTTCTCTTTAGTTTGGTTGTTGATTATGTTATGCGAAATTCACTTCAAGGGAAAGCTTTTGGCCTTAAATGGGCTGGAGATTCGAAAATTTCTGATTTAGATTATGCTGATGATTTAGCCCTTTTGGCAAATGATGTTGATGAGATGAACTCTTTCATTCGAACTGTTGATGAGACTGGTAGTACAGTAGGTTTGGTTATAAACAGAGAGAAAACTAAAGTGATGAAAATTGGTCAGGCAGGTTGTGATTCAGTTAATCTGAATGGTTGCAGTCTTGAGCAGGTGTCACAGTTTAATTACCTTGGGAGCTGCGTAACTGATACTGGTGATGTGCGGCATGAGATTAACAGACGAATAGGTATTGCTGCCGGGACTTTTAAGAATCTATGGAGATTGTGGAGAAATAGGCGTATACACCTAAAGACTAAAATTAGACTGTATAATAGTTTGGTTCTTTCTAGGGTTAGTTATGGTAGTGAAACTTGGACGCTGTGTAAGCAAGATAACAGGAAACTAGATGCTTTTGATTCTAGATGCTTGCGCAGTATCTTGGGTATTAGGTGGTTTAACTTTGTAACTAATGATGAGGTTAGGCAAAGGAGTCTGCAACCTCCTTTAAGCAGCATATTGTGCAGAGAGAGACTCCGCTGGTTTGGCCATGTTGCCCGTATGGATAATTATAGATTGGCGAATAGGGTTATGAACAGTGTGCCTAGAGGCCTCAGAAGGAGGGGGAGACCTAGGATGCGGTGGGCAGACAATGTCAAACAGGACCTTGTTAGAATTGGTGTACAGTGGCCAGATGCAGCAGATGTAGCTCAGGACAGATATGCTTGGAGAATTAAACTGCGCGGTCTGGTTGGACCTCCGTAGCCCATGGCTGCTTGAGGATGATGATGATGATGATGATGAGCTTAAACGCTGAATTCCATACGAATCAATCTGCTGCATCTAGATGGAGCATTTTCCTTATTGCAGTGTATTTTCATAATTTTCCTTTATTTATTATTTTCTTTATTATTTTATTTAGAAAGTTGAAAACTTTCACATTTTAATAATGAAGGCAATTTTTTCCCCATATTTTTCTCCACGTGGGATGTGACTTATGAAAATTTGGCGATTAACTGAATATATGGAATAAGAAATGTATGGAAACAACATTACCAAATAAAGGGTGTGTAACAGCTTAGGAAAAAACACTACTCGGATATATCTACCGAAGGCAACTAATGGTAATTCATTTCATCAGCGCAAAGAGTCGTTTCTGTGTAGTACACAACAACCGAAAAACTATACGCAAAGTTATATTATCAGAGAAGACTAAATATCGCGCTCACGTAGCGTCGCTATAGGACGTAGAGATTCGGATGAAAATTGGAGAGAGAATTGCAGCTCGAGCGACGGCATTTGTCTGAAGATGAAGTGTGCATATTCCTCCTGAGTTACTGCGACGAAACAAGTCTGAGGTGATGTACTTTCCTAAGGAATGTTATCGAGAGAATGGCGCGAACCAATGATCCAGCTGGATGAGCAGAGAAATTATCATAAGGGCAAATCCAATACCTGAATCAGCGGACATCTTCTACAAAATAATGTGCTACAATATTGCGCAGAATTACTGGTGAAGATTTGGAAGAACAGAAGAACTCAGGAACTTTTTTGACCCTCATCTTTACAGGCTACGTCAATAACTTCAAGGTGAATTTTCACTCATGCTTTCTTCATATGCTGCCCATATTTGCAATATCTTTATTTTCAATTATGGAAAAAATGAATGAAACGTTCACCTTCCAGAAACTAGGCAAAAATACATCTCAGCTAAAGATTTACAATACAAATAAATGTACAGCATACGATATGAAGAATAAGTTTTTTTTTTTTGAGAAAAAGTTTTCAGAAAATCCTTTTAAGAAATTTTAGTAATGAATATGGTATTTTATTATTTTTTATAAATGCAATTAGTTCAGAATGTCGGATAACAGTATATGATGACATTTGGTAGTCATTTGCAATATCCAATGATAAGCCCCAAAGTATCTGAAGTTGAACAAATCATTCACATTTCTTCGATGATTTGATTTCTTTAAATTAATTTCGTTCTACGTTTCCGAAATTTTTGATTTTCCAACTGTCATTGCTAAAACTGCAAGTTCTACTTCGATGGGCTTGGAAATGATGCTGTCCGTCGGATGGAATGTTAAGTAAGGGCCCCGTGTGCGGGAGCGCCATACCTGTGTACCTTAAAGAACACAATGGGTGGCCTTAACGAAAGGGACCTGATCTGTATCAACAACCGCCCAGTGGGTTTCTTCTCCCAACCTTCTCTGAGCCCTTGACGTCCTTGAGACTTATTTATTTAGCCTCATTGTGTCCAATAATGTGCGGCAGAAGCAAAAATCACTCAATTCAACCTTCTATTAATTGCTTTAAAACTTTGCTTGCGCCACCTCGGAAAATATTTTTTGACTAGGTGCATGGGAATTTTTGTAACATATATCAAAAGTCAGTAGTAATTACTTAATAGGTGTCATAAAATGTCGGAAAGTAAATCTCAGCTAAAGACTTACAAGTACAGCTGAATGTCCGACATGAAGAAAAAGTTTTTTTGAGAAAATGTTTTCAGAAAAACTATTTCTCAAAATCTTATATTTATTACTAAAATGTGCTAAAAAGTTTTCAGAAAATGTTTTAGCATATTTTAGTAATGAATGTAGTTTTATGTTCATTGCTAAAACGTGTGCAACGCATTGGTGATTAAATAAATTGATAGTGGTCAAAAATAAACTCTTGTCCACGCAGATTATTATCAAAGGCCAAAAACCAATGATAATCCGAAGGAGATATATCCGGTGAATAGGATAGATGCCACAAAGTCTCCCATTCAAGGCGTTGGATTATTTATGTGTGCAAAATGCGTGTTATTTTAAAGCTAAAACAAAATACTATCAAATAAAAGTTCAGAAAGTAACCTTTTGCACAAATTATCTGCACGGATTATTTATTCTTTTTGACAAGCTCCACTCAAATATCTATGGCAAACTGTTTCATGGGCAGTAATTTTTTAATAATACATAGCGAAAATTAAATGTAGCTGAAGACATTAACATAACTTTACACTCTGATATTTATCGATCGACAATTTGAAGCTGAATTTATAGCATTTGAATTTAATTTTATGTGACAGAGAATTACTGAAAAATAACAGAAATGTTGTTGTTTAAATCATTGGTTCAATTCACAACGTAAACATTAACGTTATGAATTGAACCAATGATGCCGCAAAAGTGTTTTAAGCCTCTAAATGAAAGCGTTACGACTTTTTAGAATATATCAACATATGCATAAATAAATCATTATTTTCAATTTAAAATACTTATCTGAGACTGCTTTAACTAAGGTTTAAAATATTTTTTTAAGAACACTAAAAAATTTGCTATTTTGAAAGTGAAACCTATACAATCTACTCATAAGCTGCCCATCGGACAGCCCTTGTGAGCTCTAATATGGGTACCTAAAGTTAGTATGGCCACTCTCTTATAATATAGGCTCTATGCACTTCACCAATACTGTTACACAGCTCTTGCGAAAATTAAGGCGAGACACCTGCTCAAGGATGCAACCATTCAAAACGATTGAAGCTCAACCTGCCTGACCAATTTTCATCACTTTAGTTTACTCTCTCCTTATTACCAAAGCTACTTTATTAGTAGTCTCATTAAGAGCCCTAATGAAATAATTCATCTCATCAACATCATTAGATAACAGTGCCAAATCATAATAGGATCGGAAATTTTCAAATCTCTAGACAAGCCTTTTTCAACCGGGGTTCTGGAAAGATCGCGGAACCCCGATTGACAAATACAAAAATAGTACGCTAAATAAGTTGGCCAAAATAAACAGATCCACAGAAAATATCTTTCTCTATTCAAAAGAGCATTACAATTATTATTAGATTATTATATCTGCAACTTACTGATCATGTTAACGTACCGTGAGCTGTAGATATAATACGTATAATTTTTATGTAGGGGTTACCAGAGACTTAAAAATTATTTGAACGGTTCCTGAAAGGTAAAAAGATTGATAAAGGTCGCTCTAGACCATTGATGGCCAAAATCTTGTCCTTGAATAGAATTCTCATAACATAATAAATAACCAAACTAAAGAAAAAAGGAGACAAAATTCATCCTTGTCGAACTTCACTAGCAATGCTAAACCAGTTGCTACAAGCCTTATACACAGAACTCAATTCAATAAAAACAGTCAATATAATGATAATTGACCTCTGAGGTATGCCACACGATTTAACGATCAACCACAAATTAAGACGATCAATAGAGTTTAAATCCTTTTTGAAATCTATAAAGCTAGTAACTACAGGTTTCTAAAATTCTAAACATTTCTCAAGAAACTTCCTAGGTAAAATATTTTTGTTCTATACATCCCTACCACACAGAATCCATCAACCAATTCTAAATTCTAGGGAAACAAAATGCGAAACAACAGAAAGAACTTTACCTGGCACAGAAAGTAGACTAATTCCCCTATAATTATCACAAGAACTGCGATCACATTTAAAAAAAAAATAGGGATGATGATAATAGTTCTGGTAAAATCCTAAGAAACCTTTATTATAAAAAAAATATTAAAAATTTCATTCAGCCATGTGATAACAGAAACATTCCCAGATCTAAGCATTTCATCTATCCCTAGGGATTTATGCAGTTTAAGTTTAGAAATAGAGAAAGTGACTCCAGATTGTGATATAGGGCCAACATTAAAGCTTGCAATGCATCTATTATCATTACAAACAATGAAAGTATAACTAACCACATTATTTAGAACGTCTCTGAAATGTTCAGCCCACCTAGCCATGACAGAATCTTAACCTTCAGTTACTTTACTACGTTTATCCCTCAATCATGAGTACCAGTCTGTTGCGTCTCACACAAATCTTTAGCTATCTAGTAAAACTCTCCACTTTTGTGTTGTCTGGCTGCTTCCTCGGCTTTGTCAGCCAAGTTTCCTATCAGTTAACTATTCCTTTAGATCTTTAATAAGCTTTTAATAATGTTGTCTGTTAGGACTAGTAGAATGTTTATTCAGTTAAGCTGCACAGTTTTATCACCAAATAGCTCTGTCTCCTATTCTCCATTTGTACCCCAAAGAGTGCTATTAGTTTCAAGAGAAGCATATTTAAAATGACCCGTTCTTCCTCAACTTCAGTGGTAAGTAAATCTTCGATTTAAATAATGACTAAGTAATTTATCGTGGTAAGCTTTGGCTATATGTGGGTCCTTCAGAGCTTCAGTGTTAAAGGTAATTCTCTTAACCTTAACACAGCATTTCTTAAGCTTCAGCTGTAAGACACTTTTGACAAGGTAATGACAGACCTAATTTCGGCTCTCCTATAAGACCTGATGTTCCTAACAGAATAACCTATTTGATGTTAATCAATATATAATCGATCATATATGCACACAATCCATCAGGAGAAACCCACATGTATTTATAAAATCTCGGTGTTTATACACTGTAAAAAAAGCAACGGTGTAAGGTTACACCAGTTTATGGTGGCAGGTAGGTTACTACCATTTTATGGTGTAACATAACACCATATTGGAGTGTAAGGTTACACCAGAGAAAGTGTAAGGTTACACCTGAAACAGATGTAAGGTAACATCAGAATCCAGTGTAAAATTACACTGAGGGAAGCGAAACGTTACACCAGAAACAGGTATAAGGTAACACCACCTTCCGGTGTAACGTTACACCATTAGCATCCACCCTAAACAAGGTATTTGCTACCATCCAGCGGCAAGGAAGGAGATTATATTAAAAAAAAACACACAGTTTTTTCCCATGAGATAGCAATAATTACATTTTTACGTAATGAGTATATTAGGAGAAAAAAAATCTCTACTGTAAACAGCTGCAATCAATGATGCAACGCAGACATAATTCACAACAGTAGACGTAAATTTGCATTTAATGAAATGCACAAATTATAAATACAGAAACCTAGAGATAGCTGTCATTTAACCACTATAACAACTGAACTCACTGACTTGGTTCCTTTAGAAAGCAATGTTATTTTTTACAATTTCCGCTGCAGTCATACACTGTGATTTCAAATGGAATTTTCTTGTAAACTATATAATTTTTTCACTGCAGTCATACACTGTGATTCGAATTTTCGCTGCAGTCATACACTGTGATTTCAAATGGAATTTTCTTGTAAACTAAGAAAATTTTTTAATTTCTTGAAACAACTAATCCTATTCTAAAAAGCTGTTTGGAAGTACGAATTGATGTTAGTTATTTAATAAAACTCTATTTTTCATTCATATACAAAACCTATTTTTTTACGCAATCCGTGTTACAGTCATCAAAACTATAAACTTCTGAGATTTTTTTTTATTGTTTTAAAATAAAAAAAAACTTTTTTTGATATCATAGACATTTTCATTTCAAGACTTCAATTTTTTTGTTCTTGCTTTCATTTAGGAGCTAACACATTAATTTTATGGTATTTTATTTCCAAAATGAATTCGTGTTTACAAAGCAAATATCAAACAGTTCATACCAGGTAGGTAATAAGAAAAATACTTAGGTTGAAGCAAATAACCGGAACGACATTCATGAATATAACGTTTTAATGATATTTTAAAGAAATATTCTTGCAAAATACGTAAAGTATATATTTACTATTACTCCTCCTTCATTCCGACATTTAAAATTCTTATAATCAAATTCTTATAATTAATTATATTCAACTGTAATTGATAATATCACTATTAGTAAGAGTAGTAATGAAAAAATTAATGTGTTCTTAGTAAAAAATTATATTTGCTGGGGAACCAAAAGTATCTCTAAGTTTGTTGGATGTGGCAAAGAAAAAAAACGGTGGTGAAACGTCTTGACCCAGTACGACTCCATAAAAAAGGGGGAGGGAAGAGATTGTTAAGTACCATGTGCTTAACAAAAGTCGCTAAGTTTACATAAAAAAGCAGTTTTAGATGATTTATTCAGAAAATAAAATGCTCGCGCGCTTTAGATTTTTTTTACTGTTGTAACATTAGTCCCTCTATTTCATATTTTTTAAAATATATTTTAAAAGAGAAAAATGTTTAGCAAGAGTTTAAAAGCATTAGGTAAAATATAATTGAACATCGTAATGTTAAAGATATATTTTGATCATACCTGTGCATATAAAAGAACAAATGAAAGAACTATTTCATTTGACAACTGAAATTTGACAATTTAGTATTTTTCTTGCGAAGTTAGTCTATTCAATTTACTGTCATAATTTGTTTGAAATGGTTTCAAAAATTTAACTATTATTATTTCGCAAAGATTTTTTTACATGGTTTTGATCGTTAAAAGAACAGTGAAATAATCCATTTTTGCATAACCTCGACAGAAATATAGATGAAAATAAGGTTAATATTTTTCTCTTCAAGCTGAAATCTGTCAACACTTTTTTGACAGCTAAATACTTACAAATTCAAGTTTTGGATATTTCAAATCACCATGATCAAGATTTCGAATAACTTAATTTGATGGTGACAGGGTATTTAATTTGACAATTTAATAGATCAGAGCAGCATTTTCTTTCCGTGTTATGTCAACGGGAATCTTACTCCGAAGCTCTATAACTTCTAAAATATGCATTTAAGGGAAAAATATGATTAAGATAAATTTAAGTTCAAAATCAAATTTATTTAAATGTCGGTTTTTTCATCCATATTCATTTAGTCTTGAAAGAATTATGGAAGCTGGGATATTTAACAATGAATTACCTTTTTTTTTAAATAAAAATCTTTCCTAATTACCTAATATCGAAATAATCATTACGCAGACTTTCAAAATGTATACTTTATCAAATGAGTTGAAACACTATTTGTTATTTAAGTTTTAATTAATATATGATATAATTCTTATGACCCATTACTGTTGTGAAATATTCTAGCTTCCATAACTCCTTAAATGCTGGATGAATATTCTTGAAAATCGATGTTTAAATAGATTTGATTATGATCTTTAATTTATTTTTAGTAAAAGCTTTCTACTAAATGCATATTTTAGTAGTTATAAAGCTTCGAAGTTAGATTCCCATTCACATAACATGGAAATTATCTAATATTTTGCTAGGGCAGTGTAACTCATTCCTTATATTGTAAAGATATTCATCGTTTTGATCTAATGGTAAAAAGTTTCCCTTGCTTACAATTCCTGCGATTTCAAAATATTTTTTATTTAAAAGTTATCTCTGAATGTTTTTCCAATTAGTGATGTCAAAGTTGCGTTCGGACATATTGCTTCAGCCACTTGTCTTGCAGATCGAGTTTGGAAGGGATTCGATAGGGTTTCTCTTCTGCAAAACACATCACTACACCATCATTCACACGGCTAGTTAACTAGAACAGGATTTGTCTTTTATTTCTTAAATTTAAAAATGTTTCATTTCCTACACTCATCTGAGAAAGGTGTATAAGATTATTGGTGTCGATGGTTATTTCTTGAAGAACTACCACCGAAATTTCAAATTTCCATCATATGCAAATCGTTTGCATAAGCCATTAACGCTCTCTGCCTTTCCATAATTAGTTACCTTTATGAAGATTTGCTATTGGTTGTATACAAAGCATTTTTAATACACTTATAATTGCATTCTTCAATTAAATGCCGGTAGCTATATTGGTGGATTTTTTTTTTAATTTATTTTTTCACTTTTTGATTATATAATGCAGTGTCTCGCAAACTGTGTGCCGCGAGAGATTTTGAAATTGATACTAGATATTCCAAAGATTTCATTTTGACTTGACTTGTGTTATCGACGTGCTTTAATATCGACGTGCTATCGACGTGCTTTAATAAAAAATCTTTCAGATTTTATCAACTGGGATCTTGTAAGTATTTATCAAGCTTTTTCCAAATTTTGGTATTAATTTTTGATTATTTCAAGCCATAGGAGGACAAATATTTAAAACCAACACCGAGTTATGAATTAAAGAACGAGAGCAAATCTTCAAGTAAAACCAGGCTGATGACTTCAACAAAGCGCAAATATAATGACGATTATATAGAGTTTGCTTTTTGTTCTTTTTTAGGTGTGCCGCGGAAAAAAAATTAGAATCAGTGTGCCGCGGAAAAAAAATTAGATTCAGTGTGCCGCAGAGTAAAAAAGTTTGCGAGACACTGATATTATGCATAAATAAAGTGTTGTAGAAAATTCTCTAACTCATTTATTTTGGTTAATAAGTAGAAAAGGTTAGATTGACGGGATATATAATACGCTAAATTTAACCAATAAAATGTTCTAATGCCAACTTGTCGGATAGCGAAGAATTTAATCAAAATTTACATTACATTTTCTCTCGTCATGCAAGCATAAGTTGAAAAAGTTCTTAATGCATATGAGCAAATTGCTTTTGCTGTAATATGCATTTAATTTTATCGACAGTTTAAATTTTCTTCTAATATTGATCAAGAAACGTATTACGGCATTTTCAGAATAAATATTGATAAATATTTTGTTTTCATGCCATACCTGTAGATTGTAAAAGTCTATCAATTAGAACTACTGGTACTGAAGTAAATAATATTATTAAAAAAGAATAATATAAGTAATATAATCATAACTGAAGTAATTGTGCAATTATATTCAAGGATGCTTGCGTTATTAACATGCATCTATACCGTATTTCTTCGATTCTAAGACGCCGTCGATTGTAAGACGTACCTTAATTTTAGTACCACCAACAGGAAAAAAAAGTTTTGATTCTAAGGAACAAAAAAGGACGCTAAAATATATCTAACAAATATTTTTATTATAATAGAACTTAATTTATTAACAACAATAGTAGTATCAGTAGGTATGTTATTGATCACTTCCTTCTGAATAAATATCAGATTCTTCTGAACCGTCTTAATTTCCATTATCCCATAATATATCGTCTTCTGAGCCATCGAGAGCGTTGGTGATGCAACATTTTTTAAATGAGTGCTGCACTATTCTTTCTGGGATTAGCTTCAAGCTTTTGATACCCATTCCGCCAATTTTGATGCCGGCGCTTTCTTAATTTTTCCGGAAAGTGTCAGCGGAAGGTTGTCAGTCAACAGCCAGGTTCCAAGCTCACTATAATTCACTCACACAGCTCCACTATAATGAAATAACGGTGGCTTCACATTTGGAAAGCGCGTGAAAATACCCATGCCACTTTATTCTCCAATGGAATTGGAGAATACGATAAGGGTTAAACTTGTTGGCGGGTTTTCGCTTAAAAACAAAACGTTTGGTGCCGTTTGCAAAGCGCGGGGAAATTTTGAAAAAAAAAAAAACAGCCATTCTAAGACGCACCCCGTTTTTAGAGACGTTTATAGGGGAAAAAAAGTGCGTCTTAGAATCGAAGAAATACGGTAATAACTAAAACTAGATAAGTATTTGAAAAATGCGGATTATGATATTTCATTAGTACCAATCCAAATAAAAAAGAGTTTCCCAATTATCACTTTAAATAAAATATAAATCGAGAAATTTAAAAAATACCTATCTTCCTATATGGACCTAAAATTAGGAAATAAATCTAAAACATCGGTCATTGAGTTAGTATTCACTTCAAAGGAAGATAGGGCGCCGGTAATCTTGTTGAGTAGATAAATCGGTGCCCTACCTTCCTTCGAAGTAAATACGAACTCAGTGACTGATTGCAACATCGATATACTTCAGATTTATTTTTAGGTCGTATAGGAAGATAGACATTTTATAAATTTTTTAGTTGTCACCAAAAACATCTACTTTCAGAAACTTTGATATATGACTCATAAACATCGAGCACATTTATCCCTCTTTCGCAGTCATGTTTGAGGTAGCCCATGGCATTGGAGACTTCACAAGCTTTAATTTGAGATACAACTCGTTAAAGTCGAACTCCGCGAAATTCTTCCCCTATTTTATCAGGGAAAGAAGCGGGGGCAAAATTCGAAAGAGTTTACGACCATCATTATGAGAGCTTTCATTTGATACCTAGCTCAAATGTTGGCCCTCGCGTTTCGGAGATTCGCACTCGCGTTCAGGAGATATAGCAATAGGTAAAATGAGATAGGTAAAAATGAGTTGTTTCCATAACTCAGCGTAAGGGGTCACTTCGTACTCTTCACTTTCAACCACAAAATTTCAAATTTTTAGCATAAATACATTGCTTGCATATTCATTTAAAATCTTAGAATTTTGAAATTTTTCCATTGTTAGAGGGCGAAGTTGTTGTTTCCGAAAGATTTCATAAGTGTGAATCAGAATATTTCATCAATTGCTATCTAACCCAAAAAAGAATTTTTCATTCTTCTCTAAAAGCAAACAAATATCTGCTAAAACTATAGAGGTGTGTTTTCCCACTTCCTCTGGATCAAAGGGGTCAACTCATTGTTGACAATGAAATCTTCGTAGCCTTCACATTCCACCACCAAAATTTCAAATTTCTGGAATACATACATACATCGTTTGCAATATTCTTTGACATTCTGGAATTTTCAACTTTTTCCGCAGTTAGAGGGCGCAATTATAGCTTTAGGGAGTGCATTTCATAGCTCTAACTGTGATAGTGGTCATAGAAACCTAACTTCAGTCTTAGCACGGCATAACTCCTGTAAAAGAAAGTCTGAATGTTGCGAATTAAATAAAAATACTCTTTCTTGTTGAAATTAGCTTGATATTCCTTGAATTTTCTTTCAAATAGCGTTATTTGTTAAGACGGAGTTGAAATAAAATATTAAGGAATTGCATATAACAAATTAGTACTTAATTAAATTGGCAACTTTAAATAAATTGCCAACAACATGTGAAATGTAAATGTATTGATTTGCATGATATATATATATATTTCCATTTAAAAAAAATGAAACGGAACTTGATTTCCCAAGTGCCTGTTTTTAAATACTGTTGGTGCTTATTTTGCTAATGATTACACCCTAAAAATACCCTACTGATCATTAGTAAAGAGCTCATGCCGCTCTAAGGTAACAAATATTTACAGCCCCTCACCCTCATCTGTTCATAGGTTTCATTATTATCGTTTAGATTCACATAGTGCTACGACAGATGAACGTACAACAATAAAACCTTAATATGATGTTTCATTAGATGCTCGAGTTGTGCCTCTGCGTGAGAACTTCGTCATTAGCCTTTGAAACAGACAGAGACTTTAAAAATATAACGAGCGAAGAGAAACTTTGGGAAGTTCACCGTATTAAAAAGAGTTGAACTGTATTGCAGTGCAGTTTTGTATTTAGTCTTTTAGTACAGTTAGCTTTATGAAATCTAAATTTGGTGGAAGTAATGTGTCGAAGAAGTCTACTAATGGAAAAGAAAAGGAGATTAGATGGCAGCGTATAATTCGATATTGTAAAACGTTCTTTTGAAGGTTTAATTTCATACTGATGAAGATAAGGATTCGTGTTAGTTGAATTTATTTTACATTTGTGTTTTTATTTATACTTTTGCAATGAATTAGTTCGTTATGAATTTTTTTTTACTAAACATTCTTTTCAACTCACGCTCAAGATTTACTATAAAAAATTTATTACATTGTAAAAACTTTTCAAATGAAAATTTAAAATGCGAAGTTGGATTTCTTTATCTTCTTTTCTGTTTTTGGAGGAATGTAATATAAATAATTCGTGTACATTGCTGCTGGTCGGGAATGCATATGTTGCTTCCACAGTCAAACTGTTGAAAGCCGATAACAGCACGTAATTTAGATTTCAAGTTCTGCGAACAGAGAAGTCAATGAAGAAGTTCATAACTACACATCTCAAACTTGTTTGAGGGCTGTAGTTAGCAACAACATATCACATTGGAAGTGGTCTTGGCAACTTTGAATTTCTGTGTTCAGAATCATTGTCAATTATTGCTATACTCGTATAATAATTCTGAACACAACTTTTTTACCACATAAGATGACACACTAGGAGGAAACATTTTCACTCTACTGTCACCTACTTACTTTTTCACAGAGTTCCGAACAGAGGATATTAAAACACACAGGAGTTTTACTATATAATTTTATTCAATATTACATCATGCAATAAAATCGTAGAGTAATTAATTGCTATTTTATTACATATCAATGACAAAATCATGTCGGAACATTATCCACTATCGAAAGTATGTGTATCATACCAACAGAAAGAAGGTGCTCCAGATTATTTCATCTGCATTGTGCTAAGTGGCTAATTTTTAGTAAGCTAACTACATTCAACAAAACCCGGTAGTACGGAAGTCTAGCCATGTTGAGAAAAAAATAATACATCTAGAAAGGTAATATGTAAGTAATATTTTACCTAAAACAGAGCTTGCACAGTGCAAATTTTCATTAAACAAAACTCGATGAGGTTGTTATTTTGACTCATTTAAATCTCAGATTAACTGCTTAGGTAATCTTTATGTGGTATGCGTTATTACATATGCTTAAGTATTATTCGCCATTGTATATATATTTAACTGGTATTTGTCATTGTGTATACTTAAGTGGCCAAAGGTGTCGGGATAGACGATAGCTAATGCTTAGGTCTTTGTTTGCAATACGAATGTCAGGTCCTACGAGGCTTAATCATTGGCAGCGAGGTGTTAATTTTCTCCGTGGCGCTTCGTCGCCGCCTCCGCTGTCATCCTCTATTAGCGGGAGCTCGGGTTCACCCCGAGTGTTAGCCTCGTTCCCTCTGCTCGCAATTCAATTTTATCTCGACGTCAGATCAGTGCCCTGTCCAAAACTCCTCATCGGTGGGGGTCTTAATTACTTTTTATAACCAAAGACCAAAACGAAAATAGGATGGGAAAAAGAAGTGGAAAAAAGGAAACTTTATTAATCTATGCGCTTGAGGCAAAACCACGCAGCGAAGTTTCATGTGAAATGAAAAAGGAAGATTAATATTTTTCCTTCATTAATTTTGTTTTCTTCTGAAGAGAGAATGAATAAAAAAAACCAACACCGAAAGAAGTTATTATCCGTTTCAGCCAAAGGGAAGCATTCTTCTAATTGAAACAGTTGAAGACGCTTTAACCACCAGCGCGATCTATTCAGAGTCAAATATTTTCACTAACAAAATAAAAGAGATCATCTGTCATATTTCATGTTAGCGAATTCTCATTTAAATTTGACTTTGTTGAGGAAAACGAGCACTTTTTGTCTTTTCTAGCAATTTGCTTCTAGTGTTAAGGTAAATACACTATGTATATTTGTTTATTCTTTTCTTTAGAAAAGCGTTAGTAACGAAATAGATCACTGATGGAATGTTTCATACTTGAACCGAATCTTTTCTGAACAAAGTGGTCACAACTCTGTAGGTGAGTAGATGGCAAAGATCGCAACAGTCAACAGAGGATCAGAGCCGCCTAGCAGCAGAGAGCAGAGCACAAGAGATATCTGGATGGGAAGGGCGCAATAGGTACCTGGATGGGCATGACACAATATATACATGGGTGGGCAGGGCCCAATTGATACCTGGATGGGCAGGGCACAATAGATACTTGGTTGGGCAGAATACAAGAGATACATGGATGGGTATGGCAGAATACATAACTGGATGGGTAGGGAACAAGAGAAATATAGATGGGTATGGGCAGAATAGTTACCTGAGTGGGCAGGGCACAGGAATATCTGGATAGACAGGGCACTAGAGATAGTTTGATGGGCAGGGCACAATATATACCTGGATGGGCAGGGCACAATAGATACCTGGATGAGCAGGGTGCAATAGATACTTGGGTGGGCAGAATACAAGGGAGAGCTGGAAGGGTATGGCACAATACATACCTGGGTGGGCAGGGCACAATAGATAGTTTAGTTGGGTGGGCAGAATACAAGAGATACTTGGATGGAAGGGTATGGCACAATACATACCTGGATGGGCATAGCGTAATAGATACTTGGGTGGACAGAATACAAGAAATGCCTGGATGGGTATGGCACAATACATACCTGGGTGGGCAGAGAACAAGGGATATATGGATGGGGCATGGGCACAATAGTTACCTGAGTGGGAAGGGCATAAGAATATCTGGATAAGCAAGGCACTAGAGATACCTTGATGGGCATGACACAATATATACATTGTTGGGCAGAGCACAATGGATACAATATGTACTGCTATTATTTTTATAAAGATAAATGAAACTATTTAATAGTAAACGGTTTTCCATGATCATATGGGCAGGTCACCATAGATGCATGAATGAGCAGGACACATTTGATGAGACTTAATGCTCATGTAGCAAATTTCGCATCTATGGACTCCCTGGAACTCTAGCTATGACAGAGTAAGTTCTGATTTCTTTCATTCCGTTTTGAAACCAGTGAATTAAAAATATATTCTTTTTTAATAACTTTAAAAATATGATTTTCTTAAATATCTTTTAAAATGAATAAGAATCATGTTTTCTAGGCATATCATTCACTGAATCTAAATTTCACGAGTCAAAGTAGTGGGATGGTGATCCAAAATTTTCTCTCCTCCCCATAACTAAATGTATTTTCGTATATGAACACAACTTGCTATCAATGACAAAGTAACCGCAGAGGCAAGGAAAACAGTCGGAAATATATGTAAGAAAAGACATAATTTTGATAAACAACTAATATTTCACTAAAACAGTAAAATGCACCCTTTTTTTAGGTCAATTTGTGGTCTAAAAACACTGTTTTTTAATTGTGTAGTTTCATCCCTATTCATAACGGTCGCACACAATACCCCGTATCTCGAAACTCATCCATTGATTAAGATTAGGGAATGAAGAATGGATAAAACTATATACAGCTTCTTTGTTTCGTCTTGTCATGCTGGATTGTCTTTCCCCAAGCTTGATACAAGTAAAACATGGAGTAGGGCTTCTCTACGCTTCTATTAATTGTCACTTCCAGTTGGTATTCTTCTTCCTCCAATATCGTCGAGGAATAGAGTCGTATAATGCTACGGTACTGAAAAACTGGTATGATAGTGTGCCATCTGTCAATGTCATTGAGGAAATACATCTAGAGCTTGTAGTTCGATACAGAAGAATACCAACTGGACGTACCGTAAATTGAAGTGTAGAGAAGCCCTATTCCATTATTTACTTGAAGCAAGCTTGAGAAAGCCAATCCAGCATGACAAGCTGAAACAAAAAAGGCGTATATAGTTTTGTACTATTCTTTATTGCCCAATCTTAAGTCATGAATAGGTTTGGAGAGATGGGGATATTGTGTGCGACCTTATGGATAGGGATGAAACTACACAGCTTAAAAATCAGTGTTTTTAGACTACAAATCAAACTAATATTAAATGCATTTTGATCATGTAATATGGCAAAGACAATTTAAAAGTCAGTTTTTTTGCATGACTAATAGAAATGATAAGGCTTTCCAGTTCATTATCGGCGTTGCTTTTAGAAATTGCCTCACCCATTCGACAAATTACCAAGTCACACTATGTAAGTTTTTTGCTTTCACTATTCACATATTCTTTCCTAATTTCGGCAAGGAGTAAGTAGTGTATTGATAATACAAATTGTTTTTTTTTACGAGATTGTATTCCGCATTTAGCGACATTTTAGAAGATACGGAGAATTTTCCTCATGCAAAAAATCTGTTTTGAATTCAAGATGCTAAGATTATTGTCGGTTTGTACCATATCTTTTGAAAACGATGGACAAATTTGGCACTTTACTTCTTTTACGTTTTTGAGGTTTCACTTCTAGATTCGACCAATCACCAATAACATCTTTGCGGATGACAAAAATTTTTTCCAGGCTACAGCGACACAACAAGAAGAAGAGCAGTTACAACAGTTTAAAACCCATTTTGGAGCATATATCACGAACTCCCTATCTCGACAATCCGTCAGTCGCTCATTTGGGTTACAATAACAATCACCAGAATCATCGGAAAAAATTCCCTCGAGAGTGTCCAAGAACTTTCTGACCTTGGTGTCACATTCAAGGACACTATGCAATTTCCCCCCCTTTGTAAAAATGTTGTTACAAAGTCTCATCTCATTTCCATCATGATTCTAAAGGAGCTATAGGAAGTACAATCATGTCACCATTGTCAATACCTTCATCACATATGCTAGACTGATACTCAAATATTCTTCGCCATCGTAGTGTCCTCATATGTGTCATTAAAAAGGCCACAGAGATGATTCACTAAAAGATTTTCAGGTTACTTCAACTCCTTTATGTGAGCAAAAGCTGGCAAATCTTAATAACCATTCATTGGAATGGAAGAAACGGGTCTGAAGACATGTCACAAACTCATTTATGAGTCAACACACAAAGATATTCAACATCCCTTGCTAACAGTTTCAAGTAGCAAACTAGAAGTCACTCCATGTGTAATGTATATTGCAATGGACAAAAAGAATACAACTCTAAATATCATTCTTTCGTCTGCAGAGCAGGGAAGGTTTGGAACCAGCTTCCGACGGATGTGATATTTTCGCCAACATTACAGAGTTTTAGCAGAAAGTTGAAAAGAGTGGAATTGCCACCATTTCTTCGATGCTTCAGATGCTAAACCGTATAGTGAATTTTTCTGCTACCTATGTTATCTACTGTACAGTCTTTTACTTTTCATTTCTTGTTTTTAGGTCAACAGAGAAGAAGCAAGAGTGCTATGCACCATCTGCTTTTCTGTGTATTGAATCATACAGAAAAATAAATTATTAATTACCCTGGGCAACAAAAAAAGGCTTTGATATGAAAATAGCCAATCTTTACTAATTTCGAGGTGCTGAACACGAAAATGACAATAAAATTGGTCGATTGGCTCTTGTTTAGAAGAGACAGAGATGGTCATGCATAAACGATTAAGTCCCCATTGAGTACATAGATAATCATTTCGCAACACTATATTTTGAACTCCAGATTGCAACATATTATATATATGCGTTGTATTGCATCAGCCCGCCATATACACAATTACGCCATATACATTCCATCATTGTCTGATTCAGTGTAGTTGAGTCATGACATCGCGGCTTTACGATTGCGGACAAAAGATGATGCAATCGTTAGTTGTAAGCGACGTCTCGTAGGGTGAGCAAGCCTTTTAAGCGACTCCCATTTACCCCTGAGTCATAAGTACAACACAAGTGATCCTTGCAGTCTTAATCCAGCAGTATGATGCCTCGTAACTGTGTTAATATTGCAGATATATCTTGTTACATTTGCGGGGAAGTGACGTTTGCAAGCCAGAAAATGGCCATCACTCCAATAGTGAAAGCGGCGTATGGGTTTTATTTGGATGCAAGATCAGGGACCAGGACAAGGCCTGGGCCCTACACATATGATGCAATACGTGTGCAAGAAGTCTTCCGAAGTGGCTGAAAGGCGAAAAAGTGGCGATGCCGTTTGCTGTTCTTATGGTTTGGAGAGAGCCAAGCAATCACGCAAATGACTGCTACTTCTGCATGGTTCCCCCTGTTTCTGGAGGCATCACAAGGAAAAAGAAGTGGACAATGGTGTACTCGAATATACAATCTGCTCTCCGACCAGTTCCGCATGGCGAAGGCCTTCCCGTTCCCAAACCTCCAAAAGAATTTTCCGTCGATTCAGACGATGAGAACTGAAGCGAAACGGCTTCTATGAAGGCTTCGGTGTCTACTGATGATCCATACGTATGCCAAAGTGCGTCGTCTGCGCCCCACATTCTCACCGAAGAAGAAATGAACGATCTTGTTCGCGATCTGGAGCTGTCTAAGGCCAAAGCAGAGTTACTTGGATCAAGACTTACAATGGAATATTCTCAAGGAAAATGTCGGAGTTACTTCGTTGGAACTCGTCATGAGCAGTTTGCGCCTTACTTAAGAAAGAAAGATGACCTTGTGTTCTGCTCCGATGTAGATGTCCTGATGAATGACCTCGGAATCAAACATGACCCTCAAGAATGGCGACTATTCATAGACTCCTCGAAATTGAGTCTCAAGGCGGTGTTGTTGCATAATGGAAATTGACTTCCATCCATTTCGGTCAAACACACCGTCTACATGAAAGAAACCTACGACAACCTAAAACAGCTGTTGAACTGTCTTCAATACGGCAAGTATGGCTGGCATCTCTATTGTGGCTCTGTTAATGGGTTTGCAGCTGGGACATACGAAGTACTGCTGTTTCTTATGTGAATAGGACAGCCGAGTAAAGACTTTGCACTGCGTGAAGAGAAACTGGCTTCAGAGTAAATCTCTGAAGGTCGGAGAGAAGAATGTAGAACACCCAGCACTGGCAGACACGCACAAAATCCTGCTACCGTCCCTACACATCAAACTCAGTGTGATGAAAAACTTCGTAAAAGTCATGAACCGGACTGCATCAGCTTTCAAGTACTTGGCTGAAAAATTCCCTCGACTCAGTGATGAAAAATTAAAGAGGGAATTTTTGTGCGTCCGCGAGCTAGTCTCTGATCCTCGAGCTGTTCAGAGACCAGATGTTCGACAACCAGCTTCAGGGTGAAGAGAAAAAGGTTTGAGACGCGTTTCGTGCGGTGTCAACTTAATTCCTCGGGAATGTCAGGGCAGACAACTCCAAGAAACTGGTTAAGGACATGTCTCTGTATCACAAACTTGGCTGCAGTGTGTCTTTAAAGATCCACTTTTTCCATTCCCCCTTAGATTTCTTCCCCGACAACTGTGGCATGGTTAGTGATGAGCACGGTGATCGTTTTCACCAGGACATTGCAACGATGGAGAAACGATACCAGTGAAACTGGTCCATTTCAATGTTCGCTGACTACTGTTGGACGCTCGGCAGAAATGATCCTGAGCAGCTGTACATGCGACGTCAGAAGCAGAAGTGGAATCTTAACGATACATGTGATATGTATGTAGTATTCTATTATATAAGAAACTATTGAGGATTTCTCAGAAATCGCAGCCAATTTTGCATTTTCATTGTCATATTCGTGTTCAGCACCTTGAAATCTTTAAGAAATGGTTACTTTTATCTCAGAGGCATGACTTTTATGAAAATTTGTTGCCCAGTGTTATTATTATCTCTTTACACTGTTGTCACATACACCTAAAACAAAATATTACACTTTCAACATAATTATTGTATGATATATAAGGTAGAAATAAGTAAACTTAAAAAAACCTTTACGAACAATTTTCGTATATATATAGATTTTAAATTCCAAATCGAAAGAGGGAAAATGTTGTTTTACTTTCTTAAAGTTCGGTGATTTCTATGCTGCTGAATGTGCTATTGTAATGATTAAATAATGAATATAAAAATAATGAATTAAAAAAAGTAGAAATTTTTAGCATAATAAAAACAAATGATGAACAAATTGCAATTCGTCATTTTTAGAGCATTTAAGCTGATGTTGGCTACATATATAAAATCAGTATAAAAAACTTCAACCCCTTATACTTGATATACTAATGTATCAAATGACACTTCATGACACAGAGAGTATCATAGGCCATCACAAAATTGTCACATTCTTTTGTTCTTCCTAAATAATGGAAATTTATAACTGTTGTTCCATTCTTTCTGCAACACGGAACCAAAAGTAATGAGTTATAGTATATAAACAGAAACTTGTAGCGTTTAATGTGACTTAGCATATATGAAAATTGCCTCTACCAAAGGTAAGAAAAAAAAATTGTTTTTAGTAACAATGTCTCCTGTAAAAGTCACTAATGAAGCAAAAACAAACTATGCTAATTGTGAAAATAACAAAGCCTATATTACTCTTGTGCTGCAAAAACTAAAAAAAAGGTTAAGGTATACTGCCAAATATCAAATCTAGGCTCCTAATAAGGTATTCTGATGTTCGACTCTACCCTTGTATCTGCATTTAGATTATTGCCGCTAAACTCTGCGCAAGGCGAAAATGATAATACCAATAGGATTGAAAATGTCACCGTCTGTTGGATGGGATGTTAAACTGCAGCAGTTTATTTTGATGATGTAAAAAATATACGTTTTGGTCATTTCATCTTCATTTGAAATTAACATGAATATTGCAGATGATTTAATCATTGTGAATTTTTATTATATTTTTAGAATTCCTGTTTGCAAGTCTTTTTTTTTTGCCCGTTTTTTTTTTTCTTTATGAAGACCTCTTTGGCAAGCAGCTGCTTGAGGGAGTATTTATTATTTATTTACTTTTATTTTTTCGATGTGCATTTCACTGATAAGAACCAAAATCTCTTCCTTAGCAATTTTCTTGAGATAACAAGGCTGAGCGATAATTTACATGTTAATGCTTCACTGTTAGGAATTCAACAACGCACTCTTTTTCTGTTTCTAAACTTCCGTTCATGCGAATATTTAATAGAGAGAATGAATTGAGTGAAATGAGATTAGAAGCAGAAGAGACATGTCAAAGCCATTTCAGTTATAACTATTCGTACATGCATTCCTTCGAAACTATAAGAAGACTCATTACATTTCATAAATGTTGAACTGATCATAACGTTTACTTGCAGAAATTAGGGTGAGCTATTTCTCCGCGGTGTAGTAACAACAGTGTCAGACCTCAATTGTCAAGTTTGCATTGTCTGATGTCTCGATCATAACAACACGCATTTGAGGATGACAACAGAAGAGCAGGAGGAGCAAGGGAGGACAAGAGGGATCGTAAACGTTCAAAACACGGGGAAAAGAGGACATCATCGGTCACTCCCAGTCCAATAACATTTCAGTTACTCATTAAAATGTAAATATCACGGGAGGCTTCAAAAGAGAATGAAATAAGGGTGGAGTATCGGCACCTGCCCTAATCCCACGTTCTGCGTCCGTCTGTAGGCTGCACTTCGGTCGGCGATAATTTATGGTGCAGAGGAGATTAGAGCAGGATCGGTGGCAGCAGCGGGGAGGGCGCTTCTGCACGTGGGCACCTCTCTCTGTGTGCTGTGCCACAGTAGCTCGAGCTGGTCGGTCGGCGGCGGGACTCGCCTCTCTGCGTATGTAGCGTGTGCGTACGTGCGTGCTCGTACGTGCCACCCGTCAGCTCAACTCCGCGTGCATGAATAAGCAATGAGCGTTTAGAGCCCCTTCGCTTAGCCCTAAAGAAAGAGAAGGATCTAGGATGATCCCGCGCATCCAACGCATCAGGCAGGGAGGGAGGGATGAAGAAGGACCACGGCAAGGAAGAGGAGGAGGAAAAACTGAACGCGAGAGCATCCGATATTTTTGCATTGGTATGCAGAGCTTTTCAAGTTTTGCTGATGTCTACTTGAAGCGCCATTTGTCATTGTCCCTCCTCTGCTCTCTTACACCCGAGGCACCTCCTCGCTCTGGCGTTCGCTCACTCTCTTCTCTCTCCCTTTCTCTCTCTTTTCCTCCAGCGCTTTTCTCCTCTTCTAAGAGGACTTGTCTCGAGAGCTCTCCTGGTTTTGCTGGAGATGACAGCGGTGGGTCTTCTTCTCTGAGACGGGATTTTGCGGGGGATGAGCCCAGGAGAAATAATGGATGTTAATGTGTCGAGTTCTATTTAGTTCTCGTTCCTTTTTCCCGCAGACCAGAGAGGAGCGAGAGAGATCGTCACTTCATCTCCTTCTCTGCGGTTTTGTGCCAAACGCCTGCATAATCTGGATAAAGGCGGTCTTTTCTCTACAGACTCCAAATCTGTCGACTTGAAAGGAATGATGCTCAAGGCAAGGGCTTGTTTCCAAATGTTCTTTCACCGCATAAGTTGTAAAGACGACAGAGGATTTTTAAAAGATGTATTATTTTTAAATCTCTGTGTTGATGATGATAGCGATTATCTGGAATTCAAAGAGGATTTCGGTTCGTTGCGAGAGGAAAAAAATCCTTATTGTGGTCGGATTACTGCGAGGAGAAAGTGAAATGACTGCAGTGAGCATTGTGGTGATTGAGCTCTTCAGTGGAAGACGACGGCGCATTTGATTTCTTTATAATAGATAATCAAATGCTCCTTCCGGATGCAACTGAGCTCAGAGAGAAATGGGATTGGAACGAGTATAAATATGGATAACTTCCTCTGAAATCTCTCCGCAAGGAAAGAGCAAGAGAAAAAGAGTTACGTTCAGAAAAAAGGACACATTACGAGAAATGGTTCTCGTTTAAATAATTCTAAAAAATTTTTATTCTCGTTTAAGACATAGTGTAATACGAATGAGAAGATATGGCAATTGGAAATTGCGAATTTTTCATATTCGGAGCGTAATCAAATCGAAATAATATGAGGAAAAGCTTCTATTAATGTATCTCATATCATAGACAGATAAATGAATATAATATAGAATGGTAACCAAATTCATCAGCTTAAAATTTAAAAGGGAATAAGAAAATCGTTTATAATATTGATGCAATGCAACGAGACTGGCGATAGCTGAACCAGTTGTAGTTCCCTTTGCTTCAAAGACCATTAACCTATGCATACAAAATTGAATTGTATGGAGCTTATGAAGGGCCGACTCTAGGAGGAGACCAAGGCTTTCCCATTGACAATGCTAGTTAGGTATAATGGAGGCAAAAATTTCATTGATTTTATGAATTGTTTCAATAAATTTGCTAAACACTTCTGCAAAGGAGAGGGAAATGTTATACTGAAATGTAATTCCAGTCTCTTTGTTTTACCTTTTTCCGGCCCGATCGAGTCCTTTGACTCCCTCCAACTCTCATTTTTTTTCAAGATCTGGTTCTAAACGATGTATTAAGACCACTCCAAACACCGAATTGTAAAATCGCATTTTCACGGAGTCGAATTTTTTATACAGCTATTTTAAATGCTTTTCAGATTATTTAATCCAACAACTAGAGAATCCCATCTGAATCTGAATCTTTTGCCTGTTATATCCTTTTTCCTCAACTCTCTTTAGGAATTTCAGATTTCAGTTTATTACGGTTATGGACACTTTTTATCTCTTGCAGATGGGCAATAACCGCAGCCTATTATACCAAATGGAATTGAAATGGACTCGACTGGAATTGGGTTCCTTACTGAGTGACACATTACGATAAACTCGAATTGCGTGATTTAAGAATTTTAAAACCAAAAGAAAACTCTTCTATATGCGATGCAATAGTTCATTATCAATGATAATGATGGGAGGGGGTAGCTCAGTTCCCAGGTTCGAGTCCCAGCTGGGTAGCATTGTGATTTATCTTCCCAAAACTCCCTGTCATGCCATTCAAGTTTTGCTGATGTCTACTTGAAGCGCCATTTGTTATTGTCCCTCCTCTGCTCTCTTACACCCGAGGCACCTCCTCGCTCTGGCGTTCGCTCACTCTCTTCTCTCTCCCTTTCTCTCTCAGGGAACACAGATGCGCTTGGCAAGGCCACCGTCCTTCGGATGGGACGTAAAGACGCGGTCCCGTGTATGAGAGAACCCTGTGTAGGTTAGAGAGCAGCTGGATTGCCTTGACGGGAGGCTACCATCTGTCAACAAACAGCTGTTCCAGTGGGTCCCCCCAATCTTCGGGGTCCTTGTGACCTGGCCATTTAGTCTATTGGGTGCAAAAAAGTGCCGCTCAGAGGTAAAACAACCCAATTATAATGAAGAAGCTGCCATTATGCATTGAAAAACAAATTGCTCTTCATTTTGGTATGGTTATTTTGGTTAGATAAGTCTGTTTCAACTGTAAAATGCACTATAGTAGAGAAAAACCAGTATAATAAGACATTTTTTTATATAATTCTGTTTTGTCACCTAAAACAACACGGAAAGAAAACATGTTTAACATATTCCTGAGAATCAAAAAAAATTTATCAGGAACATTCTGGGCAATGGAGCCATTATTGCAATGATACTGAGAATTTCTTACAACAGTATTTCTTAAACCTTGTCCTTCCGACCTCTGATGATGACGTCCTCAATCCGCTTAAATAAATTAAGAAAAATTTGGGAAAGATGTCTGTGTCTTATGGCAGCTTGAGAACCACCGTCCAATACAGTAGAATGACACGTTCTGGGGAAAAGGTAGATATTCACTCTTACTCAATGTTTCTGTTCTTACTCTCTAGAAATATCTCCCTTTTTATGTGATGGAAACAAACTGTCGAAATCGCTATCAAAAAGTGGTCATTCAGATTTTCATTAAATGTTATATGGATGATTTATGAAGTTTTAAAAGCTTTCCTCTATACTAAGTGTTATATCCGCAATATTAACACATATTTGACATTAGATGGCAAAAATGAGTAGCTTTTTCACTTTGTCGTTTCTTCCTTCCGACTGTGCAGATTGTAAGACATTCAATTTTTTTGCTTTTAAAAATAAATAGAAAGTTATTTTAGGTTAGAGAGGTACTAAATTTTTTGTTTTCTTGCAAATCGACCATTAGTAAAATTCTATTATTAGAGGGTTCAAAATTTTAAAAATGTGTCGTTCTTCTAGTTATATTTACAGTAGTTATTAGCAAATTTTCCTCGACTTTGGTGTGATATTTTTAATTGCTTTGTTTTTAGATTATTAAAATGTACATGCACAATTTAATTTCTTTTATTTCAAAAGTTAAGGAAAAAAAACACATGAACCTAAGAAATTAATTTAATAAGTTGATTATTAATTTTATATATTAAAATCAAAGTGACAAAAATAAATAAATTACTTCGCGAATAATTATATCTCGTACAGTGGCTTGGTCTACGATACCCTGTCCTGTTTCTAAAAGTTGTTTCCAAAGTACTGAGAGGACATTTTGGTACAATTAAAAATAAAAATAAATACCCCCTCAAGCAGCTGCTTGCCACAGAGGTCTGACAGGAGCCTGTCAGTTTATATACCACAGTAGAAGGTCTGAGAGGATGGCAGGACCTCAGCAGAAAAACAACACGAACATCCATGCCTTACAATTAAAGTACTGGATATTTCGGTCTGGGATTCACGCTCTTCCTTCCCACTTATCCTTCTTCACCATATAAATCGTTCATTCGTCGTCTTTGTAATATGTCGAAATCAAATTGCTACCAAATCTAATGCCAGACTCGTTGGAACACAAATGAGTGGCGACCGCAGCCAAGTGTTCTTTCATAGTAATTCTAATTTGCATGCGTGTGGCTGCGTGGACTGTTAAAGGTACATGGATTTTTTTTTTCTTCCATATTGCAAAATTTACGTTTTTACACTTTAATTCATATCATTCCCTTTTTTAGATATAGTATTATCGTTTATAATTGAGCATCGATCCATAAAAACTAAAGGAGGTGGAGGTACCTAAACTCTTCAGAGAAAAGTAAAGGCTAGGAACTTCAATTTCGACAGAAGCTAAGGAGTAGCCTAAGGATGTGCAATGGAAAATATTAACTCGGTGAGAAAATGGCATTTTCCCTAACATTCTATATCTTCAAGTTAGCCGTAGTGACAGAACTACTAGTGATTGTGCAAATTACCCAAAGTGAAAACACACTAAACCTACTATATATATATGGATTATACATACCTGTGAAAGAAAGCGTAGAAATGAATTCAAATTAATTTATAACTAGAGAATTGTAAAAGCTATTTTAAATTATATATGCAATAATTATTCAATATATCCATAAGCAGGTTTTAGGAAATAAAAAAAAGTAAAAACTCCCGGTTTTTTTGGAGGCTGTGCTTTATTTTGGATCATTTTCTGCAGTTTTTCAGATTTTTTGAATTCATTGTCAAAGGCAAAAAACAGAAACTTTGCCATAAGGAAAACAAAAACTACTTTTATATATACTTTAATATATACTCAGCCCATTTTTCCGACAGAGAGTTCGTCTACTTTTCATTTGATGACCTTATACATATATGCAATAATATCGCATTGAACACTGGACATTCATTCCTGAAGAAGACTGCTTTCGGCAGATAAGTTTTCAGCGTCATCATTGTATTTGATATGAAGACAAGTTCTTTGTTATTTCATACCTATAGTGATATATTAAGCTTAAGTTTTCTTTTTGAAGCTTAATTTCATGTCAATTGATAAATTACAGTACACCTATCCCTCGATTTACAGAGTTTCGGTTTTACATGGTAAAAAAGGTGCAACCAGTTTCAGTTTACACGATTCGATTTTACAGTCAAGAAAATGCAACTAGTTCCGTTGTTCATTTATAGACTCGCTTGTACAGGTTGCGAATTAGGATTTTTTTGTGTATGTAAATGTAATACATGTTATGAAATAGCAGTGGTATAATGCAAAGAGTATTATTAGACTGTCATCCCAAAGTAAAATCAACTAAATGGATTAATCAGTTAATAACCCATTCGAACTTTAACTATAAATAGGTTCTTGCAATTCATGAACAGTAAGAGGTGCATAGAAGCATAAATTATCTGAATAGCCGATGATACTTGCCCACTGAGCATAACTTTGAAATGAATTGAATCACCCTCAGTGTGGGATTGGTGGTGCTTAGGAGCCTAGAACACCCTTCTTAATTATTTGAAAGCTAAGGAATTAAAAATAAAAAATGTAATTATTCACAGGCGATGATTAAGGGTTTAAAGAAAATACCGTTCTATTTCAAATTGCTCGAAAAGGACACCTACAAGGTTCGTTTCGAATATACTCTCGGTTGTAAATGAATTATAATACCCCTCTACCCTATGCTGAAAAATGAACTGTGCGACCAGAATAAAAAGTGTTTCACCAACAGTGGCAGCAGTCAATTCGTGGTTAAGCTTGAAAAACGCGGGAATTAAAAATTGATTCATTGACAAACGATGGAATTCATCAAAATTAGAAGGGCCACAAGTGTGTGCATGTTTGTATCTCAGAAGCAGTATATCTCTTTAGTTGTTCCAGAACAACTGTTGTAAAGGTGTATTGGACTGGAACCTGAAGGGAAAACAACTAGTAAGCTCAAGAATTGGGGTATGAAAAATGAAATCATTTTGTGATGTGAGCTGCAGGTGGCAGGTCAAGAAGAGGAGAAGAGTTGAGACACGCATCTGAAAGCATCATACCATCGAAAAGCAACAAATTTCTTGTAAGAAAACGTTCAAATGTCTCCACTAGTTTGGATATCGCAGTAGTTGTTCACAACGGCATCGCTCCTAACCCCGTAGCATCGAACACCGATACTTGAATGTTGACGGGAACAACAAGCATGGACCGTGTGATGATTCCTTTTGTGCCATGCAGATGAAAGCTATGCGAATAGCGAAAGCACGAAGCATTGGATAACATTTTCATTCTGCAGAGATTTCAGGACATATATGGTCGGGGAATGTTCTTGGTCTGGGGGATGTTCTGTTGAGGTGAGTTGGATCCTCTGATACGGTGTGACAACGTAAGTAATTGGTGGTGTTACAGTACATTGAAGTACATCCTTGAATAAATCACATTATTAAGTAATATTACCTAATCGTTATTATTTTACCTTAATATATTTTGTATTAAAATAATAAAAAATCATAATTCTGCTTTTAAATATAATTAAAAATACAAATCAGTGTTTCTTCGTCGACAGTTGTTGCCATCGCAGCAGTCTTCATCATTTGGATTTTTTTCATTAATTTTACGATGTGAATTGAATAAATCCGAATCTTTGAAGGAAAAAGTTTGTTAATATTTGATTCACATTTGGAACAAACAAGTTATTCTATCCACAAAGCGGAACCTAAGTGAAGGCGAAAAGAATACTAACGAAATGAGATTAATAGGTCGAAATTAAGAACTTAAAACAAATCTAATATATAAAGAAGGAAGTTTGTTTGTTTGTTTGTGTGGCTGTCCGCTTATGCACTCAGCCCCCAATTTTGCATGAACGTTCGCTTCAACCAGGGGAAGAATATAGGCTATGTGCGAATCCGCTGGGTTCAACCAAAATTGGGTTGGCTGGTTTGAATTTCGCAAAATCCCCATTGACTTATCATTAACAGTTGAAGTTATTCAAAATAACTGTTGCCACCATTAAATTTGAAATAATCAATGGATCAAACTAATATTATTAATTAATTATAATTATTAATTATTATTATTAATTATACTATTTCTGTTTTCGCGTGATAAACTCATTGTTCAGTTTGTTCGGTGAAGAGCGCGAGCTTCCGTGGATATTGAAGTCGTCCTAATTAAGCACGAGCAGAACACGAGATTCTTTGTTGAAATGAAAGCTTCAGAAACTAAATTCGTATCGGAAGTTAAAATCATTAACTTCATTTGAAAAATATGCAAAAGCTAATAAAAGTATATACAAATAATCAATAAATGTTTTAAATATCATGTTAAGCAATAAATAATTTTGCTTAATAATAATAATTTTTTTTAAATTATAACCTTAATAATTAATTAAAAATAATAACCTTTACATTTTTTATGCAACCACCATAGTTAAACTCCCTTTGCTATAAAGTTGCATATGCCTGGCAAATTGTATCCGAGGAACTCTGATGGGTCCGAAGTGATTTGAAAAGTTCGATTATCTGAGAGAGGAAATTCCGGCTTTTGGTTTAGAAACTTCTGGTGTAGGGAGGATTATGGGTACCTCGAACTATTTTCCATTTCTCTTCTCTCCTGAAAGAGAGGAAGAAAATTTTAACCGGAGTGGGAGGCTGGGTTGTTGCGTTGTTTTACCTCTCAGCGGCACTTTTTTGCACACAATGGTCTAAATGGCCAGGTCACAAGGTCCTCAAAGGATCAGAGAAGGTTGGGGGAGGGGACCGACTGGAATACTGTTGAGAGACAGATGTTGGTTTCCCGTCAATGCCATCCAATATGTTCTTTAACTTGCGCAGGATATGGCTCTACCGCACACGGAGCCACAGCTTAACATCCCATCCGACGGGCGGCGGCTTATCCAAGTTCATCGGTGTCCCCTACTGACCGTGGGCAGGGCGAGGAGTTTTGCGGAGTTAAATTTCAATGCTGACCCAACTGGCACTCGATCCTAGGAACTACAGATTACGTGTCTGGCGCGCTACCAACTGAGTCCCCCCCTCTCCTTACCACCCGTGGGGAGGAGGAGATCGAGTGTAATGATATTTATGCCAAATGAAAGCTTGAGACGTGGACAAGCCATCTGCTTTACATTTTAGAAAGTTTCAGGACCGAGCAACGACGGACAAATCTGCTAGTAATCAATATTCTTAATTGAATATATTTGTACAAATAATGTTATAATGTTCAAACTACACGTACCGTTATATCGGGTATATTCCCTGTCCACCAATGGATGTAGCCTTTTCCATTTTTCGATACTGAAAATTTTCGGAATATTCAATTGAGTAGCATTGCAAAGAAGCGGCGAATTCAAAGAAACATTTACTCTGTTGTATTTTCAAAATCCACTATTAACTTTTGCTTTTGAAAATAAATATCACGAAACATTGCTTCCTTCAACACTTTAGATATTTTGACATCTCTTCTCAGATAACTGACATAACTTCAAATGATAAAATTTCATCTCAATTATTTTGCAACATTCGGGTCAAAGGGTCGAGCATGACGAACACTGAAAGCCTCTAATAAATAGCGCCATAAAAGATTTTTACGTAATACTTATCTACACTCATACCCTGTTGATCTTTGAGTTTGCATTCTTGAAATATGCGACAATCACGAATAATGAAAATATTATTCACATAAGGATTGAAATACATAATAGACTGGGTTAGGATTCTGAACTTAATATACACAAGCTTAATAGTAGTGTGGTATTTTGATGCTGTGATTTTTTCGTAACAGTGCGCTAAAATGAACGATGCAACAAATACAAATAAACACTAGTAGCATAATTTCAATATTTTAATTTAAACTTACCTTTTATTAATCCATTTGTTATAGTCGATTATCTTTCTGGATTTGAGGATAGTGACCTGGGACCTATTTGTAATTTTAAGATTTTATGTTTCGTATTTGCACTGGTAGGAAGACTAACATTTTTATAGTATAGTTAAGTTTATTTTTAACTCTTTTGTACCAGTATCTTACAAGAAATGGACAGTGGCAGAATTGACTCCAAATAATACAACGAAAGTTAAATAATGCATGAAAATATATTTATTGTCGGGAGGTTTGACTGCTTGTTAGAAGTTTGTCTTTTTGCTCACATAACCAGAAGAGTAAAATGACTATCAATGAAGTGTCTTCAGAAATCAACATCGTTATGCTAACATACGAAATGGAAAATGCCCCAAGCGGCATTTCGAACATTATCCCTTTTCTATTGCAGTTGTTGTTGACATTCGCCTGCTGTTAGAGAAATCTAAAATAAAGCTTAAAAAATTCACTGCTATTAAGGAAAGTGGGAAAATTACATATATTCATTATTATTTTCAGGATTAGGATTGATAAGGGATAGCTTGTTGATTTCCATTAATTTATTGATGCATGCAAAACTTTCTCTACGTGCTTTGCCCAAGGTAATACTTAGCTTGAAATAATGACTGGAGAATGACCTTGTAAATACAGGTGTCCTGCGAATTCGTAATGCAAAAGAAAAGTTGTAGTTCCATGAGCCTCCGAAAAATAACACTCGATGAGTTTTAAGGAAAATTTTTACGTGCTCTTTTCCAGGCCATGCACTGAGCCTTGACGGCCTTTTCACTTTGCTCTTAGGAAAATTTTGCAGGTAATAATAACCTGAAAATCAATCGAACCAACTCAGCTATGCAATCTCACATGAATGGATAAATAGTCACTGCGTATAGAAGGTAAATTACGATGACTTATTTATTTTTCCCCATCCTCTAAATAATACATTTATCTTACAGATGATTCGTTTTTCGAAAAAAAGCAAGCAAACACGGAAGCTTCATGTTTTCTATGCATTTAATTTCTCCCCAACGACGTGTTGTTGCCTCAAAATACGAAGATAAATTTGAAAATTGCAGCTTCAAACCTTCGCTGAACTTTCAGAGGAAATCCTTCCCAACTCAAAATAGTAGTGATAGATGACACAGCAGAGCGGAGTCGGAATATAATTACAACTAATTTTTTTCTTACTTCGAGAGAGAAAAAAAAATGGCAAATAATTCTCGAGGAGATGAAACTCCTTTTTTTTATAAGCATAAAAAAACACTTTCGCACTAAGTTGCGCAAATTACAAAATCCTCCGCTTTAATCTAGTGAATGATTTTTTCTTCCTTTCCCGCCTTGCTTGAGCATCTACTGAAGAGGAGCAGAGGACGAAGAATCCCTTGGTTAATTTATGAGGCGCCAGAGACCAGAAAAAGACAAAGAAAGCGCCACACGAAAGATGCGAAAAGAATGAGCAGTCCAGGAGTTTTTGTTTTTTCCCCCGATAGATTTAATTACGTTTTTAGCCTAATAAAGGGACCCACAGGGCAGAGCTAGATATGAAAAGCTTCAGATTAACCATCCGCAAGTCTGACAGATTTCACGACAGAGGATTTTAAAAACGTTAGCTATTTATGAAGACAGTCGATTAAAAAAAGATGTTTTTCTTCTCTCGTCTTGCAGATAAGGATTTTGTGTAGAAATTTGAACATGTTAATTTCACACGAAAATATATTTCTGTACACGAAAGATTTTTTGCTATGCGTAAGAAACAATTTATTCAAATTTCTCGAAAAAAAAATGTTTGAAATCTAGAGTTATTAAGAAACTTAGAAAAATTTCTTTGAACAAGTTTTATTCGTAATGCAAAAGAACAAAAATGAAATACGATGTAAAAAAAGTTTGCAACAGAGAAAAAAAAAGATAATGAAAATAATACCTAAGAATTACATTCTTTAAAAATATCTTAATATGAGCATTTACTCAGAGAACGATTAAAACAACTTTGAAATTGTTTTGTCCTCTATTACATATATATCGAAAATGTTTCGTAATATCTTTTCTCATATAATATCGAATGAGAATGGAGAACAGAAAGGATAATTTGTCATTAATTTCAAATGCAATGCTTAACATTCCTACATATGAGTTGTTTACCAGAGCCGATTCTTTGGTGTAGTGCATTGGATATAAACGATTTTGAGTCCAGCATCTCCTTTATAACATTCCCTGCATGAATTTCAAAATATATTTTTTTCATATATAAATATATGTTAAATAATATTTACCATATATACAAAATTTACGAACATTTTGATACAGTATCTATGAATTTCTATGTTTCTTCCTAATCAAAACATGCATAACTATATTAATATATGAATTATTGGATTATCATCGTCATCCTTAAGCAGCATGGGCTATGGAGGTCCAATCAAACTGTGCAATTTAGTTCTCCAAACAGGTCTGTTCTGAGCTACATCTGCATCTGGCCATTGTAGATCAATTCTAACAAGATTCTGTTTGACGTTGTCTGCCCACCGCATCTTAGGTCTCCCCCTCTTTCTGAAGCCTTCAAATACACTGTTCATAACCCTCTTCGCTAATCTACAGTTATGCATACGGACAACGTGGCCAAACCAACGCAATGATATTTTGTTTATTGCTTATCGGAAAACTCAGAAACGTCTACAATATTTCTAAAAAAGGTTAGTCTCAGTTGGTCAAACAATTGACTTAGAGAGATTTTATTTGTGACAAAAGAAAAATATTTTATCCCCACTTTAAGCAAAATCTTAATGCAAAGCAATTGATCGTTATTTAATTTTTTTAAATGGTATGATTTTGATGTAAAAAACTGCTTTTACAAGTTAAAGATTTATAGGTGCTTTTGTATTGCGAACTCTCTGAAACCACAATGCTCTTCCAAAATATTAGAGAATTCCCGTGCTATGTCAATGGGAATCTAATTTCTAAAATATAAATTTAATGGAAAAATGTGACTGAAGATAAATTAAAGATCAATATTTATCAAATCAACTAAAATCTCGATTTCTCAATGATATTCGTCAGTATTTAAAGCGTTATGTAAGCTGGGATATTTAACAATGAATTATCGCTTTATAAAAATCATCTTAACGTTATGCATACTTCTAAGATGTATATTTATTTAATTAAATGGTTATAATAACCATTTAATAAAAATCCGGGGTAATGTATGCTTTGAAATAAATCATTATTTAAGTTTTCATTAATTTCTGAGGTAAATTTTTATGGTGCATTATTGGGGAATTCTAGCTTTGATAATTCTTTTCTTAACGGATATTATTTAAAATTGAAATAGATTTGATTATGATCTTTAATTTACTTTCAGTCACATTTTCCATTAAATGCATATTTTAGAAGTTATAGAGCTTCGCAGTTAGATTCTCATTGACATACATTGATAATTCTCTAACATTTTGGCAAGGAAATGTATTTGTTTCAGAACAATGATTTTGAACTAATTGGATTTCGCTTGAAACAGTGCTTCTCCCAGGAAACGCCTTCGAGAATTCATGTTGACGTTGAGAGGTTTCGAGGTCACTCTAATCCCTTGATTATTGAAAAGTTGCTGTCTCTAATAGATTTGTACATCCAGTAATTTCACAAATATCCGACTGCTCCTTCCAAATAAAAAAAAAAAAACTTTCCGTGCATCACTCTGCGTTGCATTTTAAATTGGAGCTCTTACCTACAATGGAGCCTCATTTAGAATCTCGAACCTCTTTTTTTTTTCCCCTTATTGTTTTTATTGTTTTTCGCTTAGAATTTTAATTCAACACTTTTCGGTAACTTTTCCCCCACGTAACTTCTGAAATACTAGAAACGGTGGTCTCAAAACTCGGCCTCGGCATCTGTGTGGTCAGCAAGAAATACTACTTCTGTCATAATCGTGGTAGAAAACTGCGGCTTAATAACCTGGCGACTGCTATGATCCCACGCGAGTGTGGAGAATACTGTCGTGTTCATCAGTATTTTTTTGGAAAAGAAATTTACTTCTATTTTAGTATTAATTGTGTGTGACATTTAATTACTAAAAGAACAATATAAGTATGATTTACTTATTATTGTTTCTAATTAAAATGTGGCCAACCATTGATTGCTGAAAATATAATGCGGCCATCCTTCTTTCAACTTCGTTATTTTGAAGGAATCTCAGATTGTTCTCTCGAATTGCTGCCATTTACATTTTATAATCTATCGATAATTTTTACTAACTTCCATTATTTTCTCATTATGATTTATGTCCTTTTAGGCTTAATTGGAATAGAAGGTAGATAGATATTTTTCCTACTGCTCCAGTGGCATATCATCTGCATTGCTCATAATGGAAGAAGTGATCAGAAAAACTGCCTGCTAAGGATTGCGTTGACTCAGTCGGTAATGAGCCTCGTCATCTGCTTTTCCCAGGATTTAATCACGGGATTAATCCTGGGAAAAAACTCAAATTACTTTGAGATTTTCTTCACTAAACCCTTCTATTCTTGGTTAGAAGTCGATGGGCTTGGACAGATCGCAGTCCGTCTGATGGGAGGTTGAGCTGCGGCTCCTTGTGCGGGAGATCCATACCTTCTACACTTTAAAGAATACTCCATATCAGTAGTGTAGAAACCTTTCTGGCGTCGAGCCGAGTAGAAAAATACAGTACTATGGGAATTAGTTGGGACAAGCGAAGCCTGGAGAACCTCTTCGATCCGGCCACATCCAGCAATCTCCCAAACACCCACCCAAGGTCATGTTTTGGGGATGTTTCACAGCTTCCGGGCAACAGACGCTTCACCCCATTGAAGGAATGATGGACAGCAAAAAGTACATAGGCGTTCTGGAGGCAAAAGTGGTCCCTACACTGCAGAAGCTGTTTCCTAACGGCGATGGTGTATTTCAACAGTATCTGGCTCCATGCCACAATTCTAAGCTTGCTAAGAGCTTCTTTACCCAGAAACATTTTAAGGTATTGGAGTGGCCAGGAAATTCACCCGATCTAAACCCCATTGAAAATTTGTGGGCCATTATTAAAGCGCGCATATCTAAGATGGATTGCACGACGAAAACCAAAATGATAGAAAGTGTCATGAAAGTGTGGTACCACGACCCTGAAGTGAAGGAGATGTCTGGAAAACTAGTGGCATCAATAGTTGAGAAGGTGAAAGAAGTAATTAAAGGAAAGGGGGGGGGGGTCACATTAACTATTAACTATGTACACTATTAAACAAATAAATATTTTAGTTGTGTCTTTGTTACTGCATTTTCCTATTGTCCCAACTAGTTTGCACAATACTGTATTATAAATGAAAAATTGTAAAAAAAAATACGAAAACATATTATAATATGTGGGCCAATAGTTTGGAGGGGGGTGTAATAAAAAAAGAGCAAAAAAGTTTTATTTTGTTACTATATTTACTTGTCATAAGTTATGTACAAAATAAGAAGAAAAATATAAATATTAATATAAAGTTTATTTTAACTGACTGAAGACAAAGAATATTTAAAACTGAAGTTGACTTAGTATGTGAAGGGTGGCACTGGATCCCAGAAATGTGCTGCTGAACATTCGGCTTTAATGACGTTATAGCCAGTTGCATTACGTTATTCAAATTTTCGTCTTATTTAAACAACATTCACTTTAATAGAATCAGACAAAAATATATTTTATATTATTCAATATTCACGCTGGCCGGATAAAATTGTTAAATGGGCAGTTTCTGTACGCCTTTTCTAGATGCTCTTCACGGAAGGCTAACATCCGGCCGTCTTAGCCAGTTGTATGCACAGAAGTATCGCTCAGAGGTAAAACATCCTCAACCTAACTACTCATTTCATTAGCATGTACTTGTATGAGTAAATCCTGTGTTGACTTAAGATATCTCCTTAGCATCTGTATGATATGTGTGTCATGATCTATGTATTTCTGCGCATTGGTTATTAGAGATTAACTTCCGCTGTAAAATAAATACCACAATATTTAAAAATGATATCTAAAGGAGAGAGATTTTCGAGAAAAATGTTAGACTAATTATATATGATTTGTTTAAAAAACATTATAATTTAACTTTCCATTCTTTTCTACCGTGACAGCTGAGCAAATTATCACAAATACCATAGGAAGCAGAAGGCGAAGGTTTAAAATGAACTTACCGTCACTTCCTGTTACACACACTTGTGACACAATTTACGCTTCAGTATGTAGCACACTTTTCGTTTCGTATCAGCAAATTTAGAAACCATTGCCATATGTCGTGTTTATAATTAGGGTTCATGATTTCCTTTACTTATACAACTTTTCTGACATATTCGCTAATTCAATAAAGTTTCTCTATGGTTTCGGTATTGGTTGGGGTTTCAGTTTCTGTATATAAATTCGGTTTCAGGGCACACAAAGAAAAATTTGTTATTCACTAGAAGTGTAACGATCGTTGTTACAGGAGATGTTGTAATGCTTAATATCTTATATATAGTGATCTACGACAGTCCGTTTACTTCAGGACTACTTCATTACATTTTCAACAGCGTCAAACGTTTTAGATTTCAAATTTGGGGCAGTTCCATATTTCAAAGAAAAAGCATGGGCAACCACACAGTTCAATGAAGAAGGAGGGGCAACCCACAGGGGGTCAGTGGTGAGAATTAAAATTCGCACCATTATATTTCGTGAGAGGAATCAGGTAGAAAAATAAAAATAGTTTTTAAAACGAAAATGCAGTATTTCTACACAGGTGGACAAAAGTTAAGTTAAATTCTGGGTCATGCCAATGGGAAACCAACGTCGAAGCTCTATAACTTCTAAAATATGTTTGTTTGCTCTTTTTCCAAAAATGTGGTAGCATATAAAGATCTCAATTAAATATATCAATATCTCGATTTTCCACAATATTCGTTCAGGTACTTAATGAGTTATGGAAGTTTGAATATTTGACTATTTTCTAAGAAATTTTACAAAATCGACGAATATTGAAATATTAATTTGAACAAACTTCTAAAATATACACTTATTTTAAATAATTATATCGTCTGAAATAATAATTCTTATTAAGTCTTAGGTCTGAGATAAATTCTTATGAATTCTTGTCTGCCTGGGATTCTACAGTCGCTCAAAAAAATATCCAACACTATGGTTGATTACAGAATTCAGAAAAAAATCTATCAACGATGTTTTTAGAAATTAGTGATCTGGCAACCTTCATGTACAGTACACAAAGGTTGCCAGATCACTAATTTAAAAAAAAAATCGTTGCCAGATATTTTTTTCTGAATTCTGTAATCAACCATAGTGTTCAGATATTTTTTTGAGTGACTCTACCAACCCTCCGAGGTCAAGGTCAGCCCTTTTGGTTCTACCCTTTCTCCCCCATAGTGGGAAACTACTGTTCTACTGAGTTTCAGATATCCTGCGGCTTTGTCCAAAGGAAGTTTACCCCTAAAATGTTCGATGAAGTGAATGTTATTTTTAAATATTCAAACTTCCATAATTCCTTACGTACTGAGCGAATATTGTTGAAAATCGAGATTTAATATATATGATTGATATCTTTATCTCATCAAATGAATCAGCTCATAAAATAATTTTTTCGAAATTTTTTATTAATTCTCATTTTGTAATTCAAATGAACCCATTCGATTATGAGTAGAACCTGGTCAAAATTAGCTAAATATACAATTTAAAATTCATTTTTTTCCAAAAATAATCGTCTGGGCCTTGTTTCTAACGTTTCACTCTGTGAAAATTGTATTGAAACTGTCTGCAGTTCTAGGATAATTAAGGTTTTCCATTTGTTAGAAAAAAAGCAAAATCCTTGAAAAATTTTAATACGATTGCCAATACGTGAACATTCATTTTAATTTTTTTTTCATCCTCAGTAAAATAACTTTAGTTTAGGTTAGTGATAATTAATCATGTGGTCATTTACATTTCTTTTTTTAATTTCCATTATTCATAATTATAGTGTTTAGTGCCAGACCCAAAACCAGCATTTATTACTCGTGCTGCCATCTAGCATTAGAATTGTGCTGTATGGTTCAACCTTGCACTAAAGAGGCAACACAACAGCTATCTTCATATTTGTTCCAAGAAAAATATCACATTTTTTTCTGACTTGAGAATTTCTGGCTAATTGCGTGAACTATCCTAGTCTTAAACATAAGATGCAAGATTTGAAAATTGTTGCGTATTGAGAGAGTGCTGCATTGAAATATACTGTAAATGACAAGGTTAAGGTGTTATATAATTTATTTTACATTAAAAAATAATAATTAATGTGCAAGGCCTGGTTACTGCTGCACACTATAAATATTAGAAGAAATCTTCTACGATTTTCAGTAAGACTTTTGATACTTTTATTTTGTTTATTCTGAAATTCAAAATTAACTATTGCATTTTGTTAAAATTCTTCTAATATTTTAAATGTTTCGAACTATTTGAACTGTTCTTAAGTGTGGCAATAAATTTGCATTATGCACTGAAATTCTTCTGGTGGATTAAGTTTTTTTTTTTAAATTGTATGTTGTTTTTGGATATTATTATTTATTTAATTCACGAATCGTTCTACTGTTTTTCTTTAATTAAGAATAATGATGTATGTAGTGTTGAGGAGGACAACGGGAACCCACAATCGCATTTCTGGTTCTGTAGAAATCGATAATATTCTAGAAAATAATTCAACAGGATATTCTGTTTTTTTCTAATCTAAATAAATATATAAGAGTATTGGACATTAATTTGGACCACTGATAATTTCTTCATGAAAATTATTCGTGATCCATCGATTCCTTCTGAAATTATACTTTTTTTCCCTTTTATTGTTCCAGGAAACAAGAATTGTGGAATTAAAAACACATTTGTTAAGTGAACTTCCTTGGCTGTACTGTATCTACAAATTTAGAGGAATTTTTTTGTACATTCCGCAAGCTTTTTGTACATTCCGCAAGCTTTTTGAAACACAAATTTTTTTTGTGTTTCAAAATTTTTTTGCGGAATGTACAAAAAAAAAGCAAGCTTTTTTTTGTACATTCCGCAAGCTTTTTGAAAGAGACAAGTTAAATTTGCAGTCACATGAAGTCGGGAAATCTCATAATTGTTTGTTATTGTCATCATCATACATAAGTCAAGCATCATACAAAGGTTGGATTTCAGTATTCATGAAAAGAATTGAGTGGTGAGTTTGGTCGACCCTTGGCTTGCAATTAAAAGAGAATTTGTGAGAAAAAAATTGCAAAAGTAATGTCTCAATTAGGTTGCAAAAAAGTTAGTGAGGAAGTGTCTGTAGAAGTGTGGAATTAATACTGAAGGTGTAATAAAAAAGTTTCGATATTTATCAAAAGGATCAAAAGTTACATCCGAATTGAGAACAAATTGAGGGGTAATAAGGAATATGATTGCATCTCATAGTAATAAAAGCCTCACAACGGTTCCTCACACTGTGTGTAAGGTTAGTCAAAAGTCTAATAGGTATCGTAGGCCATTCAGGCACAAATGTAACTTGCAGCTGCGTTCAGGAAGAGAAATCAAGGGATGCAACACGCCTTCCAGAGCATCAGGGAGCATTCTCTATAGGATTCAAGTCGGGAGAACGTGCTGGCAACTGCATACGTCTAATGATGTTCACCTTCATGCATTGGTCGACAAGTAGCGTATTGTACGGACTAGCATTATCATCCTGTATAATGAAATTGATATGGTAGTACATAGCGGTTGAGGACCTCGTCTATGTACCGCTTAGCCGTTATCATTCCGATAGGAACCACGCAAGGGTCTGTGCAACCACCCAATGAAATGTCTGCACAGAACATGAAACTCTACTTCCCATACATATCTCTCTATCGACGATTTCAAATGAATGGTGTGATCTTTGTTCCCTCGACATCCGTATTCACCTTGAATCACTTTGATGAAGAAATCTGGACTGATAGTTAAGGCCACTGAGCCCTATTAATCCTCCATCGAATAACGACGATTTCCATGTCGACGATGACTCAGTTCAATAGCTTCTTTCTATAGCATGAGGTGAGGGTGTGGTCTGCGAGCATAAAGACCATCTTCATGAAGACTATTGTTGTCTGGAAGTTGAAACAAGGTTCTAATAGCAGTTGAGTTATTTGTGAGTTAGTGAGAACGAAGTTGTATCAATGTTGTGTGATAATGTCTTCGAGCTGTGTTTAACATACATGTCTTCATTTTCTGTTGTTCCTCTTGGACGACATTTCGATGATCTTTTGGGTATAATATTTATCTCTCGAAAACGTTGTCATATCCTATTGACTACAAAGAATAGCTCACTCACTGAGTGGGCCATGTCGCGTTCTCTACTTATGATGGTTCGTCTTCAATTCGTTCACTTGCTATCTACTTGAAACTTTTCAGTAAATATTAACAGTACAAGCGTTGCTGATCTGGGAAGCATATTTTTAGGAGCGACAGATTTATGAATAAACCAATGACCAAAGCTAGTGGAAGATTGGCCAGGGTAATTAAGACATAATTTACAACAAGGTGATCTTCAGTTACTTTTAAGAATGGCATTAACTTTGGCTGAATTAATTATTAATAGCTAAGAGCAGATCTGAAGAAAGGGGCGTAGGTGGCAAGTTCTCTCCTGGTGAAATAATAACTAGACCCGGCCCTGAATATCTATGTTTTGTTTATGCAAGAGAACGTTACCTTTTGACAGACAGAATGCTTGGCAATAACGCAGCGATCATTTGAGAGCACTTTTCAATAAAAGGTGATAAGCATAAGCATTAACTAGAACTAACATTGTTGCGAGCTCAATTCTGAAGATAAAAATCAAATTAAGGACTCAGTAGTGTGGAAATTTTTAAAAAAATCTGAAAATCATGGTTCAAAAATCATCATACTACTCCAAAAATCATCATACGTACTTCTTTCCGCTATCTCGTGCTACAAAGATCGGAGTATGTAAGTACCTATGTAATGTACTGCTTGTGATTGAAATTGCCCCGTCCTGGAGTTGACAGAATCTTTTGAAGCCAATGAGAGACAAATGATCAGATGAGTGTGATATGATTTCATTTACAGCTCAATGCAACGAATTAAACGAACGGCATATTATAAAAAGTTCGTGGCCAAGTGGTTAGCGCGCTTGGCTACTGATCTAAGGGACCTGAGTTGGAGTCCAGGATAAGGCATGAATGTTCGTGTTGTTTTTTTCCTGATGTCCCGACATCCTCTTAGACCTTATACTATGGCATATAAACTGACAGTCTCCTGTTAAACCTCTGTGGCAAGCAGCTGCTTGAGAGGGTATTTATTTATTTATTTATTTATTATGTAGCGAAACCAGTGAGATTTGCTTCATATTCAGCAACATGCCACGGCATAGAGGTGTAGAAATTTCACATGGTGCCCTGAGATATGGCCCATCAATGCATTATCCTGTGTGTCCATAACGTAGTTGCATTTTGGGTTGGTTTAAGTTAGGTTTGCAGGCGAGATCCGATTATGTCCCAAACTTGCTCGATGAGCGACCGGTCTGAACTTATGGCTGGCCATGGAATAGTCGGATTTTCTTATAGACATGCATAAGTTGACAGCACCATATGGGCAATCGTTATTTTGCTAGAAGATGGCTTTAAGTATGGTCAAAAGAAATGACAGTGTGACTTGGGGTAGAATGTTGTTTATATTATTTATTGATGTTCACATTACCAATTGCACCTACCAGAGGTGGCCTGCTGCAGCGACGAAAGGTTCCCCACACGAGGACATCATGTGGTGAAGAAAAGATGATGATCACGCACTGCAGATGGATTCACCCTCTGCCCTTGCCGCTTCTGGACATGGGTGTGACGATTCTCAGCAACCAGTCAGAACTAGGACTAGTACTTGAAGATAACTGTCTTTATTGTCATGTCTCATTTTAAGTAGTCCTAACCTGATATCAGTACAGCATGACCAATCAGTTGCACACAGTGAAAGGTACCCCATACAACTGCCAAGCTGTGTGTGCCTGTGTCTTCCACTCTTCTGGCAATGGTCTTGATCGTGATGAGAACGTCTATGTCAGCAGTTACATTCCATCATGTAGTAGTTACTCTTTCGGTTGAGTCTACTGCAGTTTATTGACGAATATGACACTGCACCCGTGCTCTTGTGCACCTGATGTCACCTGGTCCTATTAGACGACTGTGAGTACCTTCTCGAGATCATTAGTCCAATACCTTCTAACCGTCCTTTATTGCGTCCGACATGGACGGTGATACAGTGCACATAGACCGTTCAACTTCACAAAACCTTACAATCTAACTATGATCAAATGCATTCAGTTGATGATATGGCTATCGAAAAGGTCTTTGCCGCATCTCTACACTTCGTCCTCAACATCTGCTATCAGCACTTTTTCGTATCTTGCAGCAGACAACTGTAGTACCTGAAACATTTGCTTAGCCGCTCAGCGTTCGTCCTGTGATCTCCGCAAATACCACACGTTGGTCATGAAAACGTAATCATTTGCATATAGCACTGCCCTGTATTTATAGGCTGACTTGCATGCAAATCTGGCAGCTCCTGCCAGATGGTGTAATTTCAATGATGTGCAGGTGCATAATAAACAATAAATCACCCTGCAAGGAACCGGCATTCACCTACGTTGCCAACAGATAAGCTGGCGTCCTTACTTCCTGACTGAACAAAGAGCTTCAGACGAATGTAGTAGCAATCTCAGCTGAATTGGCCAATACTAACGTGTGCTCCCTCACTTCTCCAGCAGGTCACGCGAACTGCCCTGGTAGCTTGGGAATCAGGGACACAGCTGCTATGATTCTGTGAGGACGGCCAATCAAGGATCGTTGCTGTTGAATTTTCGGTGAACAAAGGTCATCTTTCGTTGGACTCGTCGTCCAGGAACCCCCACTGTTGGTTGGCTGTTTCACAGCATGGATAGTTTACGACCAAAGGATGTCCTATAATAGGCAGTTGCATATACAAAGGGTATATATGTATGCGTATATACAAAAGTATAATAATATAATAAACTAATTGTACATATTAACTTTTGTAGTGTATTAATTTCCAGGTCATTAGGGACTTTACCTACAGTCATAGAGTACCCGACAAAATGCTCTTGCCCACAACCTGATCACGCGCTCTTAAAAGAGAAGGAATAACTCACCCCTCAAGCAACAGCTTGCCACAGAGGTCTGATAGGATCACGTTGCTGTAATATTTCACAGAGAATATCTGTGAACAAGGCGAAACCTCAGCAGAAAGACAACACATGAGAAGAAACAGCCATTCGTTATCAGGAGCTGGAGCCTAGATCCCTTTGATAAGTAGCCAAGCACAGTAACTTTCCATTGTTAAAGATTTCTCCAAAATAAAAGATGACGCATGGCGATGTAATCTATCATAGAAATATGTTAATACGTACTAAATCGGGTTGACCACAGTCTTACCATCCCAACAGCTTGTGTTCTGAAATGTTCCTAATATGGCTTATCAGTGACCTACCTTTGATGTTGGAGGTTTTTGGTGTGTATTGTATTCTTCGAATATGTTTTGAAGAAAACCTTGGTAAATTTTCCAACAACCAAGCGATCAAGGCATCGCTTGACTGTTGCAATGCCACTGTTAGCATCAGATTATTTGCTATTGCAATGGTATCACACCAAACCATGGTGATATTAAGTTAATCCTCTGCGGTCTTTTGTGATACAAATCGAATGCTTTTTCCACAGCGAGATACCACTTTTATTTATGGAGTAATGAGAGTTCATCCTCTTATCATTGCACTAAAACATAAGTGGAATTCATCAAACACTGTGGAATTCCCTGTTTATTTATTGTCAAGCGTAACCTTTGCACCAAACAAGCCCTGACGCTTCATCGCAAGAACAAAGCGACAGGTGTAATAAGAACTGCCGTTCGTCCAGTTTCCAATAATGAAATGATTCGCATTAGTTAATCCATAAGAGGTTCCAGAACAACTTTTATAAATCTTAGCGTCAATTAATTCTGCTTGTTGTAGAACCACTGCAGTATTCACGAGAACTTATTTATCTTTTCCATATTAAAAATGTTGTGCTGCATTTTTTATACAATCGTACAGCCATCATTGATGGATACCCCACTTTCTTGAAAATCATGACAACAGTTTCATTTGAATTGTTTCTCTAGATTCAAGTATTTTTTGAACGAGATATCTGCAGCAGTTAACTAGAAATCGTCGCCAGTTGCGCTGGAGACCATACTTTGACCGAAAGGTAAGCACATCGGACAAAAATTTGCCACCCCCACCCCCATAGACGGTAGCGTTGACTTGATATACCATTAGATGTCACGCCTGTAGTAATGCAGCATTATATAGAGCCGTGTAACCTTCCCTGTCCTCTGTAGTTTCGCCAGTCGTACTGGCGCGACAGCTACACGCTGTTTCTGCCGTGAATCATGGGTCGGAAAAAAAACGTGACTGAGTGTCATCAAAAGGGTTTATTGCATTTGGTAGCCTAAAGTATGTATAAAGTAGTGTGCCTAAAGGACATGCTGTGAAAGAATAGCCGAATTTGCTGGTGTTTCGAAACGAGTGAATAAACAGTGGTGTACATCTACTTCGTCCACTAATCGTAGATGTTACTGTGACCGCAAGTCAGTATTCACAGATAAGGGCCATCAACGAGTATCACGACTATTGACTGCAAACCGATTTCAAACTAGACAGGAATTGCTACAGAGAGCGAATGAAGGACCATATGAGCTTATTTGAAAAGGAACATTGAGAAGAGAATTCCATTCCATGGGTATTTAGAGCAGAGTGCTTCATAAGAGACCCATGCTAACAGCTGCACATAAAATAGCCCGGTTGAAATGGGCGTGGCACTTTAGACATTGGACTAGAGAAAAGGTTAAAAATCCTTTCTGTAGTCCAATGAACCATAGATGATATCTGGTCAGATGAGTCACATTTCTGTCTGTAATTCCAACGATGCAAGGAGGAGAGTGCATCACAGGAATAAAGGAGCCTTCCATTCATATTGTGTCCAAGGTGTATTCAAGTCAGAGGTAGTTCTGTGATGTTCTAGGGATGCTCCATCTACCGTGAAATAAGCCCGTTAGTTCAGGTATCGACGCGTTTAAATCAGGAAAGCTATATGCAGATTCTGGATTGTTGCCTTCTGTGTTTCATGTGAAGGACGAACACAACAAAGATACTCCGGTGCTCCAGGATAAAAACTGTAGGAGCGCAACAACTGGGTGGAAGACAATTGGGTAGACGACAACTGGGAGAGCGACAAATAGGTGGAGACAACTGGGAGGATATGACAAATGGGTGGACAACAACTGGGTGGAAGACAATTAGGAGGGTACGACAATTGGGTGAATACGATAACTGGATGGGAAAGGGAAATGGTTAGAGATAATTTACGATTTACACTAATATACTAATTCTTTAAAGTGAGAATTAGTGTAATACGATAACAAGAATTAATTACCCTAATTCTAGGTAAAAAAACAAAATCAACTATTTTTAGAAGTCTGTATATAGCCTTCCTGTCCGGCAATCTGCAAAACGAAGTTCTTTAGGAATCAGCAGAGTCGAGATTTATATAAACTCCCTTTAATCCTACCTTGAATAAGGCGAATTTCTAAACAAATTAATTTCTCACGAATGAAACAATCTAAAATCAAACAACCGCACTACAGGAAATAGCTCTCCTATTCTTATTTCCGTAAAGGGTCACAGAGCAAACTGGAACAGCCGATATTTCCATCTCGATAATCCGACTCTGGTTAAACGAATATTTTATTCATTTCCTGTCTTTCTGAACGAAACACTTGGAAATCAAAGGAATTCATATGAGAAACGGAAAAACTTCATATTTACTTCAGTTCTCAATAATCGGAATCTGGTTTGAACGAAATTTCTTATTTCTATTCATTTCTGTTTATTTTTATCTCCTCTAAAGGATGTCAACGGAAATCAATGGAACTCATTCAGGGAAATGAAGCAGTTCATATTTACAACTGTTCTTGATAATCCGACTCTGGTTAAAACGGAATTTGATATTTCTATTCATTTCTGCTCCTCCTAAATGATGCAAAAAGAAATCAATGTAACTCATTCATGGACATGAAACAGCTCATATTTACATCTGTTCTTAATAATCCGATTCTCGTTAAAATGGATTCTATATTTATGTTTAAATAGATTATCCTTTTTAACCAGAGTCGGATTATCGAGAACAGATGCAAATATGAGCTGCTGCATTTCCCTGAATGTGTTGCATTGATATCTGTTTGCATCCTTTAGGAGGAGCAGAAATGAAGAGAAATAAGAAATTTTATTGAACCCGGAGTCGGATTATAGAGAACAGATGTAAATATGAGCATTTTCAGTTTCCGGTAAGAATTTCTTTGATTTCCTAGTGTTTCATTGAGAAGGAGAGGAAACGAATAAAATATCCGTTTTAACCAGAGTCGGATTATCGAGATGGAAATATCTGATGTTCCAGTTTACTCTATGACCTTTATGGAATTAAGAATCAGCGAGCGTGATCTCAATAATGGCCCCATTGATTTCCTGTAGTGCGGTTGTTTGAATTATTTCATTCGGAAGAAATAGATTTGTTCAGAAATTCACCTCATTCTAGGTAGGATTAAAGAGATTTTATATAAATATCGATTATGCTGAATTTTAAAGAACTTTATTATTTTACTGTTTTATTTTTATTTTTGCTCAGAATTAGTGTAAGCAATTGAAATTATCTTTATCCATTTCCTTTTTCCACCCAATTATAGTACCACTTAATTGTCGTACCCTCCCAATTGTCTTCCATCCAATTGTTGTATCCACCCAATTGTTATAGTACGTATTACATTGCAGCAGAAAGAGCAAATTTAAATTCAATTTTAAGAAAAAAAAAGACAATTAATTAATGGGAAATAATGATAATTAATTAACAGGAAATAATGACAATTAATTAACAGGAAATAATGATAATTAATTAACATATCAAGTAATTAATTAAAGAGGACAACAACCAGTATAAGAACAGCATTCTAATGCATATGGAACATCACAAATAGGTAATATGTATATAATGTAGAAAAGCAGATATTAAAATCAAAAACGCTAATTTTATGCTCGTAGAATTGTAAACATAAGTTCAATATCACTTATAGCAAGTCAGTATCTTTTCAGCCGTATTTTGAACTCTTCAAGTGACCGATGATTATTATTTCGACTTAAGAAAGCGCTTCTATGTGATGGACACAAGATGTTCATTTATTTTGTCTGACAAATCTCCTGACACAAATTAAACTGCAAACTTAATCATCAACACTTATCTGTTCTTCATCCACCTCATTCGAACACTATTAAAGGACATCGGTCGGCTTAGTTAAAAATATGTTGATATCATTTGATTTATATTTTTGGCTTCAATCTGTCTTGTGCAATTCATTGTTTATCACCAAATTCTAAAATGAAATTAAGCTTGATTGTTGAGTTAGTTTGATTTTCCAGATTTCAGACTGAATATATTTGATAATTTTCATTACCTTTATGGAAGTCGATTTCTATATTTACGTATCAACTGGAAAATAATTGGGAAATGTGTGCAACTCAAAACTTTTCGTCTCTTTTGTAAAAGCGGTGCGTGCATTCTAAATTCATTTAAAGAGAAAATAATTTATTAGAATGTTTTGATTACAGATATCCCCCAACTTAGCGATAGTTGCATTCTAAGAGTGGTTGCATTACTTCCCGCTAGCAATAACTTTATAAACGGAGATTAATTACCCGTATATTTTGTCAAAATTCACCTTTCTTCATGATATTATCATCTTCCCATTTATTTTTGGCTAATATTGTTTATTACTATTTTTGACTCTCTCTCTAATGTAGCTGATGGCACAAGAAAGCTTGTCTAATCCTTCTTATGCAACTTTGATGCCCAGTTAAATATCTTTGGTATCCTAATTCTAATGACATTTTAATTAGCAATTTATTCGAAATGTTCATTTAGTTTCAATTATTTTTATAATCCTTTGGAGGCACTGCCTTAAACGTTCGTTTTAAATATTTAATTGAATTATCTTTAATATTATTCATTTTAGAAGTTTACAAATCCCAAATTTTTTGTGTTAGATAAATAAGTTTATTGTGTTTTCAATATTCACTAAAAATTTAATGAGAAAAAAACTATTTTTTTTATTCAATTTCATGTTGAATATGATTAACGATAGATATCTGTATATATTTGGGAGTTATAGACTTATTCTTAATCCGTTCCTCTCTCCATCTTACCATTATCTGATTGCACTCCAACAGAGTAATATCTGTGGATTGTTCTTAGGGGATTCGAAGCACAACAGGTGAATGGTAGGGCACGAGGTTAATAAGACAGAATGAGCTGGCGAGTCCCCCTTGAGCCACTCCTCAGGACGAAAGAGTCTCCTGAGAGGAAATGAGAACAGCGTTAGATCTCGCTAACAAAACGATCTGCTCCCTCGGCTCCATTTTGTCACAAGAAGAAACAGGCTCTGTGGCAATTTGTAATACTTCCTCTTCCTGGAATTAAAAGCTATTGCTTCTAACAGATGTCCGAAAAGTCTGTGGTTTTTGCCTTCACTTTGTTTCCCCATTGGCTTAGCTGCATTCTTTTTAGCTTGTAAATTTATTAGTACATGCTTGTTCATTTCTTTAACTGACTGTATGGATATATCTTTCATTTTATGACTTAGATTTGCGGTCAAGATTTCGCTATTGCGGAAGCACAATAATCCGCTGTGAACAAAATTCACACCATGAATGGATGTAAGAATTTAAAATATCTTCTGCAGAATTTCTAAGGATGTGGGTATTTTCTTTTTATAGGTTTCGTATGCTGGAGGTAGAGATCACCAAGAGAAATTTGTAATAATATATCAAAGTTAATTAAGATTACCATAAAGATGTCAATGGTCATACAACTCCAATAAATGAAAAATTAAATAAATAATAAAGAAAAGGGCTTCAATATTTCTTCTCAATCGAATTTACACTTTAATTGAAAACTTTTCTTCTAATTTTGGTTTTTACAAATTGAAATCTGATAACCTTTCTGGTGTACTTTGGAAAGTAGCATGTCCTTGAGAAAAAAAAAAGAACGTTTAGAGTTAGAAACGTAAAGAGACATGATATTTCATTTCGTTCTTACGGTCTTTCATTTTCATCTGGGGAATTCTAGATTGATATGATGTATTTTGCATTAAGCAAATCAGTTCTTTTCATCAATAATATTTATACCGCAACCCATCGGAAAAAAAGCATCGTTCTGATTGCAATACAATATTTGCATTTGTTAAAATTGCATGATTTCTCAGCCTCCAGTTAAAATGAGATTCCATAAGAATAATAATAATAAAAAATAAACAATTAAATATAATAAATTTCCCCCTTCAAGCTAATAATCAATTTTTACAAACTGATTTCGTTGTCATAAGAGACGACAACTAGAAAGATAAAGGCAAACGTGATCGCTGGGCCATTACTGAGTAATATAAATTTGTAACAATTTAGGAACTGAAGACAGAAATTTAGACAAAAATTTTAATCTCTTTGTTTTACGATAGAAATGTTTCACGGATATGGAAAATAATATTTTAAAGGATTGATTTATAATTTTTTATTCATATTCTTGTTTTATTCTTTAATGTGCTTAAGTATATAAAATTTTAAAATAAAACTATATCAGATTCATAAAGTAGTTAATTCAATTAAATTCAAACAGAACTTTATGCAATAAATGCGGAAAATGATCTGGAAAATAAACAATTGCTATAATTTGGCGATATGTAATTTAACTTTGTAGATATTAACTACGTTTGAATAACGAATTTTGGCAATTGCTATTCTGAATAAGAAGTTAACGTAGAGTTGAAGTTAACGTAGAGTAGAGAAGTTAATGTAGACGGACTCCTATCTACATTAAGAATAATTATTTCTAGGTTTTGTTCCAATTTTAAGCGTTATTTGTTTTAGGATTTATTGCGACGCATAACATCTGTCCAAGAAAATGTCTGTTGAGTGCGAATTTTGTTTCATCTCTTAAATATATACTATAAAACATTGAAACTGCAACACCACGAAAGAATAAGAGAAGTAGATCAATGGAAATTGTAAGAAGCATTGTGCTGGATGAGACAGGCAAATGATTAGAATTCTATAACTTATGATCAAGCGAGAGTGGAAATATGTGTGGAATGAACGTTTTCTAGGCATAGAAACTTTTCAATAAAGATAAATTTTTCAGTGTTTTCTAGGATGTGGGAAGAACAGGAAATTCCTTAGATACGATAACGAGGCACATGTCGCCAAGTGATGAACACTGAGAGTGTGAAGATCATCGAATTGCGAAAGGAGGACTATAGCCTAGTGAATTGGTCTTGATGTCATAACTGAACAATGTTTTTGGTGTCGTTGTGTTAGAGCCCACCAAAGCACATGGTGGTCGAAATCTGGGCCACGAAGCAGGACTACAGATCCCCAACTTCTGCAAATGGCATTATGGGACCACTTTGTTATGGCGGGCTACCTCAGGGGTAACCTCCATAGGTACATTGTGTCTAGCCGAGGAATCTGACACCGTTTGCACTACGCCAGTATCCGTGCCCATAGACTACACCACAGACTGCTGTCCACATTAGTGAGGGGGAATGGTGCAGAGCCGAGAACCATGGAGACACAAATGGTGATTCGTAATGTTCCTAGAAGAGTTATGGTTCTGTCTCAGAAAGCATTTGGAAAGGCACTCGTGTGAAGGCAGACAAGTGAGTAACTCTCCTAATCCCACCATGGGACAGTCCTTGGTCTGCTAGTGCCGATACCATCGTATATAAAGCAAAGGCACGCCTTTTGAACATATTATGGGCACTGGAACTGAATGGACTGACTTGTGTATACCAAAGAACACACTGCATGACATTGACGGAAGGCTTACATCAAATTATACTTAATGTGTTTAAACATTTCTGAACCTAATTTTAATCACTCGCTTGTATTGTATGTTGCCTTTGATACAAGAACGAGTTTTCATGGGCTTCCTTCATTAACTTCGTGGTTGCACTTTTCATGCTGTATTTGATTCTGGGTTGTCAGCCCTAAGCGAACAGGGACACGGGATACCTTATATCAGCTGGTGGATAATCCTACTCAAAGACCATCACAGGTACCTAAACTCTTGCTTCTACAAGCATCGCCAATCCTCAACTGGAGTAATGGCGGCTCTTGAAAAGGTCCACTTCAAAAGGACATTCATTCCTACCAGCAGGGGTGGCTTTAGCATTTAGCGGAGGAGGAACAGGTCTTTGCCCCATGCCTGCGATCAGGGGGTTGTTTGATATTGTTGTCCCTACCTCTCTCAAAAAATATAGCTTCCTTAAAAATCCTACTAATCATTTCTTTTTTCAGGTGCATGATGACGTTTACATAGAGATTGTTCTCTTGATGTCCTCACGCAAGAATTCCAGCGTTATAACCAAGATATTCTCGGCTTGCAAGAGACCAGATGTACAGATAAAGGTGAGATAATTAAAATATATTTAAATTTCTCTTTTCAGGGAGGGAGGATGGAAAATATCTCCAAGGTGTAGGTTTGTTTCTTAGCAGACACTCCAGTGATGCTCTTCTAGCATATGACTGCATTAATGAAAGATTTCTTACGGTAAAATTTAAAACAAAAATTAAAAACTTGAATGTAATCTGTTGTTATGCACCCACATAGGACTCTGATGAGAACGAGAAGGATATGTTTTACAGCCAGCTTCAGGATATTTTGAATTCCGTGAAGGAAGGCAATATTTTTCTTGTGCTAGGTAACTTAAAGGCTAAAGTTGCTATTGACTCTGACCTTTGGGCAGAGTTTTAGATCCCTTTGCCATTGGTAATTTCAATGGCAATGGGGAACGTCTTCTACAGGTAATGCTTTGGCTATATGTGGATCTTTCAGACCTTGAGTGTTAAAGGCAATTTTCTTAACCTTAACTCATATCTTAAGTTTCACTTGCAAGACACTTTTGACTAAGTAAATGGTAGACCAAATGTCGTCTTCCTTGTATGACCTGGTATTCCTACCGAACTAGCCCATTTGGTATTAATTGAAATATAATCTCTCACATTCCTGTGCAACCCATCAGTCGAAACCCATGTGCATTTATGAATGTCCCGGTGTATATGTTAGATATTCTCAAACCATTAAGTTTACTTACATGTAGAAGACTTTCCCCATTGCCATTGGAATTACCAATACCAAAGGGATCTAAAACTCTGCCCAAAGGTCAGAGTCAATAGCAACTTTAGCCTTGAAGTTACCTAGCACAAGAAAAATATTGCCTTCCTTCACGGAATTCAAAATATCCTGAAGCTGGCTGTAAAACTTATCCTTCTCGTTCTCATCAGAGTCCTCTGTGGGTGCATAACAACAGATTACATTCAAGTCTTTAATTTTTGTTTTAAATTTTACCGTAAGAAATCTCTCATTAATACAGTCATATCCTAGAAGAGCATCACTGGCGTGTCTGCTAAGAAACAAACCTACACCAGATTGTTAATATTTTATTTGGAAGATCAGACATATACATGGGGATTGAAGGATAACTATGGTAAGGTGGTTGAAGTTGAGGATGTTTTGATGGCTAGGTGGGCTGAGCATTTGGAAGATGTTCTAAACAATGTGATCATTTATATTCCCATTATAATGAAGATAGATCTGGATTGATGGCCCTGTATCACATTCCAAAGTCACTTTGGCTATCTCTAAATTTAAACTGCATAAATTTACTTGGATGAATGAATCACCACTGAAATACTTAGAGCTGGAAACATTTGTATTGTCACGTGGGTGACTGAAATTTTGAATATTTTTTATGATAAAGGTGTTGTTCCTAATAATTTTACTAGAGCTATCACTGTTCCAATTTTTAAAAACGATGATCGCAGTTCTTGTGATAATTATAGGGGAATTAGTTTACTTTCTGTTCCAGGTAAAGTTTTTTGCATGATTATACTTAATAAAATTAAGAATTTGGTCAATGAACAACTGCGTGATGAACAGTGTGGATTCAGAAGTGGTAGGGAATATATTGGTCAAATATTTTCACTTAGGCAGATTCTTGAGAAACGTTTAGAGTTTCAGAAACCTGTGGGTACTAGCTTTATAGATTTCAAAAAGGCTTTTGACTCTGTTGATCGACATAATTTGTTATTAATCATTAGGTCATATGGAATACCTGACAAATTAGTTAATATAATGAAAGTTTTCTATAATAATACTCAGTCGTGTGTGAAAGTTGGTACGGCTTGTAGCGATTGGTTTCGCATTGCTAGTGGGATTAGATAAGGGTGCATTTTGTCTCCTTTTCTCTTTTTTTTATTTGTGCAGGTATTGATTTTTCTATGCGAATTTCTTTGCAAGGGAAAGATTTTGACCTTGAGAGGCCTAGAATTTTCAAAACTTCTGATTTAAATTATGCAGATGATTTGGCCCTGTTGGCTAAAGATGTTGATGAGATGAATTTCTTCACTACGGGTATTGATGAGACTGGTAATAGAGTAGGTTTGGTGATAAACAGAGAAAAAAACTAAAGCGATGAAAATTGGTCAGTCTGATGGTGCTTCAGTTACTTTGAATGGATGCTCTCCTGAGTAAGTGTCTGAATTTAATTATCTTGGGAGCTGTAAAACAGATACTGGTGATCTGCGGTGTGAAATAAATAGAAGATTAGGTATTGTCGCTGGGACTTTTAAGAATCTATGAGGAGTGTGGAAATATAGGCATGTGTATACCTAAAAACTAAAATTAGGCGGTATAATTGTTTTGTTCTTCCAAAGGTTAGTTATGATAGCGAAATATGACTCTTTGTAAGCAGGATAGCAAGAAACATGATGCCTTCGATTCTAGATCCTTGCGCAGTACCTTGGGAATTTAGGTGTTTGACTTTGTAAGCAATGATGAGGTAAGAAGAGGGAGTCATCAACCTCCTATGTGCAACATTTTGTGCAGAGAGGGACTGTGTGGTTGGCCATATTGCCTGTATGCATAACTTTAGATTGCAAATAGGGTTATGAACAGCATGCCTAAAGGCTTCTGAAAAATGGAGATATCTGGGATGCGATGGACAGACAATGTCAAATAATACTTTGATAGAATTGCCTGCAGTGGTGAAATGCATCAGCTATAACTCAGAACAGACATGTTTGGAGAGCAAAATTATACAGTCTGGTAGAACCTCTGTAGCCCATGGCTGCATGAGGATTTTGTATGTATGCATTGTTCAATATTTTAAAGCAAAAGTATTTTACGATTTTTAGCTCACAAATACAACAAATGTTTCCCAGATCGCAGGAACGGAACAATCTCAGTTATCAACAAGGTGGAGAAAAGCCAGCAATGATTAGGAATCCTTGCATACACCACCAGTGTTTAAATTGCCGAAAATAACTAACACAAAAGTATATGTGCAGGGTGTAATATATTTTGCTGGAGTAAGAGAGACAACAAAAAGTTAAAAAATACTACATTTTCATTTACTACTTTCAGTTCTTGTTGAAAGCTAATTGTGTGTGATGGGTCTCTTGATGTCTTAGACGCCTTTTACGTTCACAATGTGTTGACTGACCAAAAAAGACCTCCAAAATCACGACAGGGGAAAGGGATCTATTTTTTTATAAAGTGCATTTCTAAGTACAAAGAGGATGGATCTCCTACACTCAGGACTTCCTTTGATGCAAAGTAATTATTTGAAATATCTCTTCTCTCTCAGCGATGGTGGGACTCTGACCTCTGGAGAAAACCTGAACGGATGCACAGTTTGATTGCGAATCTAGCTGATTATCCGTTTCGATGTAGCCCTTGTGTATCAGATTACCTATACATATTATTGATTCGGTTGATATTTGTGGTAAGTTGAGGTTTGAATTCTTAGCAGTAGAAGGAAAATTACAGAAGAGAGATAAGCGCTTTCTTTCAAATTTTCCGTTTGAAGAGGTCGATCGTACTTACAAAGAATGAATCAAAAACTCATAGGTAACGATACATTTAAACATATTTTTCTTTTGTGTCTTTCTTTTTTGTACTCATATCCCAATTACGATTCACTCTTCCTCAGGAGTGAATGACTTAAGGTCATGCCTGACAGAAAAAAGGAAAATTGTTGGGATCTGGCATAACAGCAAACAATCAAATTTTTTTTTATGAAACTTTAGAGTAAGCAGTCAAACTTCTTTCGCCACATAGTGAGCTGACAAATCTTCAGCCACTCTACTCGTGTTTGAACCCAGATCACAATAGAGTTCCTCCAAGTCAATAAATATTATACACAAACAGGAGAAGTGTATCTTGCCAAACATTGGATTCCATTGTTAACAGTAATTGCTTTTATTCTGCACAATTGAGCCATTTTAATTTTGGTTTAATACCTATGTAATATTCGTTCTAACGGAATAATAACCCGTCAACGGAAGTATTGATTTTTGATTCCAGAAGTATTAGGTAAATGTTATGTTATGTTTTAATTCTGGTGGCCGCAGAAAATTTGGAAATGAATCTATTGGTAAAAATGCAATTGTGAGATCACAATTTCAGACCATTTCTAAAGGCATCAGAACAGGTTACTTTTAAAAATATGTGTTTAACTTCTCATATCGTCATTAGAGAATATAATTATACAAATATACTCTGTTCCACATAAAGATGAAAAGCAAATGTTCCCAAAGAGTTTCTTGTTCATTCATGACTTATTAACTTTAACCACTAAAGCCGATAAAATGCAACATGTGACTCCTGAAAATGTATTAATCCTCAACTCGTTAGAAAGCAACAACGTCAAGTGTTTTATATCGCGAATGTTCTAATGCAAAAGAAATTATGCTTCATCGTGTATTTTATAATATTCAGAACTAATAAATGACATTTGCAATTGCTCACTTCCATAAACTACATGCAACGAAGAGCCAAGACATTATGACAAGCGCGTCTTTATGCAAATCGAAGCAACTGCAGGTAAATGACGGCGCCTGTGAAAATCATGAAACGGTATAAATAACAACTGATACTGAGCTCTGTTAATTAGTGTTATTCTTATTCATCAGATGGGAAAAGCAGCAGACTTAAGTGAGTTTGACAAAGGCCAAATTGTAATGGACAGACGACTGAGTCAGAGCATTTCCGAGACGGCAAAGCTTGTGGAGTGCTCACGGTCAGCATGGTTAGTACCTTCAAAAAGTGGTTCGAGGAGGGAAAAACCGGCAAGGTGTGGACCGACCACGGTTCATCGATGCTAGAGGTGAGTGAAGGCTATCCCGTATGGTACGAGCCAACATAAGGGATATTGTGGTGCAATCGCCTGCAATTTGAATGCTGGTGATGGGAGTAATGTGTCACAACACATAATGCATCAAACCCTGCTGAAAATGGGGCTGCGTAGTCGCACTCTGAGTGCCCATGCTAACCTCGGTTCACCGTTGAAAGTGCCTACGATGGGCACATGAGCATCAAAACTGAACCTTGAATGATTGGAAGAAGGTCGTCTGGTCAGATGAATCTTGTTTCCTGTCGCACCATGTGGACGGCCGGGTACGTAGTGTCATTTATCTGGGGAAGTATTGGCACTAAGATGCACCGTGGGACGAAAGCGAGCCAGTGGAGGAAGTGTAATGCTTTGGGCAATGTTCTGCTGGGAAACCCTGGGTGCAGTCATTCATGTGCAGGAAACTATTATGTTTACCACCTACCTAAACATCATTGCAGACCAGATACATCCTTTCATAGCAACGGTATATCCCTCTAGTAGTGCCTTCTTTCAGCAGGATAATGCGCCTTGCTACACTGCCCGGATTGTTCGAAAATTGTTTGCGGAACATGAGGAAGACTTCCAGGTATTGCCCTGACCTCCAAATTCCCCAGACATCAATCAAATCGAGCATCTTGGTTTGTGTTAGAACAGCATATCCGATCTGCGGCGGCTCAATCACATAACTGACAAGAGTTAAAGGATCTGCTGGTAACGTGTTGGTACCAGATACCACAAGACACCTTTAGAAATCTTGTAGCGTCCATGTCTCGTCAGGTAAGAGCTGTTTTGGCGACACATGGAGTACCAACATCATATTAGGCAGATGGTAATCATGTTTGAGCTCGGTGTATAATAATAATTGTTTTAGAAGAAGTACATATTTTTTTTTCATGAGGCATGGAACTACTTGTTGTGGTAGAGTATTACATCTGCGAGTTGTTCCTGTTGGAACTCATGGTGAGGCCATCTGAGCAGGCCACTCTGAGTGTGGCCTGCTCAGAGTGTGGGTGTGGCAAATTTTCATTGGTTGTTGTCTTCTTTAATCTTCTGATTTTGCCGCTTCGTTCTTTATATGAAACACTGTATACGTGCCATTTCTGAAAATGCATCAATCCTGAACTCGTGAAAGCTCTAGCTTGCTTTCGCACTTGCCAAAACGTCGAAAATATAAATGGTATTTGATATTCGGAGGTAAGTTTTCCGTAATTATTTCGAAAAGTAGACATTTTGTAATATCCTTGGTTTCGAAGTCTTGTATTTTTATTGTGTTGAATTTTTAGTTTGCATGTTTCGACAAAAAAGTTTTAATTATTAAAATTATATTTATATAAATTACTGTAGGATAAAAGATTTAAAAAGTTTAATCTATCTGTTGAAATTTTATAATTTTTTGCAAATGAAGCGGAATAATATTTTTAGCTGTTATAGATTTCAGTTTTTCAATTTTATTTATGTTAGTTAAGTTAGTTGTTCCATGCACAATTATTCCATAATTTAAAATCGATTCGTATACTGCTTTATAAAATAATACGCAGTTTTCATATTTAGCACGCATTATAATTTTTGAATTTTTATCGCTAATATCCTCAAGCTTTCACATATGTGGGATATATGAGTATTTCATCTAAAATATTCATCAAAAATGATTCCTAGGTATTTTATTCGATTTTCTTGCTCAACACGTGGATAACTACATAATAATTCACAATTAAATGCATCCTTTTTTTTGCAATTTATTTTATGTGTTTTGATAAAGAGGTTTCGATGAATAATTTAAATATTTATTATTGTTTATTAAAACAATGTCGTCAACATATAGATAAATAGCACTTTTTAATTTTACATTGAACAAATCATTTATGTATACCAGGAACAATAAAGGACCTAAAATTGAACCTTTGGGATTTCTATATGGTGTAATTACTTTTCTGCTGTAACTGTTTCTAATTTTGTAATTGTGTATCGGTCTGATAAATAATTCCGAAACTAATCTAGCATATAACATTATACAGCAAATACCGTAATTTTCCAATTTATTTAGCAAAATGTTATGATCTTTACATGGAAGGCTCTCTGTATATCTAAGAACATAGTTACAATTTTCCCTATTATTCAATGATTTGTTAATGTTATTGCGCAATTTTAGAAATTAGTTGAATTATGTTATTTCCTTTTTGAAAGCCAAATTGCTTTTTAATTAATTATGTTACGCTTAAATAAAAAATTGTGTACAGTATTATAAATATGTTTTTTCATTATTTTTGAAAGCAGTTATTGGTCTGCAGTTAGAAAAACCCTCCTTAATATCTCCTTTAAAAATACGTCTTAAAATACCTGTTTTTGAATTCAGTAGGTATGTTCCCAGTAAATGTAATCTGATTTATAATTTTTGCTATAATATTTAGTAGTATTTCCTTATTAAATTTTGTACGTTTAATGTAAACATTATCGTAACCAGGTGATTTATTGATTTCTATTGTAGTAATTATTTCATCAGTTTGTTTTTCCGTAATTTCTGGTATATAAATGGAGTCCAAGATTCTTTGTCTCCTGGTTGGAACGTAATTTACATCGTCTTGGCAATTTCTTTTAAATTATGTTATATCAATAGACTATATTTTTTTTTAAAATTACTTTTTATTTAAATAATGTTTAAAAATTCTAGTTTATTCAGACTAGGTGAGGTCTTAAAGAAACTCAATGTATAGAAGAAATGTCCAAATGCTTTTATTCTTTGTTTTTTGTTTCGCCTTTACAGGAGGTTGAAGCTAAGGGGACAGGAAGAGTGTTTTGAATTTTCCAAAGGTAATTATAATTTTCTTCAGTTTAATTTCCGTGTTTCGTTTTACATATGGAATAGGCAACTGGAAGTTTTTTTTTTTTGAGGCACCGTGCTTATTATTAACACTCCGGGACTCAGTTATTTGCGTTTAACAAAGATTAAATTCCATTTCTCATTGACGTCGTATTTGGATTGTCGTCGTTAGATTGAAACATTGGTTCAGTAATCATTATCGCAGCTGAGATTGCTTTAGCTCCTTACAGTACCTTAGCCAACAACAGCAGAGGTGATATCAAAATCACTGATGCAAATTATTTGTTTTTAGATAATAAAGTTAATAAAGTTTTCAAATAGGTAACGCGAAACAGGATTATCCCTGTCAAACCCCATTCAAATGTTCAGATGGGCAACTGTTTTGATTCACTTTAATTTCAAGTTCGAAAAATTAACACGTACTTATGTCATGCTAAACTTATTCAGAAAGCTAAAAAACTGAATTCGAATTTATGTAGCTTATAAATCTTTTTTATTAAAATGAGACTAAAGATAAGTCTATGGTATATTTATAAAAACAATTTAACATTTCATCAATATTTAAAGATATGTGGAAACTGTTTTCAGGGGCGTAGCTATGGGGGATGTGGGAATGAGTAAGTCGGAGTTGGCAAATTTTAGGGAAGTTGGTAAAATTCGAAGCCACTTGGCAAAATACAGGTGAGTTGTGAAAATTGGGATTGTTTTTGCGAAATAAAGTTAAAATCAATGCAACTTGGTACAATCTAGGGGAGTTAGCAAAATATTTGGGAGCTGCCTCCCCCCCCACTTCCCGGAACTAAATCCTGGGTACTTCCTTGACCTTTTACATAATCGATTTATGTAAAATATTTATTTCTCAGTTGGCAAAATTTGATTTTTGAGTTGGAAAATTTTCGTTTTCTAACCACCCCCCCAATCATAGTCCCTTCGCTACGCCCCTTACTATATTAGTTAACAGAAGTCTTTAACAAACGACAATAATTTATTTTGAACGTTTAAACATAATTACTATATCATACAGTTCGCTAAAATAAGGGCATGTCTGGAAAGCTCTGGAAAGATTGCATATTTGCAATACTCTGTGCAGATAAATCGCTATATATAAGCACTAAGAAAAAATAATTCTCTTTGTTTTTGCCAATTTTGCACACCTATTTTATTTAGTGAATGAGGCCGCAATTAAATTTATCCTCTTTCAGAAATTTTTAAATACCTTCAAACTTAAATACAGGGAAAAAAATTACATTTTATGGCGATTTATATTTATCTTTTATCATATTTTTTCACAGAAATTTTTTTCACAAGTTACAGATCTCTGAATAAAATTTTACTTTAGCATAATATGGAAATAATTTTGACAGGGTGAAAGTAAGAAATAAATAATTATAAGAATAAGAGATAATTCATTTCGGTGTTTCATTTAATTATGAATGGAATGTTTGTGTTTAATTACCCTGACTAAATTAATAGAGATCAAAGATAATGAAATATAAAATATGTATATATATATATACACATATTCGTTTTAAATAAATCATTACTTTTTTCAGCCTTCAGGGAACTACACTGAAAAAGTAGCATTTACTTACCAAGCATGATTTCACAGACACTTCTTTCGAGTTTCAGTCAATGATCTCTCCTACGTCACCTCAACCGCTAAGTTGATTTTTTCCACCACGTGACGTCAACAGTAGTAATTACGTCAGATTCTTCTTCTCTCTGCGGTGTCGATAAAAAGTCACGTTTTTCTTCAATCGATGATCCAAGGGAAAAGTTTCGACTGAAAGTGTCCACTGCAGCTAACTACGATATCAGTCGACTCCTTCTGTTTCGAGGAGCTGCGAAAAGAGAGATTCGTGTTGTTGTTCTTCCTGAGGAGCTAGGCCAGTTGCAGTTCAGGTGAATGAAGAGCGTTTGAGAAGAGGTCTGCGTCCAGCCTCCTTATAACCATATGCTGTCTCTTCGAAGAGGGACAGAGAGACCGAAGAAGATAAAGAGCGAAGGAATGAGGCGTGGGTGGGGAGGGGACGAGCAGAGTTAAATAGACGAGAAGGGGTTTTTCACTACGCCTCTGGAGCACGTCCAAAGCCCGGCCTTGCAGAGTGCGAGCCGCCGCGAGTGAGCGGGAACGCCGGCCACCCAGGACACAAGCAACGCATGACACAGGCGGCTGCTTAAGCCTCGGGATTTTGCCAGCGATTCCCATTTGCTGTAAAGGTATTGGGTTCAGCGCTGTCCCTGGCCGCGTGCGACGAATATATTGGCCGGTACCCAAACCCACAGCTCGGAAGGGATTTCCAGTTTAATTTGAGATAAAACCAAAGGTTTGTGGCATGAATAACGGCAGCGGTAGTAGTTGTGGCGGTGCCGTATGGTGGAGGGTAGAGAATGTATGGTGACAGGGAAGGAGATCAGAGAGACTGCACACAGACCGGGAACAGCGGGATTGCTGCAAAGCCGTCACCTTTTGTATATTCAAGGCAGACTAGAGGAGAGAAACGCGGAAGATGTTGCGAAGACTTAAGTTTGCTTCTCGTGTAAGTGGCTTGCTTCGTCGATAAGAACACTCCTTGCTACAGAAGGGATTTCGACTGTCGACTCGAAAAATGATTTCCTTTTTTTTTTCAGTCGCTGGAAAAATTGGTCAAAATGGGTATAGAGATTGGAGCTTTGCAGTGAAACACTCCACTAGCCAGTTTAGGGTGATAAAACTTTAGCCTCTAATTTTTGAGGGCAAAATTTTTGAAATGGCAATGAGAGTGATGCTTTTTTAAGTATCAATTATAAAGACTTCTTAAGGATCAAGCTAATCATCTGACATTAGTGTGTATCAGTTTGAATTAATCTCACGCGCCTCGATGCCCGCAGTCACATTTCCAGGCTGAAATGATCACCCAATTGTGTATGGCTTAATTAAGGACTAAGAAGAAATTGGGGGGTGGGGGGAGCATTTTTATAGTGAAGCAGAAAAAATTGCTGATTTCTGATTTTTCAAAAGTAAGAAGGTGCTACCATATCCTCTGTCATACCAGTAGTTTCTATTTCGATCGTAGATCATCATTTAGTCTCTTATGTTTTTATGTTAATGTTCTTATGTCTCTTGTGTTCATTAAGTCTCTTATGAACACTAGTTTTTCCTCAATCTTATAAGTAATGCATTGTATCCAATTTTAATTTTGAGCTTCAACAAGTAAGAGGTTACTGCGGATTATGCGATTTCATACAGACCCGGATGTTGAAAAATATTGGTGGGAGGAGGGGCAGAAGTGGCTAGATTGAACCAGAACCGAATGAGGTTTTTTTTTTATTATTATTATTTTTTTCAGGAACTATTTTCATCCAAGGAGGTTATGCATTTTTACCCTAGATTTTAAGAAAATATTCTTCCAAAATGTAATAAAACACATATGCTTGTTTTTTTCGCCTCCGTCTGGTTATTAAAACTCTTAGAGAGTTTTAATAACCAGAACTCTAAGAGTTTTATAACCCCCCTGTAGAGAATTACCTCCTAGAAAAGGATCAAGAGGGTTATAAACATCTTGGTCCTTTTCTAGGAGGCGAAAAGTCTTTCTAGAAAAGGCAGTTCTTCCTGCCTTTCTCTTACATCTGGCACTGACTTTATAACTTTAAAACTGTTTTCGTATCTTATTTGCTACGTATTCATGCATTTATTATGCATTCGAAACCCTAGCTTCGGTAATTATTCTCAGAAAAGCCAATATACAGATAATTATTATTAGTGGTAATTATTTTATTTGCACAGACAGTCCGATGAATATCTAATTAGAAATGTTGACTTCGAAACACGATATGAATTCCTAGGTTAATGCGAATTAAGAGAAATTTTCACTCGACCGCTCGAGACGGTATTGTTGGCAGATCGCTTGAATTATTTTAATGCTCGACGTGTTTTGTTAATTTGTCCTGGGGTGTGGGGAGAAAAGGGGTGCTATTTAAGGTTTAAATAGGAAGATAGGAAAATGATAAATAAATGAAAAATTTTAAAAAATACCTATCTTCCCAAATGCTTCCTAAAAGGTAGAAAATAAAAGTAAAACATATCGATGGTGCAATCAGACACTAAATTCGTATTCATTTCATTGCAATCGTGTTGACTAGCTAAATCGGCGCCCTGTTTTACTTTGAAGTGAATACGAAATCAGTGACTGATTGCACCATCGATAGGCTTTAGGTTTATTTTCTACTTTTTAGGGCACATATAGGAAGGTGGGTATTTTTATAATTTTTAATTATTTGTACTTTTTGTCATTAAAAAAAACTACTTTCAGAAACTTTAATATGCTATATATAACTAATGAATATCGACCACATTTTTCCTTCCCCTGTTTTTGGAGTCGTGTTTAATTAGTCCATGACATTTGATACATCAAAAGCTTTCATTTGAGATATAACTCGTTAAGGTCCACCTGCATGAAAATCATCAGCCTCCTTTTTGGTAGAGAAAAATGGTGGTGGTGGTGGGGAAACTAGAAATAGTCTACAACAGTCTTAATATGATATTTCATTTGACACCTGATACGCAATTGTTGCCGGACATTGCAAATTTGTTCGGGAGACCTAGGGGGAAAATGGTTTTCATATATCTTCTTTTTCATAGCCCATGACACTCTCGCGTCACAAGCTCTCATTTGACGCATAATTTGTTACTTTCGGCAAAGGTATAGCGGAACAATTATTTTCGTATTTCCCTCTGTTTAGAGGGGAAGAGAGCATGGGGGGGATCAATTTTGTATAGCCCCAAATAAAAACTTCTGACACTCTCCACGTCACAAGTTTTCATTTGACACAAACTTGTTACTTGCGGCACTCGTGTTCTCGAGATACAAAAGAACAGGTGAAATAGTGGGACTTGTCACATATATGTTGACAAGTCCCACTATTTCCGCCTAAAGCACTACCAGTATAGGGATAATGCCACGTTTACCACTATCTACGGTCAGGGACAAGACAGTACCATATAGATACAGCTCATCCCCGACTACCTAATGGCGAACAGTACTAGAGGAGTAAAGCTCATCCATCGGTCAAAACCTAAATTTAATCTATGTCCCGGACCGCAACAAACAAGGATATAAAACCCAAGTTGCCTATGCTCCCGTGACGGGAATTCTTAGTCCGGCCTTCTTCCATCCTTGGCCTGTCCAACCTCTCCCACTTCGGTTAGCATAGCCTTCAACTTAATTTAGGCCCTGAAGCCCCCTCACCTCGACAAGGTGGTTCCGTATCGGGGGGGGGGGGGGATACAAAAGGACAATCGCTTACATATTTCCCTCTTTTTTAGGGGAGAAGAAACATGGGTGGGGAGGTCAATTTTTTATACAGCTAATGACACTTCCCGCATCACAAGCTTTCATTTGAACACTTCGCTTGTTACTTTTGGCATTCGTGTTCTGGAGATACAAAGGAACAATGCTTTTCATATATCTCCCTTTTTTAGGGGGGAAGAAAGCATGGAGGAGGGTTTCTTCCTCCCTAAATTTTTTTATAGCCTATGTTACTCCCCGCGTCATAAGCTTTAATTTGACACATAAATCATTAAGATATGGTGGAATAACTGTTTTGACAAACTGAGAAACTAACAAACTGACAAATGTTGAGCGAAAAACAATAGGAAGATAGGCAAAAAAATTGGGAAGCTTTCCTCCTATTCCATATTGCCCTAACTTCACATACTATAAGTATTGGTTTAAAGGTCAAATCTGTTTTAGATTTGAAGAATTTTAAATTTCTTAAAATTTGGTAAAAAGTCTCTAAAAACTCAGTCTATATAATGCCACGAGTTATTTATAGCTACGGTAATGTGAAGGTTTAATAACAATGTACCAAATATTAACAAACCAAGGGATATTTTGATGATAAGAGAGCATCGGAGCATCTAGTATTAATAAGCATATCACCTTAACGGAGACCATTTAATTGCAAACAAATATTACTCATAACAGTGAAAGTCATAGGAGACAATAGATTCAATATTAGGCTAAAAACTCACGATAAACTCGCGAAATTCAGAATCTGTACCAATTTAGCAGAATTGGTAGAGCAACTGATGCATAATCAAGAGATACGAAGTTAGATTCATGGATGCATATCTAGGATTATATCTAGGATTTTTTCACACTTGTTTAATATTGAATCTACTGTCTTCTATGACATTCACTATTATGTATTTCATTGTTTCAAATGAAATGCTCACTGTTTAAGGTTGATAAGGATATTAACATCAAGAGCTCAAAGTACTCTGAACACTATGTTAATTCTTGGTACATTGTTATTAACACTCAGTTCACAGTCAGTAAAATTAGACTAACAAACTACATGGTAGGGCTTCACAATATGAACTATCTCATAACTTATTGAATGTACTGTAAATCGCTCGCCTTATCCCAACTGGTATTTAACTATGAAATTCCGTCTAGTCAGATGGGTAGCTACCTAATATTAACGTCTCTACTAATTTTGAAACAGCCGAAATTTAAAAAAATTAAAGTACTTTAAAAAGAAAATAACTTCAAATTTAAAATTAACTTTAAATTTGAATAATTATGGCCGCACAAAAAAAGTTAAGGGGGTGGAAGGATCCATGACCGTCCATTACCATAACTTGGTGTAATTCGACAATTTATTCCTTTGTCTTTCAGTATTCAGATATTTCTTTGAGATGTTTGGTCTTTCACTATTAATATTTTAATTATCGACCACCGTTTGATTAAGACCCCCACATGCTTTGCAATGCGCTGCACGCGGACCTAGACTGAGACCACTCTCTCCTCCTCCCCAACTTCCACAAAAAAGAAATTCTGCATGAGATTCTCTGCAAAATAAAATGGGAAAATCATCGACAAGGAGGAGAAAAATATCCGCATTTCTTAGCAAATGATTTATCTCTAAAGGGATGAAAATAATAATTAACACCAGCATTAGAAATGCACTAGTTGCATATACGATTTTATTTTCAGTTTTGTTATAATTTCAAATAGTAATATTCTTTACTGAAATGCTTTTTGTATAATCGTTTACTTTATATATTTTATCATATCCTTCCCTTTCCAAGATGCACTACTACCTTTTACAGTTAAGTGCTGCTACCTCTACAATATACTTGCATGTTGCTGTGTATATTGCGGAATGAATTTACCCGGAAACTCGGGTCATTGCTGGGAGAGAGCCAGGTGACCCCGACGCGTTGAACTCTCCCCTCTGCTCGAATGCTTTGCCCTGTCCGACAGAGTAATGAAGCTGTTGGCAACGGAGCTCACAGGATTCACTTTCCCACCTACAATAAGGCTTGCCTGATAGCTGAAATAGCGTAAGTGCATTGGAAATGCTTTCACAAAGGATCTAAACTATTTCAGTTGCAAAGGAAAACAATAGCGGTGATTAATACAAGTTTCGAAAGTAATAAATGATAGATTACGTGGTCTCTTTCTAAACAGAAATTCTTTTTCCATGATAATTATTTTTTGGCAATGAGCAGAGCTGATCCCTTGCGCTTTATTTTGGAAGGAAGCAAATAAGTTTTTTACAGCACTGATGATTGTTTTATTCAGGCATTATTACTGAAATGAAATATTACTGCTACAAACTTGCCATTTCGTACAAAATTTCGACAAATATATCCTCAGGGGAGATTCCAGAACCACATTTTGGAGAAGAGCAGAGAAAGTGAGCAACTTTCAAAATCGAGACTCAGTGGAACTATGCAATGGTTCTCTCCGAATCTTTCTCTTAGCTTTGGTCGCTTCTCTCCAATCTCTTAGGACCGCCACTGTACACCAACGGAGGTGGCAAGGTTCATATTACGAGAGAAAAATACCAAGCTGATTCTAAAAGTTTTGAAAGAGTGTATTAACTGAACTGACAGAAAAAAAAAGTGCTAGTGTATTTGCGACAGAGATGGAACTTAAGTGACTTATTGCCGAGATTAGTTAACAGATTGTAGGGTTTTATAACTTTCAGAAGTTCTAGAAAAAATTGTTGGGGATCGTAATATCACAACGGGTTAATTTCAGATGTAATAAAAGTTGAGCAGTTAAAAAGTATCTCATTTTAGTATTCTTATAAGAAACTCGAAATATTCAAGTACACAGTTATTAAAAAAGCTCTAATTTGTGCAGTTCATATGTAGTTGTAGTCACTGACTGTAATTACAGTTAGTATTCTTTCTTATATGATCATAATAATTTTTCGCAATTCATAATACTCTATTTCAAATAGAGCCCTACAGAGTATAAGGTTGTTCACCATTAGTCAAAATCGGAAGATACCTTAATTTCATTCTTATATATAAACTGTTTGTACCTAATCCCTGAAAAATCTTAAAGAAAACACTAAAAATATAAATTTGCTAGTTTTCCGTTTGCCGCTTTCTTTTTCAAATGGGACCATTTCGAAATATGCTTTCTTTTATACCGGAAATAGGGAATATTTTGTACAAAAAATATGGCAGGTAGCTTAACAAGCAGTATTATTTGAATATAAATTCAAAAATAATATTCGAATTAATAATAATAATATAATCTCTTGATACGTTATTTCTTGATACCTTATTTAGCATTTTTTTTAAATTATCACAGAAATTTCATCAAATTTAAAAAAATTGACCAAATTGCTTAATACTTGGAGACCGATTATTCCTTTGTTAGAAGACGAATAGGATTCAAATGGAACTTGCATTGTGATTATAACTGTGGAATTAGAGTTTTCTCTTTCAGTTGACAAGTATGATAACCATGGATAGAAAAAACACTTTACCTTATTTCTATAATATTATCATATAGATATAATGCACAATAATGCTTCTCAGACATTCGTTTATCATACTAGGTACCAATAACTATAAAGCCAATTTGATGAAATTATGTTCGTGTCTGAAAGAAGAATATATAGGAGTGAATGGGAAATAAGCTGGTGATCCAGCTAAAAAGGCTCAAACATTTACTTTAATAATGTAAAGCTTATCTTTGAAAGTAACACTTATCATTCCTAACTAACAGACTCTATTGATGGTTCGTGCAATTTGAAATTTCATACGATATTGCCTTGTGAAATGCTTGACGTTCGTTTTACCAGTGAAATTAATAAACGTTAAAGGAAGTGCCTCTTATTTGCCGTAAAATGTAGCGTGTTTGGCTACTAATCAAAGGGACTCTCTTGAATCCCGGATAAGGTATGGATGTTTTTTTTCTTAGGTTGTCCTTTTTTTTTTGAAGTCGCACCTTTCTCACAGATATTCGCTATTACGTATTACACTGAGAGTCTCCTGTTAGACCTCTGTACCAGACAGCTGCTTGACAGATAATTAATTTCTTATTCATTGGTCCCTATCTCACTACTTTTTCTACAGGCCTTTAGTCTCGCGTATCGCAGTTACCATTCGCCACAATCTTCAGTAACAATACTTCCACAAAGGCCAAATTTTTTTTTCCTTTCTAATTTTCAAAACAAAAAAATTGCTACAAAACATTCGAAAAAATTAAATGTAAAGAAAATAATTTCCTTATTATGTCAATGGGAAATAAATGACACAATGTTGCTGAAGATCTGCATTAAAGATCTGTACAAAGTCTATTTAAATCTTGGCTGTCAAAAATATATGTTCAATATTTAAAGAGTTAGTTAGTTTGAATATTATTAATGACAGCAATGGCAGTCGTAAGAATTTATCTCCGAAGTTAAAGCTTAAATGTAACACTTTTTAAGACTAGTTGTTAAAATCCGATGGCTCAATGAAACGAACAAAGGTTATTCAATTTCTGTTTAAAAAAGTACAAGACAAATGATAATGTTCCAGGGCAGTGGGAAACGAATATCAATATTCGAAACAAAATTGATATAAAATAATGTAGCAGCAGTTAAACAAATGGCATTGCGAGAATTTACTCTTTCCTATCTACAAAATACAATCTTTAAATACGTTGCAGAAATACAAAAGTTTTCACATGGCAATAATTTTATTAGAACGGATTTCCCTGGAAATGGGAAGTACAGTCGCTCAAAAAAATATCCGAACACTATGGTTGATTACAGAATTAAAAAAATATATATATATCTGGCAAACAATATTTTTTTTGAGTGACTGTATAACATTGGGGTTATACTCTTTACCATCTGCAACTAAACATCGCCTCAGTATTCGGTGTTAAAGCAGTTTAACATAATGCCTTTAATTTGTACCTTAAATCTAAGCAGACGTTTTATTTTCCTTAATTCTTCTGAAAATGCTCTGATTTTCTGTTCTGATGACCAGTAATAAAATTTTGCTCAATAGAAAATATTTTCGATCAGTTTCTTTTAGAATAAGTGCTTAACTAAATGTATTATTGACATATATTATATCTGGAGTAGTGTTGCTTGTGTACATAAAGTAAGATTATTGGAAGCACCAGTGCGAAAAAAAAATTAATCGGAGTTTTATTTTTAAGCAATATAGCTAAGGAAATATTCGATATGTTACGGTAGGGGTTTTCCACTCCAAATCTGCATTCATCCATATTTACTACTGTTTTACATCTTCAATATTTAAATATTGAGACATTCACAAGTGTTTCTTTAAGTCGTATTTAGGTATAAATAGTTTGTCAGAAAAGGACATCTCCTTCTCAAGGTAAATATATACTGCTCACAAAAATTAGGGGATATATTATCGCTTCATATTCATTTTGAAATATCCCCTAATTTTTGTGAGCAGTATATATATATTGTGCCTTTTAAAGTTCAATCTCAGTATATTATAATAAAAAATTAATAATACCAATATGTTTATGAATATTAATTATTATTACACTGCAAAAAATTGTTATAAATCGTATTTATACCTTTTAAGTTAAAAAGGAAAAAAATGGGTCCTAATATAAGTCCTGAGGTACTTTTTTTAAACGTATAATACATTACTGTTAATATTGCTAAAATTCTCTGTATTTTGTTACTTAAGTAAGATTTTAACCAGTGTCACGCGATTGGCCCTAATACCAGTTTTCTCTAATTTTAAAAGTAAAATATCACTATTTATTATATCAAATCCCTTTGTGATATGTAAAAACACTGCGCACCTTTTATGGTTGGCCTATTGTTGCTATAATTTCATAGCGTTATTATGTGTTACACAATGTCATAATATTAATATGAATTTATAAACTCATAATAGATTTTATCTAAATCAATATTGTAAGAGGACTAGTTGTATAATTAATTATTTTGTTTACATGAGGTGCAGAGTAAGTCCAAGATCGATTACTTTCCTTATCGATCCCTTTCCCTGATGTTAGAGGGATGATATCATATCCCATGTTCTCGCCAAATGAATGTTCATCGAGAATCAGTGTCATTTGTGACGAGAATAGTCGCCCACTGTTACTGGGTATCATGCATGTGTTGTTGAGACGAAATCAGACAGGCTCTTCTGTGAAAGAGAGTTTGGAGAACACATACTACAGGATCTTGAAAACTATGCGTTGAGGTGCATGCTCAAGAAACGAAAGTTTGATAGCATCCAAATTTATTAGCATGTAGCATAAGTATGATTTTTCGAAGTACCAGGATAAAAGATCCCATAACCTTCTCCATCTGAGGATATCCGATAAATGAGTCGCAAAGGACAACGCAAAATTTACCATAAGGTGAGCCCCAAGGGGCAGGAAAACAATGATAAATATGGTATATCAGGATACTAGACCATAAAGTGTTCCTGATCGAATACCAATGGTCTAGCCCTCTTGAATTTGATCATATGATCAAGATCATACTTTAAATAGTTAGTAATGAAATCGTGAGGATTCGTGTCCACAGCTTCTAAGAATTTCTTAGAGATCTGCTTTATATGGGTGTAAATATTTTGGACGCCTAAATCCCCATGTATTTGTCTGTTGGTTACAAACCATGGGACATTTACGGCCTGTCTCAAGATTTTATTTTGATAGATCTGGAGGCAAAATTATTATACTTCTTTGCAAATTTTCCAAGTCCTAAAATTATATATTTACCATTTGTTAACATACATTGTCAAAAAATGGGATGATTCAAATGTAAAAGTTTTCAATAAAAATACCAGACTTTCAACAGTTGTACATTTAAATGTGATTACTCCCAGAAAAACAGCTTTTTGCAAACATTATGTATACCTGGCTCCTAAAATATTCAACAGTTTACCTTACAACATAAAGAAAGAAAGAAATCTTTATCTTTTTAAGACATTGATTATAAAATGGATACTCGAGCAAAATGTGTAAAATTTGTTATAGTAATTGCCGTGCATGATAATAGTGTCTAAAACACATTTTGAGTCATAATGTTAACGAGTTTATTATATGTCAGTGTTAAATAAGTTAGTAGTGTTGTTTTACAATATTTTATGTTTTCTTAATCTAATATCTCCACAAACGAGCTTTCGCTGATGTGGAGTTTTGAATTTTACACTTTCAAAATTGTCTATTTACTTTGGAAAAGAAAAATATTTATTCCTTTTGTTATCATAAGCTTTAAATTACATTTTTGTAATGTATCAAAAGTGTGAAATAAATTTGAATTGTCTTGCCTAGAGCAGCTTCTCCTGAAGCCCTTTATAAACTGTTCACATTTAAAAACCACTTTCCTGTGGACGAAGCACACTCTGAAGCAAGTTGGGAAACTCAGTACTCTATGACGCCTGACTGTTATCTTCAGATGTTGCTAATCTTGAGCGACTCGTAATGGTCTTCTAGCTATCACCTGAAATTCTCTCCAATGCTTGGAGACGCCATTCAAGACATATTCAGCCATCTCACTATACTTGTTGAGACTGGCGAAACTCCATTCTCCCAGTGGATTCTCCCATTCTAAACGTGATGTTTGATGACTCGCTTTGTTGAAGTTAGATGTCTTGGAAACATTTTTAAAGAAATGAAAATTTTTAATTTGCCATTCATGGGCATAAATAAAAATAAATAAAGAATGCAAAGACAACATAAATAAAAGTCAATAAAGAATGTACAGACTTGTTAGAGAACGTTTTTTGTACTGACATTCGTTTATATATTTGAAAGCCTTTGAAGTAGTTTTGCCGCTAATTTACATATTTACCACATGATGTCACATAAGTAACTCAATTTTCGATTTTTAATATCATATATTTTGAAAATATTAAAGAATATAGATGGGTAATTTAACTTTTTAACTCGAATGTAAATAGCAAATCCGTTCTAGGTGATGGTTTTCTGGCAAGTGACAGAGATACTTAAAATCGAAGGTTTGGATATGAATTCTTTGAGCCTTCTTTCCACTCTAATCATAAATTTATAGTAGGCATCAAAATTCATTAACTATACAGCTTCACACTGGTTATTGCCGTTAAAGAGCACAAATTTTCGGAATGAGTCATTTAAATTTCGCGTTTTCGGTGTTAAAATAAGACGATTCCCACCAAATGTTCCCTTCTGTTTATTTCGTGCATATTCAACAGCTTTCAACTCTTCAACCTCCTCGACCGAAATGATGATGAAGTAAAGCACATGTTCTCCATTACCTTCAGCAGGAGTGCATTTTCATGGATAACTTGCTGCCTAGTTTCACCTGTTACAGAAATGTGTTCACTGAGCAGGAATGAGAAGAAAAAACCCGTGTCAGTCCCATATGTCGTGCTGTGTCGAGCTCCCAGCAGCTGACTAGCTCCTCTGGGTCCTTTGCCGATGACGCTAATCACTCGGCTGAAAGAAATTCGTATTAATAAACGGGTTCGTGGCTGAATGCGTGGGCCGCTCGTCCTCTCCATACTCGAGGGAGCGGACAACAAACCCCTGCTCCTCTGGCTCCATCTGCGGTGGGGGTGATATCTAACGACATGTGCTTAGTGCTGTCACCATTCTCCATAATCAATACGCATTACACTCATAATATTGATTATTCATTATGATCACACCCGCTCGCATTCGCAACATCCAAGTCGTGCTGTGATATCATAACAGCTAATCAATATCATCCGCTTTTTTAAACTGCTCACTTATAAAAATCTTATTCCACTTCAGTTAAGGCTTGCATTGGAGAGAAAATAGGAAATGTTCCTTTCGCATCTGGAAATGAGCACAGGAGAATTAATTTCACATTTGGTACTCATTCTTGACATCATGCGCTACACTAAGTAAACAAAAAAATAGAAAATCATTAGTATATAGTAATCACCAGATTTAGGCATGGATGTGTGTGTCGTTTTTCTGCTGAGGTCCTGCCATCCTCTCAGATCTCCTACTTTGGCATATAAACTGACAGGCTCCTGTTAGACCTCTGTGGCAAGCAGCTGCTTGAGGGGGTATTTATTTTATTTTTTATTTTAATCACCATTTATTTAATCACTATTAGGCTATTCAAGTGTCATGATGACAATTGAAATTAGTCTTAAGCCGGGTAGGATCAGAACACGTCTAACCAGTGTATATGTTACCGCTAAAGTGCAGAAATCAGTTATTCTACAGATTATCTAGGTATTGTGCAGATTAACTAGGGTGATCCATTAACGTGCGGAAAATTGTTTCATTTCTCAAATTACCTAGGTAATCTGCAAATTACCTGGATAATATGCACATTACCTACTAGGCACTCGTTAAAGTGAAAATAAGATCTTTGCTGGAACAACAGGAACGTTTCTGTACGCTTAAATTAACATAAAGTTATTTATCTAGTGTCCGAGAGTAGAGTTGAAACCAGGGTCATCCCTCTGTCAACATGAATCAGTCGTCCGAATTATAAAAAACGCCCCCAAAATGAGCAGGCCAAGTGAGAACGAATCATTTTAGTGATTCGTTATCAAGAATGAATCACTTTGCCGATTCGTTCTCACTTGGCCTCCGCTCATCCGGGGCGTTTTTTATAATGCGGACGAGTGAATCACGTGACACGAAAATTCATATTCAAGAGATTCACCACTATGAGAGAAACAAACTTTTGAACTTTAACGATACGGAAGCCGTTAATGTGCACATTACTTAGGTAAAATGCGGAAAACTCTTGATTCCGCACGTTAACGGAGCAAATCAGTTAATCTGCAGATTAGCTAGGTAATGTGCACATTAACGGCTTTCGAGCTTTAACGGCATATACAAGTCTTTTTGCTAATTGTTAAGCTATAACCAGTTAAAGCAAATTTTATCGTGCTGTTTTATCGTTCTAACCACTCGGTCACCTATTAATAAGTCATAAATAAAATTATTCTTGCTTTCACTATTAACTAAAACTTCATTTTCTTTTGCCAGAGACCAACTCGGCACTCTAGTTTTGAAACGAAATCTTTGCTCAAGATCAGCTCGGAAGTAAGTATGTAAAAATTATTTTGCCTAATAACCTTCGATTCATTTGAGACGTAAAATAAAATATAACTCGTTTTCCCTCTATCCGATGAAAGATTTTGAAGAATTCATCAAAATTTGGAATTCTGAGTCGTAAAACGTATGCTCGATATTTAGAACATTGGAATTAAATCCAACAGCTTAAAAATTTTCTTCATTATCAATGTTTACGTTGCCAATAAGTTATCTGTGGTGTGCAAATAAGACATTTTTAATCTGCCATTACTTTTAAACACCATATATTTATAATCCTGTATTGTTAATTTTCTGTTTTCTTAAAAATCATCAATGTGCTAATTTAAAGTAGATTAGAGTTGTAATCATTTCGACATAATGTACTATAAATTGTTTTGGAAAATTAACCAAATAGTGTTAAACTCGTGGGGCGGTCATGATGATGAAATATATATTTTATTTGAAGGTATACATGCAATCAATCATAAAAGATTGTCTCTGAGATGTAATATACGAAAACTAGTTATGAATTGTCATGATAAAAACTGATACAGCGCATTGAGTACACTGTAAAGAGATAGGTTATTATGGTAGCTTTTAGGCGCTTTAGGATGGTTGACATTGTGATTATGTAAAGAAGATATCAGGTGTATTTCAAGAAAGGAAGGCAACGAATTAATGCGAGATTTACAAATATGGGCGTACGCATATGCATTAGTATATGTTGGGTTATGATTGCTCCCTAGATAATTTCTTCTTTCATATTACCAACGAAGTTAACAAATGAATTGAGGAAATTTTTAGTTTGTAAGCTAAATCACACAAAATTGGCTTCATTCGGAAAACTGCCGGTTGGAATGTTAATGGCAACATATCAGTTGCGGAACATTCTTCTGCATGACGGAAGATTCGAGCAGCCGAATTTCTTTTGGATTTTCCCGGAACTGCATCAACATCTTTAATCGTCATTTGAAAGCAGTTCTCGTAGCTGTATTGGAAACAGTGCTTCAAGCAAGAGAAAAAAATGTCCCCCTCCCCTGACTGTTCGCATAAATGGATTACATGATGCGTAACAGGTTCAGTTGCTTCAGATTAATACTTCACTTGTTGTTAGTCAAGAAGATTTGAAGTTTGAAACAAAGTTAGTTAAGTTTATCTCAACGAGTGTCAGCTTTAAAGAACTTCTTGTTTCTAGGATTTGTTTCTTTTCCATTCGGAAAAACTGCAATTAAAATGAAGTCGCCTCCATCTGTCAACTGCGCTTAGTTCAGAAAGTTCATCAGCGCTTTTTCTGAGACATATTTATACTCACCGAAAGCTTTCCTTGGCACTGTAAAACTCCTTTTTCTATTTTCCAGCTTGCTTAATTCTTAAGAACTATAATTTCTGTAGCATAAAAAATGGTAAATTAGTACTTTGAACATTACTCAGGGACAAGTTTTTTTAAATGTTTGCTCTTGTTAATTTGAAGAGTTTAATTGTGTGATGAACTATTAAAAAACCCTGGTTTAACAGTAGTGAAAGAAAAATTCAGATTTAAAACGGAAACACGGATTTTACACCAAAGCCATGAAAGTTAACAAGTTTTTAAATTTTGTGAAAACAATAAACATAAAGTTTATCACAATCATTTTCCACATGTGAAAAAAAAAACTCTATAATTTGGCTATTTGTATAATCCGCATAGTTTGTTATTAAACAAAGCAGAGAGCAAGATTTTTTTATTTGCAGAAAAAGTACCTTACTTTCAGTTAATTCTTCTGCGAATAAAACTCATGTTTTTTAAACATCTCGTTGAGCGGTTAGAATATTTTCTGGAATATTTGACTATGCAGCCTCCTCTCCTTAGCATTTAACTCTATTGCAAGTTCTGGCATACAGGGACTGCCATAGTATCATTCTGCCAAATTCTCTCGAAGAAAGTTGAATATTTTCCTGCATATATTAATATTTAACTTTTCCCATGTTTATCTGGAAATAAAACTGCCTGAATTCTGCACATTTCGTTTCTTATTTAAATTAAGAACCACATATCTTTGGCGAAAATTTTATCGTATGTCGAATTTTGTTCCCACACTTTTAGAATAAGAAAAATAACTTTTTGGTCTTAATTAAAGACGTACACAGTCGTATCAGAATAATATGACCACCCACGGAATCACAGTGTACCTGCCCAGGCGCGTCACAGAGTGCACATGACAAGGTCGACCACACGAAGATATAAGCGGCCGTCCAGGACAGATGAGTCATAGTGCGTAACGTAAGCACAATGGGCAGAGGTATTGATTTGACGGACGTTCAAAAAGGAATGATCATCAGCTACTGCACCAAGGGTGGAAGCATCTCGGAAACAGCAGACTTCGTGGGTTGTTCGCGAGGTGCTGTAGTAAGGGTGTATCAAGAATTGACCGCTGGCACACCGAGTACCTCCAGACGTCATAACTGTGGACCCCAAAGGCCATCGACCCCAGAGGGGAACGTCGACTGGTAAAGGGCAATCGATGTGCAGCAATGCAGCAATTGACCATTCAAATGAACGCTAGAGCACCTAAGAACGTGTTGCAGATAAAAGTAGAGCGAACCCTGTTACGCATGGGTCTCCGGAGTCGACGCTGCATAGAGGCACCCATGTTAACCAAGGTCATTGGCAACGACGACTGCAGTTCGCATGGGACTACCGTTATTGGACAGTCGAAGAGTGGAAAAAGGTTGCCTTCTTCGACGAGTCGAGGTTTCCACTCTACAGGATTGACTGGTGGTGGCGGATATAGCGTCAGACACACGAGAACCAACACCCGGACATGCTTGTCAGTCAAGTACAGGCCAGTGGCGGCAGTGTGTATGTCTGGGGGATGTTTTCCTGGTATGACCTGGGACCTCTGGTACCATTGGATGGGTCCCTGAGCGCCAATGGTTAACTGTCCATCCTCGCTGATTACATGCATCCCTTCATGTTGGACGTTTACCCTGGTAGTGATGGTCTAGCAACAGGACAATGCGCCCTGCCATGTTGCTGAGGTGGGGCGTGACTGGTTGCAGAAACATGACAGCGATGTCTCCCTTCTTCCTTGGCAGGCGAAATCGCCCGACCTCAATCCCATAGAGCACTTGTGGGATCATTTGGATCGATAGGTTTGGCATGCAGACCCACAACCACGTCATCTCCGAAACCTCCGTGCTCTGCTGGAGTCCGAATGGGCACGTGTGCCTCTGGCCACCTTCCAGAGCCTCATTGCGTCCATGCCACGCTGTCTCGCTGCTGTCATCCAGGCCAAGGGTGGTTATTCCCATTATTTAGTAGGTGGTCATATTATTCTGATACGACTGTGTATAACTCAAAACTTATTGAATACATGTATGGAATGAATATCAATAAAAAATGAGAGAGTGTTCTTTTCCCTGATAGACTCTTACTGTTTCTCTAGAATGCCATTAATCATCTATCGATTGCAAAATCATGGATGTCCATGTCCTCAAATATTATGAAATTGCTTGTAATGTCCTCCATCGCCATGTAAGAACTATATATAACTCTTCAGGTGTTGAGACTCCTTTCGAATTCAGTGTTTAATATTTCTTTTTGTTAACTTGTCACTTCTGTCTGATTTTATTGCTTTATTGTAAAGTTTGACTTTTACCAACATTCGTGTTACGACCATTTTCTCTTTCGGAACTGAAATATTATCCTCCGATGAATAATTCCTTGAGGTCATCCTCAGCAATAAGATTTGTACTGACTACAGCCCTACTGAGGAGCGCATGGCTTTTAAACTGACGAAGCAATGATAAAAACCTCAAAACATCTTAAAAGGGCACTTTAGGTTGAATACAGGGTATTTTAATAGTAGATTTATAACTTTGAGAGGATGTACACATTTACTAATAAATGGTAAATATAAATCAAACAGATAGAAATGTAGCCAAACATACCAAGTTTGGTCAGATGTATCAGAGTGACAATTCTATGCGACTTCCAGATGTACAAATATCTCACCTGTAATGAATTTATTCCCAGGTGTGATGTAGCATGTCTGTTGTGATTTCTGTAATTGCAGTAACTTTATCCTTAACAAAACTCGTTAAGAAAAAGTCTAGGGACGCACTCGAGCAAGGGGAAGTTACTAGGAGGATCGAGATGGCCATGCTATCGAACGCGCTCGTCCTACCTGCCGATTTGGAAAACTCTGATGTATCTGACAAAAACCTGATGTATTCGGCTACATTTCTATGTATTTGATTTGTAGCTGCCATTTATTACATTAATAAATGCCTACATTATCTCAACGCTATAAAACTATTTTTAAAGACCCTGCATTAAAAGGCAAGGATACTCTCAACAGTCATTCATCATCCTCAAACAGCCATTGGCTAAGGAGGTCCAACAACAATCATTAGGGGCAGATTATAGTTTCTATTATCATTAGGGGCTGATAACAGTCTAAGGAATCATTGGGGATGATGAGTATCTATGTAATCATTAGGAGCAGATGAAAGTCTATATAATCATTAGGGGCCCCAAGAGATTGGATAACATAAAGAGCTGATGAGAATTTAGATAATTATAAGGAGTAGATGGGATTCGGATATTTATTAGAAAAGAAGAGAGTTTGCATTAGGCCACTCATTTATAAATATGGGTAATTCTTAGGGCAGATGGGAGTCTAATAAAATTACTAGCATATTGCTGTCGGCTTTTTGGCAAGTAGTCGTACTCTTCTGTTGCACATAGATTACATCTAGTAGACGACTGGCTGCCATTTCGGTCCTAGCAGTGTCGTCACTTTCACAGAGTGCTGGTTACAGGAGAGAACAGTTCGGATTCGTATACGCAAACATCACGCTGCGATCCTGGCGTTGAGCCCATTGCTCCACCCGGACTGTTTCGATTTGTGAGATGTGGCATCAGTTCTGTTGGTGCAACTCTTCAGCATCAGACAGCATCGCCCTTCTTCAGGAACATCTGCTCCTCGCTTGACCTCTCGGCCTTTCATCAGAGCTGCCTGAAATCTCTTAATTATGCTGTAGTTTCTGCTAATGAGGCTAATTAGCAACTGACAGTAATAATAGAGCGGGTCACCTTGCGACCACTAATAGCAGTCATCAGCTTGTCAAAACTGATGGCGTCTTGCTCGAGTGCGTCTGCGCAGTGCAGCCCCACCTCTGTGATCCTCCCCCTGTTCGCATGGAGGCGAGTGCATACCTCGCCACAATCTCCGTATCTCTCTCGCACTTCGTGTGACGCACCTGCCCCAAGTGGGGTTTGCTAATCCCTTCCATTCCTACTCCGCCTCGTGAAGGTCTCGCGCCGAGAGCCTCACCGACAGAGTTGGCTGCCGTGCTCCGTTAACAATCTGCAGAACAAACTGCATTTATTAAGAAGGGGTTTGTCTTTCTCCTCTGCAGCAATCACTTGAACCTGCTGAAACTTAAGTAATTCCTATTAGTCGGCCTCTGAAATAATTCTAAGCAAACTAAAACAAAATACTTCATTTAAGACATTAATGCCCGACGCCACCAGCCTCTTGAAAATACTTCTGCCCAAAAATATTTTTGTTTGTTTAAAATGCTTCTTTGCTCTCTAAAACTTTTGAAACAACTTCACATTGGCGGAAGTTTGGTTCTCTTAAAGAAACTGTTAACTGGCGATTGTATTTCATTTGTACATTAGTATTGGATACTTATTGCTACGATGTTTATCCTCGATTAAATTTCAGATAGTCTGTTGCTATAGAACAACATTCTGCAAAATATAATTTGCAAGATTTCAGTAATTACGAGTGCAGATAATTAAATGATTGAGGTGTAAACAGTGGTTAGTCAACAGTGAAAATGTAAAGTGTATGATGTACGAGCCTTACATATCAACAATTTACGAATACTTTACTTCGACGCATTCAAGAAACAATCTTAAGTAAATTCTACTCGTGTACGATTAACGACATACAAGCACTGCACGTTAGATTAATGTTAGGATTAATGCTAGTGATCAATTTCACACATTACTGAAAACCTATAAGGAAAAAATAATAATGAAGGCTGAGGATTTAAGTGATTTCTTTGCTAAATAGAGTTGTTACCGTTACATGTCTGTCTCTCTTTTAATGATGTCCACAGCCAGTATAATAAATAAATGAATACCTCCTCAAGCAGCTGCTTGCCACAGAGGTCTGACAGGAGCCTGTCAGTTTATATGCCATAGTAGAAGGTCTGAGAGGATGGCAGAACCTCAGCAGAAAAGCAATACAAACGTCCATGCCTTACCCGGTGCTCGAACCCAGGTCCCTTAGATCAGCAGCCAAGTGTGCTAACCACTCGGCCATATGAAATAAACACCGATCAGTTTCAGTCAGAGTCTTCAATAGGCGAAGCTCTCGTTAATAGAAAAAGTCTCTGCGGCCCGTCAGTCTACGTGTTAGAAAAACATCAATCAATCAATTCATAAATTCCCCAATGTAATGATGAGGTCCAGTGGTGAAGGGAATTTGCATGTTTTTAGGAAGAGGTTATAGCGATGACATATAAATAGTAATTTTAAGTACTATTAAGTTTAATATTTGTATGTTATAGGAAGTGTTATAGCGATAATACATAAATAGTAATTTTAAGTTGGCATGAGGTGCTAAGTTCAGTCTCTAAGGCAGGTATCTTTTATTTCCGCTCCCGAGCATCATCAAACTGCCAATTTCGTGTGCTATTGCCGACGCTTTATGTTTGCTGCTAAAAACACTGAAGAATTTCTCACAACCAGTGCAATAAAGAGGAGAGGTTTTATATTATTTATTAAGGCTACGTAGTTTACATTGTCCAATTGGTAACACTGGATAAGCAGTTAAACTCTAAAAATTTAATTGCCATTTTACTATTAATTTATATCCACAGTTTCATACTGGGTATTTACATACTTCTCACACGCTATTATGCTTTGTTCACATGATGACAAACATAGAGTGGAAGAAAGTCTTGAGACGGGTGGGATCCGAACCCACGACTTCCTGGTAACAAGTCAGGTGCTCTGACAGCTGTTACCAGTCGTCGAACAATCATCACCTATTGTTGATGCTAAACCTTTTGTTGAGCTCATTCTCAAGAAGCCGTCTTTGACTGCATTAGAGAGAGCACTTGCAGACTATCCTTAACAACTATCCAGGCAAATTGCAAGGCTTCATTAACATCAAAAATAGAGGATCATTTGTTCGACGGCCGGTATCTCAGCGGTCAGAGCACCTAACATACTGTAAGGAAGTCGTGGGTTCGGATCCCTCCCGGCTAATGACAATTTTAACTCTATAATTTCGTCATCATACGAATAAACAAATTAACAGTATGTGGTAAGCACTATTTTAATTTATACAATTCGGTCGCCGAAGATATTTCGTGCTCACCAAGAAAGAAAAGATCTCTACGGTATTTCACCAGTGGTCCTTTCCACTTTAAAAATTCAAGAATCCAAGTTAAATAATTGCTGTTATTGGTTTATTGATGCATTGCATGAGTTTAAATATAACAGGATTTGGTGACGATATGAGGTAAGCGAATATTCGCATTTTGTGTGAATACCATAGAGCCAATTAAATCGCTGGTTTGCTTATTAATTAGTCTAGGCCACAATAGACTGTTTCTGCCAGCTGGCGACAGAAATGAAAACTACCTGATGCATGACTCAGCGGAACCCTAGCTTTACGTACATATATATATATACAAAGAAGAAATTAATGCTCAGTAAAATATTCCAGCCTGTAAAGTGATTATGGACTGTGCAGAAGTGTACGGTTATCCTGTCCTTTGTTACTTATGAATGGGACCGCGTTCGGTACGACCACACAAAGCATAGATAATTCATTTGTTGTGTTTCTGTTTAGATCTCGCCTTTCTCTCTGACTTTATGCCGTATTATAGTGACAGATTCCTCTCATACCTTTCCCAGGTTCGAGTCCCAGCTGGGTCAGCGTTAAGATTTATCTCCGAAAAATTCCCCGCCCTGTCCACGGTCAGTAGAGGACACCGATGGGCTTGGAAAGGCCGCCGTCCGTCGGATGAGACGTTAAGCCGTGGCCCCGTGTGCGGGAGAGACATACCCTGTGCACGTTAAAGAACACGCTGGATGGCCTTGACGGGAGGCTACCATCTGTCTCCCAACAGCTGTTCCAGTGGGTCCCCTCCCCCAACCTTCTCTGAGCCTTCGGGGTCCATGTGACCTGGCCATTTAGCCCATGGTGTGCAAAAAAGTGCCGCTCAGAGGTAAAACAACCCAACCCTCTCATACCTCTGTAGCAAGTAGCTCCGAGGGACAATTTAGTTTACGATTCTAAAAAATAATATTTTCACACAGTCTGTCTTTATTCGCGTTTTCCCCTCACATTCACACTATACAGAGTATTCTTCGACTCTCACATTTCAACTTTCGTTACAAACTTAATATTTAATTAATTACAAAAGAAATGACGGAAAATGCTCTCATTTTATTTAAAGAAAAGCCTGAAGCTTCCGTTTTAATTAAATCTTTCTGCATCGAAAGCCAATGCGATGTGAACCTTCAAGTGTCATGACAGCGAAATCTGTTTATTCATCTGTTTGCGTTTCAAATCGAGACAGGTGATACATTTGAGAAAGCAAACGTGTCTCAATTGTTCTTAACTCCTGGCTCGTTGGTCTAGGGGTATAATTCTCGCTTTGGGTGTGAGAGGTCCCTGGTTCAAATCCCGGACGGGCCCGAGTTTTTTTCCATTACTACTGATAACATTGATTGTGATATACACTGCTTATGAAATATCGACTGCCATGCGAAGCGATTTTTTGACCAGAGAAGAGCATTAATGAGTTCCCTGAAGGGTCCCATGAAGTTGACCTCTACTCAAAATGGTAGAAAAACGTGTAAAAAGTGGCCTAGGACGCGTGACTTTTTTTAGTAAGGGAAGCAATTACTAGAAGCAGTGTTACAACTAAATCGGAACGCCGTTTCACTAGACACTAAGATTGACTAAGACACGAAAACGCATCTTAGTGAATATTTTCGCGTATAAAAATCAGCTTTCAACTTCGTCGACATAATTCTTTTAAATGACGTGTACCACGCTTTGGCTGATAACTGAAGTGATTGCCATTTATTAAGTTTGCATTGAAACTGCTGATACTAAAGTAATTATAACAGAAAAGTGCATTGTTTCGCTTTTTTTTTTCCAGTGTTCGGAAATCACTATCGAGCGAACATATTGTATGCAGCGATAATGATTTAATTGGCAATTTTTTTAGAACATACAAAGTTGTTTTTATATGTTTAAAAACATAAAATGTCAGATTTCAACCATTTTCCCTATTTTTTAATAATGTTTGCTTATACAAATGTTTCCACGAAACCATCATAAGATGTATCGTACTGTCCTAAAAGTTCAGTTCTTTACCTACAATAGAATCTAGGTCAAACTTGAAACTAGTTTAAACGTTATGTAAATTCTAAAGAACCGAAATATCGAAGTGGCAGAAAAGTTTAAAACAGTTCATATAAAAAATTCTGCCACATTTCAAAAGTGATTGTTTACACTGAAATTAAAGATTTATTATATTTTTCATTGTGGTTCAAGCGGCATTCAACTAGAACGAGTCATTTTTTTTTTGAAATAATGTGTTAATAAATGGTCCTCATTTACCATTTCAATGGTAAATAAATAACCTATCGTTCACTCGCATCTTTCGAACATACGGAATCTTGAAACAGTCCTTTCAAGGCTACTAAGTAGTGTCTACGGTATAAAAAATGCGTTCTTTCGTCCTGGGAAAAATACCTAACTAGAGTGATTTTGAAAACGAATTTATTAGCAAGTCGCTTCTTAATGAACAATTTAGTTTATGATTCTAAAGAATAATATCTTCACACACACTCTGTCTTTATTCGTGTTTTCCCCTCACATTCACACCATACAGAGTATTCTTCGACTCTCACATTTCAACTTTTGTTACAAAATTAATAGTTAATTAATTACAAAAGAAATGACGGAAAATGCTCTCATTTTATTTAAAGAAAAGCCTGAAGCTTCCGTTTCAATGAAATCTTTCTGCATCGAAAGTCAATGCGATGTAAACCTTCGAGTGTCATGACAGCAAAATCTGTTTGCGTTTCAAATCGAGACAAGTGATACATTTGAGAAAGGAAACGTGTATCACTTGTTCTTAACTCCTGGCTCCCTAAAACGTGGCTCGTTGGTCTAGGGGTATGATTCTCGCTTTGGGTGCATGAGGTCCCGGGTTCAAATCCCGGAGGGCCCTGAGTTTTTCCTCCATTACCACTGATAACATTGATTGTGATAATAATACCTGCTTCTCTTATGAGATCTTCTATCTATTATGATCTTATGAGATATAGAATTTCCATACGAAGCGCTTCTTTATTTTCTTGACCAGATAAGAACGTTAATGAGTTCCCGATTTTTATTTTTCGGATTTCCTTATGAGAAAATCCATAGTTTATCTTTGAAATTTCTCTAAATTTTCTATGCTTTCGGCAATTATTTCAGTTTTAAAAATAAAACGAAACTCCCACTTCTTAAATATATATTACAGTAATAGATTAGTAATTTCAAGTGAATCATAAATACGTTCTCTTTCCATAGTGGTGAGCGTCAAGAATGATTCTTACAGAAATTCAAGAACAATAGTATAAAAAAAAACAGCAATTTTCAGGATGCTTTCTTCCTGTTTCATAACCGGTGAATTTTGCTTGTTAATAAAAACGATAATTCTCTAGAACTATGTAATGGATTTTTTTCCCTTCGCTATCTGTCCTAGTTTTAGAATTAGAACTGAAAATGTTTCAAATACAGCATCAGGGTTTCCGTAATCGTGACAGATTTCCTGTATGTTTCCTAGGTCCATCTCTCATATTGTACTCGTAACTTCATGCATCTGCGAGATATTGCGTTATTTGTTTTCTCTACTACTCTGCGTGCAATACAAATTATATCAACCCATGAATATTTCCTGCATAACCAGCCGGCAACTATATGCAGACTCATTCAGGCAATGTTTTTTTTGTATGCCTTTTTATTTTTTTCCTATGTTTCTTTTTTTTTTAACACATTTTTTTATATTTTTTTTGAACACATTTTTCTGGTTTTTTTTTCCTTTTTTTTTTGACCATTTTTTGGATATTAGTATATTTCTGTTCTTTTTTAATATGTTTTTTTCCTTGCTTAATATTCCTAATTTTTTTCTTTTTTTTAATTAATAGTCTTTTTTTATTATCTTCCCTTTTTTTCCATCTCTTTTTTTTAATTAGTTTATAGAGAGTTTAACACGTTAATTTTTTTAAGTAACTTATTAAGAGTCGGTAAAATACAGATTTTAAATTCTTTTTTGTGGGTTCAAGGATGGTTTTGAAATTATATTCTGTAACATTATATTTTTCTTATGTTGTTGTAGTACATATTTCTCTCCTCCTTGTGTTTATGACATTGGAATAGTATGTGTTCTGTCGTGTACAGTATCTGTACAGTGGTTGTTGATGGTGAGTTAATTTTCTTCATTCTGTGTAGTGTAAAATTTGTCATGGCAAGGTTTGCCTTTATTCTTAGAATGGCATTTATTTATTAATCAGTGAATTTAGAGATGTAAGGTGTGATTTTGTGTTTGTGTGTGTTTATGGCCTTTTCATTGTACCAGACCTGTAATTCATTTAATATTTTGTTTATTGTTTTTTTTTGTGTAAGGCATACAGATATGGTGTTCTTATGCAGTGTGTAAGGTCTATGGCATTTTTAGCTAATTTGTCTACTTTTTCATTACCTGTTATATTTACATGTGCAGGTATCCACTGTAAGTGAATAATGTTTTGTTTGTTCATGTGTTGATAAATGAGTGTGAAAATATCATTTGTATAAATTTGAAAGTTATTCATGAAAGGGTTGGCATTTAATATATCAAGTGAGGTTTTGCTGTCGGTTAGCATTACTATTTTTGAGTTTGAGAATTTTAGGGCCCAATGTATTGCTAATATTATAGCTGTGAGTTCAGATAATATTACTGGGCAACCAGAATCAAAATTGAATTGTAATTCAGTGTTATCTGCTGGGTAATAATATGCTCTTGTTGTGATGGTGGTGTCACCATTTGATGAGCCATCAGTATAAATTTGTATGTAGTTGGCATATTCTTCCATGACATGTTTTTTCGCCAGTGTTTTTAGAATTATGGTGTCTTTTATTTGTTTTGAGAAAATTCCAGGTACCTTGTCCCTCATAATGGGGAGTGTTGATAACCAACATAGAATGTTGGGTGTGTAGTCACCATTATAATTGTTTCTGATTATGTCAAGAGCCTTTTCAGGGAAATTCTGTAGAGTTGTGTCTGTAAAGTTATTTATTTATCTTTTCATCCGTTATTGGGTGGTCCGTGTTTTTCAATATAATTCTTAATATTAAGTTAGATAGTAAGCTTTTTTTGTATTCTTATAGGTGGTATGGAAGTTTTAGCATAAATGTTTAAGCTGTTTGTAGATTGTAGTAGACCCAAGCAGTATTTTATTATTCTTAACTGTATTATTTCTATTAATTTTAGTTTTGTGTCTGATATGTTGTTGATGAGTTCAAAGCCATATAGGCATTTTGGTAGAATTATGGTTTTATATATTAAGAGTAAGTTATTGGTAGAGCAACCCCATTTTGACCTCCAAGGTATCTTAGGAAGTTGAATAGTTTGTGTGATTTTTCCTTTGCCTTTTTAAGGAAGTATTCAGGCTAATTTGGAATCTAAGTTTAATCCTAAGAATTTTATTTCATTTGTAATGTCAATTTGTGTCTCATTTATGTCTATCTTAAAATCGTTTGGGAGTTTGTATATCTTATGGAATTATTTAATTTTTGTCTTTTCGGTTGAGATTTTTAGGTTCCATTGTTTGCAGTAGTGAGTGAGTATTTTAAGTGTGTTTTGAATTCTATTTTGAATGATTGTGGTGTCATGGTGTGTTGTCCAGAAGATTAGGTCATCTGCATATGTGCCATAGGTGATGTCAGGAGTGAATATATCTTTAATGTCATTCCGGTATATGTTGAATAGCAGTGGAGAGAGAATGTCTCCCTGTATTAGGCCCTTAGTGAGTGGATGGGTTTTAGATAGGGTGGTCCTTAATTTTACCATGAATTGTTTACCTGTTATAATTTGGTATAGGAAGTTGTATAAGTGTCCATTTATATCTAAATTTCTTATCTTGTATAATAGTCCATGGTGTGAGACTGAATCAAAAGCCTTTTCTAAGTCATCAGAGTTGCCACTAGGTACTGATTTTGTGTTATTGCATATTCTATATCTGTTATTAAATTTAGTAGTAGTATTATATCTTGATTATAAGCTTGTAAATGGTAAGAATCGTGTGCCAATTCCCTTTGATGATCTACAGAACTGACGAGGCCTAACATAGCAGTAATTTTTCCATATCGCTAAGTTGTCAATGTTTTTTAGCCGAGTTGTAGCGTTTTTTACTACTGATCGAAGGAACCCTGGTTCGAGCTCCAGATAAGATGTGGGTGTTTTTTACTGTGGTCTAGCCTTCCTCAAAGATCTTCTCTGTGTAATAATAAATTGACAGGTTCGTACCAGACCTTTGTGAAAAGCGGCTGCTGGAGGGATTTTTTTTTAATTTGTCAATTATATTTTACTCCTTATTTCGAACATGTTTTTCAAAGTTTCGTTGATTTAATTAAATCCAATGTTGGTTTCATTGCAGTCATATATTTATTAAGTGTCAAAATCAGCTCAACCTACGTGCAATTGTTTGAAGATGCGATTTGAAGGATTTAATGGTGGAAAATAAATTATTTTTAAAAGCTTAACTGAATCTCAGAAGTCTTCAATAACATTCCAATGTTGTTTTTCTACCAACTTCCTTTGAAAATACTTTCATAAATAGAAAACCTTATGCTTAAGAACAATGACGATCTCCATTATTTAAATTAATAAAAGGAAAAATATGGGGAACGGAGAAATCGAACAAAAGGGAGCACGGGAAAGGTTGGGTTGTATTACCTTTTAGCAGTATTTTTTTTTTGTTCACAATGGACAGGTCAAATGGACCCCGAGAGCTCAGAGAAGGTTGGGTATGACTGCTGTGTGTTGGTATTAAGCTGTTAAGAGATACATGGTAGCCTCCAGTCACGGTCATCCAGCGTGTTCTCTCCCGCGGCTTAAAATCTCATCCGACGGACGGCGGCCTTTCCAAGCCCATCTGTGTCCCCTACTGACCAAGGACACGGGGTTACACGGGGTTTTGCGGGGATAAATTTCAACGCTGGCTCATGCACGACTTGAACTTGCGAATCACGGTCCTGGCTGCTATCGACCGAGCCATCCTCACCCGCTATCCGGATACCTAGTACTAGGAATTTACCCATCTTTCTTCAGCAATTTCCCGTCCAGTTTGGCTTATATTCACCCAAAAATTTCCATTAAGAAAAATGCTTCTGGAAATGAAATCAATCGAAATTTAAATCCGATCGCATCTTCTCGTGACCTAGTCTAAAATGAGGATAGTCCCTTTAAGAAAAGAATGAAAGGGAAGGACTTCCAGCTCAGTCTCTCCTGTTGTTTTGGTTGTCCTAGGCCACTTTTTCATTAGTTTTCCACCCTGATGAGTAATGGTCATATTTATGACCTCTGAGAGAATTCATGAATGCACTCCTCTGGTCAAAAAAATAAAGAAGCACTTCCTATAGCAATCGATATTTCATAAGAAGCAAATATTATTGTCATAATCAATGTTATCAGTAAGTGATAGAAAAATAATCTCGGGCCCGTCTGGGATTTGAACCCGGGACCTCTCACACCCAAAGCGAGAATCATACCCCTACACCAACGAGCCAGGAGTTAATAACAATTGATACACGTTTGCTTTCTCAAATGTATCACCTGTCTCGATTTGAAACGCAAACAGATGAATAAACAGATTTCGCTGTCATGACACTTGAAGGTTCACATCGCATTGGCTTTCGATGCAGAAAGATTTAATTAAAACGGAAGCTTCAGGCTTTTCTTTAAATAAAATGAGAGCATTTTCCGTCATTTCTTTTGTAATTAATTAAATATTAAGTTTGTAACGAAAAGTTGAAATGTGAAAGTCGAAGAACACTCTGTATGGTGTGAACGTGAGGGGAAAACGCGAATAAAGACAGAGTGTGTGAAAATATTACTTTTTAGAATCATAAACTAAATTGTCCCCCGGAGCTACTTGCTACAGAGGTATGAGAGAAATCTGTCCTCTATAATACGGCATAAAGTCAGAGAGAAGGCGAGATCTAAGCAAAAACACAACAAATGAATTATCTATGCTTTGTGTGGGCTTACCGAACGCGGTCCCATTCATAAATAGTAAAGGACAGTATAACCATACACTTCGGCATATTTAACTTTACTGAACGCACAGTCCATAATCACTTTACAGGTTAGAATATTTTACTGAACATTAATTTCTTCTTTGTACATATGTGTACGTAAAGCTAGGGTTCCGCTGAGTCATGCATAAGGTAGTTTTCATTTCTGTCGCCAGCTGGCAGAAACAGTCTATTGTGGCCTAGACTAATTAATAAGCAAAGCAACCGATTTAATTGGCTGACACAAAATGCGAATATTCGCTTACCTCATATCGTCACCAAATCCTAGTAAATTTAAATTCATGCAATGCAGATCAATAAACCAATAACAGCAATCATTTAAATTATATTAGATTAGTTTAATTAAATTAGAATAACTTAATTAATTTAAATCATGATAGGATGTCTGTAATGATTGCAGCAACCCTGGTGGTATATTTGAAACATTTTCAGTTGTAATTCTAAAACTAGAATAGAGAGCAAAAGAAAAAAAAAATCCATTACAGAGATGTAGAGAATTATCGATTTGATTAACTAACAAAATTCACCGATTAAAAAAGAGGAATGCATCTTAAAAAGTGTGTGTTTTTTTTTACTTCTCTGAGAATCGAGTCAGTCCTGGGCCTAACTTCTATGGAAATAGAACGTATTTATGATTTTTAATTGTAATTTTTAACCTATTAATGTAGTACATTTTTAAGAAGTGGGTACACACTTTTTATGAGATGATTCTTGGAGGGTGTTTCGTGTTTTAAAAAAATGAAATAATTGTCGAAAGCATTGGAAGTTTTACTGAAATTTCAAAGAGAAACTATGAATTTTCTCATAAGGATTATAATTTCCTTAACTGACAAAGTGAAGAAGATAGCTCAGGCGGGATTCGAACCTGGGAACTGCAGATCACGATTCTGGCATAGCTACTGACTGAACTATCTCCTCCCACTGCCTGGACAGGAAGTACTAGGAATTTACCTATCTTTCTTCGGCGATTTCCGGTTCAGTTTGGCTTATATTCACTCAACAATTTCCGTTAGAAAAAGGCTTCTGGAAATGAAATTAAATACAGTTTAACATGATGTCATCGATGAACATATGAAATTGAAATTTTTAAACTTCCAGTTAATATATTGTATTTTCAGTTTCCTAACAATATATTGAATCTAGGCTCCATTGCATCAATAGCAGCGAAAGATGCCCTTTCGTAAAAGTGCGCTGTCACATCGAGACGTGACGTATTTTGATGCTCAGCACAGTTTTAAATAAACCTAGAATGCTTCAGACTCCGCTTCCAGATACATAAATGTTATTTTATTAAACTGCACCGCTGCATATAACATTACAGTGGTAAAGGTAATTTAGCTAAAGAATGAATATATAATTTACTATAGCTGAAGATCATTTTTTAATATTGTAATTTACTTTAGTATTAAAAAAACAATATTTGCGATTTATTATTAAATTTCAACCGTATGTAATCATATGTAGGTTGGTTGCAATGTAAGTTTCCCTGATCCACAGTCTCTGGAGCGTTAACGAACGGAGATTGCGCCTCGAAAATAGGTAGCTTAATGAGAATATGTGGAACATATTTAGTGAAGAAAACATTTGGTTCCAAAAGTCACCACCAAGGTGGGGAACGGGCACTTCAGATATGCTAATCGCATTCGTTTCCATAATAACACATTTCTGTCACAAAAGACGTCGTATAAAAGTGGGAATGACCACCGCAATCAAACAGCCGTATCGCTCTCCTGAAGAAGTAACGCACGCTGTTAATCAAGTTATTCTACCAGAATCAGAGCAATGCAAATGCCCACTGCAAGAGTATCAGCATCTGAAAAGTCTGTGGAGCAGATCCTTGATATCAATAGTGTTAACGAAGATGGCGAAGAAGTTTGAAGCAACTGCTGAGTTCGGAAAGATACCAGGAAGAGGACGGGCTTCCATTGCAGAAGATGTGGTGGATGAGGTGTTGGTTATCATGACATCCTGTGCCAGAAGTGACATACAGTCAGTTAGCAGTGCTAGGGCAGAGTCATGACAGTGGAATCTTCCATTGGCAACAGACCGCAAATTTCTACATACAGGATTCATATGATGCAGGAACTGCAACTGCGTGACTCACAAAATCTCACTGACTTCTATCATGGATGAGGTGGATATTATGTGGCTTTGGGCAGTCCTGTTGACTGAGAAGGTGCACTTCACCCTCGGTACCTGTACGATACACTCACGGGTGTGGTACAGCACACGGAACTGTCACTTATGAGGGGTCATCACTTCCATCTGCTGTGCATCAACACCTCTCCAGCACCCGTATGTGAGAGTGTGGTGTGGCTTCAATGCATACTTCATCATTGGGCTATTCCTCTTTGAGGAGTCTACACTTAATGGTTCATCCTAAATTACCGTAACAGGTACCTGTTACTGTGCCCTTTTCCAGAATCACATGATTCGCACCCTTCAGGAACGGCGGTGTCTGGACACCACAGTGTTCGTGTAAGATGGTGCACCCCCACATGTTACTCGGCAGGTAATGCAGTTACTGCATGGAACATTTGGCGATAAGAGCTTAGTTTCTCGAGACTTTCCTCCGGTCTGACCACCACGCTCACCAGACCTGAATCATTATGATTTATGGCTCTGGGGCTATCTCAAGGATCAAGATTATCATGGCAGATTGCTGATCTGAAAGCCAGCATTACACGGGAAGTGACCATCCACAGTGACATGTTCCAAACAACAGTGGCCCATGCAGTCCTTCATTTCCAGCACATCCTTTGTACCAATGGAGAGCATATTGAGCAGCTTTTGTAGAACACATGTACGTGAAACCAATAAACATCGTTTTCTCATCTGTGTTTTTCTTTCTTGTGTCTGCAGGTCCGTTTTCCCCCCGGTAACGACAGTTGGAACTATCTTTTTTTCTTCACTAAATTGCTTTTGCATGTTCTTATTAATCTGTCTACCAATTTTCGCCGTGCTATTTCCTTCAGATTTTCCTGAGTAGGGAAATCCATTCTGCTCAGTGTGTCTGATCTGTTCTTCACATGTTTAAACTAAATTTGAATTAGATTGTAATGGAAGAAGGAACATACAAATAATAACGGTTTTATATTTCAGGCATTAAAAATTAAAAAGAAAGAGCACATTTATATAAATTTTGAGTTTTTAATAATAATCGTAATGTCGCTACAGCTTATATTGAGCAAATTTATAGAGAGCTTCAGACGTAATGTTAAATGTATGAAGTCGTTAAGAATTTTTCAAGGGAGAATTATAATTAAGATATTTTATTCTTAAATCTGAAGCAGAAAACTTGTAAGTTTGCATATATAAGACCGTGGAAGAAAAATAGGCTATAAAATTATGATATGATGACACAACAATGTTCTCATTGTACATTGCAAGTTGTCTGTTAATCAGTGTTATAAAATAAAAGATAAATTTGTTGACGATCATGTGAAATTAATACTGTGTTGCATATTCCTAAATATAAAAGGGTACAAATGAAAAGTGAACAAGTGAGAAATGAAGCTAGATCATTTATTGACCTCTTTAAATTCGCCATGCCTATTGAGATATTTGTTCCAACAGATAATAGCCCTGTCTGAATTGAGAGACTTTGACTACTGCATGATGAAATCTGACAATGAAATGCACCTCTGTGTCTGACCTGTAATTCCTTATATTTAATTGAGTTATTTAGAGGTCCTGAAATGTGAAAACCCAATAAGGAAGAATCTAGGACTATAGGGAGGATGTCCCGACACTTCCAATCATATCTGTTCAAAGTAATTATTGTTACTTGAGCACTATGGGAACAGAAGTTGCCATGCAATAAAACAACCATTTTACATAAAAGTCCTGGGCACTTAGACTTTGTTGCTTGACTTCGAATAACCAAAGTTTCACAAAATCGTTGCAAGCTGATGGTGTTAACACGGTCCGGAAAATAAATCAACAGGGGACCCTGATAATCAAATTAAACCTTCAGCATGCTTCTCATTGTGTAATTCATCAGCGGTTTTTATGAAATCCTCACAACGTTAATCACATTCAAGGAAATACTTGCCACTGATTCTGGTGTTGATGAGTCCATTTTATGAATATCCGTTTCTCTGTGTGAGGGCACAAAGATCACTCACATTATTACCCCGATATAGGGGGTTGTCAATTTTTGATATTTGAAGGACCCTTATATACGCACGGTAATATAGGCAGACCCAAATACACTTTAGTTGAGCAATTTTCAATGTTATAATACTCAGCACAGCATACGATTATCACCTTGTGTAGGACTGGAGTCAGCTGTTGTCTCAACAGGAAAATCTCAACAGGCACGTTGGTGTCAACAGTAACTTCGGCTCTGAAGTTTAAGGAGTACAAAATTAAAATAATACAGTTTCAAATGGAAGGCCTTTTATGGCAGTTAATACTGAAATTTAAACATCTCTGTTGCATAATTATCATTAAGGCGTGATTTCAAATTCTCTTGGATTTTCACACTATTTCGAAACAAGAACATTTACGTTGGAAAATGAGGAGCAAAGCACGCAACGACAAAATAATATATTAATATTGTAAAAATATCATTGTTTTAATTTTGTTCTTTTGAAATTTACTAATTAAGATTGCAATTAAACACCTTTTAAATCATTTAAATTACTGATCAAAGTTCTTCCGGCATTTCAGTTTCTCTAATGAAATATATGCTATTCTGAAAGTGAAATAAATTGGTGTGAATATATTGAAGTGGCTCTATTGTTTCAAATTTCGATTCAGTTCCTAAACGAAAATATCTGCAAGGAATCAGAAAGGCACTTTGCGAATTTATGTCATGCATACGTTAACCATCTGATTTAATCATCTGACGTCTTCATCGGAGCGAACAGAGCAGCCCATAGTTATTTCTGCATTGTATTTCTTCTTCAATCTGTTGAGCGATCTTCTGAAGAAAGCTCTGATCATTTGTCGAAGATGTGCTTTTCTTATTTGCTGCCAGGAATTGAGTTCTTATTGAGAGGAGAGAGAGAGCAAAAGCGAGTTAGTCTTCTCCTGCTTGATCACAGAAACATGCAGCGAGATTGAAACGGAATTTATTAGAAGGCCTTTGTATTTCAGCTTCTATATTGAAAATGCAGATCACTCTGATTCTGAAGAATTTCACTCACGGTTTGCGCTATTATTTGCATGATCTGTGTCATGAGAGCGAAGCTCATTTCCAACGCAGCATTCATCATATTTACTGTAACAGGCTGTTTCGTCATCCCGATAAGATTCGGGCAGAGTTAAAGCTTTGTTTTCGCATTTGAGCAATTTCCTTTTGAGATGTTTTGCTACAAAGGGAAAAACGACGTACTTTTAAAATATGTCTTGAAATTACGTCTGCTGGAGCTCTTTTTTTTATCACTACCGCAATGACTGGTCGCAAATGTAGAAATTTTTTAAACTTGTACTTATCATTATCATGTTGAAACTGTACTATGTACCTCCAAACGAAACGTAACACAGAGACTTGTTATATTTTTATTATCAGTCTTTATATTGACATCGCTACATATGCTATTAACTGGATAATCTAGGATCAAAGAGTGGAAAAAAGCCATATTTCACGATTGAATGATGACGAAGACGGCAACGATAAAGGATGACCGATGATAAGGCGACGATTGCCTAATTAGAAATCTAATTTCAAAAGGATAAAATTATTCAGCACTGCTTTCGCAAACGAATAGCTCTTAGGGCCATCTTATAGAGGCCATCTAGTATGTTCCTTTAACATTCAATTGATGAGCATCTTCATCATGTAAGGGGCTGAAGCTTATATATAGAAAGGCCCCAAGACTAAAACCTCTTCTAAACAACGATTATCTTTCCATGCACTCCATATTTCTCTTCTCACAGAAAGGATATCACTCTTAGTGCAATTTCTGCAGTACTAAAATACGAATATAAACATGTAGTTCAATGATTACCGAAAAAAAAAAAACATTCTGACCCACTTTTTGCAAACAATAACATTTCTCAGATTAATCCATGCATATAATGATGCTTATTATTATCACCGTCTACTCTTGACCAACAGAACCTTGCACCAATTGGTCGTGTTATTAGTAGTAGTAGTAGCAGCAATTTTATTTTCACAATAGATATTGTAGAATACAAAGTGTAAGCACACAATAGCAATTTGGCGCGTGTGCTTTCCATACCAGTTATTTTCAAGAACATTAACTAAAAGCATGTAATAAAGTTAGCATGCCAGAGAGTTAAAAATTTAATCATTTCCTTTCGAAGAAAAATTTATATACCTAGCAAAAGTTATTTATTAACATTTTAACATACCGCCTATTCATATCTAATATATAAAAAAAGAAAGTTTTTGTGATTGTTTGTTTGTTTGTGTATCAGCCCAAAAAAGAGTTAGAGGCACTAAACTTTGCAATGAACTTTCCTTTCACCCCAGGGCGTTTAAGTTAACCAAGCTACATGCTTTGGGCCTCAAAGAAACGCATTTCTTGATTTACTGTGTCAAGTAAAATTTCTATATTTAAATTAATCAAATTTGTTCATCTTAGCTTTATACAGTCATCATTGTATACCAATCCTGTGTAACAATTTCTCCACATCAATTTGATGCCTATTTTTTAATCTTCCCTACATTTGAATAATAAATATACATTTCGATTTTCTAATTTTTAGGGCCTCATATTTGACACAGCTTAAGGCCTCCTAAACATGGTATATTTTAGGGTCTCTTATTTTTTGCCATAACTTAGGGCCTCTTAATTTAGCCATAACTTAGGGCTTCAGAAGGTCAAAGTCAGGCCCTGTTTCACCCAGTGGATGAGTATAGGCTGTGTGCGAACCCTCTAAAGTCAACTAAAAACCGGTGGGAATCGGTTTGAACTACTCGAAATTCTCATATATTTAGAATTAAGGATTGTTCAAAATAAATCTCGCAATATTAATTGTTGCGTTTCAAAGCTCAATTGAATTCTATCTGCTTCATGGGGATAAAGCCATTGTTTCGTAAATAATTAAATAGTAGAGGCGTGACAACGAGCGTTCGAATAGCAAAAGACAGGAGGATCTTTTTTTGTGTGTGGTAGTTCTAAAAATAAGAAAGCGTATACATCGTAAGAGCGATACGATACGATGCTTGCTTATTTTTCGTAGCATTAATTTTATCATCATCATCATCATCATCATTCTCAAGCAGCCATGGGCTACGGAGGTCCAACCAGACCGCGCAGTTTAATTCTCCAAACATATCTGTCCTGAGCTACATCTGCTGCATCCGGCCACTGCACACCAATTCTAATAAGGTCCTGTTTGACATTGTCTGCCCATCGCATCCTAGGTCTCCCCCTCCTTCTGAGGCCTTCAGGCACACTGTTCATAACCCTATTCGCCAATCTATAATTATCCATACGGGCAACATGGCCAAACCAGCGGAGTCTCTCTCTGCACAATATGCTGCTTAAAGGAGATTGCAAACTCCTTTGCCTTACCTCATCATTAGTTACAAAGTTGAACCACCTAATGCCCAAGATACTACATAAGCATCTCGAATCAAGAGCATCTAGTTTCCTGTTATCTTGTTTACACAGCGTCCAAGTTTCACTACCATAACTAACCGTAGAAAGAACCAAACTATTATACAGTCTAATTTTAGTCTTTAGGTGTATACGCCTATTTCTCCACAATCTCCATAGATTCTTAAAAGTCCCGGCAGCAATACCTATTCGTCTGTTAATCTCATGCCGCACATCACCAGTATCTGTTACACAGCTCCCAAGGTAATTAAACTGTGACACCTGCTCAAGACTGCAACCATTCAGATGAACTGAATCACAACCTGCCTGAACAATTTTCATCACTTTAGTTTTCTCTCTGTTTATAACCAAACCTACTCTACTACCAGTCTCATCAACAGCTCGAATGAAAGAGTTCATCTCATCAACATCATTTGCCAAAAGGGCTAAACCATCAGCATAATATAAATCAGAAATTTTAGTATCTCCAGTCCATTTAAGGCCAAAATCTTTCCCTTGAAGTAAATTTCGCATAACATAATCAACAACCAAACGAAAGAGAAAAGGAGACAAAATGCACCCTTGTCGAACACCAGAAGTAATGCTTAAACCAATTGCTACAAGATTTACCAACTCTCATACACGACTCAGTGTTATTATAGAGAGCTTTCATTATGTTAACTAACTTGTCAAGTATACCATATGATTTCACAATCAACCACAAATTATGACGATCAACAGAGTCGAAAGACTTTTTGAAATCAACGAAGCTAGCAACCAAAGGTTTCTGAAACTCTAAACATTTCTCAAGAATCTGCGTAAGTGAAAATATCTGATCTACACATCTCCTACCACTTCTGAATCCACTTTGCTCATCACGCAATTGCCTGTCAACCAGATTCTTAATTCTATTAAGCACAATAATGAAAAGAACTTTACCTGGAACAGAGAGTAGGCTGATACCCCTATAGTTATCACAAGAACTGCGATCACCTTTTTTAAAAATAGGGATAATAATAGCTCTGGCAAAATCTTCAGGAACCATGCCTTTATCATAAAAGTTATTCAAAATTTCAGTCATCCAAGTGGTAACCGAAACATTCCCAGCTCTGAGCATTTCTGTAGTAATTTCATCTACCCCTGGGGATTTATGTAGTTTAAGTTTAGAAACAGCCAAAATAACTTCAGATTGTGTTATAGGGCCAACATTAAAGCCACCAATGCATCTATCATCATTGCAAACAATGGGAGTAGAACTAACTACATTGTTTAGAACATCACTGAAATGCTCAGCCCACCTAGTCATGAGAGAATCCTCCCCTTCTATAACCTTACCTTGTTTATCCTGCAATCCTTGTATGCCTGTCCGTTTTCTACCACATAAAACATCTGGTACAGCTCTCTGCTGTTTTGCTGCCTAACTGCTTTGCTTCCTCAGCTTTGTCAGCCAAGCCATCAAGCCAAAAGTTCTTATCAGTAGCTAACTGATCCTTTACACGTTTATTAAGCTCTCTGTAATCCTTTCTATTAGGACTAGTAGGGTACTGATTAAGGACATTCCTGCAGTTCCTTCTTTCTGAAATAAGCTCAAGTGCCTTATCACTTAAATAATTCTGCCTCCTCTGCTCCATTTTTCCTAAAAGAGTACTGTTAATTTCCAAAAACGCCCGATTCAAATGGCCCCATTCTTCCTCAACTTCAGTATTAAGCAAACCATGACTCTCATAATTACTAAGTAACCTACAATGGTAAGCTTTAGCTATAACTGGGTCTTTCAGAGCTTCAGTATTAAAGGTAATTTTTTAAATTTAGCACAACACTTTTTAAGTTTAAGTTGCAAGACACTTTTAACAAGGTAATGGTCAGATCCAATTTCAGCTCCCCTATATGCCCAGGTATTTCTAACAGAACTAGCCCATTTGCTGTTAATTAATATATAATCAATCATATTCCTATGCAGCCCATCAGGTGAAACCCATGTGTATTTATGTATGTCGCGGTGTTTGTGATATGTGTTAGTTATTCTGAAACCATTGAGTTTACTTACCTGTAGGAGACGTTGCCCATTGCCATTGCAGCTACCAATACCAAAAGGGCCTATCACTCCTTCCCAAAGGTCAGAGTCAGTACCAACTTTTGCATTGAAGTCACCTAGAACAAGGGTAATTTTATGCATATATATTAATTTTATTTTACACTTGTTTAATTTCCAGTTAGGTATTTAAAATTTTGTGTATATATGATGCCAGAGATCAGAAATCATAAACCGGCGAAATGGAGCACCGGACTTTTTGCAAGTCCTTATCTCCTCTATCTGAAGTGTGCCGTGATATTGAAGTTAAAACTTAAAGAAATATAAACTGAAAGCACCATCTAGCTTTTCAAAATCAACTAACAAAATATTGGCTAGATTTCGATATCAGGATGGATTTTGGACTCTTAAACATTTGCCAGCAGAGGTGATCGTATTTAACAGCTCCTGAAATGAGATTATGGTGTCCATCACGTTTCCAAAAAAAACTGCCTGCCATATATCTCTATTTCAGTCTTGAACGGAAAGGATACAAAAGTGCTATAAATGATGGAATTTCGTATGAACTTGGGTGCGTTGAAAATCTGTCGCATGATCTTGTTTTGGAAAGTATGAATTTTCTATATTTTAGTCATTTCATAGTACCTTCTGGTTGGAGACGCATATAGCGGAATATGGGGAATAACCATTTTCTACGTTAAGTAAGGTGTTTGCCGATGAAAGCGTTGAATGCTTGGAAAACAAATATTAATTTATTGTGCACTGCATTTGCTTTACAAATACTTTTTCTAATATGGTGCGCAGGAAAGTAGCAAAGGATTATGGTTAAGGGTGGTTCCAACTCGAAAATCAAATTTTGCCAACTGAGCAAATGTCTCTGTCTTCTGTTTACCCAGATTCAACTAGCCATAATTTCACAGAAATAATTCCAATATTTACAACTCGTCTGAATTGTAGCAAGTCAGTGTGAATTTTCCCTTGATTTGGCCAACTCTCCTTAATTTCACAAAACTAATCCCAATCTTTGCATCTCTCCTAAATTTGCCAAGTCACTTCAAATTTTTCAAACTGCCCAAGATTTTGCCAAGCTTTCTCGATTTCGTCAATTCTCCTTAATTTCACAAACTCAATCTCAATTATCACAACTCGCCCGTAATTTCCAAGTGGATTCGAATTTTGCCAACTGCCCGACATTTTGTTCAGTTTTCTCGATTTGTCCAACACTCCTTAATTTCACAAAACAAATCCCAATTTTCACAAATCGCCTATATTTTACCAAGTGGATTCGAATTTTGCCAACTACCCTCGATTCACAGAAAAAATCGCAATTTTTATATCTTCCCTGAATTTGCCAAGTCACTTCGAATTTTATCAACTCTCCTTAATTGCACAAGAAAGGCACAATTTTCACAACTCCCCTGTATTTTACCAAGTGGCTTCGAATTTTACCAACTCCCCTAGATTTTGCCAAAGCGTTCTAGGTTTTTCCAACTCTCCTTAATTTCACAAAACCAATCCCAATTTTTACAACTCACCTGTACTTTACCAAGTGGTTTCCAGTTTTGCCAACTTCCCTAAATTTTGCCTAGTTGTCTCGATTTTACCACCTCTCCTTATTTTCGCAAAACAATCCCAATTTTTACATTTCTCCTGAATATGCCAGGTCAGTTCAAAACCTTCAAACTCTCAAAAATTTTGCCAAGTTTTCTCGAATTTGTCAACTCTTCTTAATTTCACAAAAACAATCCCAATTTTTACAACTCACCCGTATTTTACCAAGTGGATTCGAATTTTGCCAACTGGCCACAATTTTACAGAAAAAATCCCAATTTTTACATCTCATCTGAATTTTGAAAAGTCACTCCGAATTTTGCCAACTCCCCCAAGATTTGCCAACTCTCCTAGATATAGCGAAGTTGCCTCTATTTTGACAACACGTCATAATTTTGGAGAAAAAAGAGTGCAATTTTTACTTCTCACCTGAATTTTGCCACCTCCCCCGAATTTTTCCAACTTTTCACGATTTTGTCAAGTCACTCCGAATTTTGCAAACTGGCCCTAGATTTTGCCAACTCTCCAAGTTCTGCCAACTTCCCCTAAATTTTGCCACCACCCCAAGTTTTGCCAACTGCCCCTAAATTTTGCCAACTCGCCATAATTTTACAGAAAAAGGATCCCAATTTGTTTTATCTCACCTGAATTTTGCCAACTCCCCACGATTTTCCCAACTTCCTAAGTTTTGCCAACTCGCCATAATTTTACAGAAAAAATCCCAATTTTTACATCTCACTTGAATTTTGCCAACTGTTCTAAATTTTGGCGTCTCTCCATTTTCAAAACTGTCCTAGATTTGCCAAGTTGCCTCGATTTTGACAACTGCCCTTCATTTTGCAAAAAAAAAAGATTACAAATTTTCACAACTCACCTAGATTGTACGAAGTCGCTTCGAATTTTGCTAACTCCGACTTTCTTTGGGGGGAGCCTCCTCCCATCCCCCCATAGCGACGCCCCTAGTGGTGCGTTCAGTCAAGCTTTCTGTCGAATCGAAGATATGTAGCAGTATTCATCCGGACAATTCATTTATCAAAAATGCATGTCTAGCTGCTTCCACTGTTTTTCCAGTCAAGTCATGAAGCCAAAGATTCTTATCAGCAGTTAACTGATCCTTTACACGTTTATTAAGCTCTCTATAATAGTTTCTTTTAGGACTAGTAGGGTATTGATTAAGGACATTCAAATACTTCTGCCTCCTTGATCCTTTTTACCTAAAAGAGTACTGTTAGTTTCCAAAAAAGCCTGTTTAAAATGATCCCATTCTTCCTCAACTTCAGTAGTAAGCAAACCATGACTGTCATAATGACTAAGTAACCTATCATGGTACGTTTTAGCTGTAACTGGGTCTTTCAGAGCTTCAGTATTAAAGGTAAATTTTTTAATCCTAGCACAACACGTTTTAAGTTTAAGTTGCAAGACACTTTTAACAAGGTAATGGTCAGATCGAATTTCAGCTTCCCTGTATGCCCTTGTATTCCTAACAGATATATTATAGATATTTGCTGTTAATTAATATATAATCAATCATATTCTTATGCACCCAACTGGTGAAATCCATGTATGTCGCGGTATTTCTAATAAGTGTTAGTTATTCTCAAACCATTAAGTTTAGTTACCTGTAGGAGACGTTCCCCATTGCCATTACAGCTATCAATACCAAAAAGACATATCACTCCTCTCCAAAGGTCAGAGTCAATACCACCTGTATTGAAGTCACATAGAACTAGGGAAATATCTCCTTTCTTGACAGAATTCAAAATATCCCGAAGTCCGCAAATCTATCTTTTTCTTCATTCGCAACTTCAATGGAGGCAAAACCACATATAACAATCAAGTCTTTAATGCTTGTCTGAAATTTAGCTGTAAGAAACCTTTCACTGATGCGGTCATTTCCTAGAAGAGCGTCACTAGCGTTTCTGCAAAGTAGCAAACATACACCTTAAACAAGCTTTCCATCTTCCCTCCCTGAAAAGAGACAGTTAAAATTATTTTTAAGTATCTGACTTTTACCTCTCCAACTGGTCTCTTGCAAGTAGGGAACATCTAAATTACAAAGCTGGAATTCTTGTGTGAGGACATCAAGAGAATAATCTCTGTGCAGCGTCTTCACGTTCCAAGTACCTGTGGAGAGAAAATGGTTATTGGGATCTTTAAAGAAATTATGTTTATTTATAAAATAAGTGCCGATAGTATAAAATAGCCCCTCAATAGTAGGCATGGTGCAAAGATCCATTTTATAAAACTACTAAAAATTGAAGCCATCTACACTGTTAGGACGTTACCAACGATACGAAGAAAGGTTTAGATACCTGCATGACCTCTGATCAGGATTGTCAACCAGCTGATAAACGCATCCTGTGCAGCTATTCACTCAGGGATGTCAACTCACAAACAAAAAGAAAACACACGGAAAATTTTTCCTCAACAAAAGCCCACCAGTGCAGCAAATTCAGGATCCAAAATCAAGCTGAGAGCCATTATTCCATTGAAGTTGGTATATATGGTCAGCACCGAGACTCTATGTGGTTCACCACTCCTAGCAGAGTAGAAAATATATATAAGTAGCCATTATAGTCCAGATCAAAAGGTTGCACGGATCAGGCAGCCCTCTCCTTCCATTACCTTCCATAAGAGAGTATCTTTTGAACGGTATTAATGGACTGCACCCACGAGAAGGCTGAGTTTAGGTGTTAAGTCTAGCCGAGCCGGTTCGGTGCATTATCATATAGTTCTATAAGGGTGTATTTTGTCTCCTATCCTCCTTTTAGAATGATTATTCATTATGTTATGTGGAATTCACAGCAAGGGGAAGGTTTTTGAATTAAATGGTCTAGAGTTTTGAAAATATCTATTTGTACTTGAGCTACCGTCGATCGCTGCGTACCTTTCTGATCGAGCGTGACCTCAATGCAGAATTTTTTCACATTAAATTGTTAATGTAATTCAAAGCTTTTATCGTTGAAGTTTATAATTTCTCAATAATTTTGCTAAAAAGTTACTGAGCCATTAAATTCATTTTTCTTCATTCAAATATCTGTCATTTTCTTGCAATTTTTTATGGCCTTCACTTTTGTCAAAGATTAACATCATTGATCAAATCTTCAGAATAATCTATATACTGAAGATTTGATCAATGATGTTGCTAAGAAGAGCTCATTCATTAGAGCTGTTGAAAAGACTGAAAATAGAGTAGGTTTCGTGATAAACAGAGAGAAAACTAAATTGATCAAAATTGGTCAAGCTGTTTGTGCTTCATTTGCCTTGAAAGGTTGCATGCACCCTTGAGCAATTTTCTCAGTTTAATTATGTGACGGTGCAGTTTGAGATAAACAGAAGAGCAGCGATTGCAGATACCCCAGAAGAATAGAAGGTGTTGCTGGGACTTTTAGAATCAATGGAGAGTGTGAAGAAATAGGCGAATAAATATTTTCAATTGAAAGTTTTTATCTGTTGTAGTTTTCAGTTGTCAATAAGTTTGCTAAAACGTCATTGAGCCATTAAATTAATTTTTCTTCATTCAAAAATCTGTCATTTTCTAGCAATTAATTTTATGCCTATTCCTATATACACCTAAAGATAAAATTAGTCCATACAATAGTTTGATCCTTTCTAAAGATTGCTATGGTACTGAAATTTGACTCTTTGCAAACAGGATCACAGAGACCTATAACAGTTGAAAGGTATCGATATAACCAAAAAGCTACACTAAAATGTTTTTTTTTTCAAAAAATATTATATAATCAAAAATGACGTCAAGTATTTGGAATTCCTGTTACTATGGAGAAAGTTAGAAATCAAACTTAACAAGCGGTCGATCAGATAGAAATTAAATATAGCTACTTATTTAAAAAGCCTAGATATCATTTTTCGTTAATGAATATTACGAAGCAAAAATCTAGATATTGAATGAAGAAATATAAACGTCAAGATGGTAATAACGTCACCCTGAAAATTTGCTCTAATAAAAATGTAGGATGCAAAATTTCGCACTGAAAATTTATCCACTAATAAGATTAATTTAACTTGTTGCTCTTTTCCTCTCTGCGTTAATGTTCACAGTATTTTCACAGTGTATAAACAATAACGCCATGAGAGGCAAGGACCAAGACTCCACTCTAAAGGTAAAAATGATTTATTCCACTGAGATAAGAAAAGCGATATATAAAGTTTAGTGAAATCTGCAGCTAAAAACTTTTTGATAGTTATAATATTTAAACAACTAAACCCTAAGAAACTAATGAGAAATGGCGCGAAATCGGCCCTCCCAAAAATATTTCAAGACAAGGCCAAATCTAGGGGGCAGGGGAGGGGCAAGAAGGCCATGACTTCTTGAGAATGGGTGATGGGGACCAAGTATAAGAAGGGAAGTGGAGGCAAAAATTATTAAACTTGTGCATATTTCACTCTTTTTTCAAGAAATTTTCGCTCAAGGCCTCTAAAACGGAGTGAAGAATGTGATACTGCAATGGAAATCTAGTCTTTTGGCTCCACTCTCAGCTTTTCCTTTTTCCAACTCGATTGCATTACTTTCCATCCCCCCCAACCTTTGTTTTTTTCTAGCTCCGGGACAGTTTCGAAATCTATTTGTACTGGAGCTACCGTCGATCGCGGCGTACCTTTCTGATCGATCGTGACCTCAATGCAGAATTTTTTATATTAAATTGTTAATGTAATTCAAAGTTTTTATCTGTTGTAGTTTATAATTGCTCAATAATTTTGATAAAAAGTTACTGAGCCATTAAATTCATTTTTCTTCATTCAAAAATCTGTCATTTTCTTGCAATTCATTTTATGGCATTCACTTTTGTCAAAGAGTATGATAAAAATAAACAATAATTTATTTTTAGTTGATAGAAAAAATGCTAGAAGATCGCGGTATTGCACTAAAAAAAAGTAGCTCGCGGTACTAAAAAAAAGTTGAACACTACTGTTTTAGAGCATTACCTTGCAACACAACAGAAGCTGGACTCCTCCTGAACTGAAACTGCATCGCTCACTGTGATATACTCTATCATATTATTCATTTCACAGTTGCAAAATTTTTTCTTCGGGGTAGTGGCATTCCATTTTATTTGAATTTTTGTTTCTTCAAAAATCTGTCGCTGCTTTCTGAAGGTGTAATAGCACTAACAGTATGGTGGCGACATCTGTAGTCAGTGTTATTTACTCCTTCATCCTAATGACTAAAATGCAAGGTAGTACTAAAACAATTTGTGATCCTAGATTGGATTATTTTATTTCTGAGCGGGTTTTGCACACAATGGGCTAAAGTGCCAGGTTACAAGGACCCAGAGAATGTTGGAAGAAGGGGATCCAATGGCCAGGGGAATCAGGAGGAAGATGGTATCCTCCCGCCAAGGCCATCCAGTGTGTTCCTAACGTACACAGGGTATGCTCTCCCACACATGGACCAAGGCTTAACGTCCCACCTAACGAAGGGAGGCTTTTCCAAGCCCATAGGTGTTCCCTACTGATCGTGGGGAGGGCGGAGACTTTTTGAGGAGATAAAACTCAACGCTGATCGACGACTCGGACTTGGGAACTGGAGATTGCGGGCCTGGAGCGTTAACAACTGAGCAACCCCCGCCCAAAATTTTTGATCCCTCCAGAAGTACGCCATTACTGTATATAATAAAATAATAATAAATAAAAGATTTAAATAAATTTAATAGAGATATGGCTACGCTAAAGAGGGATATGTTGGTATGCACCATAGCAATGAAAATTTCATATTTAATCATAAAATAATACAAATCATAAAAAAATACAAAACTATAATCATTGGTAACAATAAAACCGGAAATTTACCACTAATTGGCAGGATTGGTGGCATCTTTTGAAAATATGGAAATTAAGATTTTTTTGAAAATATTTCGTTCAAGAATGGGTGTAATTTATTCAAATGAATTTCCGATTTGAATATCAGTTTAAGGTTTATGCATAATTATTATGTGTGTATAAAAATTGTTTTGCTTTTTTGGCAATAAATGAGTTTACATTCAAAATCCTTTAAAACGGTTTCTTGAGTTGTTTCATAGGAATATGTAATATGAAGATTACACACTGAATATATATATATATACACTGAATGGACAAATCATTATATACACCCGATAACAATATGCAAAGCAGAAGTATCATGTCTACTCACGTGGGATGCTGAAACTGGCAATGCCTATAAATAGAGCAAATCTCTATGCATTGGAAACCAGTCACGTAAAACTAATCATAGATAAAGGCAGAGGCGTAAGTGAGATTGACCGTAACCAGAAAATAGGTGTGAGTAAGGTCGGTTGTTCAATCACTGCAACTGCTGAACTGTTGGGATTTCCATATCAGACCATCGCGCGTGTATACCAAGACTATGTGAAATAAGAAAAAACTTCCAACCAGGGAGAAAGGTGGAGTTAAACGGGCAATTGACTCTTGACGTGAGCGCAGACTGTCCCACATCGTTACAAGGACTCGCTTGGCACTGTGGAACAGATAAGGTCGGAATTGATCCATCGTACCATAGAAAAAGTAGGCTATGGCAATCAACGTCCACATCGTGTTCCCGTGTTGACTGCAAGGCACCGAAAGATTAGATTGCAGTTTACAATGGTCTATGGCAACTGGAGTGTGGAGGACTGGAAACACGTCATCTGGTCTGATGATCACGGTTTCAACTCTATTACACCGATGGGAGGGCGCATGTGTGACGTAAACCACATGAAGCGATGGACCCAGCTTGCCACAGTTTGGTGTGTGTTTACATGAGCTTCTTTACGGCTCCTAGAACTCGTCCAGACCTCTGTCACCGACACAAGGTATGTGGAACATCGTCGCCGACTATCTACATTTGTTCATAACGATTCTCTTTCCACACCATGACGCCATCTTTCAACAGGACAACGCCACACGGCATACTTCCCGAGTGGCGACCAATTAGCTCTAGGAGCAATCAAGTGAGTTTACCACACTCGAGTGGCCCCCTCGATCGCCAGATCTCAGCCACTTTGAGAATTTGTGGGACGAATTGGAAAGATCTGTTTTTTAGTCCGCCAATTCCCACCGGCAACTGTAAATGCAATGGGAATTCGAAAAGGAATTCAATTCCGTTTCGAATGCACTATGACAGGCAATCCTCACTTCGTTCACCTCCGTGCATTCAACACTTCATTGAGTCCTTTCCAAGACGTCTGGCTACTAACTACGGATGTTTGTGTTTTTTTTTGCTAAGGTCCCTCCATCCTCATGGAACTTAAGTAATGGACTCTAGTAAAAGCAACAGAACATTTTCATCATTATCGCTATGGCCAGAAATTTCTTATACATACTGATCATGCTGCACTCAGGTGATTGCTAAACTTTAAAACCCTGAAGGACAAATTGATAGGTGGATACAGCGGTTACAAAAGTACAATTTCTCCATCGAGCATCGAAGTGCAAACTGCAGAGGAATGCAGATGCCCATTCCAGACGTCCATGTATCGACAACTGTAAGCATTTTTATAACGCAGAGTTGAAATATGATACTAAAGATGTAATGATCATAAGACAAATAGCATCGACACAAACAAACAGTGATACTCCTAACATCTGGAGCACAATAGAAATTAGAAAGGCCCAAAGAGACGATGAAGATGTAAGGCCAATTTCCCCCCCGAAATATTTCGCTTCTCAAATAGTGTTTCTTAATAACACAAGCTTCGAAAACTATAGTTCAACACTGCCGCCTATTTCAGAAATTATTAAACATAAAGTTACACTTCTTGGAAACTTGAGATGTTAGAAACTGCTTAGAAAGTGTAGAAAAAATTCTAGGATCAGAACTACGTCGTCGAAGAACAGCAACTGAGCGGGAAATTCCGTAGAAAAATGCTTTTTTTGTGTTTCTTAACTAAAGTTATGGTTCCATCTTACTGTTTCTTATTGGATGCCACTAGTAGATGCTTAGGGTAGTTAATGCTAAAATTTTCATCTTCCTGTCTTAAACTTTTAAATATTTGATTTCGTTAAAGTATTGATCTTTACATATCGATGGCCCTATGCGGTTCACCCCCGTAGATTCAGCCCTCGATAGAGGTACTGTATAGTTAGAGGCTGGTCTTCTTCTTATACATCCGTCATCTTACTGGTCCTATTTGTAAAGTAGGCCTCAGCCCACTTATCATCAGGACCACAAGCCAAATTCTTCAGTGAGTGCAAAAGTAGGCGCGGCCCCTTTCCACTTATGGTTTATTTCCAGTGGATCAAATTTTGAGTTTTGATGCAAAAGGAGGAGGAAAAGGCCTAAGATCGAAGCTGGTCGAAAACTGCTCCAGCGATGGTAGAAGTCGTATTTTCAATGCAGAGAAGAGTTAAAAAGTGGGCCAAAAGTTGTAATGTGTATGAAAAATGTGTATATGTGTGTGATTTGTGTTATTTTGTGGAAATGTGAATTAATTAGTGTGAAAAAGCATATTTGAAAAGCTACCTAGCAATGCAGAAGTGGAAGCTAACATTGGGATCCAGTCAAAGTCGTCTCAGCCAATGAGAAGAAAGGAATTTTGGCATTGGCTGAGGCTGAATCCAAGATGGAGGCGGTTTTTGCAAGAAGTTGGCCGAAAGAGAAAATGGATTTGGAACAGGTAAATTTTGAAAATTGGAATAGTAGCTAAAGTAATGGGATTTTTAGAATAAGTGGAAGAAATTTAAAACTAACTGAAGATAATCCCAAACGGAGAAATAGTCGAGTTGTGGGCTCTTTTCCAAAGCATTTAGATAGAGATCCTGGTAGTTGTGCAGGATAAGGCCAGTTGGCGATATGGTTTTTTTCGGAGCATAAAATGTGGGGTGAAATTCCAATTCTGAGGAGGCAAGTTTAGGGTTGGCTAAAAATTTAAGAATATCAATAATGTCCTCGAATGTTTCCATAAATTCAGGGCCGTCAGTTTTTTGAGTGAGCAGTGGGGTTGTGGTCTGGTCAATTATGAAATTTTGGAGATTATCAATAAGGGCTGACGTACAAGAGTGAGAAATGGTTGCTTTTTGTTTTTTAGAAGTGTCATCTATAGGGGGTGAGTCAGGTGGGGAGGGGGGGGGTTCTTTTTTGTTGAGTGGTATGTTACAGGAGGGGTGGTTTCAGTAGGAGGAGGAATGTCGGCATGAGGGGAGAAGGTACTTACAGAAGTGGAAAGTTCCGGAGTCTTCTGTGAGTCCTTGTTTTCTTGTGGCTGGGCAGGTGGTAGATCCAAAGTTTGGTTTGGTTGCTGGGTTGTCACTTTCTGTCTATTTTTGAAGGAGGCAGAGTCCTTTATGAGGTGACCAGATGACCTACACCACTTGCAAAAGGAAGGTGACTCCAGGGTAGAAAATAGTGGCCGAATAGTTCTCGATTTGGAGGAAATTTGGGATGCCTTTTTCCATCTCAAGGTGCACGATGCGAGTTCCCGTTTGGATCGATTCCAAACTCGGTATTCCTAGATATTCATCTGCAATACTAGTTACTGTTCCAAAGGGAGCAAGGGCAGCAGCCACAGCCTTATTTGGGATGAAAAATGGCAATTTAGAAACTAGGATTTTCTTTGTAGGAAAGTCAAGTCGAGTAGTTTCCACTTGTCCGTTGAAGAAGCCTGGTGGAAGAGTCGCAAAATTATCAGCACTGGTGTCTGTTGAGAAGGTCAGGATGGTGGTAGAGGCATTGATCCTTTGAGCAATAGAGATGGCAGATGGATGCACATGTTGAGCTGTTTTCACTATAGAATCGTAGGTTTGTCCCGGATGTTTCACACGAAAAGAACGTTTTAATTTAACACCATTCTTGTAACCCATGGTAGAAACGAGAGAGCTAATCCAGAGCACGTCTATATCCTTTGAAATCCGAACTTGGAATCCTAGAGGCTGGTCGTCTCGGTGATTGAGTGCCATTGGTTGATTAAGTCATATGGTTTATAGGTGCCATGTTTTGCCGTACCGTGAGACGAAAGCCTACGAGTTAGAGTGTATCTAACCAGTTAAAACGTCTCAGTTTTTATAATTTTATACATTTCTACGCTTTTTTTTTTGTCTATAAAAGCTCTCATATTTTACCAATGCCTGACTGAGCTGCATTTCGGTGTAAAGATTTCACTCAAAAAAATAAATTAATTAATATTTTTTTTAAGAAACTCGTCAGAAGATGGCAATCGGCTTCAAAAGTGAAATGACCTAACTGAAAACCAAAAAATAATTTCTTTTAAGGTTCGTTTGAAAAACGAGCTAATGTTTCCACTTTGCCGTCTGCTTATGCCTATATTTGTTCGTCTATGTTTCCGCCTCTCTGTTAACTGTTGTCTGTCTGTCTTTCATCTGTCTGTCCTTCTCTCTATTAAATGTTGTCTGTCCGTCTGTCTTTTCATCTGTCTGTCCGTCTATAAACAATCAACTTTTTTGCTTTTAGAGATAGGTGAAAAATTACTTCTTGGGTTGAATAGATTTTGAAGAAATATTGCGATTCGAAATTTTGAAATTTCCCAATAGCTTTCATAGCGCCCTCTAGCCGTGGAAAATGATGGAAAATGCTAAAATTTCAAAAAAATATTCCAAACAAACTAATTACACTAGAAATTCGAAATTTTGGAAGTAGACTGTTATGGTCAGAAGGTTTACAATGGCAACAAGTCTTCACCCTCTTAGCCAAAAGGGGGTGCGTAAATGAAACATTTGTTTCATTTTAAGACATAAACTAAACAATCATTTTTTCATTTTCTTTTTTTTTTTGGGCCCCCCTCAAACAGAAAGAGAAGGGTGTTCTTACAAAATATTAATATTTACCTTTTTCGAATCCCATCAGTTGGAATTTCCACTGTTCCAAAGTGCTAAAGGCGGTAAATAAAAACTCGAAAGGCAGTCTCTAGCGGCTGAAGAAAGCGGGAAATACCAAATCTTCAAATGAATATTACAAACGACCTATTTACGACAGAAACTCAGATTTTTGGTCATAAAGTGTAATTGTTAGTGTTACATAACAAATAGTAATGATTTGTCCCATTATAGCAAGGGGGTGTGGGAAAATGCAACTTTTCTGCTTTAAAAGTTAAATGGAAAGCGTTTCTTGTGTCTACAGGTACTAATAAATATTATTAGTTTATTTCACCAATTATGCAGTAGTTCGATTTTCTACTGCCAGAGGGTACTAAATGTGTAAAATAAGTAGATGAATACATATCGCCTCTGGCGCACAGGAGTATCTCGTTTTCAAAGAAAATAAAGTTCTTCCGTTGCCTACTTTTTCATTCTTTAAAAGTTTTAAATATGGATGTCCGTGTTGTTTTTCAGCTGAGGTCACGCCCTCCTCGTGGACTTTCTACTATGGCGTATAAATTTACAGGCTCCTGTAAGTTTTCTGTGACAGGCAGCTGCTTGAGGGGTTATTTATTTTTATGTTTTTAATGTATGATGGGGGAAAATGCACCTAGTAGTATTTTATTAGCAATTACACAACATATAAAGTATTTGTCTCTTAGTGCTTAAATTAGAAAAGCTGCTTTTCTCCCACTTCTCTGAAACTAGTGGGCAGATCGTTGCTCTCATTGAAATTTCTACCATAAAGAGATAGCTTGCAACATTCGTTAAAAGTTTTGCCTTTTGGATATTTAGTGATCCCTAATGATATAAATACCTTTGAAAATGCGAATTAAATTTCATTACTACCAACTAAAAAATAGATTTCCAATTAACTCTTAAAACAAAACCATTCTCTCTCTTATCTACCTTGGGCTAGGGGTCAACTCATTGTTGTCAATGAGATCTTCACGATTGTTACATTTCACTATGAAAATTTCTAGCATAAATAAATACATTGTTTGTAATATTCGTTTTAAATTTTGGGATTTTTCCATTTTTTACACCATTATAGGGCGCAAATACAGTTTTTGGGAAATTCGGAAAATGCAAATTGTAATATTTCATCAATACCTATCCAACGTAAAAATAATTTTTAATTTATCTCTAGCAACACAAAATTTTCTGTTAAAACAAAAAAAAAAGTTGCATTCATCACCCCCACCCCCCTTGATCTAAAGGGCCAAGTGATTCCTAACCTTCACATTTCAACACCAAAATTTCAAACTTGTATCGTTTGGTATTTTGGAATTTTTAAATTTTTCCACCAAGAGAGGACGTGGTTATAACATTTGGTAGATGCAAATAATGAAAAATGTTATATTTCATTAACATCTACCGAACATAAAAATAATTTTTTACTTATCTGTATCAACAAAAAAGTTCGATGTCTACAGAATGACAGACAACAAAGCAAAATTATATCTCTCTTTTAAAAAAAAAAACCCTAAAATTTACTTTTTCTTTTTAGCCGTTTTCTAAAGTGCTTCGAATCGTGAGCACTGAAAGCTGATCAAATGTTACCCTACTCTATTCCGATATCATTAAGTATCCGTATATGCAATACCATTCAACTTGCACGCCAAATATTCCGAGCAACGACAAACCATGGCGTCCAATTTTGAGATGGCCAACCTCTACATATAGTATCTCGCCTTTAGCCCTGGCTACCACTCGGAAATGGCGATTTTGGAAGAGTTGGCGAACACATAAAATAAGGTATAAACTGGTAGGAAATAAACTGTTGTCTGTCTATCTGTCTTTTCATCTCTCTGTTAAATATTGTCTGTCTTTTCATCTATCTATCTGTTTATAAACAATCAACTTTTTTGCTTTTAGAGATAAGTGAAAAATTATTTTTTGGATTGAATAGATTTCAAAAAGAAATATTGCGATTCAAAATTAAATCTTTGTATATATGAAGGATTATAGAAGAGAAAAAATATTAAATACATCTTTCAAAATGCCATTTTCCTACGAAATGTATAACTTGTTGAGCCCTTTAGGCCACGTTTTGGTCGGAAAATATAGTGTCAAACTAAATTTTAAATGAAATTGAAAGTCAAGAGGTCCTATAACTCTGTACCAAAGTATCTACTTGAAGGCGAAAGTTCTTTACATAGCAGCAATGAACCTTCAAAAATATCGGAAACTTTCTTGTGACCTCTTAAGGCCTACTGCAGGATGGTAGCATGCTAAGTGAAAGCCAATTTATTTTTCGGTTCAAATTATAAAACCTCTAAAATCTATTTTGAAGCCAATGAAAGCGATTTCTATGTATTCTGAACTTTAGCAATAGATGGCAGCACTGAACAGGACACCAAGTGACATATAATATTATATTTTCAGTCTTAAAATTTCAGTAGCAAGTTACGAAAGTAAATATACTTCACCCTTAAGCAAATTTTCTCAAATGCTGAAAATATCATATTTTCAATTAGTGATGTCTAACTAGTGGACCATGGTTTAAATATTGCAACTACTTTTATTCGGTTATTTTAATGAACCTTTCATAATATTAATAACAGTTAAAATTATGCTTTTTTCAGTTAATTTATTTAATCTAAATATATTAGCATTCTGCAATTGCATAATATATTAGCATGCTGACCTCTAGAGATGCAAAGGATTTTTTGCTTCAAAGCCATTGAAAGTGGGCATTGCTCCTATAGGTGCAGCCTTAACTTGCATTTTAAATGGAAGTGAAATTTATTTAGCTGGAGTTTATAACGTGGTTCATATGATTATTAAGATGACCGGATGTATAAAAAGGCAGATGCAATTTACCGTAACAGAAGATAGTGTCAGACTGCTTATATTTTCAGGTTGCAGAGACTCTGGGTTTCACATTTCGCAATGCCATTGAACTCTCTTTCTGCTAAAGTCTGCCACTTTTGCCTGTTTATTTCTACGACGTGTCCGTACTAAAGGATCCTCTCAGGGAGCCATGCCAAATGGACCTCACTGCTTAAGAAGGATTTTTGTTAAATCTTCAATAATCTGGTATAAAAAACCAGGCATCATCATCATCCTCCAGCAGCCATGGCCTACGGAGGTCCAACCAGACCGCACAGTTTAATTCTCCAAACATATCTGTCCTGAGCTACATCTGCTGCATCCGGCCACTGCACACCAATTCTAACAAGGTCCTGTTTGACATTGTCTGCCCACCGCATCCTAGGTGTCTCCCTCCTTCTGAGGCCTCTAGGCACACTCTTCATAACCCTATTCGCCAATCTATAATTATCCATACGGGCAACATGGCCAAACCAGCGGAGTCTCTCTCTGCACAATATGCTGTTTAAAGGAGGTTGCAGACTCCTTTGCCTAACCTCATCATTAGTTACAAAGTTAAACCACCTAATACTCAAGATACTACGTAAGCATCTAGTTTCCTGTTATCTTGTTTACACAGCGTCCAAGTTTCACTACCATAATTAACCCTAGAAAGAACAAAATTATTATACAGTCTAATTTTAGTGAACTTTGATCTGTGAATAAAAGTCCCGGCAGCAATGCCTATTCGTCTGTTAATCTCATGCCGCACATCACCAGTATCTGTTATACAGCTCCCAAGGTAATTAAAATGTGACACCTGCTCAAGACTGCAACCATTCAGATGAACTGAATCACAACCTGCCTGACCAATTTTCATCACTTTAGTTTTCTCTCTGTTTATAACCAAACCTACTCTACTACCAGTCTCATCAACAGCTCGAATGAAAGAGTTCATCTCATCAACATCATTTGCCAAAAGGGCTAAATCATCAGCATAATCTAAATCAGAAATTTTCCTATCTCCAGCCCATTTAAGGCCAAAATCTTTCCCTTGAAGTGAATTTCGCAAAACGTAATCAATAACCAAGCTAAAGAGAAAAGGAGACAAAATGCACCCTTGTCGAACATCAGAAGTAATGCTAAACCATTGCTACAAGCCTTACCAACTCTCACATACGACTCAGTGTTATTATAGAGAGCTTTCATTATGTTAACTAACTTGTCAGGTATACCATATGATCTCACAATCAGCCACAAATTATGACGATCAACAGAGTCGAAAGCCTTTTTGAAAGCAACAAAGCTAGCAACCAAAGGTTTCTGAAACTAAACATTTCTCAAGAATCTGCCTAAGTGAAAATATCTGATCCACATATCCCCTACCACTTCTGAATCCACATTGCTCATCACACAATTGCCTGTCAACCAGAGTTTTAATTCTATTAAGCACAATCATGAAAAGAACTTTACCTGGAACAGAGAATAGGCCGATACCCCTATAGTTATCATAAGAACTGTGATCGCCTTTTTTGAAAATAGGGATAATAATAGCTCTGGTAAAATCCTTAGAAACCATGCCATTATCATAAAAGGTATTCAAAATTTCAATCATCCAACTGGTAACCGAAACATTCCCAGCTCTAAGCATTTCCGTAGTAATTTCATCTACCCCTGGGGATTTAGGTATTAAGTTTAGAAATAGCCCAACAAACTTCAGATTTTGTTATAGTGCCAACATTGAAGCCACCAATGCATCTGTCATCATTACAAACAATGGGAGTAGAACTAACCTCATTATTTAAAACATCACAGAAACGCTCAGCCCATCTATCCATGACAGAATCCTCACCTTCCATAATCTTACCTTGTTTGTCCTTCAATCCCTGTATACCACACAAAACATTAACTATCTGGACAGCTCTCTGCTGTTGTGCTGTCTAACTGCTTCCTCGGTTTTGTCAGCCAAGCCATCAAGCCAAAGTTTATTAAGCTCTTTGTAATTCCGTCCCGTGGCCGAGTAGTTAGTGCACTTGGCTGCTGATCTAAGGAGACCTGGGTTCGAGCCCCGGAGTTAAGGCACGGATGTTCGTGTCGTTTTTTCTGCTGAGGTTCTGCCATCCTCACAGACCTTCTACTCTGGCATAATAAACTGACAGGCTCCTGTCAGAACTCTGTGGCAAGCAGCTGTTTGAGGGGGTATTTATTTTATTTATTTATTTAATGCTTTCTATTAGGACTAGTAGGGTATTGGTTAACGACATTCCTGCAGTTCTTTCTTTCTGAAATAAGCTCAAGTGCCTTATCCCACAAATAATTCTGTCTCCTCTGCTCCTTTTTTCCTAAAAGAGTAGTGTTAGTTTCAAAAAAGCCCGTTGAAAATGGTCCCATTCTTCCTCAACTTCAGTACTAAGCAAACCATGATTGTCATAATGACTAAGTAACCTATCATGGTAAGCTTTAGCTATAAATAGATTTTTCAGAGCTTCAGTATTAAAGATAATTTTTTTCACCTTAGCACAACACTTTTTAAATATAAGATGCAAGACACTTTTAACAAGGTAGTGGCTAGCTCCAATTTCAATCCCCTATATGCCCTGGTATTCCTAACAGAACTAGCCCCTTTGCTGTTAATTAATATATAACCAATCATATTCTTATACAGCCCATCAGGTGAATCCTAGGTGTATTTACGTATGTCGCCGTATTTGTAATAAGTGTTAGTTATTCTGAAACCATTGAGTGCAGTTACCTGTAGCAAATGTTGCCCATTGCCATTGCAGCTACCAATACCAAAAGGACCTATCACCCATCCCCAAAGGTCAGAGTCAGTACCAACTCTGAAACTGAAATCACCTAGAACAAGGGTAATATTTCCTTCCTTGACAAAATTCAAAATATTCTGAAGTTGTCCGTATCCTTCTCATCCTCATCGGCATCCTCAGTGGGGGAATAACAGCAGATATCATTCAAGTTTTAATGATTGTCTGAAATTTTGCTGTAAGAAACCTTTCATTAATGCACTCATATCCTAGAAGAGCATCACTAACGTGTCTGCTGAGAAGCAGATCCACGTCTTGGTGATGCTTATTATCGTTCCTCCCTGAAAAGAGAAATTTAAGATTATTTTTAAGAATCTGACCTTTATCTGCTCATCTGAACTCTTCAAGCCGAGAATATCTAAATTAAGAGTTCCCAAGTGGGATACACGGCAAAACTTTAGAGGGATGCCGTGAGAGCTGCAATCTTGCTACATATGTATTATATATTTATATGTTTTATTTTTTCCATTGTTATATTATAACTACAGTTTTATCTATCTATACAAAGGCTAAGCCAGTTACATACACATTTCCAGGGAGTACGTGAAGCATAAAAAGTTGAGACCACTGATCTAAATTATAACGGTGGAATTCTTGTGTGAGGACATGAAGAGAATAAGCTCTCTGAAAAAGTCCTCACAATCCAACTACCTACGGAGAGAAAATGTTTAGTAGGATGTTTAAAGAAACTATATTTATTGAGAGAGGGAATGGCAACAATATACTGGGTCGAGAAAAATTGATATCTTATGTCGAAGAAGTCCAGGAAGTGGAATTGTTGAAAGGGAAGGAAAGGAAAGGCGACCGATTTGAATTCGTAATCAATAAGTAAACATCGAAGATACAAAACGGCCCTTTTTAGGGTCCCTAAATTACCTGGTGCTCAATTGATCTAAGATATTTGTGTTTGTTTCATCCCTTGAACCTTATAATGATGGTGAACGTTTGGAAACACTGTGCTGATGTAATATTTGAATTACCCTCAGTCAATCAAAGAGATGGATTCGACAACAGGCAATCATGGAACACAATTTGCCATGAATATAGCATTTCTTTTTGTTAGTGCAGGAGTGTTTATAAGCCTAATATCTAGCCGAGTTTGTCAATTCTCTAAAATAACGAAAGAATCCTATTCTAAAAAGTAAAACGTAAAATTCTAAGAAGTCTAAGAAGTAAATCCAATTCTAAGAAGCAAATTCTAGAAGAAATTCTAAGAATCCAATTCTAAGAAGTAACGAAAGAATCCAATTCTAAGAAGTAATGTATGAGGAAAAGAAATCAAGAGAAATGCGTCCAGAAATTTCCGAGTACTCACCATGACCGCATGAGCTCGAGCCAGTGTATTTGGAATGAAGAATGCCTGAAGAAAAGCAATCGAGAGAAATGCGTCCAAGGTCTTCCGAACATTCACCATCACCATACTGTTCAAGGGATGAAACAAACAGAAATATCATTGATCAGTTTAGTACCAAGTAATTTAGGGGCCCTAAAAAGGGCCTTTTTTTTCTTTGATGATTATTTATTGACTACGAATTCAAATCGGTCGCCTTTCCTTTTGAAGTATCCTTACAATAACTCCTCTTCCAGGACTTCATCGCCAAAAGTTCTCGCTTCTTCGTCTTCAGTGTCTATGTCACAATCTTTGACAAGCTTGCTGGGGCAGAACGTTTTTTGCAGCTGTCTGTATCTCTTTATTTGGCTTCGGAGAACTCTTCGAAGTCATTTTTTAGTGTTTTCCCCCATTCTTTTTTGGTGACAGTATTGCCTTTTGAACCTTTTTATCTTTAATTTCATGGTCTCTTTCGGAATTGTTGTTTACAGTAATCCAGTAATCCGGCAAGCAACGATCCTCAAAGAGACCGTGAAATTAAAGATCTAAAGGTTAAAAAGACGATATCCTCTCACCATAAAGGAAAACAGGAGAAAACACTGATAGGAAACGACTATGTAACTGATACTGGTGATGTGCGGCATAAGATCAGCAGACGAATAGGGATTGCTGGATCGACGAATAGGATTTGCTTTTAAGAAACTATGGAGAGTGTGGAGAAATAGGTGTATACACCTAAAGACCAAAATTAGACTGTATAATAGTTTGGTTCTTTCTAGGGTTAGTTATGGTAGTAAAACTTGGACACTTGGTAAAGATGATAACAGGATTACTTTTTAATTGACTTTGTAATTAATGATGAGGTTAGGCAGGAGTCGGCAGCCTCCTTTAAGCAGCATATTGTGCAGAGAGAGACTCCGTTGGTTTGGCCATGTTGCCCGTGTGGATAATTATAGATTGGCGAATAGGGTTATGAACAGTGTGCCTAAAGGCCTCAGAAAGAGGGGGAGACCTAGGATGCGGTGGGCAGACAATGTCAAACAGGACCTTGTTAGAATTGGTGTGCAGTGGCCAGATGTAGCTCAGGACAGATATGCTTGGAGAACTAAAATGCATGGTTTGGTTGGACCTCCGTAGCCAATGGCTGCTTGAGGATGATGATGACTGTAGAAACTAATATTTATTTCATATCCTACTGAATTATAATCATAAGTGCATTAATAGTGGAAGAAATATCACAGTTTTAATTGAAGAATTTAATAATACCAACAGATTATTTAATATATACAAATATATTAAGAACACTGGAGTCACTAGAGATAGAGAATCTCTCCATTGGAAAACTTTAGTTACATTAAGTAATATCCGGTTTATAAAAGTTAATGTTTTTTGCTTACCGAAATGTAATCTTGATTTTTTTTTTCGTTTTCAGAAGCATTTTGCATATTATTAGTTATTAATCTGAAAGAAAATTTTTCTCTGCAAGTATTTTCAATAATAAATTTCTCTTTTTTTCGTTTCGATTTCAGGTATTTCTAATTGTATTACGATGTGATATGTTCAATTATTACTGAATTCGCAATTCACTCAATGATTAATACTGAAATAATATTCAAACTTTGATAATTATTTTTATTCTCCCTCCAAATAAAATCTCCTCCTCCCTAAAACGATATTTGCGTTCCTCTGGAAAATGCCTACATACGCCTATGACTAAGAATACAATTTTACTGCCTGATTTTTTATACCAGATTATTGATGATTTAAAAAAAAATCCTTCTTAAGCAGTGAGGCCCATTTGGCATGGCTCCCTGAGAGGATCCTTTAGTACTGACACGTCGTAGAAGTAAACAGGCAAAAGTGGAAGACTTTAGCAGAAAGAGAGTTCAATGGCATTGCGAAATGTGAAACCAAGAGTCTCTGCAACCTGAAGATATAAGCAGTCTGACACTATCTTCTGTTACGGTAAATTGCATCTGCATTTTTATATTTCCGGTCACCTTAATAATCATATGAACCACTCCAGAGAAATTAAATTTTCACTTCCATTTGAATGCAAGTTAAACAACACCTATAATAGCAATGCCCAATTTCTATGGCTTTGAAGCAAAAAATTCTGCGAGTCTGTAGAGGTCAGAAGATTCAAATTGCAGAATGCTAATATATTATGGGCCTGTAAATGGTAGCTAGGCGTAAACTGGAAGGAGAGTTGTGTACCAATCCCTAGTGATGATGGACAGAACCGGCCAGGTCTAGCACCTAATGTCCGACCCTGCCTTCTCGTAGTGCAGGCCGTTAGTTCCTTTCAAAAGAGATATTCTCTTTTGGAAGGGAACGGAAGGAGAGGGCTGTCAGTTCAGTATGGCCTACTGATCTGGTCATCTATGGCCACTTTTTTCTTTTTTTTCAAACCTGCTGAGGAGTGGTCAACTTCACAGGGTCCTGGTGCTGAACATTTATACCTACTAGACTGTACTTGTTTATGGATTTGAGTTTGATTATGGATCCTGATTTGCTGCACTAGTGGGCCTCTGTTGAGGGAGAATCTGCTGCTGTGTTTTCTGTTTGCTTCTGAGTTGCCAGCCCTAGTGAACAGAGGCATGGGATACCTTATATCAGCTGGTGGATAATCCTAATCCGAGGCCATCGCGGGTATCTGTACCTTACTTAGCTAGTTGGGCATCGTCAAGCCTAAACTGTGTCTCAGGCAGGTCTAAGGCAGGCCATATGGCTCTTCAGGTCATACAGGTTTCTCAGGCAGGTCAGGCAGGTCTCAGGCAGAGCCATATGACCCTTGAAAAAGTCCACTTGAAAAGGTGGTGCCTGATGTTCCTACCAGCATCGGTGACTTCAGCCTTTAGCGGAGGAGGAACAGGTCTTTGCCCCATGCCTGCGATCAGGGGTTGTTTGATATTGTTGGCCCTACCAATCTCAATATACCTAATTTCTTTAAAAATCCTACTAATCATTTTCTCTCTGCAGGAACGTGGAACTTGAGGACGTTACATACAGATTATTCTCTTTATGTCCTCATGCAGGAATTCCAGCGCTAATAACCTAGATATTCTAGGCATGCAAGAGACCAGATGGACAGGTAAAGGTGAGATACTTAAAAATAACTTTAAATTTCTCTTTACAGGGAGGGAGGATGGAAAGCATCACCAAGGCTTGGGTCTGCTTCTCAGCAGACATGCTAGTGATGCTCATCTAGGATATGAGTGCATTAATGAAAGGTTTCTTACAGCAAAATTTCAGACAAGCAGTAAAGACTTGAATGTTATCTGCTGTTATGCCCCCACTGAGGATGCTGATGAGGATGAGAAGGATAGGTTGTATGGACAACTTCAGGATATTTTGAATTATGTCAAGAAAGGAGATATTACCCTTGTACTTGGTGACTTCAATGCCAAAGTTGGTACTGACTCTGACCTTTGGGGAGGGGTGATAGGCCCTTTTGTTATTGGTAGCTCAAATGGCAATGGGCACGTCTCCTCCTCCTTATCATCATCATCCTCAAGCAGCCATGGGCTACGGAGGTCCAACCAGACCGTGCAATTTAGTACTCCAAGCAAGTCTATCCTGAGCTACATCTACTGCATCTGGCCACTGCACAACAATTCTAACAAGGTCCTGTTTGACATTGTCTGCCCACAGCATTCTAGGTCTCCCCTTCTTTCTGAGGCCTTTAGGCACACTGTTCATAACCCTATTCGCCAATCTATAATTATTCATACGGGCAACATGGCCAAACCTACGGAGTCTCTCTCTGCACAATATGCTGCTTAAAGGAGGTTGCAAACTCCTTTGCCTAATCTCATCATTAGTTAAAAAGTTGAACCACCTAATGCCCAAGATACTGCGTAAGCATCTGGAATCAAAAGCATCTAGTTTCCTGTTATCTTGTTTACAAAGTGTCCAAGTTTCACTACCATAACTAACCCTAGAAAGAACCAAACTATTATACAATCTAATTTTAGTCTTTAGGTGTATACGCCTATTTCTCCACACTCTCCATAGGTTCTTAAAAGTCCCGGCAGCAATCCCTATTCGTTTGTTAATCTCATGCCGCTACTAAAGGCTGAAGCCATCACCATTATCTGTTACATAGCTCCCAAGATAATTAAAATGTGACACCTGCTCAAGACTGCAACCATTCAGATTAATTGAATCACAGCGTGCCTGACCAATTTTCATCACTTTAGTTTTCTCTCTGTTTATAACCAAACCTACTCTACTACCAGTCTCATCAACATCTCGAATGAAAGAGTTCATCTCATCAACATCATTTACCAAAAGGGCTAAATCATCAGCATTATCTAAATCAGAAATTTTCGTATCTCCAGCCCATTTAAGGCCAAAATCTTTCCCTTGATGTGAATTTCGCATAACATAATCAATAACCAAGCTAAAGAGAAAAGGAGACAAAATGCACCGTTGTCGAACACCAGAAGTAATGCTAAACCAATTGCTACAAGCCTTACCAACTCTCACACACGACTCATTGTTATTATAGAGAGCTTTCATAATGTTAACTAACTTGTCTGGTATACCATATGATTTCACAATCAACCACAAATTATGACGATCAACAGAGTCGAAAGCCTTTTTGAAATCAACAAAGCTAGCAACCAAAGGTTTCTGAAACTCTAAACATTTCTCAAGAATCTGCCTAAGTGAAAATATCTGATCCACACATCCCCTACCACTTCTGAATTCACATTGCTCATCACGAAATTGACTGTCAACCAGATTCTTAACTCTATTAAGCACAATCATGGAAAGAACTTTACCTGGAACAGAGAGTAGGCTGATACCCCTATAGTTATCACAAGAACTGCGATCACCTTTTTTGAAAATAGGGATAACAATAGCTCTGGTAAAATCCTTAGGAACCATGCCTTTATCATAAAAGATATTCAGAATTTCAGTCATCCAAGTGGTAACCGAAACATTCCCAGCTCTAAGCATTTCCGTAGTAATTTCATCTACCCCTGGGGATTTATGAAGTTTAAGTTTAGAAACAGCCAAAATAACTTCAGATTTTGTTATAGGGCCAACATTAAAGCCACCAATGCATCTATCATCATTGCAAACAATGGGAGTAGAATTAACTACATTGTTTAGAACATCACTGAAATGCCCAGCCCACCTAGCCATGGCAGAATCCTCCCCTTCTATAACCTTACCTTGTTTATCCTTCAATCCTTGTATGCCTGTCCGTTTTCTACCACACAAAACATTAACTATCTGGTACAGCTCTCTGCTGTTGTGCTGTCTAACTGCTTCCTCGGCTTTGTCAGCCAAACCATCAAGCCAAAGATTCTTATCAGCAGCTAACTGATCATTTACAAGTTTATTAAGGTCTCTGTAATGCTTTCTATTAGGACTAGTAGGGTATTCATTAAGGTCATTCCTGCAGTTCTTTCTTTCCGAAATAAGCTCGAGTGCCTTATCACTCAGATAATTTTGCCTCTTCTGCTCCTTTTTTCCTAAAAGAGTACTGTTAGTGTCCAAAAAAGCCTGTTTAAAATGATCCCATTCTTCCTCAACTGCAGTAGTAAGCAAACCATGACTGTCATAATGACTAAGTAACCTATCATGGTAAGCTTTGACTATAACTGGATCTTTCAGAGCTTCAGTATTAAAAGTAAAGTTTTTAACCCTAGTACAACACTTTTTAAGTTTAAGTTGCAACACACTTTTAACAAGGTAATGGTCAGATCCAATTTCAGCTCCCCTATATGCCCTGGTATTTCTAACAGAACTAGCCCATTTGCTGTTAATTAATATGTAATCAATCATATTCTTATGCAGCCCATCAGGTGAAACCCATGTGTACTTATGTATGTCGCGGTGTTTGTAATAAGTGTTAGTTATTCTGAATCCATTGAGTTTATTTACCTGTAGGAGACGGTGCCCATTGCCATTGCAGCTACCAATAACAAAAGGGCCTATTACTCCTCCCCAAAGGTAAGAGTTAGTACCAACTTTAGCATTGAAGTCACCAAGAACAAGGGTAATATCTCCTTTCTTGACAGAATTCAAAATATCCTGAAGTTGTTCATAAAACCTATCCTTCTCATCCTCATCGGCATCCTCAGTGGGGGCATAACAGCAGATAACATTCAAGTCTTTAACGCTTGTCTGAAATTTTGCTGTAAGAAACCTTTCATTAATGCACTCATATCCTAGAAGAGCATCACTAGCGTGTCTGCTGAGAAGCAGACCCACGCCTTGGTGATGCTTATTGTCGTCCCTCCCTGAAAAGAGAAATTTAAGATTATTTTTAAGAATCTGACCTTTATCTGTCCATCTGGTCTCTTGCAAGCCGAGAATATCTAAATTATAACGGTGGAATTCTTGTGTGAGGACATCAAGAGAAAAAGCTCTATGCAGAGTCCTCACATTCCAACTACCTATGGAGAGAAAATAGTTAGTGGGATGTTTAAAGAAACTATGTTTATTGAGAGAGGGAATGCCGACAATATCAAACAGCCCCCTAATCGCAGACATGGAGCAAAGACCCGTTCCCCCACTACTAAAGGCTGAAGCCATCTACACTGGAAGACTTCCTCCAATGTAGAATTTGACGATGCCAATAGAAGCAAAGAGTTCAGGTGCCTGCGATGACCTCTGCTCAGGATTATCCACCAGCTGATAAACATATCCTGTGAATCTATTCACTTGGGGCTGTCAACCCACAAACAAACAGAAAACACAGCGGAAGATTTTCCCTCCACAGAAGCCCACCATTGCAGCAAAATCAGGATCCGTAATCAAGCTCAGAGCCATATATCTGTCCAGTCCAGTAGATTTATACGGTCAGCACCAGGACCCTGTGTGGTTGACCACTCCTCAGCAGGGCACGTCTCCTACAGGGTAGTAAACTCAATGGTTTCAGAATAACTAACACATATTACAAACACCGTGACATACATAAGTACACATAGGTTTCACCTGATGGGCTGCATAAGAATATGATTGATTACATATTAATTAACAGCAAATGGGGTTGTTCTGTTAGGAATACCAGGGCATACAGGGGAGCTGAAATTGGATCTGACCATTACCTTGTTAAAAGTGTGTTGCAACTTAAACTTAAAAAGTGTTGTGCTAGGGTTAAAAAATTTACTTTTAATACTGAAGCTCTGAAAGATCCAGTTATAGCCAAAGCTTACCATGATAGGTTACTTAGTCATTATGACAGTCATGGTTTGCTTACTACTGAAGTTGAGGAAGAATGGGATCATTTTAAACAGGCTTTTTTGGACACTAACAGTACTCTTTTAGGAAAAAAGGAGCAGAAGAGAAAGAATTATCTGAGTGATAAGGCACTTGAGCTTATTTCGGAAAGAAAGAACTGCAGGAATGTCCTTAATCAATACCCTACTAGTCCTAATAGAAAGGATAACAGAGAGCTTAATAAACGTGTAAAGGATCAGTTAGCTACTGATAAGAATCTTTGGCTTGATGGTTTGGCTGACAAAGCCGAGGAAGCAGTTAGGCAGCACAAGAGCAGAGAGCTGTACCAGATAGTTAATGTTTTATGTGGTAGAAAACGGACAGGCATACAAGGATTGCAGGATAAACAAGGTAAGGTTATAGAAAGGGAGGATTCTCTCATGACTAGGTGGGCTGAGCATTTCAGTGATATTCTAAACCAGTGTTTCGCAAACTGTGTGCCGCGAGAGATTCCAAGTGTGCCGCGAGAGATTTTCAAATTGTCACTAGGTATTCGAAAGATTTCATTTTGACTTGACTTGTGTTATCGACGTGCTTTAATAAAAATCTTTCAGATTTTATCAACTGGGATTTTGTAAGTATTTATCAAGCTTTTTCCAAATTTTGGTATTAATTTTTTATTATTTCAAGCCATAGAATGGGCAAATATTTGAAACAAATACCGAGTTATGAATTGAAGAACGATATTAAATCTTCAGGTAAAATCAGGCTGATGACTTGAACAGAGCGCAAATATAATGACGATTATATAGAGTTTGATTTTATTATTTTTTAGGTATGCCGCGGAAAAAAAAAACAGATTCAGTGTGCCGCGGAAAAAAAATTAGATTCAGTGTGCCGCAGAGTAAAAAAGTTTGCGAGACACTGTTCTAAACAATGTGGTTAGTTCTACTCCCATTGTTTGTAATGATGATAGATGCATTGGCGGCTTTAATGTTGGCCCTATAACACAATCTGAAGTTATTTTGGCTATTTCTAAACTTAAACTTCATAAATCCCCAGGGGTAGATGAAATTACTACAGAAATGGTTAGAGCTGGGAATGTTTCGGTTACCACTTCAATGACTGAAATTTTGAATAACTTTTATGATAAAGGCATGGTTCCTAAAGATTTTACCAGAGCTATTATTATCCCTATTTTCAAAAACGGTGATCGCAGTTCTTGTGATAACTAAATAGGTATCAGCCTACTCTCTGTTCCAGGTAAAGTTCTTTCTATGATTGAGCTTAATAGAATTATGAATCTGGTTGACAGGCAATTGCGTGATGAGCAATGTGGATTCTGAAGTGGTAGGGGATGTGTAGATCAGATATTTTCACTTAGGCAAATTCTAAATCCTCCTTTAAGCAGCATATTTTGCAGAGAGAGACTCCGCTGGTTTGGCCATATTGCCCGTATGGATAATTATAGATTGGCGAATAGGGTTATGAACAGTGTGCCTGGAGGCCTCAGAAGGATGGGGAGACCTAGGATATGATGGGCGGACAATGTCAAACAGGACCTTGTTACAATTGGTGTGCAGTGGCCGGATGCAGCAGATGTTGCTCAGGACAGATATGCTTGGAGAATTAAACTGCACGGTCTGGTTGGACCTCCGTAGCCCATGGCTGCTTGAGGATGAGGATGATGATGAATATATTATGATTAATCTCGTAATTTATAGTAGGCAAACAACATAAGATTAAATAAATTAGTTTAAAAAAGCATAATATTAACTGTTATTAAAATTATAAAAGGTTCATTAAAATAACCGAATTTTATTTAAATAACCTATTTTATTTAAATAATCTATTTTATTTAATCTATGGTCCACTAGTTAGACATCACTAATTCAAAATATGATATTTTCAGCATTTGAGAAAATTTGCTTAAGGATGAAGATAATTTACTTTCGTAACTTGCTACTGAAATTTTAAGACTGAAAATATAATATTATATGTCACTTGGTACCCTGTTCAGTGCTGCCATCTATTGCTAAAGTTCAGAATTCATAGAAATCTCTTTCATTGGCTTCAAAACAGATTTTAGAAATTTTATAATTTGAACCGAAATATAAATTGGCTTTCACTTAGCTTTTTAATTTTGCTACCATCCTGCAGTAGGCCTTAAGAAGACACATGAAAGTTTCCGATATTTTCGAAGTTTCATTGCTGCTATGTAAAGAACTTTCGCCTTCAAGTAGATATAGGACCTCTTGACTTTCAATTTCATTTAAAGTTTAGTTTGACACTATATTTTCCGGCCAAAACGTGGCCTAAAGGGCTCACCAAGTCATACATTTCGTAGGAAAATGGCATTTTGAAAGATATAGTTAATATTTTTTCTCTTATATAATCCTTCATATATATAAAGATTTAATTTTGAATCGCAATATTTCTTTTTGAAATCTATTCAACCCAAAATATAATTTTTCACTTATCTCTAAAAGCAAAAAGGTTGATTGTCTATAGACGGATAGGACAGACAACATTTAACAGAGATGAACAGACAGATGAAAAGACAGACAGACAGACAACAGTTTATTTCCTACCAGTTTATACCTTATTTTATGTTTTCGCCAACTCTTCCAAAATCTCATTTCCGAGTGGTAGCCAGGTCTAAAGGCGATATACTATATGTAGAGGTTGGCCATCTCAAAATTGGACGCCATGTTTTGTCGTCGCTCGGAATATTTGGTGTGCAAGTTGAATGGTATTGCATATACGGATACTTAATGATTTCGGAAAAGAGTAGGGTAACATTTGATCAGCTTTCAGTGCTCACGATTCGAAGCACTTTAGAAAACGGCTAAAGAGAAAAAGTAAAATTTTAGGGTTTTTTTTTTTAAAAAGAGAGATATAATTTTGCTTTGTTCTCTGTCATTCTGTAGACATCGAACTTTTTTGTTGATGCAGATAAATAAAAAATCCTTTTTGGATTCGATAGATATTAATAAAATATAATAATTTTCATTTTTCGCATCTACCAAAAGCTATAACCACGCCCTCTCTTGGTGCAAAAATTTAAAAATTCCAAAATACCAAACGAATATAGTTTGTAATTTTGGTGTTGAAATGTGAAGGTTACGAAATACTTGACCCCTTAGGCCGGGGGGGGGGGGGTGATGAATGTAACTTTTTTTGTTTTAACAGAAAATTATGTGTTTCTAGAGATAAATTAGAAAATATTTTTACGTTGGATAGGTATTGATGAAATATTACAATTTGCATTTTCCGAATTTCTCAAAACCTGTATTTGCGCAGTATAATGGTGTAAAAAATCGAAAAATCCCGAAATTTAAAACGAATATTACAAACAATGTATTTATTTATGCTAGAAATTTGAAATTTTCATAGTGAAATGTGACAATCGTGAAGATCCCATTGACAACAATGAGTTGACCCCTAGCCCAAGGTAGATAAGAGACAGAATGGTTTTGTTTTAAGAGTTAATTGGAAATCTCTTTTTTAGTTGGTAGTAACGAAATGTATTCGCATTTTCAAAGGTATTTATATAATTAGGGATCACTAAATATCCAAAAGGCAAAACTTTTAACGAATGTTGCAAGCTATCTCTTTATGGTAGAAATTTCTGCTATGGTAGAAATTCCAATGAGAGCAACGATCTGCCCACTAGTTTCAGAGAAGTGGGAGAAAAGCAGCTTTTCAAATTTAAGCACTAAGAGACAAATACTTTTTATGTTGTGTAATTGCTAATAAAATACTACTATGTGCATTTTCCCCCATCATATATTAAAAACATAAAAATAAATAACCCCTCAAGCAGCTGCTTGTCACAGAAAACTTACAGGAGCCTGTAAATTTATACGCCATAGTAGAAGGTCCATGAGGATGGCGGGACCTCAGTTGAAAAACAACACGGACGGCCATATTTAAAACTTTTAAAGAATGAAAAAGTAGGCAACGGAAGAACTTCATTTTCTTTGAAAACGAGATACTCCTGTGCGCCAGAGGCGATATGTATTCATCTACTTATTTCACACCTTTAGTACCCTCTAGCAGTAGAAAATCGAACTACTGCATAATTAGTGAAATAAACTATTAATATTTTATTAATACCTGTAAACACAAGAAACGCTTTCCATTTATCTTTTAAAGCAGAAAAGTTGCATTTTCCCCACACTCCCTTGCTATAATGGGACAAATCATTACTATTTGTTATGTAACACTAACAATTACACTTTATGACCAAAAATTCTGAGTTTCTGTCGTAAATAGGTCGTTTGTAATATTCGTTTGAAGATTTGCTATTTCCAGCTTTCTTCAGCCGCCTAGAGACTGCCTTTCGAGTTTTTATTTACCGCCTTTAGCACTTTGTAGCAGTGGAAATTCCAACTGATGGGATTCGAAAAAGGTAAATATTAATATTTTGTAAGAACACCCCTCCACTCAAAAAAAAGAGATTGTTTAGTTTATGTCTTAAAATAAAAAATGTTTCATTTTCGAACTCCCTTTTGACTAAAGAGGGTAAAACCTTGTTGCCATTGTAAATCTTCTGACCATAACAGTCTACTTCCAAAAATTCAAATTTCTAGTGTAAGTAGTTTGCTTCGAATATTTTTTTGAAATTTTAGCATTTTCCATCATTTTCCACGGCTAGAGGGCGCTATAAAGGCTATTGGGAAATTTCAAAATTTCGAATCGCAATATTTCTTCAAAATCTATTCAACCCAAGAAGTAATTTTTCACCTATCTCTAAAAGCAAAAAAGTTGATTGTTTATAGACGGACAGACAGATGAAAAGACAGACGGACAGACAACATTTAATAGAGAGAAGGACAGACAGATGAAAAGACAGACAACAGTTAACAGAGAGGCGGAAACATAGACGAACAAATATAGGCATAAGCAGACGGCAAAGTGGAAACATTAGCTCGTTTTTCAAACGAACCTTAAAAGAAATTATTTTTTGGTTTTCAGTTAGGTCGTTTCACTTTTGAAGCCGATTGCCATCTTCTGACGAGTTTCTTAAAAAATATAATTAATTTATTTTTTTGAGTGAAATCTTTACACCCAAATGCAGCTCAGTCAGGCATTGGTAAAATATGAGAGCTTTTATAGACAAAAAAAAAGCGTATAAATGTATAAAATTATAAAAACTGAGACGTTTTAACTGGGTACACACACACTAACTCGTAGGATTTCTTCTCACGGTAAGATAAAACATGGCACCCATAAACCATGTGACTTAATCAACCAATGGCAGTCAATCACTGAGACGACCAGCCTCTAACTAAAGAGTACCTCTATCGAGGACTGAATTTACGGGGGTGCACCGCATAGGGCCATAGAGATGTAAAGATCAATAATTTAATTAAATCAAAGATTTAAAAGTCTAACACAGGAGGATTAAAATTTTAGCATTAACTACCCTAAGCATCTACTAGTGGCAACCAATAAGAAACAGCAAGATGGAACCATAACTTTAGTTAAGAAAAAAATAAAATTTTCTACCGAATTTCCCGCTTAGTTGTTCTTTTTCGACGTACCTCTGATCTTAGAATTTTTTCCACCATTTCTAAGCAGTTTCTAACAGCTTAAGTTTCCGAGAAGTGCTGACAGTGATAACTTTATGTTTAATAATTTCTGAAATAGGCGGCAGTGTTGAACTATCGTTTTCAAAGCTTGCGTTGTTAAGAAACGCTATTTGGGAAGCGAAATTGTGCCAAAAATTTAAGCGGACTAAGAAATATTGACCTAGAGTAAATAACAAAAACTTTTGCCGAAATAAAAAATAGGTGAATTCTAATATGCAGTAACGACTGTCTAGGCATCTCTCTCTATATAGTAGTTCATTAGTCGATTAACATCAATATAATCAAATTCAGTGGCTGCTCGTGCTTCTAAACTGATGGGGTGAGGATACCATACAGCGAAACCAATTCACAGGAACGGAGGGAGATGTGGTTGCTGGTGACCATATCTCATAACCATGACTCATAACCTGCAGTGACGTAATTAGGGAGGAGAAAGGGAGCATTAGCTCCGGGGCGCCACAATCCAGAAGGCGGCAAATTTGCCTTTAAGAAGCAAATTTTCAGAAATTATTATCCATTTTGTGACAATGTTCAATTTTTCATAACTATTTAGAACAGAATATTATTTTTCTGAAAATTTCGCTCTGTTTTGCTCTCATTCTTTGTAATAAAAGTAACTGCATTATTGTTGGCCTTATTTCATGATCTGAAATTACTTTAGCTATCCTAAATTAGAACTTCCCAAACCCTAAAGGTAGATGAAATTACTACTGAAATGATTAGAACAAGGAATGTTTATGTTGTCACATAACTGACTGAAAGTTTGAATATTTTATATAATAAAGAAAGTGGCGAATGTTTCCAAAGAATGTTTCCAAATCACTGATCCGTAACACCGTTCTGGTACTCTTAAGTTTTCAAATTACTGATTCGGAACGCCATTCGGGCACTGGATATTTCCGAATCATTGAACGGGATCGATGATTCGGTACTTGATGTTTCGTAATATATGAGTGAAAATAGTTCTATAATTTTTAAATCAAATATTATTGGAATTAGTATTATACATTGCGCTTTTCTAGGAAAAATTGTGGGTATACTGTGGCCTTGCAACAATGCTTCTTTGAGAGTCAAGGGGGGTGGGCGAAGTACTCAAAATGGCCCAAGCGTATGAAAGGGTTTAAAAATGTATTTAATATAATTTCATTTTATTTACTGGGAAGTTAGAACGAAATACAAATTAATATAATAAAATAAATAGCAAAATCATCATTAGAAAAGTTGTATAACAAACTCCAACTCTGAGTCATGCGTTCTGAGGAATATCTCGATTTCGCTCTTTGGTTTTGGTGTCGACACTGTGCAATAATAGTCCAGTTGAAAGTAGAATAAAAAAAATATCACCAACTGAACATTGAAGATATTTTCTTAAAAAACTCTCTTAAAAAGTATAATAATTAAATTTTAATTATTATTGATAAAAACGTGCATATCCTCAGAAAAAATCCTAATAGTTATTGGACAGAGAAATGGAAACAGTTTCACGTTATCTGAATAGAAAATCAGAATCAGCGCTCAATAACTGCTTCAATATGATTTCTAAAGAAAAATATGTCTAAAGATAAAGATCTCTGTAAAATCTGCCTAAATCTCGATTTTGAACAATATTTGTTCAGCATTCAAAGAATTATGAACGCTGGAATATATTTAACAGGCTACAAAAAATTTACCCCAATATTTAATTAAGACAGGTTAAGAGATCATAGTGACTCTAATAGAGTGTAGGGTGCATTTGCACCCGTTACTGATCTCTTAATGTCTTTTAATGTGATAATTAAAAATTTGGGGTGAATTTCTTTTGAAGCCTGTTAAATATTAAAGTGTTCATAACTCTTTCAATGAGAAAAAATATTGTTTAAAATATTGATTTAGGAAGATTTGATTGAGTTCTTTAATTTATCTTTAAGCATATTTTTCACTAAAAATCATATTGAAGTAATTATTGAGCTCTGAATGTGATTATCTATTTATATAACAGGGAACTTTATTTAAAAATTTCAGTCATTTTTCAGTGTATAAATATGAATCATCTCATAGTAACAAAGGAGGGGGGGGTGAAGGGACTGAGGGTGCAATCTCCCCCTCATTCAGGAAATTTGTTTTTAAGAGATCATCTATCCATCAGGTAGCCGAATGGTTAGTTTGCTTGGCTACTGATCTTAGGAACCTGGATTTGATCCCTGAGTAAAAGGCAAGGATATTATGCTGACAGAATCCTGTAAAATTTTGTGGAATGCATCTCCTTGAAGGGTGTTTTATTTATTTGTTCATTAATTTTAATTATTAAAATGTTAGCCAAATTTTTGATTAATATTATAATAATTAGAATCTAATAATTATAAATATTTTGGTTAATTTTGGCTATGCCACTGATTGTATATAAAAGAATTATGTGTAATACTTAAATTTCATTCTTGTTATTCTTCATTTAATTGATATTGTATTTGCGCTTGAGTGAAGGCATTATTATTCTCCTTCCAATATTAAATTCTATAAACAGACATGTGTGTAAGATGCGGAATTTTGTCACCATTCGAAAAACAGTTATTCCCATCATTCCTACGCCAGTTTTGAAACGCTCTACATCTGAGAGGCGCTTTTTTTAATACATAATGGGTGCAAGGATCTGGTCACAAGGATTTCCCCCCAGGGCCAGAACTAAGAAGCAGAATCTTTTAAAAATCATCTAGCGTCTTCATCATAGGGTTCTCATGAACACAGGGCGGGGATGGCTCAGTCAGTAGCACGCCGACTCGTAATTTTCAGTTCCCAGGTTCGAGTCCCATCTAGGCTAGCATTGAGATTTATTTCCGCAAAACTACCCACCCTGCTCTCCGTTAATAGGGGACATCCATGGGCTTGGAAAGGCCGCCGTCCATCGGATGGGGCATTATGCCATGATCTGTACACGTTAAAGAAACTCTGGATGGCATTGACGGGAGGCTACCAGCTGTTTCCCAACAGCTGTCCAGTGGGTTTTCTCTCCCAACCTTCTCTGTGCCTTTGGGTTCCTTGTGACCCAGCCATTTACCCAATTTTGCGCAAAAAAAGTGCCACTCAGAAGTAACGCAACTTAACCTGAAGACGGAGTGATGATTTAACACCTCATCCGACGGGCGGCAGTTTTCCTCAGCCTATCGGTCACCTTTCTCGCCGAGAGCTAGGAGTCAGTTAAAGGAAAAAAAATCGCAATCGGGACTAAAGCCTGGGAACGTCAGGAAACTAGTCTGGCTTGCTACAAAAATAAACCCCCCCCCCCCCCAACCATAAGCCATAAGCAAAGACTATAATGATGACTTTTGATTGGGAAGTCAGAAAAATATATGCAAAACACCAAAGGAAACCATATAGTGAGAAATGGAGATGATTTTTAGAATGATAGTGAGAAGTGATGAGAAGTTTAGATGAGAAGATTAGATGAGAAGATTAGATGATATTGACAAGTGGCTGTTTTTGAATCCGGAAACATGCCTGAGCCCGCTTTGGAGAAAAGAAATTCAGACGCATCACAAAACACACAGTATATATTGAAACGAAAGTCGCTAATCGGTTATTTTATTCTTATAATATTAATTAAAATTGTTTTATAATAAAATTGAATGTCAATGCTATTTGGAACAATAAATACCAGAAATACTATTGGAAACTGAAATTTTGTGGGAGCATCATTAAAAACGCAAAGAGCTATTAATTTATTAAAAATAAGAGAATACGCAAAAAAACAAAAGCTAGGTGGTGCTTATTTTTAATTGCTAAAGACTGATTCAAAGATCTAAACTTTTAATCAAAAATGTTTTTTATTTCTTCCTTTCAAAACTTTAAAAAATATGTTATATTTAAATTACTCTGAGCCCGAAGTCGTCGGCGCCATTTGCGCCCGAGCTCAGCCTGACGAAGTTCGAGCCAAAACTCATTACTAGCGAGAAGGGTACAGATGTTCTAACCCAACATCTAGTTTTAAAAAAAAAATGCTAATTAAATCACTATCGCGACGTACAATATGTTGGTTCGATAGTAGTTCATGAATACTGGGGGGGGGGGGGGGAAGCGAAACGATACGCAATTCTGTTATAAATTTGCTACTTTAGGATCAAAATTTTCCATACAAACTAATATCTGCCAATCACTTCCGGTATCAGCCAGCGCGTGGCACATGTCATTTACAAGAGATATGTTCGTGTCTTTCTATGTTAAAATTAGAGTAAAGTAAAAAAATACATTTATATATACATTCGTATCTAAACACTGCCTATTGTTCGTTTTCAAATATTTCAACGATTACTTAACTTTCGAGTTTTAAATTTTCTTTCACCTGTTTCTATACACTTTCAAAACTTTTCAATGCATCTAATTGCATATATTTGAATGTAGTGTAATAAAGTGGGTACAGCGATACAACATTAAGCTTAGCGAATAATAATACATTGGTTATAATCTTGATGTGAAGGAAATGTTTCACAAGTTATATTTTTCATATACTGAATATAGCCTTGACGAATTGTAGTTATGTCCACAACTTTGACCCCCAAAAATTGTATCAATATTTTTTTGTTTTCTATTATACCTATAATAAATAATAAATAAATAAATACCCCCTCAAGCAGCTGCTTGCCACAGAGGTCTGACAGGAACTTGTCAGTTTATATGCCACAGTAGAAGATCTGAGAGGATGGCAGGACCTCAGCAGAAAACAACACGAACATCCATGCCTTACCCGGGGCTCGAACCCAGGTCCCGTAGATCAGTAGCCAGGCGCTCTAACCACTCGGCGTAGCAGTAATAAAATATCTAATTTTTACGGTAAGGATGAGAACAGTAAAAAGTAGTAATATAGTTAAAAATCTCTTCTGCAAATCTGCATCGAGGCAATTAGGTTAGGTGGAATATGAACGAAATAAGAACGATTAACTTTAACCGACAAAACATTACTAATAAGAAATTTTTTACAATTTGGAATGAGTGAAAGCTGGACATAGAGCAGTTAAGGATCAAGGAGGATTAATTTTTATTTACTTCTAAAAATAATTAAAAATGATTATATATCTTTGACTTGACGTGGATGATTTGATGGAGAATGATAATGGCGGATTCTAATTACAGAGCGAACATTTTAGCGACCTGTAGCGCTTAGTGAGAAAGGTGTGACGTAATCTAAAAAGCGACTAGATAATTTGAGTCCATAAGAAAAGTTTATGCTCGCTGTCACCATAAGAAGAATTTCAGCTGTTTTAATGTGGGAAATGTGACTTCCGTTGTGCGCAATGCAGTAGCGCAGAAGCGAGGTTCTTCATACACTCCTAGCTCAAATGGCCTGGTAAATTGGTGCTTCTGTTAATTATACAGTATAATATAACAGGGAAACTCGAAGAATATTATATAATTATAAAATTTATGTTAAAATATATTTATTACCGATAAGAAAATACTTTTATTTTTATGTTTAAAACGTTTATATATTTTTAACTTATAATTCCTTTTTGTTTATGTTAATTTTAAGGGAACCACTGCTTCCCCTGCTTCCATGGACGCTTCACTACTGAATAAAGGGTTTGTTCCTAAAACGCTTACTACAGGTTATTATTATCCTGATTTTCAAGAAAGGTGATTGTTGTAGGTGTGATAATGTGATAATTATAGGGTATCAGTCTACTTCCGTTCTAGGTAAAGTTCTGTACATTATTGCATTTAACAGAATTAAACTTTTAGTTGATAAGCAGTTTAAGGATGAACACTGTAGGTTCACAGGTGGTAGGGGCTATATAGACCAAGTTGATTTATATAGAAAGATTTTGGAGAAATATTACATATCGAGTTTCAGAAACCTATTTACTTATTTTGTTGTTTTCAAAAATACTTCATTCTGCTGAATTCCATTAGTTTTGTTTGACCGTGAAATCGTACGTCACACCGGAAATATAAGTAGATATAATGATGGTTCTCTGTAATAACATTGAGTCGTGTCTGAGAGCTGATAAAGCTTCAAGTGATTGGTATTGCAGCATCACTATTGGAGTTAGATCGTTTGTCCCATGTTCTTTTCAGTTTTATTATTGATCATGCTATGCGAAATTTATTATAAGGGAGTGTTGTTCATTATACTCCAGTGTTGTTGAATGTTTATTCAAATATTTTGGTAATATCGTGGTTTTATGACAGAGACGGGAGAATAGGTATTGCTGCGGGTCTTTTAAAAATCTGTGGTGATTTTGAAAGAATAGACTTATTATCTAAAGACAAATATTTAGGCTTATAATTTTATTCATGCCTGAATTTTACTGTGGTATAGTAAAGTTATAAGCAAGATTTCCTTTAAATACTTTATAACACGAAAGTAAAATAAAAGAAAATCACTGGCGTCGGCAAGGAAGGACTGGCAAGAGAGTAGTTTCCCTTATCCACGGAAAAATTGATTGAAAATTAATCAATGGTGATACATGCTCAAGACTGCAACCATTCAGATTAACTGAATCACAACCTGCCTGACCAATTTTCATGACTTTAGTTTTCTCTCTGTTTATAACCAAACCTACTCTACTACCAGTCTCATCAACAGCTCGAATGAAAGAGTTCATCTCATCAACATCATTTGCCAAAAGGGCTAAATCATCAGCATAATCTAAATCAGAAATTTTCGTATCTCCAGCACAATTAAGGCCAAAATCTTTCCCTTGAAGTGAATTCCGCATAACATAATCAACAACCAAACTAAAGAGAAAAGGAGACAAGATGCACCCTTGTCGAACACCAGACGTAATGCTAAACCAATTGCTAAAAGACTTACCAACTCTCACACATGATTCAATGTTATCATAGAGAGCTTTCATTATGTTAACTAACTTGTCTGTTATACCATATGATTTCACAATCAATCATAAATTATGACGATCAAGAGAGTCGAAAGCCTGTTTCAAATCAACAAAGATAGCAACCAAAGGTTTCTGAAACTCTAAACATTTCTCAAGAATCTGCCTAAGTGAAAATAGCTGATCCACACATCCCCTACCACTTCTGAATCCACATTGCTCATCACGCAATTGCCTGTCAACCCGATTCTTCATTCTATTAAGCACAATCATGGAAAGAACTTTACCTGGAACAGAGAGTAGGCTGATACCCCTATAGTTATCACAAGAACTCCGATCACCTTTTTTGAAAATAGGGATAACAATAGCTCTGGTAAAATCCTTAGGAACCATGCCTTTATCATAAAAGAGATTCAGAATTTCAGTCATCCAAGTGGTAACCGAAACATTCCCAGCTCTGAGCATTTCTGTAGTAATTTCATCTACCCCTGGTGATTTATGAAGTTTAAGTTTAGAGATAGCCAAAATAATTTCAGATTGAGTTATAGGACCAACATTAAAGCTACCAATGCATCTATCATCATTACAAACAATGGGAGTAAAACTAACCACATTGTTTAGAACATCACTGAAATGCTCAGCCCACCTAGTCATGACAGAATCCTCCCCTTCTATAACCTTACCTTTTTTATCCTTCAATCCTTATATACCTGTCCGTTTTCTACCACACAAAACATTCACTATCTGGTACAGCTCTCTGCTGTTGTGTTGTCTAACTGCTTCCTCGGCTTTGTCAGCCAAACCATCAAGCCAAAGATTCTTATCAGTAACTAACTGATCCTTTACACGTTTATTAACCTCTCTGTAATCCTTTCTATTAAGACTAGTAGGGTACTGATTAAGGACATTCCTGCAGTTCCTTCTTTCTGAAATAAGCTCAAGTGCCTTATCACTTAAATAATTCTGTCTCCTCTGCTCCTTTTTTCCTAAAAGAGTACTGTTAGTTTCCAAAAAAGCCTGTTTAAAATGGCCCCATTCTTCCTCAACTTCAGTATTAAGCAAACCATGACTGTCATAATGACTAAGTCACATATCATGGAAAGCTTTGGCTATAACTGGGTCTTTCAGAGCTTCGGTATTAAAGGTAAATTTTTTAACCCTAGCACAACACTTTTTAAGTTTAAGTTGCAAGACACTTTTAACAAGGTAATGGTCAGATCCAATTTCAGCTCCCCTATATGCCCTGGTATTTCTAACAGAACTAGTCCATTTGCTGTTAATTAATATATAATCAATCATATTCCTATGCAGCCCATCAGGTGAAACCCATGTGTATTTATGTATGTCGCGGTGTTTATAATATGTGTTAGTTATTCTGAAACCATTGAGTTTACTTACCTGTAGGAGACGTTGCCCATTGCCATTGCTGCTGCCAATACCAAAAGGGCCTATTACTCCTTCCCAAAGGTCATAGTCAGTACCAACTTTGGCATTGAAGTCACCTAGAACAAGTTAATATCTCCTTTCTTGACAAAATTCAAAATATCCTGAAGTTGTCCGTAAAACCTATCTTTCTCATCCTCATCGGCATCCTCAGTGGGGGCATAACAGCAGATAACATTCAAGTCTTTAATGTTTGTCTGAAATTTTGCTGTAAGAAACCTTTCATTAATGCACTCATATCCTAGAAGAGCATCACTAGCATGTCTGCTGAGCAGCAATCCCACGCCTTGGTGATGCATTCCATCCTCCCTCCCTGTAAAGTGAAATTTAAAGTTATTTTTAAGTATCTCACCTTTACCTGTCTATCTGGTCTCTTGCAAGCCTAGAATATCTAGGTTATAGCGCTGGAATTCCTGCATGAGGACATCAAGAGAATAATCTCTATGTAATGTCCTCACGTTCCACGTTCCTGCAGAGAGAAAATGATTAGTAGGATTTTTAAAGAAATAAGGTTTATTGAGATTGGTAGGGCCAACGATATCAAACAGCCCCCCGATCGCAGGCATGGGGCAAAGACCTGTTGCTCCTCCGCTAAAGGCTGAAGTCACCGATGCTGGTAGGAACTTCAGGCACCACCTTTTCAAGTGGACTTTTTCAAGAGCCACATGGCCTGCCTGAGACACATTACTCCAGTTTAGGCTTGACGATGCCCAACTAGCTAAGTAAGGTTCAGGTACCTGCAATGGCCTCTGATTAGGATTATCCACCAGCTGATATAAGATATACCATGCTTCTGTTCACTTAGAGCTGGCAAACCAGAAGCAAACAGAAAAGACAGCGGCAGACTCTCCCTCAACAGAGGCCCACCAGTGCAGCAAGTCCAGGATCAATAATCAAGCTCAAATCCATAAACAAGTCCAGTCAAGTAGGTATAAATGGTCAGCACCAGGACCCTGTGAAGTTGACCACTCCTCAGCAGGGTTGAAAAAAATGAAAAAAGTGGCCATAGATGACCAGATCAGTAGGCCATACTGAACTGGCAGCCCTCCCCTTCCGTTGCCTTCCAAAAGAGAATATCTCTTTTGAAAGGTACTAACGGCCTGCACCACGAGAAGGCGGGGTTGGACATTAGGTGCTAGATCTAGCCGGTTCTGTGCATCATCACTATGGATTGGTGCACAGCTCTCCTTCCAGTTTACGCCTAGGTACCAAACGGAGTAATTCACCTTGAATCAGAGTTCGTATAGAAAGAGACGGCCACGGCTTGGTTATACTGCCCACAGGCAGATCAAGATTAGTGAAAAGAGTCATGAACAGTGTTCATAAAAGCCTTATAAAAAGAGAGACATAGATATGATGAGTAGATATTGTCAAAAAAAGATTTTAATATTTTAGGAATTGGTCTGTGGTAGCCAAATGCTACTACAGCAGCTGAGGATAGAATGTATGGAGAACTAAACTTCACTGAGAGCAACAGTCTGATTGGTATAACTTTTGAAAGCAAAAAATTATCTCCTTTGAATACTCATTATCATGAACTCTTTTCACTAATCTTGGGGAGCAGTCTCTTTCTATACGACAGTGAACGAAAGTGGATTATTTCGTCTAACCAGATCACTGCTTATTGAGTCAATCCGTAAATACTTCAGTAGCTAAGAGATGTTTGACGGTTATGTGTATGTATATATATATATGTATGTAGAAAAGGAATTTGTGTGAGGGTCAGGGGGTTTTTGCCCCCCCCCCCCACATCCTCCTTTAAGAATACTATCAACCGGAGCGGACGTGAAAACATCTAGTTATACATTGCACGTATTTTTCACGAAAAGTTTTAAAAACCACTAAAACGAAGGGAAAAAATTATACCGGAACCGTGTTCCGATTCATTCCGACTCTGTCTTGGCTCTTCCCTTTCACCCCATTTGCTTTTTTCTAGATCCGGGCATTCATTTCTCTATCAATCAATCACAATCAAAATTGAGGAGTTGTATTGAAAACTTTATTATATGTGATCTGACTGTAGAATGCACGATAGTCTTTTAAAAGATAAAATCAACTGGGATATTGTTTCAGAGGGTGGGTGGGGGAGGGGGGGAGAGGGCCCGTCCACCATAGATTTTGTTTCTCGTTCCTGACCTGAGCTTTACCAAGGGTTCAGGGAAGAGCATTTGTCTCTATTAAAATATGAGAAAAAATACGGTTTTACATCCGAAACAACAAAAACCTGCGTTGTGAACTAAATAAATGTAATTCCATTCTTTATTTTTGTTTTTCACTTCTTGGAGTAATCTTGCTTACGACTTTGATAGTATCAAAAATTTGAGTTCGTCTCTATTATAGATACTTTTATTGTGCTGACAACTATTGGCACCATAGTTGCCACTTTATAATTTATCGTTACTACCCTGACAATATTCAGCTTCGGAATAACTTTAATCGTAGCCCTGATGTACGTAAACCGTCTAGTCGGTTCGAACAATCTAGTCGTAATCGAAACTAAAACTAAAAGCGTGTCATATGACTATGAATCACTTTACCGTTGGAGAGATTGTGTCTGGAATGTCGTGTTCGTGTATGACAACGATAAGAGTGGATTACGCCTACATGACATATAATCGCTAAAAGTGGTCTGAAAGGAATTCAGAATCTTTCTTAACTTGAAGGTATTTACCAAGAAAGGATGGCTGTCAGAAAAGAGTGTGGCTATAAGCGCGGAGATATTATTTTGTCTTCAGAGCCTTTTGCTCATGTGTTATGTGATGTGGAGAAAGGCAAACGTTGTGATTACTGCACGGAAAGGTAAGCCACTTTTAAATAACTTTTATGGAAATTTTAATATTTTATGATCATTGAAATTTAATAGAGGGATTATCTCTTGTTTGTTTAAAATATTGTACATTGCTTTGTATCATATTTTTGAAGAAATTATGATTCATCTCTTAGCTATAAATGATATTAATCTATGTTTACAGTTCTTGGATAACAAAAAATATTGTTTTTGTTTTTTTACCAACTCTCCTACTTTATTCATATTGCCTATTTGTGATGTTTCATGTTAATTAGATTGTTGCTGTTATACTGATCTTTGTAGTTAACTAATTACTACATTTGTTAATTATTATTATTGTCTTTTAACTAAGCATATGTTTTTCATTCTTAAAAAAATTAATAACCCCTCAAGCAGTTGCTTGCCACAGAGGTCAGACAGGAGCCTGCCAGTTTATATGCGATAGTAGAAGGTCTGTGAGGATGGCAGGACTTCAGCAGAAAAAAACGATACATACATCCGTTCTTTATCCGTGATTCGAACCCATTCGAACCCTGGTCCTTTAGATCAGTAGCCAAGCACACTAATCACTCGGCCATGGAATAGATTTTTAATTTATTTATTGTACTTTCAAACGTAATATGTACCACAACCACCTAATGACTAATATGCACCACAAACCACCTTTTGAGTTGTTTATATGTTGATCGATTTGGTTATTTTGCAGTTTGGATTTCTGTGGAAACTATAGGTTCCTCATCAAAAGATTTATCTAACAACGTTTATCGTTAAACATTGAAACCTCTTTTCCCACCTTAAAAAAATCCCTCAAAATAAATATGAAAAACAAATTTCCTTAATAACGCTCATCGCTATGGAATCGACTTAAGAAAAGCACCAAAAATAAACAATATCATTAGAGAGAACTTTTGAACAGCATATATCAGTCATGAACATTGGAACATGCGGATGGATATTATATTGCAACTTATTAACCTTACAGGTTTTCTGGTTTCCTGGGGAAAAGTCCAACATGGCTGCTGAGGGCCCTAAAATGCACCGTAGCGAAATTTGGAATAATGGCGTCAAGCCATGGCATAGGCTTTTCGTAATGCCAATATGGTTGGTACACGAACTGTCTAATACGTATACATTATATAGTCGTACATTATTAATACAACTCCTGTGATTATTAAATAGCACTGTTTTTATTTGAAATGAACCCTTAGATTTTAATGTTCTGGAGATTAAATAAAAAAAAAATACCCCCTCAAGCAGCTGCTTGCCACAGAGGTCTGACAGGAGCCTATCAGTTTAATACGCCATAGTAGAAGGTCTGTGAGGATTTAAATTTCAATAATTCAAATAAGCTACGAACAAAACTATCAATTAATTATATCACAAAGAGACTTAAAAGTTTACTTTTGTAGGGCATACAACTTATTAGAATTCGATTGTGATACGGATTTTTAAAGTAATTTTGGTAATAAAATAAACGCAGAATACTAGATTAATACTAGATATGCAGTGTAAAATATTTCGATATCAAATGTTAGTAATAAGATGAACCCTTCGTCAATCTTCTCACGCATTGACAGTTGGTATGTTTTTACGATCTCTGAAATATTCGTGATAGACTTTTTTTAACTTCAAATTGCCGATAGGCAAAAGTCCGTCCTATTTCTAAATTCTGGTAATTCACGGAACTTTCAGAGTTTATCAAATGGTATTTTTGATTTAAAATGGGTTTTATTTTGCTGTAGAAATTATTTTGTCTCCCATTCATTCAGAAGGATTAAAATAAAAATTATTTTCCCTTAACGAATAGGCGAGCAATTCCATTGCAGATAAAATGTTATTAATTCAAATAAAATCATTCAGTTTCGATTGTCTTATTAAAAATAGATATTTTTTATATTAAATAATTTCAATGCTAGATTATTATTCTGTGTGCCAACAGTTAACTTTTTTATTTTTGGCATGCTTTGCTTACAATCGAAAAACTTTTCTGAATATTATTTAATATTTTTTTTTATGATTTCACAAACGTCTATCAGTTTGCAAGTAGAGCTCCTATTTTAAAGATTTTCCATTTCATCTCATATAGAGTAATGTAATTCTGTATGAATATTTTTCCACGCCATAGAAAAAATAACAGATATTCCCCAGACTTCGTTTATTTGTCCGCATGATTTTTTGTGAGATATAAAAGAGAAAAACAGATTCTGTTTTAATTTTCGGCAATTTAGAAGAGCGATTTTATCTATGGGAAGTAAGCGACAGAAGCACGATTTCATAGTTCAAAATATAAATAACTTTGCAATTATTATTCATAAAATATAATTGTTTCTAAATTCCAGTAGACAAAATTCCTCCTCCTTCGAATGTATTTTGACTATCTTACTTTAATTTTTATCCAATGGAGAGAGAGTCTCTCAAATCAGGGTGTCCATTTAATCGTAATTATTATGGTTTTGGGCAACGGTGTATTTCGGGAAGGAAGGTTAAAAGTTATTAATTTATTTCCTAAAACTTTTCCTCCCTAACTTGAGGGTTTGAATAACGTATGTTCTAAGGAAGCCTCTTAAAATCAAAGATGCATGCATCTCAAGTCTGCCACCTCCCCAGCAATTAAAAGATTTTGGATAAAATAATGGTGTCGTAAATTACATTAAAATGTTAAGAAACAATTGAGCAGGAAAAATGTAAAAGTGGGGTGGGGGGTGAGGATGGCTGTCATGTCCCTCTAATTTTTTTTTATTGTTGTATTTTTATTATATTTTTGTTGTTGTAAATATTTTAATGTAATAAGTGTGTTTTTGGAAGTGCTATTGTGGGGATGTGACTCATAGATGTTGTTGTCTTGTCTGAGCTGACTGCCTGCATGGGTGGACCAGTCGAAAGACCGCATTCGATCATTTACAACTAGCCTGGGGCGCGAGTGTGAGAGATGGAAACGAACCGGGCAATAACGAAAGGACAGTCTTGAGTATCGCTGTCAAATGGAAAGGACGTTTGAACATGCTTTAAGGGACGCCACTCTTACTCAAGCAAAATCCTTAAGGAAAGGGTTCGATTCTATGTGAGAATCAAGATTCTTGGTGAATCGAATACAGTTCTGTGGAACTGAAGTGAGTTCTTAGTGAACCACGTTTTAGGCAAATGTTGGATATCCTTTCGCCGAGTTTGAGGTCGGTAAAGCAAGAATCTGCAAAGTGCGCTTCTCCACCTCATACAATACCTACATATCACATCAACAATTGAATATTCCTTCGACGACAACGCTCGTTTCCCCGAAGTCTCATTCAGGCACTTTTGATAGATTTCATTTTTTTTATATTAATATTATTATTAATTTTTTTAATTTTTATAAGGAATTTAAACAATCTATGTTCTTTAGAAAATTAATTAGTAGGTTATAGTATATGGGGTTAAGTGCTTTTTCTTTTGGTTTAAGGATTGATTGAAAGTTAAATTGATTAGTTTTATATTTTCTGAGTTTTTGGAAGTTTTTATTTCTTTCGTCTGTAAATTCTTTACATTGAAAAATTATGTGTTCTATTGTTTGTGGTTCATTACATTTTAGACAATTTGGTGAATTTATTTTATTCATTTTAAAGAGCATGGTTTTTGTTAGTGCTAGGTTGGCTTTGATTCTTAATATTATGCTAATTTCCATTTTTTTGTAATCCATAATTGTTGAATTTATTAATTTTATGTGAAATTAAGTATCCGTGTGTGTGACTTGCATATGTGGAATACCAATTTTGAAGTGTACTGTTTATCTGTTTTTTTTTATGTAGTAGAAAATGATATGGGAAATTCATAAAATTGTTCAGGTTTTTTGCTTACGTGTCTGCAATATCATTGTATTTTTAAACTAATATGTGAGGGTATCCATTGTATATGTAATATGTTGTGTTGTTGTATATCGTTGTATATTAATGTGTAATTTATGAAAATGTTATAATTACTTTTAAATGGATTATCCATTGTAAAATATAAATGTAAAATGTCTAAAGAGCTATCAGTCAAGATTACAATATTTTTGTTGGAGAATTGGATAACCCAGTTCATTTCTAGTATGATAGCTGTCAATTCAGCAATGAGGACAGGAGTAGGATAATCAAATTTAAATTGATATTCAGAGTTGTTTTTTGGACAGTAAAATGCGCCAGATGTTATTGTTTTTTCAAAATTCTGAGATCCATCAGTATATATCTGTATGTAGTTTTTGTAGTTATGTTCTATGTGGCTTTCTGATAGAATTTTAAGGGTTGATATATCTGAGTTGAATAATTGGGTACTTCCTTTTTATAGCGGCCTTGGCGAGAAAGGGGAATTGACGCGTTTCTGCCTGAACAGTTTTTCGTTGTTAAATATTTAATATGCTTACTATTTTCAATCTGCAATCGACGGAAAAAGATGCTATAGCTTTTTTCCAAGAGAAATGTATTTTACCCTCTGAAAGAATTTGTGAAAATGGTCATAATTCGGTCGGCGGTGCACTGTTTCCGATTTTCATGTTTTTTTTATTTGTGTTGCCTGGGAGGACATTATTCAGTTTCTGGGGCTTTTTTATCATTCGGTCGGCGGTGCACTGTTTCCGATTTTTATGTTTTTTTATTTGTGTTGCCTGGGAGGACATTATTCAGTTTCTGGGGTTTTTTTATCATTCGGTCGGCGGTGCACTGTTTCCGATTTTTATGTTTTTCGGTTTGTGTTGCCTGGGAGGACATTATTTAGTTTTGGGGCTTTTTTATAATTCGGTCGACGGTGCACTGTTTCCGATTTTTTTGCTTCTTGGTATGTGTTATAACCGATGAGATTTAATTTTGAGGGCTTTTTTATATTGGCGGTCGGCGATGCAATGTCGATGGTGTTTTTGGTTTTGTGATTGGTGTTCGATTTCCTTAATTCTGATGATTTATTTTGGCTATTGCTTGTGTGTATCGGCAATGGTTCACGCCAAGACGGAAACGCGCCAATTCCCCTTTCTCACCAAGGCCCGCTATAAAAGAAAAGTACCGAAAATAGTAAGCATATTTAATATTTAACAACCAAAAACTGTTAAGGCAGAAACGCGCCAATTCCCCTTTCTCGCCAAGACCGCTATAAAAAGGAAGTACCCATATTATGTACATCACTTGACGCAGCAAGTCTGAAGCATATGTCGGTACCGGTGTAACAAACCGCGAACCTGTTATTTCACCGAAATAAGGGTGAGGGTAATCAAGGGACTAATTTATCATCCTCTACTATAGAGTGGGTAAATCGTTCGTCGTCTGGTCCAGCACCATTTTCGGCGCAGTTCAAAGAAAATCAAATTCCTTGTGACGAAATAAAAATCTGCGTCGTTCGTGTTATCACTGGGCCACGAGAGTGGGGGGCAAAGACTGGGTTTCCAATGCATTAAAACATTTCTCCTTCCGTTTTTCAGGTATTTAAAAAGTTTCTAAAAAATGCATGAAATATAAATAAGTTTAATAATTTTTTTTGCTTCTATTACCATTATTAGCATTCTGAAAGGTCTATTCTGTAAGGGGCTCTCACTATATCCTACCTTTCTCTGAACCTCAAGTCTGTTTCTAATTGAGAAACTGCTTACGCTTCAGAAGATAAATTTTTTTGAGAACTGGGCCTATCCATTTTTCATTATTTTTGTCCTATTATTTCACTTAAAGTTGTAAACTCCCCTTAATATTGTACCAATTTTTATAAACTCAGACGAAATGTGAATGTTTTCATGGGTAAAATATGATGCACGATTTTTTTTAGTAATAAGCTTTAGCTGTTTCATACTGGATATAGTTCGGGCTCAATATTTTAAGCCAGAGCCCGAAACATTTCGACAATTGTTCAGCTGTGGAGACTGATTTTGGAAAAAATCTCTGATGCATCATAATACTTATATACAGAAATGCATTTCGCTAATTATTTTATTCTTATATTATTAATAATAATAATTTTATAACATGAAAGTATTAATGCTATTTAGAAAAAAAATATTAGAAATACTATTAGAAACTGATGGTCCCTGCGTTATATGATTATAAATGCAAAGACCATTCATTTATTAAAAATAGACAAAATCTAAAAAGTAATCAAAAGTTACATGGTGCTTATTTTTCATTACTGAAAACTGATTAAAAGATTGAAATCAGAATAGTTCTCTGTTTTATTATTTGTTTAACAGTTACAAGAAATTTGTGAAATTTAGGTAATTTTCCCGAATCGCTGCTAGGGGTATCTTAAGACGCTCAAAACGCTTCAGAGAACGGCTAATGCTGGTTAAATAACTATCACTTTAGGTGTTGGCAACACACGCCAAAGGCGTTTAATCTCGAAGTAATTACCCAAAAACGTTTAAAACGGTATACTATAATGACCTTTTTTCTTCGATAGCTTTTTATTCGCCTACACATGATAAAAGAAAACAATTAAGGAAATAGAGTATACGCGTCTTTTATATATATATAATAGTGCTGGAGGTTTCTTAGAAATGCTGAAATATGTAGGAGTATAGAAAAACAGCCAACAGAATGTGTCTGTCGATGGCGGCCATTTTATACACATTTTCACTGCTGCCATTGATTTCTACAATTATACGACTGCTGCTTTATATTAAAAAAAAACCCGGAATATGATAAATCATTTGTTTTGGGAGTTTTATTTTATAATGCGTCAGACGATTTTTTCGTAAATCTGAATTAATATCGTCCCAGCAAAGTTATGACACTTGAGGTTTTCAGTTACATAACGTACGCATTGTAAAGGATACATAACTTTGAATGCTTAGACAAAAACATAAGTAGAAAATAAAGATTTAGGCCCTGAAACCGAAACTGTACATGATTTGAAAAATTAGCAATGTCATGAACAGCTCTAATGAACGAATTCATCTCATCATCATCATTAGCCAATGGGGTCAAATCATCCACATTGGTTAATCGGACATTTTCAAATATTTAGACAATATGAGATCAAGATCTCCATCTTTCAGAGAATTCTGCATAACATGATAACGAAGCTAAAGAGAAAAGGAGACAAAATGAACCCTTGTCTAACTCCACTAGTAATGCTAAACCAATTGTTATAAACTTTACCAACTCTCACATATGATTCAGTATTATTAGAGAGAGAGCTTTCATTATGCTTTCTCAGGTATGTCATATAATGTAATAATCAGCCAAAAATTATGACGAACCACATAGTCAAAAGCTTTTTTGAAAATGATAAAGCTAGTAACCACAGGTTTATGAAACTTTAAACATTTATCAACAATCTGCTAAAGTGAAAATATTTTATCTGTATGTCCCCTACAACTTCTGAGTTCACACTGTTCATCACCGAGGTGCCCATAAACAAAATTCTTAATTCTGTTAGAACAATAATGAAAGAACTTTACCTTGACCATAAAGTAGACTGACTGTCAAATAATTAATACAAGAACTGCGATCACCCATTTACAAAACAGGGGTAATAACAGTTCTAATAAAATACTTATGAACAACATCTTTATCATAAAACGATATTCAGAATTTCAGTCAACCATATGACAGCACAAAAGGTTCTGAGCTTTAAATATTTCAGTAATAATTAAATCTACCTCTGGGGATTTACACAGTTTTAAATTAGATATAACCAAAGCAATTCAGAATGAGATATAGGCCAACATTAAAGCTAGTAAAGTACCTATCGTCATTACAAACAATGGGAGTACAACTAACCACATAGTTTAAAACATCTCTGATATGCTCAGCCCACCTAACATGGCAAAATCCTCACCTTCAATGACCTTGGCATGTGTATCCCCCAATCCATGTATACCAGTCTGTTTGTTCCCCACAAAATATTAACTATGTGGTACAACTCTCTGCTGTTGTGCTGTCTAACTGCTGCTTTTGCTCTCCATCAAGCTATTATGCCAAAATGTCTTATCAGTTGTCAACTGATCATTTACATGTTTGTTATGCTCTTTGTAATATTGTCTGTTGGGACTTGTAGGTTGATTCAGATTATTCTTGTAGTTTCTTCTTTCAAAATTTTCTTTATCAGTGAAATAACTTTTCTCCTTTGTACATTTTTACCCAAAGTAGTGCTGTTAGTTTCAAAAAGAGCCAGTTTTAACTAATCAAATTCTTTCTCAGCTTCAGTAGTAAGTAAACGACAGTTGCAATAATTAAGTAACCTATCGTGGTAATGTTTGGCTATATCTGGGTTCATTAGAGCTTCATATTTAAAAGGAATTTTCTGAATATTAGTATAACATTTGTTTAGCTTCAGTTAGAAGTATTCCTAACCGAACTAAGCCCATTTGATGTCAATTAAAATGTAATCTTTCATATTTCTGTGCAACGCTTCTGGTGAAACCCATATGTATTTAAAAATGTCCCGGTGTTTGAAGTATGTGTTAATTTTTGGAAAACCATTAAGTTTGCTGCTTACCCGTAGATGACGTTCCCCATTGCTATTTGAACTACCATTGTCAAAGGTACCTAAAACTCCTGTCCAAAGAGTACCAACTTTAGCACTGAAGTCACCTAGGACAAGGGTAATTATCTAATTTCTTGACAGAATTCAAAATATCCTGAAGATGACTGTAAAACTAATCCTTCTCTTTCTCATCAGAATACTCTCTGAGGACGTAACAACATATGACATTCAGATCTTTAATCTTAGTTTTAAATTTGCTGTAAGAAATCTTTCATTAATGCTGTCATATTCAAGAAGAGCATCACTGGCATGTCTGCTGAGAAGCAGACCTACGACTTGGAGTTGCTTTCTAGTCTAACACTCTGAAAAGAGAAATTTATAAAAATATTTTTAAGTATTTGACCTTTACCTGGTCATCTGGTCCCTTGCAAATCCATAATATCTTGGCTATAATTTTCGAATTCCTATATGAGGAGGACATCAAGAGAATAATATCTATACAATGTGCTCACATTCCATGAACCTGTGAAAAGAAAATGATTATTAGCACATTTAAAGAAACTTTGTTGAAAGAGATAGGGCCAAGTGTACCAAAGAGTATCCTAATTGCAGGCATAAGGCAAAGACCGTTTCCCCACCGCCGAAGGCTTAAGCCACCGATGCTAGTAAGGCCTTCAGGCACCACCTTTGCAAATGAACATTTTGAAGAATGAGAATCAAAATAGAATCTGACCTTCATTACAAGAGTTATAGCTTGCAACCAATAGGCAAAGAAAAACAGCCGTACATTTACTCTCAACAGAAGCCCACCAGGATACCAAGTCCATGATCCGTAATCAAGCTCAAAGCCAAAAGTCGTTCCAGTTGGTCTAAATGGTCAGCACTAGGACCCTGTGAACTTTCCACAGGTCCTCAGCAAAGTTAAAAAAATGCCATACAGGACCAGATCACTAGGTCACATTGATCTGATATCCCTCCTCTTCCGTTCCCATTCGAAAGAGAATTCTAGAAGAAGACATTTGATTTATGTTTAATCTAGTATACATATACTCTTTTCCAGATCAAATATAATTCAGTGCATATCTAGATATTTCTATACCCTTTCCGTTGTTGTGCATTATGACTGATGGGCAACCTGTCAGCGCCACGAAGTGACATAATGAAAACATTTTGTTTATTTTCGTATCCCTCGCGTCTTAGGAATGGATTTTTAGCAACAGGTGGCAGCAGCAGTACCTTCTCTCATTGCTGTCAATCGCTCAATGAGAAAGACCAATGTGTAAAATGTCATTTCGGCAATGTGTGAAAATGTCATTCACCAATGTGTGAAAATGTTATTCGACATTCAGGTAGCAGTTATATGTTTATATATCCGAAGAGAGTGCTGTTCTGATGTTAATACGTTGCAAATGAATATTATTTTGATGTTAATGCGTGAAGGTGCATCAAGATGTTCAGGACCTGCAAAAACAATCCTGAAGTGTTTTGTTACATTTGTGGAAATTTCCCTGCGAGTGATGAGAAGGGGTATGTTAATGAAATCGTTAAGAAATTTACAATGCTTATTTTGGTTGTAAACTATGATTTCAATGCAAACCTTGATTGTATTGTGCTTGAAATATACACGGAACTTCTAACAAAATCAAGGGAAAAAAGGAGTATGCCATTCCGTATTCCAATGATCCGGAGGAGGCTGAAGAACCATCATGGTAAGTGTTGCTTTCATCGTCTCGGTGGCATAGTTGTATCACTGCACGCCTGACATTGCAGCTGTCGGGGTCAGGATTCAAATCCCTAGATGGGTGTGTTGTTTTATTATTATTGTTAGAATTTATTATTATTTTTAATATATATGTTATTGTTAGAATTGATATACAGTAGCCAGATGCAGTAGATGTGGCTCAGGAGAGATAATTTCGAGAACTAATTTACGAATCTGGTTGGACCTTCGTAGCCCATGGCTGCTTGAGGATGATGATAAACTATTTTGCAAATCAGAAAAAGTAGGTAGGGTAACAGAGAAATATCTCAATTATATAAACAGAGTCCTGTAAGGATAGAAAACGTTCTAATCGCATTCGCAAATATCAACTAAATATCAGTCTAATGGTTTATTGACTAAGATTATCAGTCTGCAAATTTTAACTGTGTTCTTGTACCTGGGAAACAATGTCTGTATTTGGTCAGCTGGTTCATGCTGAATGATGAATAAGAATCGGTTATGTCTCTATTATCTCTGAATTGTATGAAAAATCAAAAGGTCGAAACGAACTCAAGTATTTTTAATTACTATACCTAAGGAAATGTTCAAAGTCCGGATATATCAATAGGTTACAATCAGTGGACGCATTTCTATTGTCATAACTAAATGAGAAACATATATTTAGTACAGAAAGCGAACTTTGTTTCAAAATAAAGTTCAAAAACAAGTTTGAAAAGGATAAGAAAATGATAAAAACCACCTGTTTGACACAATTTAAAGATTGTCGATGATGAGTAGGATACTTTGACAATACTGCAGTGCAATAGAATATTCACAGGCAAAACCATTTTAAGCTTCTTTTGAAAGAGTAGATAAAAACTCTGCAATCAGCAGGATGATATTCCTTACCCATTTCATTATCAAGACGCTTCACATTATCGCAGTAAACCAAATTATCTTGCACTGAAAAGTACTGAGAAAATATTTCTTCACGATGCAGTTAAATAAAAAATATGATTCCATGTGCTAGTAAATTCCACTCATTTAATCTTGATCCTAGTAACAGGAGCTTGTTTTAGTAAATACATGTTCTTCACGGGATCATTGTGTTCACTTTGTGAAATTAGATGGGGAGTTTCATTCCTGATGTCGAAATCAGGATCTATTCTTTTCTGAGTGATGTTATCTGGTTCTGAATCAATGTAAAAGTTTCTGAAATTTGTGTGGGTGGCTGAGGAACTGAAATTTCATAAGAATGAGGCACAGATCTCATTGCGGATGGCAAATTTAGCTATTTCCTTTTGTGTCATGGCAAAAACTTTTACATTTTTAGAAAAAGGACGGAGATAACCAAGAAGTTTTACCAGGCTTATCCTTCTTTCTTATATAAACACCTACACTAACAGACAACAATGGCATCGCCGGAGTGGGTCAGTCGTTAGCGCGTCAGGTTCGTAATGCAGTCCCCAGGTTCGAGTTCTCACCTGGGCCAGCGTTGAGATTTATCTCCGAAAAACTCGCCGCCTTGCTCTCGGTCAGTAGAGGACATCGATAGGCTTGGAAAGGCCGCCGTCCGTCGGATGAAACGTTAAGCCATAGTTCTGTGTGCGGGAGAACCATACCCTGTGCACGTTAATGAATATGCAGGATGACCTTGACGAGAGACTACCATGTCTCCTAACAGCTATCCAGCTGGTCTCCTCCCCCAAAATTCTCTGAATTTTCGCAGTTCTTGTGATCTGGTCATTTGTTACCAGCCTATTGTGTGCAAAAAGTACCTGTTTAACATTCTCTGCCCACCGCATCCTAGGTCTCCTCTTCTTTCTGAGGCCTTTAGGCACACTGTTTATAAACCTATTCGCTAATCTATAATTATCCAAACGGGAAACATGGCTAAACCAATGGAGTCTCTCTCTGCACAATATGCTGCTGCGGTTTCGACTCCTTTGCCTAACCTCATTACCTGCAAAGTTGAACCACCTATTGCCCAAGATACTGCGTAAGCATCTAGAATCAAAAGCATCTAGTTTCCTGTTATCTTGTTTACAAAGCGTGGAAGTTTCACTACCATAACTAACCCTAAAAAGAACCAAACTATTATACAGTCTAATTTTAGTCTTTAGGTGTCTACGCCTATTTCTCCACTCTCTCCACAGATTCTTAAAAGTTCCAACAACAATCCCTATTCTTCTATTTATCTCATGCAGCATATCACAAATATCCGTTGCATACTTTCCAAGATAATTAAACTAAGTCACTTGCTCAAGAGCGCAATCATTCACGATTTTTAACGCAGTTAACCGCGATTATGAGAAGACACTCCTTTTAATTACCCAGTAACTCTCCTCTACATTTCACCATCCAAACGTCATGATTCCATGATTGAAAAGTTTAGTTTAAATTCCGGTTTTCTACATAACACTCAGTAATTTTTGAACCTATTGTCGGATTTGTGAGGAAAGAGATCGTTTCTTTCAGAAGATGATTTTTTTAAAAATAATTTATGGCTTTGTCCCAACACTTATTTTTTCTTTTAAATGTGAATATCATCGTCGAATTTCCAAATTACGGTTTTTGTCCATTTTCTGAAGTAGTTTCTTTTTAACTCATCTAAGATGTCAATATGCTGTAATGTTTGCCTTGTTGATGGAGATCTTATCATGTAGGCTCTCCGCATGGACATCAATTTCTTTATTCTCGATTTTATCCATTATCCGCTTTAACATTGATCTTTTATACGTCGAGAGTTCGAATGCTGATATCCACATTCCCAAGGGTTCTAATTTATAAGCTGCACCAAACTCTTTTATCAACGAATATCAAGAAGGCCTAGTTTAAAAAAATCTGTATAATGAATTCCGATTGAGACCTAATAGGAAAATTATTTTCAGAAGAAATTCACTTTAGCATGAACAGAATTTGAATTACTTAGGAGGAATATCTCGGCATCTTTTGTCATGAGAAAAGTCTAAAGCAGGGTTTGGTAAATTTTGTTAACCCGAAATGTGGAATTTGTAATTTTAGGGGGTAAAATATATAGCAAAAAGCCGTACTCCATTTCTCTGATGTCGATTTATTATCACAAAAATATTTTTACACAGTACTTATGCATATCTTTATGGTTATTTATATCTGAAATAAAATGTTTTTTGAATATATTAAAAAATACTGAAAACTCTTACTTACGCATAAGTAGAAAGAAAAATTTATCTAAAAATATTAATGAAAGGCTTTAACATTTTTGCCAACTTAGTAAATCAACCTCAAAGCTAGAACTACTAGCCTCATGTCGAATGCAATGTTCATATTTGATTTGTGATAAAAATTCACTTTTAATAAAATTCATTCGAGAAAACATTTCTTCACAAATTTAAGAGCTAGCGAACACAGTTATTATTCCGGTAGAGAATGGTTTGATAAGAGGAAATGTAGAATTTGAAAGTCCGGTATAAAATTGCACTACCGCCACTGGCATGTCGTTCGTTTGTAAATCATATTTATTTGAAAATAAAATTATTTTACATTGTTATTTAAAAATTAATTCATTACCAATATTGCTGGAGGTACAGTTTTGCGTTATACAGCAAAAAATGATCAACGGGCAACTTAAAAAGGCTACGGGGAAGTATGCTGCCGATATCTGGTCTAACGAATTAGAGAATACACAACACAAGTCAATCATGATAGATATTTACAGGCCCTATGAGAGGGTAAGCCATTTTTGCACAAGCCTTGAAATTTTGACAAATTGTTAATGAATTCTTCAAATATTAAGTTAAAAAGCTTTCATGAAATAAATTTTAAGTTGTTTATTGTCTTTAAATACATATTTATATATATAAATTGTATAGTTATTTAATTTATTAACATTTTTAATAAGTGTCATCAGTATTATTAGGATTAGGGAAACATCTAGTGGGGGTTGACATATGTGAATCTGAAAGGGATTTGGAATTTTTTTGTCTAATGAGGACTTGTTTGGGTCTCTAATTTGGGATGACTATCTTAAAAATATGTGATATTCAAGCATCAAGGGGGGAGGGGTTATATTCTTTATTGGGTACACCAGTAATTAGTTACCTCAAAAGTCTAATATAGTTTGTTCCTTAGTTAGTCTAAGAGGCTTAATATATTTCTAACCACGTGGCTTTGAATTTCAGTGGCGTACCGAGAAAATTCTAAAGAAGTTTTACCGTGTTTGAATGTAGTAGGTGTATTTGTGTGTCTTGGGGGAGGGGTGGATTGCCTTAGAAATCACATGATATTTAAGGGAAGGAAATACAAAGGTAAATTGATTTTAGAAATATTACAGTGGAAATTGTTGACATGCTGACAAGCTCCATAATGGTACAGTTTAAAAGTATCACTTGCCAGGAAACTTATTGTTTTCACTGCTGACAGTTATAAATTAAAATTTAAAAGTTAATAGAAAAATTACATATTTTGGTTTGAAAACTTAAATGATCCTAAATATTAAATTTGTGATAAAGGTTGGGCCGCTTATATTGTGCTTAACAGCGGGAAAACTAGCGCACATGTATTGATTTTTTCGTGCTGAAACGGCAGCGAAGAAAATATCCATATCATGATTTTACCATTCAAGTGGGTGTTCCCAGGTTCGTCCCGCTTGGGCCTGCAGCATTCCCCGCCCTGCCTTCGGTCGCCGTCCGTCGGATGAGACTTTGTGTTTTGGCTCCGTGTATTTGACAGCCATACCCAATGCTTGTTAAAGAACACGTTGGATGTCCCTGACGGGAGGGTTCCATCTGTATCCTACCAGCTGTCCAGTGGTTATCACACATTCTCTGAGCCGCGGGGTCTATGTGACCTGGCCATTTAGCCCTTTTTGTGCAAACAAAAAAGCTGCTGAAAAGTAAAACAACCCAACCTTCCATAGAAGTGAAGAAATCAAATCATGTAATCTTCTTATCATGGAATAGTAGCAAGTATTTTCGAGTGTAAAAGCTAAATAGCTCTCAGTGCAGCCAATACTCAGTGTTTTAACATTTATAATCATTTTATATCAGTGCTTTCCAATTAGAGTACCCCGAAATATTTATGTTGCAACAAAATTTTCATCGCCTTATCCTCTTCATTTTAAATTATTTATTTTTACCGAATAATAGGAAATACATTTTTTATCATATGAATGAGAAAATGTATTAGGAAGCTTGATTTAATTCTTTTATAAATTTTACTGAAATTTGAAAAAAATATGTATAATTAAAAAATTTTCTTTCATCTTCATATCGTTGAAACTATATATTTAAGTTGGTCAGCCTTCTCAGGAGAATATAAAAATATTCATTGATTTTAAAATATTATTACGACAGATGAACGAGCAACAGTGACTTCGTGACTTAGCGTGGCTTGGGCCCTCGTGTGTGCTTCTGCAAGGGATTTAATTAGCCAACGAATTGGAACTTGGAACGATTCGGAAGAATTAGAAGAACAGTGCAGTGTGTTAAAAAAAGTTGTGAGATCTAAAAGGACGTTCAGAAGATCTGAGTCAGTGCGCGTTAAGTGAAAATAAGTATCTTTTATGTGATGTGTGCGCGGGCGGTCGTTTTGTTTTGCTGTGAGTGAGTGAGCTAGCACAGGACGAGAGTTTGTTTACGTCTGAAGATATTCAAGTGACATGGTAAACAAAGTGAAGAGGTAGTATTTAGTAGAATAGACAGAGCTGATATTGTATACTCTGTACAAAAAGGTTAATGACTTATGCATGATAGTAGTTAATTTGTTTATAAGGTATTTCATCCATATTTTCTTTGTAACCATTTGCATTGCATTGTAATTGGTTTTAAAATATAGTTATTAATACTCACGCTCAGTGCCTATCCATTTTGTAATTCGCAACAAATATACTGTTATTTTTAAGAAATACCCAGAGCTCAAATAATCCTATGAATTTTTGGCTCCATTTCATTAAGTAATAATCAAAAATGTTCTTTATTACAATAAATGAAATGAAATGTGAGAACTTTGTGCAAGTAGTTAGCTTCATTGGTTAAAAGGATAGAAACTTGATAAATTTCCTAAGTGACATCACTCATTTCAGAATTGGAATTTTTTGGTTTCCACTAGTCTGCGCTCCTCTATTTCTTTGTTTTCATAAATAAGGTCATCATTTTCTCTAAGGTATTTATTAAATTGGAAAAGAATTTACTATGACTAGCGTGAATTACCTATGAGGCCGTTTCCGTTTAACAAGAAAGCAAAGTGAAAAAAAATTCCATTGAAATTTGAATTTTAAATACTAATCGTTTTCAAAAAACTAGTTGCATATTACCCGGTTCAAATTTAGCTTAAGAGTTCCTGTTGCAATTTTTCATGGATTCCAGCAAAACTATTTCAGTTCATTTTTCATTCCAAATCCATTGTGCCTTTTGTTTCTTAACCCTTGTATCTTTTGATCAATTGTTAACTAAACAGCGCTCAATTATCTCTAACTCGTAATAAGTGTTTTACGTAGAAAACAAATTTCTGCGGTCAGTGTGCAGATTATCTCAAATGACTTTAAGATTTTCTACATTTGAATTTTGATATTTATAGGCATGGACATTTCATTTGGTTGCAACATACGAATAACATTTCTTTTTTTCACTTTCAGATGTTATACCTTGAAATGTTGTGTAAAGTGTAAGAAATATTACTATTGTGATAAAGACTGTCAGGTAAGATTTAAAGAAAAATAAAGTTTATGTAAGCACGCATTACATAGCAAAATGTATTTTCTTTTCCGTTAACTTACACAGTAAATGTGAATGGGGATCCATATATAGCAAAAATTGTTTCAAAAATATTATTGTAGTTTTAGAAAATATCTGAATAAACAGGCTTTTTATAGACAAAATTTTCATAATCAAACAACTTACCAATTAAGAGTTTTTATTAAATAATAATTGAGTTATTCTCAATATCTAAAAAGGAAGCATATGGCAAATGAAATATTCACAAAGTATATATCATTGACTGTAAATAATAGCTAGGTATTCACAGGAAGGAGAATTATTAACCAATCGCCTGTGATGTCAAATGACGTACTCTATTGTAGAAGAGAACAGAAGGGGAGGACTGCCAAATCAATGTGGATTATTGCTCTGGGCTGCTGTGGCTACTTTTACGATATTTCTACCCTGTTGAGGGGTGGTCAACCACACAGTGTCGTAATGTTGACCATATGTATCAACCTGAATGGAATAATGGCTCTGAGCTTAATTATGGATCTTAAATTTATGTCACTGATGGACTTCTGTTAAGAGAAAATCTTCCTCTGTGTTTTCTGTTTGCTGTAGGTTTACAGCCTCAAGTGAATATATTCATAGGATACATTTTATCAACTAGTGGATGATCAGATGGTCTCCTGATCAGAGGACATCGCAAGTACCTGAACACATATTTCTACCTGCATTGTCAGATCTATTTCAGATTGGAGGAAGTCGTATGGTTCGAGCCTTTTGTAGTGGGGGACAGGACTTTGTCTCATGCCTGCGATTAGAGGGCTGTTTGATATCATCGACACTTCCTCTCTCAATAAGCATAGTTTGTTTAAACATTCCACTAACCATTTTCTATCCATAGGTAGTTGGAATGTGAGGACTCTGCACAGAGCTTTTTCTTTTGATGTCCTCACACAAGAATTCCAGCGTTATAAACTAGATATTCTCGGCATAGAAAAGAGACCAGATTGACTGATAAAGGTCAATCACTTTAAAGTAATAATAATTTCTCTTTTCAGGGAGGGACGATGGAAATCATGTACAAGGCGTAGGTTTCTCAACATTCACGCTAGCAATACTTCTCTAGGATATGGATGCATTAATGAAAGTTTTCTTACAGCTAAATTTAAAACAAGCATTAAAGACGAATGTTATTTGTTGTTATGACCCCACAAAAGACTGATCTGAATGAGAGAGGTAGATTTTAGAGACAACTTATGGGTATTTTAAATTCTGTGAAAAAAGATATTACTTTTGTGCTAGGTGACTTCACTGACAAAATTTGGTACTGACTCTCCTCACCTATGGGGAGGGTGATTGGCCCCTTTGGCATTGGTAGTTCCAATGACAATGATCGAAGTAAATGGTTTAAGAATAACTACCACTTATTACAAACACGATAACATATAAAGAAAATATAAATATAAAATATGACTAAAAGAGAGTTTTCACTGTCTGAGATATTTGGTTAGAATGCATGGAAGTACCATTCATATTATATATGAATCAGATTAATCTCTATAATAATAATATAATTATAATATGAATCAGATTAATTAATAAATATAATTAATAAATATTATATATGAATCAGAAAGCTTGTTCAGGGACAATCTCTTTTACTTTTGTTTTAAACCAAGAATAGCATTTATGAAATTCCATATTTTCTTACTGTTATTACTACAAATATGAAATTTTTGAGTGTAAGAGCTATGTTTAATCTCTTCAGTCCTTTTCTTTTCACAAACTTAATTTCTATAATTCAACTCAATTTGGATATTGTCAGGATATTTTCTAACTGACTGAGTATACAGCTTACCTTTTTTAATCTGTAGAAGAAATCAACTCATCTGTCATCCATGGTTGCCTTTTACCGTTTTTTTAAATCAAATCTGTTTAATGTAACAAATGTGGTGTAAAAAAGACCATGAAAGCAATTTGTGTATAAAATATTCAGATCTTGATCATTTCCCATGACATTAGACATAAAAAGTTTTAAGAGCGTTTTCATATTTAAAATAATAACATGAGTCATTATACAATTACTGTTTAAGTCTTCGTTTCCTTAAGATTAAATTAATATTACTTCAAACAATAGGAAAGGAGTCGTTAATGGGGAATGAAAAACTGCAACATTAAATTTTTTTACCTGCAAAAACGTGATCAAAACAACTAGAACTGACCTGTATTACTTTAGTTGCCAAATTTATATTTAGTTTAAAACTAGAACCATTTGAAATGTTTAAATAATCACTTACGTCTTTAGAGCTCCAATAACAGATCAATATTTAGAACTCCCACCAAAATAACATTTCTGAAAGGGTATATTTTCTGTTTTTTTAACAGTTCAATTGAATAGCTATCATCATCATCATCCTCAAGCAGCCATGGGCTACGGAGGTCCAACCAGACCGCGCAGTTTAATTCTCCAAGCATATCTGTCCTGAGCTACATCTGCTGCATCCGGCCACTGCACACCAATTCCAACAAGGCCCTGTTTGACATTGTCTGCCCACCGCATCCTAGGTCTCCCCCTCCTTCTGAGGCCTCTAGGCACACTGTTCATAACCCTATTCGCCAATCTATAATTATCCATACGGGCAACATGGCCAAACCAGCGGAGTCTCTCTCTGCACAATATGCTGCTTAAAGGAGGTTGCAGACTCCTTTGCCTAACCTCATCATTAGTTACAAAGTTAAACCACCTAATACCCAAGATACTGCGTAAGCATCTAGAATCAAAAGCATCTAGTTTCCTGTTATCTTGTTTACACAGCGTCCAAGTTTCACTACCATAACTAACCCTAGAAAGAACCAAACTATTATACAGTCTAATTTTAGTCTTTAGGTGTATACGCCTATTTCTCCACAATCTCCATAGATTCTTAAAAGTCCCAGCAGCAATCCCTATTCGTCTGTTAATCTCATGCCGCACATCACCAGTATCTGTTACATAGCTCCCAAGGAAATTAAACTGTGACACCTGCTCAAGACTGCAACCATTCAGATGAACTGAATCACAACCTGACCAATTTTCATCACTTTAGTTTTCTCTCTGTTTATAACCAAACCTGCTCAACTACCAGTCTCTTCAACAGCTCAAATGAAAGAGTTCATCTCATCAATATCATTTGCCAAAAGGGCTAAACCATCAGCATAATCTAAATCAGAAATTTTCGTATCTCCAGCCCATTTAAGGCCAAAATATTTCCCTTGAAGTGAATTCGCATAACATAATCAACAACCAAACTAAAGAGGAAATGAGACAAAATGCACCCTTGTCGAACACCAGACGACGTAATGCTAAACCAATTGCTACAAGACTTACCAACTCTCACACATAACTCAGTGTTATTATAGAGAGCTTTCATTATGTTAACTAACTTGTCTGGTACACCATATGATCTCACAATCAACCACAAATTATGACGATTAACAGAGTCGAAAGCCTTTTTGAAATCAACAAAGCTAGCAACCAAAGGTTTCTGAAACTCTAAACATTTGTCAAGAATCTGCCTAAGTGAAAATATCTGAACTACACACCCCCTACCACTTCTGAATCCACATTGCTCATCACGCAATTGCCTGTCAACCAGATTCTTAATTCTATTAAGCCCAATCATGCAAAGAACTTTACCTGGAACAGAGAGTAGGCTGATACCCCTATAGTTATCACAAGAACTGCGATCACCTTTTTTGAAAATAGGGATAATAATAGCTCTGATAAAATCTTTAGGAACCATGCCTTTATCATAAAAGTTATTTAAAATTTCAGTCATCCAAAACATTCCCAGCTCTGAGCATTTCTGTAGTAATTTCATCTACCCCTGGGGACTTACGAACTTTAAGTTTAGAAATAGCCAAAATAACTTCAGATTGTGTTATAGGGCCAACATTAAAGCTGCCAATGCATCTATCATCATTACAAACAATGGGAGTAGAACTAACCGCATTGTTTAGAACATCACTGAAATGCTCAGCCCACCTAGTCATGACAGAATCCTCACCTTCTATAACCTTACCTTGTTTATCCTGCAATCCTTGTATACCTGTCCGTTTTCTACCACATAAAACAGTAACTATCTGATACGGCTCTCTGCTGTTGTGCTGCCTAACTGCTTCCTCAGCTTTGTCAGCCAAGCCATCAAGCCAAAGATTCTTATCAGTAGATAACTGATCCTTTACATGCTTATTAAGCTCTCTGTAATCCTTTCTATTAGGACTAGTAGGGTACTGATTAAGGACATTCCTGCAGTTCCTTCTTTCTGAAATAAGCTCAAGTGCCTTATCACTTAAATAATTCTGTCTCCTCTGCTCCTTTTTTCCTAAAAGAGTACTGTTAGTTTCCAAAATAGCCTGTTTAAAATGACCCCATTCTTCCTCAACTTCAGTATTAAGCAAACCATGACTGTCATAATGACTAAGTAACCTATCATGGTAAGCTTTGGCTATAACTGGGTCTTTCAGAGCTTCAGTATTAAAGGTAAATTTTTTAACCCTAGCACAACACTTTTTAAGTTTAAGTTGCAAGACACTTTTAACATGTAATGGTCAGATCCAATTTTAGCTCCCCTATATGCCCTGGTATTTCTAACAGAACTAGCCCATTTGCTGTTAATTAATATATAATCAATCATATTCCTATGCAGCCCATCAGGTGAAACCCATGTGTATTTATGTATGTCGCGGTGTTTGTAATATGTGTTAGTTATTCTGAAACCATTGAGTTTACTTACCTGTAGAAGACGTTGCCCATTGCCATTGCAGCTACCAATACCAAAAGTGCCTATCACCCCTCCCCAAAGATCACAGTCAGTACCAACTTTGGCATTGAAGTCACCAAGAACAAGGGTAATATCTCCTTTCTTGACAGAATTCAAAATATCCTGAAGTTGTCCATAAAACCTATCCTTCTCATCCTCATCAGCATCCTCAGTGGGGGCATAACAGCAGATAACATTCATGTCTTTAATGCTTGTCTGAAATTTTGCTGTAAGAAACCTTTCATTAATGCACTCATATCCTAGAAGAGCATCACTAGCATGTCTGCTGAGCAGCAGACCCACGCCTTGGTGATGCTTTCCATCCTCCCTCCCTGTAAAGAGAAATTTAAAGTTATTTTTAAGTGTCTCACCTTTACCTGTCCATCTGGTCTCTTGCAAGCCTAGAATATCTAGGTTATAGCGCTGGAATTCTTGCATGAGGACATCAAGAGAATAATCTCTATGTAATGTCCTCACGTTCCACGTTCCTGCAGGAAGAAAATGATTAGTAGGATTTTTAAAGAAATTAGGTTTATTGAGATTGGTAGGGTCAACAGTATCAAACAGCCCCCTGATCGCAGTCATGGGGCAAAGACCTGTTCCTCCTCCGCTAAAGGTTGAAGTCACCGATGCTGGTAGGAACTTCAGGCACCACCTTTTCAAGTGGGCTGAATAGCTATGAGATCTATAAATCAGAATAAATGAAATATTTAATAGTGAGTCATTCTGTTGGAAATGATTATTCTTGGATGGAAAAATTCGCTTTGTGATCTGTTTGAATATCTGCAATAATAATATACACCGAAGAGCCAAAACATCATGACCTTTGCATCTTGATGCAAATCGAAGCAACTACAGGTAAACGATGGCGTGTGTGAAGATGTGAAGGTCATGAAATGGTATAAATAACACCTGATACTGAGCTCTGTTAATCAGTGTTATTCTTGTTCTACAGATGGGAAAGGCAGCGGACCTAAGTGAGATTGACAGAGGCCAAATTGTTATGGCCAGACGATTGTGTCAGAGCATTTCCAAGACATCAAGGTTTGTGGGGTGCTCACGGTCAGCAGTAGTTAATACCTTCAAAAAGTGGTCCCAGGAGGGAAAAACCACCAACCGCCAACAAGGTGTGGGCCGACAACGGTTCATCTAAACTAGAGGTGAGTGAAGGCTATTCTGTATGTTACGAGCCAACAGAAGGGATACTGTGACGCAAAAAGCCCGTAATTTGAATGCTGGTGAAAGGAATAATATATCACAACACACAATATATCCAATCTTACTGAAAATGGGGCTGCGTAGCCTGAGGCCACCCCGAGTTCCCATGCTAACCTCGGTTCACCATTGAAAGTGCATACAATGGGCACACGAGCATCAAAACTGGACTTACTCGAATTTACTGTACACGTCGAATGATTGGAAGAAGATCGTCTGGTCCAATGAATCTCGTTTCCTGTTGCACCATATGGACGGCCAGGTACGTATGCATCATTTACTTCGGGAAGTGTTGGCACCAGGATGCACCGTGGGACGAAAACAAGTCAGTGGAGGAAGTGTAATGCTTTAGGCATTGTTCTGCTGGGAAACCTTGTTTCCAGTCATTCGTGTGCAGGAAACTATGGCGTCTACCACCTACCTAAACATCATTGCAGACAGATATATTCTTTAATGGCAACGGTATACCCCTTTAGTAGTGCCTTCTTTCAGCAGGATAATGTGCGTGCCATACTGCCCAGATTGTTCGAGAATGGTTTGCGAAACATGAGGAAGTCTTCCAGGTATTGCCTTGGCCTCCAAATTCCCCAGATATCAATCCAATCGAGTATCTGTGGTTTGTATTGGAACAGCATATCCGAATGTTTTGGCTCTTCAGTATATAAAAGTCTTTGATCCTATCTATTTCAACATAATTTTCAAGACATCCTGCTAGCTTTTAACATGAGATTCATTGCCATGGTTTGGACTTTTGGTCTATTGTCTGCTCTTTGCTCTTAATGGATTAAAATATGGTTCCATGGCCATGAGAATAGTCCAAGCCATGGAACGTGGCTTGGACTATTCTCATGGAATTTTTAGTAGTGACATAGGGGAAAAAGAACCATATACTCTGGAATTAAATGTTTTCATCCTGAAAGGTTATCCGTAATTCCTCCATTTTTCTGTACTTCACTTTTGTGATTAAAATATGTTTGTGTACTTAAATTGCTGTTAAGAGGAAAAATAAAAAGCTGTTCGAACCAAGTTTTAATTTTTTTGGATTCCTTTAGGAATTGAAAAGTTGAAACACTTAAAAGAGTGTTTTTAACCCTTGCTCTCTGTGCACAATGCAGATGCTCCGCGTACATATATAAATATTATACATGTAGATTATAATGGAATTCATATTATAATATGAATGGGCTAGCAATTTTTGTAAGGGAGAAGGTGTCATATACAACATCTACAAACTTCTAGAGTTATTTATTGAAAGTTTTAATTGGTGCATAAACGCGTTCTATAATCATGTGTGCTCTTGACATGAAGGATGAATGACTTCTAAATTATTCTAAAATTTAGTTTAATGTTTTTATGGCAGCATGGTTGTTTTATGTACATTTCGTTTTCAGGTGAAAGATTGGGAATTGCACAAACACGAATGCAAGCTGCTGAAGCTGAAGAGTCGACTTCCAGATTTCTTCCTCCGTTTGCTAGCTAGGACAATTTTTAAGTTAAAAGTAAGTGTGAAATGTTTTTAAGATTATCATTATCAGAAGGAAACCTAAAATGAAATAAAAATAAAACCAGTTCAATATTGAAACGAATGGAAGTCTTCTGCTTTTCAGGATTCAAAATACATTAATTCCATGACTTTTTTGTGACGGATTTCCAACCTACTCTAAACTGTATACGATTCTGTGTAAATGATTGTTGGTGGATCCTTCTTTCTTTGGCTGGGAGCAAGTGGGTATCTGATCCTTACACCTGTTTTCCAATTGTGTAAAAATATCGTTTAACTAATAGCAGATTCTGAAGAATGCCAGGAATCTTGTACAGGGTTTTACTTCTCAGAGGCGTATATTTGAACGCATTTGTCTAAATGGCCAGATAACAAGAACCACAAGGGCTCAGATTAGATTAGTAAAGAGAAGACAATGGAATTCGTCACCCGATATTGCCAGTGCTGAATATTTCCTATTATATCAGGAAATTGCTATCAACAAGATAAAACATTGACGAACGTAGAAAATCCTTTGCCTTGTGCCTATAGCATGGTTGGGCAACCAAATTTAATAAAGAGTAATTTAGAAGAACCATATTCTTAAAGAGCTACGAGGTTTCTTACCATTCTCTAGCGCGAAAATTTGAAAGTAATCCAAGCCAAACAGCCATTTGAACTTCTTCTTCTACAGAACATTGAACATTACTTAACGGATTTTCAAACTGTATGAAATCAGTATATCATTACAAAACTAACAAATGATTTATAAAATTGGCACAAGAAATCAATTCGTTTAAAATAAATTAAAAAAAATTACCCCTCAAGAAGCTGCTTGCCACAGAGGTCTGACAGGAGACTCTCAGTGTAATAAAGAATAGAGAAGATCTGTGATGAAGTCCAGACCTTAAGCAGAAAGACAATATAAACACCCCTGCCTTATCTGGGGCTCGAACACAGGTCCCTTTCATCAGTAGCCATGTACTAACCACTACATGTCAAAAATGTTATGCAAGAGACATAGGTTGTCCAGACCTCCCTCAAGTCTTCATTTTCCTTCTATGTGAGTGAGAACCATATGCTCTGCACATTAACCAATACCTCGAGTAACTTAAGCACGAAGCTCTCGGAGGCGGGGATGGCTCAGTCGGTAGCGCGCCAGGCTCGTAATCTGTAGTTCCCAGGTTCGAGTCCCAGCTGGGTCAGCGTTAAGATTTATCTCCGCAAAATTCCCCGCCTTGCCCACGGTCAGTAGGGGACACCGATGGGCTTGGAAAGGCCACCGTCTGTCGGATGGGACGTTAAGCCGTCGCCCGTGTGCGGGAGAGCCATACTCTGTGCACGTTAAACAACACGCTGGATGGCCTTGACAGGAGGCTGCCATCTGTCTCCCAACAGCTGTTCCAGTGGGTCCCCTCCCCCAACCTTCTCTGAGCCTTCGGGTCCATGTTGCCCATGGTGTGCAAAAAAGTGCCTCTCAGAGGTAAAACAACCCAACAACCCAACGAAGCTCTCGTATCAGAGGACTTAATGTCTGTCCAGTGGATATAATATTTTCCACGTCCAGAACGAATTTTGTTTCAGACATTATATTTATTCGCAGATGACAATGTATTACATAGGATAAGAAATGTATTGAACAAATAAGAATACATAAGGAGTTGTACGAAACTTTCACCCAAACAAAACATATATATTTATATGTTTACCATGCAATTTTTTATATTAATATTAGTCATAGTCCACTCGAGTTGTACTCGTTTGTTGGTCAAATAATAGTTTTAACAAAAATATTTCAATGATGTCTATGAACTTTTAACTAAGTTAAGAATAATTAATTATAGTGTCCTAGAGTGCAAAACTATTTTATAATACAGTAATAATAACGTGAATCATAGAAAATTCTAAACTACAATGAACTCCTCTACAATCCATTTTCTAAGTCTGCTATTAAAATCATTTTCTCAATCTCAAACCATTCTGTAGTTTGTTTGCAATATATATACATAGTATTTAGTGAAAATGCTCCTATTTACAGGTGTCTCTACTAATGATATATTCTTTGATAATCTCGTATTATAAGCAAAAGCTCTAATTCTGTTTTTCCCTCGTGTTTTGTTAAGCGTTTTATAGCTTGAAAAACTTATAATTTCTTCTTCTCCAGAAACTTATGTCCCTAAAAAATTTACAGTGTTGTCTTCTTTCTTCTTTTTTAAAATGCATCGAATCACATATTTTTCTGCACCAAGACAATATCCGATATGTTAGATAAGACTTTCTTTACCAGGCATTATATATTAATTTTAATAGAGACAAATCCACAAAATTTCGTATGTAACTAATTCTTGGTATTATAGCATTAACCTTGATATAGACAGATTGTATGCGTTTTTCCCATGTCATTTTTCTATCCAATAGTACCCTCAGATAACAATAATTTCTGTGGCTTCAATGGGCATACAATTACATATTTCCTCATTACAGGTATCTTCATGATAAATTAATTTGTGTGTAACAAATTTTATTCTCATTTACGCTTTGTCTTATATACATACATTTATGTACTTAGCTTTCCTGACATTAAGTACTAATCTATTTGGTGTAAGCTATAGAGCCGAACCATGGCCGAGTGGTTAGCAAGCTTGGCTACTTGATCTAAGGGACTCTGGTTTCGAGCCCTGGGTAAGGCATGGATGTTTGTGATATTTTTCTGCTGCTGAGGTCCTGCCATCCTCACAGACCTTCTACTATAGCATATAAACTGAAAGGCTCCTGTCAGATCTCTGTGGCAAACAGCTGCTTGAGAGGGAATTTGTTTTATTATTGAACTTCCTTCAAATCTTCATTAATAATTAATTTTCACTTATCACCGGAATATACTGTATAATAGCAATATGATCATAAAAAAAGAAATAATTCTATAATTTAAGCTTAAATCATTAATATAAATTAAATATAATATAGGACCTGAAATCGAACCTTGAGGTATCCCATAAATAAGATTTTTTTTCATCACTAATCCAGTTTTAATTTTTCACTCTTTGCTTCTTATTTTTAAATAAGACGCAAACAATATTTTTCATGTTTTGTCGAAAATCTAAATTTTCAATTGTATGTAATAAAATATCATGTGAAATATAATAATATCAAAAACTTTTTTTTTCTTTAAAAATAACATAAGTGTCCATTATTTAAGCTATTCTAAAATTACGTTACTCTACCTCTACCTCTTCTAAAACCGGAATGGTTTTATGGAAAAAAATAGTTTATTTAAGTACTTCATAAATTTACATTAAATTAATTTTCATATTCTTTTGGTAAAACTGAAAGTAAGGGAATAATACGAAAATTATCAAAGCTTGTATTTCTACCTCTTTATAAATTGGTATTACTAGAGCTGTTTTTCAAAACATTTTGAAAAAAATCCTTTGATAAAAAATGGTTTGTTAAGAAAACAAAATATTTTTATTTCCAAAAAATATAGCTTTAATAATTTTTACTGCTGTTTCACCAATGCCTCTATATTTACCATTTTGTAATTCTTTCACAACTCTTCCAACTTAGTCTCAGTAGTATAATCTTTAAAGAAGCTATCCATCGATATTTTAGTTGTGGAGTGTGATAATCAAGGGAATTATATAGACAGCACAATTTGTCCTATTATTTATAGTGTATGTGCCAAGATATAATTTCCCGATGAGCTTATTTGCAATTTCTTAATAATAGTCGTTCCTGTTAAAATTATTTACAAATTCCAAAAGGTTTTCGTAAGGGAAAAGGTTTCATCGACATCAATTATTCAATTCGACCAGTAATACGATTCTTTTTTAAAAGCCAATACTTTTGGGACTTTGCTAATTAGTCAAATATATGAAACTTCCCTCTTCCCCACTAACAAAGAAAATGTTTCACCAAGGAATCCAATAGTGTGATGGTGAATCCAAACTATTTCACCAAGGAATCCAATAGTGTGATGTTTAATATGTATTATTACTCTAATTTTTAAAATATTATCTTTTAATTATTTGATGTTCGGAAATTATCCAGCATTTTTATCTCGTTTTCGGGAAAAAATGGTTTAATATTTTTACTTTGTCATCTGACTGCCCTGCTGTAGATATTGAAATTTTTTGTTTTTAGAAATTAAACTCTTTGAAATCCAAAGTGAATGCACAGTATTCCCTGTTAAGAAACAATAATTAATGGATTCTGAAAAAAATTCATCACCGCCACGCGTCGGACAACGAATATTTTCAGAATATGACCTTTTAAGTTTTTCTTCTTGAGACCTGACTGAGACAGCGCCATCTATACTCAAGAAGATGCAACGTTTTCAGTCGTTGCATTTGATTATCAGATGTTAATGAGAAGGTCGCTAACGCTACCGCGTTAAATATATATAATTGAAATCCAAAGTGAATGCACAGTATTCCCTGTTAAGAAACAATAATTCTGATTCTGAATCTCATCGCCGCCACGGCGGGAATCGAACCCGCATCTCTCCAGATTCATGCCAGAGCGCGCTAACCAGTGCATAGATGGCGCTGTCTCAGTCACGTCTCAAGAAGAAAAACTTAAAAGGTCATATTCTGAAAATATTCGTTGTACGTCGCGTGGTGCAATGGTTAGCGCGCTCTGGCATAAATCTGGACAAATGCGGGTTCGATTCCCGCCGTTGCGGGGATGAATTTTTTTTTCAGAATCCATTAATTAAACTCTTTTACGGTTACATAAGTATTGACAAAATATTACAATTTGCTCTTTGCGAATATTATATGGCTACAATTGCGCTCTCTAACGGTGTAACAAGTTGAACGTTGCAAAATTTCGAAGTAACATTATAGGCGACGTAATCGCGTTTGAAATTTTGGAGTGAAATGTGAGTGTTTGCATTGACAAAATGATTTTCACTTTTACACCCAGAGACGGTGGGAAAACGCCTTTTTTTTAAGAGAAAAAGGTTTTGTTTTTAGAGATAAATTGAAAATTCTTTTTATGTTGGATAGGTATTGATAAACTCTTATAATTCACAAATTTAGAATGTCCCAAAAGCCGTAATTGCGCACAATGACGGTGAATATTTCAAATTTTTAAACCAATATTGCAAAAGATATATTCGGGCTGGAAATTTGATATTTTAATTGGGGAGTGTGAGGATCAAGTGGTTTATATTGACCGCAACAATTTGTCCCTTATCTCCAGATTATGTGGGAAAACGCAACATTTTGTTTTGAGAAACCAATGAAAAATTCTGTTTGAGTGGAATAGGTACTAACAAAATATTATGATTCATAGTTTTGAAATTCTCCAAATTGCCTTTAATTCACCATGGTTAGAAAGGCGATAAATATAAAACTTGAAATAATATTGCAAACCATATATTTATGCTACAAATTCTGGTGATAGAATGCATTAAAGAACAACGGAATAATTCATAAACTATTATGATTCACACTTTTAGAATCTTCCAAAAGCTAAAATTACTCTCAGTGTAGGAGAAAAATTTCATAATTGTAAACAAATATTACAAAAGATCTATTCGGTCTAGAAGTTTGATAATTTATGTGTGTTGTTATATGTGTTTTGATTAAAGTACAATTCTTTAAAATTCGGCCAGCTGATTCGTATTTTTTATAAATTTAGTACTTAAGTTTCAAATTTTCAATAACATTTCAGTATAGTAATAATAAATATATTATTTTATTTTATATACACTGGATGATTTTCCCCTTAAACCTAGGGGATAAGAAGATCCAACCTTTTTCATTTTAAGAGATAAATATGTGTTTTATAAGGTTAATAATATATTATTTATATTTTACAAACACCCATTAATGCAAATTATTACTGTTAAAGAGTTCAAAATTCGGAAAATGAAAATTTCCATTACCTCTTAAAAGGAACATCCCATATTCGCTAGGGGCGATAATGTTATCGTTCTAGTCCAGCTAAAGTTTCAGTTTTATAAGATTTGCCTGATATATTTACAGTTGCTATTGATTATGATCATTTAATATTCCAAGAATATATTTGGTACAAAAAATTAATCGTATTTCTCTGAACAACAGGCTAGGTTATTTTACCTCTGGGAGACACTTTTCCGCTTAATGGGAGGGGTAGTTAGATCATAAGGATCCATAATGCTCAGAGAAAGCTGCGGAAGGGAAATACACTGAAGAGCTCTTTGGAGACAGATGCCTACTGTCAAAACCACACAGTGAAGCCTGTAATGGGTATGGCTACTCTGCACAGAGGGCCACTGTTTGACTTCTCATCCGAATATAATATTAAGTGTTATCCCTTTCCTACACGTAGATAGATGCCCCACGAGTATCTCCTATTTGTTAAAATATCGTCTCCTGTTAGTTGCAGATGAGTCAACTCATGGAAAGAGCAATTGGTATGTTATCAGGACATAGGGTTTCGAATCTCATTCCCAAAAAAATTATTTTTTTAAAGTTAAGTCTTCAAAATATTCCTGTTAATGAGTACACAAAATAAGAAAAATTAAATTTTTACTCTGTTGTAAAATGCATGCTACATATACACTGAAGAGCCAAAACATTATGACCCAATATGATGTTGGTCCTCCACATGCCACCTGAACAGTTCTTAACCGGCGAGGCACGGAGGCTACAAGATTTCTAAAGGTGTCGTGAAAAATTGTTTGTAATTACTGTTTCTAAAGGTGTCTGGTACCAACACGTTACCAGTAGATCCTTTAACTCTTGTAAGTTACGTGGTTGAGCCGCCGCAGATCGGATATACTGTTCAACACAAACCACAGAAGCTCGATTGGATTGATATCTGGGGAATTTGGAGGCAAGGACAATACCTAGAAGTCTTCCTCATATTCCGCGAATCATTCTCGAAAATTTTGAGCAGTGTGGCATGGCGCATTATCTTCCTGAAAGAAGGCACTACTAGGGGGGTATACCGTTGCCATAAAAGGATGCATCTGGTCTGCAATGATGTTCAGGTAGGTGGTAGACGCCATAGTTTTCTGCACACGAATGACTGGATCCACGGTTTCCTAGAAAAACAATGCCTAAAACATTATATTTCTCCCACCGGCTTGTTTTCGTCCCACACTGCATCCTGGTGCCAAAATTTTCTCAGGTAAACGACGCACACGTACCCGGCCATCTACATGGTGCAACAGGAAATGAGATTCATCGGACGAGATGACCTTCATCCAATCATTCAAGGTCCAGTTTGATGCTTGCGTGCCTATTGTAGGCGCTTTCAATGGTGAACCAAGGTTAGCATGGGCACTCGGAGCAACCCGTGGCCCATTTCAGGCCCATTTTCAGCAGAGTTCGATGTACTTGTGTTGTGACACGTTACTCCCGTCAGCAGAATTCAAATTACGGACGAATTACGCCACAGTATCCCTTGGCCTTTGTTTTTTAGAACACGCTGGATGGTCTTGACACTCACCTCTAGCATAGATGAGCCGTGGTCGGCCCATGCCTTCCCGGCGTTTCGTGGTTTTTTCGCTCCTCGGATTAATTTTTGTAGGTACTAACCACGGCGAACCGTGAGCACCCCACAAGCCTTGATATCTTGGAAATGCTCTGACACAATCGTCTGGCCATTACAATTTGGCCTCTGTCAAACTCACTTATGTCCGCTGCCTTTCCCATCTGAAGAACAAGAATAACACTGATTAACAGAGCTCATTATCAGGTGTTATTTATGCCATTTCATGACTTTCACACGTGCTGTCGTTTACCCGCAGTTGCTTCGATTTGCATAAATATGCGCCTGTCATAATGATTTCGATTTTCGGTGTATATTCGAAGGCAAAACATTTTAAACTCTTTGTTTTAAGAAAATTAAGTAAGGAAAAATCTGGAACTATTTCTTTTAGAGTTCAACTCCACATATTTGTCTTTTAAAGTCCCGTTATTTAGAAGTTAAGCACTCTGCAGTCTCATGCAACCGCAATAAATAAAAAAGTATTATAAAAGATCAAACAATAAAATTTCTACCTGAAACGTAATTCTCTTGCCATGGATCCTCCTGATTCTAGCCCTGTATGATTAACCATTCTTTGTGATTATATACCTTCGACATCAGCTGTTCGTCATGAAAATACACTGCTGGCCATTAAAAGTTCACACCAGGACGAATTCATCAGATTGTCCCAAATTATGCAATTTGCCAAATTTGCCAAATCTGCCAAATTATGCAAGATTGGTAGCCCATGGGAAAACATGTAAATGATTGAAATCGCAGCACATACGCACATCGTGTGTGACAGTAACGCCACATGGAAGTGGTATAAGAGGTGATTAGAAAGAGCTGGTGTAAACCACTTGAATTGTGTTTGTTCGCAGTTCTTGCGCACTAAAGGATCAAGTATGCCCCATCGAAGAACACAACATCCATACGACCAGGTTTCCGACTGTGATAGAGGAAGAATTGTGGGATTACAAGAAGGCGAAATATCGTACCGAGACATCGGTGCTCGTGTTGGACGGAATGCTGCCACAGTGATGAGAATATGGCATCAGTAGGTTGAAGAGGAATGAACTCACCGACGTTAGGGATCTTAACCCCCCGGTCACACAAACTAAGGAGAGGACAGACATCTCGAGGCATATCTCTGAATGATCATACAACCACATCAAACACCTTAGCTCAATAAAGGTGTTTTGCAGATCAACCAGTGTCCGCACATATGGTTCCGCGTCGTCTGCAGCATCGGGGCATCTATGCTAGGTGGCCATTGCTTCGGCTACCATTGACTCTCACAGGCGTATGCGACTGCATTGGTGTTAAGAACGTCACGCATGGATGTGCGATGGCATCGCATCGTCTTTTGGGACGAATCCCACTTCAGTATGCTGCATCAGGATGGACGAATCCGTATCTGGTGGATCCGTGGTGACAGGCTCAGTGTGTCACGCATGATGAAGCACCATACATGTCTGGTCCTGGTGTTATGGTATGGGGTGCCATTGGACTCCAATCATGCACACGGATCGCATGCATTACTGGTACTTTGAACAGTCAGCGTTACATTAATGAGGCGTTGGAGCTTGTGATCGTACCTTATCTTCAGAGGCTCTGTGCTGCCATTTGCTAACAGGGCAATGCTCGACCACATGTGGCATGCATCGTCCAACAATTCCTGGATAGCCACCATGTGACACTTCTGCCTTGGCCTGTGCGTTTACCGGATCTGGTCCATGATCTCACGACGACTAGCACACCAGACACTAACAGATGAACATTTGGCGACATATCGAAACTGCATGGACTGATATTTCCCAAACACATATCCGACATCTCATCCTCTCAATGCCGGACCCTCTAGCAGCGGTTATCGCCGCTCAAGATACCGATTCCTTTGTATTCCACAAATATGACCGAGTTATATTTGTAATAATTTGATCTTGTAATATATATATAATATAATGATATGACTTATATCTCTTGTCTTTCCTGATGTTGCAGTTTTAATGGCCAGCAGTGCATTTCATTAACTGTTGATGTCTGGGATTATATAACATGTTCTCTAGAATCTATCGAATGAACTGTTCTGTCAAAAGTTTAATTTTAGTTAGCATTTAGTTTTAAGTTTATTAAAAATCAGTTTTATATTTATTGTCATAACTCAATAATTATTATCGGAGCTAAATTTCAAGGCAGTTAAATTTCAAGGCGATATAACAGTAATTAAGGAACCCTAGACTTGAAGATTTTTTTGTGAGATAAATACACTACACGAATATTTTTGTGCCTTATTTCTTATAGCATAGGTTTGTGGAAGTTCATCATTCGATTGATTTTGTGTGCTGTATTTTTTCTCACTGGCATAAAAATGGTTAGCAGGTGTATTAAAAATTTATTAGTAGTTTGTAATGCTTACGATAATTTATAGGATATTTCTAAGAAAAAGTCTCTAGCAACCAGAAACTATACTTATCCTGTTTCCCCTAATCCCAATAAGTACTGCATAACTGAGACTTTAATGTAAATGTGATCGTAATTCTAAATTTAGGTATCAGCTTAATTGGCATTTGTAGTATGAATATTACATATGAAAATGTAAAAAACAGATTAAATAATGAAAGTTGGGACTGAAAATCTATTTTTTTTTCAGAAATAATTACGAGGGTGCAGATGGAATGTTTTCAGTTTCCTATGTTATTTGGGGTGGCTCAGTCGATAGCGTGCCAGGCTCGTAATCTACAATTCCCAGTTTCGAGTCCCATCTGGGTCAGCATTGAGATTTATCTCCGCAAAACTCCCCGCCCTGCCGACGGTCAGTAGGTGATACCGATGGGCTTGGAAAGACAGCCGTCCGTCGGATGGGACGTTAAGTCGTGGCCCCTGGTGCGGGAGAGCCATACCATGTGCATGTTAAACACGCTGAATGGCCTTGACGGGAGGCTACCATTTGTCTCCCAATAGCTGTTCCAGTGGGTCCCTTCTCCCAACCTTCTCTGAGCCTTCAGGGTACATGTGACCTGGCAATTTAGCCATGGTGTGTAAAAAAGTGCTGCTCAGAGACAAAGCAATCCAACCATATGTTCTTTCTATTCATTCTCGCTTAATTGCTAACTATGCATGTAAAAATGTGTGATTATTTACGAATCTTTAAGTATCTCTAGTCATTGTATTTTAACTCCTGAAAAGTATTTTTGATTTCCCGTTAAAATTTGCCGTTTACTTTTCTGATAGAAGTTATAGAATGTAGTTTAAGATTGAAATTGCCGTAAACAGCATTTTATTTTACTCAACGTGATGCTGAAATTATACGTCTGAAGTATTATTTGGCTGTAGTATTACTTTAATTTAATTATAACTTTAATTTAATCAGACTAATTTATAAAAACTTTATATAACAGCAAAAGAAAATATAGATTTATTGCTATGAGTAGGTTTGAAGTAAAACTTTACTTATCTCGGACTAAAATATTGTAAAAAAATTTGCATGAATTAAAATAGATAACGAGTTTTACCTCTATTGTTGTACAACTAATTTAAAAAATGGTTTTTCTTTCAGTATGGTGCTGAAATGCATGAAACTGTTGGAGACACGAAAATTAGGTTCCATGATCTTGATAAAGGTAAAATGGAATTTTTAAAAGTAATTTAATACATAGCCGAATACTGAAACTTAACCTGCTATGTAGGAGCAAAAAATATTCAACGTTAAAAATATATGGTGTATGCAAATTTTGGTTAGAAAAGGAATTATTTGGTTTAACCCATTAAAAGAGCAAATTAAGGTTTTAGTTACTGTTTTTAATTACTTAAAGGAAACATATTTGCTAAATGTTGTAATTATTTGGAGAAATAACCCAGTTCCCTACTAACACATTTCGGTTTAAAATAGGACTGGTTTCCGTCTAATACAACTAGTCTGGTTTGACACCACTTTTCAACTTCGTATCTTTTATATTATTGTATTTAACATGAACGAAGACACCTTAGATGCACTCCTTGTCTACCCTATTCTTTGTTCATAATTTCAGCACTTCCAAAAAGACTTTTCAATTTTTATAAGTAAATTAGTGTAAACAGCTATTACATATAATATATTTGTAAAGAATAATGAACATTGTCACTGACCAATTAGAATGTAGGTGTTGTAACCCCCCTGAGTATTTTGGAGGCTGCACAATATTAGTGGCCGACGTCCTTTCCTGCAGCCTGCCTCTGGCTGGTTCCCAGAACAAACATAAGAATGATGCACATATGCATATAATTAAACAAAATCATTTACATATCAAAATCAACATTTACTTAACATACTTTTCAATAACTTCCCTTACAGGCGCTCTCCTTTTACTTTGAGGGAAACCCCGCGAGTGGCATACAATAAGCCAGTCCAACTCGTAATTACAAGAAAACGTTCAACAGTCTGGTAGAAGCCAACAACTTATCATCTCTTAGAGGAGCGGCATGGTGGCGACAATTAGCACTAACTCACGTGGGAAAAACCAGATCAGATAAATTCAACCCTCACCTCGTTCCACTCAGGTGGGCCAAAAGAAGATGCATGTTCGTGGCCGTAATGCCGCAGTCAGTTCGTGCACAGCAGGTAGTTTGGCATCCTTGCTGATCAGTCCTCAGCGACACTTCACATACATGTACTCGTCCTGCTCCGTTCTTTCGACTCGCAGGAAGAATTTGCCAGACGTCCTCCTGCTTCGCTGTTCAGAACCGAAGTAAACTCTTGGGTGCCTTTTTCGCCTCACTTGCTCTCAACTCAGCAGAAAGGTCACCCACCGGCTATGTGTGGATGCTGTTCCTTGGCCAATGCGGGTCGAGGTGCGAATCCCCGACCCATCTGGCGCAGGTTGTTTACGACAACAGGTTACGTAGGCCCCCTCCCATCTGGGGCCCACCGGACCATGCTGTAGAGTCTCTGTGCCGGTGGCGGTGTCCTTCTCTTTGGCTGGATTGGACACACAAAATGGGAGCAATGAAAAAGGCACTAGCTGCTAAAGATAATGGCAGCCGAAGCTTTCCGCACAAAACCGTCATGTTCACCTTTTGAAACAAATGTGAGCACGACATAAGCATTAACAAATTCACCTTGATTATATTATTTGTCACGTGTAGATTAGGAAAGCTTAAAAACATATGGTTAGCTCTTCCACCTGTTCATATTTCCAGGAAGTGGTCTTCAGTGAAGAAGAGAAGGCGAAGGCTTTTGTCGTTTCCCTGAAAAGTCAATTTCGAGAAAATCATAAATCTTTTGATGAAGACACATATGAAGAGGTGGATGATGGATTTTACACAATATGGCAACTTCCTATTTATAGTATTCTTTTTGCCACACCTAAGGAAATTGAAAATGCAGTCAAAATCCTTAAGCGAAATAAGTCCCAGGTCCTGACCTCATAAACAAAATGCTGAAAAAACTTCCAAAAAATGTGATTGTTCTTTTATGTTCAATATTCATTCTTGATAAGAGTCACACATTCCGAATATATGAAAAATCACTCATGTCAGAATGAACCTAAAGCCAGGGAAAAATCCAACTTTACCCTAAAGTTACAACCCATTCAGCTTGCTCTCCTGTGTGGGCATGCTGCTTCAGTGGGTGATTCTCAACAGACAACCTGACTTTCTTCATCAGTGAAACATCATAACAGAATCACAATTTGGTTTTAGGGAAAAAAATATATGTCCACTGATCATCAGATTCTCCGTGTCGTTGAGAATTGCTAAATCATTAAATAAAAAGGAAACTGTAGCTTCAATCGTCTTTGATGTAATTAAGGCCTTTGACAAAGTTTGGACAGATTGCCTATTGTACAAGTTTGTCAGGACCGAGGTTACATCGGGAATTATCCATTTTACATAGTCATATATTAACAAACGTTCATTTCAAGTACGGATTAAGAAGAACTTTCTACTATACATCCCATCCAAGTTGGAGTACCACAAGGCTCCCTTTTTGAACCAGTGCTCTTTTCCATTTACTTTTATTATTATCCTGTTATTGACAGGATCACTACTGCGATGTATGCAGATGATTTTGCTCTTCTCTCACCCTCGCTGAGCACATCTATTATTAATAGATTTCAGCAAGGCCTGTATCTATTAAATACAGCCCTTGCTGCAATCTATCAACAGAGATGAGATAGAGGAATGGTACAGTAAATGAAAGATTCGAATCAATACTGAGAAAAGTCCCTCATTTTTATTTACTACCAAAAGAGTTGGTGACCCCAGATACTCAACATTTTCGGTACTCCACTTAATTGGCAGAAAACTGTTAAATATCATGGCGTTACGTTACATTGGAAGCTCAGATGGGACAAGTGCAATGATTTTTGCAGAAATGATGGATTTTTGATGAATTTCTGGAGAAAGCAAACAATTCGATGTCAGCTTGGACCATTGATGGGGAGGACATCAATTCTCTGCATTGATCATAAGTTACCACTATACTATGTAGTTCTTAAACCTGTTATAACACATGCAGCCCCCACATGAGTTAACACGACAAAAATAAATATTAAAAAAAACCCAGATCTGTCAAAGTAAAATTTTGAGACAGGCCGTAAATGCCCCATTGTTTTGTGACCAAGAGACAAATACGTGAGAATTTAAACGCCCAACTTATTTACACTCATATAAAGTAGATCTCTAAGAAATTATTAGAAGATCTGAACACAAATCCTGACGAATTATAATTATATTAAATTAACATTATATATTAACATCATGATTAACATTATATTAACATTTTAAAGTTTAATCATGATTCTTTGAGTATATTCAAGAGGGATAGATCATTGGTTTTCGAACAGGAAACATTTTTCGTCTAGCACTCTGATCTATAATATTTATCAATGTATTTTCTCCCCTTTGAAGCGCATCTTTTGGTAATTATTTTGTCTTGTCCTTTGTGACTCGTACCATTTTTTGGATACCCTAAGATGGAGAAGGTTATAGGATCGTAGATCCTGGTACTTCAAATCGGCAGCATTTTTTACAATATTTTCAAACTTCATTACTAGGATAATCATCTGTGAGTTCCTTATTTTAAAATAAAATTATATTTAGCTAGTTTTTATCTCTACTTTATCAGTTTCTTTTTTGTAAAAGTGAGTTACATAGATGAAATATATATAAAGATATGAAAAGGACAAAGCATTAATCAACGTATAGTAATACTAGAGGAACACAATTAAAAGCATGTCAATCAGGTTATGATTCAGGAATGCATCTACTCCCAGTACATTATTTCTTATGAGAAATTCCTATCCACTAATACAATTTCATCTTAGTTATTTTAAGAATTAATAATTATTAAATCTGTTATTTATTCTCTGTTTTGTAAGTCGGCGATTATTTTTGCTCAAAAAGTAATAACAGAGCACTTGAACAATGGTGCACTTGAACAATGGCTTCTGAAACTGTACACATTTTTCAAGAATATTCTTAAGTGAAAAGAAATTGATCTATACATCCTGTACTATTTCTGAATCCACACTGCTCATCACGCATTTGGCCATCCTCCAAATCTATATTCTATTAAGTACAATAATAGAAAGAGCTTTACATGGCACAGAAGGAATACCATATAGATATAAGATATTCCTCAATAATTATCACAAGGTACTAGAATCAACTTTTTTTAAAAATAGGGATAATTGAACTGGCCAAAATGGTCCCATTCTTCCTCTACTTCAAGCGATAATCAAACCATTATTAACGACGAAGCAATTTATCGTGGTAAGATTTGTAATATCATATCTTTCAAAGCTTTAGTGTTAATGGTAATTCTTTTAACCTTAGCACACTTCTCAAGCTTCAGTTCAAGACACGTTTGACAAGATAACGTCTGACCTAGGCCCCAATCTAGAAAAATTTCGAGGGAGGGGCAAGAAACACAATCGACCTGGGAAAATGTAAAGGGCAAGAGACTGTATTTCCAATGCAGTATAACATTTCACTTCATTGAACATTTTAGGGGTAAACGTACTTTGGACAAAGTCGCAGGATATCTGTAACTCAGTTGAACATTAGTACCTCCCCACTATGCGGGAGAAAGGGTAGAGTCGGTAGATCTCCTGGCAGCCAAGAAGCAGGCTGTTGCAGACTCTCCATTTTACACTTCTTTAAAAAAATGCCTAAAAAAAACGAATGAAATACAGATATATTTAATATCCTTTGTCTCTATTACCCTTACTGGCATTCTGAAGGGGGTGGGGTCTTGGTCCTCTTGCCCTACCCCCTAGATCCGGTCCAGGTCATGGCGATCTCGTTCCTAACAGATTGTCGTCGTGCCACACTTACGCCTCTTAGACAAGCAATAATTCGCCTCAATTATTAATTTCGGCTCTCCTATAAGCATAGGTATTCCGAGCAGAACTAATTCATTTGATGTTAAGACTGATCAGGACTGGATGTAAAAGTGGGGGGCATGTATGAAGCTAAAAATATTAAACATATTTATCTTTCATGCATTTGTCATGATTTATACATGTAATTATGATAATACACGTAAAACAGGGGAAAATGTTATACAGCATTGGAAATATACACACACCGGCCACTGAATTAGAAACCTTTATGTAGATGTACTAAACGTTACTTGGCGCAGCGTACATGCAAAATACGTGGTCACGTCCATCACCACATGATCTAGGCAACTGTGTAAGACTGCTGCTCTTCAGCAATCGTCAGTAGTATTGATCATGATGGTAAAAGCAAAGGATCTTTCGGGGTTCCATAAAGGGCTTATTGAGGGTCTGGTTGGTGCGACGATTTTAAAAATACCAGAGCTGATTGGTTTCTCAATAGGTGAGATATCTCGGGTTTTTAATTAGTGGAGAAATAACCCACATTGCTTGTCTAAGAGGCGTAAGTGTGGCACGACGACAATCTGTTAGGAACGAGATCGCCATCGCCTGAGAAGACTCGTAAGAAGAAACAGGACTTCCTGTGTGCAGCAATTGACCGAAGCATTCAATGACGGCTGTTACCGACCCATTTCTCAGCGAACTATGCTCAGGGAATGGAAGAGAATGGTATTAGCAGTAGTATGCCTATACGGACACCACTGATTTCTGCGAAGAACCAGAAAGTTCGCCTACAGTGGTGTCAGGAACATCGTGATTGGACACTAGAAAAAAGTCATGTGGTCCAAGTCGCGGAACACCTTGTTCTGTACCGACGGTAGGCAGAGAGTTTGGCGAGAACCCCATGAAACAATGGATATAGCTTGACTTGTAAACTCAACTCAAGTTCTGAATGCGGTGTCATTGTGTGGGGCATGTTCTGTTGGTTTGGAACGGGTCCCCTGATATTTCTGGTTGGTCGAGTTCCTTGAAGGATTATTTGAACAATGTTGTCGATCAAGTCCATCTTGCAATGTTGACTTTTTATCCAGCAGGTGACGGCTGTTGCATGGACGACAATGATATCCATCGCGCAAGATGTGTTCAGCAATGGTTCAGCCAGCATGAAAGAGACTTCCACCATCTTCCCTGGCTACCACAAAGCCCGTATCTGAACCCCCATTGAGAATGTATGGGACATGATAGAAAAACAGATCTGGGGCAAAGTTCTCTTCCATCAAATTTGAGCGTTAATGGACTGTCTGGTGAACGCCTGGTATGCTGGAGATGTAAAGGTTCTCCAATACCTTGTGGAATCTATGCCAAACCGCAAAGGTGCTGTAATACGGTCTAAAGGAGGTCCAACTCGGTATTGAATAATTCAGTGGCAGGTGTGTGCAGTTGAAAATTCATCCCTTTTAACTTTTTTCGGCTCATTTATTTCCCTCCACCCCCCTCCTTCAATCGATTTTATTATAGATCTGGGCTTGACACTTGCCCTTAGCAATTTTAGAAGTGTAACGTATCGTCTCTGGCAAATATAGGACGCTATTTTTCAAAGATAATGACATTTATTTTTTGCTGTTAGCACTTTTCGACAATAGAAATCCGAACTAGTGTATGATTTGAAAACTGCAAATAAAAAAATTTAATTAGTAGCTATACAATAAAGTGAAATGAATTTTACACATCTTTTAAAATTAAAAGCTTCGTTTTCCTTCAAATTTCTAGCGTAAATAAATACACTGGTTTCCATAAATTAAGGAACGACCCTATATCTAAATGGGAATCTAACTTCGAAGCACCGGAACTTCTAAAACAGAGTTTACTTTTTATTTTGAAAAATGTGATAGCAGACAAAGAACTGAATCAAATATAAAAATATATCGATTTCCAACAATATTCTTTCTGTATTTAATGAGTTATGGAAACTTAATCGCTCATGGCGCCATCTGTGTTCAAGGAAGGCAACTTTTCCAATATTGCTTAATTTAGAGATGTTAAATAAAGTAATTATAAAATTATTAAATAAAGTATTTTAATAATACTTATTACAAAGTTGTAATTAACTTCTGAATTTAATACTTGTGACCTATGTCGTATATATAGGTGTTAATCTTGTGGTAGAATGGTTCGCCGATGAGTGGGATTTCGGAAACACGTCTCCTATTCAAATGCCAGGTGCTCTAGCTAATAAGCTAACTCTAGCTCTGACATTTATTCACTAAGTTGTAATTTTTAAATCTCACTGATTTGTCGCTCATGGTGCCATCTATGTTCAGCGAAGCAACTTTACCAATATTGCTCAATATCTATATGTTAAATAAAGAAGTAACTCACAATAAAGCATTATTAATGCAAGAATTAATAAATAATAAATTCACAGATTATCTTCTCATATAATTCATTCCACTCCTCGGCGAATTTTTTTTTTCGTAAAATTACTTCTTGAATTATATGTCAACAGCTAATCTGTGAATTTATTATTGATATATAGGTGATGTCTTTTTTTCCCTTAATCGTAACCCCTCCCCCTCTCAGGCTTATATTTCGTTCTTTTAGTGCTATGCAAGTAACATTGACTTCAGCAGTTGGTTGACTTCTTGCACCTAAATATATGAAGTTCATACTAGGAAATACCCACTCTAACGAATAAGTGGATGACAAAAATAATAAAGTAGAGCTATTTATTTTACAAATGAATATTTCAGGAATCGCATTCCATGCTTTTAATTCTTCATTGCATTCTTCAGTGTTTGATATTATTAACCAGTTTCACTCAATATTTTGTAACTTGAACTCTGAATCAGCAAGTTTTTACCCCTAAGAGTATGTTGATCTGGACCTTAACTCCCGAATTGCTTTTTAAAATAAGTTATATCTGACCGTCAAGCATTTTTGAATTAAAATTTTCTGACATAATATTTTCTGACTTTATAAATTTCGTCGTTTCTTCAAATTCCCTTAATTACAATATTCACAATGAAGATATTTTTAGACTTGTAGCTCAGCTATCAAAAGATAACTCTACAAATATGTTAATATCACATTCTTCCCGAATTTTTAGAAATCAGCAATATTTTTTTTTTGTCAATCAAAACTGACCCTTGTATCATAGGCTCACCACCTCTGATATATAACGATAAATAATAGAGCGAAAGGCAACCATGAAGTTTCTGTCGGTAGCTGAAATATCTGGGTGACCAGCTGCATTTTCTCTGACCTGGTAGTGAGTCTCAAACTGTTAGTAATTGAAGACAGGTGGCAATCCTATGGGTAAATGCCCAATCTCTAGAAGCCAACGTTTATGGAAGAGTGACCTTTCTATGGAATTTCCGTAATCAATTATCTAAATGCTTACCACAAGTTGTTGCATTTTCAGTTGAAAGCTAATTTTAAGAAAACTTTCCTAACGTTTTCTGCCCACATCGTTGTCGACTGATCCTCTTCTTGATGCTTTTGAGAACACTGTTTATAATTCTAAACGATAATCGTTAACGAAAATAATATTCTTAACACGGAGCATATTCATAATTAAAGATGCTGCTCAAACGTTCACTATGTAATCAATGACCATCGTTATTCTTAAGTCCAATCGCCTGATATCAGTAATATTTTGATATTATTTATTGAAATATTCATATATATTTAGAAATAATAGATTCACATATATTTCGTATTGATTATATATTTTTATCTTATTTATAGTAATGTAATCTATTTTATGAAATATATACATTGAAGGTCTGTAAATGGTAGCTAGGTAGTCACTGGAAGGAGAGCTATGCACCAATCCCCTGTGATGATGCATAGAACCGGCCAGGCCTAGCACCTAATGTCCGACCCCGCCTTCTCGTGGTGCAGACCGTTAGTACCTTTCAAAAGAGATACTCTCTTGTGGAAGTGAACGGAAGGGGAGGGCTGCCAGATTAGTGTGGCCTACTGATCTGTACAACTATGGCTACTTTTTCTTTTTTTTTCTACCCTGCTGAGGAGTGGTCAACCACACAGGGTCCTGGTGCTGACCATATAAACCCCCTGGACTGGACAGATATATGGCTCAGCTTGATTATGGATCCTGATTTTGCTGCACTGGTGGGCTTCTGTGGAGGGAAAATCTTCCGCTGTGTTTTCTGTTTGTTTGTGGGTTGACACCCCCAAGTGAATAGATTCACAGGATATGTTTATCAGCTGGTGGATAATCCTGAGCAGAGGTCATCGCAGGCACCTGAACTCTTTGCTTCTATTGGCATCGTCAAATTCTACATTGGAGGAAGTCTTCCAGTGTAGATGGCTTCAGCCTTTAGTGGTGGGGGAACGGGTCTTTGCCCCATGTCTGCGATTAGGGGGCTGTTTGATATTGTCGGCATTCCCTCTCTCAATAAACCTAGTTTCTTTAAACATCCTACTAACCATTTTCTCTCCATAGGTAGTTGGAATGTGATAACTCTGCACAGAGCTTTTTCTCTTGATGTCCTCATACAAGAATTCCACCATTATAATTTAGATATTCTCGGCTTGCAAGAGACCAGATGGACAGATAAAGGTCAGGTTCTTAAAAATAATCTTAAATTTCTCTTTTCAGGGAGGGACGACAATAAGCATCACCAAGGCGTGGGTCTGCTTCTCAGCAGACACGCTAGTGATGCTCTTCTAGGATATGAGTGCATTAATGAAAGGTTTCTTACAGCAAAATTTCAGACAAGCGTTAAAGACCTGAATGTTATCTGCTGTTATGCCCCCACTGAGGATGCCGATGAGGATGAGAAGGATAGGTTTTATGAACAACTTCAGGATATTTTGAATTCTGTCAAGAAAGGAGATATTACCCTTGTTCTTGGTGACTTCAATGCCAAAGTTGGTACTGACTCTGACCTTTGGGGAGGGGTGATTGGCCCTTTTGGTATTGGTAGCTGCAATGGCAATGGGCAACGTCTCCTACAGGTAAGTAAACTCAATGGTTTCAGAATAACTAACACTTATTACAAACACCGCGACATACATAAGTACACATGAGTTTCACCTGATGGGCTGCATAAGAATATGATTAATTACATATTAATTAACGACAAATGGGCTAGTTCTGTTAGGAATACCAGGGCATATAGGGGAGCTGAAATTGGATCTGATCATTACCTTGTTAAAAGTGTGTTGCAACTTAAACTTAAAAAGTGTTGTGCTAGGGTTAAAAATTTTACTTTTAATACTGAAGCTCTGAAAGATCCAGTTATAGCCAAAGCTTACCATGATAGATTACTTAGTCATTATGACAGTCATGGTATCCTTACTACTGAAGTTGAGGAAGAATGGGATCATTTTAAACAGGCCTTTTTGGACACTAACAGTACTCTTTTAGGAAAAAAGGAGCAGAAGAGACAGAATTATCTGAGTGATAAGGCACTTGAGCTTATTTCGGAAAGAAAGAACTGCAGGAATGTCCTTAATCAATACCCTACTAGTACTAATAGAAAGCATTACAGAGAACTTAATAAACGTGTAAAAGATCAGTTAGCTGCTGATAAGAATCTTTGGCTTGATGGTTTGGCTGACAAAGCCGAGGAAGCAGTTAGACAGCACAACAGCAGAGAGCTGTACCAGATAGTTAATGTTTTGTGTGGTAGAAAACGGACAGGTAGACAGGGATTGAAGGATAAACAAGGTAAGGTTATAGAAGGTGAGGATTCTGTCATGGCTAGGTGGGCTGAGCATTTCAGTGATATTCTAAACAATGCGGTTAGTTCTATTCCCATTGTTTGCAATGATGATATATGCATTGGTGGCTTTAATGTTGGCCCTATAACACAATCTGAAGTTATTTTGGCTGTTTCTAAACTTAAACTTCATAAATCCCCAGGGGTAGATGGGTACTACAAAAATGCTTAGAGCTGGAAAATTTTCGGTTACCACTTGGATGACTGAAATTCTGAAAGTCTTTTATGATAAAGGCATGGTTCCTAAGGATTTTACCAAAGCTATTGTTATCCCTATTTTCAAAAAAGGTGATCGCAGTTCTTGTGATAACTATAGGGGTATTAGCCTACTCTCTGTTCCAGGTAAAGTTCTTTCCATGATTGTGCTTAATAGAATTAAGAATCTGGTTGACAGTCAATTGCGTGATGAGCAATGTGGATTCAGAACTGGTAGGGGATGTGTAGATCAGATATTTTTACTTAGGCAGATTCTTGAGAAATGTTTAGAGTTTCAGAAACCTTTGGTTGCTAGCTTTGTTGATTTCAAAAAGGCTTTCGACTCTGTTGATCGTCATGATTTGTGGTTGATTGTGAGATCATATGGTATACCAGACAAGTTAGTTAACATAATGAAAGCTCTCTATAATAACACTGATTTATGTGTGAGAGTTGGTAAGGCTTGTAGCAATTGGTTTAGCATTATTTCTGGTGTCGACAAGGGTGCATTTTGTCTCCTTTTCTCTTTAGTTTGGTTATTGATTATGTTATGCGAAATTCACTTCAAGGGAAAGATTTTGGCCTTAAATGGGCTGAAGATACGAAAATTTCTGATTTAGATTATGCTGATGATTTAGCCCTTTTGGCAAATGTTGTTGATGAGATGAACTGTTTCATTCGAGCTGTTGTTGAGAGTGGTAGTAGAGTAGGTTTGGTTATAAACAGAGAAAAAAACTAAAGTGGTGAAAATTGGTCAGGCAGGCTGTGATTCAGTTAATCTGAATGGTTGCAGTCTTGAGCAGGTGTCACAGTTTAATTATCTTGGGAGCTATGTAACAGATAATGGTGATGTGCGGCATGAGATTAACAGACGAATAGGGATTGCTACCGGGACTTTTAAGAATCTATGGAGAGTGTGGAGAAATAGGCGTATACACCTAAAGACTAAAATTAGACTCTATAATAGTTTGGTTCTTTCTAGGGTTAGTTATGGTAGTGAAACGTGGACACTTTGTAAACAAGATAACAGGAAACTTGATGCTTTTGATTCCAGATGCTTACGCAGTATCTTGGGCATTAGGTGGTTCAACTTTGTAACTAATGATGAGGTAAGGCAAAGGAGTTTGCAACGTCCTTTAAGCAGCATATTTTGCAGAGAGAGACTCCGTTGGTTTGGCCATGTTGCCCGTATGAATAATTATAGATTGGCGAATAGGGTTATGAACAGTGTGCCTAAAGGCCTCAGAAAGAAGGGGAGACCTAGGATGCGGTGGGCAGACAATGTCAAACAGGACCTTGTTAGAATTGGTGTGCAGTGGCCAGATGCAGTAGATGTAGCTCAGGATAGACTTGCTTGGAGAACTAAATTACTCGGTCTGGTTGGACCTCCGTAGTCCATGGTTGCTTGAGGATGATGATGATGATGATACATTGAAATATTTCAATATGTATTGTTACCAATCTTGATGGTAACCTATTTACACAGCTCACCGAGTTTTCTTATGCCTATTTTCAATCACCTATTATTATTCGTTTTACATTCGTTTTACCTTTTGCATTTTTCAAATTATTCCATTGCAAAAGAGAGAGATTAGATTAGTCTATTAGAGTTTTTAACCTTTTGCCTTTAGCACCATCTCTAACAATAGAAATTCGAATTACTGGATTGGGAAAATGCAAATGCAGGCACTCCTGGGTTACACAGATCTGAATCTACGTAAAAAGTCTGAAAAACAAATTTAAAATCCTTAAAATTTCATGTTGCAGAAATTTATTATAGCATGTAAGCGGACTACTGTATGAACATTTCTATACATGACCGATTCTTGATTATTTTTCACAAGTTCATAAGGAAGGCTGAACGACCACCACAGCTTTCAACCTCGTTAGCTACTTCAGTGGAGGAGTTTGTAGAATATTCCCCATCCTTCGCTTCATATCCATCTACTCCGCCTCTTCGTCACATCACAATCCTGATCTGATCACCATATTTGCTCCTTCACATCAGAAAGCCAACACCTGGAATCAAGATATGTGACGATGTTATTAAGTTTACTTTTAAACAAGTTGTATTCAACTATTTATTTTATGATTCTTTCAATAAGATTACTTATTATAAGCATCTTTTTTTAATCAGTTACGAGTAAAAATTAAGGAATGTTAGGTACCTGTAGATGATAGTTGATTCGTACTAACTATATAGTACTGTCAAAATATGCAATATGACAATGATACATATGTGTGGTAATTTACGGAATAATTTTTTATGGTAATTTACAGTGGTTAATTTATGATAATTCATAGTAATTATGGTAATTTACCACACACGAAAAATTCAGCTTACACAGAGTTTTGAGAAACCGGACCCTTCATAAAGTCGGGTCTGTCTGTAATAATATTTTGATAGTTACCTGTACAACATAAAAAGAATATTTCATCTATCTCTTAAATGAAAATTGTTTTGTTTTCCCATCACCCTCTGGGGTGAAATCATTTCTGTCATTGTAAAGCTTTTCACCGTCACCCTCGAATACCAAAATGTCTACCATAAATAGATCGTTTGCAATATTTGTTTGAATTTAGACATTTTCTACATTGTTCTATCGTTCGAGGGCTTATTTTAGCTAGTGGGAGATTCTGATAATCAGAATCATAATATTTGATCTAACGTCCCTTCCCCTTCAAAAAATTTCATTTTTCTCTGAAAAGCAAAAAGAAACATCTACAGACGTAGACGTAGCTACAGATACATCTACATCTACAGACGTAGCTACAGATACATCTACATCTACAGACGTAGCTACAGATGACAAAGTGAAAACAAGCCTCTACGTGTGAATTCTTAGATGATTTTGCAATTCTTCAGCGCATTGTCCAGAATATCTTTCATTGTCATTATGAAACAAAGACTGCTTCGCGCCATGTTGGCTGCGAATAAGGAAACTAAAACTAATTAACGAATTTAACGAAAAACAGCAATAACGATAACTTAAATTTAACGAATCATAAAAGGAAACGCATGGATTGATACTTGAAAGAAGTTCGTTGATGCTACAATTACTTGAAATACAATGCAATCAGAATTGCATAGATATCTAAGTTTGAAAAATTCCCATTCATCCGAGGATAATGTGGCAATTCCGCTTTAAAACGTTATGCTTGCATATGTAGAGAACATCTAAGCCAACAGTGAGATCGACAAATATTCGTTTCGGCGGTATACAACAGTAGTATTCATGGTACTCTGATTAGCAATATATTTCCCAGCTTTTAAATTTAATTAAATTAAATTTTCAGCTGTACAGTTGCTGGATGTTAAATGTGCACTGTACATATTTTTTAAGTTTTTATTTTTATGCAACTTTCGTTATACAAATTTCGTTATAGTGATTACCTTTTTTTATCCGGATAAACTTTTGTTTCGTTAAACTGATATTTTCGTTATACTGGAATCCGTTAAAATGACGCATTTTTACATAGAGATATAAAGTAAATTTTCCGGGTTCAAAAGTAATTTGGTTATACTGAATATTTCGCTGTTATGGCCTTTCATTATACTGATATTTCACTGTATGGCATTTTTAAATATATTCTTTTTCTTTTCCAGATTCTTATGAAGATATCAATAAGTTTTTAAGCGTATTAATTTTGATTCGTGATTTCATCGGTGTAAAGAATCTTCCACCTCCTCAAGAACTGAAAAACATAATTTTAAGAGTAAGTTCATTATATACTCAGAAATGAATTTTGTTTAACGGGTATTGTATCAGATTAGAATGTAGTTTCAGAAAACCATGGTCTATGCTGGGTAAAGTTGTTATACTTTTGATATATACTTTTGACCATAATAAATGATAAAATGCAACAAGGCTAATTTACATATTAATTTGGAAATATCTTATTAATCAGTCACTTACACACAAGTATGACAGTATGCTGTCAGCACAAATCAAAGAAATGTCAAGATTCCTCTCTCTATTGAAACCGTTTCCACTACTGTGAAGCACAATATCTGTTCGACTACTTTCTGCTAGGCTTATAAGAATACGGTTACATAAAGTCAAAACTCTATCTATTAAATTAATATTTCTAAGAAAGATTCTTGTGGTTACACTGGACAGATTTAAACCGTAATCGTCTTATATTTTACATTATCAGGAATTTTGTCTCTAACTAATTTTATAGTGTCAAGTTTTTAAGAAAACTCGGTGAGCAAACTCCCAACGTAAAATATGAATTACACAAAGTAAAACCATGAAGAATAAAGATTTTAGTAAAATATGAAGAGTTAAATTTAATCAGCCAGCAGTAAAGCAGAGAAAAGATGTAGGTTCACCTATCATATAAAACATAATTGCTTCCTGATTTATGCTTGCTGCTGCTGTCTTTACTCCACTCCATACTACTATACTGTACTGGTAAATCGGCTGTATAAGAAGAATTTCTGTAATATTTTTGATAAATCACCTTGAGATACATAATACACTGGAATATTTAGAATTCAAATTTTGATTGAAACGTTTGGAAATTCAATAACAAAGATATATATATATTAAATCTCCTTGTTGCTGTTCTGCATAGATTTTTGGATCTATACAGAATGATATCAAATGAGATCCAATTTTTTTTGAAGCATTGTCAGTACAGGGACCAAAGACTTGCGACCATTTTCGGCAAATTCTGCTGCTATTATTCCAGCTGCTATCCTACATTCAAGACTCAGGAAACGTGGCTTGAGCAGGAGACCCACCTGTTGCTGCCACAAAGACTTTTAAGCGGTGATGACCTTCCCCACACACTTTGGAATTGAGTTGCATCTTCTGTGCTACCATGTGCAATAGCGCGCATTAGACTGATGAATTCACGGCGTTCCTTGGAAAAGGAAACTTACTCATGTGGTACGAGAAGGTGAGATCAAAGAAAGTATCAAGCCCCACCAATATTGGTCCTCCTGATTGGTTGATGCTGGGCCAATGGAAGGATAATATGATATCTTTGTAATTCACCCGGTCGGCGGACGGAAAGTCTGGAATGTGTCAGACACAGATAAGGTCCGGATGTGCCCATCAGAGACAGAGAGAGTTGTTTTTTTCATCTTCGAGTGCTCATCAAACAGGGGCAGCGGTTTGAGCCACGAAAGAAAATTATCGTAATGCTACGGACTACTTACTGTAGGTGAAGTCATGTTGATTGTAAAATAATATGAAAACTTTTGCCTGCCAGGAATGTAATAAATGTTAATTTTTTTATTGGTTAAAAGATAGAAAGTTTCTATCGCTTATTGCTAGGTAGAATAGTTAAAGTAGAACACTAGGTATATAAATGTCATGTTAAGAATTCTGCAGCATGTTGCAGCTGATTGCATAGTTAAAATTAAAACAAAATGCACCGTACTTAAAGACTCCATGAAACTATAAATATAATATCTGTTTTACCCAGTATCGTGGATAATATTTATGAATATCAAAAATTTACTATATAGAGTATGTATGTAAACCCAGCGTAGCATTGCCACTATCCTCAATGTATCCTATTTGTAGATCTAATTCTTTTGTATAATCTGAAATCTATTATATTTAATATTCTCTCTTCCCACAGAATATTTAATTGGATTGAGTTATTTCACCACTCAGCGGCACTTTCATGCACAAAATGGGGTAAATTAAGACACCCATGGACACCCATGGCCTCAGAGCTTGTTAAGGGAAGGAAAGCCACTGGACAGCTGTTGAGAAGCAGAAGTCACCCTTCATAGCCATTCAGATTGCTCTTAATGTGTTCAGCATATGGCTTTTCTGCATAATGAATCACGGCTTAACGCCCTATCAAAAGAACAGTGGCTTCTGCAAGACGATCGTTATCTTTTTTCACCTAAGGCATCTTGAGGGGTAGCGGATATGACTCGCAATGCTGACATAAACCTAAATATGGGAACTGTAAATTACGACCTGACACGCTACTTACAGATACAATCCAGCTCCAATGACATTTGAATCCATGAATGTTGACTTACACTAAGTTGTTTGACTTTGCAAATGCATACGCATCACCGTGAATCTGTGTCACCATTAAAATGCGATTAAATTTCCTTTCATTTTTCTTACATTTTCAAGCTTCTTACATTTCTCAGATTTCTGCTTTGTTTCTGTTCAACTTTAGAAACAGAGGCTATGCTATTAGAAGCATCGCGAAATCTACAAATAAAAAAAATAATGATCACAAGGAAAATTTTTCTTCCTACTGTAAGATATATAAATGGGCAAAAAGACAATTGTTTTAGAAGTTTCCTTCTCTATAAGTTCTAGAATTGCAAATATATAACAATGCCAAATACAGTATATTGTTATGAATTAAATGAACGAAAACTGAGCGTGAGTTAAAATAAATAGTATATAACAATTCTAAGTCTAAAACAATGTAATTTATTGCAAAAGTATGGATAAAATCATTTTTATAAAGTCAACACAAATCGTATATGTGAATAAACCTGCAATCTATAAAGATTAGCCTTACCAATTCCTAAAGAACTAAATATAATTATAGACCAAGTAATGAACTCTTCCTACAGAAAAGTTAAGACCAGCTCTGTCTACTGGACCAACATATTACCTCTTCATTTTGATTGCCATATCTCTTGTATAACTTCACTTCAGTGTAAACAATCCTTATTTTCTTTGTCACTAGTACTATTAACACCAAAAACGTTTTTAATCTCCCGCGCACACACTACATAAAATACCTCTTCTTTAGAATATATTATCATGTAAACTGAGACTAACTACGTTTCCTTTCACATTCCAACTCTCCTTTTTAACACTACTTTATTTCTTGTTGTTTCATTCAAGTTCGTTCGATGTCGTTGGTGACGTAACTCTCATGCTGAAGCATACGCTAGCGTCCATGAATCGTTTTTTCGTAAATTCATTGTCGCACGTTCATCTATCGTAAACAATATTATGAAATGAACACAACGTGTTACATTTGAAACGCAAAAGATGACATCGTGATGACAACAACACTTTTTGATAATATTTCTAACCGTGCTTATGTACATGACGCTGTACCCATTTTCAATAATTACCATTCTAGTAATCAAACGGTAATATTATGTTCAAACTTTGAAACGTACAGTAGTTTTTTTCGTTTTTGACGGTCATGATGCCTATGTAACATCCCACCCATGTTTCATAAGCAAATACGCTTCTGAAAAATTATTATTTTTAGTCAGGTGCTGCCTCGAATTAGAGCACTTCTGAATGGCAGCATGAACAGTAATCCAATTAATCATAAAACTATAATGAATGATTTCCTTTATTAATACTGTGTAGGAGATTAATTGCCATTAATTAGTGCCATGTTTTAGTACAAAAACTTTAGTTGAAATCTAAATAGATGTCTTGAAATAGTTCCATGTTCAAATCAAACATAAAATATTTAGTTTGGGCAAAATTTTATACTAACTCGGGAAAAGGATTGACTTTCATTCAGGTGTAAAGGATTTGAAAATTGGAGTTACATATCATAATAAGTTCATATAATTTCTTTGAAAGCTTAAAAATTAAAAATGCGCTTTCTGTAGATTATATCAACTGAAAATATTGTACTTAAGAAAACTTAAAGTATGTTTCGAAGTTTTTGAAGTATGAATGCAATTTTCCCAAAACTGAATTTTTGCATCCAACGCTTTAATTATTAGTTTTCAACAACTCTCAAACCAAAGCGATTTGGGTGTTACTATAAATTCATGCTAGAAACATAGCAATATGCTTCGAATGGTCTAAACCAAAATTTTCTGAATATGCTAGATTAAACAATTTCTTCTTGATGGATTTAGTCGACTCATAAATAAATCCTTCGTCGTCAGGTCGACCGTCTAATACATTTACATATCATGTAAAGATTCGTTCGAAATCATTATCCCGTTTTTCGATGTATTTTTTTTTCAAAATTCTTAGTATTATAGAGTTTCAACTTAGTTATTCATGTCATGAAAATGGTAATGTTCGTTATTCTAACAATAAAAAGCAATTAAATGGTTTTGCATCTACTGTTCATTTTTCGTTGAAATAAGTAAAATGTATTAATCTTAAAGGAAACATTTTGTTAGATGATAATATTTTTATTTCCCTTTTAAGGTTATTTCAAATACAAGAGTGGTGATGCGAAGCGGCACTGAAAATTCTGTCATAGCCATCCATTTAGGGTAAGTAGTTTTTCATTATCAAAAAAATATTTCTCTTTGTTTCATATTATTGCAGCATTTTAAGGCGATAAAGTTATTGTAAAACAGTTGTAGTATCATAGAGTCCCATGTAATTTAAATAAATAAGTCTTAAATTCTGTTTGTTAGAAATTTTGGAATAGTTTTAACCTCAATATATATTTTCGGATATTATCGGTTTTAACCTCAATATATGTTTTCGGATATTATCGGTTTTAATCTCAATATATATTTTCGGATATTATCTAAATTTAATCTCAATTTGGATTTTGGATATCGATCATATTGAGTTTAATCTCAGTATGGATTTCGGATATCGATGTATACCTGTGGGATTCGGTTAGTTCAATTATACATGTAATTTAAGATTTATTACATATAGTTCCATCTTAGTTATCCATGTCATGGAAATTATAGTGTTCTTATTCTGCCATTTAAAACAGTTAAGTTGTTTTGCTCCTAATTTAAAAACTATAACACTAGACAACAAATTGAAAATATTTTATAGCATTGGTCAAATAGCATGTTTTGAATAATTTTTCGGTGCTGAATTCAAAAATGGCTGTCAAAAATCTGCAGCATGTGCAGTTTTATTTCAATTACGGATTGATGCATTTCAAATTTCAATGAATATTCGTATCTGGGAAACGAAAATAAAGGTGACTCTTTTAGAAAATTGCAACTTAAAACTCATTAATTAATTACATGATTACAGTGAAAAAGTTAGAAACGTCATAGTTATAGACCACTGAATATAAAGTAACAAATAAAATAATATTAAATCGCAAAATAAGAAAACACGTTTAAGGATATTTTATATTTATAAGAAGTTAATTCTGGTCTTTTATGTGCTGAGGTACTTTCCTTCGACGAGGACCAGCAGTAGTCACCCATCATTGCTGGTTCCCACCTGCCTTGGTATCTCTCCTCCATGGTTCGAATATCCTGGTGAAATCTTTCCCCTTGCTCATCACTGACAGCTCCTAAGTTCTTGAGAGAAAAAAGTCGATATGCGAGTGCAAGAAAAGGATCTTCAAAAGTATTCGACAGCCAAGATTTTCATAGTTTTTGAGACGATCTTAAATGAGCTGATGGTAGTTTTCCTCTTTTTGATTCCCTAGAAAACCCTGAACCATAGACGTGAAGTCATGGGAAAAACCCTTTACCAATTTTGTCCATAACATTTGTAAAGTTTTTCATAAGCTCCAGTTTGTTGTGTAGTAGTGGGAGCAGAACATCAGAATGGCCAACTAGAGGATTATCCTTACATTACTCTTTCCAGGAATAAAAACATCTCTTTTGGGCAAGTCTCTTTTGTAGTGTTCCCTTCTGGCCCCAAGCACAGTAAACAGCAAAATTTTGTGAAGCCTCCTTGAAGCCCGAGCAAGAGAGATATGACTTTTTGGTCACCACATATTGTCCATTTAGACTGGTCATATTTTGTAGCAGTGAGTATTATTCCATACGTTCATAAGTTTCTTTCATTCCCACAGCGTGTGTCACTGGAATGAAGGTGTTTGGTTTCCTTTATGCAAAAGGACAGCTTTTAAGCTAAATTTTGACGAATCTATAAATAGACGCCATTCCTTAGGATCGTGAGTTGTTCCAATTGCTTCCATCAGCCCGGAAATATCTGTGCAGAAACACAAACTTTTATCTTGCATCTCGTAATAAGTAGATAAAGCCACATTTCTCTTTCTGAACAGAGAAACTCCGGTACCCTTTGCTAGGAGATTGCACTCTTGAAGTCTTGAACCTAAAACCTCAGCTTGTTGTTAGAAAATTCCTAGGTCTCGAACAAAATCATTTAGTTCATTTTGCTGAATCAGATGAGGCTCGTCTAACTTTTTAGGTGTGTGTATATAGGATCAGGATCTGTATGTGCGTCAAAGTCTTCCTCTGATGAATGTGAATCCATCTCCTCCCAGTTGGTTGGAGGTGTTGTATAGGAAGATCTCCATGAGGAACTGGCCTTACGGCTGAAGGCACATTTGGATATTGTAATTTGCTTTCGTTCTTTTTTGAAAAGCCCAATACTTTAGTTAAGCAAAAATAACAATCATACGAGTGATTAGTTGGCACACGCCAAACCATTGGAACTGCAAAGAGCATGGATTTTATCTTATCTTTCAACCATTCATTCAGGCCAGTAAAGCACGAAATGCAGCACACATGTGGTGCCCATGTTTTGTTTTGATCTCCAACACGACATCCAAAATACAAGTTTAGGCTTTCTTCGCAATCGTTGTCAAAGAAAGTACCTGTGATTTTAAAATATAATTTCCACACACATAACAAAACTTATCTAGCACATTAACACATCCACGACGCTGCCTTTATGGTATTTAAATGCCAAAATTCACTCTGCAACGTACAGCACGTGTTCCTCCTACAATGAAAAAAACAAGAATTGCAGTCTGATGTTAGGTTACTGTTACATGTTTTTCTCCCACTTGGCGATGAGGTTGCCAGCCACAAAAAGTAAAATATCTAGTATCCCCCAGTTGTCTGGAGGTGTTGGTATAGCAAGATCACAATAGGAGACAAAACGACCCATAATATAAAATCATGAGGTGCTAGCCATTTTTTAAGGCCAGATCTGAAATCAGCACCTGAAAAATAGTTAAAGATAGCTACACTTGTTCATGCTATAAAAACCTTGTAAACCAGTATCGTTAAAGGAAATTTTGTTCTAACTGTGTTAGCGCTGACACAGTAATGAATTTCGGAAATCAACTTTCCACGTTATTGTTTTTTAAGCTGTGGTGTTTCGCGCAGGAAATTCAAATTCCGTACTTTAAAAAATCAATAATACCCATCCTTTTTCATAGTTTCTGTCTTTGAGCTTGACGGTTTTCCTATACCAGTTGGCTCCAAATATTGTTCATTGATAATTTCATTTACAGCCCTCCACACTCCTACACCATTCACAAGGTAGGCGACAGAAGCGTCCCCATAAATTTCGGGCACTTTTCAGGGATCACTCCTGACCCACTGCAGCCAGGAATACTATTTATTACTCCAACAGGGTTAGAACTAAGTGGGGTCACCTCGAAAAATTTCGGACCGATAGCTCAAGGATATAGCAGAAATAGGCAGTTTTCCCGTGGTTCCGGCCCACGGGAAAACTGCCTATTTCTGCCACCGATGACGTCAGACGTCAGGGGCGTAGCGAAGCGACTATGGATAATGGGAAGCACACGTAAAGTCGCCAACGCGGAAATCAAAATTTTCCAACTTAAAAAATAAGAACTTTACAGTTTTTTAATTATGTATCTACTGTCCTGATGTACCTTGCTTTTTCGTTCAGTGGGGAGAGGGAAGGAGTGGAAAATTTCATCGTTTTTTGGGTTTGCTAACTTCGTCGATTTTGCTACCTTGCCATGAGTTTATCAATTAAAACACCTATTTCATTCCCATTTCTACATTTACCACATTCCCGTTGAATTTTGCCAACTCTACTTGATTTCGTCAAGTTTTCAAAATTTATACCGAATTTTTTCACAAAACGTATTCCATTCTTCACAACTAACCTGCATATTACCAAATGACTAGAAAATTTGACAACTGCCCTGCCTTTGGAAAAGTTTTTTCGATTGCGCCAACAGTAGTGAATTTCACAAAACCAATTCCACTTGTCGGTCTACATCTTGTAGATCTACATTGCTTTTTGGCTTTGACATTTGTCGTTTTTTTGGATTTCACAAGGAGTTGTTCCACCATATCTTTCGAACGTGATAGAGACACTTAATGATTTACGTGTCTCTATCATTTAACGAAAACTTGTGACTCGAGGAGTGTCGTAGTCTATAAACATTGACCCCAGTGCTTTCTTTCGTACCTAAAAAAGGGAAAATATGAAAACAATTCTTGTCCAATATCTCCAGAACGGGAGTGCCGAAAGTAACAACCAATACATCAATTGAGTACTTCTGACGCCGGGAATGTCATAGGCTATGAAAAATTGAATCCTTCATGCTTTCTTCCACCCTAAAAAATGAGGGAAACATGAAAATGATTGTTCCCCTGTATCTCCTGAACCCGAATGTTGAAAGCAACAGGCTATGTGTCAAATGAAAGCTTTTGACGTGGCGAATGTCATAACCTATAAAAAAAATTGACCTTCCGGCAAGTAGCAAGTAGTCGACTGGACAGACCCCTCTTTTAAGGCTCCTGTGAAGGTGCTCCCATTCATCGTAAGTGGCACGTCCTAATTCCCGGAGCAACAGCGTTTCAGTCTTCCTTGGCTGTTTTTGTCGACGAAGCGGAGAAACTTTTAGGATTCTGCTCTTGATAGAAACAGGCCTGCTTTTCTCGATTTTGCTTTTTTCCGAAGAATTGGTGGCACCCTATAGGTAACATAAAGTGTTATTACTCATGATTCGCACTCGCTTCAAGCCTCCACAGCTATATCGGCTAGAGGCCCTTTCAACTTATTCATCAACATCTAGTTCCTGCCCTTCTAATGATTCTCTAATTAATTCAGACCTCCCCCCCCCCGCCCTTTAACATTCTGAAGAACACACAATAACCAACACTTTGGATCTTCAGCACCTTTCCGGAACCAAATACAAAATTCGGAATGCTCAAATATAATCCTAACGAGAATTCCCTCCCCCTACAGAAAAGCCAGCCTTTAGAAGATGCTGATGATAATAAAGAAATCCCACATACTGATAATATATCAGACAACCCCTCATCTCAAGAAAGCACTTTTCCTTCACATTCTGATGATACTAGAAGAGACCCCAACGACTATTGTAAGGAACCTGTCACCATAATCATTCAGAGTTTGACGACTTCGTGCCAGATTCAATACACGTATAAATAAAACTAAAATCAACAAATTATGTGACAGGCCAGTAAAGATGAGATTTACCAGAAACGGAAATGTATTATTGGAAGTTATGAAAAAAAGTTAGCATTTGCGTAAACTTAAGACGTCTAACATGGTTGCCTGTAGAAGTCAGAATACTCTCTTCAGCCATCTATTCACCTCTTGGCGTATTGGCACCATTTCAGGATCTCAATATCAAAGGAGGAATTACTTCATGCACTTGAAGATCAACAAATTGTGGACGTTAATAGAGCCATGATTTACAACAAGGATGATTCACCCTTGAATTAATTCCTACTGACACTAAAGAGGTATTTATTAAATTCAAACATAATTTCCAGCCTAAGGTGGTCTACATAGATAACTTCACTTTCACAGTTGAAAAGCACTTTTCTCCCGCCTTACACTGCAAAAACTGTTGTAAATTCGGCCATCACACACTAGACTGCAGAGGTCGTCTCACATGCAAATTTTGCAGTGGCCCACATAAATTTTTCTACTGCCCCAATTGCGGGGGCCGGCATTCAGCCACCTACAAACGTTGTGAGACATATAAAGGGAAGTCCGCAAAGTACAGGTCAGATATAACTTGACTTTGGCCCAAGCTGCGCAAAAAGTTAAGCTTCGAGACTGTAGCACTGACAACAACTATAAGGCAAACTCTTCAAACCCTTCCTTACAAAAGCATTCACGCACACTTAATCAACCAAAATTTCACACCTCAACCTTCAAGCCAGTCCAGAAATCTCTTACCAGAAAACAAATTGAAAATATGGAACTCTCTTCACCCCACACTAACTATGACACTCCTCCCTCCCCTGATTCACATTCTCACACAAATCCCTCTCACTCCCCATCCTCAGATACTACCCATATGTAAATCAAGCACGTAACACTAATATATCTAGAGACAGAACTAAATTGGATGAACTGTTTCATAAGGTTTAAAAGAAAATTCATCATATCCTAACTACATTCACCTTAGAACTATCCAATTACAGGAAATGAAAATGTGAATATATATCAAGAGGAACGATCCTCAAGTCCTAGCAGCCTTAGAGGCTCTACATAAATTTATAAGAAAGAGGACTTCAATTACTTTCTACCAGCTACTGCTGATTTTGGCCCCCCACACTCTGACAAGAACTCCTCCATTATGCAATGGAATACTCGAGGGGTATAGAAGAAAGTTCCTTTTCTCTCTTAACTAGTCAATGACCACAGTATTTTAGCCTTTGCCATCCAGGAGGTTACCTCCTCACCCAAGATCCCTACTTTTGAAATTACCTAACTTTGTAACTTATAACGAAAAAAAAAAATCCACAGGCAGAAAAGGTGTAATTTTCTTCATAACAAACATATCCACTAGTCCAGACTTTATTCACTGCAAACTACACTAAACTGGAAGGTATAGTCATACGCCTACAGATTAGATCAGACACTTTACTCAATATTTACAACCTTGGCCAGAATGTAACAGAAAAAATCTTCTTTCATTTGATTGGTGCCTATCCTCCACCCATAATTTTTTTGGGGAATTTCAATGCACACCACGCTTTATGGAGGGGCTCACATATAACAACTAGAGGTAAAACATTAGAAAATAATCCATAAATACAACCTCATAATGCTAAATGATGGATCCCCAACATTTTTACAGACTACCTTCAGATCCCTCAGCAGTCGATCTCATTTTTGCCTTCCCTCATCTTGCTAGCTCTCTACGTTGGTCCATGTTTCCTGACTAAATGGGTAGCGACCATATGGATTCACACCCAAACAGATTCAGATAATAGACTGGAAGAAATTTGGAAAAAAAATGGACAGCACACTTGTCACTGAGACACCCGTGATTCACATCTCTCTTAATGAATTATTTAACCTCCCAATTGAAAAAAAGCATTCAAGATAGCAAAACAACTGTTACACATTACACCAATGCACATACCATTTACATCAGAAAACTCATCGCCATTAGAAAGGATGAAAAAAGAGCCAGATCACAAAATCATAAAGTTATTTTATTATCAACTACAAGAGAATAGTAGCCTCTGTTAAGAAAAAGATGCAATACATCAGGAAACAAGAATGGCGAAGCATCTGTGACAACATCAATGTTTTTACCCCTTTTACGGAAGCCTGGAGACTCATAATAAAAAATATAGGCAAACCAATTGAGACCAGTAAACCCTGGCAGGCTATTATTTTAACTCAGAATCTTAGTCTGGCTGATTTGCAGATAAATTTGCGCATTCTTTCATCAGAACACCTCAGAAAACTTTCCCCTCACAACAGACCCAAGAGCAATACATACACAAATGGATAAATAAATACGAAATAGCAACCAACAAACGGGGTGGGGGTGGCTCAGTCGGTAGCGCGCCAGGCTCGTAATGTGTAGTTCCCAGGTTCGAGTCCCAGCTGGGTCAGCGTTGAGATTTATCTCCGCAAAATTCCCCGCCCTGCCCGCGGTCAGTAGGGGACAACGATGGGCTTGGAAAGGCCACCGTCCGTCGGATGGGACGTTAAGCCGTGGCCCAGTGTGTGGGAGAGCCATACCCTGTGCACGTTAAAGAACACGCTGGATGGCCTTGACGGGAGGCTACCATCTGTCTCCCAACAGCTGTTCCAGTGGGTCCCCTCCTCCAGCCTTCGGGGTCCATGTGACCTGGCCATTTAGCCCATGGTGTGCAAAAAAGTGCCGCTCAGAGGTAAAACAACGCAACCAACAAATATATGAAGCAGTATAAAAACAACAAACAAACAAATCTATGAAGCGAAATAGCAATATAAATATGAAGCAGTTCTAGATCTTGAATTTACTCTCCAAGAAATAGCAATAGCTATACAGTCAACAATTTCAGCGTGCTTTCTAAATCTACAGTTGGACCTGACCAGATCAAAAACTTACCAAAACCAGCTATACATAGACTATTTGACATCATAAACTTCCACTGGATGATAAGAGATAATTTCCCTGAATCTTGGAAGCAAAGTTATATCATCCCACTACTAAAACCTGGCAAAAATAAAACTGAGTGCTCCTCATACAGGCCCATTACACTTTAAAACAATACCTCATAGCTGGCAGAAAAAATGGTAAAATCTAGACTGGACTGGCATCTCACAAAATATCACACACTACACCCGCAACAAACAGGATTTCAAACACATCTGGAATAGACAGTTTTTTTAAATTTTTAACAGATATCCAAACTGGCTTTGCATTTGGTCACCAATCATTGCCATCTTCTTAGACATGAAGTAGGCTTTCGGTAATGTTTGGCAAAACGGGCTTATTTAAGTTAGCCCATAATGGCATTGGAGGCCATACCCTCTCTTTCATTCGTAACTTCATCTCCAATAGACAGATTCCCATTAGATTAGATAAACATTTCTCCAAAACCTACATCGCAAATCATGGTGTTGAACAGGGAACATTCTTTCCCTGACGCTCTTCAATATTATTTAATCAGTTACACAGATGGTTCACTTGATATAGACAAGAACACAGCTACAGGTAGAGTTTTTATTCCCTCACAAAACATAAAACAGGGTTACAAATTTAACCTCAATCTTAATAACATGGAGACTGAACTAGCAACTATCCAACAGCCCTTTAAACTTTCACACATATTTGTAGAAATTCAACACACAGACTTCATTATATATGCAGACAACAGAGCAGCCCTATTCAACCTACAAAAGAATCCTGCAAAAATACACAACAAAAGCACTGGCCTCTAATATACTTTCCGACATTCATAATTATACCCTAAAACACAATATCCATCTCAAATAGATTCCTGGTCATAGTGGCTTAATAGAAAATGAGTTAGCGGACATAATGGCCAAACATGCTGCAAATCTCAGTTCCATCTCCTGCATTTCCCACAGCAGACATGACAATCACTAACTAACAAATTTGAAAACCTCACTGACACTCACTTCTACACATACATACAAATGCATGAAAATAACTCTCATAACTTTAGGATAGCCTTAAATTCAAACCCCACACCTAAACATTTCTTCCCACCTAACTGGCCACGCCCCCTTCAAGTTAAAATCACAGGATTAAGAATTGGTCACCCTAAATTCAATCAATTCCTCCATACTATACGCAAAAACCCTACACCTTACTGCCCTCAGGTAGAATCACTAGAACATGCCCTCCTTCAATGCCCACATTACCCCATGGGCCAGGGCACTAATCTTCACCACCCTAACTTCAACATTCCTCAACCCACTCTACCAAATGTTCTATATCTCTCTTCAAGTTCTACTAGAGAACGCAATTTGAACTCACTCCTTTTATTTTTTCAAAGAGGCTGGTGTCTTCCATCTCATTTGATTTTTCCATTTCGTTAAGAGTTATTTAAAACTTACCTCTTTCTTAAAAGAAGTAATACTTTTATACTCTTCTAATCTGCCCACCCACTGCCCTGGTTCACTTCTGTCACTTGATGATACTGATCACTTTCTAAACCCCTCCATCCCATCATTGACCATCATCCTACCATCTCACATGACCTCACATTACTTTAGCTCACCATGTTAGCTGATTATAATCTCACCTGTGACCTTCCTACACCGCTACTCAAATGAAATCTTGCTATTTTTTCCACTTCATTTTGTTTCAATACAAAAGGATTACAGGCCATCTCCTAGCCTTTGTTTACATCCCTTGAACACACTACCCACTCCTCTGGGAACTGTCACTCATACAATAGGATTAACCCAAAGCCAGTCCAGCCTAATCAAACTCACACTTTACCTAGTACAGCTGCCTGGCTCTCTTCCCCTTCCACCTAATGATGACGTACTGATGCTAATTTCCCTCCCCCCCCCCTCATATTACCACTGCGGACCCATTCCTTCAAGGTAAAATTTATCTGAATAAGTTACAATAGAAAAGGGAATTCTGTTATAGGAAGTGTTGCATGGCCCGCATTTCACAATGCTCGCAAGGGTAATAAAGGCAAAAATTATTAAAATTATTTCTATTTCATGCATTTTTTTGTCGAGTATTTTTTAAAGGCCGGTAAAATGGAGGGGGGAAATGTTATGCTGCATTGGAAATGCAATATCTTGGGCTGCCTCTTTGATATTTTTACTAATCTATTGTGTGCTTTGCGAATCCTCCCCTCCGATTTTGGGGCGGGGTTGGCGCGGTCGGTAGCGCGTCAAGCTCGTAATCCGTAGTTCCCAGGTTCGAGTCCCAGCTGAGTCAGCGTTGAGATTTATCTCCGCAAAATTCCCTTTCCCTGCCCACGGTCAGTAGGGGACAACGATGGGCTTGGAAAGGCCGCCGTCCGTCGGATGGGACGTTAAGCCGTTGCTTCGTGTCCGGGAGAGCCATATCCTGTGCACGTTAAAGAACACACTGGATGGCCTTAACGAGAGGCTACCATCTGTCTCCCAACAGCTGTTCCAGTGGATCCCCTCCCCCAATCTTCTCTGAGCCTTTGGGGTCCTTGTGACCTGGCCATTTAGCCCATTGTGTACAAAAAAGTGCCGCTCAGAGGTAAAACAACCCAACCCCTCCGATTTTTTTTTCTACATCCGGGCATCTGCGCGTGTTACCAGAGCCTCGTTTTAGCCATTCATTGTCTAAGAATTTCTCTAAAGATAAAGTCACCATTTAGAGAAATCGAAAGACAATGCATGTTGCCCGCCCCTCACGACGTGGACGTACGAGGATGGATTTTAGAGAGGCGCTCTCCCTCCCACCTTCCTTTCTTTTTTTAAATCATGACTATGATCTTGGACTTCTTTAGCTCCTTCGCCTTTCCTTTTCTTCATCGAAAAGGCCAATCGAGTTCCTTTCCTTCTCATTCGTTACAATATTTCCATAACTCACTAGCTAATATAAGCACATGGCAAACAAGGCTTATTACGAAGATAAAATCAGTAATATCAACTAAGGTAGAGCGCTGAGATGTTTTATGAATCTCACTTTGCTCCAGCAAACTTCGTAGGTTCTTCGTAGGTTCTTCGGAACTTCGTAGGCTTGCATAAACAGTCACATTTTTCTACATTCGCTTGCCGGACATTTAAATCTTCCTCAGGGCAAGTATCTGGCTTACTCCTAAATCGGAGCCACTGAAAGTCTCTCGGAGTGGAGGAATTGAGCTCGCTCCTCTTATTACGCACGGTGCTTCCCGTTTTCAGTCGTCCTACATACACAGGTGTGGCTTGTGTATGCACCCGATTAGCTTCAGGACTTACCTCTGTCATTGAGCACGTTGTTGTTGAGTTGTTTTACCTCTGAGCGGCACCCTTTTGCACACCATGTGTCGTTTTTCTGCTGAGGTCCTGCCATCCTCTCAGATCTTCTACTGTGGCATATAAACTGACAGGCTCCTGTCAGACCTCTGTGGCAAGCAGCTGCTTGAGGGGGGGGGGGGGGGGTAAATGGCTAGGTCACATGGACCCCAAATGCTCAGAGAAGGTTGGGGGATGGGACCCACTGGAACAGCTGTTGGAAGACAGATGGTAGTCTCCCGTCAAGGCCATCCAGCGTGTTCTTTAACGTGCACAAGGTATGGCTCTCCCTCACACGGGGCCACGGCTTAACTTCCTATCCGACGGACGGCCTTTCCAAGCCCATCGGTCATTGGGCGCGAGGCAGGAAAATATGTTGTCCCCTCGTCTACGCTGTAGTCTTCAAGACCACAGCAGCAACATGTCTTTTTCAACCACTTACGCGACACTCGCATGATTCGCCTCAGTACATTACGATTAGTTTTACTCATCTTAACTAATATTTCATAAGCATTTAGAAACGTACTTACTCACACTATACGAAGTCTATATCGACTAAATATTCTTAAGAAAGCTAACAGTTTTTTATTGTTTAATTGTTATTTTATTAGATTGTTTCCCATTTGAACAATTAGGGCCTTCATTTGTTACGTTTTCTGAACATTTGTGATGTCACTGGCAGGAAACGACGAGAGTTACTTCCGTGCAGCGCCGCGTTTTGACATTTTCGGATTCTAGGGGGGGGGGGGAGTCAGTCGGTAGCGCTCCAGGCTCGTAATCTGTAGTTCCCAGGTTCGAGTCTCAGTTGGGTCAGCGTTGAGATTTATCTCCGCAAAGTTCCCCGCCCTGCCCACCGTCAGTAGGCAACCACTGGATGGGGCGTTAGGCCATGACCCCGTGTGCTGGACAGCCATACACGCTGCACGTTAAAGAACGCGCTGGATGGCCTTGACGGGAGGCTACCGTCTGTCTCCCAACAGCTGTTCCAGTGGGTACCCTCCCCCAACCATCTCTGAGCCTTCGGGGTCCATGTGACCTGGCCATTTAGCCCAATGTGTGCAAAAAATGTATGTGACATGTATACGAATGATATATATATATAACATTCAACCCATAATTTTATAAAACAAATTGAGAAAAGTATAGGATAAAATATTGTTTTCTTTATGGCAAAACGCTTTTATTAGGTTAAAACAATTTTTTTCAACCTTTATTTTTCAAATGTTCGAATCAAGTAACATCGTTAATTAATTCATCAAAATTTTCCTTTATATATTTTTTTCTATATACTTAATTGCTAGAATATTCAATTTTTGCTCAAGGAGTGCATTTCGCAAAAATTACATTTCTAAAAAATCCCCTGTGTCCGCTATATGAAGTTGCGGGTCTTCGTAGGCTAACGGAATAACGTCGACAGCCATAATCTTTGTTGCCTAGTAACGAGATAAGATGGCTTTCGTTGTGATAAGTATGTAAATGAATATTCAATAAAATCTTTTGATCATCCCATTAATATATTTCTCATATTATGAAATTTTGAATAAACAGTTTTTTAGGATGAAAATCTCAAATACCGCAAAATTAACATTTTTAGAAGCCGTTATATGTTTTGCTGAACATCGTGAATTAACTTTCTATTAAAAGAGAGACGCCCTCCCCCCAATAGTGAAGAATCAAGAGATCAACATAAACCTAAACATCAATTTTTAATTTTATGCACTATATTTTGAAAGTTTTTTTCTACTGTTATGCAAACTTCGTGTTTTCCCGCAGCGTGCGAGGCTCAGTCGGTAGCGCGCCACGCTCGTTCCCAGGTTCGAGTCCCAGCTGGGTCAGCGTTGAGATTTATCTCCGCTGTGTCCTTTACTGACCGTGGGCAGGGCGGGGCGCAAAACTCTCCGCCCTGCCCACAGTCAGTAAGGGACACCGATGGGCTTGGAAAGGCTGCCGTCCGTCGGATGGGACGTTAAACCGTGGCCCCATGTGCGAGAAAACCATACCCTGTGCACGTTAAAGAACACGCTGGATGATTCATGACGGGAGCTTTCCATCTGTCTCCCAACAGCTGTTCCAGTGGGTCCCCTAACCTTCTCTGAGCCTTCGGGGTCCTTGTGATCTGGCCATTTAGCCAATTGTGTGCAAAAAAAGTGCCGCTCAGAGGTAAAACAACCACCCAACAATCCGCCGCGTGCTGCTAAGTTTACCGACTAGAATTATCAATGAAGATTTATTCCATTTATGCAGACTTAACTTTATCATATTCCGCATATTAGCAAGAGTAAGGGATACTTTCTTAAATACATTAAAAAGGTTCTTTGTTGAAATGGAGTCGTGTGTCTTATGTGCCGTAAAATATGATACGATACTTAGTATCATAGTAGTAGATCTAACAGAACAATATCAAACTGCAAATCTATAATTATACTCCAATCTATAATTATTGAGTTAGCCTTATCCCTAAGTTACTATACGTATTTAAATGTATTCGCAGAAATAGCTCAAATTCTGCTATTTAAATACTCCAAAACGCAGATGAAATTTCCAATGGTTTGTTTATGAAATGTTTATTTTTTCCACGAAGAGCCAGAGCATTATTAGCCAAACATATAAATGTGGCGATAACTTTTCAGTAGCGACATTCGCTGTCGAATGCGAGTATATACCTTTAGTCTAGGTATGTACAATCCATTTGAATAGCGATGTATTTACCACGGCAATTAGTTCTAGAAATAAACGTGTGTATAGATGAGATGTCCGACAAGCTCTGATGCTCCCATTGTCAGTTAAAAATAATAACTCAAGGAACTAGTAACTGCAAATTTAAGTTTTCCCTAGGAATGTAACGTTCACTTATAGCAATATGCCTTCTTGTTAGTTTTGGTATAAACCAGCCATTCTCGTTGAAGCTTCTTCCCATGTCCATTAATTCTTGTTAAGGCGCTTAGATTTAGAGACTTATTGTCCTTGTGACGATTTCAATTTCCAGGATTCAAAAGTTCCAAATACTGACTGGTCTATTTAAATAAACGGTCTTAAAACAAAACGAGTTGTTTTCACTTTGTCATCTATCTGTCGTTCAACATCCAATTTTTTGCTTATAGAAATAAACTAAAAATTATTATTATTTTTTTTTGGTGGATAGTTGTCGATGAAATATTACGATTTTCACTTTTCGAATTTCCCAAAAATTAAAATATTTGCTTCCTCTAACCTTGGAAAAAAACTTCAGAATTGCAAACGATATATTTATGCCAGAAATTTGAAATTGTGGTGGTGGATCGAGTCTAATGATATTTATGCCAAATGAAAGCTTGAGACGAGTGGAGTGCCATCTACATATTTACATTTTAGTACTCTACATTGTAGAAAGTACTCTACACTTTATTCTCTACATTTTAGAAAGTTTCAGACTCGAGCAACCCCGGATAAATCTGCTGGTATATATATATATTTCTTTGTGTTCAAGTGAAATCAATACAATCATACCGTAATCATTCTGTAAGGCAGGGGCGTAACGAAGGACTATGATTGGCGGGGGGGGGGGGGGAGAATTCGAAAATTTTCCAACTCGAAAATCAAATTTTGCCAGCTGAGAAAGTAATATCTCTGTCACGTTCGTACCTAGATTTTCACTCCGTGGGGGTGGGGAGGTGAGGCAATTTTCACAACTGTCTTGCATTTTGCCATGTAACTTCCAATTTTGCCAACTAGCCATAATTTCACAGAAATAGTCTCAATATTTACTTCTCGCCAGAACTGTAGCAAAAATCAGTGCGAATTTTCGTAATTCCCTTTCATTTGGCCAACTCTCCTTAATATCACAAGACCAAACCCAATCTTTACATCTCTCCTGATTTTGTCAAGTCACTTCAAATTTTTCAAAATCCAAGATTTTGCCAATTTATTTCGATTTGGCCAACTCTCTTTAATTTCACGAAAATAATGCCAATTTTCACAACTCGCCAGTATTTTAAAGTGGATTCGAATTTTGCCAACTCCAAGATTTTGCGGACAGTTCTCAATTTTGCCAACTCTCCTTAATTTCATAAAACCAATCCCAATTTTAACAACTGACCTGCATTTTGCCAAGTGATTTCCAATTTTAACAACTGACCTGCATTTTGCCAAGTTGCCTCGATTTTGCCAACTCTCATTAATTTCACAAAAGCAATCTCAAATTTTATATCTCTCCTGAATTTGTCAAGTCACTGCAAAGTTTTCAAACTCCCCAAAATTTTGCACTAGATTTTGCCAACTCGCCACAATATTACAGAAAAAAATCACAATTTTCACATCTCACCTGATTTTTGCGAAGTCACTCCGACTTTTGTCAACTGCCCCAAGATTTTGCTAAGTCACTCCGAATTTTGCCAACTGCCCCTAGATTTTGCCAACTCGCCATAATTTTGCAGAATAAGAACCCCCCCCCCCCCAATGTTTACATCTCACCTGATTTTTGGAAAGTCACTTAGAATTTTGGCAACTCCAAGATTTGACAATTCTCCTAGATTTTGCCATCTCGCCATAATTTGGGGCAGGGGTGGCTCAGTTGGTAGTGCTCCAGGCTCGTAATCTGTAGTTCCCAGGTTCGAATCCCAGCTGGGTCAGCATTGAGATTTATCTCCGCAAAATTACCCCCGCCCTGCCCACGATCAGTAGGGGACACCGATGGGCTTGAAAAGGCCGCCGTCCGTCGGATAAGACGTTAAGCCGTGGCCCCGTGTGCGGGAGAGCCATACCCTGTGCACGTTAAGGAACAGGCTGGATGGCCTTGACGGGAAGCTACCATCTGTCTCCCAACAGCTGTTCCAATGGGTCCCCTCCCCCAACCTTCTCTGAGCCTTCGGGGTCCTTGTGGCCTGGCCATTTAGCCCATGGTGTGCAAAAAAGTGCCGCTCAGAGGTAAAACAATCCAATCCAAACTTGCCATAATTTTACAGAAAAAAAATCCCAAATTTTACATCTCACCTGAATTTTGCCAACTCACCACGTTTTTGCAAATTCATTCCGAATTTTGCCAACTCTCCACGATTTTGCGAATTCATTCAGAATTTTGCCAACTCCTAATAATTTTGCCAACTCCTAATAATTTTGCCAAGTCACTCCTAATTTTGCCAACTTCCTAAGATTTTACCAGGTCACTCCGAATTTTGCCAACTTCCTAAGATTTTACCAGGTCACTTCGAATTTTGCCAACTCCCCAAGATTTTGTCAAGTTGTCCCGATTTTGCCAACTCACCTGCATTTTACTAAGTGGCTTCGAATTTTGTCAACTGCTCCAGGTTTTGCCGTCTCCATTTTCCTAACTGCCCTATATTTTGCTAAGTTGTCTAGATTTTGCTAACTTCCCTTAATTTTACAAAAAAAAGATTACAAATTTTCACATCTCACCTAGATTTTACGAAGTCGCTTCGAATTTTGCCAACTCCGAGTTACTTGGAGGGGAGCTTCCCCCAATCCCTCATAGCTACGCACCTGCTCTCAATAAACATCCCACTAACCATTTTCCCACCACAAGTAGTTGGAATGTGAGGACTATGCACAGAGCTTTTTCTCTTGATGTCATCGCACAAGAATGCCACAGTTATAATTTGGATATTCTGGGCTTGCAAGAGACAAGACGGATGAAGGTCAGATTCTTAAAAATAATCTTAAATTTCTCTTTTTAGAGAGGGAAGATAATAAGCATCTCCAATGCGTAGGTTTGCTTCCCAGCAGACACGCTAGTAATGCTCTTTTAGGATATGAGTGCATTAATGAAAGGTTTCTTACAGCAAAATTTCAGACAAGTATTAAACACTGGAATGTTATATGCTGTTATGCCCCCATTGAGGATGCCGATGAGAGGGATAGGTTTTTACGGTCAACTTCAGGATATATTGAATTCTGTGAAGAAAGGATGTTTTACCATTGTTCTAGGCAACTTCAATGCTAAAGTTCGTACTGACTGTGACCATTTAGGGAAGTTCGTACTGACTGTGACCATTTAGGGAAGTGTGACAGGCCATTTTGGTATTAGTAACTGCATTCCTTCAAATAAACAAATATAAATCATCCAGTGTAAAAGTTTCAAAACCTAAATAACTCACTATTGAACTACAAATGGCAAAATACTGGGTGATCCAAAAGTAACAGAAAAAGTAAAAATGCAATAATTCGAAAAGTATAGACAGTAGCACGATGCAGTTTTCACAGAAATGCACAGAAAGACATGGGATTTGTTTTAATAACGAAAAATTTTATTGCCAGAATAGTTACATTTGCCACTGACAGGTGGCGCTTCAGTTGTGTCAGTAGTTTGTAAGTGGTGCAGCACAGTTCGCAACACAGCTAGGATTACAAATGTTCAATGTGACGGCCGTCATTTATGAGAATGGCTGTCAGACATGGTACGACACTCTGCACAACATCGAAGAGGGTTTCATATGTAATTCCTGTCACATGATGGCGAATAGCTTCTTTCATCATGGCCAATGACGTCGGCCGACCTCTGTATACCTGTGACTTCAAGTAGCCCCATAACCAAAAGTCACAAGGTGTAAGGTCTGGAGACCTTGGTGGCCATTCATGAGGGAAAGAACGATTGAGGACACAATCATCGCCAAATGTCGATTGCAGCAGGTGCTGGACAGGACCTGTGATGTGCGGAGGTGCTCCATCCTGCATGAATGTTACACTATGGAGTGCTTGCCTCTCTTGCAAGGAGGGAATGATGCTGTCTCTTAAAAGCGCTGCATAACGCTCGCCTGTGACAGTAACGGTTCGAAATGTACTGCTGGGGACTTCCTCAAAGAAAAAGGGGCCTATAATGAATGACACAGTGAACCCGCACCACGCTGTCACCTTTGGCTGATGCAAAGAGGTTTCCACAACTGGGTTCTCTCTCGCCCAGATATGGCAGTTGTGTGCATTTACACTTCCATTAAGCGAAAAGTGCACCTCATCAGTCCACAGGACGTTTGACAGCCAGTCTGCATTGTTTTCCATCTGTTGAAAATCCCAAATTGCAAATTCATGACGTCTCTCGAAATCGGTTGGTTTCAGTTCCTGTACGTGTTGGATTTTGTAAGGATACCTCTTGAGGATATTCCTGAGTGATCGCCACACAGTCCAGTACAAAACGCCAGTTCGTCTTGAAATTTCATGTGCACTGCATTCCCCATGTGCGGAAGCTGCGGATGTGTGTCGACCTCGTGCACAACTGCAATAGCTTTTTGGGTCTCCCGCTTCTTGCACGTGCTTCCAAACTGCCAGTGTCCTCAAACCTGTTCATCATAGCTAACATTGAGGAACAAGACATCGGTCCCTTTCCACTTCTAATACCCTGCATCGAACAATAGGTGCGCAAAGCCGCACTTGTACATTCGGAGTTCTGATAATACAGCTTAACAAAAAGTGCTTTATCTCGTAACGATAACAAGCCTCACCTTGACAGAACATTTAACTTCGGTAATAAACGTTAAATGCTGAAAGTTTAACTTCAGTATTCACTACATCTGAAATTTACGTACCTCACAGCAAAGTCAGATTGATTAACGTTCGCAGTCTCACAACGTTTGAGGAGCGGCTGCCAGTGGATCTGTTTAAATAGCAACAGGCAGGTTCAAGGTGTTGCAAATATGGTGAAATTAGCCTCCAGAGAAGGGGCTCCCTACACCAGTCACAACGAAAGAGTGAGATAATGGATGCAGAAGAATTTGCCTCTCAGCAATCTCACAGAAAAAAAAAGACCTTTTTCAGGAGAATATAAAAATACTGAACATTACACCTTGCAGAAGAGGCCAATGTTCTGAAAGAAGTCAGTGACAATACGGAAGCGTGATACGGTTGCGGAAGATACGGTTGCAGCTTCGTACTGTGGTTGTTGCCAAGGAGGGAGGTGATGGTGTAGGCAGTGGTTCCTATAGCATTAAGCTCCCGGAACAAAGCATCTCTTTCGACATTGTAGCGGGAGCAGTTGAGCAGAACGTGGGATACAGTCTCAGGTGTGCCGCAAGTGGCACAGTCTGGACTGTAAATTCTGCCAAGAGTGTTCTGCATAGAGTTGCTGTAGATGACACCAACTCAGAGAAAATGAAGGAGGGTCTCCTTAGATCTGAGGAGATTACAGAGGTTAGGAGCAGTGAGAGAAGGTTCAACCAGGTAGCTGAAGGAGGAACACCTACTGTCCTTCTGCTACTGAGCAAGATGGAACTGGCTCACCAGTTGTGAGACAGAACTCCTGCAGTCGCTGAGAGAGAGAGGGTAATTAGTTACATCTTTTACTCTCCAATGCCTCCTTCATGGTGTGATCAGCGAGCTCATTTCCAGGTATCCCTACATGGGAAGGGATCCACTGTAAATGGACCGTGATTCCAGCAGAAGTGACCTTCGAGCAAGCCTCCATGATCTTCTGGATGAGGAAGGGGTTGCAGCTCTTGCTGTCTCGCTTCTGGAGAGCTTCGAAGGATGACTTGCTGTCACCGAGGATGACAAAGTTGCCACTCTCGAGGCTGAGGATAAAAAGTACAGCCTCAAGAATAGTATGAAGCTCTGCACAGGTAGAGGAGGTTAGATGCGGGAGACAGAAACCTCTGGCAATGCCAGTATCGTGGATGACAATGGCAGAGGCAGCACGTTGCCTCTCCCGGTCCACAGATCCATCAGTGTAGACCTAAGTACATCTCTCATATCGTGCAGTGACATAGGAGGTGGAAAGAAGTCTGATGGCCAATGGATCTGAGTCGCTCTTCCGACCAAGAGAAAGGATAGTGACATTGATCATTAGATCATTGTTCCTCCAGGGTGGAAGGTCGGGGAAGAGAGTATTGCCAGCACCCAGCATCAGTCCCTGCCAGTTCATGCATCTGGAGCTGACAGGAAGGATTCGGTTGTAGAGGTGTCTGTCATGCAACTTCCTGAGAAGCTCATGGTTAGGGTGCAGGGAATGGAGCCTCGAGAGATGACACAGCATATCTCTCTTCCAGTGCAGGTGGAATGGCATGTCATCAGCCTCTGCAATGACAGACGCATGAGGTGTTAGGGCAGAGGCGCAGAGATATAGTGTGGAGAGTTGCCAACTTGCTGAGCAGTGTATCAGAGGCATTTTGCAGAAGGTGACCACTGTAGTTGATGCAGGAGAGGATCAAGTGCCAGTAGAAGACCAGGAGGGTCTTGCAGGAACTTGCCCAGTGGGTACCAGCAAGAAAGGACAGTATATTTGTTTGTGCAGTGGCAGCTGTCTTATAAGATGCTGGATGTGAGGCCCCAAGCTCAGCCTGTTGTCCAGGACCACACCAAGGAACTTATGCTGATGGATGGCCTTGATGTGATCTGGCCCAAGCAAGAGGTCAGGAAAGGTGGGTGTAAGGCGTCTCCTCGTGAAAACCATGGCCACAGTCTTATCAGTGGAAAGAGTGGGGCTTAGGTTGTTGAAGAACTTGACGACCATGTCCACAGCTCTTTTCATCATGAGCTGAGCATGGTAGGGGTCCTGACTAGGGAACCAGATGCAGATATCGTCTGCGTAAATGGAAATACCCACTCTCTCCTCGAGTCGAGAGGGTAGGCCTGACAGCAAGATGTTCAGTAACATCGGGCTGAGGACACCTCCTTGAGCTACTCCATGATTGATGGTGTGGGAGACGCTGAGTGTGTTGCCCAGCTTCACACGAACAGTCCTGTTGGAGCAGTAAGCTACAATCCACTGGTTGATGTTGCCTCTGAGGCCGAGATCATGGAGCCTGCAGAGAATATCCGAGTGGGACAGGGAATCGAATACCTTCTGGATGTCGAAGAAGACAGCAACAGTAGTCTCTCCCAGGGACTGCTCCTGATCAGCAGCAGAGATGAAGTCGATGAGATTGTCTGACATACATCTTCCTTTGCGGAAACCCGAGAGGCTGTCAGGGAGGAGGCCATTGGACTCTAGGTATCATTCCAGGCGTCCACGGTGACGAATAGGGAAAAGATTTCATGACGCTTGGCTGGTTTCATTTACACCCCCATCAGTCTCTCTAGGATCTTGCATAGGCAAGATGATAGAGCAATGGGCCTGTAAGAGGACAGCTCCATGGTAGGTTTTCCCTGCTTCTAGATAGGCACGATGTGTGTTGCTTTCCATGACTCAGGTACTGTGCAGGTGGTCCAGGAGTGATTGAAGGCTTTGAAAAGCACAAGCAGAGCCTCAGGTGACAGGTTAGCTAACTGAGTATAGCTGACGACGTCAGGGCCTGGGGCCGATGAGTGCTTCGAAGCCGCAATAGAAGAGGTGAGTTCCTGCAAGGTGAAAGGATCATTATAGCAAGGCCCAGAACCAGAGCAGGGTTGCTGAGCCCATATCCTGAACATTCACTGGTGGAGCAGGAAGGGAAGCGGTGAGGTGCCGCAAAAAAGCTTTAGCGGTGGCTGCTAAGTCCTCTCCACGGGCCAGGTCAAGGTTATGGAAGGGGAGGGCAGGCTGTGGCTTCCCCGTCAGGTTCCTGATGAACTTCCAGACCTTCCCAGAAGGGGTGAAGACATTAATGCTGGAGATAAGGATCGCCACCTGAACCTTTCACACCAGTTAAGGTACCTTCTGATCGCAGCATGTAGCCATCGAGCATGAAGAATGTCAGGAAATCTACCAGAGCAGCGGGCGCGCCTTTCGGCTCGGCGACGAATGGTGCGAAGCCGCATATAGCAGAAATCCGGAGGCGGCAGCTCCGGGACCTCTACAGCACCACCTGTCGGTGACAAATGTAACTATTCTAGCAATAAAATTTTTCTTTATTAAAAAACAAAATCCCATGTGTTTCTGTGCATTTCTGTGGAAACCGCATCATGCTACTGTCTATACTTTTCAAATTATTGCATTTTTACTTTTTTTGTATCTTTTGGATCACCTCGTATATCTATTTAAAACCTTTGGTCGCATCAACAGCAGAAATTGTACTGTAACTCATTTCAATCTCAATAAATAAAATAACTTCTCGACACCCACCCTAACCAAATGATCTTAGATAAAGCAATTTAACAGACCACCTAAAAAAATAGATTTATATTTTGACGAAATATCTACTAGGAAAAATAAAATCGTATTTTTAGCTCAAGCCTTGAGACAAAAGACTAAAAGAAAAAGAAATCTAATCCACTTTACTAATATCGATGCTTAACAACTCCTCCCCACATCATTTTACATGTTTGCACTTCGACTTAAAAAATTAGATTTCAAACCTTGAGTATCAGGCAACTATATATCTCTAGTGAACTCTCCCTATCTAACATAACCTCCAGACAATTCCATGACTCAAAAAAAAAACTGCATTGACAACCCTCAACACAAAAAAAAAATATCCTGCCTCTACAGTTTTCGTGACACCCCACAACTCCAATTCCCATTGGATGTCCTTCCCCCCCCCCCCAAATGAATGCAACAAAGATAAATAAATAAAAAGTCCTTCTAAGGACTACACCATCAAAGTCCTTTTAAGGACTAATCATAAACACATGCCACTACATACAAGCCAACATTTCTCCAACACCACACGAAAAGTCCTTTTAAGGACTAAACATCCACAAACTATATCACAACACGAATACTTTCACTTCTTTGCACTCTTCTCCTGTCATTATTCTCTATTGCTTCTGGGCCTCCTCTATTTCGCATCCACTGCAACTTGGCAGCTTCAGCCAGCCATCTGCAACGCATCTGAGAGAAAAAAATTACAAGAGGACAGGAGTCCTAACTTCAAATTTCCACCATTGTTTCATCGTAGATCCTACTCACTATCAAATAAACTGACAGTAAAAAACTCACACGTTTTGTGAAGGAAAGAATACGTTCAACACGAAAAGTTGACTTTAGGCAGATGGCTCAACAGGCCAACCTTGTAAAATATCAAGATGATGAAGATAAGAAGAAAAAACTTTCGTACCTCACCTGAAAAGGGAGGGGGGGGGGGTAATAAAAACGATTGTCCTCTATATCTCCTGAAAGCGAGTGCGTAAATTAACAGGTTATGTGTGTCAGATGAAACATTGTGTTGAGTGTCATAGGCTCTAAAAAATTTACACCCCCATGAAATCTTTCCCCCTAAAATGGGAATTGTGAAAGTTGTTCTACTGTATCTTGCGAATGCGAGAGCCTACAGCACATATGGGCAACCCCCGGTCATCTACTTCTTTTGATCCGGCCCTAATCCATTTTAGCGAAGTTTATCTGATTCATGTGGGAGAAAAAAATGGTGTGTTCTACTAACTCACATTAAGCTGACGTCATATGACTTGCGCAAAACTCACCATGTTTACTCCCACCAAGGTCTCTTTCTCACTTTGACTAGCGGCGTGTGTGTGAACGTGTTACAATGTGTCAGTTCGGTACTTGCTTTGGTGTTGTGCTTTGTTCAGTGCCTGCATTGATGTTGTGTTCGGTTCGGTTCCTGCGATGATGTTGTGTTCTGTTCAGTGCCTGCGGTGTAGTAGACAGTTTTGTTTGAAAGCTCTGAATATCGCTTATAAATTTGGGACAATGTCAGGGGTTAAGACAAAAAAAGAAAAGTAGATGCAGAGAATCGTCAATTTTAAGACAACTGGACGGAGGATTATTATTTTATTCTGAATAAAGGTTTGCCTGCATGTTTGCTGTGCAACGAATCCGTATCTGTCAACAAAGAATACAACTTGAAGAGACACTTTACTTCGAGACATGCGGATCACCAAAAAATTGATCGACAACTACGAAAAGATGAAATACAGAAGTTGAAGAAGAACTTGGATACCCAGCAGCAAATGTTCAACAAGCAAAGAACGCAGCACCACAGCATTGTCAAAGCCAGCTTTGTGGTAAGCGAAAAAATCGCTAAGCATTCTAAGTCATTTGGTGAAGGAGAATTTATCAAAGAATGTCTGTTGGATGTTGCAAGTATAATATGTCCTGAAAAGAAAAAAGACTTCGAGAATATTCGTTTGTCGAGACGTACTGTTGTCCGACGGATAGAAATTATGGCTGATGATATCGAAAAAAGTTTAAAAGATTGCTAGATTGGAAGCATTTTCAATTGCTTTGGATGGCAGCACCGATGCCTCCGATATAGCACAACTAGCAATATTTATTCTAAGAGTTGATGCGGATTTCAACATCACAGAATTATTGACGCTTCGGCCGTTAAAAGGAACACTACCGGTGAAGATATATTTGAAACAGTCAACACAGTCTTCGAGAGATTTGGGCTTAAATGGAATTCACTATCTGGCATATGCACTGATGGTGCCCCTGCAATGGTTTGTGCACGGAAGGGATTTATTGGAATAGTTCATGAAAGAGCAATAGAACTACAGATCCATCCGGAAAATTTAACAAATTTTCTCTGCATTATCCACCAACAAAATCTGTGCAAAATCGAATAAATTCACAAATGTTATGGAGGTTGTAGTAGTCAGTATGAACTTTATTAAGTCACGTGCACTTAATCACTGACAATGTAAGGTGTATTTGGCAGACCTATTTTCGGATTATGAAGATGTGTCTTATTATTGTGAAATGAGGTGGTTAAGTAAAGGTAAAATGCTAAAACGATTTTATGATCTGAGAGAAGACATAGCAGATTTTATGGACATAATAGAAAACACAATTAACCAAGTAAAAGACAATGAGTGGGTGTGTGATTTAGCATTCCTTGTAGATGTCACCGGATACCTAAACAAACTGAATCTTAAATTGCAAATCAAGGACAATTGGTTCATGAACTGCATGGACATGTCAAAGCTTTTTGTAATAAACTAAGATTGTTGGAAAGTCAGATAAGAGCTAAAAAATTGTTATCATTTTCCTACTCTAGCAACTCATAAAAGTATCCCTTATAATTGTTATGGAGATGAACTGAAGGCACTAATAGAGCAATTTGATACAAGGTTTGCCGACTTCCAAAACAAAAACTGTATATTCGCTATATTTGCTCATCCGATGGATGCTGATGTAAATAATGTGCCAGAAAACGTACAGATGGAACTTATTGAGCTTCAGGCGGATTTAGTTCTAAAATCACAATTTAACAATATTGCTTTAACGGATAATCGCATAGAATTTTCGAGGAAAACCTCGAAAATTCTATGCGATTATCCTTAAGTAATATTAACGTCAATATTGATAATCTCGTAGTTCAAGTACAAGGCCAATCTTCACATTAAATTGTTATGTCGTTCATTATATTATAAAATTTATGTAGAGCTTTATACCAAAGCATTATATTATAAATAAATGAAATATGAAGTAGCAACTTGTTTTAATTCATTTAATGTTAATTTATTTTATTTAATAATTTCGTCCGGCCCTTGACTCGGAGACAGAATAATAATTTGGCCCCCGAACTTGGAAAGGTTGCCCATGCCTGGCCTACAGCTATGAGTTAGATGTAAAATGAAAACTCTTATAATGACCGTCGTAAAGTATTACGAATCTTGCTCCAACTATTCCATCCCTGATAAAGGGAGGGAAGGATTTTCGCGGGGTTTGACTTTAATGAGTCACATCTCAAATTAAAACTTGTGATGCCTCCAATGTCATGGACTAGCTCCAACATGACTCCAAAAGGGAGGGAAAATGTGGTATCACCAGCACTAATAAAAGACCTAGTTTATTAACAGTCTCATCGATAGACCTAATAAAAGATTTCATTATTGTATATGCAAATATTGCTACCGCATAATCTAAATCAGAAAGTTTGAAATCTCTAAACCATTTAAGGCCAAAATCTTCCTATGCAAAGAATTCCGCATAACATAATCAATATCCAAACTAAAGAGTAAAGGAGACAAAATGAACTCTCCATTAGCAATGTGAAGCCATTTGCTACAAGTCCTACCAACTCTCATAGAAAGGCTCGATATCGTTTTAGAGAGCTTCCATAATGCTAATTAACCTGTTTTGGTATGTTGTGCGCTCACAATCAATCACAAATTTTGACAATCAACACAATCAAACAACATTATTGAAATTTATACATCTAATAACGTTATCGACCTTCTCATTAACATCTAAAAATCAATAGCAACGATTGAAAAAAGTTGCATCTCCTTGAGTATAGATGGCGCTGTGTCAGCCACGTCTCAGTGAAGATTTATAAAAGTCTTATTTTGAAAAATTTCATTGTCTGACACGTGGTACAATGGTAGCGCGCTCTGGAATGAATCTGGAGAGATACGGGTTCGATTCCCGCCTTGTCGGCGATGAATATTTTCAGAATCTTTTAACTAATTTTGAAGTTTATCTCTACAGGTAATCTGTGTATTTACTATGGATCGATAGTAACCACAGATTTTTAAAACTCATAACATTTCTCAACAATCTGCCATGTGAAAACATTTAATCCATATATCTCTTATTATTTCTTCATTTACAGTTTCACTTTTTCCTGGCCCATTATAGCTCTTTTAAGCCCTCCACAGATAAAAATCTCGATGAATTAAGTCTGGAGAAGAAGTGCTAGGAAATGATTCACTCTCTCGCAGTCCCTAGAAAACACAGCTAAAAAACTCGTCGATCGGAATATCTTTGATTTCCAAAACGCCAATGGATTTCAGTGACGGCAGCAGGAACATTTCCATCACAAAATTCGTAAGCATGCACCATATGGTATATTTGGAATTTGAAAACCCAGAAGGCATACAGAAATCACAAAACATCAACATTGCATTGTGATAACAACAGTTAAGTGTGTAGTTAGGTTCGGTTGGTAATTTAGTTTGGTTCACAGGAAAGCATTTCAGACATCCATAGTTCCATAACCGATAAGAAACGGACCAATGAGGGTAGGAAGTTTAACTGGAAATGACCTCAGCTATAAGTTCTCGAAATTATGATATTTCTTTGTTATTTTTCCTGTATAAAGAATACATTACTGCATATCTATATTCTTTCATAAAATAAAGTATATAATTAAAAAATAAATGATGAAATATGATTGTATAAGGCACAACTTAATAAACATCGCTAAGTGTCGGCTAGTAAGATCGAACATACAAAGGTGACGAATAGAGTACAGTAATTGCTCATATAACACCAGCCAGCAAGGCCACTTTGAAATAAAAGAATTTGTTTTTAAGGAACATTTTTCATATTAAGTGTTCTTAGAATAAGTTTTGGGCATTCGACTGCAAGGAAACATATATTATTTCCTTTCGTCATTTTCAGAATTTTACCACAGAGTCAGATATTCGTGGTTCTGTTTGGATCGCACAATATACCTTCAGTTGTGTAGAATACATTATTAACCTCTACCACGAGTATGCAAAAAGGGATATCAGCGCGATTGGAAATAATGGCAAATAAATGTCGCAATATTAAAAGAAAAACTTGAAGTCGTAAGGAATATAGACATTATTTTCATATTACTGTATGTAACGTACGCTTTACAGCTTGACCATCTTTGCCAAACATATTTTTTAAGGAAACGTGCCGATGCAGCCACACCTAAAGGTATTCAAACACGAAAATATAAATAAACAAATCTACGGTACATTAATAGTAAAAATATACTAACACATTTACATGTCTTTACACATGAAAACACTTACTGTACTTGAAAGTAAAGATAAAATTAAAGCGAGAAATGATAGCTAAGAATGCAAACATGTAATTTTCAATTCGTGTTGAAACTTTATTAAAATTTTTCTATTCACCGGATGCAATCCACATTGCATTTCCAATTGTTTTTAATGGCAAAATTGTCCATTAAACGCTTTCGCATAAAACGCCTATTTTCAGGATTGGGTTGGGTTGTTTTACCTCTGAGAACATCTTTTTGCACACAGTGAGCTAAATCACCAGGTCAAGGATCTTGAGGGCTCAGAGAAGGTTGGGAAAAGAGGACTCACTGGACAGCTGTTGGGAAATAGATAGCAGCTCCCATCAAGTCCATTTAGCGTGTTCTTTAACGCGCTCAGGTATGTCTCTCTGGCACATGGTGCCATAGCTTTAACACCCATCCGACGGACGGCGAACTTTACAAGCCCATCGGTGTCCCCTACTGACCGAGGACAGGGCAGGGAGTTTTTGGCCTCGAATATGGGAACTGCAGATTACATGTTTTGAGGAACGCAATGATTGTGTTATGTGAGAAATTACTGTATAGTATATAAAAGTACGGGATGAAAGCCTCAATACTGGTTAAAGTAATGTAACTCTCTGTTTCACAAGAGTATATATGGAGGATGTAAGATTATTTATTCCTGTGGTTATTTTATTACTGTTACCAAATAGGAAATCCTTTCCGAAAATTATTAAATATATGTATTTGTTTCGTTGGGATGACTAGTGTTCATAATTCTTTAAAATACAATCAAACCATTAACCCTTTCACGACTAAGGGAAACATTTTTCCCATTTTAAAATTGGTGATTGTCGTATTTAATTATAACCTTATCTGCATTTTTTATACAGAATGTCAAAATAGAACGTATGCCGAACGCAATTACGTAAACGGGAACGTTTAGAAAAAAAAAACAGAACTGTCAGGACGCATAATACATGTACTATGTGCAGTGTCCATCTTTGCCTCACTACCAAAAGAAATTGCTTCGCAGAATATCATAATTAGCACATCATTTTGTATAGTAATTTTATTTCATAATTTTGTATTATTTTAGTTAACATTTTGTTCTAATAAACCAATAAATAAAAGACATTGCATAATAAGCCTAACTATAATTTGTGTTACCTTTATAGTCCATTGGGAAAATATTTCCCATAAAATTCCAAAAAAAAACTACACATTGTTATGCATTTTTCTTATGATTTTTTATTCATTTTACGTCTAAACAAACCAAAATAAACAGTTACATACCAATATTTACTCTTAGAAACCTTATGGTCCTGAAAGGGTTAACATAATCCATAATATTAGGTGGATATAAATCCCCTATGGTAAATTGTATTTGTAAGAAAATTTAGTACATGAATTTATATTGACAAAAACATCATCAAACTGTTTTAACTTCCAGTTTCAAAAATTATGATCCCCGTCACTATCCAACTAGAGTACCATAAGAAAAATACGTAAAAATTTACCTATCATACATCGAGATACAAATTCTGGCGAATAAAATCTTAAATGCAACGTTTATACGGGATTCGCCATAACTGAGGTTAAAATTGTATTCTTTTCGTTCTGTGACATAACAGTTTATCTGGGAAAAGAACTATGTTACCAATTGTTCATATTTTTCTTTCGTTTTGTTCATATACTTAAGTTTTAGTTTCAAAATTACCCTAGTACGTGCTCAAGCTTTAGCGTGAACAATGAAATATATGCAAACTGGAGTGATTGCGTTGTGCAGCCACACCCGGATCTAGAAAGAAATAAAGTGTTGGTTGGGTATGGGGGGTTTCAAGTGAGCCGAGTGAAAGCACGGTGGGGGGAAAGATCGACTAGGAATTAAGCGAAATGCCGTTCCGGTGCAATATTTTCTTTGCCATTTCAGTGGCCTTTAATAAATTTCTTGAAAAAAGAAAAGACTCTTATATGCGTTTAATATATTTTCACCTTGGTTCCGGTTACTAACATTCTAGCCCATGGGTGCCTTGCCCCCAACATCTAGATCCGGCCCTTAATGTAATTAATTTGCAACCGCTTAGCTGGAGGAAATAGCGGTAAACAATATAATTCATTTTTTCATTGTGTTCAGATGTTTAAGAAAAACTACATTTTTTTTTCTAAATCCAAAAGTTTTTAGCACAAAATGTTTTGAGCAGATTTCAGCTCAATCATGATTTTTTCCCCTTTTTACAAAACTGCGCCAAAATATCTTAATCTAGTGAAATTTTTCTAAAGTTGGCAACACTGTGATTTGAGTGTTGCCAACTTTCTGTAATTTTCACAAATTACCGAAAGTCATTATTATGTCAATTAACAACTTTTGTATTCTATAAGACCTCACAGTGAGCTACAAAATGTGTCCAGCAATAGCGACAAAAGCGTTCTTGTACTCAACAAAATTAGTAAATGGAAGATTTTTTAAATATTAGACAATTCTCAAGGATCAGTCTCGGTGAAGCTACCTGTTCGATTTATTTTAAAGTTGACCTTCAACCATCGAATATTTCACAATTACGCAATAATCTTTGCCAAGAACAGAAAGAAAGTACCTGGCTTATGCGCTCTAAATGTAACACGAAATACAACCACCTTTCTTAAAGGTATGAATAATAGTAACATTAAATTAACATTAGATTTAATTCTACAGCAAAATTATTGGAACTAACATATTTATCCAACCTTTCATTTGATACGTGATAATATGAACACACTTTCAGAATTTCAGCAGCAATTTCATTTATAACGAGGCTTTTACATCTTTATATGAGTTTGCCAAAGTATTTCCAAATTGCGATTTATGAAATCAGAAAATTTATAGAGCACGTTCATTAGATATCCTTGTAATTAGAATACGAATTCTTAAATATTTTCATGATTTGTTTTTCAGCATAACTCCCATACGTCATTCCTGCACACCCAATGCTGTAATAATTAGAGAAGGCCGAAATATGAATATCAGAGCCATTTCGGATATTCCAGAAAAAGCACTAAACAAGGTTCGTTATTATTTCATAGTCTTTGGTTTTATTTTCAGTTGTTTCAGTTCACAGTATTTTCATAGTAAACAGTAAAATGACGTTCATGACAAATAGCAAAAATAATTAATTCCTACAATATTGTATGTATCCATCGATGTTGACAAGAATTACCTCGGAAACTTCAATTTCTAGCTTAAAATCTGACAGTCTCTATGAAAACGAAAGTGAATACTTAATTGTCTCTTGTGAATTCACATATATAATCGCTAAAAGCACACTTCCAATCATCACCTTGCTATGTTCATTAACTTCTCTTTAATGCTGCCTTTTAAGACTAGTAGCACTTTGATTCAGTTTATCTCTGCGTTACTTTTTATCAGAAATTAGTTGCATTGACTTGTAGTTCAATCGACATAAGTACCATTTTACCCAGGAACATGCTACACCGTTATATGAAACATATTAACTAATTTATAATTTTCAAATAAAAATTTTTGCCATGTGTAGGAGATATTTTCCATTGCTGTTGTACGAGGAGCGTTAAAAAGTTCTTAACATGCATCTGTAGAACAAAAAACTTTGCACTCTCCTCAACAAAACCTTTATTGTCCTTCAAAGTACTCCCCTCTAGCATCTATGCAAAGTTGCAGAAGTCTATGCAATTCTGGAACGCTTGGTACTCCTGTTAGGAGTACACTGCAACTCTGAATGAACGCATTTTATAAATTCTTCCATCCTTGAAAGACTTCCCAGCAAGTTTTTTTTTAATTTTCGGAAACAACCCAAATCGCATGGTGCAAGATTGGGTAAATATGAAGGATGAGGTAGCTATATGATTTCTACCTGCCCCAGATTGGTCGTAACTTGCTAGGTTTTGTGAGCACTAGCATTGTCATGAAGAAGTTTGTACATTTGGCCTGCCTATTTTCATGGTGGAGCGTATGAAGAAGGAGTACCCTTGACATGCCTGTTGTTGGATGCTGCTCCTTCGTCTCCTTAACCATTTTGGGCAAAACATTATTGATGTAGTATTGGCCATTCATATAATTTTTTCTCAGCAAAAATAAAGCTAAAAATTCTTTCTACCACTCCTTGGGAATTGTAAAAATTGTGAACATTCTCTTCCTTGAGCGAAAGTTTCGTCGGAGAATTTGGGGATGTGGTTCATCTTCCACAACCCAAACGTAGTTGTCGATCTTTCGGGGAGTTGAACAGTAATAAAATCACGTCTCATAGCCTATAACAGTGTTAACCGTTTGGGATACTTGGTTCAAACATTACCGGTATCTCCTTGCACGAATGGACTCTAGCATTTTTTTTTGCTGTTTTGTCAATTTGTGGGTTGCACATTTGGAACAGATCTTATAGAACTTTAAATGTTGAAGAATAGTTGTTTCCACACTGCCAAACGATACATTGATATCTGGTCTTATTTCCTCAAAGTTGATATGTGGGTTTTTCTTAACGAGTTCACGAACAGCAGCAATGGTTCACTCGTTCAAGTCCTACTTCGGTGTTCCTGAACGAGGTAGGTCTTCGAAGCTCTGTCGTCCTTCTTTGTATTTGTGCATCCATCCATAAGCTTATCGTATGAACAGGCATGATCCTCAAATACTTGTAATAAATCGTCACGAAATTTTTCGCATCGCCCTCAAGCTGCATCCTTGTGAAAATTTAAAATATTTCTCCATTTCAGTAGAATCCATTGCAAAAACGTAAAGATTTCGCAGACCGAACTTGACTTGCCGCCAGCGAAGAGAGAAATGATGATTCAGCATTTGTTTTTAACATGTAATGACAATTTTAAACACGCTTACAAACTTGTCGTAACTCATTAACTTCTGAGGAACGAATGCAAGTCAACAGACAAGTGTCAAGAACGTTTTGAATGCCGAAAGGTGCCTATCATTACAATCCAAATATCACAGTCAATGTCAACTTTGGCATTGAAGCCATCAAGCACGAGCGTTCACCTCCTTTTCATAAATAACTCAAAATGCATTAACGTTGTCGCATTACGAATGTGATTATTGTTCTTTTGTGTCAGAATAACTGCGAAGACATTTTGTGATTTTATTATAAAAAAATTCTCTCTCAGTAGAGTAAAATATTTATTTCTGATTAACTTACGATTTAGGTGATTCCGTGTTATGCTCTGCCATTACAGAATAAGTTGCATGGAAGATTAAAAAATACGTTTTGATTTATCAACAACTATGAGTGTGGGAACATTTGTGCAGTGTAATATTTCTTTTGTAATAATAAACAAAACATCTTTTAAAAAAATTTTGAATTTTTAACAATAAAATAAAATTATTAATATATTTAAACTCTGCAACGTCTTAAGAAAACCTGTTTGAGGTTGCAAACTTGTACAAAAAATTTAAAACAAAAATGAGAGTCATTCAGTCACAAAATAAATGAATGATTTGACTTGCTCATTCAAGTATGTAATCAATATTTTCAAATGTCATAAGCCACTCAAAGATGTGTTTTTTTAAAACACTTCAATATTTAAAGATCTGATATCACTATTTAATTTATTATGTAATTTGGGACCAGTATGCATAATATTTTGTTTAAACTTTGCTTTATATAATCTTGGAATTAATCATTTATTTTCATTGTCTCTGATCCAGCATTCAGATGCTTTCATTTGGAAATTTGACAGCTGTTTATAAATATAAATTAATAGCCTGTGTATCTACACTTTTTTCGATGGTAATACTGTATTCCTAAATCTTGAAATAAAGGTGCAGAACACATAACTACCAAGCTTTAACTGTTATAGTGGTTAAGGAGCTAGCCACTGTTTCAGCAAGACAAATTTTGTGTGTTGTGTTAGCTCTGTCTAAGGCAGTGGTCAGCAGTGACTTCGGTCTTAGTAGTCCTTGTATGAGAAGCCTGTGAAAGCTAGGAGTAGCTTCTAGGATTCTTCCCTGTCCTATATGTTGCAAATAAATAAAAAAAGAACAAGTCAATTTTGGTTTTTTAAACATCACTCTTATAATATATTTCTGTAATACTTTTTGGAAGGGCATAATTTAAGTGAGACTGTACACATGAAAAGTAGTGAATTAGTAAAGTTTGCCTATTTAAAACATCCCTTAATATATAAAATCTATTTATAGCAAATTTTAACTTCTTTATATTATAATTTTAATGACTTTCCCATGTTAGTAATCTGTCAAAAAAATACACCAAGATACTTGATTTCTGAAATATTTCGAATTGATGGAGAAATAAAATTTTATTCACCTATTGATCCACATGAATAGAATTTAATTTCATAATTTGCAATTAACTTATTACTAAGTGAAACATTTATATACTTTGTGTTATTTAAATTTAAAAGCAGTTTATTATTTGATAAACATTTATAAAATAAGTGCATATTACCCTTTATATATTGAATCATCATCAGTAACATATAAGACAGTATCATCTGCAAATGCGATTATTTCGCCGTTAAATTTAATATAAAAAATATTATTGATAAAACAGTTTAATAAAATTGGACTCAGTAGTGATCCCTGAGGCACACCAATATCAATGGATAAAATATCACTTAATTCATTGTTTAATTTAACCACTTGCCTTCAGTATGATAGATAGATGAAATCCATGAATAACGAATACCTCTGATTCCCATGTTAAAAAGTTTATTTAATGAAATCTTGCGATTTACTAAATCAAATGCCTTTTTTAAATGCCAAATAAAAATAGTATTTAGTTTCTTGCCTGTATTAAGTGCTTCATGTATCTTATCAGTCAGTAGCATCCAAGGTTCCTTTTTGTGCTTGAAATCCAAAATGTCTTTTATTTATGATGTTATATCTATTCAGAAAGTCAAGTCTGTTTTAAATAATTTTTCAATTACCTTAATGAAAACTGAGAAGTTTGATATTGGCCTATAATTATCCATTTTATTTTTGCTTCCATTTTTATATATTGGTAATTTAGATATTCTGGGCTTGCAAGAGACCAGATGGGCAGATAACGATCAGATTCTTAAAAATAATCTTAAATTTCTCTTTTCAGAGAGGAACGATAATAAACATCACCAAGGCGTGAGTCTGCTTCTCAGCAAACACGCTAGTGATGCTCTTCTAGGATATGAGTGCATTAATGAAAGGTTTCTTACAGCAAAATTTCAGACAAGCGTTAGAGGCTTGAATGTTATCTGCTGTTATGCCCCCACTGAGCATGCCAATGAGGATGAGAATGATAGGTTACGGACAACTTCAGGATATTTTGAAATCTGTCAAGAAAGGAGATATTACCCTTGTTCTTGGTGACTACATTGCCAAAGTTAGTACTGACTCTGACCTTTGCGGAGGAGTGATAGGCTCTTTTGGTATTGGTAGCTGCAATGGCAATGGGCAACGTCTCCTACAGGTAAGTAAACTCAATGGTTTCAGAATAACTAACACATATTACAAACACCGCGACATACATAAATACACATGGGTTTCACCTGATGGGCTGCATAGGAATATGATTGATTATATATTAATTAACAGCAAATGGGCTAGTTCTGTTAGAAATACCAGGGCATATAGGGGAGCTGAAATTGGATCTGACCATTACCTTGTTAAAAGTGTCTTGCAACTTAAACTTAAAAAGTGTTGTGCTAGGGTTAAAAATTTTACCTTTAATACTGAAGCTCTGAAAGACCCAGTGATAGCTAAAGCTTACCATGATAGGTTACTTAGTCATTATGACAGTCATGGTTTGCTTAATACTGAAGTTGAGGAAGAATGGGGCCATTTTAAACAGGCTTTTTTGGAAACTAACAGTACTCTTTTAGGAAAAAAAGGAGCAGAGGAGGCAGAATTATTTAAGTGATAAGGCAATTGAGCTTATTTCTGAAAGAAGGAACTGCAGGAATGTCCTTAATCAGTACCCTACTAGTCCTAATAGAAAAGATTACAGAGAGCTTAATAAACGTGTAAAGGATCAGTTAGCTACTGATAAAAATCTTTGGCTTGATGGCTTGGCTGACAAAGCTGAGGAAGCAGTTAGGCAGCACAACAGCAGAGAGCTGTACCAGATAGTTAATGTTTTATGTGGTAGAAAACGGACAGGCATACAGGGATTGAAGGATAAACAAGGTAAGGTTATAGAAGGTGAGGATTCTGTCATGGCTAGGTGGGCTGAGCATTTCAGTGATGTTCTAAACAATGTAGTTAGTTCTACTCCCATTGTTTGTAATGATGATAGATGCATTGGCAGCTTTAATGTTGGCCCTATAACACAATCTGAAGTTAGTTTGGCTATCTCTAAACTTAAACTTCATAAATCCCCAGGGGTAGATGAAATTACTACAGAAATGCTCAGAGCTGGGAATGTTTTGGTTACCACTTGGATGACTGAAATTTTGAATAACTTTTATGATAAAGGCATGGTTCCTAAAGATTTTACCAGAGCTATTATTATCCCTATTTTCAAAAAAGGTGATCGCAGTTCTTGTGATAACTATAGTGGTATCAGCCTACTCTCTGTTCCAGGTAAAGTTCTTTCCATGATTGTGCTTAATAGAATTAAGAATCTGGTTGACAGGCAATTGCGTGATGAGCAATGTGGATTCAGAAGTGGTAGGGGATGTGTGGATCAGATATTTTCACTTAGGCAGATTCTTGACAAATGTTTAGAGTTTCAGAAACCTTTGGTTGCTAGCTTTGTTGATTTCAAAAAGGCTTTCGACTCTGTTGATCGTCATAATTTGTGGTTGATTGTGAGTTCATATGGTATACCAGACAAGTTAGTTAACATAATGAAAGCTCTCTATAATAACACTGAGTCATGTGTGAGAGTTGGTAAATCTTGTAGCAATTGGTTTAGCATTACGTCTGGTGTTCGACAAGGGTGCATTTTGTCTCCTTTTCTCTTTAGTTTGGTTGTTGATTATGTTATGCGAAATTCACTTCAAGGGAAAGATTTTGGCCTTAAATGGGCTGGAGATACGAAAATTTCTGATTTAGATTATGCTGATGATTTAGCCCTTTTGGCAAATGATGTTGATGAGATGAACTCTTTCATTCGAGCTGTTGATGAGACTGGTAGTAGAGTAGGTTTGGTTATAAACAGAGAGAAAACTAAAGTGATGAAAATTGGTCAGGCAGGTTGTGATTCAGTTAATCTGAATGGTTGCAGTCTTGAGCAGGTGTCACAGTTTAATTATCTTGGGAGCTATGTAACTGATACTGGTGATGTGCGGCGTGAGATTAACAGACGAATAGGTATTGCTGCCGGGACTTTTAAGAATCTATGGAGATTGTGGAGAAATAGGCGTATACACCTAAAGACTAAAATTAGACTGTATAATAGTTTGGTTCTTTCTAGAGTTAGTTATGGTAGTGAAACTTTGACGCTGTGTAAACAAGATAACAGGAAACTAGATGCTTTTGATTCTAGATGCTTACGCAGTATCTTGGGTATTAGTTGGTTTAACTTTGTAACTAATGATGAGGTTAGGCAAAGGAGTCTGCAACCTCCTTTAAGCTGCATATTGTGCAGAGAGAGACTCCGCTGGTTTGGCCATGTTGCCCGTATGGATAATTATAGATTGGCGAATAGGGTTATGAACAGTGTGCCTAGAGGCCTCAGAAGGAGGGGGAGACCTAGGATGCGGTGAGCAGACAATGTCAAACAGGACCTTGTTAGAATTGGTGTGCAGTGGCCTGATGCAGCAGATGTAGCTCAGGACAGATATGCTTGGAGAATTAAACTGCGCAGTCTGGTTGCTGGTTGGACCTCCGTAGCCCATGGTTGCTTGAGGATGATGATGATGATGATGATGATGATAGGCAGCAAAGCCAGGAGAGCTAAAATAATGAAAAGGATCGAGTTGGTAGTTATTCATACACGAATGTCTGTAGTTTTCAAATATATCTCCTAGCAGTAATACATCAGTGATCATATACGGATCGTGATATTCCCCGAAGGTAGGAATAGAAAAGGCTTTCCACAAAATTTGAGTTCTTTCGTATTGTTCATTGTTTTTAGAAATGTTCTTTGGATGGAAGTGACGTTTGCAAAAACTGAGCACTCTGTTGCAAGTACTCGTATGGAAAACTTCCTTTGCTTTTCAAAAGTTCTTTCTGTGAGTCATTCAGGTTATGTTGTCTGTAGTATTGACTTAGGATGTAGAAATTTTTCGACAGTGAATCCAGTGAAGAGCTGAGGAACATGAATGAATCAATAAATTTTATTTGACCGAATTTAATGCATATATATATATTTCTGTAGTTTGTGGAATACAAGAAATTTTCTTCTTATCTTTAAATTTCCACAAATCTTTTATATAAAGTGACTATCAATTCCTTTGAGATTATGAAACAACAGTGGTATTTCAAGTTAGAATTTGTATTGAAGATTACATTTGTTGCGAACAGCACCTCTGTATTTTCCAGTTAAGTGATCGTGGTCCCTTACTTTATCAGTTCCTAGAATTTTCCCACAAATATTAAAATATTTTGCTCCAGTAAACATTTGCCAGTCAAAATCAGTCATTTTAACATTTCTTCAAATCATTGATCAAAGTTTCGGCTTCAATCATTTCATTCAAAAATTGTTCTGTTACATTTTTCCCTCTGTAAATTCTGGTTTTGATCAGTTTACCTTCCGGTCCAACTATAATATATGCAAATCCTGACGGTACAAAATACTTAGTTCGCACCCTACATGGATTATTTTCAATTCTTCTAAATTTCGAAAAGCATTCGAAATCTGCATAAATCACATATGGGTGGTTCACACCGTTTTTAATCATATGGAATTTCGTACTATTCTCTTCGGAAAACTTGATAGTTTGTAAAGTGTTTGATTTGCAAATATCTACGTGATTCTTTAATAAATCGTCGCGAGTGAAATTATGAAGACAGTATAGGCAGGGATAGGATTTACCATCATGTCTTGAAAGGTATGCTGTAACCTTACTAATATTTTTAATCCAACAATAATGAGAATTATTGCCGTCTTTTAAAAGTAAAAGTTTTATGGGTTCTTTAACAGGATTCTGTGAAATATATAAGGTATGCAAACCATCTTTCTTAGAATTGAAAACATTTATAGAAATATTATTTAAAACCTCGAACTTCGGGATTTGATCGAGGGTTACTGGATACGTCAATGAAGATGTGTCTAAGGCGTTTTCAAATATTTTTCCACACGTTGCAGATTGTCTTTAGCAGGATGTAGAGCTGATAATATTGACCACAAGAAACATTTGTTGTCATAGTTTTTAACATTCACTATACATTTTGTAGATTTCAAATGTTGTGGTAAATTTACGAAAGCAGATGCTCCAACTGCATTATACTGAGACATTTGAATTTCCATAGATATTATTTTGTCAAACACCCATCCACTTCACATTTGTATAAAATTTTCAAAGTCGTTATCAATTTTCTCATAAGCATTTTTTAGTAATTCACTGAGATAGGTAGGCAAACTGATTATTTGATACATGTCGAAAAATGTGCACGTATTTTTTTTCCGTTTGCTTTTTAAATTTTATTTGTAATATGAATCTAACTTTTAGAGGCTGACTGAGTTTCTTGCCAATTATTTGTTTCCATTTATTGTTATTTTTCTCCTTCTTTCTAAACGATACCGATGTTATTGAACGTAATCTTATGTTCCTTTTTGTCAATAATGTCATTTTTTAGCAAAATATCCAAAATTTCGACAATTTCATTTGATACTCCTGCGCTGGTGTTTCCAGCTCGTTTACTGGCAACCAAGATTGATAATTTTTCGCATATGTCGTCGAAACTCTTGTATAGTCCAGAACCAAACTGTTGACTATCTATTACAGTGAGCATCATATTAATCGACTTTAAATATTTCCTAAGTGTCTCAATGTTATTATCGATAATTCGATATTTCTCATTAGTTCTTCCACAGCTTCAGTTTCTGAAGTTGCCCGATTGTTTGGTAAATCATTTATTTCAGCTCAGGAATGGGGTTTCTCGCCTGTAAGATATCACTCGGAAGTTTTAGTTTCTATTGGTTTAATATTTCATCTTGCAAGTTGGAATCTGGATTATAAACGAACCTTTTTTCTGGCATCTCAGTGAGCCCTTCTGGCTCTAAAATTTTCACTACATCTTGTACGTTCTTCCTGGTTTCTCCACGCACAGTTTCCAGACCTTTTAACCGTTCGACCACTGGCTTGTGAAATTCTTCAAGCGTTTCTTTAACTCGTTCCTCTCCCAAAATAGTGTCTTCAATTTCCGATTTTGTAGTAGCTTGCGATTTCAAGATTTCATCTATAATACTGTGTAATTGCTTAAGATCTTTCATCTTTATTCACATACAATAAAGACATATACCCAGTGATGAAAGTCTGAAACAAGACCTCCAAGTACGTTTCTTCTTTCTTTTGGATCTGGATAGTGTCTAGCAAGTGAAACACTAATCTTTCTGCCCCTGTCAAATTTCTTGTTTACTGGAGTAACAGAAAAAAACTGCTGAAATTGTGGTCTTACTACTTCAATGAATTTTTGATCGTCCAAGTTGGTAATATAATTTATACTAAAAGAGGGATTTGTTGTGCCTCAGATTACTTGCATATATATCCATTAGAAATATATAGATGATTATTATCTTTGAAAATAGGTGGCGTTAGTTGGTCGAATTTTGTGTTTATCTGTATAATTGGATGAGACTGCAATATGCCTTTTTTCACTTCTTTATCACCATAGGTAAGGCAAATTCCAGTATTTTTTATCAATGTATAGTTTCGTAGCAGCATCATTGTTTGGAATTGGGGTGCCAACATTTGTAATTCGTTTCCCATTTGCATCGCATTGAAACTGCTCCCACTTGATGCAAAAAGTCCATTTTCATTTTTCAATAGAGCATTGGAATGATGGGTTAGGATCTAACTTTGTCAAGCCATCAACGTAACTTTTTGTTGTCGCATTTCTGTTGTGCCTCGGTTCCCCGAGATTTCCTATTCTCTTATTGTTCGCATTAAAGACATCCTCGCCAGTTAATGCAACTTTTTCCAAATAACCCTTAGTTACAGCAGCAGAATCAGATTCGGGGATCGGCAATATCAAGGATTTTTTTTCCTGCATTGAAACTATGCCCATCGAATGTAATGCTTCGTGGAACGTAAAGCCCCCCCCCCCCCTCTCCTAATTTCTTTTGCGTGATCCATTGGTATCTGCAACATTTCTCTTCAGCACAATAAAAAATTTAAAATAATTACACTGTAATCGAATGTCTTTTGGAGTCGAAAAATAACTGTGTCAGGTAAATCAATAATATGTTCTTTTTCCTTCCTCTGACAAATAATTCTTCGACGAGTTTTTTATCTCTTTCGGTTACGAAATCGTCGAAAGCAATTAAATTTTGCACGTCGGGATCCAGTTCATTGACCTTAACGATATCTTCTTTACTGGAAGAGAAAGTTGCAATTGAGATTTTTGCGCCAAATATTTTCTCCAAAATTTTGTGGAAATCGTCGAATATTTCTTACGTAAACTGATATTTCGGCTCGGGTAAATCTTTAGCATATAAAAATATTTATTATAGTAGAGATGTTTAAATATTAATTAAGTTCAACAAAAGGTTCGTCCTCCCTGAGCCCGATGGACCACAGATTAAAAGTCTAAAAGGCCAGAGAGGTGCTAATACGTTTCTGTTCAAGAATTTCTCATCTTCTTCAAAGTCAAAATTTTGAATCTCCATTTGCTTTATTTAAAAAGATCATCTTCTTTGACCCAGGAATTAAATGTATTATCATAACCAAACCATTTAACAAAATACTCTTTTTTATTATTCTTCACTCTAGTTTTCAGAATAGTTTCAACTTTATAAATGTCATCTTGCTTTTCGTATTTCACCATTTCTTGGGTCTAAAAACTACCAATGATTGGTTCTCCTTTCGATCCTTGATCTTATAGGTTATGGGATCTGTATTCAGAACTTGAGCAATTTCAAAAATCTCTTCTGTAAAATTCGGCAGATAACCTTTTCTAAAGGTGTCTTGTACTTGGCGATTCTCATTCTGTCGTCAATTTCAAATTTTGGTGCTGCAATAGATTTAATTCTTTTACCAAACAGATTAAAATACAAAATATTTTTGTTTTTCTGCAAGCTTGCCTCTTTTGGGGTCATTCTTATTGATCTGTGATAAGAAATATTGTAATTCTTAACGAGTTTTGGTAGAACGTCGATCCATTTTCTAGTGTTATTGGCAGTGATATATTTCCACATTTTTTTCTTTAGAGTGTTATTAAATCGTTCCACAATTTGAGCTTTAGTCTCATTTTCAGTGGCACAACAATGGACACCTCGTTGATTAAACAATGCTTGAGTTTCTTTATTGATAAACTCAGTTCCCTTATCCGTCTGTAACTTGGATGGCTTACGTTTTTTAAAAATTTCTACAAATGCTTTGGTAATCTCATTACCCGTTTTCTTTTTAATAGGTATTGCCTAGGCGAATTTGCTGAAAATGCCAATCACGGTTAAAATGTAATTCGTGTGGTTGTTGTGAAATTTTAATTTTTACATATCGATTAAATCACTCTGCCACTGGTCGTCTACATTCGAAACATAAACCCGTCTGGTTTGGAATTTTTTATAAATGGGTTTGTGTAACGTGTACACATCTTGTTGTTGGAGAAATCTTTTTACTTCTTTTTCCGTCAATCCAGTTTCGCGCATTATATCTTTTATACCGGAAAATCCCTTTAATGGGTCATGGTAAACGGAAGAAGCATCTTATTTCTTGTGCCCTAAATCGAACCGTTTCTTTGTTTTAATGATAGGTTTGATTATCGTTTTTGAAATACTTTCTCCTAAAGTTGGGTTCTGAATTTCATCTAAATCATTTAATAATTCTTGGTCGGCTTCGTGCCTCTTTTTAGTTTCTGTAGATTTCCTGTAAGAAATGTTGTGCTTTTTGAAGTCTTTGTCCATACGGTTAATACCAGGATCTCCTCGCATTAACGTTTTCTCCAGTTTTGTAAACGGTCCACAATACTGGTAACCTGGAATGTGCATTTCGGGTGGATTAAACTTTTCTTGAATCCAGCTTACTATGTCTCCACCTTTTACAAATTTTCCTTTCTGTTTCACAAATTTATACTTCATTTTTCCACACGTTCGGCATCTACTTCTCATCATGACTATTTTATACTCTGATGTGACACATTCAACGTTATCCGTTAAAGTTTTCGTTTTACACTTTACACAATACATGCTTAATTTTTATATATAAAATATAAGTACGTTATACTTATAAAAATAAAGTATAATGTATCACAGTTATCTAACTAGTTTAACGCCTGGACAATAACAAAAAGTGAAGTGTGCATTTGTAAATAAGAATCCTATAACTTTAAGAATTGATCCACAAAAGAAAGGTAACGATATTTTGAAACTGACGAGGAGATAAATCATTAATCTGAAAAAATCTACAACTCCAGTTCGATTTCGTTTCAGTAAAACACAGGTAGGTGGATTTCTGCCGTTCTTAATACCTGCACTCGTAGCATTGGGAAAGGCTGCTGCAGATGGAGCTACGGGATATGCTGGTACTAAGCTTGCACGAAACGTTTTAGGAAAAGGGTTATATATTCCTGAAAAGCAAAGAGCAGCTGGCTTATCTAAAAATAAAAGAAAGGGAAAAGGTTGTACATTCCAGGAAAAGAAATAGCTCAGGGATTAAAAAAAAAGAGCCGTTAAGTAACTTAGGTATCGAAAATATAATGAAAAACGAAAAAGGATTCCAGGGTGTATACTCTATCGATTCTTTGCCAACAAAAATATTGAAGAACGAAAATGGTATAGTGAACTTTGACGCTTCCTGTGATTCAGGAACTCATTGGGTAGGTTATTTCAATGATGCGACGTTACCTTACGTCGAGTACTTTGATTCATTCGGTTTATCGCCACCAGAAGAAATAAAACATTATTTACGTACATCTTTAAAGCAGATCGTGTATAAATCTTCGCAAATTCAAGCAAATTACTCTGTAAAATGCGGTTACTATTGCATCTATTACATTAAACGTAGGAATAATAACATAAGCACTTATGATGTATTGCATCAGTTTGAACAAACTCCTAACGATCGGAATGAATTGTTGGTAACAACTAGCATATGAGTACCAAATAGCACTACACTACATTAATAAACATGGTACTTATAACTATCAATTCCTCTAGTATTATGGCATCAACCCCGAAGATTTGGAAATTAATTATGAAACGCCGATCACACTCAATGGTGAATACGAGATAGCACTGATCGGTAGCAATATGTGGTATTCCTGGTACAATATCAGTTATAAATATAACAATAACACTCTGAAATACTTCAATGGAAGGCAATGGAATAAAATAATTTTCTCGAATGGAATGTACGATATAGACGGATTTAATGATGTTTTGAAAAATGCCTTTGGGGATCCTAGCCCTATAATACTAGAAAGCAACCTCCCCACATTAAGATTTGTTTTTCGTTTCGCAAGAGGATATAAAATAAATTTTTCTGAAGGAAAGTTGTGAGAAATTCTAGGGTTCGAATCGAAAATTATCGATGCAGGAAAAAACGAAGGAAAGTTCCCACACAACATAACGAGAGGGGTCGATCGCATTCTAATTCACTGTTCTATTGTCGAATCTTCCTATCTCAATAACTAGAAGAGCGACGTATTGTACAGTTTCGTGCCTCAAATACGGCCTGGCAGTTTAATCGACACAAATCCATTCTTCCCCATATATTTACCGCTGAATAAAACAGATTACATTTACAATGTTAGAATGAAAGTAACCGATCAGAACAATAAAGTAATTGACTTGAACAAAGAAAACGTGACTTATATGTTACACATCAGACCCAAATAAAGATGAAGATACTGAGAAAGCGAATTAAAATATTTTATGCAAATCCGTCGCCTATCGTTCGAAAAAACGACAAAATATCCTCTAAGAGCAGAAATATTCTTAATCAGTTGATATACGGAAATGGCCTAAAAATCTTAAGGTAATTATAGGATGAACGTTGAAGCTACTTACTGGAATTTGTTCGAAGACTCAATAGACGATAATTCCACGAGAAAATATGAGTACTTTTTTTTTATTTTTTTTTTTAAATTTGGAACGTCGGAAAACCAATGTTAATGTTAAAAATCTCGAAAAATACGAAATATTTACCAAAGATATGGACGTTTTCCTACATCAGCACAACAGTTATTTACACGTCAGAGGCAAAAGACTGAAATTAGATGGGTCTGATTACGGCCTCAATGATGTAGTTACGATGGTCAATGACAGGTACAAAACTTTTAAGAGAGCTCAATATTATATAGAAAACAGAGAATTGGAAGATATTGAATTGACATGAGTGACGATCACGATTTACAATTTAATCGATCTTACCGAAGACTTTTCACACAGTGCTGCCACAAGTATGATGTGGTTCAAAGATACCGCAGACAGTTCGAAAATGAATAATTATTTGTACGACGGAGGCGAAGATAAACTAGACAAATAATAAGATGAAGGATTTTGCACAAGCTTTGAAGAAATATCCTGAATTCAATCAAGGTTTCTCGGACAGATATGAAATTATAAAAAATAGTCAAAATGTAAGTTTATTTTTACCATTGAAACGGCTGTTTGGATTCTGCCAAGACGTGGATAAAATGTTTCGCGGTGTAAAACATACCATAAAACTAGAAAAAAGTGACGACAAAGACATTATTTAGAGAGTTGGGGCTACATTGTATAAATTTGAAATATCTCACGTATCTTGGTTTATTCCAAAAGTGGAACCATCACTACAAGTACTTGCAAAACTAGAATCTCAGTTAGCAAGCGGCAATCCACATGAAATCTTTTGGGAATCGTGCAAACTGTACAAATCTGATACTCGAATTGACTCTCATGTCAATTTGGGGGTTACTACTACTCAAAATAAACCCTTCCATCTTTATGTCGTCTTACAAAATTCTAACCGATTAAATAATCAATCCAGAAACAATATGGTATTTGATCACATGTTACTAGAACGGATTCAGATCAAAGTAAATAGCAAACAGTTTCCTGAACAAGAATTCGAGTGCAACTTTGAACCCAACACTTTAAACTACGCGCGAGTTTACAACAGCTTTTTAGCTGCAAAATATATGGATATCGATTTGGGTACACAAGTCAGTTACCAAGATTTTATGAAACTGTATCTGATTATTCCATTTTGATGTCAGCAAATACGAATCACGTCTATTTGAATTATCAGCAACTGCTGACATCGAAATACGGTTTAAATTATATTGACCACCAAATGAATTATATCACGCATATTACATAATTGTCTCAGAACGAAAAGCAACTTTGCAACCACTAGAGGGAAAACTTTTAGTTGTTGGATAAAAAAAAATATTTATATACAATCATTTCGAAAGCTACATCTATTTGCACGTTTAAAAAATATGTATGTTCCCGAAACAGTATTTTTTTCAGCTTCATTTTAATTCTGAGGTTCAGTGAATAAGAGATATAGTTCAATGAAATTAAATCTCGAGCCCATTGTTCTTTTGAGGAGATCGAGACTGATTTCCGTTTAGCACGATAACATAAAACTCTTCTCTTTCTTTACAAACTTCATACATTCTAAAATTTTTCTAATCTACATCACTTTTCACTTCAAATTCTTTCTAATTATTTAAAAAATTAACCTAAATCACTTTTCACTTCCAAAAATGTTTTTTTCATCTAGTAACCTCTCTTCATACAGTCACAGATATTCAAAGTCTGTCTTTTCATCAGACCCCCCGAAAACGTCATTTTACCTGTAGAATTTGTCATATGTTTCAAACAAATTTCTGAAAACTGTCTGACTTTGTCACCTTCTCCGATTTACTTGGCTTTTTACAACCAAATAATCCAGTGGGGTGTATGATAACTGAACAAACCACATCGTTTTTTTATCTCTTTCACACACACCTCATTTTTTCTGAAAATTAGTTATACAAATTAGTTTAAATCTCGTACGCCCAAAAATTTTAAATTACTTTTTTTTTCATATGAAACACCCGTTTTTTCCTGATTTTCACATGTTTTCAGAAAAAAAAAACTACAAGAAACACCGATTGACATGGCTTTTACAACCGAATAATCCAGTAAGTGTACGATAACTCAACGAACAACATCATTTTTATCTCATATACACATACCTCATTTCAAACTAATCCATTTAAACTAATTCACAAATTAGTTTAAACCTTATCGTTAAAAAAAACTTAAATTAGTTTTCGCATGCTAACAAACACCCCAGTTATTTCTAATTTTCACACATATTTTCACAAAAAAACACAAGAAACATACTTTTTACCTCATCCCCCATGACTTTTCCCATTGATTTTTATAGAATTCTGTGGCCCCATTTACTATGCAAGAACTCTCATTTATGCTACTACTACTCTGACCTTTGGGCAGGAGTTTTAAGTCCTTTGGCATTGGTAGTTCCAATGGCAATGTGGAACGTCTACAGGTAAGTAAACTTAATGGTTTACGAATAACTAACACATACTACAAACAGTGGGACGTTTATAAAATATACGTGGGTTGCACAGGAATATGATAGATTATATTTTAATAAACAGCAAATGATTCAGTTCAGTTAGGAATACTAGATCATACAGGGGAGCCGAAATTGGGTCACAGCCCCTGTCCCTGGATAATTTCCAGTTGTACCACCTTGGGCCTAGTGAAAAGAAATGGCTAGGAAAGTTGTTAATGAGGACAGCGATGTATATGTAGGAGATTTGAGTGAATTGACTGGCACAGATGCTGTGGATTACGAGATTCACCTTTCAGATAACCAGCCAGTGAGACAACGAGCCTACAAGGTTCCTTTTGCGCTGCGGGTGAACTGGATAGACAGATGCTTTATTGGATAGAGGAATTATCAGAGTGCTTCCCCCTTTACTTCACACATTGTGCTGGTGAAGAAGAAAGACTCACGTACAGGTTCTGTGTGGACTTAATTCAAATTTTCTTAATTCTTCTGTACACCCCTTGGACATACAGAAGACAGCATTTATCAACTGGAAGGGACTGTTCGAATTTAATTTTTTACCCTTCGAATCCAGAAATAGCCCGCTAGTTTTCAACATTTGTTAGATAATGTCCTCATGGGCATGTGTCAGGAACAAGTTCTGTTATAACTGGACGGCTTTACGACACATCTCAGACTTTCGATCAGCATACTGACTGGTTGAAGAAGTTATTCGATAGACTCAGAGCATTCAATCTGAAAATGAAGCCATCCAAATGTCAGCTCATCCGAGAATCGTTGACATACTTCGGACACCAAATCTCAGCAGAAGGAGTGCAATCTGACCACTAAAACATGAAAGCAATCGAACATTTCTCTAGACACCGAGCAGTTAGGAACATCCGTGCATTTCTGGGTTTAACTGGTTATTACCGACGGTTCATCGACCAATACGCCGATCTTTCAATACACCTAGTTAAGCAGAACACCAAATTCAGTTGGACCCCAGAGGCTGATGCCTCGTTCGTAGTTTTGAAACGCAAGCTAAAGACCGAATCGATTCTCCTGTACCCAGATTTTGGGCGGAAGTTTTCATTGTCAACGGGTGTATCGGATCGTGCGTTCACCGGCGTACTCGAGCAGGAGATGTATGATGATTCCCTCTAGCCAGTAGCCTACGCCAGTTGAAAGCTAAAACCCACGGAGACACGTTACTCCACTATCAAGAAGGAAGCCCTTGCTATCAAATTTGCAATCAACCATTTCAAGCAGTATTTATGTGGATGCAGATTTACCATCATATCTGATCATGATCCTTTGACATATTTAATGAAACTTAAGGACCCTTCCAGCAGGTTAGTGATGTGAAACCTCATGCTCCAGGATTATGATTTCGATATCGTGTATCGTCCGGGAAAACAATATCCCCGTCGATATCTTGTCGCGAAACATACAGGCACTAGAGAAGGAAGTACACCCTCCCAGCCAATTAGGCAACAGAACCCAGATAAAAGAGATGTAGATGGAGGACTCTGAACTCTAGGAGATTATTGAGGCCTTGGAAGGCTCGAATGCCCACAAATGCCAAATATATTCGCCATTTGTGTTCATGGCCTACCCATCACGAATGCCCTCGATCCCTTCTATACGAAAAAGGGAGTCTTTTTCCATTTGGCACCCCTATACCCACACAGCCCTCGCACCAAAGCCATAGAACAATTGGCAGTACCGCTCAGCCTACGAGGCCAGATATTAGAGTTGTGTCACGACAACCCATGCTCAGATCACCTGGGTGAGGATGAAGCAATAAAGAGGGTCAAGTCTGAGTATTATTGGCCAGGAATGGATGCTGACATTCTGATCTATGTACTGACGTGTGTGTCATGCCTGCAAAGGTGCGGCTATCAGGAGGAGCAGAAGGGAGAATTAATCAGGCCCCCCTTCATAAGCTGACCGTTCCAGAGAATTGAGTGGACATATTAGGCCCACTCTCCCTCACGCTACAAGTCAACAACTACCTATGAGTCATTATGAATTATTTTACTAAATGGCCCAAAGTTTATGCATTACCTGATCAGTCAGCAGAGTCCATTACTATATTCCAAAGTATGGAATCCCGTCGGATGGGACGTTAAGCCGTGGCCTCGTGTGTGGGAGAGCCACACCCCATGCACGTTAAAGAACACGCTGGATGGCCGTTGAAGGGAGACCGACACCCTTCTCCCAACAGCTATCCAGTAGGTCCACTCTACCAACCATACTTGTACTCACGAGAGCTCGGAACATGGACATTAGTCCCAACTAATTGATTTCATTGTAGCGATAATCATTTTTTTTAATATAATAAAAACAAAGCTCGGAACTCCCCTTTGAAAACGATCGACTCTGGGCATAATTCAATTACAGAGTTAATTGGTAATAATTCCTTGGCACAGCTCAAAATTAAAAAGTTTCCATTTTCTTGAATTGAATGTACAGATGAAATTAGACAATTATTGTGACATACAGATCTTTTCGATAGGTTCCTTCGCTGCTGCTTTACAGCTTTAATGTGAGTTCTCCTTTTGCGTCGATCAGCATACGAGAGTGACATATGGTGCCTTCCATTAGATGTACTATCTTGTATAGTGGAGCATCGGATGGCATCACTTAACCATATTTACACCACCGTTGTTAGTGACAATGGACGGAATTGTACAGGTCGTGTGATGACCGAGGTATTCAGTAAGCTAGGCGTAGTCAAGCAGTCCATCTTGTCTCACTTGGTGACTGACAAGAATAACCATTGGGATGAGCATTTGCCATTTGTGTTAATGGCCTACTGGAGCACCACTCTCACAGTGCAACCCAGAAGATTCCCTATTTTCTGCTGTACAGCAGGGATGTAGCCCTACCATTACCTACTGCGGCAGACCCGAGAAACCCCGGCATAAGCTGACACTGAGAGTTATGGAGAGCAGCTGACTAGAAAGCCGAATTGGCATATGACATAGTGAAGAAGAACCTAGAGGTTGCGGCAGAACGATAGGGGAAACAGTATAGACGAACTGAAGTAGATAAGAGTATAAAAGCTGGGACCTTGTTTTTTTATACAGCCCACGAGTGCCGCGACGAAACATTAGGGAACTCTCAAAATTGTCCATTAGACCATGAAGAGTTCTCCAACAGGTTACTGCAGTCAAATATAAGATATCATTGTCACCGATTCCCACAAGGTCGAAACTGTCTCAAGGTCGTCTCATGAAGTTACAACAATGTAAAACCCACCTACTCGTCGAACCAACTGTTCCCGAGGTCCACACTTCAGTGCACAAACGCCCAACCAGGGTGCACCTAGAGTCTGAATCAAAAGACGACGAGTGGGATTTGGACCCATGAGCCACCCAGAACCGCGTCACAGGCCGTCCGTCCCGAGCAGCCGCCACCCAGTCAATGAGAATACTCGCCTGCAACGATCAACTCCACATTAATATTCATTGCATAACCATGGCCTGACTGGTATACTCACTGCACCCCCCCCCCCACTGCAGACAGGATTACCCCCACCTCGACCCTCGCTTGTTACGAGGTCACCATATACCTCTGGATATCTTGCGAAACCTTCAATAATGCCATTGCTGCAATCTGCACCCAGGAGCACTATGTCTCTATGGCAACCAAGCGACCGCCACTGTACATACACGCTCAATGCTGGTGACAAATTAAGAGAGATTACTATAAGAGTGAACTGCAGAGCTTTCCCGGCATGCTTTTCATCATAAGGGAATGTCCGAGCGACAAAGCTACCTCCTAGAGACACAGCTCCCCCACTCCGCTGCAGCACGCACCCCATTGGAGCAAGCCACGCTTCAGTGCACCCAATCATCATGGGAAGCAGGTAGGGAGGGTAAGAGGGACAGCGCCAAACTACCCCTGGTGAGAGATTCGGTGAATTCTGAGCACTTTCAATGCATGGAAAGCAGTTCCAATGCATGGAATGGGAAATCCACAGAATGGAGAAGAGATGCACACGGACCGGTTTGCTTCTGGGCAAGTCTGTGCAATAGTCGCTGACCCACCAACAAACACACGTCAATGATACATGTTACTGTCAGGAATCTAATCAGCATGGAAATCCAGATTATTCAAAAGGCCCTCAGATAACTTGTGAAGCCTGTGTTCTGATTGTTTGACCACCTGTTCATCACGCACTACTGGCATTAGTTAAGGGAAACGTTATTCGTGAACTACATCCCCCCAAATCGAATCTACTAGTAATGTAGGACATGTCATCTTTGCATTCTCGGTACTATTGAGTTAGGTAGGAAGTAAGCGTCATTATTATTTGACATTGTGAGGGGAGAATTGTTAACTTCCTAGATTATTATTATTGTTCCACAGAATTATATTCGTTTTTAGAATTGAGTTTTAATATTCTTTGACATTGTGGTGTGAGAATTCTCTACTTCACAGAGCCGTTATGTACTATTATTATTATCGTCCCTCAGAATAGTATTCGTTTGTTCGAAGTGTTTGCATCGTGATTTGATAATTATCAACTTCATAGACATTCCCAGGATATTTGGTATTGTCACTCGAGTTATGTTCGCTAGTTAAAAAGTAGGTTTCGTTATTATTGTGTATTAAGATGTAAGAATTGTGAACTTTATGGAAATAGCTATTATTTAATATTGTTATTTTGTCACTCGAAATTGTGTTTGCTCATTAAGATTCTACTTCCATAGTATAGATTGTCACGAGAGATAGTGTGACATCATTAGGATGTGTCAGATTTATGGATCCGATGGATAGGTGCTCATGCAGGATATTTGTTATCATCGATAAGTTAGTTGCAATGACCCAGGCCTGTTGCAGCCCTGGTATAGACTGTCACGGAAACTAGTGTTAAAGAAATGGTTGTAGATTGCCACATGAGAAAGGGGCGAGTGTCCTTGTGTAAACAAGAGATTTTGCGAGACTTTAGAGCCAGATGAATGAATTGAAAAATGGCAAAACGAAAGCATTGTAAAAATCCAGTAATGCTAGAAAGTTAAACTTTGCTGTTGGGGTGTGTGGTCAAAGAGTTTTGGATTGAGAGCTGCGATTTCTATTCCTATTATACCAAGAGATGAAAAAACCCAAGTGTTGGTTTCAAGGAATTAAATAAATTTTTTTTGAGTTTGAAGCTACGACATTCACAGTAGTGAAAGTCATTGGATATAATAGATTTAATATCAGGCAGATGTGAATAAAGTATCAGTCCTCTTCCTGAGTGAATCCGAAAAAGGTATTTTCGGGTTACATACTTGCCTCACATTTAAATTATTGTCTCCTATGAAAATTAACATTGTGGATTCAGTAGTGAAGTATAACAGGAGATGTCGTGTAGACAAGAAACTTATGAAATAATAAGCTAAAAAATGATATAGTGATTACTAAAGCTGCCATGTTATTAGGAGACGTGGATTCGAATCCCACTCACAACACTCTTGTAAATACCACTTTTTCAAATTAAATGATTGCCATTTAAAATTGATAACGATTATTTATATTAAATTTACCGATGCAGCTAGCATCAAAATAATCCACATATATTAATTATTTTCCTCGCAATAGGAATTGTCTTCATAACATTCTTATTCCTCTATTCCTGGTACATCAAACCTTAACAAATATAAAAACAACTGAAAATCTTCAATCTCTAATAACGAAAATAATAATACCTACAAGACTTGGCACCCAAGATAATTAAACTGAGACAACTTGCTTAAGAGTGCAGCCATTCAAAGCAACTGAAGCACCATCTATCTGACCAATTTTCATCAATTTAGTTTTTTAGCCGTTTATCACTAAACCTACTCTATTGCCAGTTTCATCAACATTGTAATGAAATAATTCATGTCATCCAATATCATTAGCCAACAGGGCCAAATCATCTGCATAATCTAAATCAGGAATTTTGAAATCTCTAGGCCATTTAAGGCCAAAATATTTCCCTTGCAAAGAATTTCGAATAACATAATCAATAACCAAACAAAAGAGAAAAGGAGACAAAATGCACCCTTGTCTCCACTAGCAATGCTAAACCAATCACTGCAAGACGTACGAACTCTCACACACGACTCAGTGTTATTATAGAGAGCTTTCATAACACTAACTTATCAGGTATTCCCTATGATCTAAAAATCAACCACAAATTATATCGATTAACAGAGTCAAAAGCCTTTTTGAAATCTATAAAGCTAGTAACCACAGGTTTCTGAAACTCTAAATATTTCTCAAGAATCTGTCTAAATGAAAATATTTGATCGATACATCCCCTACCACTTCTGAATCCACACTGCTCATCACGCAGTTGTCCATCAACCAAGTCATAATTATATTAAGTATAATCATGCAAAGAACTTTGCCTGGTACAGAAAGTAAACTAATTCCCCTATAATTATCACAAAAACTGCGATCAAGTATTTTTAAAAATCCGGACAATAATAGCTCTGGTAAAATCCTTAGGAACAACACCTTTATCATAAAAAAATATTCAAAATTTCCGTCAGCCACGTGACAACACAAATGTTCCTAGCTCTAAGCATTTCAGTGATGATTTCATCCACCCCTGGGGATTTATGCCGTTTTAATTTAGAGAGAGCCAATGTGACTTCGGAAATGATATAGGGCCATCATTAAAGCAAGCAATGCATCTATCCTCATTACAAACAATGGGAGTAGAAACAATCACATTATTTATAACATCTCTGAAATTCTCAGCCACCTAGACATCACAGAGTCCTCCCCTTCAACCACGTTTCCATGTTTATTCTTCAATCCCTGTGTATCTGTGCGTTTCTTCCCACATAAAACATTAACAATCTGGTACAACCCCCTGCTGTTGTGCTGTCTAACTACTTCCTCTGCTTTGTCAGCCAAGCGATCAAGCCAAAGATTCTTACCAGCTGTTAATTGATCCTTTACACATTTATTAAACTCGTTGCAACACCTTCTGTTATCACTAGTAGGGTGTTGATTCATATTAATCCTATACTTCTTTCTTTCAGAAATAAGTTCCATAGCATTGTCACTCAAGTACTTTTATTTCCTACGTACGTTCCTGCAGAGAGAAAATGATAGTAGGGTTTTTAAAGAAACTAGTTTTATTGAGATAGGTAGGCCAACAATGTCAAACAGCCCCCTGATCGCAGGTATGGGGCAAAGACCTGTTCCTCCTCCACTAAAGTCTGAAGCCACCAATGCTGGTAGGAACTTCAGGCACCACCTTTTCAAGTGGACTTTTTGAAGAGCCATATGGCTTGCCTGAGTCACATTAGTCCAGTTTAGGCTTGACGACGCCCAACTAGGTAAGTATGGTTCAGTTACCTGCGATGTCCTCTGATCAGGATTATCCACCAGCTGATCTACGGTATCCCATGCCTCTGTTCATTTAGGGCTGGCAACCCACAAGCAAACAGAGAACAAAGAGGCAGATTCTCCCTCAAAAGAAGACCACCAGTGTAGGAAGCCCAAGATCCATAATCAAGCTGAAATCCATAAACCAGTCCAGTCTAGTGGGTGTACATGGAAAAGCACCAGTACCCTGTGAAGTTTACTACTACTCATCAGAGTTGAAAAAAGAAAGAAAAAAGTGGCCATAGACGGCCAGATGATCTGGAATAGGCGTTGTCCCTGGGACTTTTTTAAAATCTATGGAGAGTGTTGAAAAATAGGCGTGTACAGCTAAAGACTAAAATTAGACTATACAGGGTGATTCAGAATTCATCATCAATATTTAGTGGGGAGGAAGGGAATAAGAAAAGAAAGAGATTTCACATAGGAAAGTATGGGGGCAGACGAACGCATGGTGGTGTAGAGGGCGCTGTGTGTACACACCTCTCATACAGAAGCACAGCTGTTTGACGCGTGCAGTCAGTTGTCATTCGACAAGGTGAATTTGCAGAAGTAACATGAACCGGTATACGTGGAATGAATGTGCAGTAATGCATGTAACGTACGGTGCGGCAGAAGAAAGATGTCTTCGAGCCAGGCAATTGTATGCAGCGCGCTTCCCAAACCGCCGTGTGCCACAGCATCAAATGTTTTCACGTATTCATCGCCAACTGCGTGAAACAGGATCGTTTGCTGCTAGTAATGTTAATCGAGTAATAATAATAATAATTAGTAAGATAATAAATGTTTTTTCCTTACCACTTCCTTCTTATGTGTTCTTTCCATCATTGAACTGGGGTCATTTTGCCCTACTACATGGCATATGCGCCCATGCTTTCCTATGTGAAATCTCCTTCGTTTCTTATTACCTACCTCCCCACCAAATATTGATGATGAATTCTGAATCACCCTGTATATATAGTTTGGTTCTTTCTAATGTTAATTATGATAGCGAAACATGGACCCTGTGTAAGTAGGATAACCAAAAACTTGATGCCTTTGATTCTACATGCTTTCGCTGTATCTTGGGTATTAGGTTGTTCAACCTTGTAAGTAATGATGAGGTTAGAAGAAGGAGTCATCAGTTTCCTTTGAGCAGTATATTGTGCAGGGAGAGACTGTTAGTTTGGCCATGCTGCCCATATGCATAGCTGCAGATTGGCAAATAGGATTATGAACAGTGTGCCTAAAGGTTTCAGAAAAAGGGGGTACCACGGATGCGATGGGCAGAAAATAGAATTAGAAGAACCTAGAATTGACCTAGAATGGACAAATGCAGCAGCTGCAGCTCAGAAGAGACACGTCTGGAGAGGAAAATTTCAGTCTGGTTGGGCCTCCATAGCCCATGGCTCCATGAGGATTTTTATGTATGTATGTACAAGACAGACAAAATTATTCGACTTTAAGAGATGTATTACATGACTTGAACTTGTTATAATACAAAAACTTATATATTTATAATATAATTTTAGAAAATATTTTGATAACACGTTTAAAGAAATAAATCATAATGAAAATACAAGAATAACAGGATAATGGGAATAAGGGGAAGTTGGGAAACCCGGATTGGCTACCTGCTATCCCAAGATATACATTACATATATTAAAAAAATATTTTGGAAGATGTATCAGTGAGTATAAAGTACAATGCATTTTAATATAATTCGAAAAGAAACGACAAATGTAAACAGCTATAACAGATGAAAACTAAAGCAAAAAATTTTCTTTTTTGCCTTAGTTTATATACATTTAATAAATAAAATACTATATACCTTTAAAAAATAATTTATTAAATTATTTTTTATAATTTAATTATTTAATTTATTATTTATATTATATATTATAATTTATTTATTTAAATTATTTTAAAAACATTTATTAAAGGATAAAACTATATACCTTTAATAAATGTTTGTAAGATTTCATGAACTTTTTGCATATTACATATGTATTTTAATTTTATTTTTTCATAAAATTGGTAATTGGGAGATGTTTACGTGTTATGAACGTATTGTTCAATTACCTACAGATAAGCTATTTAGCGTAGTAGGTCCTATGTATATTGTATTGCATCATACACTATCTGATCAAAAGTATCCGTACACCCCTTCTGTGTAGTTAATTCGCCTATATACGACACAGTCAAGGCCCAAGCAGGTATAAAAGGATGCAAGGCCTGGCAAATCCCATAGACACGCATGAACAGGAATATGGGCTGTACGGCAGAGCTCAATGACTTTCAACGTGGCATGGTCATAGGATGCCACCTTAGCAACAAGTCAGTTCGAGACATTTCTGTTCTTCTGCAGCTACCCTGATCAACTGTAAGTGATGTTATTGTAAAGTGGAAACGCCTAGGAACTACAACAGCGCAATATCGACCTGGTAAACCACGTAAAATGACAGAGTGGGATGGCTGAGTGCTGATGCGGGTGTTGCGACAAAATCGCCTTCCCTCGGTTACAGTACCCACCACCAAGTTCCAAAATGTCTCTGGAAGCAACGCCAGTACCATAACAGTTGGTCGTAATGTGCAGGGAATGGTTTTCCATAACCGATCAACCGCACACAAGCCTAACGTCAACAAGATCAATGCGAAGCGTCGGTTGGAGTGGTGTAAAGCACACACCAGTGGACTCTTGAACAATGGAACCGCATTCTTTGAAGTGATGAATCACGCATCACCATCTGGCAGTGTGATGGATGATTCTGGTTGTGGAGGATGTACAGTGAACACTACCTGCCTGACTGTGTTATGCCAACTGTGAAGTTTGGTGAAAGACGCATTTTCTGGTGCCATTTTTCATGGTTAGGGCTGGGCCCCCAGTTCTAGTGAATGGGACTCTGAAAGGCGCGGCCTATAATGACGTTCTGAACAATTCTGGGCTCCCAACGTTATTGCAGTAGTTCGGTGAAGACCGTTTACTGTACCAACATGACAATTCTCCCATCCGCAAAGCAAAACCATGCAGGAATCATTTGATGAGATTGGTGTGGAAAAACATGACTGGCCTGCACAGAGCCCTGTTCTCAATCCCATGGAACACCTTTGGGATGAATTGGAACGCCGACTGTGAGCCAGGCCGAATCGCCTGACATCAGTGACTGACCTCACTAATGCTGTTGTGGCAGAATGGTATGCAATTCCTACAGCAGTATACCAAAATCTAGTAGAAAGTCTTCTCTGCAGAGTGAACAGTGAAGGGTGTACCAACGCAGTGAAAGGGGTTCTTTCCCTAATACCGGGAATTGGGGATGAGCGTGTGTCCCGATACTTTTGATCATATAGTGTATGTTCTTATGAATAAAAAAATAATTCATTTATTAAAAAAAACATATCTAAGGAAATATGAATTCGTTATTACATTATCTGAACTTGGAAAAAAAAAGAAGAAATCCTGCTTTCGTATCCAGAAGGTGCTTTCCTTTTCCCTTTTCTAATATTGATTCTTTTTGGGTTCGATAAGTACTTATAAAATATCACTATTAGTATATTGGAATTATGCATTAGTTTGAATCTCCATCACTAGAGGTTTGTAAAGTCGGAGTTTTGAAAATTTTACTGTCTCTGAAACCGAACGTTGCATATTTGCCGGAGGATATCGTATTCTTACAGCTTAATCTATCAATATTAAATACACAGATTATCTGTAGAAATAGAATTCAACAAATATATATGTGAAAAACATTATCGCCGACGCAGTGGGAATCGAATCCGTACCCTCCAGATACATGCCAGAGTGCTCTGCCTATTAAACCACTGATGAACTGGCATATACAAACCATGTGAGGAACTAGGTTGTCCGATCCTTGTTTTAATCGGTAGAGCGCTCTGGCATATATCTGGAGAGTTACAGGTCCGATTTCCACCGCGTCAGTGATTTTTTTTTCGAATAAATATTTCTTACACTTAATTTCTTAGAAACGCTTCAGATAAAGATATTGACTCATTCGTACGAAGTGTGAGTGAACACCCATCATATAACACTTATATGAGTAATATGGATAACTTATCACGAGGAAATATTTATGTTTCACTATAATAAACTTGTCAGAAAGAGACTATCAAGAAAAATGAAACACGTGAATTAGATTTGATCCACATTTTATATTAAGCGTCTGTGTAGAAGTTTCTTTTTATTTTACAAAATATTCTCTTTGCTCTTCAAAAAAATTAAACTCTGTTTCTTTAAATAGTTGCAATTGTTTTATTTCAGATCACCTGTTCTCGTTTGCATCAGATTGGAACGAAAGAAGAAAGATTGAAGCAACTTAGAGAACAGAGACTCCAAATTTGTAACTGCACCTGGTGTTCTGATGAAGAAGTGGTAAGAGGAATCTGTGTGTCTTGCAGTTTCACATAATGGTAGATTTACATCAGCATAACCACTGCTGACTTTAATATGCAATAACTGCTGACTTTAATGCAATCATTCAGAAAATTTTTAAGCCCTGATAATCCATTTGGGTTCAGTGTCATTGAAACTTACACAAGATGCCACATGATTAGAACTCCTTAACAGTCTGGCGTAATTCATGTCCGAACAATTGCATATTCGCCAAAAATCAGACATTTCAATTGAAATTGTTACTAATGGCAGATAATTGTGTAGCTTCTTAAACAGTTGTACTCAAGGTTGTATCTTCAGGTATATACCATATAGTCGACTTTCCAACTAGTACTTCATTTTGGCACACTTCATAACGTCCATGAACTAGTACACTTTAGTTTTGTATTTTAACACACTTTTAATTTCGAAAGTTCAGTTAGTCATCATTAATATAGTTATAAACCAATCAAACAGTTATTATTCATGTAGGAAAACACCGATAATACAAGAAATGTAAAAATTTAAGCATCTTTATTTTATCTGAGAGGCTAACACTGAGAGGCGAAAGTCATGGGATAAATGCCTAAAACGGGTTGGTTCTCCTCGTGCCGTCAGCAGTGCAGCCACACGTTGAGGCTTAGAATAAATGAGTTGCCAGTATCGTTCTGCAGGGATGGCAGCCCATACATCCTGCAGTGTAGACCATAATTGTGTTGTATTGGATGGCGCTGGATTCATGGATCGTAAGCTTATTTCCAATGTGTCCTACAGATGCTCCAAGGGGTTCATATCGGGGGGACTGTAGAGGGCTTATTCATGGTGGTAAAGTCCGTGGAGTATTCCTCGATTCACCTTCTAGCAACCAAAGACTGGTTACACGTTGCATTATCTTGTTGGAATACCCCTTCACCATCAGGGTGCTTGAGAGTCATGAAGGGGTGCAGGTAATCTGCGAGAATGTCCACGTATCTCATACCTGTCAGCGATTGCTCCAAATGTACGAGAGAGTCCAATGTAGACCACGTGAACATCCTCACATCATCACAGAGCCGCCTCCAGCCTGAACAGTACCTTGCAGACAGGAAGGGTTCTTAGCTTCATGGGGCCTATGCCACACTCTAACGCACCCGTCAGCGCAAAACAACTGCAGCTTTGATTCATTGGACCATGCTACCCGATGCCATTGTTCTACTATTCAATTTCGATGCCTTTGAGCCCATTCCAGTCATTGAACTCTGTGATGACGTGTAAGCAATGGGACACGAGTGGGTCTTCGACTACCAAATCCGATGGAGTGCAGGTGGCGATGCACAGTCCTTTCAGAAACTTTTTGTGCTTGACTCGCATTCAAATTGGCAGTGATTTCATGCACTGTAGCCCATCTGTTGATCGTTACCATTCGTGACAGCTGATGTGCTATAAGTACTGTTCGTCAGTTGCACGTGGCTGTCCTGTTCGCTGGTTTATGTGTGTGGAAATGACATCAATAGAATACTGACGATAAGCTCTTGACTCTGTAGATCTGGGAAAACCGAATTCCTGCACGATCTCCGATATTGCATGACCCATCCTTCTGGCACCGACGATCATGCCACGTTCAAAGTCAGACAACTCTCGACATGCTGCCATGCTGAATTAACAACTACTCTGAAATGAATGTTTGGTTTGTAGGCTACTGCAGTGCTATTTTGCGGTTGACGTCCAATGCATCGGTTACGAGTACAGCATGCTAGTTCTACTTTAACTGCTATTCCCTTGACTTTTGGCCTCTCAGTGTATATTATATATATAAATTTCATTTATTTGTCAGACCAGTTGCTGCAAGTAGATGTATTGATGTACAATTAATTATATAGGCACTAAATGAATCATTTTTTATGTCATCAACAAACCAGATTTATATAATCGAGATGATGTACAAGACGAAATAGCAACAGCGATTGCCTGTATAAATTACGTTAATTAATAGCAAAGGCAACCCAAAAAAAAACTATCTAAAGTGAGGAATTTAAAAGTATCTTAAAATCCTGATTGTATTCTTTTGAACAAACTGAAGGAACTTTGTGAATGACACCATAGTCTATTATATCAATTTCAGAACGTTATATATTTGCAAAAAAAAACTGAACTTCTAAGCCATCCTATTAAATATACAGGGATAGGCGTCGAATTTTAACTTTACCACGGGGCCGGAATAATTATATCCGGGGTAGGATCTAGATGGGAAAAGGAGCTTGAGAATACTATTGAGGGAAACGGAGCAAAAAAAAATAATAAAATTTTGTACATTTCACGAATTTTTAAATATCCATTAAAGCGGACAGGAGAAAGGTTACATTGCTATTGAAATCTAGTCTCTTGTAAATCTCTCCGCTTTGTTTTTTCCCCCTGACTCGATTACGTCGTTTCTTATATCCGAATGTTTATGACTTTTCACGAAGAATGATTTTTGAAAAAATTACCTTTTGTTCTGAAAAGGATTGTGATGAGGAACTATTATACAAAATATTTAAATTTTCTCTCTTAGCTAGATAGTCACTGGAAGGAGAGCTATGCACCAATCCCCTGTGATGATGCATAGAACAGGCCAGGCCTAGCACCTAATGTCCGACCACCCCTTCTTGTGGTCAGGCCGTTAGTACCTTTCAAAAGAGATACTCTCTTGTGGAAGGGGGCGGCGGTGGCTCAGTCGGTAGCGCGCCAGGCTCGTAATCTGTAGTTCCCAGGTTCGAGTCCCAGCTGGGTCAGCGTTGAGATTTATCTCCGCAAAATTCCCCGCCCTGCCCACGGTCAGTAGGGGACACCGATGGGCTTGGAAAGGCCGCCGTCCGTCGGATGGGACGTTAAGCCGTGGCCCCGTGTGCGGGAGAGCCATACCCTGTGCACGTTAAAGAACACGCTGGATGGCCTTGACGGGAGGCTACCATCTGTCTCCCAACAGCTGTTCCAGTGGGTCCCCTCCCCCAACCTTCTCTGAGCCTTCGGGGTCCATGTGACCTGGCCATTTAGCCCATGGTGTGCAAAAAAGTGCCGCTCAGAGGTAAAACAACCCAAAACAACAACTCTTGTGGAAGTGAAGGAAAGCGGAGGGCTGCTAGATTAGTGTGGCCTACTGATCTGGACAACTATGGTTACTTTTCTTTTTTTCTACCTGCTGAGGAGTGGTCAACCACACATGGTCCTGGTGCTGACCTTACAAACTTACTGGATGAGATTAAAGCTCTGAGCTTGATTATGGATCCTGATTTTGCTGCACTAGTGGGCTTCTGTGGAGGGAAAATCTTCCGTTGTTTTCTGTTTGGTTGTGGGTTGACAGCCCCAAGTGCATAGATTTAAAGGATATGTTTTATCAGCTGGTGGATAATCCTGGGCAGAGATCATCGCAGGCACTTTAACTCTTTCTACTACTGCCATCGTCAAATTCTATATTGAAGGAAGGCTTCCAGTGTAGATGGCTTCAGCCTTTAGTGGTGGGGGAACGTGTCTTTGACTCACGCTTGCGATTAGGGAGCTGTTTGGTATTGTCGGCATTCCCTCTCTCAATAAACATAGTTTCTTTAAACATCCCACTAACCATTTTCTCTCCATAGGTAGTTGGAATGTGAGGACTCTGCACCGAGCTTATTCTCTTGATATCCACACACAATAATCTACTGTTATAATTTAGATACTCTCGGTTTGCAAGAGACCAAATGGACAGATAAAGATCAGATTCTTAAAAATAATTTTAAATTTCTCTTTTCAGGGAGGATCGATAATAAACATCAGCAAGGATAGGTCTGCTTCTCAACAGACACGCCAGTGATGCTCTTCTAGGATATGAGTGTATTAATGAAAGGTTCTTAGAGTAAAATTTCGAACAATCATTAAAGACTTGAATGTTATGTGCTGTTATGCCCCCACGTAAGATGTCAATGAAGATAAAGATAGGCTTTACGGACAACTTCAGGATATTTTGAATTATGTCAAGAAAGGAGATATTATCCTTGTTCTAGGTGACTTCAATGCCAAAATGGTACTGACTCTGACTTTAAGGACGGGTAATAGATCCTTTTGGTATTGGTAGCTGCAATGGCTACGGGCAACATCACCTACAGATAAGTAAACTTAATGGTTTGAGAATAACTAACACCTAATTCAAATATCACGGCATATATAAGTATACATGTTTCATCAGATGGGCTGCATAAGAATATGATAGACTATACAGGGTGTCCATAAGTCTCTTTACAATTTAAAAAATTATTACAAAAGCAATTGATGAGATATCTTAATCAAATTTGTTCTATGTACTAAGTGGTTATCAAAGTTTTTAATCACATTGCATTTGTGTATTTCAGGTACCACACCACGTTGATGAAAGAGGTATTTTTTAAAGAAACTCTTAAAAATGGCTACTCCTCAAGAGAAGGCACAATGTGTATCATGGTTTATTGAAACGAAATCGGATACGCAGATTCAGTGAAACTACAGAACTAAGTATGGAAAGGATCCACCGTCACGTCCGTCAATTCGTGCATAGCACAAAAAATTTATGGAGCAGGGACAATGTTGGATAAAGGGAGGAGTGGACGACCAAGAACATCTGAGGAAAACATCGATCGTGTAAGAGAAGCCTGTAGTCAATCTCCCACAACGTCCATCCGTACTGCTGCCAGACAGAGCTACCACGTTCAACAGTGCACAAAGTCCTACACAAGAACTTGCGATTGTACGCTTACAAAGTGCAACTCTTACATACACTCAAGCTAAATGATAAACCAAGACGAAAAGAGTTTGTAGTTAACCTGCTGGAACGAATTTCTGAGGATGAAACGTTCCTCACCCGAGTTTGTTTTAGTGATGAGGCAACCTTTCATGTTTCAGGCAAACTGAACACACATAATGTGAGAATCTGGGCATCAGAACACCCCCATGTGACTAGTGAACTTCACCGAGATATTCCAAAGGTTGATGTGTGGTGTGGGATCATGTGCAATCGAATCATCGGTCCATTTTTCTTCAACGAGGCATCAACCAACGAGACCTTCAACCAACCATCATTTTCCAGCAAGGTGGTGCACCACCACATTGGGGACTGCACGTCCGTGGGTTCCTAAATCAAACATTTCCGGACTGGTGGATTGGAAGGGATGGCCCAATTCTCTGGCCACCTCGTTCACCAGATATCACTCCACTGGACCTCTTTCTAAGGGGTTAGGTTAACGATATCGTGTATCGAAGAAAGATACGGGACATCACTGACCTAAAGCAAAAGATCACTGATGCCACTGTCACAATTGATGAGGCTATGCTACAGCGAACATGGCAAGAAATTGAGTAACGTCTTGATGTGCTTTGTGCAACTAATGGTGCCCTTATAGAAGTGTATTAAATGATGGGAAAAAACTTCAATATCTGCTTCTCATTTCGTAATAATTTCCAAATATTTATCTTTCCATTTGATTTTTTAATAATTTTTTTAAATTGTAAAGAGACTTTATGGACACCCTGTATATTAATTAACAGCAAATGGGCTAGTTCTGTTAGTGGTGCTCTTCTAGGATATGAGTATATTAATGAAAATAACGTTCGCGTTTCATGAACGGAAATCTACGAGGTCATGTAGGGGAGCTGAAATTGGATCTTACCATTACCTTATTAAAAGTGTCTTGCAACTTAAACTTAAAAAGTGTTGTGCTATGGCTCATGATGGGAGCGTAGGTGGTTTAGGTGTGGTCCTCATGAGCGGGAGGCTCGCCTATCAGATACGGGCGGCGCTTTTGCAGCTTCTTGAGCCGATCTACGTGGACTGTCTCGACTTTGTGAAGGTTGGTAACCAACGCGATTCTATAATTAACTTCGGTGATTCGCTGCAACACTCGCCATGGCCCTGTGGACATTTTTGATAGCTTCCTGGTATTTCGGCGAGGGACCCGTGTGCTATATAATAACTCTAGGTCACCAGGCCGAATACCTTTATCTACAGCCACTTTCTTTCGCTGTTTCTCCTGATTCACAGCTGCCGCTTCTAGGTTCGTTTTTACCAACTCATATGCCCCATTTAGTTTGCTGGCCAACTGTTCACCATAACTCTCTGTGTCAGCGTAGGTTGGGGGTTCTTTTGTGTGCCACAACTGGTAGGGCAGGGAAACATCTCTGCCATAAAGTAAAAAGTAGGGGGTATCATGGGTGGCGTTGTGGGTGGCACTCCGATAGGCCATCAAAACAAATGGCAGATGCTCATCCCACACATCGTTTTTGTTGGCCACCAGATGAGACAAAATGGATGCTATTGACTGGTTGAACGTTTCCACGAGGCCGTTCGAACTTGGATGATAAAAACTGGTGTTCTACTTAATGATGCCTAATTGGCTAAATATTTCGGTCATCACTCGACCGGTAAAGTTTCGTCCATTATCATTGATGAGTGTAACTGTATCTAGCAGTTCATCTACCTAATAGTGGGAATTCCATGCTTGGGAATATAATCTTTCACGAACGCTCTGGCGATAGACTCTGCTGACTGATTAACCAAAGCGTAAACCTCGGGTCATTTAGTAAAATAGACCATAACGACTAAGACGTATTTATTGCCTCGCTGAGTGAGGGGGAGAGGGCCTAAAATGTCCATGCCTATACGCTGAAAGGGGCGGCTTGTGAGTGGGACTCGGACCACTCTTCGTTGCAGGCAAAATATGCAGGTCTGGACGTAATTGCGAACATCGGCAAACATGCCGGGCCAGTAATACTCGGACCTTACCCTTTGCAAGGTCTTATCTTCTCCCAAGTGGCCTGAGCAGGGATTATCATGGTATAGTTCTAATATCTGTCCTTGGAGACTGACAGGGATTGCTAGTTGTTCCATCACTTCAATGCGGGGCTATGGCGAGCTGGGCGGGCCAAATGGTATAATATACCTTCCTTCAGGTAGAATGGTTCGGCGGAACTGGCGGGTGAATTGGGGGTCCTACCCTCTAAGGTTTCGATGGTGTTTCTAAAGGCGGGGTCCTCAAATTGCAGGTCTCTTAGATAGACTAAATGGCCAAAGGGGCTTGGACGTTCCATGGGTCAGGCTGGATCCCTTCACGACTGCCTGTATATGACAAGACAGAGTATCGGCAGTGACATTGTGTTCCCTAGGCCGATAAATGACGTCAAAATCATAGTCCTGTAGAGTTAGATTCCACTTGGCCAGTCTGCTGGAGGGATCTTTGAGCTTCATCAAATACATGAGGGGGGCATGGTCGGATACAACAGTAAATCGTCGCCCATACAGATATTGTTTGAAGTGGGTAATGTCGAAAAGGTTTGCAAGGGCCTCTTTCTCAATCATTGAGTAGTGTGTTTCCAGGGGCTTCAGTTTCCGACTGGCGTAGTCTACCGGATGACAGAACCCCGTTGTCTATCTCCTGCTCCAGTACACCAGCAACCGCAATGTCCGAAGCATCAGTTGACAGGAAAAACTTCCGTCCAAAGTCGGGGTAGAGGAGAAGGGGCTCTGTCATTAACTTCCTTTTCAACACCTCAAATGCTTCTGGGAACCAGCTAAATTTGGTGTCCTTTTTTACCAAGTGGACTAAGGGGGCAGGGAGGTCGGCATAGTGGTCAATAAAACGCTGGTAGTAGCTGGTTAGACTTATAAAAGCCCGAACATTCCGGACACTATGGGGTCGGGGAAATTTCTCAATGGCTTGGACGTTCCATGGGTCAGGCTGGATCCCTTTTGCAGAAATCAAATGTCCCAAGTAAGTGAGGGATTCTTTCATGAATTGACACTTCGCTGGTTTTAGCTTCAAATTGTAAGACCTTAAGCGGTTGAATACTTTCTACAGACGTTCAGCGTGTTGCTCAAATGTTTGGGAGGCCACCATGATATCGTCGAGGTATACGAGCACTTGGCTCTTGCCGCATTCTCATTAATATATGATCTAATAAATGCTAGAAAGTGGCGCGACTGTTCTTCAGTCCAAATGGTAGGTAATTAAACTCAAATAACCCTTTCCTACTGATGAGTTGGGTTGGGTTGTTTTACCTCTGAGCGGCACTTTTTTGCACACTATGGGGCTAAATGGCCAGGTCACAAGGATCCCAAAGGCTCAGAGAAGGTTGGGGGAGGGGACCCACTGGAACAGCTGTTAGGAGACAGATGGTAGCCTCCCGTCAAGGCCATCCAGCGTGTTCTTTAACGTGCACAGGGTATGGCTCTCCCGCATACGTGGCCACGGCTTAACGTCCCATCCGACAGACGGCGACCTTTACCAAGCCCATCGGTGTCCCCTACTGACTGTGGGCAGGGCGGGGAAATTTGCAGAGATAAATCTCAACGCTGACCCAGCTGGGCAAAACTGATGAATGTCATTTTCCCCACATCACGTGGGTGAACCAGAACCTGCCAATATCCAGACACCATATTCAGAGAGCTGAAGTATTTGGCATGAACCAACTGGTCGATAATTTCGTTGATGAGGGGAAGGGGGTACGAATCCCATACAGTTTTTGCATTTAGTGCTCTCTAGTCGACGCAGAACGTGTATGTGGAGTCTTTCTTCTTCACTAGGACGATGGGTGAAGCGAAAGGAGAGGCGCTTTCTCTTATAATACCCTGCTCTAGCAGCTCATCCACCCGTTGATCTAATTCGCACCCTGCATGCCCGTTGTTTCACAGGGCAGTCGTCGGTGAGGTGAATTTCATGATAAACGGCGTCTGTGCCAGGCAATTCGCTAACATCTCTAGCGAAGACGTCACTGTTTTTCATCAATAATTTTCCCAATTTATTCTTTTCTCGTGGCCCAAGATGGTCCAACTGGAAATCCTCCAGGGAGAAGGGCAATTTCTTTCTCCTCGGGGAAACTCACTAAGGGACTAGCGATGGAACAACTAGCTCTTCTCACTAGGGGACTGGATTTGTTCAGCGTCGAGCACTTCCAACGTGGCGATGCACATGCATTTGTTCAGGCAGATGGGGGCTGAGGAGGTATTGGCGACCCGGATGTTAAGCCGGCCGTTACCATCCACGCTATTCACTGAGCGGGGCACACACAGGGAACCGGTTTTCAGCCACTCGTGTGGTTGAGCCAGGATTGTGCAGCCTCGGAGCTGGGGCGCAGAACATTCAACAAGGGCTATGCACTCGGCTCGGGGGGATGCAGAGCTTACGTGCCATGCACCCAACGTACGTGGGTGTAGGGGAGGGGGTTGTAGATTGGTCCTGAGTAGGGTAGCTGGGTGATGTGATGGGAGTGTTTCCATGGTTCTATTCTCTATCCTCTTCTCTCCGTATTGTGCCCAAATAACAATCAATAATGAATCGGTGCTTTTTCAGAATATCACGTCCCATTATCATCTCGTACCATGGAGTTTCTATGTCTAGGGCTACTATCAGGTGCTCAAAACTGATTTCATCGAACGTGAGAGTTACCATGAATCTGCCTATCACAGGAAGGGGGTTTCTGTCTACGGTTTTCAATTGATGTTGGAGGGGACCATTTTGTGCAGTATCTGGCTTTTCAAGCGCTGAATGCATCGGCTATCCGTGATGGACACAGTAGCGCCGGTATCGATGAGGGCCGACACTGCCGTGTCCTCCATGCGGCTGGACACAATGGGCAGATTTTCATCATTGCCCAGTATGGCACACAGTGCAATGCGGATGGCTAACGTTTCAAGGGGACTCTGGGAAGTGCATCAGGGACTTCCCTCCCGCTTTAGTTTAAAGGAGCCATATGACGGTGGGTTCTGATTCTTCTCTCCACTGTTCCCATGTTCGGGGGGACGGGAAATGAGGACCTTGACCTCTCATCCACTGTCCTCGCTGGGGTTGCTCGGTCTCGATTCTATGGCAGAGTTCGCCCTGTCGGATGTCACTGGCAACGTGGGTTAGGGATGATGCAAACTGACGGGCGTAATGGCCTAGCCCACCACACGCGAAGCACGTGACACCCCAGCGGTTTGCCCAGAGGTGCTGCCGTTGCTGAGGTCGATTTGTGCGGTTCCGCTCCTGCTGTCCTTCCATCTGGTGGAGGCGCTCTCCTAAATGAACCAAATCTGCCTGGATCTGGCACAGCGGAAGGGCTGCCAACAGGTTCTGAAGCTGGGGCAGGGGGTTCAATTCCGTGGTTCTCATGAGTGTTTCCTCGTTGAGCACTCGTATGGCTGTCGTCCGTCCGGAGGCATGCTCGTTGCTTTCCCCTAATATCGCCTTAGCTAATGCCTCCTCAAATGTGTTGGGGTTATGTGATAGTACGAATTGCTGGAGCCGCGGAATCAGACCTGCTAAAAACTGAGAGAGGGGCATCTGATCGCCTACCCTCAGATTTTCGTTATCCTTGCTCCTTCCTGCCATTCCCAAGAAGTGATAGGCCCGGGTTCGAATGCGGGCAGCATACTCTCTGATCCTTTCGTTCGCAGCTTACTGACAGCTGGTAAATTCGTGCAGTCAGGTGGCTAACGGTGTCTCACTGTCGAATCTCTCTAACACTGCCCTTTTAAAAACGCTAAAGTCTTCTTCATTCTGCAATTCCGGGGATTGATTTACAAATTCTGTGGCGGCTCCTCACAATTTCGAGCGGGCAATGATTACCATCTCGCTCGGCTGCCATCATGCGATTTTCCCTACTTCCTCTAGTTGCTCAAAAAATGCTGCTGCAGTGCAGCTATTATCTCCTTCATAGGGATTTACCAAATTCACGAACCCCACCAGGAGAGGTCCTGCTGTTGCGGACGACTCCCGGATGGGTGGTGCGCTTACGTCCTGACTATCCATTGGCCTGAGGGCTCCCTTCTATTACGCAGATATACTGTGTTGTGCTGTATGTTGAGAATTTTGTGCCTCCTAAGTGCAGTGGGGGCCTACACAGAAATGCAATTCAATTACAAGAAAAATCACTCTTAGCTAAAATAAAATAATGCAGTAGTCCCTAATCGAATCTCAAAATCCCTTCGTACAGTCTACTCCTGGGCCTGATCTAATCTTAAAAACTAGCATGTAAATCACAATTTCACAGAAATGTTATATTAAAAATTTTATCTCAACAGATGTCCCTGTAAATCCTAGCTAAAACATGGTATACACTCGTCGCTAATAACCATACACTTTTCATTTGTTAACACACTATTTGTTAGGATATAAGTATAATTTCCACATATATAATTATTTTTTTTGTTTCAAATTTTTACAATATTTATCCGCAATAATTTTGCAAAAAAAAATTTTTCCGAAATAATCCATCGCTTTGAAAGAATATTGGTCACGGAAACCAATTTGATGTACACTCCCCTTTCTTATTAGGGCAGTCCATCACTTTCTCTGTGGCCGTGATCCGTCTACGCTGCCTAGGCTAAGGCAGTCCCTTGACTCAAGATTCGAAGTAATTAACATTCAACACATAGAAAACGGAGATAATCCGTATTTAGCAATTAAACACAATATTTATTACCAAATTACTAATTTTGACATTTCTCATACAAATTCCTCCATCTTTGGGGTATTTTCCAAATACGCCGCTCTTTTGAGCAGGGGTAACCTTTATAGTGGTGGAGACGAAAAATGTTCATCAAAGTCCAAAATATAAGTACGAGCCACTAGCTCTAAAAGTCGTTACAGTCCGTGGTCCCGATTTGGGGCACCGTAGCGGCGGCTGGTAAAAGTGCATACATGTGGAATAACTCAGATTTAATGGAGAGAATGACCCCTACCTGCTTTCATGTTGCCGTTGCTGAAGTATCGTCCTTAGGCCACTTTGCCGGTGATTGAGGCGTTGTAGAATTTGCACACTATCTGCAGAAGGTTGACTCTTGTCTCTCAGAGTTCAAACAAGAAGAAAGGAGGAACGCACGTCCTCGCCGCTGAGTGTTCCGACCAGAAGAAGGAAGAACACGTCTTTTTCCAAACAGCTCACTCTTCCAACCTTGCTTACCGCCGCGACCTCTAGCAGAGGTAAGCAGGTAAGCTGACGCGGACGACGTTCATTGGCCAAGGGCGACCGAAGCAGGGGAGATACACCTCCCCCGTGGCCTTTGATGCTGACTGCGACTCTGAAATCGCGAAGTTTCCATGCCGGAAGCGAAAACTCGTCCTCTGTTGCAAACGGCGTCACGGAAATTCGTAGAACTGGATGGCAAAACAAGAGTCTTTGTTTCCATCATCTAAATTGAATATTCTAGAACCTTTCAGCCCCAGTCGTGTCCACAGGATAAATCTCTGTGGGCACGACAATAGTAGGTTGCGTAGTCATTATGACAGTAATTGTTTGCTTAATGCTGAAGTTGAGGAAGAACGGGACCACTTTAAACAGCCTTTTTTGGAAACTAACACTACTAGCTTAGAAAAAAGGAGCAGAGGAGGCAAAATTATTTAAATAAGGCACTTGAGCTTATTTCAGAAAGAAAGAACTGCAGGAATGTCCTTAATCAATACCCTAGTAGTCCTAATAGAAAGCATTACAGATAGCTGAATAAACGTGTAAAGAATCAGTTAGCTGCTGATAAGAATCTTTGGCTTTATGGCTTGGTTGACAAAGCCAAGGAAGCAGTTAGACAGCACAACAGAAGAGAGCTGTACCAGATAGTTAATGTTTTGTATGGTAGAAAACGGACAGATATACAGGGATTGAAGGGTAGGCAAATTAAAGTTATAGAAGGTGAGGATTCTGTTATGGCTGGGTGGTCTGAGCATTTCAGTGATGTTCTGAACAATGTATTTAGTTCTACTCCCATTGTTTGTAATGATGGTAGATGCATTCTGGCTTTAACTTTGCCCCTATAATACAGTCTGAAGTTATTTTAGCTGTTTCTAATCTTAAACTACATAAATCCCCAGGGGTAGATGAAATTAGTAAGGAAATGCTTAGAGCTGGGAATGTTTCGGTTACTATATGGATCCTATTTTTAAACAAAGGTAATCGCAGTTCTTGTGATAACTATAAGGATATGAGCCAACTTTCTGTCCCAGGTAAAGTTCTTTGCATCGTTGTTATTAATAGAATTAATAATGTGGTTGACAGTCAATTGTGTATTCAGAAGTGGTAGGGGATGTATAGCTTAGATATTTTCACTCAGGCAGATTCTTGAGAAATGTTTAAAGTTTCAGAAACCTTTGGTTGTTAGCTTTGTTAATTTCAGAAAGGCTTTTGACTCTGTTGATCGTCCTAATGTGTGGTTGATTATGAGATCGTATGGCATACTAGACAAGTTAGTTAACGTAATGAAAACTCTCTGTAGTTAAACTGAGTAGTGTGTGAGAGTTTTCAAGGCTTGTAGGAATTGGCTTAACATTGCTTCTTATGTTCGAAGGGTGCATTTTGTCTCCTTTTCTAGTTTGGTACGAGAAATTACACAAATATATATATTTTTATATTTTGAAGGATTAGGACGAATTTTATATAGAAATTTTAAATTTCATGTAGAATTTTCAATTTATTCTATATTGAAGATATATTTATGTACATTCAATATCATATCTTCGCATAGTAAATACTATTTTTCTGAGGTTTGCCATATTTGTGATTAATGTTATTAACATGCTGTCGGAATCTTTGTGAATGTATGAGATAATATAATTACCTTGGGCAGATATACAGAATGTTCACCTTCACATGTTAAAGAAAGTAAGAAAGTATTTGCTCTCCTCAGCTAGACCTCGCACAGAATATTTACATATAACGTACAGCATATTGCGTCATTGGTAATGAAGCGAGACTTCGGCAAAGATAATTTTCTATAAGGTTTACATCATTTTTGGGAGTAGAACTTACATCACTCCGCTTTGCAGTGAAACATACTGACGATGTGACATGTAGTAAGGGGGCGGGGATGACTCAATCGGTAGCGCGCCAGGCTCGTAATCTGTAGTTCCCAGGTTCGAGTCCCAGCTGGGTCAGCATTGAGATTTATCTCCGCAAAAATTCCCCGCCCTGCCCACGGTCAGTAAGGGACACCGATGGGCTTGGAAAGGCCGCCGCGTCGGATGGGACGTTAAGCCGTGGCCCCGTGTGCGGGAGAGCCATACCCTGTGCACGTTAAAGAACACGCTGGATGGCCTTGACGGGAGGCTACCATCTGTCTCCCAACAGCTGTTCCAGTGGGTCCCCTCCCCCAACCTTCTCTGAGCCTTCGGGGTCCATGTGACCTGGCCATTTAGCCCATGGTGTGCAAAATAGTGCCGCTCAGAGGTAAAACAACCCAACGACATGTAGTAAAAATAAGAGTAATTCTAAAAGATTTAATCCATATAACAAAAAAAAACAGTTTTCATTTTTATATATACTGACAAAATATATGTTTCTAAATGTCTTCTTTTGTATCATTTGTTTTATGTAGGAACAAAAGATGACTGAAATATTGGACCCAAAATTAGCACATGGCCCTAATGGTGTTGTGGCTAAATCTCAGAGGGCGTTGATTACGATGCGAAGGATCTGTGAAAATAAAGGTAATATTTTCCATCTCGGAACTATTGATTTTATAACTCTTTTTATTGGTATTAAAAATAAAATGATAATGCCCCATTTCGAAAAGTATGTAAAATTTTCATGAAATGTGGTGTTCCTGTAAATTTTGCAATACGGGAGTAAGAAAATGCGTGCATATTTAAGCGGCCCGAGTAGGCGCATGCAAAGTATGGCCATAAAAGTGCACACGGCTGTTTTCGGCACTCATTTCCGTACCAGACGTTCATAACATTGACTACGGTAGCAATTTCATTTCACCATGTCAGAAATACGATATATTGATGTTTGTATACAGAGGAGAATTTTGTGGATCTTAAATGCACCACAAAATATCAGCCGAAAACTTCGATAGAATATCAGGACAAAGGAGAGGTTACTTATAGACACTGGCAAGAGTATCCTGTGACCAATCATTGGGGAGGACGATATGTATCTATCTTTAACAGAAAACAACATGTGGAAATAACAGCAAAGCAATGTATCACGAACTGCCAGTGGCCAGTGAGATGCAGTCTCAACACACACTGTATGCAGGAGATTTCATCAACGAATTTGGCTTGTAAAGGCGGCTTTCCGTCGGATGGGACGTTAAGCCGTGACCCCATGTGCGGGAGACCATACCCTGTGCACGTTAAAGAACGCGCTGGATGGCCTTGACGAGAGGCTACCATCTGTCTCCCAACAGCTGTTCCAGTGGGTCCCCTCCTCCAATCTTCTCTGAGTCTTCGGGGTCCATGTGACCTGGCCATTTAGCACATGGTGTGCAAAAAAGTGCCGCTCAGAAGTAAAACAACCCAACCCATCAACGAATTCTGTTACACAAATACTAGTGGTTCCCTCTCATCCCCTTTAACAGAAGAGCGTCTTTGACGTGATGCAGACCAGGTCAGTGGCCAGATGTTCTCATTAGATTCATACTCAATTTGAACGCCGATTCTCGACTGAATTAATCTGGATAGAACAAGACACTCGTTACAACCAGTGACATCAGAGAGAGAGGATCATTTTGGTGACAGTAGCATGGTGTGAGCTACCACCATGATAACTGGTTCGACAGAACGTATCTGAGAGGATCTCAATTTTTGAGGAGGTACTCTGACATCTCAGTGATACAAAGGCTAAATTCTTGTGCCCTATGCGAAGCTTTTAAGCCGTGCTCTTGTCCTAATTTTATCCTTGTGGACAATTATACTCATCCCCATAGACTTCATGTTGTTGAGAGTTTCCATGAAAGTAAAGATATTCATAGATTGGAGTTACCAGTCACATTCAAGGATTTAAATTTAGTAGAACATATCGGGATATCCTGTGGATACGAACTGCAAGACTCCAGATTCTTTTACTTTCTAACCCTCCAAGAACTAACATCTGTTCTTTTGGAGTTAGTGTGCTTTATTTCCACAAAATATCATCAACAGCCTCTCGAGCAGTATGAGAGCGGGTTCCTTGAATTTGTATGGCTGTTAGAAGTGATCATACGCCTTATTAATGCATTCTGTCTCCTAATTCCAGCACTTCCATTGTGGGGACTCATACTCTCATGTGTACTCGAGCCTAGATCTGGAAGAAAATGGTTTGGTGTAATTTGTTCGACGGAAAATTGCTCGAAATGGAAATTTACTCGAAACGCAAATTTATTCGACCAACATTTTATTGAAAGCTTGAGAATTCAGAAGCAGCTAGAGGGCGTATTCCTCGATAAGGTCTCGTCTGGTTTGTCGGTTTATTTTGTGATTGATGTGCTTTGCCTCTGAGAATGGAATCATTGGAAGAGAGGGTGTGTGTGTGTGTGTGTGGGGGGGGGGGTCGAACAAATAAATCTCGGGGAAGAGAGGCGAAGGAAGAGAAGTCTTATTTTAGACTTGGCAGAATAAAACATTTTTTGTTGTACAGACGATTCTAGACACCTTTTACTTCCGCTTTGCTTTCACTGTTCTCATAAGCTATTATATTCAGAGCTTTGTAGAAAAGGAATAATGTTTGAAATTTAAAACTATAATATTTGCAACTATACTTGTTTTTGTAAACATACTCCTTGAGAAATTAGGTTGATATGACCTTCTATGTATGTGGAACATAACTTAAAGCATTGATAAGTAGATTGATAGTGAGTTTAGCGATAATTAGTAGAGATTGATATTGAGTTTAGCGATAGGTAGTAAATAGCAGGAAAGGTTTAAATTAGGGGAGGGCGAAAGGGCTCATTTGTTGTGAGTTTTGTTTTCGATAGGTTTCTTCGTGTTGCTTCATGTTTCGTTTCGTGTATATTGATTCATGTAGCTTCATGTTTCATATTTTGTTATTGAACTTTGTGTTAATCTTGTCTTCGTGATATTTTCTGGTTATTTTTGTGTGATTCATGTTTGTTTCATTTTTTTAGCTTAATTTCCTATTTTTGTAAGTATAATTTACTTTTGTTCTTTTTTTATTATTATTTTAGGTTTATTATTTTCTAGGGCTTTATCGTTATATATATTTACTTCCAAATTTATTTTTGATTTTTATCTGTGTTTTTTTTCGTGCTCATGTTTTTCCTCTTTTCGGTAGATTCTCTTTGACGAGTGTTTTGTTTCAGATAACTTGGTCTGCTGTCCCTGCCTTGGGTGGTAGCGCGCCAGGCTCGTAATCTGTAAGTTCCCAGGTTCGAGTCCCATCTGGGTCAGCGTTGAGATTTATCTCCGCAAAATTCTACGCCCTGGCCACGGGCAGCAGGAGACACCGATGGGCTTGGAAATAGTGCCTACCATATAGCCATACCCTGTGCACGTTAAAGAACACGCTGGATGGCCTTGACGGGAGGCTACCATCTGTCTCCTAACAGCTGTACCAGTGGGTCCCCTCCCCAACTTTCTCTGAGCCTTCGGGGTCCATGTGACCTAGCCATTTAGCCCATGGTGTGCAAAAAAGTGGCGCTCAGAGGTAAAACAACCCAATCCAACCGAACCCTGTCTTGAGGGGATGCAGCTGCAGAATATGATGTGCTTTGTATCTTGTGGGTAACACAGATCAGTCTGTGGTAGATAATTGCTATCTTTGGAATGGAGTTAAAAACGTGTGTAGAAATGTCGCATTCGGTATCTTCTGAAGGCTTTTGGCTGAATGGAGTATAAGAGTCCTTGTATTTTTAACTTCTTTGAACCAGCTCTGGCTGATGAGAAGTAAACAACATATTGTATTTTTTTTCTTCTATTCTTAATTTTTCACTGTTTTTATTTGATATTTCTCTACCACAACTACATGCTGAGTGATCACTGTAATATAGTGAATGAATAAATATTTCGGGTTGGGAAGAGGGCTAAGTGGTCAGATCGAAGCGGAACGAATTTAAACGCAGTTCGAATATATATTTGTTTACTCCTATTGCAGTGCTCTTTCAAATATTTTATGCAATTATATATTAATATATATATCATTAATATTTTTGACTACATTTTCAGTTATTAATATGACCATGACCCTCTAAATTCAAAGAGAAAACTACAACCGGGAAGAGTCGCCCCCTTACTCCCCATAAATATACACCGTTCCAAAAAAAATCTGTTATTGTACACCGAGATTTAGCCTCCATGAATGTGTGCTTAATCGCCATGGCTATTCATATTCTCATACCAAATCAAATACACATCACTTAACAGAACATCATTCCAAGTTGAATACACCGGTTCTCCTCTGATCCCGAGGTTAAGCAGCTTTCGCCGCGGTCAGTACTTGGGAGGGTGACGACCTGGGAACACTGAGTGCTGTTACCAATTTTTTTTATTGGCCGTCCCGTGGCCGAGTGGTTAGCGCGCTTGGCTGCTGATCTAAGGGACCTGGGTTCGAGCCACGGATAAGGCAAGGATGTTCGTGTTGTTTTTCTGCTGAGGTCCTGCCATCCTCTCAGATCTTCTAGTATAAACTGACAGGCTCCCGTCAGACCTCTGTGGTAAGCAGCTGCTTGAGGGGGTATTTAATTAAAAAAAAAACGACAGAATTCAAGAAAAATAAAAACTGCCCCTTCGCCACCCAGTAATAGATTGAAAACAACACTAAAATCTTTCACTTGGGAGCTACATTTTCTTTTCACTTGGGAGCTACATTCATCCCGACACTTTTCCTAAAATAACTTTGATTCCGTTTAGAATAAATTTCTGTTTCGAACAAATTTCCGTCCGGCAAGAGACTGAATTTCCATTGCAGCATAATATTTTCCTTTCTATGTTAGAGAGATATTTAAAAATTTTCATTATCTATTGAAAGAATATTACATATACTTTCCAATAATGGACATGTCATTAGCCATTAACCATAATGGATGTCACGTTTTTATATCGCCTTTGATTCTGTATTTTTCATCGATGACCAAAGGAATCGCAAGTTTGTTTGTGTAGGAATGACAACTGATCGAAAAAAAATACTGTGCAATAAATGATATCGTTTTTTTTAACTGACACATTACAGTTTGTAAAATAGAAAATTTTTGGAAGTAATAGAATATTTACCTCAGACTTTCTTTTTTTACTGCTAAGACAGAGAAACATAGATAGATAGTTCTTTTTGCTTTATAGAATTTTGTTCATGCACAAAATGCAACGCATCATCATCTTATTAAATGGGGATTCAAACCCACGCATTAACTGCTTCAGTGTTGAAGCTAACTGATGCATCACATTTGCTTTTGAAAGTACATACATACTCTTCGATGCACTTCATTAAAAATCATATCCTTTATAACATTTTTTTCGCTGACATCCAAGCAACTACATAACTCTCATTTTATTCTTTGCTTCTTGTTTTATTATAAAGAAATTTCTTATGTATATCTTCGCTTAATGCACCCCAGTCAACGTTAATTCGTGGTGTTAAAATTATCATTTTTTCCATCAAATTATTAAAAAATTATCCAAATATTTCTTGTTCACAGAGTAAACGACACAGCTGGAGAAGCAGTATATCCATAATACATTTTTATCTTGAGCGTTAGGTTTGATTAAAATGACTATGAAAGTCACTGAAGAAACTCTTTCATTCCGTAATCAGTGCATGGTTTTGTCGGAAAAGCACAATTATGACTTCCCGAATGAGAGTGCCCTGAATCGTATAAGTTACGCGCTGCCTGACAGCTGCACACAAATATATCAAGAGAGAGAGAAACAGCCAAGTATTTAATCCTGGAATCCTTTTATAAGTGACAGCAGTACCTTAGCAGTTAGTGCACTTAAGTAGTAAGTTCCGAGCGATTTTATGACGTTATTTTGTACTTTATTTGGAAATAAAAACCTTACTTCTATTTTAGTGTTTATGTTTTACTGTATATGTATAGTTACGACAGATAAACGTGCTACAATGAACCGTGATGTGATGTATCGTCTTGATACTCCGTGAACTACAGCGTGAGAATTACGTCACCAAGTACGAATTTAACTTAGAAATAAGTAATAAGAGAGTTGTATTAAGAGTAATTAGATTGTGAAGGAAAACGTGGTTTGTGCTGTATATTATAAAGAAGTATTTTTATTTGATGTGTTCGCGAAAGGTTAATTAAGTTTATTAGTGTTGATTCTGTTAATGGACAGGTAAGAAAAAAGTAATTCTCGTGTTGATTTCATTTGGGTTAACTGGGTTTTATATTATACGAATAGTATTAAGAGGATTTACTTTTATTAGACTGGGAGGAGTAAGAAGAACCTTTATTAATAAGGGCTATATATATCTCTCTCTATTTTTTTCCGTTCTGTTTTAGGAATAACAAGAGGGACATTATTGAGATGAATAATTTTAAATCCTATGGATGTAATTATTAGATGATTTGAGAAATTTATAGGCCTTGCTTTTATTTCATTAGGGGTATGGAGGATTCCAGTTAAATTGAGTAGGAAAGTTAATTAAAAAATTTGGTGTTTTATATTAACGTTATGGTTTATACAAAGTCTTTATTCTAATATTATAATTGATAAAGCTAAGTTAGGAGATAGTCTATTTTTATAGGCCGGTCATGAGGGGAAAAGGTTGGACTTTAAGGGGGTTCAAGAGTACTTTTTTATATTAGAAAAATGATGGAGGGGGTTCGAACTAAAACTTTGTAGATTTTTTATTATCTAGAATTGGGTGAAGTTTTTTTATTTATTATTTGTCTCAAATAGCTTAATAAGTTAGAGCATCTTATTGAAGATAAGAAGGTATTTTTGAGAATATTCTATTTTGTTCATGAAAGGAACATGTGGTTACACTACAAATACCCAAGGAAATAGCAGTTAGCTTATTTAGGTTAGCGGCCTAATTTTACATTGGCTGAAAAGTAGGCGGACGCTGAAAGACGGCGTAGGCAACGTGAGGTCTTTGCAGCAAAGAAAGGCCCTAAGACTAGTAGTCGCGGTAAGCTGCAGACATATAACGTTGGTGTGACTTTTGAGAAAATAGCCATTGATGTAATGGGTCCGTTTCCAACAACTGACGATGGAAATGGCTATTAGTGGAATGGATTATTAACGAAGTGGCCTGAAGTCTATCCCATCCAAGATCAGGAGGCAACAACAGTTGGAGGGATGATAATAAATAACTTGATTAGTAGGTATTGAGTACCTTTGCAACTCCACTCAGACCAAGGACGGATGTGTTTAAATGCACCTGTCAACTATTAGGCATTCAGAAAACAAGAACAACTCCCCTTCACCTTCAGTCGGATGGTATGGTTGAGAGATTTAATAGGAGAATTGCACAGCATCTAGCATTGTTTGTCGACGACCATCAACGTGACTGGGATCGCCATATACCACTCTTTTTGCTGGCACACAGAACAGTAGTGCACGAGATAACTAGAAAGACACCTTCCATGATGCTCTTTGGAAGGGAATTAAGTCTTCCCTGTGACCATTTATATGGACTCGAACCTGTGTCCACTCCACAATACGTACAAGAATTACAACAACGACTAGAAGAAATCCACAACTCCATCAGACATAACTTGGCAAGCGAGAGAACCAAAACAAGGTACGAGTGTAGAACATATGGAACTGTTTTCAATCAATGAGATCTAGTCTGGCAGTACAGTCCACATAGAAGAAAGAGACTTTCTCCACAACTTCAGATACCTTGGGAAGATCCGTATATGTAGTTAACAGGATTGACGACGTGGTGTATCGCATTCGTCGACGTCCAACTACAAAGTGCAAGGTGGTTCACGTGGATCGTTTGACCCCGTTTCATCAAAAAACTGAAGAAGCTTCGGAATCCAGAATTGTTCAGGACTAACAAGACCTAAAGTAGGGGTAGTGTTACGACAGATAAACGTGCTATAATGAACCGTGATGTGATGTATCGTCTTGGTACTCGCGTGAACTACAGCGTGAGAATTGCATCACTAAGTACTTCGAACGAACTTAGAAATAAGGAACATCGTTTGTTTTAGTCTGTGCGTTATATTGTAAAGAAGTGTTTTATTTGATGTGTTTTATTAGTGTTGATTCTGTAGTGAACAGGTAAGAAAAAGAAGGATGCTTAAGACACTTTAATATATGGCTGAGGAAGTTATTATGTAGTTGCACAAGCAGAGCTGATCTTAACTTTTCTGTAGGAAGAGTTCATCACTTGATACATAGTTATATTTAGTTTGTTTAGGAATTGTTAAGGTTATTCTCGACAGATTGCAGGTTTGTTCACATATATGATTGTGTCATTAATTAAATGATGTAAGAAGCAATGTTTTATGTTTTGAGTGTAGTTTATATAAATGTTTTCCTTTATACTTTTCTAATAAATTACATTATTTTAGAATTATAATTGTTAAATACTACTATTTTTGAACACACGCTCAGTTTCCATCCGTTTAATTCATAAAAATAATTTTATGGTTTATATTTAAGGATTTATTTGGGTTGGTGCCCGTACCCTATTTCATTGAAATATATATTTTATAATAAATAAGTACCTCCTCAAGCAGCTGCTTGCCACAGAGGTCTGACAGGAGCATGTCAGTTTATATACCATAACAGAAGGTCCGAGAGAATGGCAGGCCCTCAGCAGAAAAACGACACACACAATCATGCCTTACCCGGGGCTCGGACCAAGGTCCCTTAGATCAGTAGCCAAGCACGCTAACCACTCGGCCATGGGACGGCATGTATTTTATATACTGCCTGCAAATGATAATTTCATGCAGTGAGTGTCACTACATTAAGTAGGCTCTCTTGTATATTATGGCATATTTTAACATAATTAGGAAGATTGTACATAATGGTAAAATGAATTTATCACATTTTTACAGGACATGCTTTTGAAGTACTGAAGGTCAGTGAGGATTGCTTAGTGATGCAAACTGATGTTCTTGGTGAAAAAAATCTCTTACGATTAAATATGTTGATAGCTGCTTTTTGTGCATGCAAGGCACTTAATATCTCTCGTGGCCTAAACTATGGATATGACCTGTTATCTCTTTTCAAGTAAGTTTTGTAATCATGTATTAAGGATATGTTACAAGAAAATATTTTCCAACTTTATTAAATTGAGATAATGAAATAATAAATTCTTATGTGGACATAAATATTAATTGAGAGAAGTGAAGAGAAAAACATCTAGTATGTTTCCAAATTCGATACAACTATTCTTGCGATCATATCCAATGAAACATAATGGGATATAATAAACTGCTGAAATAATTATATTGACAGCATATTATAAAGGAAATAATTATATTTAATCAAGGCAGAATGTATTTAGCTTATTAATATTTGTCGTTGTCCAATATTCAATTCGGTTATTCACGTTACTGAGAGCAACTCTGTATTGATTTTCTAAAGTAATCTATAATTTAATTTATAATGGTTAAGGACAGAGAATTATCTTAGAAACTTCTTCGACGTTTTAAAGGCCTTCTCCAACAAAACAAGGACATGGATTTCAGTAATAAAAAATACTTTCTCTTTTACGTTTATGGTTATGTATTCTATTTAGCCTTTGAAACATCTCTCGCTTCTTCAAGTTATATCCCGTTTTAGAAAAGCAGCTGCTTCTGATAAACACGAGACTTTTCGTACATGAAGATTGGCGCAGATTTGCAGGTGAACAAGCATATGACGACGATGATGGATGTAGTCGTGCTTTTTCCATCCATGAAGCCTTCGAATGTGCACAATGCCGTTTCAGAAAGTAAAATAAGAATCCTCCTCAGAAAATTCATCTTCCGAAATTTATAAGTAAATCGTGTCGATTTTATGAACTTGTAACTTTTTTTTTCATGGGAATGATTATCATTTATTATTTGAAATATATTATATATTAAACATAATCATGAGAATGATTATGTTTATAACAAGAACACATCATTGGTTAGATTATTTAATATTATATACAGTTTTATCTTCAGAAATTCCTCAAAAGCATTGGGAATTTTGAAGGAAAAATAGGAGGTGACTAGGAAGCTAATTTCTGCCTTCATTCTTTTGAGTAGCAGGAAAAATATAACTATTTTCACTCCGAAAACTAATATGGAATAACTAATAATTTTTATATACAGAATAAAGATTTAATGTGAATTAATTAAAGGTACGTACGTATTTCTAGCTATGAATAAATGATATTTTCAATGAGAATAATCTTTGTAGTTGTCGTTAAATATTTACGATAATTATTATGTATTTTTTTTCTTAGGTATTATTATGGAGAATTCCACCCTGTGGTTAGTGATGTTCTGTACGACATTGGGAAATTGATGCTAGCAACTGGTCATCCAGAAGAGGCCGAAAAGACTTTAATCCAAGTAAGCTGTAATGATAACCTTAGTTTTAGAATGGAACGGAATTTAATTTATATTGAAGCTGAACTTCATTGTCTTAAGAAAGTGTTGCAAAATGATAAGTTGTCGCAAGATAATACCGTATGGTTTTCTTCTGATGTAAAAAAAAACACCTTTTGCAAACAAAAAAAAAACATGCAGATACGAACCAGAATAAAGATGCATTTATGCAGATAACTTCTATACGTGTTTCGGTGATTTTTACTACAAATATTTGGTGGTTACAATACTATTAAAGCTCAGATTGGTATTTGTCTATGTCTGAAGTTTCTATGAGTTAATCACTCATACGGAAATCCTAATAGTAAATTCCTTGCAATGGAAAAGAAAATTTCTTTATCTAGATAAGAAAAAGAAACATTAAAGAGTTGAAGATATTTGTTATTTATTACATTAACCACTTCCACGTAGCGCTGGAAAGGCTCAGGCAACGATTTTGCCGCAGCAAAACTAAGTCACGCTTCATACAGTTTTGATGACTCGAATGATCCTTTGCTGTTTCCATGGTTTCAAAGCTCCTTACTAGATGGCAGAACCATATCGTACTGCTATTACTCTATTTCTCAACCTCGAAATGGTTGAACGTATTTTTTTGTAAATGGCGAAGTTACAATAGCTGATAGCGCATTTTAGCAGATGTTATAATTTTCCTCTTTAATTGCTTTGTTTCGTCTTTGGCTTCCAAACAAAATTATAGATTTATACAACAATGAACAAGAAAGTTTTGATTTGTCTGGAAGTATGCTGTTTTGTTGTAATAGAAAATGGAAGAAACAAGTTTTATTTTAATGACTATCATTATTCTCTGTGATACCATGCTTATACCATGTTGAATATGTTATGCCATATGCATTAGATCAGTGATAGCGAATCTATGGAACGCGAGACGATTTTTGTTGGAAGCCACCTGGAGGTGAAGAAAAACTACATGTCTACGGCTCATGTAGAGTCTTGAAAATATTGGCCTTAGCAAGCCAATACATATTTATGGATAAATCATTGGTAACAAGATGGCAACTATGTTGCTATAATTTTTTACGTGTCAATTACTAACTTAATTAGTGCGCCATATGTTACAAATTTCTCATCAAGAAACGGATACTAATTGCACAATGTTCTGCATCATAAAAAACATACATATTAAATATATCATCTATCAACTACTCATTGATTTCCATTAAAGCACTTCTCTATATCTTAAAATTTAGTTATGGGTTCAGTTTTCCGCTGTGTTTAAGTTACTTTAGTCCAGTGGCGGACTGGATCTAAAATTATTGGTTGCCAGGAGACAAAGGGGGCCCATCCACAACTATAAGGTTATCATTTTTAACATATTGTCTGATGTTTAAGGGGGCCCACTTGCCATCGGGCAAGCTGACACCCTGGCCAGTCCGCCACTGCTTTAGTCTCTCAACCAGTGCAAATTCACTTCATCCTGATAACGGAGGTGTAGCGTTAGTGATACGCTGAGAAAAGAACTGGAAAATCGCGTGTCATTTTTGTGTGTGACTGAATGATTTTGGTTTCAAAGCTTTTTATTCATTAAAAAAAAATACCTCCTCATTCATTAAAAATATTTCCTCACTCATTAAATAAATATCTCCTCACTCATTAAAAAAATATCTCCTCACTCATTAAATAAATATCTCCTCACATATTAAAAAATACCTCCTCAAGCAGGTGCTTGCCACAGAGGTATGATAGTAGTCTGTCAGTTTATAGGCCACAGTAGAAGATCTGTGAATTTATGATAAAAAAATGTTTTATTTTATAATTTTTCCTTGTATAATAGCGAATCTAAAACTTAGTGTTTCTTGGAATTTAATTTATATTGTGAATAAGGTGTATGCAACATTAGTAGGCATAAATAGCATTCTAAATTATTTTTGTAATTAATTATATAAATATTAGTTTATATTACAGAAAAATTTGTAAGTATACATTCTAATAAGAGTTTCAGTGTACGCAAACCCACTCATATGCGACTGACTCTCCATGAGAATTTTTAACGTTGCTCCTTAGGTAGGCTTGCGAAGTATTAAACGACATGACTTAGCACAATATAGAGGAATTTCTTAATGGTGATGGGGAAGATCTAACAAGAAGACCTAAAATAACTTATCAAGAATGCAAGGAGAACGAATTAAAAGAGTTAGAAGAAGGGGCGAAGTGTTTCAACTGCTTCAAACAGAAAACGCATTTCGATCCTCTCTCATGACTCAAGTCTCACACCGCATTACCGCAGAGATCATCCTTGTACGCTCTTGTTTCCTCGCCTGCATGAAAAAAAATCACGAAATCACCGACCAAAATGCTTGCCGTAAAGAAGTCGATCCCGATGACTCTTAATCGCTTGAGAGGTCGCAAGAACGAGGATCAAGAATTACATTTTATGTTGTTCGCATAGTTACTTAATAAATTTATACTTTAAGATTTATGTAACGCAAATGAAGTTTATAAACACGTCAAAGCAGACATGTATTCAGGGGGTGCTTAAGGATGCTGCAGCATCCTGTTAAATCTATGATAGCTTAAAATCGGAAAATAATAAAACACAGGCAAAATTCAAGGATTTCGAGAAAACTCCATGTTAACTGTTATTGAGTAAAAAAATATACTAAAGCAGTTTGTCAGGGTATAGAAATTGGGGCATGGGTGGAAAAAGGGCATAAAAATAATGCCTAGGACCCTTACCTCTAATTATTAATCTATAACTATGAAAGAATAATCATGAAATAAGGCACTAACACTGGGCAATACACAAAAAGACTTTGAAATGAAAATAGCCAATCTTTACTAATTTCGAGGTGCTGAACACGAAAATGACAATAAAATTTGTCGATTGGCTCTTGTTTAGGAAAGACAGAGATGGTCATGTATAAACGACTCAGTTCGCATTGAGTACATAGGTAACCATTTCGCAACGCTGTATTTTAAACTCCAGATTGCAACATATTGCATTGTATTGCATCAGCCACTCTTGGACACAACCCCCGAAAGTATTGCATCATTGTCTGATGCAATGTAGTTGAGTCATGACATCGCGGCTTTATGATTGCGGGCAAAAGATGATGCAATCGTTAGTTGTAAGCGACGTCTCGTAGAGTGAGCAAGTCTTTTGAGCGACTCCCATTTTCCCTGAGTCATAAGTACGACACAAGTGATCCTTGCAGTTTTAATCCAGCAGTAGTGATGCTTCGTAACTGTGTTAATAATAGTGCAGATACATTTTGTTACATTTGTGGGGAAGTGACATTTGCAAGCCAGAAAAGGGCCATCACTCCAATAGTGACAGCGGCGTATCAATTTTATTTTGGATGCATGATCGGGACAAAGCCTGGGCCCCACACGTATGCTGCAGTATGTGTGCAAGAAATCTTTCAAAGTGACTGAAAAGTGAAAAAGTGGATGTTGTTTGCTGTTCCTATGGTTTGGAGAGAGCCAAGCAATCACGCAAATGACTGCTACTTCTGCATGTTTCCACCTGTTTCTGGAGACATCACGAGGGAAAAGAAGTGGACATTAGCATACCCGAATATACAATCTGCTCTCTTACCAGTTCTGCATGGCGAAGGCCTTCCCGTTCCCAAACTTCCAAAAGAATTTTCCATCGATTCAGACGATGAGGAGGGAGGCGAACCGATGTCAGGTTCTCCACAGCCTTCGTTGTCTAATGATGATCCATGTCTTCCACGATGCGTCATCTGTGCCACACATTCTCACCGAAGAAGAAATGAACAATCTTGTTCGCAATCTGAAGCTGCCCAAGGCTACAGCAGAGTTACTTGGATCAAGACTTAAACAATGGAATCTTCTCAAGGAAAATGTCGGAATGACTTCGTTTCCAACTCGTCATAAGCATTGTTTTCCTTGCTTCAGATGACCTTGTGTTCTTCTCGGATGTAGATGGCCTGATGAGTGCCCTTGGAATCAAACATGACCCTCGAGAATGGTTCCTCGAAATTGAGTCTCATGGTGGTGTTGCTGCATAATGGGAATCGACTTCCATCCATTCTGGTTGGACACGTTGTCTAGATGAAAGAAACTTACAACAACCTGAAACAGCTGTTGAACTGTCTTCAATACAGCAAGTATGGCTGACATTTCTGTTGATGGGTCTGCAGCTGGGATATACGAAGTACTGCTGTTTCTTATGTTAATGGGACAGCCGAGCAAAGACTTTGTACTACGTGAAGAGAAAGTGTCCTCAGAGGAAATCTCTGAAGGTCGGAGAGAAGAATGCGGAACACCAAGCACTGGCAGAAACGCATAAAATCCTGCTACCGTCCCTACACATCAATCTCGGTGAGATGAAGAACTTTATCTTCAACTTTGGACACTTGTGAAAAAACACTTCAATAGATAAAACACAACTCTTGTAACAATTTGTTTACTAACATAAATTAAATATCTGAAGTTTGTATGACGGATTTTTATCAATTAGTAGGCAATGTGAAAGTGGCGTCTGCTGTTAAACAGTCCCACTTCAATGACTTTAAATATTGATCGAAGATTGTTGAAAATTATCAGTGCCACAATGTCTCTAAATTGATGAAATCTTAGAAAATCGTCTTACAAACTTCAGATATTTAATTTAGGTTAGTGAACAAATTGTTACAAGCGTTGCGTTTTGTCTATTGAAGTATTTTTTCACAAGTGTCAAAAGTTGAAGATAAATGCTTCAGCTGCCATTCATTCTTTAAATAGTAAACGAATATTATAGAAAATATATTTAGAGAGATTTGAGTGACATCTACAATTTATCGCCAATAACAGTTTTTGCGTAAAAGGTTTATTTTCATTGTTAGGGAGCTTTGGAAGTGGCTTTTGCATTCACATAACATGGAAGTGTCTCGACACTTTTTTCGACATAGTGTATCAAGTGTATATATGAATGTAAATAAATTGCTTGTACAGTCGCCCAAAAATATCCGAACACTATGGTTGATTACAGAATTCAGAAAAAATATCTAGCAACGATTTTTTTTGAAATTAGTGATTCTCGCAACTTTTTTATACGTACAAGAAGGTTGCCAGATCCATAGTGTTCGGATTTTTTTTGAGCAACTGTATATTGAGATATAGCAGTGCAGTGATTTGCAGTCACCAGGGACTTCACGCCATTAGCCCATGACGCCCTCACGTGTAAAAGAGTAAACACATATGGTGTCAGAGTCGTGGGATCTAAAGGAGCAGGTACAGGTGGCTTTCCATTACAGTATTGTTTTTTATTGTTGTGTGCTGCATGAGACTGTCCCATCTGTGAAGCATTCTTCGAGAACTTCAGTATTGATAAGATCTAGTCTATAAGTTTTGTCAACGTATCGAATGTTTTTTCTGTCCTATGCCGTATAACACGTGGGGCAACGCGAAAAAGATTTCTAACACATTCGTGGACAGAACGCAACAATAGACAGAACAGAACATGGGAGAGTTTGGGAACGAAATATTAGGGAGACCGAAAGCGTAGGTTCTGCAGTTTTTGAGATGGCCGAGCGATCCAGTGAGCATGCGCAAGAATACGTTTCAAATGATTATGCCATGTTCAAGCTCAGACTTGAATTCGAAGAATGCAGGGAGAATGCCGATAGAGAATTTCATAGGGAGGACATACAGCGGAACTTTGAACTGGAGAAGCTCAGAATCGAGAAAGTGGCCGAAAAGACGAGAGAGGCCAGAATGCACGGCGAGTCTGATAATGGAAATGACCCGTATGGGTTCGGCTCACTTGAGTCAGATTGCGTGGAGCAAGCAGCTACAGGAACTGTAGCATTCGGCGTCCCTTCTCCGGTCGATGTTGGGTTCACTCCCTAAAACGCCCTATGAAATATCCCTGTTCTTCAAACGCATGGAAAATACTTTCACTAATTTAGGTGTACCAGCAGACATGCGGGTAAAAGTCGTATTTCTGATATTTTGGGGGAGATTGCACGATCTTGTGACCTCATTGCCCAAGAAAGACGCAGATGACTTCGAAAAATTAAAGGAATACATCTTGGATCGTGCAAAGTGTCTGCCGGAGAGTTCAAACGACATCACGATGGGGCAGAGAAATTATCTAACGAGGCTTGGTATACTTTTGCTGAGGGAGTGAGAGAAATGCGGCAACGATCTTTAGATAGCCGAAAAGTCGACACGTATGCTGAACTTGTAAACATCTTGGTGTCCGTATGATCAAGGCTGAATTATGAGCTCCAATGAGAGAGTATGTGTCTTTGCATGAGCGAACTGATTGGTTTAAACCTCGAGAACTCGTTGAGTGCATCGGCCACCACTTGGCAAGTATCCAGGGTACAACAAAGCCAGGTGTGGCAGACAAGAAGGTACCCAGTAACATTCCTCCTCCTAGGAGAGATTTTACGTCAACGAACGAAGCTCCTATTAGTGAGACACAGGTTCAGACATATTCGAAAGTAAGCATCACACGTCAATGCTTTGAGTGTGAACCCTTGCGCCATTTGCGACGAAAATGTGCGAGCGAAATGCGAGTAAATTGTCATCTGCAAGTGCGCGGAGTGTTGGAGCAGAACCGTACGAAGGTAGAACAGACGATGGCACACTCTGTAAAAAGATAGTGACGCACATGCATGCGCAAAAAAGCGGAAATAAACAGCGAAATTTCCGATCAAACAGCAATTAAATTAAGTGAACTTGAGAAAGTTAATGAACTTAAGAAAGAATGTCTGATATTAAGCAAGGTTTGTTGCGATGTTAAAAGTTTTACTGCCATTGTCGACTCAGGGGCACAGATTAATGTTCTTAGGTGCGATGTAATTCCAGAGCGATTTCGTACACTTGCGGGTCGAATTGTTCTGAGGCCAGGAGGAAGAGATTTCTTTGAGTAGTTTGTGGTAAGATGCCAGAGAGGGCAAAAATAACTTCCTTATTCGCGATAGTCTTTCGTTTAGAGTGGAAAAGGGAATCGATGGGAAATTTTTACAGTTGGAAAAATTTCTTATCGATTTCCTGGTTTTTCCACCGAATCATCTGGTTCTTCTGTTTCGAAGCACAACAAGGTAATGGCTTTAGTTCATAGCAATGTTTGAGCATCCATCTTGGCTCTACAAAAACGAAGCAGTAGGTCCAACTCTATCGTATTGGCCGCGCATGACGCGTGATATTAAGCAATTTTGCAAGTCTTATGTAGAGTGCCAGTTGAGAGGGAGAGATCGCAGGAGCCACATGGGACGGGTTTTGATTGGCATCACAGTGCCAATCGAAGCCATCAGATGGCCGGTTCTATCATTCCAGGTTGTAGGGATAGATGTGGCAGGACCTTTTGATCCTCCGAATAAGAGAGACCACAGATACATCCTTTCAATCATGGATTACCATACCATTACCATACCACCCATCCTAAAGTCGCTCACAGCCCGAGTGACTTCTGAGTCCTTTTTGCAGACACTTACGCGAATGGATGTGCCAGAGGTGATAACTTCTGATCAAGGGAGTAATTTCACTGTGGAGTTCACACGAGAACTGCAGGCTCGGCTGGGCATTGCGCCGAGGATCTCTCTTCCTGTACACCATGAAGCAAACGGATCGGTTGAAAAATGGAATCGAACGGAACTCAGCGTAACATCATTCGTAACGTAAGGACGTTTTCTCCTCTCTCCCGTTTGGGGTTGGCATCTGCATTCCAGGATTGTGTCAACCGACCTTCGGCGCTCGCACCGGACCATCAGTGCATTAAATGCAATAAAATTCCATTTTATTGTCCCCACCCCAAACGACGCCTTCCGTTTTACTAGTCTTCTCTCCCACCTGATCTGCGAGCCTTAGAGCACAAAGACTAATCTTTACGACCTCCAGTTTAGAGGTCGCTCTCCACCTACTTTGGATTCGGTGCTGCAGTATGTGTTAAGAATCTGCATACTGTTCCCCCTTCTGAGCAATTATATATCTTTCTCACACCAGTCCCTTGTTTGTCAGCTCCTGTTAGAAGAAACTATCTTCTGAATTTGTGCCTCCAAGGGTTTTTCAGCCGTTGTTTCCACCATTTTTTAGAGTCTGTTTTTCTGAATCTTCATTGAAGGTTTCGTTTACCCTCTGTCTATTGAAATGAGGTGCATTAAACGCAAAGATGATATTCCGCTCGGATCTGACATGTCATCTGTAACGGCATGTGCGACGCTAAATTACATTTAATTTGTTCAGGCATTTCTGAGTCGAACTACCGCAGAATGACTCTGGAGAAACGAATGAAGTAGAAATGTATTAATTGCAAAACGAGAAAGTCAACATCTAACAAAGATTTAAACGCTAATGGAGAGCAAACTGAGCTCATAGTAGGGCACATGTCAAAGTCGCATGTGAAGCTCAGTGAGGCAAATGAGTCTGGATCAGTAACTTCGGATGAAAGCAGTGATGATTTGAAGGCACTCTTAAAAGAAATAAATATAAAAATTAATGTTATTAATGAATTGAAAGATGAAATTGTAGACCTAAGATGTTATGTAGAGTTTTTCTGTGAAAGGTATGATACATTACTAGAAAGATTACAAATATATGAAATACAGCAAACTGAGATAGACCACAAATTAGAAACTACTGATAAACTTTGTACAGAAAACATGGCTGAAATAAAAATTCTACAAACTGAGCTAAACGACTTAGATCAGCATGGACGCAAAAAAATCTTGAAATACATGGGATCCCCGTTTAATACCAAGAAGATGGAAATAAGCTGCAGATGTTAATGCCCACCATTGCGAAACAGCTTGAAATAAGTAATTTTGACTTAGAGCATCCACAGACTGCCTGTGAGAAATAAAAATAAAATTCCGCCATCGTAGTGCAATTTTAATCGATACCCAACAAGAGATTATTGGTTATCGCGGAGAAGAAGGGGTATGCTGGCTTCAGAAGTAGCTTCTAATGCTGACGATACTCCAGTTTATCTGAATGAAAATCTTACATCTGCAAATAAAGATCTTTTGTAGAGGGCAAAATCAATCGCTCGTGAAAGGCAGTACAAATATGTTTGGTGTAAATGTTCTGCGTAAATTTGCATAGTTCGCGCAAACGGTATTCAAGTTCCAGACTGCAGTTTCCTTTCCATCAGAGCGGCGCCATATGAGAGTTTATCTCGAAGGACCATTCCATTGATGCGCTGCCTAGCTAAGCCGAGCACTTATCTGTCGGCAGCCAGCGTAATCCCGGGCAACGGTTACAAAGGGAAGCGCTCACTCCTCAGCGACACTCCTTAGAAGGAAAGAAGTATGACGCCAGAACTGCTCCTGTCTGACAGCCCTGAGAGAGAATTCCCCTGGCTCACGGCACAGCGGACTCATGAAGGATAGTCACGTGGTTGTGGCCAAGGACATGGACTCTGGAAGTTTCTAATTTTCGTCGGCACCCTATCGCACCCCCCTGGCGGAGAGTTGAGAGAGCCAATGAGAATTATCCACGATAGTGATCCTTGGTGACTATGAGGTGAGAGAGAATAGAGTTTTTTTTTGTCATCTGCTTCTAGTGATCACTGAGAGAGGAGAGGAGAGTTCTTCTGGTGGTAACAACGAGAGAGCACAGAGAGGCTGGACGGTTGGCTTAAGATGGACTCGTAAAAGTTTAGCTTAGTAGAGAAGGGGGCAGTTGAAGTAAAACGATGTGATCACGACAGTCTACTGAATCTGTAAGTTCTGTTGAGCATGTTTATGGAATTGAAATATTTGATTGTGAAACAATCGAATTTATGGAATTGAATCAGTGATGTTTAATTTCTAAATAAATATCTTTTTATGTTTGTAAGAAAATGTTTTTAACTGCCTTTGCAGACTCGTTTTGTCGGGGGGAAGATGACTTTGGTTATTGGGTCATTAATTAATTAATTAATACTAAACGATAACGGTAAAAAAAACAAATATGGGGCTAAGAGAAAATCCTTAATGTTAAGAGATATGTTTATCCTAAGTTATACCCTTATAACAGTTGGTACAGTGAGCCAGGATGTTTGCGGCAACCTTAAAACTGTTGGTGCTCTAGTAAGAGTAACTCCGCAATAAGTTTATTATTACTTTCAGGTAAAACATTGTTGCCGTGAGCCAGGATTATGTGGATTGGCCCCAGTATAAAACACTGTTGCCGTGATCCAGGATTTTTCGTTGTAAGCCACCCCTATAAAACAAAACAAGGAAAACTTTTCTTGAGAAAATCAGATGGTGAGATATCATAAAACTCCATATTCATAGCAACTTAGGCTTTGAATTTTCTGTCTGAAATTGCTGCATCATATCGGCCATGGCTAACGAACTGTAATCTCCACAATGACCTTCTTTGACGAAGCAAACGATCTTGGTGCGGAGTGGAATAGTCAGAATCATTATGAACTGTACAGTATTGTTGAAGTTAAAAACTGGTTCCAAGAAGATTAAAACGTAACATATGATAGAATAGAATAGTTATCAGTTATATGTTAATGTCAGAAGTTTAAAAAAGAAACTGGGATCTCTTATATTGCTATTTAATTAATATCTTAGATTTTTCTAGATGTAATCGTATTAAAAGAAACGAATGTTAATGAATATCAAAAATCCTCATATAATATAAGTAATTTTAACCAAATTTCTTTAAATATTACCGGTAAGAAAACAAGAGGTATTATTATTTTCTGTAGAGAAACCTTGTTAATTGAAAATATTAGCGTACGTATCTCACCAGCAGAATCTATGCACTTAAGGATTATCAGAAACAAAATAAAATATAACTTGATATCTGTTTATCGATCTCCGGGTACCGATATTAATGAATTTCTTTCTTCTCTGACTAGATGGATGGGGGGAGAGCCATAAATTTAAGAATATAATACTCATTGTAGATTTCAATATCGATATTTCTACTCATAGAAAGAATGGAGTTCAAAAATATCTTAACGCTCTTTCTGAGTTTGGCTTTGTCCCTACAATAAGAGGATTTAATAGAGAAGAGATTTTGGGAAGCTCCACTGCTCACTCGTGCATTGATCACATTAATGTAAAATTAGATAGAAATTTTAATCATAAATCCTTAATCTCACGAATCAAAGTTGCAGACCATTATTTTATTTCGTTATTACTAAGCTCGAATAAATCAGTGTGAGAATATACAACAAGTGATGAAAATTATTTGAAATATGATCATAAAAATATTATTAATTCAAAAATTAGGACTAATTGGAATACTTCACAAATCAACACGTTTGCAGATGAAATGTATAATAGTTTTAAAACACATCAAATTTCGGAAAAACAGCAAAGAATGGATGATTCCCGAAATTATAAATATGATTGAAAAGAGAGATGCAGCATGGGTTACTTTTAGAAACTACAATGCTAGCAAAAAACTTTATCAACCGTTTTTATAAGAAAAGAAAAATCTAAATTTTACAAAAAAAACGCTTCACATCCATTACTGAAAATACAAAACAATCCTGGGATATGATTAACACTATATTAGATGGAAAAAAGAAAAAATCTACTAGATAACATAATAATTAACCATATGCCCAAAAATATGACAAATTCTCAATTTGCTACGAATTTCAATAATTATTTTGCAGACATGGTTGATAAATTACGGGAGAACAATCTAATCCAAAAAGACATGCTGGCGCTTCATATCCATTGAGCTAATCCATTTACGTACCTCCTATTTCGGACATCCAGTTGAAAAAAATTGTTACCTCTTTGGATGTGGAGTTGATAACATACACACCAAACATATAAAGGCATGCATGAATCAATTAACAGAATATATTGCTAAACTATTTAACTTAAGTATTACTTCTGGAAATATACCCTCCACTTTAAAAATTACAATACTAAGACCTATTTATAAAAATGGTGTTAAAGGTAATTATATGAATTATAGGCTTATTGCTATCTTGTCTACCGTTAACAAAATTTTAGAGAGGTGCAACGATGACACTCTCCGTAGCTTTTTCTTAAAACACAAAATTATCTCTCTTAGGCAAATATGGCTTCCAGAAGAAAAGAGGTTCTACAACTCTATTGTCTATCTTCGCAGAATGTGTTAATAAACCCTTGAACTCTGGAGAAAAGATTGCTGCTCTCTTTGCCGACTTTACTAAAGCATTCGACACATTGGATCACGGATCATAATTTTTTTCAAAATTTAAAAACTATGGAATTAGAGAGACAGCTCTTATGTGGTTCAAATATTACCTAAGTAATAAGACTATTATAACCAAAATTGAAAATGCATTCAGTAGCGAAAGAAAATTAAATGTTGGAGTTCCACAAGGATCTATACTTGGACCCTTGTTGTTCCTCTTGTATATTAATGATATGACTAATTTAAATTTAAAAAGTAAAATATTTTTTATGCTGATGATACCGTTATTTTAAACAGCAATGGCGACGTGGACGCAGCAATAAGAGAATTACAGGATGAATATAATTGCTTGGTGAGATGGCTGAATATTAACTTAATATATTTAAATAACGATAAAACTAAATGTATGATCTTCCACTCACCAGGTACTTCGAAAACATCAAACAATGTAATTAAGACCCAAAATATAAATTGTATACAATAAATCCGAAACTTATAAAAATATTTGTAACTGTCATAGCATTGAAATGGTGGATAATTTTAAGTATCTGGGTTTATATTTCGATTCAACCTTTCGATGGAACACTCACGTTTCGAAGCTATGTGAAAGTCTCAGATATCGCCCACTGAAATTTACAGATTACAATTCATAGTCGTCACCGACGTCTGCTTATGGTCTACAAGGCGATCTGTGAATCTTTAATTAGATATGGAATTACAATATATGGAACAACTGCCATCACTAACCTAAAAAAATTGAAAAATTGCAATCATCTGTAGCGAAAAATATAATCCCATACAAGCTTAGAGATAATCTTTCAAACGCAAGTGAAAGATTTACATTCCTCAATATTCTATCAATCCAAAATTTCTTTAGATATGGCATTATTCTGAACAACTTTTTCAATGACACATATAAAGTACAAATTACATAGATAAGAATACCAGATTTCAGATCAATAATTATTATATTATAATCCCGATTTTTGTTAATAATTACGGTAAAAGTTTTAAAGAGTATAAAGTGCAGGAGATCTTTAACCAGTTACCAAGATATTTCATATATCTAACTAATTTTAGTGAGCTTAAGTTAAAGGTTAAAAACTATTTAAAAAATGTGTTAACCTGTAATCATGAGAAAAACCTGTATCTATATGACTTTTTGTGTTCTTCTTTACTGTGCTCATTTATGTATGAAAACTAATGATCCTCAATATTTCCTGCAGATAAGATATTAGCTTTGCTGGTCAAATATATAAAATCTCCCTTTATCTGTGTTATGTGAGATGATGATGTTGATGAATAAATATGTTTACTACTGAAAAAAAAACAAAGGGTATGCTACATCACGTAGTTTGTGAGCACCCAGGGGAGTAGGACAAGTTTTTGCCATATGTGCTTTGGGCCTACAGAGAGGTACCAAATGCGACAACAGATGTGTCTTCATCCCAGCTTTCATATGGAAGCACCCCGAGGATGCTTCTTTCAGTTTTGAGGAATACTTGGGCTGGAGAAGTGCCACGTTGACTAAGCCGGCAGTACAGTACCTTCAGGAATTTACAAAGTGCGTGGTGCTGGCTGCAGGGAAGGCAGAGTTGGTTGCCTCAGCCAAACAAGATAAATATGTTCAGTACAACAATCTATGGTCCAAGAGAAAGGATTTTGCAGTCGGGGATCAGATAATCGTGTTGGCGCCGGAGTCTACAAATAAATTGTATGCCAGGTAGACTGGTCCATGTCAGAGTATAGAACTCACATCTGATTATGGATACTGGGTTCGATTACCTGATGAAGGGATCCGTGCAATCCATGCCAACCATATCAGAGAGTTCACTATCCGAGTCTCTCATAATGGAATGATCTTTGATGCAGATCACGAATTTGGTGAACTCCGTGAGAGCCCCATTAGTAACACAATCAACATCACAATGAAGACAGACCAGTGTTTTGCTGAAGAGCAGCGCTTATATGAGGGACAGCATAAGAAATTAGCGACATTGTTAAGGCGGTTTCCACATAACTGCTCTGGTAAAGTGCGAGTCCCAGGTCGAGATTTTTTCAGACCTCAACCTTCTTCTGTACTTCACAGCTGTTGCAACACTGAGCAGCAAATTCCAAAGATGGGCCTTGGCCATTGCTCAGCATGATGCAACAGTGCATTATAGGAAAGGCGCTTCCTGAGTGAACCTACCAACGGATTACTGAGGGAAACATTTGGGAAGGGGAGCTAACACGAGCAGCGTTTGGAGGAGTCTTGGTGCATTGGCTGGCTGAAGGGTCAGGTCTGCCGTGCCCCCACCCTATTGTCTCCATCTCTTCGGCACTGAAGAGCAAAAGCTGCTGCAAAGAGTGCAGCATCAACACATGGGACAATGAGGATTTTCCATACTGTGTAATATGACTGTATACAAGTTGGGGTGCCCCATTGACGAGAACTGTTGCCAGCGGAGTACCGTCACTTGATTAGTGACACTGGTGACAGTAAAAAGTGTTTTTTGTAACATGTGAAAACTTTCAGCGTTTGTTTTATTTGGTGCCCGAAGTTTGAACTGCATGCTTTAAGGGGCAAAGACCGGACTGATTCACGATACGAATTTTAGACTTTTCTTTCATCGAAGGCTTGTGGAAAGCGAAAGAACCCTGTTTTTCCAGCTTGTGGTGGATCAGCCGTGGACTCTACCTCATGAGAACAGTTGACTGAGTTCGTGAATAGCGGACGGTCGAACTTGAGACACTGTTCTGTCGTGGGCGTGTAAGGATTCGGCGTTCACCTGAGATGCCAACAGACGATCTAGCGTCACGATTTCCTGCCTTAACCTTATTTTCAACAAAGAGCTTCAGAAGGAGGTAGCAGCAAAGTCAGATGAATTAACAAATGCGAACGCACGCTCCCTCACCCCTCGGCCAGGCACATGTACTGACCGTACAGCGTGAGAGAGAAAGAACAGAAAGACTCGGCTGCTGCATCTCGGTGAGGACGGTGAAGAAGGGATAGTCGCTCGTGCACCATTGATGTCATCCTTCATTGGACTAGGTCCAGGAGCCCAATGTTTGGTTGGATGGCTCATAGTGTTAACAGTTAAGACCAAAGTCAAAGTCAAGGATAGTCATTGTATATATCAAATGTCCATATAAAAATGCAATAAACTGGTTTCCATAAATTAAGGAAAATTGTAACGCTCCAAAGATATTAACTTTTCAAGTTGGACATTTTGTCTGATCCAAATAAAAAATATAGGCAGTTTTAACTTGCAAAATAAAGTTGAAATAGGGTTCGTTAGGTATTTGTCTAGCATTACTTATCGAGTAAGAATTCAAAAAGGATTATGAAGTTTAATTAAAGTTTAAATCTAATTAAAAATCAATTTACATTGCTCAAGAGAAAAATAGCAAAAAATCAAAAGTTTCTAAAATAAACAAAGTTTATTTCCAAAAAATTCAAAGACTCACCATCAGTGGAAGAATACAAAAGTTGGAGTTAACAACTCACATATACCTAAATCTCTACTAACAACTCCTTCTATCTACACAACACATACTTCTCACAATACTTCTGACTCCTACATCTCTATTGACAATTCTCTACTAACTCTACATATCTACTATCTCACAATACACATTCTGCACTACACTATTGTCAATACCTAACGTCACTTAGTTATAATATGCGGCGTACAAATACGGTACGTGTCTGTTTAACGCCAGGAAACCATTCGAATAATCTGACGATCGCGCTAGCTATGACGCAAGAGGGGTCGTGTCCTACACGAGCGCATTAACGGCTGACAATCAAAAGTCGGAGTTACGCATGGGCAACTCCTACAGTTCGGAAGCGAGAATTGCGATGTCCAAAAATGAAATAATAATCCCCAAAATGATAAATATGACGTGAATAAAATAAAACTGGTTAAGGAAAAGTAAAAGTGAATTAGTGGACCTTCACAAAATCCCTATATTAAGTCAATGGGAAGCTAACGTCAAATCTCTGTAATTTCTAAAAAAACATTAATAACAAGTTTGTTTTGAAAAATGAGATTGCAGATAAAGATCTCAATCAAATAAATCAATATCTCGATTTTCAACAATATTCATTCAATATGTAATGAATTATGAAAGTTTGAATATTGAGCGATAACAATGCCAGCCATAAAAATTGATTTCAGAAGTTAATTAAAACTTAGTAATAAGTATTGTATCAAAGTGTTTAATAAAATAAGTTTGTATTTTAGAACTTTGTGTAAAGAATTCTTTCACTATTCTTCAGTTTTGTATAAGTTTCTTAAGACTGGCATTGCTGCTGTTAAATATTCAAATTTCCATAATTCATTAAATACTGAACGAATATTGTTGAAAATCGGGATATTGATTTATTTGATTGAGATATTTATCTGCAATCCCATTTTTTCGAAACAAACTTGTTATTAATATTATTTTAGAAGTTACAGAGCTTTTGACGTTAGCTTCCCGTTGACTTAACATAGAGTTTTTCCTTAATTTATGGAAACCAGTGTAGTACATTTTTTTATGTGGACACTTGATATATACAATGACTATTCTTGACCACAGTTCGGCAATAATGTAATATATATATAATAATGTAATATGTGATTGGCAGGCTTTTGTGATATCAAGTCAATACGAGCATAGATCATTTAATTGTATACTGCCGGCTCCAACAGCTTTTCGTACGAGTTAATTCATGATATGTGGCAACGCATAGTGTCTTCAAAGGTAGAGAGTGTGTGCTAGTTGAAAAACGCTAAAATACTGTCGCAAATAACAGCCGAGCAGTTATGTCGTCATTGTGAGTTTATGTCAAGAGGCAATTTATGTCGTTTTTCGCTGTGGAAAGGTTTTCGTTTATGTGTGTATGATTTTTGCAGGTTATGGCTAAACTGGAAACTGAGTAGTCTAGTGTAATAGGTTACGGTGTTCGGAGAGACTTAAATTGTGCGCAGACAGCCGAAGAAATGACTCAAGTGTATGGAGAACAATCATTAGTGTATTTTACAAATATGTTGGAAGACCGAGAATTAGTTTTTTTTTAAACGTTAAAAATAGGTAATCAATAGCTAAATATTATACTAGAGAACGCATGTCGCCTCTGACACATATGGTAATCTCATTTTCGAAGAGAATTTAATTTTTCTTTCACCTACGTTTTCACTTCTTAAAATTTTAATTCGAACTAATAGATAATGGGAAAATGCAAATAGTAGCATTTTATTAGTACTTATACAACAGAAAAAGTGTTTGTTTTTTATCCTTAAATTTAAAAAGTTGCTTATTTCACACTCCTCTGAGAAAAGGGAGCAGACTCTTGCTGCCAGTGGAATATCTCTTGACACTCTATCACCAAAATTTCCAATTCCTACCATAAATTCGGTAGAAGTTTTACCGTTTCCGCATTGAGTGACTTATTATGATGTAAATTAAAACTACATAAGGGTATAAAAATGCGAATTGTAAAATTTTCATTGTACTGATCCAAGTAAAAAACAGTTTTCAAATTATTTCTTAAAACATTGGCTTTTTCTACCCACCTTTGGAAATAGGAATCAATTCATTGTTGCCGATAGTTTGACATGACCATCACGTTACACCACCAAAATTTCAAAATTCTAGGGATAATACATCGTTTGAATTTCAGCGTCAAAGATGTGGTTACCAACACATCTTTGACACACTTTTTCATACGTTTAAAGGATATAATTCCACGACGGAAGTCTGTGATTTTGAACTATTGTCCAACGTATGTCCACAATCTGAGTTTCGTCTTTCTTTTGGTAACAGTTTGGCAGCGCCGTCTTCAATTGCGATCACACTGCACTAGTTTTAATGGGACACTGTACGTCTTTCGCACAGTCTTTGGATAGGTGTATATTCAACGAAAAAAATATAGTTATTACTTTACACGTTTCGGCTGCTGGGAAGCCTTCTTCAGGAGTGCTAGGTTTTCGAGTGCTACATAGGTTATACCCACATGTTTGGAACTGCGCATGCGTTTGTTCTCCCTCGCTGTTTCATGTTACTCTCACGGCGAGGGGCGGGGTGGCAGGAGGTTGGGTCTACGATCTTGTTGACATTTGGGGGAGAAGGGGAGGATTGGTACTTGTGCCATCGTAATGTCTTTATTTCTTTGTTTCGTGAAATTTTCTCTTTGCTGGTCCAGTAAAAATTTCCATGGTGTTGGGAGGTGATATATTTCGTCATTGCAACACTGCTCTATTTTGGTATATAATCATTTGCTCAGCAACATCCAGTTGGAAATTTCGGGGGGGGGGGGGAGTGCGGTAATGATATTGGAGTTTTCGTAATCAGGTTGCTGCCTTCTTTGTTCTGCTGCTCTAACAAGGGAGGAGATTTGCCGTTTCCTTCTTACATCCGTTCTATGTATCTTCATGCGTACTTTAGTAGATCTTTTGTTGTTTTTCTGAAGTATGGCTTCCTTCTGTTCGGTCTTGCATACAGCACTACTTACTATACTTGCAATACAGCCTTGCTGTCAAATTTCATTGGTATTTTGTATATACCGCCAGTTTTTTTTGCTTTTTGTCCCTGTCAGCTTTTATCATATTTAAATAGCGCGCTTGGCTACTGATCTACGGGACCTGGGTTCGAGTCCCGGGTAAGGCATGGATGTTCGTGTTGTTTTCTGCTGAGGCCCTGCCATCCTCTCAGATCTTCTACTGTGACATATAAACTGACGGGCTCCTATCAGACCTTTATGGCAAGCAGCTGCTTGAGGGGGTATTTATTTTTTTTATTTAATATGTGTGGGGTGCTGGCTACACCACACATAAGGTTTGCTACCCATAAGGTTTCATTACGTTACGATGGTGTTGACTAGCCACGGTATGTTCGGTATGCTTTTGCAAATTTCAGTTTTTCTGCATTGCATATTTGTGCTGGAGTGATGGTTTGGCTTTTTTCGAAATCGATTCCAAAGGCGGCTTACAACGCTACAATTCACATTTAGCTATCTGCCAACCTAAGACCGTGGTTGTCCGGCCTCAAGCCTTCTGATTGCTCGGCACTTCATTTCTTCGCTCAAAATATTTCTTCTGGTTATCTGATGGTTGGCTATTTCGGATGTCGTCCGTCAAGACTCTAGCATAAATTGACACGCATATGCAAATGAGGTGCTTTTTATTATACTGACCTGTTTCACATATGCGACTGTGTTAATGCAAATTTCGTGTGTGCGGTATATAACTCACTGTCTCTTTTTTATGTAAAAAGATCTGACTTTTGTTATTTATTGTCAATTATTGCACATGATATGCCGATTTTTGTGTTTGTTGATTAATCTTTAAGCACCGGTGTATAGTTTCTCAGTACCTATCCAACCCAAAAATAGTTTTTAATATATCTCTAAAAACAAACAATTATCTCTTAAAATTGTTTCCCCCCCTCCCCCTAGGGGTAAAGGTGAAAATTGTTGTTGTCAATGTAAACTTTAAACTTTTCATTTGAGCACAAAAATTACTAATTTCTAGCAATTAGATTTCCTGCAATATTCATTTAAAATATTGCAATTTTAAACTTTTTCTACGGTTAGAGTGCGCAGGTATAGCTATTAGTAGATTACGAAAGTGCGAATCGTAATATTTCATCAGTACCTATTGGAACCAAAAACAATTTTTTAATCTCTAAAATCGAAGTAGTAAAATGTTTGCAGACGACAAAGTGCATTTTTCCACTTACCCTGCGGTATACATCAACTCATTCTTCCTGAAAACGATCTAAAAACAAGATGTTTTTACTTTGTCGAATCGCTCAATATTTAAATTGCGCCATCTATGGGTGTAAAAATTTGAAAATTGAAAATTTAAACGAATATTGCAAGCAATATATTTATGCTAAAAATTCAAATTTTGATGGTGGAATGTGAAGGTTGTATGGTGGGCCTTGGAAAATAGTGTGTTGCCATTTATATCCAGATGGTAAGAAACGAAACTGTTTTATGAGATAATTGGAAACAAAACCTTTGTTGAATAAGTGATAATGGAATATTATAATTCGAATTTTTCAATCCTCATGAAACTTTTATTTTGATCTGCTTTTAGTAGAAATTTAAAATTTCGGTGGTAGAGTGTCAACAGATATTCCACTGACAGCAACAATATGTCCCTTTCCTCAGGGGCGGGGGTGGCTCAGTCGGTAGCGCGTCTGGCTCGTAATCTGTAGTTCCCAGGTTCGAGTCCCAGCTGGGTCAGCGTTGAGATTTATCTCCGCAAAATTCCCCGCCCTGTCCACGGTCATTAGGGAACACCGTTGGGTTTGAAGAGTCCGCCGTCCATCGGATGGGACGTTAAGCCGTGGCCCCGTGTGCGGTAGAGCCATACTCTGTGCACGTTAAAGAACACGCTTGATGGCCTTGACGGGAGGCTACCATCTGTCTCCCAACAGCTGTTCCAGTGGGTCCCCTCCCCCAACCTTCTCTGAGCCTTCGGGGTCCATGTGACCTCGCCATTTAGCCGATGGTGTGCAAAAAAGTGCCGCTCAGAGGTACAACAACCCTTTCCTCAAAGGGGTGTTAGAAAAGCAATTTTATTCATTTTAAAGGATAAAAAGGTTTTATGTTTTATGAGTACTAATAAAATATCGCCCTTTGCATTTTGCCAATCATCGATTAGTTCGAATTTAATGTTTTACAAAATGCAAAAGTCGTCAAACGGGAAAATTCACGCTCTTTCAAAACTATATTCTCATATTTGTAAAGGCGAAATGGGATCTTTTAGCTTTTTGTTGAGATTGAAGTCGATCAAATCGCATAATAGTATTCCATTTTTATTTAATCGACTTCAATTTTCGTTGTCTTTATCAGTTCAATGATGATAAAGAAAATATTGTGGACAGTGATTTAAATCGATTACTGATTTTGTTAAATAAGCAAATGTATGTATGGACAATTATGTTTCATTCTGTAGAGCTCCAGCTTTTATCAATACTAAAATTGAAAGTGACACAGAAACTAACTTATTGTGTAAAAAGATTTTATGATATAAAAATAACTTGCATCAGAAGCGTGTTTTTTCGTCTATTATCAGAATTTCTTTTCTGAATTTAAAGCACTTAATTCGTAATTACTATAAGACACTCGGGGTTTGGTTAGCTCAGTCGTTAGCACGCCAATCTCATAATCTACAGTTTCCAGGTTCGAACCCCAACTGTGAGAGAACATCGTTGAGTTTTATTCCCGACAAACAACATCTTGACCTCGGTGAGGAAGGGGGACAAAGATGGGCTTGGAAGAAACGCCGTCCTTTGGGTGTGACATTAAACCCTGCCCCGTGTATAGGAGAGCCATACACTGTGCAGATTAAAAAGGATGGCCTTGACCGGAAGCTGTCCGTCTTCTAACAGTTTTGTAGTGGATCCTTTCTCCAATCTTCTCTGAACCTTGGGTCTCTAATGACATGAGCATTTAACCCATTTTGTGAAAAAAAGTGCCTCTCAGAAATAAAACAACTCAATCATATGACACTCGGTTTTAATGTTTACTTTTTATCTCTTAGCTGTACTACGTGGCTGTTCTCCATATCATGTAGGACCCACATGTGCATTCAGAACCATTTGAATTGCACATGGTAAGCGCACTTGGCTACTGATCTAAGGGACCTGGGTTCGAGCCCCGGGTAAGGCATGGATGTATTTGTTGTCTTTCTGTAAAACATGGACGTATGTGTTGTCTTTCTGCTGAGGTCCTGCCATCCTCTCAGATCTTTTACTGTGGCATATAAACTGACAGACTCCTGTCCGACCTCTGTGGCAAGCAGCTGCTTGAGGGTTTTTTTATTATTTATTTATTTTTATTTATAATGTGAAATCATTAGTCTTGCAATGTCGCGTATAGTTATTTTAGGGTTAAGGGCGTATATTCCCGTCTGCCACATTCCACTATACTCCACAAATTTTCTTTGGAGTTCAGCTAAGGCGACTGGGGCGCCAGGGAAGATTACTGAATTCTCCATCATGTTTCTGAAACTACTCAGACACAGATTTCGCACGATGGATAATTGCATTACCATCCTGAAATTGTCCGTCTATATCAGAGAACAAATGAAGCATAAAAGACAAACGTGATTGCACATGTTTAATTATGCTGCAGATTGTTTTTCGGCTATTTCGACGTATTAGTGGACCTAGGCCATGACATATGAAGGTTCCCAAGCTTCTACAGTTGACATAACACAAGGAGTCCACTGCCTCATCCTATCACTGTCATTTGTACGAAAAGCGTACATCACGATTTATCAAAAGTTTATTCAGTCACATACAATCCATCCATTCCTGTCCCGACATCACAATCCGATTTTTGGCTGACACCAAAGGCTTCCGAATAAGGTACCTACAGCTCAGTCTCAGATATTTGAGTTCCCTGAGCATTGTTTGATTTGATATGGATTAATCTTGGCTGTGAAATCTTGGTGTTGAAATTAGTGGTCGTGTGGTGCACAGTCGACGTTGAATCATGCTCACATTCTTCTCTAAATATCTACACAGTGCTCACTGAATTGTGACCATCGCCCTTTATGGAAGTGGAAGTTAACTTCCAAGCTCAATAAGTTCTAAACTAAGCATTTTATGAGAAAATGCACTGGGAGATAAATTAAAGATCTCAATCAATTCTATCTAGATCTCGATTTTCAATAATGTTCGCTTTGTTCTGAGTTATGAACTTTTAATATTTAACAGCAAGTCTGAGGAAAATTGAAAAATATTGAAAAGTTATTTATATTAATTTTTAAAATACATATCTGTTGTATTAAATGGTGTGAAATAATACGTCTTATTCAAATTATAATTCTGAGAAAAATTCTAAAGTTACGAATTGATGTTGTTAAATATTCAAACTTTCATAACTCTTTTAAGTACAAAGCGAACATTATTGAAATATTGAGATTTAGATTGAATTGAGAGCTTTAATTCATCTTCCGTTATATTTTCACGTAAAACGCTTTGTTTAGATGTTATAAAGCTCCGAGGTTAGCTTCCACTGACATAACGTGGAAGGAGGTGGTCATAATTCAGTGAGCACTGAATGTAGATCTCTCAGTGCAGCATAGGACATCTATCATCAAGATTCCGTCTGCTAACCATCTTGTATCAACTTAAATAATCGTTGCCTTGGACAACCTTGTATGTCGCGATTTCTACAGCTTTAGTTTCATCCACTTGTTGAGCACCAGCTTAATGACTTTTTCGAAATTAGTTTCAAAAAGATTATCAAAAATCTAGTTGCCGAGATTTTCTATTTAAGAGATCACATGACTGTGACATGTGACCTTTGTTTACCTTTGCATTACAGTATTATGGTAAAGAGCTCATGGTTTGCATTTCTTTTAGCCAGGTTGTGTACATGCTTTATTTCATTGTTATATATCAGTATGTAAAGTTTTATATAATAGTATGTAAAGTGTTTTTTTTATTTATTATGATTTGTTTTTCTATTTTATCCATTTTTAAATATCGTTTTCCATTTTTAGGCGCTGGAAATTCTTTCCGTAACCCATAAACCGAAAAACCCTCGCTACCAAAAAGTGATAGAAAGCATCGATGAATGTCAGAAAAGTAAATTCACACAAGAGAATGCCTTCAGGGATTTTGCCGAAATGATGCAACCAAGAGAAATATTCAGTCGCATGTGGATGTAGAATTTTTATTCCTTAATATGAAAACGTTAGAATGAGAGACAGATTTTATTAAAAAGCTGCTAATTCGTTAAATTACAAGCGTTCCAAAAGAATTTTCTCTGTTATTTGTTAAAAAGAATGTATGCAAAATTGCCATTTTTCCATACTTCTTAAATGTTTTAAGTAAATTAAAATGAATTTCAAAAAGTATGCACTCCATTTCCTTATTTCTTAGATTCTAGAAATTAACAAAAGAAAGACACAAGTCGATAACATTTTCAAGCCCATTTTTTATGTTTTCGCCTTATAATACCTTTTTTTTTATGTACATTTTGATAAAGTAGGTCCAGAATTCCACAAATTCTATGCAGAGAACAGTTTTGACAATATCAGAGACCATGCCAAATTAAAGGAGTTGAGAGTTTCGGTTTCAATTTCGGCTGAGGAGATATCTTAAGAGCTATTGGTAATGTAGGCAGAATAGAATGCAGATTACTACGCGAAAATTTTATTCATGAAATTAAGGCCGCATGTTTCCGGTATATTCCTTCGAAATTGTAATATTCTTGCTTTTCAGTAGCGAACTGGATGCGAGAGTAGGATTCTATCAGCGAACGTATATTAAGTTGCAAAAAATGTCATCCCCAAAGAATTAGCTGAACCAAAGAACTAATTAACAAAAACATTTTAAATATGTAAAAATTTCCTCTTTTCACAATTTCTGACTATGCGACCTTTTCTTAAAACCCGTATTAAGAAAAGAGCTAACGTTTTCACTTTATCGTCCGTCTGTAGACGGTATTCTTCTATTTTGTTTTTCAGACATAAATTTAGAATTCATTTTGGATTGGATAGGTATGGATGAAATATTACGATTCGCATTGCATGAAAATCCTAAAAACTTGAATAGAGCTCTCTAACATTAGGAAAATTCAAAAATTGCTAAATTTTAAATATTGCAAACGAAGTATTTATGCTATAAATTTGAAATTTTGGTGTTAGGGTATGATGATAACGAAGTTTACAGTGGCAACAAAGCTTGTACCCCCTTACAGCCAGGAGGATGGGGAAAAGCATTTTTACCTTGAGAGATGAATGAAAAATTCTTTTTGTACTTCACAAATACTAATAAAATATCATTTGCATTTTCCCAACCATCCATTAGTTCTCTCCCGGATCTGGAAAGAAATAAGTTGGGAGGGGGTAGCAAGAAACTCATTTGAGTGGAAAAAGGGGAAGTTCAGTGCGGGGATGGCAGGGGAATGGATTTCCATTGCAGCATAACATTTCCCCCTCCGAATATAGAGGTCTTTAAAATTTGATTGAAAAATGCGTGAAATATACATAAAGTTAACAGTTTTTTTATCTCTATCACCCTTACTAGAATTTTCAAAGAGAGGGTTGGGCACCTTTGACCCTCCCCTCAGATTCGACCCTGCATTAGTTCAACTTTGCACTGTTGGAGGGTGCTGAAAGGAGAAAATAAAAATAATCGTCATTCACTTTGAAACGAACATCTCTATTCACCAGAATCGGAATGTTGTTTTCTCTTCTAATTACGTTTCATTAGGTATTTTTGAAACTTATTATCAATCTATAAGAAAAATAGTACTGTTATAGATTGAATAATCGAAATTCATATACGTAAAGAAAAGTTAGAAAACACCAATTTATTTAGCATAACTGAAAAATGCAAATTCTAAAAGAATGTAAACCCAGTATTTAATTTACATATAAAAGAAACAAAAGTTTTCAATATTTTTGTAAAATCACTATTGGATAAACTTTTTCTTAAGAGTGTCGTTTCTGCTACGTATTAATATTTTCTGTACCTTCAAATATTTTTATTTCACTTTGAAAGAAAATAATCAGTCTGATAAGAAATAGATACAATTAAGATATTTTTATTCGAAATCAGTGTGGGAAACATTTAAAAGTATCGAATTAACGCATAGTCAGACATTCGGCTTCCCATGCCCCCTTACCGGCTCTGCTTCTTTTAAACTTATCAAAGAATTTAATGCCTATAATTTGCCTAATTCTAAAACACCAAGATATCTATAATTATCACCAACACTTTCCTTCCTTTTTGTCTCAAAATACACCTTAAAACATCGATAACATTATATGAATACGATTTTAAGGACTTGTGCTTTCGAGACATTTTTAAGCAGAGACTCCGTTCACAACATATGAGCTAGCTAACTTGGTTTGTAGGAAACGACACAGATATCACCCATCTGTGTAGTTGTTATAGTGGTAATCCAATAGGAAATCTGCAAAATTCTGTACCCGTTGTCTATTGATTTTCAGTATCCAGTGGGATGTTCAGACACAGAAAGATGCCATTATAAATCGCATCAAGCGACGTTTGAAGGTACACGAAAACGAGCGATTTGATCGCACGAAAATCGCCATTCTAACAGCAACCCGACTAGAGCGCCCGTTTGTCACTTCGTATGTGATCACGACGAATGTCATCGGATCGATCGCATGGCTCGCTTCAACAATCTGCTAAAATGAAATGCTGATCGCTGTTCCCCAAATAATGCTCAAATCACAGTGATTTTCCGAACTTGCGCATCCTCATTTCGTTTCCTGCCTATGGTTATGTTCTCATGAACTTCACGTGAAGTACTCTTTTAAATTTAACAGGATGCTGATTATGATCCCATCGATTTGATATTTGATTTGCAAAGAATGTATCAGAGCAATCTCGTTATAATGATTGATTGATTTCTGGTGATCAAATCTCTGTGTACGGGGGGGGCAGGGGGGGCTCAGTCGGTAGCGCGCCAGGCTCGTAATCTGTAGTTCCCAGGTTCGAGTCCCAGCTGGGTCAGCGTTGAGATCTATTTCCGCAAAAATTCCCCGCCCTGCCCACGGTCAGTAGGGGACACCGATGGGCTTGGAAAGGCTGCCGTCCGTCGGATGGGACGTTAAGCCGCGGCCCCGTGTACGGGAGAGCCATACCCTGTGCACGTTAAAGAACACGCTGGATGGCCTTGACGGGAGGCTATCATCTGTCTCCCAACAACTGTTCCAGTGGGTCCCCTCCCCCAACCTTCTCTGAGCCTTCGGGGTCCATGTGACCTGGCCATTTAGCCCATGGTGTGCAAAAAAGTGCCACTCAGAGGTAAAACAACCTAACCCAACTCTGTGTATGGGACCTAGAGATGAGTCCGGGTTCAAATTTTCGAGCTCGGGTCGAAATGTTGAATAAGGGCACACCTACGCTCGAATCACTTAATAACACTAGTCAGTTTTTTTTTTTATAACATGAATGAAAACTATCATTTTATAGTAATTCTGGCAAGTTGATTTCAGATCTGGACGTCAAAATTTTACATCATGTCACAAATTTGGAAAAGCTCATCAGTAGTGACTGCCAACCTTGGACCTCCCACGCACACTGCTTTCCCCCTTATGAGGTCACCGACCACGCCTACATATGCGCCCCACTACTATCCCCCTTTATTAATATTCATAAATGACCACGCATCCTTATTAATATTCATAATTAACAACTCAAAATTAGTAATTAATAACTCATAATTAATATTTCATAAAGACCCCTTTTTAAAAAATCCTCCCCCTTTATTAAAAACCCATGGTGCCATCTAGTGTATATTATGAGTACTATACTTTAGAAAAGCCCTCTATTTTAACCGAAATTATTCCCAATTTGTGATTCCCCCTCATTAAAAATACCCCTTATCAAAAGTTCTGCCCCCTCTTTATTAAAAACCCTATCAAAACTCCCACACCTTCGTTAATTAATCCGTTATCAAAAGTTCCGCCCCCTTATCAAAATTCACGTCCCCCTTTATTAATACATACCGCCTCTTTAAAAAAACCCTTATCAAAAGTTCCACCACCTCTATTAAACTCCCCCTCACAGATCACAAACTCCCAAATAAGTCCCTTGATTTCTGCCCTCATCTGAAATTTACCAAGTTCAACTGAACTTTCGGTGGCAACGTTCGGATCATCCCCTCTCAGAATGGCTAATGCAATCGTCAAAAATATTTACAAGGTCCCATATTTTGCGAATTCGACCATTCGACCTTCATTAAGTCCTACAACGTGCATTTTGCAAACAAGTGTTCGGTATCTCACCCGTACTGGGGACCACATTCTACTGACAGATGGTTTTATAATCTGTAACATCCTACAAAAATTTCCAAATGGGGAATCACAAGTCTCTGAATAATAATTCGTAATTTTTGCTCAACCATTGCGAATGTTTGCCACAACGTTCAAGGTATCCCCCTCATCCCTTTGGCGGTCATCTTCGATAAATCCGTTATTCATGAAAAAGTCCTCCCATTTCACCTTTATTAAGAAAACCTTCATTAATTAAAACTCAGCAAAAGTTCTATTCTCTCACACCCTGGGTGGTAATCTTGAACAGTTAATCCTTCTCGAAATTTCCACCAACGGTCATCTTGGATCACGTTACCTGCCATGCTGTCGACCCCCCTTTCTTTCCGTATCAGACGTGATGTGTTATAACATTAAAACCCACTGGCACTCTTGATCGTAATTTTCGGACCCATCTCGAAATTTTTCTAAGTCCAGAGAAGTCACTCATTGACAGCCATTCTGACTAAACCACATTGTCACCCCCAATTCTACCCCCTTTGTTTCAGGCCATCACAGGAGATACGACATGAAAACAATGTTTTGGAATTAATTTTCCATCTTCTTATCAAATCATCCCATCTCCCCTTTATGATAGGTCAGCTATTTGTTTCAATGTACCCCATCGGAAGAGGTCAAACCATTTTGAAATTTCCCTTCACGCCCCTAAACCTCCAAGTGTTGCGCCTCTCTTATTAAAAGTGGTCTCCATCGGATTGAAGGATGATGCCGTCAGATATTTGTGTTCGGACATATTCGTGATTGCAAACACATCGTGTGATTAGTGATTGCAAACACATCGTGTTTGCAATCACTAATATTAATCATCGTGTTTGATTATTAATCATCGTGTTTTAATCACGAATATTCGTGATTGCAAACACATCATGATTGCAAAAGTATGACTAATAAAACTAACTTTTTAATTCCCGTATATCCGTTACGCGACATGGTCTCAAGTTTAAAACTTTTTATTCCTAATACTTATTACCGCTGTATCCTCAGTACATGATTCACTCATGCAAAATATTACACTTTCATTGGAAGTATCGTTACTCAGTAACAATCTATAACAAAATATTTCTTCCTCCGAAGAAAAATCGGCTAATTATTTGGAAGTAAGATATCATTTTTTTTTTAAAAACGCGTGTTCATTACGCTTTACAAGGTTAGTTGACTTTCATAGGGTAAAAAATAATTCTGTAAAGAATTTTGTACGCAGTTGAATGCTATAGAAAGTAAGCAATGGTAAAAGTAGAATACAATTCATGTGTTGCAGGTACCCTTGCGTTTCTGCTTACACTGCGTAAAACATCTAACTTTTGTTCTACATCCAAGTCCAAAATGAATATATGTTAATGGTGTAGGGGATATTAGTTTTAACAAATACTATAAAATACACTAAGCTATTATAAAAATAATACACTTAATAAGTCTCACTCGATCATACCCTCTCAACTTACCTGAGCTAATCTGTCGAAATTTTATTTGCAGCTGGACTGATAGTCAAAATTTAGCAAATGCTTCAGCGATTATATCAGTATATCTATGGAACAACCTACACGAGAAAGCTTCTTCGATTCGGTAACATAAAAATCCGTCTAACTAAAAATTTTCAGGAATATTTTAAAAGTAAAAACATCAGCAATAAGTTTTGGATAATTATTACTGTTCAGTGACACCGGTGAAAACGAATTTTTCTCTTGTGCAGAAAAGCGACACTGATATACCTTTCATGCAAAAGACGTACTTGGTTAACGATCGTGGATTGATGTATTTTTCCCCGCAGACCCAACCACAGCACAGACCGGTGAATTGTGTGCTTAATTTTCATAGTCACCCCAGCGTGCAATGGATATAAGTGACAGACAAAAAATAACGTCTTTATAAACTAAGAATCACTCTGTGTGAAACATCCCAAGTCCAGAAATACCCTTCTTAAAAATAGGATAATTCCCTCCATACATGCTCCTACTTCTTGTTTAATTCGAAGAAATGGGCCGGAGACGTCTGGCGCGAACAGCCAGCCCAACTGGTGATAACTCAAAGGTCACGGGGCACTTATGCACTGACCTATGGAACACCCCGTCATTGTGAAAACAGATATGCTAATGTTTATTTAAATCCTTTACTCATGGGAAGAGCTGCCTGCTACGTGACTTTTATCTTCCTCAACTTTATTGACAAAGTGAAATAATTATTCGTTTCATGTCGAAATGCCGCACCTTATCGGATAGGTCAACGGAAGCTCCCATCTTATCTTCGGGGGAATCTTTTCGGCTTAAGGACACAGCAGTTTACTACGTGCAAAAACTCCAAGCGGTCAGCTAATTTTAAAATGCCCTCTTATACTGTTCATCACAATTAAAGAAAGTATGTAGTGGTTACCGGGAGAATATGGTTTGAGCACAAAAGGAAGTATATTAGAAAGGTAAAATCACTGTTAGGAGCACAGACAGAAAATTGTTAATGTCATAAGAAATGTGTGACATATTTCACAAAACGATACAGATGTAGAAAAAAATTCAGTGTAAGAAATAGAAAAACAAAAAAGTCGTGGCCGAGTGGTTAGCACGCTTGGCTTCTGATCTAAGGGACCTGGGTTCGAGCCCTGGGTAAGGCATGGTTGTGTGTGTCGTTTTTCTGCTGAGGTCCTGCCATCCTCTCAGATCTTCTACTTTGGCATATAAACTGACAGGCTCCTGTCAGACCTCTGTGGCAAGCAGCTGCTTGAGGGGGTATTTATTATTTTTTTATATTTTTTATCATTTAATACGAGTTTCGCAAAACAATAGAATGTGTGAAAATTTCAATCCCAGTGTGATATGATGTAGAAGTAATGTGAAAAGAAATCTTTAGCATTATCCCCCAATGTCATTTGTTAGGTGGCAATAGTGTTAACATGTACTAACATCCATGAATTTTCAAACGACATTCAGGGGGGGTGCATCATTTCCATCACTTAAATTTCAACTTCTTTTATTTTTCCAACTTAAGACTTCCTCTTTTCTAACATCTTATTCACTAAACGTGCCATCAAAGTCGCTATCTACACAAGATACTTACTCATCAGACGCTAATGACTCATCATTACACAGACAAACTACCTAACTGGTTCAGATATATGTAAGCATTTAGAATGAAGGACAAACTGATTGCAAGTTTGCTTATTAAAGCTTCACTGTCATACAATCTTAGAGATAAACTAACTCATTATATAACCTAATCTTCGGATGCATGTTTCTCTATAGAATCGTAAACTTTCAATATCTATTTTCTGCATTTTCTCATACATCTCGCCATCACTGATTCATCTTCCATATGTGTATGTTTATTTTCTAATAAACCATACTTTAACGACCAAAGTTGGTAAAATCGCAAGCATCATCTGTGTCAGATTATTATTTTTTCCACATATCTAGACTTGCTAATTCTTTACGTTCAAAATCTCACAATAGCCTGAAATGGACACTATTCAGTGCTTTACCCACGATACAGAATCAGATATAAGTTATGACAGCCAACAGAATAGAAGATTTAAATCTATCTACCCCATAAACAGTAGATTAGCACGCTTGGTTACTGATCTAAGAAACCTAGAGATCGAGATCCACGGTAAGACATAAGTGTTGTTTTTTCTACTGAGTATTGTGTTCATGTTTGTTTCTGTGAATCGAATGTGTTCAGGTTTGTTTGTGTGAATCGGATGTGTGTGTGTGTGTTCTTTCGTGCAAAAATACTACAAGATAGAAATTTCAAAGGAAGTGATATATGCAACAATCAGGAATTTTCTTGGGTATGACTTTTAATTCGTGGCGGAAAAGTGATCTTAAAGACGGATAAAAGTCCCTCTTTAGCCGAAGGAGCATCACCAGAAAACCATGAAATATTAGTATACTAGGATCTCGCTATAGAATATCATGATCCATTACATTCATTATTATATATGGATGACAGAATATATTCAAAATGCATTGCAATGTCAGAGAAAACAACTGTAAAAATCAACGATATCGTTGGTAGAACTGCTTGAAAGACATTATATGTAGTGAAATTGGAATAACAGTAAATACGCACACACTGTAGTGGAAGGGAGAATGTTTTTCAAAATTCTTCGAAGTGGAAGGTATTAAAATTAAAATTTAATTATTCAATTTTTTTGTGATCAATTTCAAATCTTCACAATGAATTAACCTCCGAGAAAATAATTTATTCCATAGCATTCATATTATTTAAAACTATTATATCTATTTGCTAAAATTAGAAATACACAGTGCTGTATTTCATAATGTTTTGCAGACTAATTAACTTTTTTACTTTTGAATTTCGCTGTATCATAAAAACTACCAGTAGGTTATTAGAAAAATAAAATAAAACGGAACATTTTAATACTGTTCCTAGAAGAAATATTCTTTTGAAATTTTATTTAATCTAGACTATTTCGTTCTTGAGAGCGAAGTGTTATATAATTTATAAAATAAAATTGATACAGTTTTTAATGGCATTATTTTTTATCTCGTTTTCAAAAAACGAACGGGATAAAGTTGAATTTTGACGTCTATCTATGCCTCTGTAGAGAGCGAAATGTTTTGTTTACAGAGATAAATTCAAATGTTTTTGTGTTGAATAGGTATTGAAGAAGTATAAGATTTGCACTTTCCCAATCTCATGAAAACTTTAATTGCGCCCTCTAATGGTGGAAAATCGAAAATTCCAAAATTTCAAGCGCATGTTGCAAACGATGTAGCTATGATAGATAATTGAAATTTTCTTGGTGGAATATGTAAGTAACGATATTTCTATTGGCAACAATGAGGTGATCATTTGGACCCATTGTAGGTGCGAACAGGCAACTTTTTTAAAAAATAAATTTTTCTCTTCAGAAGTAAATTAAAAACATTTTTAGATTGGAGAGATATTGATCAAATATTAGGATTCGATCTCTCCAAATCTTCCACAAGTGCTCTATAACAGTTGAAAATAATTTAAAATTCCATAAAGGTAAGCGGATGTCAGAGATGATTAACGGATGTAATGGAGCATAGGGCTTTTTTGCAAGCTATTATCTCCACCATCTGAAGTGTGCCTGTGGTAGTAAATTCAAAATTTGTATTTCAAAAAATGTATAAATTGGAAAAAAATCATAACCCCGAGGAAATTTTTTTAACTATGGGACCTACAGATTACGAGCCTTGCGCGCTACTGACTGAGCCACCCCCGCCCCACGGTTTCATGGACAACTGTTAGAAGACACCAAATGTTATTTAACATGCATAGAGTTCGGCTCACCTGAGTACTGGTTTAAGTCACATCTCACGAATGGCGACATTTCACAATCAATCGGTGTCCTCTTCCGTATCATGAGCAGGTTTTTAGAGGAGAAAATCTTAGTGCAGACACAGTGGGGACTCGAATCTGGGAACCTTAAGCAGGGCCGGACTTACGCATAAGCTAACTAAGATACAGCTTAGGGCCTGACCATATGAGGGACCTTAAAGAAATGTATTTAAAATGTATGTATTTAAAGTTTTACTACATTACAATTTTTTTTTAATATTATGACCTATTGTGCAAACTTTTGTTAGGAATGATAGAATAATGTTTTCCCTCAATCCAAATAATTAAATATATATTTCGACTTTCGAATTTTTTGTGCCCCTGAAATTTGAATAGCTTAGCGCCTCAGAAGGTCAAAATCCGGCCCTGGGTTTGTCTACTCCTATTTTTTATAATGATGATAGATGCATTACTGGCCTTAATGTGGCCAGAATATCATAGCATTAAGTTAGTTTGGCTAGTTCTAAATTTAAACTACATATATTTGCAGGGATGGATAGGGTTGTTTTACCTCTGAGCTGCACTTTTTTGCACATCATGGGATAAATGACCAGATCACAAGGACCCTGAAGGCTCAGCGAAGGTTGGGGAGGGGACCCAATGGAACAGCTGTTGGAAAACAGGTGGTAGCCTCCCGCCAAGGCCATCCAGAGTGTTCTTTAACGTGCACAGGGTATGGCTCTCCCGCACACGGGGTAACGGCTTAACGTCACATCCGACGGACGGCGCATTTCCAAGCCCATCGGTGTCCCCTATTGACCGTGAATTTTGCGCAGATAAATCTCAACGCTGACCCAGCTGGGACTCGAAGCTGGGAACTACCGATTACCAGCCTGGCGCGCTACCGACTGAGCCCCCCCCCCCGTCCCTATATTCGCAGTGGTTGATGAAATTCCCACTGAAATGATTCCATATCCTGCAGATAAGCTTCAAGTTTTGCGGATCACCTGTAATGATAAAATTTACTTGCATTATGATCAAAGAATAATAATTTAAAAAATGCTTAGCGATGGGAACACATGGTTTCTGTTATCACATGGCTGAAGGCAATTTTGAAAATCTTTTTTGACACAATCATCGTGCCTAAGGATTTTACAGAACTATTATTATCCCAATATTTAAAAAGGTGATCGCAGTTTTTTGATAACTATAGGGACATCAGACTACATTCTGTTCCAGGTAAAGTACTTTGCATGATTGTGCTTAATAGAATTAAGAACCTGGTTGACAGAGAATTTTGTGATGAGCAGTGTGGATTCAGAAGTGGTAGAGGATGTTTTCAGATATGCATTGTTATTTTCCTGGGAATTTGAAAAATGTGACACATAATTTTAAAATTCTTTTATTATCGAGAATAATCAGAAACTTGGGTACAGCAAATTTGTAAAAACAAATGCAGCATTTTTGGAATATTTTATTAAGTGTCAATTGAACAGATCCCACAAATACCACATTTCTGTTCTGAGAAAATCATATTTATTATTGAGTTTAAAGTGCTGTTTGACATTATGTTTTCGAATATAAAAATACTATATCCTTACATAGTTATAATTCATCAGTAGATATTTTACTGCGTTTTTTATGTGTAGTGCATTGTACTGTATATTATGTAGTAAGGAATACAATTTGTAAAATTCTTTTATGATTCTTTATAACGATAAGAAAGCAATGTCTTGATATTAATCGTGTTATATTAATAAATATTTAAGTACCAATTTAACAAAATTGAAGAGTGCGCCCTGTTAACCTTGCTCATAACGTTTTATATGACAATTACCTTTTGTTTTGTAATGTATTATTATATAACAAAATTGTAAGAAATATATATATATATATATACACCGAAGAGCCAAAACATTATGACAAATATGTACATAAATTAAAACTTTGTGCAAATCGTAGGAACTGCAGGTAAATGAGAGAGCGTGTGAAGGTCATGAAACGGAATAAATAATACCTGATACTGAGCTCTGTTAATCAGTGTTTTCTTATTCTTCAGATGAGAAAAGCAGCGACTTAAGTGAGTTTGAAAAAGGTCAAATTGTAATGGTCAGACTTCTGGATCAGACCATTACCGAGATGGCAAGGCTTGAGGGGTGCTCACGGACAGCCGTGGTTAGTACCTTCAAAAAGTGGTCCGAGGAGAGAAAACCCACGAACTGCCAGCAAGGTTTGGGCCGACGGCTCATCGATGCTGGAGGTGAGTGAAGGCTATTCTGTATGGTACGAGCCAACAGAAGGGATACTATGTTGCAATTCGCCCGTAATTTGAATGCTGGTGATCGGAGTTTATGTGTCGCAACACACAATACATCGAACCCTGATGAAAATGTTACTGCGTAGCCGCAGGCCTCTGCTAACCTCGGTTCACCATCGAAAGCGCCTACAATGGGAACGCGAGCATCAAAACTGGACCTTGAATGCTTGGAAGAAGGTCGTCTGGTCCAATGAATCTCCTTTCCTGTTGCAGCATATGGATAGCCCGGAAAGTGTGTGTCATTTACCTGGGGAAGTTTTGGCACCAGGATGCACCACAGGACGAAAAGAAGCCGGTGGAGAAAGTGTAAAGGTTTGGGCAATGTTCTGCTGGGAAACCCTGGGTCCAGTCATTCGAGTGCAGCAAACTATGACGTCTACCACCTACCCAAACATCATTGCAGACCAGGTACATCCTCCCATGGCAACGGCATAATCCTTCTAGAGTGCCTTCTTTCAGCAGCATAATGCGTCATGCCACACTGACCAGAGTTCGAGAATGGTTCGCGGAACATGAAGACTTCCAGGTTGCCCTGGCCTCCAAATTGCCCAGAGAGCAATCCAATCGAGCATATGTGGTTTGTGTTGAAACAGCATATGCGATCTGCGGCGGCTCAACCACGTAACTTAAAGAGTTAAAAGATCTGCTGGTAACGTATTGGTACCAGATACCACAAGACTTTTAGAAATCTTGTAGTGTTCATGCCTCGCTGGGTAAGAGCTGTTTTGGCTGCACGTGGAGGACTAACATGATATTTGGCAGGTGGCCATAATGTTTTGGCTCTTCAGTGTATTTTGTGTTTTTAAATTTTCTTCACATTGTTTAAAAAATATAAGTATGGTTAAGATTTTGAAAAAAAATTTAACATTCACCTAGAATAAAAAAGATATATTATACTAAATTTGCGGTAGTCACGTTATTTAGCTCTTGCACAAAATAATACATTTAATTTTCCTTAAAAGTTAATTTCAAAGCTCTGTTTCTAATAATTTTGAGGAGAAAAGTGACCATAAAAGTTACAGATTCAGTTACTTGCTAGAAATATCCATATCGTATTCTTCCATAATATGATTATAAAACTGCAAATGCTACTCAAAAGTACAAAAAAATGAAATAAGATTTTTTTTAAATCTTTGCTCTGAACAGAACTAAAGGAACAGCTCAAAAATGAGAAAAAAATATTTGACGAAGGTGGTAACTATGGTGACGTTATGGTTTGGTCCACTGGCCTTCCGTTATAGGAAGTGATGGCTGACCAATTGGTCTCCTTCGCCAACCTTCTCTGAGCCCTCGTGGTCCTTATGACCTGCACAATTTAGCCTATTGTGTGTAAAAATTGCCGTTCAGAGATAAAACAACCCATCGAACCAGGGAACTGTATATTACGAGCCTGGAGCTCTACCGACTGAGCTACCCCGGCCACGAAACTGAATCAATCCCACAATGATATTATGAGCAACGAACACAAAATAACGATTGAGATAGTATCTATAAAACAATGCTCAATATTTATTAAATTAATACAATTAATACAAATATTTCGTGCAAATTAATGACATTGATATTATTCATGCAAATATAAACTCCTTAATCAATGTTCTATCCAGCCTACTTGCCCTAAAATTCGTACAGAAGCAATCGTCCTTTATATCTGATAAAACTGAAAAGTAAACGTAGTGGCCTTCGAAGTCGTAGTGCTCAGTGCACCGGCACGATTGATCTGCAGATTCTGTCTCGGTATGTAGAGAGTTGAAGGATTCATGATGTTCTGTGGATAGATGTGTTTCCAGTTCACTAGAATAAAAGTCCCCTCTCATCTTCTTCAGCTCACCAGTTGCGTTCGTGGATGTCTCCACGTGAAACAAAAAGGGTAATTTCGCAGCTTCTGCAACTGAAAAATACGTTATAATATCGATAAAAAACTATATCTTAATCGAAAACTGTATTTTGCCCACCACTAGCCATTCCAGCGTAGAAGCAGATAGGGGTCCCTTCAAGATATTGACTCTTCCAATGCTGGGGAGGTGGTGGTGGTGGGAGGGGTTATTAGAAAACCAAGAAAAAATAATAAAGAAATTAAGACATTACCAAAGTCGAATTAAAACAGTGGTAGCTACGAGACTTATTTGTAAGAAAACAACTAGAGAACATATTGCCAGCTCTAAGAGATGATTAAATATGTAATACATAAATAAATCTAATAATATAAGAATAAATAAATCTAAAAAAAGAAAAAATTATATTTTTATTACAAATCCTACTGCCGAGAGGTACTTGTGCTTAACCATAAAAATCAGTCGTATTTTGGCTACGCTCACAGTCATGTGTAAGAGCCCTGCTTTTGTTAATTATTCTATTTCTGGAACCTAAGACTTTTTTCCCATGCAGTAGCTGTTACCGTCACCTAAATTAGCCCTAACTGGAAGAGTAGCTGGTAGACAAATTATTGTTCCAGAAAGCAAGCGTTCTGTACTGAGTCAGTGATCAAATGTATCGGATCTAAATGTCCAGGGGCCCGAAGCGGAAAAAAAAATAAAGGAGCCCTATGGTATATAGTTCAAACGGCCTCTAATATTATGAAAACAATTCATTAACAATTGGGTAGCACAAGGTAGCCGGGGCGCCAAGCGGCCACTTAGTAGACTTAGCAATAAATCTTTCTACTCAGCAATAATTTCGGTATTATAATGACAGGTGCTCATATCAGAAGGCATGCTAAAATAGAAACAGCTTCCAGGATTCTTCTCTATCTTATTTATTGAAAGGAACAAAAGAAATTATTACACGTTCATTGAAATGAAGGAACATTTCGTCTCCTGAAATGAGCTACAGAAATTCCCCAGAAGTATTTCTATTAAGATTATACCTTCCCAATTAAATTTTCCATACTACAAGTTATCTGCTTAAGAACTGTTTAGTTTTCATCCGGAATTACCAGGTACAACGCACAAATCGGGGGAGATATATCAAAATTTAATTTTTTTCATCGTTTGTTCATTTGGTTTTATTTTACTTTAAAATATACGTTTTATCACTACACCAAACCTGTGTTTCGAATTCTGTAAGAAATAACCTTATAGTCATTGTCTAACAATATATGTTTATTTCAACAGCCCCGAAATCTCGATCCCATTTACACATTATTATTTTTCATCTCCTAATTTTTTTTAATGAACTTATTTCTGGAATCAAATAATCTTGATCCCATTGCACGCGTTACCTTCTGTGCTTACTTTATTTTCATATGACGGGTTTCTGAAGTCTGTCCCAACATTCTCAATCGCTTTTGATAATTTTTTCTTCTTTAACTTTTCGGAGAACGATTTCTGGAGCTCAGTAAACTCGATTGCTTTCTAGTCATTTATTTTTTTTCTTTTTTAAATTTCTATGCATTTTTTTAAACGACCGATTTCTGGAGCCCCATAATCTCGATCCCTTTCTAGCCATTTTTTTCTTTTTTTTTCATTTTATATACATTTTTTTTAAAGGACCGATTTCTGGAGCCTCATAATCTCGATCCCCTTGCACGCGTTGCTTTGTGTCCATACTTGTTTTATATATGACAGGTTTCTGGAGTGTGGCCCCACATTCTCAGTCGCTTTTGGTAATTTTTACCTCTTTCACTTTTCAGAGGACCGATTTCTGAAGCCCCGTAATCTCGATCCCTTTCTAGCTATTTTTTTTCTTTTCTTTTTTTCACTTTATATACATTTTTTTTTAAAGAACCGATTTCTGGAGCCTCATAATCTCGATCCCCTTGCACGCGTTGCTTTGTGTCCATACTTGTTTTATATATGACAGGTTTCTGGAGTGTGTTCTTTTTTTCACTTTATATACATCTTTTTTAAAGGACCGATTTCTGGAGCCTCATAATCTCGATCCCCTTGCACGCGTTGCTTTGTGTCCATACTTGTTTTATATATGACAGGTTTCTGGAGTGTGTTCTTTTTTTCACTTTATATACATTTTTTTTAAAGGACCGATTTCTGGAGCCTCATAATCTCGATCCCCTTGCACGCGTTGCTTTGTGTCCATACTTGTTTTATATATGACAGGTTTCTGGAGTGTGGCCCCACGTTCTCAGTCGCTTTTGGTAATTTTTACCTCTTTCACTTTTCAGAGGACCGATTTCTGAAGCCCCGTAATCTCGATCCCTTTCTAGCGATTTTTTCTTTTCTTTTTTTCACTTTATATACATTTTTTTTAAAGGACCGATTTCTGGAGCCTCATAATCTCGATCCCCTTGCACGCGTTGCTTTGTGTCCATACTTGTTTTATATACGACAGGTTTCTGGAGTGTGGCCCCACATTCTCAGTCGCTTTTGGTAATTTTTACCTCTTTCACTTTACTTTTCAGAGGACCAATTTCTGAAGCCCCGTAATCTCGATCCCTTTCTAGCCATTTTTTTCTTTTCTTTTTTTCGCTTTATATACATTTTTTTAAAGGACCGATTTCTTTAGCCTCATAATCTCGATCCCCTTGCACGTGTTACTTTGTGTCCATATTTGTTTTATATATGACAGGTTTCTGGAGTGTGGCCCCATATTCTCAGTCGCATTTGGTAATTTTTACCTCTTTCACTTTTCAGAGGACCGATTTCTGAAGCCCCGTAATCTCGATCATTTTCTAGCGATTTTTTCATTTCTTTTTTTCACTTTATATACACTTTTTTTTAAAGGACCGATTTTTGAAGCCTCATAATCTCAATCCCCTTGCACGCGTTATTAAATTAATTATTATTATTAAACTGAAATTGCAGCCGTATTCCCGTGGACCTTTGAAATTCGCTTGTGCTCCCAAGCAGTGTTTTACGCAAGGAACTGGTGAGTTACCTATCACTTTAAATAATGTGGGGATAAGACTTGTATTTATAGTAATAAATGAATTATTATATTACTCTTTGATAGGAATAGTTGCGATACGAAAACACTTGATTAAATTTGATTTTGCTAATAATACTATTTCCCTGAAAGCAACAATGAAAGAAAAATTTTATGCCGATCATATAAAATCGGAGATTAGAAAACATGCTGACAACGCTCATTTAGATAGTAACGAGAGAATTAAGTTAGAAGCTCTGATCAATGCTAATTACGAACTTTTTAACAACAAGCCTGGCAGATGTCAGATTTCGGAGCATCATATCGACACGGGAAACAGTAGACCTGTTTATAGCAAACCATACAATTATCCTCCCAGTAAAGAAGAAATAATCTCTGCGCAAATTAAAGAAATGTTAAAGGATGGGATAATTGAACCAAGTTTTAGCCCTTGGGCTTCACCTATCTTCCACGTTAAAAAGAAAACTGGCGATTTGAGATTTTGTGTGGACTATCGAAAACTAAATACTCTCACAGTCCTCTATAAAAAGGCTCGTGATCTGTAATTTCCACGTTCGAGTCCCAGCTGGGTCAGCGTTGAGATTTTTCTCTGCAAAATTCCCCGCCCTGCCCACGGTCAGTAGGGGACATCGATGGGCTTGGAAAGGCCGTCGTCCGTCGGATGGGACATTAATCCGTGGCCCCGTGTGCGGGAGAGCCATACCCTGTGCATTGGATGGCTTTGACATGAGGCTACCATTTCTCTCCCAACAGCTGTTCCAGTGGGTTCCCTCCCCCAACCTTCTCTGAACCTTCGGGGTCCTTGTGACCTGGCCATTTAGCCCATGGTGTGCAAAAAAGTTCCGCTGAGAGGTAAAACAACCCAACCCAACCCTCTATAAATATCTACTACGTATTATTCAGAATCTACTGACACAACGGGCCCTTCGCGTCGCGGGCGACGAGTCAACTTGGATTCTCAATATCCTTGTTTGTGGCGACCCAGGACGAAGATTATAGTTAGGTTTTGCCAAAGACTGGACTTTACTTCTATAGTACTGTTCAGCCGCGACGGTGGATAGTGGTAAAACGTGGCATTATCCCGATAGATGTAATGCATTCTTGTGTAAGATCTGGGTCTTGTCACTAATCATATTACCTGACACAACTGGCTGGCAAGAAATTTATTAGCACACTAGATTTGTCTTCAGGATATTGGCAGGTGTCTGTATATCCTCCAGATCGGCCTAAAACAGGTTTCCTCACAAAAGATGGATTATTCCAATTTCGTTGTTTACCATTTGGCTTATCCGGAGCACCCGTTATGCTTCAACGTCTTATGTCCGTGGTTCTGGGCGATCTGAAAGGAAAAATTTGTGAAGTGTACTTAGATGACATAGTTATTTTTTCCACTGATTTTTCTGAGCATCTGCCTGATTTAGATTTGGTATTCTCAAGGTCAAGAGAAGCCGGGCTCACCATAAACGTCTTCTCGGAGAAATGTACATTTCTCCGAGAAGACGTTCAATACCTCGGTTTTACGGTTAATGCAGATGGAGTAAGAACATCACCGAATAAGGTCGAAGCCATAGAACGATTTCCGATACCGCCCAATTCAAAGCAGAGTTCTTGGATTGTGTGGTTGGTACCGACAATTTGTACCTAATTTTGCTAATTTGGCCGAACCTTTACGTGAATTATGCCGAAAGCGAAAACGGTTCCATTGGACACCTGTTTGCGACACAGCATTTCAGACCTTAAAAGATGCATTGTGTCATGCTAACGTGTTGGGCTTTGTCGCAGTCAGGCAAAACTTTTAAGATTTACACTGATGCTTCCGATGTTGGTCTCGGTGCTATGCTTAGCCAAATACAGGATGAAAATAGTGAACACGTCATCATGTATGCCAGTCGCAATTTGAGTCACACTGAAAGAAATTATACAGTGACTGAAAAAGAATGTCTAAGCGTAATATGGGCTCTAGAAAATTTTAAAAGGCAATTAGACACGTCCGACATTAGTATTTTTACCGACCATGTTGGTTTACAATGGTTGCAGACATCCACCAATTTCACAGGTCTAATGCACTGGGCATTTCGCCTACAAGAATTCAATTTCAAGCACCGAAAGAGAAGTGCACATCAGCTACCAGATGCATTATCCCGTGCTCCCGTGTGGCCGGCAGAAGTTACGCCAGAGCTGGAAGATAAGCCTTTTGCTCCCTCGCTCGCCACAATAGTTCCCGTCGAATACAAGGAACACTTAGTTAATGAACAACATAAAGATTTAGAATACGGAAATGTATACCATTATTTGAAAACTGATGAATTACCTCTCGATCCTAGTATAGCTTCGAGTATTGTTGGAAGAGTCAGACATTTTCAATTAATTAAAGGCATTTTGTACTACTGCAGACGACCGAGTCAAACAGGCAGTTATCGCCCATTTATTCCCAAGAATTTGGGGGGGGGTGGCTCAGTCGGTAGCGCGCCAGGCTCGTAATCTGTAGTTCCCAGGTTCGAGTCCCAGCTGGGTCAGCGTTGAGATTTATCTCCGCAAAAAATTCCCCGCCCTGCCCACGGTCAGTAGGGGACACCAATGGGCTTGGAAAGGCCGCCGTCCGTCGGATGGGACGTTAAGCCGTGGGCCCCGTGTGCGGGAGAGCCATACCCTGTGCACGTTAAAGAACACGCTGGGATGGCCTTGACGGGAGGCTACCATCTGTCTCCCAACAGCTGTTCCAGTGGATCCCCTCCCCCAACCTTCTCTGAGCCTTCGGGGTCCTTGTGACCTGGCCATTTATCCCATGGTGTGCAAAAAAGTGCCGCTCAGAGGTAAAACAACCCAACAACAACCCAACCCAAGAATTTAAGAGAGTATGTACTCTAAGGATTGCATGATGTACCCTTAACAGTACATCAAGGTACACGTAAAACATATCTGAAGGTAGCCAAAAAATCATATTGGCCGGCTTTGAAAAGGGACCTAAAAACCTGTGTAGAAGCATGCTTAATTTGTCAAACAACAAAATTCGATCAGAACCGTCCTTGTGGTCTTATGAAAAGCACGATTTCCAATGAACCAATGGAATTAGTAGGCATGGATTTAATGAGCCCGTATCCACAAATGCAAGCGGATCCCAATACATTCTGGTGTTACTAGATTATTTTTCAAAATGGGTTGAAATATTTCCATTAGAAATGCAATGGCAACAATTGCAGCAAAGAAATATATAAATTAATTTATATGCAGGTACGGGTATTCAAGAGTATTAATTCGGACAATGGGCTCCAATTCATTTCAAACGTGCTTGCTGAAGTATGTGGAACGTTTCAAATAAAACATATATATATACCTCCATATCATCCACAATCAAATTTAAACGAAAGAATTAATCGAAGTTATTGGCATCGCCGTTTGACGATGCCAGTAGAATCAAGAGTTCAGGTACCTGCGATGATCTCTGCTCAGGATGATAAAATATCCTGTGAATCTATTCACTCAGACCCACAAACAAACAGAAAACACAGCGGAAGATTTTCCCTCCGCAGAAGCCCACCAGTGCAGCAAATTAAGGATCCATAATCAAGCTCAGAGCCATAATTCCGTTCAGGTTAGTATATATGGTCAGCACCGGGACGCTTTGTGGTTGACCACTCCTGAGCAGGGTAGAAAAAGAAAGAAAAGTAGCCAGTTGGCCCAGAACCCCCATTATCTTCCTGTTAAGTTACTCATTACTGAGCAACTTTGTTTCAAAATTAAATCACGTTTTCCATTTCGCAGGGATTGTAGTAAGATTCAAGGGAAACAATAATATAACTTTTTTGTCAGCATATTTAAATTTTACTTATTTCAAATAATTGCTCATATTTTAATATGTTCATTGGTTCAGGAACTATGCATATCTAAGAACAAAAAGAAACGTATTCTTTTGTGTACTAACTGTCATAAAAAGATAATTATTCCTTCAGATACTTTATGAATGCTGTTAAATTGACAGAACATTGGGACTAAATGCTCGTTTCAGCTTTAATATTATTCACTTTTATTCACTGCCAGTGAAATTTTAATAGGAGCAGTGTTGTGCAATGAATGCATTAATTGCAAAATGTGATCGCTCAGAGCTATATTGTTTTAACACAAAGCAGTAATGCATTCATATGTAATAAAAATAATGAAATAAATAATGTAATAATGATATAGTAATGCAGTATACATTTTATGCATGTATCTTCATAGATCTTGAAATCTCTGTGTGATTATCTTGTTTAGTGAAGAACGTTCAGTCTAGTGAGCTGAGTGATTTAAACTGCAGAAGTACTATGTTGTCAGGAATACAATCCAGAATTGGTATCAATGAAATTATCACTTATATTATTAGGAAAGTGATGTATATTATGATTTAGTCAGGAATGGGTTATTTGGTTTAATTTCAGCTTCAGTTTCTCTTCCACAGCTCATCGCATCAAATTTAAAATAGATGTGAAATTGATCATGCTGTATTTCAACTGAAATGTAAAAATATTGTTGTTGATTGTTTACTGAGAGTGGTTTTTGGTGATGGTATGCATCAGTGTGGCTTACGAGCAGATTTTTGTAACAGCAGTATGTTGTCATATATTGTTTAAAACACAAAGTCAGTGCAGAAAGATCAAACAGGCATTTTTCAAATATTTTATTGAGATATGAGTATTGCCATTATTTATAATAAACTCTATCAATTACAATATGTAGATTGATACTTTTTAGTGCATTGAGCAATGAAATTGTTTTAAAGATATGTCTAAGAAGTTTCATTGGCTATGTCTACACTTGTGCGTTTTACGTGCGCTAGGAGGCATACGTCGTGGTGCATGCGTAAAGGCATGCCTCAAATCAGTTGAACTGCGGCGTTTTCAGTGACGCATACAGTAGCGCACATGCTTCCACCAGTAGTGGGTTTTTGTTCAACATTCCGTGCAACTTCGTAGTTTGTCTGGAAGGTTTCATTAGGTTTTTGCCATTATTGAGCTTGTGTTTTTTGTTCACCATGTCGTAAGGACAAACATTGGCCTTTATTGAAGATTATTGGTTAAATAATTCATCAGGGATATAAATTATTAAATTAATTTAAATAAATAAAAAATTAATTAAATAATTCATCAGATTATGAGTTTAAATATTCATGAGAGACATGAATATTGAATCACCGATAGCCAAATATCTAAGTGTGATCGCTAATTTCATTTCAGCTGGTATTGCTTCTCTGAAACGAGTATTTTTTTTTTCGATCTTCGGCTCACCATTTCCCAAAAGCATGCAAAAGTTTGTTCTAGACATTCGCGTCAAGTTCTTAAAAAGAACGCTTTTATTTAATTCCAATTCCCTCATTATTCCAAAATTCCGCGTTTTAAAATAATCTTTCATCCATATCGATCGCCGGTATTTTTCACGTCTTTTTCTCACTTTTTTCCGCACTAAGATTGCAGCACTTATACCCGCTAACATAGCAGCATCGGTTACGTCCATTGCAACTTCACGTCTACACAAAAGGGGCGGGGGTGGCTCAGTCGGTAGCGCGCCTGGCTCGTAATCTGTACTTCCCAGGTTCGAGTCCCAGCTGGGTCAGCGTTGAGATTTATCTCCGAAAAATTCCCCGCCCTGCCCACGGTCAGTAGGGGACACCGATGGGCTTGGAAAGGCTGCCGTCCGTCGGATGGGACGTTAAGCCGTGGTCCCGTGTGCGGGAGAGCCATACCCTGTGCACGTTAAAGAACACGCTGGATGTCCTTGACGGGAGGCTACCATCTGTCTCCCAACAGCTGTTCCAGTGGGTCCCCTCCCCCAACCTTCTCTGAGCCTTCGGGGTCCATGTGACCTGGCCATTTAGCCCATGGTGTGCAAAAAAGTGCCGCTCAGAGGTAAAACAACCCACAAACAACTCACGTCTACACTGGTGAAAAATTTAAAACTATTTGACGCACAGATGTAGACAGTTGAAGGCATGCGTCCAACGCATTCCATCTAAGGCATGCGCTAGACTACTCGGTGTTGCAAAGAGGAATTGAAAGTTGAAGATGAAAGCGCACAAGTGGGGATATAGCCATTCTACACTAGGTGTGAATAATTCTTATATCATTAAAGCTTGAAAGAGATGAGAGAAAAGAGCTTCCCCTCCCCTTCAAATTCATATATAGAGTATAATTCCTATTAAATGCTCCAAATTTCTGACAAAAAAATCAGTTTCTTTTCAATGGTAGTACAATAATATTTTGGACATTGGTGGGAAATGTAAAATATAAGTAGAAAAGACTGTGCAATCAATTATAAGTAAAAATACATTTTCAGAATGTGTACACTTTAAGCATGTTTCTTCATAGATCTTGAAATCTGTGTAATTACTTTGTTTAGTGTGTACTGCTCTTCAGATCCTGTTTAATTTAAATTCTGGGTATGCCATCATATGATTTAGTGTATACAAATTAATAATTTTTTTCTTAATTTTAATAATATATTTTCTGCTCTTCCACAAAAGCATAGTGTAGCATTATTTCAGAGGTATTCACTGGTGGGCCATTATTCAGTAACAGGAACCGTTGGGATGTTTTACATCCCAGCGGCACTTACTCATGTACACAATAGGCTAAATGGCCAGGCCACTAGGACCTCAAAGGTTAACTGAAGGTTGGGGAAGGGGAACCGTCAGATGTTAGGAGACGCATTCCTTTCACGCCTCCTGTCAAGGATATCCAGCATACACTGCTCACAAAAATTAGGGGATATTTCAAAATGAATATGAAGCGATAAAAAAAAGAAGCATTTGATTTTTTTTTATTAAACAAGAACATCAGAAAAGCAAATGACAAGTCAAAGAAAGTTTTTCGATTATGCAAATGAGATGCAAAACCAACTTTTATGTCGTTGGTGAAAATGCACTGTACAAAAGGCTGAAAGTACTGGAGTATCTGCACATTCCCTGATCTTGAAAGTGTACATCCTACAATTTCCCAGCTCTTGCAATGCCCCTGCAACACGATTTGCCCGAATGCGAAGCCTGGAGAGCCATAGGACGTTTTGAAGCTGGTCAAACACAGACGACAGTGGCAACAGCACTTGGAACATCCCAAAACGTGATTAGCAGACTGTGGAATCGCTTTCAAGAGACTGGCACAGTACGAAGAAGACGAGGGCAGGGTCGCCCATCTGCCACAACAGCAAGAGATGACCACTACTTGACCTTATTGGTAAGAAGGAACAGGCGTAGCAATGCAACAGAGCTGCGGGGACAATTTCTTGCTGCCACTAGACGACGGATATGCACCCAGACCATACGAAATCGGCTCCATCGTGTTGGACTGCATGCCCGGCGACCAATGGTATGCATTCCGTTATCTGTTGAACACCGTAGAACCCGTAGAAGGTGGGCTGATGAGCATCGTCATTGGACCCGTGATGAGTGGTTATCTGTCCTCTTCTCTGATGAGTCATGGTTCAGTCTGCAGCCTGACAATCATCGTGTCCTAATCTGGCGTGAAAGAGGAACACGGGAGAATCCATGTTTCATGCGAGAAAGGGACTCCTTCGGTGGTGGTGGAATCATGGTGTGGGCTGGCATCAGCATTGGTGGTCGTACCGTCCTCCACGTCATCAGAAACGGATCGCTGATTGCTGAGATATATCGAGATGAGGTTCTGCACCCTATAAGTGGTACCCTATGCTGGAGCAGTTGGAAACAACTTTCTTTTTATGGACAATAATGCAAGGCCCCACGGTGCGCATCTCGTCAACAACATGTTTCAGGAGGTAGGAATCGAACGCATGGACTGGCCTTCACGTTCTCCAGACCTGAATCCCATTGAACATGCTTGGGATGCACTGGGAAGATGTCTGGCAAACCGTCCAATGCCTCTCACAACACTTCTTGAGCTGGAAGTTGTCCTAGAGCAAGAGTGGCAGAGGATCCCACAAGAACTGCTGGACATTCTGATCCTGTCCATGCCCCATCGCTGTCAGTGTGTTTTGGCAGTCTTGGGTGACCATACACCCTACTGAACAGTCAATGTGTGCCACTCTCGTCCAGTTTGACATGTTTCTGTTCACCCCCACCAATATGTCACTTGCTACTCAATCAGGACAATTGAGTTTGCATCTCATTTGCATAATCGAACAACTTTCTTTGACTTGTCGTTTGCTTTTCTGATGTTCTTGTTTAATAAAAAAAATTCAAATGCTTCTTTTTTTATCGCTTCTTATTCATTTTGAAATATCCCCTATTTTTTGTGAGCAGTGTATTTAACATACGCATGGTATGGCTCTTCCACCATGGGCCACAACTTAACATTTTATCAAAAGGGAACTTTATAGTCCTGTTCTCCGAGTCATTTTACGTATTGTGTGTCAGAAAAAAAGTGCTCATTAGTAGTAAACTAGAAGAACGCATATCGCCACTGGCGCATATGAGAATCACGTTTCCAAAAAGAAGCAAGTTTCTCCTTTACCTGCTGTTTCATTCCTTAATAGTTTTAATTTGAGCTAGCAGATGATCAGAAAAATTCAAATAGTATTTCATTAGTAATTATACAACATAATAAGTGTTTGTCTTTTAATTCTTAAATCTAAAAAGTTACATTTCCCACACTTCTCTCAGAAAAGTGGGTAGATTATTGTTGTCAGTGGAATATTTCTTAAAAACTGAGACACATACAGGCCTCGAACCAGAAAAAAAATCGAGAGGCATGGTGAAGAACCACAATCGAGCGGGGAAAATATAAAATGAGAGTCGAGATAAGACTAGATCCCTAATGTATTATGAGCTTACCGGACAAAAACAAATTTCACCTAATAACACATAACGTCTCCGTTGCGACCAAAGACAGCGGAAATCCTGTCTGACATGGATGCCACTAGTATGCGGGTGCAGTGCACATCAATATTCATCCACTCTCCAGCAGCAAATGCCACAGTTCGACCAGATTGGCCGAATGGCTGGGACGGCGCTTCATTCGTTGCTCCAAACAGTCCCACAAATTTTCTATGCGATTCACATCCGGGGATTTGGCTGGCCAGTCGAGATGTTTGAAGGCTTCAGAATGTTCGTCGTGCCAATCCGACACACTTCGAGCCCTGTGCAAAGCGACAATTCTCGTCTTGGAAGACTGGGGTATCCTTCTGGTGTTCACTGTGAAGATGCTACACAAAAGGCAACACGTGGTCGCCCAGTAGCTCCATACAGCCCTTTTGGTTCAGGTGATGGACTGGCCTTCACATTCTCCAGACCTGAATCCATTGATCCTGGACATCAATGGTGTGACGTTCAATGACGGACAATCAGGTGTGACTCAAATGATAAATTTTTTCGTACGTGAAACACCCCAGAACACCACAGAGCCTCGTCCAGCTTGAATAGAACCTTGCACACAGTCCACATAGAAGGCTTCATGCAGCTCAAGATCTACCCGTTGCTTCGCATCATTCGAGTACAAGCAAAAACGTGACTCATCCGACTAGATCACACACTTCCAAGAGTTGACAGTCCAGTCTTCGTGGCGCCGAGCCCACTGTACCCGTGCAGCCTTGTGCAGAGCTGTTAACATGGGGCTCTTCCGCGGTATTCTGCTCCAGATATCCATGGCATGCAGTTCCTTTCAGAGTGTTCGTTCAGAAACAGCTTGTTGTAGACCTGCATTGACTGACTGGAGCAATTCCTGCCTCGTTTCAAAGCGGTTTTCCCTAACAGTGAGTGAACACACTGCAGTGGTCCCTATTGGTGAGCACAGTCTTTCTGCCGCAGTTCTGGCGACGATTGGCGGTGGACTGTGATGTACGCCACTTCTGGAAAACTTTTCGAACAATATATTTCGACACACCTGCAAAGGCAGCAACTTCTTGTACACTATGCACTTTGGCTCGGCCAAACGCAATATCACCTTTTTGCCACTCATTCACATTTTTGGCGCAACTAACACACACATGGCACACAACCACTTCTTGTCACTGTATGAACCCCGTAGCGCACGGCAGAGCTATTTGTAGGACTCGTTTATTGCTGGTACACTCTCCATTGCTGTCAAACGGACGTAACTCTTACGAAGGGAGATGAGTAATTTTTTATACTGAGAGCTTCATATTTCTCCCTCCATTTTACAGGTCATTAAAATATTTTTGAAAAATGCATGAAACATAAATAAGCTTAACAAATTTCTACTCTCTTACCCTTACTAGCATTATGAAAGGGAAGGCCGAGGGCATGACCCCCCTTAGATCTGGCCTTAAAGACAGACAGACGCTAACATACATACATACAGATAGACAAACAGACATATTAACACGCTCACAAACAGACATACAGACGGACAAACACACTAATATACATAAATGGATAGACCGTTAGACTAACATACTAATATACATACAGACTGACAGACAGACAGCTAACATATCAACATATGCTCATATGTTAGCAGCTATACTAACATACTAACATACAAACAGACATTCAGACAGCTAACATATTAACATATGTTCTTATATACATACCGACAGCTTTACTAACACACTAACATACAGACAGACACTCAGACAGTCAGAGAAATCTATGTGCAACACACTAACATACATATATTCAGACAGATAGACAGACAAACACACTAACGGACATACATACAGAGACAGAATAACACACTTATACATACATAAGTAGAGACATACAGTGAAAAGAAATTTGACACACTAATATACATACATAGATGCATACAGACAGACAATCATACAAACATGCTACCATACGTTCAAACTGGCAGAAAGACAAATACACTAATATACATACATACATACATACATACATACATACATACATACATACATACATACATACATACATACATACATACTAACACACTGACATACGTACAAACAGAGTGATAGACATACATATTAGCATACTAACAGACAGACTAACACATACATACAAACTGAGATACAGACTGTAATAAATAAACACTGACATAGAGAAATAGAGACAGAGAGGCAGACAGAAACATACATATATACATACATACATACATACATACATACATACATACATACATATGTATGTTTGTTTCTGTCTGCCTCTCTGTCTCTATTTATATATGTCAGTGTGTTATAAATATATATATATGTACATAGCAGGCCTGGATCGTACTAGATCCAGGCCTGCTGTGTACATATGTATGTATGTATGTATGTATGTATGTATGTATGTATGTATGTATGTATGTATGTATGTATGTATGTATGTATGTACATGCATACAGCAGACATACTAACATGTGTACAGACAGACAAACAAACACATTAACGTACATAGAGACAGACAGAATAATACACTAACATACATAAAGAGACTGGTAGATAACAGACATACTAACACTCTAACATACATACATATATGCATACAGATAGACAATCATACAAACACACTAACATATGTATATACATACAAACTGGCAGACAGCAAAGACACTAATATATACATACACTAAAATACATACATACATACATACATACATACATACATACATACATACATACATACATACATACATACACTAAAATACATACATACATACATACAGACAGACAGACAGACAGACAGATATGCTAACACACTAACCTACATACAGATAGAAAAACAGATATATTAACATACTAACACGCGTACATACAGATAGACAGACATAACATACATACACATAGAGAGACAGAACTAGCACAATAATATAAACAGACAGACAGCTGACATACACAGAGATTAACACACTACATACAAACATGCTACCATACTAACATAGGTAAATAGAGAAAAGGAGACAGAGAGACGCATACATATATACAGACATACAACTAGATAATCACACAGACAGACTAACACATACATATAGCCTGACATACAGACAGAATAACACACTAGCAGAGAGATAGACAGAAACATACAAACATGTGTGCGTCCGTAAATACCTACCTACCTAAATACATACATAAAGATTGACAGATAGACAGCTAACACACTAACGCACATACATCCAAACTGACAGACAGACACAATGCATAAATGGCACATACATTATTAGAGACAGACAACAGACATACATACTTAGAGACAGACAACAGACATACTAAGTATGACACATACATACTTAGAGACAGACAACAGACATACTAACAAACTAACATACATACATACATACATACATACATACATACAAACATTCATACTAGCACACTAACATACATACAGACAGGCAGAGAGACAGACTAACACAGACATACAGACTGGCTAACGCACATATAAACAGGTAGACAGAATAATGGCTAACATACATAAGTAGTGACAGCAGGTAACTAACATACATACATACATACATAGAAACTAACATACTAACGTACATACAAACAGACAGAATAACACACTAACATACATAAGTAGAGACAGACAACAGACATACTAACAGACTAACACACATACATATATGAATACGGAGAGATAATAATATTATCACACTAACATATACACATACAGACAGGAAGACCAACCCACTAATATTCATAGATATATATATATACAGAGAAACATAAATTCAAACAAGCAGATAACAGACATACTAACACACTAACATGCATAAACAAATGCATACAGACAGACAATCACACTTACACAGAAACATTTATATATACAGCATTCCAGACAGACAAACACACTAATATGTACAGATATATATATATACACACACACAGACATACTACCGTACTAGCGTAAGTACTGCATCGCTGAAAGGTTTTATGATCAGGCATGCATCTGGTCGGAAAGCACTCCCGGTACAGTCTTTGGGCTTCCCTCACATTCCCATCCGCAGCTCCGTACGTGAAATGCATGTCCGCCTTCTCAGGATTCGTGAAACAATCGATCCGTTCTGCAGTCCACGGTAGAAATGACGACGAGTGCGAAAACCAGCGCTTATAACTGTTCATTGGAAAGCACCCTCTAGCGTTTCACTGCTTGAGTTCCGACCATTCATTGTATGACGAAAAGTGCTTGTCTAGGTGTGTTCTATCACCCCTTAAAGTTTGGCCTAAGAGTTTTGAATCACCCTGTATATGCATATATACATTCATACATAAATGCATACATATATACATATGTACATTCATACATAAATACACACATATATACATATAGACAGACAGATATACTAACACACATACACATAGACAAACAGATATACTAACACCTTAACATATGTAAATACAGAGAAACAGCCATACATACTAGCAAACTAACATACAGACAGATAGCCAGATAGACTAAAACATATATACAGACTGGCATATTGCCTAGAATTACACACTAACATGGACTAATAGACATAGAGAGACAGACAGCAGCATAATACATAGATACAAGATATAAATACATGCATGCCTGTGTGCTACCTACATACATACATGTCAACAGATGATAGAGAGACTAACACACTAACGTATACACATACAGACTGACAGACAGATAGAAGAAATAAATAGGACACTAACACACATAAATAGAGACAGAGAGACAGACATACTAACAAACTAACATACATACAGAAAGACAAAAAGACGTACTAACACACTAACATACGTACATACAGAGAGCAGGCACACTAACCTACAAAAAGATGGACAGAGAGGCAGATACACATATATACAGACTGATGAACGCACATGCAGCCAGACAGACAAAATAACGCACTAACATACATAAATAGAGATAGACAGATAACAAACATATTAACACACTAACATACAGAAAGAAAGAAAAACTAACATACTAACGCACATACAGAGAGACAGACATACTAACACGCAAACTTACACACATATATATATGCATACAGACCGAGATAAAGACCGACAATACTAACAAACTAATATTTATACATACCAACTGGCAGACACCCCAACACACTAATATACATAGATACACATACGTATATACATACATTCAAACAAAAAAAATATGTACATACAGAGAGACAGATATACATACTAGAACACTAACATACAGACATAAAATCAGACAACTAGATTGTAGACTAACGCATACAGACAGACTAACACACTAACATAGATAAAGAGAGATAGACTGAAAGAAGCATACACGTATAGGTGTGTACATGCATACATACATATATACAGACTAACACACTAACGTACATACATACAGACTGACGGCCAGAGAAAATGCATAAATAGCACACTAGCATATATAAATAGAGCCAGAGAGACAGACAACAGACATACTAACACTTCTCCCATACATACATATCCATCCATCCATACAGACAGACAAACATACTAACACACTAACACACATACATGTTATCTATTATGTAACATACTAATGCACATACAGACAGACAGAATAACACACTAACATACATAAGTAGAGACAGACAACAGACATTCTAACACACTAACATACATACATATGTGCATACAGACAGACAATAATACTAACAGACTAAACAATATACATACAGACTGACAGACGGGCTAACCCACTAATATACATAGATAAAACATACATACATACAGACAGACAGGCATACTAGCACACTAACATACATATACATAGACAAACAGACATACTATAACACTAACATATGCAAATACAGAGACAGACATACATACTAGCACAGACATACAACCACACAGCTAGCAGATATACATACAAACAGCCAGTCAAACGTACTAACACATACATATAGACTGACAGACTAAAAATAGATACAGACAGAATAACACACCAACATAAATAAATAGACAGAGACAAGCAGAAACAGAGACACATGCATACGTACGTACATACAAACATACATACATACATACATACATACATACATACATATATACATACATACAGCGAGACAGAAATACTACCACACTACCATACATACAGACGGAAAAACTAACCTAACATACAGACGGAATACACTAACATACATAAGTAGAGACAGGCAGACAACAGACATACTAACACACTAACATACATACACATAGACAAACAGACATACTAACACACTAACATACATACATATAGACAAACAGACATACTAACACACTAACATACATACACATAGAAAAACAGACATACTAAAACACTAACATACATACACATAGACAAACAGACATACTAACTACTCAAGTATGCACATACAGAGAAAGAGATATACATACTAGCACAGACATACAGCCAGACAGACAACAGATATACATACAGACAGACAGCAGATATACATACTAGCACAGACATATACCCAGACAGACAGCAGATATACAGACAGCCAGACACACAGAGAGACATAAATAAACACAGAGCACAAACATACATACAGAGACAGAAATACTACCACACTACCATACAGACAGACAGAAAAACTAACACACTACCATACATACAGACAGACAAACTAACACATTACCATACATACAGACGGACAAACACACTAATGCACATATGAAACAGACAGACATAATACACTAACCTACATAAGTAGAGACAGGCAGACAACAGACATACTAACACACTAACATACATACACATAGACAAACAGACATACTAACATACTAACATATGCACATACAAAGAAACAGATATACATACTAACACAGACATACAGCCATACAGACAGCAGATATACATACAGCCAGACAGACAGATAAAACATACATATAGACTGACAAACTAACACATACATACAAATATATACAAATATATACATAGAGTCTGACATACAGACGGATTAACACACTAACACAAATAAATTGACAGAGACAACCACATGCAAACATACACACATGCAGACGTACAGCAGTGTTACAGACTGCTGTACGTCTGCTGTAATCTGCAAAACATACATATAGAGACAAATAATAATAGAGAGGCAGACATAGTAACACACTAACATACATAGAAAGAGACAAATTAACACACTAATGCACATATACAAATAGACAGACATAATAATACACTAATGTATATAAATAGAGACAGGCAGACAAACTAATACACTAACATACATGCATATATGCATAGAAACAGACAATCATACTAACGTAGTAACATAAATTCATAGAAACTGGCAGACAAACAAACACACTAAATTAATATAGATATAGATACATACATAAAGACAGAGAGACAGACAGACATACTAACAAACTCATACATACAGATAGAAAAACAGATCTACTAACACTTTAACATACGCACATACAGAGAGACAGACATACATACTAACACACTACACACAGATATACAAGCTAACACATACATAGAGACTGACATACAGACAGAATAACACACTAACATAGATAAAGACAGAGAGACAGACAGAAAGAAACATTCATACATGCATACGTACGTACATACATACCTTAGGTACTGGGCCTTAGGCTTAGGCTGACTGGACAATAAGGATATTCATTTTTTTTCACCTAATTGATGCTTGTGCACCATTACGAAACTGTGCTTGCAAATCCTGGTAGAGTGGCAACATCTTTCCAGTACTTGAATAGAGCAGCAAAAAATATTAATGCCCTAGTCTCGTCACTAATAGCACTTCAACATTACACCGAATGACTCCAGCACCTGTCGATTACCATCACTAATAAGGTCATTGCAGTGAAAATGAAAGAGATAACTCAGGATAGCCATTAAGTACGGTGGAACTTAACATTAATCAAATCAAGGCAGATAGTCAGCGGATTCTAACCGCACCATGCGGGTTTTGATTTTTCTATCTGTAATAAATCAAAGGTTCTTTGCGTTTACAGTGATGTTACCTACAAACTAGTATTTCTATTATTTTTCGTTCCAAATAGCATTAACATTTTAATTTTGTGAAAAAAGGCTTATATTAATAATATAAGAATAATATAAATTATTGTCGACTTGCATTCCTGTATATATGTCTCATGATGTGTGAGAGAAACGTTCCTTAAATAATGCCAGGAATATTGAGCACGAACTCATATCCATTTCCATTGAAAATTCCACTCAGACCGTTGTCCATAAATATCATGGACAACGGTCTGATTGCAGCTGCGTGATCGCTTCAAATATTTTTCCTAATATTGGACTTATGTTTAAATCCATTTATTTTGATTTGTGAGAATATTTTTTGAACCTTATTTGTACATAGATTAGAAACAGAAACCTTTCCCTGAAGTAGTTTTCGTTTCTCTTTCCGAATTCTCTGTTAATAAGCCACAAACTGCATAACATCCTTTTTTCTAAAATTTATATATATCTTCCCTGGCCATGTACACTGGCTCCAATAAATTGAGGAAACAACCTTATTTTATGTAAATGAGAAGCTGCCGTCGAAGCTCTGTAACTTTAAAAAAAGCTTTGTTTTGAATAAGGAAAAAAATTCTTGCATAAAATGTGGTTGTTTTTGTAGAAGTTGGGTTGTTTTACCTCTGAGCGGTACTTTTTTTGCACACCATGGGCTAAATGGCTAGGTCACATGGACCCCAAAGGCTCAGAGAACGTTGGGGAGGGGACCCACTGGAACAGCTGTTGGGAGACAGATGGTAGCCTCCCGTCAAGGCCATCCAGCGTGTTCTTTAACACAGGGAATGTCTCTCCCGCACACGGGGCCACGGTTTAACGTCCCATCCGACGGAAGGCGGCCTTTCCAAGCTCATCGGTGTCCCTTACTGACCGTGGGCAGATCGGGGAATTTCGCTGAGATAAATCTCAACGCTGACTCAGCTAGGATTCGAACCGGGAACTACAGATTACGAGCCTGGCGCGCTACCGATTGAGCCATCCCCACCCCTTTTTTAGAACAAAATATATCAATCAAATACATGTAACCGTCGTATAACACGGTAGTTAGGTTCCTATAAAATCTTGTATAGTGCGAAATCATGTTATATGAGACTAAGAACCAGTACGAAAAGGGAGGTTACGATCAAAAATCTAACAAAAATACACCATTTTATTTTTATAACTATCGGAAATTAATTTTTTTGTTAAAAATAGAAATTATTGAACAAACGTTACAAACTGTGATATGCAGAGTGGTTATAATTAAACTGACAGTACTCAGAGCGATATAGAGAAGGATCTACTCGATGAGTCACAACGAAAAGTGATGGATCCTTTAATAAGAACATGGGGTAGAGAATTTGCGAATAAAAAAATTAGTTAGTGTTAGTGCCACCAGGGGACGTGGTAAAACAGCTAATTTCTCGTGACATTGCAGCCAATGACACGTGAGAGTCGTAGGAAGCACACTGCAAAATGTGATGTCTTCCCTGTATCACTAGACGGAACCATGGGTATCTGCAAGAAGGACTGAGCTTTGCTAGTGAAACTCTTTTACCAAAACGGCAGTAATGCCACTGCTGCATTACGCGAATATCGTCGTCTGAAAGATATAAGGAAAGGACCTTTTGTCGCTAAATGGACTGAAGAATATGATACAGAAATTCGAAGAAACAGGCGAGTTGGGTGTGGCTCCAGGTAGAAGCAGGCGGCCTGTTGCAGAAAGCAATGTGGAAGGCGTCGCACCTCACCGTTGCAGAAATGCAGTCGCAATCGGAGCTACCCGTAGTTAGTGCGAGACAGGCATCCCAGCAACCGCAACTTCCGTGGTCAACTGTCCCTATAATTATACGGTCCATCCTGAAATGGTATCCTTATAAAATTCATAAGGTGCAGCAGCTGCAACCACGTGACCTTAACAGCACACCGACTTCGCTCTGCGATTTCTGGTAAGGATGCAGCTCGACGACATGTGTGACCTTCTAAGGACTTATGGACCGATGAGGGACATTTTTCCTTACATGGAGCAGTGAATACGCACAACTGCCGAATATGGGGACCTACACATCTTCATGATGTGACCCTACACTCCGACTATGTAACTGTATGGTGTAGATTTACTACAAATTTTATAATCGGACGATTTTTCGTTGAGATCATGCCTCAAGGCCCTGTGCGTCGATCGGTGAATGGATCACATTACACAGATCTTCTCCGCCGCAAGATTATTCTGGCTTTACAGGAAAGAAATTGCTTAGACTCCATAACCTTCATGCAGGATAGGGCGCAACCCCATATTGCACCTATGGCAACGCAATTGTTGTATACAACATTTGGTGAGGACAGAATAATGTCTCGAACGTTTCCCAATGCTTGGCCACCACGTTCCCCCGATCTAAATCCATGCGATTTTTGGTTATGGGGTTATTTGAAAAGCCGAGTTTACCAAGGCAAAGCTGAATAGCTTGCTGAACTGAAGGCAAGAATAACACAGCATGTTGCAGACATTCCCCGAGACATGTTTCAAGCAACTCTGGACAACGTATTACGTTGCGGGCATATTTTCCATAGGAATGGTTTACATATTGAGAATCTTGATTTGAAAAATAAATGTTATGTTTGTTCAACTTGGCATTTTCTTTATTTTAGCGCATCCACGCCACCTGGTGGCACTAACACTAACTAATTTTTTTATTCGCAAATGCTCTACCCGGTGCTTTTATTTAAAGTTATCCACCACTTTTAGCTGTGATCCGTTGAGTAGATTCTTCTCTACATCGCTCTGAGTACTGTCAGTTTAATTATAACCACCCTGTACATTCCCCCCATTTTATTCGGAAAATTCATTGTATCCACTGCTAATATTCCATACAAATGCTCCTTAACCCTAATCATTTTCACAAATATTCTCCGAAAGTTTCTAAAAAGAGAAAAAGTAGCTATGCACCGATCTCTGTAATGATGCACAGAACAGGCCAGGTCGAGTACTTAAGGTCTGACCCCATCTTCCCGAGGTGCAGGCCGTTAGTGCCTTTCAAAAGAGATATTCTCTTGTGGAAGGGAACGGAAGAAGAGGGCTGTTAAATCAGTGTGGCCTATTGATCTGGACTACTGTGGTTACCTTTCCATTTATTGTTTTCTTTACCCTGCTGAGGAGTAGTCAACCACCCAAAATCTTGCTACTGAGTATGTATACCAACCAGAATGAAATACTGGCTCTGATCTTTATTATGGATCCTGAAATTACTGCACTGAAATGCCTCTATTGAGGGCGAGACCTTCTGCTGTGTTTCCTCTTAGTTTATGAGTTGACGGCCCTGAGTTATTAGATTCACAGGATACCTTATTTCAACTAGAGGATAATGCTATTCAGTGGTCATCGTAGGTACCTGAACCCTTGCTTCTATGGGTATCGCCAAACCTAAAAACGTTGGTGTCTTAAGCCTGTTGTGGTGAGTAAACAGGCCTTTGTCGATGCCTGCAATGAGTGGTTGTTTTGATCATTTTCTTTTAACAAGTAAGTGAAATTTGAGGATCCTTTACAGAGATTATTCTCTTGATGCCCTCACACGGGAATTTCAGTGTTATAAACTAGATATTCTGGGTTTGCAAGCGACCAGATGAACGGGTAAAAGTAAGATATTTGAAAGAAATCTTAAATTTCTCATTTCATGGAGGGATGATGGACACTTCTTCAAGGTATAGGTTTACTTCGTAGCAACACTGCAGTGATGCTTTTCTGGGCTATGACTGCATGAAATATTTTTAACTGCTGACTTAAAGCTAAGATTAAATATTTGAATGCTATCGGTTATTATGCCCTTTCAGAAAACTCTGATGAGAATGAGAAAGAGAGCTTTTACGGATATCTTCAGGAGATTTTGAATTCTGCCAAGAAACCAGATATTACTGTTCTGATAGGTGACTTCAGGGCTAAATTTAGTACTGACGTAGTCTCTAGGCAGAGGTATCCTGTCAATTCATCGGTCTCAGTTCATCGTAACGTCAATTCATCGCAGTGTTAGACATGTTGTTTTATTGACTTTCTGCATCTGTAGATTGTTCAAATGAAGTCTAGGGACGATAACTTAGACTTTGAAAGATTAAACATGCATCAGAAGAATTACCTCAGAAATTAATTAAAAGTGTTCTTTCAAATCATTTAATAAAATATGCATTTTAAAAGCTTGAGTAATGATTATATCAATATTGCGCAATCGTTAATGATATTTCTGAAAAGAATTTACTGTTAAATATTCCAGCTTCCGTGCTCTTTAAATACTGAGTGAATATTGCTTAAAATCGATATAACATAAGAATTCTCTGTTTTGGAAGGTTTTAGGTCATGCCTGGGCAAATATTTTAACGGAAGGGTCGAATAGAAAACTGAAATGGAATGGAGGGCCTCATAGTGAACTGAAATGGAATGATTGGTCGTATAGGAAACTGAAATAAAATGATAGGACATCAAAAATTATATATTATCAATAACGTATGTATAACCATTATAAAAAAAGAAACATAAAACATATAATTTTATTAAAATTAATTATTTTAATGAGCATTCGCTTCGCCGAAGTTCGACCTTTTATCCTATATACGTTCTTTTTCTCTTTTGCAAAATGAACTAATTTGTCATCAGTCCCTCACGGGGCGGAACAGAAAGAAGTGGCTGCTCGTAATTTGTCCAGGGTTGTTCTAAGTAAATTATTCGGAACTGAAATGATGATTTTTTAACCCTTATTACTGGGGGAGGATGCAATTTATTTGTTTTAAGAGATAATTGTTTGTTTTTAGATATAAATTAAAAATTATTTTTGAGTTGGATAGGTATTGATAAACTGGCTTCGTTCAGAAAGGGAACACCAAAGAGATTCCGACTTGGCGCCGTGTGTAGGAAAGTCATACAGTCGCTTAAAAAAGTATCCGAACACTGTGGTTAATTACAGAATTAAAAAAAAATATCTGTCAACGACTTTTTTAGAAATTAGTTATCTGGCAACCTGGAAACCTTAGAAATTAGTGATCTGTCACGTGACACGAAGGTTGCCAGATCACTAATTTCTAAAAAAACGTTGCCAGATATTTTTTCTGAATTCTGTAATCAACCACAGTGTTCGGATACTTTTTGACCGACTGTACCTAGTGCATATTAAAGAGCATACGATATAGCCTTGATAGAAGGCTTCAATCTGTCTCCTAATAGCTGTCCACGGGGGTCGCTCAGAGGTAAAAAACATAACTCTCTGTTATTAAGGTGGGGCATTAAATATGTATTGATATTTAGGTACTTCACATAACAATAGGTGAACATATCGAAATAGCTCCCCAAAATACCAACCAAAATAGAGAATTCCCATGTTATATGAATGGGAATATAACGTCGAAGCTGTATAACTTCTAAAATATGCATTTAATGGAAAATGTAACTGACGTTAAATTAAAGATCATAATCAAATCTATTTAAATCTCGATTTTCAACAATATTCGTTCAGTATTTAAAGAGGCGCGGAAGCAATAAATTATTTTAACAATAAATTATTTTCATAAATATCATTAATGATTGCCAAATATTGAAATAAACATTTAGGAAACTTTTAAATGCATATTTTATTAAATGGTTTGAAACAATATTGTTATGCAAGTTTTAATTAATTTCTGAAGTGAATTCTGTTGGCACGTGTTTAATCTTTCAGAGTCTAAATTATTGTCTCTAGAGTTCATTTGAACAATCTACAGATGCAGAAAATCAATTAAACCACATCTAACACTGCGATGAATTGATGCTGCAGTGAATTAACGTTGCGATGAATTGATGCTCGCTGAATTGACACTGCGATGAATTGACATTGCGATGATTTACACTGCGATGAATTGATGCTACGATGAATTTAGTGTTTGAATTGACCGCGATGAATTGATGTGAACCTTTGAACATTAAGTGTTTTGACTATAGATTGATAACGAGGAAAGTCATGAAAGGCAATTGAGCAGTATGTTATCCACACACAGAACTACAGATTAGCTAATGGAGTTATGATCAGTATACTTGAAAGTTTCAGGAAATGACGGATTCCTAAAATGTGACCGGTGAAAAATGTCAAATAGGACCTTGTTAGAATTCGCCTCTAGTAGACAAGTGAAACAACTTTAGCTTAGTCAAAGTGTGTTTGGTAAAATAAATTGCATAGTTTACATAAAACAATATTTCTACGTTCTCGTATGAATAACTGGGAATCGCAATTCGCTTAACGAATTTTATCGATATATGTGGTACCTATATTTCGCAAAAATAGATTTGTCATGCTTAAGCCTCTGGACTCGCGTTTCTGCTTCTATCCCGTTTTCACCCCAACAACCCATTCTCTTTCATGATTCGAAAGCGACCGGGATGTTCCTCTCGAGACAGCCAATTTTCAGAACTATTGGAAAGTTCGAGAACATCGAATAAACCTTAGCAATAAACATTAGACAACAACGTCATGCTTCGTACCAAGCATTACCCCCACTCCACCCCCACCAGTGAAATTAATCAAGAGAAAAAGTATCGCCTACAGATATAGAGAAGCATCACAATGGCTCAGTCTTCTTTCCACTTAGTCTTTTCTTGCGTTGATTGGATTATTTTACTTCTTAGTACCACGTTTGCGTACGCAATGGGTTAAGCACTCTAAGGGCTCAGAGCTAGTTAAGGAACGGGAACCATTGGACAGCTGTAATTAGACAGATGAAAGCCTCGCGTCAAGGTCGTCTGTATGACTCTCCTGCACTCGAAGCCATTGGTTAACGTCTCATCTGACGACCGAGGACCTTTCCAAGCCCAACATGTCCACTTTCTAACCAGGGGCAGAGTGGGGGCTAGTGTAGATAAAACCTCAACTCTGGACAGCTGAGACTCCAACCTGTGAACTGCAGATCATGAGCCTGGTGCGTTACTGAGTGACTTCTCAGCCCCTACCTTCTTGAAGTTGATGACGAAGGAGTAGGAAGCGCAAGAGCGGAGGTACATATTGTGCCAAAATCCCCACCAAACAAAAAGGAAATGATATTCCCGAGTAATCACAGTGTCTTTCCGTCTTTCTGTAAGCGACTGATATATATCTTTCCATATATGGCTGATGCAACTATAACTGCAAAGGATTGTTAGATGTAGTGAATATTTCAGTTCGTTGCAGCATTTATCTTCAAGAATCATTCATGGGAGAGAGAACTGCATTGGAGATGTAAGCTACTCTACAATAAGAACAGCGTCCATCTCCACGAGCTGCGATATGCTCCATCTCTGAAAAATGAACTCATGTAATCATGCTCCACAGATCAATTTCTGTCCCATCTTCGGTCGCTGTAAAACGAGTTTTTGCCTAGTAATATAAAAAATAAATACCCCATCAAGCAGCTGCTTGCCACAGAGGTCTGACAGGAGCCTGTCAGTTTATATGTCATAGTAGGAGATCTGAGAGGATGGCAGGACCTCAGCAGAAAAACGACACACACATCCATGCCTAATTCTGGGCTCGAACCCAGGTCCCTTAGATCAGTAGCCAAGCGTGCTAACCACTCGGCCGCGGGACGGCTTTTGCCTAGTAGAGTCTGAAAAATCCGTATTGCAGAATCCCACTGTGTATCAGTCTGTATTTGCTTTGCCAAACAAATTTTCATTCAAATTATCACTAACAATCTTGAATTTCCCTGCTAGAAACGAAGCTCATAAACCTAGATAACTAACTTAGGTTATATCTTCAATCTCAGCTCAGTGCTCTCTGTGGGCTTCAACTACGCCTTTTTCCCTCTTTTTTGTGATCCTTTGTCCTCACACATACTTTGCTGGTGAGAACGCGACAATAATTCTCGTAACATTTCATTATCATTCGCAACTCTACAATGATACGACGATCTGATTGGATCAGGGACTCTTACTGTTTGACCGTAAATGTCAAGGTATCACCATCTCGAATTTTTCCCTTTTTCCGAATATTGAATGGTAAATTTCTATGACTTTAAAATTAAAAAATATGCTTTTGATTTTTCGTAAAATTTTACACTTCAGTTAAAGGGAAAACAATTCTAAGGACAAAACGACATTTACTCTTACTTCCGATGTAAAAAATTAGTAAACTTATTTCTAGTAAAGAACTAAAATTGGTTGCTCACCAGAGCTCAAAAAGGTAAATTCTATGATTTTGTGAGTATTTAATCACTAATGAGATGTTTACGTAATAGGATGAAGATGGGTGTGCAACTGGAGTGCTGTTAGAAGACAGATGGTAGCCTCCCGTCAATGCCGTCCATATGGATGTAGGAAGTTTAATGATAAATAACACAGTTTTGTTTCCAAATATTGTAAATATATATGCATATAATTTGTAATAGATAATCTGCTCTTCTTAGAAATTGAGCAAGGTATGACTCTCCTGCACACATTTAAAAAATAAATTATTCATTTTTAAATAAAAACAATTTTTTCGTCACCAAATTATCAAACGCATTGGGACATTTCTGTCATGTGTGAATGGAAAGCCACTTTCAAAACTCTCTAACTTTAAATTAAGCCCTTTGTAGCAAAATATTACAGGGATTTGAAAATCTGTAAAAACAAATTCTCCAAATGTCTCTTTTGAATAATATTTGTTTACTATATTTAAATCAAAATCCATCCCGTGGCCGAGTGGTTAGCACGCTTGGCTACTGATCTAAGGGACCCCAGATTAGGCATGGATGTGTGTGTCGTTTTTCTGCTGAGGTCCTGCCATCCTCTCAGATCTCCTACTGTGGCATATAAACTGCCACAGTAGGAGCAACAGAAAATTCTGGAATTAGGGGAACGGCGTTCCCGCGCTCCCCTACCTCCCATTTTTAACCCTGAGAATATTGTTTTAAAACTTCAAGTGTTATGGAAGCCGAAATGTTTGACAGTAGGCATTGCTCTTCCAATCGTCTTTATTACTGTTTCGAAATTGATGGAAACTGAAAAACCTTTGGACAAATTCTAAAATTATATTTATTTTAATAAATGATTTGTTATATACTTTTGAAGTGCTGTTACAAGAAACTGATAATCTGTAAAAAATTATCCAAATGTCTATTTTGCACAATATTTGTTTACTATTTAAAGAGTTCTGGAAGCTGAAACTTTTAACAGCACTGCTGCTGTTAGGTGTCCCCTTCCAGAACTATTTAAATCAGTGTCTCGCAAACTTTTCTACTCTGCGGTACACTGAATCTAATTTTTTTTCCGCGGCACACCTAAAAAAGAATAAAAGCAAACTCTATATAATCGTCATTATATTTGCGCTTTGTTGACGTCACAGCCTGGTTTTACTTGAAGATTTGCTCTCGTTCTTTAATTCATAACTCGGTGTTTGTTTTAAATATTTGTCCATTCTATGGCTTGAAATAATCAAAAATTAATACCAAAATTTGGAAAAAGCTTGATAAATACTTACAAGATCCCAGTTGATAAAATCTGAAAGATTTTTATTAAAGCACGTCGATATTAAAGCACGTCGATAACACAAGTCAAGTCAAAATGAAATCTTTGGAATATCTATTGTCAATTTGAAAATCTCTCCCGGCACACAGTTTGCGAGACACTGATTTAAATATAAAAAAAATAAAAAAATAAATACCCCCTCAAGCAGCTGCTCTACAACGTATAGCCCATTGTGGGGTGCTCACAGTCAACCAAGAAGCCATCTACACTGGAAGACTTACTCCAATGTAGAATTTGACGATGCCAATAGAAGCAAAGAGTTCAGGTGCCTGCGATGACTTCTGCTCAGGATTATCCACCAGCTGATAAACATATCCTGTTATCAGCTGGTCTTTTCACTTGGGGCTGTCAACCCACAAACAAACAGAAAACACAGCGGAAGATTTTCCCTCCACAGAAGCCCACTAGTGCAGCAAAATCAGGATCCATAATCAAGCTCAGAGCCATATATCTGTCCAGTCCAGTAGGTTTATACGGTCAGCACCAGGACCCTGTGTGGTTGACCACTCCTCAGCAGGGTAGAAAAAAAAGAAAAGTAGCCATAGTTGTCCAGATCAGTAGGCCACACTAATCTGGCAGCCCTCCCCTTCCGTTCACTTCCACAAGAGAGTATCTCTTTTGAAAATTACTAACGGTCCGTACCACGAGAAGGCGGGGTTGGACATTAGGTGCTAGGCCTGGCTGGTTCTATGCATCATCACAGGGGATTGGTGCATAGCTCTCCTTCCAGTGACTACCTAGCTACCATTTACATTATACAATTCTATTATTCTACCCAAATTTACTTATGGAATTGAACTGATATATTACTTAACAGAAAAAAATTATAAAACTTTAGAAAATATACAAATAAAAATTTTAAAATTCTGTTTAGGTTTATTACAAAATACAAATAAATTAAATATTTATGCAGAAACATCCATACCTCCATTGGAAATAAAAAAAATATCTCTTACATAATCTTTTATTTAGAATAGTATTAAAAAACAATGATCATCCAATCATTGATAAAATAAATGAAAATTTTAATGATAACATTATAAACCTATTTAACGATAAAGAACAATTAAAACATATTATACAAAATAATCTTAGTGGTGACAAACAAATTTTGGCTCCTTTTTGGAAGTTTTGTTTCCCTATTTTGGAAACTGAAGTTAAAGGAATTACATCTAAAAAATATATAGACAAAGAAAACCTAAAAAATTTGGCGGAACTTTACATTGAAGAACAATACAAAGATTTTATACACATACACACGGATGGTTCAGTGAATGCTGAAAACAACAATTCATCTGGAGCATATTATGAACAAATATAACAAATTAATAAAATTATTACGGTGTTGAACGATGGGATAGGTGGAACATAGAACAGCAGTATTCAGGTTGTGGAACACTCGTGACACTTCGTGGTTGACGACTGCAAAACGAGGATAGCAATGACAGATGGATCCCTAGTTGGTAGCGAAACATGAACCGGATAGATAGATCGAGATAGCAAAATTGTTTTCCCTGAAGGTGAACAGATCGCTTATTAAACGCGTTTATTGGCAGGTTATCGAATGATAGATCCATTACCTAGGATCTAGTTGATTATTCAACACGCGTATTCTAAAGCGTCATTATTATTTATTATTCTGTCACATGAACAATATTTTTCTGACACATGAACACTATTATTTACATTTTTAAAACATATATAACAAATTATGAATTTCAATTTAAACTAAATAAATTAAATCCAATAATTATAACAGAACTAACTGCTATAATATTAGCCATTCATTGGGCACTTTAAAGGGGAAAAGATTGTAATCTTTACTGATTCCAAATCTTCTATTGATACTATATTTCAAAATCCAAATAATAATAATTTTAAAGTTCTAATAAATGATATCCTTATTTTAACAAAACAACACATAGAAAATAATAATAAATTGTATATTCAATGGCTGCCAGCTCACACTGGTATTGAACACAATGAAAGAGTTGATACATTAGCAAAAGATGCAATATATCTTAATAACACTATGGAATCATTAATATTTATAAACATAATTAAAAATAATAATAAAATAAAATTACTAGAAGAAACACAAAACTGGTATGATTTAACTGCTATAGATACTCATAGACATAACATTTCAAATAAAATTACAACCTTTAAAAACTATGGATTGAGCAAAAAAGAGAACACTATTATACTAAGAATAAAAGTAAATGCTGCGATAACAAAACCATTTTTATTTCACTTGAAAAAAGTAAACTCTCCTAACTGCATAATATGTAATCAATATGAAAATATTGAACATTTAATATTTCATTGTAAAAAAATATAAATCAGAAAGAGAAAAATACTTCTCCAACTTAAAGAATTATAATGTTAACATGTTCTCATTTAAAACCATTTTGGAACCTGAAAAAAATCTGAAAAGAAAGTTCTACAAGCTTTTAATTTCTTATCTAAAAGACATTGATATGTTTGATTTCTTATAAAAAAAGGAAAAATATATATATATTTAACTTGTGACTGAATGAGTCTGCATAGTAATTATCTATGTAGGAATATTCATTTGTTGAGTTTCTTTCAATTCAATTCTCTCCGTTAAGGCTCTTGACAGGTTAAGCAATAACTAATTTTCGCTCTGATTTTATCATATTCCTCGTGGCGTAGTGTATGCCAATGTGTCAGAGCTTTATGCTTTAAATGCTAGTACCTTTCGACATCATTCTGAAGTTTAGCTTCCTTTATTAGCCTTCTTTAGGTATCAGTCGATAACTTGAACTTCGGTTAAAGACACGAATAACGTTAAGTAAATCCGCTAATGTAGAATCCAAGAAATCGGACGTTATGCACAAGCTGATGTAGGGGGCATTACATTTGTTCCATGTGGAGAAATTGATATTTTATACTGTTTTCTTGTGTGCACTTACACTTTTTTTTATATTCAAAGTATGTAATTGATCAAATAAGCTTTATAAATGAGGCTTCTGCAGACATGGCATTAGATTAGATCATGAGAATGGTCACCGAAAGCTTGAAAGCGATCACTCAAATGCACCTTCTTTTCCTTCATATATATCTAAGTGGACGTACGTTTCTCCTCTTTCCTAAAGGGTGTAGTCACGCAGTAGTCAAGTCAATCTGAACAGGAAAATTTATAAACATGAGTTAGGTTGCTTTGCCTGTGAGCAAACAACGCCTTTTGCACACAATGGACTAAAATGGCCAGGTGACAAGGATCCCAGAAGCTCAGAGATGTTTGAGTAAAGGAGACCCACTGGACAGTTGCTAGGAGACAAATGGTATTTGACCTCTGACTAGGATTATTCACAAGCTGATATAGGGTACAATACCATTATATATATACAGTATACACACAATTGAAAGGTATGAAACTATTTTCAATATCGATATTGAATTTAAAAGAAAATTGTCTTGAGCTACTGCCTGCCGATGAAGATCTCTTCTAATCAATGGTCTAATCCAGTGGTTCTCAACCTTTTATGCTTCACGTACCCTTTGGAAATGTGTATGTAACTGGCGTACCCCATGTATAGATAGATAAAACTATAGTTATAGTATAACATTGTTTATTTTTATTTTACTACTAGATCTAGCAACTTTTGAGCTCCCACGGCGTACCCAAAAACATTTTACCCCGTACCCTACGTTGAGAACTCCTAGTTTAATCAATGGTTTGAACTATTCTATGTGCAGTACACAATTACCGTGTCACTTGAAGGTAACGTCTTCTTTGTTTACAAAAAGCATCCTGAAGTAGATGACAATGTAAGTTAGGAGTAGAGTAATTCACTTACTTAATTAATTTCTTGATGTTTCTTCAGTTAAAAGGTATGGAATCACTCTTAACATCGTAAAGCATTAATACCTTTCAACTGAAGAAACTTCGAGAGATTTATTTAGTAATTGAATTAGCATACTCATAACATACATTGCCAACTACTTCAGGATGCTGTTTGTAAGAAGGCAGATAAGACACTGCGTTCCAGTGACAAGGACATTTTTTTTCTGTAGGTAGAAAAATTAATATCTTTCAGTAGTGGAGATCTTGATCTGATTGGCTAGTATCTAGGTAAAAGTGATTTCATATATAGCTTAAGAAACGTCGAAAATTTTTTTAATTAAATACACACACAATATTTTAGACTAGATCGAGTATATTTATAAATTATTTGGTTTAACTGTGTTATTTCATCCTATTCCATTTTAGATCGTAGAATTATCCCAGTACTTTAGTCCTCCTACTTAACAGTAGCAAGAAAGAATGGTACGGAAAGATGTTTCGATCTTTTGTTTCAGTATCCGGTGCTCCATTGGTCATAACTGAGTTCGGGTTTCGGAAACAATACGCGAAACAAGCTCCTCTGCCCTTCACGTTACGGTGAGTCTGATTGGATTCTTGTGTGCTACTGTTTCGGATGCTAAATAGGGTTCTCGCAGAAGAATACGCTATGGCTGTTGGCATACTTCCCCATCAGTTCTTCGATATTAGAGCACTATGGGAGACACACCATTCATCGATTAGGAAACGCCGTAGAAAAATGAAGGACGACGAGTCACTGATACATATGATAATTAAATTAAATTTTCATTTATGTAGATAGGCAAGTCTCTGTTTTTTTGGGGGGGTCGTATTCTATGCAACACATCAATTCTGTCTCTCGGCAACGATTCAATTTTTAACTTTTTTTGCCAGCTTCTCCATTAGTCCCATAAGATCCTCTTCTCTTTTCCCTTTTTCTTGCTCAATTCCACAGATCTCTACATTTTTATTTCTACTATACTGCTCTAGATTTTTTCCTTTATCTACTGTTTCAGTCGTGTTGTTGTGTACTCCGATTCTACGAAGTTTTTCGCGGTGTCTTTTTATTTTACTTTTAAATCACTTTTATATCAAAAGTAACATGAAGAAATCCTCTTATTCTCTCAGTTCTCGAAGAAGTGAAATTCTTCGAAGAATCTTCAATTCTGTTAGTGTTACAAAAAAAGTTTTTGCATCTTCTTAAGCCACATTGTTTCTCTCCTGGTGTTTGCCGGAGACGAGCTCGTAACCTTCAAGAACTCGACCCGCTTGGCATCACTCTGCAAGATGGAGAATCATCCCTAAGTTTCATTCCTCCTCCGACTGCTATTACACCCTCGCTCCCTTTCTTCTTCTCCCCCTGCTAATTTGCTGAAGTCACATTGCTTGCACTACTGTGGACTCTTTGGCATATTTCAAAACGGGTCTCTTAAATGGAAACCTGACAACCCTACTACATATTATGTCAATGGAACGCTAATTTCCAAGTCCTATAGCTTTTAAATTAAACGTTTTACGTGGAACGTGACTAAGGTAAAAAATTGAAGACCTAAATCATTTTTAATCGAAATATCGATTTTTAAACAATATTGTATCAGTATTTGAAGCGTTATGAAAGGTTTGAACCTATAACAATAGTGGTGATAGACATTTGAAGTTAACTGGAACTAAAATTGGAAGCATTATTTCAAACCAATTCCTTTATAATTGCATATTGCAAAAGTGTATGCAAATGATTCCTTCAATATTTGGTTGTTTTTTTAGAAAATTTCAAAAGAGATTGCTGCGCTGAAAGGTTTAAACTTCCTTATTTGCATAAATTGCTCTAAGAATATGATTGGCAATCGAGATTTAGATAGATTTGATTCAGATCTTTAAATTATCCTCCTCCACATTTTCTGAGAAAAATCTTATTTTAGAAGTTATAGAGATTCGAAGTTAGTGTCTCATTGACATAACATGAGGTGGCCATGTTATGACCGTGAGACTCTAACTTAGAACAGATTGACCTCAGAGATTACTCAGAGTATGCCTTTTCTTAATGGCCTAGATCTAGTGAATACCTGATTAGATACTTTGGGTTTTAGCAGAGAGCCAAGCGATCGGATCGAACAAGAAAGAATGAGAACGAACTCTAACGCAGTCCCAGTATGTATTTTTCCTTCTATTTTAGTGCTCTTTCAAAACTTATTTTACAAAATATATATTTATATAATATATAATGAAAAAATATGAAAAATAAATATCCCTTCAAGCAGCTGCTTTCCACAGAGGTCTGACAGGAACCTGTCAGTTTATATGCCAAAGTAAGAAGGTTTGTGAGGATGGCGGGATCTCAGCAGAAAGACAACAGAAACATCCATGCCTTACCCGGGCTCGAATCCAGGTCCTTTAGATCAGTAGCCAAGCGCGCTAACCACTCAGCCATGGGTCGGCTATATATATATTATATTTCATATAATATATATGTTAATATTTATCATTAATATTTTGACTAATTTCCAGATTAATTCTGAAAGAGGGAACCATGGGCCTCCAAATTGCCGTCACCTAGATCCAACACTTTTGGTATTACTGTTTCAAAGAGAAAAACTAGAAGTGTGGAGAGCATACCGCCCCCCCCCCCACCCACATCATTCCAGAAAAGTCTCTTATTGCATTTCGTGATTTAGCCTCCATGACTACGAGCTATATCGACATGGCTATCATCATTTTCACACGAAATCAAATGTACCATTAAAAACAACAGAAAATAATGCACATAATTAAAGGAGAGCAAAAATTATCACACCCCCATCGAACTTCCCATTGATACACATTAAAATCTTGCGCACTGGAAAGATACGATCATCCGAAAATTTTTCCTAAATAACTTTGATTCTGTTTCAAACAGATTTCCGTTTCAAAAAAAAATTTGATTTGGAACACAGTTCCGTTTCGAACTAATTCCCGTCAAACAAATTTCCGCCGAACAAAATTCCGGACACCGGAAGAAAATACTGGGGGTTCCAGGTATACCTGCGTATTCCCAGAACAAAAAGACTTAGTATTATATATGTATATAACTATGAGTTATATCCTAGTAGCAAAAGGGGGGGGGGAATCTTCCATCATTCAGAAAATTTATCTTTGAGCTATCATTATGACGACGACAACGACGTCGCAACGACACACTTCATTATCAAGCAGCCATGGGCTATGGAGGTCCAACCAGACCTGTTTGACATTGTCTGCCAACTGCATTCTAGGTCTCCCCCTCTTTTTTGAGGTCTTTAGGCGCACTGTTCATAATCCTATTCACTAATCTACATGTGGGTAATATGGCCAAACAAACAGAGTCTTTCACTGTACGATATGCTGCTCAAAGGAGGTTGCTGACTCCTTTGCCTAACCTCATCATTACTTATAAAGTTGAACTACCTAATGCACAAGATACTGCATTAGCATCTAGAATTAAAAGCATTACGTTTTCTGTTATTTTGCTTACAAAGGCTCCACGTTTCACTACTGTAACTAATTCTAAAAAGAACCAAACTATTATACAGTCTAATTTTAGTCTTTAGGTGTATACGCCTATTTCACCACACTCTCTGTATATTCTTAATAGTTCCAGCATCATTCCTATTCGTCCGTTAATCTCATGCCGCACATCACCAATATCTGTTACACAGCTCCCAAGATAATTAAACTGAGATATTTGCTCAAGAGTGACACCATTCAGATTAACTGAACTACAGCTTGCCAGACCTATTTTCATGACTAGTTTTCTCTCTGTGTTTCATCAAACCTACTCTTACTAGTCTCATCAACTGCTCTAATGAAACAATATAATCGAAATTAGAAATTTTCAGATCTCTAGACCATTTAAGCTCAAAATCTTTTCCTTGCAATTAATTTCGCAATAACCAAACTAAAGAGGAAAGGAGACAGCCTTGTCGAACACCAGAGGCAATACTAAACCAATTGCTGTAAGCTTTACTAACTCTAACGCATATCGTGATGCTATTATAGAGAGCTTTCTTTATGTTAACTAACTTACTGGTATGCCACACGATCTCGCCAAAAACTACAAATTATGACGATCAACAGAGTCAAACGCCTTTTTGAAATCAATAAAGCGAGTAACCAAAGATTTCTGAAACTCTAAACATTTCTCAAGAATCTGTCTGAGTGAAAATATCTGATCTACACATCCCCTACCACTTCTGAATCCACACTTCTCATCATGCAATTATCCATCTGCCAGATTCTTAATCTATTAAGTACAATCATTCGAAGAACTATACCTGGAACAGAAAGTAAGTTGTACCCCTATAATTATAGTAAGAACTGCGATCGCCTATTTTAAAATGGGGATAATAATAGCTCTTGTAAAATCCTTTGGAGCAATGCCTTTAACATGGGTGAACCACTAGACCTAAATTGGCGTCATGATTAGAGAATTAGCGATTGCTCCATCAAGGCAAACTTTGTGTGTTATGGTAGCTCTAACTAAGGCAGTAGTCAACAGTGACTTCGGTCTTAATAGGGCAGGTCCTTGTATGAGAAGACCTTAAAAGCTAGGAGTAACCTCTAGAATTCTCCTCTGTCTTATATATCTGAAATAGAATAAAGATATTCAAAATTCTGTCATCCATGTGGTAACTGAAATATTCCTTGCTCAAAGCATTTCAGTAGTAATTTTATCTACCCCTGGGGATTTATATAGTTTAAGTTTAAAAATAGCCAAAACTTCGGACTGTGTTAATGGGCCAACATTAAAGCCAGTAATGGTAAATCATCATCATTACATACAATGGGAGTAGAACTAACCACATTGTTTAGAACATGTGTGAAATTCTCAGCCTGCCTATAGCCATGACAGAATCCTCACCTTCAATAACCTTACTTTATTTATTCTTAAATCCCTGTATACCTGTCCATTTTCTCACAAAAACATTAACTATCTGGTACAGCTCTCTACTGTTACTCTGCCTAGCTGTTTCCTCAGCTTTGTCAGCCATTCCATCAAACCAAAGATTTTTATCAGCTGTTAAACTGACCCTTTACATGTTTATTAAGATCTTTGTAACGTTTCTGTTATTACTAGTAGGTTAGTGATTAAGGATATTTCTGCCGTTTTTTCATTCCAAAATAAGCTCTAGTGCCATATCATTCAAATAATTTTGCATCATCTGCTCCTATTACCAAAAAGAGTATTGTTGTTTCAAAAAAAGGCCTATTTAAAACGGTCCCATTCTTCCTCAATTTCAGCAATAAGCGTATCATGCCTATCATAATGACAAAGTAATCTATCATGGTAAGCTTTAGCTATGACTGGTTCTTTCAGAGCTTTAATGTTAAAAGTAATTTTTTTAACCTTAGCACAATATTTCTTAAGTTTAAGTTGCAAGAGTCGTTTAACAAAGTAATGCTCAGATCCAATTTCAGCTCCCCTACATGACCTTGTATTCCTAATGGAACTTGGCCATTTGCTGTTAGTTAATATATATATATAACACTGGTGTACAAGGTTTTTATGACAAGAACAATTGTAACTGCCTTTAACTATTTTTCAGGTTCTAATGTCAGATCTGGCCTTTAAAACTGCCTAACACGTCACGTTTTTATGTTATTGGTCAATTTAACTCCTATTAAGATATTCCTATACCAACACCTGCAGGCAACTGGGAGGATACTAGATATTTTACTTTTTGTGGCTAATATCACTGTTTGCGAAGTGGGAGAAAATATGTAACAGTAACCTAACAGACCGCCATTCTTATTGTTTTCATTGTAGGAGGAACACGTGCTGTACGTTGAAGAGTGAATTTTGACTTTTAAATGGCACAAAGGCAGTGTCGAGGATATGTTAATGTGCCAGATAATGTTTTGTGTGTGGAAATTATGTTTTAATATCCCAGCCTCGTTCTTTGACAAAGATTGTGAAGAAAGCCTATAACTTGTATTCTGGATGTCATGTTGGAGATCAGGACAAAACATGGGCTCCACATGTGTGCTGCATTTCGTGCTTTGTTGGCTTGAGCAAATGGTTGAAAGGTACGATAAAATCCATGCCATTTGCAGTTCCAGTGGTTCGGCGTGAGCGAACTAGTCACTTGCATGATTGCTATTTTTGTTTAACTAACTATCGGGCTTTTCAAAAAAGAATAAAAGCAAAATACAATATCCAAATATGCCTTCAATCATAAGACCATTTCCTAATGGAGAAGATCTTCTTATGTCAACACCTCCAACCAACTGAGAGGAGATGGATTCACATTCATCAGATGAAGACTTTGAGGCACATACAGATCCTGATCCTACATACACACCTAAAAAGTTAGACGAGCCTCACCTGATTTAGCAAAATGAACTAAATGATCTTGTTCGAGACCTAGAACTTTCCAAACAACAAGCTGAGGTTTTTTTCAAGGCTTCAAGAGTGGAATCTTCTGGCTAAGAATACCAGAGTTTCTCTGTTCAGAAATAGAAATTTGGCGTTATCAACTTATTCGAGATGCAAGAAGATTTGTGCTTCTGCATATGTATTTCAAGCTGATGGAAGAAATTGAAACAATTCTCGACTGTAAGGAATGGCGTCTATTTATAGATTCGTTAAAATTTAGCTTAAAAGAGGTCCTTTTGCATAAAGGAAACCAAAAACTTTCCACTCCAGTGATACACGCTGTGGGAATGAAGGAAACTTATGAAAGCATGGAAAAAATACTACTCCTATAAAATATGACCAGTTTAAGTGGACAATATGTGGTGACCTAAAAGTCATCTCTCTCTTTCTCGGGCTTCAAGGAGGCTTCACAAAATTTTGTTGTTTTCTGAGTTTATGGGACATTAGGGCCAGAATGGAACACTACAAAACAAAAGACTGGCCCAAAAGAGATGTTTTTGTTCCTGGAAAGAGTAATGAGATGTATAAATTTCTAGTTGACCCTCTAATGTTCTGCTCCCACCACTATACATCAAACTGGGGCTTATGAAAAATTTGTTAAGGCTATGGACAAAACTGATAAATGGTTTTTGTACTTAAAGGAAAAATTTCCAAGACTAAATGATGCCAAACTCAAAGAAAGGATCTTTGTTGGTCCCCAGATCAGAAATCTGCTGAATGATACTGTCTTTGAAGAAAGTCTGAATATGAAGGAGCGCGCTGCATGGAAATCCTTCACGTCTGTGGTCCAGGGTTTTCTGGGGAATCACAAAGAGTAAAACTAGCTCATTCAAGATCTCCTCAACAGCTATGAAAATCTAGGCTGCTGAATGTCTTTGAAGATCCATTTCTTGCACTCGGATCTCGACCTCTTTCCCAAGAACTTAGAAACTGTCAGTGAGGACTAAGAGAAAAGATTTCAGCAGGATATCTGAACCATGGAGGAGAGATACCAAGGCAGGTGGGACCCAGCAATGATGGGGTTACTACTGCTGGTTCTTGCAGAAGGAAGATACCTAAGCACATAAAAGACAAAAATGAACTTGTAAATGTAAAAGATCCTTACCGATGTTTTGTTATTTTGCGTTTCAATATTATTTCATTTGTTACTTTATATTAAGTGGTCTATAGCTATGATGTTTCTAATATTTTTCAATGTAGTCATGAAATTAATTAATGAGTTTTAAGTTGCAATTTAATAAAATAGTTACATTTATTTTCATTTCTCAGATATGTGTATTCATTGAAATTTGAAATTCATCAATCTGTAATTTAAAAAAAATGTGCTTAAAAAAATTGCTGCAGTTTTTTCACAGCCTTATTTGAATTCAGCACCCAAAATTAGTTAAAAACATCCTATTTGACCAATGTTATAAAAATAAAGTTTCAGTTTGTTGTTTAGTGTAATTTTAGTTATTCTCAAACAATTATGTTTACTTATCTGTAAGTGATGTTGCTCATTGGCATTGCAGCTACCAATAGCAAAGGAACCTATTACCCCTGACCAAAGGTCAGAGTAAGTACCAACTTTGGCGTTGGCGTTGCCTAGAACAAGGGTAATATCTTCTTTCACGACAGAATTCAAAATATCCTGAAGTTGTCCGTAAACCTTAACCTCATCAGCATTCTCAGTGGGGGCATAACAATAGATAACCTTCAAGTCATGTTTTTCTGAAATTTAACTGTAAGAAACCCTTCATTAATGCACTCATATTCAAGAAGAGTGTCACTAACGTTATGCTGAGAAGCAAAACTCCGCCTTGGAGATGCGTTCCATCTTCTCTCCCTGAAAAGAGAAATTTAAGATTATTTTTAAGAATCTGACCTTTATGTCTGCATCTGGTCTCTTGCAAGCCGAGAATATCTAAATTATAATGATGGAATTTTTGTGTGAGGACAGCAAGAGAATAATCTCTGTGTAGAGTCCTCGCATTGCAACTACCTATGGAGAGAAAATGGTCAGTGGGATGTTTAAAGAAACTATGTTTATTAAGAGAGGGAATTCTGACAATATCAAACAGCCCCCTAATCGCAGGCATGGGGCAAGACCCGTTCCCCCACCACTAAAGGCTGAAGCCATCTACACTTGGAAGACTTCCTCCAATATAGGATTTGACGATGGCCGTAGAAGCAAGAGTTCAGGTTCCTGCGATGTCCTCTGCTCAGGATTTTCCATCAACTGATAAAACATGTCCTGTGACTCTAATTACTGGGGGTGTTAACTCACAAACAAATAGAAAACACAGTGGAAGATTCTCCCTCCACAGAAGCTCACCAGTACAGTTAATTCAGGATTCATAATCAACCTTAGAGTCATTATTACATTCCGGTTGGTGTATATGTTCAGCACCAGGACCCTGTTTGGTTGACCACTCCTCAGCAGGGTAGAAAAAAAAAGAAAAGTAGCCATAGTTGTTCAGATCAGTAGGCCACACTGATCTGACACCCTCCTCTTCCGTTCCTTTCTACAAGAGAGTATCTTTTGAAAGCAATTAACAGCCTGCACCACAAGACAGCGATTTCGGATATTAGGTGCTAGGCCTGATCGGTTTTATGCATCATTACAGGGGATTGGTGCATAACTCTTCTTCCAGTGACTACCTAGGTACCTTTGATGATGCTAAAACATTTCATGAAAAATGCTGGAAATCTGCACAAGTTTAATAATTTCTCCCCTTATTACTCTTACAAGTATTCTCAAAGAGGTTGGGGGCATGCCCTCTGCCTTAGATTTGAGATGTCTGATTGTTATGCCATAATTCGGCAGTTTTGAATCTGAATTTTTGTGCACACAATAGGGTAAATGACCAGGTCACAAGGACCTCCCTCAGAGTTGAGAAGAAGAGGATCCATTGGGGAGATGTTAAGGGGCGATGGAAATCTCATTCAAATCATCTAGCGTGTCCTTTAACGTACTCATAATAGAATTCTCATGACCAAGGAGTCACGGACTTAACGCCTTATCCGACGGACGGCGGTGTTTCTACGCTTATCGGTGTTTTCTTTCTCACCGAGAGCTGGGTGCGGGTTTTTAATTTTGTAATTTCACTCTAAACAATCACTTTTGAAACGTGGCAGAATATTTTATTTGCACTACTTTAAACGTTCCTACCACTTCGATATTTCGGTCTTTTATTTCCGGATTTTTATTTAGAATTTACATCGTACTTTAAACTAGTTTTAAATTCGACCTGAATTCTGCTATAGGTAAAGAACTGATTTTTAAGACAATATGATACGGCTTGCACTGAGCGATAGGTTACTGGAAAGCATCGGAATAAGCAAACCTTGTTTTAATAGGAAAAGTGGTTAACTCTAGTTTCCACATTATGTTTATAAATTAAAAAAAAGTGCTACTATGTTCGCTCAATAGTAATTCATGAATACTGAAAAAGGGCAAATGATGCAGAAATCTACGTATAAATTTGTTACATTAGGAGCAAAATTTTCTAGATAAACTTAATAACTGGAAAAATTTCCGATTTTCATCGTTTCCTAAAGCTTATGCTTCTCACATTTCATTTACAAGATCACGTAGTTGATTATATCACGTAGTTGATTTATAATTAGACTGATTGCATAAACGAAAAGATAGGTATCAGAGCAATTCCCCTAAATGCGTTTTACGTCTTTTACGTTAAAAAATAATAGTAAAATAAAACATTACGGGTGTAGAGACACAGTTGTTGATAAATTAGAATCATACAACTACCTCTGGTTCTTTTCCAAATATTTTGGGGCGGGGGGAGGGGGTGGCTCAGTCGGTAGCGCGCCAAGCTTGTAATCTAAATACATTGATTCCAGGTTAGAGTCTCAGCTGGGCCAGCGTTGAGGTTTATCTCCCCGAAATTCAACGCCCTGCACTCGGTCAGTATGGGACACTGATGAGCTTGGAGAGGCCGCCGTCCGTCGGATGGGACATTAAGCCGAACCCCATGGGCAGGAGAGCCATACCCTGTGCTCGCTAATGAACACGCTGGATGGCGATGAGGAGAGGATTCCATCTGACTCCTAACAGCTGTCCAGTGAGCTCCCTCTCCTCAACCTTCTGTGAGCTCTCGTGGTGTTTGTGACCTGGCCATTTAGCCCATTGTGTGCAAAAAAGCACAGCTCAGAGGTAAAACACCAAAGCCAACGTTTTCAAATATTTCAATTTTTATTTACATTATTTTCCAGTTTTAAACTTCCTTAAGCGTCTTTTACACGTTCAAAACTTTTCAACGCATCTAATTAGATCTATCTGAATGTAGTGCAATGCATCAATTTGTTTTTTAAAAACCGAAGTTAATCGAAACAACAAATAAATGTATCAAAAGATAATTGATCTTGATGTGAGTGAAATGTTTCACAAGATATATTTTTCATATTATACTGAGTACTGCCTTGAGGGATTGTGGAATACGTTACTAGAAAACATCGGTATAATCAAATTGTCGTATTAGTAAGTTACTCTATTCACAAAAATAATCCTTTTTCAAGCTTTCTGTTATATCGATAGTAGTAAGAGTATGCTCTTTAGTTAGTCTTAGATAGTAGCAATAGCATAGTCTCTAGTTGTAAAGGTAATTATCAGAACAGTAAAACGTGGTGAAGAAGTTATAAATAACTTCAGCAAATGTAGATCGCGACAATTACGCTTAGACGGTATCTGAACGCGAAAGGTTAAGGTTCGCTGGTAGAGGAATAAACATCAGAAATTCATTTGTAATTAGAGATGAGTATTTCCTCTTCTCGTAAAGTCATTATCAACAAAAGCAGCACCGAAATAAAAATCGCTCTAATGAAACCACTGAGATCTAATCTATCACAAGAATAATTAATAAGTGAAAGTAAGAATTAAACACAGAAATCAAAGTCTCCACGTATATGGCTACGTTTCAGAATCTTTGCCTCGTTTTAGAATTCCACAACCACCATCTCCAAAAATAGGATCCTGGTCTTTCAGCCCAATGATCAAGCAACTGCAAATTGAATGAATTCCTTATTTAGATGGGTTTGAAGGTGGTATTTCAGCAGCATTCACAGAACAAGGTATAAGATGTAAATAGACCTAAACAATTTCTGTGCAATTTTTTTTTTTACTGAAGAACAACTAGTAGGTGGGAAAAATAAATGTTTGGTAATTATATTACTAAATGATACTAAATCCAAGTCAAGGAATAAGAAGAATGTATTTGCAATATTTAAAAACTTTCAGCCAAAATAACACTAATTTTGTTAAAAAAAGACCCGAACATAACAGTGGGATTAAATCAGGAAAATTTTATTTATAAAGCAAATTCTCTAATTTTGAGTCTCTTGAATCATAGTGTAGCACCAAGCAATACTCCCAGTGAACAGCAAACTTGACTAAAAGCATACTTTGCAGTGTAAGATCATTTTTTCAATGTCTCTTATCAGTTCTATTTCTCGATGCCAAGGTTTCGTGAAATCCGGATAAAAACCACTACTTTTGTTTACTGTTTTGTTAAAAGATATTTCCCAAGTGAAACGAATATTTAGAATAATTTTTTGTTTCATTTCTGTGGATTTTTTATTTTGAATTTATGTTTTGCAATGTGCATTTGCAGCTACACTTGGTCTCTAGTTAAAGCACATTAAATAAATATATAGATGACAAGTTTCATTAATTGGTCCAGTGGTTAGAGAAACTAACTGCTGAGCATGTGTAAGAGTTAATCTATTTATGAGAAACCAACACAAGCCAAAAGCTTACAGGTTCTCTCCGTCTTTCGTGTTTTAATAAAATACTTCAAATTAAACAAACTTAAAAAAGCCTGACTTCGTGTTTTTCACTGCCCTAATTGCAGTAAAATAGACTCGGTTTTATCATAATTTTAGCATTCGATGTCAATTTTCAATTCAAGTAATTAATGTTTCGATTAAAATGCTTCCGTACATTCATTAAAAAAATCGGCGTTGATAATCTGTGAAATTTCAACTCCAGAGGTCTTTTGCATTGAATCAATTCTGCCACTTAACAATCCCCTTAGCATGTGATCACGTGACAGCGCACGAGAAAAGGAATCACAGCTGTCCAGCTGTCCTTGGCAACCATGGCATACTTAGCAACCACTATTAGCTTATTTCCACAACAGCAAAACCAGACAAGGCGAAAAGTGAAGATTTCTATGCCAGTAACGTTAGGATTTAAAATCATGGTGCGAAGTAAGTAATAGCATCTTAAATATCATTGTTTTAGTCGCGCATAAGTTATTTCTATGTCGACTTAAAAGTTAAGTGAAAATATTAGTTTAAGAAATAGTTTAACGATAAGGCTTAACATATGAAATACGTTACTTGTTTGTATACTAATTAGGATGTATAGATTCATTCTGTTTTTCAGTAGAAAAGCTTCATGGTGTGAATTATCAAAGTAAGAAGATGCATCATTTATCAGCACTGAATTGTTGAAAACATTTTCATTACTGTATTTTATGATATCACTTAACTTTTCATATGCCAGTTCTAAGTGGTGATAATTTGTATACGATGTCAACTAAACTAGTTGAATTTTAATTTTAAACTCTAAATGTTCGCATTCATGAGAACACGAATGATAATTTTTAGAATAATTTGGTTGCGCAAGTATTAATTGAGAAACAAAACGATAGCAACGACTGTGGTCCGGGTTCGAGTGCTCCGATCCTAATATTGTTTGTTTTGTCATAATCTGTATAAGTTATGACAAAACTTATACAGGCCCACTGAATAAGCTAATAGCTGAAGCCCTGCGACGATAATATAATGGTATCTGCAAGGTCTTATCCGCAATTCTTTATCAGCATTCTTACATTGGCTACTTAACAACCGTCGATGCATGTTTCCCAGTAAAGAGATCAGCCTAATGGTTTATTAATGATTAAAAATTGAAAAACTATGCTATGATAAAAATATACTCTATAAGCCTTTATTTCAGAAAACTATACTTATTAAATATTAGATAAATGAAAACTTTCTAGATTAATTTTAATCTTTTAAATGCATTTATCATCGATTATGGACGACATTCCATTTTATTATTACCCATTTACTCCCCTCTGCATTTCATTACGGAAACTGTAATCTCCAGGACTGAAATTTTCACAGATTTAATTCCAGTTTTGTACGCAACACTCCAGTAATTTTTGAATCATGTTACCAAATATTTTTATTTTCTTTCACACAGGACACGTTTTTCCAATTCGTTAATTTATTCCAATGCGTTGTTTCTTTTTTTAAATTTAATATCATCACTGAATTTTCATATAAGTTTTTATATTATCTCAAGTAGTGTTTTTATTTTCACTCATATCAGTCATCCTTAATGTAGTAATGTTTGCCCGTGTTCCTGATATTCTTATGAAATTCGTGATTTTCCACTATCCACTTAAACTTAAATTTTTTACCCGCAATTTTATCCGCACTCCATGTTATCATTAATCTTTTGTGCTCCGTGAGATTTAAATGCAGATAATTTAAATGCGGATTAAATAAAGGAAGGGCTCTACTAATAATTTGAGCATTTTAAAGAAATATACAACAATAAATGACTTAAGAGACTAAGTGCATAAAAATTCTTTTTTTTATTTACCTGAGGGAGGTTAAGAACTACCTCCTGACAACGCACCTATACAAAAGGTTAAGTGTTGTTGTATTGATTTTCCTCTGAATTGCACTTTTATAGTGTAGTGGCTATATATATTATAGCATAGTGGATTTAATTGCTAAATCACAATGACCCAAAACACTCGGAGAAGTTTGAAGTAGGTAATGCATTGAACAACTATTTGGAGAAATAAGCCTCAAAATGCCTCAAGGACATCCAACGAGTTCAAACGTGCACAGAATGTGGTTGTACTGCACAAGAAGAAATGGCCTAACATCCCATTCGACAGATGGCAGCCTGTCCAAGTTCATCGGTATACCCTATCTTACCGAGGGCAGAGTGAGGCATAAATTTTAACACTGGCGAGATGGGACTGGAAACAGAGCCGCAGAGTCTGGTGGATTACCGACTGCGCCAGCCCCCGCACGGAGTGTTGTTGGATTAAGTCTCTAATAAAAACTTTGTGAAATTAATATATTTAACTCTTACTCCAGACCCTCCATGCAGTATAGCTGCAGCCACCCCTTCAAAAACCAAAGGTATCACGCTTTTAGACAATTATTTCACTATTGTATCTGAACATTTATAATATTTGAAACACTTTATAAAAAGTTGTCTCATTACAATTCATGTTTTTTTTTTCCTACAATGACTATCCTTTTTCTTTTAGTTACTGAGAACCTTATCCGGAAAAAGGCCGCACTCAAGAATTCGAAATCTTTAGTCTGGAGGAGTTGTCTCTGCATCAAGAAGGGATCGAAAAGTGAGTCCAATTCTTATATATTGGTATGACTAGGAAACGGCGTAATAGTGCATGATTAAGTGGCTAATAAATATTCTCCAATCTAGATGCTCCATTTAATCTAAAGTTGTCTCTATACTACGGTAATTTATAGAGTACGTTTATTTACTTTCTAGTACATTTTCCTAAATAGGAATTTTATAATATTTTCGTACACGAGAATGATGTATTTGACATCGTAAATTTTTACAACATCAAAAAATAGAAAGTATATTCAAGGTGAATCAAAATTTCTGGTAGCCGAAGAGAATGGGGCCAAATTCCGTTACGGAACTCCAGTAATATTCCATGGCCATTTAAAATATGCTTCTCCTTCGGAGACCCAGGAGTTTTCAAGAAATGTGCAAAGCGTCTCTTTGCAATGTAATTAAATAATTTTTAAATGTAGAAGGGAACTTAAAAAGTGAAGTATTTTAATATTAATATTATTCGTAAGTAAACCAGTAATACTGACATTTCTACACTGGTCTTATTTTTGAGCAGTATTTTTTTTGTTGTGAATTGTATATAAGTAGCACCTTGTTTACATCGAAATATATTTAAATAACACTCTTGTATGCATTGAGTTGGCTTTAGTTTTCTTTGCAGAGTCGTGTGATACGGTACATTTGTCCTCAAATATTTATATAGTGATGACTTTAAATAATGCTTTAGGGATGGTGACTGTCCTACTTACTCCAGTTACTGAAAGTTTTCAGACTTAGTGTTTGTTATGCTATTTAGTTTGAAAGCTTGCATACGTTTTTCGTTTAGTCACGTGGAATTTTCCTGACAATATCAAGATTTCCTTCTTTACTAAAAGTAAACTTTGACCTAAAGGTTCGAAGTAAACAACTGTCAAAGAACTTTGAAATCCATTGTCGCGAACTGATTGCCCTTTTGAAATAGGGTTTGTTCAATCGGTAGCACGCCAGGCTCGTAATCTTTTGTTCCCTGGTTCAAGTCTTAACTCTGCCTGCATTGAGATTTATATCTTCTAAATCCCCACCTGCCCTCGGTCAGAAAGGTGAACCTGATGGGCTTGGAAAGGCCGCCGTCCGTTGGATGGGAGGTAAAGCCGTGGCCCCATGTACACGAGATCCATACCCTGTGTACGTTAAATATGACTTTAATGTGAGGCCTTTATTGTCTCCTAAATAGCTGTCCAATGGTTCCCTTCCCTTGACCTTCTGTGAGCCTTTGGAATCCTTGTTACCTGGCTGTTACGCATATTGTGTGGAAAGAAGTGACGCTCAGAGGTAAAACAACGAACAGTGATTGTCCCTTGTTTAAACATTTCCTGTATTAATGATATTGTGCTATTGGCATGAACTATGATGGCAAACTTCTTAAAAATAAATCTCATGGCCCTTATTTCTACTGAATTATGGAATAATGTATAATGAGAGCATTAAGCCACGCATTAATCACTGCGGAATACTGGTTGCCATTACGATGATGATGACGATACATGTTGCAAATACCAATCATTCTTAATAGTTCTTAAATATCTGCTGTGGTGTTTCATGCTAGTGACCTAATGCTTCCAAGCCATGTAAATCCTGAACAAGTGTCTTTGGTGCAGGCCTAAGACACATCAAGTTTCAACTAGATAGATTTCTGCTATTGATTATGAATTACACTCTGCTTTATAGTCTTCAAATGCTGATGATAAATCCGCTTTCATTGCCTGCTATAACATTCTTGACGTTCACATCTTTTTCTAGGGTAGGCACGCACAAACTCCGGCTCATTTAACAATTCCATCCGGCCCGTGTGAAAACAGTATAAATAATATATATTTTATGTGGTTCTACGAAAGTGAATGGTGCTTTAAAAGACGAAAGACAAAACTTTGAATAACATTATGAAACTAGCTAGAAAGTCATTGAAGCTGAATGTTCAGCTGATCATTTGTGGGATCCATTCGCATTTTTGACATATTGCTTCGACAAGCCACTTCAGTTTTGACATTAAAATAAACTCTTTATTGATATTTAATTTTTACTTATTATTTTGCACCTGTGCATGGCAAATAAAATGTTATAAATTCAGTTAGATATTTTTTGTACTTTTTATTGCATCCCCTCCTAATTATTGGTCCACAGAAAACATAATATTTTTCTATTCGTCCCGATGCCAAAATGGCACGTGCACCGCTGATTTACAATTTCTTTGACTTCGGAAAGTCCCATCACCAATGAGTTGTTCTTCCAAGGCAGCAACCAATACATATTGACCAATCTCTTCGTCAAAGGGGTTGTCGGGGGAGGGGGGGGGGTAGTGGCTGTCCTCAGACTGCATCCCCCCAGAAATTCAAACCAAAAGAAACTTGAAAACAAATTACCTTATTTTTATAGCATATATGTAAGTTTATGCCATATAAGTTGCACGGCGGTATAAGATGCACGACCATTTTAGCAGCGATTATTTAGAAAAAAAATGTTTTTAATATATTTCAGCATTTAATGTTTAGTTTTGGGTGATATACAGGGGTTTATCAAAATAATGGAAACACCGACAGCGACTGGAGTACACGTAATGTGGAGTATGCATATCACAGGGACGACTTCACTCCCAATGTGAGGTGTGTAAAAGGGAGTAGTATGACGTCGATTACCACATAGCCAGCAACAGGCGGAGGTGAAACAGCTGTTGTGGTGTAATTGATAATAAATAAATAATAATAAATAAATAATAAATAATAATCTCAGATCTCAGTGACCTTCAAAAAGGCATGATCATTGGTGTCTTGCAGGAGCTTCAGTAACCACAACGGCGGAAATAGTAGATGTAACACGAGGAACTGTATCGAAGATTATGACTACCTATCAAAAAGGACAGGGTATTGCCTCCAAACGTGCAAATGTGGACGCCATATGAAGTTGTCAGATAGGGATAGCAGAACGTTGGCAATTGTACAACGGAAGCACAAGACCACTGAACCGCAAACAGAAGCAGAGCTGAACACCAGTCGGAATGATCCCGTTTCCATCATAACAGTTCGTCGGAAACTTCATTCTGCCTGTGTTTATGGCCGTATTGCAATCCAGAAACCTCTGACTACCAACATGAATGCAACAAAACGTATAAGGTGGTGCAAAGCACATAAAAACTGGGATGCTAAAGACTGTCAACGTGTCATCTGGTTTGATGAATCGTGATAAACATTGTTTCTTACCACTGGTAGAGTTTACGTCTGGCGAAAACCTGTAGGAGCATACCACCCCCACTATTTGATTCTGACTGTGAAGCATGGAGATGGATCCCTGATGCTGTGGGGTGCCTTATCATGACATTCCTTAGGGCCATTAGTTATCTGCAGGGTGGTGTCACATCCGCAACGTACGAAACCATTCTCGAGGACAATCTGCACTCAATGTTGCAGTCATTGTTCCCTAATGACCGTCCCTGGTTTCAAGCGGATAATGCACACGTGCATTGTGCGAAACGTGTCAAATTGTGGTTTCTAGCGCATGAGGATGAGGTACAGCAGCTACCCTGACCACCTCAATCTCCAGACTTCAATATTATTGAACATTTGTGGGAATATCTCGAGCGCAAGGTCAGATCACACTTTCCACCTCCAGCATCACTGGCACAGTTGGGGTCCATATTTTATAGGAAGAATGGTCCCACATTCCACCGCATGTGCATAACTTGTATAGGTTTATTCCACGTCGAAATGCGTTTTCTGAAAGCCAGAGGTGGGCCTATAGCTTATTAATGAAACGTTCTCCAAAAACAGTACGTGTTTCCATTATTCTGATAAACCCCTATAATTTGAAAGATCAGGAGCCATATCAACCAAAAATCCTAGGGGCGTGCCTAATTGGTACACCAAATTTCCTCATCTGCATTCTCCCATTCTACAACATCTGTAGCACCAGAACCTTCTGCCATCATAATAAATTTGTGATAATCAATTGATCCCAACCGATGAAATGCAACACTCAGATCTTTGCCAAAGAGGATCTCTTCATTAGTAAACTTCCTTCCGTAGAACAACTTGCATACCACTATGATGATGGTGCGGGGCGGCTCAGTTGGTAGCGGCGCAGAATCGTAATCTGCAATTCTCAGGCTCGAGTCCTACCTGAGCCAGCATTGAGATTTATCTCCGCCAAATTCTCTGTCCTGCCCTTAGTAAGGAACAGCTTGAATAGGCCGCTGTCTCTCTGGTGGGGCGTAAAGGATGGTGCCGGAGAGCCATACCCTGTACACGTTGAAGAACACACTGAATGGCCTTGATGGGATGCATTCATCTGTCTCCTAACAGATGTCGAGTGGATCGCCTTCCCACAACGTTCTTTGATCCCTCGGGGCCCTTGTGACCTGACTATATAGCCCATTGTTGCAGAAAGTTGCCGATCAGAGGTAAAACAACCCAACCCACTATGTTGCCTGAATTCATGGGTTGATTCAACAAAGTTGGGTTTTATTGAGAGTAGTGTTGCCAACTATCCGGTTTTCCACGAAAATATGCTGCGTCCGGTTTATACCTTCAATCGAATGCACTTTGTCCTATTTTTATACCTTCGGCTTCAATCGGGTAGCGGGAAGTTGTAGTACATTGGTGGACAAAAGTTAATTTTCAACCCTATATTATGTCAATGGGAAGCTAACATCGAAGCTCTATAACTTCTGAAATATATATATATATTTAAAAAAAATATGTAATAGCTGAAAAAAGATCTGATTTAAATATTATTTAAATATCTCGATTTTCAATAATACTCATTCAATTTCAATTTTAATATTTAAAAATAAAAATACCAGTCATAATAATTTATCTCAGACCTACGACTTACTAAACATTATTATTTCAAACGATTTAATTATTTGAAATAAGTATAATTTAAAAATTTCACAAATTAATCTTTCAGTATTTGTCAATTTTGTACAATATCTTAGAAATGGCATTATTGTTGTTAAATATTCAAACTTTCATGACTCATTCAATACTGAAGGAAAATTGCCGGTAATCGAGAAATTGATGTATTTGATTGAGATGCTATCACGTTTTACAAAAATAAAAAAAAAAAGCTTAGAAGCTAAAGAGTGTCAACGTTAGCTTTCCTTTTCCATAACATAGTGTTGCAACTCAACTTTTATCCACCAGCGTACGTTATAGGTATGCAGTTCGGTGAGATGTGCAAAAAAAGGTCTGATATTTAAGAAAGTCGCTCACAAAAATCCGTAACCGCGAGATGAACTCATCGAATTGTATAGAACTTGCTGCTCAAAATGATTAGAACTTTTTTGTGTTGCGTATTTTTTTAATCTGTCAAATATTGCACCATGTCTGAAACTTAATCAAGTAACGGAATTAACAAAAGAAGAGCAATTGCAAGGATCAGCATAATTGTGAAACGCTAGCAGAGTATAAAGTGGTTTGTGAAAAAAGAAAGCGACGATGTGGGCACCTGCTAAAAATAAGCTCAAGAAAGGTGTTTGAAACATTTTTTGGAAATTTATTTAATTTTTATTAAAATTTAGTTTCTCAAATAATACATATTTTTTTTTTTATTTTTTAATATGTTAACTCATAACAATGCATTCTTTACCTCTCAGTGGTAAGGGCGCACCCGAGAGGGGAAAAAAGGTGGGGAGGGTCTCTCCTACGTTTCCTAGAAGTGACGAGACAGTGAAATAGCAACATTTTTGTTAGGTTCTCATTACTTGATTATGAGCTAGAAAGGTTCTGGGGACGCCAATGCTCAGAACGAGGGGAGGATCCAGACCAAACTTACGGGGGACTGGGATATCTGAATTTTGAATAAAAATATCTCTAAAGCAATTTTGAGTTTTGGTATATAAATTTCTAAACTTTTCGATGGAAGAGAAAAAAATATTTCGGAGGGAGGGATCGCTTCCAAACAAAACATACGGTGGCAATGGTAACTGACAGGTAATGCCAAGTATTTAAGATATCATGAATAACGTTTTTTCGACTTCTAAAAGCATCATCATCAGATTTAAGAGCATATTGTTTTGCCTTGGCTGTACTTTTCTTCATATCAGACAGTTTCTTTAATAACATAATATCACCATATATACTGCATTAGCAACAGATAACCAGCTTCTAACTTCTCAATTATTTTGAACTTTTCCTTAATACTAGAGAAATGCACTTCTAGTTCTCGCCACTCTTCTTTGAGGCCTTATGAGCTGCTATTCGATTAATTTCTTAGCAGGAACAATAACAGCTTTGTAGCACAAAAAGACAATTGATATATACACTAAGTCATAAAACCAAAATCTTAGACAGCAAACGAAAGCAAAATAATTAAGAAGTGTCTCTTGCATAGAACTCACTTTGTCGCTGAGTGAAAGGACTTTGGCCGTAAACATCCAGGTTTTACTGCAAATTTTTCTTTTTGATAGAAACAATTATCGAGAAGGATCAAACAAAAATAATGTGTAACTGAATATTATTGACATATTAAATGTATCAATATAAAATTCCTTTTTTGTGATAGTTCAGGAGAATCTCTTTAGGGTGCGTAAGCGGACAGATAGACACCGGCACAAACCTATTTATGTTTTAGATTTTGGTCTCGAATGAAGGAATTCAAAATGTTTGACAATATGGGAAGGAGAGGGAAAGAGTATTTAAGCTTTCCAACTCGGATTTTGTTATAGATAAATTTAACGCAGCAAATTTCCTGTAGAAATTCAGTGATTGACCCCTCTCTAAAAGTGAAAAATTAAACTGATTTTAAACTCGAACTCTGATTCTATCATAGGCAGAGATTTGAATTTTTAGCGTTATACTGTATGTCAAGGGGATTCTGATTCATCGGAGGAGACATTAAACCATGGTCCTCTCTTCTTAGGTCCTTCTTCAATATCCCATGGTCCTTCTTCAACATCAGTGAACGTTAAATAACTCACTTGATGGCCGTGACGAGATGCTTCCATGTCTTCTAGCTAATCCCTTTTCCTGTCCAGCAGATCAACTTCTTTGAGTCTTTGGGAACTCTGGATATTTATTTTAGTAAGTGCAAAATAGTGCTATTGAGAAATCATACAACGATCCTACTAAAAACAAAATAATGTTTTCGGATATCATGTCGAATTTTTATGAAATTAAAATGTATTATTAATAGATGTTAAAGATTTTCCTAATATTGATTTTTAATAATGTTTGTTTTTCTCAGAGAGGCAATGGTAATTGTAGATCTATTTTTCAGGATTGAGCATATTGACAAGTGGTGTTGTGATCACAAGATATTATATCTTTATAATTATTTGATGTATAAAATAGGTGCGTAAATGTTGTGCTTGAAGAAATTATATGAAAATTAAAACATATTTCATCTTATTCCTTTTGGGGAAATTTAAATGCCCTTTGAGACGTTAATATTGTTTTAACTGAATAAATGGCGAGGCTTTATTTCTGTTATGTATTTCACACCTTAAGAAATGAAGGTTTGTTTAAAATTAATCTACTAAAAACTGATAAAATTACTCCTTCGTAATGTTTTACAAAGGACAACCAGGTAGCACATTGTACGTTTCAAAAGAGTGATAAAATCAGAGCCTAATTATGATGTTAAGGTCCCAGGCTAAACAAAATTTGGAGCCCTGCAGGTTTTACCTCGAAATTTAAACTGCTACCATATTATATGCTCGATATATGTTTCGATAGTTGAGAGTGGCAAATGGTCTCCTCCAATTCAAAATGTAAGAGACTTGCTTGCATTTTGGTGCCATTGTTTTGTTTCATCATTGTGTGGAAAGCAAAAAGATACGAATACTAAGAATATACAGAATACATGTACATAATCTTTGAGCAGCCATACAATACGAAGGTCCAACCACACTATGCAATTTGGTCCTCCTAAAAGTTCCTGACTGACACTGCCCAGCGCATAATGTTCCTAACTCTATTCCATAATCTGCAGCGTACATAGGATAACATAACCAAACCAACTCCTCAAAGATGGTTGCTGACTCCTACACCTGGCTTAATCTTCTCTTATTTTTTATTTATTAGGAAAACCACTTAATGCTCAAGATACTGTGCAAGCATCTGGAATTCAAGGCAACTCTCATATAAGTGTCAATGTTATTTTAGAAAGCCATCGTTATGCTACCTAATTGACCAGGTATGCAATGCGAAGCCGTCACGGTGGCCGAGTGGGTAACGTGCTTGGCTACTGATCAAACGGACCTGGGTTCGAGCTCCGGGTAAGGCATGAATGTTTGTGTCGTTTTTCTGCTGAGGTCCGCTATTCTCACACCTTCTATTATGTCGTATTAAAGTTGCAGGCTCCCGTAAGACTTCTGTGGAAAGCAGCTGCTTGAGGGAATATTTATTTTTTATTTATGCAATGCGATCACAGTATCAACCACAAATTATGACGATCAATAGAGTGAAGAGCCTTTTTGAAATCTATAGAACCTAATATCAGAGTTTTTCGAAACTAAATATTTATCAAGAATCTGTTTAAGTAAAAACGTTAGAATTTTAAAGAGATTTATTTGGATATATGGGTTGGTATGTGGCTGCCTCTTTCTTAGAAATGACTTGTCGTGTTGGTTGTTTCAGAGCAACTGTTACAAGAGTGTTTGTGATGGAAAATAGAAAGTGCGCATATAAGGTGAAAGACGGATTTCATTCTGCAGGTGATGTGATGAATCTTTCGAGATCAGAGGTCAAATATACGTAAATCACAGGAGGTGGAGGGCGAAAAATTGGTTCTTGGTGCGTTTTGAGTCATAGATATCGGAAATTATGATATACACTACAGGAAATAAAACATGCAACACTTGCAGGAAGTTAAGCAAATGTGACGAAATTTAGGGATGTAAATGCATGGAAATTATTAGTTTGCAGGACGATTGAAACGATTGGACAGGCGCGAGGAAATTGTTCTAAACCTCTACTTAGGCGTCGACAGCCGTTCCAACAGTTAACAGACTTTGAGCGTCGAAGAATCATCGACCTTAAAGAAGCTGGTTGGAGATGTGGCCAACCTTGGACACAATCCCAGCACCATCGTACATCTATGGCGCCAGTGGGTTCAAGATGGATCCAATACACGCCCTCAAGGATCAGAAACCATTGACCCTGGGTATATGATAATGGGACATGAATCGGTTCTCCCATATGCATTTTCATCACAATTATAAATTTACTTGTCACAAAAAATAAAATCTATTATAATTTTTCGATGCGTTCCGAGTTCTTTCCGGGCCCCTCAGATTTACGGGCTCTAAGCCGTCCCGTGGCCGAGTGGTTAGCGCGCTTGGCTACTGATCTACGGGACCTGGGTTCGAGACCCGGGTAAGGCATGGCTGTTTGTGTCGTTTTTCTGCTGAGGTCTTGCCATCCTCTCAGATCTTCTACTGTGGCATATAAACTGACAGGCTCCTGTCAGACCTCTGTGGCAAGCACCTTCTTGAGGGGGTAAGCACGTGCCTAGAGTGTCTAGGCGAAGAGGTAGCCCTGCATGGACCAAGAAAAGATTGTCTGGTAATTCAGAAGCCTTGAAGAGCATGGGAATGGATTGGGCAGATTATCTTACTGTTAGACAGATACGGCGCCAAAACTTAGCATAATAGAACTCTCACACAGCTTAAGTGAACTGACATTTTATCTGTCATCCGTATTGTTCATAATACATTTTGAAATTTCACAGAAGGCTCGAATTATTAATTCTGATTATTGTCTTTAACAAAGCGATCCTCTAGTGACATGACGTCTTAATCAGTCTTTTAAGTTTCTTTTTGTATTTACAAGCGCATATAATACAATTAATAATACTTTGGACCCAGAAAGCTAAGTAAATTGTCTCTAAATAATTAACTGTGACATTATGTAATATACAATGGCATATGTTCAGTGAAACATCAGTTTTTATAACAAAACTAGAAGAACACGTATCGTCATCTAATTAGAGTTTTCTAATTATCACTTTAATTGTTTCCAATGGAAACTTCATGACGTTCACATTCCACCACCAAAATTTGAAATTTCTCTCATTAATATATCGTTCTAATATTCGTTTGAAATTTTGGAATTTTCAAACTTTTTAACCGTTAGAAGGCGCAATTATAGTGTTCGAAAGATTCCGAAAGTGTCAATCATAATATTTTATCAATTCTTATCTAACCCAAGAAAGAATTTTTCATTTATCTCTAAATACGAACAATTATATGTTAAAACACTAAAATGTGTTTACCCACTCCTATGGATCTAAGGGGCCAACCTATTGTTGGCAATAAAAATCCGTGACCTTCACATTCCACCACCAAAATTTCAGATTTTTAACATAACTACATCGTTTGCAATATTCGTTTAAAATTTTGGAATTTTCAAATTTTTACACCGCTAGAGGACTAATAATAGTTTTAGAGAGATTTCGAAAATGCATATCGTAATATTTCATCAATACCTATCCAACAGAAAAAGAATTTTTAATTTATCTCTGTAAGCAAAAACGTTCTATGCCTAACAGACGGACAGAGAGGCAGCAGACAAAGCGGAACTATTATCTCGTTTTCAAAGAAAACGAGATAAAAAAAGAGACATCATTTTAATTACTACACTGAGAACTAGTTAAGAGTTCCCCAATAAAATTTTATTTAAACTTAAAAATCCTAGAATCTCTATTTCTGAAGAATATCAGTTATTACATGCACACATTATTTTACGTTATTCTAAATGTAATAATTAAAAATTAACCCTTATCAAAACTTAAATAAATTTAACATAATCACCTCTAATGTTAAAAAAGTAATAAAACTTAAAATTAAAAAAATTAAACATTCTGTTTATCAAATTTTAATAATTTTATCAAACAACACAATCTCTACAATTATTTATAAACTATACAGCTATTGAACTCTTCCTGAGAGAAAGCTACCACTCCCGATATAGAGTTAGCATTTTATTGAAACCGGAAATGACGTCATCTCTGTGAAGCTACAATTATTTCTGCTTCACTTAAACCGGAAGTTACGTCACCTATGTGAATTTATAATTATATCTACAATACTCATACTGAACCGAAAATTAATACCCTTTTGCAAATTTAAGAATGTAATTCACTTTTAATTATTTGTGTCTTAGTCTTACTAGGTGAATCTACTTAATAAGACATTTCATTTCAAAATGTAGAAAATTTGGAATTAAGATATATTTTATTTAGAGCATTAATAGTGGATTTACAATCCGTTAATATTATCAAATATTTTTAATGTTGGGTAGCAACAGTTGATAACAGCTTCAAATTTCTAGCATAAATGTATAATTTGAATGAAAATCTTGAATTATATTAATAATTAATTAATAATTATATTAAAAATTTGAAAGCACAATACAGGGTAGGAGCGTACACAAGACACCATGGTGTCTTGTGTACGCTCCTACCCTGTATTGTGCTTGAGATAGTGGCATTGTTATGAAGCTTAGGAAAGGGTTAGAAACCTAAGTTGGTCTTCCTATAGGGTAAATTTATGTATCATTTCCTGTAAGTAGTGTTTTCATTTTTGTTTAGAATACTTCTTTTCAGAGTAATAATTGCTAAATTATAGCTCCTTAATAATTATAACATTTCTGATTTATCAGAAAAATATGTCAAGGACTGTGAAGAACATAGTACTTCTGAAATAAATAATCGCAACAGTTTTACATTGAACACAAAAGTCTGTATAGTGAAGTATTCAAGTAAATTTATGGGTTTTTATTACCTTTCTTTAGTATGTCAGACGTGCAAGAATGAATTCATCAATTTTTATATAAATTTCATCTAAATATAATTAGGTTCGCAAATTTTTAATTTATTGTTTTACTAATATAAATTAAAAATATTTACTTTTATTTAGAAAAGTAATAAAATTGTAGAATATTTCAGGTTTTAATATTCTATCGATAAGAGAATATATACTGTTAACCTAGGAGAAATATAATGTGTTAAACGAAGAAACCGAGCATATCTGGAATATTTTCCAATTATCATGAAATCCATTTCGCTTAATGTTTAAAGAATTATGGAAGCTGAGGCATTTAACTGTAACTTTTTCTACTCATGAAAATATGCTTCAAAAGATTAAATACAACTGTTATAACAAATCGTTCACCAACATAAATGCAATATTTGAAATTTCTTTAACGATTTTTTTTTCACTTTTCGTGAATTTTGTGGAAAAACATTTTTTAGCAGTATGACAAGAGCATCTGCTGTTAACTGTTCCTGCTCCAATAACTCTTTAAATATTAAGCGAATTTGTTGAAAATTGAAATGTGGAGAGATTTGATTGAGATCTTCAATTTATGTCCAATGACATTTTTCCATGAAAGACTTATTTCGAAAGTTAGATAGCTTTAAATGCGGCTTTTCTTTCATATGACATGGGAGTGTCTGGTTACTTTTTAGAGTTTTTTTTATCTGGTTTTCAAAGAAAACGAGAAAATAATTTCGCTTTGTCGTCTATCCGTCTGTAGACAACGGACATTTTTTTACAGAGAAAAATTAAAAATTCTTTTTGTGTTGGATAAGTATTGATGAGATATTACGATCTGCACTTTTCGAATCTATCTAAAGCTATAATTGCGCCCTCTAGCTGTTCAAAAAGTAGAAAATTCCAAAATTTCAAACGAATATTGCAAACGATGTGTGTATGCTTGAAGTTTGAAATATATTGCTAGTGGAATGTGAATGCCACGAAGTTTCATTGCCGACAATGATTTGACCTCGTAGACCCAGGGTTGGGAAAACACTACTTTTTTTGTTTTAGCAAACAATTGTTTGTTTTTAGAGATAAATGAAATCTTTTTTTTTCGGGGGGGGGGGGGATTAGATAGAAATTGATGAAATATTATAATTCGCTCTTTCAGAATCTTCCGAAAATTATAATTGCGCCCTCTAACGGTGGGGGAAATTTTTAAATTCCAAAATTTCAAACAAATATTTCAAATTGTACATTTATGCTAGAAATTTGAAATTTTTGGGGTGTAATGTGAAAGTTATAAAATGTCCACTATCACAATAAGTTGGCACCTTGGACCCAGAGGGGTGGGAAACACAACATTTATATTTTACAGATAATTGCTTGAATTTAGAGGTAAATGAAAAATTATTTTTTCGGCTAGATAAGAATTGATAAAATATTATAATCTGCCCTTTTCGAATCTTTCGAATACTATAATTGCGCGCTCTAACGGTGAAAAGGTGAAAATTTCAAAATTTCGAACGAATGTTGCAACGATATATATAAGATAGAAATTTTGGTGGTGGAATGTGAACATCATGAAGCTTCCATTGGAAACATAATGAAAGTGATAACACAGATCTAACACAGATCTCAATTTTAGTAGGACTGGTACTAATGAAATATTATAATTCACATTTTTGAAATAAGCGGCAGAACTGTTAACGAGTTTTACAAATAACATGTATATGATAAAAGGTTGAAATTTTAGTGGTAGCTTTTCAAAAATATTCCACTGATAGCAATAATGTACTCATTTTTCTGAAATGAAACTTTTTAAATTTAAGAAATAAAAGACGAATACTTTTATATTGTATAATTACTAATAAAATAGTGTTTGCATATTCCCCATCATACGCTAGCTGAAATTAAACTTTTAAGGTGTGAGGAGTTTATGTATATAAGTTACGTTTTACGTTTACGCATATACATGAACGTTTTACATCAAAACCTTTTCGACATATATTCCTTGATCGGCTATCTTTCTAAAATGTTTATTTTTAGTCAACGCCTCATATGCGATGATACGGAATGGATTCTTTTAATACTGATTGTATTATTTAATTTCGTTTCAGACTGAATGAAAAATAGCAAATGTTTTTTAATTAACTTTAGTGAGCATTTCAAAAAAAATAAAGAAAGAAACCCAATGAAATAAAAAATACTTATACACTCGGAATATAATAATTCTAAATGGAATATTTAGATTCCACGGACCAACAGTGGGTGTTGTCTTTCTGTTCAGATCTCGACTACCTCATGGCATTAGAGACAGACAGAAAAAACTGTTTTGAAAAAAGTTCCTGTTTACTTTCAGCGACTGAAGATACAAAAACGACAAAGAAATGCACAATCGAGAAAGGAGTAAAAAGCAAGAAGTAAAAAAATAATTTGAGAAATTTATAATTTAACTCTCTTCTCACATGTGCCCTAATAAGTAGAAAATAAAATTAAAGCATGTTGATGGTGTAATCAGTCACTGGATTCGTATTCACTTCAAAGGAAGGCAGGGGCAATGAAGGTCTAAGGAGAAGAAGGCTAGCTTTGCACAAGCGTAAGTGGCGTCGTTCTGCGGAATTTTACCGAAGCTGAACGTGGCAAATTGATGTGCAGGCACAAAAACAACTGTAAGGGGCGATCTGCGCATGCGCAGTGCAATCATTTTAGCCCACTGCAGCTATGGTTTGTCTTTTTATTGGTATATATATTATATTGCGATTTAACCAGTGTTTCCAAATGTCTAACAGCCATGACTGTTTGGCACAGTGGTAGCTGACCCTAAAGTTATTCAATGAATGTTTTATCCCGTTCATGGGTAAATTTTACGATACCTGGAAAAGCCGTTGATTGATTATATATTAATTAACAGCAAATGGGCTAGTTCTGTTAGAAATACCAGGGCATATAGGGGAGCTGAAATTGTATCTGACCATTACCTTGTTAAAAGTGTCTTGCAATTTAAACTTAAAAAGTATTGTGCTAGAGTTAAAAATTTTACCTTTAATACTGAAGCTCTGAATGACCCAGTTATAGCTAAAGCTTACCATGATATGTTACTTAGTCATTATGACGGTCATGGTTTGCTTAATACTGAAGTTGAAGAAGAATGGGGCCATTTTAAACAGGCTTTTTTGGAAACTAACAATACTCTTGTAGGAAAAAAGGAGCAGAGGAGGCAGAATTATTTAAGTGATAAGGCAATTGAGCTTATTTCAGAAAGAAGGAACTGCATGAATGTCCTTAATCAGTACCCTACTAGTCCTAATAGAAAAGATTACAGAGAGCTTAATAAACGTGTAAAGGATCAGTTAGCTACTGATAAAAATCTTTGGCTTGATAGCTTGGCTGACAAAGCTGAGGAAGCAGTTAGGCAGCACAACAGCAGAGAGCTGTACCAGATAGTTAATGTTTTATGTGGTAGAAAACGGACAGGCATACAAGGATTGAAGGATAAACAAGGTAAGGTTATAGAAGGTGAGGATTCTCTCATGGCTAGGTGGGCTAGGCATTTCAGTGATGTTCTAAACAATGTGGTTAATTCTACTCCCATTGTTTGTAATGATGATAGATGCATTGGCAGCTTTAATGTTGGCCCTATAACACAATCTGAAGTTAGTTTGGCTATCTCTAAACTGAAACTTCATAAATCCCCAGGGGTAGATGAAATTACTACAGAAATGCTCAGAGCTGGGAATGTTTTGGTTACCACTTGGATGACTGAAATTTTGAATAACTTTTATGATAAAGGCATGGTTCCTAAAGATTTTACCAGAGCTATTATTATCCCTATTTTCAAAAAAGCTGATCGCAGTTCTTGTGATAACTATAGGGGTATCAGCCTACTCTCTGTTCCAGGTAAAGTTCTTTCCATGATTGTGCTTAATAGAATTAAGAATCTGGTTGACAGGCAATTGCGTGATGAGCAATGTGGATTCAGAAGTGGTAGGGGATGTGTAGATCAGATATTTTCACTTAGGCAGATTCTTGAGAAATGTTTAGAGTTTCAGAAACCTTTGGTTGCTAGCTTTGTTGATTTCAAAAAGGTTTTCGACTCTGTTGATCGTCATAATTTGTGGTTGATTGTGAGATCATATGGTATACCAGACAAGTTAGTTAACATTATGAAAGCTCTCTATAATAACACTGAGTCATGTGTGAGAGTTGGTAAGTCTTGTAGCAATTGGTTTAGCATTACGTCTGGTGTTCGACAAGGGTGCATTTTGTCTCCTTTTCTCTTTAGTTTGGTTGTTGATTATGTTATGCGAAATTCACTTCGAGGGAAAGATTTTGGCCTTAAATGGGCTGGAGATACGAAAATTTTTGATTTAGATTATGCTGATGATTTAGCCCTTTTGACAAATAATGTTGATGAGATGAACTCTTTCATTCGAGCTGTTGATGAGACTGGTAGTAGAGTAGGTTTGGTTATAAACAGAGAGAAAACTAAAGTGATGAAAATTGGTCAGGCAGGTTGTGATTCAGTTAATCTGAATGGTTGCAGTCTTGAGCAGGTGTCACAGTTTAATTATCTTGGGAGCTATGTAACTGATACTGGTGATGTGCGGCATGAGATTAACAGACGGATAGGTATTGCTGCCGAGACTTTTAAGAATCTCTGGAGATTGTGGAGAAATAGGCGTATACACCTAAAGACTAAAATTAGACTATATAATAGTTTGGTTCTTTCTAGGGTTAGTTATGGTAGTGAAACTTGGATGCTGTGTAAACAAGATAACAGGAAACTAGATGCTTTTGATTCTAGATGCTTACGCAGTATCTTGGGTATTAGGTGGTTTAACTTTGTAACTAATGATGAGTTAGGCAAAGGAGTCTGCAACCTCCTTTAAGCAGCATATTGTGCAGATAGAGACTCCGCTGGTTTGGCCATGTTGCCCGTATGGATAATTATAGATTGGCGAATAGGTTTATGAACAGTGTGCCTAGAGGCCTCAGAAGGAGGGGGAGACCTAGGATGCGGTGGGCAGACAATGTCAAACAGGACCTTGTTAGAATTGGTGTGCAGTGGCCGGATGCAGCAGATGTAGCTCAGGACAGATATGCTTGGAGAATTAAACTGCGTGGTCTGGTTGGACCTCCGTAGCCCATGGCTGCTTGAGGAGGATGATGATGATGATGGAAAAGTCGTTGTATGTTTATTTTGAGTAATTTTGCAGAATTTTTAAAATTAATATGTAAATTAATACATTTAATTATCTTGTGAATATATATAAGTCAATGTATGTTGCAGGTTTGTGATCCCTGAAGCATATCGATGTATATTGGCTTCTGCACTTTGCTCTAACAGTGTAATTATTTTTATGGTTGATACGGGAAGTGCCTGCTGCCATCTGTTGTAGAAGTCTGTCATACAAGTAAAAAGCCATCTGTCATACAAGTAAAAAACTCGATATGATATTTATTGAAAATTTCAGCAATTGTATATAATATAATTATATAGATCATGTTATCGTGCATTGACACATAAATCTCAATTTATTATAATATACTAAATGTTGTAGGTTGTTCAAAATATTAAAATTTTGTTCTTTCGCATATCTGCTACCAGTTTTACAAAATTGGATTTTATTAAGGAAAATGATTACATTACTTTTTGATATTTTCTCTCTAAACAAAAAAAAAAAAATTATAAGTGTACCTCATGAAGAAAATGAACATTTTTCGGATTCAAAATGTATGTAAAATTAGTCACGTGGTGTAAGCAATTGATAACTTTGCTCGGCGGTGGAAAAATAATGCAGGGAATTCGCTCCTCCCCCTGTTTAGGTTGCTTCACTGCAATGCACGAATTTGTCATGTTTAGAGGGCGCTGCAATCGAAAAGTTTATATTACGTCTATGGAAGCTAGCTCTCCTCTCCCTTAGACACTCCTTGGCAGCGGGCCGGCGATCATGTTGAGTAGGTAAATCGGCGCCCTATCTTCGTTTGATGCAAACACGAAATTCCACCATCAATATGATTTAGTTTTATTTTCTGTGTTTAGGGTGCATATGAGAAAATAGGCAATTTTTTAATATATTTTTTTTTTTACTAAAAACAGTTACCTTCAGAAACTTTCATATGATAAATTACTTATAGACATTGATTACATTTTTCCTCCCCTAGTAGGGGCGGGGGTGGCTCAGTCGGTAGCGCGCCAGGCTCGTAATCTGTAGTTCCCAGGTTCGAGTCCCAGCTGGATCAGCGTTGAGATTTATCTCCGCAAAATTCTCCGCCCTGCCCACGGTCAGTAGGGGACACCGATGGGCTTGGAAAGGCCGCCGTCCGTCGGATGGGACGTTAAGCCGTGGCCCCGTGTGCGGGAGAGCCATACCCTGTGCACGTTAAAGAACACGCTGGATGGCCTTGGCGGGATGCTACCATCTGTCTCCCAACAGCTGTTCCAGTGGGTCCCCTCCCCCAGCCTTCTCTGAGCCTTCGGGGTCCATGTGACCTGGCCATTTAGCCCATGGTGTGCAAAAAAGTGCCGCTCAGAGGTAAAACAACCCAACCCAATCCTCCCCTAGTCTTTGAAGTCTTGTTTAAAGAGCACATTCGAGACATCACAAGCTTTAATTTCAAACATCCGCGACCTTTCGAAGGAGAGAATAGTGGGGGGGGGGGAGGAATTCGAAATTGTCTACAGCGGACCTCATATGAGCTGTCACTTGACACCTAATTGGTAATTGTAAGCCCTGGCTTTCGGAAGATACAGCCTAACAATGTCGTCATATTTCCCCTCTTTATGGAGAACGAATCATGGTGGTTAATTCTTTAGAGCCTATGATACTTCCCTCGTCACAAGCTTTTATTTGACAACATTTATTGTTACTTTTCGGCAGTCTCGTGTGGCCAAATGGTTAGCGCGCTTGGCTATGGACCCAAGGATCTTGGGTTCGAGCCCCGGATAACGCATGGATGTTCGTGTCCTTTTTCTGCTGAGGACACTCCATTTTCACAGGCCTTCTACTATGGCGTATAAACTGACAGGCTGCTGTCAGACCTCTGTGGCAAGCAGCTACTTGAGGGGGTATATTTATATATGACACTCGACGTTACAAGCTTTCATTTGACGTATAAATCATTATTTTGAACATGATTGTTCCTTCTGGAGATACCAAGGAACAATCGTTTTCATATTCCCCCTTTTTTACAATTCATGGGATAGTTCATGGGAGAGTTTCAAATATTTTTTAAATTCATGGGAGAGTTCAAAATCTTTTATAACCTCTGACACTCCCCACCTCAGAAGCTTTAATTTCACACGTAATTCATTACGTTCGATCGTTGCATTCGAAAGATAAGGTGGAACAACTATTTTGACAAATATAGAAAGCGACAAATTGTCAAACCGAGAAACGGACAAATGATGAGCGAAAAAGCAATTGCAAGATAGGTAAAAAGTTAACCTTTTATGTAAGGTGGAAAACAAAATATGTTCTTGACAATTCTCTAATTTTAGTATCAGGTTACTTGTGAGACTGACTTTTGCAATCAGCAAATAATTAGTTGCTCCTAGCTATTTCTTTTGGAGAAGATTTTTTTTATTTTTCATAAGTATACCTTATCGATTCAACTGTGTTTATTAACATTAGTTACGAGACAAAATCTCAGTTCTTCAAGGGCAACTTATTAGTTGTTCTTAAGTTTAAGAACTTCTTAAGACAGTTTTTTTGTGTGGGGAAAATCTGATGGGTATGATAAACGTTTAAATTAAATCTTTGTGAAATAGATTTTCAGCAATATTTTAAAATTATTTCAAAGTTCTGGAAGGGAAATTAAAAAATTTCTAATCGGTCGCCCTAATGGTTGAAATTAAATTTCAATCATCACTTTGTTTAATATTAATAACTAATGGAAATATTAATATTTATATTAACTTTTAAAAAGTGAATATCTCTTCTGCAGTCACCCTCTTCCTAACCATTGATTTAGCACTTCTCCACCAAAGGGCGCATCAGTTTTTAAAACTTAATCGTGTTTTGTACAAGAATAATATGATACTAATAAAAGTTTGCCCATTCTAACCATTTTCCAAATATGAACCTGATTGATTCACCAGCAATTTTTATTCAAATTTTCAAAATTTGTTTTTAGTTATATTATTTAGAAAGCTATAAGCCTTTACCAGTGAGTTACATAACTTATTGAATTTCATATGAATTTATTTAACAAATACCTATCCCATTCCCACCATTTTTGAATATATAATGATATTATACATCAGCAATTAATTTAAATTAATTTAATCTCTCATTCCCCTGGGCCGTCGCTGGTTTTAAAGCGAAATATTCACTAGGAATTTCTCTTTCTGCCCTCATAGGGTAAAATTTTTCAAACTTTTTAAACTCGCCCCCCCCCCCCGAAATAAATAAATAAGAGTCTTTAGACTTTTTTTTACTATTTCTTCAATGGCGAAATTTAGGCCTATAGAGCCTTCTATCTCGGAAAGAAAAGAGAGAATTTGAAAATAGAAAGATCAGCATGGGGAGTAAAAATTGTACATGAATGTCAAAGTTGTATAGTCGTGATGTATCCTGTACATATTTTCTCTTTAGTCTTCCTTTTCTTCCTTGTCGAAAGTGATGACCTTCATTTTCTTGTTTGAGTCCAATTCCTTTTCGGTTATTGTTTACTTCTATTTTTTTCCGCTTTATCGTTGTTTACTGAGAGCTATTTCGACCCGCAGTCTTGTTCCGTCTTGGGGGCGGGACGTGATCATTCGGATAGGTAGCTTGATGCACGCAGGTGCGCTCTGTAGAGACAGTGACAGGGAGTAAAGTTTGCTCTTGTGCGTTTTCAAGTTGAGAAGTAAACAGCCAATTGTTTTTAAATATTAATTTTCCTTTTAATTCTGCTTGTTTTTTCCGAAAACTAATATCAATTTGGAGACAAAATTTTTCTCTGCATTATGGCTTTGTCATTTACTTCAATGATTAGGATGTTTCGATTATTCTCTTGATTTTTCTCTAATAATTACTGATAGTTTTGTGTAGTTTCTTTGTATGAGAGAAAGACGTTTTAGAGACCTTTAATTTTTTTTATTTTATGCATTTTTAATCATTATTTTTTATCCCTTATACCCTTAATTTTGCCTCTGTTATCCTTCTGAAAGGGGAGGATTACACACTTGCCTCCCACCTCATGGATATTAATTAGTTTTAAGAAGTTTATTATTGTTATTATTCCATTGCAAGTCATTGTAATATATACCCTACCTAAAATAAATAAATTATATTAATCATATATATATTTTTTTTATTCCCATTCCCCTCTCGTTGTTAATCTCTAAGTTCTTCATAAACGATTTCCTGGTACATTTCTAGTTGCTTAGAGTAATGTGAAAAATAATGATAATTATGATTCTTTTTTTCAAGGCATTTTTTTCAATTACTATGGAATTCGAAACTAATGCATCATATTTTTACTCTTTGTGAATAAGAATCTTTAAATTATTTTTCAAATTTAGTCATAAATCGTTGATTTTAAAAAAAACTGGTGTATATAAGAATATAACATTGTCAAATAATTTATAAATCATGCAAATAATTTTAATCGTAATATCTCGTTGAAATTGTAGTTAATGAATATACCGGTAACTGACTAAATTACCAAAATCTTTGGATATATTTTTTAGAATCATCTAGCACAGTTTCACAATCTGGCATATGAGAATGACTAAAAATAATTTATGAATCTGAACTTCTGATAAACCTGTTTTTTGTTTTAAAAGTCTTAACAAAGCAATAATCACGTGTTTGATTTCGTCAAATAATAATTTAAATATGAAAATAATTCTGAAATAGGCATTATATTCATGACTTAGTCCTATATGTTTTCATATTTGAAATTTGTTCTTTATTATGAATTCTTCATTAAATTGGAGATAAATTTTCCTTGGAGACTTCTGACATTTGTCAGCCATTTTGGAATGGAATGAATCATTCCTAACGTCAGTCTTTCACTGGAGTAGGTAGGGCGATTCAATGTACCCGCCGTGAAGTGAAAATCTAACGCAACCGATACAAAACCAATTCTGAACCTTGTTCACCGTCTCTCGGATGGGATTTTAATCTGTGGCTCCGTATGCGGGAGAGCCATACCCTGTGCACATTAAAGGATACGCTGAATGGCCTTGACGGAGGCTACCATCGGTAACCCAACAGCTGTTCTAGTGGATCCCCTCCCCCAACCTTCTATAAGCTTTCGGGGTCCTTGTGACTAGGCCATTTAGTCCAGTGTATGCAAAATAGTGCCATTTAGAGGTAAAACAACCCAACCCTAACCTTGTTACATGTTGAATCTGTGCATTCTGATCCGGTGTGGTTTCTGAGAACACCAAGTTCTCAACTGCTTCAAAAATTTCATAAAGTAAATTCTTAGAGCAGTTTTAATTATTTCCTTATCTAACGTGGAGGTTTGGATTTAGATAGGTTATTGTGTATCCAAACTTTTTTTTGTTTGTTTTCCACTGCAATTCCCAATAAGTATGTGCATTGTAATTAATTCCCATTACTGTATGTGCATTGTAAACTCTATGGGAGAGCAGGATGACTAAGTTAGGAGTGCGCCAAGCTCGTAATCTGCATAAGCGAGTTTGATGGCAAACAATTTTTTTGATAATGTTGAGAGTTATCTCCGCTCTACCCGCACGCTGTCATCGATCACCAAAAGACACAATGGACTTGAAAAGACCGCTGTCTGACCGATGAGACGTTAAACCATGACTAAGTGTGCAGGAAAACCATACCATGTGCACTTTACAGAACACGCTGGATGGCCTTAATGAGAGGCTCCCATTTGTCTCCTAAGAGCTGTCCAGTGAATCTCCTTCCCCTAACCTTCTCTCTAAATACTTGACGTCCTTTTAACCTGGACATTTATCCCACTTATATAATAGAGTGCCACTCATAGTTAAAACAACATAACCCAAATAATATGTATTTTGCCAAAAGTTGTATATTACGGAGGGCCTTCAAAATGTTCTTTACACGTGTCTGTAGATTTGCACAGTTGTTGTAGATCAAACACCCGAAGAAATACGAGCTAGGATTTGTTTCAAGGCTTTCTAAATTTGCCATAACGTGTTAAAAAGAAAGGCCGTTTCGCTGGCAAGCATATAAAGTTCTTTCTGCGAAATCTGTGCTTTGTTGCTATGGGGCCTACTAAAGACGGGGAAAGATATTTCATTTTTACAAGGATGCCTCATGCCGATTTATACAAGTATATGGGGATCGTGCCTGTTCATATGTCACTGTTACGGGATGGATGCACAAATTCAATGAAGGACTTCTTCGAATATTTACCTCGTGCAGGAAACCCGATGGAGGCATTGAAAGAGAGAAACATCGCTGGTGTTCGGAACTCATTAAGAAAAACCCACATCACCTTTCAGGTAATATGTTTAGATGTCAGTGTACCGATTGGAAGTGTGGATAAAATTATTTATCAACATTTAAAGTTCTGAAAGATCTGTGCCCCCACAAACTGACAGAACAGCAAAAATGGGATGCAGTCGACTCGTGAAACGAGATGGTGGCAATGTTTGAACCTAGTGGCCCCAAACGATTAACAAACATTGTCACAAGTGATGGGATGTGGTTTTATTACTATACAACTCCCAAAAAGATCGACAGTTACGTTTAAGTTGAGGAAGATGAACTGTGCCCCCAAATCCTCCAACAAGTCTTTTGCTCAAGGAAGATGATGTTTACAGTTTCTTTTAATACCCAAGGAGTTGTAGCCATGGACACCTTACTTGAAAAATGACTGTAAATGGCAATACTGCACCAACACTGTTTGGCCCCAAATGGTTAAGGACACGAAGAGGCAACGTCCAACAACAGGCATGTAAAAAGGGTTCTCCTTCTTCATAACTATCCGAGTTTTGTGAGCACTTGCCAGTGCTCACAAAACTCGACAAGTTACAGCCTATCTGGAGCAGGAAAAATCAAACAGCTACCCCATCCTGCATATTCACCCGATCTTGCACCATGCGTTTTTTGGTTGTTCCCAAAAATTAAAAAGGAACTTGCTGGGAAGACGTTTTCAAGGGTGCAAGACCTTGAAAAATGCGTTCATTTCAGAGGTGCGGAGTATTCCCCAACAGGAGTATCATCTTACGTTCCAGAATTGGCGTAGACATCTGCAATTTACGTAGTTGCTGGAGGGGAGTACTTTGAAGGGCAGTAAAAGTTTTATTGAGGTAAGTGCAATGGACTATGCTCTGCAGATACAGATCAAGATCTTTTTGAATGCTCCTAGTAGAACTCAATAGTGGCTCGAAGGACTGAGTTTAGCTTGATTCTGAAGAATAAAACAATAATGTAAATAAATGAAATGTCCTTTAGCTAGAAAAATAACATGTCACCTCTTTCAAATATGGGAAAATGAAGAAAATGAAGTTCTTCATTTTCAGAAATTTGCACCCTTTAACAATAGTAATTCATACTAATGGGTGATTGGACAATGCTAATAATAATAATAATATATTATTAGCCCTATACAATGAAGAAATAATTTTTCATTTAGCCCTTAAAGTGAAAAAGTTGCCCTTTCTCATCCTCTAGGGTTAAGAGGCAAATCAGTCAGTATATATAAAATAATTTATTTATTATTATTATATATGATCTGAGGGACCTGGGTTCGAGCCCGGGTAAGGCATGGTTGTGTGTGTGGTTGTATGACCTTTGTGGCAAGCAGCTGCTTGAGGGGGTATATATTAAATTTTTAATGAAAATTTTAAAATTAAGTAATGGCATTTTAAAAATGAAGAGTAACCGGTCAGATTTTACCCAATAATGGTTTAAAATGTAATTGTAAATAATGTTCTTTTCATAAAATATTTCTGTTCCTGATCAACACATTCTATCACAAGAATTTTTAGAATAAATATATTGTTTGCAATATTACATCAAGTTTTACATTTTGTACATATAACGTCTTCTAACGATGGTAATTAATGCCTTTCGGAGGATTTGAAAACAGTGAATATTCATATCATATTAATGCCTATTCAACTCAAAAAGAACAGTTCATTATTCTCTTAAAGCAAAAGTAGTATTTTCCCATCTTTTAAACAAAAGTAGCAATTTGTCCCTTTACCCAAAATAACAAATTGTTGCTACCAATGCAAACCTCTTGATCATCACACTCAACCGCTAAAATATCAGATTTCTTATCTAAGCAGTTCGTTTTGCAATATTCGTTCAAATTTTGATATTTTCGACCTTTTTCACCATCACAGGGTACAATTAAAGTGCCGGAAAATGTTGTAGTTTCCAGACCAAATGCAGTTTCATATCCGTTGGGAACTACAGTATATTTCCCAAGATAATATGATCTAACAGTTTATTTTTCCCCCATAGACATTGGACATTTTTAATGTTTTTTTTAAATCAATCCCAAAAGTTTATGAACCAAATTTGATAATTAATATAAATCTGGTGATTTATTTATAAATTCAATAAAATTGTCAAAAATGAAGAAAAGGAACCATTACACTGCTGGGACAGCAATTATAGTGACTTTTTTGCGTATATGAGTGTTTTGATTATTTTCTTTCTTCTTTTAATGTTCCCAAACTAAACTTTCATGGAGAGTGTTGCCATTAAACCTTTTACTTATCTTTTGAAATTCGCACAAAAATAACTTATGTAATGAGTTAGTAGTTAATGTTGATACCAATAGTGATAGTACATAATTGTAGCGAATCTGATAAAACTTCCAGCAGCATTGTATAAGAAAAATATATGGATCTACATAATTATCCTGTTTCAGGTGGCCGAGTGGTTAACGCGCTTTTCTCATCATCTAAGAGGCCTTATTTCGAGCCCCAGATAAGGCATGGACGTGCAAGGATCGTATTGGTTTTTCTACTGAAGTTCATCCATCCTCACAGACCTTCCCACATGGCGTATTAATTTTGACAGTCTCCTGTCAGAACATTGTGGCAAGCAGCTGCTTCAGGGGATATTTATTTATTTTCAGGTAAATATGCTAATATATTATTAAGTAGGATTAAACGATCTTTCTTCTAAGGTACAACATGTCATATTCTGTTGATTAGTTATTTCAGAATGAGGTTCAAATCCAATGAAATTACTCTTTTTTTTCACTATATTGTTTTTCAATTTCATCTATTTTTTGCCTACATCTGGGTGTGAACACGAGTAATCCAAAGCAACAAAACCGATTCACTCTATGCAAAAAAAGTCTGAGATGTGTCAAGATGAGTTTGCAAAAGTTAAATAATTTTTAAGCCGTTAGAACCTTTAAAAATCAATCTTGCCCCCCCCCCTCCCCCTTTATTATTGTTTCTTAGATCCGGGCCTACGTAGTAACATATAGAAGGACACATCGTTTCGCAACTCATAAGAAATATCAAGAGAGAAATTACAAAACCGGAATGCATATAGAACATACATTCAGCGGTCTCATTCAGTGGGATTTAGCTCGGTGAATTGGCTCGATCTAGAAATCAATAGATGTCTTCGACACTGAGAATCGATTCGACGATTTCTGAGTCGTTACTCCGACCCCTATTTCACCTCGAATGCACTGCCGGATCCGAAAACTCTCTTTATTTCTGAGTTCTACTGTCGGAAATAGCCCTATTCACCAATTTCTAGCTGTCCAACACCGATACATCGAAATTTGACATTTGAACTCGAAGGACCCTTCGCATCCAAAAGTTGTCATAATTTCTGATATCTATGATCGGGAACGTTTTATACGAAAGCTCCAACTTGTATACTTGCTTTGAAATCCATAACAGTTGTTTTATATAATTTTAGTTTAGCCCATATTTTATGTCCGAACTTAAAATAGATTTTAAAAAATTAATTATAAAATTTTATTCTATATAGAATACCATTTTGACTTTTCCTGTTCAGCGGAATATTTTAGATTGGAAAACTGTACCAAAGTCTTATTCTCAGAATCCCCCAAAATTAAATTGTTGGTAACGTAACGTTTCCTACATCTATAGCCGGACATTCTCTGACATGTCGTTCAAGGTTTGACCACTAAGTGACTGTAAACGACATGTCGAAGATCAAATTTCAGATTTTTTCTGAGATTTACGACCCGGATTACCTCTGGGTAAAAATTTTCAGAGCTCTACCAATTCTGCATCATAATTAGAATTAGCGTGATTCTTTGTCACTCAATCAATCACTCACGATCGTCTATATGTATATATTAGATGTATTAGATGCCACAGCTGGGTAGCGCGGCAGACTTGTAATCTGCAATTCCCAGGTTCGGGTCCTGTTTGTGCCAGAGTTGAGATTTATCACCACAAAACTACCCACGCTACACCTGGTAAGTAGGGGACACCGAAGTATATCCTCTTTCCGAAACCTTCTCTTAGCTCTCGAAATGATAATTCTAACAGCTCTCGGAGTCCTTGTGACCTGGTCATTTAACCAATTGTGTTCTCAGAGGTAAAACAACTCAACCGTCAGATGATATTTTCCCCCAATAAACATTCCGGTGGTTGAGTGGTTAGCGCACTTGCCTGCTGATCACAGAGAGATAGGTTCGAGCACTGGATAAGGTACGGATGTTTCTGTCCCGTGTTGTCTTTCTGTTAAGGCCTTATCTTCCTCACAGCCTTTTCTATGGCAATTATACTGGCAAGTGGAAAAAGAAATAATAATCTCCATTTCTACCCTTGCCGAGAAAGGGCACATCAATGGGCTTGGAAAGGCCGCCGTTTGTCTGATGAGACATTGAGCCGAGGTTTCGTGTTTAGAAGAGTCATTCCCTGTTCACATTAAAGAACACACAGGATGGATTAACGAGAAACTTCCATTTGTATCCTTATAGCTATCCAGTCGATATCACTTTTCCTTACCCATCTCTGAACTTTTGTGGACCTTGTGATTGATCATTTAACCCAATTATGTGTCAGAAAGTGCTGATTAGATGTAAAGTCACCGATTTTACATCTAATCAGCACTTTCTGACACATAATTGACACTGATTAGATGTAAAGTCACCGACCATAGGAATTACGAGGCCATTGCCCAATCGTAATTCGAATGTCCGCAGGGAATTGGAAAATGCAACTGCAAGCTGTAGAGAAATGGTGTCATCACCAATTTATTTAACAACCGGTTCTTTTCAATTGTTCATTTCATTCTTCCATTAACAATTAAACGATTGAGGGGTAGGCTCAGTAGCCAGGATCCTAATCTGCAGTTCCCAAGTTTGATTCCTAAAAAGGTCGATAGTTTTCGCTGCTAAACTCCAATCTGCCATCTGTGGAAAGAGGACACCTTTCGTCGGACGAACCGTCAGGTTCCATCTGTGTATATTAGATTTAAGGTGATTCAAACTCTGGCAATATGTATCAAAAAGGCATCGATGACGCTTCTCTACCAACGAAACATTTGCCAATATGTTTCATTTAATTGCGAAACAATATCGAAAAATAAATTGTTATTTTCTTTCCTGTGCGAAAGATTCTCAGAATTAACAGATTTATACAGTACTGTACAAATTAGTTCGGACAATAGGAAAATGCAGTAACAAAGACACAACTAAAGTATTTATTTGTTTAATAGTGTAGTTAAAGTGAATATGACCCTCCCCCTTAGCTTTAATTGCTTCTTTTATCCTCTCAATCATTGATGCCACTAGCTTCCCACACATCTCCTTCACTTCAGGGTCGTGGTACCATACTTTCATGACACTTTCTATCATTTTGGTTTTCGTCGTGCAATCCATCTTAGATATGCGCGCTTTAATAATGGCCCACAAATTTTCAATGGGTTTAGATCGGATGAATTTCCTGGCCACTCCAATACCTTCAAATGTTTCTGTGTAAAGAAGCTCTTAACAAGCTTAGAATTGTGGCATGGAGCCAGATTCTGTTGAAATACCCCATCGCCGTTAGGAAACAGCTTCAGCAGTGTTGGGACCATTTTCGCTTCCAGAATGCCTATATACTTTTTGCTGTCCATCATTCCTTCAATGGGGTGAAGCGTCTGTGACTCGGAAGCTGTGAAACATCCCCAAAACATGACCTTGGGTGGGTGTTTGGGGGATTGATGGATGTGACCGGATCAAAGAGGTTCTCCAGGCATCACTTGTCCCAACTAATTCGCACAGTATTGTAATCTAATATGAATCATACAAATTCTCGAAAAGGTCAGAAAACGTTAACTCATTGTGGTTCAAAGATCTCATTCAATCTGCATCCCATTTTAATAACTGTAGCTTGAATTTAAATTGGAACATTTTGATAAACGTATAATTTCTTTTGATTATCTGCCGTTCATTTTAACATTGTTTCCATTTTATAGAGGCTTTTCTAGTTATTATAACAGTTAGAATTAGGTTATCTCCCCCCCCCTCCCCATTCCACCTCATTTAATCACAATCAGCTCTGCCGAAAGCTATCCCTTCCTTTCTGTCCTCTGGAATAGGAATATGAAAATATTGCTCTCCAGCACTGGTGCATCGAATTTGACCTTTGACCTCCGTGGACCCATCACATCCAAGATTTGAGATAATGTCTGATAGCTACGATTCAGATTACCTCAGGCACTAATTTTTAGCCCTCTAACACTGGTAGATTCATACTTAACCTTTGACCTCGAAGCAACCCAGCGCATCCACATTTTCCCATTTCTGAGATCTTCGACTCAAAATACCCTCAGGCACCAATATTTAGCTCTCTAGCAATGATAGATCTAAAGTTGATCTTCGGATACGAAATTTTGTATCGATCTAGAACATGAAACACTCCCAGGACCCAATTTCCACATTTCTAGCGCTCATAGTACTGATAATCTTTCTTCACAAGCTTCAGAAGCATTCATTCATGACAACGGTTAGTTATTTAGAAATTCTCTTCGGTACTTGCCTCAAAAAATCACCATCATATTGTAAAGGTAACTTCACTCAGTAGAAATCTTCCCCCTAGATGATTGATATTTTACTCTTTTGGTTTCACACTGTAATTATAATCTCTTATCTGGCCCAAGGTTTCGCCTCCCCAAACCGCCACCAAAGGCTAAGAGAGAAAGGGAGAAACATTGTGCAGTTCCATTGAATTGTATTTTCGGGAGTTGCTTAGTCAACCCCCCCCCCCCCACCCTCTTGTCATTATCTGGTTCTTGGTGTCTCCCGTATTTAACCAATCATTTTTTAAGTTTTATTACCTAATTCATACTATTGTAAAATACATTTCGAACTTTCTTAACAAAATTATCGTCTTTTTTAGAAATGTCTTATTCCTGTTTAAATGCATTCCTATGAAAATTTCCTTTAGCGTTTTGCAGAAATTGGAAAAGTTGATACATTTTCCATCGTACAGGTTTATAGATTAGTTTTCATAATGACCTTTGTGAAATTTGCATTTTAAGAACGAAACAATTGGATATCTAGTTTAATGAAAATGAATGATCAAACAGTGAAATCTGATATATAGGTATATCAGATCTTGCAACGAATGTGATAAAAATGAAATGCTTTTAATAACCAGATTAGTCTTCTCTGGCAGCCCTCCCCTTCGGTTCCCCAACAGAAGAAACATTACCAATCTTCTGTTAGGTACTAACAGCCTGCACCACGAGAAGGCGGGGTAGGACATTAGATTGCTAAAATAGGGCAAGGCTCTTTCCCTATCAAAGTTTAGCAACCATTCGCAGGCCGGGGGCTCTAAAAAGGACCGTTTTGTTGTTTTTTTGTTTTCCTTTTTTAAGATATTTACTGGCCACCTATCTTTGCCACTGAATCTTACGTTAATTAAAACGTTCTTTTTTGCCCTTTTTTCTTCTCATGGACCAAGAGGTCTCTTTTAATGTTTCTTCTATGACATGTCTCCACCCACTATGTGCAGTTTACCTCTCCAAACACATCTATTCTCAGCTACACCTGTTGCATTTCGCCACTTTAAGCCAATTCCAAAAAGATCCTGTTTGACATTGCCCACCACATCTTAAGTCTCCCCCCTTTTCTGAATACTTGAGGCACACAGCTCATAAAGGAAGTAGTCGACGCCTTCCTCTAACATAATCATTGCTTACATAGTCAAACCATCAACTGTGAAAGTATCAAGAATCAAAGACATCAAATTTCTGTAATCTTGCGCACAAAAGATCCTTGTTTCCTACCAATATTATATCCTACATATATATATAACAAGGATATATCCTATGATACTTGTTTCACTACCAAAAGATCCTTGTTTCCTACCAATATTATATCCTACATATATATAAAAAGGATATATCCTATGATACTTGTTTCACTACCATATTATAATGTTTAATGTCAGTCTTTAGGCACTTTTCCTCTCAATCACCACTGATTCTTAAAGACTCCACAGCAATGCCTGTTCTCCATTTTATCTGATATTTCAAGCCCTTTCTCTTTTTGTTCCTTCAAACTTCTTGAAGTCACTTCTGGAGACAGGTAACTGAAGACGACGCCAAATTTCCTTCTATCAAATATTTTCGATGTTTGACAATAGGGAAAAATCAGTGAGAATGGCACGATTACAGGTGGCATCAATAAGGATATTTTCCTCCTTCACATCCATGTGGCACAAACGGCAGCTGTGCAGATAACCGAGTCCTTTCAAAGCATCACCTATGTACTTCCTCTTCCGCATCAGACAATTCGGATCATGGACAAAATCCCAGTCGTGAATCGTATCGTAGATGTCCCTCTTCATCACAGGCATCACAAAGGCACGACTCTTTTCTATAAGTGGCAAAGTTCGATACAGTGGGATGATATTCCGGTGGTTTAAACGTGGCCAGTAGAAATCGTCGCCTGGGGAAGGGCATGACGCCACTTTAACGGCAATTCTCCTCTTCTCCTTTCTTTCAATCATTTCAGTCACTTCTCCAAACCCTCCTTCACCCAGGCAGCGTACAAAGAGAATGTCTGGTTGACTTTTCAGATGATCAACGGCAGCAGAAATCAAACGAAAACGTTGAGCACACATTTCTAGTCGCTACAAGATCAGGAAAACAGGTCAGTACCTCAGCATGAATACATGACAAGTGAAATTCTTCGTCAGTTTAACCGCCAATTCGATTGATGCGTTTTGTTGCGTCTTTTGATCAACGACAACTACATTATATACCCTATGATGTTCTATCGACGTCACCTTCGATCTTTCGTTCCATTTAATTGTTCAAACTGAATGCCAGATAACTTAAAAAAAAAACTGAGGTTCTAATAAATAAAAATAACTCTCCAAATTTATTCAACTGGAATTATGATTATTTAATAAAGATTGATAATTACATCAACGACAAAAAAATACGATGGCTTTTTAAAGCATGAAGGAAACACAGATACTTGCTATTAATTCAGTAGTAAAGTATCACAGGAAACGACCCGTACACACGGGACTCAAAAAACGTTGTTTTTTGCGGTGAGATTATTTAAATGTTAGAGGATTAATTGACTTAGTTTTGTAGCTCAACAGTGACTCTCTGAAAAAGGTACATCGAGAACAAAAGTTTATTTTTATAAAATATATTACTCGGTAGAAATCAAATTACTCTGACTCACTGGTACCAAAGTTATGACAGGTAATTGGACAGATTTTATAACTTTTTCATTATGAACAGCAAGGAGGGAGGGGGAGACATATATTTCGAAAGTTCATTTTAAAATGCGAATTAGGGTGTAGTGATCAACAAAAGTTCAAAATATTAAATTAATAATATCAAAAATGGATGATTATTGCGGTGGTGGGGGGATTCTTATATGACCCATTCAGTTTCTATTCGGCTGCAATATCTGCAATTTGCTTCTCAAGGCTTAGCTGAATGAATATATATAGGATTTTTATTTTAAAACTAGTATCAAGAAATAATACTTATAGAAAGTTATTAACGAACTTCAAGTACTGATATACCGAAACTGTACAAGTCACTTGAGATTATACGTCTAAGTCGTGTTTCATTGGGATGACTGTAACCGATTTCGCTGTGTTTTGTATATATTTCAAAATATAAGTTTATTTTATATAAAAAAAAACTCCAATACGCATATCGCATAATGTTATTCTAAGAAGAAATCATTTCCTCTAACGAAGAATGGACAAATTCACATGATCGTATTTTTTCTCTCTCTGCATCATACCCTTGTGGCGAACCAAGTGTACACGACTGGAATTTGGATAAAGGACCTCGAATCTAAGAGGGAAAATCCGTGTGCTTAGGACAGATATCAGCACGTCTTTCACAATGTGTGATAATTGTTTTCTTTATCTATTTTTTAGCTGCGTGCTGTTTCTAAATTTTAATGTATTATATTATGTATCGATCGTGCAGTTTCTACGTGTTGTGCACGATAGTCGAAGGTTGCTGATACTAGACCTTAACCACACCTAACAGGTGGGGATTGGATTGCTAATAAATCAGCCCATTCATTAGCAACAATTGTGAAAACAGTTGCCTTTCCTGATTTAGATGGCACATATTCAATGAAAGATATAAAAGGTCACATTGGGGAAGCAGATAATCGTCCGATGGTTGGTTTAGCGGTAGAGCGCTCAGGCATATATCTGGAGAGTCGCGGATTCGAATCCCGCACCATCGGCAATATTTTCTTTCACATAAGTATTTATTGAATTCTGTATCTACATGTATTCTGTGTATTTAATAATAATAATAATTATTTCGTAGTATCTATACATTTTTTGGAGTATTTCAGACCATATTTAATTTTTATATAAAGATATATATGCCTGGCAAACTTTATCCGAGGGACTTTGGTGGGTACGAAATGATTTTAAAAAGTTCCATTATCTGAGCGAGGCAATCCCGTTCTTTGGTTTAGAAACTTCTCACGTGGAGATGGATGTTCATACGGGATCTCGAAATGTGTCCATTTCTTTCCTTCCCTGAAAGAGAGGGAGAAAAATTAAACAGAAGGGGACTGATAGGAATGATTTTTATGCGAAACGAAAGACATGGGAGGGCCATCTACTCTATATTTTTGAAAGTTTCAGACCCAAACAACGCCGGGAAAAGCAGCTAGTAAGAAATATTTATGATTCCTTTTTCTTTTTGTGCTTATTGATTTTTAACAAGTATATATAACCAAGCTCGGATCTAGGGAAAAGAAAGGTAGGGGGGGGGGGGGCAGGAAACTCAACTGAGCGGGAAAAAATAAAAGAGGTGGGCCACGAGATTGAATTTCTATTTCAGTACAACGTTTCCCCCTCCGTTTTAGAGGTCTTTTTAACCGATCGATAAATGCATAAAATATGCCAAAGTTTAGCAATTTTTTGCATTCAGTTACCCTTACTAGATTTCTCAAAAGGGGAATATAGATATTACATACAGGGCTGGATACAGGGGGTCGGGTTCCCTTGTCTCCCCCCTATATCCGGCCCTGTAGGTCGTCCCGTGGCCAGGTGGTTAGCGCGCTTGGCTACTGATCAAAGGGACCTGGGTTCGAGGCACGAGTAAGGCATGTATGTTTGCGTTGTTTTCTGCTGGGTCCTATTATTTTCACAGACCTTCTACTATGGCGTGTAAACTGACAGTCTCCTGTCAGACCTCTGTGGCAAGCAACTGCTTGAGGGTATATTTATTTATTTTCATGTAATTATCGCAAAAAGTGCCAAACAGCCAGAGCACAACAATATAACAACAGTTTTCATCACTTGTGTGCAGAGTAATTGAGAACTAGCTATACTGCTTTAATTATTTATAACTCTTTTATTGGGACGAGGTTGGCTCAGTCGGTAGAGCTCCAAACTCCTAATCTGATGATCCCAGGTTCGAGTCTTCAACCTTCAAACTAAAATACAAACTGTGCTTTATGTGCATCTGCAGAATCCCGCATTTCCGGTTTTCCCACAGAAGCTCCTCCCTTAGACACAGAAAGCACTGCAAACCAATGAAATCAAAACTGATCTATTTGTATTTCCTTTCATTGACATAGTAGTTTTCTTTTCGTATGACGGATAAAGTAGTTATGTTACCGTTAAAGTGTATAATTCAGTAATTTCATAGAATACCTAGTTATTTCATGAAATAACTGATCAAGTCAGTTAAAGCGTATAATAAATTAATAATTCCACACTTTAACTAATTATTCTATGAAATAACTAGGTTTTCTATGAAATAACTAATGATAGACAGTTAAAGTGTAAAATAAACAATCTGACTGAATTATACAGCATACAAAATGTTATTTATTTAAAGACACAATAAAATCATTTGTCAGGGATTACTAAAATGGCATTTGGAATTGCATAGAACATTATTTCTAAAACAAATACATTGTTTGTTGACGTATTGCGTTTTACATGAACATTTTCTAAATCCCTGACCAGTACCTAAACTTTGAGTTGTAGCAACCGACCGGAGCGATTTCTCTATATCCGGCACTTCTTCAATCTTAATTAGTTTTTGTTCACAGACGCTGAACTGGGATCGGGAATATAGCTGTTTTATGCGGCCGTTTCTTGTTCCCAATTGAAAAAATCCTTCTTCGGTTATTTTCATGATAACAGCTAAAATTGATCTGGCGTCACCTCTTCCTCTGTGAACTTCAGGTACTGGGATACGGACTGTAAGCCCCACAGAGGCTTCAGAAGGAGTTTATCTCACATTAATTTCATCTTCTTAGCTTGAATTTCCAAACATTCTTTAGAGTTTTCTCTTTCCCTCTGAACATTCAGTTCATTAAAACACAATTTGCAGATCTTCTGTACAACTTTGTCTTCCAAAATCCGTAAAGCTGTGAATCTCTTGACTATGAATCTTCGTGTCACGTGATTCAGTCGTTCGCATTATAAGTGGAGACCATTATGAGCGGAGGCCAAGTGAGAACGAATTAGTAAAGTGATTCATTCTTGAGAACGAATCACTAAAGTGATTCGTTCTCACTTGGCCTGCTCATTTTGGGGAGTTTTTTATAACTGACCACTGATTCTGTTGACCGACGAATGACCCTGGTTTCAACTCTACTCTCGGACACTAGAAATAAGTCTTTTTTTTTCTTTTTGTTGACTTTTGGTTGCATTTCAGGGTAGACTGCATCTCTATATATTAAGTTCAGAAAATTATCGTTAATTACAAAAATATTGCGTGTAAATGAAAGTAATACTTTCCATATTCTTAAACGAAACATAAAAGTTAATATCATTATTATTATATAACACTTTATAGTGTTTTTTTCACTCGGTTATTTTACACTTCAAAGGGGGGTAGATCGTTATTCTATGAAATAACTAGTTAAACCATAGAATACAAGTGAGTTTTACGCTTTAACTGACTTGATCAATTATTTCATGGAATAACTAGGTATTCTATGAAATAACGGATTTCATATTTTAACGATAACAGTTACATTTATATTTGTTTGAAGATTTACAGCTACTTTGTCATTATCCAGGTGCGGTGGTGGCTCAGTCGGTAGCGCGCCAGGCTCGTAATCTGCAGTTCCCAGGTTCGAGTTAGCGCTGAGATTTATCTCAGCAAAATTCTCCACCCTGCCCATGGTCAGTATGGGACACCAATGGGCTTGGAAAGACAGCCGTCCATCGGATGGGACGTTAAGCCTTGGCCCGTGTGCGAGAGAGCCATACCCTGTGCACGTTAAAGGACAGACTGGATGAACTTTGACGGGAGGCTACCATCTGTCTCCCAACAGCTGTTCCTGAGGGTCCCCTCCCTCAAACCTTCTCTTAGCCCTCGGGTTTCTTGTGACATGGCCATTTAAGCCCATAGTGTGCAAAAAAAAGTGCCGCTCAGAGGCAAAACAACCCATCAGTCTCCCCGTTGTCACGTCGAAACTCCTAAAGTTCCTCCTTCCGCAAGGAATTCTGGGCTTTAGGGCTTACAAGACATATAGCTGAAGTGCTAAATTTTTATCTGAAACACCCTTGAAGTCTTCAACTGTGAAGAAATGAATGTGAAAATGATAGCTGGAACCATACCTTTCACGTAACTTAAAACATATTTTAGGGTATGTTTTATATTGGCCTTTTTGGAGTATTTTCTTTTCGTGTAGTACTACGGAGCGATTTTTTTCCCATGTTTTTGGTGTGATAATCCTCCTGCGAGGTGTGTGCATTTTTAGGCTACTGCAACCTACATAACCAATATTAGATTTGGTGCCGTCAGTGGCAAAATTAGACGAATCAATATCTTCCACACAATATGCAGTTGTTCCTGAAGCAGATACAATGGAGATAACTATTGGTGGTTTCTTTCACAGAATTCCTAGCTCTCCTTTCCTGCAGTTTTTGCTGTATCAAAGACACATCCATTCTTCTTCGTTTATGATCTGGGAAAAGTAAAAAAAAATATAGATGTATTTTAACAAAATCTGAAAAGATTTGCAAATGCATAGACAATACACAGAAAAATAAACAATTATTCTAAAGCATATATAAATAACCATTTATACGTCAGTGTACGGTAATGCACAATATTGTCATATAAATTATATTGATGAGCTATCTTAAATTTTTTTTCAATTGCAGCTAATAATTGCAGCTTTAATATGGAGGGATATAATGATTTATTTAGGAAAGTGGAGGGATATAATAATCAATTTGACAATGTCTAAACAATTGAGCAAAGATGCATTCTAAATCCAAATAATTGTGAATGCAATCGAAACTCATCTCATATTTATTCTACTGTATATTTCAGCTTAGTTTTGCATGGCATTTTAGTAAAATCTTTAAGCCTATCATTGAGCTAGTTTTGAAGTTTACTCTCCAATCAAATATGTAGATAGTTCTTGCAAATTAGGTTTCCATATATTGGTGCAAAATGTAAGAATTTATTGTTCCAAAAATACAAATGAAACGCTTTTGGCAATTGTGAACTTGTAAGCACTTTCAGTGAGAAAATGAATATATTTTTGATATTTAATTTAACTGTTTCGTGTAGCATGCCATTAATTGTAAAAATTTTCAAGGGACTTGCACATAAATGATTTTGAAATGCTGCCATGGGGAATGCATTAATAACTGAAAAGATGGTGTAATGTAAGGTCTTCTTTGTAATAGGAATTGATATCAAACTGTACAGTTATTTGTGCTATAATCTGGTATATTATCTGTGGTTTCATATTATTTCATGTCATGTATTTTGATCTTGGTTTGAGGGGACAGTTCGAGAGACTGGGTTTTAAAGGAAGAGCAGTGAGTACAAATTTAAACAACTTTAATGATGTGCCATACCCTGTGCACGTTAAATCACATGTATAAACAATCACATGTATTGAAATGAAGCAAACATAATTCCTGCATATGTTTTTTTACTGATGTGTTCTCTAAACCTTGGCCCTTCGTCTTATATATGATGCCACGTATAACATATTAAACGTCATTTTATCAAAACTCACAATGTTCGAAAATGCAATAAAACAGGATTAGGTAAATGTTTTCATAGCTGAAAACTTCAATAAAAAAGCAAAATACATATATATATATACCGGATGATCCAAAAGTAACAGAAAAAGTAAAAATTCAATAATTCGAAAAGTATAGACAGTAACACGATGCGATTTTCACAGAAAGGCACAGAAAAACATGGGATTTTTTTAATAACGAAAACTTTTATTGTCAGAATAGTTACATTTGTCACCGACAGGTAGCGCTTCAATTGTGTCAGCATTCTGCCTGTCCACCAAGGACTTCTATGTCCGAGTCCTTCCTGCCAGCTCGAAACGCTCGAACTGGCAGGGGCAGATGCTGGATGCTGGCAATACTCTCTTCCCCGACCTTCCACCCTAGAGGAATAGTGATCTTATGATCATTGTCACTATCCCTTCACTAGGTCGGAAGAGCGACTCTGATCCATTGGCCATCAGACTTCTCTCTACCTCCTATGTCACTGAACGGTATGAGAGATGTACTGAGGTCTACACTCATGAATCTGTGGACTGGGAAAGGCAACGTGCTGCCTCTGCCCATCCCCAATACTGGCATCGCCAGAGGTTTCCGTCTCCCACATCTAACCTCCTCCACCTGTGCAGAGCTTCATGTTATTCTTGAGGCTGTACTTTTCATCCTCACCCTCGAGAGTGGCAACTTTGTCATCCTCTTTGACATCAATTCAGCCTTGGAAGCTCTACAGAAGCAAGACAGCAAGAGCTGCAACCCCTTCCTCATCCAGAATATCATGGAGACTTGCACCATGGTCACTTCTGCTTGAATCACAGTCCATTTACAGTGGATCCCTTCCCATGTAGGAATACCTGGCAATGAGTTCGCTGATCACACCGCGAAGGAAGCGCTGGAGAGTCAGAGGTGTGTAACTAATTACCCTCTCTCTTTCAGCGACTGCTAGAGTTCTGTCACATCTGATGAGACAGTTTCGTCTTGCTCAGTGGCAGAAGGACAACAGCTGTTCCTCATTCAGGTACCTGGTTGAACCTTCTCTCACTTCTCCTAACTTCGGTAATCTCCATAGATTTGAAGAGACCCTCCTTCATCGTCTCCGAGTTGGTGTCATCTACAGCAACTCTACACTACACACTCTTGGCAGAGTTCACACCTGAGACTGTATCTCACATTCTGCTCAACTGCTCCCGCTACAGTGCCGAACGAGAAGCTTTGTTCCAGAGTGCTTCCGTATGGTCACTGATTTCTTTCAGAACATTGGCCTCTTTGCAAGGTCTAATTTCTTACATTTTACATTGTCCTGAATAGAGCCTTTTTTTTAGGGATAGCTGAGAGGTAGATTCTTCTGCATCCGCTATCTCACTATTCCATTGTGACTGGTGTAAGGAGCCCCTTCTCTGGAGGCTAATTTCACCATATTTACAACACCTTGAACCTTGAACCTTGTACAGTGGCGCAGCACAGTTCGCAACGCAGCTAGGATTACAAATGTTCAATGTGACGGCCGTCATTCATGAGAATGGTTGTCAGACGTGGCACGACACTCTGCACAGCATTGAAGAGGGTTTCAGCTGTAATTCTTGTCACAAGATGGCGAATAGCTTCTTTCAACATGGCCAATGACGTCGACCGACCACTGTACACAGCGCCACCTGACGGTGACAAATGTAACTATTCTGACAATAAAATTTTTCGTTATTAAAAACAAACATGTCTTTCTGTGCATTTCTGTGAAAACCGCATCGCACTACTGTCTATACTTTTCGAATTATTACATTTATACTTTTTCTGTTACTTTTGGATCACCCGGTATATATATTTTTGTACACCATGTATTAAAAGATATATATATTTCCTTTCCTGTTGACTCAAATATTACGGGGAAGCAGTGGGTACAAGTTTAACCATCTTTAATGATGCATAATCACACATACTAAAATAGAGTGAACATAGCCTATAATTCCTGTACAGTACTGCTGATTTGGCAGCTAAACCAGGCACTCCCCAAGCTTCACCCATTACTGAAACTAAAAGTATAGAGGAAATTTATTTATATTGTGAAATGGTTGACATTATAGATAATTTTGAAGATGAACCAACCTACACCTAATTGACAATATTAGAAGTCTGAAATTAAAATAATATTTAAGCTGAATATGTCATGGCCAGCATTTTAAAACTATTAGAGATGGGTGAAATGAGTTCCTTTAAATGCATACACACACACACACTTCTTGCAATAAGTATAATTACTTGTTTCATAATTTGATACTAAAAATCAAAGTACTAGTTTGGTGACTACAGAATTGACTGAATGAACCATAATCTCTAACCCATATCAATAACTTTTTTAACTGAAATACTGTAACTGAAGACAATAATAAGTTTAATATATAAAGGCAATTTAACTGAAATACCATCTGTAATTTAATTTGCTATTACCCTCAAAATTTACGAAATAATTGAATTGAGAACCAAAATTTGCATATTTTTCCAATGGTAAATCTTATTACATGGCGAAAATGAAATGCATACACTAATGCTGAAATATTTTTAATTTGACTCTATAAAAATATATATCCCCCCCCCTCAAGCATATGTTTGCCACATAGTTTATACGCTGTAGTACTTCTTTGGTAGAGAGTCTGTGAGGAAGGCAAGACCTCAGCAGAAAGACAACACAAATATCGATTACCTAGGGATCGAACCCAGGTTCCTTTGTCTACATATATATATATATCTAAAAATGCTTTACAGATCCAACTATATTTTATAAACAAATACAGCTTACACATTACATTATAATTAATCAAACAATTTTAAGGATAATACACATACCGTTCCACTTCTTTTGGAAACCTGAAAAGTTTTCTGTTGGGATAATTTTTTCTGTTAGTGCCGCAATAAATGCATCGATCTCTGTTCTTTCGTTTCCTTGTATTAAGGATGTTTGTTTTTAATTAAAGAAACTTATTTAATATTTATAATACATATTTATAACATAAATGAATGAAAATTAAATTTATGGATTTTATTAGAAGATCTGTGATCTAGAAGTCATCGCAGGCACCTGAACTCTTTGCTTCTATTGGCATCGTTAAATTCTACGTTGGTGGAAGTCTTCCAGTGTAGATGGCTTCAGCCTTTAGTGGTGGGGGAACGGGTCTTTGCCCCATGTCTGCGATCAGGGGGCTGTTTGATATTGTCGGCATTCCCTCTCTCAATAAACATAGTTTCTTTAAACATCCCACTAACCATTTTCTCTCCATAGGTAGTTGGAATGTGAGGACTCTGTACAGAGCTTTTTTTCTTGATGTCCTCACACAAGAATTCCACCGTTATCATTTAGATATTCTCGGCTTGCAAGAGACCAGATAGACAGATAAAGGTCAGATTCTTAAAAATAATCTTAAATTTCTCTTTTCAGGGAGGGACGACAATAAGCATCACCAAGGCGTAGGTCTGCTTCTCAGCACACACGCTAGTGAATCTCTTCTAGGATATGAATGCATTAATGAAAGGTTTCCTACAGCAAAATTTCAGACAAGCGTTAAAGACCTGAATGTTATCTGCTGTTATGCCCCCACTGAGGATGCCAATGAGGATGAGAAGGGTAGGTTTTACGGAAAACTTCAAGATATTTTGAATTCTGTCAAGAAAGGAGATATTACCTTGTTCTAGGTGACTTCAATGCCAAGGTTGGTAATGACTCTGACTTTTGGGGAGGGGTGATAGGCCCTTTTGATATTGGTAGCTGCAATGGCAATGGGTAGCGTCTCCTGCAGGTAAGTAAACTCTAAGGATTCAGAATAACTAACACTTATTACAAACACCGCAACATACATAAGTACACATGGGTTTCACCCGATGGGCTGCATAAGAATATGATTGATTATATATTAATTAACAGCATATGGGCTAGTTCTGTAAGGAATACCAGGTCATATAGGGGAGCTGAAATTAGATCTGACCATTATCTTGTTAAAAGTGTCTTGCAACTTAAACTTAAAACGTGTTGTGCTAGGGTTAAAAAATTTGCTTTTAATACTGAAGCTCTGAAAGACCCAGTTATAGCCAAAGCTTACCATGATAGGTTACTTAGTCATTATGACAGTCATGGTATGCTTACTACTGAAGTTGAGGAAGAATGGGATCATTTTAAACAGGCTTTTTTGGACACTAACAATACCCTTATAGGAAAAAAGGAGCAGAAGAGACAGAATTATCTGAGTGATAAGGCACTTGAGCTTCTTTCGGAAAGATAGAACTGCAGGAATGTCCTTAATCAATACCCTACTAGTCCTAATAGAAAGCATTACAGAGAACTTAATAAACATATAAAAGATCAGTTAGCTACTGATAAGAATCTTTGGCTTTATGGTTTGGTTTACAAAGCCGAGGAAACAGTTAGATAGCACAACAGCAGAGAGCTGTACCAGATAGTTAATGTTTTGTGTGGTAGAAAACGAACAGGCATACAAGGATTGAAGGATAAACAAGGTAAGGTTAGAGAAGGTGAGGATTCTGTCATGGCTAGGTGGGCTGAGCATTTCAGTGATGTTCTAAGCAATGTAATTAGTTCTACTCCCATTGTTTTCAATGATGATAGATACATTGGTGGCTTTAATGTTGGCCCTATAACACAATCTGAAGTTATTTTGGCTGTTTCTAAACTTAAACTACATAAATCCCCAGGGGTAGATGAAATTACTACCGAAATGCTTAGAGCTGGGAATGTTTCGGTTACCACTTGAATGACTGAAATTCTGAATATCTTTTATGATAAAGGCATGGTTCCTAAGGATTTTACCAGAGCTATTGTTATCCCTATTTTCAAAAAAGGTGATCGCAGTTCTTGTGATAAGTATAGGGGTATCAGCCTACTCTCTGTTCCAGGTAAAGTTCTTTCCATGATTGTGCTTAATAGAATTAAGAATCTGGTTGACAGTCAATTGCGTGATGAGCAATGTGGATTCAGAAGTGGTAGGGGATGTGTGGATCAGATATTTTCACTTAGGCAGATTCTTGAGAAATGTTTAGAGTTTCAGAAACCTTTGGTTGCTAGCTTTGTTGATTTCAAAACAGCTTTCGACTCTGCTGATCATCATAATTTGTGGTTGATTGTGGGATCATATGATATACTAGACAAGTTAATTAACATAATGAAAGCTCTCTATAATAACACTGAGTCGTGTGTGATAGTTGGTAAGGCTTGTAGCAATTGGTTTAACATTACTTCTGGTGTTCAACAATGGTGCATTTTGTCTCCTTTTCTCTTTAGCTTGGTTATTGATTATGTTATGCGAAATTCACTTCAAGGGAAAGATTTTGGCCTTAAATGGACTGGATATAGGAAACTTTCTGATTTAGATTATGCTGATGATTTAGCCCTTTTGGCAAATGATGTTGATGAGATGAACTCTTTCATTCGAGCTGTTGATGAGACCGGTAGTAGAGTAGGTGTGGTTATAAACAGAGAGAAAACTAAAGTGATGAAAATTGGTCAGGCAGGTTGTGATTCAGTTAATCTGAATGGTTGCAGTTTTGAGCAGGTGTCACAGTTTAATTATCTTGGGAGCTATGTAACAGATAATGGTGATGTGCGAAATGAGATTAACAGACGAACAGGGATTACTATCGGGACTTTTAAGAATCTATGGAGAGTGTGGAGAAATAGGCGTATACACCTAAAGACTAAAATTAGACTGTATAATAGTTTGGTTCTTTCTAGGGTTAGTTATTGTAGTGAAACCTGGACACTTTGTAAACAAGATAACAGGAAACTAGATGCTTTTGATTCCAGATGCTTACGCAGCATCTTGGGCTGGTGGTGGTTCAACATTGTAACTAATGATGAGGTTAGGCAAAGGAGTTTGCAACCTCCTTTAAGCAGCATATTGTGCAGAGAGAGATTCCGTTGTGTTAGCCATGTTGCCCGTATCTTAACAAGAGAAATCTTAACAATTATAGATTGGCGAATAGGGTTTATGAACAGTGTGCCTAAAGGCCTCAAAAAGAGGGGAAGACCTAGGATGCGGTGGGCAGACAATGTCAAACAGGACCTTGTTAGAATTGGTGTGCAGTGGCCAGATGCAGTAGATGTAGCTCAGGACAGATTTGCTTGGAGAACTAAATTGCACGGTCTGGTTGGACCTCCGTAGCCCATAGCTGCTTGAGGATGATGATGATGATGTAATCAACCATAGTGTTCGGATACGTTTTTGAGAGACAGTACAAAAGTTAAAGTATCTGGAGCTAACATGTTGGTGTCCGAACACTATAGTTGATTTGAGAATTCAGAAAAAATATTTGGCAACGATTTTTTAGAAGGTTGTTAGATCACTAATTTCTAAAATATCGTAGCCAAATATTTTTTTTGAATTCTGTAATCAACTGTCCTCGGATACTTTTTTGAGCGACTGTACCAGATACCACATGACACATTTAGAAATCCTATAGCATCGATGCCTAGCTGCGTAAGAGCTGTTTTGGTGGCACGTGGAGAACCAACATCATATTAGGCAGGTGGTCATAAAGGTTTAACTCTTCGGCGTATACATTCCTTGATGTTGAAGTTCACTACCCCGAAGTAGTGGACGGATTTGCATTCAAATTATCATGTGAATGTATGGCGGGAATATATCTAAACGCTTACATTTCAATGTCAAACACGTAAAAACTATTGGAGATCAGAGAACGAAAAATTGAGAGGTTACTCAATGGCTTTAAGCATCGTAATTATTTGTAACAAGACGAAAACGTGGTGGTAGCAGATATAGAGGACGAAGCGTGGAACTTACGACGATGATTCTTTCATTAACCATATCAGCAGCTGGACTATATACACTCTTATAGAATAAAAAACCACGCACCTGAAAGCAAGCATCCCATCTCTTTTGAAAGATACTAACGGTCCGCACCACGAGAAGGCAGGGTCTGACATTAAGTGCTAGGCTTGGCCGGTTCTGTGCATCATCACAGGGGATTGGTGCATAGCTCTCCTTCTAGTGACTACCCAGCTACCATTTACAGACCGCGTTACATTCACACATATATTTTCCTTCCGTAGGGTTAACAATTGGCCTTTCTTCTGAAATAACGTTCATAACATTCTTTCATGAAATATTAAGAACGAAAGAATATTTTGCAAGTTCTAAGCTCTGCTCTCAGGGCATGTTTGTTTCAAGCAAATTCCTCACGTGTGTGAATGCACTATACAATTTCAGAAAAAAAAGTTTTATTTGGGAACACAGAGCTTAATCACAGATAAAGAAGAGTACAGATGGATAACTCGAGTTGACCCCATGTTTACAATGAAACTATCGCAGCGCCTCTCTCTTCCCATCAGATCCTAATATTTTAAAGAGCCATCCACCATTCCCCGCTAAGAGGAGCAAAGCTTAACAAATGCAGTTTACCCTTGGCTTTGAACATAGTATTAACGTGTCAATTTGTTTTATAATATAATGAAATATAAAAAATGAGTTGGCAAGTGATAATACCTCGAACATTTACGCGTTGTTGGTAAAAGAAAACAAGAAAAACAAAGTTGCCCTATTTTGGCAAAAATAAAAACGTGTCAACCTATCCTCTTGTGTCTCCCGTTTCCGCTGTTGAGGTCGACTTTTCAATCATCAGGTTTCTAGTAACCGCTGGGCCGGATTAAGTTTCCTGTAAACCTTAGGCATTTTTTTCTTAGGCCCTTTGGCGGATTCATTTTTATACGTATGTCGATTTCAATGGTTAGATGGGTGATCAGAATTTTCTTTATTTTTCTCGGATAGCAAAGTGGTTAATGTAACAGGTCTCAGCAGCTGAACTGATCACTATTTCCCCAAGAAGAGATATGTGTTACAGGTTTTATCACGCAAAGGAAGAAAACATGATTAATGCATTTTCCATGAGCCCTTTAATTTTCATAGGTCCTAGGCAGAGGCTTATCCAACACTACCTGTTGAATAATGCAACCCAGAGTTACACTAAAATCAAGTGCCACTTAAGGGCAGCTTACACACAGGACAAACTCCACACTACTGCAACAGATGCAAAATAATTACCAAACCATATGAACTTTCCAAATCATGAAATTAAGCATACTTTAATGAAGTGGATTAAGAAACAAAATTGGACAAAGGGAGTGATGGATGTTAGAGTTGTTTAGGACTTTGACTGACATAACAGTTTGATAACTAAATTATGGTTCCAGGAGACATACACTAGTGAATGAATTTTCTATAATAGAGAAGTAAGAGACTCATCGGATTAATGTGAGGTATTGACACTTATTGGGATAGTTGCAAGTATTGACCATTGACAGTAAGTAAGGTGATAAATGAACGGAAATGCAACGAAATCACTTTCAAGTTTCTGAATCTAAACGTCAAACTCAAAAATTAGAGGAAATTTGTCTCGAGTCAGGTGAGATGCGAATGTTACCAGGTGGTCGTGGATTCCTATTCCATCCGGTTCAAGACAATATTTTCCCCAACTTTGAGTTTCATGTTTAAAAGTGATTTTTTTTTTAAATTCCTATCGAGTCAACGTCCCCTTTTTATGTACCTGATACATAATTGCTAAAAAATAATTTTGCATTTTAATATACGCTATAATACCAAAATAAGAGAAAATTTCCATGTTATGCTAACGTATATCGAAATTCGAAGCACTATAATTTCTAAAACAATGTCTCCTACATTGTGGTATCTGAACCCCAAGGGGTCTGCGAGGCAATTTTAGTATTTCAAATAACTCTTTAAGAAGCATCAACAGAAATTGTAAATTTAACGCGATTGCATAACGGATTATTTGTTTAGTTATTTTATTTCTTTTGGCTAGAATTTTGTCAGTTTAAGTATGACAACATCTCAGGCTGGTATCCAACTAATTGCTTGTGATGACATAACATTTCTAACGTTACGAATTAATAATACGTCCGTAATTAATAACATGTCCGTCCATCACACATAAAACTCATGTTTCTTATAGACCATTGGTTCTCAACCTTGTATGCTTCACGTACCCCCTGCAAATGTGTATGTAACTGGCGTACCCCTCGTATAGATAGATAAAACTATAGTTATAAAATAACAATGGTTATTTTTACTTTGTTACTAGATCTAGAGACTTTTGAGCTCTCACGGTGTACCCCAAAACATTTTACTGCGTACCCCCAATGTGTGCTTAAAGACCTCAGTAAAATTGGGAGACCTGGAAATACAGTCTGTTTGGACTTTGTAGACCACCAGACCTCCTCTATATGTATATGTGTATGTATATATGTATGTATGTATATTTTTATTATTGTTCATTGCACTAACAATATAATGGACAATTTTCATGTTATGTCAATGGGAATCTAATATGAATGTTCCACATTAGAGAATTTTTTACAACTCAACTGTACTTTATCAAGTGGTTTCCAGTTTTGCCAACTACCCTAGATTTTGTCAACGCTCCTTAATTTCACAAAACCAATACCAATTTTCAGAAATCGCCCGTATTTTACCAAGTGGATTCGATTTTTACCAACTGTCCTAGATTTTGCCAAGTTTCCACCATTTGCCATCTCGCCACAATTTTACAGAAAAAAAATCCCAATTTTACATCACACCTGATTTTGGCAAAGCCACTCCGAACTTTGCCAACTCTCCTAGATATTGCGAAGTTGCCTCGATTTTGCAAACACGCCATAATTTTACAGAAACAAGATTGCAATTTTTACATCTCACCTGAATTTTGTCAACTCTCTACGATTTTGCCAAGTCACTCCGAATTTTGCCAACTGCCCCTAGATTTTGCGAACTCCCTAAGTTTTGCCAACTCTCCTAGATTTTGTCAACTCGCCATAATTTTAAAGAAAAAATCCAAATGTTCATATCTAACCTGAATTTTATCAACTTTCCACGATTTTGCCAAGTCACTTCGAATTTTGCCAACTGCCCCTAGATTTTGCCAACTCGCCATAATTTTACAGAAAAAAAATACAAATTTTCATATCTCACTTGAATTTTGTCAACTCTCTACGATTTTGCCAAGTCACTCCGAATTTTGCCAACTCCCTAAGTTTCGCCAACTTTCTTAGAATTTTTCAACTCGCCATAATTTTACAGAAGAAAATCCAAATGCTCATATCTAACCTGAATTTGTCAACTTTCCACGATTTTGCCAAGTCACTCCGAATTTTGCCAACTGCCCCTAGATTTTGCCAACTCCCTAAGTTTTGCCAACTCTCCTAGATTTTGCCAACTCGCCATAATTTTACAGAAAAAAAATACAAATTTTCATATCTCACTAGAATTTTGTCAACTCTCTACGATTTTGCCAAGTCACTCCGAATTTTGCCAACTCCCCAAGTTTCGCCAACTTTCCTAGATTTTTTCAACTCGCCATAATTTTACAGAAGAAAATCCAAATGCTCATATCTAACCTGAATTTTGTCAACTTTCCACGATTTTGCCAAGTCACTCCGAATTTTGCCAACTGCCCCTAGATTTTGCCAACTCCCTAAATTTCCCCAACTCTCCTAGATTTTGCCAACTCCCTAAGTTTCGCCAACTCTCCTAGATTTTGCAAACTCGCCATAATTTTACAGAAAAAAATCCAAATGTTCATATCTCACCTGAATTTTGTCAACTCTCCACGATTTTGTCAAGTCACTCCGAATTTTGCCAACTGCCCCTAGATTCTGCCAACTCCCTAAGTTTTGCCAACTCTCGTAGATTTTGCCAACTCGCCATAATTTTACAGAAAAAAATACAAATATTCATATCTCACCTGAATTTTGCCAACTCCCTACGATTTTGCGAAGTCACTCCGAATTTTGCCAACTCCCCAAGATTTTACCAAGTCACTCCGAATTTTGCCAAATCCCTAAGATTTTACCAAGTTGTCCCGATTTTGCCAACTCACCTGTATTTTATTAAGTGGCTTCGAATTTTGCCAACTGCTCTAAATTTTGCCGTCTGTCCGTTTTCCAAACTGCCTTAGATTTTCCAAGTTGCCTCGATTTTGACAACTCCCTTTAATTTTCCAAAAAAAACAAGTTTTCACAACTCACCTAGATTTAGCGAAGTAGCTTCGAATTTTGCCAACTCCGAGTTCCCCCATCCCCCCCATGGTTACGCCCCTGAAAACATTTATCCATTTTTTTCTGATTACATTCACGATAAAATAAAATATTAAATTATTATTGTTAAAAGAAATAAATATTATATTATTTTTGTCAGTTCGAAACTTCAAAATTCACTTGCACTTCTTCCTATTCTTCGAAAGCTCTTCAAACTCAAATCTATCTAAATGGCTCTACTCCGACTTATTATATCTATTAGCACATACTGCACATGTTACTGCTTTAAACCACAAACTTATTGCAGCCATTTTCGCACTTAATCCATAATTAAAATAGGTTGGAAAATATTTCCCCGTTTTCTTGAACACTCTTGTTCTGTCTCTATCCTTTCAGCACCAAACTTGTCACCAATCTCTTCAAGTCATCCGTTTCGATCCATCAATTCTCGCTTAATGATTGAAAAGATTGATATGAGAAGAAAGAAAACAAATTTACTGAAAGTCCAATAAGTAGTAACGAATTAATTAATTGAAGGCGAAACTTACTCTTAAAGTCATCCCATTTCATATTCACTTGTTGCATATGTAAATACTTCTCAGTTTGTTTAACCTATGTAAAAATCTTATTGCTTTCGACATTGAAGCTGAAATTTATATCAAGGATGATTCTTTATCGATACAAGATATTATTGAGCGCATTAAAAGAATTTATTTTCTCAATTATTTTGCCAGCGGAAATATTTCCACGGAAAGATTGCTACTTTACCATTTCCAAGGGAGGAATAATTGCTGTTTAGAGAAATTCCGAGAAGGGAAAACTGAAAACGGATTTCTTTTTAATGGTGACTTCCGAGTTTTAATAATAAGTAGTATCATTCAAATTATTAGCTTAACTACAACCAGAATTATATCAAAAAAGATGTACGAAATTTCGGTTTGTTAATTGACACCTTCATATTTGCATTTGCATAATCTAAATCTTCGCAAAATGGTAATCGTCACAAAATAAATAGCGAGAACTCAATTCACGAATTATTCCACAATAGCCTAACTCACCGAAATATCAGAGCAAATGCCCATTGACTTCCGATATTTGAAAAAAAAAACTAAATTTTTTAGCCTACCAGACTTTATAAAACATTAAACTATTTTATGCATAAGTTGAGCATTTAAATGTATATGTGAAATAGGCTTTATTTCACATAATACAAGGAATGCTCAAATTATTAAGTTTCACGTTGCCGAGAACGTTTTCAGTACAGCTAACAATATAGAATTATAAAAAGTAATAAATATAAATAAATATTCAAATTAAGTTGAAGGTCTTTTTTATATACCAAATGCTCCATATTGGCCAAGACATTTAGATCGACTGAACGCGAACTGTGGATTAAATATAAATTTTACATATTAAATATAAACTTAATTTTAGAAATTAATATACTATTTGGAAATATCTCTGAGAGTAACTTATTTGATAAAAAGGGTTACTAAATTTTAATGCCTGTAATAATATTTTACTGAAATTGTAGTGAATAACCTTTTTTATTTCATATTAAAGATATAACACGTAATAAAATTTTGAAAGTCAAACATAAATTGATTTAAATTTCAAACATTACTGACATTTCCTTTCTATATTCTAGATCTGTCCAGACCCTGTAGCATTGGATGGATCTGTTAATGCTCAGAACAGGGTTAGGGAATAAGAACAGTTCAGTAACAATATTTTACTTCGATTTTGGTAAATATTGTTTTATTTCATAGGAACACATCAAAGCCCACGCAATCAAATTCTTTCAAATAAGCAGAATATCATCAAAATCACCTTATCCGTAGTGCCATTAATTAAGATGCCTCTGTTCAACAAAAGAATAACCGATGCGAGACTGTTCTAAACTACTTTATTACATTACCTGATTGTCATTGTAAAAGCGTTTTGCTCCAACTTGCTTTGTTTATAAAAATTTGTTAATGGAATTATTATTAATTTTGGTTGAAATTATAAAATTTTGTTAACCTAAGTTTGAGCAAGATTCTCTAGTAATGTGGTAAAGATTAAACAAATAAATTCCAGTCACACATATTCATTTCATACTATTCATGTTTTATAAAAAGTGAATATTTGTGATTCTATTCGTTTTTCGCAAAAGATCATCATCATCATCATGCTCAAGCAGCCATGGGTTACGGAGGTCCAACCAGACCGCGCAGTGTAGTTCTCCAAGCATATCTGTCCTGAACTATATCTGCTACATCTCTCCACTGCACACCAATTGTAACAAGGTACTGTTTGACATTGTTTGCCCACCGCATCCTAGGTCTCCCCCTCTCTCTGAGCCCTTTAGGCACATTATTTATAACCCTATTCGCTAATCTTTAATTATCCATACGTGGAACAAGGCCAAACCAACAGAGTCTCTCTGTGCACAGTATACTGCTCACAGGAGGTTGCCGACTCCTTTGCCTAACCTCTTCGTTACTTAAAACGTTGAACCACCTAATACCCAAAATAGTGCGTAAGCATCTAAAATCAAAAGCATCAAGTTTCCTGTTATCTTGTTTACAAAGCATCCAAGTTTCACTACCATAACTGACCTTAGAAAGAACCAAACGTGGGTTAAAACGATAGATTTGCACTAAGGATGTCTATATTTTCGGACCCATTCTCATACTGTTTTCAGGGTTCCGTGTGTATTTCTACAATTATTTTCACTGCTACATTTGAACAAGCGCGTAAGCAAACTGTGTGTGTATAAGGGTGAAGGTGGTTATTTCTCTCTGAAAACACGTTTTCCAACAATGATATATATTCCCATACGTGTTTCACTACGTGAATATATCTAACACGCGCATTTCATGTCTAAGTAAGAATTGGTTTAGTTATTTTTCCCGCATGAGAATGCATATTTCTATACCAGTGTGGAATTCTTAGAACAAGTATGTAAGTATACCATGTTTGTGTAAGTGTGAAAGTGGTTGTTTTTCCCGCACAGGGAGGAATTCTTCGAACAAGTGTGTAAGTACACTATATTTGTATAGGTGTGAAAGTGGCTGTTTTTCTGCAAGGACACGTTTTTTGATAATGATATGTATTCATACATGTGTTTTACTACGCGAGTAACTCTAACATGTACATTTCATGTTTAAGTAAGAGTGAGTTTAGGTAATTTTTCCCGCACGAGTATGTATATTTCTGTATTTATATCTGTATTTTATAAGTGTAAAAGTGATTATTTTTCCTGCAAGGGCTCGTTTTTTCGACAGTGATATGTATTCACCTATGTGTTTCATTACACGAGTAAATCAATCATGCATATTTCCTGTTCAACTAAGAAAGGTTTAGTTATTTTTCCCGCATGAGAATGCATGTTTCTTTACGTTTGAAACTTTTTTCCCAGTTTCTTGCAAGTATGTGCACGTGCGGAGTACAGTAGTAACGATAGTTTAACCGCAAGTATTCATTATTTAAGTATTAGGGCGTCAATGCCACATTTGCTTTTCTTGCAACAACGTTCATTTCGAGGGAGATGCAAATCAGCAATGTTATTTTTCCTGCAAAGATTCACTTTTTGTGTAAGCATGTGAATTTTACATGTGCCATTTCAGTTGTATGTGAATCAAATATTCACTTTTCTGAACAAGGGTGAAATACACACACTGTGTATAACATTTTATTTGTAAGTTTCACCCAATTTGGATAATTTTCACGCAAACGCTTGAACATGCGAGACCTTGTTATGTTTTCCGGAGTGTTCGAACCTGCATGTATGAAATTAGTTTTTTCCACGAGTTTCGAAGAAGCAGAAACATTTTTTTTGTTCAAAAGTTGGTTATTGCAAAATATTTCGCCACTGATTTGAACTTGAATATTCATATTTCCGTAGGTGTAAGGATTTTTCTTCAATGCGTTTGAATCTTTTTGAGCATGACTGTCTTACGTTACGTTTTCTGATGTCTCGTAACGAACGAAACGTGTGTGTTTTTGTTAATAGAGAAGATGACATGAGAGCGGTTAGGTTTAAGAACCTGAAAAAAAAACGGCCCATAACTGAGCGTTGTTCAGAGCACGAAATACAATAGAAACTAGCGACAGCCCGAGAATTTTCAAACTAAGAAAAATCCAAAATCTTGTAGAGGGCATGAAATGCATTAAGAACGCGGCGCAGAGAGGGATGGTAAAAGGTGAACCATGACCTGACACGGGCGAAATCCTCTTGTTCCGTGCAAACAGTGAAGGATGATAAAACATGTAATAATAAAATGAAAAGGGAAATCCAGTTGTTTCAGAAAAGAGGACTGAGCGACCCTTTTGTGGCACAAGGATTTTGACCCTTTTCATGGATATTATGTTTTATCACCTCTTCAACCTTCGTGCGAAGAAACAAGGATTTAACCCGTGGCAGGTCATGGTTTATAGAAAATTCATTTTTATATGAAATTCATTTTTATAGGAAATTCTTGAGCGTGAGTTCAAAAGTCCATTTTAAAATATGTTTATCTCTAAAAAAGAAAAAGCAAAAAAAAAACTATACGCAGAGATAGATGGCAAAAGGAAAGCATTAGCTCATTTTTTTTTTCGAAAACGAGTTAAAAAGTTTTTTCAGAGTGTTCATTTCGGATAATCATCGCTCAACGGCACCTAAATATTTTCTTGCACTGGAAACCTAGAGATTATAATATTGAATTTCATTTAATTCTCTTGCCTTAACAAATATTACCTTAACAAATCATTTGGTAATAAGCAAAAAAACATTTGACGGTATTGCGTTAACAATGCGCAAGAACGCAAGCGTGTCGTGTCATTAGACGTCATAATTATTTGAAAAATCGTTGTTAAGGAACGTCACATGACTTTGATTTCCTCTAATCTGTTGTCATTAATTGATTTGATTTTGTGATAGCAAATGCGTGAATAAGTTATTGTAAAAAGAAGAGATAATAAGATATCAGGGAGAAAAAGAAAAGGAAATTGGTATATAGGAGAAGTTACTGAGTAAGTACAACGATTTATTTCATTGAATCAGAATTTCCTAGTTATTTTAATAAAGTTTTTATTCGCTGTTCCCGTCTAAAAATTATATATATATACTTAATGGCTATCCTGAGTTATCTCTTTCATTTTCACTGCAATGATCTTATTAGTGACGGTAATCGATAGGTGCCGAAGTCATTCGGTCTAATGTTCAACTGCTATTAGGGACGAGACTACGGCATTAATTTTTTTCCCCATCAATTAGTTGAAAAAAATGAATAGCCTTAAAGTCCAGCCAAAGTTTACCTCATTGACAGAGAAACTGAAAGAATTAACTGAATATAACGTTTGGTTTGTTTACCTCTAAGTGACACTTTTGTGCACTCAATAGGCTAAACCGCCAGGTCATAAGGACCACAAAGGTTCAGAGAAGGTTGGGGAAGGGGACCCACTGGATTACACTTGGCAGACAGATGAGAGCTTTCTGTCTGGGCCTTCCAGCATGTTCTGTAAGGTGCACAGGGTATGGCTCTCCTTCATACATGGTCAGGGCTCAACAATCCATCAGAATGACCGCGACCTTTGAAATCTCATCGGTGTTCCCTTTCACACCGAGAGTAGGGTGGAGCTTATGGGAGATAAATCTCAACGCTGATACAGTGGGAACTCGAAATTGGGAATATCGCATTACTAGTCTGGTGCTGGTGATTACGATTCAGGCAAGACATGGTGGCTACCTCAGGTACCAAAGTTTCAGTTTATGCTTCTGTTCAGGAGACTTCAAAATAGCTTGTTCCCTTCAATCGGGTTAGCTAGATAATCAGCGTTATCTGCTCTCCGATTGGCCCATTCAACACACCGAAATTGTCTTTCATTTTGAGTTTAAACTCTCTAGATCGCTCCTTGAGCTGAGTTTGGTTAAATTGACATCGAATGTCAGAGAATACACTGATGATCTTTAAGCTGATCGCAGTGCTATGACTTTACTCTTTTTACCTACAGGGTGCCGAGATTTATGAAAATTACATGATAAAATTCAAAGCAGTATTTATATAGCTTACTAGTTATAAGAGACAAAAAAAGTAACATCAAGTACCAGGTTACCAATTAAAAACCTATTAACACCTGATATATAATGAATAATGACGTAACTCAGAGAAAACCTGGCGATATGTTTTGGCAGTTCCCAAAGATGGTCATTCTCAAGTGTAAAAGATATATTTCTGAATTCTGTAATCAACCATAGTGTTCGGATACTTTTTTGAGCGACTGTACAGTGCTGTGCAAATTAGTTGGGACAATAGGAAAATGCAGTAACAAAGACACAACTAAAATATTTATTTGTTTAATGGTGTACATAGTTAATAGTGAATGCGACCCCGCTTAGCTTTAATTACTTCTTTCACCCTCTCAACCATTGATGCCATTATCTTTCCACACATCTCCTTCACTTCAGGGTCGTGGTACCACACTTTCATGACACTTTCTATCATTTTGGTTTTCGTCGTGCATTCCATCTTAGATATGCGAGCTTTAATAATGGCCCACAAATTTTCAATGGGGTTTAGATCGGGTGAATTTCCTGGCCACTCCAATACCTTCAAATGTTCTCTTAGCAAGCTTAGAATTGTGGCATGGAGCCAGATCCTGTTGAAATACCCCATCGCCGTTAGGAAACAGCTTCTGCAGTGTTGGGACCATTTTCGCCTCCAGTTCGCCTATGTAATTTTTGCTGTCCATCATTCCTTCAATGGGATGAAGCATCTGTGGCCGGAAGCTGCACGCGCAAGTTTAGATTTGCAGCAGAACGTTACAAACGAGTTTAGACTTGCAGCAGTTTTAGACTCTGCAGCGGAACGGACTTAGCGTTCCTTCGCTTGTCCCAACTAATTCGCACCGTACTGTAGCTAGGGTCACTGCTCAGGTATTTACAGAGGTAAGAGATGGTGTAAAGTGGCAAAAGGAGAAGTATCGACAGCAGTGTGAACTAAAAATATCACGCATGAAGAAGGTTCCCATTTGTGTGGAGGCCAAGTGATCGATGCTGTGCTGGATACGGGGCAGAAATAAATCTTAGCAACATGTGCCAGTATCGTATAGGCAGCCAAGTGGGAAAATACTTCTCATGTCTGCCTTTGGGGATACTCGCATGGTACCCTTCATTAACATCCTTATTCGGATCCAGGCTGACCCCAATAATATGAATGCCTTTCATCCCCAGATAGTAATCACTTGTGGAATGACCGATGAATTGGTAAGTCAGATGTTGCTGACACATGATATATACCGGGAGCTGCAGACAGCACAAGTGCAAGTACGGATGTTGGAGAAGAAACTAAGAAAAAAGAGTTAGCTGACGAAACCATTCAACTGGCTCTTAGTTGTGAAATCACTACTCAGTCAGAGCAAGTGTCTCCTAGTGGAGATATGGAGATGGTCCCATATCTTAGTTGCTGATGATATGGAGATCCTAGTGGAGATATGGAGATGGACTAGCTCAGTCATCTCCATATCTCCTAGTGGAGATATGGAGATGGTCCCGGAAGTGAAAGGAGAGTCTGGAGAGGCGGAATTGTTCCGTCGTGCAGGCTGATGATCCAACCTTGGAAAGAGCTCGACAGGATGCAAGGAAAGGGAAGAATTCCTGTCACTTCAAAGATGGATTGTTACACCATTCTGATCAGATCCTCGGAGAGAGGGTACATCAACTGGTATTACCCTCTGAACGTATATTTAAGAGGTATTACCCTCTTAAACTGGTATTACCCTCTGAACGTATGAACATATATTTAAGAGGTATTACCCTCTTAAACTGGTATTACCCTCTGAACGTGGGACCCAAGCAATCGTGTTGGCCCACTCCTGCCTTTGGGGTGGTCATTTGAAGCTGCGCAAATCACTAGAAAGATTGAAGTAATCCTTCTATTGACCGAACATCAAAGTTCGAGAATATTGCGAACGTTGTCAGAATTGCCAACTACGGGCGGTGAGAAAAAAAATTTTAAAAGGTACCTCCTATCACGTCAGTGACTCGACCTGAGCATCCCTTCCAAGTTGTGAATATTGATATTATCGGTCCGATATTTCCAGAGTCAAGCCAGAAACTGGCTCATACTGTGCCTAGTAGATCAGCATACCAGATGGCCTGAGACCGTTTGCCTTTCAGCAGCAACTGCTAAGGCGACTTGTGAAGCACTACTTGAAATATTTGTTAGAACCGGGGTACCTCAGATGATATCCAGCGATAGAGGATCGAATTTCACATGTAGTCTCACGCAAGAATTCATCCGAGGATAGGGACATCCGGCACCACGGCTTAACGTCCCACCCGATGGACGGCGGCCCTTCCAAGCCCATGGGTGTCCCCTACTGACCGTGGGCAGGGCTGGGAGTCTTGCGCAGATAAATCTCAACGGTGACCCAGCTGGGACTCGAACCTAGGAACTACAGATTACGAGCCTGGCGCGCTACCGACTGAGCCACCCCGCCCCTTAAGTCATTGCATGTGATATATTGTGGCAGTATAAGTTTTCTTAAAAAAGTTAAAATGTATTTACGAGACAAAGTAGAAGATTTTTATGATCTCCTGATCAAATGGGTTGGGTGACCACTTTTACATTTCTTCAATTATTAAATATGTCGATTTTTTTTCCGCTTTAAGCTTATCCATCTATTGTAATAATGCCATCATTTTACCTGAAACGTTAGAGCAAGAAACTCTAACTTTAGGCTGAGAACTTATCAATCTCATGCTATTGAGAAATTCAGTATGAATTCGTTTATACGCGGGCATGGCACTGAAAGGTGTAAAAGCAAAGGTGAAACGATTAAATCTGGTAATAGCTGTTTGTCAGGGTTTACATTTTGGGGAGAAAACGATGACGAAATCGGGAAGTAAACGAACTTTTCAAACTCCACACATTGGGGACTTTGGGTGGGTAAGTTGTTACGCAAAGACACCAATATCGCTGAAAGAAAATAGTCTCTTGCGCATGTGCCATTCTTTCTCGGAAGTATTCCTATAAGCGTCTTAATTACGTTAGATAACTAACAGTAGTAATATCTGATAAAGTCTTTACCACAACTTGGTCGTAATTTTACGAGATTTACGTTTTACATAATGATGAAGTTTAAGAGGGAAAACTAAACAATATCAATTTCCGAACGGATACGGAAAACTTTGAATCCAAATAATAATGCAATTGAAGTACCTTCCCCCATACTTTAGATTGACTGTAGTCTTCGAACATTTACTGTTGTCATTTGTTATTCACTAGCATGATAAGCATTCTAAAGGTAGCGCGCCAGGCTCATAATCTGTAGTTCCCAGGTTCGAGTCCCAGCTGGGTCAGATTTGAGATTTATCTCCTCAAAATTCCCTGCCCTGAACACGGTCAGTAGGGGACACAGATGGGCTTGGGAAGGCAGTCGTCCGTCGGATGGGACGTTAAGCCGTGGTCCCGTGTGCGGGAGAGACATACCCTGTGCCCGTTAAAGAACACGCTGGATGGCCTTGACGGGAGGCTACCATCTCTCTCCCAACAGCTGTCCCAGTGGGCCCCTCCCCCAACCTTCTCTGAGCCTTCGGGGTCCATGTGACCTGGCCATTTAGCTCATGGTGTGCAAAAAAGTGTCGCTCAGAGGTAAAAGAACCCAATCAACCCATTCTAGATAAGAAGGATCTGTCCTTTTTTGCCAGATGTCTATTGAAAATTGATCAAAATATCCATGTAGGTCTTCCTCGTTCACCATTTATTTATATCAATGATTTCAGTTTTTTCTACTAAGATATCGTAATCATATTTCAGTTTTTTTAAGCCTCACTCTTCATTACCCCATAATTATGAAATAGTAGAAATAGCAGAACCCCGATGATACGCACAGAATTATTTCACGAGTATTGTGTGATTATTTTAGGGGATTTCTTAAAGGAAAGGTAAATCTAAAACTAAGGAAAATTTCGCGCATATGAGCATATGAGCGCATAAGCTTTACACCTGGTTTGCGAAATATATTGTATTGTAAATTAATATTAAATAAAAAATAAATATACAAGTACAGTCGCTCAAAAAAGCATTCAAACGCTATGGTTGATCACAGAATTCAGAAAAAACATCTGGCAACGATTTTTTTAGAAATTAGTGATCTGACAACCTTCGTGTACGTACGCGAAGGCTGCCAGATTACTAATTTCTAAAAAAATCGCTGCCAGATATTTTTCTGAATTCTATAATCAACCATAGCGTTCGATACTTTTTTTGAGCGCCTGTACAGACCCGGATCTAGAAAAACATAAGGGGTGGCGGGCAAGAAATGCGATCGAGCCGGAAAAAGTAAAGAGGGGGGGGGGCGGGGGGAAAGACTGGATTTCTATTTCATTATAACATTTTCAACCTTCATTTTTGAGGTTATTAAAAATTTTGAAAATGCATGAAATATGCATAAGATGGTTAATTGTTTGCCTGTATTACATGCACTAGCATTTTCAAGGCCGGGATGACCCCCTGTCCTTCCCAGATTCCCCTAGATGACCCCCCTGTCCCTCCGTCCCCTAGATCCGGCCCTATACAAATACATAAGAATTCTCAAGCAATCGTGGGTTTATTCAGGAGCAATCAGACTATGTGATGAGTTATACGCATCCTAAAACTCTGCGGAATTCAAAAATGACATAAATGTTTTTCTCTTGCCATACCATGGCTGAAATCTTTAGAACGTAACTAATAAATGCTGTGTATTTCTGAATATATTAATAATTCTCCCCACTCGATTACTGCTCTGTGTGAAAATCACGCCCGACAGAATCAAATTAAAATCTATTTCGATGATCGCCATCCAGGCAAAAGGGTGTGTACTCAAATTCAATTGCTATTTTAGAATACTTGTTGCAGGAGAGACTAACATGGACGAATGTTCTTCGTTACTTGTACCTCTATAATTCCGACTTTTTAATTTCCTCTTTGTTCTTTCTCTTTGAGCAACCCTTTCCATCATATTGTATTGCGTTCATTTGCATAGTTTGGATGCAAGTTGTTTAATACGTTAGCAGCAGCAGCACGTGTTTGAGGGGAAAGGGAAAATTTTTTGTGTTCGCTTAAAAGCAATCAATAATATTAATATAAATCATCCCCTCCTACAGAAAAAACGAAACGCAGTTATTTACCACTCTTTTAGAAATCTTAAAATAGCATTTATTATCAATAGGTTTTTCTGCAGGTGCCTATGCATCATGTGGGTCGTGGGTTGGCTCAGTCGGTAGCACCCAGGTTTGTAATCTGCAGTTCTCTTCGAATATTCCACAAGTGGTTAAGATTTACCTCCGAAACCTCCCTCCCTACCCTCGGTGAGAAACTGGACACCAATGGGTTTGGAAAGGCTATCGTCTATGGATGGGATGTTAGCCGTGGTCCCCTGTGCACTGGATATCTTTGAGGGGACGTTAAGCTGTGGTCCCCTGTGCACTGGATATCTTTGACGGGACGTTAAGCCGTGGTCCCCTGTGCACTGGATATCTGACGGGACGTTAAGCCGTGGTCCCCTGTGCACTGGATATCTTTGACGGGACGTTAAGCCGTGGTCCCCTGTGCACTGGATATCTTTAACGGAACGTTAAGCCGTGGTCCCCTGTGCACTGGATATCTTTGACGGGAGTTAGGCTGTGGTCCCCTGTGCACTGGATATCTTTGACGGGACGTTAAGCCGTGGTCCCCTGTGCACTGGATATCTTTAACGGAACGTTAAGCCGTGGTCCCCTGTGCACTGGATATCTTTGACGGGAGTTAGGCTGTGGTCCCCTGTGCACTGGATATCTTTGACGGGACGTTAAGCCGTGGTCCCCTGTGCACTGGATATCTTTGACGGGACATTAAGCCGTGGTCCCCTGTGCACTGGATATCTTTGACGGGAGTTAAGCCGTGGTCCCCTGTGCACTGGATATCTTTGACGGGACGTTAACATATCTTCCTTGACAGCTGCCCATTGATCACCTTCCCCCAACCTTCTCTGAGCCCTTGGTTCCTTGTGACCTGGACATTTAATGTGATTGTATGCGACAACTGCCTCTCAAAGACAAATCAAACAACCCACGTGCGTGCAGATGTCGGTTTTATTTTCTTGCAGAAGAAATCATGGAATGATTACTTTCTTCAATTGTATTTGTTACCATAATTAGTTTTATTGTTGTACTGAAAAAACAAAAATCCATAGATGTTAAAGCAAAATATCTGATGGTTTTTCTTTTTCTCTTCGGAATCCAACTGGAGTTGGGTTGTTTTACCTCTGAGCGGCACTTTTTTGCACACCATGAGCTAATGGCCAGGTCACCAGGACCTTTAATATAATGAAATCATATGCTAGAAGAGCATCACTAGCGTTTCTGCTGAGAAGCAAACCTAAGTATTGGAGATACTCTTTATGTTCTCTCCCTGAATAGAGAAATTTAAGATTATTTTTAAGAATATGACCTTCATATATCCATCTGGTTTCTTACAAGGACAGGATATATAAATTATAACGGGGGGAAAATAAGAATAATATGCAAAGTACGCTATTATATGATGAATGTAAAAAAGTAAGGAACACTGTAAATAGTTTGATAAGGAAACAAAAATGTTTTTATTACAGAAATAAAATCGATTTAAATAAAGATAACAATAAGAAAATTTGGGAGCTGGTAAAAGATATTATTAATGATAAAAAGAAATTATCTGTTGACATGCAAATAAAACGCTATTTTGGTAAAAATAAAGCGATGGAGTTGATAGTGGATAATTTTAACAATTACTTTGCAAGTGTTACAGAAAATGTAATCCTGAAATATTCAAAAAATATAAATATAGCTGTCAACGAGATTATTATACCTTCTAATTCACATTTTATTTTTATACCTGAAGCAAATAGAGATGAGGTAGTACAGATCATTAGCAATTTAAAAACTAGTAATGCAGTGGGCTATGATATGGTGAAAACTTCATATATAAAAAGCAATGCAGATGTTTTTTCTGAGATCCTGCAACGCTTGATTAATTTGAGTTTGAACACTGGCATTGTTCCTAATCCACTCAAAACTGCAATTGTGCGTCCTATATTTAAAAAGGGATCACGAAATATATATAGTAATTATAGACCGATCATGATCTTATCAGTTATTGAAAAAGTTTTAGAAAAATATGTATACAAATATGTTAATAATTTTTTAGAAAAATGTAAAATAATTACAGATAGGCAGTACGGGTTTAGGAAGAACAGAGGAACTATTGATTTATTAGAGCATTTCTCACAATACATTAATACAGCACTCAATTCTGGAAAAAAGGTTTGTGCTGTATTTATGGATTTGAATAAAACATTTGACACGGTTAACCATGACATGTTGTTAAAAAAGTTATCATCGGTGGGATTCGAGGTTCACTGAATAAATGGTTCAAATATTACTTGTCTAATAGGACTATCATCACTAGGATTGAAAATTGTGAGAATAGAGATCAAATTTTAAATTCCGGTGTACCACAGGGCTGAGTTTTGGGGCACTTTTATTTGCAATTTATATAAATGATTTAGCAGAAATAAATTTTCATGGTAATTTGTTTATGTTTGCCGACGATACCGTTCTGCTGAACGCAGGTATGCAGGTAGAAGTAGTTAGATATGCACAGAACGACTATAATGTAGCAAATTTTTGGTTTCAGAAAAACAAACTCTTCTTAAATGAAGGAAAAACCAAATATATGATCATTCAGAGTAGGCACAAGTTAAATAACTTATGCATTAAAACACATAATTATAACTGTCAATATAAATTAATAAATTAACCAAAACGCATGTTCCTGCCGAATTGTGGAAGAGTTTAATAAAATTCAATATTTGGGGATTTATATTGACCAAGATTTTAAATGGAAATCGCACATAAAATATACTTGTGATAAACTAAGGTATGCATCTTACAAAGTGTTGAAGTTGAATACACTTATTCCACTGGATGTCATAACAATGATATATAAAGCTCTCTGTGAATCAATCATTAGGTATGGATCAGTATATATGGATGCACATATAAATCTGTTTTAAATAAAATTAAACGAATACAAAAAAGTACTCTAAATAATATTGTTAAATTCAATAAACATGTAATTAATGAAGATTACATTGGCAATATTTTTCATTATCTGAACATTTTACCAGTTGACTTGTTATATATTTATGTAACTATCTTTAAAAATTACTTTAAAAATGAACACAAGGAGAAAATATTGCATGTGATCAATACAAGACGAAAGTGTGAAAATTATTTTGTTCAACCAATTTTTCCCAATAATTATGGAAAAGCGCGTATATCTTATCAAATACCCAAAATTTTTAATTCTGTCCCGATAGATCTGTTATGCCTGATCACTTATTCAGAATTAAAACTAAAGTTTCGAAATGGTTACTAGATGTAACTAATTGAAAAGTAATGTTTAAAAAGTCATATCCTGTATCTGGTATCCTTTAAGCAAGTGCAATTTTAATGCGAAATGATGACTTGTACCATAGGTGATAGTTTTCTGCAATATGTGCTGTAATCCGAAATTTTATAGGTTTATTTTATAAATGCGTTTCATTTTTCATGTCTGTGTTTTAATACGTGTTTTTTTTTTGTTGTTATTGTTTTAGTTTCTCTTTTTATTTATATGTTTATTTTCCATTATACATGCCATATTCTTTAATAAACCTGTCGTGTGATTGAAAGGAATCCTGCTGACAAGCCATAAGGCTTAGCGGGATAATCTATGTATATAACCATACTAAGGCTTAATAAAGATATTATTATTATTATAAAACGGTGAAATCTTGTGTGAGGACATGAAGAGAATAATCTTTGTGCAGAGTTCTCAATTCCAACAACCTATGGAGAGAAAATGGTTAGTGGAATCTTGAAAGAAACAATGTTTATTGAGAGAGTGAATGCCGATAATATCAAACAGTCCCCTAATCGCAGGCATAGGGTAAAGACCCGTTCCCCCACTATTAAAGGCTGAAGCCATCTGTATTTAAAAACTTCCTCCAATGTAGGATTTGACGATGCCCGTAGAAGCAAGAGTTCAAGTATCTGCGATGATCTCAGATTAGGATTATCCACCAGCAGATAAAACATATCCTGTGAATCACTTGGGGCTGTCAACCCACAAACAACCAGAAAACAGAGCGGAAGATTTTCCCTCCACAGAAGCCCACCAGTGCAGCAAATTGAAGATCTATAATCAAGCTCAGAGCCATTATTCCGTTCAGGTTGGTATAGTATATGGCTGACCATATATTATACCAACCTACTATACGCTAACGCGCTATACCAATATATGACCGCAAGGACAATGTGTGGTTGACCACTCTTCAGCAGGATAGAAAAAAAAGAAAAGCAGCCATAGTACTCCAAATTAGTAGGCCACACAGCCTTCGCATTTAGTTCCTTTCCACAAGAGAGTATCTCTTTTGAAAGATACTAACGGTCCGCACCACGAGAAGGCAGGGTCTGACATTAGGTGCTGGGTTTGGCCGGTTCTGTGCATCATCACAGGGGATTGGTGCATAGCTCTCCTTCTAGTGACTACCTAGCTACCATTTACAGACCGCGTTACATTCACATAGATAGATTATTCCTCCCGTAGGGTTAGCAATTGGCCTTTCTTCCGAAATAATATTCATATCTATTCTTTCATGAAATATCAAGAACGAAAGAATGCTTTGCATGTTCTGAGGTCTGCTCTCAGTGCATGTTTGTTTGACGCAACTTACTCATATGTGAATGCACTTTACGATTTCAGAAAAAAAGTTTTATTTGGGAACACAGAGCTTAATCACAGATAAAGAAGAGTACAGATGGATAACTCGAGTTGACCCCATGTTTACAATGAAACGATCGAAGCGCCTCTCTCTTCCCATCAGATCCTGATATTTCAAAGAGCCATCCACCATTCTCCGCTAAGAGGAACAAAGCTTAACAAATGCAGTTTACCCTTGGCTTTGAACATAGCATTAAGGTGTCAATTTGTTTTATAATATAATGAAATATGAAAAATGAGTTGGCAAGTGATAATACCTCGAACATTTACGCGTTGTTGGTAAAAGAAAACAAGAAAAACAAAGTTGACCTATTTTGGCAAAATAAAAACGTTCAACCTATCATTGGGTCACCCATTTTTGCTGCTGAGGTTGTGTTTAACCATCAGGTTTTGACACGTATCGGAGTAGTTTGAGTTATTGAACGCATCTGAATACTAGGAGATATTGACACGCATCTCAATAGTTGGAGGTATTGACACTCATCGGAATAGGTATTGACACGTATTGGGATTGTTGTAAGTATTGACCACTGACAGTAAGTAAGGGGATAAATGAACGGAAATGCAACGAAATCACTCTCAAGTTTCTGAATCTAAACGTCAAACTAAAAAATTAGAGAAAAATTTGTCTCGAGTCAGGTGAGATGCGAATGTTACCAGGTGGTCGTGGGTTCCTGTTCCATCCGGTTCAAGACAATATTTTCCCCAACTTTGAGTTTCATGTTTAAAAGTGACTTTTTTTTAAATTTTCAATCGAGTCAACGTCACTTTTTTATGTACCTGATATATAATTGCTAAAAATAATTTTGCATTTCAATATACGCTATAATACCAAAATAACAGAAAACTTCTATATTATGCTGACGTGTATCGAAATTCGAAGCACTATAATTTCTAAAACAATGTCTCCTAGACTGTGGTCATCCCAAGGATTCTGCGAGGTAATTTTAGTATTTCAAATACCTCTTTAAGAAGCATCAAAGAAATTGTACATTTAATGCGATTGCATAACGGAGTCAAGTTTTGTTTCGTTTGGCCAGAATTCTGTTAGTTAAGTATGACAACATCTCAGGTTGATTGATATCCAACTAATTGCCTGTTGATGATATAACATTTCTAACGTAACAAATTTCTTCTCTCGGGTATTTAAATACAAGCTGCAAAACAGCCGAAAAACGAACAGCAGATAAAGAAAAGCTACAACCCATTCTCAAAACTTTTAAGAAATCCTTGTTGCTAGGATCTATATTTTAGTTCAACAAAAAAAATACCAGGTTACGATGTAAAGTGGATCCGCAGAAAGAGTGAGACTTCGTAGGGGATCGGTGTTGGCAGGAAGGTTCGGAAATGTTTCTGAAATATACATCTAATGGAAGAAGATTATTATATTATCAGCCAGATGGTAGCTTTGCATCAAAGCTATCAAGGGTGTTCTTTAACATCCACTGAGTATGATTCTCTTGCACAGGAGGCCACTGCTTAACGTTCCATCCGAAAATCCCATCCCCTTTCTATCGAGAGCAGGGGAGGAGGTAGCGGACATATTACCTCGAGGTGGATTCGAACGTGGGAACTGCAGTTTACAAGTCTGTCACGCTACTGACTGAGCCCATCCCCTTGAACCCCACGCACGGCAGTACTTCAGTAGGGTAGAAAGAAAAATAGCCATAGTAATCCAGATTAAGAGGCCACACAATCCTCCCATTCCGTTCCTCCAAACCTCTTGGGCATTAGGCGGTTTGATTTTGTAAGTTATGTAAATAATGAGGTTAGAAGAAAGAGTCGGCAACCTCTGCATATATGCATGCATGTATGTATATTTTTATTATTATACATTGCGATAATAAAATATTAGACTATTTTCATATTATGTCAATGGGAATCGCGAAGAAATTATATTCTTAAAATATTCGTAGTATCCAGCAAAGATCAGTGACATGTTCCTCTTATTTTCCACTAATCCATCTTTAAACTTCGTCTGCTGGAAAAGCAAATCGCAGATAGAGAATCTGGTTTAGGGACAATTGCGTAATGAGCAGTGTGGATTCAAAAGTGATAGCGAATATACTGATCATATGTTTTCACTTAGACACATTCTTGATAAATATTTAGTTTCAGACGACCAGACAGATTTGGTTATTTGCTTTGTAAATTTCAAAAAGGTTCAATAAATTTCAATAATGACTCTGTTGATCGTCATTATTTGTGATTAATCGTGAGATCATATGGCATACCTGAGAAGTTAGTTAACATAAGGAAAGCTCTCTATAATAATACCGAGTCATGTGTGAGAGTTGGTATAGCTTTTAGCAATTAATTTAGCATTGCTGTGTGTTTGACAAGGGTGTATTGTGTCTCCTTTCTTCTTCAGTTTGGTTATTGATTATGTTATGCGAAATTCACTGTAAGGGGAAGATTTGGGGCTTAAATGGTGTAGAAATTTGAAAATGTCTGATTTAGATTATGCTGATGATATTCAAACTTTTTGGCAAATAATGTTGATGAGATGAACTCTTTCATTCGAGCTGTTGATGAGATTGGTAGTAAGGTGATAAACAAAGAGAAAGCTAAAGCGATGAAAATTGGTCAGGTAGGTGAAGGCCAGTTAATTTGAATGGTTGCAGCCTTGAGCAGGTGTCTCCACTTAATTATCTTGGGAGCCATTTAATAGATACTGGTGATGTGCGACATGAGATAAACCAAAGAATAGGGAGGGACTGCTGCTGGGACTTTTAAGAATCTAGGAAGAGTGTGGAGAAATAGGCGTATACACCTAATACTAAAATTATACTGTATAATAGTTTGGTTATTTCTAGGGTTAGCTGTTGTAGTGAAAATTGGACCCTATGTAAACAAGACAGCAGGAAACCCGATGCGTTTGATTCTAAATGCTTACGCAATATGTTGGGTATTGGTTCAACGTTATAAGTAATGATGAGGTTAGGCAGAAGAGTCGGTAAACTCCTTTGAGCAACATATTTTGCAGAGAGAGACTCTATTGGTTTGGTCGTATTGCCCATATGGATAACTATATATTAACGAATAGGGTTATGAATAGTACACCTGAAGGCCTCAGAAAGAGGGGGAGACATAGGATGCAGTAGGCAGACAATGCCAGACTGGAATCATTAAAATTGGTCTGCAGTGGCCAAATGCAGCAGATGTACAGTTGTTCAAAAAATATCCGAACACTATGGTTGATTATAGAATTCAGAAAAAATATCTGGCAACTATTTTTTTTAGAAATTAATGATCTGGCAACCTTCGTGTACAGTACACGAAGGTTGCCAGATCACTAATTTCCATATCATTGCCAGATCACCAATCACTAATTTCTTCCATATTGGAAACTGAAGAGTCTAAATGTTCTTCCTCCAGGACCGAAAAACGAGTCTTGGAGGCGTAGGTAGAATCTTAGTAGGAGACAAGGCTCTCTTGTGTCCTTTTTTAGATTTTTTCCATTACCCTTCCCTTTGGGCTTTTTGACAGTATCAGAAATATTATGAATTAAATCTAATCCATGTTTTGGGGCAGAGGTTAAATCCTGAATGGCTTTGAAAACGTTGATTTGAGAAGAGCAATGTTCAGTACATACAAGCTCTTTGATGTCTTTCTCAATATAAAATCTTTCCAAAATTGCATCATTAAATTTTACTCGATCATTTGGTAAAATGGAGTGAATGTCAGTAGTAGAGTCCCATTATACAGTACCCCCTTTGCACAGTGCTTCCCCCTATGAGGTCACCGGCACGTGGTTTCGTTTTCGAAATAACTAAAATCGAAACAAGATAATTTTGTTTTTTATTCTAATTCTTTAAAGTTGGGCTTACAAAATATTGCTCTTAATTTCACCCTACCAATATTATTAAATAAAAGTCATACATTAATATCTAGTTTATTTCTTGTGCATATGAGGTTGTTCATTGCGAGTTTTATAAAACTGATTGAATCCATTTACTTTCAAAAAGATCTCTTAAATGACAGAAGCATTTTTATTTCTAGTCGTAGAAATATTGTGAAAGAAGAGGATATGAAGAATACTGTAGAATCAAGAAATTTGAGCAGATGGCTCTATTTCAAAGCAATTACAGAAGCAATGGATGAAGTAATGATTGAGGTGAGTGTTATATTCAAAACAATACCCAAAACTAAATTTATTTCAAGTTAATTTTTTTGAAATTCAATTTAATTTTATTATACCAAATTTTATTTTAAGGCCTCACTCTCTTTCAAAAACATTCTATCAAATAATCAAAAACAAATACATAGTTATTAATTCCTTTCAGTTGGAAGTAGCTTGATGGAGATATATTTTAGCACTCAAGTGAGTATATAGGAACCATTTTTTTAATAAATAGTTGAAGGGGAAACAACTGCAATGGATAACGAGGAATCTGAAGTAGCAAAATAGTTCTTTACACTTTATTTTGTGGGGGAATCTGACCTTTGACTATACAGCGAACACTTTTTCTGATTTTATCTGATGAAAACATTTTTCTTGTTACGATACTACACAAAACAAGGGGCAGGAAATTAATGAAGACAAAGGCCAGATGCTCCGCTAACTGATCATAGCACTACATCTATCGGGATAATGCCATAATCTCCACTACCTACGTCGAGGGCAAGACAACATCATATAGATGCAGCTCGCCCCACGACTACCTATGGCGAACAGTCCTATCGAAGGAAAGTTCATCCATCGGTCAAAACCTAAATTTAATCTGTTCCCCGGTTAGCCACAAACAAAGATATATAGATCAAAGTTGATTCGGCTCCCGGGGTGGAGACTCTTAGTTTGGCTTTTCCATCGATAAGCCCGTCAACTGGGGATCCCACTCCCAGTCGCAAGCCCTCACCTTCGTCCTCTCCATCAGAGCCATGAACCCGCTTCCCCCAACAGCAGTCTGCCGACCTGAAACTTCACCGAGGTTGCACCGATGAACCCGCTTAACCAGGTTCCCCAAGCCCAGTCAACAGAACCCTCAGTCACAGCCCCTCCATTGGGGCTGCAACCCGAAACTTCTCGGGGGACAAGCCGATGAGCCCGCTTGACTAGCGACTCCCAGTCATCAGGGCCCTCAACAGGCCCCTCTATCAGAGGCTACAAGCTCTCGTGCAAACCAGGGGCCAACGAGCCAGAACCCTACTTCACAAAGGCACCGTAGGCCCCCCACCACGTCAAGGTGGTCCCCTATCGGGGCAGGAATTAATTCAGTCGTCAGCGTGTTTGAATCATAACCTGATGATCCCAGGTTTGAGTCCCCACTTGGCTTGAATTAAGATTTTCTTCGCAAAGCCCCGCTATGCCTTCTGTGAGTAAAAGAACAGCGATGGCTTTGTAAAGGATGTCGTCCGTCAATGCGACATTAAGCTGTGAATCCGTGTGCAGGAAGCCATAATCTTCTCATGTTAAAGAGTTCGCTGAATGACCTTGACGAGAGGTTCCATCTGTCTCCTAACTGTTGAAGTGGAAAAAATTATATTATGTTCAAAAATTCCGCTCAAAGGTGAAATGACTCAATTTGCAACATGCTTAAACCACTTCAATAAATCATTCACACAGAAGCAATAGTGATAACGTAAATTTATCTTTTTTAAAATTTGTTTATTTTGCTTTGATCATAGTACAAGTCAATTTTATCATTACAGGTGACCCGCAAAGCTTAAAGCTTATTTGCAGGATATAGAATAATTACATTTATTATTTGTTACAATAGTATGATTAGCCTTCTTTCGTGATCATTACAAAGAGTTTTCATTTGCATTTTCAGCAAATAGCACAAAAGGTGCTGGATGACGTCATAAGTGAAATATGCAGAAAAGAAAGCTTCATTGGATTCAAAGCATCGAAGCCCTCAGTGGCAAATAAGGTAAAAGACTCTAAACGAGTCTCGTTTAATATTTAAAACGTGACAAAACCTGAAATATTTAATATTCAATCAAGATCATAGACATCGAAGACAATCCAGTGAGTGACTGATTAAGCTACGAACAACAACTGAATTGAAGAGTTTTAATTGATAGTGGGTTGATTATGCTGATTGGAATAATGCAAAGCAGATACGAAGATTATGATACAGCATATAGATGAGAGAACGCTGACCACTCTCAACTAATGATGACGTATTTGAGCGAACTGTAATTTCGATAAAATGATGAAAGCGTTTTATTAGTACTGCGCCAGATTCTCAGCCTGAGTTTCACAGATTCCAGTCACAACCATACCAACCTTAATGTTACATTAGTTTGTCGCTGATCCACCGTGAATGCGAAAGTAGACATAATTGCCTTCCGAATTTTATGTAACTGATGAAAGTGTTCTGTTAGTACTGCACCAGAATTTTACACATTCCAATCTCAACCGTACCAACTTTAAGGTTTAATCAATTAGTCCCTGGTCCTCCGTCAACGAGAGAGTATCGTATGTTTCATTGACCTTAAGAACATCCTATTGCCGAGTAGTAAGCATGATTGGCTACTGATCAAAGAGACCTGGGTTCGAGCCCCTGTAAGACACGATTGCTTGTGTTGTTTTTCTGCTGAGGTCTCGCTATCCTCGCAGACCTCCTACGATGGCTCCTGTCAGACCTCTGTGGCAAGCAGCTGCTTGAGGGGATATTTATTTCAATTTTTTTATTAAATCTTAAAGAATAAATTTAAAAAAATGCCCTACCTGAAAACTACAATTATTTTGCTCGTGATCCTCTTCCTCCAACTCTTCAATAGACAGGCAAGCGAAGGGGTCGACTTCGGCTTCAGTTTTGGCTGGCGTTTTGGTCGGATATTTCACGACCTTTATTCATGCAGTCAGCGAAGCAGGAGTGTACGAGGATGCTCTGTGAGGGGATGCAGTGGGAGACTGCACGAGAGCAGAAAATGGAGATGGCCTTCTTTGCATCACTATGTTCAAGAATATGTTGCTTCTTCTTGCAGTGGAGTTCTTTCAACAACTCTTTTGTCGGAAAGAGACATGTTCACTTCTCGAGTGAACGTTAAACTCCTTTCCATCAAAGAATCGTACTCCTGCACCTTATCAGTTGGCTGTTTGACGAGTTGAAAGACTTCGCTGAACTTATGCCTGTCCGATCTCTTCTAATAATTCTTTCTAATCTTTTCCTGTTAACTCGTGGCCATTCAGAAATCCTTCAATATCGCCCTTCGCCATGTCGATGAGCTCTTTACCTACCTGCCTGAGAAACAACGTTAACAATCATTTCGCGGATTAATCGCGCATTAGCAGGTTCCCGTGCTCTCAGTTCGCGTACTTTGCGACACATCTGTGTTCGATGAACCTGAACCCGTGAAACATAAGAAAACGAAAATAACATGCAAAAGTAATTTTTTAGTTTGTCTGTTTAAAATTCCAAAACAAACTATAATGTTCAAGTTTTAGTTCCCGGAATGATATAAAGTATTTTAAAACAACAGCAAAGGAAATATCAATTACCCGACTGAAATTCAGCTTAGAATACAGGGACGTACCCAGGAAGGGATCAGAGGTCCCGACCCCACCCCACTAAAAATCGATCGTTTTATGAGAAATCTTATTCTACCTGCTTTGAAATCCAAAGCAGTTGTCTTTGTATAATTTTATTTTAGCCTCATGGCATATTCCCGACGCTAAATTAGGTTTAACAAATAATTATAAAACTTTATTCCATATAGAAATGTAGAATATCATTTTAATCTTTCCTGTCTGGTGGAATATTTTAGTAACTGGAAAACTACTCATGTTTTATTCTCAGAACACCCCTAGCGAGGTTAAATTCTCGAACCATCCCTTAAACTAAATTCTCGGACCTCCCCCACCCTCCTCTGAACTAAATTCTGGGTACGTGTCTATTACAATACTTAAAATACTTAATGTTTATTTGCACCTACTTTTCCAATGAAAAGTCATTGCTGTCATAACTAATTTTCCATTCGACGGGAATGAATGTTCCAAGTATCGAAATGCTCATTTCCTGGAAGTTGTCTAGGGATGCTAAGCGAACATGACTCTTAGAGCAGCGCCCCCTCGATATCATCAGATAATGCTTAGCAATGCATTTCTCAATACCTTTGTCTGTCTGTTCGAAGCTTCAAAATGGATCGCATTCTCAAAAGCCTCATTTCAGCTTTGGAGTGATTGTGACTGGCTATAACAAAAAGAAAGACTGATGAATGGTTACACAACACAACCATACAGTTGATGAAACAACTGTATAAACTAATGGTGCAAGAAAAAATTCCACTTTGAAGAGGGATTTAGAACAAATTTCACAATGCTGATTGCTTATATTTTTTTACACAGGATTTCACATCTCGCATAAGTATGTCGGTTTCATTAAAATTTAAACAGGAAAAGAAAATTAAATGTATTTATCGGATCATCGTTTCAGTTAGTTCCATTGCACTTTAACTTCGACTGTCCTACACAAATGCTTCCTTTATGGAAATATTTTGACTCTTAACGACAAGACTCCAACGAAACGATTAAGAAAGTTTATGCTGATGATTCCAATGTAGAGTGTTACACACATTGCCTGGTCAAACTTTTATGGCCCACTACTTCGTCGTATGTATCAGGCTACAGTCCCTGAAAATGAAATTTTCTAATTCTCTGTGCATATTTCTTGTTGAGATGGGATTTTAAGTACTACTAGCGGTCATCTCTCTCGTTCTGATAAACTGTAGTATATCTAATAGCATATCCAACAAACGCCTGTCCCTGTCTGTGAGGCCTTTTTTTATTCCGCATTTTGTCACGATTGGCAGACGTTTCTTTAGATCAGGCATGTCAAACACACGGCCCGCCAAGATTGATAACCAATACGTTTATTTAACTTTTGACAACACTGGATTCTTTAATTAAAATTATAAGTACGTACACGGTACATGAATTAAATAAACGTATTTCAGAAAACATTTCCATTTATATATATATATAAGGGAATAAAAGCTATGTTTCATTTTATTTCCATTTTTTTCTGTTTTGCGGCCCGCGATTTCATATATAATACTTAATATGGTCCTCGGTGGTTAACGAGTTTGACATGCCTGCTTTAGATCATTGCCATTCTCCATACACTAGGGGCGGGGTGGCTCAGTCGGTAGCGCGCCAGGCTCGTAATCTGTAGTTCCCAGGTTCCAGTCCTAGCTGGGTCAGCGTTGAGATTTATCTCCGCAAAATTCCAACGCCCTGCCCACGGTCAATAGGGGACACCGATGGGCTTGGAAAGGCCTCCGTCCGTCGGATGGGACGTTAATCCGTGGCCGCGTGTGCGGGAGAGACATACCCTGTGCACGTTAAAGAACACGCTGGATAGCCTTGACGGGAGGCTACCATCTGTCTCCCAACAGCTGTTCCAGTGGGTCCCCTCCCCCAACATTCTCTGAGACTTCGGGGTCCTTGTGACTTGGCCATTTAGCCCATGGTGTGCAAAAAAACTGCCGCTCAGAGGTAAAACAACCCAACCCAACTCCATACACTAGGGATATGGTGCCAGTGAGTTTCATCACCTATTGAGTTCCATCACCTCTGTCACGGATCATCGGTCTCCAAAGATGAATCTCTTTTCGAAGTCAATCGACCAGCCTTTTTATCCACATCGCATTTGACTTTGCTTTTCACCATGCTTTTACGACTTTTAATGACTCCGTAGTGACGTAGAAGTAAGAAATTTCCATAAAATGGCATGTTTCATGTACTTCGAGCAGGATGTACAGTTCGCAATAATTTGGATAGACAAGAGTATCGTTACAAAAGATTTTGGGTTGTGTTGTTTTACCGCTGAGCGGCACTTTTTTTGCACACCATAGCCTAATGGCCAAGTCACATGGACCCCGAAGGCTCAGAGAATATTGGGGGAAGGGACCCACTGAACAGCTGTTGAGAGACAGATTGTAGCCTCCCGTCAAGGACCATCCAGCGTGTTCTTTAACGTGCACAGTATATGGCTCTCCCGCACACGGGGCCACGGCTTAACGTCCCATCCGATGGACGGCGGCATTGCCAAGCCCATCGGTGTCCCCTACTGACCGTGGTCAAGGCGGGGAATTTTGCGGAGATAAATCTCAACGCTGACTCAGCTGGGACTCGAACCTGGGAACTATCATATTACGAGCCTGGCGCGCCACTGACTGAGCCACCCCCTCGCCACATTACAAAAGAGGTATAGCGAAAAGAATATAAGTCTAAATCTTAGTTTTTTGTATTACGGCAGTATATATCAATTTATTCTTTAACACGTTGTATATATATATATACCTATAAAGTTTGCAATGTTTTCTAATTAAATGCTTCTTGACTTTTCAGAAGAAAGTGACTTTCACAGGAGTCACTGAAGTCCGTCTTTATGTAAGTTTATTTCGATGATTATTTTAAAATTCTTTGAAAAATGATAGTGCTGCTAAAATTCTAAAGATCTTTAAGATAAGATTACTAGAGTAGAGACTTTTAGAACAGTAAATCAAGCATTCCCAAATTGTTGCATGCGGTAACCCAATTTCATTTCTATTAAACTTACTTACTTTAAATATTAATAGAAATTTTATGTTATCCACAAAATATTAACTATTAATGTTGAGAGTCTGCATTTTATTATATACTTTAAATAATATTTTTATATACTTTAAATATTAATAGAAATTTTATGTGTTATCCACAAAATATTAACTATTAATGTTGAGAGTCTGCATTTTATTCACTCATTTTTTTAAAAGTAAAAGTTTGTGAACTCCTGATATTGCCATCTTAATAATTATATGAACAAAGATCTGTCAGCCAATGATAAAGAAAAATATTTTTCTAAGAATTGAACTTTTAAAAATATAATATTGTTATTAATATAATTTTAATATCTAAAGGTAAATGCAATAGTTTCACTTGATGTGATTAGAATAACCACTGCAATCACTTACAACTATGTTCTGTTTATAGGACGTGTGGAAGGCTCCAAAAAAGTCCTCCTTCCTCGCCTATAGTGAGTACCTATTTATACTGCTTTCGTTGTGATATCGTTTCGTCTTTGTCGATGTTTGCGATTGTTGTTTTTGTCACCGTCGTTCATGTTTTAATCATACATTTTCCCCACCAACTTGGCTCAGTTGATTATTCTTTCGTATTTTAAATTTCCTTTGCTTTCTTTTAAATTCCTTTGCTTAATTCCTTTGCTTTCTTTTAAATATCTTTTATAACTTCTAATAATTATTGTTGTATAATAACAAATGGTTGGATTGTTTTATCTCTGAGCTGCCCAATATGGGCTAAATGACCAGGCCACAAAGACCCGAGGGCTCGGAGTAAATTGGGGGGAAGGGACACACTGTACAGCTGTTGGGAGCCAGATGGTAGCCTCCAGTCAAGGCCATCCAGCGTGTTTTTAACGTTCGTAGGGTCTGGCTCTCCCGCACACGGGGACACGGCTAACGACGGACAAACGATGCCTTTACAAGCCCATCGGTATATGTGATGACCCGCCTGACCGAGGGTAGGGTGAGGAGTTTTGCAGAGATAAATCTCAAAGCTGGCCTAGACGGGACTCGACCCTGAGAACTGCACATTACGAGCTTGGAGCGCTACCGACTGAGCCATCCCTGCCCCCTAGAATAACAGTGGCTTCTAAATGTAAATATATAGCCATTAATATGAATCCCAGTGTCGTATGCACAAAATTTGGGGTAGGAGGTTAAACGCAATTTTGTGCAGTAGTGAACAAATGTCTTTTTCTACACTTAAATATCTGTTTCATCCATAAACATAGCCCTATGTGATGTTCGGTCGATTAATCTCTTTTGCTTTGCTGAAGTATTTGTGCGTTGAGATCTTGTCTCTACCACATATTATACAACTTAAAATTCACATATCTTTTAACATTTTATTAGAAGAAAACAGATCAGGATCTACGGGGGAGGGGGCATGACCCCCTTCCCTTGTAGCTTTGCCTTTGGTGGCTTCTGGATCTGCAACTGTGTGCTCGGTAGAAATTTCTAAACAAACGTGGCATGTTGCAGAAAATGGTTGGTCACCGTGGTTGCCATCATGATGCTCAAGATTATCTGTTTCTCCTCATCATATTTATATTGTTTCAAACAACATTGAGATTTGAATTTTGCCTTCAAACAAATTTAAGTGTTTTAAAATTTCAATGGCGTATATTCTAAAGAATTTAAAAGAAAAAGTTATAGCTGGATACATTTTTGCATATATAAATCTTGCGACGTCATAATTTCTCTTTTAACGGAGGTCGATATCCAAAATTTGAACCCTAACTTATCTCTAATACAGACGTTAAAGTTGTTAGAGAGAGCAAAATTATCATCATAGTTTCCCTAAACACTGTTCAGCCGTAGCCAAAAATATTTATTAAAGTACTAATCCTGTTAACTTCTAAGATCTTTAAAAAAAAAAACGAAATTGTAGCCAGAAAAATTTTATTTTTCTTACAGCAGAAAAAATGAATGGACTTTAAAACTTTCTCTAGATATTCAGCCATGTTATGTACTAAATGAAAGGGAATTTTATTTTGAATGACAATGAATATTAAAATAAAAATTAAACCAAGTTAGCCTAATGTTTAATAAAAAAAATGTTTAACTGGCTTTAGATACTTAATGGGTTAAAGAAATGGGATTTTTATATATTTATTAACCAGTTTGTTCTGGTTTCTCGAGTACTTCAGTTTTCTAAAATATGTATATAATAAATGACACTTGCAAAGGTGCAATACATTTGGCATTTAAATCACTAGGATCAACTCTCGTGGAATTTCTCTTATGGTGGAAGAGAACGGAAAGGGGGAACGTAATTTGAAAAATCCCATGATTCCGTACTTCAGAAACTTTCATTTAGCATTAGGCTATGTAATAGTTTAAGCTTTTCGCGTTTCTTAATAAGTTCTTTTCCTGGTTTATTGGAGACAAATCCCTACAATGTTTATGATGTAAAGTAACTAACTACACTGGCGGAAATTGAAAAAAGAACACCATAAACAAATGAAGCGTAATCTATGAGATTCATTTAGTAGAAACAACTTGTTGAGAAAGGATAGTGATCACACGTGTGAATCACATAGTGTCACAAGCTTCTGGATGCAATCTGGCGTGCAAATGCTGGATATCACGCTGGGGGACACCATTCCATGCCCTTTCAACTTGGACGCGCAATTCAGCGATGGTCGTTGCCTGCCGCGGTCAGCGGAAGAGTCTTTGTCCAATCCAGTCCCAGACATGCTCGATTGGAGACAAGTATGGAGAGTGTGCTGGCCAAGGGAGTTGGTGGGACGGAGTGAGGGTGGGCGTTATCCTGCTGGAATATCGCATTTGAGATTACACTGAAATATGGCAAGACGACCGGTTGTACGATGTCGCTGATGTACGTAATGCTACTCAGTGTACCCTGTACAAACATCAGCCACGTATGAGAATGATATCTAATCGCTCTCTTTATCAAGATGCCCGGCATCGGCCCTGTGCGTCGCTGTGGATGCACGATGGAAGAAGCTGCTCACCTTGTCACCTTCGGATGCGTAAACCACCATCAGAGCTCCTAAGCAGAATCGGCTTTCATCACTTAAGACCACAGACTGCCATTCTTCCTTCCAGTGACCTCGTTCTTGACACCACTGCAAACGTGCTCGACACTGACGAGTGGTAACCATGCCAGCGGCACACGTACCCGTAGTCCTGTTTCCAAAAGACGATTGCGTATCATTCTTGTAGACACTCTTGGTAGGACAGAGGATCGAATTTGTGATGCCGTAGCCGTCCGCTCTGCACCAGCCTCCCTCCCGATACACCGATCCTCTCGTGCGTTCATAACTCTACGTTTCCCGGAACAACGTCTGCGAGGGTGCGAATGCTCGTCTGACCATCGACGCCACCATCATACCACTTCTGATATCCCTCCTTCGTCCAACGCGGTGTGCAATTTCACGAAAAGACCAACCTGCTTCCCTAAGACCCACTATATGACCTCGCTCAAACTGCGCTAATGAACAAACGTTGTGCGTCTGCATCGTCCAGGCATGGTAGCTTCTTCAGAGAGCACTGAACAACATGACACAAGACGAATAACTTCTTTCTTCACATCCTAGTCCTTAAATACGCGCTGCCGACATTTGCATGTTGTCGTCCTTAGTGACGTTTTTACTTCATCAAATGACTTTCAATCCTGGCTCACTGTTTCTGCTGCCCTTAACTATTAAAGTATTATATTATGACGTTCCTAAAGAAATACCTTCTGGCTGTTCATTTTTCAATTTCCGCCAGTGGATATGCAGAATTTGGTGGTCGTTTAGGAGGAATTGCTCTCCCTGTTTTTGTGAGGGGGGGGGAAGGAAGAAAGTTTAAGGACTAAACATATACGCTGTTCTTAGGTACTATAAGAGAAAACTGTATGTGGACTTACCTTTTATGAGGAAAGGAAAAAAGTTTGGAGGTTAACCTACGATGAAAGTCTCAGTTGACAATCGTCCTCTTGCTCGTTGACCCATGTCATCTGCAATTTTTCATATGACTTTTATGCAGAATGAGCTGTTTCAGACGAAAATTGTAAGAGAGCAATTGAGTTTCGCCGTAGAACACTTAACAGATCGTCCCGTTCTTGTTGAATTCCTAAATTTCAAATATAGATATTTCTTATTCATATTTCGCAACCAATAAACATCGTAAAGTTGCATTTTCCTCTTTTTTTCAGATACCATAATGGCAGAAGAGCCCGCCAAAAGGCGAGGGGTCAAACGGCGCAGCTGGAAACCGAGAAAAACTTGGAAAAGCCGTTTGGCCAATTGGATAGGAGGCACATTCTGCAGCCTCTGCTGCCACTGCCAATGAGAATGGCAGGTGATACACACTACAGGCAGGGATAACCACTATAAAAGGTATTTTTAACATATTTGTTTTGTAGTTAAAATCTTATTTTCCTAAATAGTGATTTAATCTTTTAAAGTAACTGAAATTGCATATTTATCGCATCGCAATTAGATTTTACATAGGTGTTTTACATTGTATTTTTAAATTCTATAAGATTTTTTCCCTTGTAATGGGTAGAATTTAATGAACTGTATTTATGTTATCGTAGTTCATTCCCATACACGAGAAATCGGGATTTCTTTTTTGTAGTCAAAGTGAAATCCTTTTTTTCATAGCGCTGTATTTGGCTTTAAACACAGTGAAGTATTTGTTAAAACCAATGCAAAAACAATCGATATTTTATATATTTGCTGCAACAAGGAAGTTTACATTTCGCCTTTTTAATAATGAGAGATTTAAAAGCACCTACCTAGAAGAATTTTCTTCAGTTGAAATATTGCGACATCCCATAGTTGAAAGCCATTGATATAAATTGTTCAAATGCAAAAATTTTATTTCGATGAGCTGGTCTTTGGGAATTATTGATGCTCGCCAAGTCCGTCTTTGGACACCTCGCTGCTCTCCTCCTAAAATGTTTGAAGGCCTGATGCAGCATTATAGAATATAGGAAAGGGTATATGAAAGTGAAACGTAATAGATACATAGATATAAGGATAGGATACTTTATTCGAAATAACCTTTGATGCGAGTTAAGAAACCGGCATGCTACAGTAATCTCTCGCCAACTGTGGAGGTTAAGTTCCTGAAAGTATCGCATTTGGCAACACTAAGGTGCAATAGAACACCATGAAGAGTTACGGGAACAACGATAAACATGCCATAAAAAGATTAAAAAGAGAAACGCAAATTTTGTTTTTCATTTATACAACATGAAAACGCTAATAAAGGTTGACCATACAATACGTTAAACAAATAGGAATCAGTTTATATATAAAGCTATACATACATGAAATATCGACTATCCTCCTTTGGCAGCATCTTCATTTGATACGGTGACGTTTAAGAATCTGACCTTTATCTGTCATCTGATTTTCTTGTGTGAGGACATCAAGAGATTAATCTCTGTGCACATTCCAACTACCTACGGAGACAAAATGGTTGGTGGTATGTTTAAAGAAATTATGTCTATTGAGAGAGGAAATGTCTACAATATGAAACAGCCCCCTAATCGCAAGAATGGGGCAAAGACCTGTTCCGCTACTATTAAAGGCTAAAGCCATTTACACTGGAAGACTTTCGCCAATGTAGGTTTGGCGATGCCCATAGAAGCAATAGTTCAATTGGCACGCGATATCAAAACTCGATCTCGAATGATTGGAAGAAGGTCATATGGTTCGATGAATTTCGTTTTCTGTTGCACCATATGGACGGCTGGTACAGTCGCTCAAAAATATTCGAACACTATGGTTGATTACAGAATTCAGAAAAAAATATCTGGCAAAGATTATTTTAGGAGTAAGTGATCTGGCAACCTTCTGTACATGAAGTTTGCCAGATCACTCACTGTAATCAACCATAGTGTTCGAAAATTTTTTGAGCGACTGTACGTGTGCATCGTTTACCTGGGGAAGTGTTGGCACCAGGATGCACCGTGGGATGAAAACAAGCCGGTGGAGGAAGTGTAATGCTTTGGGCAATGTTTTGCCGGGAAACCCTAGTTCCACTCATTCATGTGCAACAAACTATGACATCTACCACCTACCTAAATGACATTGCTGCCCAGGTACATCCTTTCATGGCAACAGTATACCCTTCTAGTACTGCCTTCTTTCAACAGATAATGCGCCATGCCACACTGTCCGGATTGTTTGAAAATGGTTTGCGGAACATGAGGAAGACTTCCAGGTATTGCCCTGACCTCCAAATTCCCCAGACACCAATCCAATCGAGCATCTGTGGTTTGTGTTGGAACAGCATATCCGATCTGCGGCGGCGCAACCACGTAACTTACAAGAGTTAAAGGATTTGCTGGTAATGTGTTGGTATCAGATACCACAAGACACCTTTAGAAATCTTGTAGCGTCCATGCCTCGCCGGGTAAGAGCTGTTTTTGCGGCACGTGGAGGACCGACATCATATTTGGCAGGTGTTCATAATGTTTTCACTCTTCGGCGTAAATAACAGGAATCTCATTCACTTTCATTTCATTTTTATATGCTTTCATTAAAATATCCAGAAGTTTTGCCAAGTTGGATTCGTGCGACCAATGAGAGACTGGGAGCCCTCTAACTTCAATAAGCTGTGTAGTGCTCATTTCACAAAGGCCAAGATTATGGTGCCCATTATTAAAAGAGCATTCACAAATATTTTGTATCAAGGAGAACTAATGTTGGATTTAAATGCAGTATTTCAAATAGTACAGTTTCGTAAAACGATCACCAATATCAGTTAATTAATGAAAGACAAAGATAAAAAGGTAATAGCAGCATTTTCAACTGTGACTGTCCTGGTGGCCAACTACATAGTGTGCTCGTCTACTAATAAAAAGGATCCTCTTTTCAAGCCCCGTATAAGGAATGGATCTTTTCTTTCTTGTGTTGTCCTTCAGTTCATAAGTCTTCTCTATGGTTATTAATCTGCTAACCTTTTGTAGATCTTTGTGGCAAGCAGCTGATTCAGAGATAATTTATTTCTTGTTCAACACTTTTCTCAATACGAATTTGCAATCTCTTTTGCACATTCAGTAAACTCAGACTTTTAATTTGACGATTGGCATACCGTAATGATTAAAAAAAATTGCAACGTTAAATAAAAATAATTATACTCACTCAGGGCCGCATCAAGTGGGCGGGTGGGGGTAAGAGGACCCCCTCCCCACTTTGGAGAATGCTAATAATAGTAATAGAGGAAAAAATTGTTACACCTCTTTACGTATATTTCAAGCATTTTGCAAATTGTTTTTTAAGAGCTTTAAAATGTAGGGTGAAATGTTATACTGCATAATCTTTTTTTTTTTCTACAGGGTGTCCCGAGTCGCCGAGGCATTCCTCTCTATGAAGGAACAGTTTCGCTGTCGGCTTAGTGTCATCAATCAATAATGATATTTAATGGAGCCTTCTCCCTCTTTTTCCTTCCACATTAGCTGCCTATGTGTCGAGGGGTTTTCTCCTGGGTTAGAGCAAAACACTCTGACATATCAGTAATGACATTTAATAGCGCCGGATCCCTCTTTTTCCTTCCACATTACCTGCCTATGTGTCGAGGGGTTTTCTCCTGGGTTAGAGCAAAACACTCTGACATATCCGGATCCCTCTTTTTCCTTCCACATTACCTGCCTATGTGTGGAGGGGTTTTCTCCTGGGTTAGAGCAAAACACTCTGATATGGATGGTGCCTTGACGTGGCGTCAGAGCTTTTCACTAAACCATCCGGCAGATAACTGTTGCAGTGATAGCTGTAATCATAAAATAATTCTACTATGAGTGAGCATATAGTCGAAGGGAGACACCAACCTTCAATTCTTCCCTAAATTATAGTATGGGGGGGGGGGGAAAGGGACCGGAACTAAGAGGCTTTCGCCAAACTGAACAGTTCATTCTGCAAGAATCGTTACCTCGCCTTGGACCGGAAAACAACTTGGATAGACGACAGCGATCAGCGGCAGCTGTTGCAGAACATCACCTCGGTCGAAAGTTTGGGCGAGACTAGTTAAGCTTAGTTTTATTGCCTGTTTTGATTTTCTCTCAGTGCTATTGTGTATTATGTATTATACGAGGAGGGCAATGAAAATGCTGGATCAGACCAGCGACGATGCAAACACGGAAAAGGACACACAATACTCGACTCCATTACCTGACACAGACATGGAGGGAGAAGTGAATGCTAACGGAGAGGAGGAAGATTGCCCCTGGAGTGAAGACGGAGATGATGCGACTTTTGCGACTCGACTACCTGCATCGAGAGCGCAGTCTGTGAGAGTGAGTACGTCTGGGGAGATGAATGGGTATCATATGAAGCAGATGGAGATGCTGCTTAGGAGGGAAGAGAGAGAAGATAGAATTAGGGAGCAAGAAAGGAAAGATAAGATTAGGAAAGTAGAATTAGACCGAGCTCATGAATTGGAGCTAGCTAAATTGAGGCTCAGGAGAGACAGCTCAGCCTCGGGCGACGATATGACAGCCTTGGCTATGGAAGGAGCCGACCCCAAAATTCGGGAATTGGATAGGCTGCGTAGGTATTCCCAGCTACTAAAGCGTACATTGGGCAACGCTCCACAGTAGGTTGACGAGATGCCTTTGTTTTCCCAGCAAGTGGAAGCAGTTTATGAGACTCATTATTTCCCTGCCTCCATAAGAGGAGAACTGTTAGCACCACTATTAGGTGAGAAATTGCGGCCGGTTATCGCTTAGCTACCGCCAGCAGAGGCAGGAGATTATGAGCAGCTGAAAAAGATAATTTTACGTCAGTATCGATTGACAGCCACATAGTATCACCGGCGTGTCGAAGAAGCAAAAAAGGTGGATAGCGAAAGCTGGACGGAATTTTCGGCTAGAATTTCTGCTGTGCTTTCTCATTACTTGGACAGTAGAAAAATTAAAGATCTAGAGGAGTGTAAGAATATCATGGTGTCTGATAAGATCAAACGGGAAGTACCAGCAGCTACGAGACAATTTGTATTGCAGAGAGAAGCTGATGGAAGGATGAAGCCTCCAGAATTGGCAGATGTAGTGGAGCTGCATTTAGATAGCCGTCGGGAGTCAGGAGTTGGTGGAACCAGGTGGAAAGGCAGAGCGCAAGAAATGACAAACATTGAATCGAAGGTGAATGAGAGGAGATATGATCCCCCAATGAAAAGATACAGTGGGAATGCCCGCTCTCTGTCTTCAGTGTTTCTCTTGCTGTGATACGAATTGGACACGTTTCGCGCGAACTCTACGTGCACGATTACGATTCTACGATCGACGAAAGTTAAGATTGTTTTGTTATACGTTTTCTAAGCCCTTAAAAATACTATGGCGTCCAAACGAAGTAAATCTGATTCTCCTGTACCTAGTAAGAAATGGAAAACGATATCTTTGGAATGTAAACTTAACATTATCAAGAATTTTGATAGCAGAATGAAAATTTGTGAATCGGCAATGAAGTTTGAGCTACCGGAATCCACAGTAAGAACAATCATAAAAGATAAAGAAAGAATTCTCGATGCGGTGAAAAATGCTCAATCCTTGAACTCAAGCATAATTCGTAAACGTCATGGTATTATTGCTGAGATGGAAACAATGCTGAAATTATGGTGTGATAATCAAGTAAAACTGAAGAATTGTCCAATCGATCAGAACACTGTGTGCTATCAAGCTAAGCTGATTTTTGAGAGGTTGAAAGAAGAAGCTGGGGCGGCGGGCGCAGATGAAAACTTTGTATCTAGTAACGGTTGGTTCAACCGATTTAAAACTCTCTCTAATTGGCACAGAATCGCGGAGAGTGGAGAGGCGGCAATTGCCGATAAAGAAGCTGCGTCTTTTTTTCCTGAGACACTCACGGCTATGATAGAAGAAGGTGACTATAGCAGTGAAACCGTATTTAACGTGTATGAGACTGGCCTGTTCTGGAAGAAGATACCTAAAAGAAAAAAACTTTCCAGGCTTTAAGGTTTCTAAAGACCAATTGACAGTGATGGTTGGCGGGAATGCAGCTGGTGAGTGCAAGTTAAAACCCCTCTTAATTAATCTCTCCGAAAACCCAAGAGCCTTAAACAATATATCTAAAATTAGCTTACCAGTGATTTGGAAGTCAAATCATAAAGCTTGGGTGACAGCTTTCGTTTCTGAGAACTGGTTTGGTCACCACTTCATACCCGAAGTCGAACGTTATTGCAAGTCTAAACAGATTCCATTTAAAGTGATGCTTCTTATTGACAATGCACCCGGTCACCCTCCTGTCACCCTAATTGATTTCGACCCACGTGTGAAAGTTGTGTTTTTGCCTCCAAACACAACCAGCTTGCTTCAACCGATGGACCAGGGAGTCATCAAAACATTCAAGGTTTACTGCACGATAGCGTTCGTTTGCACATCTGAATGAAGCTATGAGGCAAAACAGTGAGATATCTGTTAAAGACTTTTGGAAACAATTCAATGTTTTAGATGCCGTAAGAATCGTTGGAAAAACTTGGGATGAAATTTCCCAAAAAACATTGAATGGTGTCTGGAAGAAACTTTGTCCATTTTTTTTCAAAAACGAGACGGAAACAACGCCAGAAACTGATCATGTCGCTCATGTGATAGAAGAAGTTGTTAATCTTGCCAGGCAATTAGATTTGGAAGTCAATGGTGATGATGTCAACGAGCTGTTGGATTCACATAGTCAGGAGCTGACAATCGATGAGCTCATAGAGATGTGTGAGCAAAACGTCACTGAAGTATCCGACACTTCAGACCCAGTTCCACCAGAAAAGCACATGACAATTACAAGCTTGACAGAAGGTCTCAGCTCAATTGAAAAGGGCTTAAAAATTTTAGAAAACATAGACTCCATCGAAGAACGCGTTATAGCTAGAAAGCAAGGAATAAAAAAATTATTGGCTTGCTACGAAGAAATTCTGCGTGAAAAAAAGAAGGCATTGTGTCGTCAGACGAATTTGTTAGATATCATGAGGCCATCGACATCAAAATAACTTTTTTACGTAACTCATTTATTTTTTAATATTTTGTATTAATATGTATAAAGAACTGCAATTTTATTAAATACTTTTCTTCTAAACTAGTGTTTTTTTAGTCCTTGGTCACAATTAAACAAAATTTATATGTATTTATATGACTTACGCGAATTCTACTTAAGCGATTTTCGTCGGATCCACCTATCGCGTAACTTCGGGGTATTACTGTATTTAAATATAAAATTAGTATTCACATTACTTAGCACAATTATCAGTATGTAATAATAGCCGTCCACATAACAAAGATTTAATTCTACGTCTTTGTTCTTCCAAATTCTCTGTGTATAATGATCAATGTACCTTCGCGAGTTTCTGCGTAAATTGGCGCCTAGGAGGGTTGAGTGGGGCTAAGGGGCGTAGTTATGGGGGGATGATGGGGAGGCTCCCCCTCCAAAGTAACTCTGTGATGGCAAAATTCGAAGTGACTTCGTAAAATGTAGGTGAGTTGTGAAAATTTGCAATCTTTTTTTTTTTGGTAAAATTGAGGGAGTTGTCAAAATCGAGGCAACTTGACAAATCTAGGGCGGTTTGGAAAGTGGCGAGACGGCAAAATCTAGAGCAGTTGGCAAAATTCGAAGCCACTTAGTAAAATACAGGTGAGATGGCAAAATAGGACAAGTTGGCAAAATCTTGGGGAGTTGGCAAAATTCGGAGTGACTTGGCAAAATCTTGGGAACTGACAAAATTCGGAGTGACTTGGGAAAATTGTGGGGGATTGGCAAAATTCAGGTGAGATGTAAAAATTACAATCTTTTTTATGTAAAATTATGGCGTGTTGGCAAAATCGAGGCAACTTCGCAATATCTAGGAGAGTTGGCAAAATTCAGAATGACTTTGCAAAAATCAAGTGAGATGTAAACTCTGGGATTTTTTTCTGCAAAATTGTGGCGAATTGGCAAATTGAGGAAACATGGCAAAATCTAGGGGAGTTGGCAAAATTCGAAGCCACTTGGTAAAATATAGGCGAGTTGTGAAAATTGGGATTTGCTTTGTGAAATTAAGGAGAGTTGACCAAATTGTGAAAACTTGGCAAAATCTTGGGGAGTTTGAAAAATATGAAGTGGGTTGGGTTGTTTTATCTCTGAGCGGCACTTTTATGCACACAATGAGCTAAATGACCATGTCACAAGGACCCCGAAGGCTCAGAGAAGGTTGGAGGAGGGGACCTACTGGAACAGCTGTTAGGAGACAGATGGTAGCCTCCCGTCAAGGCCATCCAACGTGTTCTTTAACGTGTAGAGGGTATGGCTCCCCCGCACACGGGACCACGGCTTAACGTCCCATCCGACGATCAGCGGCCTTTTCATGCCCATCGGTGTCCCCTACTGACCATGGACAGGGCGGGGAATTTTGCGGAGATAAATCTCAACGCTGACCCAGCTGGTAATTTGAAGTGACTTGCCAAATTTAGGAGACGTATAAAGATTGGGATTGGTTTTGTAAAATTAAGGAGAGTTGGCCAAATCAACAAGAGTTGTGAAAATTCATGCTAGAATTCAGACGAGACGTAAATATTGGGATTATTTCTGCGAAATTATGGCTAGTTGGCAAAATTGGAAATCAAATGGTAAGGAAGTCTATGCATCATCACAGAACCGGCCAGGCCTTGCACCTAATGTCCGACCCTGCCTTCTCGTGGTGCAGACCGTCAGTACCTTTCGAAAGAGATACTCTCTTGCGGAAGTGAACGGAAGACATGGGCTGCCCGATTAGTGGGGCCTACTGAACTCGACAACTATGGCTACTTTTCTTTTTTTTTCTACCCTGCTGAGGAGTGGTCAACCACACAGGTTCCTATTGCTGACCATATATACCAACCTGAATAGAATTATGGCTCTAAGTTTGACTATGGATCCTGATTTTGATGCACTGGTGGGCTTCTGTGGAGGGAAAATCTTCCGCTGAGATTTCTGTTTGTTTGTGGGTTGACAGCCCCAAGTGAATGGATTCACAGGATATGTTTATTAGCTGGTGGATAATCCTGAGCAGAGGTCATCGCAGGCACCTGAACTCTTTGCTTCTACTGGCATCGTCAAATTCTACATTGGAGGAAGTCTTCCAGTGTAGATGGCTTCAGCCTTTAGTGGTGAGAGAACGGGTCTTTGTTCCATGTCTGCGATTAGGGGGCAGTTTGATGTTGTAGGCATTCCCTCTCTCAATAAACATAGTTTCTTCAAAACATCCCACTAACCATTTTATCTCCATAGGTAGTTGGAATGTGAGGACTCTGCACAGAGCTTTTTCTCTTGATGTCCTCACACAAGAATTCCACCATTATAATTTAGATATTCTCGGCTTGCAAGAGATCAGATAGACAGATAAAGGTCAGATTCTTAAAAATAATCTTAAATTTCTCTTTTCAGGGAGGCACGACAATAAGCATCACCAAGGCGTGGGTCTGCTTCTCAGCAGACACGCTAGTGATGCTCTTCTAGGATATGAGTGCATTAATGAAAGGTTTCTTACAGCAAATTTTCAGACAAGCGTTAAAAACTTGAATGTTATCTGCTGTTATGCCCCCACTGAGGATGCCGATGAGGATGAGAAGGATAGGTTTTTTGACCAACTTCAGGATATTTTGAATTCTGTCAAGAAAGGAGATATTACCCTTGTTCTAGGTGACTTCAATGCCAAAGTTGATACTGACTCTGACCTTTGGGGAGGGTTGATAGGCCCTTTTGGGATTGGTAGCTGCAATGGCAATGGGCAACGTCTCCTACAGGTAAGTAAACTCAATGGTTTCAGAATAACTAACACTTATTATTATTATTACAAACACCGAGACATGCATAAGTACACATGGGTTTTACCCGATGGGCTACATAAGAATGATTGATTATATATTAATTAACAGCAAATGCGCTAGTTCTGTTAATACCAGGTCATATAGGGGAGCTGAAATTGGATCTGACCATTACCTTGTTAAAAGTGCCTTGCAAGTTAAACTTAAAAAGTGTTGTGTTAGGGTTAAAAAATTTGCTTCTAATACTGACGGTCTGAAAGACCCAGTTATAATCAAAGATTACCATGATAGGTTACTTAGTCATTATGACTGTCATGGTATGCTTATTACTGAAGTTGAGGAAGAATGGGATCATTTTAAACAGGCTTTTTTGGACACTAACAGTACTCTTTTAGGAAAAAAGGAGCTGAGGAGGCAGAATTATTTGAGTGATAAGGCACTTGATCTTATTTCAGAAAGAAAGAACTGCAGGATTGCCCTTAATCAATACCCTACTAGTCCTAATAGAAAGCACTACAGAGAAGTTAATAAACGTGTAAAGGATCAGTTAGCTCCTGATAAGAATTTTTGGCTTGATGGCTTGGCTGACAAAGCCGAGGAAGCAGTTATATAGCACAACAGCAGAGAGCTGTAGCAGATAGTTAATGTTTTATATGGTAGAAAACGAACAGGTGTACAGGGATTGAAGGATAAACAAGGCAAGGTTATAGATGGTGAGGATTTTGTCATGGCTAGTTGGGCTGAGCATTTCAGTGATATTCTAAACAACGTGGTAATACTACTCTCATTGTTTGCAATGATTATAGATACATTGGTGGCTTTAATGTTGGCTCTATAACACAATCTGAAGTTATTTTTCTAAACTTAAACTTCATAAATCCCCAGCGGTAGATGAAATTACTACGGAAATGCTTAGAGCAGGTAATGTTTCGGTTACCACTTGGATGACTGATATTCTGAATATCGTTTATGATAAAGGCATGGTTCCTAAGGATTTTACCAGAGCTATTGTTATCCCTATTTTCAAAAAAGGTGATCGCAGTTCTTGTGATAACTATAGGGGTATTAGCCTACTCTCTGTTCCAGGTAAAGTTCTTTCCATGATTGTGCTTAATAGAATTAAGAATCTGGTTGACAGGCAATTGCGTGATGAGCAATGTGGATTCAGAAGTGGTAGGGGATGTGTGGATCAGATATTTTCACTTAGGCAGATTTTTGAGAAATGTTTAGAGTTTCAGAAACCTTTGGTTGCTAGCGTTGTTGATTTCAAAAAGGCTTTCGACTCTGTTGATCATCATAATTTGTGGTTGATTGTGAAATCATATGGTATACCTGACAAGTTAGTTAACATATTGAAAGCTCTCTATAATAACACTGAATCATGTGTGAGAGTTGGTAGCAATTGGTTTAGCATTACTTCTGGTGTTCGACAAGGGTGCATTGTGTCTCCTTTTCTCTTCAGTTTGGTTATTGATTATGTTATGCGAAATTCACTTCAAGGGAAAGATTTTGGCCTTAAATGGGCTGAAGATACGAAAATGTCTGATTTAGATTATGCTGATGAATTAGCCCTTTTGGCAGATGATGTTGATGAGATGACCTCTTTCATTCGAGCTGTTGGTGAAACTGGTAGTAGAGTAGGTTTGGTTATAAACAGAGAGAAAACTAAAGTGATGGAAATTGGTCAGGTAGGCTGTGATTCTATTAATGTGAATGGTTGCAGTCTTGAGCAGGTGTCACAGTTTAATTATCTTGGGAGCTATGTAACAGATACTGGTGATACGTGGCATGAGATTAACAGACGAATATGGATTGCTGCCGGGACTTTTAAGAATCTATGTAGAGTGTGGAGAATAAGGGAGATCTATGGAGAGTGTATAAAATAAAGACTAAAGTTAGGCTGTATAATAGTTTGGTTCTTTCTAGAGTTAGTTATGGTAGTGAAAGTTGGACGCTGTGTAAACAAGAAAACAGGAAACTAGAAACTTCTAGATGCTTACGTAGTATCTTGGGTATTAGGTGGTTTAACTTTGTAACTAATGATGAGGTTAGGCAAAGGAGTCTGCAACCTCCTTTAAGCAGCATATTGTGCAGAGACAAACTCCGTTGGTTTGGCCATGTTGCCCGCATGAATAATTTTAAATTGGCGAAAAGGGTTATGAACAGTGTGACTAAAGGCCTCAGAAAGAGTTTGACAATGTCAAACAGGACCTTGTTAGAATTGGTGTGCAGTGGTCAGATGCAGCAGATGTAGCTTAAGACAGACTTGCTTGAATAACTAAATTGCACGGTCTGGTTGGACCTCCGTAGCCCATGGCTGCTCGAGGATGATGATGATGATGTGAAAATTGCCTCAACCCCCCCCCCCCCCCCCGCCACGAGAGCGAAAATCCATGTACACAACTGACAGAAACATCATTATTTTTTCAGTTGGCAAAATTTGATTTTCGAGATCACTCCCCCAACCATAGTCCTTCGCTACGCCCCTGAACTTATCGACTGTTGTAAAATTCTTATTTTCTCGTTGTAGGAATAGTGTAAAGATGCTTTGTTGTTCTGAAGGTTTATTTTTATACTCATATAGATTTGTGTTGGTTGACTTTAGTTTATATAAATGTTTTCCTTCATACTTTTGTAATAAATTACATTATTTTAGAATTATGATTTTTAAATATTATTTTTGAACCCATGCTGTTTCCACCCTTTTAATTCATAACAGTATTATACAGTATTTTCAAAATTTTTTAACCACGACCCCCAATAAAAAATACATTTTACATTGCGACCCAATGAGATCCACTCTGATAATTTCTATTCTATTAATTTAAAACATGTTGGTGGGGACCGCCTAAATTGATTTCACGACCCTCTAATGGTTCATGACCCGCAGTTTGAAAAACTTCCATATAATAGATGAAAGCTTATTTAAATAGTGATTCACATATTACTGCATTTTATCTCTGCTGCATTTACTTATAAAATATTATGATATCTAGCCTGTTTAAAATATTATGGTATCTAGCAAATGAGAGCTGTTTTCACATTTTTCCTTAATTTTTTTCTGTGTCATATATATATTTAAAGTTTCTGTATTTTGTATTATAATTGAAATGTTCAAATGCATTTTTGCATATTTATGCTAAGTTTTCCTTTTTCTTAATTCATTTGGGTCAGAAATGTGTAACTAAGTGCCCCAGAAGTGTGTAACATAAAAGAAATAAATTGATAAATTAAAAAAATACTTTCTGCAACAAAATCAAACAAATTGATTTAACACCAGCTTACATGTCAGTGCATCACCAAAATATACAAAGGACTTTGACCAACTGGTCAAGTTACATCTGCTGCATCTGGCCACTATATACCAATTCTAACAAAGTCTTGTTTAACATTTTCTCCCCACGCAAAACATATTCACTAATTTATAGTAGTATGCATACAGGCAACATGACCAAACCAACGGAGTCTCTCTCTGCACAATATTCTGCTCAAAGGAGGTTCTGGACTCTTTTCCCTAACCTCATCATTGCTAACAAAGTTCAACCACCTAATACCCAAGATAAGTGCGCAAGCATCTAGAATCAAAAGCATCAAGTTTCTTGTTATCATACTTACAAAGGGTTCATGTTTCGCTACCATAGAAAGAACCAAACTATTATACAGCGTAATTTCATGCCTATTTCTCTGCATTCTCCATATATTCTTAAAAGTTCCAGAGGCAATTACTATTCTTCTATATATCTCATGCCACACATCACTAGTGTCTGTTGCATAGCTCCGTAGATAATTAAATTGTGACACCTGCTGAAGACTTCAACCATTCAGATTAACTGAATCACAGCTTGCCTGACCAATTTTAAACACATTAGTTTTCTCTCTGTTTATAAGTAAACCTACTCTACTACCAGTTTCATCAACAGCTCGAATGAAAGAGTTTCATCTCATCAACATCATCTGCCAAAAGGGCTAATTCATCAGCATAATCTAAATCAGACATTTTCGTATCTTCAGCCCATTTAAGGCCAAAATCTTTCCCTTGAAGTGAATTTCGCATAACATAATCAATAACCAAACTGAAGAGAAAAGGAGACACAATGCACCCTTGTCGAACACCAGAAGCAATGCTAAACCAATTGCTACAAGCCTTACGAACTCTCACACACGACTCAGTGTTATTACAGAGAGTTTTCGTTATGTTAACTAACCTGTCTCGTATGCCGTAAGTTATAATCCACCACAAATTTTGACGGTCAACAGAGTCAAAAATCTTATCTTTTGAAATATACAAAGCTAGTAATCACAGATTTCTGAAACTCTAAATATATCTCAAGAATCTGCCTAAGTGGAAAAATCTGATCTACACATCCTCTACCACTTCTGAATCCACACTGCTCATCACGCATTGACCAGATTAGAACCAGATTCTTAATTCTATTAAGCACAATCATACAAAAAACTTTACCTAGAATAGAAAGCAGGCTGATACCCCTATAGTTATCACAAGAACTGGAAGAAAAATAGGAATAATAAAAACTCTGGTAAAATCCTTAGGAAAATCCTTTTTCAAGACAGATATTCAAATTTTGAGTCAGTAACAGACACATTCCTAGTTCTAAGCATTGCATTAGTAATTTCATCTACTGTGGGGATTTATGTAATTTTAGTTTAGAAATAGCCAAAATGACTTCTGTCTGTGATACAGGACCAAAATTAATGCAGGTAATACATGTATCATCATTACAAACAATGGGAGTAGAACTAATTGCATTGTTTAGAACATATCTGAAATGCTCAGCCCACCTAGCCATGACCGAATCCTCACCTTCAATAACCTTACCTTATCTATCCTTCAATCTCTGTATACCCTGTCCATTGCTTCCCACACAAAATATTGACTATCTGGTACAGCTCTTTGCTGTTACGCTATCTTGCTGCTTAGTCGGCTTTGTCAGCCAAGCCATCAAGCCAAAGATTCTTATCAGCAACTGACTGATCCTTTACACGTCTATTAATCTCTTTGTAGCGCTTTCTGTTAGGACGAGTAGGGTATTGATTAAGGACAATTTTGCAGTTCTTTCTTTCTGAAATAAGCTCGAGTGCCTTATCACTCAAGTAATTTTGCCTCCTCTGCTCCTTCTTTCCTAAAAGAGTACTGTTAGTTTCAAGAAAAGACTGTTTAAAACGGTCCCATTCTTCCTCAACTTCAATAGTAAGCATACCATGACTGTCATAATGGCTAAGTAACCTATCATGCCAAACTTTAGCTATAACTGGGTCTTTCAGAGCTTCAGTGTTAAAGATATCTTTTTTAACCTTAGCACACTTCTTAAGTTGCAAGACACTTTTAACAAGGATCCAATTTCCGCTCCCTATATGACCTGTTATTCCTAACAGAACTAGCCCATTGCTGTTAATTAATATATAATAAATCATATTCATACTCACGTGTACTTATGTATGTCGCGGCGTTTACAATAAGTATTAGTTATTCTCAAACCATTAAATTTTCCTACCTGTAGGAGCCGTTGCCCATTGCCATTACAGCTACCAAAACCAAAAGGGCCTATCACCCCTCCCCAAAGGTCAGAGTTGGTACTAACTTTAGCATTGAAGTCATCTAGAACAAGGGAGCAGAATTCACAATATCCTAAAGTTTTACGTAAAATCTGTCTTTCTCATCCTCAGTGGGGGTATAACAGCAGATAACATTCAAGTCTTCAATGCTTGTCTGAAATTTAGCTGTAAGAAACCTTTCTACCGTTTTGTCGGTGTCACTTTCATTGATGCATTCGTACCTAGAAGAGAGACATTTCTTTAGACTAGAAATTGAAAATTCTAGTGGTAGAATATGTTGATGAAGAACAGACCCAAATGGCTTCCTGACAGAACAATAATTTATATTTTATATGTTTTTTAATTAAATTACAGTTGGTTAAAAAAATTTAAAGTTAGAACTTAATTTCAAAACTTTTGATAATTTCAATATATTAATAAATAAATGAATAATTTCATTTAATACACATTGACTGATTTGCCCTCAAAACTAGGGAATGAGAAAATACAACTTTTTCAGCTTAAGGAATAAACGAGAAATAAGTTTGTGTTGTATAGAGCTAATAAGTAATACATTACTATTTACATTCTCTAATCACCCATGAATACTAATTATTACTGTTAAAGTGTGAAATAGTCGGAAAATGAAAAAGTTCATTTTCTTTTAAAAGGAGCATATTTTATTCGCCGGAGGTGATGTGTTATATTTCTGGTATCACTACGTCATCGTCTGTCAGATTATAAATATTCAACTTTTTTTGTTTTTAGAGATAAACGAAAACTTTTTTCTGCGTTGGATAGGCATTGGCGAAATGTTAGTTTTACGTTTTCCGAATCACTGATTGTTTGTAATAGCGCCCTCTAACGGTGTAAAAAGTTGAAAAAGTCTGAATTTCGAGGTTTACACTCACAGCAATGGTTTTTCCCCCTTAGCACGCAGGGAGGAGAAAACACAACTTTTTTCTTTTAACAGATGAATGAAAACTTCTTTTTCTACTTTATAGGTGTTGTAAATTATTTATTACTGTTATTTACACTTTTGTCAATCACCCATTAGTTTGAATTGACAATTTTAAGGAGATTAATGTTACAATGTTTGTTGCACAAATGTCTGTTGAATTGTCATCAGCAGTAGATTGAAGGTTTACTAAATTAGTAAGCATGCTGTGAAAAGAGAAGTCTGCCAGATGGTTTAGTGAAAAGCTCTGACGCCACGTCAAGGCACCATCCATGTCAGAGTGTTTTGCTCTAACCAGGAGAAAACCCCTCCACACATAGGCAGTTAGTGTGGAAGGAAAAAGAGGGACCATTAAATAGCCAATCTGAAGAGTCATATAATGGAAATATTTGTAGCATCTTGTACAAGATCTAATTGAAAAGAAAAGGAAACAATAAAAGATTAGATCTTGCTCCCATCCGCTCCCAGTGACAGCAGCCCCCCCCCCCTTGATGCACCTTCGCTTCTTGGCAAAGGTGTGACCCAACACACTAATGTATTACTTCAGACACTAATGGCGAGCGACCAGGGAACGCTGCTGTTGATTCACCGGAATGAATGGTCCCAAAGTGGGCAGCACCTTGGAATTTTGATTTTCATGGGATGGTTCGTTTTTTTAAAAAAATGAAAAATAAAATTGAAAACAAAGCGAAAAAACTCCTACCTAGATGATGAGTCTCCAGTGTTCCTACTTGCCCACACCTAATTCCCGGTGATTAAAAAACAGATATATTGGCTTAGAAATGCCACTGACTATTGCTCCGATCTTAAGTCGTGGCCCTGTGTGAGAGAAAGCTTCACTCCAAAGAATGGCGCTTTCTGCACACAGGGCCAAGAAATGATCTTTGTAAATGGCCATAATGGGTCGCTTATAGTTTCCCCCTAACAACTGCCCACAACGCTTCCTTCCCCAACTCCTAGGGTCTTTGTGACCTAAATACTCTGACTTTTTACCCCACAAAATAAGCGCTTCTCCGAGCTAAATCATTCAACCCTCCCTCTACGATGAAAGATGGCGTCTATTTCGATCGACAATTTGCGACAAAAGTTATGCGTTTGTTACAATTACGTTATTGTTTGAAAAAACATGTTCTCTAATAATTGAGGAAAAATCTCCTAGTGATGCATTTGCGAATTGTTTGAATACTTTTGTTTCGTTTTTCTTTTTGTTTAGGTAGGGTTGTCGTGAATTTGAAGTAAAAAATTATACTGACCCCCCTTACAACCTCTAACTATTAAATTCAACCTCTTTACAACCTCTAACTATTAAATTCAGTGACCCTTACGATTCAGGAGTTAAGTAGGGTAGATCAGCAACAAAAAATAAAATTATCGAGGAAACATGGCGTGTGGAGATAGTGTGGGTGAGGAGGATTTACAAGATAGGATATAAAACAATCTTATTAAGCGATATATTTTCTATAGGCTATTATTTTGAACACGTTTCCATAGAAACAAGTGATTGTTTTCGTTTTGTCGTCCGCCTGTCTGTTTACAGTCATTTAATTTTTTTAGAGCTAAACGAAAAATTATCTTTGGGTTAGAAAGGAATTGACGAAATATTATGATTCGGGCTTACCGAATCTGTTCATAGTTTGAATATTAGCCCCCCCCCCCCCCCTCTAACCCACATTTCAGCGGTGGGTAAAACTGGAAAACAAACCTTAAAACAGAAGTGCACAGCTCCGTAGGTTTTGCTGTTCTCATCTTTACCGTAATAAGAAGAGATAATTTAATGTTGTTTCGCTCAACTTCGGGTTTTAAAGAGCAATTTACGGTTTTAATCTGGTACCAACTGTATTGCGTTACATTCAAATACACGTCATTAGATGCATTAAAAGATTCCCAAAGTGTAATGGGAGCATATGAATATTATGTAAATTGGATCTCGAAAGTTATAAATAAGTGTTAAAATATTTGAAACGAACTCTAATAGGCAGTGCTCTGATACAAATTGATTAACTGTACAAATGTAATATTACTATTATTTTAACATAGGAACACACGAAACGTATTTAGGGAATCTTTCCGTGTGTAATAATCAGATTTCAATCAAGGGGACATAGTTGTAAATGAAATGTGTCACGCGCTGGTTGATACTGGAAATGATGGTCAGGTATTGAAACTTTTGCTTCTAATGTAACAAATTTTACAACGAAGAATCATTCGTCGTTTCGCTTTCTTCAGCATTCACGAATTACATTTGAATGGATATATTGCACAGCGCAATAGTGATTTAATTAGCAATTTTTTTTAAAACGTAGAGACATAATGGTAGGACTGGAGTATCCCACTTTCCTATTGAAACAAGATCTGCTTTATACCATGTGTCCCAGGAACGCATCGCTTAGCATAGGCCATACCATATTTTCTTAAAACTCCAACTATTCACCTATAATAGAATACAGTTGGAACTTTAAATTAGTTCAAACTAGATGCAAATTCTAAACACAAATTGAGAAATAAAGGACCGAAATATCGAGGTGGCAGGAAAGTTTAAAATAGTTCATTTAAGAAATTCTGCCCCGTTTTAAAAATTACACAATTTTATTACATTTTTGTCATTTAATTTTCAAAAGACATTCAACTAGTACGATTCAAATTCAAAAATGTATTAATGAACGAAAAAGTTGGGTTGTTTTACCTCTGAGCGGCACTTTTTTGCACACCATGGGTTAAATGGCCAGGTCACATGGACCGCGAAGGCTCAGAGAAGGTTGGATGAGGGGACCCACTGGAACAGCTGTTGGGAGACAGATGGTAGCCTCCCGTCAAGGCCATCCAGCCTGTTCTTTAATGTGCACAGGGTATGGCTCTCCCGCACACGGGGCCACGGCTTAACGTCCCATCCGACGGACGGCGACCTTTCCAAACCCATCGGTGTCCCCTACTGACCGTGGCAAGGCGGTGAATTTTGCGAGATAAATCTCAACGCTGACCCAGCTGGGACTCGAACCGGGGAACTACAGATTACGAGCCTGGCGCGCTACCGACTGAGCCACCCCCGACCCTGAACGAAAAAGCTTAGTCGGGAATAGAGGCCTTCCTACCACTGTAATGGTAATTAACATAGGGAATGAGCATGCAGATACATTAATCTCGAAACATTAGTTTATAATCAGGGTTACTAAAGTAGCTGTCGGCGCAGTAAGAAATCTATTCATTGGTCTTTGAAAAATTCTGAAATACACATAAACAGAATTGTGTTTTCGAAAACGAACCATGAAAAGAAAATGGATGAAAATTGTAAAACATTAAATTTCAATATGTAAATTGTAAAACATTAAATATCTATGATTTCATCATTAACTCTGGTTTTTGCATTCAAGCCATTATGGATTTTTTTAAACTGTTTACTGATGTTTACTGATAATACAAGTTTAGTCAATATTAACGACATAATGGTGCTTTTGCCCATTTTTGTAGTGCAAAGTATTACATTTAAAACGTTGAATTTAGGCGAAATCAAATGAGAATAAAATTCTTTGCCAATTCTACTTCATTTTGAAAGGGTTCCACTCAATTCTATGCAATACAAATATTTGTAATCTTTTTATTAGGTGTCTTTTTTTTATTATATTTTCTGTGACTTGTCAGTCAAAGGTGATCGGAATAGCCTTTGCTTTTCAACATATGAGGGGGGAAGGCTTGCAGCTCCCCAGATTAATATTCTGTTCTCAGGATCGAGTCTCAACTGTACCAGTGTTGAGATTTATTTCCGTGAACCCATACCTTGCCTTTGGCGAGAGAGGGGACACCTTTGGGCTTGGAAATACCGCCCTCAGCTGCATGAGAGGGCAAGTCATGGCCTGAGCACCGAGTTGTGATGAAAACCTTGAAGGACACGCTGAATGATCTTAAAGGGACATTTCCGTCTGTCTGCCAGTGGCGGCTGGTGTGTTTCTAAATAGGTGTGTGTGTGGGGAGGGGGCGGTCAGTATATTTCGGTGTACAGAGAAATCAACTAGGCAGGGGTGGTGATGGCTCAGATGAGAGTGCACTACGTCAGCGATTTTCTCCGCTAACCCCGACTCTGTCCTCGGAGGCGAATAAGATACGTCAATTTAACCCTGAGGTGGGGGAGGGTGGGTTCCGAGAATTTTGTTTAGAGGGGGGCGGTTATGAAAATAAGACGCGTTTCCCAATTACTAATATACTCTAACTGACAGTAAAGATTAAAATGAAATTTTATTTTTTTTTAAATATACCTTTAGTTTATTAGCTTATTTTACCAATAACAAAACCAGTTCGAATTTAAACCATTTTTATTCTTGTCCTTGCGTAGTTGCTGGGTGGAGATTAACAGGACCTACTGAATTTAAATGGGAAATTTGTTATTAATACTAGTGAACGTCTTCTCAAGAGTGGTAGTGAACCTGGACTGGCTCTCTTGTATAGGTATTCGGTGCTTCTACTAACTCGTTTTCTGTAGAAATAATTTCAATTGTTCTGAAAATAACCCTGTTTTAAATATAACTTGATATTTTAAGAAATCAAATACAAACACTTCCGCTGCTTTGGATTTGAGTTAGTGTAAAGGCATGAATACGATTCGTAGATGATTGCATAGTTTTACCTTTCGTTGAGTTAGTGTTATTACCAATAGTGGAAATGGGGTGGGAAGTGATAGGATGGCGTCCCGTCTCCGAAGATAAAAAAAAGCAGCTGTAGAAAAAACAAAAGAAAAACATTTGAAATAAATTGGCTGTCTTGACTGGGATTCGAACCTAGGTGTTCCAGAAGCATCCGGGCATCTTAACCGCTAGACCATCACGGAACTTACCATTTCTTCAACTGACATCCAAGCCTTCCTGTTGCTTCACAAGTTGCACCACTCCTGATAACAGATGGTGCCACTTGTGAATCAACAAGAAGGCTTATATGTCATTTAGTGGAAGAAATGGTAAGTTCATTGATGGTCTGACGATGAAGATGCCTGGCATGCTTCTGGGAGACCTGGGTTCGAATCCCAGTCAGGGCAACCAATTTCTTTCAAATGTTCCTGGTCTATAGGACTTTTCTTGTGATAATTTGTTATTAAAGGAAACAGGTATTCTATCCTCCGCTATGGCCTGCTACTTTGGAGGGTCATTTGTGATATTTTTTTGGGAGGGAGGATTTTTTTGGGGGTACGGCAAAACACGATTATTTCAAAAATCTCATTTGCAGTACTGAGTATTATGAAAAAAAAATTCTAAATATATATTAGTTGTCTAATGACTTAAAGAACATTTACTCGTTGCTATAATTTATTGCAGAAAATCGTTAGTGTTTTAAAGATTGATTTGGTCTCGGTTGTTTTTAATGAATAAATGTCCTTGTCATTACAGACAACGAACACAAATTTGCAGAATACCATTAACAATAGCATGACTCAAGGAACTGCATCAATGCGCAATACTATATCATATCAATGCTCCTACATTAACCCCAAACAACACACAGATCCGTATACTAAGCATCAAATTAACGGTATTCTATCGCGATAGTGAATCCGTTATAAAGATTTTCCAAATTCCATAAATAACGATAACCCATACAAAATCTTTTTCATCCACGTTTACCTCTCTGAAATACACCTGGGGCGGGAGTGGCTCAGTCGGTAGCGCGCCAGGCTCGTAATCTGTAGTTTCCAGGTTCGAGTCCCAGCTGGGTCAGCGTTAAGATTTATCTCCGCAAAATTTCCCGCCCTGCCACGGTCGGTAGAAGACACCGATGGGCTTGGAAAAGCCTCCGTCTGTCGGGTGGGACGTTAAACCGTGGCCCCGTGTATGAGAGAGCCATACCCTGTGCACTTTAAAGAACACACTGGATGGCCTTGACGGGAGCTACCATCTGTCTCCTAATAGCTGTTCCAGTGGGTCTCCTCCCCCAACCTTCTCTGAACCTTCGGGGTCCTTGTGACCTGGCCATTTAGCCTATGGAGTGCAGAAAAGTGCCGCTCAGAGGTAAAACAACCCAACCTGAAATACACCTATTTACCGCAATTCAAATATACCAAAAACCGTTTTGAAAACATCAGTAAGCTATTCTAAAAATTTTTTTTAGATTTGTCTTCCATTACAATATTTTAATTGTGAGTTGTGTTAGTATAATAGAAGATGAAAGGTTATTTAAATAATGATTTACCTTTTCCTGCATTTTATCTGTGCCGCAATTACTGATAAACTATTATGGCATCTAGCCTATTTGATTTTTCTTATGCACGAATAAATTTGTTTCCCTTATAGATTGGAAACTTTATCCAAGAGCATAGGGGGCAGGGGGGTGGATCAGTCGGTAGCGCGCCAGGCTCGTAATCTGTAGTTCCCAGGTTCGAGTCAGAGCTGGGCCAGCCTCGAGATTCATGTCCACAAAACATTCCGCCCTGCCATGGTCAGTAGGGGATATCGATGGCTTGGAAAAGCGCCGAGCGTCGCATGGGATCTTAAGCGTGGTCCCGTGTACGGGACCAGCTGGGTCAGCGTTGAGATTTCTCTCCGCAAGATTCCCCTCCCTGCCCACGGTCAGTAGGGGACACCGCTGGGCTTGGAAAGACCACCGTCCGTCGGATGAGACGTTAAGCCGTTGCCCCGTGTGCGGGAGAGCCATACCCTGTGCACATTAAAGAACACGCTGGATGGCCTTGACGGGAGGCTACCATCTGTCTCCCAACAGCTGTTCCAGTGGGTCCCCTCCCGCAACCTTCTCTGAGCCTTCGGGGTCCATGTGACCTGGCCATTTAGCCCATGGTGTGCAAAAAAGTGCCGCTCAGAGGTAAAACAACCCAAGAGCATAGGATGGATTCGTTATGAACCTCTGAGAGAGATTTCTGCTTTCTCAGACAACGAGACTTATTTTAAATTATTTTCTTAATTTGAAGTTTTTTTATTGGGCATATTTTAATGCAAATGTTCAACAGTATTTTGATATATTTATGCTAAGTTTTTCTTTTTCTTAACTGATTTGGGTCAGAAGTGTGTAACTAACTGACCCAGAAGAGTGTAACGTAACAAAAAAATAAACTGACAATGAGAAAAAAATGTTTTCCGCAACAAAATCAAAGAAATTGATTAAAATTCAGCTGATATGTCAGTGCATCATCAAAATATAGGGAAGAATTTGACCAACCAATACTATTTAAGTGAAATAAAAATTATTTTGATACAAATGCAACATTTGCTCGACACTGATTGAATGCAAATACACATTCGATGATTGACGTTGGGTCCATCTTATTACGTACAGGGGCGTAACTATGGGGGGAGGAGACCCCCTCAAAGTAATTCGGAGTTGGCAAATTCGAAGCGACTCCGTAAAATCTAGGTGAGTTGTGAAAATTTGTAATCTTTTTTTTTGGTAAAAGTAAAAAGTGTAAAATCAGTGTTTTATGTTATTCCCATTGTTATATTATAACTATAGTTTTATCTATCTATACAAAGGTGTAGGCCAGTTACATACACATTTCTAAAGGGTACGTGAAGCATAAAAGGTTGTATCAGAGGACCACCTGCCTAATAATGGGATCTAATGTATAATTAGACGACCACCTACCTAATAATGGGAATGGAAGGGGGGTCATATTATGCTGATACGACTGTGTACATGCCCCTTTATTCTTATTTCTATAACGTACTTAACGCATTGATGTTGGGTTGTTTTATCTATGAGGGGCACATTTTTCTCACATTGAGCGATGCCTTGAGTTGGCCGGGGGGGGGAGAGAAAGTGTGTTGGGACTCTGTTACGTCGCATTACAAGAGGAGAGGGCGACAATGGCGTAACCCGAAAGCTCCAAATATGGCAGGAAGGGGAGTTGGCGATGTAATCTGATTTTAGACTTCCTTAGAAAGAATACTTCTATTTATTTTCTAAACAGCCCCTCCCTCCCCAAGTAGATTAATACCTCTTGAATGCCCCATCGGGGGAGGAGTGATAGAGGTCGAGTGAAGTCATGTTAAAACGTTACACATATTTCTGCAACTAGACACTTTTGTGTGTTTCAGTTTTCTGATGATAAAAATCAGTTCTTTTATTATCACTTGCAATTAACTATTACTTCCATAATACTCCCTTACAAAAAAAATTAAGTTTTTTAGAGAAAGAAAAGTGCAACATGATGTGTGAAGTTCGGCATTTCCTTCCCCTAATCGATCTATCTATCTATCTATCTATATATATACTGTATATATTTTGATATGCATTCTTACAATGTGCATGTAAGTTGCTCACAATTCTTTGACTAGACCTAGGCGCCAACATGGAAGCATAGATAATCGGCTTAAGGCCAACTACAAGAACCGACGCTGCTAATGGTCAAGGTGACGGTCAATTTAATGAGTTGAGGCTGTCTGGGACAATCAGGGAGGATTAAACTGCAGATGGATACAAAGTTCTCTAGATTCATGTGTTTGAGCCCGGGAGACTGGAGAGCAGATGAGTGGAGCTCCGAAGCAGTATGATTGTGGGCGACAGAAGAGGTTTCGGTCCTGATAGCGTCATGGACTCACCTTGGATTACTCCTTTCGAAACTGGAGAGGGAGATAGAGCAGGGAGATACGAGTTATATGGTTTATGCGACCTCTACGGCTAATGGAGTATAGAGGTATTTGGTCTAGTGCAATATACAGGGTGAATCTGAAAAAGTGGGCAAAACTTTACGGGGTGGTAGAACGCAGCTATACGAGCAATATTCGTCATAGAATGTATGGTCGGAACGCAAGCGGTGAGAAGTTAAAAGGTAGTTTTCCACTGTCACATTTAAAGAATGAACACAAGAAGGAGAGGAGATACTTCAGAAAACATTTTATTAACAGGAATGTAATTGAGGTACATGCTCAAAGAAATTGCTTCAAAGAGCTGGCGTCAGCTGTAATGCAGGCTTCACACCTGTGGGATAGGGACCGACGCACATTTGCGAAGACACCAGGCATTTCTCGAATATCGCCGGCAACAACGGCGATCCTGCCGACTAGATCCATATCGGTTTCAATGGGGCACTCGTAGATTAGGCTTTTCATATGGCCCCACAGGAAAAAGTCCAAACAGGAGAGATCCGGCGATCTTGGTGGCCAAGCTATGGCCCTTTTATACCATTTCCAACGCCACCTAGCGGCTCGCCGTTTGCGTTCCGACCATACATTCTATGACGAATATTGCTCGTATAGCTGCGTTCTACCACCCCGTAAAATTTAGCCCACTTTTTCAGATTCACCCTGTATATATAATTATATATATATATATTGGAGGGAGGTCCGATTATTTAGAATCGAGGACGGGGGGGGGGGGGCGGGTTTGAGAATAAGACTTGAGCAGGGTTCCCCAATTCCTAAAATATTCCATCGAACAGAAAAGGTTAAAATGATATTCTTTATGGAATGAGATTTTATAGTTTTTCTTTCAATCTATTTTTAGTGTCGACATAAAATATGGGGCTAAAATAAAATTTTAGAAAGACGTCTGTTTTGGATTTCAAAGCGGATAGACAAGTTTGAGATAATTTGTCTATTCGCTTTGTTAGTTTAGTATAAGTTGAGTTGAGGGAAAGTTTTTTACACACCATGGATTACATGGCCAGGTACAAGGAGCACAAGGGCTCAGAGAAGGTTTGGGGAGAGGACCCACTGGAACAGCTAATGGGAGATGACAGATGGTAGACTCCCGCCAAGGTCATCCAGCATGTTCTTTAATAATTCAATAATTCAATAATCTTTAATAATTTCCATAATCATCTAGTGGTGGAGCTGTAATCAATGATTACTTAGAAGTAGAGGCGGATTGGGAGCAGAAAACGACTCGGACAATTGCATGAAAATTGGCTCATGACGACCCGGACAATTGTATGAAAATTGGCTCATACTCAATTTGTTTCAGAATCGATACCGACCAAGATCGATATCGATTCTGAAACAAATTTCGCCCCAGGCGAGAAACAATCTGGGATTGATTCTGAGATCCCCACCCAGGGGTGGTCTTCCATTCATTTTAACCTCGTGTACGGAAATAAAAGCAATAAAAAACGCTCTAATACTTTCATTTTCTCGTCTGTTTGTAACGCTCCAAAACAATTGCAAAATACTTAAGTTTTATGCTCCGGATAGCTTAGACGGGCGCCAGGCAATAATTAACAAATTGCCAAAATGTAGAATAAGTTGATTTAGGGTTCAAATGCCAGCGAGCGTTCATAGTAAGAGTCAAAATGATTCTTAACAAAATAAGAGTTAATGTAAAAAAGATCCTAAATTAGCGTTGCTCAAGATAAAAAACTACAGACTCAAAAGTTTGTAACAAAACAAAATACATTTATTTCCAAAATAATTAACTCACCAAGACATCAATGAAGAAACTAAAATCTGTGCTACACGCACGGTGCTACGCACCTTACTACATCTCTCTGCTCTCTCTCTCAAGTGCTCAACTACTCTCAAGTGCCTCGCAGGACACGGTTTTGACAATGGGCCGGCGCATGCCGGGAAAGACATTTGCATACAATGACGAAGGACGAGGTATGACGCAAGAGGGGGCGTGTCCTTGGCACGCGCTTTAACGGTTACGGTCGGAAGTTCGGAGTTGCGCGTACGCAACTCCTAGAAACTTGAAAACGAGTGCTGTGATGCCGAAAAGGAAATAAAAAATCCCCAAAATGATAAATATAACGTAAATTAAACAAAAACTGGTTAAGGTAAAGCAAAAGTGAACGATGGGGCATCACAACTCCCCCTTCCAAAGGGAGTCAAAATGATTGACCTAACAAATTTTGACGAGCAATTTTGAATAAAGGACACATCTTACGTCATTTACACATGGCTGAACATAAATAAGTAAAAGTATGCTAGCGCAAATTTTGATATGATGAACTATTCTTACTTTGACACAATTTTCCAGCACAACCAAAGGTACCTCCTCCCTTTTCGTCCTAACAAAAATATGTATTTAACAGCTAACCTAGTGTACTTACGTACCAGTGGCTGTGACAGTTAACTGTATACTAGCATCATCGGTCTAACTAGTATCACATTCTGATACAAACTCGAAATTGGCATATCTTGAACTGTACAGAAAAAATAGTAAGATTTGGAGTTTATTAACCTAAGTCTAATAAATGTTAAAAAGATGAAAAGAAAAAGTGATTCATTACATTTGTTGTTAGCGGGGTAATAACTTCCGCTTCTCCCCTAACCACAATAAAAAATATGTGAAAGCTAAATCTTCTCCTAAATCACATAAAAAAACGGGTATTCGAACACCGTTATCTCCTCCTAATTACATTCAAATACGCAAAGCTAAGAAAATTCAAAATTTACAAACAAGCGGGATTGTAATCATCCGCTAATTCTTCTCCTATTCACAGAAATCGCGATCTAGCTGAAATAAAAAATCATTAGTTACCTCCCCCTTCAGAGCTAACGTCCCCCTCCCAAAGGAGTTATGCTGATAACAACTCTGTTATCAGACTATGCCATTTGGGGACAGCTCCAAAAAGGTACACACAAAAAAAAACAAAATTCTGCAGTCATCATCATGGTCATCATCTATATATACCAATAAATACTGTCAATGTCATCCCCAAAAATTACGTATCATTGACACATAAATATCACTGATGACACTGAACAGATTTAAACACATATACATAAATCGTATCTAAGAATAAAGAAAAAAGAGTGTAAATAATTTATAATATACGATGATAACATTTCATCCAATAACTTTTACATGAATCTCTTTTTTTTTTTTACATAAATTCACTTTGGAATGCACGTTATTTTACAATACAAATTCTTAAATCACTAATTCTCTTTCACTCTTCTCATTCATATCCAGAAACATTTTACAATTCCTAAACCTTCCAATATCGACTTACAAAATTTTCAGCTATCAGTCAGCTGAAAAAAAAAATCTACAAAAATACATTTTAACTCACGTAAATACAATAACTAGAACCTCGATGAACAAGAATGCAAAAAAAATTCTATTCACACAAGTATAAACTCGAACTACAATAATTTCACTTTTCAAAAATAAATATCGAACTCTAAAGTTTCAACAAGAAATTAAACATCGCTAACTATATAATTCACAATAAGGCTTCTTCTTCGTCTTCATCTATTCCAGAAAAAAAAACATTTTATAACTCAATCAAGTGCCAAGTGAAAGAAAAATATACTTAAATTTCATTGTTGGCACTCCGTGGCGATAAATCATCTAGTCCGTTTCCGATAACATCCTTCCGTCGTCGTTGGGTGGCTTCACGTAAAGTTGTTACTGAAGATCTCGTTCAAGTCAAGTCGTCGCTGTAGATCTCTCTCGTGACGTCATCTTCCCGATGTTCGCTGCTTCGCTGCCGCTCTGCAGGCTCTGGTCGTTTCGTCGGCCTTCCGTCACGCTCTTGATGTCGATGGAACAGCTGAATCTGGCTTTGTCAGTCTTTGTCCTGTTGTGTGCAGTAGGTGATAATCTAATCTGTTCTTTTCTCTTCTGAGTGGTAAAGGTTCAATATCATCATCAGAGCCATCATTCTCCTGGGTTTGTTGTGGAGCATCTGCTTCTGATCTAGAAAATTCTATAGAAGTTTTGTTTTTTTTAATATTCACAACATTAAAGTATCCTACTGAGGCATTAGTGGTCATATTGGCCAATTCATACAGAAGTGGAGAAAGTTTCTTCCTTATAACATATGGTCCAGCATATAATGGTGCAAATTTCTTTATAAATCCTCTTTCTTTATCACTCTTATGATGTGTTTTAATCAAGACCTTATCACCTACTTTAAATTCCATATGTCGTCGTCTTTTATTATAATCCTCTCGTTGCTTTTGTTGTGCTCGTAGGGAATTATCTTGTGCCTTTGAAATGGCTCGAATATGCTGTTCCGTTCTAAACTCAATGGATTGTGGAGATGCGGGTTGGCCAATGAGTCTGTCCCAGGGTAATGTTAGTTCTCTTCCAAGAAATATCCGTGAAGGCGTGAATTTGGTGGTTTCATGTAATGAAGTGCGTAAAGCAAAGGAAAACTGTTGCAAATATTTATCCCATGTACTATGTCTATTTTCGACGTAAGCAGCTATCATTCTGCCAATATTTCGATTAATTCTTTCTGTCAAATTTGATTGTGGATGATATGGAGTTGTATATATGTGTTTTATTTGGAACGTTTCACATACTTCAGCAAGCACATTGGAAATGAATTGGGGCCCATTGTCCGAAACTATACTCTTGGGTACCCCGTATCTGCATATAAATTCATTTACAAATTTCTTTGCTACGATTGTTGCTGTTGCATTTCTAACAGGAAATATTTCGACCCATTTCGAAAAATAATCTACCAAGACCAGAATATATTGGGATCCCGCTTGTGTTTGTGGATACGGGCCCATTAAATCCATGCCAACTAATTCCATGGGTTCATTGGAGATCGTGCTTTTCATAAGACCACAAGGACGGTTTTGATCGAATTTCGTGGTTTGACAAATTAGGCATGTTTCTACATAGGTTTTTACGTCCTTTTTCAAAGCTGGCCAATATGATCTTTTGGCCACTTTCTGATAGGTTTTCCGTGTACCTAAATGTCCAGCTGAAGGTACATCATGTAATTCTCGGAGTACGTACTCTCTTAAATTCTTGGGAATAAATGGGCGATAACTGCCTGTTTGACTCGGTCGTCTGCAGTAGTACAAAATATCGTTAATTAATCTGAAATGTCTGGCTCTTCCAACAATACTTGAAGCTATACTAGGATCTAGAGGTAATTCATCACTTTTCAAATAATGATACACGTTTCCATATTCTAAATCGCTTTGTTGTTCAGTAATTAAATGTTCCTCGTATTCGATGGGAACTATTGTGGCGAGTGAGGGAGCAAAAGGCTTATCTTCGAGCTCTGGCGTAACTTCTGCCGGCCACACGGGAGCACGGGATAATGCATCTGGTAGCTGATGTGCACTTCCCTTTCGATGCTCGACCTTGAAATTAAATTCTTGTAGGCGTAATGCCCAGCGCATTAGACGACCTGTTAGATTGGTAGATGTCTGTAACCATTGTAAAGCAGCATTGTCAGTAAAAATAGTTATGTCGGATGTGTCTAATTGTACTTTAAATTTTTCTAGAGCCCATATTACGCTTAGACATTCTTTTTCAGTCACTGTATAGTTTCTTTCAGTATGACTCAAACTGCGACTGGCATACATGATGACGTGTTCACAATTGTCATTCTGTACTTGGCTCAGCACGGCGCCGAGACCGACATCGGAAGCATCAGTGTAGATGAAAAAAGGTTTGCCTAACTGTGTCAAGGCCAACACGGGAGCATGACACAATGCATCCTTTAATGTCTGAAATGCTGTATCGCAAACAGGTGTCCAGTGAAACCGCTTTCGCTTTCGACGTAATTCACACAAAGGTTCGGCCAAATTAGCAAAATTGGGTACAAATTGTCGGTACCATCCACACATTCCTAAAAATCTACTAAGTTGTTTCGAATTGCGCGGTGTGGGAAATCGTTCTATGGCTTCGACCTTATTAGGTAATGTTCTTACTCCATCCTTATTAACAGTGAAACCGAGGTATTGAACGTCCTCTCGGAGAAAGGTGCATTTGGACAACTTTATGGTGAGTCCGGCTTCTCTTAACCTTGCAAATACCAAATTCAAATCACGTAGATGCTCTGAAAAATCAGTAGAAAAAATGACTATGTCGTCTAAGTATACTTCACAAATTTTTCCTTTTAGGTCACCCAGAACTACGGACATAAGACGTTGAAACATGGCGGGTGCTCCTGATAAGCCAAACGGTAAGCAACGAAATTGGAATAATCCATCTTTTGTGAGGAATGCTGTTTTGGGTCGATCTGGTGGATATACGGACACCTGCCAATATCCTGAATACAAATCTAGTGTGCTAATAAATTTCTTGCCAGCCAGTTGTGTTAGTAGATTCTGAATAATAGGTAGTGGATATCTGTCGGGGACTGTAACAGCATTTAATTTTCGATAGTCTACGCAAAATCTCAAATCACCAGTTTTCTTTTTAACGAGCACGACCGGTGAAGCCCAAGGGCTAAAACTTGGCTCTATTATCCCATCCTCTAACATTTCTTTAATTTGTGTTGAAATTATCTCTTCTTTACTGGGAGGATAATTATATGGTTTGCTGTAAACAGGTCTATTATTGCCGGTGTCGATATGATGTTCTAAAATCTGACATCTACCGGGCTTGTTGTTAAAAAGTTCGTAATTAGCATTGAGCAGAGTTTCTAACTTAACTCTCTCGCTATTTCCCAAATGAGCGTTGTCAGCATGTTTTCTAATGTCTAATTTTATCTGATCGATATCAAGTTTTTCTTTCATTGTTGCTTTTAATGAAATAGTATTGTTGGCAAAATCAAATTCAATCAAGTGTTTCCGTATCGCATCTATTCCTATTAAAGAGTCGTATAATAATTCACTTATTAGTAAAAATTCAAGTCTTATCTCCACATTATTTAAAGTGATAGGTAACTCAACAGTTCCTTGTGGAAAACATTGTTTGGAAGCACAAGCTAAGTTCAAAGGTCCACCGGACCACGGCTGCAAATTCAGTTTACAATTTTTCTGAATTTTATCCCATACTTTCTTATGTAGACATGTAAGATCAGCTCCTGTATCAATGCGAGCTATGAATTCTGTCTTATCGTGATAAAGCTTCACAAAAGGTAAATGTAAGACATTATGTATACCCACAGTAGCAAGACTTAAATCATGAGAGGGCTTTTGTTGAGGAACCTTGGCCTCTCGCTTCAAAGATCCCGATGAGAGTTTCCCGAATTTTCATTCCTTTGGTAACAGTATTTCTCAATATGTCCTAGTCGGCCACAAAAGTTACAAGTGATAGTTTCTCTCTTTTGTTTAACCAAAGTTTTAGGTCTAATGTTATGGTTTGAAGCTTGACGTGGCAAAAAGTCTCTACTTCGTTCATATTCTATAGTTCTTGGCGCGTTCGGCGCAAATTGTCTGGACCGTGTAAATTGCGGTCGTGCGGGAGTCATTCTACGCGACTCAACCTGATATCGCTGCTTTCGCGGGAATGGCATCCATTGTTGGTTATGTGTATTTGCTGCAGATTCTCTTCTTGCAGTGTATTGCCGAGCCAATTTGACTAAATTGGAAACTGAATTTATGTTTCGTACTTCTAGGAATTCTCGGATGGGCAAAAGTAATTGAGACAATATGCAATTTACAATATCAATTTCAGCGGCATCAGCATCGTACAGCTGGTATAACTCTACTGTACCCCATATGAATTTTTCTATGTCATCTCTTTCCCTTTGTCTTCGTGAAAACAACTCTGTAGCTAGTTCTGTAAAATCATTGTAAGCCGGATATATGTCCATGATTTCATTTTTAAATTCTTCCCAAAGTTCTATGCCATGACGACATCCTACGTTATTCCACCATTGCTTAGCGCATCCAATTAGGCAAGATACTGCTAAAACAACTTTTTTGTTGCTTGGCACTTCATGTAAACGGAAGTGCTCCTCCATGGACTTGACAAATGTCCACGATGACGGACGTTTCGAACCGTCGAACCTTATCTCAGGTAAAGGCCAATTAACATAAGGACTATAGTTAATGGATGGGTTGGCAAATCGTCGTTGTGGCGGTTGAAAATACTCTGTTCTATCGGAACAGAAAATGGAACCTTACGTTCAAAGTTTCTTCTTTGGTGAACTGACGTAGCATTGTCAGCAAATTTAGGGGTTGTTGTCGTTCCCCTTTTCTCCCGATTATCATCAAGCAGATTCATTAGCACTTCTGCTTCCATCATTACATCTTTCAATCTATCCTTTACTCTTTCTATGTCGGGAGTCATTATGGCGGAATCGGCCATACTGTTAGCAGACATGTTTAGCGGTCTGCTGAAATTTGGAATTTTGGAAATTTTGAAAACTTTTTTATCTTGAGCAGCGCTCAAAGGTACTGCTATACAACAATACTAAAGCTATAACTAAGCTTTACAAAAATATAAATTTGCTTATAAAAAAATTTTCTTATCGTCCTACGTACTTGTGTGTCCGGACACTTCTAATCATTACATACGACAATTATCTTAAATATTCAGCAATATCAAAGCTGAAACTTCAGTACCTTTGAATAATAGACAAAAATGTTAAGCTACTTGCTCAACAAAAATTTTCGGCTTAAGCTGCCGTTAAATCTACAACTAGTACATACAACTATTGAGCTCAAAAAATTACTATCTTTAAATACTGGCGAGTCCCTGTTCGCTGCGCCACTTCTTTTATGTGACTCTGTAACGCTCCAAAACAATTGCAAAATACTTAAGTTTTATGCTCCGGATAGCTTAGACGGGCGCCAGGCAATAATTAACAAATTGCCAAAATGTAGAATAAGTTGATTTAGGGTTCAAATGCCAGCGAGCGTTCATAGTAAGAGTCAAAATGATTCTTAACAAAATAAGAGTTAATGTAAAAAAGATCCTAAATTAGCGTTGCTCAAGATAAAAAACTACAGACTCAAAAGTTTGTAACAAAACAAAATACATTTATTTCCAAAATAATTAACTCACCAAGACATCAATGAAGAAACTAAAATCTGTGCTACACGCACGGTGCTACGCACCTTACTACATCTCTCTGCTCTCTCTCTCAAGTGCTCAACTACTCTCAAGTGCCTCGCAGGACACGGTTTTGACAATGGGCCGGCGCATGCCGGGAAAGACATTTGCATACAATGACGAAGGACGAGGTATGAAGCAAGAGGGGGCGTGTCCTTGGCACGCGCTTTAACGGTTACGGTCGGAAGTTCGGAGTTGCGCGTACGCAACTCCTAGAAACTTGAAAACGAGTGCTGTGATGCCGAAAAGGAAATAAAAAATCCCCAAAATGATAAATATAACGTAAATTAAACAAAAACTGGTTAAGGTAAAGCAAAAGTGAACGATGGGGCATCACATGTTTTCTATCCGTCTGTAGAAAATCAATTTTTTGGTATTATAAATAAATTGAAAATTTGTTTAAAGTTGGATAGGCAGGGGCGGCGGTACGACACGTGCAACTGGTGCAAATGCACGGGGTGGCACTTTTCATCATCATCATCATCATCAAGCAACCATGGACTACGGAGGTCCAACCAGACCATGCAATTTAGTTGTCCAAGCAAGTCTGTCCTGAGCTACATCTGCATCTGACCATTGCACACCAATTCTAATAAGGTCCTGTTTGACATTGTCTACCCACCGCATCCTATGTCTCCCTCTCGTTCTGAAGCCTTTAGGCACACCGTTCACCAACAGAGTCTCTCTCTGCACAATATGCTGCTTAAAGGAGGTTGTCTTTTGTCTAACCCCATCATTAGTTACAAAGTTGTTGAACCACCTAATGCCCAAGATACTGAGTAAGCATATGGAATCAGAAACATCTAGTTTTCTGTTATCTTGTTTACAAAGTATCCAAGTTTCACTACCATAACTAACCCTAGAAAGAACCAAACTGTTATACAGTCTAATTTTAGTCTTTAGGTATATACGCCTATTTCTCCACACTCTCCATAGATTCTTAAACGTCCCGGCAGCAATCCCTATTCGTCTGTTAATCTCATGCCGCACATCATCATTATCTGTTACATAGCACCCAAGATAATTAAACTGTGACACCTGCTCAAGACTACAACCATTCAGATTAATTGAATCACAGCCTGCCTGACCAATTTTCATCACTTTAGTTTTCTCTCTGTTATAACCAAACCTACTCTACTACCAGTCTCATCAACAGCTCGAATGAAAGAGTTCATCTCATCAACATTATCTGCCAAAAGGGCTAAATCATCAGCATAATCTAAATCAGAAATTTTCGTATCTCCAGCCCATTTAAGGCCAAAATCTTTCCCTTGAAGTGAATTTCGCATAACATAATCAATAACCAAACAAAAGAGAAAAGGAGACAAAATGCAACCTTGTCGAACACCAGAAGCAATGCTAAACCAATTGCTACAAGCCTTACCAACTCTCACACACGACTCAGTGTTATTACAGAGAGCTTTCATTATGTTAACTAACTTGTCTGGTATACCATATGATCTCACAATCAACCACAAATTATGACAATAAGAGAATCGAAAGCCTTTTTGAAATCAACAAAGCTAGCAACCAAATGTTTCTGAAGCTCTGAACATTTCTCAATAATCTGCCTAAATGAAAATATCTGAACCACACATTTCCTACCACTTCTGAATCCACATTGCTCATCACGCAATTGACTGTCAACCAGATTCTTAATTCTATTAAGCAAAATCATGGAAAGAACTTTACCTGGGACAGAGAGTAGGCTGATACCCCTATAGTTATCACAAGAACTACGATCACATTTTTTGAAAATAGGGATAATAATAGCTCTGGTAAAATCCTTAAGAACCATGCCTTTATCATAAAAGATATTCAAAACATTCCCAGCTCTAAGCATTTCCGTAGTGATTTCATCTACCCCTGGGAATTTATGACGTTCAAGTTTAGAAATAGCCAAAATAACTTCAGATTGTGTTATAGGGGCAACATTACAGCCATCATTGGAAACAATGGGAATAGAACTAACCACAATGTTTAAAACATCACTGAAATGCTCAGCACACCTAGCCATGGCAGAATCCTCACCATATATAACCTTACCTTATTTATCTTTCAATCCATGTATACCTCTCGGTTTTCTACCACACAAAATATTAACTATCTGGTACAGCTCTCTTCTGTTGTGCTGTCTAACTGCTTCCTCGGCTTTGTCAGCCAAGCAATCAAGCCAGAGATTCTTACCAACAGCTAACTGATCCTTTACATTTATTAAGTTCTCTGTAGTGCTTTCTATTAGGACTAGTAGGGTATTGATTAAGGGCATTACTGCAGTTCTTTCTTTTTGAAATAAGCTCAAGTGCCTTATCACTCAGATAACTCTGTCTCTTCTGCTCCTTTTTTCCTAAAAGAGTATTGTTAGTGTCCAAAAAAGTCTGTTTAAAATGATCCCATTCTTCCTCAACTTCTGTAGTAAGCATACCATGACTGTCCTAATGACTAAGTAACCTATCATGGTAAGCTTTGGCTATAACTGGGTCTTTCAGTATTAAAGGTAAATTTTTTAACCCTAGCACAACACTTTTTAAGTTTAAGTTGCAAGACACCTTTAACAAGGTAATGGTCGGATCCAATTTCAGCTCCCCTATATGCCCTGGTATTCCTAACAGAACTAGCCCATTTGCTGTTAATTAATATGTAATCAATCATATTCTTATGCAGCCCATCAGGTGAAACCCATGTGTACTTTTGTATGTCGCGGTGTTTGTAATATGTGTTAGTTATTCTGAAACCATTGAGTTTACTTACCTGTAAGAGACGTTGCCCATTGCCATTGGAGCTACCAATACCAAAAGGGCCTATCACCCCTCCCCAAAGGTCAGAGTCAGTATCAACTTTGGCATTGAAGTCACTTAAAACAAGGGTAATATCTCCTTTCTTGACAGAATTCAAAATATCTTGAAGTTGTCCGTAAAACCTATCCTTCTCATCCTCATCGGCATCCTCAGTGGGGGCATAATAACATTCAAGTCTTTAACGCTTGTCTGAAATTTTGCTGTAAGAAACCTTTCATTAATGCACTAATATACTATTTATTAAAAACAATTTTATTTAAAATTTAAATTTCGATTATTAAATTTATGTGTGTCTAATCAAAAATTGAATAAAAGACTACTTAAATTTTGTAAGTATGTGTTTTGCATATTGTTTTAATTTTACCCACTTTTTTTGCATTTTATGTTCACTTATGATGAAAGTTAAGAATACATAGTAGTAAATATAATATCTCTAATCCATTTTCTCTATATACGGAAATATATACAGGTAGTACCAAAAGTAAATGAACGAGACGGTTTGGCCATTCATTTCAGCTAACATTGTCGACACGTCACTAAACGGCTAGCGAGTCAGAGATTCCTGTAAATAGGCTGTGTTTTAAGGCGTGAAAGGTGGATCATTTTGCGAGACACATTTTTAGTGACTTTGATATTAAGAGTATCCATCTCTGAAAATATTTTTGAAAAGTTTAGAGCTCGTAAAAAACGAAGAGAGAATCCGTAGAAAAAATACGATTTTTAGAGGAATTCTCTACTTTTTCGATAGGTCATTTGCCCTCCAGAATTTCTCTCACAGGGTGTACCAAAGATAAATGAATAGCGAGACCGTCCGGCCATTCCTTTCAGTTAATGTTCCGTTTCAGAAAAGAACACACTTCAACGCTGAAGAGTAGCAGGTGAGAGGTTATATTGAAGGGTGAAAAAAGGGAGTGGTGTGTTGACGGTACGCATTTGTAACCCGTTCACCGATGCAAATGCCACCGTCCGTCGGATGAGACATTAATCCGTGGACCCCCCGTGCGGGAGAGCCCACTTTAAAGAACACGCTGGATTGCCTCGAATCTGGCGAACAGCCTGTTTCAGTGGGTCCCCTCGACCTACTCCGAACCTTCGGGGGTTCGGGTGACCTGGCCATTTAGCCTATGGTGTACAAAGTGCCGCTCGGAGGTAAGAAAAAGTTACGCAGCCTAGTGCCCGGACCCTACCAACAGCTGTTCCGGTGGGTCCTTTCGACGTTCTCTGAACCTTCGGGGGTCCGGGTGACCTGGCCACTTCGCCCATGGTGTGCAAAGTGCCGCTCAGAAGTAACGTAACCCTGGGCAGATATCCTCGATGGTCAACTGTTTCAGTGGATTCCCTTGGCCATCTCCGAGTCTTCGGGATCTGGGTGACCTGGCCATTTAGCCCATAGTGTGGAAAAACAGTGCCAGTCAGAGGTAAAACAACCCTTTTTCTCTCTTCCGAGTCTTCGGGGTCTGGGTTACCTGGCCATTTAGGCCATAGTGTGCAAAAAAAAAGTGCCACTCAGAGGTAAAACAATCCCTTTTCTCTCTTCGGAGTCTTCGGGGTCTGGGTTACCTGGCCATTTAGGCCATAGTGTGCAAAAAAAAAGTGCCACTCAGAGGTAAAACAACTCCTTTTCTTTCTTCCGAGTCTTCGGGGTCTGGGTCACCTGGTCATTTAGGCCATAGTGTGGGAAACGAAAAGTGCCACTCAGAGGTAAAACAACCCCTTTTCTCTCTTCGGAGTCTTCGGGGTCTGGGTAACCTGGCCATTTAGGCCAGAGTGTGCAAAAAAAAAGTGCCACTCAGAGGTAAAAGATTTTGAACCTTTTTCCTCTTCCGAGAAACTTTTTGAACCCTTTTCTCTCTTCCGAGTCTTCGGGTTCTGGATTACCTGGCAATTTAGGCCATAGTGTGCAAAAAAAAAGTGCCACTCAGAGGTAAAACAACCCCTTTTCTCTCTTCCGAGTCTTCGGGGTCTGGGTTTCCTGGCCATTTAGGACATAGTGTGCAAAAAAAATGCCACTCAGAGGTAAAACAACCCCTTTTCTCTCTTCGGAGTCTTCGGGGTCCGGGTTACCTGGCCATTTAGGCCATAGTGTGGGAAAAAAAAAGTGCCACTCAGAGGTAAAACAACCCCTTTTCTCTCTTCGGAGTCTTCAGGGTCTGGGTGACCTGGCCATTTAGGCTATAGTGTGCAAAAAAAAAGTGCCACTCAGAGGTAAACAACCCCTTTTCTCTTTTCCGAGTCTTCGGGGTCTGGGTTATCTGGCCATTTAGGACATAGTGTGCAAAAAAAAATGCCACTAAGAGGTAAAACAACCCCTTTTCTCTCTTCCTCCCCCTCTCTAGGGGCGGGGGTGGCTCAGTCGGTAGCGCGCCAGGCTCGTAATCTGTAGTTCCCAGGTTCGAGTTTCAGCTTGGTCAGCGTTGAGATTTATCTCCGCAAAATTCTCCGTCCTGCCCACGGTCAGTAGGGGACACCAATGGGCTTGGAAAGGCCGCCGTCCGTCGGCCCCGTGTGCGGGAGAGCCATACCCTGTGCACGTTAAAGAACATGGTGGATGGCCTTGACGGGGGGCTATCATCTGTCTCCCAACAGCTTTTCCAGTGGGTCCCCTCCCCCAACCTTCTCTGAGCCTTCGGAGTCCATGTGACCTGGCCATTTAGCCCATGGTGTGCAAAAAAGTGCCGCTCAGAGGTAAAACAACCTAACCCAAATCTCCCTCTCTATTTTACCCATTGTGCAAAAAGGAGATTGACTTTTCAACTGTTTCGGTGGATTCCCTCTACCTTCTCCGAGTCTTCGGGGTCTGGCCATTTAGGCCATAGTGTGAAAAAAAAAAGTGCCACTCAGAGGTAAAACAACCCCTTTTCTCTCTTCCGAGTCTTCGGGCTCTGGGTGACCTGGCCATTTAGCCCATAGTGTGCAAAAAATGTGCCACTCAGAGGTAAAACAACCCCTTTTCTCTATTGTCCCCGCCTTACTCATTGTGCAAAAAGAAGATTGACTCTTTGGGGGTCAGAGGAATGGGAGGGACGGGGTTGAAAAGAATGGGATCTCGTGAAATTATTCCGTGCCGAAAGTAACCGAGCATGCACAGACGCAAAAATCTCCTGCACGTGATTATCCCGATAGAAGGAAGTGTGGCCAGCCTAGGGCAGCAGGCATTTTTTTTCCTCACTGCACGAACCATCAGATGGCCACGTGGTGGAAATAAGGCCCAGTTAGGAACCAATAACGGATAGACAAGCACTTTTCCCCTCAATACACGCAGAGGCCTTGCGGCGAGGCCCGTTAGGCAGCAGGCAGTTTTTTCCGCACTGCACGAACCATCGGATGGCCACGTGGTGGAAATAAGGCCCAGTTCGGAACCAATAACGGATAGGCAAGCACTTTTCCCCTCAATACACGCAGAAGCCTTGCGACGAGGCCCGGAAATCAAAGATACACGTGATCTTGTGTCACGCTCTGTTAAACGTACGTCCGGCGCGTACGTGTGTACTGAAACCATAATATGCCATCGTCGGGACCATTCATACCGCGCCTCCGATCCCGCCCCCCTCTCCATCATCTCTCCACTTAATTTCCCACGTCTCCGCCCCATCCACTGAGCCTTTGGGGTCCAGGTGACCCGACCATTTAGCCAACAGGTGTACAAAGAGTCACTCAGAGGTAATGTCATACCCCGTGCACGTTAAATAACAGAGGTAAAACAACACATTTCTCTATTGTCCCGCCTTACCCAATGTGCAAAAAGAAGATTGACTTTTTGGGTTGATGCTGGATGACTTTGATCGGAAGTTTTACCAAACCAGCTGTTTCTCCCGGATCTTTTTCTGAGCCTTCGGGGTAGGTGCGACCATTTAACCCACAGTGTGAAAAGTGCCACTCGGAGGTAAAACAACCCAACCCATTTATGGCAAAAGTGTGCAATCCCATAAGGCTCTTAGGGACCCGGGACACCAAAGTCCCGTAAGGCTCTTAGGGACCCGAGGTGCAAAAGTGTGCGATCTCGTAAGGCTCTTGAGGATCCCGGGTGACCAAAGTGGCGCTGTCCAGTAAGGCAGTTAGGGTCTCTGGAATATGGTGCGTTCGATCCCCCCCCCCCTCTCCATCATCCCTTCACTTACTTTCCCACGTCTCCGCCCCATCCACCGAGCCTTTGGGGTCCAGGTGACCCGGCCATTTAGCCCACAAGTGTGGGCCCGGGTGACCAAAGTGGCGCCGTCCTGTAATGACTTTAGGGTCACTGGGATGCTAACGGCCTTACGAGATCGTTATCCAATCCATCGGACCAGACGATCTTCTTCCAAGCATTCAAGGTCCAGTCCTTGTCGTGGTGGGGGGGCCTAGGGCCCAGCAACCCGGCTGAGGAGGCATTGCCGGTCGGGATGATCCCTAGCTGGAGCAGGCCAAAGGATTTGCCGGCTGTAGTGGGCACCAGCTGGAGCATTCCAAGGTTTTGCCGGTTGGGGTGGTCCCCGGCTGGAGCATTGCTGAAGCCAACCGAGGTTGAAGACGCTGCTGGCCGGCTTGATTGCCGGTCGGGTGGTGACGGCGTTGGAGACCTCACCTCTCAGGAGACCTGTGTGGTCTGTTCGACGGCTCTGCCGAAAGGCACGAGCTGTCAAAAAAGTCTGGGTCTTACTAAGAGTCTCCACCCCGGGTGCCGATCGAGCTTGGATCTTTATATCCTTGCACATTTGCAAACCGGGGAATAGATTAAAGTAAGGTTTCTTCCGGTGGTCAGCTTTCCTTCTATAGGACTGCTGCCATGTGAGGCTGGGGTTGAGGTGCGCCTATAGGGCGTATTCCTTGCCCCCGGCTCTAGATGGTCATGGCTTTTCATAACCAGGTAGTGCTGTACAAGCGGAACCGGGAATTGCCGTGGTTGCATAAGATCGCAACAAAGAGATTCATTGTAGGCGCTTTCGATGGTGAACCGAGGTTAGCATGGACACTCGTAGAGGCCTGCGGCTACGCAGTCCAATTTTCAGCAGGGTTCAATGTATTGTGTGTTGCGACACATTACTCCCATCACCAGCATTCAAATTACGGTCCAGTTGCGACAGAGTATCCCTTCTGTTGACTCGTACCATACAGGATAGCCTTCGCTCACCTCCAGCATTTGATGAGCCGTCGGCCCAAACCTTGCTGGCAGTACGTGGGTTTTCTCTCCTCGGACCACTTTTTGAAGGTACTAACCACGGCTGTCCGTGAGCACCCCTCAAGCCTTGCCATCTTGGTAATGCTCTGATCCAGAAGTCTGACCATTACAATATGGTCTTTGTCAAACTCACTGAAGTCACTGCTTTTCTCATCTGAAAAACAAGAAAACACTGATTAACAGAGATCAGTATCAGGGTGTTATTTATATCGTTTCATGACCTTCACACGCACTGTCTTTTACCCACAGTTGCTTCGATTTGCATAAAAACACGCTGGGCATAATGTTTTGGCTCTTCGTTGTATATATATATTACACTTTCGTTATATAATAATACATTACAAAACAAAGTGTAATTGTGATACAGAACGTTATGAGCAAGGCAAACAGGGCATACTCTTCAATTTTGTTAAATTGGTCCTTAAATCTTGATTAATATAACTCGATCTCCCTTACCAAGTGTGTTAATAACAATTGTTGATCAACAAATGCCCCACGAAATAATTCTATGGTGGGGAAATACATCATCCCACCCTTTTCATAGCTAGACCACGACAATGTGATAACTGTTGCAGATTTTGACACGGAAAGAAAACCCGTCGAAGCGAACCTCGATGTTCCCGATGTGGTGAGGAACTCATGCTACCTCTTGTACATCTTCTGAAATACATTGTTGTCTACGTGGCGATTCTCATGAAGCCACCTCGCTTCAGTGTTCCAAGCGCCAACTCGAAATCAATATTCTCAACTATAAATGTACCAGACGTACTACATATATTGCAGCTCGAGCGGCCATATTACCCTCAAGACAAACATATGCATCTACAACCCGGAAAAATCTAATACCTCCACCGGATGTTACTACAACTCAAGAAATGTACAATGGGATATCGCATCTTATCACGTCGTTAATAGAAAAGGCTCTGTCTGAATTCGAGAAGCGTTTATCAGTCATGTTCTCCTCTTTCATGCCGGAATTACCAAGACAGAATGACACAACTACCCAAAGCAGAATTGAGATTGCACCTATTTCTAAACCACTTAATCCTCAAGACATCTCTTCTGAACAAATTGCCATGGATAAGGATGCATCTCTGAAAACGCCCTCAAGTTTGAGTATTACGGAACAGAGTGCGACAATGAATATGTCTATTCCTTTACTCCGACCTGCACAATTACATTTTGCACAACCTTCTACTTCTACTACGGACATCAATGTTCCACAGGACCCCGATGATACAATCAATAACTTTTCCGCTATGGATTTTCTTGATAGTCCTTATATTCCTCAAAAAGGAAATCATAAGTCTAAAGGGAAGAAATAAATCTTTTCTTCCTCCGTTTATCCTTTTTTTTTATGTGTCTACAATTTCTTCAATGGAATGCCAGAAGCCTTCGTGCAAATTCCTCTCTCCTGTTGCTTGGAATTTCTTCTTTTTGCCCGGATGTTATTTTGTTACAGGAAACTTGGTTTGATTCTGTTTCTCATTTTAATATTCCTAATTATGTCATTTATCGGAAAGATCGTGTTAATGGACGTGGTGGTGGCCTCATGATTGCGGTTAAAGCTTCTTTTTCCAGACGTTTACTCAACGTTCCAGATGATCCATCTTGAAGAATTCATGAGGCCCATTCATCTTGGAGAATTCATGGCAATTGAACTATTTTTCCATCACAAATCATTCGTAATTGTTAATGTCTATATCCCGGAGGCCAATTATGATCTAAACATCCTTAAATATCTGGAATCTGCGCTATCTCAGATTTCATTAATCGGCGGAGACTTTAATACCCATCATCCACTATGGGGTTCATCTTTTTCTTGCACCCCCCGAATTCCACATTGCCTCATGGCTGCAAAATTCATCTATGTGCTTATTGAATTCTGGTGCAATCACAAGACGAAGTTTCTTAACTTGGTCATGTATCGACTTAACCTTCTGTTCTGACAATATATTTTAGATAGCTCCTGGTGTGTCATCCCTTCGATATGGGGAAGTGATCATCATCCTTTTTTCATACAGATTTTCCATCATAATACTTATTCTTTCCAGCATGTAGAATCCTTCCTTTTAAAAAACAAATTGATTATAGTTCTTTTCAACGATTCTTGGAGAACACTGATTTATCTGCTATTACTTGTTACGACGATTTTGAAAAGCAAATCCTTTTGGCAGCGGAAGTCGCCATTTTAACTGACAGAAATTATAAAAAATCATTGACTCCATAGTGGAATTCAAAATGCCAAAAAGCGTTGACAAAAAAACATCGAAAACGTTTCATCGCTCGATCTTTTTTGCTCAAGTCTGACTGGATAAAATATAAACACAGTGTAGCTAAACTTAAATCTACCATTTCACGTGAAAAACAGAGATACTGGAATCACATATCCATCATTATTGGTTCATCTACTCACACTATCGTCAACTTCAACATTTTCTAGGATCTCCTTCTTTAACATCCACGAATCTGCTCATTCATAATTCCACCAATTGTGTCCAAGCTCAGGAACAAGCTAATTTATTTGCCACTCAATGGGCGACTACTGGTCTTGTATTACAGCATCCTGAAATATCTCCTTCTGGATTTGATTTCTCCTTAATCCTGGATTTGCCTTTTAATATATCAGAATTAAAACATGCTATACAACGACAACGAAAAACATCTCCGGGTGCAGACAACATCTCGGCAACCATGATTAAGAAGATTCCTGACAACCATTTGAAACAATTACTGATCACCTTTAATCAAATATGGTCAATTGGCATTATTCCTCAATCCTGGATGATGTCCACCCTTATTCCTATCAAAAAACCAGGTAAAGATGGAACTGACATTCAATCATATAGACCTATCGCATTAACGTCAATCGTCAAGATTTTCGAACGTATAATTTGGTCACGCCTATCATGGATTCTAATTAATACATCATTTCTTCCGACTGAGATTCATGGTTCAGTTCCTGTTAAAGGTACAGGGCATGCATTATCTCCTTTAATATTCAATATTAATGAAACTCTCCAACGTAAGCATGTTGCGATTATTTTGCATTTAGATATTCAACGAGCATATGATTCTGTGTCCATTCCTGCTCTTCTTCATAAACTTCTTCAAATTGGAATTAAAGGTAATTGCCACAAATGGTTTACGAATTACCTGATAAATCGAAGATTTCGGACTCGTTGGCGTGGACGCTTTTCGGACATACAGTATCTAACTATTGGCATTCCTCAGGGTAGTGTGCTCTCATCTTTCTTGTTTAATGTTTTTTTTATCTGATTTAGCGAGCCGAATATCTAATAATTTCACCATATCCATATATGCTGATGACATCATCCTCTTTGGCTCGGGTGCCAACTTTCATTCTCTTTTCAAAAGATGTCAGGAAAATCTTTTACTTATTGCTGAGTGGTCTAAATCTTGGGGTTGTCCTTTTCAGCTCTAAAGAGTTCGGCCATGCTTGTAACCGGGAGAAAGAAAATAAGATCTCTTCTTTACATACATAATTTACCCATTCCATCGGTGAATACAATAAAAATCCTAGGAGTTCCTCTTCAGGAAACAGAATCTTTGAAGAATCATTTTTTACATCTCCGTAAATCTGGCCAAAAAGTTCTCAACATCATACGAGGTATTGCTGCGAAGAAGCATAATATTCCTAGTGTCACACTCCTTGCAATTGCAAACGCCACTTTACGTGCAAAGTTTTTATACTGTGGTCATTTTCTGTCTTCTACTCCACAATCAAATTGGAACATCATTAATCCAATTTATCATGCTGCCTTACGATCAGCCACTGGACTACCCCGAGCTACACCTCTCCCAATTCTCTATGCACTGACATCAACTATACCTTTGAATATAGCTGCTTATCTGATGGCAACCAAAATATATTTGAAAGAACGTTGCTCTCCGTATACCTCATCTTTTCGCATTGCATGTTAAGGACCGCATTATCTCAATCATTATAATGGAAGACTTCGCAAAGACCATTCTTGCTTGCAGCTAATAACCTAATGACAGCCTCTCAGATCCCTGACGATAAGCCCTCTTCCAGAAAGTTAATCGCTCTCCTTGGTGTACTCCTCAGATACATATTACAACTAATAAGTTTCCGTTTCAACATTCCTTTGAAAATCCTTTTTGTACCATTTTGCATGATTTCAACCTGATCCGAAGTAATCAATGGCATAAGAACATAACTATTGGAACAGACGCATCCAATTCCCTCAATGGCGTTGGATTAGGCATATGTCCACAATTACAAGTGAATATGGCTATCAGTCGCCATCATATTTTCTCCACTTTCAGCGCAGAAGCTGAAGCTATTCGAATTGCTTTAAAACAATACTCAACCGAAGCTAAAGACTACATCATTTAACCGACAGAAAAGCGGTTCTCTCCGGACTACTCAATATCTCCTCTCAGTCTCATTCTGCAATTCTAGCTCTCCATAATCAAATTATGGAAATGTCTAGGATTGTTACTAGTATACAATTTATCTGGGTTCCTGGACATCATGGCATCGACATCAATGAAGAGGCAGACAGACAAGCTAAAATTAGAGCTTCAATTCCCCAAGCAGCTAGTCCTTCCCCTTTTTATTTAGAAGATGCTTTAGCAGCTGCTTCCAAATATATTCGCCGAACTCTAGAATCTGAGTGGAATTCTTCAAATTATGACATACGATTACCACATCTTCCGAGATTTCAACCCAAAAGGACGATCATGTATACATCACGTTCCTCAGAAATACTCATTTCTCGTCTTCGAGGTGAGGTTGCTCCTCTCAACGATTTCCTATTTCAGGTGTAAACTTTCCGAGACACCTCTTTGTCCTTTCTGCCAAGACGTTGAATAAACTTTTCACTATATTATTCAATGCAATCATTATGAACTGGAAAGACAGAATATGTATCTTTCCTATAGAAAAAATCACAATTTTTCTCATGCTCCCTGGTCTCTTAGTGATATTCTTGCTCTCCAAAATCATGCTCTGGTTCTTGCTCTGGAAACTTTCATTTTTGCCTCTGGACGATTTTCTACGTTTTTTTCCTCTTTAAACATCTTTTCTAATTATCTTAGGGATAAAAGGCGTATAGGCCAAAAATCCCAGTTTTTGGTCCGCTTCACGTGGACACTTACTCACTCACTCACTTTCTGGTGAAAAGTAAGTCCTATTTATGGTATTCATAAGGTTCATTTTTCTTAAATATATGTTTAAAATTGAATCGTTGATTTGAGAGAATATTAATTGAAAATGAAACTAAATAATTTACTTTGAAAGTAATATCGAGAACTGCGAAATTTTTGTAGTTTAGCGAGTAACGCAAATGACGACTGGGGAAGCTCCGTGTTTTTTTTTTATATCATTGCGGTTGATAGTCTTTCTAGCGTTCGCGGTTAAAAGAACACATTAGATGGCTTGAAAGAGAGGTTTCTGCCATTCTAAGAGATGCCCGATGGCTACTACACCTTCAGCAGTCTCCTCTAAACCCTTGCGATCTTTCAGCAGAAATCGTGGTTAATCTCGAATTTTTCTCAATTCAGTCAAATTGAAATTTTCTATTCTTTGTATTAAGGATGAATCTCATTAAACCTTGGCCCAATGTGAAAAAGAGCCATGCCCTCTACATGTCAAAGAACACTCTCGATGTCTTTGACGGGAGATTTCCATCCGTCTCTAACAGCTATCCAGTTGGTCCCATTGCCAAACATTTTCCGAGTCATTGTAACTCTGCCGTTTAGCCCATTGTGCACAGAAAATGGGGGTGGGGTGCCCAGAAATAAAACAACCCAAGAAATCCTCCACCGGAAGAGGCGGGTATGGCTCAGTTGGGAGCGCGTTAGGCTCGTAATCTGCACTTCCCAGGTTCGATTCCCAGCTGGGCCAGCTTTGAGATTTATCTCCACACAATCCCAGCCCTTCACTCCGTCACTAGGGGACACCGATGTACTTGGAATGGCCGCCGACCATGGGATTGGACGTTAATCCGTCGTCCGTGTGCAAGAGATCCTGTGCACGTTAAAGAACACATTGGATGACTTTAAAGGGAGACTATCATCTGCCTCTTAACAGCTGTCCACCGGGTCATCTCCAACCTTCTGATCCCACTGGATCCTTGTGGCCTGGTCACTTAACCTATTGTGTGCAAAAAAAAAAGTGCCACTCAGAGGTAAAATAACAGCAATAACCTCCACCGGAATACTGAAATCTTTTTTAATGTTGTCCGAGGAGAACAATCGCTCCATCGAAATGAAAGTCTACAAAATAAAATGGCGAAGTTGACAGGAACGATAGCGCGCAAAGTCGTAACCAGATTCTTAATTCAGTCACAATCATGCAAAGAACTTTGCTTGGAACAAAAAGAGTAGGCTTATGCCCCTATAGTTAACACAAGAACTGCGATAAACGTTTTCAAAAATAAGGATAATAATAGCTCAGGTAAAATCTTTAGGAACCATGCCTTTATCATAAAAGATATTCAAAATTTTAGTCATCTATGTGGTAACTGTAACATTCCCAGATTTAAGCATTTCCATAGTAATTTCATCTACCCCTGGGAATTTATGTAGTTTAAGTTTAGAAACAGCCAAAATAGCTTCAGACTGTGTTATAAGGCCAACATTAAAGCCAGTAATACATCTATCATCATTACAAACAATGAGAGTAGAACTAACTACGTTGTTTAGAACATCACTGAAATGTTCAACCCACCTAGCCATGACAGAATCCTCACCTTCTAAAACCTTACTTATCCTTCAATCCCTGTATACCTGTCCGTTTTCTACCACATAAAACATTAATTATGTAGTACAGCTCTCTGCTGTCGTGCTGTCTAACTACTTCCTCTGCTTTGTCAGCCAAACCATCAAGCCAAAGATTCAGCAGCTAACTAATCCTTTACACGTTTATTAAGCTCTCTGTAATGCTTTCTATTAGGACTAGTTTGGTATTGATTAAGGACAAACCTACAGTTCTTTTTTTCTGAAATAAGCTCAAATGCTTCATCACTCAAAATATTTTGCCTTCTCTGCTCCTTTTTTCCTAAAAACTTCCGTTAGTTTCAAGAAATGCCTGTTTGAAACAGTCCTATTCTTCCTCAACTTCAGTAGTAAGCAAACCATGACTTTCATAATGACTAAGTAACCTATCTTGGTAAGCTTCAGCTTTAACTGGGTCTTTCATAGGTTCAGAATTAAAGATAATTTTTTTAACCTTAACACAACACTTCTTAAGTTTAAGTTGCAAGACAATTTTAATAAAATAATGGCCAGATCTAATTTCAGCTCCCCTATGTGACCTGGCATTTCTAACAGAAATAGCCCATTTGCTCTTAATTAATATATAATTAACCATGTTTTTATGCAACCCAACTGATGAAACCCATGTGTACTTATGTATGTCGCGGTGTTTGTAATAAGTGTTAGTTATTCTGAAACCATTGAGTTTATTTATCTGTAGGAGACGTTGCCCATTGCCATTGCAGCTACCAAAAACAAAAGGGTCTATCACTCCTCCCCAAAGGTCAAAGTCAGTACCAACTTTGGCATTGAAGTCGCCTAGAACAAGGGTAATATCTCCTTTCTTGACAGAATTCGAAATATCCTGAAGTTGTCCCGTAAAACCTATCCTTTTTATCCTCATCGGCATCCTCAGTGGGGGCATAACAACAGATAGCATTCAAGTCTTTAATGCTTGTCTGACATTTTGCTGTAAGAAACCTTTTATTAATGCACTCATATCCTAGAAGAGAATCACTAGCGTTGGTTTCTTCTCAGCAGACAGGCTACTGATACTCTTCTAGGATACTCCATGAAGATGCTTATTATCTTCGCTCCCAGAAAAGAGAAATTTATGATTGTTTTTAAGAATATGACCTTTATCTGTCCGTTTGGTCTCTTGCAAACCGAGAATATCTAAATTATAATGGCGAAATTCTTGTGTGAAGACATCAAGAGAATAATCGCTGTGCAGAGTCCTCACATTCCACCTACCTTATAGAGAAAATGGTTAATGGGATGTTTAAAGGAACTATGTTTATTGAGAGATGGATTGCCGACAATATCAAACAGCCCCCTAATCACAGGCATGGGGCAAAGACCCGTTCCTCCACCATGTAGGCTGAAGCCATCTAGACTGGGAAACTTGCTCCAATGTAGGATTTGACGATCCCCGTAGAAGCAAGAGTTCAAATACCTGCGATGGCCTCTGATCAGAATCATTCACCAGCTAATAAAACATATGGGCTGATAAGACACTTGGGGCTGTCAGCCTATAAACAAACAGAAAACACAGCGGCAGATTTTCCCTCCACAGAAGCCCAGCATTGCAGCATAAGCCTAATTTCCTCTGCTATTCCAGCAAGAAATCGAATAAAACAAATACTTAAGCACTGCCAAGTAAATGAGATGATTATCCAAAGTGTTTCACCATTTAAAGACAGAAAAATATTAAGAGAACATTACAATACACATAATAATCTTCCGATCTTGTATGATTGCTTGATTTTTACCCAATAAAATATCAGCTTTACCATCAGCATTTACCCTTCACTTTCACAATCTTATAATAATTTAACTCTTTTTCTAATTTTTTTTCCATTTAGCCCAACTATGAGCCTAGTACTGGAATATCCTTTTCTAGCTGCGAAATGAGATAGAACACAGAATAACAAATGAAAGCACGTCATGTCGCTATAGTTTGTAGTGGCAAAGAATTCGAAAAGATCACAAATTGTTGACTCTTTCTCTTGATGTTTCTCATGCTTAGTGGAAGGATCAGAAACTGCCCTGTTCAACTAAATAATCTCCTTGTAAGCTTAATAAAAACTCCGTTAGGAACGAAGTGGAGAAATCTTTTCCAGAAAAAGTCCTCCATACTTTGTTTGTTATTCAACATTTTATAACAGATGTTGTTGCCTCTCATATCCTTAATTCTTTTCTTTAAAACTAACGAAAATTAAAAGAAGTGTTATACAATTATTTCATGTTGCATTTAAATTAGAAACCATTTGTTATAACAGCTTATTATTTTTGTTTCAAATATATTTTCAGTTACATTCTTTTGACTAGCAAACAGATTGACTGCTTTCAAATGTTTCATCATTAATGACTTCGTAAATGAGTTATTTTTAAGGTCATCATCATTCATAACCTTCAATACACAAAGAGTTAGTTCCTAAAAACGATATCTCTGCAAAAAAACTATGAATTCATGTTTATGTTTCAGAATCTCAAATACATTCATAATCTCACCTGAATTTGTTGCATTCACATTCTTGGAATTCATATGAAACCCTGAGACGCAATTTGTTTATCCAATGAATGTTTTTTTGAAAATTTCGGTATAAATATAGAAATACCTTTTAACATATTAATGTAATGGTTTCAAAAATTTGCTTCCATTGGCATTATTAGATGAAATTCGTTCGTGTAAAGCTCCACAAGGTAAAAATTAGTGATGTCAATCCGCAGTATTCCATCGTCACACGCCACGTTAGTGATTCTATTTTAAAGAAGTAAACTTTCCATTAATCTTTGCTTTATAAATTTTATAATGTGTGCAATACGTAAAATAAAATATACTTGTTTTAACATTAAACTCTCTTGCACTATATTTCTATTTTTACAAAATATAAAAATGCAATTAGAATGACAATCCATCAGATCAATAATAATCCTCGTTTACGTATCAATACAATTAAGCATATTAAATCTTAAATATCCTATTATTAGGATTTATTATCATTCTCTCCTTACCGTTAAATCATTTAAGTGTTCACATTATTAAGAAAAAGTCTTTAACTGCTTTCAGGTAGTGTAAAAAATTACAGTTATCACTATTGAACTTTACACCAATCACATGCAGAATAATTACGAAGTAACTTTACAGCTCCAAACGTTTATAATTAGAGCATCTGCCATGCGATAAGAAAACAAATGGCAACGAAGAGAGAAATATGTCCATTTTACTGATGCTCAATTTGATCACCAGTGGTTTTCTGAAGACATTCCAGCGAATTAAATTTGCTGCTGAGCAGAGAGTCCCATTTAATTCATTGATGAATTGAGGTAATGCCGAGTGATAAACTGTATCTTTGTTGATAACCTCATAGAAAGAAATCGAGTGGGAGTAGGTCTAGAGAGGGGGTGGGCGGGGGGAGGGCTCAGTCGATAGCGCGCCAGGCTCGTAATCTGCAGTTCCCAGGTTCGAGTCCCAGCTGGGTCAGCGTTGAGATTTATCTCCGCAAAATTCCCCGCCCTGCCCACGGTCAGTAGGGGGCACCGATGGGCTTGGAAAGGCCGCCGTCCGTCGGATGGGACGTTAAGCCGTGGCCCCGTGTGCGGGAGAGCCATACCCTGTGCACGTTAAAGAACACGCTGGATGGCCTTGACGGGAGGCTACCATCTGTCTCCCAACAGCTGTTCCAGTGGGTCCCCTCCTCCAACCTTCTATGAGCCTTCGGGGTCCTTGTGACCTGGACATTTAGCCCATGGTGTGCAAAAAAGTGCTGCTCAGAGGTAAAACAACCCAACCCAACTCTAGAGAGGAAAGAGGCCACTGAACATGCGCAAAGATCTATCCAGTCGACTGGGAATTGGTGATTTGCACAATCTCTCCCTTGCAGCTGCTGATAAGAAGGAGGCATGGTGCATTTCTGCTGCTGACATTTCACATACATATTTTTCTCAAACCAAAACATAAGTCACGCTTTCAAGATACCTGTGCAATATGCCATTTCTGATTTTGTCAAAAACAGCTCTTAAGACACGACCGAAACGGAAACTGACTGTCAGTGCAAGTAATTAAATTTTGTCTATAAACATAATTTTTCGCAACATACTTAATGAGAAAATTAAATTTCATCGTGGGTAGGATACGAGCCCACGATCTCCTGGTAACATGCCAGGTGTTCTGCCGCTTAAGTGCTGCAACTAGCTCATTTTTTCGGCGAATTCTGACTTGAACCTTCCCGCCTTCTGTAGCTTGTGACGCCATCTTTTATTGAAAACGGACAGCTCTGCTGTCAGAAGATGCTGAACACGTTATCATCTTTATATCAATGAGATATTCCATAACAGAGTGTTGCTGGAAATGTTCTATTAACACGTGGCTCAACTCAGACGCGTCCCTTGTTTGCAGGATATTTACTGCGCTACTCTACTATTGAAACTTGATATATGTTTAAGGTTGTAAAGCTACCTTGGGATCATTCTATTTACTTGGAACCTATCCCTTGGGATCATGGACGTCAGTAGAAATTTTTCAGGGTGGTGGGAGTAAAAATAATTTCAGGTTGGGGAAAATTTATCGGGGTAGGATAAAAAGAAATTCAGTGTTAAAAAGATAAAATTATGTGGAGATCAAACCGTTCATAAATGAGCTCAGTTGCGTAAATAACAATTATGCATATATCATGCCATAAAACAACTAAAGATACCCGAAAACAAAATAGAATGCAAAAAGGGAAACCTATTGTTAAAAATACTTTTAAATAACTATATATAATTATTACTAATAAAAAATAAATAATCCCCCCCTCAAGCAGCTGCTTGCCACAGTGGTCTGACAGGATCCCGTCAGTTTATATGCCGTAATAGAATCATTTTAAACAGGCTTTTTTGGACACTAACAGTACTCTTTTAGGAAAAAAGGAGGAGAAGAGGCAGAATTATCTGAGTGATAAGGCACTTGAGCTTATTTCGGAAAGGAAGAACTGCAGGAATGCCCTTAATCAATACCCTACTAGTCCTAATAGAAATCATTACAGAGAACTTAATAAACGTGTCAAAGATCAGTTAGCTGCTGATAAGAATCTTTGGCTTGATGGTTTGGCTGACAAAGCCGAGGAAGCAGTTAGAAAGCACAACAGCAGAGATCTGTACCAGATAACTAATGTTTTGTGTGGTAGAAAACGGACAGGTATACAAGGATTGAAGGATAAACAAGGTAAGGTTATAGAAGGTGAGGATTCTGTCATGGCTAGGTGAGCTGAGCATTTCAGTGATGTTCTAAACAATGTAGTTAGTTCTACTCCTATTGTTTGCAATGATGATAGATGCATTGGTGGCTTTAATGTTGGCCCTATAACACAATCTGAAGTTATTTTGTCTGTTTCTAAACTTATACTACACAAATCCCTAGGGGTAGATGAAATTACTACGGAAATGCCTTTAGAGCTGGGAAATGTTTCAGTTACCACTTGGATGACTGAAATTCTGAATATCTTTTATGATAAAGGCATGGTTCCTAAGGATTTTAACAGAACTATTGTTATCCCTATTTTCAAAAAAGGTGATCGCAGTTCTTGTGATAACTATAGGGGTATCAGCCTACTCTCTGTTCCAGGTAAAGTTCTTTCCATGATTGTGCTTAATAGAATTAAGAATCTGGTTGACAGTCAATTGCGTGATGAGCAATGTGGATTCAAAAGTGGTAGGAAATGTGTGGATCAGATATTTTCACTTAGGCAGATTCTTGAGAAATGTTTAGAGTTTCAGAAACCTTTGGTTGCTAGCTTTGTTGATTTCAAAAAGCCTTTCGACTCTGTTAATCGTCATAATTTGTGGTTGATTGTGTGATCATATGGTATACCAGACAAGTTAGTTAACATAATGAAAGCTCTCTATCATAACACTGAGTCGTGTGTGAGAGTTGGTAAGGCTTGTAGCAATTGGTTTAGCATTACTTCTGGTGTTCGACAAAAGTGCATTTTGTCTCCTTTTCTCTTTAGTTTGGTTATTGATTATGTTATGTGAAATTCACTGCAAGGGAAAGATTTTGGCCATAAATGGTCTAGAGATCTGAAAATATGTGATTTAGATTATGCTGAAAATTTGGGTCTTTTGGCATATGATGATGATGATGAGATGAACTCTTTCATTCGAGCTGTTGATGAAACTGGTAGTAGAGTAGGTTTGGTTATTAACAGAGAGAAAACTAAAGTGATGAAAATTGGTCAGGCAGGCTGTGATTCAGTTAATCTGAATGGTTGCAGTCTTGAGCAGGTCACAGTTTAATTACCTTGGGAACTATGTAACAGATACTGGTGATGTGCGGCATGAGATTAACAGACGAATAGGGATTGCTGCCGGGACTTTTAAGAATCTATGGAGAGTGTGGAGAAATAGGCGTATACACATAAAGACCAAACGTAGACCGTATAATAGTTTGGTTCTTTCTAGGGTTAGTTATGGTAGTGAAACTTGGACACTTTTTAACAAGATAACAGGAAATTAGATGCTTTTGATTCCAGATGCTTACGCAGTATCTCGGGCATTACGTGGTTCAACTTTTTAACTAATGATGAGGTTAGGCAAAGGAGTTTGCAACCTTCTTTAAGCAGCATATTGTGCAGAGAGAGACTCCGTTGGTTTGACCATGTTGCCCGTATGAATAATTTTAGATTGGCGAATAGAGTTATGAACAGTGTGCCTAAAGGCCTCAGAAAGAGGGGGAGACCTAGGATGCGGTGGGCTGACAATGTCAAACAGGACCTTGTTAATATTGGTGTGCAGTGGCCAGATGCAGTAGATGTAGCTCAGGATAGACTTGCTTGGAGAACTAAATTGCACGGTCTGGTTGGATCTCCGTAGCCCATGGCTGCTTGAGGATGATGATGATGATGATGATGATGATGATGATGATGAGTAGAAGGTCTGAGAGGATGGCAGGACCTCAGCAGAAGGACGACACATACATCCATGCCTTAGTCCGAGGACTCGAACCCAGGTCCCTTAAATCAGGAGCCAAGCACGCTAACCACTCAGCCATCGGACGACTGCTTATTGATTATTAAAATTTAATAATAAGTCTCCTTTTTAATAAAAATGTTTTTAATATTAGTAAATTGATATAAACGACATGCTTACGAAAACAAAACAAAAAATAAAAAAAAAGAAATCATTATTACATTTCCAATTTTTCCAAAACATTTTGAGGGAAAAATATTAAATTTTGGCATACTTGTACTATTCATCATAAATTATTTTTTGAAACATTTTTCCAAGAAATCAGCAACTGCCCATCTTGTCCCTGCTAAAACCCATGGCTATGCCACTACTACATCATCATCATCATCATCCTCAAGCAGCCATTCGCCAATCTATAATTATCCATACGGGCAACATGGCCAACCCAGCGGAGTCTCTCTTTGCACAATATGCTGCTTAAAGGAGGTTGCAGACTCTTTGCCTAATCTCATCATTAGTTACAAAGTTGAACCACCGAATGCCCAAGATACTGCGTAAGCATCTGGAATCAAAAGCATCTGATTTCCTGTTATCTTCTCCGCAAAATTCCCCGCCCTGCCCACGGTCAGTAGGGGACACCGATGGGCTTGGAAAGGCCGCCGTCCGTCGGATGGGACGTTAAGCCGTGGCCCCGTGTGTGGGAGAGCCATACCCTGTGCACGTTAAAGAACACGCTGGATGGCCTTGACGGGAGGCTAACATCTGTCTCCCAACAGCTGTTCCAGTGGGTCCCCTCTCCCAACCTTCTCTGAGCCTTCGGGGTCCATGTGACCTGGCCATTTAGCCCATGGTGTGCAAAAAAGTGCCGCTCAGAGGTAAAACAACCCAACCCTGTTATCTTGTTTAAAAAGTGACCAAGTTTCACTACCATAACTAACCCTAGAAAGAACCAAACTATATAAAAAACTATATAAAGAACCAAACATATAGGCGTATACACCTAAAGACTAAAATTAGACTGTATAATAATACAGTCTAATTTTAGTCTTTAGGTGTATATGCCTATTTCTCCACACTCCCCATAGATTCTTAAAAGTCCCGGCAGCAATCCCTATTCGTCTGTTAATTTTATGCCGCACATCACCAGTATCTGTTACGTAGCTCCCAAGATAATTGGGGCGGGGGTGGCTCAGTTGGTAGCGCGCCAGTCTCGTAATCTGTAGTTCCCAGTTTCTAGTCCCAGCTGGGTCAGCGTTGAGATTTATCTCCGCAAAATTCTCCGCCCTGCCCACGGTCAGTAGGGGGACACCGATGGGCTTGGAAAGGCCGCCGTCCTTCGGATGGGACGTTAAGCCGTGGCCCCGTGTGCGGGAGAGCCATACCCTGTGCACGTTAAAGAACACGCTGCATGCCCTTGACGGGAGGCTATCATCTGTGTCCCAACAGCTGTTCCAGTGGGTCCCCTCCCCCAACCTTCACTGAGCCTTCGGGGTCCCTGTGACCTGGCCATTTAGCCAATGGTGTGCAAAAAAGTGCCGCTCAGAGGTAAAACAACCCAACCCACAACCCAAGATAATGAAACTGTGACACCTGCTCAAGACTGCAACCATTCAGATTAACTGAATCACAACCTGCCTGACCAATTTTCATCACTTTAGTTTTCTCTCTGTTAATAACCAAACCTTCTCTACTACCAGTTTCATCAACAGCTCGAATGAAAGAGTTCATCTCATCATCATCATCATATGCCAAAAGACCCAAATTATCAGCATAATCTAAATCACATATTTTTAGATCTCTATACCATTTATGGCCAAAATCTTTTCCTTGCAGTGAATTTCACATAACATAATCAATAACCAAACTAAAGAGAAAAGGAGACAAAATGCACCCTTGTCGAACACCAGAAGTAATGCTAAACCAATTTCTACAAGCCTTACCAACTCTCACACACGACTCAGTGTTATGATAGAGAGCTTTCATTATGTTAACTAATTTGTCTGGTATACCATATCATCACACAATCAACCACAAATTATGACGATCAACAGAGTCGAAAGGCTTTTTGAAATCAACAAAGCTAGCAACCAAATGTTTCTGAAGCTCTAAACATTTCTCAAGAATCTCTGAATGAAAATATCTGAACCACACATTTCCTACCACTTCTGAATTCACATTGCTCATCACGCAATGGCCTGTCAACCAGATTATTAATTCTATTAAGTACAATCATGCAAAGAACTTTCCTTGAACAGGAGTAGGATGATACCCCTATGATTATCACAAGAACTGCGATCACCTTTTTAAAAATAGGAATAATAATAGCTCTTGTAAACTCCTTAGGGACCATGCCTTTATCATAAAATATATTCAGAATTTCCGTCATCCAAGTGGCAACTGAAACATTCTCAGCTCTAAGCATTTCCATAGTAATTTCATCTACCCCTGGGGATTTATGAAGTTTAAGTTCAGAAATAGCCAAAATAACTTCAGAATGTGTTATAGGGCCAACATTAAAGCTACCAATGCATCTATCATCCTTGCAAACAATGGGGGTAGAACTAACCACATTGTTTAGAATATCACTGAAATGCTCATGCCACCTAGCCATGACAGAATCCTCACCTTCTATAACCTTACCTTGTTTATCCATCAATCCCTGTATACCTGTCTGTTTTCTACCACACAAAACATTAATTATCTGGTATAGCTCTCTGCTGTTTTACTGTCTAACTGCTTCTTCGGCTTTGCCAGCCAAGCCATCAAGCCAAATATTCTTATCAGCAGCTAACTGATCGTTTACACTTTTATTAAGCTCTCTGTAATGATAATCTATTGATTAAGGACATTCTTTCAGTTTTTTTCTTTCTGAAATAAGCTCAAGTGCGTTATCACGCAAACAATTCTGCCTCCACTGCTCCCTTTTTCCTAAGAGAGTATTGCTAGTTTCAAGAAAATCCTGTATAAAACGGTCCCATTCTACATCAATTTCAGTAGTAAGCGAACCATGACTGTCATAATGACCAAGTAACCTATCATGGTAAACTTTCGCTATAACTGGGTCTTTCATAGGTTCAGAATTAAAGATAATTTTTTAACCTTAGTACAACATATCTAAGTTTAAGTTGCACAACACTTCTGAGTTTAAGTTGCAAGACACTTTTAACAAGATAATGGTTAGATCCAATTTCAGCTCCCCTAAATGACCTGGTATTCCTAACAGATCTAGCCCATTTGCTGTTAATTAATATATAATCAATCATATTCTTATGCAGCGCATCAGGTGAAACCCATGTGTACTTTTGTATGTCGCGGTGTTTGAAATAAGTGTTAGCTATTCTGAAACCATTGAGTTTACTTACCTGTAGGAGACGTTGCCCATTGCCATTGCAGCTACCAATATCAAAAGAGCCTATCACCCCTCCCCAAAGGTCAGAGTCAGTATCAACTTTGGCATTAAAGTCACCTTGAACAAGGGTAATATCTCCTTTCTTGACAGAATTCAAAATATCCGGAAGTTGTCCCGTAAAACCTATCCTTCTCATCCTCATCAGCATCCTCAGTGGGGGCATAACAACAGATAACTTTCAAATCTTTAATGCTTGTCTGAAATTTTGCTGTAAGAAACCTTTCATTAATGCACTCATATCCTAGAAGAGCATCACTAGCGTGTCTGCTTAGAAGCAGACCCACGCCTTGGTGATGTTTATTGTCGTTCCTCCCTGAAAAGAGAAATTTAAGATTACTTTTAAGAATCTGACCTTTACCTGTCCATCTGGTCTCTTGCAAGCCTAGAATATCTAGGTTATAGCGCTGGAATTCCTGTGTGAGGACATCAAGAGAATAATCTCTATGTAATGTCCTCACGTTCCACGTTCCTGCGGAGAGAAAATGATTAGTAGGATTTTCAAAGGAACTAGATTTATTGAGATAGGTAGAGCCAACAATATCAAACAGCCCCCTGATCGCAGGCATGGTGCAAAGACCTATTCCTTCTCCGCTAAAGGCTGAAGTCACCGATGGTGGTAGGAATTTCAGGCACCACCTTTTCAAGTGGACTTTTTCAAGAGCCATATGGCCTGCCTGAGACACATTACTCTAGTTAATGCTTGGCGATGCTCCACTAACTAAGTGAGGTTCAGGTACCTGCGATGGCCTCTGATCAGGATTATCCACCAGCTGATATAAGGTATCCCATGCCTCTTTTCACCTAGGGCTGGCAACCCAGAAGCAAATAGAAAACACAGTGGCAGATTCTCCCTCAACAGAGGCCCACCAGTGCAGCAAGTCCAGGATCCATAATCAAGCTCAAATCCATAAACAAGTCCAGTCTAGTAGATATAAATGGTAAGCACCAGGACCCTGTGAAATTGACCACTCCTCATCAGGGTTAGAAAAAAGACAAAAGTGGCCATAGGTGACCAGATCATTAGGCCATACTGAACTAGCAGCCCTCTGCTTCCGTTCCCTTCCAAATGAGAATATCTCTTTTGAAAGCTACTAAGAGCCTGCACCACGAGAAGGCGGGGTTAGGACATTAGGTGTTAGACCTGGACGGTTCTGTGCATCATCTCTATTACACAGGTAGCAAAGGCATCTAATGTACCTTAATTTTTAGTGGTAGTTTGTTAAATAATTATTGATCTATTATATATATACAGGGTGATTCAGAATTCATCATCAATATTTGGTGGGGAGGTAGGTAATAAGAAACGAAGGAGATTTCACATAGGAAAGCATGGGCGCATATGCCATATAGTAGGGCAAAATGACCCCAGTTCAATGATGGAAAGAACACATAAGAAGGAAGTGGTAAGGAAAAAACATTTATTATCTTACATGTAACATTTCTTTGCATTGGTTGTACAGACTTACAAGAGGTGCTCGAACTGCCGACCATGTGCTAGAATGCATGACTCACAACGGCGTTGCATGGACAGCCGGACCCTGTGGAAGATGCCTGGCATTTCCCGGATGTTTGAGGCAGCAACTGATATGCGTGCTACAAGATCCATAGCACTATCAACAGGGGTCTCGTACACCATGTTTTTCATAGCACCCCATACAAAGAACTCGATTGGAGATAAATCCGGTGAACGTGGTGGCCAAGAAACCGGTCCACCGCGGCCAATCCATTGACCACCAAACTGTCTGCGTAGGTAAGCACGCACAGCATTTGAGAAATGTGCAGGAGCGCCGTCATGCTGGAACCACATTCGCCGGAGACTACCATCAGGAACCTCGTTCAAAAGATCCGGTAACACAGTCTGAAGAAATGTTAGGTACTTGGCACCGTCCAAACGGGATGGTAGTAAATACGGGCCCAACAAACAGTCACCGACAATCCCAGTCCACACATTGACAGCAAAACGTTGTTGCGCAGCTCCAGGTCTTGTACCGTGTGGGTTCTGATGAGCCCACACATGCCAATTGTGTGTGTTGAAGACACCCTCTCGAGTGAACAACGCCTCATCGGTGAAAAGAACATACGTTGGGAAATTGGGATCAACGACTGTTCTCTGCATGAACCACTGACAAAAAATAACATGCTTGGGATGGTCGTCTGCTGCCAATAATTGCACTCTTTGCAGATGAAACGGATGTAACCCTTCATCGTGTAATATCCGCCACGCTGTTGCTTGCGAAATTCCAAACTGCCTAGCCATACCTAGTCAGGGTTGGGTTAGTCAGGGTCCTGCCTAGTCAGGGTTGGGTTGTTGGTTTGTTTTACTCGTGTGCTAGCACCAGGAAAAGAAACAGTCAGCCAAAAAAAGAAACAGTCAGCCAGGAAAAGAAACAGTCAAACCAAAAAAAGAAACAGTCAGCCCTTAGTCAGGGTTGGGTTGTTGGTTTGTTTACTCGTGTGCTAGCACCAGGTTGTTCCTCGATTTCCTGTAGGACAGCTTCCTCTACTGCTACTGTCCGTGCCGATCTGCGCCTCCCTCGATTAACATTACTAGCAGCAAACGATCCTGTTTCACGCAGTTGGCGATGAATACGTGAAAACATTTGATGCTGTGGCACACGGCGGTTTGGGAAGCACGCTGCATACAATTGCCTGGCTCGAAGACATCTTTCTCCTGCCGCACCGTAAGTTACATGCATATCTGCACATTCATTCCACGTATACCGGTTCATGTTACTTCTGCAAATTCACCTTGTCGAATGACAACTGACTGCACGCGTCAAACAGCTGTGCTTCTGTATGAGAGGTGTGTACACACAGCGCCCTCTACACCACCATGCGTTCGTCTGCCCCCATACTTTCCTATGTGAAATCTCTTTCTTTTCTTATTCCCTTCCTCCCCACTAAATATTGATGATGAATTCTGAATCACCCTGTATACAGACAATTGGGAGTGATTGACTAACGGTTGACGACTGACAGGGAATCACACTGTACTTCCAACTATGAAGCAGAAGTGGCAGATCTCTGAAAACTTGCATCCAGGGGTAATCTGGTCGTAGATTTCGGAAAATATCTGAAATCTGACCTCCGATATATCCTTTGAGGTCAAATGGAGGTCACGTAGAGGTCAAACTATGATCTACGAGTGTTAGAAATGTGAAAAATTAGATCTGGGGGTGTTTTGAATTGTACATGTCGGAAACGTTACGATATTTCGGATCTGGTGGGTTCTACGATGTCAAAGGCCAAATTAAAATCTATCAGTGTTAGAAAGCTAAAACGTAATGCTCTGAATTACTGAGAAATTTTGGATGCGATGTGTCCTTTGAGGTCAAAGGTCAAATTCCATATACCGGTGGTGGAAACCTAAAAATTGTTGAATACGGTTATTTCGGACAGTAGAACTAAAAGATAACAAGAATTTTCAGATGCGATGTCACATTCAAGGTCAAATAGGTGTCGGAGTGACTTGGTAGAAATCAATAAATGTCGAGATCACCAATTGCTTTCTTCCGCCACAAAAAAAAGAAGAAATGCAAAAACGGTTCTTGCCATATATCTCCGAATGCAAGCGCAGAAAATAACAAGCTACGTGTCAAATAAAAGCTTGTGATGCGAGGAGTGTCATAGGCGGTAAAACTTGACCCCCCATGCTATCTTCTCCCGCTGAAAAACGGGAAATGTGAAACTCGTTCTATTATATCTTCTGAAGACGAGAGCCTACAGTTATGAGTTAAGCGTCAAATGAAAGCTCGTATAAGGACAGTTGTAAACTATTTCGAATTTCCCCCCCCCCCCACTATTCTCCCTGATAAAATGTGGGGGGTTGTTTTTCGCGGGGTGCTACTTTAACTGGTCATAGCTCAAATTAAAGCTTGTGACGTCTCCAATGTCGTGGGCTACCTCAAACATGACTCCAAAAGGTGGGTAAATGTGCTCGTTGTTTATGAGTCATATCTCAAATAAAAGGTTTTGAAGGTAGGTGTTTTCAGTGACAAAAATTATAAATAAATTAAAAAAAATGAATAAAACCTGTCTTCTTATAGAGTCCTAAAAAGTAGAAAATGAACCTAAAAACATAGTCACCGAGTTCGTATTCACATCAAAAGAAGATAGGGCGCCGATTTATCTACTCAACAAGATTGCTGGCGCCCTATCTTTCTTTGAAGTGAATTCGAACTCAGTGACTGATTGCACCATCGATATGCTTCAGATTTATTTTCTACTTTTTAGGGCCCATATAGGAAGATAGGTATTTTTTTAATTTTTTAATTTAATTATATTTTTTATCTCTCTATTATCTGATAATTGAAATTTGACCCTTTAGCAACGATTTAACCTTCGATTCATTGGATCCAAACTTTAACAGCTTTTCTAAGTCTCAATAGAGCACTAATTGTCAGGTTTTTAGCACCGACAGATCGACATTTGACCTTTGAACTCGAAGGATAACTGAATCGTACATTTCGTAATGTTTTAGAGATCTACGAGATCTACGACACCAACACCTTTGGGGATAAATTTTTACGTTTCTGGCACTTACACAGATAAAAGTTTGACCAATATGTAATCGCTGTTTGACCTTGAAGTTCAAGTTGGATCTCAAATTTCGGGTTTTATTCCGAGATCTACAACCTTGGTTATTCTTACGTGGAAATGTCAAGATCTCTTTCATTTGTGAATGATAGTTAGAATTAGTGTGATCCCATATCACTCCACTGTCACTCAATCACTCACAATTTTGGGGTTATTTTACCCCTAAGCGTAAGTAACTACGCTTAGGGGCAGTTTGCAAACTAAGCGGCAGTTTGTTGCACACAATGGGCTAAATTACCAGGTTGCAAAGACCCCGAGTGATAAGAGAAGATTGGGAGGAGGGGACCCAGTGGACAATTATTGGGAGATATACACCGAAGAGCCAAAACATTATGACCTGGGCGTCTTAATGCAAATCGAAGGAACTGCAGGTAAACGACGGCGCGTGTAAAGGTCATGAAACGGTATAAATAACACCTATTACTGAGCTCTGTTAGTCAGTGTTATTTTTGTTCTTCAGATGGGAAAGACAGCACACTAAAGCGAGTTTGACAAAGGCCAAATTGTAATGGCCAGATGACTGGGTCAATTGTACTATTTGTTGCTAGATGTTCAGCAACCACGGCAATCCCCGGTTCCGTCTCACGACACTACCAAGTTAACGGAAAGTCGTGACTATCTAGAGTCAGGGGCAAGAATACACCATATAGATGCATCTCATCCCCAACCTCACATGGCAGCAGTCCTATAGAAGGAGAGCTAACCACCGGTAGAAACCTGAAATTTAATCTGCTCCCCGTTAGCCATGAACAAGGATATGTAAATCCAAAGTTCGCTCGTCACCCGGGGTGGAGACTCTTAGTGAGGCCCAGACTTTGAAAAGGGCTCTTGCCTACTAGGTGACCAAACCGTTCAGCCGTGCCCTTGAACTGCTCCACGGAGCACCTGATGTTAAGGTCTTGACGCCATCCAACTGGGTCACTAAACCGGTCAGCGATGTCTTCGACCTCGGTTGGTCTTGGCTCTGTCCAACTGGGGACCCAATCTGGTAAGCAAAGTCTTCGACTGGTTGCTGGGCCCGAAGCCCCCCCCCCCACAACAAGGTGGTCCCCTATTGGGGGGGGTGATGACTGGGTCACCTCTCTTTTGTTGCGATCTTATGCAACCACGACAATTCCCGATTCCGTCTCACGAAACTACCAGTTATGAAAAGCCGTGGTTATCTAGAGCCGGGGGCAAGGATTACGCCATATAAACGCACCTCAACCCCGGCCTCACATGGCAGCAGTCCTATAGAAGGAAAGCTAACCACCGGAAGAAACCTAACTTTAATCTATTCCCCGGTTAGCCATGAACAAGGATATGTAAATCCAAGTTCGCTCGGCGTCCGGGGTGGAGACTCTTAGTAAGGCCCAGACTTTTAATAGGGCTCATACCTACTCGGCGGGCTCAAACCGTTCAGTAGAGCCCTTAAACGTGCTCACACAGAGCACCTGAGTTTGAGGCCTAAGACACCATCACCGTCCAACTGGTCATCCGACTGGTCGGCGATGTCGTTGGCCTCGGTTGGTCTTGGCTGTGTCCAACCGGTGCAGCCACGCTGGTCGGCACAGCCTTCGACCGGGTTGCTGGGCCCAAAGCCCCCCACCACGCCAAGGTGGTCCCCTATCGGGGGGGGGATGACTGGGTCAAAGCATTTCCGAGACGGTAGGGCTTTACAATCAGCCGTGGTTAGTGCCTTCAAAGAATGGTCCGAGGAAGGAAAATCCATGAACCGCCGGCAAGGTGTGGGCTGCCTACCGCTCATCAATGCTAGTGGAGGGCAAAGGCTATCCCATATGATACAAGCCAACGGAAGGGATACTGTGGTGCAATTCGCCCATAATTTAAATGCTGGTGACGTTAGTAATGTGTCATAACACACAGTGCATCGACACCTGCAGAAAATGGGGCTGCATAGCCACAGGCTGCTCTGAGTGTCCATGCTAACGTCGGTTCACCGTCGAAAGCGCCTACAATGAGCACGCAAGCATCAAAACTGGACCTTGAATGATTGGAAGAAGGTCGTCTGGTCCGATGAATCTCGTTTCCTGTTGCACCATGCAGACAGCCAGGTATGTGTGCATCGTTTATCTGGGGAAGTGTTGCCACCAGGATGCACCATGGGACGAAAAAAGTCGGTGGAGGAAGTGTAATGCTTTGGGCAATGTTCTGCTGGAAACTCTGGGTCCTGTCATACATGTGCAGGAAACTATGACGTCTACCACCTACCGAAACATCATTGCATACCAGGTACATCCTTTCATGACAATGGTATACCTCTCCAGTACTGCTTTCTTTCAGCAGGATAAAGCGCCATGACACACTGCCCAGATTGTTCGAGAATAGTTCGCGAAACATGAGGAAGACTTCCAGGTATTGCACTGGCCTTCAAAATCCCTAGACATCAACCCAATCGAGCATCTGAGGTTTGTGTTGGAACAGCATATCCAATCTGTAGCGGCTCAGCCACGTAACTTACAAGAGTTAAAGGATCTGTTGGTAACGTGTTGGTACCAGATACCTCAAGATACCTTTAGAAATCTTGTAGCATCCATGCCTCGCAGGGTAAGAGCTGTTTCGGCGGCACGTGGAGGACCAATATTATATTAGGCAGGTGATCATAATGTTGTGGCTCTTAGGTGTGTATACTAGCCTCCCGTGAAGGCTATCCAGCATGTTCTTTATGGAGAGATTTCAAAAAATTCTTGTCAGGTGTCTATTTCTTGTAGGTTTGCACTCGTTCCTCTGAAGTTAATGGCATCCGTAAGTTAACTTGTTTGAAAGCTTGTCTAAACTTGTCATTAAGTTAGAAACAAAGGCAGTAACATCGACGCACAGTTCGGTCTGTGAAGTGTGCGTTGTCACTATGGAGCCTAATAAAGAATTTTGCGTTTTCAGAAGAATGCAACTTGGGGACGACGCGAAAAACATTCATGCTGATAAATAAGGCTTAATAAGGCTTAGTGGTTGTTTATGTCTCCATATCACGTTTAGTGTACATGGTTTTCTTAACTACAGAAAAGAAGTGTCTTTTTCACGAATTCCCATCGTTTGGAATAGTTTTCCCTGGATTATTCTAATATGATGAGGCCACAAGTCAGTTCCGTTTCACACCTAAAACCACCGAGGCTAAATAATTTAATCTCTAAGACTTTACAGTTTTTCTGAATAAATTTTAACAATGAGTAAATGGAGGCGAGGATGGCTCAGTCGGTAGGGCGCCAGACTCTTAATCTGCAGTTCTCAGGTTAGAGTCCCGCTTGGGTCAGGGTTGAAATTTATCTCCGCAAAACTCCCCACTCTACCCTCAGTCAGGAAGGGACACCGATGGTCTTGAAAGTCTCGTCGTACCTGGATATGGAACGTTAAGCCGTGACCCTTGTATCTGAGAGCCATACTCTGTGCTAAATAAAGCAATACTCTGTGCTGTTAAAGAAGAAGCTGGATGGCCTTGACGGGAGGTTACTTCTGTCTCCCATCAGCTGTCCAATGGGTCCCCTCCCTCCAAACCTTCTCTGAGCCCTCAGGGTCCTTGTGACCGGCCATTTAGCCCATTTTATGCAAAAAAATGCCTCTCAGAGTTAAAAATAACCCACCCAACGAGTAAATGTTGTTTAAGTCATTGCAGACAGCTACATCAAATTTACAGACTATCATTAGTAATATCGCTAACTCAAACCACTCCATAACTATGCAATCCTCAACGATTCATATCCGTGCCATTCCACCAACTCAAACCCCAAGCGGCAACAGTTGCTTGCGTTAGATTTCATCAAATTTCATCATTATATTTAAAATGCGTTTTTTTTTTCAAAGAATAAAAATGATTTCGATAAAAAACGAATTGGTTGGAGCACCAAATATCTTCACAGGAGGATCAGTCCAGAGTTATTAACCCCTTTGTGCATAAGCTCACTAGTCGTGTGTCAATGGCGAATTTATCATCAAAATTCAATAGATCCCATGAACACTCCCAACTGAAAAAGAAATATATTTCCTGAAGCAGCTGCTTCCCACAGAGGACTGACTCAGGAGCCTGTCAGTGAAATAAGCTGAATAAACTGAAAGAGAAGGAGGCATGACCTCTGCAGAAAGACTACAGAAACATCCATGCTTTACCCAGTGTTCGAACCCAGGTCCCTTTGAGTAATAGTCAGACACGCTAACCATTCGGCCAAAAACGGCTCTTCTCAAATAGAAAGTGTGAAAATAAATATGGTTTTCAAATCGAATCCGATTTTGTCAAAAAAAGACACTTGAAATAGGGACTTCCTACATTTTGTTGGTTTTTTTCTTGTTGCTGTTTCCACTATTTAAAATTTTACATGTGTTTAAAATTTTCCTGATATACTGTATATGTAATGATTATAAGTGGAAACAAAGCCTATTATTGAAACTAATTCTCTTGCAAACAAACATCACTTATTTACAAGAGGCGATATGTTTCTTTTGTATAAATGTCTGTTAATGTTTTTTCGCAAAAGTAAAACGTATTAAAAATATTCTATATTTCTAATTTTTCCATTTTCGTTACGAATCAATACGTTTTCCATTTGATAGATTTCTAAAACCCAGATAGCTTCTAAGCAATCGCCACAATGTAAAAGACGAAACGAGAGTATTGATTATTTCAACACTTGAATGAATCGTCTCAATGTCTTCCCCAATCAATTTAAGCTGTGTTGTTTTGTTAACTTTTGCAGTCACCCGGAAGCGCTTGCTGAGGAAGGAGTTCCCATGCCAATGGGACGTCGGAGGGGGCCAAGCAGCATACCAAAAGTTAGGTAAGACTCTTGTCCGACTTTACAACCTTTCTGTTCAGCGTTGTTTCTCCGTAACACTTAGTTTCGAATTCGAATCCTGAGTGAATTTCGTTTTATGCCCCCCGAGCTGTTATTTTAACAAAGAATGCTAGTTATAATAAAGTATTATTTAATCTTTCTTTTTTAATTATTATCATAATAATTAAATTCATATATCATGTCAAATTTCTGTTTTGTTATATTAGAAAGTTTTATTTTGTACGATTTAAGTTAACACGTGAATTAAATAGAAAGATTAAAGGAAACCCTTGATTTGGTATTTTCTCGCATACTGATCACAAAGAGTTCTAAGATAATAAAATCATCTTTTTTTGTCGGCTTTCTTTATTTTACAACAATAATTATCTGAAATTTCTAATAAGGAATGAATTATTCTTTTTTTCAAATCTAATGCACCATAAGTTAAGAGATAATCATTATGATAAAATATTTGTATTTTAACTCTTTCAGTTTTTATTTAACCTTCAAAAGAGTAAATAATATTTCTATCGCTTTCAAAAACAATGCCTAATGGAAGACCTTTTTTTAAATAGGAAATAAATGAAATAAAAAATTTGGCTATTTAGCTAATAAATATGGCTTTTCAAAGTGCCTTAAGATAATTTGAGGAGCATCAGAACTTTTTAAAACATATTGCTCGGACTATATTTATTAAACACAGAAGCAGTAATAAAAAAGTGAACACAAAACTAATTTCTGTGTTAGGACTAATCTGAATATTAGCAATCAGTTATGTGATCCTGTTCATATCAGATAGAAGTTGCTTTGATAATACACCGTTGCTTAGAGTTAAGTCGATAATTGATTGAATGCGTGGAAATAAACCAGTCATATACTGCGAATGTTTTTGGAAAAATAATTCAGTATAAATGTCAAAGTGCAAAACAAGCAAGAGAAAGTGAATAATCCGCAAGAATGTTTTTCGAAGGGATTTTGATGTCTGCGTAGAAGTGGTAAAGAGTTTTTGTCAACTACGTGAGACAGAGAATGAGCGGCAGACGCTTCGAAAGTTCTTAAAGATATTAATAAGTTGGCTGATAGGTTATCGACTCGAGATCTGTAAGAACATCGAGGCTTCGACTGAGCTCTCTAGGGGCTCTCTTGTCACTCTATCTTGGTATTTCGTTTTCTCTTGTGCAGATGTAAAATGTGATGATTGTGTATGAAGTTTCTTCTTCAATGGAATTTTGCTGAATTGATACGAAATGGGAAATACTTTAGGTACATTTTGAAGATTAATTTTAACACAACAGTAGTTATTAAATAAGCTTAGGACAAAGATAAGTGTTGGTGCTTTTTAAACCCTGACATAAACAGTAAAAATTCAATTGATATTATATTTTCACGCTTATGATGTATGTATTATTGCTGCTTTTTTCCCGAATTAAACATTTTGGTAAAGTTTTAAACAATCTGGAGATGTTTGAAAATTGAATTGCATTTCTGGAGCTGAATGAAGAGCGCATGCGCATTGGTCCGAATCTCAGGTATTCTCATTTACCTTCTTTATTCAGCCCTTAGGGAAAACGTCACACAGCATTATTGCGTGAAGCCAATACACGCTAAATTTTTAATTGTTGCTTTAGATTACGTTCATTTTACTGATATTTTTATATCCTTATAGAATCTGGCAACTGAAATAACGTAGCAGTTTCAAAGAAATAAGTGAACGTTTTCAAAAGTAGAAAAATATTCGTTAAACTGTGAAATGGGTTAAACTGTGAATTCTTTATAGCCCCTGAACAAGAGATTTTTTAACAGTTGGGATGCTACCCTCCAATGGGCAGCAAAATCTTTGAAAACGAAAACATTAACTTTGAAATGTTTTTAAGTAAAAGAATAAGAATTTATATTTTGAAACGCATTCATGTCATGAAGTAATTATAATGAATGAATAATTAAATAACGAGATTTAATGAAACTTAAACGAAGCAAATATTTTTTCATGAATGTTTCAATATTCATGAAAATTATATATTCCGTTTCGTTCTTATTTCATAATCCTTTTCACTCTTAATACCTCTTTGAAATTAGATCTAATTACATTAAATAACACACACACAAAATGAAATAAATTATATGAGCGCTAAAATTTTGCTTCCAATTTATTGCATCTACGTTGCCATTCTGGATTTCTCACAGTCTAAAAAGCCTCGGAAAAGATATAGATTTGCTAAATAAAACGTTGTTTGAAAAATATTAATTTTCAAACGAGGTATACGAATGAACCGAGTAGTACTGAAAAAGTGACGTAGTATTCTTGCGTTTGTCATGATGCAATGTTGTGTGAATGAATACAGGTACTATGGGCGCTCACCACAGAAGAAGATTAATGTACTCTGAGTGGAATATACCATGCTGGAAAAGAGTAAAAAAAAACTGATTCCTGTGCTCGCTTTTATCTTGATAGATTATAAATATTAGAATTTTTATTCCACCATGAATATAATTTTATGAGTATTGGTACCTGGGTTCGAGCCCCGGATAAGGCATGGATGTTTGTGTCGTTTTTCTGCTGAGGTCCTGCCATCCTATCAGATCTTCTGCTGTAGCATATAAACTGACAGGCTCCTGTCAGACCTCTATGGCAAGCAGCTACTTGAGGGGATATTTATTTTTTTATTTTATATTAATGAAATTTGATCCTCGGCCCCTTCAAATTTTTAGATCCTATGCACGAAATTTTCATAACTAAAAACGACTGGATATTTTATTCTTGAAATGGATTTTTTATATCTCGAAATTGGAAATGATTCTTTAGAACATGAACATTTTCTACCATAATTTCCAACGTTTAGTAGGAATAGTTACTTCGTGTCTTTTTCCCCCCGAACATTTTAACAGTAAATGTTAGATTTTTATTAAAACTGTTAAAGGTATTGTGACTAAAAGATTATTGGAAGCAAATGAGAATTTCCATCGTATTGCTCCTACTTAAGGAAAGCATTCATATTATTGCAATAGAGTTTAAGGAAACTTTTTTGCTATTGCATTTGTTAAAACCGTTTTATTTGCCACGAATTCTCTAACAGGTATGGAGGTTAAACCAAACTAGTTCTCGAAGCGAGTGTCCATTAAGAATTAGTGACTGAATTAGGCGATTACAAGCCCTTATAGTCCTATTGGATATCGATGCCTGGGAGAGGAGGGGCGGGGGTGGCTCAGTCGGTACCGCGCCAAGCTCGTAATCTGCAGTTCCCAGGTTCGAGTCCCAGCTGTGTCAGCGTTGAGATTTATCTCCGCAAAATTCTCCGCCCTGCCCACGGTCAGTAGGGGACACCGATGGGCTTGGAAAGGCCGCCGCCCGTCGGATGGGACGCTAAGCCGTGGCCTCTTGTGTGGTAGAGCCATACTCTGTGCAAGTTAAAGAACACACTGGATAGCCTTGACGGGAGGCTACCATCTGTCTCCCAACAGCTGTTCCAGTGGGTCCCCTCCCCAACCTTCTCTGAGCCTTCGGGGTCCTTGTGACCTGGCCATTTAGTGCATGGTGTGCAAAAAAGTGCCTCTCGAAGTAAAACAACAACTTGGGAGAGCAATTATTAAATGGTAGCAGGCTCAGACCTGAACATAAATAGGGGGTGTGGAGCCAAGAGACGGTTTCTATTGTAGTGCGAAAATTTCCCCCCATCAGTTTTAGATGCATAAAACAATGCACGAAATATATGTTTTACTCTATTACCTTTAATAACATTCTCAAGGGGGCGTGAATCCCCACCCCGGCCAATTAGTAGCAGTAATAGGCTCATAATCTATTGATCAGTTTCCATCGCATCTTTTTTTTATTTCAGAAGCTTATGCCTTATATATATTAGCCTACTAAAAGCTTTACTTAAATCTAATTTTGCAACTTCTTCAGAGTAAACTGCTTTTTTAATTTAGTTATCCTCAATTATTGAAAACAGTTCTTTTAGTGAAGAGTTTGCTTTTTGTTCCCCACAAACTCCCCTCTACATTTCATTATGCAAACTTTCGTAATCTCCGGCCTGAAATTCGGATTTAGATTTTTCTGTGAAACACTAAACGACTTGACTCTTACTATGCCAACCAAGAGTCTTAGAGCTAAATTTTTAAGATTTTATATTAATCCTAATACATTTTAAAGTGTATAAACCGATTTGAAAATTCAACGACGATAAGTTCTGGAAGCCATTTTTCTATTCAGATCTGCCATTAATAAATGCAGTAATGTTTTCTCGTATCGATACAGATTTTATCCGCTAATCGTGTTAACAAAGTTGTTATCCGCATTAACAATATCTCCGCAAAATTCCCCGCCCTGCCCACTGTCAGTAGGGGACACCGATGGGCTTGGAAAGGCCTCCGTTTTCGTCGGATGGGACGTTAAGCCGTGGCGCCGTGTGCGGGAGAGCCATACCCTGTGCAAGTTAAAGAACACGCTGGATGGCCTTGACCGGAGGCTACGAGCTGTCTCCAAACAGCTGTTCCAGAGGGTCCCCTCCCCCAAACTTCTCTGAGCCTTCGGGGTCCTTCTAACATTGGCCATTTAGCCCATGGTATGCAAAAAAGTCCCCCTCAGTGGTAAAACAACCCAACGCTTACATATGAGTAAAGATTCGGGCCCGTGTAGTGGTTACGGTCCTCAGCCGGATGTATTATGTATTAAATAAATATTATTATATTTTCTGCTTTTTAGGGCCCTATAGAAAGAGAGGTAGTTTTTAAAAATTTTAATTTATAGTTTTTGAATTATTCACACTCTAATAATGGGAATTCGAACTGAGAAATGATTAGGATCATCCAAATGGCAATTATATTAGCACCTGTAAAATGCGAAAAAAATTGATTCATATCTTAAAAATTTTGCATTTCCTCTACCTGGAGTTGAGACGTAATTCTTGATGTTCACATTTCGCGATCCAAATTCTTAATTCCTCGCATACACAGATTGTTTCCAATACCTTTTAAAATTTTGTCATTTTTCAAAATTTTCCACCGTCCGTTAGAGAATGACATTAAAACTGAGAAATTAGAGAAGCACGAAATTTAATATTTCCTTAACTCATATCCATGGGGGAGGCTCAGTCGGTAGCGCACCAGTCTCGTAATCTGTAGTTCCTAGGTTCGAGTCCCAGCTGGGTCAGCGTTGAGTTTTATCTCCGCAAAACTCTCCACCATGCCTACGGTCAGTATGGGACACCGATGGGCTTGTAAAGGCCGCCGTCCATCGGATGAGACGTTATGCCGTTGTACCGTGTTCGGGAGAGCCATACCCTGTGCACGTTGAAGAACACTCTGGATGGCCTTGACCGGAGGCTACCATCTGTCTCCCCACAGTTGTTACACTTGGTCCCTTCCCCCAACATTCCCTGATATGAGTCCATGTGACCTGGCCATTTTGCCTATGGTGTGCAAAAAAGTGCCGCTCAGAGGTAAAACAACCCAACCCCAATGCATATCCAAATGAAAAACGATTTTTCGTTTATCACTATAAACAAAGACGTTGAGAGACGTCTAGAGATTGATGATGAGGTGAAAACAATTGGTATTTTTTCAAAAACGAGCAAAAAATAAATTGTTGCGGTTCATTTAAGAAATATTACCTTCTTTTTGAAATTTTAATTCAATAAAAATTCTTAATGGACTTTGCAGTTGGAGTTTCCTCATTTGTTTAACCCTGAAAAATTTATGCTTACAATTTTAGCGTATTAAAATCGTTACCCAACATTCTTTGAATTTCGTTAGTGCAACACCCATTGTTCAGGGATTATCTGCTTTAAACAACCAAAAACGTTAGGATCTCAAAATCGAAATTGAAACTGAGTAAAAGAATAATTTGATAAACAGGTATTCACCATCATCATCATCATCCTCAAGCAGCCATGGGCTACGGAGATCCAACCAGACTTGGCAGTTTAATTCTCCAAGCATATCTGTCCTGAACTACATCTGCTGCATCTGGCCACTGCACACCAATTCTAACAAGGTCCTGTTTGACATTGTCAGCCCACCGCATCCTAGGTCTCCCCCTCCTTCTGAGGCCTCTAGGCACACTGTTCATAACCCTATTCGCCAATCTATAATTATCCATACGGGCAACATGGCCAAACCAGCGGAGTCTCTCTCTGCACAATATGCTGCTTAAAGGAGGTTGCAGACTCCTTTGCCTAACCTCATCATTAGTTACAAAGTTAAACCACCTAATACCCAAGATACTGCGTAAGCATCTAGAATCAAAAGCATCTAGTTTCCTGTTATCTTGTTTACACAGTGTACAAGTTTCACTACCATAAGTAACCCTAGAAGAACCAAACTATTATACAGTCTAATTTTAGTCTTTAGATGTATACGCCTATTTCTCCACACTCTCCATAGATTCTTAAAAGTACGGGCAGCAATCCCTATTCGTCTGTTAATCTCATGCTCACATCACCAGTATCAGTTACATAGCTCCCAAGGTAATTTAACTGTGACACTTGCTCAAGACTGCAAACATTCAGATTAACTGAATCACAGCCTGCCTGACCAATTTTCATCACTTTAGTTTTCTCTCTGTTTACAACCAAACCTACTCTACTACCAGTCATCATCAACAGCTTGAATGAAAGAGTTCATCTCATCAACATCATTTGCCAAAAGGGCTAAATCATCAGCATAATCTAAATCAGAAATTTTTCTATCTCCAGCCCATTTAAGACCAAAATCTTTCCCTTGAAGTGAATTTCGCATAACATAATCAACAACCAAACTAAAGAGAAAAGGAGACAAAATGCACCCTTGTCGAACACCATACGTAATGCTAAACCAACTGCTACAAGACTTACCAACTCTCACACATGACTCAGTGTTATTATAGAGAGCTTTCATTATGTTAACTAACTTGTCTGGTATACCATATGATTTCACAATCAACCACAAATTATGACGATCAACAGAGTCGAAAGCCTTTTTAAAATCAACAAAGCTAGCAACCAAAGGTTTCTGAAACTCTAAACATTTCTCAAGCAAGAATCTGCCTAAGGGAAAATATCTGATCCACACATCCCCTACCACTTCTGAATCCACATTGCTCATCACGCAATTGACTGTCAACCAGATTCTTAATTCTATTAAGCACAATCATGGAAAGACCTTTACCAGGAACAGAGAGTAGGCTGATACCCCTATAGTTATCACAAGAACTGCGATCACCTTTTTTGAAAATAGGGATAATAATAGCTCTGGTAAAATCTTTAGGAACCATGCCTTTATCATAAAATTTATTCAAAATTTCAGTCATCCAAGTGGTAACTGAAACATTCCCAGCTTGAGCATTTCTGTAGTAATTTCATCTACACCTGGAGATTTATGAAGTTTAAGTTTAGAAATAACCAAAATAACTTCAGATTGTGTTATAGGGCCAACATTAAAGCTGCCAATGCATCTACCATCATTACAAACAATGGGAGTAGAACTAACCATATTGTTTAGAACATCACTGAAATGCTCAGCCCACCTAGCCATGACAGAATCTTGTATCCTTACCTTGTTTATCCTTCAATCCCTGTATACCTGTCCGTTTTCTACCACACAAAACATTAACTATCTGGTACAGCTCTCTGCTGTTGTGCTGTCTAACTGCTTCCTCCGCTTTGTCAGCCAAACCATCAAGCCAAAGATTCTTATCAGCAGCTAACTAATCGTTTACACGTTTATTAAGCTCTCTGTAATGCTATCTATTAGGTCTAGTAGGGTATTGATTAAGGGCTTTCCTGCAGTTCTTTCTTTTCAAAATAAGCTCAGGTGCCTTATCACTCAGATAATTCTGTCTCTTCTGCTCTTGTTTTCCTAAAAGTGTACTGTTAGTGTCGAAAAAAGCCTGTTTAAAATGATCCCATTCGTCATCAACATCAGTAGCAGGCATACCATGATTGTCATAATGACTAAGTAAACTATCATGGTAAGCTTTAGCTATAACTGGGTCTTTCAGAGCTTCAGTATTAAAGGTAAATTTTTTAACCCTAGCGCAACACTTTTTAAGTTTAAGTTGCAAGACACTTTTAACAAGGTAATGGTCAGATCCAATTTCAGCTCCCCTATATGACCTGGTATTTCTAACAGAACTAGCCCATTTGCTGTTAATTAATATATAATCAATCATATTCCTATGCAGCCCATCAGGTGAAACCCACGTGTATTTATGTATGTCGCGGTATTTGTAATATGTGTTAGTTATTCTGAAACCATTGAGTTTACTTACCTGTAGGAGACGTTGCCCATTGCCATTGCAGCTACCAATACCAATAGGGCCTATCACCCCTCCCCAAAGGTCAGAATCAGCACCAACTTTGGCATTGAAGTCACCTAGAACAAGGGTAATATCTCCTTTCTTGACAGAATTTAAAATATCCTGAAGTTGTTCATAAAACCTATCCTTCTCATCCTCATCAGCATCCTCAGTGGGGGCATAACAGCAGATAACATTCAAGTCTTTAATGCTTGTCTGAAATTTTGCTGTGACAAATCTTTCATTAATGCACTCATATCCTAGGAGAGCATCATTAGCATGTCTGCTGAGCAGCAGACCCAGCCTTGGTGATGCTTTCCATCCTTCCTCCCTGTAAAGAGAAATTTAAAGTTATTTTTAAGTATCTCACCTTTACCTGTCCATCTGGTCTCTTGCAAGCCTAGAATATCTAGGTTATTGCTCTGGAATTCCTGCATGAGGACATCAAGAGAATAATCTCTATGCAATGTCCTCACGTTCCATGTTCCTGCAGAGAGAAAATGATTAGTAGGATTTTTAAAGAAATTAGGTTTATTGAGATTGGTAGGGCCAACAATATCAAACAGCCCCCTGATCGCAGGCATGGGGCAAAGACCTGTTCTTCCTCCGCTAAAGGCTGAAGTCACCGATGCTGGTAGGAACTTCAGACACCACCTTTTCAAGTGGACCTTTTCAAGAGCCATATGGCCTGCCTGAGACACATTACTCCAGTTTAGGCTTGACGATGCCCAAGTAGCTAAGTAAGGTTCAGGTACCTGCGATGGCCTCTGATTAGGATTATCCACCAGCTGATATAAGGTATCCCATGCCTCTGTTCACTTAGAGCTGGCAACCCAGAAGCAAACAGAAACACAGCGGCAGACTCTCCCTCAACAGAGGCCCACCAGTGCAGCAAGTCCAGGATCCATAATCAAGCTCAAATCCATAAACAAGTCCAGTCTAGTAGGTATAAATGGTCAGCACCAGGACCCTGTGAAGTTGACCACTCCTCAGCAGGGTTGAAAAAAAAGAAAAAAGTGGCCATAGATGACCAGATCAGTAGGCCATACTGAACTGGCAGCCCTCCCCTTCCGTTCCCTTCCAAAAGAGAATATCTCTTTTGAAAGGTACTAACGGTCTGCACCACGAGAAGGCGGGGTCGGACATTAGGTGCTAGACCTGGCCGGTTCTGTGCATCATCACTAGGGATTGGTACACAGCTCTCCTTCCAGTTTACATCTAGCTACCATTTACAAGCCAAACAGGTATTAGGTATTAATTGATTGTATTAGAAAAAAAATCCCCAAAATATTTCTTTACAGTTGAATTTACATTGTAAAATATATTTACTCGGTTACTCTGTAAATAAATTGAAATTGTGTAAATCACAGGCTTACACAAACAGACACACCCACGAAAAAATGAACTCTTCCTGAAGCAGTGGCGATATTCCGTATATTCCTATATATTTCATATACGTAATAATATTTATGCAATATTCGGATAACGTGGTTTATTCCTTTCACGAAGAAGTGTCATGGGAAACATCAAAGCCAGGTGAAGAGGGGAATCACTCCCTCCCCCCACCTTCAATAAATAATGCAATTATTTTTTATTCTTGGTGATTGAAAAGAAATATTTTAATACATGGTGAATGGAAAAGAAATATTTTTATTCAAGTTGGTTACTTGTAAATATTTTAATGAATAATTTGAGTACCAAATGTCACATTAGAAGAAAACTACCAAACAATATCTGTTTCACGCAACAGTATCTGTCTCCGTTATTATCGAAAGAAACATTGTTCAACATTTTTCCTAAACATTTTCTTTCTGACCCAGCCATTGCCGACGGCAGACGTGTTGAGTGTTTCCTCAGATAGAACTTATTAAATGATTGGAGGAAGGCAGCGAACGCAGGGAGTTAAGAGGTAGGAATCGATTTATGAAAAACACTTTAAAAAATTTAGAATTATAATGCTGATTTGATTAATTATCAGTATTAATGGTCCATTGCTAGTTATTTTTCGCCATTATTATTTCAGAAGTGAAGGCTTTTTTTTTAAGCAATTCTGATGGTAGCTAGAATATTTGAATAAATTGTAAAAATTTTAGAATGTTCTAATTGAATCCAGTTAATTATTACAATTTGTCAAACAAGACGGTTTATTAATATTTAGTTGTAAGCTTAAAGAATGTTGAAAAGAGTAATTTAACGTTAATTGTTACTTAATAGCAATAGGCTCTCATAAATATTTTAATTTGTATTTAGATGTAGTACCAAAATGGTACCACTTCTATCCATCACTTGCTAAGTCGGGCTTGACTCGAGCGAATTATTTCTTTAGCAACTATTAACATTCCACTGGTATTTGTAAATCGGAATATTATCAAATTGGAATGCTGTGAGAGATTGTGTTACTCCACATTAGATAAGGGAATTACAGGTGATGCTCGCAATCATGAAAACACTGCAACATACTACTACTACTACGAGCACAACAGTTAACGTTTAATGTTTATTGCCTTCAAAGTAGTTCCTGTGTATTATCATTAGTCATTTTCATGTTGATGAAAATTGGCGTATACGGCGTTATGCTTAGGAAGGACAATTAAAATTTATCACATGCACATCTGTAGAGCACATGACGCTTAGCAAGTCATGATCGTTTGAGTTGAAAAACGTCTTAGTTGTGTTTGTCAGATTTATTGCTAGTTTTTTTTTGTCACCTTCATCAGTAGATCTTCTTGACCCCTTTAATGCATTCGTTCCTGTCAACTTTATTCCTAATTTTTTCTTGTTGACCTTATTGCTAATTGTTCTGGGAGGTTTTTTTTTTATCTAGTTGTTCTCATCACATTTATTCGTAGTTAGTGAAAGGAAAAAATTACCAAAAGCGACTGAGAATGTGGGGCCACACTCCAGAAACCTGTCGTATATAAAACACGTATGGACACAAAGCAACGCGTGCTAACGGATCGAGATTATGAGGCTCCAGAAATCGGTCCTTTAAAAAATGTATATAAAGCGAAAAAAAGAAAAGAAAAAAATTGCTAGAAAGGGATCGAGATTACGGGGCTTCAGAAATCGGTCCTCTGAAAAGTGAAAGAGGTAAAAATTACCAAAAGCGACTGAGAATGTGGGGGCCACATTCCATAAACCTATCATATATAAAACAAGTATGGACACAAAGCAACGCGTGCGAGGGGATCGAGATTATGAGGCTCCAGAAATCGGTCCTTTAAAAAATGTATATAAAGCGAAATAAAGAAAAGAAATAATTGCTAGAAAGGGATCGAGATTACGGGGCTTCAGAAATCGGTCCTCTGAAAAGTGAAAGAGGAAAAAATTACCAATAGCGACTGAGAATGTGGGGCCACACTCCAGAAACCTATCATATAGGAAAAACTAAGGACAGAAAGCAACACGTGCACGGGGATCGAGACTATGGGGCTCCAGAAATTGGTTCCTTAAAAAATATGTATAGAAAGTAAAAAAAAAAGAAAAGAAATGTCTAGAAAGGGATCGAGATTACGGGGCTTCAGAAATCGGTCCTCTGAGAAGTGAAAGAGGTAAAAATTAGCAAATGCGACTGAGAATGTGGGGCCACACTCCAGAAACCTGTCATATATAAAACAAGTATGGACACAAAGCAACGCGTGCAAGGGGATCGAGATTATGAGGCTCCAGAAATAGGTCCTTTAAAAAAAATGTATATATAGTGAAAAAAAAGAAAACAAAAAAATGACTAGAAAGGGATCGAGATTACGTGGCTTCAGAAATCGGTCCTCTGAAAAGTGAATGAGGTAAAAATTTCCAAAAGCGACTGAGAATGTGGGGCCACACTCCAGAAACCTGTCGTATATAAAACAAATATGGACACAAAGCTACGCGTGCAAGGGGATCGAGATTATTTGATTCCAGAAACAGGTTCTTTATGTAAAAAAAAAAAATGTGTAAACAGGATCGAGATTACGGGGCTGTTTGAAATAACATAAACTGTTAGTCAATGACTATAAGGTTATTTCTTACAAAATTCGAATTGCATATTTGGAGGTTTAATGTAGAGATAAAATGTATTTTTTAAAGTAAACTGAAACCAAATGAACAAACGATGAAAAAATTAAATTTTTATATATCTCCACCGATTTGTGCGTTGTACCTGGTAATTCCGGGTCAAAACTGGCAGTGCTTAAGCAGATAACTTGAGTAGTATGGACAATATAATTTGGAAGATATAATCTTAATAGAAATACTTCTGGGGAATTTCTGTAGCTCATTTCAGGAGTCGAAATATTACTGGACCTTCCTTCATTTCAATGAACGTGTAATAATTTTTTTGTTCATTATCAATAAATAAGATAGAGAAGAATTCTGGAAGCTGTTTCTATTCTAGCATGCCTTCTGATATGAGCATCTGTCATTGTAATATCGAAATTTTTGCCGAGTAGATTATTTTTAAGTCTATAAGTGACCCCTTGGCGCCCAATTGTTAAGAAATTGCTTTCGTAATATTAGAGGACATTTCAATACCATTGGACTCATTTACGTTTTTTTTCCACGTCAGGTCCCTGGACCTCTAGATCCGATACATTTGATCACTGACTCAGTACAGAACGTTTGCTCTCTGATAAATAATAATTTGTCTAACAGCTACTCTTCCAGTTAAGGCTAATTTAGTAGACGGTAACAGCTACTCCAGGAGAAAAAAAGTAAAAGTTATAGAATAATTAACAAAAGCAGGGCTCTTGCACTTCACTTGGAGCGTAGCCAAAATACGAGTGATTTTTATGGTTAAGCACAAGTAGCTCTCGGTAGTAAGATTTGTAATAAAAATGTAATTTTTTGTTTCTTTAGATTTATTTATTGTTCTAATCTCTTAGAGCTGGAAATATGTTCTCTAGTTGTTTTCTTACAAATAAGTCTCGTAGCTACCACTGTTTTAATTCGACTTTGATAATTTTTTTACTTTCTTTATTAATTTTTCTTGGTTATCTAATAAAAACGCCCCATCATTGATCAATCCTTAAAAGTTGAATATGGTCACAGAAGCGAGGATTCTGTTGGCTCGGAAAACAGCAAGCATAAGAAGGGTCAATATCTTTAAGGGCTTCCTTCTTGAAGGGCTTGAATCTGCTTCTACGGTGGAATGGCTAGTGGTGGGCAAAATGCAGTTTTCGATTAAGATATTATTTTTTATCGATATTATAATGTATTTTTGCAGTTGCAGAAGTTGCGAAATTACCCTTTTTGTTCCACGTGGAGACATCCACGAATGCAATTGGTGAGCTGAAGAAGATGAGAGGGGACTTTTATTCTAGTGAACTGCGAACACATCTATCCACGGAACATCACGAATCCTTCAACTCTCTACATACCGAGACAGAATCTGCAGATCTATCGTGCCGGTGCACTGACCACTACGACTTCGAAGGCCACTACGTTTACTTTTGACGTCCACGTGGAGACATCCACGAACGCAATTGGTGAGCTGAAGAAGATGAGAGGGGACTTTTATTCTAGTGAACTGCGAACACATCTATCCACGGAACATCACGAATCCTTCAACTCTCTACATACCGAGACAGAATCTGCAGATCCATCGTGCCGGTGCACTGACCACTACGACTTCGAAGGCCACTACGTTTACTTTTGAGTTTTATCTGATATAAAGGACGATTGCTTCTGTAAGAATTTTAGGGCAACAAGGCTGGAAGGAATTCTGGTTAAGGGGTTTATATTTGTGTGAATAATGTCAATGTCATTATTTGGCGTAAAATATTTGTATTAATTTAACAAACATTGAACATTGTTTTATAGATACTATCTCAAGTGTTATTCTGTGTTCGTTGTTCATTATGTCATTGTGGGATTGATTCAGTTTCGTGGCCGGGGTAGATCAGCCGGTATTTCTCCGGGCTCGTAATATACAGTTCCCTGATTCGATGGGTTGTTATAACTCTTACTCTTACGATGGGTTGTTTTAACGGAAATTTTTAACGCACAATAGGCTGAATTGTGCAGGTCATAAGGACTACGAAGGATCAGAGAAGGTTGGCGAAGGAGACCAATTGGTCAGCCATCACTTTCTATAACGGAAGGCCAGTGGACCGAACCATGACGTCATCATAGTTAGTTCTTAGCTCGCACTTCGTCAAATATTTCTTCTCATTTTTGAGCTGTTCCTTTAGTTCTGTTCAGAGCAAAGATTTTTTTAAAATCTTATTTCAAATTTTCGTATTTTTGAGAACCATTTGCAGTTTTATAATCATATGGAAGAATACGATATGAATATTTCTAGCAAGTAACTGAATCTGTAACTTTTATGGTAACTTTTCTCCTCAAAATTATTAGAAAAAGAGCTTTGAAATTAACTTTTAATGAAAATTAAATGTACCATTTTGTGCAAGAGCTAAATAACGTGACTATCGCAAAATTTAGTATGATATAGCTTTTTATATAGGTGATGTTAAAAATTTTTTCACAATCTTAACCATACTTATATTTTTTAAACAATGTGAAGAAAATTTAAAAACACAAAATACACCGAAGAGCCAAAACATTATGGCCACCTGCTTAATATGTTAGTCCTCCACGTGCAGCCAAAACAGCTCTTACCCGGCGAGTCATGGACACTACAAGATTTCTAAAAGTGTCTTGTGGTATCTGGTACCAATATTTTACCAGCAGATTCTTTAACTCTTTAAGATGCGTGGTTGAGTCGCCGCAGATTGCTTATTACTGTTTCATTCGATTTATGCTCGATTGGATTGATATCTGGGGAATTTGGAGGCTAGGGCAATACCTGGAAGTCTTCATGTTCCGAGATCCATTCTCGAACAATCTGGGCAGTGTGGCATGGCACATTATACTGCTGAAAGCAGGTACTACAAGAAGGGTTATACCGTTGCCATGAAAGGGTATACCTGGTCTGCAATGATGTTTGGGTAGGTGGTAGACGTCATAGTTTCCTGCACACGAATGACTGGAGCCAGGGTTTCCCAGCAGAACATTGCCCAAACCATTACACTATCTCCAGCGGCTTCTTTTCGTCCCAAAGTGCAAACACTTCCCCAGGTAAATGACACACACTTTCCGGGCCATCCATATGCTGCAACAGGAAAGGAGATTCATCGTACCAGACGATCTTCTCCTAATCATTCAAGGTCCAGTTTTGATGCTCGCATGCCCATTGTAGGCACTTTCGATATTGAACCGAGGTTAGCATGGGCATTCGGAGCTGCCTGCGACTAGGCAGCCCCATTTTCAGCAGGGTTCAATGTACTGTGTGTTGCGACACATTACTCCTATCACCAGCATTCAAATTACGGTCCAGTTGCGACAGAGTATCCCTTCTGTTGGCTCGTACTATATGGGATAGCCTTCGCTCACCTCTAGCACCGATGAGCCGTCGGCCCAAACCTTGCTGACAGTTCGTGGGTTTTCTCTCCTCGGACCACTTTTTGGCGGTACTAACCACGGCCGTCCGTGAGTACCCCTCAAGCATTGCCATCTCGGTAATGCTCTGATCCAGACGTCTGACCATTACAATATGGTCTTTGTCAAACTCACTGAAGTCACTGCTTTTCTCATCTGAGAAACAAGAAAACACTGATTAACAGAGGTCAGTATCAGGTGTTATTTATACCGTTTCATGACCTTCAAACGCACTGTCGTTTACCTGCAGTTGCTTCGATTTGCATAAAAACACGCTGGTCATAATGTTTTGGCTCTTCGGTGTATATATATATATTACACTTTCGTTATATAATAATACATTATAAAACAAAGTGTAATTGTGATACAGAACGTTATGAGCAAGGCAAACAGGGCGCACTCTTCAATTTTGTTAAATTGGTAATCCCCTGTGATGATGCATAGAACCGGCCAGGCCTAGCACCTAATGTCCGACCCCGCCTTCTCGTGGTGCGGACCGTTACTAACTTTCAAAAGAGATACTCTCTTGTGGAAGTGAACGGAAGGGGAGGGCTGCCAGATTAGTGTGGCCTACTGATCTTTACAACTATGGCTACTTTTCTTTTTTTTCTACCCTGCTGAGGAGTGGTCAACCACACAGGGTCCTGGTGCTGACCATATAAACCTACTGGACTGGACAGATATATGGCTCTGAGCTTGATTATGGATCCTGATTTTGCTGCACTGGTGGGCTTCTGTGGAGGGAAAATCTTCCGCTGTGTTTTCTGTTTGTTTGTGGGTTGACAGCCCCAAGTGAATAGATTCACAGGATATGTTTATCAGCTGGTGGATAATCCTGAGCAGACGTCATCGCAGGCAGATGAACTCTTTGCTTCTATTGGCATCGTTAAATTCTACATTGGAGGAAGTCTTCCAGTGTAGATGGCTTCAGCGTTTAGTAGTGGGGGAACGGGTCTTTGCCCCATGTCTGCGATTAGGGGGCTGTTTGATATTGTCGGCATTCCCTCTCTCAATAAACATAGTTTCTTTAAACATCCCACTAACCATTTTCTCTCCATAGGTAGTTGGAATGTGAGGACTCTGCACAGAGCATTTTCTCTTGATATCCTCACACAAGAATTCCACCGTTATAATTTAGATATCCTCGGCTTGCAAGAGACCAGATGGACAGATAAAGGTCAGATTCTTAAAAATAATCTTAAATTTCTCTTTTCAGGGAGGAACGACAATAAGCATCACCAAGGCGTGGGTCTGCTTCTCAGCAGACACGCTAGCGATGCTCTTCTAGGATATGAGTGCATTAATGAAAGGTTTCTTACAGCAAAATTTCAGACAAGCGTTAAAGACTTGAATGTTATCTGCTGTTATGCCCCCACTGAGGATGCCGATGAGGATGAGAAGGGTAGGTTTTATGAACAACTTCAGGATATTTTGAATTCTGTCAAGAAAGGAGATATTACGCTTGTTCTTGGTGACTTCAATGCCAAAGTTGGTACTGACTCTGACCTTTGGGGAGGAGTAATAGGCCCTTTTGGTATTGGTAGCTGCAATGGCAATGGGCAACGTCTCCTACAGGTAAGTAAACTCAATGGATTCAGAATAACTAACACTTATTACAAACACCGCGACATACATAAGTACACATGGGTTTCACCTGATGGGCTGCATAAGAATATGATTGATACATATTAATTAACAGCAAATGGGCTAGTTCTGTTAGGAATACCAGGGCATATAAGGGAGCTGAAATTGGATCTGACCATTACCTTGTTAAAAGTGTGTTGCAACTTAAACTTAAAAAGTGTTGTGCTAGGGTTAAAAAATTTACTTTTAATACTGAAGCTCTGAAAGATCCAGTTATAGCCAAAGCTTACCGTGATAGGTTACTTAGTCATTATGACAGTCATGGTTTGCTTACTACTGAAGTTGAGGAAGAATGGGATCATTTTAAACAGGCTTTTTTTGGACACTAACAGTACTCTTTTAGGAAAAAAGGAGCAGAAGAGGCAAAATTATCTGAGTGATAAGGCACTTGAACTTATTTCGGAAAGAAAGAACTGCAGGAATGCCCTTAATCAATACCCTAGTAGTACTAATAGAAAGCATTACAAAGACCTTAATAAACTTGTAAAGGATCAGTTAGCTGCTGATAAGAATCTTTGGCTTGATGGTTTGGCTGACAAAGCCGAGGAAGCAGTTAGACAGCACAACAGCAGAGAGCTGTACCAGATAGTTAATGTTTTGTGTGGTAGAAAACGGACAGGCATACAAGGATTGAAGGATAAACATGGTAAGGTTATAGAAGGGGAGGATTCTGTCATGGCTAGGTGGGCTGAGCATTTCAGTGATGTTCTAAACAATGTAGTTAGTTCTACTCCCATTGTTTGCAATGATGATAGATGCATTGGTGGCTTTAATGTTGGCCCTATAACACAATCTGAAGTTATTTTGGCTGTTTCTAAACTTAAACTTCATAAATCCCCAGGGGTAGATGATATTACTACGGAAATGCTTAGAGCTGGGAATGTTTCGGTTACCACTTGGATGACAGAAATTCTGAATATCTTTTATGATAAAGGCATGGTTCCTAAGGATTTTACCAGAGCTATTGTTATCCCTATTTTCAAAAAAGGTGATCGCAGTTCTTGTGATAACTATAGGGGTATCAGCCTACTCTCTGTTCCAGGTAAAGTTCTTTCCATGATTGTGCTTAATAGAATTAAGAATCTGGTTGACAGTCAATTGCGTGATGAGCAATGTGGATTCAGAAGTGGTAGGGGATGTGTGGATCAGATATTTTCACTTAGGCAGATTCTTGAGAAATGTTTAGTTTCAGAAACCTTAGGTTGCTAGCTTTGTTGATTTCAAAAAGGCTTTCGACTCTGTTGATCGTCATAATTTGTGGTTGATTGTCAGATCATATGGTATACCAGACAAGTTAGTTAACATTATGAAAGCTCTCTATAATAACACCGAGTCGTGTGTGAGAGTTGGAAAGGCTTGTAGCAATTGGTTTAGCATTACTTCTGGTGTTCGACAAGGGTGCATTTTGTCTCCTTTTCTCTTTAGCTTGGTTATTGATTATGTTATGCGAAATTCATTTCAAGGGAAAGATTTTGGCCTTAAATGGGCTGGAGATACGAAAATTTCTGATTTAGATTATGCTGATGATTTAGCCCTTTTGGCAAATGATGTTGATGAGATGAACTCTTTCATTCGAGTTATTGATGAGACTGGTAATAGAGTAGATTTGGTTATAAACAGAAAGAAAACTAAAGTGATGAAAATTGGTCAGGCAGGCTGTGATTCAGTTAATCTGAATGGTTGCAGTCTTGAGCAGGTGTCACAGTTTAATTATCTTGGGAGCTATGTAACAGATAATGGTGATGTGCGGCATGAGATTAACAGACGAATAGGGATTGCTGCCGGTACTTTTAAGAACCTATGGAGAGTGTGGAGAAATAGGCGTATACACCTAAAGACTAAAATTAGACTGTATAATAGTTTGGTTCTTTCTAGGGTTAGTTATGGTAGTGAAACTTGGACACTTTGTAAACAAGATAACAGGAAACTAGATGCTTTTGATTCCAGATGCTTACGCAGTATCTTGGGCATTAGGTGGTTCAACTTTGTAACTAAGGATGAGGTTAGGCAAAGGAGTCTGCAACCTCCTTTAAGCAGCATATTGTGCAGAGAGAGACTCCGTTGTTTTGGCCATGTTGCCCGTATGAATAATTATAGATTGGCGATTAGGGTTATGAACAGTGTGCCTAAAGGCCTCAGAAAGAAGGGGAGACCTAGGATGCGGTGGGCAGACAATGTCAAACAGGACCTTGTTAGAATTGGTGTGCAGTGGCCAAATGCAGTAGATGTAGCTCAGGATAGACTTGCTTGGAGAACTAAATTGCACGGTCTGGTTGGACCTCCGTAGCCCATAGCTGCTTGAGGATGATGATGATGATGATGGTACTTAAATCTTGATTAATATAACTCGATAAATATTAAGACATTGCTTTCTTATCGTTATAAAGAATCACAAAAGAATTTTACAAATTGTGTTCCTTACTACATAATATACAGTACAATGCACTACACATAAAAAACGCAGTAAAATATCTACTGATGAATTATAACTATGTAAGGATATACTATTTTTACATTCGAAAACATAATGTCAAACAGCACTTCAAACTCAATGATAAATGTGATTTTCTCAGAATAGAAATGTGGTATTTGTGGGAACTGTTCAATTGACACTTAATAAAATATTCCAAAATTGCTGCATTTGTTTTTACAAATTTGCTGTACCCAAATTTCTGATTATTCTCGATAATAAAAGAATTTTAAAATTATGTATCACATTTTTCAATTTAATTCCCAGGAAAATAATAATGCATATCTTAATACATCCACTACCACTTCTGAACCACATTGCTCAACACGTAATTCTCAGTCAATACGATTTTTAATTCTATTAAGCTCAATCATGCAAAGTACTTTACCAGGAATAGAATGTAGGCTGATACCCCTATAGGTATCACAAAAACTGCGATCATCTTTTTAAATATTGGGATAATAATAGTTCTGTAAAATCCTTAGGCACGATGATTGTGTCATAAAAGATGTTCAAAATTGCCTTCAGCCAAGTGATAACAGAAACCATGTGTTCCCGTCGCTAAGCATTTTTTAAATTATTATTCTTTGATCATAATGCAAGTAAATTTTATCATTACAGGTGATCTTCAAAACTTAAAGCTTATCTGCAGGATATAGAATCATTTCAGTACCAATTTCATCAACTCCTGCGGATTTAGCGGCGGGGTGGCTCAGTCGGTAGCGCGCCAGGCTCGTAATCTGTAGTTCCCATATTCGAGTGCCAGCTGGGTCAACGTTGAGATTTTTCTCCGCAAAATTCACGGTCAGTAGGGGACACCGATGGGCTTCGAGAGGCCGCCGTCCGTCGGATGTCACGTTAAGCCGTGGCCACATGTGTGGGAGAGCCATACCCTGTGCACGTTAAAGAACATGCTGGATGGCTTTGACGGGAGCCACCACCTGTCTCCCAACAGCTGTTCTAATAGGTCCCCTCCTCCAACCTTCTCTGAGCCTTCGGGGTCTATGTGACATGGCCATTTAGCCCATGGTGTGCAAAAAAGTGCCGCTCAGAGGTAAAACAACCCTGCGGATATGTAGTTTAAATTTAGAACTAGCCAAAGTAACTTAAGACTATGATATTCTGGCCACATTAAGGCCATTAATGCATCTATCATCATTATAAAAAATAGGAGTAGACAAACCCAGGCCGGACTTTGACCTTCTGAGGCGCTAAGCTATTCAAATTTAAGGGGCACAAAAAATTCGAAAGTCGAAATATATTTTTAATTATTTTGATTGAGGGAAAACGTTATTCTATCATTCCTAACAAAGGTTTGCACAATAGATTAAATATTTGAAAAAAAATTGTAATGTAGCAAAACTTTAAATGCATTTCTCTGAGGCCCCTCATATGGTCAGGCCGTAAGCTGTAGCTTACTTAGCTTATGCGTATGTCCGGCCCTGCTTAAGGTTCCCAGATTCGAGTCTGCACTAAGATTTTCTCCTCTAAAAACCTGTTCATGATAAGGAAGAGGACACCGATGGATTGTAAAATGTCGCCATTCGTGAGATGTGGCTTAAACCAGTACTCAGGCGAGCCGTACTCTATGCATATTAAATAACATTTGGTGTCTTCTAACAGCTGTCCATGAAACCGTGGGTCGGGGGGGCGCTCAGTCGGTAGCGCGCAAGGCTCGTAATCTGTAGTTCCCAGGTCCCATAGTTCAAAAAATTTTCTCAGAGTTATGATTTTTTTCCAATTTATACATTTTTTGAAATACAAATTTTGAATTTACTACCACAGGCACACTTCAGATGGTGGAGATAATAGCTTGCAAAAAAGCCCTATGCTCCATTTCATCCGTTAATCATCTCTGATATCTGCTTACCTTTATGGAATTTTAAATTATTTTCAACTGTTATAGAGCACTTGTGGAATTGTCTTTTTTTTTAAAAAAAAGACATAATTTCGCTTTGCTGTGTGTCGTTCTGTAGACATCGAACTTTTTCATTTATACAGATAAATAAAAAAATATTTTTGTGTTAGATAGATATTAATGATGTATTACGATGTGCAATTTTTGATTATCCTGAAATTTATAACTGCACCCTCTAACGGTGGAAAAATTTGAAAATTCCAAAATGTCAAACGAATATTCCATATGATGCAATTATGTAAGAAGTTTGAAATTTTGGTGTTGAAATGTGAAGGTTACGAAGTTACCATTGGCAACAATAAGTTGACCCTTTAGACCCAGGGGGGAGGTGAATGCAACTTTATTTTTTAACAGAAAAGTGTATGTTTTTAGAGATAAATTAAAAATTTTTTTTGGGTTGACAGATATTGATGAAATATTACAATTTGCATTTTGCGAATTTTCCAAAAGCTAAAAATGTGCCCTCTAACGGTGGAAAAAATTGAAAAAATCTCAAAATTTAAAACGAATATTGCAAGCGATGTAGTTATGGTGAAAATTTGAAATTTTGGTGGTGGAATGTGAAACTCTTGAAAATTCCGTTGACAATAATGAGTTGATCGTAAGCCGAAGGCAGGTAAGAAACGGAACGATTTTGTTTTAAGAGATAATTGGAAATCTCTTTTTTTAGTTGTTTACTAATGAAATGTAATTCGCATTTTTAAAGGTAGTTTTAATTTACATCATTAGAGAACACTAAATATCGAAACTGCAAAACTTTTAATGAAAGTTTTACGTGATCTGTTCATCGTAGAAATTTTGTCGTGTACAGTTCTGTTATGGTAGAAATTCTAATGACAGAAATGATCTGCCCACTATTTTCAGAGGAGCGAGAGAAAAGCAACTTTTAAAATTTAAGAACTAAAAGACAAATGCTTTTTATATTTTATAGTAATAAAATACTGCTATGTGCATTTCCTCCATCGTATATTTAAAATAAATAAACAACCCCTCAAGCAGCTGCTTGTCATAGAGGTCTGACAGGAGCTTGTCAGTTTATACGCCATAGTAGAAGGTCCATGAGGATGGCGGGACCTCAGCAGAAAAACAACACGGACATCCATAATTAAAACTTTTAAGGAGTGAAAAAGCAGTCACAGGAAGAACTTCCTACTCTTTGAAAATGAGATTCCCATAAGCGACAGAGGCGATATTCGTTTTTCTAATTATCTTACATTTTCAGTACCTTCTGACAGTGGAAATTAGAACTACTGTATAAATGAGAAAATAAACTATTAATATTTTATTAGTACCTGTAATGTGCAAAAAAGGTTTTTCATTTATCTATTAAGCAGAAAAGATGCATTTTACCAACGGGACAAATCATTATTATTAGTGTAAACCACTTGATCATTACACTCTATGACCAAAAAATTTAAATTTCTAGAAAAAAATAGATCGTTTGCCATATTTATTTAAAGATTTGGTATTTTCCAGCTCTTTTTCACTGCTAGAGGTCGCCTTTCCAGTTTTCATCTACCGCCTTTAGCACTCTCTAACACTGGAAATTGCAACTCATGGGGATTCGAGAAATGTAAATATTAATTTTTTTGTGGAAAAAAAATTCGCCGACATACGGGATTGGAACCCGCATCTCTCCAGAAACATGTCAGAGTATTCTAATCTGTTGAACTAATGCTGGCTTTTTTCACAAAAAACATTTATTGATTTATAGACGTTGAAACGTCAACAGGTAACCCTGAGATTATCAAATAGTGTTTAAATCATTGAAAACGCTAAATAGCGTGATATGACTTCATTATTTATTTCCATCTTACTCAGAGCACTGAAAAAGAAATAGTTGCCACTCGAGATCATAGATGGCGCCATAACGATTCGCGGGAAGAGTGATAGTAATTATTAGTGGAAAAAAAACTGATACGGCATTAGTTCAACAGCTTAGAATACTCTGGAATGTTTCTGGAGAAATGCGGGTTAGAATCCCGTATGTCGGCGAAATGTTTTCCACAAAAACATTTGATTTAGAGACGTTTAAACGTCTACAGGTAACGCTGAGATTATCAAATATTGTTTAAATCATTAATATTTTGTTAGTGCCTGTAAACCAAAAAAATATATACAGGGTGAATCTGAAAAAGTGGGCAAAACTTTAAGGGGTGGTACAACGCAGCTATACGAGCAATATTCGTCATAGAATGTATGGTCGGAACACAAGCGGTCAGAACTTAAAAGGTAGTTTTCCACTGTCACATTTAAAGAACGAACACAAGAAGGAGAGGAGATGCTTCAGAAAACATTTTATTAACAGGAATGTAACTTGCATTCCCGTCCGCCGCACCGTACACAAAGTGCATACCGCCATTTCGTGGTTAGTATAACCAGCCATCCTCTCGGCAATCCACGGTAGAAATGCCGTTGGGTGCGAGGACCGACACTTTTATACCATTTCCAACGCCACCTAGCGGCTCGCCGTTTGCGTTCCGCCCATACTTTCTATGACGAATATTGCTCGTATAGCTGCGTTCTACCACCCCGTAAAGTTTTGCCCACTTTTTCAGATTCACCCTGTATTTGCTTCGTTTATCTCTTTAAAAAAAGTTTCATTTTCGCACCCCATTTTGACTAAGACGGCAAAGCCTTGTTGCCACTGTAAACCTTCTGACCATAACACTCTACTACCAAAATATCAGATTTCCAGTATAAATAGTTTGCTTGAAATATTCGTTTAAAATTTTACCATTTTCCATATTTTTCACCGCTAGAGGGCGCTATTAAACCTATTGAAAATTTTCAAAATTGCGAATCGCGATATTTGTTCCATACCTATCCAGCACAAAAAGAAGTTTTCATTTATCTCTAAAAGTAAAAATATTGATTGTCTATAAACGGACAGATAGGTGGAAAAACAGATGGACAGACAACAGTTAACAGAGAGGCGGACAGACAGACCAACAAATACTGGCATAAGGCAGACGATAAAGTGGAAACATTAGCTCGTTTTTCAAACGAACCTTAAAAGAAATTGTTTGTTTTCAGTTAGCTCGTTTCACTGTTGCAGCCGTTTGCCGTCTTCTGATGGAGTTTCTCGGAAAAAAAATAATCATTAATTTATTTCTTTGAGTGAAATTTTTACACTCAAATGCAGCGCAGTGAGGTATTCATAAAATATGACAGCTTTTATAGACAAAAAAAGTGGTAGAAATGTATAAAACTATAACAACTGAGATTTAACTTGGTACACACACTAACTCATAGGCTTTCGTCCCACGGAACGACAAAACATGGCGCCCATAAACCACGTGACTCAATCAACCAATGGCAGTGAATCAGGGAGAAGGCCAGCCTCTAACTATACAGGACCTGTAGTTTTAGCCAGATCACTAATTTCTAAAAAAATCTTTGTCAGATTTTTTTCTGAATTCTGTAATCAATGATAGTGTTCGGATACTTTTTTGAGCTACTGTACTCAAATAATAATTCATTGAAATATTTACAAGTAACCAACTTGAATAAAAATATTTCTTTTACAATCACCAATAATAAAAATATTTCTTTTACAATCACCAATAATAAAAATATTTCTTTTACAATCACCAATAATAAAAATATTTCTTTTACAATCACCAATAATAAAAATATTTCTTTTACAATCACCAATAATAAAAATATTTCTTTTACAATCACCAATAATAAAAATATTTCTTTTACAATCACCAATAATAAAACTATTTCTTTTACAATCACCAATAATAAAAATATTTCTTTTACAATCACCAATAATAAAAATATTTCTTTTACAATCACCAATAATAAAAATATTTCTTTTACAATCACCAATAATAAAAATATTTCTTTTACAATCACCAATAATAAAAATATTTCTTTTACAATCACCAATAATAAAAATATTTCTTTTACAATCACCAATAATAAAAATATTTCTTTTACAATCACCAATAATAAAAATATTTCTTTTACAATCACCAATAATAAAAATATTTCTTTTACAATCACCAATAATAAAAATATTTCTTTTACAATCACCAATAATAAAAATATTTCTTTTACAATCACCAATAATAAAAATATTTCTTTTACAATCACCAATAATAAAAATATTTCTTTTACAATCACCAATAATAAAAATATTTCTTTTACAATCACCAATAATAAAAATATTTCTTTTACAATCACCAATAATAAAAATATTTCTTTTACAATCACCAATAATAAAAATATTTCTTTTACAATCACCAATAATAAAAATATTTCTTTTACAATCACCAATAATAAAAATATTTCTTTTACAATCACCAATAATAAAAATATTTCTTTTACAATCACCAATAATAAAAATATTTCTTTTACAATCACCAATAATAAAAATATTTCTTTTACAATCACCAATAATAAAAATATTTCTTTTCATCACCAAGAATAAAAAATTAATTGCATTTTTTATTGAAGGTGGGGGGAGTGATTCCCCTCTTCACCTGGCCTTTGATGTTTCCTATGACCCTTCTTCGTGAAAAGAATAAACCAAGTTATCCGAATATTACATAAATATTATTACATATATAAAATATATAGGAATATACAGAATATCGCCACTGCTTCAGGAAGAGTTTTAAAGTTATTTAAATTTAATGCATTTTAAAATAAATTTTTGAATTCCTCTAAAATGGAAGGGAAAATAATAGAGTTCATTGACAATCTGCCTCTTTCATCTTCCCTTTTGGGATTTGTCTGCCTCTATTGCATTTCTCGTCCCCGCGCCACTAGATTTTTCCAATATCCGAGCCTGCAAATTATGCACTTTCTTAAGAGAGATAGTTTTCCTGAAGTCATATTTTATCTAATAATCTTATTTAAATAGTTAGCTGACTCTTAGTCTTGGCTTACCATTCGCCTCGAATGTCTATTTACCTATAGGTTCGAGCCCCGGATTTAAGGCATGGATGTAGTAATGTTTTTCTGCTGAGGTCCCGCCATCCTCTCAGACCTTCTACTATGGCGTATTAAACTGACAGGCTCCTGTCAGATCTCTATGGCAAGCAGCTGCTTGAGGGAGTATTTATTATATTATTAGCAGTTTCAGGTGCATCTGTATAAATTGAGATTACATTGCAGAAACCTATTTTTTTTCTTAATCTGAATTTGTACAGATGCACCTGAAACTGCTAATAATATAATAAATACCCCCCCAAGCAGCTGCTTGCCACAGAGATCTGACAGGAGCCTGTCAATTTAATACGCCATAGTAGAAGGTCTGAGAGGATGGCGGGACCTCAGCAGAAAAACATTACTACATCCATGCCTTAAATCCGGGGCTCGAACCCAGGTCCTTAGATCAGTAGGCCAGCATGCTAACCACTCGGCCACGGGACTGCTAAAACTGCTAATCTTTCCCATTTGAATTATTTGAATTTTATTTTGTTAACTACTAAAGTCGAGGATTTAAAAACGAACTTTTTTCTTTGCTGTTATTGAGAAACGTTTAATTTTTAATATAAATTGCAACCAATAAAAATAATTGTATAGCTCCTCGAGCAGCCTGCTTGCAAGCCATAGCGGAATGCCTGTGAGGACGGCGAGACCTCAGCAGAAAAACAACACAAACATCCATGTCCATGCCTTACCCGGGGCAACTTCTCCATCTCCTCTTCTCTAACACAATTGATTAATAAACTAGTAAACATTATTATTCGCATTTTGAACTGATCCGCATGGTTAATGTCTGTAAGCATTTTGTCATCAACAAATCTAAGTTGGCTGTAGTTTAATTTCTTTAAATTGAATATTTCTTATTGAGCTCATTATTATTTATAGAATTGTTGTGTAGTCAGATGCAGGGGGGTAGGTAAGGGAGGGATGGGGGAGGCTCCCCCCCAAAGTATTATTAATTATGGTGTGTTGGAAAAATCGAGGCAAATTCGCAAAATCTAGGAGAGTTCGCAAATCTTGAGGAGTAGTTGGGAAAATTCAGATTGACTTTGAAAAAATCTGGTGAGATGTAAAAATTGGAATCTTTTTTTCTGTAAAATTATGGAGAGTTGGAGAAATTGAGGAAACTTGGCAAAATCTAGGGGCAGTTGGCAAAATTCGGAGTGACTTGGCAAAATCGTGAGGAGTTGGCAAAATTCGGTGTGACCTGGCAATATCGTGGGGGAGTTGGCAAAATTCGGTGAGATATAAAAATTGGCAAAATCTAGGAGAGTTGGCAAATCTTGGGGAGTTGGCAAAATTCTGAGTGACTTTGCAAAAATCAGGTGAGATGTTAAAATTTTTTTTTCTGGAAGATTATGGCGAGTTGGGAAAATTAAGCAAACTTGGCAAAATCTAGGGGCAGTTGGGAAAATTCGGAGTGACTTGGCAATATCTTGGGAGTTGACAAAATTCAGAGTGACTTGCGAAAATCGTGGAGAGTTGGGAAAATTCAGGTGAAATGTAAAAATTGAACTCTTTTTTTGTAAAATTATGGCGTGTTGGCAAAATCGAGGCAACTTCGCAATATCTAGGAGAGTTGGAAAATCTTGGGGGAGTTGGCAAAATTCAGAATGACTTTGCAAAAATCAGGTGAGATGTGAAAATTGGGATTTTTTTCTGTAAAATTGTGGCGAGTTGGCGAGATCGAGGAAACTTGGCAAAATCTAGGGTAGTTGGCAAAATTCGAATTCACTTGATAAAATACGGGCGAGATGTGAAAATTGGGATTGTTTTATGAAATTAAGGAGAGCTGACAAAATAGAGGAAACTTGGCAAAATTTTGGGGAGTTTGAAAAATTTGAAGTGAATTGGCCAATTTAGGAAAGATGTAAAGATTGGGATTGGTTTTGTGTAATTAAGGAAAGTTGGCCAACTTTAGGGGAGTTGGAAAAATTCACACTAAATTGCTACAATTCAAGCGAGACGTAAATTTTGGGATTATTTCTGTGAAAATAGTTGGCAGAATTTGAAGTTACATGACAAAATGAGGGAGATTCGTGAAAATTCCCTACCCCTCCACCCCCACGGAGCGAAAATCTAGGTACGAACCTGACAGAGACATTATTTTGTCAGTTGGCAAAATCTCATTTTCAAGTTGGAAAATTTTCGATTTTCCTCCCCCCCCGCTAAGCCCCTGGTCAGATGGTTTATCTATGAGGTTTATTATTAAGTCAATTATTAATCATAAATTAATCGACTTAACCCTGCAAATTAATAAAAGCCATTTATAAGGTGAAAAAAAACATTAGAAAAAGTCTTTTCCAAATTTAAATTTCGGCTCAAAGATTGAAGTGTGTCATAAATATTTTGCATAATTTTAGACGCGCAGTTTTTTAAAATATTCAAGATCCAACTTTATTTCAATAAAGTAAAAGCAAATAGATTTAATTAAAGACTCTCCTTCTGTTTTTCGTTTGGATTTTTTATTACCTTAAAGGTTGTACTAAAATTTTCAAAATGGCCCAAACAACAAATCTTTTGATTAGTAATTGAGATATAAGTATCTTAATTTTGGTTGAACATCAAATATTTACGACTTTTCCAATAACTAGGAATCCACTTGACACAGTGAAATACCTTTTTATACCTTATACCAGGGGTTCTCAACGTGGAGTATGCGGTAAAATGTTTTGGGTACGCCGTGAGAGCTCAAAAGTCGCTAGATGCATGTTAAATATATATGTTTTATTTTATTCCCATTGTTATACTATAACTATAGTTTTATCTATCTATATAATGAGTACGCCATTTAGATATACATTTCCAGGGGGTACATGAAGCATAAAAGGTTGAGAACCACTGACTTATTCACATAAACTTTGATGACTAACTACAAAACTTAGTTACAGGCAAATCGAATCGCGCAAGGTTGTGAGATCTTTAAAGTCACCTCTAAATACCCGATATCGTTTTAAAGAATCATATAAAATGTTAATCTCAATTTTTCAGTTTCTCTCTATTTTCGCATTATTTTAACATAGAAGTAGCAAACACATTTTCTTAAGTTGAGCAGAGATTGTCCTTTTTAAACGTAAGTTCATGTTTCAGGCATTATTCAGGAATTGATGTGTTCGTTGATGGTGCTGCCCTCTGTTGGTTGGATTAGTAGACTTCGTGTATTTCGGGAAAAATTAAATATTTTTTCAGATATCAATTTTTTAAAGATTTCAAGGATTATTTTATTTATGTTCTATTAATAATATGTGCTTATTAACTCCTACACGTTCCCCTCCACTTTTGATAATTTAGTAAATGGAACAAGGGAAAAAAAAAGCATTAAACCTACAATCTCAAAAGCATTTTTCAGGAAATTCACTAAAAACCAGAGAAGCGACAGAGAAAATATATATTAGAACGGTTTTCCGGTTCATTTCGACTTGCTCTCCCCCCCCCCCCCGCTCCCTTACCTTTTGCTTAATCTACATCCAGTCCTGGTTAAAACCATTTAACAAATATATATTATTTTAGAAGCATGTTTAACGATTATTTTAATATTATTCAATTTGAGACTTTATAAAACATGTTTATTTATTGTTGAATTTGTATTCATGCGGACAAGCTTCTTAGCTTCGTGGGACTTAATGTTCCACTAAAAAAAGTTATGGAAAAAATTAAAGGCAAATTATGATTTAAATATTCCACTTTCCATACCATAATGAACAGACATTGCAGAAAATGGAGATTTCAATAGATTTATGATTTTTTTTTTTATCATATTTGCATGTTCCTGATGTTTTTCTACTAAGGTATCGCCTTCCTCTTCTAATATGGCGTATAAGCTGCCAGACTCCTATGACCTCTGTGCCAAGCAGAGAACAGCGATATGAGGGATATTTATTTTTATTTTCTTTTAAATCCATATTTTAAAAGATATAGATCTTTGAAGTTAGAGACTATTTGATATAACATGGTACTTCTCTAATATTTTGATAACAATGCATTAGACTGGTACCAATCGTTAATAATAATTGGTTAAAATGATAAATTAATTAATAATAATTTATTATTCTTAGTCAAAAAAATTGGGACTTCGGTTAAAATCTTGCTAAAGTATACACTAGATGGCGTCACCAAAAATCGAAGACTTTTTCAGGTGACATTTCAGGGGGGCTTAAAAAATACAGGTGGGTCAACAAGGGATCTTTAAAGAGGGGGGGCTTAAAAATACAGATGGGTCAACCATGGGCAGTTTTGATAGGGTTTTTAATAATGGGGGTGGAACTTTTGATAAGGGAGTTTTCTTAATGAGGGGGGGTCAAAAATTGGAAAAATTACGGCTAAAATAGAGGGCTTTTTTAAAGTATAGTACTCATGATATACACTAGATGGCGCCATGGGTTTTTAATAAAGGCGCGAAACTTTTGATAAGGTGGGTTTTAATGAGGGGGATAAAAAATACAGGCCAATCAGGGGTCTTTATTAATTATGAATATTTTATAAGGGGGCGTGGTCAGTGACGTCATATCATGTGACCGAGTGGGGGCGTGGCTGGTGACGTCTAGGGGGAAAGCGCTGTGCAAAGGGTGATCCGTATAATGGGATAATACTACTGATGTCCTTCATGGAAGGTAAATTCACTAATGTGGAGTTTAATTCATATAAAGGTTTATTTTTCTCCGAGAAAAACGTGCAGATTTGCGAGTTATAACTCAGTTGAGAGCTATCCATAGAGACTTCAGCTCCAGAGGTCTCTGTATGGTTCGCAGTGACGACAAATCCAGAGCAGCTCTCTGTGTGGGCCACGCTGGAAAAATCAGTAACTGCAAAATTTGACATTTTGAAAGCTTTGAAATTTTCAAATAAAAAGTAGTTAACGATAGTGAAATAAGTATAAAATAAGACTAAAATAGAAGTCAGTTTTAAGAAAAGAACAAATTTAGGTAAATATATGTAAAATATTCGAATATTTCGAACGCAAAAACTCACAATTACAAGAGTAAGAAACCGGTACAAACCGTAATTTGAAAAGGACGGATTTCCGTAAAATACCAGAAATCTATCCGAAAACAATCAAAATTTTTAATTTTTAAAACTAAGTATATAAATACCAAATTAAAAATGTACAACTATAAATTTAGTAAGGAACGAACGGTAAAGAGTGAAAAGCTAGTCTACCAGTAGCGACTGGAAACGCAGCTAAGACTAAGGAATTAGATAAACTAGGAATCTTAAACAAACTTGGAACTTAAACTATAAACTTAAACAAACTAGTGGACCTAAATAGAGGTTTCAAAGCAGATTTGTTTACCTGTACAGTAGAAAAAATATATTTCCAAGTCGTGAGTTAGTCTGAATGAGAACCTTAAAAGAGAAAACTTCACTAATATCCCAGCGTTACTTCTATTATGAGAAATATGAACACTACAAAATAAAAAAATACCCCCTCAAGTAGCTGCTTGCCACAGAAGTCTGACAGGAGCCTGTCAGTTTATATGCCACAGTAGAAGGTCTGTGAGGATGGCAGGACCTCAGCAGAAAACACGAATATCCATGCCTTACCCGGGGCTCGAACCCAGGTCCCGTAGAATCAGTAGCGAAGCGCACTAACCACTCGCCATGTGGAACAGATATTTAATTTATTTTTTTATTTAATTAATGCATTACATACCACTGGAAATAGCAATAGATAGATACTCTCTAGAATGAGATGATTAATTGTGACGCACTCGTTCGAACAACAGAGATTTTAAGAAGTTCCGGTCGAGGGTTCTGTTGCATAACAGAAGCAATCTGTTTAGAACTCTCCTGACGACGCGGGAAAGTTAACATTTTGTAATGTTTGTATGCGCTAAGACAAACGATTTGTGGTTGCTGAGTACCTTATCATAGGAGTTTTGAATAGAATATACGTATTTGTAGATTATTTAAGGGAATATTGAGGTATGTTTAAGTAATAATAATAATAATAATAATAATAATTATGTTTATTATGTAAAATATCTTATACCTCACACAATTTTAAAACAAATCACAATATTATTTTAAAGTAATTATTTATGACCAGGATGACACAAAATAATAATCGTTATTTTTCCACTCTTGGCATTTAAATCGAAAACATGTATACTTTTTTTTAAACATTTGTAACTTTTTCGTTATCATTAAGCAATTAGTAGAATTAACCGTTTAACTAGAATGATAAAACTTATACGTTGAACTCTGGATCCGAATTTGATTGAGTTGTTTTACCACTGAGAGTCTATATTGCACACAATGGGCTAAATGGCCAGGTCACAAGGACTCATGATTTGGAAAGAGGAAAGGCATTCACTGGATAGTTAGGAAGCAGATGACAGCCTCCCTTAAAGCTACCTTTTTATTTTTCTTATTTATAGTATAGTCTGCATCGAGCAAAAAATTATTTTCATATGAGAGAAAAATTATAATTCTCAAAGATTTAAAACATGCAAAATAATTCTTTTGTGATGGAAGTTTTTGAATTATATTATTGTAATTTCTAAAGACGATTCATTAACGAGAGGGAGAAAAATTTTTGAAAAATAATAATCAAACATCGAACAGGGTTTGATAATTTTAATTCCCAAACATAGATTAAATCAAAATAAAGAAAATTTTCACGGGGAAAAAGTAAACTAAACTTTTACTTCCTCCAGATGATCTCCATCAGCACTAATCTTGAATAGAAATCTCTCCTTCGTATTCTTTTGACTCCAAAACACAAAACTTGCTTCAGTTGCATAATGTTTATTTGGGACTCACATTCAGTTCCTTATTTAGGTATGGTAGAGCTAATGTTGCATTCACTTAGTCTCCTACGGCGTACAATTTCAGAATTCATACAGCTCTTATTACGTAGAAAGATATTTCATAAATAGAATATTAGTTGATTTTAAGTTTTATTTAAAAAAATAATGTTTTAAAAGGCAGCGATAAAATTATTATATTACTCTTATTATATAAGAAATAAATTGACTTTGTAAAGTTTAAGGCATCATCTTCTTCCCAATGATTTGTAACTCGTAATTATAGACACGTGGTTTCGTTTCCGAAATAACTAAAATCCAAACAAGATATTTTTGTTTTTGATTCTAATTCTTTAAAGTTTTACAATTCTTTAAAATTTACAAAATATTGCTTTTAATATCACGCTACCAATGTTATTTAAAAAAAGTTACATATTAATATCTAGATTATTTCTTGTGCATTTGAGGTTGTTCATTGCGAGTCTTATGAAACTGATTGAATCCACTTACTTTCAAAAAGATCTCTGAAATGACAGAAGTATTTTCATTTCTAGTTGTTGCAAGATGATGCAGAAAGACAGAGAAGAAAGAGCTAGCGATCTAGCTAGATGGTTCTATTTTAAGGTGGTAATTGATGAACTGATGAATGAGGTGAGTGCTAGTTTCAAAACGATACCAAAAACTAATTTTAACAATTTAAAATTTTGCCATCTTTTTTGTTCATTATTTCAAAGCTTTGAAAATAGTTTATATTATTCTTACCGTTAGAAAAAAACGTTGGAAATAGTTTATATTATTATTTACCGTTAGGAAAAACGTTGGAAATAGTTTATATTATTCTTTACTGTTAGACAAAACAACACTTCTTTAATATTTGACCTAAGTTTGTTTAACTGTTTCTATTATATATTTAAAGACTAAATGCAGTGGTCTGCCGAAGAAAGGGGATAATAGTAGGCCTTTACTTGATGGTCGGGTTAAGAAGTACGTGATAACCATAAGCTTGTTGTGACCTTTATCATGTTAGACACATCTTCATCATCGTAACTTTCTGGTCACACCTCTCTTTAATACGCAACAGTATTGCTCTTACTTTAAGTAATAAGACTTCCATGTAATAACAACAGAATTGCTACTAGTTAAGCTGAGTAATATACTGTGCAAAAAATGTACTTAATCATTTTAATCCTAGCGAACTGCTATTGTTTTCAATTTTCTATGTGTAGTGGGTTTGCATTTTTAAATAAGGACAGCGTTTTACACATTCGGGTGCACTGGCCTGAGAAAAAGAGTGCCACTTCTCTGTAAATTGACTCATTCCCAATGCAATCCATTGTTTTGTTACGCGATGTCCATTCCTTGTCCGAACATCTCGAGGCAAGTGGGTAAATCACGTGACATATCATGGTGCAAGGCGAGGCTGGTTATGTTACGTCACGGGTTATTACAAAAACTACGCGGTAACGTTATTTTAAGATAAAATGTTATGAGTACGATTATTCTTTTTATTAAAAATTTCGTTTCCTTATGCAATATATTCAACAATTTAATAACATGATATAATCGAAATATTCGATCTCCCAAGAGTTGTATTTAATTCATATTTCCCACATTGATCGTAATAAAAGCCAAAAAACTCTTTTTGAACGGAACCCCAATCTGAGAAAGCCACAGCGGGTAAAAACCTTTTGCATTTAAACAAATACCGTGTTCCTGATATTTAGATAAAAGTTTTGTTTTTCTGGAGTCTTAACAGACAGTAAATAATATTTCATGTAGTGTATAAATGCACTGCTATGCATAATTTAAGAGTGTTGAACAAAAATGCAAATAAATGAAAAAAAAATCCTTTTTAGAATTTAACGATAGTTTCAGAGGATATTTAATATCACATATATTAATATTTACATTTGAAACAAAGATTATATCGGAATACTAATTATAAACTTAATTTTCACACTAAATATGCGGGAAAATATTTCCAATTGTGAAAAATTACATATCCTGGTAGATATTGAAATTAACATGTAAAGGTATCATTATCGCTAACAACAATACAGCTTTCACAACGAGCTCCTAACAAGATTATCCAATAATGCTCATTCCTCTCTAAAAGAGCATTTCTCAGCTCATGAAGTGTTCTTGGAGGGGGTTGCTGACTTGCAACTCTCCTTCCCAAAGCAAGATTTAGGTCTCGGGACATCGCTGGCCAGTACATTCTCTGGATATCTTCCCTCTCAATGACTATCTGAGCTCTATGTGAGCGAGCGTTATCATCCACGAGAAGAGGAACGCGCATCTCCTCTGGCGCATGTGGGATTTTGTTGTCAAAGAGAATGAAGTATTCCGTTTACCACTTTTCACTCTTTAAAAATTTAAATTTGAGCTAATGGATGACGGGTAAAATGCAAAAAGCAATATTTTATTAGTAATTATACAATGTGACAAAAAAGTTTTGTCTCTTAAATTTAGAAAGTTGTTTCTCTCACACCCCTCTGAGGAAGCGAGGGGGGAGGTGTAGATTATTGCTGTCAATGGAATATCTCTTGACACTCTACCAGAGAAATTTCAAATTTCTACCCTAAACAGATCACTTGCAGCATTCGTTAAAAGTTTCGCCGTTTCTGTATTTAATGATCTCTACGATATAAATTAAAACTTTCCTAAGTATTTGAAAAGTTCCTATTATAATATTTCATTAGCACCAATACAACTAAAAGAGAGTTTCCCAATGATCTCTCTTTAGGGGTGGCTCAGTCGGTAGCGCGCCAGGCTCGTAATCTGTAGTTCTCAGGTTCGAATCCCAGCTGGGTCAGCGTTGAGATTTATCTCCGCAAAATTCCCCGCCCTTCCCACGGCCAGTAGGGGAATGGAAAGGCCGTCCGTCCGTCGAATGGGACGTTAAGCCGTGGCCCCGTGTGCGGGAGAGCTCATACCTTGTGCACGTTAAAGAACACGCTGGATGGCCTTGACGGGAGGCTACCATCTGTCTCCCAACAGCTGTTCCAGTGGGTCCCCTCCCCCAACCTTCTCTGAGCCTTCGGGGTCCATGCGACCTGGCCATTTAGCCCATGGTGTGCAAAAAAGTGTCGCTCAGAGGTAAAACAACCCAACCCAATGATCTCTTAAGTCAGAACAATTGCATTTCCCACCCACCGTGGACGAAATGGGTCAACTCATTGCTGGACAATGGAAACATCATGACCTTCACATTCCAACACCAAAATTTCGTATATTTAGCATTAAGACTTCCTCACATATTCAGGTCTATTGGAAATTTCTAGAATAAATACATCATTTGCAATATTCGCTAAATTTTTGAAAATTTCGATTTTTTTTTTCAATGTCAGAGGGTGCAGTTGCAGCTTTTGGGATATTCGGAAACTGAAAATCATATTTCTTCAATACCTATCGAACCTAAAAAGAATTTTTAACTTATCTCTAAAAGCAGACAATTATCTCAAAACAAATAAGTTCCATTTTCCCATTCACTCTGGATCTAAGAGGTCAACTCTTTGTTGCCAATAAAACTTTATAATCTTCAAAATTTCAAATTTCTAGCATAACCACATCGCTTGAAATATTCGTTCCAAATTTTGGAAATTTCAACTTTTCCACCGTTAGAGGGCGCAATTCTAGCTTCTTGGAGATTCGGAAAGTGCAGTTCGCAATATATCTTCAATACCCATCCAACAAAAGTTTTTTTTTTTATTTATCTCTGTAAAAAAAAAGTTCGATGTATACAGACAGATGGACGAACGGACATACAGAGGGAAGGACGGATTGATGGACATACAGAGGGAAGGACGGTCTGATGGACATACAGAGGGAAGGACGGTCTGATGGACATACAGAGGGAAGAACGGACTAATGGACATATAGAGGGAAGGACGGACTGATGGACATACAGAGGGAAGGACGGACTGATGGACATACAGAGGAAGGAAGGACTGATGGACATACAGAGGGAAGGACGGACTGATGGACATACAGAGGGAAGGACGGACTGATGGACATACAGAGGGAAGGACGGTCTGATGGACATACAGAGGGAAGGACGGACTGATGGATATACAGAGGGAAGGACGGACTGATGGACATACAGAGTGAAGGACGGACTGATGGACATACAGAGGGAAGGACGGACTGATGGACATACAGAGGGAAGGACGGACTGATGGACATAGAGAGGGAAGGGTTGGGTTGTTTTACCTCTGAGCGGCACTTTTTTGTACACCATGGGCTAAATGGCCAGGTCACAAGGACCCCGAAGCCTCAGAGAAGGTTGGAGGAGGGGACCCACTGGAGCAGCTGTTGGGAGACAGATGGTAACTCCCGTCAAGGCCATCCAGCGTGTTCTTTAACGTGCATAGGGAATGTCTCTCTCGCACACGGGCCACGGCTTAACGTCCCATTTGACGGACGGCGGCTTTTTAAGCCCATCGGTGTCCCCTACTGACCGTGGGCAGGGCGGGGACAGAGGGAAGGACGGACTGATGGACATACAGAGGGAAGAACGGACTGATGGACATACAGAGGGAAGGACGGACTGATGGACATACAGAGGGAAGAAGGGACTGATGGACATACAGAGGGAAGGACGGACTGATGGACATACAGAGGGAAGGACGGACGGGCGGGCAGACCGATAGACAGACCACAAAGTGAAACTATTATCTCGCTTCTTTTCGAAAACGAGATAAAAATGAATTCCGACCCAACGGCACCTCCAAAAATTCTCACGTAAGGATCTAGGATCTTGATCTTACGATAGTTAAAAGAGTCCCTCCTCAGAAGTCATGCAAATCGGTGCGGCCGACTAACCCTCCCCACGATATTCGGGAGGAGGGGGGAGGTGATAACTTGTCCCACGGTCTCTCCAGATGCATTGATGCTGAGAATCACTACTTAGTTATATCGTGATCAATTCGAAAAGGCAACCTGTCCTCATCTATCATTGGTCCAATTGAGGTGCTGCCTCAATGATCAATGAGAAATGTTACGTAGTTTTCATTAGCAATAATGAGGTGACCCCCTTCTTCATTTTAGTCGTGCCCTCCGATGAGCTGAGGTTAGTGGTATGCACACTACAGTACTTCTAGCATAGAAACCTCTTTGTATGAAGTCTTCAGAATACTCTGTATGCTGTGTTTCCTGTGGCGTTGACAGCTCTGATGCAAATTTGCGAGCTGACATCATATCCACCTGCGCCCTTCTGTTAGGGACAGGAAACGATCATCTTCAACTGTTGTTGCTCTTCCTGTCTTGGCCCGTTATCCTAGATCGTATTCGAGTGTCTTGAAAACATCTCCAGAGTCTGGAAATTACACTTTCCAACACCTTCCAGAATCTCGCAACTATAGTATCTTGTCCCCAGATGTTGGTGAGTCCCCATAGAGTATCTCTATGTGACTGTCGTGCTTCCATCCTTCCGATTCCATCCTCCATTTCTGACCGTCATCCAAATGGTTCCTCCTTGGCATTTTAACAAAACTGTAATGATCGATAAAGCCGCTCTCGATCTGAAATAAGAATCGCCGTTCATGAAGCTGCTTTTATCACCAGTTTAATTTCACATTGCACAGTCTTTCGCACTGAAAAACGTAAATTTAATGCGAGATAAATGTGAGTTATTTTCCGTTAAATATTCTCTGAGAATTTCGTTAAATTAGAAAAAATATTTCTGGAAATATTTGCAGCTTGTTCAAATCCATTAAATTATGAACAGCAGTTAGTTTTCGATTTAGCTCCACCTGTATTACTCGATCAGTCTTCTATTTCCACTACAAAATTTAAATGTGTATAAGACGTGTGACAAGTGTCAACATTTGGGGACAAGACCCATATATCTGGACATGTGACGAATGCCATCATCGTGTCACAAGATAAGTCAGTTCCATTTTCAGTTCACTTAGGCGTTGCAGCTATGAAATTAGCGAGGCGGTAGTGGCAGGTATACGATGGTATATACACAGTCCAGTCGCATCTTACCCGGGGGTTAAGTTCTAGAGCAGGGGTGGCCAACCCAAATGATCTTGCGGGCCACTTTGGAAATGCATCATAACTACGCGGGCCGCATATTAAATAATATATCCCCATATTAGATTTAGACCCAATATTTTAATATTTTTAATTGTTCAATTAAAAGTCATTTTTAATTTAATAGGAGTTATTACCTGGCTGTTGTTGTTTTAAATATGTTGTTGAAGTACAGGTATATTAAAATAATTATCCTGCAGTCACAGCACACAAAACGAAACCAAAAAGCAAATTTTCACTTGAAACTGAGAGTCTGCTCTGCTCTGCTATCAGCAATCAACTGTGCGTATCTAGGGATGGTCACTGCGTCACTGAGGTCACTCAAGAGTGAAACATCATGAGTTCGCAGAATATAATTTAATTATTCTGCGAACTCATAACTGTAAACTCATAGATAAAACAGGCAATATCTGTCATATATTCGCAAGAATATTATTTTAAAATCAAAGTTAATTTTTTCTCATAATTTCGACAGTTAATTTTTGAATATATGGATGCACAAATAATGTATTTTTTTAATACATTGGTTTTCACTACTTTGGCCATTATAAAATAAATATATTTTGTAAAAGTGTGATGAATCTCGCGGGCCGGAAAAATGTTCAAGGCGGGCCGCGGGTTGGCCACCCCTGTTCTAGAGTCAGCGAGTAAGGCGGAGATCGCATATAGTCAAAATTACCCTTGAAAATCCCTTAAATCGCCCATAAAGAACGTGGTTTCGTGAATACAACCTGTAGAATAATATGTATGCAGTAATGTACATTGTAAAATAAAGAGTACATATGTAAAATATAATTTCCCAGTGTTTTAATAACTTAAGAGAGAGGGAGTAGGAAGAATGAAAGAATAAATAAGAAACTTTTTGAGGTTGAGGCAGTTCCTAAAACTGTTAAATCAACCTCGGTTGGCTTTGAATTCTTTCTCATCGGAAGGCTGTCTCTCTTCGGAGGGAAATTTAAACCATGGAGGCAGTCTTTATTGTCCATTTGAACAGTCCACAGAGGTTAACAGCTTCGGTAGTCCATTGAACAGTCCACAGAGGTTAACAGCTTCAGTAGACCATTGAACAGTCCACAGAGGTTAACAGCTTCAGTAGACCATTGAACAGTCCACAGAGGTTAACAGCTTCGGTAGTCCATTGAAGAGTCCACAGAAGCTAAGAGTTTTTTTCGCAAAGTGTTGTCATCAATAAGCACACTTTTAAGATTCGTATCTTCCAGCACAGGATGCCACACACACAGGATGCCACACAGGCACATGTTAAATGATGATGATGGCTTTGTAAAGGATCGTCAATGCGACATTAAGCTGTGATTCCGTGTGGAGGAATCCTTAATCTTCTCATGTTAAAGAGTTCGCTGAATGACCTTGACGAGAGGTTCCATCTGTCTCCTAACTGTTGAAGTGGAAACCATTATGATATTACGTTCAAAAATCCCGCTCAAAGGTGAAATGACTCAATTTACAACATGCGTAAACCATTTCAATAAATCATTCACAACGAAGCAATAGTGATAAACAAATTTTAAAAAAGATAAATTTACGTTATTATTCTTTGATCATAGTACAAGTAAATTTTATCATTACAGGTGACCCGCAAAGCTTAAAGCTTATCTGCAGAATATAGAATAATTACATTTTTAATTTGTTGCAATAGTATGATTAGTAGCCTTCTTTCGTGATCATTACAAAGCGTTTTCGTTTGCATTTTCAGTTAAAGGTGAGAAAAACCGTCGACTACATTCTCGACACAATCTGCAGTAGTGAAGGAAACGAGGAATCGAAGCCGTCCGTGGCCGACAAGGTAAAAGAAAAATAAATATAGTTTCATAGTGTATTTTTATGGGTGATTTACGCAATATTAAGAATATTGACAATACTTAATAATTAATTTAATCTATATTAAGATCAAAGGTAAATTAAGCAGAAGAGATTTTTTTTACTAATGGATAACGTATCGATTTCTGCTTTTCTTTCTTCTCAGACCTCTCTTAGTATTAAATTATTTGAAAAATATCTAATCCCATTTATGAAGTTTGTAATAGATACCTAATCATCTCGATGCTATTAGATGTTTTAATTCTTTACGGAAAAACTGAAGTAAAGACATTTTGATTTTGGATACCCTTATTTTATCTGTCTTTTTTTTTTTCAGTTTTAGAATTGTTAAAAGAATAAATTGGCTATTCATAATTTCTTAGTCATTGAAATTTACAATATATTTTTAAAAAAATCCGCTATTTTAAGATCGCCATTATTAATATCACAGCTACAGAAATGAGTTTATGTAAAACTAATGTCAAACAGGCGCGGATTTAGAAAAAAAATAGAGGGGGGGGGGGCAAGTGACGCAATCGAGTCAGAAAAAAAGTAAAGGGGACTGGAATTCCATTGCAAAATAGCATATCATCCACCGTTTTATAGTACTTGAATAATTTCTTGAAAAACGCGTAAAAGAGCAAAAGTTTAGTCATTTTTTGCCTTTATTACCATTACTGGTATTTGGAAAAGGGGAGGGATATATAATATAAGCATATATTTATATATAATATATATAACAAGATATATATATATATACAACCATATATATATATATAAGGATATATATATATATAAGCATAGCTCATCCTTTCGTGATCATTACAAAGCGTTTTCATTTGCATTTACAGTTGGAAATATCCGAAGATTTTTCGTGGTTAGAATGGGGGTCATATGAAGTAACCGAGAGTGAAGAGGAAACTTCACTGAACTCAGATGGAAAGAAAGGAAAGGAGCCGAATCAGGCCAAAGTAAGGAAGGCAAATATAGTTTCTATAGTCTATTTTTATGGGTCATTTACGCAATATTAAGAATATTGACAATGCTTAATAATTAATTTAATCTATATTAAGATCAAAGGTAAATTAAGCAGAAGAGATTTTTTTACTAATGGATAACGCATCGATTTATGCTTTTCTTTCTTCTTAGGCCTATCTTAGTATTAAATTATTTGAAAAATATCCCATCCCATTTATGAAGTTTTTAAGAGATACCTAATCAACTCGATATTATAAGACGTTTTAATTCTTTAAGCAAAAACTGCAGTGAAGAAATTTGATTTTGGATACCCTTATTTTATCTGCCTTTTCTATCAGTTTTAGAATTGTTAAATTCAGTGTCTCAAGAGAAACAAAACACGTTTATTTATCTCTGGTCATCATTTCTTTATGATTACGTTTTGTGTTAACTGAGCGATAGTTCCTCTGTATATGATTTTTCTATATTTGATAAAAGAATGGTTACAGGATGCAATTCTGAACTCTGTGTGGTAATAGAGTTTGAGAACTTCTAAAATTTATTTATTATGGAATGAAAGCAGAGGTAGTTGTTAAAATATTTATGTGATTACGTTCCAAACTTCAATTTGTAATTTTTCTTCGTTATTAAATACATTGCTCGTTAGTGAAATTGCTCTCGCCAGAAGGAATGGCCGGAATTTTGCGAAACTCTTGACAGACAAAGATGATGAGATTTGTATCACATGATCTTATCTACATCTGAATGCAATTAACTGAACGAAAGGGTTAAAGTAAAATGCACCTAATTTAATATGTACTGATATCATTTTATTTGTGATACATTCAGCAGTACATTGCCGCACTGATGTGTAAAGATTTCTGATGTTGTCCTGAGGAATATCTCCCCACCCACGTGCATGTGGTATGGGCCAGTTGAGAGTGTGCTTGCAGAGAAAGTCCGATCATGTCCCAAACATGCTCGATGGGAGGGAGAAATGATTGGCCACGGAATAGTCTGGAATTGTCCTTGTAGACAACATCCTGGATAGTAGTAGTGTTTTCTTGCTGGCAGATGTCTTTAGAGATAATCGCTTGAATTAATACGACGACTGGCCGTAGGCATCGACATATCAACCAGAAATTCATATTACCTCTTACAACTACCAGAAGTGATCTGTTTTTGCAACTGATGGCTAACGTAATTTTTTACATAGGTTTTTACAATAGATCATTTACGTAGTAACCTCTGCTGTTACATGTTGATTTACGTGTAAAGTCGACCGTACCTACTGGGTTGGACAATTTTAACTTTTATTAGTGTACTTTCGGAGTTCTATTTTCCATTTAAAATTTAATACCAAGATATTGATTTGGATTTGCCTAAAGTGATATTAACAAATGAAATGGTTAATGTTAAGATGAAACTGTACTAAATATTTGGTGACAGTTATTCTTCACGAATTGCACCCGAACATGTTCCGGCACATTTCTACCGCTGCTTATAATAATTTAATTTCCTTCATCCTCATAATTATATATCATCATTACCGAATTCATTAAGTGTTTATTTACATTCACATGCACAGAGATAAACATCATAACATGCTCTGAGGGCTGGTCTTCAGGAACAAAGGTTATACATTATTTGCAATTAGCACATAGAGCAAATACAGTAAGACACTATAAATTTTTGTTATACAGTATAGTATTGTTGGGTTGTTTTACCTCTGAGCGGCGCTTTTTTGTACACAATGGGCTAAATGGCCAGGTCACAAGGACCCCAAAGTCTCAGAGAAGATTGGGGGAGGGGACACACTGGAACAGCTGTTAGGAGACATATGATAGCCTCCCGTCAAGGCCATCCAGCGTGTTCTTTGGTTGCGAAAGCGTGTGCAGGGTATGGCTTGTGTACCCTGCAGTATGACGTGTGCAGGGTATGGCTCTCTCCCGTACACGGAACCACGGCTTAACGTCCTATGCGACGGTCGGTGACTTTTCTAAGCCATCGATATCCACTACTGACTATGGGAAGGGTGGAGAGTTGTGCGGAGATAAATCTCAACGCCTACCCAGCTGGGACTCGAACCTGGGAACTACAGATTACGAGCCTGGCGCGCTACCGACTGAGCCACTCCCGCGCCTCATTACAAAAGAGGTATAGCGAAAAGAACATAAGTCTAAATCTCAGTTTTTTGTATTACGGCTGTATATATGAATTTATTGTTTAACAAGTTGTCTATATATATATACCTAAAAAGTTTGCAATGTTATGTTTTCTAATTAAATGCTTCCTGACTTTTCAGAGAGTGGCTTTTCCAGCAACTCACCGCCTTTCCGTAAGTTTATTTCGATGATTATGTAAAATACTTTGGAAAATGATAGTGTTGCTAAAATTCTGAAGATCTTTAAGATAAGATTACTAGAGTAGAGACTTTTAGAACAGTAGGGATCTTTATAACAGTAAATCAAGTATTCACAAATTGTTGCATGCGGTAACCCAATTTCATTTGTATTAAATTTTCTTACTTTAATATTAATAGAAATTTTATGTGTTATCCACAAAATATTAGCTATTAATGTTGAGAGTCTGAATTTTATTCACTCATTTTTTTAAAAGCAAAAGTTTATGAACTCCTGATATGGCATCTTAATAATTATAGGAATAAAGATCGTTCAGCCAATGATAACGAAAAATATTTTTCTAACAATTGAACTTTTAAAAATATAATATTGTTATTAATATAATTTTAATGTCGAAAGGTAAATGCAATAGTTTTACTTGATGTGATTAGAATAACCACTGCAATCACTTACAACTATGTTCCGTTTATAGGATGTATGGACGCCTCCAAAGGGCTTCTTCCCCGAGTATAGTGAGTACCTATTTATATTGCTTTCGTTGTGATATCTGTTTCTGATGTTGGTGATTGCTATCGTTGTTACCGTCGTCCATGTTTTAATCATACATTTTTCCCACTAACTTGGCTCAGTTGATTATTTTTCCGTATTTTAAATTTAATTTGCTTTCTTTTAAATGTTTTAAATTTTTTGTTTGGGGGGGAAGGAAGAAAGTTTAAGGACTAAACATTTATATTGTTCTTAGTTACTATAAGAGAAAACTGTATCTGGACTTCCTTTTAGGAGGAAAGAAAAAAAGTTTCGCGGTTAATCTACGACGAACGTCTCAGTTGCCCGTTGACTCATGTCATCTTTAATTCTTCATTTGACTTTTATGCAGAATGAGCTGTTTCAGACGAAAATTGTAAATAGAGCAAGTGGGTTTGCGCTGTAGAACACTTAACAGATCGTCCCATTCTTATTAAATTTCTAAATTTCAAATATAGATATTTCTTATTCATATTTCGCAACCAATAAACATCGTAAAGTTTCATTTTCAGAGCCACGACAAAGAAGAAAGAGCTTGGGGAGCAGAATAGTGAGAGCTCTAAGATGTCTGTTCTGCTGCCATTGCCCCAAGCGTGACGAGGAATAACAACCCCAAAGGTATTTTTAACAGTATTTGTTTTGTAGTTAAAATCGTTATTTTCCTAAATAGTGATTTAATCTTTTAAAGAGAAGTAACTGAAATTGCATATTTATCGCACCTCAATTAGATTTTACACAGGTGTTTTACATTGCATTTTTAAATTCTATAAGATTTTTTTCCCTTGTAATGGGTAGAATTTAATGAACTGTATTTATGTTATCGTGGTTCATTCCCATACACGAGAAATCGGGATTTCCTTTTTTGTAGTCAAAGTGAAATCCTTATTTTCATAGCGCTATATTTGGCTTTAAACACAGTGAAGTATTTCTTAAAACCAATACAAAAACAATCGCTATTTTATATATTTGCTGCAACAAGGAAGTTTACATTTCGCCTTTTTAATAATGAGAGATTTAAAAGCACCTAATGAGAAGAATTCTCTTCAGTTCAAATATTGCGATATCCCATAGTTGAAAGCCATTGATATAAACTGTTCAAATGCAAAAATTTTATTTCGATGAGCTGGTGTTTGGGAATTATTGATGCTCGCCAAGTCCGTCTTTGGACACCTCGCTGGTCTCCTCTCAAAATGTTAGAAGGCCTGATGCAGCATTATAGAATATAGGAAAGGGTATATGAAAGTGAAACGTAATGGATACATACATATAAGGATAGGATACTTTATTCGAAATAACATTTGATGTGAGTTAAGAAAGCGGCATGCTACAGTAATCCCTCGCCAACTGTGGAGGTTACGTTCCTGAAAGTATCGCATTTGGCAACACTAAGGTGCAATAGAAAACCATGAAGAGTTAGGGAACAACGATAAACATGCCATAAAAAGATTAAAAAGAAAAATGCAAAATTTTTTTTCATTTATACAACATGAAAACGCTAATAAGGTTGACCATACAATAAGTTAAACAATGTGCCGTCAATGTCTGTGCGGGGATCGTGCATGATTACTTAATTGGACCCTACCTACTGCCGGGCCGCCTCGATGGGCAAATGTACCGTATTTTTCTGCAACAGGTTTTGCCGGAATTGCTTCAGGATGTTCCAGCCGCAATTTGCACTCGTATGTGGTTCCAGCACGATGGGGCACTCGCCCATTTCAGCATGGGCATGTGTCAGCATCTTGATGCCACATTTGGGAACCGATGGATTGGGTGCGGTGGTCCCATCCCGTGGCCCCCCAGATTGCCCGATCTTTCTTGTATTGATTTCTTTCTGGGGGACATTTCAAGAGTGTTGTATGTGAGACGCTCGTGCAGTCCGCAGAGGATCTAGTAGCCTCACTGTCCGTCGCAGCCGCCGATGTCAGGCCGTCAGAGTGTCGGGAAGTTGGGTTATTTGACCTCTGAGCGGCACTTTTTTTGCAGACAATGGGCTAAATCAACACTCCTATAACAGAAGGCCAGTGGACCAAATGTATGACGTCGCTCAAGTAGTCCTACCATATAGATAATTCTTGTATTTTTGATTCTAACATTATTACTGGTGGACTCTTGTGCTAATCTTTATACTAATGTTTATCTATAAATACATTTTATTTCGAAAGAAAATTACTCGTGTTTATTGTCAAATATCATAATGCTAATTAATTATTTTTTCTCTTCAATAAAATATATTTATAGATAAATATAAAGAGTCCACCAGTAATAATATTAGAATCAAAAATCTAAGAATTATGTATATGGTAGAACTACTTTAGTGACGTCATAAATTTGGTCTTCTGTCTATCTGTAATTGGAGGAGTTGGCAAAATGGCCAGGTACACAAGACCTTATAAGCCAGTTGTTATGATACAGATGGCAGTCTCACGTCAAGTCCATTCAGCGTGTTCTTTAACGTGTATAGGGCATGGGCTCTTCTGCACATGGGGCATGGCACCAAGACCACTTGCACATGACATCAAGACCATTGATGCCCCCCCCCCACTGACCTATGGCAGGGTAATGGTTTAGAGGAGATAAATCTGAACGCTGACCCAGCTGGAACTCGAACCTGGGAACTGCCCCCTCACTGACCAATGGCAGGGTAAGGGTTTAGAGGAGATAAATCACAACACTGGCGCAGGTGGGACTCGAACCTACGAATTGCAGATTTACGAGTTTGTACCCTATCGATTGAGCGAACCGTCGCTCTAATGAGACGGATGATTACGCGAATTCTTTATGATGTCATCGACTCAACACTTATTGCCATTTACGTCAGTGTTTAGTCTGTCTATCAATGGAACTGATTTAAGAACGATTATCCGTCTGAGGTGACTATGAACCGTGGTCCCGTGTCCAAGAGAGCTATACACTGTGCGTATTAAAGAAGGTGTTGATGGCCTCCACTGCTCCACTTTTTTATTTCTTGTATTATAAAATTTTACTACAAGATGCCATTTGTTCAGGTCGAATAAAATTAAATCATCAAAAATTGAATGAGGACCGTTTGTTTTGTAGAAACACTCACAACGTATTGATATCTTATGGTTTCTGCTGAGTTTAAATGAAACTGAAAAGTTCATTTTGCAACATAAAATGATTACCGCTGTTTTGCATGAGTTTTTGTTGTGTATGCACAAATGTAAAAGGGATCGTCGAGGATTAACAAAGAAAATTACCTTATATTTAATTGTTAAAGCAAGTAAAAGAACTTTATAGAGATAATTTCGTTTTAATGATTTAATTTACCGAGTTTGAATAAAAAAATAAAAATAAATACCCCCTCAAGCAGTTGCTTGCCACAGCGATCTGACAGGAGCCTGTCAGTTTATATGCCATAATAAAAAGAACTGTGAGGATGGCAGGACCTCAGCAGAAAAACGACACATACATCCATGCCTTACCCAGACTTGAACCCTAGGTCCCTTAGATCAGTAGCCCAACGCGCAAACCACTCGGCCACGTGATAGCCAGATATATATAAATGTGTTTTTTTTTACATCCTTTAGACATTTTTTGGAAAGTTGAACTGATACTGACTGCGGTTTATAGTTTGGTAGTTTTTAATGGAGTCTGAGAGAAACTATTTCTTATAATACAAAAAGACTTGAAATGGGTATTACCGCTCTGTTATTAATTTGATTTCATCTATCAAATTTAAAAATGAAATTATTTTAGATACTTAGTGCAAAATACGAAATTGCATCTCCCTTTAATACTACTACTTTGAATTTATATTTATGATTAATTTTACTCATAACAAATTCAATACTAATATTTAAAATTTAGGTTTCTTATAGCATCCAGTATCTACCGGTAGCGAAATAAAATAAAAATATATATAGTATAGTTCCGTTTAATACAATGATAGTTTTACCACGATTTAGAATCATTCAGGGAGTAGCTCAGTCGATAGCGCGCCAGGCTCGTAATCTGTCAGTTCCCAGGTTCGAGTCCCAGCTGGGTCAGCGTTGAGATTTATCTCCGCAAAATTCTATCTATGTCTATCTATGCCTCTGTAGACAGCGAAATGTTTTGTTTACAGAGATAAATTCAAAATGGTTTTGTGTTGAATAAGTAATGAAGAAGTATAAGATTTGCACTTCCCAAGTTAGCACGCTTGGCTACTGATTTAAGGACCTGGGTTCGAGTCCCGGCTAAGGCATGGATGTATGTGTTGTTTTTCTGCTGAGGTCCTGCCATCCTCTCAGACCTTCTACTCTGGCATATAAACTGACAGGCTCCTGTCAGACCTCTGTGGCAAGCAGCTGCTTGAGGGGGTATTTATTTTATTTTTAATCTCATGAAAACTTTAATTGCACCCTCTAACGGTGGAAAATCGCAAATTCCCGAATTTCAAGCGAAGGTTGCAAACGATATAGCTCTGCTAGATAATTGAAATTTTCTTGGTTGAATGTGTAAGTAACGATATTTCTATTGGCAACAATGAGTTGACCATTTGGACCTATTGTAGGTGCGAACAGGCAACTTTAATTTTTTTTTTCTCTTTAGAGGTAAATTTAAAATTATTTTTAGATTGGAGAGATATTGATCAAATATTAGGATTCGATCTCTTCGAATCTTCCACAAGTGCTCTATAACAGTTGAAAATAATTTAAAATTCCATAAAGGTAAGCAGATATCAGAGATGATTAACGGATGAAATGGAGCATAGGGCTTTTTTGCAAGCTATTATCTCCACCATCTGAAGTGTGCCTGTGGTAGTAAATTCAAAATTTGTATTTCAAAAAATGTATAAATTGGAAAAAAATCATAACCCTGAGGGAATTTTTTGAACTATGGAACCTGGGAACTACAGATTACGAGCCTGGCGCGCTACCGACTGAGCGCCCCCCGACCCACGGTTTCATGGACAGCTGTTAGAAGACACCAAATGTTATTTAACATGCATAGAGTACGGCTCGCCTGAGTACTGGTTTAAGCCACAGCTCATGAATGGCGACATTTTACAATCCATCGGTGTCCTCTTCCTTATCATGAGCAGGTTTTTAGAGGAGAAAATCTTAGTGCAGCCTCGAATCTGGGAACCTTAAGCAGGGCCGGACTTACTCATAAGCTAACTAAGCTACAGCTTAGGGCCTGACCACATGAGGGGCCTCAGAGAAATGCATTTAAAGTTTTACTACATTACAAATTTGTTTTAAATATTTAATCTATTGTGCAAACCTTTGTTAGGAATGATAGAATAATGTTTTCCCTCAATCAAAATAATTAAAAATATATTTCGACTTTCGAATTTTTTGTGCCCCTTAAATTTGAATAGCTGAGCGCTTCGGAAGGTCAAAGTCCGGCCCTGGGTTTGTCTACTCCTATTTTTTTATAATGATGATAGATGCATTAATGGCGTTAATGTGGCCAGAATATCATAGTCTTAAGTTAGTTTGGCTAGTTCTAAATTTAAACTACATATATCCGCAGGGTTGGATTGGGTTGTTTTACCTCTGAGCGGCATTTTATTGCAAACCATGGGCTAAATGGCCAGGTCACAAGGACCCCGAAGGCTCAGCGAAGGTTGGGGGAGGGGACCCAATGGAACAGCTGTTGGGAAACAGGTGGTAGCCTCCCGCCAAGGCCATCCAGAGTGTTCTTTAACGTGCACAGGGTATGGCTCTCCCGCACACGGAATAACGGCTTAACGTCACATCCAACGGACGGTGCATTTCCAAGCCCATCGGTGTCGCCTATTGATCGTGAATTTTGCGAAGATAAATCTCAACGCTGACCCAGGTGGGACTGGAACCTGGGAACTACAGATTATGACCTGGCGCGCTACCAACTGAGCCCCCCCCCCCCCGCATAAGATAAAGTGTAAGAAGAAAAATATTAATTGAATAGCATGCTAATGTCCTTTAATAGAAAGAATGTTGAATATTAATTACCCACGTATTTATAGAGATAGATTATTGAAATAGAATGGACACTTGTGATGTGTCATAAAAAAATTGAAATTATATGCAATGAAAATTCAAAAATTTTAATACATTGTAAATACCAACATATGCATGACGTTCTAAAAATTAATTTGTGAATCCATTTTAACCTAAGGAATAACCATTCACGTAACTACAAATTTGACAAATACACACACTGGCCACTGAATTAGAAACCTTTATCCAGATGTACATAAACGTCATTTGTGCAGCGTATGTGCAAAATACGTGTTACGTGCATTACCAATTGATCTAAGCAACTATTTAAGACTGCTGCTCGTCAGTAATTGTCGGTAGTGTTGATCACAATGGGAAAAACAAAGGATCTTTCGGGTTCGATAAAAGGTTTATTGTGGATGCCCGTCTGGCAAGAGTGACGATTTTAAAAACAGCAGCGTAAGTGTGGCATGACGACAATCTGCCAGGAACGAGATCGCTGTCATATGAGAAGGCTTGTACAGAGAAACGGGAATTGTGCAGCAATTGACTGAAGCATTCAATGAAGGCTGTTTTCAACCCCTATCTCAGCGAACTATGTGCAGGAATTGAAGAGGATCAGTATTAGCAGTTTCATGCCTATATGGAAACTACTGATTTCTGGGAAGAACCGGAAAGTTTGTCTACAGTATTGTCAGGAACACTGTGACTGGAATACTGGAAAAAAAGTCGTGGTCTGACAAGTCGTGGTACACCTTGTTCTGTACCGATGGTAGGCAGAGAGTTTGGTGGGAGCCACATGAAGCAATGGACCCAGCTTGTCTTGTAAACACAACTCAAGGTTCTGGAGATGGTGTCGTGGTGTGGGGCATATTCTGTTGGATGGAACGTGTCCCCTGATATTGCTGGAAGGTCAGGTATTCTCCAAGGATTATATGAACATTGTTGACGATCAAGGGCATCATGGAATGTTGACTTTTCATCCAGCAAGTGACATCTGTTTCATGGACGACAATGTACTGTCCATTGTGCAAGATGTGTTCAGCAAGCAGGACAGCAACTTCCACATCTTCTCTGGCCACCACAAAGCCCGGATCTGAACCCCATTGAGAATGCATGGGGACATGTTAGAAAAACAGATCCGGGAGCAAATTCCTGTTCCATCAAATCTGAGCCAGTTAAAGAACTGTCTGGTTAATACCTGGTATGCTGGAGATGTAAAGTCACTCCAACACCTTGTGGAATCTATGCCAAACCACATACGTGCTGTAATTCAGGCTAAAGGAGGTCCAATTTGGTATTGAATAAAGGTTTCTAATTCAGCGGCCGGTGTGTGTATTTAAAAAATTGAAAAGCTAAGTCATAGCAAAAGCTATTATTTCAATAAAGGAGTGTAATCAGTTAAAACTTGAATGGAGAAACTACATTTGCTCAGCTTGTAACCTTACAGAAAACTCTATAAAGGCACATTAATTTTAAATAACTCTTTTTGATCATACGTAAAAAAAGAAATACAAGATCATAAAAACACGAAACTGCAATGTCTCAATTAGTATAAATTACCAAAGATCAGAAACAGTTATGATAAATGTACAAATGATCATAAAATTTCTTGCTTTTAACATACTTTCAGGAGAAATATGTGTTCAAAGTTTTGATAAGTTAAAGGAAAAGTTCAAAGAACATGTAAAGGAATGAACCAACTTTAAAAAAAGTGAACGATTTGTATCTTTTTAATAATTGGCTGTTTTATAGTTTGGAATTAATGAAATGTTATATTTTGATTATAAATTGTGATATGTTTTATGTACAAATGAAGTTCCAATCTCCTGCAGAAAAGCTGATAGCTTTGCTGGTCACCATGTTTAAAATATGTACACTGTAAATTTCGAGAATAAAGAATTTTTCAAAAGAAAAAAAAAGCCCAATTTTTCTCATATCTTTTTTGAAGTTTTTCTGGATATATTTGGGAAATCCAATAATGGTTGAAAATTAAAATCTATCCTTGCAGCCAGTATATCTGGATAATTTTCAATTTAATTCTGGATTTCGAATTTTAACTACTCTGCAATATAAAATTTATGTGTTTTATATAATAACTGTGTGCTCATTTTTACGTTTTTATTTTTCAGAAAACATCTCTTTGAATCACCCCCAGATGACCCATCTTTTAACCCTTCGCCAGAAGATCGGCCAGGAGGATTTAACTGGGGAGAAATGAATAGGCCTGATCCACAAAAATAATGTGGATACCCCCTCAAGCAGCTGCTTGCCAAAGAGGTCTGACAGGAGCCTGTCAGTTTATATGCCAAAGTAAAAGATCTGAGAGGATGGCAGGACCTCAGCAGAAAAACAACACATACATCCATGCCTTACCCGGGGCTCGAACCCAGGTCCCATAGATCAGTAGCCAAGCGCGCTAACCACTCGGCCACGGGACGGCGAGTGGATGTAAACATAAATATATTATTTCTCCATTATGTATATTTTCCGTTTTAAAAATATATAACTATTGTTCTGAACTTGTACTGTGTGATTAATTTCTACTAAATAACAAGTGTCTAAAAAGTGTATGAAACTTTTTAATATACATAAAGTTAAAATATAAGATCTCACTGAAAAAATATTTAGAAAAATGGTGTGTTATTTCACTTTATTGAACATTTTAGGGGTAAACTTCCTTTGGACAAAGCCGCAGGATATCTAACTCAGTAGTACAGGGTGGTCAAAAAGACTGTGCGCCTGATAAGGAATGAGATATTCGTACCTTTACAATTATAATAAATGTTGAAAGTATCTCGCGCGTCTCCAGACATTTAGTGACACGCCGAACTGTGTTCTTGAAGACTTCATTCATCACAGCACGGTCCACATTCCGAATGTGTTCTGCGATGACCATCTTCAAATTATCAATTGTGCGGGGTTCCCTTCCTGCCCAACTGGTGACTGATTAGGATAAGGCTTAGCAGCCCTGCTCTGGGACAGCCTCGTTAAAATGATCCTTTGACCTTGCAGAAACTCACCTTTGCAATTGTGACTTCGAAGAGCTCGTCAGCCCCAGGCCCTGACGACATCAGCTAACCAGTCACCTAAGGCTCTGATTGTGCTTCTTAAAGCCTTCAATCATTCCTGGACCACCTGCACAGTACCTGATTCATGGAAGGCAACACGCATCGTGCATATTTTGAAGCAAGGAAAACCCGCCACTAAGCTGTCCTCTTACAGGCCCATTGCTCTATCATCTTGCCTCTGCAAGATCTTAGAGAGACTGTTCCTTGAACGCTTAGAATGGTATCTAGAGTTCAAGGGCCTCCCTGACAGCCTCTTGGGTTTCCGTAAAGGGAGGTGCACCTCTGATAATCTTATCAACTTCACCTCCACTGCTGGGGCGGGGGTGGCTCAGTCGGTAGCGCGCCAGGCTCGTAATCTGTAGTTCCCAGGTTCGAGTCCCAACTGGGTCAGCGTTGAGATTTATCTCCGCAAAATTCCCCACCCTGCCCACGGTCAGTAGGGGACACCGATGGGCTTGGAAAGGCCGCCGTCCGTCGGATGGGACGTTAAGCCGTGGCCCCGTGTGTGGGAGAGCCATACCCTGTGCACGTTAAAGAACACGCTGGATGGCCTTGACGGGAGACTACCATCTGTTTCCCAACAGCTGTTCCAGTGGGTCCCCTCCCCCAACCTTCTCTGAGCCTTCGGGGTCCATGTGACCTGGCCATTTAGCCCATGGTGTGCAAAAAAGTGCCGCTCAGAGGTAAAACAACCCAAACAACAACCCAACCCTCCACTGCTGATCAGGCGCTGTCTGAGGGACAGACTACAGTCGTCGTCGTCTTCGACATTTAGAAGGCATTCGACTCCCTGTTCCACTCGGATGTTCTCTGCAGGTTTCATTATCTTGGCCTCGGAGGCAATATCATCCACTGGATCTTGATTTACCTCTCTAACAGGACGGTTCTAGTGAAACTGGGCAACACGCTCAGTGGCTCCCACGCTATCAGTCACGGAGTACCTCAAGGGGGTGTCCTCAGCCAGATGTTACTGAACATCTTGCTGTCAGGCCTACCCTCTCGACTCGAGAATAGAGTGGGTATTTTCATCTATGCGGATGATATCTGCGTCTGGTTCCTTAGCCAAGACCCCTCCTATGCTCAGCTCAAGATGAAACTAGCTGTGTCCACGGTCGTCAAGTTCTTCAATAACCTAAGTCCCACTCTTTTCACCAATAAGAATGTGGCCATGGTTCTCACGAAGAGATTTCTTTCGCCCACCTTCCCTGGCCTCATGCTTGGACCAAACCACATCAAGGTCTCAAACAAGTTCCTTGGTGTGGTCCTGGACAACAGGCTGTCCTGGGGATCTCACAACCAGCATCATAAGACAGTTGCCACAGCGCAGAGAAATATACTGTCTTTTCTGGTACCCACTGGGCTAGTTCCTGCAAAACCTGGTCTTGTATTGGCACTTGATCCTCTCCCACGTCAACTATAGTGGTCACCTGAGCAATGCCTCTGCTCCACTACCGAGCACGTTGGCCATTATACACACTATATCTCTGCACCCTATATACTCTGCTTTAACGCACCAAATGCGTCTGTCATTGCAGAGGTTGATGACATGCCTTTCCACCTGCACCGGAAGAGAAATATACTGTGTTATCTCTAGAGGCTCCATTCCCTCCACTTTAACCATGAGCTTCTCAGGAAGTTGCAAGACAGGCCAGACTCTGCCATGTCTGCTGCTGACTTCTATGACCGAGCCGTCCCTGCCAGCTCTACTGCTGGCAATATGCTCTTCCCTGATCTTCCAACCTGGAGGAACAGTGATCTTATGATCAATGTTACTGTCCCTTCTCTAGGTTCAAAGAGCGACTCAGATCCAGTAGTCGTCAGACTTCTCTCCACCTCCTATGTTGCTGCACGATATCAGAGATGACTGATGTCAACATTGACGGATCTGTGGACTGGGAGAGGCTACATGCTGCCTCTGCCTTTACTATCCCTAATACGGGCATTGCCAGAGGTTTCCGTCTCCCGCCTTTCATTTCCTCCTGTGCAGAACTTCATGCTATCCTTGAAGCTGTACTCTTCATCCTCAGCCTCGAGAGTAGCAACTTTGTCATCCTCTGTGACTCGAAGTCAGCCTTGGAAGTTCTCCAGAATCGAGAAAGCAAGTGCTGCAACCCCTTCCTCATCCAGAAGATCATGGAGACTTGCTCCAATGTCACTTCTGCCGGAATCACGGTTCATTTCCAGTGGATCCTTTTCCATGTAGGGATGCCTGGCAATGAGCTCACTGATCACACCATGAAGGAGGCGTTGGAAGGTTAGAGATGTGTATCAAATTACCATCTCTCAACGACTGCAAGAGTTCTGTCTCACAACTGATGAGCCAATATCGTCCTGTCCAGTGGCAGAAGGACAGCAGCTGTTCCTCATTCAGGTACCTGGTTGACCCTTCTCTCACTGCTCCAAACCTGAGTAATCTCTGCAGATCTGAGGAGACCCTCCTTCATCGTCTCTGAGTTGGTGTCATCTACAGCAACTCTACGCTTCATACACTCGGCAGAGCTTACAGTCCAAACTGTACCACTTGCAGCACACCCGAGACTGTATCCCACTTTCTGCTCAACTGCTCCCGCTAAAATGCCAAACAAAAAGCTTTGTTCCAGGAGTTTCATGCTATCGAAACCACCCATTACTCTATCACCTCCCTTCTTGGTAATCACCACAATGTGAAGCTGAAACGAACGCACTTCCGACTGGTCACTGATCTCTTTCAGAACATTGGACTCTTCTACAAGGTCTAATGTTTTCCTTTTATTTTCTTTCTCCCGGTTAATACTCTTTTTACCTTCGAGAGATAACTGAGAGGCAGTTTCTTCTGCATCTGCTATCTCGCCCTACAGTTGTGACTGGTGTATGGAGTCCCTTATTGGAGGCTAATTTCACCAAAGCTTACAAAACCTTGAAACTTGACTAAGCATCTAGTACAGACAGAGAACTTCCATATAAGCCCAGTGTTGTACAAAATCGTTTCTAGCACTCGTACCGAGCAGCAGCTTAACTAATTTTGTTCGCAATACTATAAATAACCAATGGTGAAAGTAAATTTTATTTCTTACCGGTAAGGCCTGCTGCGAAACGTACTATATGTAGAAAATTATGCACAGGTGGTTACTCCACTGAAGTCGTCGTCGTCGTCGTCGTCATCATCATCATCATCATCATCATCATCATCATCATCATCATCATCATCATCATCATCATCATCATCATCATCATCATCATCATCATCATCATCATCATCATCATCATCAAGCAGCCATGGGCTACGGAGGTCCAACCAGACCGTGCAATTTAGTTCTCCAAGCAAGTCTATCCTGAGCTACATCTACTGCATCTGGCCACTGCACACCATTTCTAACAAGGTCTTGTTTGATATTGTCTGCCCACCGCATCCTAGGTCTCCCCTTCTTTCTGAGGCCTTTAGGCACACTGTTCATAACCCTATTCGCCAATCTATAATTATTCATACGGGCAACATGGCCAAACCAACGGAGTCTCTCTCTGCACAATATGCTGCTTAAAGGAGGTTGCAAACTCTTTTGCCTAACCTCATCATTAGTTACAAAGTTGAACCAACTAATGCCCAAGATACTGCGTAAGCATCTGGAATCAAAAGCATCTAGTTTCCTGTTATCTTGTTTACAAAGTGTCCACGTTTCACTACCATAACTAACCCTAGAAAGAACCATCTATTATACAGTCTAATTTTAGTCTTTAGGTGTATACGCCTATTTCTCCACAATCTCCATAGATTCTTAAAAGTCCCGGCAGCAATCCCTATTCGTCTGTTAATCTCATGCCGCACATCACCATTATCTGTTACATAGCTCCCAAGGTAATTAAATTGTGACACCTGCTCAAGACTGCAACCATTCAGATGAACTGAATCAGAACCTGCCTGACCAATTTTCATCACTTTAGTTTTCTCTCTGTTTATAACCAAACTTACTCTACTACCAGTCTCATCAACAGCTCGAATGAAAGAGTTCATCTCATCAACCTCATTTGCCAAAAGGGCTAAATCATCAGCATAATCTAAATCAGAAATTTTCGTGTCTCCAGTCCATTTAAGGCCAAAATCTTTCCCTTGAAGTCAATTTCGCATAACATAATCATCGCATAACCTAAAGAGAAAAGGGGACAAAATGCACTCTTGTGGAACACCAGAAGTAATGTTAAACCAATTGCTACAAGCCTTACCAACTCTCACACACGACTCAGTGTTATTATAGAGAGCTTTCATTATGTTAACTAACTTATCAGGTATACCATATGATTTCACAATCAACCACAAATTATGGCGATCAACAGAATCGGAAGCCTTTTTCAAATCAACAAAGCTGGCAAAAAAAGGTTTCTGAAAATAAACATTTCTGAAGATTCGCCTAAGTGAAAATATCTGATCCACACATCTCCTACCACTTCTGAATTCTCATTGCTCAACACGCAATCAATTGCCTGTCAATCAGATTCTTAATTCTATTAAGCACAATCATGGAAAGAACTTTACCTGGAACAGAGAGTAGGCTGATACCCCTATAGTTATCACAAGAACTGTGATCACCTTTTTTAAAAATAGGGATAACAATAGCTCTGGTAAAATCCTTAGGAACCATGCCTTTATCATAAAAGATATTCAGAATTTCAGTCGTCTAAGTGGTAACCGAAATATTCCCAGCTCTAAGCATTTCCGTACATCAACAGCTGGCCAATCTCATCAAAAGTGTGGCCTATTAATCTCGATTACTACGGCTATGGTCTGTAAATGATAGCTAGGTAGTCATTGGAAGGAGAGCTATGCACCAATCCCCTGTGATGATGCATAGAACCGGCCAGGCCTAGCACCTAATGTCCGACCCGGCCTTCTCGTGGTGCAGACCGTTAGTACCTTTCAAAAGAGATACTCTCTTGTGGAAGTGAACGGAAGGGGAGGGCTGCCAGATTAGTGTGGCCTACTGATCTGGACAACTATGGCTACTTTTCTTTATTTTTTCTACCTTGCTGAGGAGTGGTCAACCACACAGTGTCCTGGTGCTGACCATATAAACCCACTGGACTAGACAGATATGTGGCTCTGATGATTATGGATCCTGCTTTTACTGCCCTGGTGGGCTTCTGTGGAAGGAAAATCTTCCGCTGTGTTTTCTTTTTGTTTGTGGGTTGACAGCCCCAATTGAATAGATTCACAGGATATGTTTATCAGCTGGTGGATAATCCTGAGCAGAGGTCATCGCAGACACCTGAATACTTTGCTTCTATTGACATCGTCAAATTCTACATTGGAGGAAGTCTTCCAGTGTAGATGATTTCAGCCTTTAGTGGTGGGGGAACTGGTCTTTGCTCCATGTCTGCGATTAAGGGGCTGTTTGATATTGTCGGCATTCCCTCTCTCAATAAACATAGTTTCTTTAAACATCTCACTAACCATTTTCTCTCCGTAGGTAGTTGGAATGTGAGAATTCTGCACAGAGCTTTTTCTCTTGATGTCGTCACACAAGAAATCCCCCGTTATAATTTAGATATTCTCGGCTTGCAAGAGACCAGATGGAATGATAAAGGTCAGATTCTTAAAAATAACCTTAAATTTCTCTTTTCAGGGAGGGACGACAATAAGCATCACCAAGGCATGGGTCTGCTTCTAAGCAGAACGCTAGTGATGCTCTTCTAGGATATGAGTGCATTAATGAAAGGTTTCTTACAGAAAAATTTCAGACAAGCGTTAAAGACCTGAATGTTATCTGCTGTTATGCCGCCACTGAGGATGCCGATGAGAATGAGAGGGATAGGTTTTACGGAAAACTTCAGGATATTTTGTTCTGTCAAGAAAGGAGATATTACCCTTGTTCTAGGTGACTTCAATGCCAAAGTTGGCACTGACTCTGACCGGGGTGATAGGCCCTTTTTGTATTGGTAGCTGCAATGCCAATGGGCAGCGTCTACTGCAGGTAAGTAAACTCAATGGATTCAGAATAACTAACACTTATTACAAACACCGCGACATACATAAGTACACATGGGTTTCACCCGATTGGCTGCATAAGAATATGATTGATTATATATTAATTAACAGCAAATGGGCTAGTTCTGTTAGGAATACAGGGTATATAAGGGAGCTGAAATTGGATCTGACCATTATCTTGTTAAAAGTGTCTTGCAACTTAAACTTAAAAAGTGTTGTGCTAGGGTTAAAAAATTTGCTTTTAATACTGAAGCTCTGAAAGACCCAGTTATAGCCAAAGCTTACCATGATAGGTTACTTAGTCATTATGACAGTCATGGTATGCTTACTACTGAAGTTGAGGAAGAATGGGATCATTTTAAACAGGCGTTTTTGGACACTAACAGTACTCTTTTAGGAAAAAAGGAGCAGAAGAGCCAGAATTATCTGAGTGATAAGGAACTTGAGCTCATTTCGGAAAGAAAGAACTGCAGGAATGTCCTTAATCAATACCCTACTAGTCCTAATAGGAAGCATTACAGAGACCTTAATAAACGTGTAAAAGATCAGTTAGCTGCTGATAAGAATCTTTGGCTTGATGGTTTGGCTGACAAAGCCGAGGAAGCAGTTAGACAGCACAACAGCAGAGAGCTGTACCAGATAGTTAATGTTTTATGTGGTAGAAAACGGACAGATATACAGGGATTGAAGGATAAACAAGGAAAGGTTATAGAAGGTGAGGATTCTCTCATGGCTAGGTGGGCTGAGCATTTCAGTGATATTCTAAACAATGCGGTTAGTTCTATATTCCCATTGTTTGCAATGACGACAGATGCATTACTGGCTTTAATGTTGTCCCTATAACACAATCTGAAGTTATTTTGGCTGTTTCTAAACTTAAACTTCATAAATCCCCAGGGGTAGATGAAATTACTAGAGAAATGCTTAGAGCTGGGAATGTTTCGGTTACCACTTGGATGACTGATATTCTGAATATCGTTTATGATAAAGGCATGGTTCCTAAGGATTTTACCAGAGCTATTGTTATCCCTATTTTCAAAAAAGGTGATCGCAGTTCTTGTGATAACTTTAGGGGTATCAGGGAAAGATTTTGGCCTTAAAGGACTGGAGATATGAATATTTCTGATTTAGATTATGCTGATTATTAGATTATGCTGATGATTTAGCCATTTTGGCAAATGATGTTGATGAGATGAACTCTTTCATTCCAGCTGTTGATGAGACTGGTAGTAGAATAGGTTTGGTTATAAACAGAGAGAAAACTAAAGTGATGAAAATTTTTCAGGCAGGCTGTAATTCAGTTAATCTGAATGGTTGCAGTCTTGAGCAGGTGTCACAGTTTAATTATCTTGGGAGCTATGTAACAGATACTGACGGCATGAGATTAACAGACGAATATGGATTGCTGCCGGGACTTTTAGGAATCTATGAAGAGTGTGGAGAAATAGGCGTATACACCCAAAGACTAAAATTAGGCTGTATAATAGTTTGGTTCTTTCTAGGGTTAGTTATTTTAGTGAAAATTGGACACTTTGTAAAAAAGATAACAGGAAACTAGATGCTTTTGATTCCAGATTCTTACGCAGTATCTTGGGCATTAGGTGGTTCAACTTTGTAACTAATGATGAGGTTTGGCAAAGGAGTTTGCAACCTCCTTTAAGCAGCATATTGTGCAGAGAGAGACTCCGTTGGTTTGGCTATGTTCCCGTTTGAATAATTATAGATTGGCGAATAGGGTTGTGAACAGTGTGCCTAAAGGCCTCAGAAAGAAGGGGAGACCTAGGATGCGGTGGGCAGACAATGTCAAACAGGACCTTGTTAGAATTGGTGTGCAGTGGCCAGATGCAGTAGATGTAGCTCAGGATAGACTTGCTTGGAGAACTAAATTGCACGGTCTGGTTGGACCTCCGTAGCCCACGGCTGATTGTGGATGATGATGATGATGACTATGGCTATTTTTTTTCTACCCTACTGAAGTACTGCCTTGGATTGGGTCAGTCACTACAGTCAGTAGCGGACAGACTTATAAACTGCAGTTCGCACGTTCGAATCCACCTCGAAGTAATATGTCCGCTACCTCCTCCCCCGCTCTCGAGAGAAAGGGGATGGACGTTCGGATGGGACGTTAAGCAGTGGCCTCCTGTGCAAAAGAATCATACTCAGTGGATGTTAAAGAACACCCTGATAGCTTTGATGCAAAGCTACCATCTGGCGTACCACTTCAGTGACATTCTTCCATTAGATGTATATTTCAGAAACATTTCCGATCCTTCCTGCCAACACCGATCCCCTACGAAGTCTCACTCTTTCTGCGGATCCACTTTACATCGTCACCTGGTATTTTTTTGTGTTGAATTATAGTATAGATCCTAGCAACAAGGATTTCTTTAAAGTTTTGAGAATGGATTGTAGATTTTCTTCATCTGCTGTTCATTTTTCTGCTGTTTGTATTTAAATACCTGAGAGAAGAAATTCGTTACGTTGGAAATGTTATATCATCAACAGGCAATTAGTGGGACATCAGCCTGAGATGTTGTCATACTTAACTAACAGAATTCTAGCCAAACGAAACAAAACTCCGTAATTCTTTTTGTAATTCGCATAATAATTTCTAGTTTTAGATTTTTGTCATGCCTAGACAGCTAATCTCTTCCTCAGTATTAGTTTGATGATGCCATTTAGTGGTATTAAAGCAGAAAACTCTAACTTGCACCTTTGGTTACATGGCAAACTGTAAAAGAGGTAAATCCATTACTAGAATGCTGTTCACGTCCACATATATGCAAAAATCCCAATATATGGAAAAAAAATCATAGATATATTTATGCGCATTTCACATTTATGTACTCTGATGTATATCGGATTGTGATCGGGGCCGGTTCTAATGGAGGGGGAAGCCCTTTCAGAATGGGTAAAGAGGCAAATAATAATTAAACTTACTTACATTTTATGCTTTTTTCAAGAATTCTTTTAAAAAACCGTAAAACGGCGAAGAAATGTTATACTGCATTGGAAATCAATCCCCCCCCCACCCTTTACACTTTTTAGGCTCGATTATTTCTTGCCCTCTCCCTCCTCCCCTCGAATATGTTCTAGATTCGCGCCTGATTGCGAGTGATTGACTGACTGGACTGACAGGGGATCGTACTAATTAGTGGATGTTTAAAGAAACTATGTTTATTGAGAGAGGGAATGCCGACAATATCAAACAGCCCCCTAATCGCAGACATGGGGCAAAGACCCGTTCCTCCACCACTAAAGACTGAAGCCATCTACACTGGAAGACGTCCTCCAATGTAGAATTTAAAGATGCCTATAGAAGAAAAGAGTTCAGGTGCCTGCGATGACCTCTGCTCAGGATTGTCCACCAGCTGATAAACATATCCTGTGAATCTATTCACTTGGGGCTGTCAACCCACAAACAGAAAACACAGCGGAAGATTTTCCCTCCACAGAAGCCCACCAGTGCAGCAAAATCAGGATCCATAATCAAGCTCAGAGCCATATATCTGTGCAGTCCAGTGGGTTTATATGGTCAGCACCAGGACCCTGTGTGGTTGACCACTCCTCAGCAAGGTAGAAAAAATAAAGAAAAGTAGCCATAGTTGTCCAGATCAGTAGGCCACACTAATCTGGCAGCCCTCCCCTTTCGTTCACTTCCACAAGAGAGTATCTCTTTTAAAAGGTACTAACGGTCTGCACCACGAGAAGGCCGGGTCGGACATTAGGTGCTAGACCTGGCCGGTTCTATGCATCATCACAGGGGATTGGTGCATAACTCTCCTTCCAGTGACTACCTAGCTACCATTTACAAACTAATTTTATTTTGCAGCAGAAATGAAATACGCATGCATTACATTTCTGCAGAAAGTACAGAAATTTTAGAATTCTGAAAATTGCACATACAGATAATCCAGGTCGTAAATCTCGAAAAAAAATCCGAAATTTGACCGAATTGAAAGTCAAATGGAGCTTCGTAGAGGTCAAACCTTGATCTAAGAGTGCTAGAAACACAGGGCCAAACTTTGACCTTCTGAAGACCTAGGCTATTGTAAGTTTAAGAGGCGTCAAAATCGAAATTTGGCCCGGATCTAGGACGGGGAGGGAGTACCCCCTCCCCAACACCACCGCTTTGAGAATGCTAGTAACGATAATGGAGATAAAGCATTATTAAACTTGTTCACATTTTACTACATTTCAACAAATCATTTAAAGATTTTAAAACTACGATAAACGTGTTATACTGCAAAGGAAATTTAGTCTCTTGTCTTTTTTTCGGCTCAACTGCGTCACTTACATTTTCCTTACATTTTCCTTACATTTTCCTTACATTTTCCTAGATCCTGGTCTGGTGGAAATATGGATTTATTCTTTTTATTGAAGGGAACATTAAAACGTAAATACGAAATAGATGTGGTAAAACATTATAGTATCATTGGTATATAATGATGCTGGTTGGTTGGTTTACCTCTGAGCGGCACTTTTTGCACACAATGGGCTAAATGGCCAGGTCACAAGGACCCCGAAGGCTTAGAGAAGGTTAGGGGTGGGGACCCACTGGAACGGCTGTTGGGAGACAGATGGTAGCCTCTCGTCAAGGCAATCCAGCGTGTTTTTTAAAGTGCACAGGGTATGGCTCTCCCACACAAGGAGTCACGGCTAAACGTCCCATCCCACGGACGGCGGAGTTTCCAAGCTCATCGGTGTCCCCTACTGACCGTGGGCAGGACGGGGAGTTTTGCGGAGATAAATCTCCACGCTGACCGAGCTGGGACTCGAACCCATAAAATGATGACTGCTGCGTACAGCTGAGATAAAAAATTGTTTGCACAATAGATTAATTTAAATATAAAAAAATCTTGACACAATAAACTTGAAATTTGATTATCTGAGGCCCCTCATAATTGTGAGGCTCTAAGGTGTAGCTTAGTTAGCTTATGCGGAAGTCCGGCCTGTAGAAACATGAAAATTGGTATCTGGGGGTTTCGGATTGTAGATCTCAGAATGCTAAGAAAATTCTGTTCGGATTGGCCCTTTGAGGGCCAATTTAGATCTACCAGTGCTATCAAATTTAGATCTACCAGTGCTTTAGAGCTAAAATATAATTCCTGGGTGCATTCTGAGCAGTACATCTCAGAAATGTAAAATTTTGGATGTACCGAGTCCTTCAAGGTCAAAGGTCAAATAAAGAGCTATCAGTGTTAAGGGGCTAAAAATTATGCCACATTTCGGATGCACTGGTTTGTTTTAGGTCCAAGTTAAAATAGAAAGCTGCCAGTGTTAGAGAGCTAAAAATTGGTACCTAGGGGTATTTTGAGTCGTAGATCTCAGAAATTATGCCAAATTTTGGATGTGATGGATCCTTCAAGGTCAAATTTCGATATACCAATGCTAGAGACAAAAATTGGAGAATTTCCAGGTCTCCTATTTCAGGGTGTAGAACTTGTAAATAAGAGGTGTTTTCAGATTCGGTGTTGCATTCAAGGTCAAATAGGAGTCAGAGTGACAGGATAGAAATCAAGAGGTGTCGAAGGCACCGATTGATTTTGGGAGTCCATGATGTGAGGAAGGCAAGACCTCAGCAGAAAGACAACATAAACATCCATGCTTTACCTGGGGCTAGAACCCAGGTCTCTTGACATTTTACGGGATCGCATTGACGATTTCATAGAGTCGCACTGTTGGTTTTATGACAGCATCCAGATTCCCATCAATAATTTATCAAGTTGGTGATCAGTAGCCAAGCATGGTAACTATTCTGCCATTAGGATGGTTTTAGGTGATGTTGATACTGTACTTAGCATTTAATAGTCTTACAAAGAGTTCTAAATATTCTTTGAAGATTTCTTATGTGGTATTTTTTCCTACGTTTGGGCTAAACTATAATAAAGGTCTGAACAACATATTTGAGCTTTTACATTAATAATAAAATTACTTTATTCAGATGTTTACAAGCATAATCCTCCCCTATTTTCATACAATCATAACAGGATCTTTATCCTCTTTTGAAGCCAACACATTAACTCCATTTAAATTTGATTGTAACACTTTAACTAATTCATTTAAAAATCCCCTTTCTGTATTGCTATGCTCACACAAAATAACAGTCACTCCACAATGTGCAGCATCTAGTAATTCATGATGTGACATTTCTCCAGTGAGATACAAATCAGCTTTAACACCACGTAAAACACCAGCACCTGATCCTGCACACACTGCTACAGAAGTTATTGATGATTCTATAACAAAAAATAATTATACATATGTATTATGCAACATAATTGGAATATTAACTATGGAATCAGAAAATTAAATATCTTCTTCTGAACTGCAATTCTTTTCATAAATTATTCTATATGTTAACTAAATCTGACATTAATGCTAATTTAATAAGCATTACTAAAAACCAAGCTTAATTCTTTATAATTTTTTTACAATACATAAAATTCACTCTTAATTTTTCCGAAATATTAAATTCAAAATCATGGCTGAATAGTAAAATGCCTGATTACAGAAATTTAATTTCTCAAGAAAGCAAGCATATGCAAGTCACTTTTCACACACCAAACCAATGCATGGACCAGAACTTTAATAAATATACTAATTTAAAGGTAAAAAATTTTTTCAAATAACAGCATATTTTTCAAATAATTGTAAAAAAACTTGCAAAGCCTAATCTATTATCAGGAGTTAGGCACCCAAGCTGCCACATTTTTGATGGTAGTAATATTTGTTAGTCACGCTCACAGCGTTATATAAACTATTCAGTAATAAATTATCACAGAAAAAGCCCTTTAGCCAAGGGACACTTGAAAATAGAGTTGAAATAAAATTTGTTGTCTTGACAGATTCGAACCCAGGTCTCCTAGAAGCATGTCGGGCATCTTAACCGCTAGACCACCGAGGAACTGACCATTTCTACAACTAAGTGATATGTAGGCCTTCCTGTTGATTCACCAGTGGCGCCATCCTCTTGTATCAAAAGGGCGGGGGTGGCTCAGTCGGTAGCGCGCCAGGCTCGTAATCTGTAGTTCCCAGGTTCGAGTCACAGCTGGGTCAGCGTTGAGATTTATCTCCGCAAAATTCCCCACCCTGCCCACGGTCAGTAGGGGACACCGATGGGCTTGGAAAGGCCGCCGTCCGTCGGATGGGACGTTAAGCCGCGGCCCCGTGTGCGGGAGAGCCATACCCTGTGCACGTTAAAGAACACGCTGGATGGCCTTGACGGGAGGCTACCATCTGTCTCCCAACAGCTGTTCCAGTGGGTCCCCTCCCCCAACCTTCTCTGAGCCTTCGGGGTCCATGTGACCTGGCCATTTAGCCCATGGTGTGCAAAAAAGTGCCGCTCAGAGGTAAAACAACACAACCCAACTCTTGTATCAAGAGCTGGCTGGTTGAATTCAGAAACTTTCCTAGTTTCTCTACAAGAATAAAGATTAAATGCCATTTTCCAGCCACCTGAAAATATTAACGTTCTCAATATTCACTCAGCAGGTTGAACAAACTTGTTTCGCAAGCTGGAGCTATAGGTTCCATATCCCCTGTCATCAAAAACAATTAGCGTTTAATAAGCTCCATTTTTGAAACAGTGGCATGACACATAAGCAATAAAAGACCAGTTACCAATATAGCAAATACGTTGCTAGATCTGGCAGCCTTTTCACATTCAGGAAACTAAAAGGCTTCACTAACTAGTGAAGACCACAACGAATCCACTGAAAGTTTTAATAAATGATTGGTTTTTTAATCTTTTATTTATTCAAGCAATTTCAAATAAATTATTTTTGTTTACAAATGTCCCACAAAGCTAACAGCTTATCTGCAGGAGAGGATAATACATTGACAAAATAGTATTTCACACCTTCGTTCTGTCTTCATCCGCTAATCTTAATACAGTTACATGTTGTTGCACTATTTCATTTGAAAATTTCAACATTAAATAATTTGCTCTCTTTACTAAAATTTTTACCTTTTTTTTCATTTCGAATATATCAAAATGAAGTTGGGTTTTTATATTCATATTCAGCACTACATAATTTGCTAGTAGGTGTTAATATTAGTTTTCTAATTTATTTATAAACTATTTAATTCGTGTCTTAATTCCCTAAAAGAACTTACGGCTAGCATTTCCCTTGGTAAGAGATTAAAATTGTATTGAATTTTGTAGTCACTTGGGCACTTTCCATAGTTATTTGTAAAATTCGGTAGTTGAAAATAATTTTTTCCTTTAAATCTTGTTAGATTTTCTTTAACCATGTTAGATTTTTATGTGTGCTCAAAAAATTACATATATTTATATGGGTTCTGATAAGGTAAAACATCCAAGAAAATAAATCTATTTTGGTCTGTAATTTGATGTGTAGGGTCTTTAATTGGTATAATATTTCTAGCTATTGAAGATTGAATATGTTCTATTTTCCTATTTGTTAAGTTGCTTGTACCATGTATCGTTATGGCATAAAATTATGGCTTTATAAAACATAATACATGTTGTGTTGATATCCATAATATACCATAATTTATTTAATTTCAAAGAACAAAGCCTTAATTTTAATTAGAAATAAAATTTTGCAATTTCGTCATTATAACTTTTTTTTAAGCTGCATTGGAATATGGTATCTGATATAAGAGTAAGCAAGACTAATTGCATTATATCTTTCAAAAAAAAGAGGGAAGTTGAAATTTTATGACTTCTTTATCTTCAGTTCCCTTAAGCAATTCATCATTATCTTCAAGCAGCCATGTGCAACGGAGGTCCAACCAGACATGCAATTTAGTTTCTCAAGCATATTTGTCCTGAGATAACATCTGCTGCATTTGGCCACTGCATACCAATTCTAACAAGGTCCTGTTTGACATTGTCTGCCCACTGCATCCTAGGTCTCCCCTTTCTGAAGCCTTTAGGCACACTGTTCATAACCCTATTCGCTAATCTACAATTATCCATATGGGCAACATGATAAAACCAACGGAGTCTCTCATCACAATATGCTGCTCAAATGTGGTTGCCGACTCCTTTGCCTAATCACATCATTACTTACAAAGCTGAACCACCAAATGCCCAAGATACTGCACAAGCATCTAGTATCAAAAGCATCAAGTTTCCTGTTATTTGTTTATAAAGGGTCTAACTCATAACTCTAGAAAGAACCAAACTATTATAGTCTAATTAGGTGTATACGCTTATTTTCCCAAACTCTCCATAGATTCATAAAAGTCTCTGCAACAATCCCTATTCGACTATTTATCTGAAGCCACACATCATCAATATCGGTTACATAGTTCCCAATAAAATTAAACTGAGACACTTCCTCAAGAGTGGAACTATTCAGATTAACTGAATCACAGCCTGCCTGACCAATTTTCATCACTTTAGTTTTCTCTCTGTTTATCACCAAACCTACTATATTATATCTTATCAACAATTCGAATGAAAGAGTTCATCTCATCAACATCATTTGCCAAAAGGGCTAAATCAGCAGCATAATCTAAATCAGAAATTTTCATATCTCCACACCATTTAATGCCAAAATCTTTCCCTTGTAGTGAATTTCGCATAGCATAATAAATAACCAAACTAAAGAGAAAAGGAGACGAAATTCACCCTTGTCGAACACCAGAAGTAATGCTAAACTAATTGTTACAAGCCTTAGCAACTCTCATACACGACTCAGTGTTATTAAAGAAAGCTTTCATTACGTTAACTAATGTATGGTATGCCATATGATCTCACAATCAACCATAAATTATGATGCTCAACAGAGTGAAAAGACTTTTTGAAATCAACAAAGCTAGCAACCAAAGGTTTCTGAAACCGTAAACATTTCTCAAGAATCTGCCTGTGAAAAAATCTGATCCACACACCCCCTACCACTTCTTAATCCACACTGCTCATCACGCAAATGTCCATCAACCAGATTCTTAATTCTGTTAAGCACAATCGTGCAAAGAACTTTACCTGGAACAGAAAATAGGCTGATACCCCTTCAGTTATCACAACAACTGCGATCACCTTTTTTTAAATAGGGATAATAACTCTAGTAAAATCCTTAGGAACAATGCCTTTATGATAAAACATATTCAAAATTTCGGTCATTCATGTGGTAACCAAAACATTCCCAGCTCTATGCATTTCAGTAGTAATTTCATCTACTCCTGGGGTTTTATGTAGTTTAAATTTAGAAACAGCTAAAATAACTTCAGAATGTGTTATAGGGCCAACATTAAAGCCAGAAATGCATCTATCATCATTACAAACAATGGGAGTAGAACTAACCACATTGTTTAGAACATCACTGAAATGCTCAGTCCACCTAGCCAAGATAGAATCCTCACCTTCTATAACCTTGTTCATCCTTCAATCCCTGTATACTTATCCATTTTCTACCATAAAAAAACATTTACTATCTGGTACAGCTCTCTGCTGTTGTGTTGTCGAACTGCTTTCTCGGCTTTGTCAATCATCCAGATTCTTAATTCTATTAAGCACAATCATGGAAAGAACTTTACCTGGAACAGAGAGTAAGCTGATAGCCCTATAGTTATCAAAAGAACAGCGATGTCCTTTTTTTGAAAATAGGGATAACAATAGTTGTGGTAAAATCCGTAGGAACCATGCCTTTATCATAAAAGATATTTAAATTTTCAGTCATCCAAGTGGTAACCGATACATTTCCAGCTCTAAGCATTTCCGTAGTAATTTCATCTACCCCTGGGGGATTTATGAAATTTAAGTTTAGAAATAGCCAAACTAACATCAGATTGTGTTATAGGGCCAACATTAAAGCCACCAATGCATCTATCTTCATTGCAAACAATGGGAGTAGAACTAGCCACATTGTTTAGAACATCACTGAAATGCTCAGCCCACCTAGCCATGACAGAATCCTCACCTTCTATAACCTTACCTTGTTTATCCTTCAATCCCTGTATACCTGCTCGTTTTCTACCATACAAAACATTAACTATCTGATACAGCTCTCTGCTGTTGTGGTGTTTAACTGCTTCCTCGACTTTGTCAGCCAAACCATCAAACCAAAGATTCTTATCAGCAGCTGACTGATCCTTTACACGTTTATTAAGTTCTCTGTAATGCATTCTATTAGGACTAGTAGGGTATTGATTAAGAACATTCCTGCAGTTCTTTCTTTCTGAAATAAGCTCAAGTGCCTTATCACTCAAATAATTCTGTCTCCTCTGCTCCTTTTTTCCTAAAAGAGTACTGTTAGTTTCCAAAAAAACCTTTTAAAATGGTCCCATTCTTCTTCAACTCAAGTAATAAGCAAACTATGACTGTTATAATAACTAAGTAATCTATCATGGTAAGCTTTAGCTATAACTGGGTCTTTCAGTATTAAAGGTAAATTTTTCAACCTTAGCACAACACTTCTTAAGTTGCAAGACACTTAACAAAGTAAGCATCAGATCCAATTTCATTTCCCCTATATGACCTGGTATTCCTAACAGAATTAGTCCATTTACTGTTAATTGATATATAATGTCATGTTCTTATGTAGCCCATCTGGTGAAACCCAAGTGTACTTATGTGTGTCGCAGTGTTTGTAATAAGTGCTAATTATTCTAAAACCATTAAGTTTACTTATCTGTAGGAGACGTTGACCATTGCCATTTCAGCTATCAATATCAAAAGGGCTTTTCAAAATGGCCCTGGGGAGGGGTCCCCAGGGGTCCATCTTCAGAGTCAGTGCCAACTATGGCATGAAGTCACCTAGAACAAGGATAATATCTCCTTTCTTGACAGAATTCAAAATATGCTGAAGTTGTCTGTAAAACCCTATCCTTATCCTCATCGACATCCTCAGTGGGGGAATAGTAGCATATAACATTCTCTATAATGCTTGTCTGAAATTTAGCTGTAAGAAACCTTTCAATATTGCACTCATATCCTACACATACTGGTCACTGAATTAGAAACCCTTATTTAGTACTGAGTTGGACCTCCTATCGCCCATATTACAGCACATATGCGGTTTGTAATAGATTCCACAAGGTGTTGGAGTGCCTTTACATCTACAGTATGCCAGGCATTCACCCGATAGTGAGGCTCAGATTTGATGGAAGAGGACTTTGCTCCCAGATTTGTTTTTCTAACATGTCCCATACATTCTCAATGGGGTTCAGATCTGGGCTTTGTGGTGGCGAGGGAAGGTGGTGCAAGTCTCTGTCATGCTCACTGAACCACTGCTGAACACGTCTTGTGCGTTGGACAGTAGCTTTGTCGTCCATGAAACAGCCGTCACCGGCTGGATAAAAAGTCAACATTGCAGGATGGACTTGATTGGCAACAATGTTCAGATAATCATTGGCAGACACCCAATCTTTCAGCAATATCAAGGGACCTGTTCGGTATCAACAGAACATGCCCCACACCATGACACCGCCTCCAGAAACTTGAGTTGTGATTACAAGGCAAGCTGGGTCCATTGCTTTATGGGGCTCCTGCCAAACTCTCTGTCTACCATCAGTACAGGTGTACCATGACTCATCAGACCATGACTTTTTTACAGTCTTCCAGTGTCCAGTCACGGTGTTCCTGACACCACTTTAAATGAACTTTCCAGTTCTTCGCAGAAATCAGTAATTTTCGTATAGGCATGCAACTGCTAATACAGTCAATTCCCTGCGCATAGTTCATTGAGATACGGGTTGGGAACAGCCTTCATTGAATTCTTCGGTCAATTGCTGCACACAGGAAGTCCTGTTTCTCCGTACAAGCCTTCTTAGACAACAGCCATCTTATTCCTGATAGATTGTCGTTGCGCCACACTTACGCCTCTTAGACAAGCAATGTGAAAAATTTTTCCACTGATTAAAAAACTGAGATATCTCACCTTTTGAGAAATCATCAGCTCTGCTGTTTTTAAAATTGTCGCTCCAGCCAGACGGGCACCCACAATAAGCTCTTTATCGAACCCTGAAAGATTCGTTTTTCCCATTGTGATCAACATTACAGACGAGCAGCAGTCTTAAATAGTTGCCTAGATCACGTGGTGATGCACATAACCACCTATTGTGCATATACACTGTGCAAGTGACGTTTACATGCATTTGCATAAAAGTTTCTAATTCAGTGGCCGGTGTGTGTAGAAGAGCATCACTAGCGTGTGCTGAGAAGCAAATCTATACCTTGGAGATACCTTTTATCTTCCCTCCCTAAAGAGAGAAATTTAAGATTATTTTTAAGAAACTGACCTTATCTGTCCATCTGGTCTGTTGCAAGCCAAGAATATCTAAATTACAATGCTGAAATTCTTGAGTGAGGACATCAAAGATATAATCTCTGTGAAGAGTCCTCACATTCCAACAACCTATGGAGAGAAAATGGTTAGTGGGATTTTTAAAGAAATTATATTTATTGAGAGGGGAATGCTGACAATATCAAACAGCCACTAATCAATGGGGCAAAGACCCATTCCCCCACTACTAAAGGCTGATGATGAAAACACAGCAGATGATTTTTCCCTCCACAGAAACTCACCAGTACAGTAAATTCAAGATCCACACACGTCCAGAAATTTCAAGATCCTACACTGGAAGACTTCCTCCAATGTAAGATTTGACGATGCCCATAGAAGCAAGAGTTCAGGTGCATGTGACGGCCTCTGATCAGGATTATCCACCTGCTGATAAAATGTATCCCGTGAATCTATTCACTTGAGGCTGTTAATCCACAAACAGAAAACACAGTAGATGACTTTCCCTCCACAGAAATCCACCAGTACAGCAAATTCAAGATCCATAATCAAGCTCAGAGCCATTATTCCATTCAGGTTGATATATATGGTCAGCACCAGGACTCTGTATGGTTGACCACTTCTCATCCGGGGTTAGAAAAAAAAAAGTAGTCATAGTTGTCCAGATCAGTAGGCCACACTGATCTGGCAGCCTTGCACTTCCGTTCACTTCCACAAGAGAGTATCTCTTTTGAAAGGTACTAACGGTCTGCACCATAAGAAGGCAGGCCAGACGTTAGCATAAATGGCCGGTTTTAAGCATCATCACAGGGGATTGGTGCATATCTTTCCTTCTATGACTACCTTAACAGGTAGATACAGGTTAAAGCATTATTAAAAATTTGATCTATAAGGGTCATTCAAATAAAAACATGTGCAAGTCAGAAATGAAGTATAAATCATTTATTGAGATGTTCAAATTTGCCAAGATTATTGAGACATTTGTTCCCAAACGAAACTAGCAACAATGATATCATCTTTCTTAGTGACTTTGGTGACCGTCACCTGCTGGATGAAAAAGTGTGTGACAGTGCAATGTAACTCTTCATCCAATTTCCTTCTTTTCATGGCATTTTTAGAGGGTCAGAAATGTGAAAATCTAATATGGAAATGCCAGGACTATAGAGATGTCCGAGGCATATCCAATCATACCTATTTGACATTGCTATTGTTATTTGAGCACCATGGGCTCCACTCAGAGGTAAAACAACCCAAACAAAGCAGTATGGGAGTGGATGTTATTATTCTACAAAACAACTCTTTTACTCAAAAGTTTCAAGCACTTAAACTTTATTCCCTGCCTTCAAATGCCCACAGTTTCACAATATCATTACGGAGTCCAACAACTCAATTAACGACAGACCCTGATAGTCATATTAAAATATCAGTATATGACACATTGTTGAACTTCTTAAGCTTCTGTGGGTTTTGTCTGGAATCCACACATCACCTATCCCATTCGAGCTGATACTTGCCACTAGGCCAGGATCTAGGAGAGCCTACCCCCATCTTGAGAATACTAGGAAAGATAATGGAAACCAAAAATGACTCAATATGTGCATATTTCACATATTTTTCATGAATTATTTTTAAAAAAAACCTCTAAAACAAAGGGGAAATGTTACACTGCAATGGAAGTCATCTTCTGACACCACCTTTTAATTTTTTCCAGATCGATTGTAGCACTTGCCCCCCCCCCTCGTTTATTTATTTTCCAGATCTGGACCTGCTTGCCACTGATTTTAGTATTGATGATTTTACCTATTTCCTATATGAGAAGGACAGCAAATTTGGGTTCTTTCATGTTTCATTTGAATGATCTTCATATATAAGTTTAGCCATTCCAGTGGCAGAATGGTTAGCATGATTGATTATTGTTAAAAGGGACCAGAGTTCGAACCCCAGGTAAGGCATGCATGTTTGTGTGGTTTTTCTGCTGAATTCTCACCTTTCTCACAGATCTTCTCTATGGCATGTTAAGCTGACAGGATCCTAACAGACCTCTGTGGCAAGCAGTTGCTTGAGGAGTAATTTATTATTAAAAGTAATTCCACGTCTAAATTTCATCAATAAAATGCAGAATAAATAGAGTATAAAACTTTTATTTTACAAAATTTGATTACCCTTTTGTCATAGTGAACACTATGTATTTAAGTTTCTTCACAATATCAATTTAATGGAAATTTAATTAGTATCACCATAATTTATATTGTTTACAAGGATTTTCAATACTTGATTAGTTACCATTGCAATTACTATTTAAGAAGTCAATAATCATTTGCAATCATAAGCCTTAATTGGCATAGTGGTTAGGGAGCTAGTTACTATTCCAGAAGGCAAGCAAACTTTGTGCATTACATTTGCTCTGAGGCAGTGGTCATCAGTGATTTTAGTCATATTAGGGCATATCATTGTATGAAAAGATCTCTAAAGGAATCACTTCTAGGCTTCCTCTTTATCCTGTATGTTTCAAACAGAAAAAAAAGTTCCTTATACAGAGGCAATAATGATACATTGTTGTTTATAATTTGGGAATAATGAATAAAAGTTCACTTAAGCTCAAAATGGTTTTCAGCATAAATTAAATGTATAGAAAAGCATTGTGATATGGCTGAGTAAGAGTAAGTGAGACAATGATGGAATTGTGTAACATGAAAGAGTGCTGCATATGAGGGCACAAATTCCCATAATGGAGATGTTGGAATTGGTGGATACAAGATTTTAATTAGGTGTATGATCATTCCTGACAGCCACACATCTCATCGCCTTTCCGACTGCATCTGAAGAGGGATCTACTGTGTCATTTTTCGAGGCTCCACACCCTCCATTTCAATCATGAGCTGCTCAGAAAGCTGCACGACAGACCAGACTCTGCCATTGCCCTGTCTGCCACTGACGTCTACAGCTGAGTCCTTCCTGCTAGCTCCACTGCTGGCAATATGCTCTTTCCTGATCTTCCACCCTGGAAGAACAGTGATCTTAAGATCAATGTCTACATCCCTTCAATAGGCTAAAAGAGCAACTCAGAACCCTGTGGTTGTCAGACTCCTCTCCACCTCCTATGTCACTGCACGATATAAGAGGTATACTGAGGTCTACACTGACAGATCTGTTAATTGGGAAAGAGTGTGTGCTGTCTCGGCATTTGCCATCCTCAATACTGATATTATCAGAGGCTTCCGTCTCCTGCATCTCACTTCCTCCACCAGTGCTGAGCTTCATGTTATTCTTGAGGCTGTAACTTTCATCCACAGCTTCAGGGTGGCAACTTTGTCATCCTCTGTGACTCCAAGTCAGCCCTAAATAAGAGAGAAGCTAGAGTTCATGATCTTCTGAATAAGGAAGGGGTTCAACTCTTGCTGTCTCTCTTCTGGAGGACTGACTTGGAGTCACAGAGGATGACAAAGTTGCCACCCTGAGGCTGTGGATGAAAGTTACAGCTTCAAGGATAGCATGAAGCTCAGCACTGGTAGAGGAATAGATCGGGAGATGGAAGCCTCTGAACTTGGAGCATGTCTCCATGATCTTCTGAATAAGGAAGGAGTTCGAGATATGCTCCAAGTTCACTTCTGTCAGTATCACGATTCACTTACAGTGGATCCCTCCCATGTTGGAATACCTGACAACAAGCTTGCTGATCGGACTGCTAAAGAGGCACTTGAAAGTCAGACGTATGTTACTAATTTCCCTCTTTCTCTCAGCGACTGCAAGATGTTTGTCTCAGAACAGATGATCCAATATTGTCTTGCTCAGTGGCAGAAGGACTCCAGTTGTTCCTCATTTAGGTACCTGGTAGTTCCCTCACTCACTGCTCCTAACCTCGGTAACTCAGCCGATCTGAGGAGACCCTCCTACATCGTCTCAGATTTGAAGTCAAATACAGCAACTCTACTCTTCACACTCTCGGCAGATTCCACAGTCCTAACTGTGCCACATACAGCACACCTGAAACTGTATCTCACATTCTACTTAACTGTTTCTGCTACAATGCTGAAAGAGCAGTTTTGTTTCGGAAGCTTCATGTTATCGGAACCATGGATTACTGATTACCCCCTTCTTGGCACTCACCAGAACAAGAAGCTGCTGCAAACATTCATGCAACTTCTCACTGATTTCTTTCAGAACATCGGCCTTTTCTGCAAAGTCTAATGTCTTTGTTTTTGTTCTCCTTTTTTCTCTATCATATTTTACTACTGACCTATGTGATATAGCAGAGATGTAGTATTTTCTGCTATCTCACCCTTCTGTTGTGACTGATGTAGGTAGCTCCTCATTGGAGGCTAATTTTATCAGGTTCTTACATCACCTTGAACCTTGCATTTTTTGACAAGGCTGTTGATGAGATTTTATGGTAAGAAAGCCCACTCTTCCACAATAGCAGATTTCAGTTCATGAAGAATTCTTGAAAGAGACTGGCCACGTGCACGATTCTTCAAGGTGTCCCATGCATGCTCAATTGGATTTAGGTGTGAGGATTTGATTCACCATTCCATCCTATGAATATCTTCAATTCCAAAGAAATCACTGACTACAAGAGTTCTATGGGAATAGACATTATTCCACTGACAAAGAAAATGATACAACTGAACAGCTTCAAATAGGAAGTGTGTGTGTTTGTGTTTCTTTTCTATGTTTGTGCTGTATATTAAAAAAATAAACAAAAAAACTAAAAAGTTCACTAAAATATCTCTTGACGTTTAGTGTATGTTTAATTATAAAAAATGAAAAAAAATAAAAATATGCTAAAATAACAAAAGTATCCTTTGGTGTTTATGAATGTTTGTAAATTTGTTCATTGTCAGTACATATGTTTCATTTGTCTAAAATATTTATTACCATTTAGTATATATATTTTTTGTTACTGTATAGTCGCAGTTATTTTAATTTTGATCTTTATTTTATTACGTGTGTTCACTTCTTTCCTTTCATTAGTTTTCCTTTCTCTGCCATTTCCCTTAATAGATTCGAACCCGGACCCTCATTCCGTTATCAGGTCCCGTCATACGCTTCCCCCCCCCTTTCCTCTCGACGCCTGGGTACTCGTCCTTCTGTCTCCTTTGTCTTACCGCCTCGCCAAACTCACTTCTAGCTGGCAGGCGCTCATTAGCTGATCTGGCTGATCCCAACGACATACGTTTATTTCCGATCCTGAACTTTAACCTTTCAGTCACTGCGTTCCACTTTCGCTGCTTTCCAGGCAGAGGTGGCTCTTTGGTATGCCAAAAGCCCTCGCTTCAGGCCGGGGTCGGATCAAGGATACTTAAGGCTCTTTTCCCTTCTCTCTACCCGTACTTTGTACACAGCAGAACGAGAGATTCTTTTCAACATTGCAGGAATAATTATAAACCAGCTCTTTGCTGTAAGAATCCCCTTCTTCACAGGCGAGCCCAATCAGCACCACCTAGAGAGAAGGCCAAGGCGCTTGTCCAATGATGTCACAGAAGCAGACCGCGTGGCCAGGAACAAACAGGAAGTGAGAACATCGAGCAACCCTCTAACATTGTAATCGCTGCCTCGTTTCATACAATATTACTAAACTTTGAGTGATATTTGTATTTTTGCCATGAATCATACTACAAATAATTTAAAAGTTTATATATTGTATAATTTTTATGTGATTTATTTGAGGGATTCACTTTTTTTTCCAAAATAGTTTATAATATCTTTACCTAATTATTGTTATGCTCTGATTTTACATCAGGTATAACGATTCATTTAATTTAATATCTCACTTTATTGAGATTTTTCCAACACAAAGGGAACGGCTAACAGGGCGGACATTTTAGGACGGAATCTCCAGCTCCAGACGAAGCCCACACACACACACGTTACGCCCAGTGGCCATTTGTCACATCCAGGAATCCATTTCCGATGAACAAACGACACTCCGACGAGCGCCCGTGGGTAGGCGACAGGCAGAACCCCGAGGAATTATTCCCTTACAGTGTAAGGTCAGACACGGAATTGTCTGGGGGTGCGAACTCCCAGGCAATTCCGTGTCTGACCTTACAGCGCCGAAGCAGACCCCCTGGGTGGAATTTTATGACTCGTAAGTTCATCTGCAGATGCTACAGATGATCGAGTGAACATAGCATGTTCGTGAAAAACGAGGGAAAAGGAACGTGGGCAATAGTAGTGAGGTAGGGAGGGCTTCAATGAGACCCGAGATTTTTGGGCAGAGTGGAGTATAGCAGTGAGACTCGTTACGAGCAGAAACACGAGGATGTCCCGAGAAGATTGAAGAAGTAGAGATTGGATGCAGTGAGATTGGATGCATGAAGACAAGGGCACCCCTGCCAATGAGTGTTCTAGTGATCTGTGCTAAACTGAGGTTGTGATCCCTTACCGTCTGACTGTCTTGAAGAGCAAACTTCCAGTTACCGTGGTAATTTGTTGCCTCCCACCTCAACAAATTACCCAACTGCGTATGTGACGGTCAACTTAGGAACCCTCTCCATATCAGCTCCATGTCAACGTAGCCGTCTTTCCAGTCATCGGCTAAAGGACACAATAAGGAGATGATCCCCACTTGAAGCTAACCACTCGAAGCCTTCACTATCGATGCAGCTGTCCGACATATTAAAGAGGACCTAGAACGGTACGCAGTCCTTCCTTTAATTTAAAAGTTGCTATCTTTAAAGTTACGTTTAAGATTCAATTTTAAATGGGTTCCACAGTTCGATAGTTCCATAGTCCATTTAGTTCCTTAAGTTCTTTTTTTCTTAAGTTCCAAGATAAATGATTTGTTATTGAAAGATTAATTGTTTCTGCCTGTACTTTTAGACGTTTTGTCTTCCAATAAATATTGTTATTATTATGTTTTCCATAAACCTGAGTGGTGTTCGTCATTAGACTTCACTTAAAAACTTTTTCCCCTAAGAAGACAGCCTGGGATTTTTGCGGCCTTCATTGTCTAATTAAGGGAATAACCGTAATTGGGCGATGTGGGAAACACAACGCACATTTAAATCTGTATATTTCTTCATTTCAATTGAATAGTGCTTGCTACCGCGAAGTGCGCACATCATTATGCCTAACTATTAGCTAGTTTTCACAGAAAAAAAAACGACCTAATGTTTTCTCTTTATTGTCTAGCTCTACATATTCAACTTTTTTATATATTTAGAGATAAATATTATTTTTGGTTTGGATGGGTACGTTTCTGAGTTGGTCAAAGTTTACGTTGTCCATAACGATTTGACCACTTAACCTTAGGCCAATAATTGGAATTCATTTGTTTCAGGTGAAATGAAAAGTCTTTATGTATTAACATAATATTAACATTACATTAACATAATTTCGTGAAAACGAACATCCCATATTCACTAGAGACAATATACGTTTATTTTCCTAGTTCTATTAGTGTATGACACTTAAGAAAACATGACTACTTTCACTTAACCAATAATAATTATTAAAATTAAAAAATTGCGCAGTTTACAACTGTAGTCTAAAGTTAATTTAAAAAATATGAGTATGCATCATTGCGATAAGCTCCTTTTAATCTACAAGCATTCTGAAATAGTTTAACGAAATTTTAGCATTTAAACCATTTTGTGAAGTGCATTAGCAGCCAAAGTTTTACACAACCCCATGTGGTCAGCCAAAATGATGTAATTTAAATATAACAAATTTTAACCAGAATAAATTATTCGAAATCCAGCGTGAAAATATACTCCAAAATATCCATAATAATATTGTATATATATATATTCAAATATCCAAAATATACATAAGAATATTAAACCACACATTATTTTTCAGCATAATATACACTGGCGGAAATTGAAAAAAAGAACACTATTAACAATTGAAGGGTAATCTATGAGATTTATTTAGTAGAAACAATTTGTTGAGAAAGGACAGTGATCACACGCGTGAAGCGATTCAGTGTTTATCTTTTAATGAGTATTGCATTTTACAGAAGACACATTTTAATAAGGTGTTGCACCTCCTCGAGCAGAAATACAAGCTTCCAATCTGGCATGCAATCGGTCGTACAAATGCTGAATATCACGCTAGGGGGATACCATTCCATGCGCTTTCAACTTGGACACGCAATGTTGCCTGCCACGGTCTGCGAAAGAGATTTTGTCTGATCCAGTCCCAGATCTGCTCGATTGGAGACAAGTCCGGAGAGCGTGCTGGCCATGGGAGTTGGTGCACTGCCTAAAGAGCATATTGAGCTGCCCTGGGGGAGTGTGGGCGGGCGTTATCCTGCTGGAATATCGCATTTGGGATTACACTCAAATATGGCAGGACGACCGGCTGTTCGATGTCGCTGACGTATATATTGCTATTCAGTGTAACCTGTACAAAGACCATAAACGTGCGAGAGTGATAGCTCTCGAACATGTCTGGTATCGCTCCCCACACCATGATGCCCGGTGTGAGCTCTGTATGTCGCTGGCGGACACACGATAGAAGAAGCCGCTCACCTTCGGCCGCGTAAACGACTGAATCGGCTTTCATCACTGAAGACCACAGACTGCCATTCTTCCCTCTAATGAATTCGTTCTTGACACCACTGCAAACGTGCTCGACAGTGATAACCATGCCAGTGACACACGGGCCCATAGTCCATGGCACGCGAGCCAAAAGACGATTGTGTATCTTTCTTGTAGACACCCTTGGTATGACAGAGGATCGAATTTGTGACGCCGTAGCCGTCCGCTTTTCCACCGCCACCCTCTTGATACGCCGATCCTCTCGTGCGTCTCTAACTCTGTGTTACCCGGAACCACGTCTGCGAGTGTGCGAATGATCTTCTCACCATCGACGCCACCACCGTATCACTGCCGATAACGCTTGTGCAACGTGATGTGAAATTTGACGAAAAGACCAATGTGCTTCCTGAAGACCCACTATACAACCTCGCTCAAACTCCGCTAGCTGAACAGATGTTGCGCGCCTGTGTCGTCCAGGCATGGTAGCTTCTTCAAAGAGCACTGAACAACACGACACAAGACGAATAACTTCTTTTTTCACGCCCTAGTCCTTAAATACGCACTGCGTCCATTTGCATGCTGTCGTCCTCAGTGAATCATTATTTCACCCAATGACTTTCAATCTTGGATCACGGTTTGTGCTGCCCTTAACTATTAACGTATTATATATATAATATGACGTTCCTAAAGGAATTCCTTCTGGGTGTTCTTTTTTCAATTTCCGCTAGTGTGGATATAGAGTATTTACTTATTTTGTTATAGATACAAGGAACAGTAACATTTCCCTGTAACTTGTTTTCCTAAATCACAATTTATTGCTTAATAATTTGAAACAAATATAGTACAAGTAATTATTATCAGTACACAGCATTTTAGCCATAATCAAAGCTTTCAGGTTTCGATGCCAAAAATTATACAGACATGAAACCCAGAAGGACAATTAACCGAAATATTTCGGATAATTGTCCTTCTGGACTTCTTTAAATCAGACCCGTCTAACAGAAACTTAAGGGAAAAAATTATATTCCTGAGAGCCGCAAGAAAATTTTCCACTTAAAAACGAAAGCATACATTTCTAATAAGCAAAGAATTGGGAAAAAATACCATTTTTAAGGAACAAAGAAAATATCATGCTTGACAAAACAAAAATATACGTTTTTAATGAGTAGTATAATTTCAGAAAATCGCGTATGATTAGCCAAGAAATTGGGAGAAATTAGCCAAATTCATTACATTGCTTCATTATTAATTATATAATCAGCTATAATTATTCGTTATTAATTATATAATTAGTTATTTGCTTCATTATTAATTATATAATTAGTTATTTGCTTTATTAACCGAAAGTTTCTTTGCAATGAGCTGCAGGTTGGACGGACTGTTTTAATAATTGAATTATCAAAAATCAACTTTTTGCAGAGCATCAAGAAACGCAAAACTTTAACTTGCTATACCTTAAGAAATTATTAACTTTAACCAGAGACCAGAAGAACGTTTAAACGGAATATTAAATAAAATTAAGAATGTTTTTTTTATAAATCACAATATCATTCCTAAATTTAAAATTTTGGGCTTGAAGAAAGAAAATGTTGAGTTGGACAGCAATATGACATATTTTGTCAAAAATGTACATCGTCGAATCACGCGCTCACGATTTACACTATTTTGCCTTGGTCGTCTGGTTATGACGTTATCAATAAAGTGGGCGTGGCAGTCAGGCCTTGTCTCTAGTTGGTGTTGGCCCAATTCGTAGCAAGAATCTATTACTCTTGACTTCCCTAATTAGGCGCAGTTTAAACTCACAGATTATATTTCTTTTTATCATACATCACTTGCTACGTGAACCTCTGATTAAACGTTTTAATTCTCTGTTCATTTCTGTTCCATTTTTATTCTTTTCTCCTTATATTTATTATCTTACTCCTTCATTCTGTACCTATTAATTACTATGTGTACTTTTGTTTAAGTATATTAAACTCCTGTATATCTCTGTCCTTTTCTTTCTTCCCCTTATTTATTACTGTGTACATTTGTTTAAGTATTTTAAATTCCTGCATATTTCTGTCCGTAATTTTTTTTCTTCCCCTTTTATTTTTTATTATTTATTTATATATTACTACGTGTACTTATATTTACGCATTTTAAATTCCTGCATTTCTCTGTCCTTTTCTTTCTCCTTCTCCCTATTTTAATAAAAAAATAAATAAATACCCCCTCAAGCAGCTGCTTGCCACAGATTTAATATCTATTTATTCTAATCTGTCCCGTTTCTTTTACCATCACCTGTTTTTTTTTTCTTCTTCTCTTTTCTTTTTTTAGTTTCGTTAACTCTCTCCTTCCCTTTATTCCCTTTATTTTTTTGCTTTTTTACTGCAGGGTAGGGGAGGCTCAGTCGGTAGCGCACAAGGCTCATAACCTGCAATTCTCAGATTCGGGTCCCAGCTGGGCAAGTGTAGAGATTTCCTCTGCCAAACTCCTCGCCCTGCCCACAGTGAACAGGGATCACTGCTGGGCTTGAAAAGGCAGCCGTCCGTCGGATGGTACGTTAACCCGACCCGTGAGTGGAAGAGCCACACCCCACACACGTTAAAGAACACGCTGGATGGCTTTGAAAGGGAGGCTGACACCCTTTTCCTAACAGCTGTCCAGTGGATCCCCTCTCCCAACCCTTCACGAAACCACGAAAGCATTGAACTTCGACATTTGTCCCAATTGTCTGATATTTAGATGGCGAAAATCATCTTTTTTTTTCTCTTAAAGAAAAAGCTCGAATTTGTACCCTTTAAATAACGGAAGACTTTCGGGACAATTTACTTACAGAGTTACAGTATAAAATTAGACCACAATGTTACAACTCTTATTGGCAATCACTCCTTGGAAGGACTCAAAATTCGCTAAGTTTTCACTTTCTAGGTAAGATTGAACAGGGAGAATTAGCTAACTATTGAGTAGTGTAACTATTTAGCTAACTATTGAGTAGTAACTAGTATCGACAGGTTCTTTCTCCGCAGCTCTCCTGTCAGTTTCCTTTTAGGCCTTATAAAAGAACGTGCCCTACTAAGACCGAAGTCACTGATGACCACTGCTTCAATTTCAGCTAACACACAACCCAAGAATTTAATAAAGAACATTAACATTCAAGCATTTAAGATATATACTTCTAATTTTATATATAATTTTAAGAATAAAATATATATATTAAGATTTTTGTATGATATAAGATTTTTGTATGATTTCGATATCTAATATAAGCACTAATAGAAAATGATCAGTTAGACGATTTTCACATAAAACAACCACTATGGTGAGAATTACAAAATTTTCACAGACTTAAATCTTGGCTACATAAGCTGCACTATTTTCTACAGATTTGGTAGACATCTATTCTCAGTCTAATCTAATCTCTAAATCTCAGTTATCACCAACAATCCTCATATTCATTTACATCACTTTCATCTTTAATAAATGAATATTCATATCACCAATTATATAAACGGTATGACTTTTTATATCTTTAAAATGCGTAAAATTCGTAAGTAAATAATTTAATATTTTAAGCATGAGATCAATAGATTAACATTACTAATAAATTATTATCACTATCACACTAATGTAGTCAATCCAGCGGTATTCGTGTTCATATCAGACTGTACAAAGTTTGATAAAGTATCCCTAACTTAACATACACAATTACATCTCCGGATCAGTTGTAAGAACTTCAACTGAAGAAACTAATATAAGGAGGAACAATCCGGATCCCGAGGGGCCTTCCCCCCCTAGTTTTGAAAATGCTAGTAACGGTAAGAGAGTCGAAACATTGTTCAAAATATGTATATTTCAGGTATTTTTCAAAATGCAGTAATTCCTTGGTATAAATGGGGCGGGGTGGCTCAGTCGGTAGCGCGCCAGGCTCGTAATCTATAGTTCGCAGGTTCGAGTCCCAGCTGGGTCAGCGTTGAGATTTATCTCCGCAAAATTCCCCGCCCTGCACACGGTCAGTAGGGGACACCGATGGGCTTGGAAAGGCCGCCGTCCATCGGATGGGACGTTAAGCCGTGGCCCGTGTGCGGGAGAGCCATACCCTGTGCACGTTAAAGAACACGCTGGATGGCCTTGACGGGAGGCTACCATCTGTCTCCCAACAGCTGTTCCAGTGGGTCCCCTCCCCCAACTTTCTCTGAGCCTTCGGGGTCCTTGTGACCTGGCCATTTAGCCCATGGTGTGCAAGAGGTAAAACAACCCAACCTTGGTATAACCCTGTTCGCTAGAGCTAACATTTTAAAAATAATTGATTCTGATGAACAAGAAGACGATATCTGCAATCATGTGGAACTAACAGGTTCAAGAGTATGAACAATTATAAAAATATAAAGAATCAATGTTTGGCAGCGGAAAAGTTAGCTTTCCGTTGCAGGCAACAAAATTAACAAATTAACTATTGCCACTGAAATGGAGAGAAATTTTATAGATGATAATACCCAACGTAAAATTCCTTAAAGTCAACTATCATTCAAGAAAAGGCCTACATGAAGATCTGAAAAAAATCTCAGCCTGAGAAATCTGTGGAACCATTTACCGCTAGTAAGGGATGGTTCGATAGAATTGAAACGAGCTCTAACCTCCACAATGTACACTGCTCCAAGTGAACATCGCAAAACCAAGAAGGAATGGATGTAGAGATATGTAAATCGCAGGTAGCCATTGGTCATCTGAGATATTCAAATGATCAGAATGGACACGTGACATGTATGCCGATATGCGATATGCGAGATATTGCCGATATGCGAGAGGTCAGATTGAACCATCGAACGATCACCACACGCAATGTGAGCACAGTGTAATGGTGCATCTCGTGCAACATCGCGGATCATCAAATGGCACGAAGGACAGGTACAGGACCAGCACGCAACACCACAGGAAGTGAAGATTGCATGCTTCGTAGAAGGGCTGTTTGCGACACTTTCGCGACTGTGCTGAAAAGTGATGCGGCCTGCTGCAGCTACCGGGGTCTCCCCATAAACCATTAGACAACGTTTGTGTGATGCGGAAATGAGGATGAGGCGTCCAGTCAGGCATCTGCCATTTATGTGGTCTCCACTGGTGTCCAGTGAGACAACGTTGGACTATGGAAGGGAGGAAAGTATTATTCATAGACGAGTTCCAATTCTGTTTTGGCATGCTAGACGACCGTTTGTCTGCATGGCGTTGGTGTTGTCAACAACATGAGGAATCCTATTCCATTAATCACCATGTGGCTCCCCACCACACTACGTTGGTATGGGGTGGCATCACATATGGCACCTCTCCATATTTCATGTTTCTAACATGCTAACAGCGAGACATCCCATCGACGACATTGTTAATCCTGTGGCACAACCCTTTCTTACCATCATGCCTGGATTACCATCATTCTGAAGCAGGACAATGCCACCCCACACACTGCACGTGCAACGATGGATAGTCTCCAAGATTCTGCCATGGCCTCCATAACTCTCCTAGCACTCATTGAGCACGTGTCGGACCTTATGGCTCGCCATTTCCCTCCGGCGACGAACCTGGTACAATTGCATGCTGTTTGGAACATCATACCTGAAGGCACCATTAACCATCTGGCTAAGATAATGTCGAGACGTCTTTAGGTTTATATGACCGCCCAAGGTGGGCCTAAAATGTACTAATGAATCTGCAATAAGCGAAATCTATGATCCGTTTTTTGATCAATCGCGCATCTTATCCTCATACCTTCCGTCCTATCAGTTTCGGGTTTATTCATCACTTCCTTCGCGATGTTGCATTTTCCACTTCATGCAGTGCATTAAGGAGAAACTGAAAGTGGAGATCCAGAAATTTCAAAGAAGAAGGTTAAAATTTTTGAACAGTGTGCTACACTGCTCTATAAATTTTTACCTGTACTACTAATAACGTAACTATGGAAACAGCCTATCGGAATATCTGGAATTTAACTAAATAGCATTTTAATGTAAATATGTTGCTCGCTTACCGCTGAGTCACTTAGTACTCTGTTTTGCTGAATCAATTAGAAATTAGACGAAAAACGGCAGCGTTAATCAAGGGATTGCTGTAACACTGAAACGGAGGGGAAAATGTTAGAATGCAATTAAAATCAAGAGTATAAGCCCTTTGTGTTTTTCCATTCGATTTAGTTTTTTGCCGATTCCCCCCTCCCCCTTATTTATTTATGTTCTGTAGATTTGGATCTGCCAGGAATATTATACATTTAATCTCATAATCCTTAACATAGATTTCAGTTATTTTTTTTAATTATTATTAACTAAACACCAAATTTGAAAAAGTCCAAATGTATTAAAGGTTTATAATTTTTTTTCTAATACTTCTTATATTACAATATTGAATTTAAAAAAATATGATTCATTCATTTCTACATATTTCTTGAATATTTAATGGCAATGATATTCATGTAAATGGTAACTTTTTAAACTTAAATGTGACAGTGTGATTTAAAAATAAACCACAGAAACTGCTTCACATAATATCAGAAAAATGTATATATGATCAACGTTTCTCCGGAAAGTTTAACTTCTTATTTACGTTTATTTACGAAACTATATTCTAATAATGTGACTTTATGTCCCGTTTATTCGAAATACGCAAATAAGTGTTTTAGAATAATATGGCTGAATATTCCTTCAGTTTAGTAACAATGTCGTAATATCGTAACAAATTAGCTTTCTTGTCAAAAAAGAAATTTACGCCTAACAATGGTCGCCAGAGATACCATTGCTGCTCACAGCTGATCTCCGGTTCAATCGTATTCGATTTTCGAAAGAGATAGCATTAGTATGCGATATAAGATATATTTCGTATTGAAGCAAATGCAAAGTTCTGGAAAGTGAATAGGTATATATATGCTTTAGAGAGGGGATTAAAAGAATATGACATTCTGCAAACTGAGGACTTGGTTAAGGTCCCGTTTCTCTTGCAAAAAGGCAAAGAATGGCGGCAAATCATCTCTATTCTGCTGCGTCACGTTCACGATTGATGATGATGAAAATGAAGAAATGGTATATGCTGGAGAGCAACGCGAGATGTTGGAGGAAATTAAAGATTTTCGACCTCATTTGTCCAAGGAAGGCACGCATAAAGACCTTCGACCTCATTTGTCCAAGGAAGGCACGCATAAAGACCTTCGAAACTCATTTGTCCATGGTAAACGAGCCTCGAGATAGAGGTATTTGTGAGAAGACTGAAGGCTTTTGCCCATGTCCGATACAGGGAATTCATAAAATGAGGATGCAGCAGTTTAGTCATCAGAGGAAAAGGAGTAAAATTTGTAGTAGAGATGTGAACTCTAAATACTTTGGAACAAAGATGGTACCGCAGTCTAAATTAGGTGAAGGAGGATTTGGTTGTGTTTATTTAGTTCGAGATATAGAACGGGGAATACATCTGGCAGCGAAAGTTATTATCCAGAAAACAAGCAGCGAGGTGATGATAAGCAACGAACTTAAAATCCTGAAAATTATCAAGCACAATCCTCTGTTTGTCGAGTATGACAGTTATGTGAAATACCAAGGTCCAGATATGCAGAAGCACTTTCTGTTCTTCAAGTATTTCGAATGTTGCACCTTACGGCAATTTCCCACTGTATGCTCTTTGACTTCTGACATCATTCACTTCATTCTCGGACAGATGGGAATGGCACTGAAGTACCTACATAGTGTAAATATCATACACAGAGACATAAAAGGAGAAAATATATTGATCAATGATCTGTGCAAGATAAAATTGATAGATTTTGGGTTGTCAGCGATTGGCACTTCGTTTAAAGGCTACTGTGGTACCCCATACCATGAGGCTCCTGAAGTTCTGATTCATTCTGTGGAAAAAAGTGCAAAACCTTACTCGTTCGCTGCTGATTACTATTCTTTAGGAATAAGTGCTTTTGAGTTAATTTACGGAATTGCTCCATGTCAATACAAGCTCAAAATGTTCGGAATTAATGATAACGATAGTGCCTGCAAGAAACATGCATTTAGAGAAATTGGAGCGGGGAGCATTAACTATCCACCCGATTTAGATCAAAGTAGACAAGATGTTATACGAAAGCTCCTATTGCCAGATCCAGAACAACGACTAGGAGATACAACCTATTTGTCGCATTCGTTCTTCAAACAGAAAGTACTGAAACAACTGGTGAGTTCATTGAAAATATTTTTGCTTCTCGTGATTCTTTATCAGTTCATTTCGCAATAGCACTATTATATAGTTGTTAATATATATTGTATTATATAGTTACAACTATTATATAGTTGTAATGCTGTCCATTTATTGCCAGAGTTGGCAACATTAAACACAATGCAACCTCCGTAATATTGATTCTTTTCAAACATTAAGTGTTAAAAATTAAAAAAGGAAAACTTGTTTCAGTGTCCGCACAGATATCCAAGAGCAGCTAAACTTGTTTAAGTAAGAATTGTAATTAATGTGAAAATGTTTCCATTGTCGCAATGAAGAAGCAATTAAAGATTTATAAAAAAATAATAAACATCCGTCAGGCAGCTGCTTGCCACATGGGTTTGACAGGATCCTGCCAGTTTATACACCATAGTAGAAGGTGTGCGAGGATGGCAGAAAATCCTCACCCGGGACTCGAACCCAGATCATCAAAGCATGCTAGCCACTCAGCCACGGGACGGCTCGAATGGTTCAAAACACAAAGGAAATTTCTCTAGTTGTTTATTCTTCAAAGAAAGGATCTCCTTTACATACGGATTTCATTTCTCTTACGCATTATTGGAAAAAAAATGTTGTCTTGCTTAATAAAATATCCAATCGAATGGATATTTAAAATGTATTTTGCAATGATTCAATTCGAATGCCAAATATAAAGAAAGTAGAATTGATATCAATTATCTTAATCGCATATGATTTTGTCTTGAGCGGCTGGTTTTGTGTACATCTGACAAATCTGATGTTTGCTTTACACTCAGTGTTGGTTGAATTATGACCATTCCACTCCATGTTATGTCAATGAAAAAATTTGGATTCACCATGATTTCTAAAATAAGCTTTTTATGGTAAAATTATACACAAGTAAAAATTCCTCAAGCAGCTGCTTGCCACAAGTCTGTGAGGAAGGCGACACCTCGGCAGAGAAACATCCATGCCTTCCCAGGACTCGAACGCAGGTCCCTCCGATCAGTAGCCAAGCCCTCTAACCATCACTGATGATAAACTGCAGGACTTAACTACGTCTATCTAAACCTCAATTTTCGTAATTATTCGTTCACTATATATAAAGAGTTATGACAGTGTGAATAATTAATATCAGTAATGCAATCGTAAGGAACTTATACAAAATTGACGAAGATTGAAAAAATTGCATAAACTTTTATAATATTCACTTTTCTTATTAAAGGATTTAAAATAATGTTTATAAAAGATCTAAACTTTTTAGGTAAATTCTTATCTCGCGTTGCTGTTGTTCAATATTAAAACTTTCGTAACTGTTTAAATAATGAATGCATAATTTAGGAAATCGAGATTTAGCTAAATGTAGTTGAAACCCCCAACTTATCATGAGGGATATTTTACCATTAAAAGTTTATTTTTTGAAGTTATAAAGCATCGAAATTAGATTTCTGCTCCTTTATCATGAAGTTGGGTCGGGCTGTTTTACCTCTGAGAGGTAATGTTTTGTTTAAACAATGGGCTAAATTGCCAGGTCACAAGGTTTCCGAAGGATAAGAGAAGGGGGAGGGGACCCACTGAATTGCTATTAGGAGATAGATGATAGCCTCCCGTCAAGGCCACCTAGCGTGTTCTTTAACGTGTATAGGGTGTGGGCTCTCTCGCACACGGAGCCACGGCTTAACGTCCCATCCGACGGACGGCGGTCTTTCCAAGCCCGTCGGTGCCCCCTACTGACCGTGGGCAGCGCGGGGATTTTGCGGATATAAATCTCAACATTGGCCCAGCTGGGACACGAACCTAGGAACTGCAGATTATGAGCCTTAACATGAAGTGCGGTGGTCATAATTTAATGAACACTGAGTATATGTTTCGATTATCTATATTCAGATTTAATATTAAAATTTCTTTCTTTTTTTCGATTTTACGGTTTCAAAAGGGAAACGTTCATTTCTTTTTTCCGTATGATTCAGAATTTTGCAGACTATTTTTATACCATGATACCATTATTTTTTATTTTCTACTGTAATTCAATACTTTGATCTTTACCAGATGAAGTGTGGATTGAAAGTGCAGAAAAAATATCCACTGAAAGATCCTGCTGTTGTAGAGAGTAAAGACAAGCTTGATAATGCCGTCCCCTCTCTTGCCATTGGCTGGAAGGCGTAAAATCATTGGTAAAAATCGGATAAGAGAATATTTCAATGTAGCAAAGAGCTTTTGCTATAACTATACACAAGTAAAAATTCCTCAAGCAGCTGCTTGCCACAAGTCTGTGAGGAAGGCGACACTGTCTTAAAAATCTCATAATCAGACAGATGCACTATAAATATTGCATGATCTTCAACCATAGACAGAATGGGGAAATTGTTATTCTGGATGTTGTAATTCAACAAAAATATTTCACGTTAAAAACATTTGATTAATTTAGAATTTGACCTGTCTGTATGTACCGCACTGGCAATTCATTTGATTAGTTTTAATGAAAGAATTTATTTCGTATTTTGTTGCAAATGAACCATTTTTATTAATGTTGTTATTATTAAACATAATGGAAACTTACGACTTTTTTAAAACTATTCTACAAATAACTTTCAGATGCAGTATAATGAGTAATGAAAATTCTGTTTTTTAAATATTTTCTCTGGAATAACTCTCCAAAATGTTTTAAAGACTAGCTATAAATTGATATATTTGCTTCAATGTATATAAAAGTAAGAGACAATTAATCCAGGTTTTGTGGAAAATTCGTTCAGTTGGAACACTGATTGGATTGCCCTAATACTAAAAAGTGTTAAAAATTTGGTATTCAGTTTTCTTTATCCAAAGATTATTTATTTATTATTTATTATTTCTTTATCGAATTTCAGCAAAAGTGTTGAATTCTCTTGTAATATTTTTATCACAGTATGATTTGAAGAGTCACCGTAGTAGGAACAGAGCGCTAAACACGAAAAAAAAAAAGTTAATAACCCTGTGGACAAAATTCCTGACTTTTCTCAATTAAAGAATGTTAAAAAATTCAAATGAATCGAAATATTTTATACGTTCGCCGAGTGGTCAAAATAGTTCAAACAGGCAGATTTCGTAACTATGCGATGAAAATCCATTGTTTACAATTTGAAGTCCAAAAAGTTTTTTAAAGACCATCAGGATAGTATCCTTTCGCACTGCTCAGGGTAGCAGTGATAATTCCAGTTCCCATCTATTGCTTTGGAACTCCAGAAATAAAAATATCGAGGCGGTGTTTAAGACTTTACGACAGTACCCATTGTTAGTGTTTTTCCTAACTTTCATTTCGTCTTTTTATTGTATAAATTATAGCTTTATTAGATAAGGATTTTATTCACAATGCATTTAATAACAAGTTATGTCCAAGTTTTACATTTGGTCCTACATTTTGCCTAGTACACCAGTTATAAGTTTATGTTTTGTAAGTTTAGCAACATCCTTATACGAATAATCCAAATGTCCTTCCGATGTTCTAACGGACTCTTCTCTCTGTCTTTCAGGTTCTATGCGTCACAAAAACCAACAGACGAGCATAGAGTGGTGGGTGGTGGGGCCTCTCAAAATCCAACCTCAACTTCCACGCAGTGAGAGGCGGGCAACATCAAGGGCTGATAATTTCTCCTTCTTACTTAAAGTGTCGAAACTACGACCTTATTTCTTTTACTCTTGTGTTCCCTCCAACAGAGCTAAAATCACTTAATCATCAATTGGGAAATTATCAACTCTTGATGGCTAATGAGGCTCTGGTGAAAATACACTTAAATACAAATCACACCACTAATTAGAAAGTACAATTACACAACAAATCATAGCACCTTCCATAAAATACAGTTATACAAGAAAAAACGACATTTATTGTAAAATATAACTACCCAACAACATTAGAACATGCATTTGAAAAAAAAATGAATATGCCAAACAAAAATCACAAGAATTACTGGAAAATACTACTAAGTAACTGAATTACAAAACTTAATAGAAAACACCATTACACAAGAGTATAGCTCTGGCTAGCTGGGCCAGAGTTGAGATTTAGCACCCCCCCCCCACACACACACACACACTCAGCCACCATCATAACCGTGCCGTCAGTCACTGGAGGACAACCACGGGTATGGGAAGGCCACCATCCGTCGGATGGGACGTAGCCCCGTGCGTGAGAGAGCCATCCCCTGTGCATTTTAATGAACACGCTAAATGGATTTGACGGTAGGTTGCTTAACAGCTGTGACGGTATGTCTACTGACAGCTGTCCAGTGGGTACCGTGGACAGATGTCAACCGTTCCACAACAAATTCATAACACTTTTTTCGAAATTACCTATTACAACCTATTTACAACACTTGTTTCAAAAAAAAGGGCTAGAGTCGATTCGTGCAAGGAGATCCTGGCAATGTTTGAACCTACAGTACTGTGCAAATTAGTTGGGACAATAGGAAAATGCAGTAACAAAAACACAACTAAAATATTTATTTGTTTAATAGTGTAGTTAATAGTGAATGTGACCCCCTAGCTTTAAATACTTCTTCAACCCTCTCAACCATTGATGCCACTAGTTTTCCACACATCTTCTTCACTTCAGGGTCGTGGTACCACACTTTCATGACACTTTCTATCATTTTGGTTTTCATCGTGCAATCCATCTTAGATATGCGCGCTTTAATAATGGCCCACAAATTTTCAATGGGGTTTAGAATGGGTGAATTTCGTGGCCACTCCAATACCTTCAAATGTTGCTGGGTAAAGAAGCTCTTAGCAAGCTTAGAATTGTGGCATGGAGCCAGATCCTGTTGAAACACCCCATCGCCGTTAGGAAACAGCTTCTGCAGTGTTGAGACCATTTTCGCCTCCAGAATGCCTATGTACTTTTTGCTGTCCATCATTCCTTCAATGGGGTGAAGAGTCTGTGGCCCGGAAGCAAACACGAAGCTAACACGAGCAAGTTTAGACTTGCAGCAGAAGGTTACGAACAAGTTTAGACTTGCAACAGTTTAGACTCTGCAGTGGAAGGGACTTAGCATTCCTTCGCTTGTCCCAACTAATTCGTACAGTACTGTAGTGGCCCCAAACGGTTAACAGACATTGTCACAGCTGATGAGACGTGGTTTTATTAGGAAGATCGACAACTATGTTTGGGTTGCGGAAGATGAACCTCATTCTCAAATGCGTTCATTCGGAGTTGCGGGTATTCCCCAAATCCTGCGACAAGACTTTCGCTCAAGGAAGGGGATGTTAACAATTGTTTTCAATTCCCGAGGAGTTGTAGCAGTGGACATCTTACCTGAAAAAATGATTATAAATGACCAATACCACACCAACATTATTTTGCTTCTCTTAGCCTTCGGGGTCCATGTGACCTGGCCATTTAGCCCATGGTGTGCAAAAAAGTGCCGCTCAGAGGTAAAACAACCCAACCCAACACAACATTGTTTTGCTCAAAATGGTTAAGTCCAACAGAAGGCTTGTCAAGGGTTCTCCTTCCTCATGAAAATGCCAGTGTTCACAAAACCCTGCAAGTTATGGCCTATCGGGAGCAGGAAAAAATCTTGCAAAATGCGATTTTTTTTGTTGTTGTTGCTTCGAAAAAATTAAAAAAAGAGGAGCTTGATTGATGGGGAGCTTTTTCCAAGGGTGCAAGATCTTGCTAAATGCGTTCATTCGGAGTTGCGGGTATTCCCCAACAGGACAGGAACAAAGCGTTCCAGAATTGACGCAGATGTCTGAAACTTGAATAGATGCTGGAGGGGAGTATTTTAAAGGACAGTTAAAAAAAAAAAAAAGTTTTGCTGAGGTAAGTGCAATGGTTATTGTTCTGCAGATGCATTTAAGAACTATTTTTGAAAGCCCTCGCACAAAAAGTACATCCAATGCAAAAGATGGACGATCATGCAAACCCGTTAGTCTTAAGTTCCACCTCGAGGGGCAAAAAGGCATTTAGTGGAGAAAATCTCAACACAGAGTTAGATAAGAACCTTTTAACATCAGATTACGAGATTGGTGTGCTAATCACTGAATAAATTCTCATCCTTATATTTCCCCAACATTTTTGTATATTTCCCCAATATATCCCAAAGTATTGACCTAGCGTCTAAAAACTAAAAAATATCTGGTGTAGTTCCAAGAATTAGCACTGTGTAGTATATAAGTTTAACTTATTTGATCACTATTGCAATCTTAACTCAATTGGATTGATCATGTAGCTTTTTTCATTAGCAAATCGAAGGCGAAAAACTCTAAACTTAAAAAAAAACTAATCTGGTCTAGAAGACAGCGGAAATAACGCAAACTATCGTTTTCATTAATTTTAAGAAACATTGTTCCAGTTTCTTAGCAATCTTTTATTTAGTCTAACAATGCATTGTATATACAGTATTTTCCGTCTGATGTGACACAAGAGAACGTGGCGACATTCGTCAACTAACGGAACTTTTGCGTGTCACTCAAGAGTTAAATGAGCACACACACGCTCGCGAGAGAACTTCGCTCTCGGGGCAAATGGTACGAAAAGGTGGCATGAAAGAGACAGAATTACAAGGAGTTCATTATCTGATAGTCCTCGATCTTTCATACTATATGATTGTTCTATTTCTACAGTTCTAGACAAAAATCGATGTGGTTTATGCAGATCAGAACTCAAATTATGTAGAATTTTAAAAATCTAATAGAAGACTTCTTTTTCTAGCTCCGCTACCCAAAATAATTTAAGATTAACATCGAAGCCATCTATTGAGAAGAATTATGTTGTTATCCTTATAATATTTTTATTTTTACCGCAATGATATGTTGTATTCCAATTTACTGCTCTAGGAAAATCCTAAGCTTATAGGATCATTATCGCACAGCTTAGTAGGAGCATTTTTACTATTTCGTAAAGAAACTTTAAGAGACAGAATTTTCTTTATCTAAACTTTCACACCTATTTGAGAACCTGATAAAAACCAAAGGTAATCTAACATAACAAAATCATTAGTAAAATAAAAAATAGGATATATTTCTCGAAAAATATATTCAATTTGTCCTATGTTGTCATTTCTCGTAGGGGCGGAGGTGGCTCAGTCGATAGCACGCCAGGCTCGTAATCTGCAGTTCCCGGGTTCGAGGTTCGCGTCTCAACTGGGCCAATGTTGAGATTTATCTCCGCAAAACTCGGCGTTGTATGGGATGTTAAGACATGGTCCTGTGTACGTTAAAGAACCTGCTGAATGGCCTTGACGGGATTCTACCATCTGTCTTTTACAGCTGTCCAGTGGGTCTCCTTCCCTCAATTTTACCTGAGCCCTCGGGGTCCTTGTGACATGGCCATTCAGCCCATTGTGTGCAAAAAGTGCTGCTCAGAAGTAAAACAACCCAACCCATAATTACCAGACTTACCTGATCCCCTGAGAGTGCAAGTGCCAGACTAACCTTTTTTTTTTCATTTGCACACACATAGGACAGAGAAGGGGCTTACAAGCTCCTCCTAGCTGTTACAGGCCTTCTCATAGAAGGACATGCTCCACTAAGACCGAAGTCACTGCTGACCACTGCCTCAGTTAGAACTAACACAGTACACAAAGTCTGCCTTCCAGGAACAGGTATTATGATTAGCGACAAACCTCAGATGCTCCGAAATTCAGAGACTGCACTACATTTAACGGAAGAATGCCGCGTTATAGTACTACCCACCGTCGCTGCTGAACAGTACTATAAAAGTAAAGTCCCGCCTTTGACAAAACCTGAATCTGCTGTGCATCGCTCCAAACAAGGATATTGAGGATCCAGGTTCACACAGCGCCCGTGACGCCTGCCTTCCAGGAACAACGTAATAATGTGTGGCAATCCCAGTGTTCCGCAATACAGAGACTGCACTACACCTTGAGGGAGTTGCCACGAAACCATAATCCACTAGCCAGGGTACTTACTATCATAGATCTTGCCTTCTTAGATCTGCCTTACTGCTTTACTATGGAAGAGAGAGACCTTACTTTTTAACAAGTCTGTCTGATGAAATAATCATTGAGGTGCAATCAGTGGGTATATTTGAATTTAGAAACTTGCCTAGGAAAAAGCCAAATCACTCTGATTTTTGTCCAAATAATTGCCAAAATATATCAGATGGTATCTTTTGAATTTAGAGCCAAACATTGAAGAAGTCCTATCTTTTTGAGTCCTCCGTAGCAGAGTCACTCAGGCGGCCCCGTCGTAGATCACGCCTAATCCGGCCGATCAATCCCTTTCGGCATGACTCCCAACTTCGTCCTCTCCATGGAGCCGACTCGCGGCCCGCAGCAAACAGTCAGCAACCCACTTCGGGGCGGGCAACCGGGCAGTCACTATCTCCCTAAGCACCATGCCAATTAAGGTTTGAACTGACCAGCCGAGCCAAAAGCCGAAGAGACCATCAGACTGCCTTGCCCAGTGAGACTGTGAAGCTCAGTGCACGTTGTTTCTATTAGTCTCTTGAGGGAAAAGGGGAAACTCAGAAAGCATCCCCCAGTTGCATTTTGATAGACAGTCACATAGCCTGCGTTTGCTACACTCAGTAAGCTCTTACGACCAAACTAATTGACTGGCTCCGAAGCGAAATCGTCATTAACTGCTAAGAAAAATTGAAAGATGTCGTTAACCATTATTATTGATCTTTAGGAGCATTTAGATATTACGTTGATTACACTGGCTGAATAGGTGGGGCCAGCATAATATTGTATTCAGAGAAACCAACTATGCAGGGGCGGTGATGGCTCAGATGCTAATGCGCAACGTCTGCTCTGTTTCACCCCAATTCTGCCCGCGGTGAAAAAGGAACCTCGATGGGATTGGAAAAGAACCTATGCGTATATACTTCTAATGAAACTTCCGTATATATATGTATATTGTGGCTCATGTCAGGTACGTACCACAGAATTTAGTTTGAGGGTGGGGTAGGGTATTCGAGAATTTAGCCTCTGAGGTGGGGGAGGGGCACTTAAAACTTTCTCGTAATATTTCGCGTAGATAATTAAGGCTGAGAAGAGAGTTTCGAGTTCACTAAATGCTTTCTGAAATGAAATAAAACGTGCAATTTATTTTTGGAGAGCAAATATTCGTGTAAAATATTTGTAGGAACTCTGTCAGCTCGGGCAGAAAGGGAAGAGAGCCGGTATCGCAATTTTGGTAGCAGGGCCATTTCTGCCCAGCAACAGAGCGCCAGCAGTAGATCCAGTTTGGGGAGCTGAATGAAAAATGTAAGATAAGCATTTGTTTAAACCCCAGCGCTCCTTACATGGGAGCAAGAGTCGACGTCGCAGCACAGGGAATCGTGTCCATTCCCCATTGGACGAGATAACCAAACGTAACCCTCTCCACGAAAAAAACATCACGTGACCACATCTGGCAGTTCTTTCGAACGAGAGAACAGTTTTCAAAATGAGACAGTTGCAAGCTGACAACGAAACTTTCTGCATGTCAGGCGTTTTTTATCTGTTTGCATTCTCTGGAGACCCTAGCAGTGTGCATACGGGCGTTGTCATGCTGGAAAATGAGCTGCTACATGCCTCCCAGGAATGGTAACAAAACAGGCTGCAGAACCGCCCTAACGTATCATGCATCTGTCAGTGTTCCCGTGATGCTAAGAGGTGAGCTGCTGTCATATCCACTCCATACCATTATGCCTGACTGACGGGCGGTGTGCTGGTCGTGAACAAAAGCTGGATCCGTCCTCTCGCCAGGTTGTTTCTATGCAGGTGGAAGTCGAGAACGGTTGAGATTAGGTGGTTCAAACGCGACAGCCAAAAATGCCTGGTACATGCCATCGGCAGATTTATCGCGATTTAGATGCTTTTGGAAGAGGAAGAATTACAGGCCTATGTGAAACTGGATGGACTACATGTGTCGCTGCCGATGTTCATCGGGATGCACGAACTGTGAACAGCAGTGAAATGAAGGTTCTAGCGTGCATCGCAGAGGGAGTGGTGCCATCCGACAGAGATCAACACGGCTTGATAAGCGCATTGTTTGACATGCTCATTCGTCACCACAGAGCATTGCAAGCGATATTCGACAGGCTGTGTCAGTAGCTACGGACGTCCCTATAACGACCCTAATGGTAAATCGAAGGTTGTATGAGGCACACCTGCGGTCTAGGCAACTGTTACATTGACTGCCTTTGACTGCAAACCATCGCAGCGCTCGTCTGGCTTGGTGACGAAGTTGTACGCAACTGGGGTCACGAATGGAACACTTTTGTGTTTAGTGATGAATTCCATTTCTGTCTGGGTGCTGACAATCGACGTGTTGTGTATGACGGCAACCTGGCGAGAGGACAGATCCAGCTTCTGTTCACGACTGGCACACTGCCCATCATAATGGTATGGGGTGCTATTGGATATGACATCAGGTCATCTCTTGTACGCTCACGGGAACACTGACAGCTGCACGATACGTTTGCGCGGTTCTGCAGCCTGTTTTGCTACCATTCCTGGAAGGCATGCAGCAGCCTATTTCCCAGCATGACAACGCCCGTGTACACACTGCTAGGGTCTCCAGACAATGTTTGCAACATGTTCAAGTATTGCCAATGGCCAGCACGATCTCCAGATTTATCCCCAATAGAAAATCTGTGGGACCACATTGGACGACGTGTGCAATCCTCTCACTGGCTGGTGCGGAATCTCGATAAATTATGGGAGCAAGTCAACGCTGCTTAGTGTGAAATTCCTCAGGACCATATCCGTCGACTGTATGACTACTTGCCACGCCGTATTGCTGCCTGCATTGCCGTTCACGGCGGTGCAACCACCTACTAAGATAGTCGCATTGTGCTGTAGTTTCTCATTTTCTAACTGCTGTAAGAGGCTGCAAATAAATCATGGTAAAACAATATGTATTGCTATGTATATGTTGCATTTCACTCCTATCCCCTCACTCCTTCTAGGTGGGGCAATTTCAATGTCGTGCAGTGTATTATAAATTGTATATATTATTTAAAGCATGTGTATATACACTGCACGACAATGAAATTGCCCCACCTAGAAGGAGTTAGGGGATAGAGGTGAAATGTAGCACACACATAGCGATACATATTGGCATACCTTGATTTAATTTGCAGCCACTTACAGCAGTTAGAAGATGAGATAATGCAGCACAATGTGACTGCCTCAGTAGGTGGTTGCACCTCCGTGAATGGCAATGCAGGCAGCAATACAGCGTGGCATGGAGTCAGACAATCGATGGATATGATCCTGAGGAATTGCACACCAAGCAGCGTTGACTTGCTCCTACGGGCAATGTGTCGGCCATGAACAAAACTGGATTCGTCCTCCCACCAGATTGTCACCATATACGAACCCGTTGATTGTCAGCACCCAGACAGAAACGGGATTCATCATTAATCACAACAGTGTTCCGTTCATGACCCCAGTTCGCGCCACCCGTCATTGGCTCCTGATTCTCATCATTTTCATATCTCAAATGTGCACACACACCCTTCTATTTGTATATTTGTACGACATGTCTTTCTTGGTGGGGAATTTTCAATGTCGAGCAGTGTATAATATTACACATGAGTTTCTGTTTATCGGCCACCTAGAGAGTAGGAACATCCTGACAAGGTAGAGATCATTACCTTTCTGTACACACTCTCACACACTGTAAGTTGAAAAAGAACCCACCCTAAACAGGTGGAGAAGAAGAAGCATGTATAAAATATTATTTTTATTACACTGGTTTCCATAAACTAAGGAAAATCCCTATGTTAAGTCAATGGGAAGCTAACGTCAAAACTCTGTAACTTCTAAAATAAGTTTTTTGTTTTGAAAAATGTGATTGCAGATAAAGTTCTCAATCAAATAAATCAATATCTCAATTTTCAATAATATATTCGTTCAGTATTTAATGAGTTATGGGAGTTTGAATATTTAACAACAGCAATGCCAGTCTTAAGAAACTTATACAAAACTGAATAATAGTGAAAGAATTCTTTACCACAGAGTTCTAAAATACAAACTTATTTTATTTAACGCTTTGATGCAATACTTATTACGAAGTTTTAATTAACTTCTGAAGTCATTTTTCGTGACTGGCATTGTTATCGCTAAATATTCAAACTTCCATAACTCATTAAATACTGAACGAATATGGTTGAAAATAGAGATATTGATTTATTTGATTGAGATCTTTATCTGCAATCATATTTTTCAAAACAAAAAACTTATTTTAGAAATAGAGTTTTGACGTCAGCTTCCCATTGACTTAACATAAGATTTTCCTTAATTTATGAAAAAAAGTGTATTTAAAGTTGAAGCTTTGCCGTTTCTAACAGAAAATGCTTCTCTTAATACTTATCCTGAACACTGTATTTTTAATGAAAGAAAACTAAAAGAATCCTTACAACCATCTTTTAAGATGCCATTTATTTCAGTGAACAGTATATTATAACAATTTTATTTATGTTTGAATTAAATTCTAGGCAATGACTGGCAACGATGCAGTAAAATGTTTGATCTTTCCTAAGTCTTGATCGAATGTATTTTGAAATCGATATGTGGATAAATTTGATTGAAATCTTTATCTTTTTTTTTTTCCTTAAGCGGCATTTTATTGTGAAAAGCTTACTTTCCAAGTTAACTGAATCGAATGTGGAGTTCCAATTCCAGTTTAATTCAGCTGAATGGCGATTTCTGTTCACTTATGGAACTGTTCCAAATATTTCCTAATGTAGTGAGGACGGGAGGGAACGGCTCATTAAGTAGCGCGCCAGGCTCGTAATCTGCAGTTCCCGCGTTCCAGTCCCATCTGGGCCAACGTTGTGATTTATCTCCACAAAACCCCTACCCTTCCATCGGTCAGTAGGGGGCACCGATTGGCTTGGAAAGGTCGCCGTCCATCGAATGGGACGTAAAGCAGTGGTCCCGTTTTCGGAAGTGCATACTTTGTGCTCGTTAAAGAGCTTACTGTATGGCTTTGATGGGAAGCTACCATCTGTTTCCTAATAGCTGTCCAGTGGGTCTTCTTCCATCAACCTTCTCTGAGACCTCAGGGTCCTTGTGACCTGGCTGTTTAGCTCATTGTGTGTAAAAGTGCAGCCACAAGTAAAACAACCCAACCGAATTCTAATATAGTGAATACCTTTGGAAATTCAGATGAATACTGCATTCGAAGTATTTTAATATTTTCCTGAAATAAATATTCTATCACCAATATAAGGTATATGAATATCCTCGTCGACCATCTACACCCGTTCGTAACAGTTCTCTTTCCGCACCATGACGCCATCTTTCAATAGGACGACGCCACACCGCATCTTCCCGAGTAGCGACCAGCATTCAAGTGGCTCCAGGAGCATTCAAGTGAGTTTACCACACTCGAATGGCTCCCTCGATCGCCGGAGCTCAACCCCATTGAGAATTTGGGGGACGAATTGGAAAGATCTGTTCGTGCCCACCAACTCCCACTGGCAATTGTGGATAGTAGTTTGTTCACACCCGGGGAATCCCCCTTTGCACAGTGCTTTCCCCCCGATGACGTCATCGACCACGCCCCCTATGACGCAACAGGCCACGCCCCTATGACGTAACATTACGTAACATGACGTACTTATTACATAATCATTACGTAACAGGCCACGCCCCTTTATTAATAATTAATAATTCCTCCCCCTTTATTAAACCCCCTTTCACCCCCCTTTTCCCCTCAGTGGCGCCATCTGTTGACAGTGAGAAGTACTATTTTCCCAAAAACCCTTTATTTTCACTCTAATTTCTCGTTTTCGGACCCCCCGGTCGACCTACCTATATTTTAAGCCCTCCCCCTTATTAAAAACCCTCCTGGCGCCATCTGTTGACAGGGAGAAGTACTATTTTACCAAAAACCCCTTTATTTTAAGTCTAATTTCTCGTTTTCGGACCCCCCGGTCGACCTACCTATATTTTAAGCCCTCCCCCTTATTAAAAACCCTCCTGGCGCCATCTGTTGACAGTGAGAAGTACTATTTTCCCAAAAACCCCTTTATTTTCACTCTAATTTCTCGTTTTCGGACCCCCCGGTCGACCTACCTATATTTTAAGCCCTCCCCCTTATGAAAAACCCTCTGGTTGACCATTTTAAGGCCCCACTCGGCTGATGCAAGTCTCAGAATAATTGCATGGAACGATTGACTGGTCTTAGAATAATTGTACAGAAAGGAATGATACAAAATTCCCTTACCTCTATTAAAAATCATCCTACAGTTGAAACTCATTTTACTCTTACTGTTTCCATAGAAAATACCATAGGGTGAAATTAATAATGGTTTAAATTATTCGTAGGGATGACATGTTAAATCTGCTTTTAGAACACACGTCTGCAGCGGAAAAATTTTCAAACTCCGTTAATCAACTCCCTAGTAATTAAACACTCGTCAAAATATTCCTCACCTTTATTAAAATCACTCCACGGTCGAAATAAAAAGCAGTTTTCTGTAAATGTGTTTCACCGGAAAAAAAAAAAAAAAATCGTCCCTCGCTCTGTGGATTCCAGGACTATGCCGTGTACTTGCTGTGGCTTAGATGCGTGTCGAACGGGTGGGACATTTCAGATTATTTATAACCTAGCATTCTTTATAACTAGATTTTTCTATGTATTTCTTACACCAAAACCCGATAGTCCTTTCACATTAATATATGTATTTTAAGTCCGTTTCAGTAACACTTATTTCTTTTAACTCCGTGACTGTCGCTTACTAGATCTATCCACAGTAACTGTTTTTTAAAGACTGTCCCGCAGAAAATGCCGATGAGTAAAAATCTGATTTTATTCGTCGTGACGAAAAATATTGAGGAGTGATAGGATCGACCTAATAGACTCTGTGTTCGGATCCTCACCCCTGGACAACGTTTCACTGACAGATGGTTAAGTCCTACGAAGATAAAAAATTCCAAACGTGGGATCAAATTGACGAATGAATCTGTGCTGCTTCAGGAGCGCTGTCTTACATCGTGAAAACTCACGGGCACTCTTTATCGTGGATTTCGGACTCGATATTTTCCCCAAGTCCGGAGACGGTTCTCTGCACAACCCTTTATGATAGGTTTCAACGCACCCCATGTAGACTTTTGAAATGACACGTCCTAAACCTTCAAGAGTTGTGCGTATTAGTCTCCATCGGGTTGGTGCCGTCAGATATCTGTGTTTCCACGCAGTAACGCAACACCGAAGAAAAATCGTCTCTCCCATCGTTTGCGTGCGAGCGTATGTCTCATCACGCTGATGAAATCGGGTAAAAAATAACTTTTTGTACGAGGTAGAATGTTATAGAAAGTAAGAATGCTAAAAAACTTTCATCATGAATGCATATTAACGGAGTAGGGGAACATTAGTTTAAAACTTCGACTATAAAAATAATACATTGCTTCACGCACCCTCTCAACTTACCTCCACTAATCCACTGAAAAAATATATGCAACGGGGCTGATAGCCAAAATTTAGCAAACGAAACCGCTTAACTGACATGTATGCTCTGATCGCGCCTACTGCTTACAAGAGAGACGACCTTCTAACCCGTTTCGACAACTTGTACACTCATCCCCATGTGATCTGGTGAACCATAGCAACAAGTGGGGTGGTGTGCAAAGGTCAACGGTGGAATGCTGCGTCTTTGAGAAGAGTGGCGGGTCCGTCCGAAAACCTAATGGGAAAGTTAAATAATTACTGTTTCCTCTCGAAATACAGAAGGAATTCTTCTGCTGATAGACGCACTTAAAAATAGGAATCTATGAAATTCAAAGGGAGATTGTTGTTTTTTCCATATTATCGGGATTAATACCGATTCTCTGCCGATGTCCTTTAGGTTATGAAATATAACTGGAACCTTATTAGATCACTTAAAATTGAGTTGACACACCTTATGACCGACTCCTCGGAGAAGTGCTAAATCTATGTGGCAGAATGCTAAAAATAGAATTCATACGTTTCCGTAAAAAACTTTAGTTCCAATATGAGTTAAAAGGTTATGGTTCGACTCAGGAAAAATAGGATTCGACCTCGGACATTAGAAAAGATGTGCACCGTATAATTCCGTGGAAAAATACGAAAATCTTTAGCAATATCCCAGGCGTCTTTTGTTAGGCGATAGTATTAACATCCTTATACGTTCTCACTTCAAGCTTGCTTTCTCTATCATAACCCTCGATGCTTGCGAAAATTATCAAAGATGAACAGAGGTCTGAATGTACAATCTTCGGAGTTCATTTTACTGTAGATGTCTAATTCTGGCAGGATCCCTCTCCACTTTTAAAATTTAGATCTTACACCGACAGTCTTTTCATGTACGTATTTTTTATAACCAACACTTATTTCTTTTAGCCCTAGCGATTACTGGTTGTTTCATTTTTTACTAGAAGAAACCCTACCCCGCAGTAACAGCTCCGCAGAAAATAAAAAATGTCGATGGGTAAAAGAAAACAAAAAAAAATCTGATGTCATGATGAAAAATATTGAGGACCCCGGACAACTTTTCACTGACAAACGGTTAAGCCCTACGAAATTATTCCAAACGGGGAAGCACAGACTTTTATTGACGAATGAATCTTGGATCTGTACTGCTTCAGGAGCGCTGCCTTTACATTGTGAAAACCCGCTCACACCCTTGATCCGTGTTTAAGTACTCGAAATTTTTAAAGTCCAGAGGCGGCCCCCACCATTCCCAATTTACTAGTGAAAAAAATATTTTTTGTACGAGGTAGAAAGTAAGAATGTTAAAAGTACGTTGCGTAAAAACTTTAGTTCCATCGCTAATACACGTTGATGAGGGTAGGGGGGACATTAGTTTTAGCAAATACTTCAACTATAAAAAAAATAAGTCTCACTTGAGCGCATCGCTCCCAACTTGTCTACGCTAATCCGCGGAAATTTTATTTGCAACGGGAGTGATAGACGAAAATACTTCTTCCCTATGTGCTCTGACCAGCGCCTGAAATGTTCGCCCCCCCCACCCTACTGCTTCAACCCTCGTTTCGACACTCCTGCTCTATGTGATCTGCACGACGCGCTGATAACGTACAAAGGCCACTGGAGGAGCGGTGGTCAGCCCCTGTTGAATGCTATCTTTTTTTTTTTATTTCCAGCCGCAATAATACACCGTTTCTGTGGAACACTGGTGACTTCGCCGCAAAGGGTGATCCACACTAAAAAACAAATCCCATAGACAATAAAGAACTAAAAAAGTCATTAAAACAGTGAATGGACTTATGTACAGAGATTGACAACGGTAATATAGACAGGAACCCATCGCTCACTATCATAGTCCCCGAGAAATTATCAAATCTGTAAAGGTCTGGCCACACAATCTTCTGAGTTAATTCTGGACGGATCACAATGACTTTTTCTCACATTCGTTAATCAAAGTGTCTACGCATCAGACTTGTCATTACCCCGACAAACTATCCATAGATTGAGTAAGCATTTAGAATGAAAAATTCAGTTTGCTTCAGTGTCACAGCTTTAATTTTCAGATGCACTCCACAGATTCGTAAAACACTCATTAGGTATGAGTTCACAAGAGAGTTCACCACGGATTCATCTTCCCTATCTTTCTAATAAATCATACGCCCAAAGTAGATAATTATATTACGAAAATAAAATCGATTTTAAGTGATTCCGTATTCGTAATTTATTAATGCTAAAGAATCACGACGAAAATCTCACAATAGTCTACCCAATACTTTACCATAGCCGATACAATCACAAGTTACGATAGGCAGCATCGGCTCCCATAGACCAGGGACGGGTGAATAGCGACCCGTGGGTCGCATTCGGCCCGCTAAGAGTTTTTTTGTTCTCCGCCAAGACAGAAAAATCCTCCCCGAGCGCGACCGAAGATTCGTCTCGTATTTTCCATTAGGACGGCCACGTCAATATGCATGCGAAGTGTATGAAAACAATTGTCCGCTCCAGCCATAGACAGTAGGTTAGTTACTTCTAACAAAGTCAAGGTTTGAGATCCATAGTAAGACACGAATGTTACCGAACGCCTATGTCGTGTGAATGATAACTGTTAAGACAGCTAGTTGCATATTTTTTTAAAGATATGTCGAATGCACTTTTACATGAACGAAACTTCCATTTCCTAAAGTGTGAGGGGGAAAGCGTGAACAGTCAATGCTGACTGCATGAAATATGACTCGAACGAAAGACAATCTGAACAGGTGCTTTTGTTTAAAAACTGAAAACTCACTGTTTATAGTATTTCCGTGAAAAGTTGGGGAAGCCAGATGCGACTTAGCTTTGCGTTTACTGACTTCCCGCCTACCCCCCTTTGCAATTAGGAAAAAACTCTCGAGAGCAAATTATATCTAAAACCAGTTTCACTTGAGTTTTTCGTAACCCTCTTGTGCCGTCGAATTAAGATTCAGACACTGAGCTGTCGGGCATAAGGTTAAACTAATTTCTCACCAAGGTACGTTTGCGCACGCTGCAAACACAAGTCTTTCGACAAAAGATAAGGTGTTTCGCTACAACATAACACGGAGATGTCTGTTTAGTTATTTTTCCCTATTTCAACACTGTCTATGGAACATTACGCCTCTACATACCATAACACCTCGCGATTCTAAGCGTTCCCCGAACCGATATTAATCTTATTTTTGTAGTTCAACGGAGTTTTTTGAGTTTGCTCAACCTCTGTCAAGGGTTGGACCAGTGCTTGCACCGATGTTATTGCTCGTACTAGCAGAACCGGTACAAGGCGAATGCAAATCGGTTCATATCTCTATTCTTTCGAACACAAATGTTAAAAGATTTCATGTAGCAGCTAAGAAACAGTAAAAAAGTGATTTTCCGCATTTAACCATCTATCGGGTAGAGGAATCCTCAAAACTAAGTAACAATACTAGAAAAATCACTATCCATAACATTTACATTCATGTATTTCTTGTTGCGAGGCATCTGACCGTAACGTTAGCATTCATTACCTCAAAACAGATAAGACAGAATGCGGCGTCTTGAAAAACACCGAGAAGGCTAGTAACCACGGTTTAACCATTCATTTTTTAAGTATTAGGACGTTCATGTTACAATTTCTTGCAACAACGTTCATTTCTGGTAAAGATGCATGTCAGCACATTCACTTTACGTGTGTGATTTCAATCGTGTGTGAACCAGGCATTCAGTTGAGAAGAGTATGTGAATCAGTCACTTCAGAATACTAACACCTTTGCGCGCTCACTGAAACTACCTCCTTCTTGTGTCTCTCCATATACTATTCTTATGAGCACAAAAGATAGGATGTTTCACTACAATCTAACACGGAGATGTCTGTTTAGTTATTTTTTCCTCCTATTTCTACACCAGTGTGGAAGTCTTAGAACAAGTGGTTAGCACACGTTTTTAATATGTATCTTGTTTAGAAATCTGAAAGAACACTGTCTATGGAACATTACCTCCTCCCTTGCAAGCTAGTACTAATTACTTCACGATTCTGAGGGACGAAGGTTGTAATCGTTGGCGGATATTTTTCAGAATATGTAATCAACCATAGTGTTCGGATATTTGATCCATAGTAAGACATGAACGTTGTTTACCTCCCATCGACAATCCCTTCTACGGATCGTATGAGAGATGACTGTTACGACAATTAGCAGGGTGAAGTCGTATTTGTTTTTAAAAGCAGAGACACGCTAATTACCGACTAGCTAGAGAACGATATATTAACCTGCTAAAGTTTGATTTTAACGATCAGATATACCATCACTTTTTTAGTTCATACTAATATTCCAACTTTTAAAGGAAATATTGTCTCGTTATAAGCGATTACATGCACACTCTATACTTTAAATCTATAGAGACAGCGATCACTAAGCTAGGTTTGGTTTTATTATGAGTGTGTTTTTTAAGATACTTTTGAAATACTCTGTTAATGAATTCAACCCCCCTTAACTGTTTGTAATTTCAGAGATATTCTGAAAGGTTTTTGTGATCAAAAGCTCCCACGATTTCCGTTTTAAAGGAGCACCACATGCATATTTCGAAAGCACGTCTATACAGGCTCGTAAATATTTGTAGACGTCATCATGTTTACTAAGAGATGGCAAATCTACCAGATCTCGACCAATGGGATGGAGTTACAGGGACACGTCACAGGTTTAAGGTATAAGTATTACCCTTCGACGGGGTGTAAGGCATTATTTTTTCCAGTATCGACTTGCTATGGCTTGTGCTAAACGTTCCCTGACCGATGGTGATCTTCCTGCGAAGCGACTTGCTGTTAGAGATGATGATAGCCATATGTTTCAACTCGGATCGGATTTGTTTGCGAGCGTTTGTGAATATCGGTCATATCCTAAAGTACACATACGTGTGTTCCAGAGTGATGACTCGTTAAAACTATATCCTACAAAGGACGGTGTGATGCTGTCTGAAGAGCAGTGGCATGGACTGGTTTCGTATGCGTCTACAATCGTCGAAGCGTTCGAAGATGTCGAATACGGCGAGTATGAACTGGACGCTATGGTTTGCCTCGTCGTGCTCAAAGGTGGACACGGCGTGGTCATTAAAAAAAGCATCCCCCGTGACGGAGGACTTGTATTTTCGTCATCGGTTCGGCTCAGCGTCGAACAGTGGCATCGGTTGACAGATTTATGCGATCCAATCACCTACAGTTTGATGGCTCTGAAGTTTGAAAACGGTAAATTTTGGAATGCAGTGCGGAAGGTGGAATTAGCGGCAAATCTTCCTCGAAGCCCACCATCTAATGATCGACCCCTTGAACAAGACAGCAGTGATTTCGTAAAGCTTATGGACTGTTTAAAGCGGACTTTGAAAACAGATCTCCGAAAAGAACTGTTTACGCTGCTACGTAAGAACTGTTTCGGGTGTGAAGTGGATCATCCGAGTCAACTTCGCCATTCGTGCCTCACCATAAACGCTGAATCAGCTTACGATTATTTCCCCGAAGTGGTAAGAAACGTTAATCTAACTGATATTGCCGTAAGTTTTGTGGAAGAATCATGTATCGAACTAAATCGTCCTGCTAATGTCGCGTTTATGTCTAAATTGAACTTTGCAACAGTACTAAAAGAGGTGCACGGTGAACTGGTATGTACGAACTAAATATTAATGTGACCTTAATGTAAATAAATATGAATGTCTCTGATATTTTTGTCAATATGATTTCTTTTGTATAGTTAACGGGGATTTTAAGGTCAGCCTTAGAAGTGTTAATATTGTTCTCTGTATCAAGACCTCGCACAGCTAGCAAGCTATGTTGGGTCGAATGTTTTATATCAGGTGTAAAAGAAAGGGATGGGAAACCAAAGCTAGCTAGAGAACGATTCAACCGTGCGTTAAAAACAAAAATGTTGTGATATTTCACAGATGTGTTCCATGTTTAGTGATCGCTGTCTCTATAGATTTAAAGTATAGAGTGTGCATGTAATCGCTTATAACGAGACAATATTTCCTTTAAAAGTTGGAATATTAGTATGAACTAAAAAAGTGATGGTATATCTGATCGTTAAAATCAAACTTTAGCAGGTTAATATATCGTTCTCTAGCTAGTCGGTAATTAGTGTGTCTCTGCTTTTAAAAACAAATACGACTTCACCCTGCTAATTGTCGTAACAGTCATCTCTCATACGATCCGTAGAAGGGATTGTCGATGGGAGGTAAACAACGTTCATGTCTTACTATGGATCAAATATCCGAACACTATGGTTGATTACATATTCTGAAAAATATCCGCCAACGATTACAACCTTCGTCCCTCAGAATCGTGAAGTAATTAGTACTAGCTTGCAAGGGAGGGGGTAATGTTCCATAGACAGTGTTCTTTCAGATTTCTAAACAAGATACATATTAAAAACGTGTGCTAACCACTTGTTCTAAGACTTCCACACTGGTGTAGAAATAGGAGGAAAAAATAACTAAACAGACATCTCCGTGTTAGATTGTAGTGAAACATCCTATCTTTTGTGCTCATAAGAATAGTATATGGAGAGACACAAGAAGGAGGTAGTTTCAGTGAGCGCGCAAAGGTGTTAGTATTCTGAAGTGACTGATTCACATACTCTTCTCAACTGAATGCCTGGTTCACACACGATTGAAATCACACACGTAAAGTGAATGTGCTGACATGCATCTTTACCAGAAATGAACGTTGTTGCAAGAAATTGTAACATGAACGTCCTAATACTTAAAAAATGAATGGTTAAACCGTGGTTACTAGCCTTCTCGGTGTTTTTCAAGACGCCGCATTCTGTCTTATCTGTTTTGAGGTAATGAATGCTAACGTTACGGTCAGATGCCTCGCAACAAGAAATACATGAATGTAAATGTTATGGATAGTGATTTTTCTAGTATTGTTACTTAGTTTTGAGGATTCCTCTACCCGATAGATGGTTAAATGCGGAAAATCACTTTTTTACTGTTTCTTAGCTGCTACATGAAATCTTTTAACATTTGTGTTCGAAAGAATAGAGATATGAACCGATTTGCATTCGCCTTGTACCGGTTCTGCTAGTACGAGCAATAACATCGGTGCAAGCACTGGTCCAACCCTTGACAGAGGTTGAGCAAACTCAAAAAACTCCGTTGAACTACAAAAATAAGATTAATATCGGTTCGGGGAACGCTTAGAATCGCGAGGTGTTATGGTATGTAGAGGCGTAATGTTCCATAGACAGTGTTGAAATAGGGAAAAATAACTAAACAGACATCTCCGTGTTATGTTGTAGCGAAACACCTTATCTTTTGTCGAAAGACTTGTGTTTGCAGCGTGCGCAAACGTACCTTGGTGAGAAATTAGTTTAACCTTATGCCCGACAGCTCAGTGTCTGAATCTTAATTCGACGGCACAAGAGGGTTACGAAAAACTCAAGTGAAACTGGTTTTAGATATAATTTGCTCTCGAGAGTTTTTTCCTAATTGCAAAGGGGGGTAGGCGGGAAGTCAGTAAACGCAAAGCTAAGTCGCATCTGGCTTCCCCAACTTTTCACGGAAATACTATAAACAGTGAGTTTTCAGTTTTTAAACAAAAGCACCTGTTCAGATTGTCTTTCGTTCGAGTCATATTTCATGCAGTCAGCATTGACTGTTCACGCTTTCCCCCTCACACTTTAGGAAATGGAAGTTTCGTTCATGTAAAAGTGCATTCGACATATCTTTAAAAAAATATGCAACTAGCTGTCTTAACAGTTATCATTCACACGACATAGGCGTTCGGTAACATTCGTGTCTTACTATGGATCTCAAACCTTGACTTTGTTAGAAGTAACTAACCTACTGTCTATGGCTGGAGCGGACAATTGTTTTCATACACTTCGCATGCATATTGACGTGGCCGTCCTAATGGAAAATACGAGACGAATCTTCGGTCGCGCTCGGGGAGGATTTTTCTGTCTTGGCGGAGAACAAAAAAACTCTTAGCGGGCCGAATGCGACCCACGGGTCGCTATTCACCCGTCCCTGGTCTATGGGAGCCGATGCTGCCTATCGTAACTTGTGATTGTATCGGCTATGGTAAAGTATTGGGTAGACTATTGTGAGATTTTCGTCGTGATTCTTTAGCATTAATAAATTACGAATACGGAATCACTTAAAATCGATTTTATTTTCGTAATATAATTATCTACTTTGGGCGTATGATTTATTAGAAAGATAGGGAAGATGAATCCGTGGTGAACTCTCTTGTGAACTCATACCTAATGAGTGTTTTACGAATCTGTGGAGTGCATCTGAAAATTAAAGCTGTGACACTGAAGCAAACTGAATTTTTCATTCTAAATGCTTACTCAATCTATGGATAGTTTGTCGGGGTAATGACAAGTCTGATGCGTAGACACTTTGATTAACGAATGTGAGAAAAAGTCATTGTGATCCGTCCAGAATTAACTCAGAAGATTGTGTGGCCAGACCTTTACAGATTTGATAATTTCTCGGGGACTATGATAGTGAGCGATGGGTTCCTGTCTATATTACCGTTGTCAATCTCTGTACATAAGTCCATTCACTGTTTTAATGACTTTTTTAGTTCTTTATTGTCTATGGGATTTGTTTTTTAGTGTGGATCACCCTTTGCGGCGAAGTCACCAGTGTTCCACAGAAACGGTGTATTATTGCGGCTGGAAATAAAAAAAAAAAGATAGCATTCAACAGGGGCTGACCACCGCTCCTCCAGTGGCCTTTGTACGTTATCAGCGCGTCGTGCAGATCACATAGAGCAGGAGTGTCGAAACGAGGGTTGAAGCAGTAGGGTGGGGGGGGCGAACATTTCAGGCGCTGGTCAGAGCACATAGGGAAGAAGTATTTTCGTCTATCACTCCCGTTGCAAATAAAATTTCCGCGGATTAGCGTAGACAAGTTGGGAGCGATGCGCTCAAGTGAGACTTATTTTTTTTATAGTTGAAGTATTTGCTAAAACTAATGTCCCCCCTACCCTCATCAACGTGTATTAGCGATGGAACTAAAGTTTTTACGCAACGTACTTTTAACATTCTTACTTTCTACCTCGTACAAAAAATATTTTTTTCACTAGTAAATTGGGAATGGTGGGGGCCGCCTCTGGACTTTAAAAATTTCGAGTACTTAAACACGGATCAAGGGTGTGAGCGGGTTTTCACAATGTAAAGGCAGCGCTCCTGAAGCAGTACAGATCCAAGATTCATTCGTCAATAAAAGTCTGTGCTTCCCCGTTTGGAATAATTTCGTAGGGCTTAACCGTTTGTCAGTGAAAAGTTGTCCGGGGTCCTCAATATTTTTCATCATGACATCAGATTTTTTTTTGTTTTCTTTTACCCATCGACATTTTTTATTTTCTGCGGAGCTGTTACTGCGGGGTAGGGTTTCTTCTAGTAAAAAAATGAAACAACCAGTAATCGCTAGGGCTAAAAGAAATAAGTGTTGGTTATAAAAAATACGTACATGAAAAGACTGTCGGTGTAAGATCTAAATTTTAAAAGTGGAGAGGGATCCTGCCAGAATTAGACATCTACAGTAAAATGAACTCCGAAGATTGTACATTCAGACCTCTGTTCATCTTTGATAATTTTCGCAAGCATCGAGGGTTATGATAGAGAAAGCAAGCTTGAAGTGAGAACGTATAAGGATGTTAATACTATCGCCTAACAAAAGACGCCTGGGATATTGCTAAAGATTTTCGTATTTTTCCACGGAATTATACGGTGCACATCTTTTCTAATGTCCGAGGTCGAATCCTATTTTTCCTGAGTCGAACCATAACCTTTTAACTCATATTGGAACTAAAGTTTTTTACGGAAACGTATGAATTCTATTTTTAGCATTCTGCCACATAGATTTAGCACTTCTCCGAGGAGTCGGTCATAAGGTGTGTCAACTCAATTTTAAGTGATCTAATAAGGTTCCAGTTATATTTCATAACCTAAAGGACATCGGCAGAGAATCGGTATTAATCCCGATAATATGGAAAAAACAACAATCTCCCTTTGAATTTCATAGATTCCTATTTTTAAGTGCGTCTATCAGCAGAAGAATTCCTTCTGTATTTCGAGAGGAAACAGTAATTATTTAACTTTCCCATTAGGTTTTCGGACGGACCCGCCACTCTTCTCAAAGACGCAGCATTCCACCGTTGACCTTTGCACACCACCCCACTTGTTGCTATGGTTCACCAGATCACATGGGGATGAGTGTACAAGTTGTCGAAACGGGTTAGAAGGTCGTCTCTCTTGTAAGCAGTAGGCGCGATCAGAGCATACATGTCAGTTAAGCGGTTTCGTTTGCTAAATTTTGGCTATCAGCCCCGTTGCATATATTTTTTCAGTGGATTAGTGGAGGTAAGTTGAGAGGGTGCGTGAAGCAATGTATTATTTTTATAGTCGAAGTTTTAAACTAATGTTCCCCTACTCCGTTAATATGCATTCATGATGAAAGTTTTTTAGCATTCTTACTTTCTATAACATTCTACCTCGTACAAAAAGTTATTTTTTACCCGATTTCATCAGCGTGATGAGACATACGCTCGCACGCAAACGATGGGAGAGACGATTTTTCTTCGGTGTTGCGTTACTGCGTGGAAACACAGATATCTGACGGCACCAACCCGATGGAGACTAATACGCACAACTCTTGAAGGTTTAGGACGTGTCATTTCAAAAGTCTACATGGGGTGCGTTGAAACCTATCATAAAGGGTTGTGCAGAGAACCGTCTCCGGACTTGGGGAAAATATCGAGTCCGAAATCCACGATAAAGAGTGCCCGTGAGTTTTCACGATGTAAGACAGCGCTCCTGAAGCAGCACAGATTCATTCGTCAATTTGATCCCACGTTTGGAATTTTTTATTTTCGTAGGACTTAACCATCTGTCAGTGAAACGTTGTCCAGGGGTGAGGATCCGAACACAGAGTCTATTAGGTCGATCCTATCACTCCTCAATATTTTTCGTCACGACGAATAAAATCAGATTTTTACTCATCGGCATTTTCTGCGGGACAGTCTTTAAAAAACAGTTACTGTGGATAGATCTAGTAAGCGACAGTCACGGAGTTAAAAAAAATAAGTGTTACTGAAACGGACTTAAAATACATATATTAATGTGAAAGGACTATCGGGTTTTGGTGTAAGAAATACATAGAAAAATCTAGTTATAAAGAATGCTAGGTTATAAATAATCTGAAATGTCCCACCCGTTCGACACGCATCTAAGCCACAGCAAGTACACGGCATAGTCCTGGAATCCACAGAGCGAGGGACGATTTTTTTTTTTTTTTTCCGGTGAAACACATTTACAGAAAACTGCTTTTTATTTCGACCGTGGAGTGATTTTAATAAAGGTGAGGAATATTTTCACGAGTGTTTAATTACTAGGGAGTTGATTAACGGAGTTTGAAAATTTTTCCGCTGCAGACGTGTGTTCTAAAAGCAGATTTAACATGTCATCCCTACGAATAATTTAAACCATTATTAATTTCACCCTATGGTATTTTCTATGGAAACAGTAAGAGTAAAATGAGTTTCAACTGTAGGATGATTTTTAATAGAGGTAAGGGAATTTTGTATCATTCCTTTCTGTACAATTATTCTAAGACCAGTCAATCGTTCCATGCAATTATTCTGAGACTTGCATCAGCCGAGTGGGGCCTTAAAATGGTCAACCAGAGGGTTTTTCATAAGGGGGAGGGCTTAAAATATAGGTAGGTCGACCGGGGGGTCCGAAAACGAGAAATTAGAGTGAAAATAAAGGGGCTTTTGGGAAAATAGTACTTCTCACTGTCAACAGATGGCGCCAGGAGGGTTTTTAATAAGGGGGAGGGCTTAAAATATAGGTAGGTCGACCGGGGGGTCCGAAAACGAGAAATTAGACTTAAAATAAAGGGGTTTTTGGGAAAATAGTACTTCTCCCTGTCAACAGATGGCGCCAGGAGGGTTTTTAATAAGGGGGAGGGCTTAAAATATAGGTAGGTCGACCGGGGGGTCCGAAAACGAGAAATTAGAGTGAAAATAAAGGGTTTTTGGGAAAATAGTACTTCTCACTGTCAACAGATGGCGCCACTGAGGGGAAAAGGGGGGTGAAAGGGGGTTTAATAAAGGGGGAGGAATTATTAATTATTAATAAAGGGGCGTGGCCTGTTACGTAATGATTATGTAATAATTGCGTCATGTTTCGTAATGTTACGTCATAGGGGCGTGGCCTGTTACGTCATAGGGGGGAAAGCACTGTGCAAAGGGGGATTCCCCGGGTGTGAACAAACTACTGTGGATGCTCTTACGACAGGCGATCCTCGCTTCATGGACGCAAATACCACATCCGTGATTTCAACACCTCATGGAGTCCTTATCCCAAGACGTATGGCTGCTGTTGTGAGGGCAAAAGGTAGAGCAACAGGTTATTAGGTAGATATATAGAATAATTCCTCCATTAAGTTTAATAGTAGGAGGCTCCGAGAATTCATTTCCCAATTGCTAAAACATTCCACCGAATAGGGAAGGTTAAAATTATATTCCACGTGGAATGAGATTTTATATTTTTTTTAAATCTTTTTTTAGTTTCAGACATACAATACGGAGCTAAAATAAAATTATACAAAGGTTTAGATTAGTAGGTTAAGTTAGTTAATTATAGATTAGGTTAGTTTTTCAGATTTAGTATATGGCGACAAGATTTTCAGGGGACGTACCCAAAGAGGGGAACCCCCCCCCGGGTACGTTTCTAGTACAAACATATAATGTTATTACTGGAGCGGTCTATTTCATGGAAAGGGAAGGTCTGCTTAATGAAGTGTCCACTCAGTATATGCCATTGACCTATATTTGTTTGGTATTACAATCATACGGATTTGAATAGTACAGAACAATAAATAGCTAAACGACTAGGAGTTATGGCTATAGTTCAGGTTTTAGCACCGTAGTATTTTGTCGAATCATCGATCTGAGAATAAAACTTGTAGAGCTATTTATCTTTTGTTACAAAGATTAGTGAATGTGAATTACTGTTTTGGAAAAGGGCATTGGTGTATTGCAAATTTTCAATAGATATTTTCCACATTTATTGTTAATGCTAATGGTCACAAACTTATGTTGTCAAAGTGTGTTTCGCATCTGTGACACTGATACCGAAAGTCACTAGAATCTGGAGTGAAAGAATTCGTTACATGTTCCTTTAAGGAAAGTACATCATGTGCAAGTTTAAATCTAATTATATCATGTATTTAATGTTAAGAAAAAAGTAACTGTATGGACACGGACATACAAACATTTACGTACGAAATGATAACCCTTTATCAAATTTAGTTGCCCTGAAAAGGGCAGTTTGGTCCTTGAAATCCTCAGTTATCACTGTCTTAGTTGTCTATATATCTTTTCACACAACATGATGAACAGCACGAACGGATGCATTTTCGGATGGATCTGAAAATCCTGCTTAAACGTCCAGCAATGATTCGATCAGCCTTCCGTTTATTTGTCATTTCAACAGGTTTCCCTTTCATATCAGCATTCGTTTCCTTCCATTCGGCAACATCTTTCATTTCAGGAAAATGAGTCGCGTCGATTGACATTAAACTCACCTTCTCCACTGGTGATACTTCAGAATCAGCTAGTAATGAGGAAATGTCAGATACAATTGTTGAAGAGCCTTCAGCTACAGCTATTGATGACGATACTGAAGATTCAGCAACTGATGATGATACTTCAGGTTTCACTTCTTGTATAACATTTACCAACTCATCTACGTGATTTTCACACTCTGCAATGTTTATCTCATTTGATGTCTGTTGCTGAGCTAATAGGGTAAGACTGATACCGCTATATTTTACTTCACCTGAATGGATGCAATCATATTTTGTCTTCGGAAAGCTATTGTGACGTATCATGACATTTGCAGATCCCTCATCACCATTTTCAAGGTCTTTGCTAGCGAGAAGATCACCTTCGGACCTACTAGGCCTCACAGATGTATTTTCTGCTTTATCTCCTTCACAGGAATTGATTTTAAACAGAAAGTAATAGTCGATCTCTCTACGAAGCGTCGACCAGCTGAGGGAGGAGATTTTCTGCTTTCCTCGCCTCTTCATATGGGGACAGCGAACGACTATTTCTTCGTCGCTGGATAAATTGTCTTTCAAGGACATCGTGCTTTTGCTGCTTCAAATCAAACTCAACTACCGTTACAAGAAAGAGTCAATAGACTATCAGTTCTAATCAAAATTATTTCGCAATACTCAACCGAATACTCTATCTTTTCAATATTTAGTACATATACGCTAACATATATCACACTTGTCGTACTTACCCGTGAACTCGAAAACTCAACTAAACAATTCCGGAAATTTCCATTTATATCCACAATTGTTCTCTTTCTCTCATTATCGTTGCTTTCAACAATATATCGAGTTTTGTGATGTTTTTTCGACACTTAAATTACGAATAATGCAGAATTACGTAATATTGCTAACTCTATTGACGACATTCATTTTGTTGCCCATTTCCCAAAAATTCTGCTGCACTAAATACAATTATAGCTTACAAATAAAACATAAGTTGATTTTTATAATAAATCTTGCATAATTCGTCGCAAATAATAAAAAAATCAAATTTGAATTAGATTTTTAAGTTCTTTCGATTTTTTAAATCGATTTTTAAGTTTTCACATTTTCGACAATTACTATAAAAACTCCGAGGTACTGACACTATTTATAGAATAATAATAAATGGGTTCAGTGCAGGATTTATAGGAAGTGCTAGTAAAAGTTACAGAGGCAAGAAGAAAAACTTGCACATATTTCACGTATTTCTCAAGAATTTTTTAAAAGTCCACTAAATCCTATTGGAAAATTTTATCCTGCAATGGGCCTTTATTTTTCTCTAGATCCTGACCTGAACGGATCTCTAGAGGAACAGTTTCATTCATACCTATTATCTACAAAAACGGTAACAAATGCAATGAAACCTCCATTTCCTTCCTTAAAAGGAAGAATTCTGCATAACAAAATGTAGCGCCGGTCTGGACAGTTTCATTAACTTACCTATATAGATAATATTTATACTACGAAATCTCTGATAATTGGGACGGGGGTGGCTCAGTCGGTAGCGCGTCAGGCTCGCAATCTGTAGTTACCAGGTTCGAATCTCAGCTGGATCAGCGTTGAGATTTATCTCCGCAACAATCTGTAGTTACCAGGTTCAAATCCCAGATGGGTCAGCGTTGAGATTTATCTCCGCAGCAATCTGTAGTTACCAGGTTCGAATCCCAGCTGGAGCGTTGACATTTATCTCCGCACAATCTGTAGTTACCAGGTTCGAATACCAGCTGGGTCAGCGCTGAGATTTATCTCCGCAACAATCTGTAGTTACCAGGTTCGAATACCAGCTGGGTCAGCGTTGAGATTTATCTCCGCAACAATCTGTAGTTACCAGGTTCGAATCCCAGCTGGGTCAGCGTTGAGATTTATCTCCGCAACAATCTTTAGTTACCAGGTTCGAATCCCAGCTGGGTCAGCGTTGAGATTTATCTCCGCAACAATCTGTAGTTACCAGGTTCGAATCCCAGCTGGGTCAGCGTTGAGATTTATCTCCGCAACAATCTGTAGTTACCAGGTTCGAATCCCAGCTGGGTCAGCGCTGAGATTTATCTCCGCAACAATCTCTAGTTACCAGGTTCGAATCCCAGCTCGATCAGCGTTGAGATTTATCTCCGCAACAATCTGTAGTTACCAGGTTCGAATCCCAGCTGGGTCAGCGTTGAGATTTATCTCCGCAACAATCTGTAGTTACCAGGTTCGAATCCCAGCTGGGTCAGCGCTGAGATTTATCTCCGCAACAATCTGTAGTTACCAGGTTCGAATCCCAGCTGGGTCAGCGTTGAGATTTATCTCCGCAACAATCTTTAGTTACTAGGTTCGAATCCCAGCTGGGTCAGCGTTGAGATTTATCTCCGCAACAATCTGTAGTTACCAGGTTCGAATCCCAGCTGGGTCAGCGTTGAGATTTATCTCCGCAACAATCTGTAGTTACCAGGTTCGAATCCCAGCTGGGTCAGCGCTGAGATTTATCTCCGCAACAATCTCTAGTTACCAGGTTCGAATCCCAGCTGGATCAGCGTTGAGATTTATCTCCGCAACAATCTGTAGTTACCAGGTTCGAATCCCAGCTTGGTCAGCGTTGAGATTTATCTCCGCAACAATCTGTAGTTACCAGGTTCGAATCCCAGCTGGGTCAGCGCTGAGATTTATCTCCGCAACAATCTGTAGTTACCAGGTTCGAATCCCAGCTGGGTCAGCGTTGAGATTTATCTCCGCAACAATCTGTAGTTACCAGGTTCGAATCCCAGCTGGGTCAGCGTTGAGATTTATCTCCGCAAAATTCCCCGCTCTACTCACGGTCAGTAAGGGACACCGATGGGCTTGGAAAGGCCGACGTCCGTCAGATGTGACGTTAAGCCATTGCACCGTTGCGGGAGAGCCATACCCTATGCACGTTAAAGAACCCGCTGGATGGCCTTGTCGGGAGGTTACCATCTGTCTCCCAACAGCTGTTCCATGGGTCCCCTCCCTCAAACTTCTCTGAACCTTCGGGGTGCTTGTGACCTGGCCATTTAGCCCATGGTGTGCAAAAAAGTGCCGCTCAGAGGTAAAATCATAGCCCAACCCAAATCTTTTATTTTGTGCACTTTTATGAAACAGACGCCATCTATTGACTTTTCATACGACTAGGTAGTCTCACTAATACTCAAGCAATCAAAATGATGTCAATATAAGTAATCAAAATAATGTTAATATAAGTAGTCAAAATAATGTTAATATAAGTAGTCAATCGAATCAAATCCGACAGATTGAGCTGGTGTAGAATTTTTATTTTTTGATTAGTGTTTTTATTTTTTATAGGCGTTTATTATTTTAGATTTTATTAGTCTTATATTTCGATTTTCAATTTTTCATCTATTTATTGATGTATGATTGCTCCTAATGCACGTATTCATTCTAATACTAGTAAACTCCGCCAAAGGTTTGGCACGAAACGACAATCCATTCATAACTGTTGCAATCTTCAACGTACTATTCTCCATTCACAACTCTCAATCGTTGACGTACTACTCCATTCACAAGGGAGGCGAAATTTCGGACACTTTCAGGGGTTTACTCTCGACCGATAGCAGCTAGGAACCCGAACTCTCAATCGAACAAGGCTAGAACTAAATGGGACTACCACATCAAATCTGGGAGCGATTGCTCTAATATTCCCGGAACCATTTTCGGATATTAATTTGGACCACAGGGAACATAGATTTCTGTAACCGATTATGTCACAGGTGTCAGCCGGTTCGTTGGTCCGCAATTACGGCTATTATATAATATGATGATATTTCAGATTTTTTCGTCTCTGTTCCTATTATTAGCACTGCAAAAGGGGGGAGGGGTATAGGCCCCCTTGCTTCCTTCTAATCTCGATTTTCAACAATATTCTTTTAATACAGTGGTTTCAATAAATTAAGGAAAATACCTATGTTAATTCAATGGGAAGCTAACGTCAAAACTCTATAACTTCTAAAACAATTTTTCTTTCGTTTTGAAAAATTTAATTGCAGATAAAGATCTCAATCAAATATACCAATATCTCAATTTTCAACAATATTCGTTCAGTATTTAATGAGTTTATGCCAGTTTGAATATTTAACAACAGCAATGCATGTCTTAAGAAACTTATAGAAAACCAAGAATAGTGAAAAAATTCTTTACACAGAGTTTTAAAAAACAAACTTATTTTATTAAACACTTTGATACAATATTTATTGCGAAGTTTTAATTAACTTCTGAAGTCAATTTTTGTGGCTGGTTTTGTTATCGCTAAATATTCAAACTTCCATAACTCATTAAATACTGAACGCATATTATTGAAAATCGATATATTGATTTATTTGACTGAGATCTTCATCTGCAATCACAATTTTCAAAATAAAAAAGCTTATTTTAGAAGTTATATAGCTTTGACGTTACCTTCCCATTGGCTTAACAAAGGAATTTTCTTTAATTTACGAAAACCAATGTATCATCATCATCATCATCATCCTCAAGCAGCCATGGGCTACGGAGGTCCAACCAGACCGTGCAATTTAGTTCTCCAAGCAAGTCTATCCTGAGCTACATCTACTGCATCTGGCCACTGCACACCAATTCTAACAAGGTCCTGTTTGACATTGTCTGCCCACCGCATCCTAGGTCTCCCCTTCTTTCTGAGGCCTTTAGGTACACTGTTCACAACCCTATTTGCCAATCTATAATTATTCATACGGGCAACATGGCCAAACCAACGGAGTCTCTCTCTGCACAATATGCTGCTTAAAGGAGGTTGCAAACTCCTTTGCCTAACCTCATCATTAGTTACAAAGTTGAACCACCTAATGCCCAAGATACTGCGTAAGCATCTGGAATCAAAAGCATATAGTTTCCTGTTATCTTGTTTACAAAGTGTCCAAGTTTCACTACCATAACTAACCCTAGAAAGAACCAAACTATTATACAGCCTAATTATAGTCTTTAGGTGTATACGCCTATTTCCCCACACTCTCCATAGATTCCTAAAAGTCCCTGCAGCAATCCATATTCGTCTGTTAATCTCATGCCGTCAGTATCTGTTACATAGCTCCCAAGAAAATTAAACTGTGACACCTGCTCAAGACTGCAGCCATTCAGATTAACTGAATCACACCCTGTCTGACCAATTTTCATCACTTTAGTTTTCTCTCTGTTTATAACCAAACCTACTCTACTACCAGTCTCATCAACAGCTGGAATGAAAGAGTTCATCTCATCAACATCATTTGCCAAAAGGGCTAAATCATCAGCATAATCTAAATCAGAAATTTTCGCATCTCCAGTCCATTTAAGGAGAAAATCTTTCCCTTGAAGTGAATTTCGCATAACATAATCAATAACCAAACAAAAGAGAAAAGGAGACAAAATGCACCCTTGTCGAACACCAGAAGTAATGCTAAACCAATTGCTAAAAGACTTACCAACTCTCACACATGATTCAGTGTTATTATAGAGAGCTTTCATTATGTTAACTAACTTGTTTGTTATACCATATGATTTCACAATCAATCACAAATTATGACGATCAACAGAGTCGAAAGCCTTTTTGAAATCAACAAAGATAGCAACCAAAGGTTTCTGAAACTCTAAACATTTCTCAAGAATCTCCCTAAGTAAAAATATCTGATCCACACATCCCCTACCACTTCTGAATCCACATTGCTCATCACGCAATTGAATGTCAACCAGATTCTTAATTCTATTAAGCACAATCATGGAAAGAACTTTACCTGGAACAGAGAGTAGGCTGATACCCCTATAGTTATCACAAGAACTGCGATCACCTTTTTTGAAAATAGGGATAACAATAGCTCTGGTAAAATCCTTAGGAACCTAATACTCTTAAAGGTGGAGAAATATACCTTATAATATATTGTTACGACAGATGAACGCGCTACAGTGACTTCACGAGTTAACGTGATTGTAGCCCTCGTGTGTGCTTCAGCGTGAGATTCAATTAGCCAACGATTTGGAACTTAGAACAGTTCTGAAGAAGAAGAATGAAAGTATAGCAGTGGAGTGTGTTAAAGTTCTGAGATCTGAAAGGTTGTTCAGATGGTTTGAGTCTGTGCGCGATAAGTAAAAGACAAGAAGAATCTTTTATGTGTTGTGTGCGCGGACGGTCCTCGTATTATTTTACTAATGTGGAAAGTTTAGTGAACTAGTAGAGGACGATAATTTGTTTACGTCTCAAGATGTTCAAGGGACATGGTAAACAAGGTTGAAAAGGTAGTATTTAGTAGAATAGACAGAGTTGTTGTTGGGTACTCTGTGCAGGAAGATTGATGATTTTTGCATGTTAGTAGTTAATTTGTTTATGAGATACTACATCCATATTTTCTTTGTAACGATTTGCATTGTATTACAATTGGTTTTAAAATATAGTTATTAAAACTCACGCCCAGTGCTATCCATTTTTGTAATCCGCAACAATATTTTAATTATATCCTTTAATTATATCCTTTAATCCTTTAATCCTAATACTCTTAAAGGTGGGGAAAGTTGAAGTTTTGACCATCCAGTGCAAACTTATGAACTAATAATATCTGTAAGTAAAATTTTGCCAAGTGGAAAAAAAATTATACCCTCTCACTGCTGAATGAGGTTTCTCCCTTAAAAAAAGAATTTGCCCCCAAAATCCCCCCCCCTTCCATAACTAGTCATGGTTGATTTCTGAGGAAGGAAATCCTTTCATAGCTCCGTATCCGATACTTCATTCATTCCCAGGAAATGATAAAAGATCAACTGTTTTAATTGGAAAACTAAGAAATAATAGAAAAATCGAGAAATAAATTGATTAAAAATGTTTTGCAGCAATAATTTGTAACCAACCTTTATGACATGTAGAAAGAAGTTCTTCACAGCCCTAATCTCACCACATACGTACTTTTACTTCACTGAAGACTGAGTGCTGTCCTTGCTACAAAAAGGTTTTGAGTATGCTCCTGAAAATATTTTAATATGCAAATTACTTGAAGGATAAACGTTAAAATTTTATTGCTCAACAATAGAGAACTTTCAGTTATTTTAATTATTTTAAGACTTTCTCATCAGGAAAACCGATAACTCTAAAAGATTAATAATGATAAATACTAGATCAGAAGATCAGTTTACAAGATGTACATTTTTTGATTCTTTTATCATAATCCCTAATAATGAAATGAAGGATAATTATGTTGCAATCCCACTGCTTTTAGACATAGTCTCTCCAAAGATTGAAATAACTGAAATTTCTTATTCCTAGTTCGTAGAATCTATTTTTCACTCTTTTTCTCAGAGACATTTTAGAAATCTATATCCTTTTCACTTTTAGAGATAAATATTAATAAGTTTTGGGCTCACAGGTTTTGATGAAATTCACATTTTCCGAATCTTCCAAAAGCTTTAACAGCGTCATCTAGTGGCGAAAAAGGCTGAAAAATGCAAGAATTTTAAGCTAATATTGCAAACGATCTATGCTCGAAAAATGAGATTTTGGTGCTTGGGTATGATGATCAAAAGGTTCGTATTAATGATTTCTACCCTTTCTCCCAGGCAGATGAGTGTGAGACGCAACTTTTTGTTTTCGGAGATAAATGAAAAATTCTCTTTGTGTTCTGTTGTTATTCAAAGTAATCTTCCATTACTTCGAGGTCGAGATCGTGCTGGACATGGCAATACTTGAACATGTTGCAAACATTGTCTGGATACCCTAGTAGTGTGTACATGGGCGTTGTCATGCTGGAAAATGGGCTGCTCCATGCCTCCCAAAAACAGTGACAAAACGAGCTGCAGAACCGCGCTAATGTATTGTGCAGCTGTCAGTGGTCCCTTGATGCAGAAAAAAGGTGACCCACTGTCATATCCAATAGCACCCCATACCATTATGGCTGGCTGATGGGTGGTGTGCTGGTCGCGAACAAAAGCTGGATCTGTCCTCTTTCCAGGCTGTCACCTTAGACGAACCTGTCGATCGTCAGCACCCAGACAGAAACAGAATTCATCACTAAACACAGTGCCCCAGTTTGCATGACTTCGCACCAAGTCAGATGAGTGCTGCGATGGCAGGCAATGGCAGTCGACGTAACGGTTGCCTAGAGCACAGGTGTGCCTCATGCAACCTTTGGTTTACCATTCGGGTCATTATGGGGACGTCCATGGCTGCTGATGTAGCCCGTTGAATATCGCCTATAGTGCTCTGTGGTGATGAACGAGCATGACTAACAATGCGCCTATCAAGCTTTGCTGACGTCTGTGGAATGGCACCGTTCCCTCTGCGATGCACCCTAGAACCTTCATTTCGCCACTGCTGCCAACAGCGTCCAACAGTTCATGCATCCTGATGAACATGGGCAGCAACACGACATGTAGTCCATCCAGCTCCACATAGGCCTTTAATTCTTCCTTATCAAAAGCATCCAAATGGCAATAAACTTGCTGACTGAGTGTATCGTGCATAAGCACAATACTATCCCTGTTCTTTCTTGCACATTTTATCTCTTGAACCACACACGTCATTGGCTCCGAATTATCATCATTTGCATATCTCAACTGCGCACACCCACCCTCCCATTTGCATGTTTGTACGACATGTCCTGGGTGGAGCATTTTCAATGTCGAGCAGGGTATGTACAAAGTACAAAATGTTTAACGAATGTTGCAAATGATAAAAATATTTAGGTTAAAAATTTATGCTGAAAATTGCGAATTTTGCTTTTAGGGTAAGATTGTAAAGATCTTTACCGTGACATTAATGATTTTCCTCACTTAAAAAAACTTTTCAACTTTAAAAGAAATTGGGGAACCAACATTTTTTAAAAAATATGAATAAAGGGTTCTTTTACTCTTTTATAGAATTAGTAAAATATTTTTATTTGCCTTTTCCCAATCATCGATTAGTTCCAATTTCCACTTCTCAGAGAGTGCTAATTATGGAAAACGAAAAGCTCCATTCTCTTTGAAAACGAAAAGCTCCGTTCTCTTTGAAAAGGAGCGTTTCAAACTCGCGAGAGGCTTAGATGTAATTTTTTAGTTATTGTTTTGCATTCCAATCTCTCTGGAATAAATGCCTGCATCTGTACTAAAGAAATGGTTGAACCTCCATCCATTGGGACTTCGTTCTTAACAAAAGCAAACCAAGTCATTACAACTCAGTTGAATCTCCATCCCTAGTGAAATGAATCTCAGATCCCATTTCCTTTGACACGAAATGTGACAAGAACGAAAAGTGGTAATAACGTCTGCTGCCTGGGGATGTACCGACTCTCCAGGATCAAGGCCAGTCCTTTGTGGCTCGACCCTACCTCTTAGTGGGGAACTACTGTCTACTAGGAGATATCTTGCTCTTTGTCCAAAGGAAGTTTATCCTAAAAATGTTCAATGAAGTGAATATTTTGTGTTCAGTTGATATCAAGTACATCGTAAAAGTAGGTTGGAGGAAGATAATTTGAAAAATGTACCGAATTTTTCGGTCTCCAAGGTTGGGTTGTTTTACCTCTGAGCGGCACTTTTTAGCACACAATGGGCTAAATTACCAGGTCACAAGACTCCGAGAAAGTTGGGGTGAGGTGACTCACTGAAGAGTTGTTAGGAGACAGATGGTAGCTCCTCGTCAAGGCTACCCAGTGTTTTCTTTAACGTGCACAGTATATGGTACTCCTGTACATGGAACATTGCTTTACCTTCCATCTGCTGGACAGCGTTGTTTCCAAGGCCAACGTTATTCCCTACTGACCGAGGGCAGGGCGGTAAGTTTTGCGAAGATAAATCTCAACGCTCTCACAGGTGGGACTAGAACCTGGGAGCTACAGATTACGAGTCTGGAGCGCTACCGATTGACCTATTATGTCTCCAAGGTGGCAATCCTGTTGCATCCTGTATTTTTGAAACTATTATGCGAATGATAATAATTTTAACCTGAGCTCAGACATTCGCTTTGCGATACTGAAATTTTTTTTTTGCTTTAACTGGTTAGACTTTTGTCACATAACGCATAAGTTTGTGATGAGTCACCAAGTTTCGGTCACTAAGAGAGATGTTAGGCCAAGTTTTGCCTATATACGACGATGACATGAAGAAGCATTACTTATGGGTTAGGTAAGGACCGAAGCAGCCACACACTTATGATCCTACTATTGGTGAAATAATAGGAAAATTTCGTAGGTATAGAAGAGGTTTGGCTTAACTCGTCGCTTCCCATCAGAATATCTTATTTTGAGGAACTACAATGGAAATGAATGCATTTACATGATAAAACGTCAACTAATGTTGCTTTTGCGTTGTTTGGAAATGCCACGTTCTATCTCAAGTTCTTATGCAAAAAATATACTTTATATTGCTACAGATTCTGATGTAGAAAAAACTTGGAGAGGCGGGGGGGGGGTGAAAGAAGTGATTGTGTGAGTGACGAAAAGGACAGATTGAGTCGGAATGAAGCGGAACGCCTTTCCGGTATGAACTTAATACCTACGTTTTAGTGGTGTTTAATAAATTTCTCGAAAACTCGGGAAATACTGTATATGGGTAATATTTATTTTTGACCTCCGTTCCAATTACTACCATTTTCGAAGAGGGGAGAGAGACATTACCCCTTCCCCCACACCATCACCACCAAGATCTGGCTCCCTCTATTGTAAGTACAGAGCAATTAATTTTCATGTAATCAAGAAACATAATCGTTACTTTGAAAGAAGAAGAGCTGCTCTTCCACCAACGTTAATACTATAAGAATATGACTTCTTCAAATTTTCCAAACCATAAGAATTTAAAATAAAAAGATATAGATGAAAAATCCACCGCAACATCCACCCTCTATTTTTCATCTAGTTCTTTTTGTGTATGTGTTCTTTCTTTTAGAATTATGATATTTGCATAATCAGTAGCATTAATTAATGTTTCTGCATCATCAACATCAAATGTTAAGACTTCACATTATTTCTTCATGACTTCGTCATATATTCACAAAATCTGACCACTCATCTCTCTTGATGCCCTACGCACTGACATATTGTTCACAAGTCCAGTGTCTCTCAAACTGCCTGATGTGGGGGACTGGACAACCAGCAAGAAACTGTTTCTGAGATCAGTTGGCCTCGTATGCCCCAGGAGCTTCTGGCCATGTGTTGTCTCAAGAAACAAGATATATCTGCGCATACCTTTAATAACTAGAATTTAGTTTCAAGGGGGTTTGAGAATATAGTTTCCGAGGGGATCCGAGAATTTAGCCTTGGGAGAGGCGGTATGAGAATAAGACTTGAGGAAGGTTTTCCAATTACTAAAATATTCCACCAGACAGGAAAGATTAAGATGCTATTTCATATGGAATAAAATATTACAGTTGTTTCTTGAATCTGTTTGTAATGTCGGCTATATACTCTGAGGCTAAAAGAAAATTATTCAAATACAACTGTTTTGGCTCTCAAAGCAGATAGACAACATTTGAGAATTCGCATAAGGTGATCGGATTTTTTTTAATTTTATTTATTTAATTTTTTTGTGGGGGTGGTCCCCTTGAATATGTTCTGTGTTCAACGGTGTTAGTCGAGCAATATGGGATCTGGCGTTGTCATGCTGAAATCAACCGCTTTTCTCCAAAGCCCTCTTCACTTCGACTTTATTGTCACCCTTCAAATGTCCAAAGTTTGACAATATCGTTGCGAGTTGACTGTGCCACTAGAGTATAAAAACTCAATCAACATCGAATCCTGATAGCGTGGGCGCCGGAAGAAATTTTTCCAGGGGAGAGCAAATTTGTTTCAGGGAGGGAGAAATATTTCCATTGAGGTCGGGGATCAATGTTTCATGATGGAAATTTTTATGTTGAAATGTAGATTAATGAACGAAGTTTCAAATAAGGAATCGTGCATATATTATGGCATAATTCAACTAACGATGCCCGAAAAGTAAACGAAAAAAAAAGGAGAAACTTATTATTTATTGTAAATAAACGTAAAATATTTTTTTCATAATATTAGATAAAAATGCAAGAAATAGCTTCCGACAACAAAAGAAAGCAGTCCTTTTTGGCAATCCTATTTAATTAATTTTTCCATCAAATTTTCCAGGAGGTTGAACTGCCCTCCCCTTGCCGGCGCCCCTGCCAAATAATCAAAACGTAGCATACAAATAATGTTCAATTTTAGGATGCTTCCACGTGGAAGGTTTGCTTGAAATCCACACAACGTCTATCACGCTGAAGCCGATATTTGCCACTGATTCTGCTGTTCATCAGTTCCTTCCATGTAGGCACGTTTCCCTATTTGAGGACAACAAACATCACCCACTCCATTACTCAGATTTAGAGATTGTCTACCTTTCAAAATCACCTTTGCATTTTTGATCAGAATGATTCTTTTGACTTTTTCTATCAATTACCCGTTCAACGAGGCCCGGATCAAAAAGAAATAAGGGGGGGGGGGGCATAATCCACCCAGGAAAATGTAAAAGGGAGGGGGGGGGCAAGAGACTGGATTTCGAGTGCAGTATGAAAAATGTCTACCAAAAATGTCTTGAAAAATGCATGAAATAGAAATAAGTTTAATCATTTTTTTTGCGTTCATAACCCTTACTAGCATTCTGAAAGGGTGGAGCACCCCCCAGATACGGCCCTGGTTTCATCTATTTAACTATAAAATATACATTTAATCCAATTTCATGTTTTAACGTCATATTTATTTTAGTTTTCATTGTCCGGTGTCCAAGCCCCTTACAACACTCGAACATCCTTTATCTGATCATTCCTTTTTAATCCCTATATTTCAATCATTGTCTCTTTTATTCGCTTTTCATGGATCTCACTTATTGTTCTTGTTGTTTACCTGTTTTTTTAACTTGTGGATTTTACACTTTTTTATATATATATTTGCTTTTAAATCTGTTGATTTACGTGTCACTTGTGTTTAAGCTTTAATTGTGGATTATGTGATCAACTCAATACAGCCTCATTTCCTCTTGCACCATAAAAGCCCAACCAACCAACCAGGTGGTTGTTTGGGCCTTGCTACATCATACAAATATGAAAAGAGAGAAAAACGAATGTTTTGGACTTGTTATCTAGTTCATTTTGTTTTATGGAGGGAGAAAATAGCTACATATGAAAAAATCCACCGCAGCATCCACCCGCTACTTTTCATCTATTTTCTTAGTTATATTTGCATTTTTTATTTATTTTTCTCTTGCTGGATTCGTGCTTTTCTAAAGGATAGAAATCTTTTGACTTCTTGTCCCTTGTACTTTGCGCCTTAGTGTCCGATTAAGACCTATTGAGCCCCACATAGGTTCCAAGATTTTGGGGACTTTTCCTTCTTGTTTTGAATGGCATAAAACAACAATTAATGTATCACACTACAAAAATGTTTATTTAGTACGACATTTATAAACATGAAAAAAAAATTGAGTTTATTTTTAAATAACGCGGTAATAAAAGTTTCATACTTAAAGGTGCAATAGACGAGTCGTGTATGGATCAAATAAATTGACACAAATTTGCATCAGTTGTCCAAAACTACATGCAGAAATTATTGCATTATATTGTTGTATTTAAATTGCTTACTATAGCAATTTAAATACAGCGATATAATGCAATAAGTGCGTATAAATATAATTATATTTATCATAATTACTCCAAAAAGCTATAAAATAAAACAAATGATGTACAACAATAATTTTAAAACGTTAAAATAATTTTAATTTAAAAAAGCAAAAAAATTATTCAAAACGTAAAAAGGAACAAATATATTGATAAGCAATTTTTAATTTGTCAAAAGTTCACACTATTAGAAGAATCTGTATAATAAATATAATTCTGGTGGGCGGACGAATGAGTGGGCACGCGTTTCTTGTACTTCCGCCTTGGTCACGTACTTCCGCTGTGTGGCGTCATTGGTGGCGGATAGTTTTGGTTCCCAGTGGTCCCGAGATGAGAGTTCGGGCTCGAAAACTAAGCCGAACTCATCTCTATTCCTCACATTTGACATAACATGCATGCAAAAGATTTTGCAATTGGATGGATTCTCAAGAAATCTTACAGTATAAAAGAAATAAAAATGGTAAAAATTCACAGTAATGCTCTGTTTTGAAACAATTAAATCAATTTTCAAGGTATTAAATTGTAGCACTGTTAGAAATCAAAATTCACTACTTTATGTTTCAACGTGTCAAAAATGATGGTTTATGGGGATCAAGAAAAATAAATGTGCTTCATGGATATTTGATTAAAAAATTACTAATAAATAATTGAGGTAAGGACATGAGCTACGGCAGGTAAATCTGTTTAAGGTAAATGAAAGAAAGTCATGTAATGAAATCTTGAATCACAGACTACAGGGGCTGTTAGGAGACAGATGGTAGCCTCCCGTCAAGACAATACAGGGTGTTGTTTATCGTGCACAAGGTATGGCTATCATGCACACGGAGCCAAGGTTTAACGTCCATCCGATGAATGGCGGCCTTTCCAAGCCCATCGGTGGACCTTACTGATTGTGGGCATGGCGGTGATAAATCTAAACGCTGGTCTTTTGGGACTTGAACCTGGGAACTGCAGTTTACGACCCTGATGCGCTTTCAACTGAGCCATTCCTGCCTTCTGACTACTCTTTAAAAAGAATAATCCATATCTCTCTGTTGGATTTATATTTAATATAGGTAACACTTAGCAAATAACTTTATTCACTTGTGAACAATTACTCCTTATATTTCTATCCCCGACTGGCATCGCTTTCCGAGGAATTTCAGTCTTGTTGGAAGAAAGAAGAGAGTTCCAACAGGACTGTAACTTCCTCGGAGAACGATCACTGTCAGGGATAGAAATCACAAGTAAATGAAGTTATATTTTTCCTATATTGAATTTAAATACTTATTCTAAGAGTGTTATGAATTCAACTGTTATTTCTATTGGATTTTCGAAGTTTGCTGAGTTGCAGTAAAAAAAAACTGTATTTCAGCTCGGGAAATGGAACACATAGCGTTTGCGGTTTTTCTAATCCATTAAATATCTGCTCATTGTATCTAAACTGCCAGCAATGATAGTTACGGCTGACTATCCAAGGATCTCATATGTGACCCTTTTCACCTAAGATGCCTTCTTGAAGAATGTTTACTGTGCCCAAGACTTACAGATAATTTTAATTCAATGCATTCAACGTATAACGTACAACAGTCGACAGATCAACGCTTAAAACCATTAACCAAAGATATCGAAGAATTTTTCAAAATCAAGGAAAAATTATCAACTCTGATAGGTTATTCATTTATTGCCATCGAACAATCATTATTTCAAGCAGAACAGAGAAATGCATTTCAGGTAAACGATCATTATTTTAAATAGCATCATAATTTGCGACTTCTGAAAACTCCTCATTCATATTATGAGACAAAAAGGAATCCTCTGGAATAATGCACAGGCCACAATGCACCTTTTCGTAGTTTACTATTAGTAGGAACTAAGAACTATCCCATTATTTTCATCATAATCATTCACAACAGTTCATTCTGTTCATTAACATTTAATTGATTTTTTAAACGAAGAAGTTCAAATTAAACTTGAGTAATTGTATACTTTTCGGACAGGTCAGAAAGACAACATAAAAGTTGCAAACAAAGCAACAAAACATTAATCCATTTCTCCAAGCTCAAAAGCAGAAATCATTACATGGTATGGTGATTTGGAATTTTAAATGATGCGATTTTTGAATATAGAAAGCAGTGGTGGATAGAGAGTATTTTAAACACCAATGATGAGACAGAATAAGTAAAAATAAGCATTTTACGCACCGGTTACAACCCATAAGGGCCATCTGCTTCTTGCTGTTCCTTGGCAGCACCGGATATTTCACTGATGCATAGAAGAGAAGGGTCTCTCAGTCGGAAGCGTGTAAGCCTCGTTATCTGCATTTCGTAGTTTCGACTATGAGAGCATTCAGAATTATCTTTGCTAATCCTCCCCCTCCCCAAGGTGAGAAAGGGGACATCGATGGGGTTGGAAAAGACGCCGTTCGACAGGTGAGTTGGCAAAATTGGGACAACTTGGCAAAATCTTAAGGAGTTGGAAAAATTCGGAGTGACTTGGCAGAATCGTGGGGAGTTGGCAAAATTCAGGTGAGATGTAAAAAGTTTGATTTTTTTTTCTGTAAAATTATGGCAAGTTGGCAAAATTTAGGGGCAGTTGGCAAAATTTAGGGGCAGTTGGCAAAATTTGGAGTGACTTGGCAGAATCGTGGGGAGTTGGCAAAATTCAGGTGAGATGTAAAAAGTCTGATTTTTTTTTCTGTAAAATTATGGCAAGTTGGCAAAATTTAGGGGCAGTTGGCAAAATTTGGAGTGACTTGGCAAAATCGTGGGGAGTTGGCAAAATTCAGATGAGATGTAAAAATTGGGATTTTTTCTGTAAAATTATGGCGAGTTGTCAAAACTTAGGGAGTTGGCAAAAATCTATGGAAAGTTGGCAAAATTCGAAGTGACTTGGCAAAATCGTGGGGAGTTGGCAAAATTCAGGTGAGATGTAAAATATGTTTTTTTATGTAAAATTATGACGAGTGTTTGACGAAATTTTTAAAAACTTTGTTGAAAAACGCATAAAATATTCATAAGTTTAACAAATTTTTGCTTCTCTTATTAACCTTACAAGCATTCTCAAGGGATGGGGGTTGGCACATTGCCCCTCACCTGTGCTTTCGATGTTTAAAGAGTTGAATCAGGGGCAGTTGGCGAAAACTAGAAGCAGTGGGCAAAATCTAGGGGTAGCTGGAAAAACTAGGGGCAGTTGGCAAAATTCGAAGTGGCTTGGCAAAATCGTGGAGAGTTGACAAAATTCAGGTGAGATGTAAAAATTGCAATCTTTTTTCTGTAAAATTATGGCGTGTTGGCAAAATCGAGGCAACTTCGCAATATTTAGGAGAGTTGGCAAATCTTGGGGGAGCTGGCAAAATTCAGAATGACTTTGCAAAAATCAGGTGAGATGTAAAAATTTGGATTTTGTTTTCTGTAAAATTGTGGCGAGATGGTAAAATCGAGGAAACTTGGTAAAATCCAAGGCAATTGACAAAATTCGAATCCACTTGGTAAAATACGGGCGAGTTGCGAAAATTGGGATTGTTTTTCTGAAATTAAGGAGAGTTGGCAAAATCGAGAACTCTTGGCAAAATTTAGGGGAGTTGGCAAAATTCGAAGCCAACTTGGTAAAATACAAGGGATTTGTGCAAACTGTGCCTTTCTTGTGCAATTAAGGAGAGTTGATAAAATTCGAAGTGACTTGGCAAATACAGGGAAGATGTAAAAATAGTGATTTTTTTCTGTAAAATTATGGCGAGTTGGCAAAACGTAGGGGAGTTGGCGAAATTCGAATCCACTTGATGAAATATAGGCGAGGTGTGATAATTGGGATTGGGTTTGTGAAATTAAGGAGAGTTGGCAAAATCGAGAAAACTTGGCAAAATATTGGGGAGTTTGAAAATTTTGAAGTGACTTAACAAAGAAGGAGAGATGCAAAGATAGGATTGGTATTAGTTTTGTGAAATTAAGGAGATTTGGCCAAATCAGGCAAAATTCACACTGGCTTGCTACAATTCCGACGAGATATGAATATTGGGATAATTTCCGTGAAATTATGGCTAATTGCGCCCCTGCACAAAATAACACTGAGAGAAAATCAAAATAGTCAATAAAACTAAGCTTAACTAGTCTCGCCCAAACTTTCGACCGAGGTGATGTTCTGCAACAGCTGCCGCTGATCGCTGTCGTCTATCCAAGTTGTTTTCCGGTCCAAGGCGAGGTAACGATTCTTGCAGAATGAATTGTTCAGTTTGGCGAAAGCCTCTTAGTTCCGGTCCCTTTCCCCCCATACTATAATTTAGGGAAGAATTGAGGGTTGGTGTCTCCCTTCGACTATATGCTCACTCATAGTAGAATTATTTTATGATTACAGCTATCACTGCAACAGTTATCTGCCGGATGGTTTAGTGAAAAGCTCTGACGCCACGTCAAGGCACCATCCATGTCAGAGTGTTTTGCTCTAACCCAGGAGAAAACCCCTCCACACATAGGCAGGTAATGTGGAAGGAAAAAGAGGGATCCGGATATGTCAGAGTGTTTTGCTCTAACCCAGGAGAAAACCCCTCGACACATAGGCAGGTAATGTGGAAGGAAAAAGAGGGATCCGGCTCCACTAAATGTCATTACTGATATGTCAGAGTGTTTTGCTCTAACCCAGGAGAAAACCCCTCGACACATAGGCAGCTAATGTGGAAGGAAAAAGAGGGATCCGGCTCCATTAAATGTTATTACTGATATGTCAGAGTGTTTTGCTCTAACCCAGGAGAAAACCCCTCCACACGTAGGCAGCTAATGTGGAAGGAAAAAGAGGGATCCGGCTCCATTAAATGTCATTACTGATATGTCAGAGTGTTTTGCTCTAACCTAGGAGAAAACCCCTCCACACATAGGCAGCTAATGTGGAAGGAAAAAGAGGGATCCGGCTCCATTAAATATCATTACTGATATGTCAGAGTGTTTTGCTCTCACCCAGGAGAAAACCCCTCCACACATAGGCAGCTAATGTGGAAGGAAAAAGAGGGATCCGGCTCCATTAAATATCATTACTGATATGTCAGAGTGTTTTGCTCTCACCCAGGAGAAAACCCCTCCACACATAGGCAGCTAATGTGGAAGGAAAAAGAGGGATCCGGCTCCATTAAATGTCATTACTGATATGTCAGAGTGTTTTGCTCTAACCCAGGAGAAAACACCTCCACACATAGGCAGCTAATGTGGAAGGAAAAAGAGGGATCATAAATAAGCTTTCTTAACAGCCGTCCCGTGGCCGAGTGGTTAGCGCGCTTGGCTACTGATCTACGGGACCTGGGTTCGAGCCCCGCGTAAGGCATGGATGTTCGTGTTGTTTTTCTGCTGAGGTCCTGCCATCCTCTCAGACCTTCTACTATGGCATATAAACTGACAGGCTCCTGTCAGACCTCTGTGGCAAGCAGCTGCTTGAGGGGGTATTTATTTTAACAGTTTTCTTTCCTTTCTCCATCCCATTTATTCGATGTCTTCATCATGGAGTCAACCGCCTTAAATGGAGCAAAGAGAGTTTCCTTCTTTTTTAATCTAGGAACCTGCTGGGACTTTCCTTTCAAGGGCACTGGGACGAATATCGACTTATAGAGTGCATTATAGTCCATTTCACTCATCTTACTTGACCGTTTGACCTGTCCTCTAGTATAATTGTCTGCACTTTCCTGTCCTTTTCCCCACATATTCATAATTTTCTCCTTGGCACTCATTCTGCTGCATTCTGGGGTAGAAACTTCTATCATACCAGAAGGTACCTTTGGGAACCGTTGTGGAGGCGATTTAATAGGTCTCTTCGCAGAAGGAATTCTTGGCAATGTTTCGCCGCTCCAGCTTTTTAAGATCTTCTCTTTGGCACTCATTCCTTTGTTATCACAAGCAGGAACTTTTATCGTACCAGAAGGTACCTTTGGGAACTGTTGTGGAGGCGATTTAATAGGTCTCTTCACAGAAGGAATTCTTGGCAATGTTTCGCCGCTCCAGCTCTTTAAGATGATCCTTGGCACTCATTCCTTTGTTATCACAAGCAGGAACTTTTAGCGTACCAGGATAAACTTTTCCCAGCTTTGGTGGAGGCGGTTTAATAACTCTCTTAGTAGAAGGATCTGTTGACAATATCTCACTTTTCCAACTCTTCATAATCTTATCTTTTTCATTGTTTACACTGTTCTCTGTTGCAGGACTTCGAATCCTACCAAGGTGTCCTATTTCCAAATGTGGTGGTTTAAGAAATGTCTTGGTAGAAGGATCTGGCGACAATTGCTGTAATCTCCAAGTGTTCATTATATTCTTCTTCTTGTCAGTCATTTCTCTGTTTTCTTTTTTGGTAAAAGCTTCTATCGTATCGGGATGTGCCTTTTGCAATTCTGATGGAGGAGAAAGTTTAATAAGTTTTGTAACAGGATGTTCTCGTGGAAGTTCTTCTCCTCTACATCTCTTCACGTTCTTATCTTTGGCAATTCTTTCCCTGCTTTCTGGGCCAGGAGCTTGCATCTGCACTTCTTCCTTCACTCGATCTTTCTGTATACTCAACATGGCTTTTCGCTTTTGCAATCTGTCGCCCTGCTCTTTCCTCTCATCGTTAGGAATGTAACGCCTAGTTAGTTCAGGATAATACAACTTAATTTCAGGTGGGATAAACCTACCCAATATCCTTTTCACATCGTCATCGGTGTAGGAAGTGGGGATCATTTTTTTCTGTGGAGGTCCAAAATGGTACTCTCCATGGACGTCTTCTAAGGGGTCATTGCTCCCATTGGCTGTGCATCTGTAAGGTAGAAGCATTTTGTTACGTCTCAAATTCAAACAAGTATTAAACTTTTGTTTTAATTTCAAGTAAAATTCAAAGCAATCGTATATTTAAATAATTAATAATTTCCAGAATTAGTTTTTATTTTTATTATACTAATAAATTAATATATATATATATTATAAAACGAAAGTTGCTTATCACTGCCGACAATTACTGATCGAAAGCGATTTCAGATTTTTTCTTTTAAAGATTTTAAAGATTGCAGTGAGAATGACGTAGGAGTTGATTAAAGATAGTTTAATCAACTCCTATGTCATTCTCACTGCAAAATAAGATTTCTTTCAATCGACCAAAAGAGAATGCTTTGTCAAACAATTATTTGTTAAGCATTTGTCGTCTTCGCTAATTTTAGAGTATGAGCTATTTCAGATTATGTTTCCTTTAAAGAATTCGTGTTAAAAATCTAAAACTTCAGATAATTCTATTTCTAATATTGTTCAGAGTTCATTTTCCCCATTTAACTGTGTTTTGTCTCTAATAGAAACTCAGACGATTAATAACTAATTCAATATCAGCAAACGAATGAAGTATGTCAACTTACTGCTTTCGGCGACAGCGCAGACTCCGAGATCTGATAGACCCTTCTATATTTCGAAAGACGTCCGTTGTTCCTACCCCTTCAGGAGCGCCTGGTAAGTTGTCGATGTCTTGCTCCATCATAACGTCCTCACGCCAGCGTGGTGGGCAGGTCCTTTTCGCCCCCGACTGCTCGGGGTCTTCGTGCTGCTTCTTCACATCATACCTACATAAAACAGAGAACGAGAATCAAATGTTGCTCAATCTGTCAGAATTGAATAGTAAAGAATAATGAGTCTCACATTCGGCGACAACTGAATATAAATCGCAAACAGAACTAATAAGAACTAATAATTTGCAAACAGAACTAATAATTTGCTTGCCGTATGTTACTAATTAAAGAAAAAATCATTCATCATAAGATATAAACTTTAAAAGAAGACGTGATACACGAGAAGAAATCTCAAGTATTTCCTCAAACGAACACCAGGGTTATTTTTGAAATAATTATTTTTCCTAAAATGTAAACATAGAAATGTTCGATTTTTTTGCCTCCTAAAGATACTTTTTCTCATACAATGCGTTAAATGAACAGAGACCTAAAGGACACAAAGACCTAAAGGATTCAGAGAAGGTTGGTGAAAGAGATCCTTTGGCAGCTGTTAAGAAATAGATGGAAGTCTCCCTGTTCTTCAACGTGCACAGAATATTGTTCTCCTGCATACGGGGCCTTCCATTAACGTCCTATCTGATGGATGACAGTCTTTCTATGCCCATCAGCATCATCATTATTTTAGGGAATAATCATTGCAGTTTCGATAGATGTCGATGATTTGTAACAACTATCTAATCTATTGTTTCTATTGGCATTCATTGTACCTGTGGACAAAATGGCAGCTATTAAGGACTGAGATCGACGTGGTTCCCTTTGAAATGGTAGTCATGATCACGTCCATATTTCAATGGGTCAAGAGTGATTTCGGGAGCATCCCAGTGATCTGCTCTATCTATCTTGGCAGTTTCAATCCTTGATTTCAGTCTTATGAAATATATTTCAGATTGTTCTGAAGAAATTTAACCTACACAGAATGCCATTCCTATCAACCCTTGTGGATCTGTAAGTGATAATTGTAAAACGAAAACAGGTAACTCATCCCAAGATATAAATTCTAAGATTTTATTGTCTTCATATGGTAACGTGTTGGTAGAGTACGCAAAGATTAAGATACAAGTTGTAATTCTCTATTACCCACTTAAATATATACTTTATGTATATTAAGAGAAATATTTATGGAATATGGTAGCTCCTAGTCGCCAAAGTATCAAAACCCCTCAACTTTTCTTACATGAGAAGATGTTGAGTACGCACTACAGTGTGTAAACAGTCGTGAGGTAAACTAACTTGTTATTAAACGCATTCTCTAAAAAATTAATCACATGGAATTTGTATATTAAATCATAGTTGAAAATCATCTTAACACTGTATTTTACTAAAGCTGTTTAAGTTTGCACGCAATAAAAAGTAAATAAAAATAACGTATCCTTTATATGAACCACAAAGGCAGTTTGCATGATAACTTGGAATTGCACCGTGTTCTCGGATTGCAACGAAATGGCCAGCTCCATGTCTTTCGAAATATATCTTTTACACTTGAGAATGACCATCTTCCCGAACTGCCAAAACATATCGCCATGTTTTATCTGAGTTACGTCATTATTCATTATTTATCAGGTGTTAATGGGTTTTTAATTGGTAACCTGGTACTTGATGTTACTTTTTTTGTCTCTTATAACTAGTAAGCTATGTAAATACTGCTTTGAATTTTATCATGTAATTTTCATAAATCTCGGCACCCTGTAGGTAAAAAGAGTAAAGTCATAGCACTGCGATCAGCTTAAAGATCATCAGTGCATTCTCTGACATTCGATGTCAATTTAACCAAACTCAGCTCAAGGAGCGATCTAGAGAGTTTAAACTCTCAAAATGAAAGACAATTTCGGTGTGTTGAATGGGCCAATCAGAGAGCAGATAACGTTGATTATCTAGCTAATCCGATTGAAGGGAACAAGCTATTTTGAAGTCTTCTGAACGGAAGCATAAACTGAAACTTTGGTACCTGAGGTAGCCACCATGTCTTGCCTGAATCATAATCACCAGCACCAGACTAGTAATGCGATATTCCCAATTTCGAGTTCCCACTGTATCAGCGTTGAGATTTATCTCCCATAAGCTCCACCCTACTCTCGGTGTGAAAGGGAACTCCGATGAGATTACAAAGGTCGCGGTCATTCTGATGGATTGTTGAGCCCTAACCATGTATGAAGGAGAGCCATACCCTGTGCACCTTACAGAACATGCTGGAAGGCCCAGACAGAAAGCTCTCATCTGTCTGCCAAGTGTAATCCAGTGGGTCCCCTTCCCCAACATTCTCTGAACCTTTGTGGTCCTTATGACCTGGCGGTTTAGCCCATTGAGTGCACAAAAGTGTCACTTAAAGGTAAACAACCCAAACGTTATATTCAGCTTCAGTTAATTCTTTCAGTTTCTCTGTCAGTGAGGTAAACTTTGGCTGGACTTTAAGGCTATTCATTTTTTTCACCTAATTGATGGGGAAAAAAATTCATGCCGTAGTCTCTTCCCTTATAGCAGTTGAACATTAGACCGAATGACTCCAGCACCTATCGATTACCGTCACTAATAAGATCATTGCAGTGAAAATAAAAGAGATAACTCAGGATAGCCATTAAGTATATATATATATAATTTTTAGACGGGAACAGCGAATAAAAACTTTATTAAAATAACTAGGAAATTCTGATTCAATGAAATAAATCGTTGTACTTACTCAGTAACTTCTACTATATTCCAATTTCCTTTTCTTTTTCTACCTGACATCTTATCTTTTTTCTTTTACAATAACTTATTCACGCATTTGCTATCACAAAATCAAATCAATTAATGACAACAGATTAGAGGAAATCAAAATCACGCAACTTCGACAGGTGACGTTCCTTAACAACGATTTTTCAAATAATTATGACGTCTAATGACACGACACGCTTGCGTTATTGCGCATTGTCTACGCAATACCGTCAAATGTTTTTTGCTTATTACCAAATGATTTGTTAAGGTATATTTGTTAAGGCAAGAGAATTAAATGAAATTCAATTTAAATATAATCTCTAGGTTTCCAGTGTAAGACAATATTTAGGTGCCGTTGAGCTATGATTATCCGAAATGAACACTCTGAAAAAACTTTTTAACCAGTTTTCGAAAAAAAAAATGAGCTAATGCTTTCCTTTTGCCATCTATCTCTGCGTATAGTTTTTTTTCTTTTTCTTTTTCTTTTTTAGAGATAAACATATTTTAAAATGGACTTTTGAACTCACGCTCAAGAATTTCCTATAAAAATGAATTTCATATAAAAATGAATTTTCTATAAACCATGACCTGCCACGGGTTAAATCCTTGTTTCTTCGCACGAAGGTTGAAGAGGTGATAAAACATAATATCCATGAAAAGGGTCAAAATCCTTGTGCCACAAAAGGGTCGCTCAGTCCTCTTTTCTGAAACAACTGGATTTCCCTTTTCATTTTATTATTACATGTTTTATCATCCTTCACTGTTTGCACGGAACAAGAGGATTTCGCCAGTGTCAGGTCATGGTTCACCTTTTACCATCCCTCTCTGCGCCGCGTTCTTAATGCATTTCATGCCCTCTACAAGATTTTGGATTTTCCTAAGTTTGAAAATTCTCGGGCTGTCGCTAGTTTCTATTGTATTTCGTGCTCTGAACAACGCTCAGTTATGGGCCGTTTTTTTTTTCAGGTTCTTAAACCTAACCGCTCTCATGTCATCTTCTCTATTAACAAAAACACACACGTTTCGTTCGTTACGAGACATCAGAAAACGTAACGTAAGACAGTCGTGCTCAAAAAGATTCAAACGCATTGAAGAAAAATCCTTACACCTACGGAAATATGAATATTCAAGTTCAAATCAGTGGCGAAATATTTTGCAATAACCAACTTTTGAACAAAAAAAATGTTTCTGCTTGTTCGAAACTCGTGGAAAAAACTAATTTCATACATGCAGGTTCGAACACTCCGGAAAACATAACAAGGTCTCGCATGTTCAAGCGTTTGCGTGAAAATTATCCGAATTGGGTGAAACTTACAAATAAAATGTTATACACAGTGTGTGTATTTCACCCTTGTTCAGAAAAGTGAATATTTGATTCACATACAACTGAAATGGCACATGTAAAATTCACATGCTTACATAAAAAGTGAATCTTTGCAGGAAAAATAACATTGCTGATTTGCATCTCCCTCGAAATGAACGTTGTTGCAAGAAAAGCAAATGTGGCATTGACGCCCTAATACTTAAATAATGAATACTTGCGGTTAAACTATCGTTACTACTGTACTCCGCACGTGCACATACTTGCAAGAAACTGGGAAAAAAGTTTCAAACGTAAAGAAACATGCATTCTCATGCGGGAAAAATAACTAAACCTTTCTTAGTTGAACAGGAAATATGCATGATTGATTTACTCGTGTAATGAAACACATAGGTGAATACATATCACTGTCGAAAAAACGAGCCCTTGCAGGAAAAATAATCACTTTTACACTTATAAAATACAGATATAAATACAGAAATATACATACTCGTGCGGGAAAAATTACCTAAACTCACTCTTACTTAAACATGAAATGTACATGTTAGAGTTACTCGCGTAGTAAAACACATGTATGAATACATATCATTATCAAAAAACGTGTCCTTGCAGAAAAACAGCCACTTTCACACCTATACAAATATAGTGTACTTACACACTTGTTCGAAGAATTCCTCCCTGTGCGGGAAAAACAACCACTTTCACACTTACACAAACATGGTATACTTACATACTTGTTCTAAGAATTCCACACTGGTATAGAAATATGCATTCTCATACGGGAAAAATAACTAAACCAATTCTTACTTAGACATGAAATGCGCGTGTTAGATATATTCACGTAGTGAAACACGTATGGGAATATATATCATTGTTGGAAAACGTGTTTGCAGAGAGAAATAACCACCTTCACCCTTATACACACACAGTTTGCTTACGCGCTTGTTCAAATGTAGCAGTGAAAATAATTGTAGAAATACACACGGAACCCTGAAAACAGTATGAGAATGGGTCCGAAAATATAGACATCCTTAGTGCAAATCTATCGTTTTAACCCACGTTTGGTTCTTTCTAAGGTCAGTTATGGTAGTGAAACTTGGACACTTTGTAAACAAGATAACAGGAAACTTGATGCTTTTGATTTTAGATGCTTAAGCACTATCTTGAGTATTAAGTGGTTCAACTTTGTAAGTAACGAAGAGGGTAGGCAAAGGAGTCGGCAACCTCCTGTGAGCAGTATACTGTGCACAGAGAGACTCTGTTGGTTTGGCCATGTTGCACGTATGGATAATTAAAGATTAGCGAATATGGTTATAAATAGTGTGCCTAAAGGGTTCAGAGAGAAGGGGAGACCTAGGATGCGGTGGGCAGACAATGTCAAACTGTACCTTGTTAGAATTGATGTGCAGTGGAGAGATGTAGCAGATATAGTTCGGGACAGATATGCTTGGAGAACTAGGTTGCGCGGTCTGGTTGGACCTCCGTAACCCATGGCTGCTTGAGCATGATGATGATGATGATCTTTTGCGAAAAACGAATAGAATCACAAATATTCACTTTTTATAAAACACGAGTAGTATGAAATGAATATGTGTGACTGGAATTTATTTGTTTAATCTTTACTACATTACTAGAGAATCTTACTCAAACTTAGATTAACAAAATTTTTTAATTTCAACAACAATTAATAATAATTCCATTAACAAAGTTTTGTAAACAAAGCAAGGTGTAGCAAAACGCTTTTACAATGACAATCAGGCAAAGTAATAAAGTAGTTTAGAACAGTCTCGCATCGGTTATTCTTTTGTTGAACAGAGGCATCTTCATTAATGGCACTACAGATAAGGTGATTTTGATGCTATTCTGCTCTTTCGAAAGAATTTGATTGCCTGGGCTTTGATGTGTTCCTATGAAACAAAACAATAATTACCAAAATCGAAGTAAAATATTGTAACTCAACTGTTCTTATTCCCTAACCCTGTTCTGAGCATTAACAGATCCATCCAATGCTACAGGGTCTGGACAGATCTAGAATATAGAAAGGAAATGTCAGTAATGTTTTGAAATTGCAAACAGAACAAGAGTGTTCAAGAAAACGGGGAAATATTTTCCAACCTATTTTAATTATGGATTAAGTGCGAAAATGGCTGCAATAAGTTTGTGGTTTAAAGCAGTAACATGTGCAGTATGTGCTAATAGATATAATAAGTCGGAGTGGAGCCATCTAGATAGATCTGAGTTTGAAGAGCTTTCGAAGAATAGGAAGAAGTGCAAGTGAATTTTGAAGTTTCGAACTGACAAAAATAATATAATGTTTATTTCTTTGAACAATAATAATTTAATATTTTATTTTATCGTGAATGTAATCAGAAAAAAATGGATAAATGTTTTCAGGGGCGTAACCATGGGGGGGATGGGGGAACTCGGAGTTGGCAAAATTCGAAGCTACTTCGCTAAATCTAGGTGAGTTGTGAAAACTTGTCTTTTTTGGAAAATTAAAGGGAGTTGTCAAAATCGAGGCAACTTGGAAAATCTAAGGCAGTTTGGAAAACGGAGAGACGGCAAAATTTAGAGCAGTTGGCAAAATTCGAAGCCACTTAATAAAATACAGGTGAGTTGGCAAAATCGGGACAACTTGGCAAAATCTTAGGGATTTGGCAAAATTCGGAGTGACTTGGTAAAATCTTGGGGAGTTGGCAAAATTCGGAGTGACTTCGCAAAATCGTAGGGAGTTGGCAAAATTCACGTGAGATATGAATATTTGTATTTTTTTCTGTAAAATTATGGCGAGTTGGCAAAATCTACGAGAGTTGGCAAAACTTAGGGAGTTGGCAGAATCTAGGGGCAGTTGGCAAAATTCGGAGTGACTTGACAAAATCGTGGAGAGTTGGCAAAATTCAGGTGAGATATGAACATTTGGATTTTTTTCTGTAAAATTATGGCGAGTTTGCAAAATCTAGGAGAGTTGGCGAAACTTAGGGAGTTGGCAAAATCTAGGAGAGTTGGGGAAACTTAGGGAGTTGGCAAAATCTAGGGGCAGTTGGCAAAATTCGGAGTGACTTGGCAAAATCGTGGAAAGTTGACAAAATTCAGGTTAGATATGAGCATTTGGATTTTCTTCTGTAAAATTATGGCGAGTTGAAAAAATCTAGGAAAGTTGGCGAAACTTGGGGAGTTGGCAAAATTCGGAGTGACTTGGCAAAATCGTAGAGAGTTGACAAAATTCTAGTGAGATATGAAAATTTGTATTTTTTTTCTGTAAAATTATGGCGAGTTGGCAAAATCTAGGAGAGTTGGCAAAACTTAGGGAGTTGGCAAAATCTAGGGGCAGTTGGCAAAATTCGGAGTGACTTGGCAAAATCGTGGAAAGTTGACAAAATTCAGGTTAGATATGAACATTTGGATTTTCTTCTGTAAAATTATGGCGAGTTGAAAAAATCTAGGAAAGTTGGCGAAACTTAGGGAGTTGGCAAAATTCGGAGTGACTTGGCAAAATCGTAGAGAGTTGACAAAATTCAAGTGAGATATGAAAATTTGTATTTTTTTTCTGTAAAATTATGGCGAGTTGGCAAAATCTAGGGGCAGTTGGCAAAATTCGAAGTGACTTGGCAAAATCGTGGAAAGTTGACAAAATTCAGGTTAGATATGAACATTTGGATTTTTTCTCAAAAATTATGGCGAGTTGACAAAATCTAAGAGAGTTGGCAAAACTTAGGGAGTTCGCAAAATCTAGGGGCAGTTGGCAAAATTCGGAGTAACTTGGAAAATTCGTAGAGAGTTGACAAAATTCAGGTGAGATGTAAAAATTGCAATCTTGTTTCTGTAAAATTATGGCGTGTTTGAAAAATCGAGGCAACTTCGCAATATCTAGGAGAGATGGCCAACTTTGGGGGAGTTGGCAAAGTTCGGAGTGGCTTTGCTAAAATCAGGTGTGATGTAAAATTGGGATTTTTTTTTCCTGTAAAATTGTGGCGAGATGGCAAATGGTGGAAACTTGGCAAAATCTAGGGCAGTTGGCAAAGAAACAAATCCACTTGGGATATACGGGCGATTTGTGAAAATTGGGATTGTTTTTGTGAAATTAAGGAGAGTCGACAAAATCGAGAAACTTTGGCAAAATCTAGGGTAGTTGGCAAAACTGGAAACCATTTGGTAAAGTACAGGTGAGTTGTAAAAATTGGGATTGGTTTTGTGAAATTAAGGAGAGTTGGAAAAACCTAGAACGCTTGGAAAAATCTAGGGGAGTTGGCAAAATTCGAAGCCACTTGGTAAAATACAGAGGGGTTGTGAAAATTGTGCCTTTGTTGTCAATTAAGTACAAATTGATAAAATTCGAAGTGACTTGGCAAATTCAGGGAAGATGTAAAAATTGCGATTTTTTTCTGTAAAATTACGGCGAGTTTTCTCTGAAACGAGAGTTGGCAAAATCTAGAGTAGTTGACAAAATTCGAATCCACTTGGTAAAATATAGGCGAGTTGTGAAAATTGTGATTTGTTTTGTGAAATTTGGAGTGTTGGACAAATCGAGGAAACAACAAAATGTAGGGCAGTTGGCAAAATTCTAATCCACTTGGAAAAAATACGGGCGAGTTGTGATAATTGGGATTGGGTTTCTAAAGTTCAGGATAGTTGACTAAAATCGAGAAAACTTGGCAAAATCTTGGTGAGTTTGAATGGTCTGAAGTGATTTGACAAATTTAGGAGATATGTAAAGATTGGGATTAGTATTGTGAAATTAAGGAGAGTTGGCCAAATCAAGGGGAAATTCACACTGACTTGCTACAATTCAGACGAGATGTAAATATTGGAATTACTTCTGTAAAATTATAGTTAGTTGGCAAAATTGGAGGTCAAATGGCAAAATGCAGGAGAATTGTGAAAATTGCCCCACGGAGCGAAAATCTGAGTAAGTTTGCTCAGTTGGCAAAATTTGAATTTGGAGTTGGATAATTTTTGATTTCTTCCCCCCACACCGGGCACCCACCCGACCCCAACCATAGTCCTTCGCTACGCCCCTGAATGTTTGCGAACTATTTGTCTGGGAAAGTAATTCACTGATTGATAAAAAATTCACGGGAAAGTGATTGACCCTATATTTAACAGAATAGTTAGGGTAGGGATTTTCAGCGTGCGGTACGCGGTGAAATTTTTTATGGTACGCCGTGAGAGCTCAAAAGTCGCTAGACCTAATAACAAAATCAGTGTTTTATTTTATTCCCATTGTTATACTATAGCTATAGTTTTATCTATCATTTATTCTCATTGTTATTAATAACTATATATATATATATCTTTTATTCCTATTGTTATTATTACTTTTACTCCCATTTTTATCATTACTTTTATTCCCATTGTTATTAATAACTATAGTTTTTATCTATCTATACAAGGGGTACGCCACTTACAAACACATTTCTAGGGGGTACGTGAAGCATAAAATGTTGAGAACCACTGAGTTAGGGTAAAGAGTATCCGTTAAATCCCAATATTCGATGAATGGTGAATTTGATTTTACAAAACTTAGTTTTACATTTAAATAAGAACTGAATGTCATTAATAATTAATATATTAGTGAATACGGTGACACAGTCTGCTCTTTTTCTTTTTATGCCTATTTTTAAAGACATGACTGATTCAAATTGGAACTTTTATTATAAAATATCCCAAACACTAACACTCATTAAATTATATTATGAGGATGCAAGAAGATGGTGCTTTTACACACAGGGAGATAGCCATTCATGTAAATTAGCGCGGATGCGAGACGATGCGTAACGCACAGAAGGAACAAAGATTCTTCTCTACTGCGACGTTATGGACAGGAAATACCATTGAGGCAAAATAATTGAGTCCGGATTTGCGAATCGGTCCGAACGGGGAATACCGAATATTGTCCGGACTGATTCGCAAATAGGAAAGGACCGAATATTGTCCGAACTGTTTCGCAAATAAATGACTTGTTTCGGTGTTTAAGCAGAAGTCCGCTCTTGGTTGAAATGATTTTGTACGTTAAATCCAAAGTCTGCTAAATCGAGAGTTTTCTGTAATTGATTATGTCATTTCCATTCGGTTTGATTGTTTTACTCTTAGCAGTCCGTTTCAGTCTGTAGATTGAATTTATTGCTTTCGAAATGAACTAGCTGGAGACATCACATGAACGGTGAAGTGTATATAGAGTTAGAGAAGTAGACCCACTGGTCACCTGTTATGCACTGAGTGCAGTTCCTGTTAATGTTCTTCGGAAGATTTCTTTCAGAGTTACCCTCAATAGCTCCAAACTTGGACAGTTTTCTGACAGAAGCTAGATAATTTAACAATGTGTGCGGTTTTGTGCTAATTTAATTTCAATATTTTGAAATTGGACGGTTTAAGGTGAAAACGCTAAAAATGGATTTATAGACATATTAAAATTGCAATATAAATGGATTAAAACTAATGACCAACTTTCTGGAATATATAGTCCATAGTCAGATTTTAAACTGATAATAACATGACAACTCAGAAAATGAATTAATTATGCTAAATTTCGCATATGAAATTATCCTTTTTTTTTCGAGAGCTACCCAATCTTGGTGTTGTCTAACTGGTTCCGGTTTTTCAAAGAGTACAATATAGGTTCTGTTGAACATGGGAAATGCTTTGGTATTTCATATTAAAGTCAGCAGCTTTTCAAGACCACAATTTGATGAATAAAAGGGCAGGGTTGAAAGGAGACTGGCCTTACATTGGGCACAATTGAAAACAGACTTGGGCTAGTCAATGCCACCTTAATATACCAGTTCTGGACAACCTTGAACAAAAGGAGGGAAATTAATTATGCATAAGCATATAATTGGTTTTAAATTTAGATTAAAGCAATTTATTTCAAAATCAGTTAAATAAAATAATTTATTTATTATTCATTAAGATTTTAATATAGTATTTAAGAATTTCATAAAATTAATTACTAGACTTTTAAAAATAAATAATTACTGGTTGAAATTTTAGAAATTTATTTATAATTAAAAGTCCTATAATCTTGAAAATTCGATATTTTTCTGCAGTGTCTAGGCCTGTTGTATCTAGGCAGCATTGCATTAGTCTGGTATACTTCTCTGCGTTATAACATTTGTCTTACTTTAAAATTTAATACACCCATATAGATGCACTCTTGATTAATTGGTGTTGCCGAAAAAATCATCTATAATTAAACAAGAATATTTAAATACAAAATATTACCTTTTTTATCTGAAACTTTTACTCCACAAAATTTAATACGAAATGAAGAGTTTTTGTTGAATTTTGATATAAAATTAATGCTTTATATTTTAAGTAAAGCAAAGAAAGGTTTTTGCGAATACCTGTTTCTATATGTATATATAAGTATATATTAAAACATTTTTCATACAATTTACTTTTGGCGAAATTTTCAGATATTCGGAAGTTTCAACTTAAAATATAAATATATTTGAAGTAATTTAGGTTCTTCACCTTTTCAATCGGCAAAAAAGGAAAAAGGAATTTTAAAGCTCATGGATCGAACATTAGCCGAGGACTCGTGAAAGTTATTGACAACTGTCATCGAAAACGTCTATGACAAGATTAGACAGAAAAATTGATTAATGTTAAAATTAATAGATAAACCTGCTAATAATAGTAACAATGAGTTTTTTTTGGATGTGCAAAGTATTGTATATGAAAACATAAAAATACATATATAAATATAGAAATATAAAAAATATGCTTAACTACCGTTCAATATATGCAATACTTCATTGAAATTAACAGTTTCAATTTCTTTGTGGTAATGCTATCAACACTTGCCAGGAGGCTTCAGAGCTTCCAAAATAAAATCCTCAGATCTGTGGTCAGTGCTCCCTGGTTTGTGAAAAACAAGACCATTCACACTGATTTGAGCACTGACCACATATACACCTATATTCGGAAGATCACGCAGACCTTTTTCGAGGCAGTGCGAGATAATCCTTATGATATAATTAGATCTTTGATTGATTATGATCCATTGGTTTTAAACCAATTCAAGAGTCCTAAGATTGTGGTGTTTGACAACCGCATGTTTAACTTTAGTTGTGCTTCTTCAGCAAGTTGTTTTGCCCTTGTGACCCCTTTGGGGTTACCATAGGCTTGGAACTCATAATATTAATTAAAGATATCAGATAGTCCATAAAGTATCATCAGATCTGCCATCAATTCCCATGGTTTGTTTCTAACCGTCAAATACATAGGGATCTTGTTTAAATACTCATATTAAGCTTTACGCGAAAGTTTTTTCGAGGCAGTTTCCAATAATCCAAATGAGATTATTTCCTCCTTTATGGAATGCAATCATGAAGTTTTAAACAGATATAAGAGGCCTAAGACCATTGCTTTCTCTCGGGAAAGCTTTGCGCTTTAGCTCTATTTTACTGTTTATGTTTATTGTTATCTAGCCCCTCGAGGCCCACTCTTTGTGGTTCATGTATTATATTTTATTTATTTATGCCTTCAAGGCCTATTAATCATATGGAGATGGTTATGGGCATATTGTGCCTGGTACATCGAAAGTCAATGTACGATCTACGATCTACGGTCCGTAAAGTATGAAAGACTGTTCTAAACTAGTTTATTATTTTATCTGATTGTCATTTTAAAAAAGCATCTTGATTTATTTTAAATATTGTTTTAAATATTTTGTCAGATAATATATCTATGTCAGATGACATAGAAAAGGGCACTAGCCCAGGTACTGTGGCATGTGAGTAATGATCTCTGATCACTGGTCTCTGGTCCGTCAAGTATTATGTAACGGATATACCTTTACGGATATGTCCAAAGTTAAAAAAGAGATTTAACCGCTAGGTGCATAAATGGTATTCTCATGCATCATTTATTTCCTGTCAACGTTATAAATATAAGATTATACTTTTACCTTTTCTTCTTAACATAATCCCCAAAACGTTTTTCATTTATTGGGTCGTATTAAAACTTCATTCACTAATTCAGTCATTAAATATCCCATTAATTAAAGAATCATCATGATAATATGTCCAATGTACATATATATTTACTCAATGGGTTTCCGGTATTAAAAAGCTCTCGTAGTAACACGTAAATGATTACATTTCAAATAGGTCAAAACATTTTGACATGTGCTAACCAAGTGATGGTTTTAGAGTTTTGCAGAGGTGTAGAAGATGTAGCTCAGTACAGATATGCTTGGAGTACTAAATTGTACGGCCTGGTTGGAAATCCGTAGCCCCTGGCTGTTTGAGGATGATGGTGATGATAGTTGATTATAAAAGCAAAATTGTTTTTAAACTGAAGTAGTCGATATTTTGTGTTACTCTGTCAGGTGAATCTTCGATTTACCGGTCTGATAATGGAAACCAAATTCGTATAAGATAAAAATAGGACAACCAGAAATAAGGGAAAAATTCAATGAAATGCGCACAAGATTGATAAAATAATAACACTTGTTTACAAGATTTTTTATAACATGAAAAATTGTAGTTGCCTTTAACTATTTTTCAGGTACTGATTTCAGATCTGGCCTTAAAAATGACTAGCACATCACGTTTTTATGTTATTGGTCATTTTGATTCCTATTAAGATCTTTCTATATCACACCTCCATGCAACTGGCAGGATACTAGATATTTTACTTTCTGTGGCTGGTAACACTGATTGCCAAGTGCGAGAAAATATGTAACAGTAACCAAACCTCAGACCGCCATTCTTGTTGTTTTCATTGTAGGAGGAACACGTGCTGCACGTTGAAGAGTGAATTTTGGCGTTTATATGGCACAAAGGCAGCGTCGCGGATGTGTTAATATGTCAGATAAGTTTCGTTATGTGTGTGGAAAATATATTTTAAAAACCCAAGGTCTTTCTGTACAAAGATTGTGAAGAAAACCTATAACTGGTATTTTGGATGTCATGTTGGAGATCAGGACAAAACATCGGCTTCACATGTATGCTGCATTTCATATTTTGCTGGCCTGAGTGAATGGTTGAAAGGTAAGATAAAATCCATACCCTTTGCAGTTCCAATGGTTTGGCGTGAGCGAACTAGTCACTTGCATGGTTGCTATTTTTGTTTAATTAGGGTGTCGGGCTTTTCTAAAAAGAACAAAAGCAAATTACAATATCCAAATGTGCCTTCAGCCATAAGGCCAGTTCCTTATGGAGAAGATCTTACTTTACCAACACCTCCAACCAACTGTGAGGAGATGAATTCACTTTCATCAGAAGGAAGACTTTGAGGCACATACAGATCCTGATCCTACATACACCCTAATAAGTTAGATGGGCCTAATATGATTCAGAAAAATGATTTAAATGATCTTGTTCGAGACCAATGACTTTCCAAACAACAAGTTGAAGTTTTAGGTTCAAGACTTCAAGAGTGGAGTCTTCTGGTCAAAGGTACCAGAATTTCTCTGCGCAGAAAGAGAAATTTGGATTTATCTGCTTATTACGAGATGAAAGATGATATGTGTTTCTGCACAGGTATTTCAGGGCTTATGGAAGAAATTGGAACAACTCACGATCCTAAGGAATGGCGTCTATTTATAGATTCGCCAAAATTCAGCTTAAAAGCTGTTCCTTTTGTATAAAGGAAATCACACCTTTTTCATTCCAGTGACACAAACTTTGGGAATGAAGGAAACTTATGAAAGCATGGAAAAAATACTCACTGCTATAAAATATGATCAGTTTAAGTGGACAATATGTGGTAACCTTAAAGCCATATCTCTCTTGTCGTAATCTGGTTTAAAGGAGCTTCACAAAATTTTGCTGTTTTCTGTCTTTGTGAAACAGTAAGGCCAGAAACCAAAACTACAAAGCAAAAGACTGGACCAAAAGAGATGTTTTTATTCCTGGAACTAGTAATGTGAGGTATAAGCCTCTAGTTGACCCCTCTGATGTTCTGCTCCCACCAGTACACATCAAATTGGGGCTTAAGAAAAACTTTGTAAAGTTTATGGACAAAGCTGGTAAAGGGTTTTTGCACTTGAAGGGAAAATTTCCAAAACTAAGTGATGTCAAACTAAAAGAAGAGATCTTTGTCGGTCCTCAGATCAGGAAGCTACTGAATGATACTGTCATCGAAGAAAAACTGAATATGATAGATCTCGCCGCATGGAAATCCTTCACGTCTGTGGTCCAGGGTGTTCTAGAGAATTACAAAGAGGAAAAGTACCATCAACTCATTCCGATCTTCTCATAAACTATGAAATTCTTGGCTGCCGAAAGTCTTTGAATATCCATTTCTTGCACTCGCATCTCATTTCCCAAGAACTTAGGAGCTGTCAGTGATGAGCAAGGGGAATGATTTCACCAGGATATCCGAACCATGGAAGAGAGTTACCAAAGCAGGTGGAACCAGTAATGATCGGTGACTACTGCTGGTTCTTGCAGAAGAAAGATACCGAGACAAAAATGAACTTCTTGTAAGTATAAATGATACTTATCCATGTTTTCTTATTTTGCATTTCAATGTTATTTCATTTGCTACTTTATATTCAGTGGTCTATAAATATTATGTTCTAATTTTTTTTCAATATAATCATGTAATTAATTAATGAATTTTAAGTTGCAATTTTTTAAAATAATCATATATATTTTCATTTCCCAAATATGCGTATTCATTGAAATTTCAATTGCACCTATCCGTATTTAAAAAAAAAACTGTACGTGCTGCAGATTTTTCACAGCCATATTTGAATCCTCAAAATTAGTTAAAAATATCCTGTTTGACCAATGTTATAAAAAAAAGCTTCAATATGTTGTCTAGTGTAATGGATACTGCGAATAAAAATAGTGGTTACTAGATTAATATTACATATATATATGCAAATACACAATTTGCAAATTCTATTATTAAAAAAAATGCAAATGTGAATAAATTCTACCTCTCCATATAAAACAAGAGTTAATGATGCAATTCGAAAAGGGTTTAGACAAAAATGAAAACTGTTTTATTTTTTTTTTGGAGGGGGGGGGGGGCGGTCTATCAAGCTGATTCTTTGTACATTCTTTGTGCCTTGCGTATGGTTGGTTCTTCAAGGCCACGTCTTTCGTGTCCAGTATCTATCTCTTCGACTATCCCATTCACAGATGTAACATGGGAATTTTGCACATCCCTGCAGTTACCCAAGCCGCATACAGATCACTTTTAAATCTCCACAAAGTGCCCATTGGTGTTCCTTATACTTCGAAACAATTAAAGATTTTGATAGGTTTCCTTTAAATGTATGCAATGGGCAACCACAACTTAGACCATGTTTTTTGGCATTATATAGTAGAACACCTTTTAGACTCCGCTTACTGTAATCAATAAACAGACTCTATTCATTTGCTTCATATTTAACAGCTCCTAATTTATTTATACCTCTGGAATATCATTACAATATATCAGAGATTGTTCTTGAATAAAATAATGAATGAAATCCTTTTTACGATGTCTAAAGAAAGATGATGATGTTCCTGAAACTAGTAAGTACATTTCTGAAAGTCCTGATCCTAGAAGTTCTGAAGAATCTTTGGGAAGAATCATCCTTCTTACTAAATCATTCAATTCACTTTGCGTAAAATGTTCATTACATATTTCTGGGTTAAAATCAGAGATACCCAATTCAGTGCCACTTGAATCAGATTCCAATATTTGAAGTTGTTATGGAGGGATAGGTAATGGTTTCTCTTAGACAACCCAATAAAATAATCTGTGAAACGTGAAAGCCGGTATGCAAATACTTCTTGGCCAGGCATGCTAGCCTAGATAAGAGCTGTCAGACATTCGATCTAAGCGTTTTGGCTACGTTATCGGGTGCATTCACTTCAGCTGCTGCTTATAATGCCACGATGCTGCTGTAGAAGACCCTACGAATAACGGAGCGAATTAGGGAGGGGCCGCAATGTTAGACTGCATGAAATGGGTATGAATCGGAGGTACTCTCGATGAATTCGCCCACCATTTGAGCCGTAGTAATGCAGCAGTGGGACAATGTTGGCAGCACGAATACACGCCAAAAAGGTTCTGATCAGTCCGGCAGACAACTGGGAGATAGGATCGTCTCATAGGCTGACAAGCCCGGACTGCTCCAACGGCTTCTCCAAATGTCCATCATCCAGCGAGATGTACAGCCTCTACACATTATCCTGTATCATCGCACACCATTGCGAGATGATTTGCAGAGTCAGGACTCCATTCTCGTGAAAAAATCACGAGAATGGAGTCCTGACTCTGACGAGAATGGTTTCCTTAAATTGCATACATTTAAAGGTAACCTATCTCTCCATTCGCCCCTTCTGACGACTTCCGTTAAACACTTCGGTGGCTTCATTTGGAGTGGTGCCATGCTTGGGATTCAAGGCCGGCCTCCAACTGACATTGCATAATCTTTATCGGTGAATCCTGCTTCTGCCTTGGAGCAAATGACCACCATATTCGCATGTGGAGGAGGGATGGGCAGGGCTCATTTACGGACTCAGTTGTGGAGCTGCACACCGCCACCACTAGTGGCGTTATAGTATGGGGAGCCATCTCTTAAGAGAGCTGGTCGCCCCTAGTCATGGTAACAGGGATGTTAACAGCAAACGATACGTTCCAAAATCCTGCGACCCGTTTTCTTAACTTTCATTTCACGTCTTCCAGGAGCCATTTACCAGCAAGATAATGTCTGCCCACTCTTGGGAGTGCCTCCATAATGTTGTAATCCTTCCTTAGCCAGCTAGGACCCTGGATCTTTTTCCTATTCAGCATGTCTGGGAAATGCTGGGGCATCAGCTGCAGCCATCGCGGAATATAGGGGATCTTTTGCAGCAATTATAGGACTCTTGTCACAATCTGTCACCGGATAACTTCAGAGTGTTATTTGACTCCATGCCACAGAGTATTTTGCGTGCATCGCAGCCAGAGATGGCCTTTGGGAGATCTGCAACAGTTATGCTACAACTTTTCTGAAATGAAGAGTCCTTTTGCTGCGATATTGTAATCACTTCTTTATCTCTTCCACCATATTCCACTGTGCTACGTTTCATTGCGATGGGATGCTTGCTTTGAGGTGCATTTTTTTTTGTTGTTGTTGTTGTTTAAGAGTGTATATAGTAGAGCTCCTGATATGGTTAGTGAAAGAATCATCCTCATAGATTCCACGATTCGTCCTCTATATCTGTTACCACCACTTTTTCGTCTTGTTGCAAACAATTACAATGCTTAAAGCCATTGGCTAACCTCCCAGCTTTCGTTCTCTGATCTCCCATTGGATTTACATGTTTGACATTGAAATGTAAGCGTTTACATTTATCCCCACCATACATTCACATGCTAATTTGAATGCAAATCCGTCCACTACTTGGAGGTAGTGAACTTCAACATAATGGAATGTATACACCGAAGAGCAAAAACTTTATGACCACCTGCCCAATATGATGTTGGTTCTCCACGTGCCGCCAAAACAGCTCTTACCCACTACGCACAGATACTACAGAATTTCTAAAGGTGTCTTGTGGTATCTGGTACTAACACGTTAGCTGCAGATCCTTTAACTCTTGTACATTACGTGGTTGAGCAGCTGCAGATCGGATATGTTGTTCCAACACAAACCACAGATACTCAATTGGATTGATGTCTGGGGAATTTGGAGGCCAGGGCAATATCTGGAAGTCCTCCTCATGTTCCGCGAAACATTCTCGAAAAATCCGGGCATTGTGTCATGGTGCATTATCCTGCTGAAAAAAGGCATTACTAGAAGGTTACTAGAAGGTTACATTACCGTTGCCATGTACCTGACCCCCAATGATTTTTAAGTAGGTGGTAGACGTCATAGTTTCCTACACATGAATGATTGGACCCAGGATTTCCCAGCAGAACATTGCACAAAGCATTACACTTCCTCCAATGGCTTGCTTTTATCCCACAGTGCATCCTGGTGCCAACATTTCCCCAGGTAAATGATGCACACATACCTAGCCGTCCATATGGTGCAACAGGAAATGAGATTCATCAAACCAGACGACTTTCTTCTAATCATTCAAGATCCAGTTTTGATACTCAGGTGCCCATTGTAGTCGCTTTCGACAGTGAACCGAGGTTAGCATGGGCATTCGGAGCGGCCTTTGGCTATGCAATTCCATTTTCAGAAGGATTCAATGTACTATGTGTTGTGACACTTTACTCCAGTCACCATAATTCGGGTGAGTGTTATTCCACAGTATCCCTTCTGTTGGCTCGTACCATGCAGGATAGCCTTCGCTCACCTCTAGCATCAATTAGGCGTGGTCGGCCCACACCTTGCCGGCAGTTCGTGGTTTCCCTCCTCGGGCCACTTTTTGAAGGTATAACCATGGTTGACTGTGAGCACCCCACAACAACGTTGTAGATGGCTTCCATGGTTGACTGTGAGCACCCCACAATGGGCTAGTTCTGTTAGGAATACCAGGGCATATAGGGGAGCTGAAATTGGATCTGACCATTACCTTGTTAAAAGTGTGTTGCAACTTAAACTTAAAAAGTGTTGTGCTAGGGTTAAAAAATTTACTTTTAATACTGAAGCTCTGAAAGATCCAGTTATAGCCAAAGCTTACCATGATAGGTTACTTAGTCATTATGACAGTCATGGTTTGCTTACTACTGAAGTTGAGGAAGAATGGGATCATTTTAAACAGGCTTTTTTGGACACTAACAGTACTCTTTTAGGAAAAAAGGAGCAGAAGAGGCAAAATTATCTGAGTGATAAGGTACTTGAGCTTATTTTGGAAAGGAAGAACTGCAGGAATGCCCTTAATCAATACCCTACTAGTCCTAATAGAAAGCATTACAGAGACCTTAATAAACTTGTAAAGGATCAGTTAGCTGCTGATAAGAATCTTTGGCTTGATGGTTTGGCTGACAAAGCCGAGGAAGCAGTTAGACAGCACAACAGCAGAGAGCTGTACCAGATAGTTAATGTTTTGTGTGGTAGAAAACGGACAGGCATACAAGGATTGAAGGATAAACAAGGTAAGGTTATAGAAGGGGAGGATTCTGTCATGGCTAGGTGGGCTGAGCATTTCAGTGATGTTCTAAACAATGTAGTTAGTTCTACTCCCATTGTTTGCAATGATGATAGATGCATTGGTGGCTTTAATGTTGGCCCTATAACACAATCTGAAGTTCTTTTGGTTGTTTCTAAACTTAAACTTCATAAATCCCCAGGGGTAGATGAAATTACTACGGAAATGCTTAGAGCTGGGAATGTTTCGGTTACCACTTGGATGACTGAAATTCTGAATATCTTTTATGATAAAGGCATGGTTCGTAAGGATTTTACCAGAGCTATTGTTATCCCTATTTTCAAAAAGGGTGATCGCAGTTCTTGTGATAACTATAGGGGTATCAGCCTACTCTCTGTTCCAGGTAAAGTTCTTTCCATGATTGTGCTTAATAGAATTAAGAATCTGGTTGACAGTCAATTGCGTGATGAGCAATGTGGATTCAGAAGTGGTAGGGGATATGTGGATCAGATATTTTCACTTAGGCAGATTCTTGAGAAATGTTTAGAGTTTCAGAAACCTTTGGTTGCTAGATTTGTTGATTTCAAAAAGGCTTTCGACTCTGTTGATCGTCATAATTTGTGGTTGATTGTGAGATCATATGGTATACCAGACAAGTTAGTTAACATTATGAAAGCTCTCTATAATAACACTGAGTCGTGTGTGAGAGTTGGTAAGGCTTGTAGCAATTGGTTTAGCATTACTTCTGGTGTTCGACAAGGGTGCATTTTGTCTCCTTTTCTCTTTAGCTTGGTTATTGATTATGTTATGCGAAATTCACTTCAAGGGAAAGATTTTGGCCTTAAATGGGCTGGAGATACGAAAATTTCTGATTTAGATTATGCTGATGATTTAGCCCTTTTGGCAAATGATGTTGATGAGATGAACTCTTTCATTCGAGCTGTTGATGAGACGGGTAGTAGAGTAGGTTTGGTTATAAACAGAGAGAAAACTAAATTGATGAAAATTGGTCAGGCAGGCTCTGATTCAGTTAATCTGAATGGTTGCAGTCTTGAGCAGGTGTCACAGTTTAATTGTCTTGGGAGCTATGTAACAGATAATGGTGATGTGCGGTATGAGATTAACAGTCGAATAGGGATTGCTGCCGGGACTTTTAAGAACCTATGGAGAGTGTGGAGAAATAGGCGTATACACCTAAAGACTAAAATTAGACTGTATAATAGTTTGGTTCTTTCTAGGGTTAGTTATGGTAGTGAAACTTGGACACTTTGTAAACAAGATAACAGGAAACTAGATGCTTTAGATTCCAGATGCTTACGCAGTATCTTGGGCATTAGGTGGTTTAACTTTGTAACTAATGATGAGATTAGGCAAAGGAGTTTGCAACCTCCTTTAAGCAGCATATTGTGCAGAGAGAGACTCCGTTGGTTTGGCCATGTTGCCCGTATGAATAATTATAGATTGGCGAATAGGGTTATGAACAGTGTGCCTAAAGGCCTCAGAAAGAAGGGGAGACCTAGGATGCGGTGGGCTGACAATGTCAAACAGGACCTTGTTAGAATTGGTGTGCAGTGGCCAGATGCAGTAGATGTAGCTCAGGAGAGACTTGCTTGGAGAACTAAGTTGCAATGTCTGGTTGGACCTCCGTAGCCCATGGCTGCTTGAGGATGATGATGATAATAATAGTAGGTTTTTTTGATTACATCCCCATTTTGAGTTGCCAAGAATTCTTAGAAAATGATAAAGCTTGGTTGCTTTGTTTTTAGCTTCTGTAATTAATTTATTCCAGTTCAATTTTGAGTCAAAGTGAATTCCTAGATATTTAAAATGATTTACGATATTTATATTTTTTTCATTTATTTTAACTATGAAATCTTCTAGTAGTTTTCTATGAGGGTGAAAGTATGAAATGACAGTTTTTTCATTTGAAATTTTTAGATTCCAATTTTCACAGTAACTGTTTACTTTTTTAATTGTGTCTTGTATTCTTTTTTGTGTTACATCTATATTTTCATGAAATGTCCAGAAGATTAAATCGTCTGCATATGTTCCAAATTTTATTTCTGGTTTAAAAATTTTCTGAATATCATTTAAGTATAGGTTAAAAAGAAGCGGGGATAATATATCTCCTTGTACAAGACCATTTAATAATTTATTTGATGTAGAAGTATTTTTTCCTAATTTTACTTTATAAGATCTCTTTCTAATAAAATGTAAAAGAAAATTATAAATGTTACCACATATTTTTAATTACCTAATTTTATATAAAAGTGCGTTGTGATCTATCGAATCAAAGGCCTTCTCAAGATCAATTATGACAACTACCAAAAACATTTTCCTTTTTTTTTGTAAATTCAACATCAGAAATGAAGTTTAACAGAAGATCCTTGGTTGACCTTCCAGGCCGGAAGCCAAACACATTCCTGTGAAAAATGCGTTCATGTTCAAAAAACCAGTTCATTCTGTTTACAATCATTCTTTCGAATAACTTGAATAAATTTGAACTTAAACAGATTGGTCGATATGATTCTAGTATTTCATATGGTTTATTAGATTTTTTTATAAATATCATGTAATTTTCTAGCCAAATTGTTGGATAATTATTAGTTGTCCAGAAATTGTTAAATTCTTTCAGTAGTTTTTTTATATATTTAATTGGTAGATTTTTTATTAAATTATTTGAAATTTGATCTGGTCCTAAAGCTGTATTCTTTTTTATTTTTTTTATAGCAAATATTAATTCATATAATGAAAATGGAAGATTTATAAAATCGGTTTTATTATTATAATACGTTTGATGGAAGATATTTGGGTACTTCAATTTTAGCGAGGCCCCGGAAAAGTTGTCTAACTTAATCGATAGATGGCGAAACTTGCATGAATTTCAGATTTTGAAACTTTACACATACATGCATGAAACTACACACATACATGAATTTCAGATTTTCAGAAATCTTTGGTTGCTAGCTTTGTTGATTTCAAAAAGGCTTTCGACTCTGTTGATCGTCATAATTTGTGGTTGATTGTGAAATCATATGGTATACCAGACAAGTTAGTTAACATAATGAAAGCTCTCTATAATAACACTGAGTCATGTGTGAGAGTTGGTAAGTCTTGTAGCAATTGGTTTAGCATTACTTCTGGTGTTCGACAAGGGTGCATTTTGTCTCCTTTTCTCTTTAGTTTGGTTGTTGATTATGTGATGCGAAATTCACTTCAAGGGAAAGATTTTGGCCTTAAATGGGCTGGAGATACGAAAATGTCTGATTTAGATTATGCTTATGATTTAGCCCTTTTGGCAAATGATGTTGATGAGATGAACTCTTTCATTCGAGCTGTTGATGAGACGGGTAGTACAGTAGGTTTGGTTATAAACTGAGAGAAAACTAAAGTGATGAAAATTGGTCAGGCAGGTTGTGATTCAGTTAATCTGAATGGTTGAAGTCTTGAGCAGGTGTCACAGTTTAATTACCTTGGGAGCTACGTAACTGATACTGGTGATGTGCGGCATGAGATTAACAGATGAATAGGTATTGCTGCCGGGACTTTTAAGAATCTATGGAGATTGTGGAGAAATAGGCGTATACACCTAAAGACTAAAATTAGACTGTATAATAGTTTGGTTCTTTCTAGGGTTAGTTATGGTAGTGAAACTTGGACGCTGTGTAAACAAGATAACAGGAAACTAGATGCTTTTGATTCTAGATGCTTACTAGTATCTTGGGTATTAGGTGGTTTAACTTTGTAACTAATGATGAGGTTAGGCAAGGAGTCTGCAACCTCCTTTAAGCAGCATATTGTGCAGAGAGAGACTCAGCTGGTTTGGCCATGTTGCCCGTATGGATAATTATAGATTGGCGAATAGGGTTATGAACAGTGTGCCTAGAGGCCTCAGAAGGAGGGGGAGACCTAGGATGCGGTGGGCAGACAATGTCAAACAGGACCTTGTTAGAATTGGTGTACAGTGGCCGGATGCAGCAGATGTAGCTCAGGACAGATATGCTTGGAGAATTAAACTGCGCGGTCTGGTTGGACCTCCGTAGCCCATGGCTGCTTGAGGATGATGATGATGATGATGAAATCACCGAAAATTGAAATTTCTGTTACATACAAATCTTTTGCAAAAGTCATTAGTAGTTTTGCTGCTCCTACATTTAGTGAACTGTAAAGATGCGAATTAAAATTAATATATAAAATATATAATAAAATAATATTATATAATATATATGAATTATATATAATAATACATAAAAATTAATACATATATATATAATATTTAAAAAATGTCAATTATAATATTTCATTAGCATTTCATAGCAATTCCAATTATCAATTTATTGTTGTCGATAAAAACGTGGTAACCTTCATATTCCACTACCAAAATTTCAAATTACTAGCATAAAAAATTGTGTTCAATATTTGTTTTAACTTTTTTCACCATTTGGAAAATGCAAATCGTAATATTTCATCAATACTGTCCAACCTAAAAAGAACTATTAACTTACCTGTAAAAACAAACAATTATCTTTTAAAACAAAAAAGTCGTGTTTTCCCTCACACCCTGGGTCTAAGAGGTCATTTTATTGTTGCCAATGACAACTTCATGACGCGTCTTCCACCACTAAAATTTAAAACTTTTAGCTGAAATACGTCGTCTGCAATATTCGTTTGAAAATTTGGAATTTGACAATTTTTTCACCGTCAGAGGGCGCAATTATAGTTTTCGAAAGATTTAAAAAGCACACTTTTTCTTTCATCAATTCCTATCTAATAACGGAAAAAGAATTTTTATTTACCTGTGAAAAAAAAACAATGATCAGCTAAAACTAAAAAGGTGTGTTTTCCCACCCTCTCTGGGTCTAAGGGTTGTTGTTGGCAATGGAAACTTTGTAAGCTTCATATTTCAGCACCAAAATTTCAAATTTCTAGCATAAATACATCGTTTGCAATATTCGTTTGAAATTTTGGAATTTTCAACCGTTAGAGGGCGCAATTATAGTTTTAGAGAGATTCGGAAAGTACATATCGTAACATTTCATCAATACCTACCCAACACAAAAAGAATTTTTAATTAATCTCTGTAAACAAAAACGTTCGATGTCTACAGACCGCAAAGCGAAACTATTTTCTTGCTTTCTTGAAAAACGAGATAAAAATAGTTTAGTTAACATAGTATTTAACCTATTGGTAACAAAAACCTTGTTTATATAAGTAAAGTTGTGGAATTTTTCAGATCTGGATATAAAACGTAAATGCAGTTTTGCGTTATATCGGCCCCATTTAATGGCGATTCTAAAAGTAAACTAGAAGAACACATTTCGCACCTGACGCATTTAGGAATCTCGTTTTCAAAGAGTGAAGTTTTTCGAAGAAATTTCTCGACTTTATTTTTCAACTCTCAGGGAAGTTATCACTCTTAGTTTAATCTAGGTATGAAATTCAGAGGAACTGATGATCCCATGTCAGCAGCCAAATGGGATCATCAGAGATAACATGACAGATGCTCTGACATGTTATCTCTGATGACGGCGCATTGACCAGCATGGTCGTCATTGCCTTTACTGTGAATTCGAGTAATATTGTTTCTGTGTATCTGATTAGCAATGGACTTTTAATGAGAGTTTCTTGGAATGATCCATAAATCTTGTATTCTTTTGTTCAGAAGAGATGGTGAAGAGGAATATGCAGTGTTACGTTTTACAATAACATATGTTTTACAAATGTAGATTATTTTTCAATTTTCAGCATCGAAGTAATGTATTGATATAAAAGGTTATTTCTAAGTAAAACCTGAGATAGACACGCATTTGTGATAAATCTCATTTCTGGCGGCAGAGTTCGATTTCGTTAGGATTCTTGGTTTAATCCATAATGCGTTTTCTGACTCGAACTCTGTTCTATATTGTTTACAATTATGTTCATGGCTCACCTCTCTTCGGCGCCTTCGCATTCGGTATTCGATCATGGAAACGTTCACAAGACTATAACCTATAACTCTCTTTACTTTCAAATTAATTAGTATTTCAATTAGTAGTTAAATTATCAATTACTGTTAGTTATTAAATAGCAGTTCTCCATTAAAATTCTCAATTAACAACCATTTGCAAATTAATCAGGAAAATTGGTGTAAATCCATATAAAGCAAAATTGTATATCTTCAATCTTCGATGTTCTCATCTTATTTTTTATTGAGATTATCAATTTCACTTTTTTATTACAAAGGATGGAAACAACGTTTTGCAATAATTCTGATCATACGAAAAGTAAAACCTGTCCTTTATTGGAACGCGCAATAACTTCCTCCACCCATCCATTCCAAATCAGCGTTTTAAAAGAAATTGTCTTCCCGATTGAAGATGAAAACGAAAATCTGTTTACCGCATGAAACAGAATATGTGATAATTAGAATGTTCACAATTTGGAATGTTCATTTCACCAATTGAATCTCTGTCGTGTTAAATTATTTCGTTCAAGAGAAACAAAGTGTCCAAAATATTTAATTTTATTCAGTGTTGATTTAGAGTTCTGTGAGGATTTTGTCCTTGACGTGGGTTCGATTGATTTCCAATTACTTTAAAACTGCGAAAAGAAAATGATTAAAATATTAAAATCCAGTTTAACTAATATCGGTTTTAAAGTCCAGAGGAAATTGTCGCATCTTTCTTCTAAATGGATTTCGCTAATTTCCTGATGTTTTGTTCGGATAAAAGATACAAAATATATTCGTGTTATTGAGTATCGGATTAGCGAGACTGACGATAGTGTTGTGTGGTTTAGTTTCTTGAAATCTATTCCTTTGAATTCCAATCGTTCCGTTTAGTAGGAACAGAAAGGTATAGAAGTATGAAATTCCGGTTTAACAGAAGTCAGATTAGGGAGTAGAGTTGTAAATATCGCCACCTTCCTCTAATGCATTCTGTTAATATCATATTGCTTTTTCGGATAAAAATGACTAAAGATATTCGTTTTATTGAGTGTCGGATTAGTGAGAATGACAATAGTCTTATGCGGTATACTTCCCTGGAGTACATTCTTTCCAATTGTTTCATTTAGAAGGCACAGAAAGTGATAAAAATGTGCAAGAGTGTTTAAGAAGCGTCGAATAAGAGGGAATAGATTTACCAAACATCGGCTACTTTGATTTAATCTATTGGTACTTTGCGTTCGTTTTTTTTTTTGTTCAGTAACAAAAAAAAACATTTAGAAATTTTGTTTCATTGAGGATCGGATTAAGGAGCATATTTGAAGTCTTATGCAAATTGTATAGTATTCTTTTGGCTTCTAACTGCTTCATTTATAAGAAACAAACTTTAAAAATTTCCGTTGTAGTAGAATATCGGAGTATAGAGAATAGATGTATACCTTTTATTGTAGGTCGGATTAGAGAGAACAGATACAATTATCGATTACCTTGAGTTATAAATATTTTCGTTTTACGTAGTGCCATATTTCAGAGACTTCCGAGAAGGATTGGTTTTGTTCATTAATCGAAAGTGTATTTTGATTAGGTTTAGTAATTAAAAAAAAAAGATGTCGCCGTCCCGTGGCCGAGTGGTTAGCGTGGTTGGCTAGTGATCCTAAGGGACCTGGTAAGGCATGGATGTTCGTGTTGTTTTCTGCTGAGGTCCTGCCATCCTCTCAGACCTACTACTGTGGCATTATAAATTGACAAACTCCTATCTAACCTCTGTGGCAAGCAACTGATTGAGGGGGTATTTATTATTATTTTTTTTAATTTAAAATTATTTCTAAATTTTTTTTTTATTTCCACTGAATTGTCGTATTCACAGAATTGTCGTAGACTTCAAATTCTTATCCACCGAATTGTCTTATCCCCCGAATTCTCAGCTACCGAATGGTCCTTCTCAGTTACTGTCCACAGGAATTGTCGTAGACAAAACTACCACTACGAAACAAATAAATTTACTTAAAGAGGTAGCTTTCGTTTAATGCACATATCGATTGCGTCTTGGTCAACAATTCTAGGTCCGTGGTTGACGGTGGTTACCAGTGGTTACCAGTGGAAGCCACGAAACAATTTAAAAAATAAAACCTATTGCGCTTACTTATACCTGACCATTATTGAAACAGCGGCTCATAAAACAAGTAATATAAAATTTTTGCTCAGTTCTTTCAATTATTGACCAAATATTTTTACGTGAATAAGTAAATTATTTTACCAATTCAAAGTACTCATTAAAAAAGCATACTTTTGTTTTTTAACCAAGATATTTGATTTGGTAAAAACAGTTTTTTTTTATTCCTTTTTATTACTCATTAGAACTGTGTTTTTTCTGTTTCAGGTAGAGAATTTTGCTTGCTGCTCTTTAAGAATATAGTGACAATGAATCTTCGATAAGTTTGGGTTGGACGGCATTAATAAATATTTTGGTTTCTATATAGTGACATTCTAAATAGTGACTATCATAGACTTACTGTTCAGAGGTCTCCTATCTGTACGACTCTATTTATAGTCTAATTTAGAGGTTCTCAATGTGGGGTACGGGGTAAAGTTTCTGAGTTATGCCGCGAGAGCACAAGAGTCACAAATATATGTTTTATATATGTATGTGTGTTTTATTTCATTCCCATTGTTATACTATAACTATAGTTTTATCTATCTATACAAGGGATACGCCAGTTACATACACATTTCCAGAGGGTACGTGAAGCATAAAAGGTTGAGAACCACCGATATATGTTTTATTTTATTCCCATTGCTATACTATAACTATAGTTTATCTATCTATACAAGAGGTACGCCAGATACATACACATTTCTAGGGGGTGCGTGAAGCATAAAAGGTTGAGAATCACTGATATATATATATTTTATTTTATTCCCATTGTTGTACTATAACTATAATTTTATCTATCTATAAAAGGGGTACGCCAGTTACATACACATTTCCAGGGGGTACGTGAAGCATAAAAGGTTGAGAATCACTGATATATATATATTTTATTTTATTCCCATTGTTATACTATAACTATAGATTTATCTATCTATACAAGGGGTACGCCAGTTACATGCACATTTCCAGGGGGTACGCGAAGCATAAATGGTTGAGAACTACTGATATATGTTTTATTTTATTCCCATTTTTATACTATAACTATAGTTTTATCTATCTATACAAGGAGTACGCCAGTTACATGCACATTTCTAGGGGGTACGCGAAGCATAAATGGTTGAGAACCACTGATATATGTTTTATTTTATTCCCATTGTTGTACTATAACTATAGTGTTATCTATCTATACAATGGGTACGCTAGTTACATACACATTTCTAGGGGGTACGGGAAGCATAGAAGGTTCAGAACCACTGATTTTTCTATTTTATTCCTATTGTTATACTATAACTATAGTTTTATCTATCTATACCATGGGTACGCCAGTTACATACACATTTCTAGGGGATAAGTGAAGCATAAAAGTTTGAGAACCACTCCTATATGTTTTATTTTATTCCCATTGTTATACTATAACTATTGTTTTATCTATCTATACAAGAGATACACCAGTTACATACACATTTCCAGGGGATACGTAAAGCATAAAATGTTGAGAACCACTTGATTAAATAATAGTGTATATTACACAAATATTAACAATTTTCCTTACTTTTCAGCAGCACTGTTTGGGACTCAACGGTTTAAGTGGCCAAGTCATAAGGGCTGAAAGAAGGTTATAGAAGGGGATTCACTGAACAGCTGGTAAGAGACAGATGGAATCCTCTGGTCAAGGCCATTCAGTGTGTTCTTTAAAATGCAGGATAAGGCTATTAGGCATATCGAGACACGTCATAACGTAACAACCGATATGTATATTTTTCCTTTCCAAGCTTAATGGCGTACTCTTTGTAACCTTGTGCAGGGTCTGTATATATTGGGTTGGGGGGATTACAGGGATAAATGTCTATGCTCGCACGGTTTGACTAGAACTTGGGGACTGCAGGTTTCGATCATGGTACGCTATCGACTGAGTCAAGCTTCGCCTTAAAATATAGTGCCGTCCTAGGATACTAATATTTAAAATATAAAGAAACTTACAAATGTTGACGAGTTTGACTTTCTGCTTTAGAACAATCTGGTGAGATTTATTCGCTGATACAATTTGCAATCGAAGATTTTGGCAAAATTGAATTTTTATGAATAACGGTGAATCAAACATCTCACTGTTCGAGATTTTCATTTGGGATCCTTTCTTAGAATTGATACCTTACCTTTAAGCTATCTTTGCTTTGCCAGTTGAGATATAGGGAGTTGATAATGGAATAAATTTTGTGTAAGATATATAAGCAAATTAGATCTTTTCAGATTTATTCTATTTCGATGTCTTCTATAAATTAATCGAAATGAATTTCACTGTGATTCCACTAATTCTTAAATCATATTATGTCCCTTCCACATTAAAAGTGATTTTCCGGTAAACCTGTTTTAAGTTAAGCTTAATTTCGGCGTTAACTTTCATGTTATCATGTCAAGATGATTTTTCACAGATTGCACACGAGGGAAGATTATTGAGCACTTTCAGCGCGAAGAGTTCCACTTCAGTAGTGTGGTTTTCGATACATATGCAAATAGTGAAAATTAAAGTAGTGTCAACTAAAGATATGTAGTATAGTTTAAAAGGTAGGTGCCATTTTGAAAAATATGGATAATTTTATCAGTATATTAAAATAGCTAATTTCAGTTACTCAGAGCAGTGATAACTAAAAGAAATGGCGTGACAAAAAATTTAAAACGGGTAAAGTTCTCACTTACCAGGCGACGATGAGCTGCACAAAAGTGGGCGTGACATTCAAATTTGCGGACGCTTAAAAATAATAAAGGATTTTTTTCTTACAATATCTAAAATTTTGACTAAGGGTGTCTGAACTTCCAAATTAAACCCAGCAGATACTCACCTGCCTCTAAGTAAATTTATATTATGCTCCTATTATATTCTTTACGAGCTTTATATATAAATGACACTTTTTTAAAATAATTGTGTCATGCCGAACTCCGGTTGTTAGGACGTCAGGGAAAAAAACAATAAAAAAAGTGGAAAGGGGAAAATGGCATTTTGTGAACTGTAGGGGCCGCACATGGAATTCCGCAAAAACGAGGGCCAATAACTGCAATAACCTTTCTTCCGAAATGGATACTTCTAGAGTGGGGAACCTTTTCATCTACCGTCTCTCGGGGTTTTACAAAATGGGACACATCACAATACTAAGGTTTCCCGGTAAACACATGTATTTAATCTGAATTTTCTCAAACATAGCTAGAGTGGGCAGTGATGACCTCAGTGGTGACGAACAAAGCGTTTCCCACATCAGCTTAGTCCAGGTTTGGCAATGAACTGTTAATTTACTGGGGGAAAAATGGGGACCAAATTTGGCAAAATGCCTGTACCTCATTCTCCTCAGTACAAGAGTGGTGTAGAGTCCTAATACGACCCCTGCTGTTGATACTCCAATCAATGAGGTAGCTTGCACAGACAATTTCGCCTGTCAGGCTTGTCTCATCAATTGTTACAGGAACGGCGAGTCAAATACGAGGCATACGTATCCCCAGAGGTAAGCTCTAGGTCCTAGGTCATTTGACATTTGTCGGAACCCATTCGGGGCTCTGTACGAGCAAGGGAGATGGCTGCACGTTATCGTGTCTGAGGAACGAAAAACGACTTTTTTTGCAGACAATGGGCTAAATTGCCAGGTCACAAGGACCCCGAAAGTTCAGAGAATTTTGATGGAGATGACCCATTGGATAGCTGTTGGGAATATATAGACCAGTCGCGATTTCTGTTTTTATAAGTGTCAAAAGAAAAATTCCATTTAGCTGTCAGACCGTTGTTGGTGACGAATTATCAGTGCGTTTTTCGGAAAGGACGTTATCGAGTGTGACATGTTTCAAGTTCATAACAACTGTAACTGTCAGGATCGAAGAGCTCAGCTGGTAAAGTATACATTCCCAGCCTACCCCTTATTATCCGCACCTATAGGAGCAGGTAAAGTCACGCCCTTTCTTGTGAATTCCATTTTTGTGGAAATCCATTCTTGTGAAATTCCATTTCTTGTGGAATGCAGGATAGAACCTACACTCCACAAGAATCAGCTCTTCTGTACTGATTAAACAACTGAACAGGTTCGATAGGAGAGCATACGGAGCACAGGAAGCCCCGTCTGTAAAGAAGGTTATAAACAATGAGAGGAAAACTTCGAAGTTGAGTCTGCTCGACAGGCTTACTCTGGAGGTCAGCGCTGGAGATCCTACGCACCGGTGCTAGGTATAATTTGTAAAAAGGCGGAAATCGAGAAACTTGCAGAGAATAGTAATCTCTGGCACTGAAATTTGATATTTATCTCAAGAAAGGAATAAATTGTGTTTATCATTGTTATTTAAGCTCGGTGGTTCGAGTCTGATTTAACCAAGTTACCAGAAAGCAGTACTATTTCGTCAAATTCGTCTGAAACTTGTATATGCAGCCCCACGTCCGAAACTGCATACCACTCGGCAGTTGGGTTTACGACAGAAACATTTAATCAAATTAGTAAAAATCGCTTTCAAAACGGGTTGATATATTTTTAGAATAAACAAGAAAGACGAAGTGTTTGTACTTTGTCGCGATATAAAATGTATTTCTTATTCTGGGTCATGATAAAAAAAATGTTTGAAAAAGAAGCAAGAAACACATCTATATTGCTTATATATGCAGATGAACTAATTGCGCTTATATTTGCTTGTGAAGTGATATTTATATCCAAAAAAGTAAGAGATCGTCTAGGTTAAAATAATGAGTATTCAATTTATATCTTTAAAACAACAGTAAATCTGTACAGATTAAATTTCTTGGGAGAAAAACTAGATGATTTTAAATCATTGTGAAATAGCGATAGAATGTTCTATATTCGTAATATTTTAAAAATAATCCTAGAGTAAGAACTTGAAAAAATACGCTTTTAACTCATTTCCTACTTACATAAAAGTACGGATTTGAAGTATTTGGTTCAACAGAGGAGAAAACTTCATGCATTGTTTTCCACGGGTGGAATTACATACCTTAAACTAAGGATTCTCAACGTGATGTACGCAGTAAAAGTTTTTGGTGTACGCCGTGAGAGCTCAAAGGTCGCTAGATATATGTTATATATATATATATGTTTTATTTTATTCCCTTTGTCATAATATAACTATAGTTTTATCTATCTATACAAGTGGTACGCCAGTTACATACACATTTCCAGGGGGTAAGTGAAGCATAAAAGTTTGAGAACCACTGCCTTAAACCATTAAATCTACGATAATAATTCTTTTACAGTCAGCAATTAACTCTTAGAGTAGAAAGTTTTTTTGCATTATAAAGGGCATAAATATCTAAGTGAAAAAATGCCTAAATTGCAATATGTTTCAAATTACATTAAATTTGTGTCCTTACTATTTATTTTAACATTAATTATTCTGCTTTGAAGAGAAACTAGTCTTTATAATTTTTTTGGAATAAGTACCTACCCAGTTTCAAATACCATATCGAATAACCGACTGCACCCATGAAAAATAAAATATTTTACACTTACCATTATCAATAATATTGCACAGAGAGTAAAATTATTTTTAACATTGCAGCACATTGTTCAAATGTTAAGAGCGATTCCGTTAGTTTGGTTATGCTTCCCATATGAATAATTATAGATTAGCAAATAGAGTTATGAATAATGTGCCTAAAGACCTCAGAAAGATGGTAGAGACCTAGAATGAAATGAGAGGACATGTCAAACAGGACCTTGCTAGAATTGGTCTACAATGACCAGGTGCGTCAGATGTAACTCAGGGTAGATGGCTTTGGCGAACAAAATTACGTAAATGTATTATGAACAATACATCATTTTCAGTATACTGAAACGGAATATGCACATACAACAATGGGAAACGAGACTGTGTTACAACATACCACTCGAAAGTATCGGGATGAGAATTTCGTCACTTACGACTTCGAAGGATGAAGTTGACAGGAAAAAACAGAATTCTATTTCTTCCTTGCTTGACTGTGATTATATACCAGATAGTTTAATATCTAATTGTAGTTTGGATAATCTGTGTATAGAAGAAAGAGATTAATCGTAATCTGTGAGCGTTGGTAGTAAGAAGTGTGGTTTTGGAAATACAGGATGCCCATAAAGTCTCTTTACAATTAAAAAATTTATTACAAAGGCAATTGATGACATATCTTAATCAAATTTGTTCTATGTACTAAGTGGTTATCAAAGTTTTTAATCACATTGCATTTGTGTATTTCAGGTATCACGTTGATGAAAGAGGTATTTTTTAAAGAAACTCTAAAAAATGGCTACTCCTCAAGAGAAGGCACAATGTGTATCGTGGTTTATTGAAACGAAATCGGATACGCAGACTCAGCGAAACTACAGAACTAAGTATGGAAGCGATCCATCGTCAGGTCCGTCAATTATGATTTTCACAAGAAATTTATGGAGACAATTACAGTGTTGGATACAGGGAGGAGTGGACGACAAGAATATCTGAGGAAAACATCGATCGCGTAACACAAGTCTTTAGTCGATCTCCCACAACGTCCATCCTTACTGCTGCCAGAGAGTTAGAGCTACCACGTTCAACATTGCACAATGTCCTACACAAGAACTTGCGATTGTACGCTTACAAAGGGCAACTTTTACAGGCAATCGAGCCAAATGATAAACCAAGACGAAAAGAATTTGCAGTTAACATGCAGGAACGAATTTCTAAGGATGAAACATTCTTCACCCGAGTTTGTTTTAGTGATGAGGCAACCTTTCATGTCTCAGGGAAATTGAACACACATAATGTGAGAATCTGTGGATCAGAATAACACCATGTGACTAGTGAACTTCACAGAGATAGTCCAGAGGTTAATGTGTGGTATGGGATCATGTGCAATCGAATCCTTGGTCCATTTTTCTTCGACAAGGCATCAATTACTGCAAATGTTTACTTTGATCTTTTGACTGAATATGTGGCAGCAAAACTAGATGACTTTCAACCAACCATCATTTTCCAGCAAGATGATGCACCACCACATTGGGGACTGCAAGTCCGTGGGTTCCTAAATCAAACATTTCCAGACCGGTGGATTGGAAGGGATGGCCCAATTCCCTAGCTACCTCGTTCACTAGATATCACTCCCCTGGACTTCTTTCTATGTGGTTATATTAAAGATATCGTGTATCGAACAAAGATACGGGACATCACTGTCCTAAAGCAAAAGATCACTGATGCCATTGCCACCATCGATGAGGCTATGCTACAGCGAACATGGCAAGAAATCGAGTACCGTCTTGATGTGCTTCGTGCAACTAATGGTGCTCATATAGAGGTGTATTAAATGATGGGAAAAACTTCAATATCTACTTTTCATTTTGTAATAGTTTCCAAATATTTTTCTTTTCATTTGATTTTTAATAAATTTTTTAAATTGTAAAGAGACTTTATGGACACCCTATTTGAATATAAGAAAAAAAATTGTAATAGTATAACCTTCAAACTTGAATTTTTGAGGCCCCTCATAATTGTGAAGTCCTAAGCTGTAGCATAGTTAGCTTATTCGTAAGTCCGGCCCTGAACTCAACACATTTCTTTTAACTTATCACATACAGCACAAAAGAATCAAATTCTTTCTCTTTTGCAATGTCTTTCTTCTTCACAAGACAAAGCAAGTGTTCAATCTTGTAACATGCATCTCTTGATGTATGCAAATCACATTTCCTCCTCAAGTTCGCTAAAATAGAATCGCAGTTCCTATTTTAAAAATTCCTATTTCAATCAGTTAACATGCTTAACTCTGAGCGGTACTTTTTTTGCACACAATGGGCTAAATGGCCAGGTCATAAGAACCCCCAGGCTCAGAGAAGGTTTCGGGGAGAGAATCCACTGGACAATTGTTGGGAGACAGACGATAGCATCCCGTCAAGGCCATCCAGAGTGTTCTTTAACTTGCACACGGAATGACTATCCCACAAACAGAGCCTTGGCTTCACGTGTCATCCGAGGGACGGCGGCCTTTCCAAGCCCACCGGTGTCGCCTTTCTGATAGATGTCAGGTAGCGGAGTTTTGCGAATATAAATTTCAACGCTCACCCAGGTTAGATTCGAACTTGTGAACTGTAGATTACGCACCTGGCACGCTACTGACTGAGCCATCCCTCGCCCCCAACTGAGGAATAAAATGAGTTTGTTCTGAGTTCCAGATAAGATTTCTCTGTGTACAAACAGGATAATAGTTGGTTTAATAACCTCGAGTTTTCTACCGTTAACTCCAGGAGGGAGTTATCCAAATGAAGAGAAATAAAGGATTATTTTATTCACAGGATATGAAATCGTAATAAATCGATATTTTAGATTTGATTCGAGAATTTTTTTTATCAAATTAGCATTTTATAGTATTTTTTTAAACCAAATAATGTATTACATTGTAATAGCCATATCATTTCATAAAATATTATCAAAAACCTTGTTTTGAGTGATTTGATTGAAGAGCGCGGATCTATTGTTGGACTGCAAACTTAGAAAATAGATTATTCACGAACTGAGTTCTTATATAAACTCGGTTTTTGTCTTTTTTACTCGAATAATATAGAGCACTGAATTTAGATGAAACAGTCTGTATAGTAGTAATTCATAGTAGGAAAAATTGTGTGGAGATTGATATTTTCGGATTTAGACAATGCTGATGATTTAGTCCTTTTGGGAAATGATGTTGATAAGATGAACTCTTTCATTCGAGCTGTTGATGAGACTGGTAGTAGAGTAGGTTTCGTGATAAACAGAGAGAAAACTAAAGTGATGAAAATTGGTCAGATAGATGGTGCTTCAATTTCTTTCAATGGATGCACTCTTGAGCAAGTGACTCGGTTTAATTATCTTGGGAGCTCTGTAACAGATACTGGTGATATGGGGCATGAGAGTAACAGACGAATAGGGATTGCTGCCGGGACTTTTAAGAATCTATGGAGATTGTGGTGAAATAAGCGTATACATATAAAGACTAAAATTAGACTGTATAACAGTTTGGTTCTTTCAAGGGTTAGTTAAGGTAGTGAAACTTGCAATCTTTGTAAACAAAGTGTCAAAAAAAACTGATGCTTTTGATTCTTGATGCTTGCGCAGTATCTTGGGCATTATTAGGTGGTTGGATTTGGTAAGGAATAATTAGATTAGGCAAAGGAAACGGCAACCTCCTTTTTTTTATATAAATATAATTTTTATTCATAAGAGTAAAGAATACAAATACATTTACAATTTGACCCGCAAAGCTAAATAGCTTATCTGCAGGAAAATGAATAAATTATATTAAACATAGGTCATTCAGTCACAAAAATGGTGTACATCAAAAAAATCCACAAAACACAACACATAAAAAACAGCTAACTAGAAAATACCAAATAATTTTTTAATTCCATTTTAAGTCTTCTAAAAGAATCTATATTTAGTAATTCTTTTGGAATAGCATTAAATATAAGTGGTACTTGATAATCGGAGGTATATTTCCCGTAATTATTTCGAAAATTTGGCAATTTGTAATAACCTTGGTTTTGAAGTCTTGTATTTTTGCTATGTTGAATTTTTAGTTTGTAAGTTTCGTCAAAAAATTTTTTAATTATTACATTTTATTTATATAAATTGCTGTAGGATAAAAGATTTAAAAATTTTAATCTATCGGTGGAAGTTTTATAATTTTTTTGCCAATGAAACGGAATAATATTTATAGCTATTATAGACTGCAGTTTTTCTATTTTATTTATGTTAGTTAAGTTAGTTGTTCCATGCACAATTATTCCATAATTTAAAATAGATTCGCATATTGCTTTATAAAATATTACACAGGTTTCCATATTTAATAGGTATTTCAATTTTTGAATTTTTATCGCCGATATTCTCAAGCTTTCACATATGTGGGATACATGGGCATTCCATCTAAAATATTAATCAAAAATGATTCCTAAATAATTTATTTTATTTACTTGCTCAACAAGTTTGCTCAACAAGTTTTATTTATACTTGCTCAACAAGATTTGAAGCATCCTTTTTTCTGCAATTTATTTTATGAGTTTTGATAAAGTGGTTTTGATGAATATGAAATCCTGGTCTGAATAGCACTATTTAATTTTGTATTGAACAAATCATTTATGTATACTAAGAACAGTAAAGGACCTAAAATTGAGCCTTGGGGAATTCCATATCGAGTAATTACTTTTCTGCTGTAGCAGTTTTTTATTTTAGTAATTGTGTATCTGTCTGATAAATAATTTTTAAACCAATCTAACAATATACCGCGAATACCATAATTTTCCAATTTATTTAGTAAAATGCTATGATCTATTGTATCGAAGGCTTTCTTTAAATATAAGAACATAGTTACAATTTTTTCCCTATTATTCAATGATTTATTAATATTATTCGCAATTTTGGAAATTAGTTGAATTGTGTTTTTTCCTTTTTGAAAGCCAAATTGATTTTCGTTAATTATGTTGTGTTCAAGTAAAAAGTTAAAAACAGTATTATAAATATATTTTTCCATTATTTTCGAAACAATAGGCAGAATTGTTATTGGTCGATAGTTAGAAAAGTCCTCCTTAATACCACCTTTAAAAATTGGTCTTAAAATACTTGTTTTGAGTTCAGTAGGTATGTTCCCAGTCAATATAATCTGATTTATAATTTTTGATATAATATTAAGTAGTGTCTCTTTATTAAATTTTATATGTTTAATGCAAACATTATCGTAACCAGGTGATTTATTGGTGTCTAATGAAGTAATTTTTTCATCAGTTTGTTTTTCAGTGATTTCATGTATACAGATAGATTTCAAAACTCTTTGCATCATGGTTGGAACATAATTTATATCGTCTTGGTGATTTGTATTTCTTATCTGTAAAATTAATGTATTATAAATGTCATTGTAATTATTTGCTATTTCTTCCACAGATAATTTCTTTTTAGACATATTGTCAATTATTACATCGTCCACTGTTTTTTTTCTGTTTTCCTTCTAATATTTCATATATTAATTGCCAGGTAGCCTTCATATAATTTTTTTTCATTATAAGTTTATTTCTATAATAAAGTTGTTTCTGATTTCTAATCTGTATATTAACCATATTCCTTAATTTTTTATAGTTATTTTTATAAGCATCACTTTTATCACTGTTTTTAAATTTAATCCAAGCTTTATCTCTTTCTTCAATTAATTCTATCAAGTTTGGGGTTATCCAATTTTTGCTATGATTTCTTTTTTACCTTTCCAACTCTCCTCATATATATTCTATTTTTTCCTAAAATTCCATCATAAATGTCTTTAAATTCTTTATATAGGTTTAATTCATCCATTGAGTTGTCTCCATAATTTTCTAAATTCCAATTCATTTCAGAAATAGCTTTGTTTATATTGTTATGGTCAAATGTCCAATTCTTATTTTCCTGGTCTGTTTCACTATAATTAGTATTATTCAAATTGTTATTGGTGTTGCTAATCAGTGTTAAAATCATATAGTGATATGCTGTTTTGCTTGTTTGAATTATTGAATTTGCTGACATATTTTTAATCAGTTTAATATTAATATGGTCTATACAGGTTTTGGTAATTTTATTTTTTACTATTTCTTCTCTTGTAGCTTCCCTTATTAATCTTTCAAAATTCATTTCAGCCAATAGTGTGATATGTTTTTCTGTGCCATATTTCTTAGTATTCAATGTATCGATATTAAAATCACGTATTAAAATCTGATTTTGATCTTTTTCTGTATTTTCCATCCAGTTTCGGAAATTCAACAGAAAAGAGTTCACATCTGTACTAGGCGATCTGTATAGTGCTAAAACATGATATATTATTTTTTTTTACTTTTATATACAGGGTAAATCTGAAAAAGTGGGGAAAACTTTACGGGGTGGTAGAACGCAGCTATACGAGTAATATTCGTCATAGAATGTATGGTCGGAACGCAAGCGGTGAGAAGTTAAAAGGTAGTTTTCCACTGTCACGTTTAAAGAATGAACACAAGAAGGAGAGGAGATACTTCAGAAAACATTTTATTAACAGGAATGTAATTGAGGTACTTGCTCAAAGAAATTGCTCAAAAGAGCTGCCGCCAGCTGTAATGCAGGCTTCACACCTGCGGGATAGGGACCGACGCACATTTGCGAAGACACCAGGCATTTCCCTAATATCGCCGGCAACAACGGTGATCCTGGCGACTAGATCCATATCGGTTTCAATGGGGCACTCATAGATTAGGCTTTTCATATGGCCCCACAGGAAAAAGTCCAAACACGAGTGATCCGGCGATTTTGGTGGCCAAGCTATGGGACCACTTCGACCAATCCATCGCACTGGGAACGTTGCATGTAAAGTGTTCCGCACATCTAAGCTGAAGTGTGCAGGCGCACCGTCGTGCTGGAACCACATTCTCGACCTGCTGGGGGTTGGAATCGGACGCAGCAGTTCCGGCAACACCTCTCGTAGGAATGTGTTATACGATTTGCCGTCCAGACGGTGTGGCAGGAGGTATGGGCCAACCAAATGGTCATGGAGAATCCCTGCCCAAACATTTACGGAGAACCGCTGCTGGAACGAATGAGGACGTGTGGCATGTGGGTTCGTAGATGCCCACGTGTGTGAATTGTGGGTATTCAAAACGCCCTCACTGGTGAAAGTGCACTCGTCCGTAAACAGAACATGTGCACCAAAATCCGGCTACGCTGCATTCTGCTGGAGGTACCAACGTGCAAAATCGACACGTCGCTGATAGTCCGCCGGTGACATCGCTTGTACCTTCTGCATACGATAGGGGTGCATTCCTTCCTCCTGTAGCACATGGCAAACCGACGTTTGGGACACGTGTACTGCACGGGAAACCGCTCGCGTGCTACATCCCGGTCGCTCTTCCACCCTACGCAGAATGTCCTCTGCAAGTTGCGGCGTCCTGACATTCCTTTCACGCCCTGCGTCTTGCTTGGCCGTGGCGAAGGATCCCATTTCACACAGCCACCGATGCAAACGCTCGAAGGTTTTCCGATCTGGAGTGCATCTCATCGGAAACCGGTCGCGGTAACGTCTCTGTGCCTCACTTGCATTCCCGTCTGCCGCACCATACACAAAGTGCATATCCGCCATTTCGTGGTTAGTATAACCAGCCATCCTCTCGGCAATCCATGGTAGAAATGCCGTTGGGTGCGAGGACCGACCCTTTTATACCATTTCCAACGCCACCTAGCGGCTCGCCGTTTGCGTTCCGCCCATACTTTCTATGACGAACATTGCTCGTATAGCTGTGTTCTACCTCCCCGTAAAGTTTTGCCCACTTTTTCAGATTCACCGTATATATATAGTTTCCGCTGGAAGTGTTTGTTGTGAAATAATTTCAATATCTAGATTTTTCTTTATAGTATACTGAAATCCCCCTAATATTTTTATTTATATTATCATTTGTGATTCTATTAAATTTATCAATATTATATAAATAATTTTCATATTTATTTACATTTGTTTCAGTTAAAACAAGTAAATCAATGTGTTTCATGTAATTGTTAATATTTAATTTTAAAGAATCCCAATGTTTTCTTTGACTTCTTATATTAACATGAGCAATTCCTAATTTATTTTTGTGAATAAATTTACTATAGTTGTTTACGAACCAAGCCTCCACTTCTGAACCTGTAGTTACATAAGCAATATCATAGTTGCTATTAAGACCTTCAAAATTCAAATCAGACAAGCACTGCAGCATTATCGTGCAGAGAGAGACTCCGTTGGTTTGGCCGTGTTGCCCGTATGGATAATTATAGATTGGCGAATAGGGTTATCAACAGTGTGTCTAAAGTCCTCAGAAAGAAGGGGATACCTAGATAGCGGGGTGGACACACAATGTCGGACAGTATCCTGTTAGAATTGTTGTGCAGTGGCCAGATTCAGCAGATGTAGCTCTGGACTGAAATGCATGGAAAACTAAATTGCACGGTCTGGTTGGACTTCCATATAGTCCATGGCTGGTTGATTATGATGATGAGTTCTGCATCTGAGTTACTATTGACATAACATAGCCTAGCATACATAATGAAATGGCCTTTAGTCTTTTCATGAACGAGTTCATAAAGAGTGCATGTATTATTTAGTGTACATGCGCTCTTTAGGGACTCGTCTGCAAATTTCGTAATGATTTTAGTAAAGAGGATATGTTCCAATGTGGAACTCCTTACCTTTTAATATAAATATATTACTGTTTTTAATGTTATAGACATTAATGTCTATAAAATAATAAATAATTAAAATACTTTATTTATAAAAATAATTTAATTAAAATAATTTTAAATTGCTAATTAAAAAAATAAAATAATTTTAAAATGCTATATTTATTTTTGCGATTAGTATATTTTTGAAGTCTCCGATTACAAAAACCATTTTTAAACATATATTATCCCTTGTAATTAACTGTTACTACCTTAACAATGATTTGATATGCTTACATCAGTACAAAAGATTTCTTACACAAAATACATATGTTACGTAAATGAAAGTGACGACCTGGTTTTGATTGGTATGCTAAATTCGTCTGATGCGACATTATTTGAGTTACGGAAGATTTGCTATGAAAATTATTAGTGATATATTTCTTGTTAATTTGTAGCGACTTACACTGAAGGTCACTGAACTAGAATCCGGTCAACAGTTGCACCAACGGCTAGTGATTAAACGGAGGTATAAAACTATACTAAAAAATGTTATGATTTGTACTGGTAGCCATTTTTACTCCTCTTTTAATGATCTTTCTTTAACTGAAAGCATAACATAAAATGAAATTTTAGCGTTTCATTTAATGATATGCAGAAATATCTGAAATTTTTATGGTAAGTTAAAAGTTATGAAATTGTCTTTATAATTACACTGATCAGCTCATAATAAAATAAAAAATATTATTTTTTCTAAACTATGTCCCTTTATCTTTATATATGAAGTGACCCAAAAAAAACTTATATCCACTAAGTAATAACTTAATGGATATAAGAAATATATGAAATTTATGCATTTTAAATCACTGTTGAATCAATACATAAAACCTAAGGTTTCATGTTTTACAAATGGAGGGAATGTAATTTTCAATATTAGAAGAAACACAGAAAATGACCTGTAAACATAAGACTCATCGCAACTACCTCAGGGTTATATCTGGAAGGTGTTTTGTCGACCAGCATCTTCAATTGTAGTTAAGGCAACTTGCAATGACTGACTCCGTGGTATAAAGCAATCAATAGAAGATATCTCGGTGAAGAGCTGATGGCTGAGGAATCAGAATACCTGACATGCCATCAGAAGGTCGTAGGTTCGTACTCCACCCGGATCAAGTTAATATTTCCTCTATGCTTAGAATTGTTCATCCTGCTTATTATTTACGATTTTGTTTCATTTAGTTAAATAATAATATACGTTAATGCACTATTTATCGGATTTTTTAAAATACTTCTCTAAAATGTACATCGTTTAACTCTATTTTGTGTATTGTAAATAAAAAGAATCGTATAGGAAGCCTTCTACGTTTGGAGTTTGAGGTGGTTTCCTCATTAGCCTATTCCTAAGCAGATCATATCTGATCACTCATTCACGCCATGTAATTAATCGAGTCCTTTGGCATCAAATTGAAACTTAAACATGAACTCTAATTTGGCATAAAGGAATTCCCATATCTTCCCGTTTTTGCACTTTTCTCAAATTCCAGCATGTAGCATAATTATGATTTTTCGAAATAACAGGATAAAAGATCTCCAAACCTTCTCCATCTGTGGAGTTACAATAAGTTGCATGAATCGCAAACGACAAGATAAAAATCACCAAACGGTCAGCCCAAGGGGCAGATGTTTAAATTATTTGACATTAATTCTCTTTAAATACTGTGGGGTAGTGATTCTCGAACACATGGCCCATCAAATCATTTTTGCAGTTTACAAGCAATAAGTTTCATCATAATCAAGGTAGCGACTGTAATGATCTCAAACGAATATGGTCGCCTTCAGCCGAAAATGAAACCACTATCAATGAAATAAGTTCTTTTTTATCTTTACGGTTTTGAGACAAGAAAGGCATTTTAAACTTCTTTATCAACTGACCCATCGCTCTAGCATCTGAAAGTTTAAGCGTTTCAATTGACATATACTACCTAGATAACAAAGTACGGAATTTTTGTCATATCAGAAGAAAGCCAAATTCGATGCTCCGCAGCTTCTAAAATATGCTTTTATGGTAAATTTTGAAGAAATATAAAATTATCGGTCTAATATATTTACAGAGAGAAAAATTATGACATACATTAAGAGCCAAAACATTATGACATTCTGCCTAATATGATGTTGGTCCTCCACGTGCCGCCAAAACAGCTGCTACCCTTCTAGGCATGGACGCTACAAGATTTCTAAAGGTGTCTTGTGGTATCTGGTACCAACACGTTAGCAGCAGATTTGCAAGAGTTTTTAACTCTTGTAAGTTTCATTTCAAGCAGTAATTCAGTAAATTTCAAGCATTCAGTAATTTCAAGCAGATCAGATATACTCTCCCAGCACAAACCACAGATGCTTGATTGATTGATGTCTGGGGAATTTGGAGGTCAGGGCAATACCTGAAAGTCTTCCTCATGTTCCGCGAACCATTCTTGAACAATCCGGCCAGTGTGGCATGGTGCATTATCCTGCTGAAAGAACGCACTACTAGATGGGTATACCGTTACAATGAAAACATGTACCTGGTCTGCACTGATGTTTAGGTAGGTTGTAGACGTCATAATTTCCTGCACATGAATGACTAGGCACAGGATTTACCAGCAGAACATTGCCCAAAGCATTACACTTCCTCCACTGGAGTGCATCGTTTACCTGGGGAATAGCTGGTGTGCATCGTTACCTTGCTGGCGGTTCGTGGTTTTTCCCTCCTCAGACCACTTTTTGAAGGTACTAACCACGGCTGATCATGAATACCCAACAAGCCTTGCCGTCTCAGAAATGCTCTGGCCCAGTCATCTGTATATTACAATTTGGCCTTTGTCAACGTCACTTACGTCCGTTGTTTTTCCCATCTGAAGAATGAGAATGACACTGATTAACAGCATCACGTGTCATTTATACCGTCTCATGACCTTCACACGCGCTGTCGTTTACTGCAGTTCCTTCGATTTGCATAATGTCATAAGTTTTAGCTCTTTGGTTATATTTTAATTTTCAACAATATTATTTCAAAATTTGAAGAATTATTGAAGTTCGAAATTTGAACAGCAGCAGCACTAAGAGACAAAAAACTGCTCAAAAGTTAATAAAATTTGATAAATAGGGCACTTGGCGACTGATAAAAGAAAGATATGGTTTCGATCCCCAGGTAACTTATGGATGTTTCTTGTGCTGAAAACACGTGCCGATGGGTTTGGGAAGATCGTCATCCATCTGTTGGAGCATCAAATCTTGGTTCCGTTTGCAGGAGAGGACCATACACTTTACACATTAAAGAACACTCTGGATGACCTTGACAGGAGTTTCCATCTGCCTCCTAGCAGCTGTCTGGTGGATCTCCTCCGCCTAACCTTCTCTGAGCCCTCGGGTTATTTGTAAACTCTCTATTCAGCCCATTGTGGACAAAACCGTGATGTTCGGAGATAAACCAATCCAACCCTGAAGACGCTAGCTAATGTTTCAAAACGGAAGTAGTCTCCTTCTGATTGGCATCCCGATCATTTCAGTGTAACGTGATAATAGTTATTCGAAATTAATCTTAAAGTCAAGCCTTCATCTCATGATGGAGTCAAGATACATTTCTTCAGTGAAGCTTTGAACCGTGTACCCGAACTCCTGAACATATGCAGCACTAAAGAAGAAATTAAGAGGCTCTGTCTCTTTTTCACTTAACTACAGGATTCAAGATGCACATACTGCTCGTTTTCGTAACTCAGTCTTTAATATTTACTACATCATTCTTTAATAGCGTGCATCGTTGACTCACTTAAACTGTAATAAGCCGGCAATCCACACAGCAATATTGGCTTTCTTATTTATTTAAAATTATACGCCTCTGGGATGTATAGTTAGTTTCAAGTTTTGGTATTATAATTATATAAGGTAAAAAAAAAAAGTAACGATATTTTACTTATTATTAAAATGAAATCCGACCTGCCATATAACGAAAAGTGACTGATACACCTTCTCACATGAATTGATTTTGGAACTCCTGACTTATGACCACAGGTCTAATGAGAGAGCAAACTGCAGGGGAAAATATTATCTCATAACAGAGAGCGCCAGGTTTGAAATCTGCAGTTCACAGTCCCAACTGTGAAACGTTGAGATTTATCTCCAATAAACCTCCAACCTCCTCTCTGTCAGTAGACAACACCGATGAGCTTGGAAAGGCCGATGTCGGTCCGATGGGATGTACCTCCTCTGTGCAGGAGAACCCTGCCCTGGGAACATTAAAGACAGCGCTGGATTTGATAGACGTCTACGATCACTCTATCATAACAGCTATGCAGTGGGCCTCCCTTCTCACAACCTTCTGAGCCATCGGGGTCCTTGTAACCTGGCCATTTAGTCATTGTAGGGAGAAAAGTTCCTCTCAGAGGTTAAATAACTAAACCATTTTTTTTTCTTTCGACAGTTGCTCATTCCTTCTTATCCAGTTGGATGTGTACATTGGAAGTCATAAAAAGTCTTCAAAATCACAAGCGAAAGGATAATTTTATATTAAAATTGATTATGGAACAAAAAGATTGTTTGAAGCTTTTGTAACGATTCGTTTAATTTTGATTGTTTGCAAAAAAAATATGGTCAATCGGACCTTGCAAATTAATATTCATATATTTTAAATACATTTATTTAAATATAATATTACTAATATATATAATTTTAGTCTCATTTCACAAGAAGCTTGAAATTTGGTCTTTATTTTTGACAGCATACATTCAAATTTTATCTATCACTGTAATTACTGTACAGACCAAAGTAATTAATCAGATATTTCGCTTTAAGTGGAGCTCGAGGGACTTGGAGCTCAGACCTTGAAGAAACCGACGTGTTTTTGCTTAGCTCCAAGAAGTGATATATAGTTAGCTAAAGCTTTACTTAAATTGCCTAATAGCCTTGGTCGAGATCGTGTATCTAACCCCGGTGGAGCCCTTTTTCAGCAGGATAGGTAGAAATAGTTAATATTTTATTTAAACTTCAGCATATGTTTAGGATTTTAGAGATTTCAATTGAAATCTCTACATTTTTTGTGAATTGCCGTCTTTTGACTGCTTATTTCACTGATCTCTTTTAATCTCACTTGCAGATTGATTATATTTTCTGTTTCTAACTGACAATTTTACAATTGTCAGATTCGGAACCTTTTAAATTTCCGTAGAAGTTTTATTAAAGTTATACAGTTGCAATTAGGAATCTCCTTTAATTAATATAAGTTTGAATTTACAGTGCTAATGCATTGTATTACACAGTGCAAATTGTTGTTACATTTATTTTTATAACTGTAGGGACTCGGCAGTTGGAGTGGAAGGCGTGTAGGCAAGAATCGCCATTTTGGCGGCAAGGCTTTCTCACCTAGCGACAGAGCGCTGGCAGCAGATCCAGTTTTGGGAGCCAGACGAAGAAAGGCACTGCGACCTCGTCCATTCCCTATTGGCCGAGACTTCCTAACGTCCCCAAAGGACACGTGAGCTCATCCGGCGGGGTGGTTGAAAGAGAGACTTGCGCGCGGACTACGAGACTGTCCGGATGTCAAACTGTTTGTTTGCAGTTCGTTTAAGCTTTGTCTGTATCTAGCGGTGGGATCGCTGAGGCTCATTATAGCCTGTGTTGAATTTGGCCAGTGACTGTACCAGGTGGTCAGTCACTGTATGTATATAATTAAATGTAAATAAATGTATATTTGAGAAAACACTAGAGTTTGTGTCCATCGGCCACCTAGATAGATTATCCTGACAAGATAGGGACAGATACCCTTCTACAAAAGCTCTCACACACATAGTTAGAAAAAGAACTCAGCCCAGACAAGCAGAGAAGAGTGCTGTCTACAATAATATTTATCTACAAGTCAGTAGATAAATTCTCTGATCGTTACTTTCAGTAAATACTAGTTTGCATTTTACTGTGTCTTGAACTGCATTACAACCGCTTTTGATATATCTGTAACCTGTTTCGGCAAGTGATATAAGGCCGTTAATATATATATTAAGATGTTAAAATCTAGAAAGGCTCCTGGCCTCGATGATATTACTGACACTATGATTAAGAAACTTCCGCCTAGGGTCATTGTTTACATCTGTTATATTTTTAATTCCCTTCTAAGGTTAAAATATTTTCCATCAATCTGGAAGAAGGCTATAATTAAAATGATACATAAGCCTGGGAAAAACCTAACTTTTCCCCAGAGCTATAGACCTATTAGTATTCTTCCATGCTTAGGCACATTATTCGAGAGTATAATTTTGAATCGCCTCAGAGAGCATACTGATCAAAATAGTCTAATTCCACAGGAACAATTTGGCATTAGGCGGAAACGATCTACTGTGCATCAACTACTGAGAGTAGTTGAAAAAATACCCGAATCTTTAAATAAGAAGGGGGCTTGTTGGGCCCTGCTCTATCCAATTTCTATATTCATGATCTTCCTGATTTTAAACCGATCACAAAGACACTTTACGCCGATGATGATGCTCTACTTCCTCCATCTGTATGCCCCAGTCTGGCTATTAAACGACTGCAGCTGGGATTGGACAAAGCAGAGCATTGGTACTCTAAATGGAGAATCAGGATTAATCCTGAAAAAAGTCAATCAGTTCTCTTTTCCAGTAAAAGAATTATTAATCCCGATTCTCCAACTATATTTAGTATACAAACTAAATGGACACCAACGGTTAAATACCTTGGTGTCACTTTACTTAAGAAATTTAAATAGGATTCACACCTAATTAATGTGCTTTTCAAAGCTAATATCGTTAGATCTAAACTTGGCCCTTTGATAAGGTGAGACTCTACGCAGCCTCCGGAAAAGAGACTATTCTTGCATAAGAACATTCTGCGGCCTATCCTGACGTATGCCTCACCAGTGTGGGGCATCCCCACCAACACGAAAGTCAAGAGACTACGGAGTTTCCAAAACAAAGTTTTAAGATCAGTGGTCAGTGGGCCATGGTTTGTGAAAAATAAAACCATTCATAATGACCTGGGCATTGAGTGATATAAGGCCGTTAATATCTCTATTAAGATGTTAAAATCTAGAAAGGCTCCTGGCCTCGATGATATTACTGACACTATGATTAAGAAACTTCCGCCTAAGGTCATTGTTTACATCTGTTATATTTTTAATTCCCTTCTAAGGTTAAAATAGTTTCCATCAATCTAGAAGAAGGATATAATTAAAATGATAATAAGCCTCAAAAAAAAACTCTCGCAGATCTTTTTCGAGGCAATAAAAGACCACCCTTATAAAATTGTAAATACTTTAGTTAATTATGAGCCTTTGGTGCTGAACAAGTTCAAACGACCAGCGTTAATGGTTTATGAGGACCGTGCATTTACACTATGATGTAATCTTCCATTTTCTTGTTATGTTGGTTGTTTTTAACTTTTATACTTTTCCTTTTGTGTTTTATGTAAATACCTTGTTTTTGCCTATTTGGCACCTTCGTCTTATTCTACCATTGCCATTGGCGCTATATACAGGGTGATTCAAAACTTATCGTTCAAATTTCGTGGGGAGGTAGGGAATACGTCAGGAAACCGATTTCACATAGGAAAGTATGTCCGCAAATGTACGCATGCGTATGTAGAGGGCGCTGTGTGTACCCAACCAGTGTACAGCTCGCCCGACCACTCCCGCTGTCATCAGTGTACGAGCTGACTTACTAGTGATAAGATGAATCGTTTTACGCATCAAGGGCTAGCGGATATGCATCTCGCATATGGGGCCGCTGGCGAAAGCGGCCGCCGAGCTAGGCAAGTTTACGAAGATCGATACCCCAACAGAAGAATACCGCAACATCAAATGTTTGCACGTGTGCATCGCAATCTGCGCGAACGTGGTTCACTGGGCAGCGACATGCAGGATATGGGGAGAAGACGACTGACATGGACTGTCAATGTCGCAGAACAAGTCCTACAGTCCATCAAAGATAATCCGAATACCAGCACACGAGCTATTGCTCAGCAGCTTGGGGTGTCTCAGTCAGCAGTGTGGCGGATAATGCACCAGGAATGTGTGCATCCTTACCATCTGCAAAGGGTGCAGTTACTGCATCCTGACGATTATCCGAAGCACAATGTGTGGAATTTGTGTGGAATTTGCACAATGGTTCATGCAGAAAGGTGCCGTGGACGACCACGGCACTTTTCTGCATGAATGCATCTCGCATATGGGGCAGCTGTAAAATTCATCTGTAAAAAGGAAATATGAAATCCAGGTTAGATGAAGGATATGAAATCCTTCATCTGTAAAAAGGACAGAAGCTGGAAACATGGCATGTGCCGTGCCAGTTTTCCAGCTTCTGTCCTTTTTACAGATGAAGCTTCATTCAGTCGTGAAGGTGTGTTCAATACACACAATTCACATGTGTGGGCTTACGACAACCTGCATGGTACGAGAAGTCACGCTGCGCAACATCGTTTTCCCGTAAATGTGTGGGCTGGAATCATTGGTGACTGTTTGTTGGGACCTTACTTGCTACCGCCCCGATTGGACGGCTGGAAATACCTAATATTTCTCGAGACAGTGTTATCGACTTTTCTGGGCGCTGTTCCTGCGCATATCCGCCGAGATATGTGGTATCAACATGACGGGGCTCCAGCCCATAGCACAATTGTTGCGCGTGATTACCTGAACCGAACATTCGGAGCTCGATGGATCAATAGAGGTGGACCGATTTCTTTTTGTGGGGGGCCATGAAATACCATGTGTACGAGACCTCCGTCGACAGTGAAATGGACCTTGTTGCACGAATAGTGGCCGCCGCAGGCATTGTCCGTGATATGCCAGGCGTTTTTGAAAATGTTCGGCGGTCAATGCAACGGCGCTGTGAATCCTGTGTCCGTGTAAATGGTTGCAATTTTGAGCACCTACTGTGAACCTGTACTTTACCTTGTTGGAATAAAAGTCACATTCGTTACCACTTAACTGTACTTATTCCTTGTGTTCACTTTACTTGTCCATTTTGTTCATGTAGATGACGTTTGCGGACATACTTTGCTATGTGAAATCGGTTTCCTGACGTATTCCCTACCTCCCCACGAAATTTGAACGATAAGTTTTGAATCACCCTGTATAATGATTTTAAGGTTAAGGCCTAAAGCCAGGAACTTAATAAATGTTATTTAAAGTATCAGATATCAGAAGCTCTATAACTTATAAACTAAGCATTTTATGAAAAAAAGGTAACGGGAGATAAATTAAAGATCGCAATCAATTCTCTCTAAATATAGAGATTCAATACTGTTTGCTTTGCACTTTAAGAGTTATGGACTTTAAATATTTAACAACAACAATGAAATTTGCCTTAGAACAATTGAAAAACATAGAAAAATTATTGACATTAACTTTTCAAATATACATCTGAGGACATTTAATACATTATGATTAATGACCATTTCCCTCCATGTTATGTCAGTGGAATCTTCAGTCAGAACAGTGACACTGTTCTGACACTGTCAGTGGAATCATGTTATGTCAGTGAAGAGCTTCTGATATCTGATACTTTAATTAACATTTATTAAGTTCCTGGCTTTAGGCCTTTACATTAAAATCATTATATATAGCGCCAATGGCAATGGTAGGATAAGAAAACAACCCCGAAGGTGCCAAATGGGCAAAAACAAGGTATTTACATAAAACACAAAAGGAAAAGTATAAAAGTTAAAAACAACCAACATAACAAGAAAATTGAAGATTACATCACAGTGTAAATGCACGGTCCTCATAACGTATTAAATGGTGGTCCTCATAATGTATCATAATGTATTAATGTATTAAATGGTGGGAAATAATATTTCTCATTCAAATTATAATTAACTTATGAGTTAAGTTCTAACGTTAGACATTGCTCTTGTTAAATATTCAAACTTCCATAACTCTTCAAATATTAAGGGAATATGGTGGAAAATCGAGATTTAGATAGTTTTGATTGAGACTCTTAATTTACTTTCAGTTCCATTCTATCACAAAACTCTTTCTTAGAAGTTGTAGAGTTTCGAAGTTAGCTTCCACTGACATAACATGGAGGGAAATGGTCATAATTCAGTGAGCATATATAAGTTAGATCTTAGAACAAACATGGGAAGATATAAATATATTTTAAATTTCCTTAATTTCAATATTTTGCATTTTGATTTTTAATGATAATTTTTCATGGAAATGTTTATTTTTTTAAGGGGAAAAAATACCCCCTCAAGCAGCTGCTTGCCACAGAGGTCTGACAGGAGACTGTCAGTTTATATGCCAAAGTAGAAGGTCTGAGAGGATGGCAGGACCTCAGCAGAAAAACAACACAAACATCCATGCCTTATCCGGTGCTCGAACCCAGGTCCCTTATATCACTAGCCAAGTGTGCTAACCACTCGGCCACGGGACGGCTTTGCTCAGTCATAGCACCCCTTAATCCTGATTTACACGTTGTTTTGGTCTATCATCTGACAAATAAGAAACCCTGACCTACACTTTCATTTATTCAGTCATCTGACTCAGTTATTTTTATCCTGTGATTGTATCCTGATTTATACTTGAGGACATAAATAACCCAGAACCTCTTTGAGGCTTGTCGTGGTTTCTCACACAATATAAAACACTTACACAAGAGTACACCCGCTCGTTCAGGAGTCAAGGAAAACATTTGTCACGAAATGCATCAATCTTTCCCCTACTTCGGAAGAGAAAATTTTAACATTCCCTTTGTTTCTCTGTATGTCTTTAAGCTTTCATTTGGCAAGCGACTCTTACAGATTTACCCCGTTAAATTTACGTGACCCGTTTTGAGCGGAAGTTGGGTTGGGTTGTTTTACCTCTGAGCGGCACTCTTTTGCACACCATGGGCTAAATGGCCAGGTCACATGGACCCCGAAGGCTCAGAGAAGGTTGGGGGAGGGGACCCACTGGAACAGCTGTTGGGAGACAGATGGTAGCCTCCCGTCAAGGCCATCCAGAGTGTTCTTTAACGTGCACAGGGTATGGCTCTCTCACACATCGGGCCACGGCTTAACGTCCCATCCGACGGACGGCGGTCTTTGAGCGGAAGAAAGAGGGACATAATTTTTGGTCCTCACGGCAGCATGGATGTCACGAACGATATAATAGAGGTTTACAAAATTCAACCCCCAATCTTTTGAGTTACAAAATTCAACGATACGAACGATAATTAATATATATAATAACGAATCAACGTACGATATATTAATTAGTTTACAAAATTCAACCCCCAATCTTTTGAGGAGGGAAGAAAGAATGGATGGTAAATGATCCATAACGTTGACAATTCTCACGTCACAAGTTTCCACTTGACAAATAGCTCATTTCACTTTGTTCTCTAGTTCCGAAGATGCAACGGAACAATCTTTTATATACGTTTCTTATTTGTCAGGAGAGAAGAGAGCATATGATGGAAAATTTTGTAGCCTATGGCACTTTTCACACCACAAGCTTTCATTTGACACATAAGTAGTTACTTTGCTATTTGCTGTCGACAGATTCACCAATCTTTACACATTTAGCTCCTGTTTTGAGGGAAGAATGCACGAGAGATTGCCGCCTCGGTGGCACAGTGCATTAGTTCGTGGTGACCTTGCAGGGGCCGGGTTCGAGTCCCGGTGATGGAACTGTCGTTTGTTCTGTTATAACCTAAAGATAAGCATATTGTCTTGTGGGCCTGATCAAAAATTGAAAAGGCGAAAAAGAAATATTCATAACATAATCACAGTCCCGAAGTCACAAACTATAATTTAATATATTGCTCGTTACTCTGAATATAAGACATAATGGCACACTGGATTTCATATTTCCTTTTTCAGTGGAGGGAAGAAACAGGATGAAACGATTTATATATAACCTGTGACACTCCCAGCATTATTAGAGTTCATTTGGTGAATAATTGCTTACGATTAGTCAATGGGATGAAGAGATATGGTGGAACAACAGTTTGCAGAAGTACACAACCGATAAATAACGAAAACAGAACAATAAGAAAATTGATACATATCAACGAAAGTAAAATTTGTTATAAACTACCACTTATTTTATACAACAGAGAAATAAATATTTGACCAATCACTTGCTAACAATCTATCGTAGGTGAGTGATATATTACGGAAATATCCCAATGATATCTCCAAGTTTCAATGAAAATAGGATTTTTTGGCGAAATGCCAAAATGGTCATCCTCCTGCATCCATTTGATGCACCCATACTGAAATGTACAATTATATCACTACTATAACCTAGATATTCTAGGCTTGCAAGAGACCAGATGTGCAGGTAAAGGTGAGATACTTAAAAATAACTTTAAATATCTCTTTACAGGGAGGGAGGATGGAAAGCATCACCAACCCATGGGTCTGCTGCTCAGCAGACATGCTAATGATGATCTTCTAGGATATGAGTGCATTAATGAAAGGTTTCTTACGGCAAAATTTCAGACAAGCATTAAAGACTTGAATGTTATCTGCTATTATGCCCCCACTGAGGATGCCGATACGGATGAGAAGGATAGGTTTTAGGGAAAACTTCATGATATTTTGAATTCTGTCGAGAAAGGAGATATTACCCTTGTCCTAGGTGACTTCAATGCCAAAGGTGGTACTGACTCTGAGTTTTGGGAGGAGTGATAGGCCCTTTTGGTATTGGTAGCTGCAATGGCAATGGGCAACGTCTCCTACAGGTAAGTAAACTCAATGGATTCAGACTAACACTTATTACAAACACCGCGACATACATAAGTACACATGGGTTTCACCTGATGGGCTGCATAAGAATATGATTGACTATATATTAATTAACAGCAAATGGGCTAGTTCTGTTTAGGAATACCAGGGCATGTAGGGAGCTGAAATTGGATCTGACCATTACCTTCTTAAAAGTGTCTTGCAAATTAAACTTAAAGAGCAGTTAGCAGCACAACAGCAGAGAGCTGTACCAGAAAGTTAATGTTTTATGTGGTAGAAAACGAACAGGTATACAGGGATTGAAGGATAAACAAGGTAGGGTTATAGAAGGTGAGGATTCTGTCATGGCTAGGTGGGCTGAGCATTTCAGTGAGGTTTTAAACAAAGTGGTTAATTCTACTCCCATTGTTTGTAATGATGATAGATGCATTGGTGGCTTTAATGTTGGCCCTATAGAGTGGCGGCTCGTAGCTAAAATTAGTGGGGTTGCTGCTGCAGAAAATTTTTAGCCTTTGTTTTAAAATTGTGTTAACTGACATTAAGCTTAAGGATTATATATTAGGGTGGGCCGAAAAAATTCCAAATTTTTTTTCAAGTCGTAATAACGCGGAAACGTTGCGAATTGGGGAGTCTAAAAAGGGGTAAAAAAAGAAATAAAATCGGTTTATATCTTCCGGTCGCGCATGTGCTCTAAAATTTGCCGAAATTTGGAAAAATTTATATTTTTACCATAATTTTTTATCTTACATGACTTGTCAATATTTAAATGTAATAGCTCTATTCGACTCTTACGCGAACCGATAATGATTTAGAAAAAAAAAATGGTTCAAATCGGTTAAGGTCTTCCGCTCGCGCAACAGCTGTCAAATCTAACAAATATCACTGATTTATAGAATTTACAAACATATGTTCAGTAGGGTGGGCCGAAAAATTAAAAAAAAATTTTTCAAGTCGTAGTACCGCGGAAAAGTTGCGAATTGGGGAGACTAAAAAGGGGTTAAAAAAGAAATAAAATCGGTTTATATCTTCCGGTCGCGCATGTGCTCTAAATTTTGCCGAAATTTGGAACAATTCACATTCGTACAATAATTTTTAACATTTTTAAATTAGCCTCTTCCCGAATGTAATAGCTCAAATTCTTATGTATTAGAACCACAGAAAATAATGTTTAAATATTATTTAAATCCATCAACATCTTCCCGTCGCGCATTGCCTTCAAAATTAATGAAATTTTGAAAAAAATTTACAAATAAAGGTAGATCACAATTCAAGGAAAAAAAACACTAACAACCTACATGTTCTTTATATTTGTTCTTTGTTGAATACAAGTTTAAATGTTTAAACACAAATTATTTTAGACCATTAGTAATATTTATAAACACATTTTTTTATTGAAAAACTAAGTTTTTGTATGAAGAGTCGTAAGTCCAAGAAACTCATGTTGAACAATTGAACATCTCCGTTTTCACTCATTCTTAGCTGAAGGTACTTTGAAATGTGATTTATGGGCGAAGTTAGGCATGGTTGACCTTGACAGCAGAGTCGTTCTGATAAAACCATCCCTAGACTCAGCTCCGCAAACTTTTTCTGAGGCTTCTGTCACGAATTTCACACATCGTTCAACTGCCTGTGTGTGAACTGGGAATGTCTTGAATGTTATATCCAAATTAGGGACTGAGTCATTTTGAATATGTGATTTAATCTCATCGTCACTGATATCTTTTAATAATGGGAGAGAAGATAAATCACAGTCCATCCAGTTAATTATTTCCGAGTAGTCTTGAGCCTTGAAATTGAGTTTTGGCGGCATGAATGTTCTGATAGTTGTTCTCTTTTGATCTAACTGTCTCGCCTTTAGAATTCGTCGAAGTCCGAGCTCTCATATGTGTTTTGTATTATCTTGTGTCATGGCTAACATTAAATGTTCTGGATGAGCGAAAAAGCCATTTCGTTCGATCACAGGGTCGACAATATTACGTAAATCTTCAGGCAGGTACCTTGAAGATTGTATTGATTGGTTGACACAAGATTTGGTCCCTCTGTAAAGTATTTACTTGTTTTAATACTAAACCACATTGGCATGTATGACTTTAAAATAAATACAACTATTTCTTGAAGTTCAGGTGTGGGACTTTCTTCACTTAAGTACAATCTGAGAGTTCGATTTGCTGTTGTCAACCACCTCGAATGTGACAAGGGACCAGGATCTCGTACAGCCAAATCCTCTTTACAGTTTCCCGAGTTTATTGCCATGGAAATATCGAGTAGATATTGCTGATCCTTACTTAGTATACTTCTGTCTATTGTGGGGATGATTTTCTTAGGTACAGCCATAGTATATCACTGTTAAGTCACAAAGTTACAAAAAAATGTCATAACACAAAATCGACATTGAAATAAATGCAAATGCCAAAATAATAACTGGAAGAGCGAACGAAACACACATCAAACACGAGGAATAAGTGCAGACTGAGAGAACAATGGCGCGGCGCGGTGGCGAGAGTGGTAGGTGGGTGTCGCGTCGTGGTGGCGAGAGTGGTAGGTGGGGGTCGCGTCGTGGTCATTGACCCGAGCGAGTTACGACGAGGGCGAGAATTTGTTAGATTTGACAGCTGTTGCGCAAGCGTAAGACCTTAACCGATTTGAACCATTCTTTTTTCTAAATCATTAGCGGTTCGAGTAAGAGTCGATTAGAGCTATTAACATTTAAATATTGACAAGTTAAGTAAGATAAAAAATTATCGTAAAAATATAAATTTTTCCAAATTTCGGCAAACTTTAGAGAACATGCGCGACCGGAAGATAGAAACCGATTTTATTTCTTTTTTTACCTCTTTTTAGTCTCCCCAATTCGCAACTTTTCCGCGGTATTACGACTTGAAACAAAATTTTTGAATTTTTTCGGCCCACCCTCAGGCCTTTTTAGACATGGGCCTGTTCAGGGCCGTGTCTAAGAAGGGGGGGGGGGGGGGGGGGGGGAATGGGCGCAATGATTTCCCACCCCCTTTTTTGAATATTACAAAAAATATTGGAGGCTAAAAATCATTAAAGTTGTGTATAGTCCGTGCATTTTTAAAGAAATGTTTTAAAGATCTAAAACGGAGGAGACACTGTTATACTGCAATGAAATGCCAATCTCTTGCCCCCCCCCCCATCTTACGTTTTTTCTGACTGGATTGAATTTCTTGCCCCACCCGTCCCCTGTTATTTCTTTTTATATATATCTGGGCCTGCATATCTATAAATACAATATCTGAGCATTCCTGCTATCACATAATTCTCAGATGAAAACATTTTCCCTTATAATTCCCAGATATTTATTTCAGCAAAGATAGAAGGAATGGAGGATGGGGGGAAAAATCTAACATTTATATTTTATGTGCACATATTTGTCAGAGAATGTTTCAAAGAGAGAAATTATGGAAAACTGAAAAACAGGGAAAATGATATGCCATATTATAATCTGGCCTTCCCGGGCTCGGCTCGATAATCCACATACACAACACACATACACAAACGTATTTATACTTAGTTAAAAGTTGCATCTTATTTCAGTGAGACGATTGTTTTGAAAGTCATAAAATGACTTGGTCTGATCCCCGTATAAGGCATGGATAATCGTGTCATTTTTATGCTGATGTTCTGGCTCAGCAGAAAATGTCAGTTTATACGCCATAGTAGAAGGTCTTTCATAGACCTTCTACTAGGTGTATCAACTGACAGGCTCCTGTCAGACCTCTGTGGCAAGCAGTTGCTTGAGGGGACATTATTTTTAATGTAGTAAACATTATATTAGATGGATGAAATAATCGAAAATTTCAGTGTTAGACCATCGGTAATGTTCAGAAGCAAGGACGGATCTAGTGGGGGGGGGGCATTCCCTCTCCCCTCTTTTCAGAATGCTAATAACGTAGAAAAGGATGTCCATGAAATGAATGTTTAAGTCCATGAAATGTTTAAGTCCATTTTTTACAAAGTGTCATGCAGTGTTGCACACTGCTGACACTTGGTAAAAAAATAATGAAACTTATTGATATTTCATGAATTATTCAAGAATTCTTTAGCCTGTGAAAGGGAGGGAGAAATGTTATATTGCATTGAAAATCCAATCTCTTGCCCCCCCCCCATTTGCATTTTTTCTCCTTGATTTTATTTCTTGCTCCCTCCACCTCGATTTTTTTCCATATCCAGGGATGTTCAGAATTCAGAAGTTTAATTAATTAACATTTAATTTATAAAAGGTTTATGGATAATATTATGAAAGTTAAAGATCCCTAAGCTTTCTAATAACAGTTTTTCTGTTATATTTTCATCTGTATGGTTTTTGAATATTTAATGACTAAATTTCATGGACTTGAGAAAAATTTCAAAAACTGAAACTATACGTCTTATCAAAATTATTTGACCCAAACTATTATTATTAATGCTTAATTTATTTTCAACACTCACGAGACTTTGAACTTTCCATTCAAAAGCATTCGAGATCTTAAGTTATTTTGACCAACCTCTGTACATAACTGGCTCTTAGGAAATTAGTTGGAGGAGGGGAGAGAACGCGTCGCAGGTTTGTGGGTTCTACCCAGCTCGCCACCCGTGGTGAGTGGAGTGGGCTATAAATCTGCAAGACAACAGTTTGGTGGGGGTGATATTCGATGGGAATTCGCACTCTTTTTAGGTTAGAAACTTGCCAAGGGAACCGTCTCCAAAAGGTTAAGGAAGATATTACTCTGAAATTAACGCGATCACTTTTAGAGGAAAAATTGTCCTCAGACGGGTGGGATACGAACCCATGACCTCCTGATAACATCATGACATGATTCTCATTGTTCCTTGAGGCTGAGAACCGCTGCGACAAATACCTGCATGAGACACGGATAATTGTGTACTGCTGGTAGAAGGTTCATAACATCAATTAGAGGAGATCTTGATTGGCGGCCTTCAGCTGAGTGGTCCAGAGTACTTGACGAGTTATCAGGAGGTCGTGGGCTCTTATCCCACCCGGCTCAGGATAATTTATCCTCTAAAATTGATCGACGTTAACGTCAGGGTGATATCGTCCTTAATATTCATTAAATACGAAAATATATACAAAAAATATATCTTCAATTTAAACAGTTGTACACTCAGAATGTACTTATCATTTTCATGACATGCTTCTCATTGTTTCTTGAGGCTGGGACAAATACCTTCATGAGAGACGGAGAATTGTGTACTGCTGGTAGAAAGTTCATAACATCAATTAGAGGAGATCTTGATCGGTGGTCGTTATTTCAGTGATCCAGAGCACCTGGCATGTTAACAGGAGGTCGTGGGTTCGTATCCCACCCGGCTCAAGAAAATGTTTCCTCTGAAACTGATCGACGTTAACTTCAGAGTGATATCATTCTTAATATTCAACGAAATGCTGAATAAATTATTTGAAATTCATAAAATTATCATTAAAACAACTATGAAAAGTATGTTTATATATTTTTATGAAATTTTATTTAACAGTTATAATTATCTTTGAAACCTACTTGAATCAATTTTTCAGGTCAATTATTTAACTTTTATTTCTGCTGTTAAATATTCCAGCTTCCATAACTAAATTGAAACCAAATTAAAGGCAAAATTTAGTGAAATTAGTTGAGATATTGTGTCATATTTTGCATAAGTCGCTTCCTAATAAAGCGACCGTTAAGTATATAAAGATAATATTGTAGTAAATTAATATTGTTTTGCTTAACTTTGTATTTAAGCCTCTAAACCGAATAAAAATCATGTGCTCCTTTAAACTCGTATTGCCTAATTTGTGATCGTTATATGTACAGAAAATTGTAATGCTAAATCCGTAGCTAAACACTGAGTTGTATAGCTGATATGTGTATATAAGGATTATGTATACACTATATTAATTCTTTCGAAGTCTAAAATCAGAACCTTCTGATCTTACAACAGTTTCATTATTATAAAGGACTAGAAGATTTTATTTTTTGTAGTGTATGGCAGTTGGTCTAACTCTTTTCATTCCAAACAGCAGGAAATAAATTTTCTGTTGAATATGACCACGTGATCGCCAAAAAAGGAAAAGCGAAATGCATGATAAATTTCTTTAAGATATGCAATATTTTGTCAATGTTTTCAAAAATTTTTAAGTTTTATGATTCTTTACAGTAGCAAATCAAGACAAAAACAGTATTAAAAACATTTTTTATCTCGTTTTCAAAGTAAACGAGATAAAAAAAATCTTTTTTAATACTGTTTTTGTCTAATCAGTATATAAGTCAGAATGACATAATTGTGTCAATGAAAGAAATGCTGTCATATTGCCTTTTATTTTGTAGACTTTTTTAAGTATTACAATGTTTCCATAACTTAACTAAAGCCAATAAATTTCTGCCTTTTGAAGGCTTCGCCATAAATTTTACATAATTACCTTTGCGAATAAGTTTGTTGCACACTGCTGACAATTTGTAAAACGCCAATTCTTCCAGAAATCTCTATTGCACTTTAGGTTTCTCCTCTTGTGCAGCCTGTAAGCTTTAAAGAGCAAAAATAAATTATTTAATGCTAGATCTGCCATCGAAATATTTCCAATTAATATTTCATTTCCTCTTCCACTTGTCATATCCATGCATTTATAGCGCATTTCAAACAATAAATGTATCTATTTGTTACGTCTTCATTTCGCAGATGTCATCGAGTGGTTAGCGCGCTTGGCTACTGATCTAAGGGACCTGGGTTCGAGTCCCGGGTAAGGCATGGCTGTCTGTGTCGTTTTTCTGCTGAGGTCCTGCCATCCTCTCAGACCTTCTACTGGGGCATATAAACTGACAGGCTCCTGTCAGACCTCTGTGGCAAGGAGCTGCTTGAGGGGGTATTTATTATATTTTTATTTTATTTATATTAGTTCAGCAATAATCCGACATAATGTCAAATAACAAAAACTACTCTTATTATACGCTCCAGTTTAACACAGTTTTAAAAAAGAAATGTTCCCTAAAATATAGTTAATATATAGATATTTTATCCAATATAAACAGGGTGTCCTGAGAGTCTACTGCATCACTTTACTATCAGGTAAATGGAATCAATCTCAATAAAAAATGTGATGTAAACATTGATTCAAATAACTTACATTTATCGAAGCTAAGCAAAGATTTGCATTTTCGTTTCTTCTGACTCTTATTAGCAAAGAATCTGTATTAATGTCACATTTTCATGACTCGTTTCAGATGATGGCGATATTAACAAAGCTCGAATCAAGAGGTAAGGTCCCACCAGACAATCATCCAAGATACCTGCCCAGATGTTGACGCCAAATTTCTGCTGGTGTTTACGAGGGTCAGTGACGTGTGAATTTTCTTGAGCCCAAGCGTGCTGGTTGTGATTGTTGAAAATGCGTTCCCGGATAAACGTGGCCTCATCACTAAATAACACTAATGCGGGAAATTGCGGATTAACATTGTTCATCTGGAGCATCCACCTAACAAACTCTACCCGGCGGGGATAGTCATCTTCGTTCAAAGCTTGGACCTTCTGCACGTGGAAGCCGTGCCTCATGTAGGACATTCCACACCGAGGTTTGACAAACTCCCATTTCGGATGACACCACTAGCATACTATGGAAGAAACTTTTGCAAATCACTGCAAGACACGTTCTTCCATTTCCGGTGTCCGCACACTTCGCGAACGTTCAGTATCACTCATTGAGATAGCCAATGAGTCAGTTTTACGTAGTCTTCGATCAACACTGGCGAAGATCGAATGGTAAGGAATACGACGATTCAGAAATCTCTCACGGTACAATCTTTGTGCTTCACGTCCATTACCACCTGCTTGGATGTACATCAGATGAATATCCGCCAATTCCTCGTATGTGTAGTCTTCCATGTCCTTCACGAATACGTCACTTATCATGTGACGCTCTCACGGTAATGTCGATGAACGAGTTCGGCTGAGTTCTTAAATGTTTGTTCTCAATCGTCTACGCACTTGCCCAGCGCACCTAATTTGCATCTTGTGCTTTTCATGCACTGGTTGTAAATACTTGTGCATGCGTGGCGTTTTTCGAAAGTACTCTTTTCTGGCGGAAGGAGTAGAATGCGACCTTAGGTTCCATTGCAAAAAATGTCCGTCTTGATGTGTACTATCACCCCTCTTTTTTTGTTGAAAGAGTTTACAATCACCCTGTATAATCTTGTATATTATATTGGAGCTAAACTTAGAAAATTCCAAATTCTAATAAAAAAAACAACTGCAGTAGACTCCCTCTTATCCGGTCCTTACTGGACCAGACCCTAGCCGGATGAACGAAAGGCCAATTAATCTGAATATATAATGGCCAATTAATCTGTCAGAAAATAAATAAAAACGTCAAATGACAAAAAAAACTAACTGTCCTGTATTTTAATTAATAATTTGTTGTACAATATTAACAATTTACTCACACTCACATGAAAAAGTCCGAAATTTTCTTTGTTTCTTTGAACTTAACACTTTTTTACCTGCAAAGTCTTGCCATTTTTTGATAAACATCACATCAATTTCAAATGAGGCCAGTTGTTTTTCAATGTCTCTTTCTGCAACATCAAAAGCTTCTTTTCCTTCAATATGGCTAACTTTCCCCTCTTCCTCATCTTTCTCTTCCTCTTCATTCTACGCTTCTTCTCCGTTCCCTTCTTGGCAGACTGCATGGATAATTTCGTCATCATTCAGTATTTCATTTTCCAACTGTTCATCACTATTTAACCATTTTTCAATGTCATCTTCTTCAAGTGTGTCATATCCAGGCAGCAGTTTAAAGTCATTAATCAGAGAAATATTTTTATTCATCGGCAGGCGCAGGCTCATTCAATACTTTCGTGTTGTCTTTGGTACTTTCTACACAATTTTCAACTTTGGGCCAAAGTTTTCTCCATGACTTCACAAACGTTGTACGAGGCATATCTTCAAAAGCTCTTGCCAACATGTAGATCACATCCTTGATATTTATTGTTTTCAAAGCATTTAAAAGTCCTATTCCGTCATTTTCGGTTCGCTGTATAATTTCTGAAAGAAGCTTTCTCCTGTATCGCCTTTTTAAACTTACAAGCACGCCTTGATCCATTGGTTGCATTAAAGATATTACAATAGGTGGCAAAAACATGGCTTTTATATTGTCAGAAATGAGTTCGCTTGGGTGTGTAGGGACATTGTCGAGAATGAGTACGGCCTTTACAGGCATTTTAAGACCTGTCAAGTGGGTTTTTATTTTTGGAAAAAATTCTGCAAAGAACCACTCTTTAAACAAATACGAGTTTATCCAAGCATACTTTCCAGCTTTGTAGTAAACTGGCAGAGCAGCTAAATTTAAATGCTTGAATGCTCGGGATTTTGCTAATTTCCCAATTACAAAAAGAGGAAAATTGTACATACCTGCAGTATCTGTACACACAGCCAGAGTAATTCTTTCCTTGTTTGTTTTAAATCTTGATGCTGAGGTTTCTTGCGCTGTCAGAATCGTTTTCTTTGGAAAAAGTTCAAAATTTAACCCAGTCTCATTTACATTGTAGATTTGTTCTGCGCATAGGCCTTCTTCTTCAGTAAGCACTAAAAGTTTTTCTGAATATTCCTTTGCTTCTAAAGGATCAGCTGACAATTTCTCACCACAAACACCAAAGTAACGAACACCCTGCCGTGATTTCCAGCGAGAAAGCCATCCCTCGCGCTTGCTGAAGAATCTCCCCTATTATCGATTTTCGAATGGAGGATAAATGATTTTTCTTTCGAGATTGCCCAGTGATTGGCGTTCCTTTTCGACTCTCTTGCATGAACCATAACCAAAGTGCATCATCGACAATTTAATTTTTCGGCTTTTTAAGAGTGCACCGAGAAGAAAGCGCTTTCTCAGACTCGACTTGAGTGCTAAAATCTTGTAAAGATTTTCTATTCCTTCTCCATTCATTTACCGTGTTTTTTTTACCAACATCTATTTCATCGCAAATATGCTTTACTCGATCACCTTTGCCAATACGTTGTAATGCTTTTAATTTCATCTCCGTCGTAACGACATTACGCTTACGTTTGCACCCACTCATTTTTGTACCACACAATAATTAATAGATCACAACACACACTCCTGTATATGCACACTACACTGTAATATACACAAAGAGGAACTGAAGCAAATATGTACTGTACTATAAACAAAACACGCGGCGCCTTGCTTTCACTTCTTGGAACTGAAGCAAATAAACAAAAGAAGCGGCGACTTGCTTACTCTTCTTGGAACGACCGCTTAAGGGGGAGGCCGGTTGAGCCGAGACCGGATAAGAGAGATTCTACTGTATTTGCTAATTAATTTTTTTTGCCCTTTTCTCGTGTTCAGAATTCTTCAGGTAGAAAGGAAAATACAAAAAAAAAAAACCTTCTTCGTCATGAGGATTGAGTTGTTTTACCGCTAAGCGGCACTTATTTTGCGCATAATGGGCTAAATGGCCAGGTCACAAGGACACGAACACTCAGAAAAAGTAGTGGAAAAGATATTTACTGGACAGCTTTTAGGATACAGATGGTAGTCTCCCATCAAGCGTGTTCTTTAACTTTGAAATATTTTACATCTGAATGTCAAAATTTAACCCAATGGCCAGGTCACAAGGAGTCCGAAGTCTCAGAGAAAGTTAGGGGAAGGATGTTATCTGGACAGCTTTTAGAACACAGATGGTAGCCTCCCATGAAGACTATCCAGCGCGTTGTTTAACGCTGGAATATTTTACTTCTAAAGGTCACTTTATTGGGCATAATTGACTAAATGGCCAGGCCACAAGGACCCCAAAGACTCAGAGAATGTTAGGGGAAGAACATCCCCTGGACAGCTTTTAGGAGACATATTGTAGCCTCACGTCAAGTTTATCCAGTGTGTTCTTTAACGTTGCAATATTTTACCTCTAAATGTCACTTTTTCCACACAATGGGCTAAATGGCCAGGTCACAAGGACCCCGAAGACTCAGAGATAGTTGCGAGAAGGATATCTACTACAGCTCTTAGGAGACGGATGGTAGCTTCACGTTTAAGCTATCCAGCGTGATCTTTAACATTGGAATATTGTATGTGTTTTGCAACTAAAACCATCACATTTTAACACATTGTTCCAAAATATTTGTAACCTTTACAGATATAGTCTTATTTGCTTTGCTACAGAATCTAAATCGAACGATTACTATTTTATGAAAAGTATTAATTAGTGGACAAAAACCTGTGCTTTAGACGTACTATCAAATAAGATGAAACGCTCAAGGGTAAATTAGTGAAACTTGAATGAAGAAATGAAAGTTATTTATTACATGAAGTCACAGTGATGATAACAATCTTGCATTCAGTAGGGAATGTAAGGAAAGTATCATTCATGCATTTCAAATTAAATCTAGTTTTTCTATATATCTTTAGATATATCGTTAAGATGTATCTGTAATGTACTATTTCCAGTGGGGTTAGGATTATGTAAATGTTTGAACGAAAGACTTTCAGTTGAATTAAATTAATTTATAAATCCGGTGGTAGTTTAGGTAATAACTTTCGTAATTTAATTTTGTTACCTTTTACTTTAATCCCTTAAAAGTTAAAAGTTACTTCGTTCACTCTATGTTGATTTTTGAGTTTATCCACATGTTTTTCAAAACGGTTCTTCTAAGATGTTGACCACTAGCAACAAGCTACGTACCAATTGAAAGCCTGTTACGCCGGAAGGTCGTGCATTTTGAAATATTGTCTAATTTAATTTGCCCATTTAAAGAATAAATAAATATCCCCTCAAGCAGCTGCTTGTTATAGAGTTATGTCAGGAGCCTGTCAGTTTATACCCCATAATAGGTCTGTGAGGATGGCGGGACCTCAGCAGAAAGAAAACACGAACAATCACACCTTACCCGGGCTAGAACCCAGATCACTTATATTAGTAGCAAAGCTCGTTAACCACTCGACCAGGAGATGGCTCCTGGAAAGAAAAGGAAAGAAATGTGAAACTAGTTTTCTCACAATATTTTAGAAACGCGAGGGACGAGAGTAACGATTGCCACGTTATGAAAAGTGCCTTTCGATGCTTCCTTCCTAATAGAGATGAGTTCGGGATTGGGCTTTGCCGGGCTCAAAAATAACACAGACGTCTTCGGACTCGGACTCAAAATAACACAGACCTGTTCGGGTTGAGGGCTCAGAATATTTAATTTTTAAATATTTCTTGCAATTATACATAGAATACTAGAAATCTAATATATAAAGAAAAACGTTTGTCTGTATTATGCACTCGGTCCGCAGAAGAACAGAAGGCACACAACTTCCATGAACGTTCCCTCACCCAGAGAAGAAATATAGACTATGTGCGAACCAAATGGGGTCAATCAAAATTGAGGTGGGGTGTTATAATTTCCCAAAATACCCCTAGACGTAACATTAATGTTTGAAAGTTATTCAAAATAAGTGTTGCTACTAATAAATTTGAGGAAAAAAAAATGCATCAAACTAAACTAATATCCGATTACACGTGATTAAACATTAACGCTTGGAAGCTATTCAAAATAACGGTTGCCGCAAATAAATCTGAAATACCTAATGCATCGAACTAATTTCTTTCCGATTTCGCGTGATAAACTCGTTGTTCACTAGGTCAATAATCATCAGTTAGTAGATCATTGCGCGAGTCTCCATGAATATTGAAGTCGTTCTAATTAGGCACGTGCATAAACGAGCTTCTTTGTTGAAATGAAAGCTTCAAAAACTAAGTTCATATCGGAAGCTGAAATCATTATCTTAATTTGATAAATATGTAAATGCTACTTAAAGAATATACAAATAATTAATAAATGTTTCAAATATTACATTAAGCTGGTATAATGAATACCATAGTGTATTAGCACCCATTATTTAAGTTTTTATTAATCGATTATGAGCTCGAACAGTTCTCGAGACGACCATGCACATCAACAGTGGCTGATGGAAATTCAAATTTCGGAAGAGGATGGATGTTTGTATTTAGTCTCATAAAATGTGTAAAATTATTTTTGAATTTTTGTTTACATTTTCCACTAAATATCTGATAAAAAGAAGCAGAAAAGGGGAGGATGAAATCTTCCCCCAAACAAAATGTCAATTTTTTTCTGTAATGGAATGTTGGCAACACTAATATTGGGTGTCTTGGGTTGTTTTACCTCTGAGCGGCACTTTTTTGCACACCATGGGCTAAATGGCCAGGTCACATGGACCCCATGGGAGAAAATAGGGAATGTTGAATTTTTTTCTTCGAAGTAGGGGAAAGATTGATGCATTTCGTGACAAATGTTTTCCTTGAGCGAGTGTATTCTTGTGTAAATGTTCTTTATTGTATGAGGAACAAGGACAAGCCTCAAAGTGCTTCTAAGTTATTTCTCTCCTATACCCTTAAAAAAATAAACATTTCCATGAGAAATTATTATTAAAAATCAAAATATAAAATATTGAAGTTAAGGAAATTTAAAATATATTTATATCTTCCCATGTTTGTTCTAAGATGTAGGTTATACATGCTCACTGAATTATGACCATTTCCCTCCATGTTATGTCATTGGAAGCTAATTTCGAAACTCTATAACTTCTAAGAAAGAGTTTTGTAACAGAATGGGACTGAAGGTAAATTAAAAGTCTCAATCAAATCTATATAAACCTCGTTTTTCAACAATATTCCCTTAGTATTTAAAGAGTTATGGATGTTTAAATATTTAACAAGAGCAATGCCTAACATTTAGAATTTAACTCAGAAGTTAATTATAATTGAATAAGAAGTATAAAAATAAAAAAAAAAATAAATACCCCCTCAAGCAGCTGCTTGACCACAGAGGTCTGACAGGAGCCTGTCAGTTTATATGCCACAGTAGGAGATCTGAGAGGATGGCAGGACCTCAGCAGAAAAACGACACACACATCCATGCCTAATCCGGGGCTCGAACCCAGGTCCCGTAGATCAGTAGCCAAGCGTGCTAACCACTCGGCCACGGGACGGCTATAAGAAGTATGCAATCATTTAATACAACAGATGCATATTTGAAAAGTTAATATCAATAATTTTTCGATATTTTTCAATTGTCGTAAGACAAATTGCATTGTTGCTATTAAATATTTAACGTCCTTAACTCTTAAAATGAAAAACAAACTTTATTGAAAATCGAGATTCAGATAGAATTGATTGAGATCTCTAATTTAGTCCTATTACCTTTTCTCATAAAATGCTTAGTTTAGAAGTTATAGAGCTTCGAAGTTAGATTACACTTATATAACATGGAGGGAAGTGGAAATAATTTAGGGAGAACTGAATACATGAATAAAATTTACCAAAGATAAATTCGGTTACTGAATTCATTCTGTCAAACATCGACCACATTTTTCTTCCCATTTTTGTTAGGGAGAATGGGATAGCTCAGTTGGTAGTTATCATAGCTCGTACTCTGCAGTTCCCACGTTCTGTTCCAGATGGATCAACGTTGAGATTTATCTCCGCAAAATTCCTGCCCTGTCCACGATCAGAAGGCGACACCGAGGGCTGCGAAAGACCGTCGTCCGTCGGATGCAACGTTAAGCAGTTTTCCCGTGAGCGAGAGAACCACATTGTGCATGCATGTTAAAGAACACGCTGGATGGCTTTGATGGGAGACTACCATCTGTTTCTCAACAGCTATCCAATGGGTCCCCTCCCCCAAACTTCTCTGAACTTTCGGGGTCCTTGTGACCTGGCCATTTAGCCCATTGTCTGCAAAAAAGTCGTTTTTCGTTCCTCAGACCCGATAATGTGCAGCCATCTCCCTTGCTCGTACAGAATCCCGAATGGATTCCGACAAATGTCAAATGACCTAGGACCTAGAGCTTACCTCTGGCGACACGTATGCCTCGTATTTGACTCGCCGTTCCTGCAACAGTTGATGAGACAAGCCTGACAGGCGGAATTGGCTGTGTAAGCTACCTCATTGATTGGAGTGTGAACAGCAGGGGTCGTATTAGGACTCTACACCACTCTTGTACTGAGGAGAATGAGGTACAGGCATTTTACCAAATTTGGTCCCCATTTTTCCCCCGAGTAAATTGACAGTTCATTGCCAAACCTGGATTAAGCTGATGTGGGAAACGCTTTGTTCGTTACCACTGAGGTCATCACTGCCCACTCTAGCAATGTTTGAGAAAAATTCAGATTAAATACATGTGTTTACCTGGAAACTTTAGTATTGTGATGTGTCCCATTTTGTTAAACCCCGAGAGACGGTAAATGAAAAGGTTCCCCACTCTAGAAGTATCCATTTTGGAAGAAAGAGTTATTGCATTTAAAGGCCCACGTTTTTGCGGAATTGCCATGTGCGGCCCCTATAGTTCACACAATGCCCCCCGCCTTTCCTCCTTTTTTATTGTTTTTCCCTGACGTCCTATCAACCGGATTTGGGCATGACACGATTAATTAAAAAAGTGTCATTTATATATAAAGCTCGTAAAGAATATAATAAGAGCATAATATATATTTACTTAGAAGGCAGGTGAGTATCTGCTGGGTTGAATTTGGAAGTTCAGACGCCCTTAGTCAAAATTTTAGATATTGTAAAAAAAAGCTCAATTATTTTTAAGTGTCCGCATTTTTGAATGTCACGCCCACTTTTGTACAGCTCATCGCGCCTGGTAAGTGAGAACCTTACCCGTTTTAAATTTTTTGTCACGCCACTCCTTATATCGATTAATTTATAAAATACATCGAAATAGAATAAATCTGAAAAGATCTAATTTGGTTATATATCTTACATAAAATTTATTCCATTATCAACTCCCTATATCTCAACTGGCAAAGCAAAGATAGCTTGAAGGTAAGGTATCAATGCTAAGAAAGGATCCCAAATGAAAATCCTGTACAATGAGATGTTTGATTCACCGTTACTTATACAAATAAATTTCGCCAAAATATTCGATTGCAAATTGTATCAGCGAATAAATCTAACCAGATTGCTTTAAAGCAGGAAGTCAAACTCGTAAACATTTGCATATGTCTTTCTATTTTAAATATTAGTATCACAGGACGGCACTATATTTTAAGGCGAAGCTTGACTCAGTCGGCAGTGTGCCAGAATCGAACCCTGCAGTCCCCAAGTTCTAGTCAAACTGTGCGAGCATAGAAATTTATCTATGCAATTCCCCAACCCAATATATACAGACCCTGCACACGGTTAGAGAGAGTACGTCATTAAGCTTGGAAAAGTGTCCATAGACATATCGGTTGGTACGTTATGACGTGTCTTCATGTACCAAATAGCCGTACCCTGTATTTCAAAGAACAAGCTGAATGGCCTTGACCATAGGATTCCATCTGTCTGCTAACAGCTGTTCAGTGAATTCCCTTCTATAACCTTCTTTGAGTCTTTATGACCTGGCCACTTAAACCGTTGAGTGCCAAACAGTACTGCTGAAAAGGAAGGCAAATTCTTCATGTTTGTGTAACATACACTATTATTTAGACCAGTGATTCTCAACCATTTATGCTTCACGAACCTCCTGGAAATGTGAATGTAACTGGCGTACCCCTTGTATAGATAGATAAAATTATAGTTATATTATACCAATGGGAATAAAATAAATCATATATATCAGTAGTTCTCAACCATTTATGCTTCACGTACCCCCTAGAAATGTGTATGTAACTGGCGTACCCATTGTATAGATAGATAAAAATATAGTTATATTATAACAATGGGAATGAAATAAAACACACAGATATATATATAACATATATTTGCGACTTTTGAGCTCTCGCGGCTTAACCCAAAAACTTAACACCGTACCCCACATTGAGAACCTCAAAATTAGACTATAAAATACAGTGGTACAGATAGTAGACCTCTGAACAGTAAGTCTATGATAGTCACTATTTAGAAAGTCACTATATTGAAACCAAAATATTTATTCATGTTGTGAATAAATATTGTGGCTCATAGGTTGTCAGGATGAGACAATATTTTTACCTTCTAATTATTTAATTCCTTTACGTTCTTGAACACACGTTTCGAAAACGTGCAGGCCGAAATTTATTATCGCCGAAAATGAAATATTTCATACCAATGTAAACCGTTTTAAAGCAGAGCCGTCCAACCCAAACTAATCGAACATTCATTGTCACTCTATTCTTAAAGAGCAGCAAGCAAAATTCTGTACCTGAAACAGAAAAAATGACACTTCTAATGAGTAATAAAATGGCCACGGACCTAGAATTCTACGTCTGGGAATATGTTATTGTGGATTAAACGAAAGCTATCTCTTTAAATAAATTTATTTGTTTCTGTAGTGGTAGTATGGTCTACGACAATTTGTGTGGACAGTAACTGAGAAGGACAATTCGGTAGATGAGAATTCGGGGGATAAGAATTTGAAGTCTACGACAATTCTGTGAATACGACAATTCAGTGGAAATAGAAAAACATTTAGAAATAATTTTAGATTAAAAAAAAATGATAATAACTACCCCCTCAAGCAGTTGCTTGCCGCAGAGGTCTGACAGGAGCTTGTCAGTTTATAACGCCACAGTAGTCGGTCTGAGAGGATGGCAGGACCTCAGCAGAAAACAACACGAACATCCATGCCTTACCAGGTCCCTTAGATCACTAGCCAACCACGCTAACCACTCGGCCACGGGACGGCGACATCTTTTTTTTTAATTACTAAACCTAATCAAAATACACTTTCGATTAATGAACAAAACCAATCCTTCTCGGAAGTCTCTGAAATATGGCACTACGTAAAACGAAAATATTTATAACTCAAGGTAATCTATAATTGTATCTGTTCTCTCTAATCCGACCTACAATAAAAGGTATACATCTATTCTCTATACTCCGATATTCTACTACAACGGAATTTTTTAAAGTTTGTTTCTTATAAATGAAGCAGTTAGAAGCCAAAAGAATACTATACAATTTGCATAAGACTTCAAATATGCTCCTTAATCCGATCCTCAATGAAACAAAATTTCTAAATGTTTTTTTTTGTTACTGAACAAAAAAAAAAACGAACGCAAAGTACCAATAGATTAAATCAAAGTAGCCGATGTTTGGTAAATCTATTCCTTCTTATTCGACGCTTCTTAAACACTCTTGCACATTTTTATCACTTTCTGTGCCTTCTAAATGAAACAATTGGAAAGAATGTACTCCAGGGAAGTATACCGCATAAGACTATTGTCATTCTCACTAATCCGACACTCAATAAAACGAATATCTTTAGTCATTTTTATCCGAAAAAGCAATATGATATTAACAGAATGCATTAGAGGAAGGTGGCGATATTTACAACTCTACTCCCTAATCTGACTTCTGTTAAACCGGAATTTCATACTTCTATACCTTTCTGTTCCTACTAAACGGAACGATTGGAATTCAAAGGAATATATTTCAAGAAACTAAATCGCACAACACTATCGTCAGTCTCACTAATCCGATACTCAATACACTAATATATTTAGTATCTTTTATCCGAACAAAACATTAGGAAATTAACGGAATTCATTTAGAAGAAAGATGCGACAATTTCCTCTGGACTTTAAAACCGACATTAGTTAAACTGGATTTTGATATTTTTATCCCTTTCTTTTCGCAGTTTTAAAGTAATTGGAAATCAATCGAACCCATGTCAAGGACCCAAACCTCACAGAACTCTAAATCAATACAGAATAAAATTAAATATTTTGGACATTTTGTTTCTCTCGAACGAAATAATTTAAAGTGACAGAGATTCAATTGATGAAATGAACATTCCAAATTGTGAACATTCTAATTATATATATTCCATTTTATGCGGTAAACAGATTTTAGTTTTCATCTTCAATCGGGAAGACAATTTCTTTTAAATCGCTGATTTGGAATGGATGGGTGGAGGAAGTTATTGCGCGTTTCAATAAAGGACAGGTTTTTCTTTTCGTATGATCATAATTATTGCAAAACTTTGTTTCCATCCTTTGTAATAAAAAAGTGAAATTGATAATCTCAATAAAAATGCGATGAGAACATCGAAGATCGAAGATGTGCAATTATGCGTTATATAGATTTTTACCAATTTCCCAGATTAATTTGCAAATGGTTGTTAATTGAGAATTTGAATGGAGAACTGTCTATTTAGTAACTAAGAGTAACTGATAATTTAACTACTAATTGATATATTAATTAATTTGATAGTAGAGAAAATTATAGGTTATTGTCTTGTGAACGTTTCCATGATAGAATGCCGAATGCAAAGGTGTTGTGGACAAAAACAAGGAGAAGAAAACGCCGCCTGTATACATCATCGAGAGCAAAAGTGCCGACTGCATATAACTCCCCCTAAGAAAAAGAGGCGCAGTAATTTGCTTCGAACAGCTTCTTTAATAATAACGAGCTATTGCTACCGATCTTCCTATTGCTTTTCGCTACTGTGTGGATTTATTAAAACAACTATTCCGTCATATTTTCGGGGTGGTTTTTGGCTGAGTCTGTAACGCGCGTCTTGTAATTTATTGTTTCCAGTTTCGTGTCCTAATTGCGCCAGCGGTGAGATTTATTTGCACGCTTTAACCGAAGTCTCTCCCACTCCTTGTTTAGAAAAGGGTTAAAAAACAGTAAAAAAAGTGCATCTGAGCTTGATCAACACTTGTCAAAAGTCAGTGTAATGCCGAAATAACCGAAAACGAAACTCTTCTAGAAGCGCATTCCCTGTGAACAGAAAAGTAAAAAATAAAACGGACGAAGTGTTGAAACTCTAGTCACCACATTTATGGATCCCGTCTCTAATCCGGTTTTCAGTAGAGCGATAATTTTTTTCTTATTGAATTTCTCTCAACAGAATCAGTCGAAAATCAAGTCAATTCACTGAATGGGAAAGAAAAGAGCCAACACACTTATATATGCATTTTCTCTAATCCGGATCTCAATGCATCGCAGCTTTTTAAATTCGAATTCTCCGGAACGAATAAGTCGGAAATCAAACGAATGAACTCTCCAGAGACAAAGCGACCAAGAAATATATCTGATCTCTCTAATACGGACTTCGTAAATGGAGAACTTTGCTATTGTTTTGATTTTTAATTCCATTTTTCCGAAATGAATCAACTGGAAGACTTCCTCCAATATAGCATCTGTCTCCCAAACCTGTTCCAGTGGGTTCCCTCCCCTAACCTTCTCTGAATGTTCGGGGTCCATGTGACCTGGCCATTTAACACATGGTGTGCAAAAATTTCCGCTCAGAGGTAAAATGACCCAATCCAATCCTCCAATATAGGTTGGACGATGTCCATAGAAGAAATAGATATGTATATTATCTGTAAATATGGAACTTGAACTCTGTCTTGGTATTTATTTTTTTCTAGATCCGGGCCTTCAATTACATATGACTTCGTTTGTGCACGATTAATTCAAAATTCGTAGCCAAAAATGGAATGGAAATGTTGTTTTGTTCGCGACTTGTGTAGAGCGAATTTTGCATCTCCTTACATTTATGTTGTGACTACTCCTGTGTGTTTTGGGAGTAGCTGTACTTTAGGGACGAACCTAAAAAAATGAGGGGCGAAGATAAAGCGCTGTGTTTCATCAAAATCAGCATTTCGGGAAAGTTGGCCTGACACCGCAATTTTATAATCGTAAAAATAATGGGGTCTACCAATCTCAGGCCTAGGCTCTCCGCCTATCTCGGTGTACAGGAACTAGACAACAGACAAAACAAATAAGCAGATCGAAGTGAGATCATTTTCAGGGATCATTTATTTAACTTTACTCTTATTCTCAGTTATAATCAAATTACTCTAATTGAGGTGAATTTCACACAAATGCAAAAAAATTCCTCTTTCCCACGCTGCACCGTTGTCAGGGAGCATCACAATTTACGGCTCAAATAAACATGGTCGAGAGCAGAGTGGCGGCTACAAATTGTCACTTAACATGGGGGAGACCAGATCAGGAAAGAATGACCCTACCTCATTCCTTTACCGTATGTGGACGGAAGAAAATGGGTCTCCTTGTACACAGCAAGCTGTCGTCCTTTAGGTCGATGTCGGAATCCTACTGCGCATCAGCAGAATTGCCTCTTGTTAGTGTCCAAATTTGCGCACCTCGATGCCGGGGAAGGACATGTCAGGTCCTTTATCGTGAATAAGGTAGAAGCAAGCACCGTCACCGAAAATCAACTTCTAACACCGAAAGTTCAGAGAAGAGTGTCCAAAAGCGCGCTCCTTTCCTTGCTATCCAGCTTTGCCACAGGTTGGGAAAAAAACCACCTCGTTTGCGGTGTCAGGTGGCGATTGGTGCATGCTGAACCGAACCGGGCGTCAGGCCACCCATATGGCACTTATTCTTCTTTGCGGTCGAATGGTTGCTGCCAGATGGGACCTCTTTTTGGCCGAGTTTCCTTGTCCTAGACATGCGAGCTACCTTCTTCTTCGACAGGAAAATTCCGAGAGCCACGATGAAGGAAGGTGGAAAGCTAAGACCTAAACAACAACAACATGACGGAATGGGCTTACTTAGCCCATATAGATACGTCCTGTCCACATTTTGAAACAAATGTGAACATTTATACCAAGATAATATGTAAGGATATAAGATGTCTCCCCAATAATCCCAGCATTGACACAGACTGGAAAAAAACACCTCGTTACTGAAGAAGCGCAGCTCATTTAATGTAGAGTTTACAGCTAGAGAAAAATATTTGAATATAAGAATCTTAAATTTATTGATTGTGCGAAATTCGAAAATAAATCAAACGCTAAGGATCCGACAAATTTTTTATTGGTACATTTGTATTTCAAAGTAAATCGTTAATGGATCGTATCCGGACCGCCCAGAATCAGAGCTCTCTGGGCGGTCCGGATTGCGAATAATAAATAACTTCGGATGTCTCTGAGCGGACCGGAAGACATAGACCGGAAGACATAGACCGGAGCCATTGCAGTGTTCGAATTTTCGAATTCTAATATCTCTGGGCGGTCTGATTCGGAACTTTCGAATTGTGGTGCCTCTGAGTGGGTGATGTGTTTTTTGACATTTTATCAGTAGCTGACCTTTCGAAATTTCATGTGATTTTCACAAACCAAAATAATCCAAATTCAGAATACCATTTATTTTTATCAGAAATATAAATGTTTGTAAAAACTTTTACAAGTTATATTCATAATAATTTATATCACTTGTCGAAACAGGTTACAGATATTTCAAAAACGGTTGCAATGCAGTTCAAGACACAGTAAAATATAAACTAGTATTTACTGAAAGTAACGATCAGAGAATTTACCTACAGACTTGTAGATAAATATTATAGAAATAAATGTAACAACAATGTGCAATATATAATACAATGTATTCGACGTAGTAAATGCAAACTTACGTTAATTAAAGATTCCTAATAGCTACTTGTAATAAAACTCCAACGGAAGTTTAAAAGGTTAACAGGAAATATAATTAATCTTCAAGAGAGATTAAAAGCGATCAGTGAAATAAGCAGTCAAAAGACGGCAATTCCCAAAAAATGTAGAGATTTCAATTGAAATCTCTAAAATCCTAAACATATCCTAAAGTTTGAATAAAATATTAACTTATTTCTACCTATCCTGCCGACCAATGGCTCCACCGGGTTTGGATACCCGATCTCGCCCAATGCTATTAGGCAATTTAAGTAAATTTTTAGTTAACTAAATTTCACTTCTTGGAGCTAAGCAAAAACACATCCGCTTCTTCAAGGTCTGAGCTCCAAATCCCTCGAGCTCCACTTAAAGCGATATATCTAATTAATTACTTTGGTCTATACAGTAATTACAGTGGTAGATAAAATATGAATGTATGATGTCAAAAATAAAGACCAAATTTCAAGCTCCTTGTAAACTGAGACTAAAATAAAACTTCAAATCCGAATCTTCAAAAGATTCTTTCAGTATTTAAAATATATGAATATTAATTTCCAAGATCCGATTGACCATTATTTTTTTGCAAACGATCAAAACTAAACGAATCGTTACAGAAGCTTCAAACCATCTGTTTTGTTCCATAATCAATTTTGATATAAAAGTTTTGTTTTCGCTTGTGATTTGCAAGAATTTTTATGACTGCCAATGTACACATCTAACCAGTGGGGCACTCAGGATTTAGTCTTGGTGGGGGGGAGGTCGACTAGGTCCGCCCGATTCGTTCGCCACGTGTTCACAGTGGCCGTGATTCCCGAGAGCTATATCCCACCTTATGTGACCGCTAATTCATAAGTAGTATAGAAATAGAAGACACGACACAACATAAGTATAGAAAATAAATTTTAATTAGGAAAAGATTTTTGTAAAATTTTCTAGTGTTTTTTTTTCTCCCTTTTTCTTTGGGGGGTGCCAGGGTCCCTTGCCAGCTCCCTCTGGGTGTGCCACTGCATCTAACTGGATAAGAAGGAATGAGCTGTCGAAAGAAAAAAAAAGGGTTAGGTTATTTAACCTCTGAGAGTTAATTTTTTGCCTACAATTTCTAAAGGCCAGGTCACAAGGACCCCGAGGGCTCAGGAGGTTGTGAGGAGTGGGTCCCATTGCATAGATGTTACGATAGAGTGATCGAAGACGTCTATCAAATCCAGCGCTGTCTTTAATGTCCCCAGGGCAGGTTTCTCCTGCACAGAGGAAGTACATCCCATCCGACGGACATCGGCCTCTCCAAGCTCATCGGTGTTGTCTACTGACCGAGAGCAGGATGGAGATTTAATGGAGATCACAGTTGGGACTGGGAACTGCAGATTACAAGCCTGGCGTTCTCTGTTATGAGATAACGTTTTCCCCTGCAGTTGGCTCTCTCGTTAGAACTGTGGTCATAAGTCAGGAGTTTAAAAATCAAATCATGTGAGAAGGTGTATCAGTCACTTTTCGTTATATGGCAGGTCGGATTTCATTTTAATAATAAGTAAAATATAGTTACTTCCTTTTTTTATGTTACATAATTTTAATACCAAAGCATGAAACTAACTATACACCCCAGAGGCGTGTAATGTTAAATAAATAAGAAAGCCAATAGTGCTATGTGGATTGCCGGATTATTAGAGTTTAAGTGAGTCAACGGTGCACACTATTAAAGAATGATGTGGAAAATATTAGAGACTGAGTTATAGCAATGAGCAGTTTGTGCATCTAGAATCCCGTAATTAGAGTGAAGAAGAGACAGAGCCTCATAATCTTCCCTTCAGTGCTGTATATGTTCAGGAGTTTCGGTACAAGGCTCAGAGCTTTACTGAAGAAATTGATTTGACTCCATCATGGGATGAAGGCTTGATTTTAAGATTAATTTCGAATAACTCCTTAACCTAAGCCCTCGGGTTTATATATATCCCGAGGCCAACTGCAAGGGGTTATTATAAATCCTTAATTTAAGGCCAGCCAACTGCAAGGGGTTATTATAACTCCTTAATTCAAGCCCTCGGGTTATTTGTAAACTGTCCATTCAGCCCATTGTGGACAAAACCGTGATGTTCGGAGATAAACCAATCCAACTCTGAAGACGTTAGCTAAAGTTTCAAAACGGAAGTAGTCTCATTCTGATTGGCATCCCAGTCATTTCATTGTAACGTCCACGTTACAATGAAGCGACTGGGTGTTTCACGTTACAATGAAATGACTGGGAGTTTCACGTTACAATGAAATGACTGGGGGTTTCACGTTACAATGAAATGACGGGGGGTTTCACGTTACAATGAAATGACTGGGGGTTTCACGTTACAATGAAATGGCCGGGGGTTTCACGTTACAATGAAATGATCGGGATGCCAATCAGAAGGAGACTACTTCCGTTTTGAAACATTAGCTAGTCTTCAGGGTTGGATTGGTTTATCTCCGAACATCACGGTTTTGTCCACAATGGGCTGAATGGAGAGTTTACAAATAACCCGAGGGCTCAGAGAAGGTTGGGCTCATGTGATCCACCAGACAGCTGCTGGGAGGCAGATGGAAACTCCTGTCAAGGCCATCCAGAGTGTTCTTTAATGTGTAAAGTGTATGGTTCTCTCCTGCAAACGGAACCAAGATTTAATGCTCAAACAGATCGATGACGACCTTTATAAACCCATCAATACGTGCTTTCAGCGCAAGAAACATCAATACGTTACCTGGGGCGCGAATCGAACTAACTGCAAGTAAACGACGGGGCGTGTGAAGGTCATGAAACGGTATAAATAACACCTGATACTGAGTTCTGTTAATCAGTGTTGTTCTTGTTCTTCAGATGGGAAAAATAGCGGACGATTATTAATAGCGAATTACTGATTTTGACAAAGACAAAATTGTAATCGACAGACGACTGGGTCAGAGCATTTCTGAGACAGCAAAGCTTGTTGGGTATTCACAGTCAGCCGTGGTTAGTACGTTCAAAAAGTGGTACGAGGAGGGAAAAACCACGAACCGTCAACAAGGTGTAGGTTGACCACAGCTCATCGTTGCTAGAGCTCAGCGAAGGCAATCCCATATGGTACGAGCCGACAGGTAAATATATATGATGACAATACCCACTAGTTCCGCCTGAAGCACTACCAGTATAGGGAAATGCCATGTTCATCACTTCTGAGATGGAAATCTTAGCCATGTCCAACCATTGCCCAATCCGGTCAGCATAGCCTTCGACCTCATTAGGCCCTCAAGCCCCCCCCCCCCTCCACCTCGACAAAGGTATGAACAAACAGAAGGGATACTGTGGAGCAACTCGCCCGTAATTCTAATGCTGGTGCCGGGGGTAATGTGTCACATCACAGAGTACATCAAACCCTGCTGAAAATGGGGCTACGCAGCTACAGATCGTTCTGAGTGCCAATGGTAACTTCAGTTCACCATTGAAAGTGCCTACAATGGGTACGCGCTCATCAAAACTGTATCTTGAATGATTGGAAGAAGGTCGTCTGGTCGAAGGTCACGGACCATATGTCCTAGAATTTCTACCCCCACAGTATTTAAGAATTAATGTCAAAGAATGTAAAATTCTGCCCCTTGACGCTCACTTTTTGGTGAAGTCCTCTGTGCCGAATGTCGTGTTGGGCTAGGTGACATAAATTTCGCTCTTTAGCAGAGGAGATCAACCAGTCCATTAATTACCTTCAGCCCTTAAAGTGAAATCACAGGTTCGTGGATTGTTACAGCCGTACCGACATATGCCTCAGACTTACTGCGCCAAGTGATATGTAGAAAATAATAAACATAAAATAAATACTCCCTCAAGCAGCTGCTTGCCACAGAGGTCTGACAGGAGCCTGTCAGTTTATATGCCATAGTAGAAGGTCTGAGAGGATGGCAGGACCTCAGCAGAAAAACGACACAAACAGCCATGCCTTACCTGGGGCTCGAACCCAGGTCCCTTAGATCAGTAGCCAAGCGCGCTAACCACTCGGCCAACACTGCAAAATATTTCTGCTAGTGTCTTGTTGAACTTTGCGATTTCCAGATTATTATTTTAACGCTTACTATATCTTTATCAGAAGAGAAATGGCATTCATATTTTCGAAACTTTTTTTTTTAAATATTTTTAAAATATTTTTTTAATTTAAATTTGTGATAATTTTAAGAATTATATGTTTTAACTTCATGGCGATAGAGAACTTCCCATATTTTCCAAATGAGTGTGGTAGTGGAAAAAGGAAATAGGGAAGTAAAATATTTAGTAACGCTCCTATTAACATAAATTAATGGGTAAATTATATCTTTAGAAATTAATATTTTAAAAACTTTTCAAACGTTACTTGTCCAACACTATTTCCGATTAGTATAATATATAATATAAAGAAGACATTTTTCCCTTTTTGCTCCCCACAAAATTTCAATCTAGTAAGTTATTAGTTTTTTAGACAGCTTAATTTTTGGTCACCATTGTAAACAAAATATTTAATCTACTTGCAAATTAATCTGCATTTGGGAAAAATCATAATACCATGGAATATACAAGTAGTTATCAATCTTTTCTAAGCCAAAGACAAACGCAAAACGGAAAAATATTGTTGCAAAAGTTTAAAATCGAAAGCAATTTAAAAAAAAAAACAATATAAACCTCACTGTTTTTTTTCCCTAAAACTGGATTATTGAGAAATCAAGCTTTTTCCAACTAAAACACTTTCCAAGATTAATTTGATATCTTTATGTCAATTATGTGATATTATTTTATGAGGATTTCAAGTGTATTTTTTTTCCGCTGTTTACAATGGAGTAAAACAAAATAAAATTTTTGTGGGCAGTATTTGTTTTCTAAATCTTTTTGTGGTATAATAAAAATGAAAAATAAATTTAAAAATTAAAAAACTGGCCTTCCTATAAATACCCTAAAAGTTAGAGAATGTACATATATATATATAGTGCAATCAGTCACTGAGTTCGTATTTACTTCAAAAGAGATAATTAGCCCGCAAGGCACGTACCCAGGATTCAGTTTCAGGGCGATCCGAGAATTTCGTTTCAGTGGGAGGGAGATTGTTTTGGGGAGGTCGGAGAATTTTGTTTTGATAGTAGTCCGAAAATTCAGCTTCGGGAAATCTCAGTTGTGTAGTATGATTTCTCAATTACCAAACTAAATAGTATGAGATTTATATTTTTTAAATTTATTTTTTTGGTGTCGGACATAAAAAAAGGACTGAAATAAAATTATGCAAAAACAAGTGTTTAGGATTTCAAAACAGGTATTTAATTTTGAGTTTTAATATGACGGCCGGATTTTCGCAGGGGGGGGGAACTTTTCGGGAGCGTGGGTTTCTAGGTACTTCTTTGGAATTACTCTTGTTGAGTAGGTAAATTGGCACTTTAAAATCATTGGAGTAAATGCAAATTTAGTGACTGATTAAACATCAATATTCTTTAGGTTTATTTTGTATGTTTTGGGCATACGTAGGAAGTAGGTAAATAAATACATAAATAAATCTGAAATTTTAAAACATACCATCTCCAGAAAATTTTATTTGATACATGCTTCATAATCATCAACCGCATATCCCCCCCTTTTTTTGGGGGGGGGGGGGGATCGTGCTTGGCGTAGTCAACCATATTATAAATGTCAGAATCTTTGATTTGAGATATAACTTGTTAAAGCCGTCCTTTCTGTCCCTTTTGGGAGAGGGGGGGGGGTCATAATTTAGCGTAGTCGACGACGGTCCTCACATCAGTTTTCATATCAGACCAAATTCATAATTGTTGGAAGATATAATAAAACGACTTTCATATTTCCCCATTTTAGGGGGAAGAATGTAGGGAAGCTTATTTTGATAACCCATAAAACTCCCCACTTCACAAGTTTCCATTCGACAAACAGTTAGTTAGGTTCAGCCCCTGCGTTCGAAAGAAATGTAGGGAAAATAATTTCAACATTAATCCTTTTTAGGGGGAATAAAGCATGGGGGGGTCAATGTTATATAAGCCTATAACACTCCACGCATCACCGGCTTTCATTTGACATGTAAATCACTAAGTTTGTCTTTCGCATTCGAAAGATATCGTGGAACAACTGTTTTGACAAATACACAACCGGAAAAAAAGTAAAAAGCAAGAAGCAGCAAAAAAATAATTTGAGAAATTAGGCATGGCTGTTTGTGTCGTTTTTCTGCTGAGGCCCTGCCATCCTCTCAGACCTTCTACTATGGCATATGAACTGACAGGCTCCTGTCAGACCTCTGTGGCAAGCAGCTGCTTGAGGGGGTATTTATTTTTTTTTATAATTTAACGATCTTCTCATATGCGCCCTGAAAAGTAGAAAATAAAATTAAAGCATGTTGATGGTGCAAACAGTAACTGAACTCGTATTCACTTCAAAGGAAGGAGGGAGCTGGCGATCATGCTGAATAGGTAAATCGACGTCCTATCTTCGTTTGACCAAAAAGAAATTCAGTGACTGATTCCACCATCAATATGCTTCAGTTTTATTTTCTGCGTTTTAGGGTGCATATGAGAAAATAGGTATTTCTTACTATATTTTTTTTCTTTGCTACTAATAACGGCTACCTTCCAGTGGCCGAGTGGTTAGCATGCTTCGCTGCTAATTTAAGGGACCTGGGTTCGAGCCCCGGGTAAGGCATTGATGTATGTGTCGTTTTCCTGATGTGGTCCTGCTATCCTCTCGGATCTTCTACTATGGTATATAAACTGACAGGCTCCTATCAGACCTCTGTGCCATGCAGCTGCTTGAGGAGGTATTATTTTTTTTTCCCAAAAACTTTCATATGATATATTACTCATAAACTTTGACCCCAATATTTCCTCCCCCTGTCTTTGAAGTCCTGTTTAGAGTGACCCATTCGAGACATCACAAACTTTAATTTCAAACCTCCGCGAAAATCAACCCTTCGAAGAAGAAAATAGTGGGGGGAGGAGAATTCGAAATTGTCTACGACGATCCTCATATGAGCTGTCATTTGACACCTAATTGGCAATTGTAAGCCTTGGTTTTCGGAAGATATAGCCTAACAATGTTTGTCATATTTCCACCTTTATGGGGAAAGAATCATGGTGGTTAATTCCTTAGATCCTATGATACTTCCCGATTCACAAGCTTTTATTTGACGCATAACTTCTTACTTTCGGCAGTTTCGTGTGTCCAAATGGTTAACGCGTTGGTTACGGACCAAAGGGCCTTGGGTTCGAGCCTCGGATAACACATGGATGTTCGTGTCGTTTTTATGCTGAGGATACGCCATCCTCACAGACCTACTATGGGGTATAAACTAACAGGCTTGTCAGACCTCTATGACAAGCAGCTGTTTGAAGATATATATATGCTGCTCACAAAAATTAGGGGATATCTCAAAATGAATACGAAGCGAAGAAATATCAATATATGTAAAAGCTCCTACATCTGTGTCTGAGATATCGCAACACCTACATCTGTCTCTGAGATATTACAACACCATATCAGTCTCTGATATATCGAAACTCTAATATATCTCTCTGAGATATTGCAACGCCACACCAGTCTCTGAGATATCTTAACACCTACATCTGTCTTTGAGATATTGCAACATCATATCAGTCTCTGAGATATCTTAACACCTACATCTGTCTCTGAGATATTGCAACATCATATCAGTCTCTGATATATCGAAACTCCTACATATCTCACTGAGATATTGCAACACCTACAGCTGTCTTTGAGATATTGCAACACCACATCAGTCTCTATGATATCGAAACTCCTACATCTTTCTCTGAGATATTACAACCCCATATGAGTCTCTGAGATATCGAAACTCCTGTATCTGTCTCTGAGATATCACAACATCATATCAGTCTCTGAAATATCGAAACTCCTACATCTGTGTCTGAAATATCGAAACTCCTACATCTGTGTCTGAAACATCGAAATTCCTACATCTGTGTCTGAAATATCGAAACTCCTACATCTGTGTCTGAGATATCGCAACACCTACATCTGGCTCTGAGATATTGCCACATCATATTAGTCTCTCATATATCGAAACTGAAATATATCTCTCTGAGATATTGCAACACCACATCAGTCTCTGAGATATCGAAACTCCTACATCTGTCTCTGAGATATCCAACACCAACATCTGTCTCTGAGCTATCTCAACACCTACATCGTTCTCTGAAATATTGCAACACCATATCTGTCTCTGAGATTTCACAACTATATCTGTCTCTGAGATATCACAACACCTACATCTGTTCAAAAGTCTGGCAGGAACCTGTCAGTTTATACAGAAGAACATACTATACATACTATAGAAGGTCTGTGAGGATGGCGAAACCTCATCAAAAAGACAATAAATATCCATGCCTTACCCGGGTTCGAACACAGGTCCCTTTGATCAGAGGCATAGATCAGTAGCCAAGAACGTTAACCACTTGGCCACGGGACAGCTTCTCAGAAGATGAGGTTAGAAATTGAAATAAAACATGGATAGATTTTTATTTTTTGGCAGATGCAGAATAGTTTTCTAGTTCCGTAAACCAGTCTTTACTCGAAATACCCAAAAACTGCTCCTTTTGCTTCATTTCAAAGTGCTTTGCTTCGAAAATGCCGTTCGGGTTGGGTCGTTTTACCTCTGAGCGGCACTATTTTGCACACCACGGGCTAACTGGCCAGATCACATGGACCCCGAAGGCTCAGAGAAAGTTGGGGGAGGGGAGCCACTGAAACAGCTGTTGGGAGACAGATGGTAGCCTCCCGTCAAGGCCATCCAGCGTGTTCTTTAGCGTGCACAGGGTATGGCTCTCCCGCACACGGGGCCACGGCTTAGCCCATCCGACTGACGGCGGCCTTTCCAAGCATATTGTTGTCCCCTACTAACAATGGGCATGGCGGGAAATTTGCTGAGATAAATCTCAAAGAAAAAAATGCCGTTCGGAAACACTATAGAAGAACTCAAACATGTTTGTTATTTTTTTTAATCCTATTTCTTTTGGAGTAGCCCCTCGGAAGTGAGGGAAAAAGCAATATAAAGTTCTCCCCACACTGGTTGTGTATCGTGTTGGACAAATACAATCACACCTAACACAAATTGAGCTATTCGCTCTCTAGAAGTGTGCTGTTGAGTGATTAATATTTTCCAAGTGGCAGTTAATGATATTTTGGAATTAGTTATTAGGCTCTTCTTATAATATACGAACCGGTGGTAAATATAGTGTTATTATATTTTCCTTAAGAACATTGTGAGAAATTATTTTTAAAATGATTGTTGAAAAATTAATCGGAGATATATCATATACTGTGAAATACATAAAAGAAATAAAGTAATAGTTAATTTTAAAGATAATATGATTTATTGAGAATAGCGGCGGATTAATTCTTAGGCTAAAGAAAGCAAAAGAAATATTCGAATATAAATTCCGTAAATGAAATAAAAAGGTTGTTGAGGAAATGAACCAAAAAATAGTATAAATATGCCGTGATAATAAAAGGTTGGATAAAGAAATTCAATCAATGTAAACGTAGGCTAATGTGGCTTAGGGGTAAAAGTATTTTATCAGTGATATTTTCCAACATGTTTGCTTTCTTGGCTTTCGTATCTGCTAGTTCCTTGCCTTCCCAGCCGATGTGGGCCCGGATCCAATGCAAGTTAATAAGTCTTGTGCTCTTGATTCTTATGTATTTCCTCTTGATTTCATTTATCATTTTGTTACTTATATACATCAAGTGGAATCAATTCTTCGAATATCTACACAATCAGTTTAATTCACAGAATCTTCCACATGAAGATTTCCTCACAACATTACAGACAGCTAAATAAATAAATCGACTTTAACATACCAGCTACCAGCCAAATGTTCACCCCCATGGTGCCCGCATCCCCAGCTGCCTGCAGATGAGCACTTCAACTTAAACGCCGTGCATTTAACATTGCCAGAAAATCATTACAAAGAGACGATTGGATAGCACATAAGGCAGGTGGCGCTGCTCTCAAACGATATTGGGTTACTTTTATACGATACCATTCCATGGGTGTCTATGCCTAAGATTTTAGGATTTACTTTCCAGATCAACGGAACACAGAAACAACATTTTTTTAACATAAAAAATAAAAGCATTCTCCTACTTCACATCATTAGAAGCCTAGCCTCTCCAAGAAATGGCCTTAATAGACACACCTTTCTGCTATTAATAACAGCAACCATTAGATCAGCGATAACATACAGTGCTCCATTTCTTACCTTAGCTCCTACCACTTACTGGTCTATCGTTTCTCCTTTATATCAGGCATCTCTACGATCAGTGGCTGGCTTACCCAAAACTACACCTTTACCACTTCTTTATGCTGAGACGGGAGCACTTCCCCTCCTTTCACTGGTTCTTCTTACGTCTGATAGGAGCACAATAAAGGAAATGATATTACCGTTACCATAGGATCTACGAACAATCTGTCGTCAGCCACATCTTTTACAGGTTTATCGCTGATATCGGGCGGGGAAACCCTTCCCACTATTAACATAGACTCGATTGGAATCATTAAATATTTAGTCACTCCCTTTCAATCAGACAACCGACTGAAATTTCGTCATGGATCTGCCCACCATGCAAAATTCTGACTCTCTCAGTTTTCAGTAGCTCTCTTCACAGTCTACTGCCATTATTTTACTCTGAATTAAAACAGAAGTGGTCAGAAGCTGTCTGGATAGGAACTGACGCTTCAGTATCTAAACAACAAACTGAAATCGGCAACGCCTGTCCTTCACGCACAATCTTCATATGTGAAAAATTACCAACAGAAACATCCATATTCCCAGCTGAAGCTACAGCACTGATCAGGTTGGGTCGTTTTACCTCTGAGCGGCACTTTTTTGCACACAACGGGCTAAATGACCAGGTCACAAGGACCCCGAAGGCTCAGAGAAGGTTGGGGAGGGGATCCACTGGAACAGCTGTTAGGAAACAGATGGCAGCCTCCCGTCAAGGCCATCCAGTGTGTTCTTTAACTTCCACAGGTATGGCTCAATCACACACGGGGCCACGGCTTAACGTCCCATCCGACGGACGGCGGCATTTCCAAGCCCAGCGGTGTCCCCTACTGACCGTGAGCAGGGCGGGGAGTTTTAGGGAGCTAAATCTCAACGCTGACTCAGCTGGGACTCGAACCTGTGAACTGCAGATTATGAGCCTGGCCCGCTACTGACTGAGCCACCCCGCCCCGCACTGATCAGGACCGTCACCTCTATTATTCAAGAAAGTGATCATTTTCTCCTATTTTCCGATTCCAAATCGGTACTCTTAGCATTTAATATCGACAAAATCACATACAGCTATTTTTTATCTCCATCATTCTCTTCAACAAGCAACGCTTTGGGCTTCATCATTTACTTTACTTTGGATTCCTGAACCTTGAGGTCAATGAGTCAGCCGACTCCCTGGCAAAAGAGAAAGACCTTTTCACATTTGCACCCTGAATCAACGTTGCATGCAGAGGACATCATCACTCTATGTCGTAAAAAATTATATAACGACCTGAGGATGAAATGGGAAATCTCTTCTCTACCAAATATTTTCCCCCATCTAAATCGATTCCCTGTTAAAACAACCAATGCATACATTTCAAAAAGTATGGAAACCTTAATAACTCGCCTACGTCTCGATGTGGCACCCTTCCAAACATTCCTCCACAGATGCCATCTAGCCAATAACACTGATTGTCCCGACTGTGGACAAAATTAAACTACCGATCATTTCATTCTACATTCCCAAGCATGGATAACATAAAAACTTCAATGATCACATCCTTCAAACTCAATGGACTGAAAATATATGCTCCTTATACCTGCCAGGACATTTTCTCCCTACCTGGAAATATCTACATTCCCCAAGCTAGAAAATGTCATCAAACTTTCATTTAGGTTTTGCTAAAAACTCTCAATTGCAACGTGAAATCCATTCATCTTCTGCATTTATGATACTTATAATAATTCGTAGCCATTTCTGCCAGTCTTTTAGGTACTCTACAGATTGAGATATAAAGCCGCAGAGCTAAACATCTCATGAATAAAACCAAGACAAAATAATCGAAGCCTCACGGCTCTACCATTACAAGAGTCAGGTACACAGTTTAAGAGCATTACAATAGTATAAAATTAGTAAATATTTAATAGTATTCTTATTCTACACTGAATTTGTTTGATAATTATTATTTGAAAATTTTGATTCCTAAACTCTCTGAGTTATGTTTCATTATATTATACACACATAAATCCGTGAGCACAGAGATAATGTATTTGGCAAACTCAATTTCAAAACTTTGTAATTTGGTACACGATATACAAGGTTCTACTCGGTCCGAGAAAATTTTCAATAAAACTGCACATATTTTAATAAAATATTCATTTGATTATTCCTTACATACATTTTAAAAACCCTCCATATATATGTTTTTCCTATTTACTAAGAGAGCAATTATTTATGTTACATTTTTATATTTCTATTACTCATCAGGAATATTCGTTCAAAAATTACAAAATGCAGCCAATAACAAACTGTGTTATTAATCCGCGCAAAAATATAATTTAAAATATTATATTACTATGATATCAGTAAATTAGGCTACGGATTCATTTGGTTACAATAATAGTTTTAAAATTATATTTCTTATGAAACAGAAAACAAAAATCTCTGTACAGTGTATAGTAAATATCATGTCCCAAACCACATCGACCCACCAAAGATTCCCTCGATCCCTTAATAGGTCAATCCGCCTTTGATACTAAGCAAAGGAAATGATAAAAGAAATTAACTTTGTTGTGGAAGCTTAATAAAACACAATGGAAAAGTACTGTCAATGAAAATGCGTTTATCTCTTATCTATCTTGCATATTCGACAAAGGAAATGCGAGTACAGCTGGTTCGTTACCATAATGAAGAGTATAATTTTCGACAGAAACATCACTCAGTTTAAGATGACATGATGATGTTCAGTATATTGCAAAGATACGTTGAATAGATCAAAGAAATTTCTCTGCGCTCATGTTTATCTGTCAAAGGAAACATCACTCTTAGAGTAAGTAGATATCAAATGTTAGAGAAAAAAATCGACTGAGCCTGGTGAGATACGAGCACATGTCCTCCTGATAACAAGTCAGATATTCTGACTGATGAGCCACCGGCCGCCGTTCAAGATCTCCTCAAATTGAGGTTAAAAACTATCTACCTATATACCACCATGTCCGGACATAAGCGTTCAGAAATTTCTTTGAGCTATTCAATGTATTCTCGTAACATACTTACCATAGTCATGACGAACTTGCCATCTGTTTCTATACGATGTGAGCTGCTGGTCCAATGCCTGCATGAGACACACTGTAGGTAGACAATGCTTAACATCAATTAGAGGCGATCTTTATTGACGTCCGGTAGATTAGCTATCATGGCACGTGACATGTTATCAGGAGAATGTGGGTTTGTATCCCATCAGACTCAGACAATTTTTTCCTATATACATTTGATATCGACTTTAATATGAGTGGTGTTCCCTTTGATGGTTGAACATAGCACAGAGAAAGTTCTTTGAGCGTAATTTTTCTTGACAGACAGAAAAAATCCCTGATCCCTCTATGAAACTTAGAGACCAATTGTCTTGAGATATTCAAGCACCCTCTTTGTGGAGAGTAATTCGTAATTCATGTGAGATTTTAACAAGTGGCTGAAGTGTTTCTACCAAGAGAGTATCACACATGCTCAATAGCACTAAGGTACGGATATCTCGGAAGTGACTCTATTCGGCCATTTCGAAGAAATTATTCCATCAAATGGACTTCCTGTGCATGAGCAATGTCTTCCATCAGAAAGAACTGAGAGCTCGATGCACAAAAATCTGATATATTATGCAAGAAATTTCTTCGCTGTATCTTAGATCAGATAAAGTTCATTTCAAAAATGTTCGGTAATTGGTTGAACTGCTTATTCCATTTGATCTTTTCCGCTATATATAAGTTAATTAATAAGTGTAGTTAATTAATGTTATTAATAAATCTCAGTAATAACATTTCTATTGTATTTGACATTCTATTGAGTCCATTACTATTTCTACAGATGAGACATCTATACTACTTTTGTGACGTTATATAATACATGAGAGGCCAAAAGTCATGGGAATAGCAGTTAAAGTAGCATTAGTGGGCTGTATTCGTAACTGATGCGTTTGACGTCAACAGCAGAATGGCGCTGCAGTAGCCTACAATCCCAACATTCATTTCGGAGTAGTTGTTAATTCAGCATGGCTGCAGGCGTCATGAGTTGTCTGACTTTGAACGTGGCTTGATCGTCAGTGCCAGAAGGATGGGTCATGCAATATCGGAGATCGTGCAGGAATTCGGTTTTCCAAGGTCTACGGTGTCAAGAGTTTATCAACAATTCTATTGATGGCATTTTCACATACATAAACCAACGAAAGGGATGGCCACGTGCAATTGACGACGGAACTCGCGTTGGCTGTCACGAATGATAGCGGCCAACAAATGGACTACAGTGCATGAAATCACTGCCAATTTGAATGCGGGTCAAACACAAAACGTTTCTGAAAGAACTATCTGTCGCCACCTGCATTCCATCGGATTTTGTAGCCGAAGACTTACTCATGTCCTATTGCTTACACGTCGTCACAGAGCTCATTAACTGGAATGGGCCCGAAGATATCGAAATTGGACAGTAGAACAGTGGCGTCGGGTAGCATGGTTTGATGAATCAATGTTCCAGTTGTTATGTGCTGACCGGGGCGTTAGAGTGTAGCGTAGGCCCCCTGAAGCCATGGACCCTTCCTTCTGTAAGGTACTGTTCAGGCTGGAGTCAGCTCTGTGATGGTGTAGGGCGTGTTCACGTGGTCTACATTGGGCTCTCTCGTCCGTTTGAGGTAATCACTGACAGGTATGAGATAAGTGGACATTCTCACTAATCACTTGCACCATGACTCTCGAGCACCCTGATAGTGAAGGGGTATTCCAACAAGATAATGCAACGTGTCACCAGTCTTTGGTTGCTAGGAGGTGGGTTGAGGAATACTCCACGGAATCTACCACCAAGAATTGGCTCCACAATTCCTCCGATATGAACCCATTGGAGCATCTGTGAGACATAATGGAAACAAGCTTACGATCCATGAATCCAGCAACATCCAATGCAACAATTATGGTCTACACTGCAGGATGTGTTCCATGTTGATTCCACGTTGATTCCATGCTTCGATGTGTGGCTGCACTGCTGAGGGCTCGAGGAGGACCAACTCGTTATTAGGAAAGTATCCCATGACTTTTGGTCTCTCAGTGTATTACAAATGGGACCAGGGTGGAAAGCTGCTGGCTTGTGGGAGTCGTGACTTCGGGTATCACTCATCGGTGAAACTCATTTTTTAGCAAAAGTATTTCTTACATGTTAACAGAAAATTTGTTTATTTTGCAATTTTGACTAATATTTTCACATTTTCTTGTCTCTCAACTTGTCTATCCCTCCATCTCTAGATACTCAATCTTTCAGTTTTTAGAATTAAATGAAGAATTATTTTTCGACTACATAAATATTGATGAAATATTAAGATTCACATTTTCGTATATCTAAATGCAAACTACAGTGGACCCCCGATATAACGCGCATGTCGGGCGGGAAACAACACCCGCGTTATAAGGTAGCGACACAATAAATTTCACACTGTAAGCTTTTCTTTTACTCATCATGCATACAATAATTAAACACTATTCAAAATACATGCAGGAACTCAATACATACACAATTACTCAATACGGAGTAACAATAAAATGCGATATTCACTAACGCCGCACGGACCTGTATAAACATGTTTGAACTTATCGGGAACATCGCCCGCGCTATAACCGAGTGCGCGGTATAGCGAGCAGCGCTATAACGAAGGTCCACTGTATTATTTACTTTACAGAATGTTATAAATGATCTATTTGTAATAGAAATTTTATTTTTCAAGTGGGTTCCGTAATAAACCTTCTGAGAGATATTTCCCTGCATATAATGGGTTAAATTACCAGTTTGGAGGATCCTAACGCAGCGCTCTCCTAGTAATAAATACTTTATTTACAAGAATTTAAATTGCATTTTTAATTAACACCAGCGAAATATCAAATTGGAGCAGGATACGAAAGCGTAACTTTAAAAGATGGACGAAGATATTAAACTCCACAGTGAGCCACTCACTAACGATGAACTTCAGGATTTAGAATTCAACGCTGCTTTTGAAGAACAACAAGAATTTGAACCAGAAATAGTGTTGGTGTTTAATTTTAGATGAAGCCCTTTCGATGCGAAATAAACGCATGGATTTGTTGAAGGAGCATGATATTGATATTTCGTGACCGGATGCCATAAGACGATGTCGTGACCAGTTAATGGAATAATACAAATAAACGTTACGCACAAAACAGAGGCAAGCAATGCAAACTAGATAGTTTCGTTCCTTATTATGAAATAAACTGTTAAATTAATTAATCGATCACATATTTGTACATATTGATATACACAACTATGCATTTACGTAATATAATATAATTAAAATATTGTGAATTATAATTATTTTTGCTGAAATAAAACATCCATTACAAAACCAAGAAAAGGAAAAAAGATCTATCAGATAGACAAAAATACAAAAAAATAAAAAACAAATCCCCTCGTTTTACGCGGAAATTCGTTTAACGATGGTTTTCTCGGAACTCGTCTTCCGCATTAAATGAGGGTTACCTGTATTACTATTCCGTTTCTGAAATATCCATTAGTTGAAATTTTGAGAGTTAAACTACCACCAAATATATATATAGTAATATAATAGAATTGTTTGTCTTTCGTTCAATCTATAAGTCTCCACATATTTTGTCCGAAGGCTGTATATCACGGATGTATCTTAATGATACGTCCAAGGTTTAAGAAAAACAGATTTTCATCAACGTTATTTTCACGCTTTCAGTACCGAATGTTGGATTATCATCACTACAGCTACTGATACTGTCCTCCCTATGTGATTCTGATGTTAGCAGGTTCGGATGACAAATTAGCCGGCATTTCAAATTTTCTCCACTAACGCTTCTGGTCAGCAAATGTTCGGCACAAACTGGAAGGATAGCTATGTAGCAATCCCCAGTGATGATGCATAGAACCGTCCGGGTCTGGCACATAATGTCCGACTCCGCCTTCCCTTGGTGCATGCCGTTAGCACCTTTCAAAAGAAATATTCTCTTTTCGAAGGGAATAGAAGTGGAGGCCTGTCAGACCAGTGTGCCTTACTGATCTGGTCATCTGCGACAAATTTTTTCTTTCTTCCTACCCTGTTGAGGAGTGTTCAACTTCGCAGGGTCGTGGTGATGACCATTTATGCCTACGAGACTGGACTGGCTTATGGCTTTGAGCTTGATTATGGATTCTGGACTTGCTGCAGTGGTGGACATCTGTTGAGGGAGAATCTGCCGCTGTGTTTTCCGTTTGCTTGTGAGTTGCCAGCCCTAAGTGAACAGAGGCACGGGATACCTTGTATCAGCTGGTGGATAATCCTGATCATAGGCCATCGCAGCTACCTGAACCCTCACTAAGCTAGTTTATCTCTAATCTTAAACCGGAGTAATGTGTCTCAGGCAAGCCTTTTAGCTCTTGAAAAGGCCCACTTCAAACGGTGGTGTTTGAAGTTTCTAGTAGCATGGATGATTTCAGCCTGTAGCGGTGGAGGAACAGGTCTTTGTCCCATGCCCGCGATCAGGGGGCTTTTTGATATTGTTGGTCCTACGTTTCTTAATAAATCTAGTTTCCTTTTAAAATCCTACTAATCATTTTCTTTCTGCAAGTATATGGAACGCGAGGACGTTACGGTGAGATTATTCTCTTAATGTCCTCACGCAGAAATACCAGCGTGAAGACACATATATATTCTAGGCTTATCGGTTTGCTTCTTAGAAGAGATACGCCATTGATTTTCTTCTAGGATATGACTGCATTAATGAAAGAATTTATACAGCAAAATTTAAAACAAAAATTAAAGACTTGAATGTCATCTGTTGTTACTCCCCCACAAAGGACTCTGATGAGAATGAAAAGAATATTTTACAGACAGCTACATGATATTTTGAATTCTCTAAAGAAAGTAGATATTGTTAAGGTTGGTACTAACTCTGACCTATCGGTAGGAATTTTAGGTCCCTTTGGCATTGATAATTTCAATGGCAATGGAGAACGTCTCCTACAGTTAAGTAAACTTAATGTTTTCTGAACAACTAATACCTACTACAAACACCGGGACATTTATAAATATTCATGGGTTTCACCTGATGGGTTACACAGGAATATGATAGATTATATTTTAATTAATAACAAATGGACTATTTTGATTAGGAATACCAGACAATATAGAGGAGCCGAAATTGGGTCTGACCATTACCTGGTAAAAAGTGTCTTGCAACTGAAGCTTAAGAAATGTTTTGCTAAGGTTAAGAAAATTACCTTTAACACTGAAGGTCTGAAAGATCCAGTTATAGCTAAAGCATACCATGATATCTATGTGGTCATTATGACAATCGTTGTTTGCTTACTGCTGAAGTTTAGAATAAATGGGATCAAGATTTTCTTAAACTAACAGTACTCTTTTAGATAAAAGGGAACAGAGGAAACAAAATTATTTGAGTGATAAGGCCATGGAACCTATTTTTGAAAGAAGGAACTGAAGGATTAATGTGAATTAAGACCTTACTAGTCGTAACAGACAACATTATAACAAGCTGAATAAATGTGTAAAAGAACAGTTAACAGGTGATAAGAATCTTTGGCTTGATAACTCGGCTGATAAAGCAGAGGAAGCTGTTAGATAGCACAATAGCAGGGGATTATACCAGATTGTTAATGTTTTGTGTCGGAAGAAACAGGATACATAAACTGATACACAGGGACTGAGGGAGAAACATGGTTAAGTGGTGAAGATGGGGATTCTCTGATGACAAGGGGAGCTGAGCATTTCAAAGATGTTCTAAACATTGTGATTATTTCTATTTCCATTGTTTGTAATCAGGATAAATGCATTATTCCATCTATCCTCAGTTAATGATTGCAGAAGTTTATTCATTTCATGGTTGTGCTTAGTAGAATTCATTTAATGATGGTTTTATGGCTTTAATGTTGGCTTTGTATAACATTAGGAAGTTGTGTCGGCTCTCTCTAAAATAAAACTATATAAATCTCTTGTGGTCGATGAAATCACCACTGGAATGATTATAACTGGGAACACTTGTGTTGACAAAATGTTGCCAGAAATTTTGAATATTTTTTTATGATAAACGTGTTGTTCCTACAAATTTTAGTAGAGGTATTGCTATCCCTATTTTTCTAAAAAGGTATTCGCAGTTCTTGTGATAACTATAGAGATATCACCATACTTTCTGTTCCAGGTAAAGTTTTTTGCATGGTTGTGCTTAATAGAATTAAGAATTTGGTTGATGGACAACGGCGTGATGAACAGTGGGGATTCAGAAGTTGTAGGGGATGTATTGATCAAATGTATTCACTGAGGCAGATTCTTAGGAAATGTTAGAGTTTCAGAAACCTGTGGTTTGCTAGCTTTGTAGATTTCAAAAAGGCTTTTGACTCAGTTGATCGACATAATTTGTCGTTGATTATTAGATCATATGGAATACCTGATAATTTAGTTAGTGTAATGAGAGCTCTCTATATTAACACTGAGTCGTGTGTGAGAGTCTTGCAGCAATTGGTTTAGCATTACTAGTGGAGTTAGAGAAGGGTGCGTTTTGTCTCCTTTTCTCTTTAGTTTGGCTATTGATTATGTAATGCGAAATTCTTTGCAAGGGAAAGGCTTTGGCCTTAAATGGTCCTGAGATTTCAAAATTTCTGATTTAATCTATGCAGATGATTTGGCTCTGTTGGCTACTGATGTTGATGAGATGAACTCGTTCATTCAAGATCCAGTTATAGCTAAAGCATACCATGATAGCTATGTGGTCATTATGACAATCGTTGTTTGCTTACTGCTGAAGTTTAGAATAAATGGGATCAGGATTTTCTTGAAACTAACAGTACTCATTTAGATAAAAGGGAACAGAGGAAACAAAATTATTTGAGTGATAAGGCCATGGAACTTATTTTTGAAAGAAGAAACTGAAGGATTAATGTGAATTAAGACCTTACTAGTCGTAACAGACAACATTATAACAAGCTGAATAAATGTGTAAAAGAACAGTTAACAGGTGATAAGAATCTTTGGCTTGATAACTCGGCTGATAAAGCAGAGGAAGCTGTTAGACAGCACAATAGCATCATTATCCTAATGATGATATTAATCAATGTCTAACAGCTTAATAATCATCATTACCTAATGATGTTATTAAGCTGTTAGACAGCACAATAACATCATTAGGGCTGTTGATGAGAGTCAGTAGGTTTATGACAAAAAGAGAAAAAACTAAAATGATGAAAATTGGTCAGGAAGATGATGCTTCAGTTGCTTTGAATGACTGTACTCATGAGAAAGTGTGTCAGTTTAATTTTCTTGGGAGCTACGTAATAAATACTGGTTATGTGTAGCATGAGAAAAATAGAAGAGTATGGATTGCTGCTGGGACCTTCGAGAATCTGCGGAGAGTGTGGAGAAATAGACATGTAGAGCTAAAGACTAAAATTAGGCTGTATAATAGTTTGGTACTTTCTAAGGTTAGTTATGGTATCGAAACATGGACCCTTTTTAAGCAGGATAAGAAGAAACTTGATGCCTTTGATTGTAGATGCTTGCGCAGTATCTTAGGCATTAAGTGGTTTGATTTTATAAATAGTGATGAGCCTAGAAGGATTCATCAACCTCCTTTGAGCAGCAGATTGAGAAGAGAGAGACTGCGTGTGTTTGGGCATGTTGCCCGTATGTACAGCTGAGATTGGCAAACAGGATGATGAACAATGTGCGTAAGGGTTGCAGAAAAAGAGAGAGACCTAGGATGCGATGGGCAGACAATGTCAAAGAGAACCTTGCTAGAATTGATCTACAGTGGCCACATGCAGCTGCTGTAGCTCAGAACAGACATGTCTGGAGAGGAAAATTACACTGTCTGGTAGGACCACCGTAATACATGGCTTCAAGAGGCATTTGTATGTATGTATGTATTTACATATTTAAATAATTTAAGAAAAATCTGTTTTTCTTAATTTATCAGTATGACATATCGTCATAAAATTTATAGTTGATTGTGCTCAGGTAATTTATAACAGAAAGTAAAAGTTTCAAATCTAATTAAAGGATACTTTACAGTTTTACGTATTTAATGATTCTTTGGCTTCAAATTTTTAGAACAAGATAATCATGTGAAAACTACGGTGTGTTCAGGGCTGTTAGCCCCCAGTAAATTTTTTTAATTGTCATTATACGTTTATTCAACAAAGAAAAGACAAACATGTTTCGCATTGCATTTGCTATTACATGTCATATAAAGTTTATAAAATCTTGAAATATATGAAAAAAGAAGCAAAATTCTGAGCGCTAATAATCCATAACTTCCACTCGAGAAGTACTCACGTGTGAGATCAGTGAAGAGTTATGTTATAGATTCCCATAACAGAGTGAAAACCACAAATTATAGTGACAATCAAAAATTAAATTAAATCTCAAATCAACAGATCTCATGCAGGAAATTGTAACAGCCAATAAGCATGTATATTTATTCTTGATATCAGAATTTATTCAGAACTAGTTTTTATATTTCTATTCTTTCTCCTATCAAATGAAAAAAAAACGGAATTAAAGGAATATTCGAAGCCTATTCGTCAAAAAGCAATAAGGTAACCCAATCTTCATTGGGTTGGGTTGGGTTGTTTTATCTTCGAGCGGCACTTTTTGCACACCATGGGCTAAATGTCCAGGTCACAAGGGCCCCGAAGGCTCAGTGAAGGTTGGGAGGAGGGGACCCACTGGAACAGCTGTTAGGAGACAGATGGTAGCCTCCCGACAAGGCCATCCAGCGTGTTCTTTAACGTGCATAGGGTATAGCTCTCCCACATACGGGGCCACGGCATAATGTCCAATCCGACGGATGGTGGCCTTTCCAAGCCCAGCGGTGTCCCTTACTGACCGTGGGCAGGGCGGGGAATATCCTTCATAGGGACTATCAGAATTCTCTCTAATCCGACTTTCATTAAAACCAACATTTTATGAGTCTTTTTCTTCGAATGAAACTATGGGAAATCAAAGGAATGTATTTAAAGAGACCTAAAGAGCCTACATAAACTCTTTTTTCTATACGTCTATTATGAATAAAGAATTTAAATGCAGTCTTTCCAAATTGATATTTCGGTACAAGGAATTATTTTTCTTCTAAATTTGTTCTTTCTAAGCGACATAACTGGAAACTAAAAAAGATGAACTACCAGAAAAATTTATTTCCATTCTCTCTATTTTAACTTTCAATAAAGTATTTGCATCTGTTCTTTCTAATCCAGCAGCTCAGTACAAAAGATTTTTTTCGATGTGTATTTATTCTTAATGAAATGAGAGGAAATCTAAATAATACAAACAGGAAATCAAACCGTACCTCTATCAGTAGTCTCATTAATCCGACTTTCAATAAAAAAATTATTTGCTTCAGAGCAAGAAATCAAGCGAACGCACTGCAAGAAAGCAGCACAATAATATATATATTTTATCTCTAAATCAGTAAGCAGTTTTTCTTCTATATCTGCTTTTCAAAAATAAAAGTTCGAATGCTTAAAATTGTTTTATTGCAATTCAGGTTACAGACAAAAGTTATAAATATAAGATTTTCCGGTTTTATTTAATCATCTTTACTACCATTCGATTTCCTATTCTGTAGTTCAGAAGGATTGGAATTACAAAACAATCAGTTTCAATGAATAGTCGGATTAGTTAGGTCACGTAGTTATAACTTGTCATTAGCGAGCACTGCATTGCTCGCGAAACTGGTAAAGGTTTACGCGAATGAATTTAGCTTTTACTTCTCGCGAGAACAATCATAGAGAAACCTTTTTCTGTTCTTACGTAAACGTTATATTTGGCGCTATATTACGAAAGGACTTCCAGCAACCAACATGGAGAGAAAAGCAACAGTTGTTACACGTCACTTATTAATTCAACGTACTGAATATTCCAAAATTGTAAAGCCACTGGAAAAATCAGTTAAAATAAAAAAATAGCATTACACTGATATTAAAATAGTAAATCATAACTTACAATTTTTATTTCAGTGAGTGGTCGTAAAAAAGCATTTTCTCTCGCCAAGTCCGTCTTTTTACCTCTTGTTGTTCTCATATCAGAAACGTTGCAGAATACTGAACTTTGCGGTTTGGTTTCTTTAATGCGATTTCATTTCAGGTTGTTTCGGTTAAAAGGATTAGATAATAAAAGTATCGTGTAAACAAAAAAATTTAGTAGAGTGAATAAGTGTACACACCGGCTATATCCGTATCTTGTGATGCTTTCATTCGATTTCTGAGTGCTCCATTCATAAAATATGCTTTAAAAATACCGATTCCAATGAGATATCTGAATAGAAACAACAGATTCAAAACTTTGTAAAAATAGAATAAGGGTAAAATAAGTGTAATATCGGCTGTTTACATTTTTCTGTGCGTTTCTAATTGTTTCATTCCCAAGAAGAAGATGGAAAAAAATATTGAATGTCGTACCAGTGAGAATACTTAAAGTTTTAGTCTGTTTGATTTCCTCTGGTGCTATCTTTTAATATCACTATTCTTTTTTCGTTCAGATACTTTGCTGTGGAAAATAAAATTCGTTTGAATCAAATTCAGTTCAAAGAGAAACTGGCATAGTGGTTAGGCAGCTAGCGACTGTTCCAGCAAGGAAACTTTGTGTGTTGTGTTAGCTCTAACTGAGGCAGTGGTCAGCAGTGACTTCGGTCTTAGTAGGGCATGTCCTTGTATGAGAAGGCCTGTAAAAGCTAGCAGTAGCTTCTAGGATTCTTCTCTGTCCTATATGTCGCAAAAAAAAAATATCGTCCATGTAGTACGTAAACTTTCGTTTCAGATAGTTCATTCAAAAGAATTCCCAAACAATTCAATATATTTAAATATCGGATTAGAGAGAGTGTATGTCAATGCTTTAATGATTATAAGACTAGATAGAATAAATGGTGATGTTGGCCCTAAACATATTCTTTCCTGGGTTCCTTCGATTTACTGATATCCAATTAATATATTTTAATCAAAGTCGAATAGATACAAATACATCACTAATTACAGATTAGTAAAAATACACGTAAATACCGGTTGTTTTTTACCTTTTCATTCAATGTTTGCTTCGTTCGTAAGAAGAAAACTGAAAGAAAGAACTGATTTTATTGAATGTTGTACTAGTGAGAACACTTAGAGTCCTAATCTGTTTGATTGCCTCTGATGCTTACTGAACCTGGTGCCCAAAGGTATTCCTTTGATATTCGATTGCTTAGTTTAGAGATGATCTTTCGTTTCATTCTATGCAGGATTAGTGAGAATACATTCCTATGTAGGTTGCTTTCATTTGACTAGAGATTGTTCCGTTTAGAAGAAACAGATGCATGGAAATCAGCTTTGAGAAAAGACCATTAGCAAGAATAAATATAAATATTGATAGCTGTTACTATTCACTTGTACATGTTTTTCTATTTCCGACTGTGTCTTCAGAAGAAAAATACCTTCAAAACATACTTTTATTTAATGCTGGCTTAATGGCATACTAATAGCCTTATATAGTTTCATTTTCTGGAGGCGTATTTTTTCTTCAAGATCGTTTTACCGGGAAGAAACAGAATGGAATTGAAAAACAAATATCCGTTGTATCGAAAGTCGGGTTAACGAGAATAATAGTCAATATCGCCTGTTTTGATTTCCTGTAATACAACTGATTTGTTTCCGATTCTTTCTTTTGGAAATAAAAGATCTTCATGTATCCGTTTCATTGAGTGCCGGATTATTGAGAATACTAGCAGCCTTATACATTTTCGTTTCTTGTAGTCGTTCCTTTTATTTGAGAATGTATGACCTAAAACGTAAAGAACGGAATAGAAATCTATTAATATGACAATAGCGGTTGTTTTGATTTCTTGTAGTGCATTTGATTGATTTTCGGTTGTTTCCTTCAGAAGTAAAGTACCTTTAAAATATTCGTTTCATTTAGTGATGGGTTATTGAGAATATTAGTAGCCTTGTGCATTTTGTTTTCCTCTAGTTGTTTTAAAGGAAGTCAGGTCAGCGGGAAAAATTGTCATTCTCGGCTGTTTTGATTTCCTGGGATAGATTCTATTGATTTCCGATTGTTTCTTTTAGAAGGAAAGGATTTTTGAAAATTTCGTTTTATTGAAGGTCGTATTACTGAAAAAGCAGATTATACTATGTAGCTTTGTTTCCAGTTGTGTATTTCTTTCTCTTTCGCTTGTTGCGTTTAGAAGGAACTGACTTCATAAAAATCCACGTAGTGCAAAGTCGGACTAAAGAGGTTAGATGCAAACCCTTTATTGAAAACCGGATTAAAGATAATACAAACAAATATTACAATGTGTTCGTGCGATGTAGAATTGTTTCGGTCAGAAGGAATAGAATTGTTAAAAAATTTCACTGTATTCAATGTCGGATTAAAGAGATAGGTATCGATTATGCTGATATCTAAAAAAATTCGTTTTATCAAGAGCTTGGTGCAAAGAGAATTCCGAGAAGTGAATTTGTTTGTTCTAGGCAGATATTTCAGAACTAATGTTAGTAATCCAAATTATTTCCCATCGTTTCCATTTTTCCCACCTAATTTTCGTACTCTTCCAATCTTCCTCCCAATTGCTGAGATGTCTGACCGAGTGTCGCTCAATTTTCGTACCCTTCCAACTTCCTCCAAATTGTCGCATCCACCAATTCTCATCCACCCAGTTGTGGTCCTCCCAATTGTCGTATCCTGTTAGTTGTCGCACCCACCCACTTGACTTCCACCCAATTACCGTGCTCACGCATAGTACAACACTGCATATTAATAATTTTTGTATATAATTTTCTACGGAATATTATGTCATGTCAGTTCAGCATGCCTCTAATCATTATACGAATTTTCCTCGTCTTTTTTTTCGTGCGAGCTGAAACTTATTGTCCTCCATGCCAAAATGAATGCTAATTATTTTATTCATTCGACGTCAGCGCTTGTCTACTAATCAAAGGGACTTGGGTTCCAGCCCAAGGGAAGGCACCGACGTTCGTGTTGTTTCTCTGCTGAGGTCCATCCATCCTCACAGACCTTCTACTATGGCGTATAAACTGACAGGCTCCTGTCAGACCTTTGTGGCAAGCAGCTGCTTGAGGTGGTATTTATTATTTACTATTTTACATATGCACCGTAAGTGCTGCCTAGAATACCGTTACATTTCTAGGAATTTATTCTAATTATATGAAGTAACTAATTTTAGTTACTTCATATAATTAGAATAAATGAGTTCAAAAATTATAATTGGAATAAATTAGTTCAGAGAATTTATTCTAATTATATGAAGCAACTAATTTTATAATATTTTTCTTTATAACGCTGGTGGTGACAAATATTAACAAATTGAAATCTTAATTCTTCTAATTTAGTCCAAAGATGAAAGAAAAAAAAAGGGCCAGGCATATCAATTACTACTTTATCTAATACTTTTAGAACAGTGGTAGTAAATAGCCCATGATTTCTGAACTAATATTTCAAGAACCAAAAATTAAGAATAAAAATCGGAATAGCAGTTTTGGGGAATCTTTAATTACGGTTTCGAATCTGTCTACATAGCACAAGAAATACGTTCTTAAATATTGAAAAAGCAAATCTCAGTGTCGTAACTTCTCACGAAGACATTTCAAAGACATCATTAATTTGCAATCCATCGGATGTTCACCTGCGGTATTTAATAATGATATTGACATAGGGAAAATGTCTGTGAGCTGAACTTTCAAGGAAGATGGATTTTTCTGATTTTGGAAATAATATTTCGTATAGGAATATAAGTTGGATGAGAATGTTTTTCTAGTAAAAAATATTCTGATTTTACTATCTTAAAAAGTGTTTAAAAATAAAACGTTTCCTTGCTGCTGATGTGTTAATATACAAGAAGCGTAAAATTGCATAAATTCTATGTTCCCAGCAAATATTTGTACATATTATAATTTTTCATGTGCAGAGTTTCTTCTCGGTACAACAGGAATTATTTATGTAATATTTAAAACTTAGCTGTTATGAAGAAATTAACACCCTATGAAAACAATTTTATGAAAAATTACTTTAATTCAATGATTTTTATAGTAGCAGAAATTGGAAAATGGCAAGTTTCAATTTTGTTAGAATTACTATTTTTTTTAAATAAATTGTGATGACATGAATTGCTAACACTACCAACAAACCGAATTGATCACATGCAAGATTTCATAATAATTCATGGCGGAATATTTAGCCTCCAAAGAGATTACAGGGAATTAAAATAATTACGTCAATAGCTAAAAATGCTCCTACACATTATTATGTTTAATGGTTATTAAATAATGGTTATTGTTCTCGCTTTAATCTGTTTGACTTTTTTCAAATGTTTCATTTTCCAAAATCTGTTTGCATGTGAAGCCAAAACAATAATCTTCCCAAAACTTCATGCCCTGCTCTCTCTCGGGGAGTAGAGACAACGATGGTCTTGGAAAGGCTGCCGTGGCTCCGTGTGCAGGAGAGCCAGACTCTGAGCACGACACCCTAGATGGCCTTGATGGCCTTGATGGCAGCCATTTCTCTCCCAACAACTGTCTAGTGGTCCTTTCCCCTCAACCTGCTATGAACCCTCGGGGTACTCGTGATCTGGCTATTTAGCCCATTGTGTAGAAAAAAGTGTCGCTCAGTGGTAAAACAACTGAACCCAAGCCAACAGAGCATTTGTTATCTTCCTATTTTATATAGCGCAGAACATTTTTCCCTTTAAAAATTCAATTATCATATTACATTGTTGTTTGTGTGGTTTCTTAGTATTTGTTATCTTCATACAACTCTTTAAGGCAGGAATTTTAAGAATCATCAAGCAAATTTTCCGCTGCATAGGAGACTAACATAATTTTTTTTTCTGGAACAAATAATGGCGCCTCACACTGAGATATGCAGATGGCTACTTGACCTAATAAAATAGGCATCAAACTCTGAGAATAATCTTTTTGCATTTTACACTTTTACTCTATTCATGTGCCTTCGCACCGATAAATGTTACTAATACAACAGCACACTACTAAAAATAAAACTTAACAACCATTCAGCCTGCTTAACTAATTTATCGCACATATCAAAATTACTAATTTTACGGCTTACACACTTCGAAGCCAAACTATTTCTTTTCACCATTAAGGATATAGTTTGGTTCTACGTGAAATCCAAGATATGGTTCTTGGTGAACCAAGTACAGTTCCGTGGAACTGAAGTCAGTTCTGTGTGAACTACATTGTAGACACGGGTTGGGTATCGTTTCACCGAGTTTGAGATCGCTAAACGAGAATCTGCAAAGTGCGGTTCTCCACCTCATTGTAAAATTGTTTGCAGCAGCAAAGGCCTATACAGTCGAGTGCATCCCCAGCACGTGATTGTATATAAATGTGAATAAACAGTGTCGTCCCTATACGACTCTCGTGCGTGAATTGTTGGACATATCTCTGTACATCACTTGGCGCATCAAGTCTAAGGCATACGTCGGTACGGATGTAACAACCCAACGAACCTGTTATTTGTTATTTCATCTAAGCAATGGTGAATCTAATCAAGGGACTAATTGATCGTCCTCTACTATAAAGTGGTAAATCGTTCCCCATCCGTGTGCACCACATTTGGCGCAGTTCAGTTCAGCATCATAAATAATTACATTCGATTTCATTGATAAGAGGAAGAAAGTGCATCGTTGCCTTACCACCGATCACGACAATGCTAGAACTTTGAAATTTTGGAGGTAAAGAAGGGCGATCAATGGGTTTGTTCCGGCGGATTTGTCCCCTTAACAACAAGATGTTTGACAAATGATCATTTTCGTTTTAAAGTATAAATGAAAAATTCTTTTTCTGTTTCACAGGAATTAAAAAACTATTACTTGTGGCATTTAGTAGTTGCATTTTCCAAAATTTTCCATTTTCGAATGTACACTGTCAGATGCTGGATATCTGAAAATTGAAAATTACTTCTCTTTGAAAACTATCATCCCACATCTGACAGAGTATGTGACACAGGCCAGAGTCTTTTAGCACTACCCTACACGTCGTAGATCGTTGTAGCGCTTTTATGTACATGTGTTTCAAAACCATTTTTATATTTAATATATATATTCAAATCCATTACAATACTAAAGGTGCAGTTAACATACATTTTTTCTTCGTTGCGTTTTTCTCATGGCCTCTATTTAATGTATGCTCTGAGCTAATGAGAGCGAGCTCCTAACTGTGCGTATTGTACAGTCGCTCAAAAAAGTATCTGAACACGATGGGGAGCCACGAACCTAGATATTTCGTCACACTTCAGACCAGCGACTGTCGAATTAAACGGATATTTTAAACTATATTAACAGATAATAAAATTTTCACGAGTAGTTGTTTTCACTCTTCTGTTAATTTCCTTTTAATAAAATATTTTAAAAAAGTAAATATTTTTTACTATTTAAGGGAAAATTTTACTTAGATTTTACTCAAAGTAAGAAAACAAACCACCACTGCTTTTCACTACTTTCATTAAAGATATCATTGCACAAAATCAAGTCATTGCTAATCTTACTTATACCTGATAACCCATATTGATGATACTTAAATACGCTTGTAGAAGCAACTTCAAAGCGGATACAAGCATTATTTGTGGAATGTAAAATTGGAAATTCGCGATTTCAGACCATTTCTGAACCAAATATTTCATAATCTATCCACCACATTCAAATTATTGGATACGTTGTCCGTTATGAACAACCAATATTTGAAATCGATTTGCACCAAGCTGACAAATGTACTGTACCATATTCGAGCAGAAATTCATAGGAGAGATAAAAAATAAATAAATACCCCCTCAAGCAGCTGCTTGCCACAGAGGTCTGACAGGAGCCTGTCAGTTTATATGCCATAGTAGAAGGTCTGAGAGGATGGCAGGACCTCAGCAGAAAAACGACACAAACAGCCATGCCTTACCCGGGGCTCGAACCCAGATCCCTTAGATCAGTAGCCAAGCGTGCTAACCACTCGGCCACGGGACGGCTATAGGAGAGATATGACTCATGAAATGTTCCCATAACCAAAATCACGTGGATTGTCGTATTGGTGACTAAAGACATTTAATGAGAAACATTCTGTCAGAAATGAAGATATCAATCAACAGAGTTCCGCAGTAATAGTATTATGCTGAAGCATCTCATCTTGTATTCAGTTAACGTTCTGGAAATATCCACGTTGCTGAAGGATGGAATTACTATATTAGAGAAACAGATTATAATGGTTAATACTTGTTGGCATTGCATACATTTAATAGATATGTTTATTCATAAAATTCCATATGAGCAAAGAAAGTAAGAGGGGCATGTAAAAATTTCTTGACATGCATCTCCAGAACAAAACGATTGCACTTACCTCAAGAGAGCTTTTACTCTGCTGCAAAGTACTCCCCTCCAGCATCTATGCCAAGTTGCAGACGTCTGCGCCAATTCTGGAACGTTTGGTGTACCCATGTTGGGGAATACTGCGCAACTCTGAATGAACGCATTTTGCAAAGTCGTGCACCCTTGAGAAACGCTTCCTAGCAAATTCATTTTTAATTTTTCGAAACAACCAAAATTCATATGGTGCAAATCGCGTGAATATGCAGGATGGAGTAGATGTTGAGTTTTTCCCGCTCAAGATAGGCCGTAACTTTTCAGAACGTTTGGCACAATAAGGAACACTCTTAACGACCAGAATGATAAGGAATATTTTTTTACAATAATTAATAATTTATTAATTAATTAATTACATAAAAACATTTTTCATCTTGAATAACAATTAAGAGTTTGAAAAATGAGATTAACTATATTCATAGTGGGGCGGGGGTGGCTCAGTCGGTAGCGCGCCAGGCTCGTAATCTGTAGTTCCCAGGTTCGAATCCCAGCTGGGTCAGCGTTGAGATTTATCTCAGCAAAATTCCCCGCCCTGCCCACGGTCAATAGGGTACACCGATGGGCTTGGAAAGGCCGCCGTCCGTCGGATGGGACGTTAAGCCGTGGCCCCGTGTGCAGGAGAGCCATACCCTGTGCACGTTAAAGAACACGCTGGATGGCCTTGACGGGAGGCTACCATCTGTCTCCCAACAGCTGTTCCAGTGGGTCCCCTCCCCCAACCTTCTCTGAGCCTTCGGGGTCCATGTGACGGTCAGTAGGGGACACCGCTGGGCTTGGAAAGGCCGCCGTCCGTCGGATGGGACGTTAAACCGTGGCCCCGTGTGCGGGAGAGCCATACCCTGTGCACGTTAAAGACCACGCTGGATGGCCTTGACGGGAGGCTACCATCTGTCTCCCAACAGCTGTTGCAGTGGGTCCCCTCCCCCAACCTTCTCTGAGCCTTCGGGGTCCATGTGACCTGGCCATTTAGCCCATGGTGTGCAAAAAAGTGCCGCTCAGAGGTAAAACAACCCAACTACATTCATAGCGTAGATTTGTATTTACTGATGGTGGACATATTGGGCGAATTTCAGTTATGAGTTAAGAACACTAGAGCTCATATACTGTAGTGAATTTGCTTGAATATTTCAGTTTCTCAGTACTTTGTATTGCTATTTACCATACTTACAAGTAAAAAAATATCTATGGGAACAAATATATCTATGGGAACTTCTAGAACAACGCTTCAGGCAGCGTTTGCAATCTCCATCGAACAAGCAGCCTTACAGAGAAAATCCATTTTTAGTACGGAGGTGTTCTTTCATACAAAGTTGTACTACTACAGAACAGAAGGCAGAGGTGGTATAAATAAGGCATAAGGTCGTTTTATAATTTAAAGAAAATACTTTTTACTCTTGCAAACCTAAAGTCGTTCTTATTAATAATTGATTTACGTAACCTGCTGTTGAATATTTGATAATGTGCTAAGTAGAAATTTATTTGATAATGTGCTAAGTAGAAATTTATTTGATAATGTGCTGTCTACTCAATTAAGATAGTTTGACTCTTAAAACTTGTTAATTTGAATGTCAAATTAAGGATAATTGAATGTTTTGCATTTGTCAATGGAAGATAGTGAATAATTAGTCATAAACATATTTAGTTCATTATTCAAATTCCCATACTTCTTGTATAAATGATTATTAAATACTACTATATTTTTGAATTTACTCTCAGTTTCCATTCTTTTAATGTATAACAATAAATTTAAACTACTAAGTATTTCTAAAATGCGAATTATAATATTTCATTATTACCAATCAAACTAAAAAAGGGATTTGTATTTATCATTTTCATTGTTTCCAATAAAAACTTCATGACCTTCACATTTCACCATCAAAATTTCATATTTCTATCATTAATATTATATCGTTGAAATATTCGTTTGAAATTTTGGAATTATCGAACTTTTTCACCGTTAGAAGTCGCAGTTGTAGTGTTCGAAAGATTCCGATAGCGGTAATCATAATACTTTATCAATTCCTATATAACACCAAAAAAGTTTTTTTTTTTCATTTATCTCTAAATGCAAACAATTATCTGCTAAAACAAAAAAAATATGTTTACCCGCCCCGCCCCTGGGACTAAGGAGTAAACTCATTGCTGACAACGAAAATTTTGTAACCTCCATATTCCACAACCAAAATTTCAAATTCCTAGTATAAATACGTCGTTTTTAATATTCGTTTTAAATTTTGGAATTTTTTACTTTTTCCACCGTTAGAGAGCATAATTATAGTTTTGGAGAGATTCGCAAAGTGCCTATTGTAATATTTCATCGATACTTATCCAATATAAAATGAATTTTTAATTTTTCTTTGTAAATAAAAGAAGTTTCATGTCTAGAGACAGACAGACGGAAGAAAAGCGAAACTATTATCTTGTTTTCAAAAAAATACGAGATAAAAAAAAATAAACTGAAAAGTGGCAGTGCACGGAACAAACAGAAATTTTCTATATCTCTCTGTTCCTTTTCAAACTTTATTTGCATAGAGTTAAAAAATTTACGTACATACCACTATTAGAAATACATGTAAACATTTGTGAAATTTGCAAACGATTAAACTACCAGTATTCTTATGTATTACATTATTATAAGTAATTGGACTTGCGTTTATTCGAAGTTCGTTCTGATAAAATCCAAACTTATCCTGAATGGATGAAACTTTCTAGATGGCATCCGAAAATATTTAATGTAATATATAGTGAAAGCTTAAACGCAATTTCTTTCCTTTAAAATTCTCAATATGGAGTATGCATACCCCTTAGGGGTACGCGGTAAAATTTTTTGGGGTACGCCGTGAGAGCTCAGAAGTCGCTAGACATATGTTATATATATATATGTTTTATTCGCATTGTTATACTATAACTATAGTTTTATCTATCTATACAAGGGGTACGCCAGTTACATACACATTTCCAGGGGGTACGAGAAGTATAAAAGGTTGAGAACCACTGATATATATGTTTTAGTTTATTCCCATTGTTATACTATAACTATAGTTTTATCTATCTATAAAAGGGGTACGCCAGTTACATACACATTTCCAGGGGGCACGTGAAATATAAAAGGTTGAGAACCACTGATATATATGTTTTATTTTATTCCCATTGTTATACTATAACTATAGATTTATCTATCTATACAAGGGGTACGCCAGGTACATACACATTTCCAGGGGACACGTGAAGTATAAAAGGTTGAGAACCACTGATATAGATGTTTTATTTTATTCCCTTTGTTATACTATAACTATAGTTTTATCTATCTATACAAGGGGTACGCCAGTTACATACACATTTCCAGGGGGTACGTGAAGCATAAAAGATTGAGAACTACTGATATATATGTTTTATTTTATTCCCTTTGTTATACTATAACTATAGTTTCATCTATCTATAAAAGGGGTACGTCAGCTACATACACATTTCCAGGAGGTACGTGAAGTATAAAAGGATGAGAACCACTGATATATATGTTTTATTTCATTCCCTTTGTTATACTATAACTATAGTTTCATCTATCTATAAAAGGGGTACGTCAGCTACATACACATTTCCAGGGGGCACGTGAAATATAAAAGGTTGAGAACCACTGATATATATGTTTTATTTTATTCCCATTGTTATACTATAACTATAGATTTATCTATCTATACAAGGGGTACGCCAGGTACATACACATTTCCAGGGGACACGTGAAGTATAAAAGGTTGAGAACCACTGATATATATGTTTTATTTTATTCCCATTGTTATATTCTAACTATAGTTTTATCTATCTATACAAGGGGTACGCCAGGTACATACACATTTCCAGGGGGCACGTGAAGTATAAAAAGGTGAGAACCACTGACATATATGTTTTATTTTGTTCCATTTGTTATACTATAACTATAGTTTTATCTATCTATACCAGGGGTACGCCAGTTACATACACATTTCCAGGGGGTATGTGAAGCATAAAACGTTGAGAACCACAGATATATATATGTTTTATTTTATTCCCATTGTTATACTATAACTATAGTTTTATCTATCTATACAAGGGGTACGCCAGTTACATACACATTTCCAGGTGGTACGTGAAGCATAAAAGGATGAGAACCACTGACATATATGTTTTATTTCATTCCCATTGTTATACTATAACTATAGTTTTATCTATCTATATGTCGCAGGGAAATGATGAAAATAGGGATTTGATCAAATCCCTAAGGTATATGATCAATTCACGGAAGATGTTAAAATAACAACTCTGAGGGGTGATTTCCCTGAAGAAAGTAAATGATTTGATCAAATCCCTTAACTGTTTTAGTGAAAAGATGAAATAATATTGTTTAGATATTAAAAGTATTTATTTAGTAAACCATGAATTATTAAATGTAGAATAGTTAATACAACAATAGTCATTGAAACACAAATTATTTATTCGAAACTAATTAACAAAAGAAATAGGTACTTAAGCTGATATTCTTAAAAACAGCATTATTAAATGTAGAATAGTTAATGCAACAATAGTCATTGAAACACAAATTATTTATTCAAAACTAATTCACAAAAGAAATAGGTACTTAAGCTGATATTTTTTAAAACAAAAAGGATATTTTTAGTGAAATTTTAAACATTTTTCGTGAATGTAATTAATAAATAATAATGTTTATTCATTTTTATTAAAACACGTTGTTGATTTGTGGCATCTCGAGTTACAAAGTACGTTACTTTTTTTACAGGCACATCTTTTGGTTTTACATTGTAATTTGTATTGCTCACAGGAACACTTCTTAAATCCTTGACCTCCAAATACGGATAATTTTCCTGCAATCTCACGCAGACTTAGGTTAATCTGTGGAACTGTTTCGGTAAGTGTTGTAGTAGCTATTTGAAGAGCGTTTTTAGGTAGCCAATCTTTTATAATTCCAACTGAGGTACCAATTTGGTATAAATTATTTTTTATGTCTAATACGATCCCCGCGATGTTATTTCCATCTAATGGGCCTCTATCTACCTTAGGTACATACACCAAAACTGTGGAATTCACTAACACGTCCTTAAATTTCTTCAAAGAAACTTCTTTCATTTTCTCAGCTGATCTTTTCAGCTGTTTGCAGCATTTTCCCTTTGATCTATAATGCTCTATTCTTTTTGGCATAAATAGCATAGAATTTTCGATCCATATCCTTCTTCTCCTACTGTATTCCCACATATTAAGTGCACCGGATTTTTACAAATGTCACATGAATGGGCTCCAGTAGATTCCATTCCACAAACAACACAACATGCTTTACTGTTGCTGACGGCTGCTTCCCCTTCTGATGCAAGTAACACTACAGATGTTTTAACTGTTGAAGCAGGAGTTGAAGTAGAGTTGTTAACTGGTTCGAGTTGTCTTATTGTCGATAAAGAAATTGATTCAATTTCTGGTAGATCCTCTAAATTTATAGGCTTTTTGGTGAGTAAATCAGCTGCCGGTAGATCGTGTGACATTGAAGTGTTATTGTTGGTTGATTTAACTATTAATAGATCATTTGAAGTTGAAGCATTGTAATCAATTAATTCAGATGCTGGTGGATCTTTTGAAGTTGAAGCGTTGTTGTTGTTCTCTAAGGAAGCTGCTGGTAAGTCTTCTGGTGTTAAAATAATGTCATGGTCCTGCTGATTAAGAAGTAGATCCAAGTCCTCTTCAGTAACAAGTTTTTCAAGCAACTCTTTCGAAATATGACCAGATTGGAGTCCTGTTTTTGGTTCTGTTCCAAATAAAGCTTTGTAAGGTGATCGTTTAATGGTTCGATGAAAAGAGGAATTCTTTTGGAATTGAACAAAGTAACAACCTATAGCCCAATTTTTTGTGTCATTGTCAATTAGCCAAGCACATAACATAGCTTCAACAACTTGATTTGATCGCTCAACAGATCCTTGACTAGCTGGATGTCTAGGCCTACCATTTACAATTTTGCACATTGGCCACAGGCTTGTTAATTCTTGTATGACAGCAGCCGTAAACTCACGGCCGTTGTCGCTTTGTAGTATATGAGGACAACCTACTTCCAAAAATATTTTTAATAGTTCCCTTGCTACTTCAGCAGCTCTTTTTGTAGTCAACGGTCGAATAAAGCTGAATTTCGTCGCGTGGTCCTGGTACTTTAATAGCCATTTGTAATTTCTATCTGGGGTCGACTGTAAGTCAACTAAATCGACTTGGCCACGATGATTGAAGTCGCTAGATACAGTTGGGCAAACAACGATTCCTTTGTTTGGATTTTTTTTTTTGGACATACCGTGCACAGCTTTAAAAACTCCAGTACAACTGAAGTAGGTATTAGGTATTTCGATTTCAAACTATACAGCATTTTATCTCTTCCTCCGTGGCCAGTTGACTGATGGGTTTGCCGAAGTATGTGGTAAAAATTTTCCGTTGGTACTATTTTCACAACTGAATCGAATTCAGATTTTCTCTTCAAAATCAAAGTTTTTTTAGTACCTACTTCGATAACATCGTATTTTTTTCCATAATAGTACTGTTTATGTGTCCGTTGCAGTTTAAGTAGTGGTGCTAATTTAAATTGTTCAATGATTGTGACAGCTTCTTCTATCCTTTCGCGAGTCCACAAAGGTTTTTCTTTTTCATGCCGCTTGTTCAAAAACGTCCTGATAGTTTCATTAAACTATTCTTCAGATACAAATTCGGTCAGAGTTTGATTTTTTTCTATATCTGAATTCATTTTTATACGGTAGGTACTTGATAAAACTCGAAATATAGAAAACAATAGCGCTTGTTTATTTCATCTTTTCACTAAAACAGTTAAGGGATTTGATCAAATCATTTACTTTCTTCAGGGAAATCACCCCACAGAGTTGTTATTTTAACATCTTCCGTGAATTGATCATATACCTTAGGGATTTGATCAAATCCCTATTTTTATCTATCTATCTATATTTATCTATCTATATGTCGCAGGGAGATGTCCCTGCGACATATAGATAGATAAACTAGAGTTATAGTATAATAATGCCAACTTAGCGACTTTGTTACTACATCTATCGCCCTTTGAGCTCTCGCGGCATACTTCAAAATGTTTACAACGTTCTCCACGTTGAGAACCCCTCATCTACAGTATGCCGGATATATTCGACCTACACAGGATAAGGCGGATAAAATTTATAGTTTTACCTTCAAATTGCGCAGAAGAGATCGTGGGAAACTGCAAACCGAAATTTATATTTTTCTTCCTTTTATTTTATATTTGGAACAACGCTTATTAATCACCGTTTATATTTTAAGCGAAATTGATATAATTATTTCTGTGAAAATATCACAACTGAAAATATTTTTATGTAGTATTCAAGTAATGTATCCTTCGAGATACGTTGTTTAAATGCAATCAATAGAATACCAGAAATATTCTGTAATTTTAATATTTGTTTGTACCGCCCAAATACCAATGCGAATATGATTCAATTTTAAATGATTTTATGTTTTCTTCAGTTGTGATCCTGACGACGGATATTTATCCGATTTTCCGTCCTGTAGTTCAATTTTCAGAATTCTCTTATCCGAGGTAACCGATGCCCTTCCGTCAGTAAAATGGAACGGCCGTTTTTTATAGCCCAGTATATAGTTAAATCACGTGGTGCCGGGAGCATAATATGCTCTGTGAATGCAGCTCTGCATCATTCAAAGCTATATACTTTGAATGATGCAGAGCTGCATTCATAGAGCATATTATGCTCCCGGCACCATGTGATTTAACTAAAGTTTTGTTCATGTTTTGTGTTAGTAGTTTGAGTGGTTTAGTATTGGTATCTGTACCACTCAAACTATGTTCGTACTGTGTTCTTTCATTTAATATGAGGTGAAATACAGATCCATCCGGTGCAAGAAAAGAATTTCTCATACTATGCAATATTTAAGTTATATTCATTTAATCAAAAACACACGAACCAACGCCGGCTAGCATCACAGTGCTTGTGAAGATGTTAATAGTTCTCACCGACTCATCCTTTATTAATGCTCGAGACACGAAATTTTATTTGCTGTTACTGTTAAAAGCGCAAACATTTACTGAAACCAGTGTACAAGGCGTCCGACATATTTATTAATAAGCATTATAACCCTCTGTAGTAAGTGAATGTGGTTTACCAGTTTTATTCATGGTAGAAGAAAAATATTTAAAATCCAATTATTGGATGAAGTAAGATGGATGAGATTAACATTTCAATAAACTCGGATCTCAGTTCTGTATTTTCGTGGTATGGGATATAAATAAACATAATTTAGATTTCATATTCTTAAATGGGTGTAAATACTTAAAATATTATCTTCAAATAAAGTATTGCGATATCCCAGTTGGGAAACATTGGAATAAAGGAGCAAACATTTAATTATTATTTTACTTCTTAGATTTCGATAAGGGTCTCTTTGTAAATTTGGTGCTTAGGAAATTTCTCCCTGGACACATTTGCTCAAGATGATTCTGATCTCTGATTCAGGTTATCCGGTAATCTAGCATCCGGAATTCTCATACAACAGACAAAAATTTGAAACTAAACGTTCCAATTTGGTAAGGCAAACTTTATTCTTCAAGAGTTGTTTCTAAATTCTGAGAATGATAAAAGCATGGAGCGCCATCATGCTCATCATAGTCTTAAGCGTGAACACTTGGATAATGCGTTTTACTAATGGTCCTCGTTAAAAGGTCAGAAGGAGCATGCATCTGAGGACTAATTCTAGTTCAGTAGATGACCCTGATGATATTCCATCCGAGTTTCAAGAACCTAGGCAATAAACTACACTTCACATACAATGCCTAGGTATTTTTTTTTTCTTTTCTGAAATTAAAGTTTAGTTTAGTTTCAGTACTCTCATATTTCGGATAGTAATTTTTTTTTTCTATAAGCTTTTCAACCGTTTTTTTCATTCAAAAAATTATTTTTGGCACTTCATTACTAGCGGTTGACAGTGGCATCCAACGTCCAAATTTCAATTCTTTCCATGGTATCTTTCATTGAAGCAGTTCCGACGTTTTTGCTAAGAAAATTAGAATTAAGTGTGAAAATACGAAGAAAAAATTTATTATAGATATTTTTATTTGCAATAATCGCATTATACTTCAGTTTTGCATCTTTGTTTCAAAAAAGTCTTCAATACAAGATTGTACGTATTTGGTTATAATAAAAATATTTCTCATACAACCGCAATTCACATTCCACAGAAATATGGGATACCTGGAGTTTACAGTTTAGGAGGAGACGGTTTTTGAAATATGTCTCATGCAGGATACGTATATTATTATGCAACTTATTATTATTATTATGCATTCACTAAGACTTTAACATAAATAGTGTTTGTAGCCCTAGTAGAATTAGGAATTTGAAAAATTCTCAAAAAGTACATTTTGTTTTGTCAGTTGGTTGCTGGGACGTATAGCTCATATTCCGTTTTACGTCCCAACGTGAGAAAATTGAATTTTTTTGGCAGACGATAAACGCACACTTTTTGTTATTGAGAGATAATTAAAACAGATATGAAGGAACAAACGACCTTGCCCGGATTCAAATCCGTAGCTCGACGTGCAACCGTCGCTGCATTGAGCGAACGCGATACCTGTGGGTTACAGTGGTAATACCAAGGAGTGTCTAAGGGAGAAGAGACCTAGCTTCCATAAGCGTAATGTAAACTTTTCGATTGCAGCGCCCTCTAAACATGGTAAATTCGTACATTGTAGTGAAGCCACCTAGCCAGGGAGAGGAGCGAGTTCCCTGCGTTATTTTTTCATTGCTTATATTTTTTATTGCGAGCAAGATTTTCAATTGTTTACACCAGGTTATTAATTTTACATACACTTTGACTCTGAAAAATGCTCATTTCCAAAATTTCTCTTTCATGAGGAATCATCAAAATATTTCTTTTCGCTCAGAAAGAAAATAAGAAGTAACCAAAATTATTTCTCTTAATAATATCCTATTTTGTAAAACAGGTAGTAAGCTCTGCTCAACAAGAACATTTTAATATTTTGGACACTCTACAATATTTAATATATTATAATAAATTGAGATTTATGTATAAATGTACGATAGCATGTTCTATATAATTGTATTTTATACAATTCTAAATATTTTCAATAAATATGATATCGAGTTTTTACTTGTATAAACGTTCAACAAATGGCAGCAACCACTTCTTACATCAACCATAAAAAAGAATTACACTGTTAGAGCCAAGTGCAGAAGCCTATAGATATCGATATGCTTCATGGAACACAAACCCGCGACATACATTAACTTATATATTCGTAAGATGAAAAAATGTACTAATTTCCAAATTTTTTTTTTTTGAAACTTTTGCAAAATTATTCAAAATAAACATACAACGGCTTTTCCAGTTATCGTAAAATGCACTCCTGAGTGGGATAAAATACTCATTGAATAACTTTACGCTAAGTTACCACTGTAGACAAATAGCCATGATTGTTAGACAGGTTGAAACATTAATTATATCACATTAAATAGTCATTAAATATTTGAAGATTAAGACAAACCATAGTTGCATCGTGCTAAACGATTGCACTGCGCATGCGCAGATCGCGCCTTACAGTCGTTTTTGTGACTGCACACCAATTTGCCAGGATCGGGTTCCGAGAAGATCCGCCTAGCGATGCCACTTACGCTTAGCGAGAGCTCGACTTCTGCTTAGACCTTCTTTGGCACGACCGCAGCTGCAGTCGGTTCTATATTCTATTCTCGCCGCGCGGTACGCAAGCGACAGCAAACAAGAGCTAATGAAATAGCCGCTGACGAATGACGTTGCTAGAACAGCCAGGCGAGTGTTGTACATTTGTAGATATTTCACTAACTGTATTTATTTAGTAGTGAACATTTGGAGATATTTCACTAACGGAATATCTGCGTATATAATTCTTTAACATTAAGGGAGTTTTTCTCTTGCAACCACACATATAGTTTTGGAAATATGTTTGGGAGTAGGATTTTTCTAAGAGTAGCTAAAAAAATTGCAAAAATGCACATAAAATTCAAAATGTAAACATTTTGGGCGATTCCCCCCCCCCTCTTCCCTTTTAACCACGCTGCCGAGCATAAAGCGAAATTTTTAACTTTAGCTATTCCATTTGAAGTCGTCCCATGGCCGAGTGGTTAGCGCGCTTGGCTACTGATCTAAGGGACCTGGGTTCGAGCCCCGGGTAAGGCATGGATGTAGGTGTCGTTTTTCTGCTGAGGTCCTGCTATCCTCTCAGACCTTCTGCTATGGCATATAAACTGACAGGCTCCTGTCAGACCTCTGTGGCAAGCAGCTGCTTGAGGGGGTATTTATTATTTTATTCTACTTGATAATAAGGAGATTGATTATTTACACAAAGGAACGAAACGGAAGACAATGCATTCCATAATATCATATATGAGTAATGTTTTAGTATGATGATTTTAATGTATTAATAAATAAATAATAATAAATACCCCCTAAAGCAGCTGCTTGCCACAGAGGTCTGACAGGAGCCTGTCAGTTTATATGCCATAGTAGAAGGCCTATTATCGTGCATTACTAAATTACTACTGACTCTAATGTAAGCAGTATGTTTCTCTGGTTACCTATGCTTAATATCTGAAACCTGAAATAGATTTATAAATATTTAAGGAATTAGACATCTGAGATGGTCCAAATAATGCCTTACTGCATTACGTGTATATGCTTACGATTTCCATCCTGTCAAGATATTAATTTTTAGTGTAACAAATAATATGTAATACATTAGGACCTGGATTTTAGAAAACTTTAAAAAGAAAATATTTTACCTATATTATATTACAGTAATTCTATTTAAAATTCCATTAAAAATAATATGGAAGAAAAAGTGCTAGATAATAATTTTATGGAAATAGAACGGTGTTCTTGTTTCATCTTTACCCTTCAGTTATTTTTTCCAAACAATCTGATGGAATCTGAAGTTGTCAGTCGTTGTTGTTAGTACAATATTTCTTGACACTCTACAGCCGAAATTTCGAATTTCTACATAAAGAGGTCGCTTGCAATATTCATTTAAAGTTTCGCATTTTGCAGATTTAACATTGTCTAAACACAAGAAAAAACTACTTGAGGATTTAAAACGTGAATCATAATATTTCATCAGTAATTATCGAACAATTTTTTACAATCATCTTTTAAAACAACCCCCCCCCCCCATGGCCGATTGGTTAGCGCGCTTGGCTACTGATCTAAGGGACCCGGGTTCGAGCCCCAGGTAAGGCATGGTTCTTTGTGTCGTTTTTCTGCTGAAGGCTTGCCATCCTCTCAGACCTTTTACTGTGGCACTGTCATAAACTGATAGGCTCCTGTCAGACCTCTGTGGCAAGCAGCTGCTTGAGGGGGTATTTATTTATTTATTATAATAATCAACTCATTGTTATCAATGTAAATCTCATGACATTCATATTCCACCACCAAAATTTGCAGCCTATATTCATATTCATTTAAAATTTTGCAGTTTTCAAGAATTTCCATCATTAGTTTATTAGAATTTTATTAAATTTTTGGTGATTTGAAAAAGTGCCTGCTGAGGAGTGGTTAACTTCATAGGGTCCTGGTGCTGACCATTTATACATACTAGACTGGATTGTTTATGGATTTGAGCTTGATTATGGATCCTGGACTTGCACTGGTAAGCCTCTGTTGAGGGAGAATCTGCCGCTGTGTTTTCTGTTTGCTTTCTGGGTTGCCAGCCCTAAGTGGGCAGACGCACGGGATACCTTATATCAGCTGGTGGATAATCCTAATCAGAAGCCATCGCAGGTACCTGAACCTCACTTAGCTAGTTGGGCATCGTCAAGCCTAAACTGGAGTAAACTCAAGAAGGCCATATGGCTCTTGAAAAAGTCCACTTGAAAAGGTAGTGCCTGAAGTTCCTACCAGCATCGATGACTTCAGCCTTTAGCGGAGGGGGAACAGGTCTTTGCCCGATGTATGCGATCAGGGATCTGTTTGATATTGTTGGCCCTATCTATCTCAATAAACCTAGTCTCTTTAAAAATCCTACTAATCATTTTCTCTCTGCAGGAACGTGGAACGTGAGAATATTACATAGAGATTATTCTCTTGATGTCCTCACGCACGAATTCCAGCGCTATAATCTGACATGTTGCCCGTATGAATAATTATAGATTGGCGAATAGGGTTATGAACAGTGTGCCTAAAGGCCTGAGAAAGAAGAGGAGACCTAGGATGCGGTGGGCAGACAATGTCAAACAGGACCTTGTTAGAATTGGTGTGCAGTGGCCAGATGCAGTAGATGTAGCTCAGGATAGACTTGCTTGGAGAACTAAATTGCACGGTCAGGTTGGACCTCGGTAGCCCATGGTTGCTTGATGATGATGATGATGATGATGATGATGATGATGATGATGATGATGATGATGATGATGATGATGAATCTAGATAATCTAGGCTTGCAAGAGACCATATGGACAGGTAAAGGTGAGATACTTAAAAATAACTTTAAATTTCTCTTTATAGGGAGGGAGGATGGAAAACATCACCAAGGCGTGGTCATGCTAGTGATGCTCTTCTAGGATATGAGTGCATTAACGAAAGTTATCTTACAGCACAATTTCAGAGAAGCATCAAAGACTTGAATGTTATTTGCTGTTATTCCCTCACTGAGCCGATGAGGATGAGACGGATAGGTTTTACGGGCAACTTCAGGATATTTTGAATTCTGTCAAGAAAGGAGATATTACCCTTGTTCTAGGTGACTTCAATACCAAAGTTGGTACTGACTCTGACCTTTGGGGAGAGGTGATAGGCCCTTTTGGTATTGGTAGCTGCAATAGCAATGGGCAACGTCTCCTACAGGTAAGTAAACTCAATGGATTTGGAATAACTAACACTTATTACAAACACCGTGACATACATAAGTACACATGGGTTTCACCTGATGGGCTGCATAAGAATATGATTGATTATATATTAATAATTAAATTCTCGGAATCTCCCCCAAAACAAAATCTCGGACCTCCCTACCGAAACTAAATCCTGCACCCGTGCCCGGCTGGACTATCTATTTCTCCCCTCACTCCTCCGCCGTCTCCTAGATCCGGCATGGGACCTGGTATACTTAATATAAAAGTAATAATAAGCTAAAATGGTTTAGAATTTTTTTTATCACAAATTTAAAAAAGCAGACCTTCATTTTCCATCCATATCAATAGTATGTTGAATATTGTTTCCAAAAATGCAAAATTCCACAAATGGCTTATCACCATTCAATTTTTCCATTCAAATTCAATATATCAATTATAATTTCCAGGTCAGAACATCGTATATTTGTGATGAGATGTTTGCGTCGGCACGTGCTGTTCATACACAAAGCAAAAATCACTCTTTGAGCAGTTAACCAAAATTGGTTGGATGATCCTTCATCTGAATTTCGAGTTTGCTCTGTCCCTAAGGCTCATCATTTCTTATATTCGATCCAATGCACGTCATAAGTCATAAGGCAGTACTCTCGGATCAGTCGATGCGGTTGTTTATTAGGTGTTGTTTTACTTCTGAGCGGCACTCTTTTGCGCACCATGGGCTAAATGGCCAGGTCACATGGACCCCGAAGACTCAGAGAAGGTTTGGGGAGGGGACCCACTGGAACAGCTGTTGGGAGACAGATGGTAGCCTCCCGTCAAGGCCATCCAGCGTGTTCTTTAACGTGCACAGGGTATGGCTCTCTCCCATACACGGGGACACGGCTTAACGTTCCATCCGAAGGACAGCGGCCTTTCCAAACCCATCGGTGTCCCCTACTGACCGTGGGCAGGGCGGGGAATTTTGCGGAGATAACTCTCAACGCTGACCCAGCTGGGACTCGAACTGGGAACTACAGATTACGAGCCTGGCGCGCTACCGACTGAGCCACCCCCGCCCCAGTCGATGCGGAGTCCCTATGGCGTTACTACGGCAAGCGGGATAAATGTTGATGATGCGGGACAGTTGGCAACCCTGGCTTACTCGTGTGTTTATGTTGGGGGGGGGGGAGGAGAAGATTGTGGTTATAAGTCCTTACTTGTGGATCTGCGTACCATATGTTTTTAAGGAAGTCTCTAGAAATTAGAGACTCAGGCATACAATAAAAGAAATTACAAATAGACCAAAACATGTCAACTCCCAGTGAAAGTTTCTGAGTATGCCATTGGCAACAGGGATGAGACATTGTTAATAACGAAGACATTCATTGCGTTGACTTCACTATTGTTATTCGTAATAAACCAAGTCTTAGAATCTTGTTGTACGCAACAGAAGAATATATTACAAAACAATTAAAAATGCGTTAATGTTGGAGAAGGGCGCATGTCTCTGTCAGTTAGAATTGCCTACAAGAACAAAACAACCCCTCGCAGTCGGGGCTCTGCTTTTCACGTCCTCGTCTAACTAAGGTAGGCCTGATTTTCAATATCGCATTTCTCTAAGTAGGAGTATACGTGTCTGTGCCGTAGTGAATATATCCAATCCAAAATCAAATATACAAATGAATATTCCTGCAAGGAAAGTAAGGGAACCCTTGCAGACTCATTCAGTTACTATATTTGGTTGAGGATAGTTGTTTAGATGATAAACTTCTTTTTAAAGACTATTAAGTACATTTATCTTCTTTAGGAAAGAGACAAGAAGAGAGTAAAAGATGGCTTCAAGGCTTTTTTGGTGGTTCCAAAATATTCTTTAAATTAAAAACTGATATATTATACCTTCTTAGTTTGTTAAAATATTCTTCCCTTTCAGCATTAAATTGATTGCAATCAAAAATAATATGCTCAATCGTGTGTGGAAAATTGCAGAAGTTGCAGTTAGGTGAATTACATTTTTTTAATTTAAATAAAAATGAATTTGTGAAAGCTCTATTTACTTTGATTCGAATGATTGCATTATATTCTTTCTTTTTCAAACCATAGTTTTGGAATTTATAAATTTAGGAGAAATTTTATATCGATGTGTATGTTGAGCTCTGGTTTCATACCAATTTTGTAGCTCTTTTAGACAGTTAAATTTATTTCTCATTTTAAAAATAGAAAATATAAAAGGTGAATTAATAGTTGTGTTTAGATCTTTGGCTCTTTTGGCCAATAAATCAACCTGTTCATTAAATTTGATGCCACAATGGGCAGGGACCCATTGTAGATAAATAATATGGTGAAGTTGTATATGGTTATATAGTAGTATATAAGTATCATTTAAAAAAATAGGGAAATTACTCATGTGAGGATTATTTAAAATTATGTCAAGAGATGATTAGCTATTAGTTAAAATTACAATCTGTTTGTTTGAAAATTTCTTTGCCCAATTTATAGCTAGAATAATTGCCATTAATTCTGATATAATTACTTAGGAGTAGTTTTGAAATTTAAATTTATATTCATAGTTTTCTGAAGGGCAAAAAATTGCTCCAGAAGAGATGGTTCTGTCACAGTTCATAGAACCATCTGTATAGGTGTAAAACGTTTTTATAAAAATTATCAATATGAAGTTCAGAGAGATTTTTTAAGTTAGAGTTATCAAATGAGTTTTTTGAATCAATTCCTTGAATTTCTTTACTTATTATAGGAGTTGTGTATAGCCAAAAGGGGAAATTTGGGAAATGATCTCCACTTGAGTTATTATTAATAATTTCCAGGATAAGGCATGAACGTGTGTGTTGTTTTTCTGCTGAGGTCCTGCAATCCTCTCAGATTCTCTACTATGACATATAAACTGACAGGCTCCTGTCAGACCTCTGTGGTAAGCAGCTGATTGTTTGGGTATTTATTTTTATTTAGGTACTAACGAAATCATTATTCATAGTTTTCAAACCCTTCAAAAGGCTTTAATTTACATCGTTAGAGGGCGCTAAATGTAGAAGTAACATTGTAAACGATATATTTATGCTAGAAATTCTGGTGTTTGAATGTTTCATCAAGAACAGATACCCAGATACCAGGAATGTGATAGAACTGAGAAAGGGATTCTTCTAGAGTTCCTTAGATACACCGGGTCTGGACAGCCATTGAACAAAAGAAATGAAATTAAATATGCATAAAAGATTTAAATGATTTAATTTGTCTAAACTTCAATTATAAGGAACTCATTTTTAAACACCATAAGGTATAATAATATGCTAATCATTAATTTAATTGAAAGATTTATGAATATTTTAAAATTAATTACGAATATTTAAAAATGTACAGCTACCGGATGAATTTGAAAAGAAACAGCTTTAATTTAAAGCTCTTATTTATTTACAAATTAATTCTCCCCTTTAATTAATTGCCGTCTTTAATTTATACGTGCTTAACTATTCAGACCCAGTATGGTACAAGTGGCTGTGATTTACCAATTCTTAATCTTATTGATCTTACGTCACCCTCTTTAGATTTTTTTGTTGCGTCATGAATGACAGCTGGCTAAACCACATTTCTGTGGGCGTAGAAGCTGTTTAATTTACGCGTGCTTTAATTAAATTATATTGGTTAAAATTCGACAGGTTGCCAGAGACGTATTGAGAGTCCCTGCGATGCAGGATAGGGGGTGGGGCACGGTTAGGGGGGCTTCTGCAAAGCGTTTTTACCAAATGATGGGGAAAATTGATACAGAATTATCTAAAGGAATAGCCCAGATTTTTCTATAGCTTTGAACGAATAATAATAGATCGCGAAAAATCAACTTCCTTTTCTATTCTAGAATTTCTTCTCTTTATCGCTTTTGAGTCAGAACTCATTGGCTCAAAGCCTGTCCTTAAGCAATGAAATTTACGCGATATGTTTATCTTTTGGATAAAGTTTTTATTTAGGCATTTCGTGCAATTATAACATTAAGATATCGTTTTACTCAAAACTCCTACATTTGTATTTTATGCAGAAAAATATAATAATTTTGGTTTTACCTTTTATTTTGAATTCTAAAATTTAAATTGCTAAAAATCACTCGTAGAAAGACTATTGTTAAGTCTATAACGAAAATGATTGTTAGAAGTGATATTAGCTAAACAAATGCTCACATTTTAGGAGTTGTTCTAAATCTGCTCTCCATGTTGTAGTCCAGGTGAGCGGGGAAGGGGAAGGAAGTGTAAAAATGCAATAAAACCAATGGTATTATGGTAATGAATACTGGAGAGACTATGAAATTGCGCAGTGGAAACTTCGACAATTCTGTCGTCATCGATCATCAGTCGATTGGCAGATTATTGCTACGTCCCTTACCAATGATGATCATTGCGACTTGTTGAAGAACCGTCTACAGTCTCCCCAGTTGCAACTGACGTTTCGCTTCTGGACTAATGTTTTGAGAAGATGGATTGTTTTAGCTCTGAGGCTAAATGGCTAAATGGCCAGATCACAAAGATCCCAAGGATCGGAACAGGTTTGGGGGAAGGGATTGAATCAACTGGACAGCTGTTAGGATACAGATGGTAGCTTCCCTTTAAGATCATTCAGTATGTCTTTAACGTGCACAGGGTACGGATCTCCTACAACGGCTTCACTCCCCATCTGCCTCGCAGCCTCCTTTACCAGTCCAATGTTGTCCGGGAGTTAACTGGAAAAACTTCACAACTCAGAAAAGGATAGGATTCGAACCTGGAGGCTACAGATTACGAGCCTGGTGTGCTACTGAGAGACCCAACCCCAGCCCCTGGGAAAAGGTAAGTCCATTAAGGAATGAGGTAAGTTAACATCTTACATTTTTTAGTAACATTATTTTAGAAATAAGTGGGAAGATATTAAATGAGTCATTCAGTGAGCTCCAAGAGATCAACTCATTGTAAAATTAGTGAACAAAGTCTACGAATTACCGTCTTTCTTTTCGAAATACAACCCCAGATATTTCGGAAATCACGAAGACTTTCGGTCACTTCGTCAATAACGTTGTGGAAACTAGGTTTAATATACGGTCTTACGATCAGCTGTGGCAGCTTCCTAGTTCCAAAGCTATTCAGTTATTCCAATCAATACCCAAATTCTGCTGATGAAACACAGAATTAAAAATTAGGTTTAAAAATTCTTTAGAGATGCAGCTAAGCATCGAATCAACTCATGCAGTACACAATTAACTATGAGATATTCCATGGCGTGAAGCACAAAAGATACAAATCAATCATTACTTCTGCTTTCTGTCCTTGTTGATCTAAAAAGTAAATTATAAACCCAATAACTTCAGATTTCAAATATTGATCAATCTTGCCTCAGAATTGCATATTATTGGAACGGGCCCACCACTGACCAGATTCAAGAATCTGATGAGAAGGTTTTCTCTCCCGACTCCTTCGATTATATACGAGTGTAAGAAATTTTTATTCACAGCGGAAGTGTCTGCCTCGGCAATTCCAGCCGATTTACTCTCTATTTTATCATGTAGCAAACGTATTCAATGAAGTTGGTATGGATCTTATGATCTCTGATCGCTATTCCCCACGCCCCTGCTTTTACCAAGGGGTGGGGATGGCTCAGTCGGTAGCGCGCCAGGCACGTAATCTGCACTTCCCAAGTTTGAGTCCCAGCTGTGTTAGCGTTGAGATTTATCTTCGCAAAACTCCCCGCCCTGCCCTCGATCAGTACGGAACAATGATAGGCTTGGAAAGGCCGCCATCCGTCAGATGGGACGTTAAGCCATGCCCGTGTGTGTGAACACGCTTGGATGGCATTGACGGGAGGCTATCACCTGTCTTCCAACAGGTGTTCCAGTGGGTCCACTCCCCCAAACTTCTGTGAGTCTTCGGGGTTCTTTTGACCTGGCCATTTAGCCCATGGTGTGCAAAAAAGTGCCGCTCAGAAGTAAACTAACCCTTCACCCAGGGGAAGAATATAGGCTATTTGCGAACCCGCTGGAGCCAACCGAAATTAAGGTGGCGGGGTTTGAATTTCTCAATATCCCCATAGACTTAAGTGAGAATTCAGGAGAGATACAAAAAAATTGCTATTTTTTTGTTAAATTATGGCGAGTTGACAACTTGGCAATTTTCAAAATAGCAGTTGCTATTTTGAATAATTACGAGCCTTGCGCACTACCGACTGAGCCCCTTCCCCGCCCTCCGGAGTATGAAACTAATTTCTTTCTGATTTTGCGTGACAAACTCATTGTTCAGTTTGCTGGTCACGAGCGCGAGCGTCCGTGGATTTGAGGTCGTCCTAATTAAGCACGAGCGGAACACGAGATTCTTCGTTGAAATAAAAGCTTCAAAAACCAAATTCTTATCGAAAGTTAAACCATTAACTTAATTTGAAAAATATACAAAAACTAATAAAAGTATATAAAATAATTAATATATGTTTCAAATATTATGTTAAGTAATAAATAATTTTGTTTCATAATAATAATTGTTTCGTACCTTCGCATTTCTTATCCACCTCAGACAATAGTTAATTTCTTTTCCAATAAAGTTACATATGCCTGGCAAATTGTATCGGAGGAACTCTGGTGGGTACGAAACGATTTGAAAAACTCAATTATCTGAATCACAACTGTTATAATAAGTTATTCGCAATGTAAATGCGATATTTTAATTTTGTGTAAGATTTTTGAAGTTTTCATCAATTTGGGAGGAAAATGTTTTGGAAGTGTGTGATAACATCTGTTGTTAAATATTTTAGCTTCCATATCTCTTTAAATATTAGATTAATATTATAGAAAACAGAGATTTAGAGCCCTCTGACCGAGATCTTCATTTTATGTCCAGTGACTTTTTTCCGTAAAAAGCTTATTTTCAAAGTTAGGTAGTTTTGAATATGGCTATTCGTTCACTTAGTATGAAAATATCCGGACACTTTTTGCAATATAGTATATGTCCATTTCTTTCCTCCCCTAAAAGATAGAGAAAAAATTTTAACCTGACGTGCAGGTTAGATTGTTTTGCCTCTCAGTGACACATTTTTGCACACAATGGGTTAAATGGCAGGTGATAAGGACCCTGAAGGATCAGAGAAAGTTGGGGGAGGGGACCCACTGAAACAGCTGTTGAAGACAGATGTAGCCTCCTATCAAGGGCATCCAGCATGTTCTTTAATGTGGACAGGGTATGGCTCTCCCACACACAAGGCCATGTGTTATTGTCCTATATGACTGATGCCAGCCTTTCCAAGCCCATCGGTGTCCCCTACTGACCGTGGGCAGGGCGTGGAGTTTTGCGGAGATAAATTTTAACGCTAACCCAGCTGGGACTCGAACCTGGGAAGTGCGGAATACGAGCCTGGTGCGCTACGACTAAGCCGCCCCCAGAGAAGAAGAATATCAGTTGCAATGATATTTATCCCAAATGAAAGCTTGCGACAGGGAAGTGCTTGTACTCTACATTTTAGAAAGTTTCAGACCCGAGCGACGCCGGGTAAATCTGCTAGTATATTGATAAATAAAAGATTACAACATTTTGCTTCACATCTGCGAGAATGATGTTGAACGTTTTAACTTGTTATGGATGGCGTTGAATTTGGATTGATTAAGCGTGGAATTAAAGCAACGGCAGTACCAAGCTAAAATCACCGCTTCTCGTCTGATCACCGAAATTAAGCAGCTTTGGGCGCGATCAGTACTTGAGAGGGTGACCACCTGGGAACACCGCGTGCAGTTGGCAAAAAGTCTGCTATAGGACCGCCATCCTCACAGATCCTTCTACGATGGCATATTAAACAGACAGGCTCCTGTCAGACCTCTGTGGCAAGTAGCTGCTTGAGGAGGTATTTATCTTTTATTTTTAAGGGTGGAATTAATGAATAACTACCAGTTTGAAAATCATAAAAATATTCCTCTCACTTAAAAACAGATCTTTCGTTAGTCCTAATGTAAAAATTGCTAGCTCAAATATATATATCCCTTTCCATATATTTTGGCTCTTTTTCGGAAATATGACCTAATTTTTTTCTTCGCGGTGTACGTATCCATCTGTAGAAATATATATTTTTTTGTTTTTCAGAAAAAAATTCAAAAATTTTTTTGGTAGGATAAGTATTGATGAACTATTACGATTCGCACTTTCGGGATCTCCCTAAAGCTTTCATAGTGCCCTCTAACGGTGGAACACTTTTAAAAAATGCAAAAACTTAGAACTTGTTTTATTTAAATTTAAAATTTATTGTATTTAAAGTTTGCAATTTTCCAACACATACAACTAACCCAAACATACACTCTGTGATATTGAAATTGCAGTAACGAGAAATATGTGGATTTCCTGAAAATCAGAATGTGATCGCTTTGGGTTGCGTTGTGTGAACATTTCTGAGTGGCACTTTTTTTGCACGCAATGGGCTAAATGGCAAGCCACAAAGACTCCGAAAGCTCAGAGAAACTTGGGGGAGGGGACCCACTGAAATAGCTGTTGGGAGACAGATGGTAGCCTCCCTTCCAGGCTATCCAGCGTGTTCTTTAACGTTCACAGGGTTGGCTCTCCCTTTAGGGGGCCACGGATTAATGTTCCTTCTGACGGACAGCGGCATTTCAAAGCTCATCGGTGTCCCCTACTGACCATGGGCAGGGCAGTGATAAATCTCTATGGTGACACAGCTGGGACTCGAACCTGGGAACTGCACATTAATAGCCTGGCGCATACCGACTGAGCCACTCCCGTCCCTGGATGTGATTGCAGGCAGTGATATATGCAAACGACTATTTACATTAGACATTTAAAATTTTCATTATAGATTTTTACTCTGGGGGGATGGGGAAGCAACTTTTTGTTTAAAAAAGATAAATGGAAAATTGCTTTTTTATTGTTGTGTTGGGTTGCTTTACCTCTGAGTGTCACTTTTTGCACACAATGGGCTAAATGACCAGTCGCAAGAACTACTAAGACTGAAAGAAGGTTGGGGGAGGGTCCCACTGGACACTTGTTGAGAGGCAGATGGTATCCTCCCGTGAAGGACATCCAACCTGTTCTTTAAGTGCACTGGGTATGTCTCTTTTGCATACGGACCACGGCTTAACATCCCATTAATTAATGACGGCATCCTTTCCAAGTCTATCGGTATCGCGGAACTGGAGTCTGGGAACTGGGGATTAAGAGCACACTTCTGTTTCATAGATAGTCATAAAATATAACAATCTGCATTTTCCCCATCATCTATTAACTGGAATTTTTTTGTTATGGGGTGCTTAAAGTGGAAAATGGAAATTCTATTCTTTTCGAAAACATGCATCCCATATTCGCCAGGAGCGATACGTTATTCTTCCAGTTCTGTATTGGATAGGTGGCTAACACCCACGTATACTCTGTGGCATTGAAATTGCACATTCAGAAGAAGGTAAGAAGAAACCTGATGTCTTTGATTGTAGATGTTTGCTCAGTATCTTTGGCATTAAATGGTTCGACTTTATAAGTAATGATGAAGTTAGAAGAAGGAGTCATTAACCTGCGTTGGTTTGGCCATGTTGTCCGTATATATAGCTAGAAATTTGCAAAGAGGATTATGAACGGTGTGCCTAAAAGCTTCAGGAAAGGGGAAGGCCTAGAATGCGATGGGCAGACAGTGTCAAACAGGACCTTGCTAGAATGGCTTACAGTGGTTAAATGCAGTAGCTATAGCTTATAGAACAGATACATATGCAGAAGAAAATTACAGTCTGCTAGAATCTCCATAGCCCTTGTCTGATGTGACGATTTTGTACGTACATATGAAAGAGTGGAATAAATTTCCTGCAAATGAGTTGATTACGTTTCTATGACATTCTGCTTCTTGTAATCTTCACCAGCTTGAAATTCAACAAGGTTGGCCTGTTGAGCAATCTGCCTAAGAATCAGCTTTTCGTGTTGAACGTATTATTTTCTCCCCAAAAGGTGCGAGTTTTTTATTGTAAGTTTATTTGATAGGGAGTAGAGTCTGCGATGAAACAATGCTGGAAATTTGAGGTTAGGACTCCAGCCCTTTAAAATTTTTTTCTATCAGATGCGTTGCGTATAGCTGGCTGAAGCTGCCAAGTTCCAGTAGATGCGAAGTAGAGGAGGCCCAGATACGGTAGAGAATAGTGACAGGAAAAGAGCGCAAAGCAGTGAAATTGTTCGTGTTGTGATGTAATTTGTGGGTATTTAATCCTTAAAAGGATTTTTCCTATGGTGTAGAAAAAACGTTGGCTTGTAGGTAGTAACAGGTGTTTATGATTAGTCCTTAAAAGGACTTTTTTATTTATTTATCTTTGTTTTACTTTTATTTGGGGGGTTGGAAGATGGGAGGACATCCAATGGGAATGGAGTTGTGGGGTTGTCACGAAAACTGTAGAGACAGGACAATTTTTATTTTGTGTGGAGGGTTATCAATGCAAGTTTCTTTTGATGAGTCATAGAATTGTTTAGAGGTTATGTTAAATAGGAGTCCACTAGAGATGTATAGTTGCATAATACTTGAGGTTTGAAATCTAACTTTCTAAGTCGAAGTGCAAGCATGTATAATGACATCGGGAGGAGTTACTAGGCATATTATTATATATATATATTTTATATATTAGCAAAGTGGATGAGATTTCATTTTCTTTTTGTCTTTTCTCTCATGGTTTGAGCTAAAAATATGTTTTCATTTTTCCTAGTAGATATTCGGTAAATATATAATTTTTTTTGAAGTGTTCTGTTAAAAAGCTTCGTCTAAGATCGTTTGGATAGCTGAGTGTCGGGAGGTTATTTCATTTGTTTAGATTGAAATGAGTTACAGTACAAATTCCTGCTGTTAATTGGACCAAATTAAAGGATTTAAATAGATATATTTTGCTATTTGTAGTTCTGTAGTGAGTTATTCAGGTTCTGAAATTTTTAAACTGAATTGATATTTCCGGTTAGATTTATTTGAGGGGATCTGTTTTGTTTTCCTTTTCTACAATAATTTATTCAGATAAGTTTTTTCTTGAAGGAATGGGTCCGCATTGGTAGTATGAGGGGGTGGATGGGAAATTAGCATTGGTAGTATGAGGGGGTGGATGGGAAATTAGCATTGGTAGTATGAGGGGGTGGATGGGAAATTAGCATTGGTAGTATGAGGGGGTGGATGGGAAATTAGCATTGGTAGTATGAGGGGGTGGATGGGAAATTAGCATCAGTATTTTGTCATTAGGTGGAAGGGGAAGAGAGCCCAAGCAGCTGGGTCAGGGAAAGGGTGTGTTAATTAGGCTGGGCTGTCATTAGGTTAATCCTATAATATGAGTGACAGCGGCAATAGTGGAGTGGTGAGTGTGTTAAAGGGAAGCAAACAAAATCTAATCCTTTTGCATTGCAACAAAATGATGTGAAAAGACGGGCAAGATTATATTTGGGTACCGGTGTAGAAAGGTCAAAGTTCGGGGATTATAATAAGCTAACAAAGTGAGGTAAAGTATTGTAAAGATCTGGGTTCGAGCCCTGTGTAAGGCATGGATGATTGTGTTGTTTTTCTGCTGAGGGCCTGCCATCCTCACAGACCTTCTACTATGGCATATAAACTGACCGGCTACTGTCAGACCTCTGTGGCAAGCAGCTGCTTGAGGCGGTATTTATTTTTCTTATTTTATTTTTTAAAGGTCATGTAGGTTACATGATGGGATGAAACGGTTTAGAAAACGTGATAATTAGTTTCAAGTGTCAGAAGAGAACCAAGGATTTTCCCTAATAAACGCATATTTAGCAAATTAGCAGGGCACTGGGTGGGTTAGACTGGAAGAGTAGAAAAGTATTACTTCTTTCAAAAAAGAGTTAACTTTCAAATAATTCCCAACCAAAAGGATAACTCAAATGCGACGGAAGATTTGAAACAGGTGTGTCCAAATGCGTTCTCTAGCAGAACTTGAAGAAGGGTGTAGAATGTCTGATAGAGTGCGTGACGAAAGTTGAAATTTGTTAGGGTGGTGCACAATAGTAAATACCCTAATCACAGAGTAATGTGGGCATTGAAGGAGGGCATGTAATACTGATTTAATCTGTGTGAAGTGAGGCAGTAAGGTGTGAGAGATTTGCGTATAGTACGAAGGAATTTAATTTAAGGTGCCAATTCTTAATCTTGTGAGTTGAACTTGAAGGGGAGTGGCCAGTTAGGTAGGAGGAAAATTCTTGATGTGGGGTGTGAATTTGAGGCTATACTGAAGTTATCAGAGTTACATATTTTCCTGCATATTTTTGTATGCGTAGAAGTGAGTGTCAGTGAGTTTTTTTAATTTGTTAATAAGTGATTGTCTGCTGTGGGGAATGGAGAAGATGGAGCTGAGATTTGCAGCTCTTTGGCTATTGTGTCTGCTATCACATTTTCTATTAAGCCACTATGACTAGGAATCCATTTGAGATGAATATGGATGTTGTGTTTTTAGGTATAATTATGAATGTCGGAAAGTATATTATAGACCAGTCATGACAAACGCGTGGTACTATGGGAGATCACGCAACAACAGCTGAGTGGCTAAACCAAATAGTTCAGGCTACAAAACTATCTAAGACAAGTTACCCAACCTAACGCTTTTCCCCATACATCGGAAAGTGAGAACCCCTGCAGTGTTTCTCACATTCTGATGTATTTATAATTTACGTAGTTGTAGTGGTAGGTTTTTATCTAATACACGTGATCGTGAAAATCCAAAAAATGTTTCTATCAAGAAGTATTTCTTATCAGTCTATCCCATACATCGGAACGTGAGAACCCCTGGGGTGTTTCTCACATTCTGATGTATTTATAATTTAAGCAATAAAAGTGGAAGGTTCCCTTCGACATACATGTGAACGTGCAACACAAAAAATTTATTTTCACATTCAGGAGTTTATTTCAACTGTTGAAATGTTTAGTGCTGGGAATGTTTCGTTACCACATGGATGACTGAAATTTAGAGTGTCTTTTGTGACAAAGGCATGGTTTCTAAATATTTTATCAGAGCTATTATTATCCCTATTTTTAAAAAAGGTGATTGCAGTTCTTGTGATAACTATAGTGACGTCAGTCTACCTTCTGTTCCAGGTAAAGTTCTTAGTGTTAAAGTGCTTAAGAGAATTAAGAATCTGGTTGCTGGGCAATTGCATGATGAGCAGTTTGGATTATTAAGTGGTAGGGAATGTGTAGATCAGAATTTTTATTCAGGCAGATTCTTCACAAATGTTTAGGTTTTAAAAACCTTTGGTCACTAGCTTTGTTGATTTCAAAACGGCTTTTGACGCTCTTGATGGCCATAATTGGGAGGCGGGGATGGCTCAGTCAGTAGCGTGCTAGGCTCGTAATCTGCAGTTCCCAGTTTCGAGTCACAGCTGGGTCAGTATTGAGATTTATCTCTGCAAAACTCCCCGCCCTGCCCACGGTCAGTAGGGGACATCGATGAGCTTGGAAAGATCTCCGCCAGTTGGATGAGACGTTAAGACGTGGTCCCGTATGCGGGAGAGCCATCCCTGTGCACATTAAAGAACAGGCTGGATGTCCTTGACTGGAGGCCAACCGTCTGTCTCCCGACAGCTGTTCCAGTGGGTTGCCGATACATTGTATAAAAGCTTAAAGAAGGGTGGGGGAGGGGTCTCCAAACTTCTTTGAGCCTTTGGGGTCCTTCTGACTTGGCCACTTAGTCCATGGTGTGCAAAAAACAGCCGCTCAGAGGTAAAACAAACCAACCAGCCATTATTGTGGTTGATTGTGAGAAAGTGCGACAAACCGACAACTAAGTTATCATAATGAACCTCTCAATAATAACACTGAGTACTAGTGTGTGAGAGTTGATAAAGCTTGTGCAAATAGATTAGCATTGTTCCTGGTGTTCGTCAAGGGTGCTTATTTTCTCCTTTTCTCTTTAGTTTGGTTATCGCCTATGTTATGCGAAATTCAATGCAAGGGAAAGATTTTGGCCTTAAATGATCTGGATTAGGAATATTTCTGATTTAGATTAGTCTGTTGATTTAGCCCTTATGGCAAACGATGTTGATGAGGTGAACTTTTTCATTTGACCAGTTGGTGAGATGAATTCTTTCATTCGAGCTGTTGATGAGAACTATAGTAGAGAAGGTTTGGTTAATAACAGAGAGAATACTAAAGTGATCAAAATTGGTAAGGCTGGCTGTGATTCAGTTAATTAGAATACTTTCCCACTTGAGAAAGTGTCGCAGTTTAATTATAGACGGAGCTATGTAACAAGTACTGGTGATGTGCGGCATGAGATTAACAGACAAATACAGATTCCTTCCGGGACTATTAACAATTTATGGAGAGTGTGGGGAATTAGGTGTATAAGCCTAAACACTAAAATTGGACTATAAATTCGATGGTTGTTTTTAGGTTACGTTTTGGGAAAGAAACATCGAAGCTTCGTAAACAATATAAAAGGAGACTTGATGATTCTAGACACACAATGTGTTGGGTATTAGGACCGCAATGAGTACCACAATGTCATTAGAGTTCAAAGAAATGATAAATCATGTTCTTATACTTGCACTGTAATCTACTCTATCCCATACATCAGAAAGTGAGAACCCCTGGAGTGATTCTCACATTCTGATGTATTTATAATTTACGTGAATGTAGTGGTAGATAATTTTCTGATAGATGTGAACGTGAAAACGAAGAAGCGTATCTATTAAGAGGTAGATCAATTCTTTCTGTGCCATACATCGGAACGTAAGAACCCCTGGGGTGTTTCTCAAATTCTGATGTATTTAAAACTTATTTAACGGAAGTGGAAGTTCCCTTCCTCATACATGTGAACGTGAAAAACCAAAAAGCTTCTTTTTCAACTGAAGAGGTATATTTGAACTGCTGAATTGCTTAGTGCTGGGAACGTTTTAGATAATACAAGGATAACTAAAATTAAGAGTATCTTATAAGATAAAAACATGGATGCTAAGAATTTTACCAGACAATTATTATCTTTCTCTAAAAAATGGTGGTAAGCTCTTGGGATAACTCTTGGGATTTAGCATACTTTTTGTTCCACGTAAAGTTATTTATACGATTGTGCGCTATAGAATTAAGAATGTGGTTCCAGGAGTATCGCGTGATGCTCAGTGTCGATTCATTAATGATAGCGAATATGTTGATAAGAATTTTAATACAGGGAATATTTAGTGATTCAGAAATTATCGGCTACATGCTTCGTTGATTTCAAAAGTATTTTCACACTGTTAATCGCTATAATTTATGTGTTGATTTTGAGATTACGTGGCATAACAGACAAGTTAGTAAACATCAGAAATGCTCTTTGTAATAACCTTGAGTCATGTGTTGAAGTTGGTAAGGCCAGTATTAATTAGTTTAGCATTGCTCCTGACGTTCGACAAGGGTGGATTATGTTTTCCTTTCTCTTCTGTTTGAATATTGATTATGTTATGTGAAATTCACTGCGAGGAAAAGACTAAAAGCCGAAATATCGTAGACATATGAAAATTTCTGATTTAGGCTACGCTGATTATTTAGTCCTTTTGGCAAATGATGTTGATGAGATGAACTCTTTCATTAGGGTTGTTGATGAGACTCTCAATAGAGTAGGTTTGGTGATGAACAGAGAAAAATCTAAAGTTTTGAAAAGTGGTGAGGCAGATGGTGCATTAGTTGGTTTGAATGGATGTACTTTTGACCAAGAGTCTCAAATTAATTATATTACGAACTATGCAACAGATAGTGGTAACGCGCAGCGTACTATTAACAGAGGAATAATAATTGCTGGCAGGACTTTTAAAATCTGTAGAGAGTGTGGAGAAATAGGTGTATACACCTAAAGACTAAAATTGAACTGTGTAGTAGATTGCTTCTCTCTAGGGTTAGTTATGTTAGTGAAAGTGGACTCGTTGGAAAAAGAAAGCAGAAAGTTGCTGCTTTGGATGTAGATGCTTGCGCAGTATCTTGTAATAATATTTCTTATAGTAATTCTTATAGTAAGAAAAAATTTCCTTTTCAATTTCGTAAGAGTTTCAAAAAAATTATTAATTTTTAGTAATATATTATTAAAAATTTATTCTTTTAGCTATGGCATATGTAAATGAATCTAAAACACTCTGGTTAACGAAGTCGAGCATTCATTATTTCGCAACACAATATTGCAAATGGAATATTTTTGTGTCAACAATTGAATCCTCTTTGACGGAACACAAGAGCTTCCCTTCTACTATTTTCATTTTTGCCATGTCACCTAGCAAGTGAAGCATAATGTCCTGTCGGTTCCGTGAGATAGCTGAAATGGAAGAATATTCATTTTGCGGGGATATCTAAGCACACAGGTAAGACAGCAGAGGTAGGTGAAATTTTATCCCTTGCATTAAAACATTCACATGAATTTAATAGTGGGGCGGGGATGGCTCAGTCGGTAGCGCGCCAGGCTCGTAATCTGTAGTTCCCAGGTCCGAGTCCCAGCTGGGTCAGCGTTGAGATTTATCTCCGCAAAATTCCCCACCCTGCCCATGGTCAGTAGGGGACACCGATGGGCTTGGAAAGGCCGCCGTCCGTCGGATGGGACGTTAAGCCGTGGCCCCGTGTGCGGGAGAGCCATACCCTGTGCACGATAAAGAACACGCTGGATGGCCTTGACGGGAGGCTACCATCTGTCTCCCAACAGCTGTTCCAGTGGGTCCTCTCCCCCAACCTTCTCTGAACCTTCGGGGTCCTTGTGACCTGGCCATTTAACCCATGGTGTGCAAAAAAAGTGCCGCTCAGAGGTAAAACAATACAATCCAATCCTGAAGAGATTAGCAGGGCGGGGTTTGGCCACCATTTTCTCTCCCAGGAAGCAAAATGACGCCCTTAGCAGCGCAGAGGTCAAATGACAAGCTGCTAAAAAGGATCTCGATTACTAAATAATCTATTAGTAAAGAATCACTACAAAATCCTTCATATTTCCCTAAATGGCTCCCTACTGACTTGAAACTTATGATTGTCTGTGCGAGGACCAGTGTTTTTCATTATCTTGTTTCGCGGTACAAAAATATAAACGCACATAAAAGTGAAAAAATAAATGATAAATAAATTAAAAAGGAATAAAGTCTAAATGATATAATAAAGTCTAATGATAGTGTTTTGTTACAAATTTATTGCTTAAAATGCAAAAATATAATTTTATTTAATTTTATCCTATGGAAATGAAATTATCAGATATAACTACATACGTCCTGAATTGCAGGCAAAAGGGAACGAGAATAATAATTTTATGTTCCATTCCAGAGGGTCAAATAATTTTGTGTGCTATTCTACGGGACTGCATAATTTTATAGAATTTTGGGGTCAAACTGTTTGTAAAACACTCCTTTATGTTTTAATTATGAATTCAGTGGAATCGTGTAAGAAACCACCATTCTGCGATATAATTTCTTTCAAATCCATAGTCGAGATGATATCTGATATTTTTAATTAATATTATTAGCTCCAAGCCTATGGCTTGTATTTTCGAAGTCTAAAATAGTGCCTGATTGACAATAACAAAAATAAAACACATAAATCCCAAAGGGACTACACCTACAAAAGAGATCGAAGTGAAAAGTAAAGCAATTTAATATAATAATTTACTTTAATTAAGTGGCCGTTGACAAATTAATCACGCTAATTTGGTTCAGGATACTGATATTAAATTTATTTTATGATATAAATATATATTTTGCTATGATATCAAATTATACCAAAATATAAAATATTATTCACTAATTTTTTTCTAACTTCGCTTTTGCGGAAAAGGGTAAAGAGTGAATTTTTATTCCAAATCATCACTTTCTCCAGGGCGAGAAAGGTGCTATAACAGATTCAACACAGCTGAGTTAAATTAAAAACTTAATAATTATACGAGCTGTTTTAATAATCACTATCCGAGCTGTTTTGTTAATAACTATCCGAGCTGTTTTATTAATCACTGTCCCAGCTGTTATATCATTGTGTGATCTGTGCAACAGGAAAGGACTTACTTCACATATTACTACGAGAAGTAACTAACATCCCAACTATCCTGTATTCACTGATCGAAATGCCATTTTGATTTACTAAAACAATAATAAAACAGTTCGGATAGCGATTAACCTTTCAATAAAGGGCACAGGTGGTCTTGAAAAGATCACCATTCGCTGCATGGGATGTTAAATGGTGGCTTACAAGCGTAATACCGTTTGCAGGAGATACGCTATGGACATTAAAAAGCATGTAGATGATCTTAACGGGATGATTCCTCTGTTTGCTACAAGTATTTAGCGTATCTTCTTTCCCAAACTTCTCTTCTTCTGAGCTCTTTGATTCTTTGTTACTTGGTCATTTAGTATATTGTTTTCCAAAAATTGTAAAGATTGTTTTTCAGAGGTGAAAACAAAGCAAATCAAACTCCCAAAATCAGAGCACGAAAAAAACAAATGCGGAACAGCTCAATAAGAGAAAAAAAAAATCTTTACGTTTAATTTGAGATATATCAAAAATTTAACAAAATGTATTTATTTTATGAAAAATTAAACAATTTTAAAGAATTTTCAATAACAATTTAAACAACTCATAACAAATTTTTTTGATTTTATGCTCTTTGAAAATAATTCGCTTGCAGCTAAACATTAACAACTTTTTGAACACTATTATGGTGTAAGTCAACGTGGGTACAGAGGAAAATTGTCTTGAGCTGAATTGGGTCTGAACCCACGACCTCTTAATGGCATGTCAGGTGCTCTGGTTATCAAGAGTTGGTAGGTTCAGATTCCATTCGGGTGAAGACAATTTTCCTCTATGCCTACGTTCACCTACAACAAAATAGTGTTAAAACATTTGGTACTGTTACTATGAAGTGCTGTGATATAAAATGTCTAACAATATAACAGATAAACTATACTGTTTACACCTATTTGATAATCGTTTTTACAGGTTTTTTTACTACTGTTTTGGCCTGTCTTACTTTGGCGACCCTGCTAAAATACGAAGATACAGAACAGCAATGATTTCATGCAAGTTCTCTTTGCCAGTGAAATTAAAAGTTCATTTTAAAATCACAAATATTTAGCAAAACAAATCGTATAGATTCAACGCTTTACAACATATCACATATTCTAGTTAAACCCACATCAAAAGATTGTCGCCAAACGTATGACTATAGAAAACTCTTACTTAATTCAAATCTTCCGCACGTACTGCTCACAACTCGGACAAATTTCCGAGTAATGAGTAGTACAAAAAGTCCGAAGTAATTTCGGACACTTTCTGAGGGATCATTCCCCACCCACTTCAGCTAGAAACTCGATCCACTACCCAAAATAGGGAAAGAACTAAGTGGGACCACCCCACCAAATTTGGGACAGATCGTTCAAGTAGCCGTGGAACCACAGGTATACAGATCATTTCTGCCACCGATGACGTCACAAGTGTTCTCCTGTAATTTCTTTGTTATATAATATGATCTATAGACCAGACTCGTTTAACCCAAATTTAGTGGACAGCAACTAATAAAAAGAGTATATTCTTAATAAGGGGAAGGAATAATTTTCTACTTGAAAACAATCTTCCTAATGAGTAGGGAATAGGGAAAAAAATAATTTTTAAAGAATTGAGAAAGCATCTTGATCATAAAACAGTAAAAAAAAAACATCTCCTCAAGAAATGAGACTCTGAATTTGCAAAATCGTTTAGTTACCTGCCTAGAAATGTTTAGACAAGTAATTGGACGAATTGAGTCCGATTGAGTACACTGATTATTTGTTTTATGAGTCGAAAGTTCTTTTGCAATGAACATCTGGTAGGATGGGCTTAATATAAACTATTAATTTTAAATATGAAAGCAAATTAAATATTTTAATATTCTACATAATATAAAAAAATCGGAATAGATTGAAATATTAAGATATTTTAATATTAACTAGAGCTACGCAAGGAAAAATATTATCCCCATATGTCTCAATTCTACAGTTGAATTCCCATAAAGAGTACGTCGCTTCTGATGTTGAATTAGTAGGCTCAGCATGCACAAACTTTCTTCCATGCTGCTATTTTATCGATGTATCTATCATGCTGAAGATGAAGAAAAATTCATATCCCCAGATCCATAAATGGGTCGAGAAAAAAATCACTTGGCTCTACAAAGAGACAGCGTAAAAATGCCATGGTGCTTAAAATTATTTCAGAATGTTTGTTAAATATTTGTTATTTGAAGTCTGTGAGGAAAAAAATTATCATTATCAATTTTCTTTTAACTGGTACTAATGAGTATTTTCGTTCACCTTGGAATCTATTAAGTACTTTTCTTCAAATACTTCCAGAAATGAAATAATAATTGCCCCCCTTATACCTCATTAGGAAAAAAAATAACAGATTTGAAACAAAATAACATTAAATTTTAAAATTGCCCCTTGATACGCATTGTTCACCTGTTTAAGTCTCGATGCCATAGATTGATTCTTTTTACCTATAAAACGTACATTGCGACTTCGCCCCTCTAGCAAATTGCAGGGTCGCCAAACAGCGCCCTCTAGCGCCGTAGGGTTAGGTCAGCAGACATACATTCACAGAAGAAAAAGATTTGTCTTGGTGTTCCCTATCTCTCATTGAAATTTGTACAGAGAGTTTTGAAACACCCTGCATGTATAACTCATCAACTGGTATTAATTCATGTTAGTTTCAATAGCTTGCTAAATCTTTTACACTTATATTATATCTTGTATCTGATAATCAGATAATTGCTTTGTACAGTTTATCTCAATCGATAATTATAATAGTGATCAAAGCATGTCTCATTCGTTTCACAGTTCCAATTTAAATGACGAATTTCCATTCGATATTAAACACGTTTTAAGATCTTTTTATTTGGTAAAACTAATTCAATTTCTACAAATGTAGAAACTGGAGCACGATAGTATTAGCACGATAGTCGAATCACTTACTAACCTGGTGTTGAATTAAAACGAAGCGTTAATTCTTTTAAATATTATTTTATATTTCAACAGGTAGTTACAATTATCACGAAAAAAATGTTTATATGTATTGATATCAATAAAATTTTGAAGTAGTATTCGTTTTATTTTCGATAAATTCTCAGTAAACGTATCTGAAGTGTCGTTAGATGTATAAAGGATTTAGTTTTGTTTTAGTTTATTTATTGCAATAGAGACTCCATGAGGACAGATTTTAGGATAAATATGTAAAATATGTCAAATATATTTCTAAATCAATTCTTTTATGCTGAAGATTTTCTGTTTTATTTAATAAATAACTGAAGCAGGATGTTATGTTATATTGATGTGATATAACACAGTCTGAAGTTTATTAAATTTATTAAGTAATAAATGTCAATTAATATGTTTATATATTAGTAGGCCTGTAAACAGTATCTAGGTAGTCACTGGAACTGAGTGCGGTTATCACGAAGGTTGTGGAGTGCATTGTTCACAAGCCGAGACAACAGCATTTAGCACATGGGTGAACGAGTATATCGAGAAGCACTCTAGCAATGGACCGGTCGTTAATTGGTCAACCGCACGGACAATTAGAGGCTTTTCCTTTGTGGGACTTGTTCGACGAACCTGACTATTTTGGCGAGAACTCTCCACCTATGATTGAAGATCCGAGTCCTGTTGAAGACAACCCTTCTGTGAATGAGGAAGGTAGCCTTCCTGTGAATGAAGACGACACCCCAACTGTGAATGAAAGCAATCCTCCTATTAGTGATGAGGAAAAACCTCCATGTGTTAAATGTCGGAGGGAACCATCCGTCTCAACCGTGACTCCGCCACCGTCCCCGGTTCCAATGCACCCCCCACCCCTTAAGCCGAATCCTAGACGGAAATTGATGCAGCTATTGACGGACATTGTAGTGCACGATCTAATTCAATCCTTGCTACCCGGGACTAGGCTTATAGAGACCGAGGATAAAGAACATTGTTTGAATACTTATTTGAACGCTGCAGTGCGCTCATTGGACATTGACAGTATTGCTAATGCATGTGTTGACACGGCGTGGTCTCGAGGCCTCCTCTGTGATGTAGATGACGCTTCTCTTTCCTCTCTGTCCTTTGGTGACGTGTTAAAGAAAGCGAAAGGCAACCTGTATACTAGCGACAATTGGTTTTGTAAATAAAAGTCCGATATTACCTAACAATTATTGTGTTGTGTACTCATTTACGTTATGAATCGTGTGAAGCAACAGCTGTGATTTGTGGGGTCACGTTATCTCCAGATTATTTAGCCACACTTTGCGGAAATTCTAGGCATTTGGGAAGAAACGTTTGGTTGAGCGTGTGTAATAAAACAGTGGATATCAGATTATTTTTGCCTAAACAACCGACGGTGAAAGGAATTAACTTATATTTTTCTCAGTGGAAGAAACTCGTTACTCTGGACGAGTGGGTAGAGTAAAATGTTGTGGGCTCCGAGTTACCGATTCTGTCTGGTGGAGGTGGGAACAAAAGCGATGTACTATAACCATCCGGTCATTTACACATCGAGAGAGTTGTATGAAGAGGCTGCAGGCCGTACATCTATAGACATACCTGACTCCCTTCCTATCGAGGTCTGGATTAAAGAGGGAAAGCGACTGCTGGTCGATGAACGACGCGTTGGAAAAACCTTATTACGATCCCAAGAACCCTGGCAGCTATGGAGGGGTGACTCGATTATCCCATAGTACTGGACAGGATCCAAAGACAGTCAGAGAATGGTTAGCAGGTCAAGAGACGTACACTCTCCACGTACACTCTCCACATACCGGCAACGAGCAAATTCAGAAGGAACCAAACGTACGTGACAGGTCTGGATTAACAATGGTAGGCGGATTTAATGTTCGTAAAAAATATTGCACGATTTAATGATGGTTATGGATACATATTAGTCGTCATCGATATTTTATCTCGCTATTCGTGGGCGGTTCCTGTGAAAAAGAAAAACAGGAACTGCTGTGAAAGAAGCATTTGAACAGATTCTAGCGCAGGGTCGTGAACCCATGACTCTAAACACCGATCAGGGGACAGAATTCACAAACCGTGTTTTTCAAAAATTGCTAAAAGAAAAAAAACATTCACTTCTTCGTGTCTTATAGTGATAAGAAAGCTGCGTTGGTAGAAAGACTGAATCGAACCCTGAGAGAAAAATTATGGCGTTATTTCATTAAACATAAAAATTTTAGATTCTTACACATTCTGGATTCCATAGTGAAGGGTTATAATGCTTCCAAACATCGAGCTCATGACCTTGCTCCCAAGGACGTGGATCTCTTTAATGAGAGGGTCGTCTGGGAGAGATTATACGGAGCGCCAAAGCAGGCAGACTCTGTCCGTTTTAAAGAGGAAGATCACGTGAGACTCAGCAGTTTGATGCTACCATTCAAGAAGGTGCGTCGCAACAGTGGACTCGAGAGATATTTGGATTGAAAAGAATCGTACCTAGAACACCTCCCGTTTACGAAGTGGTAGTAGTGATGGTAACATGATACGTGGAACTTTCTTTAGCAGCGAACTGTAGAAAATAAATCTTCCTGAACTCTACGCAGTGGAAAAAATCTTGGACTGTTACCACAAAAAAGTGTCTTAGTGAAGTGGAGAGATTATCCTACTCCCAGCTGGATACCTAAAAAATGGCTTTCTACTTAACTCTCCCTTCCTCCGCCAGCATTGACGTTTACCCTTCTAACATTCAGAGCGATTGCACTACGAGATTGGCACAGCCAATCGAGCTGAATGGTGAATGGGAGGTAGCTCTATCCGAGATTTACATTCCTACGAGTTGGTATAATATCGACGATTCGCATAGCTCCTTCTCCACACATTTCAGATGGTTCCCCTCCTTTCCTAACGTTAAGCATAAAAGTTTGAGAACCACTGATCCTATGCTATAGATAGGGAAACATTTTTCTCTGTGGGTCACTAATTGATTTAGACATTAAAAGGTCCGTATTGAAAATCCTTTGATATCATATATTACATATGTTACGGTAAAAGTGAATAATCCGGCGATTATGCATAATAAAAAGGGCGGCAAAGAAGGCGGCAAGAAAGGCGGCAATGCAACCTATCATCTTTGAAACGTTTACATTTTTAAAACGTTTACAAATTGACTAGTGACTGTTTTACTTTAAAATATTTTCATCTCTATAAATGACATAATCTTTCGAAATCTTCATTAATTTATTTTAACCTCTTAAAGAACAAATAGGACCAAAGTATTTCATAAATATTTCGTCGTTAATTCCTATTGTAATTAATTCCCCACAGATGAAAGAATAGGACTGGGCCCAGACAGCTCACTAACAGAAAGAGTAAATTTAAATTCATCAATGATGATTCTAGGAAACACATTTTTACTTTTATTTTTTCGAGGGTGGAAGGGTCACTGAAGAATAGTCAAAAACCGAATTTAGAGGAATTGTGCAATAGTTTACTCTGAGTTCTTCCTTGGCCTTTGCAGGCAAGTGTGACTTCGTCAGTAGCGCGCCAGGCTAGTAATCTGCAGTTCCCAGGTTCGAGTCGCAGCTGGGTCAACATTGAGATATTATCTCCGCAAAACTCCCCGCTCTGCCCACGGTCAGTAGCGGACATCGATGGGCTTGGAAAGGCTGCCGTCCGTCATATGGGTCGTTAAGTCGTGGTCTCGTGTGCGGGAGAGCCATACCCTGAGCACGTAAAAGAATTCTGGATGACCTCGACGGGAGGCTACCATTTGTCTCTAAACAGCTGTTCCAGTGAGTCCCCTTCCCCAAAACGTCTCTGAGTCTTCGAGATCCTTGTTACCTGCCCAAAATGTTTCTTCTCAATACTGGAAATTGGTAGGGTTGTATATCTGCAAGTTCGTAGAGGTGCCTCATCCAATCACCTCACAACAAAAAAGTTCTTTTGCATTTGAGGAATACAGAGTGTGGTGTAGTTGGAATCTGAAGCTCGTGGGACACAGTTAGTACTGGGGCATGCTCGTAATTTGCAATTCCCAGATTAGAGACTGAAATATGTCAGTGTCGAGATCTATCTTTGTGAAACAACATCGTACCAAAAATGTCTCCTTTAGACTAAAATAACCCAAATCCAGTAACCTCAGATGATAAGACTTGACACTCTATTTATCTGGTTTGTGATTAACCAGATCAACTTAGATACGACCGGAACCAGAATAAATTCGCCCAAACGGACAGCAGTTTCGGCTCTTACCTATGAGTTTGCACCTAAACAGGCTCGCCTGTATGAAAGTCTAAGTGAAAGAATATGAAAGTCTAAGGCCTCCACAAGGCCACTCCATCCCAACTCCATGATACCCCAGACTTCGCTGGGGCGATTAAGGAGCCCATTCGACTGGGGATCCTTCCAGTCGGTGGGCCCTCATCTTGCATTTTTATGCGCCCCTCATCTTGTGCGCCCGAGGCTAGTGCTTTTCTTGCCTTACCATTGTTATGTTACTTAACCTACGAATATGTAGTTCTGGGGAAGGCTGAAAGGGACCATATCGATTTTCATGTATCGTACACATACTTTGCAATAATACTTTTTGAATGATCGCCTCCAAGATGAGAAAAACCATACGTTGCCCTTTTCGGCAAGAATAATTTCTGTACGTTGGAAGAACATATATAGCCTCTGGAGAGATAGTTCCTTTTCAAAGAGAACGAAATTTATCATTTCCCAAATTTTGTACTCTTTAATAGTGATAATTCGAACTAACAGATGATTTGGAAAAGTTAAATAATAATATTTTATTAGTACTTACAAAGAAAAAAAAAACAATAAAATTAAAACTTTGGGTTTTTTCCAGTGAACATGATAGTTTTTCGTGGGGGAGGAGTATATAAGTTCCATAGAGTAGTTTGGGATTACGGTTGGAAAAAATAGCAAAATTTGTTGAAAATCTTAGCAGAAGTGTGTATTTTGAAATCCATTTTATGAAATCACTCTACAGCAGATACCATCAGTTTAGTAGAGTTATTTACCTCTCACTCGCACTCTTGTGCACACAATTAGCTAAATTCCAAGTAATAAGGACCTCAAAGGCTTATACATGGATAGGATAAAGAAGACTCTTTGTGCAGTTGTTAAGAGACAGAGGGAAACCTCCCTTCAAGGCCATCAATAAACGTGCACAGAGTGTAGTTTACCTCCACACGAACCACGGCTTTACGTCGCAACCGTAGGAAGGCATCTTTCCAAGCCCACCGGTTCTGCTTTCTCACCAAATGAAGGCTTTGGATTTAATGGAAATAAATCTCAACGCTGATATATTTGAGACTCGAACCTGGAAACTATTGAACAGAGGCTTTCAACACTACGAAGTAAGCCAAATAGTCACCTTGCTACCTTTACGCACTAATTTCCTTATTACTCCAGTTTTTACAATGAACATTTCACTCTTTAAGGTTTTGAAGGAATACACTCATAATTAATGAGAAATGTGTCTGGAAATTTACGACAGGAAATTATAAATTCACTACCAACGTAGCATGCCATACTTGAGAATCTAGAAATAGCGCCCCCCCCCCCCCCCCTCGCACAGTTTCCAGTAAGTTTGCCATAAAGGCCAAAGAAGGACATTAGTCAGTTCAAAATATACTTCGATATAAATTTGAGCTAAATAGCTTAGCTGATTGCTAGTAACATTTGCAGAGAGGGAACATTGCCCCTTCCCAAATAAAAAGAAAAAAACATTTCGACATAATGATAATAAATAATCTTTAGATCGATAATTTTCGTAATTTTTCCATATAACTTACGAGAGAAGGAAGTGGAACACATTTAACAACTAGAAGAATACATATCGCCTCTGGTGAAAAGGGGATACTCGTTTTCAAAGAGAATGAAGTTTATATTTTCGATCTTTACATTCCTCTTATATTAGAAATTTGATTTAATGGATGATTGGAAAAATGCAGGCATTAATATTTTATTAGTACCTTAACCATACAAATGGAGTTTCTCATTAAACAAAAAATTGCATTTTCCCAGCTATACTTTGGAAGCACGAAGCAAATCATTGCTGCCAATGTAAACTATGTAACCACCATAATCTATCATCCAAATTTCAAATTTCTATCCTGAACATATCGTTGGCAATGTTTGTTAAATATTGTGGCATTTTCACACTTTTTCCCACCATTATAGGGCGCTATTGAAATATTCGGGGAAAGTGCGATTGTAATATTTCATCAATACCTATCTAATCAAAAAGAATTTCAAATAATATTTCGAAATACGAAAAAAATATGCACACACAGATAGACAGATCACAAATTTTTTTAAATATTTGCCTCTAAAACTGGTCCGACTTTTTTTTCGTGTGAATAGCGTATTTGTCACAAGTGATATGGAATATTTAAAGGAATGTAATTGTGTTATAATAGTCAAGTGTTCATGATATATGTCCATGGGCATCAATTCCTAAGACTAGCGTCATTCCGCTTAACTTCCGAAGCCTATAGTACGAAACATTCTTCGCAAAGTTTCATGCTATAGATCTGTTAAAGTTTCGTGTGCTGATCTTCATTTACCTTAGGCTGCTGCTAAAAATTACTGAAGTTGTGAAGCTACCACCATCTGATGAATTCCTGAACCATTTTTCAGCAGCATGCAATTGATTAATATGTTTCTTGGCTGCTTATCAAAGTGACCTGGGTTCGAGCCCCGGATAAGGCGTATTTGTGTTGTTTCCCTGCTGAGGTCTTGCCCTCCTCACAGACCTTCTACTATGGCGTAAAAACTGGCAGGTTCTTGTCAGACCTCTGTGGCAAGCAGCTGCTTCAGGGAAGTATTTATTTATTTTTATATAATTTGACCTCGCAGTTAGTTCGGAAATAATTCTTGCTGAAGGCAGCATAGTTTATTTTTGGCAGAGATGGAAGATTGAATTCAATCCAGATAAAATATTTGTTTACTTTGATTTAAATCTCTCTCCTCCACCAGAGTTTGATTCCTATACCCAAATGTTAATTACTCATAACAGAAAAATATAAGAATTAGAAACTGCTTATTAAATCTCATTTTTCGAATCTAATCATGTTAATCTTTAAAGCTTTTTTCAGCAACAGTTTTTTTTTTTTTGCATGGCTTCGGTATAATATTTTTATGGGGAGGGGGGAAGGCAAAATTATTTCCGAGTGGAGTAAAACATTTTTTTTTCGGAGAATGGGAAAGCAAATCGATTTTTCAAAATATAAATATTTGACTTAAGTCTTTCATTAATCATAGCAGTTGCAGAAACAGTAATCACGCATACATATCACAAAACAAAGCAAATGAGGATGTCCGAAAATAGAACGGAAAAAATGGGAAACTTATTTTTAAAAAATATATGCAATTATTATTAAAAAATACAATGCTTTCTTATATTAATAAATATAAATGATATGCTTCCGAAAACAAAGGAAACGTAAAGGGAAAAATCAATATTACATTTTGTAAGAAAATGATATTACCATTTAATATATTTGTGATATTAATCATTAATTTATTTTTCGATCAATTTTACCAGGAGAGGGGTAATTGCCCTCTCATCCCTTCCAGCTCCCTCTGCCGACACCTATTGATAGCACTATATACTTTCATTACTGACTTTTCCGTTTGATCACGGAATTATTTCAAGCATAATTCACACTTGACGAAATAAAAGTTCACTAGAAATTGTTTCTTTCAAAAACTCAAAATAAAGTTCATAGTTCTGATATTGCTTTTAAATTTTATGTACTGTTTCTGCTTAGCAGATGTATTTTTGAAAGCTGTTGGATTTCATTTTATTTGTTTATTTTTTTTTGTCTCTTTTCGACTTGTTTAGTTTGCAGCGTTGGCTGCCGAATGAAAGTAAACATGGGAGTTAAGCCTTTTGTTCTGTTTTATTGTATGCCCTAGAATTATGGTTCTCCCCGCTTACTGCTACAGTACCCTGCAGGTTAGGGTGGGTTACAGAGAATGTTAATATGCATGCTGCTGACCACAGTCACACCTCAATTGTTTCCCGGAGCTGAAGGTCACATTCTCATCAACTGGTTGCTTTCTAGTGACAATCTGAAACGCGGTTTCTAGAGATAAGATTCAGTTTAGTAAAATGGCTTTTCGACCCTAAAATTTTTCACTAAGAGCAAATATTTGTTTCGTTTCTCCAAACTGAATTCGGTTTCTTAGGAAAATAATCAGTTTATGGAATGAAATGAAAACAAAAATAAATTATCTCTCAAACATCTCCTTCTCAGAGAAGTCTGACAGGAACCTATGAGTATAATACGCTATAGAGAAAATTTGTGAGAAAGGAGAGACTCCAGCAGAAAGACTCATCTATACATAGGGTACGACTTTATTTTAGGTTAAAAATAACTCCATTAGGGGAATAATTACCGGGAAAAACTTTTTTTTCCAATTTGTGTCGAAATAAAAATAATTGAAATATTCAGATATTAGGTAATAATTTTATTACTGACATACGATAACATCTGCATATCCATTGTTTCTTCGGCTAGGTTTCTTCTGTCCGGCGGTGGCAGATGATTCAGTTAGTTGAAAGATCGCTCTACATCAGATTTGATATCGCATTCTAACATCAATCCAAATTTTAAGAATATCCAAATATCGGTTTTTTGGTGGAGGCTCTAATAAATAAGAGAAGAAATAATAATAATTCTGAAGTAATCAAGTCATCGTGCACGTCAATGAATTCTCTGAATAGTTCTACATAATCTTATGCATTTGGATTATGCACAGATTTAAAATATCAGTCTAGATCAAATGCTTTTCTTCAGAAGTGGGTAACAGATGTATGAATGTTTTAATTAATTCTACCTACCCATTTCGAAGATCGAACCACAGAAAAGGCTTTCCTAGTTAAAATGATTGCATTTTACCAAGTTTGTTCTCAAAACAGTTTTACAAGTACCAAAGAGCAAAATAAAACAAATCCACAGTATACTAATTTAATCTTTTCTTTTTTATAAGAAAAAAAAAAGAACAAACTATTATGAACTTCACATCCTTTTACTTTGCGTTTAACTCGAATATTTAATCTGTTTCTTCGGGGCTTAAAATCGGGTGAAATCGGGTTAAACCAAGAATACCCAATCTATGCATTATCTAGGGATTAAACCCAAGTTCAGTGGCCAAACACGCTAGACTCTCAGCCGCTCCAGAAGGAAAGACCTTCCGTTTCCTCATGATTTCTAATCCTGTACAGTGTTTGGATATAAAAATATTTAAACACCTGAAAGAATCCTGAATGACAATGTGCAATACTAGGCAATTTACTCATACCTATTTCAACTAATCTACTCAAGGGTTTCATATTTACTTGGACTGTAAAGATTAATGGTAGATGATAAATATTTTGTAAATTATACATAATATACTAAATCGGCCAAACTCGAAGCAACTTAATGAATTTTTTTCGATGGATGGGGATTTGGGATCATGAATTCTGATAAAGACCATGTATAGGAAAGAAACAAAGAGTAAAAGGGCAAGGGGATGGCCCATGCCTAAAGCAGTAGCCATGTCAGCGGGAAAAGGGCAAGGGGATGGCCCATGCCTAAAGCAGTAGCCATGTCAGCGGGAAAAGGGCAAGGGGATGGCCCATGCCTAAGGCAGTAGCCATGTCAGCAGGTCCCAACCCATGACCATGGACCATGGAAAAGATAATGATTTATTTTAAAGAACAAAGTAGTAGTTGTTTAGTTCTAACTTTTGATAGTTTAAGTCATGCAATTAGAAATTAATTGTTACCTTGTCTACTGATCAAAGGGACCTGAGTTCGAGTCCCGTGTGCGCTACAGATGTTTACGTTGTTTTTCTGCTGATGTCCCGCTATCCTCACAGACCTACTATGGCTTTATAAACTGACAGGCTTCTGTGGCAAACAACTGCTTGAGGGAATATTTAATTTTTATAAAAGAATTCATTGCATATTTATAACATGTAACCAGGAAGTATTTACTGGAAAAATGGTTTTCAAAACTATTAAAAAGTGGTGGAACTGAAAAAATATAGATATAGAAGCATAATTTTATTTCCGATAAAACATATAATTTCACGTAATATAATAATAAATGGTTTGAAAACAAATTAATAACAGAACAATTAACTTCTATAAGTTTAATCTTTATCCGATATTTTTATATAATTATCCTAAAATTTGGAGATGGAGGAAAAAAAAAAGGAGGCTTATTTTCCTAACAGAAAAGTTGGGATAGTTAGTTCCTATACTGCATGACAGACATGCTTGGAGCTCTGCAATAAACTAATTATAAAATGAAAAAATAATTCTATTGTGACAAGATAGAAAGAAACTTAACGTCTCTTATTCTAGATCACCGGTTTTCAAGTCAGGCTACTTGATAATTGAAATAACAAAAGACATTAATGACACTTTTTATTTATGATACAAGTTCGCCGTCAAAAGAGCAATTTAAAATAAGCGTATTAATATATATTCAAACTTATAGCATTTGTTGTTTTATTATGAGAACATTTACTTCAACCAACCAAAGCCGTATTTTTAAGTGTATTGGCTGACACAGTACGTAACTATTTGATGAGGGGATTGAATTATCAATTAAAAGAAAAAATAAAAGCTTTTCTTACCTCAATTTCTTTTTGAGTTTACCTTACAATTTTATTCGTTTTTCTCTTAATGCTGCTGCAGCTCATTTGTTGTCGTGCTGTAATGCGACAACGAGAAAATATCTCCTGATATCTACTATTCTAGATGCTGAAGTGTCAGTTTGGATATTAGGTAGTTTGACTAAGCAAATAATGATGTGGTTAAAAGATGGAGACTCAACAACTTCTGACTAGCTTCTTGTGTTACGAGAGTAACAGCGATGTACCCAGGGACTCGGAATATTGTATTGCTTTGTGCGCACAAATTTGCATTGTTATCCACCCATTCTGTTTTCCGTGGTCCCTGGTCTTAATATGGGACCCGCTGACTCTCCTCCCAAACACACACTCTGCCATGGTTACTGGCCTTAGGCATGGGCCATACTTTCTGCTTATTTTAATTCATTTACTCAATTGAATCACTTACTGAATTACTTTCCAACGTAGTTCATAAATAAATTAATGTTACACAATTTCATTCTTTTCACCCTCCCATGTTTAGGTTGTGTGGTCCAGATCACCTCTTTTTCTCCACTTATTCTTTTCTTTGCAATCTTGATCTTGTCTTATCTATATCTCAGACTTCTCTACCTGATTTCAAATATATTACATTTGTATTTGGAACGTTACATTTGTATTTAGAACTAAAAATAGATAGAGTTGCATTTGGAACACTAAAAGTAGATTTAAAAAAAAACTAAAAAAAAATTATTGTTATTTATTAGCATGCATGTCTACTGATCAAAGGGACCTAGGTTTAGAGCCCGGATAAGTCATGGATGTTTGGTTGTCTTTCTGCTGAGGTCCCCTCCATCATCACAGACCTTCCATTATTACTATCATTTTAAACTATCTTGTGCTGTAGAATAGTTTTAGTAAATGAGATAGTTAATTTTTCAAGTCTTATTCTCAGCCACCACCCCCTATCTCCCTAAAACATTCGCCCCACTCCCCCCGAAATTGACTCCTGAGTATGTCCCTGGAGAAAGACATGCATGTTAATATTCATGTAAAAGTCAAAGGCAATTCCATCAGAAGAATCAACGAATAAGAACCTATTGATTTGTTAATAAAAAAAAAAGTTTACCACAAATTAAGGTTTGTAAAAAAAATGAAAAAAGTTTTGCATGAAACTTTTAGAAAAAATTGATAGCTGAGGAGAAAATATTGCTGTCCTAGGAAAGTTAGTAAGCAATGTGGAAAAAAATTACTGTAAAAGAAGTTAGTAAAAACTATATTCCACATTCATCCCAAATAAAAAATTAACCATTCAGGGAGTTGCTTCCTTTGTGAAATCTGAAAAAATTTATTAATTTTCAAGATTCTATCTCAAAGCTGAAATTTTCATGAAATCCTAATAAAAGGCGTAGAGAGAGACACAAATTTTTTCCTTACAAATCTTTTATCAGCCTTCGCATCCTTTTACTTCCGGTTCCATGTTCAGTAAAAATAAAACTCAGTCGATAATTTATTGTTTCTGCATATTTCGGAAACCCCCGCTAGTCATGTATTAAATGTACGAAATCAACACTGCCATAGGTTATAAAATAATTCCCATGTCCTTTTTTCCCCTACAAGAAAGTGTAAGTTGGTAAACTATTGTACCACTGTATCTTCCCACAGAGAAATATGCATGAAAATGCAAAAGATTACGACAGCAAAAGATTATCAGCAAAAGATTACGACAAAGTAATTTCACCGATACTGACGAAATTCACCCACATAAAATATTTGTGTGAAAGAGTGCAGTGCACAAGTAAGGAAAAAGAATTATGGAGTTGTAATTTCCCTTGCACCTCGAGAGCTTCGAAAACATATTTTTCTGAATTCAGTCCCAGAAATTAGTGATTTAAGAACCAAACACACACATTTATCACATTCAAACATCTTAAATTCGACAATATAATTTTTAGCACACCACTGGTTTGAAGTACGTATACATTTACTGCACTAAATATCCAAAACAGGTAGCTGACTTCAAAGAGTAACTAATGAAGTATATACTATAAGTTAGTGAAAGTCGAATCAATCGGTGCTGCATCATGCTTGTAATCTGATATTTCTCAGCTTTCAATTCTTTTTGTCGCACATTGATATTTATCTCCTCTAATATATACTTTAGCCGTCCCGTGGCCGAATGGTTAGCGAGCTTGGCTACTGTCGATGGTGCAATCAGTCACTGAGTTCGTATTCGTTTCAAAGGAAGATAGGGCCCTAATTTACATACTGAACAAGATTGCAGGTGCCCTAACTTCATTTGAAGTGAATACGAACTCGGTGATTGATTTCAACATCGATATGCTTTAGGTTTATTTTATACCTTTTTTAGGCCCTGTAGGAAGGTAGGTGGTTTTTAAAATTTTTAATTTATATTTTCTTTTGTTGTCATTAAAAAAACCTACCTTCAAAAACTTTGATAAACGATTCATAAACATCGATCACATTTACCACCATTTTGGAGTCACATTTGCGGTAGACCACGGCACTGCAGACATCACAAGCTTTAATTTGAGATAAGACTCATTAAAATCGACCCTCGTGAAAATCTGCCCCGTCATATTTTATCAGGGAGAAATAGAGTGTTTTCCAGCTTTTCTTGGTCGCTACCCAAATTTCAAATAGCTATTCATTTCACGACCAGAAATGCAAATCCCCACTGATCTCGCGGCAAAAATAGTAGCGTTACCTACAGACCAAACCTAGAACAATTCGTAATTGATTAAGAGACCATCGCGACTTAAGGTCGGGTCGCAGTACTAGGATAGGGAACTCCTGCTGTAAGGTATAAAGAGTACATTCCCTATACCAGTAACGTTAACAATGTCACAGGTTTCCGACTATCATGGACTGATGCTCCAGTGGTGGACTAGCGAACTGATTTTCGAACAGTTTCCCTTCGAACAAGTTTGTTTGAAATATAAAACTGGAAAATCAAAATTCTAAACTGTTTATCCACACCCATTACTTGAAACAAGAAATCTGCCATGCATGGAAAGACTCCCCCAAACCTCTTGAGTAAAAATTCATTGTTATAATTCTGCACTTATAATGGTCGGAGAAGTCATGTAATCTTCATCACATTGCTGTTTCACGTTTTGAATCAAGCTTGTTTTCGCATCTTGCATATGGTAAAGTCGCAGAAAATGAGACAGAAAAAGGAAAGGAGAAACCATTACTTCCCCTCTCATACCAAAGCCAACATCCTAACAGGAATTAACAGGCTCACGAGCTGCCAAATTCTCAAAAGAAAACTCCAATTTTAAAAAAAAGCTAACAGAAAGAAATCGGTCAGACTACCTTTGGATTTTTTCATATCATAAATCTATGCTTCAACGGATTCATTTAGAAAGTCCCAACGATAACGTTTGCAGTCTATGAACCTACCGAACCATTCCGTATTAGCATTCATGGGAGCGGAATTGAATCACCCTGCAGAAAGTCATAGCGCACCAGGCTATAATCTACAGTCCCCAGATGGGAATCCTAACTGTGCAAGTGTTGATATTTATTTCCACTAGTTCTCACCCAGCTGTCGTTGGAAAAGGGGACACCTTCGAGCTTAGAATCCGTCAGATGACATTGGTCCGTGTGCAAGTGAATTACACCCTGTGACTCTTAAAGAACATTTTGAATGGTTATGAGAAGACTTCTGTCTGTCTCCTAAGAGTTATAGAATGAATCCCCTTCTCTGAACCCTTGGAATCATAGCTTCTGACAACTTTTATTGATATTAGACACTTGCTCACTCTTTCAAGACTCTTTTTCAATTAAAGTCAAGAAGATTGAAAAAAAAGGGCTAACCTTCTACACTTAACTTTCTCATATGCAAGACAAAACGGATTTTGATTGTCTCCACTATCCTTTACCGGACGTAAAAGGCTTGGAGGTTTGCACCTCTTTCGTCATATTTTCACAAATTCGAAGCGCTTTCTTGTCTCACGTCCATACCATCCACAATAGGTCTTCTATCACTCACCATCTCTTCAATCCATAGATTAATTTCCATTTCCTATTATTTTCCAATTCCCATTTTTCAGAAACCCACATTCAAGTTTTATTCTCCTCATCTCCCATATAGGGTGTCAGTTAAATTCGTCATTCATTATATTCGTCGTTCATTATATTCGTCAGTTAAAAATGATCTAGAGAGCTTGTCATAAATGTTAGTAAGGGAATTTCGACTCTTAAATACTAATTTTTTTTATTAATGTCTTAGAACGAATACAGAGCGTTTACTATATAAAGATAATGGACCAAGTGTGTAATAACGAATAATCAAAAATCGAACGATAGCATTAAGAACGAACTGCCATGTTATCCCGCAACTGGAACCCAGATACTGAGGCATTGCATCAGCACTGCGAATCAATACGATACCACTGCATCGCCAAGTCAGAAAAGAATTTTCACACAAAAACTGGAACAGAAATTTCATTATTAAAATTAACACATAGTTTTTTATTTTTTTAAAGGCTAATAATTAATTTCAGATAACTTATTTTTTTACCATTATGATAATGGAGATTATTTTACTTCAATTCTTTTAAATTTCACATCTAATTGTTGTCAGGTTGAAGTGTTTGCACAGCACACGACGGACAAAAACAGTTCCATAGCCTGGCTTTTCGTTGTACTAATAAATGCTAGAAAATTTATTGAGTGGAGCCTCTTGTGCTCTATTTCATATGCGGTTTGGTGCGCTCAGTTCCATTAAAATATGATTGTCGTCTAGGTCTAGTTTTGGCTACACGCCCTTGCTAGAAATGACATTTTAGGTATGTGCAGCCTTGACCCCCCTAGATTCAACACGAATCAGTTAACGGAATTTGTGATTACTCATGAAATCTATTGTGCAGAGACAAGGATTTTCACTCTGACACATAATAAGGGTAACTCACAGTATAAGAAGCGGATTTACTTCTGGGCGTAGTGTACTATCTATACAAGGGCGTAGTACCCCTTGTATAGATAGATAAAACTATAGTTATAGTATAACAATGGTTATTTTTACTTTGTTACTAGATCTAGCGACTTTTGAGCTCTCAGCATACCCCAAAAAATTTTACCGCGTACCCCACATTGAGAACTCTTATCCTAAACAAAGCCATCAGACTGATTAAAGACTTTGATTTAGCAATAAATGCGAAAAACTCCACTTTGCTTATAAAAATTAACTGATGTACATATGCTATAAGGCAACTTTTCCTAATAGTTTTTTTTGCTCGTACCGGCAATTGCAAACTTTCTTTTTGCACGAGCAGTTGTCAAAAATGAAGTTACGAAACATTTGGTGATGTAAACTTAAACTCTGTTTTCTTCCATATTCTTTATATGTGTACAGAGTAGCTTTTACAGAACAGATGAAACGTCTCTCTTCCGCTAATGGTAATATTTCTATGTTAAACTCTCACAGATCAACGCCCTAGTGGCGAGTTAACTTTAACGGGAACAACCTCCTTTTTTCTTTTCGCCTTCATTGCAATTGGCCACAAAAATTTACCACATTATCTTACAAATATTTTTACACTGAACATGCTTAGAATTATTATTTTATAAAATAGGAATTTCGCTTAATATGTATAATCTGGAATTTCATCTGATTTTCATAACATCCAGTGCCGCAAAATACATTTAATATCAATTTCGCGTAATTTTCAGAATACGAACTTTCAACTAATTCGTATACTATCTACTTTTTCCAATCAGAGCTTAACTATTGAACATATATACGATTAAAAAAACTGTTGAATTCTTACTAGCACAGATGAATTTAAGAAAGGTTTCTTTCGGTATGTAAAGGCTTTTCGCGGTAGAACCCTTTTGCAATACTCAAAATATTGGAAGCAAACGCAGCACATTCGTACTAGTTCTCGTTCTTTCTTTTTCTTGCTTGGTACACAGTCTTGGGGAGTAATAATTTATTTTCAAAGCTGTGGGGGAGGGAGAATATTGTATAATATGTGCCCACTGTAGTCTTGCTGGCAATATTTTAGATTTTTCCAATTTTTATAAAGAAATTCTCCACTGTCTGATCTATTATCGCGAAACGGAATCTGACAACTCACGCCATCTAATTGGCAAAGATGAGGATATCTGGAGATAAGTACAGCTGCTCGAACGCAGAGGCATCGCCAAGGGACTATGATTGGAGGGGGGGGATGGAATCAAAATTTCCCAACATGGAAATCAAATTTTGCCAACTGGGAAAACAAGTATTTTACATAAATGTAATTATGTCTCTGTCATGGACGTATGCAGGGTAAGGTCCGTTGGTGTGTGAGTGTGGGGGGAGGGGGTAAGATTTTTATGATTCCCCGAGATTTTATCAACTCAACATAATTTTCAAAAAGAGGAAAAAATTCCAATTTTTACATTGAACCTGAACTTTTTACGAAGTTGCTTCGAATTTTTCCAGCTCCCCGAGATTTTGCCAGGGCGTAATTGACTCAGTTGGTAGCATATTAGGCTCGTAATATGCAATTACCAAGTTCGAGATACAGCTGGTCGAACGTTGAGATTTAAAAGAAAAAACCCCGTTGAAAATGGAATTTTACTACGTAATTTCGAATTTTGCCAACAACTCTCCAAGACTTTGAAAATCGCATCGATTTTGTCAACTTCCCTATATTTTATCAAGTCGCATCGATTTTGTCAACTTCCCTATATTTTATAAAGTCGCTTCGAATTCTATCAACCATTTACTTTGGGAGGAGTAGCTTATTCTCCCCATAGCTACGCCCCTACTCGATGTCTCAGAGACGTTTAGTTACGAATAAGTTCATTTTCTTGCAAATCTGAAACGTTAATCATCATTATCATCAGTCAAGAAAAATTTTTCCTCTGGATATATTCCAGTCTTTCGACTCTCTCCTCCAGATGGCAAGATTTTATAATGCGAAAAAGCGAAACATTTTTATGTTTCATAATAATTACTATTATAATTAATTCTTAATTCCTATCGAAAAGATCGGTATTTTGTAAAATTTAGAGTGTTTTATACTAGCAAAGTTTGCCTATAGTCATATCCGCTTGCCTAAATTAGTTGTGCAGACTTAGTTCGAAAATGTTTACTTGCCATTAAGTTGTTTCTCTGAATCGAGAAATCAGTACAGTTCAGTGATGACTCATCATGAGTCATCGTTTCCTTTATTTTGCATGTCTGACAACTGACGGATGGAAACTTTCAAATCTTCAAACAGCGAGTCGTTCAAGAGTGCCACACCTGTTCTGAGCCTGGTGATGCAAGCAACATTCCTTCTTGGAAAGTGAAGATCATCATCATCATCATCATCATCCTCAAGTAGCCCTGGGCTACGGAGGTCGAATCAGACCGTGCAATTTAGTTCTCCAAGCAAGTCTGCCCTGAGCTACATCTACTGCATCTGGCCACTGCACAACAATTCTAATAAGGTCCTGTTTGACATTGTCTGCCCACCGCATCCTAGGTCTCCCACTGTTTCTGAGGCCTTTAGGCACACTGTTCATAACCCTATTCGCCAAGCTATAATTATCCATACGGGCAACATGGCCAAACCAGCGGAGTTTCTCTCTGCAAAATATGCTGCTTAAAGGAGGTTGCAGACTCCTATGCCTAACCTCATCATTAGTTACAAAGTTAAACCACCTAATACCCAAGATACTACATAAGCATCTAGATTCCTGTTATCTTGTTTACACAGCGTCCAAGTTTCACTACAATAACTAACCCTAGAAAGAACCAAACTCTTATACAGTCTAATATTAGTCTTTAGGTGTATACGCCTATTTCTCCACACTCTCCATAGATTCTTAAAAGGTCCCGGCAGCAATCCCTATTCGTCTGTTAATCTCATGCGCACATCACCAGTATCTGTTACATAGCTCCCAAGGTAATTAAACTGTGACACCTGCTGAAGACTGCAACCATTCAGATGAACTGAATCACAACCTGCCTGACCAATTTTCATCACTTTAGTTTTCTCTCTTTTTATAACCAAACCTACTCTACTACCAGTCTCATCAACAGCTCGAATGAAAGAGTTCATCTCATCAACATCATTTGCCAAAAGGGCTAAATCATCAGCATAATCTAAATCAGAAATTTTCCCATCTGCAGTCCATTTAAGGCCAAAATCTTTCCCTAGAAGTGAATTTCGCATAACGTAATCAATAACCAAGCTAAGGAGAAAAGGAGACAAAATGCACCCTTGTCGAACACCAGAAGTAATGCTAAACCAATTGCTACAAGCCTTACCAACTCTCACACACGACTCAGTGTTATTATAGAGAGCTTTCATTATGTTAACTAACTTGTCTGGTATACCATATGGTCTCACAATCAACCACAAATTATGACGATCGGCAGAGTCGTAAGCCTTTTTGAAATCAACAAAGCTAGCAGCTGAAGGTTTCTGAAACTCTAAACATTTCTCAAGAATCTGCCTAAGTGAAAATATTTGATCCACACATCCCCTAGAACTTCTGAATCCACATTGTTCATCACGCAATTGACTGTCAACCAGATTCTTAATTCTATTAAGGACAGTCATTGAACGAACTTTACCTGGAACAGAGAGTAGGCTGATACCCCTATAGTTATCAAAAGAACTGCGATCACCTTTTTTGAAAATAGGGATAACAATAGCTCTGGTAAAATCCTTAGGAACCATACCTTTATCATAAAATAAAAGATATTCAAAATTTCAGTCATTTAAGTGGTAACCGAAACATTCCCAGCTCTAAGCATTTCCTTAGTAATTTCATCTACCCCTGGGGATTTACGAACTTTAAGTTTAGAAATAGCCAAACTAACTTCAGATTGTGTTATAGGGCCAACATTAAAGCCACCAATGCATCTATCACCATTGCAAACAATGGCAGTAGGACTAACCACATTGTTTAGAACATCACTGAAATGCTCAGCCCACCTAGCCATGACAGAATCATCACCTTCTATAACCTTACCTTGTTTATCCTTCAATCCCTGTATACCTGTTCGTTTTCTACCACACAAAACATTAACTATCTGGTACAGCTCTCTGCTGTTGTGCTGTCTAACTGCTTCCTCGGCTTCGTCAGCCAAGCCATCAAGCCAAAGATTCTTATCTGCAGCTAACTGATCCTTTACACGTTTATTAAGTTCTCTGTAATGCTTTCTATTAGGACTAGTAGGATATTTATTAAGGACATTCTAGCAGTTCTTTCTTTCTGAAATAAGCTCAAATGTCTTATCACTGAAATAATTCTGTCTCCTCTGCTCCTTTTTTCCTAAAAGAATACTGTTAGTTTCCAAAAAAGCCTGTTTAAAACGGTCCCATTCTTCCTCAACTTCAATAGTGAGCAAACGATGACTGTCATAATGACTGAGTAACCTATCATCGTAAGCTTTAACTATAACTGGGCCTTTTATAGCTTCAGAATAAAGGTAAGTTTTTTCACATTAGCACAACATTTCTTAAGTTTAAGTTGCAACTCACTTTTAACAAGGTAATGGTCAGATCCAATTTCAGCTCCCCTATATGACCTGGTATTCCTAACAGAAGTAGTCCATATGCTGTTAATTAATATATAATCAATCATGTTCTTATGCAGCCCATCAGATGAAACCCACGTGTACTTATGTATGTCGCGGTGTTTGTAATAAGTGTTAGTTATTCTGAAACCATTGAGTTTACTTACCTGTAGGAGACATTGCCCATTGCCATTGCAGCTACCAATACCAAAAGGGCCTATCACTCCTCCCAAAAGGTCAAAATCAGTACCAACTCTGGCATTGAAGTCACCTAGAACAAGGGTAATATCTCCTTTCTTGACAGAATTCAAAATATCCTGAAGTCCGTATAACCTATCCTCTCATCCTCATCGGCATCCTCAGTGGGGGCATAACAGCAGATAACATTCAAGTCTTTAACGCTTGTCTGAATTGCAAAGTAGTTGTGATTCTTTTTCTCCTATTTTATCGATGGTCTCAAGAATATTTTGGAGAATTACATTATTTTTAGATTGAGATGGAGAAAATGGATTGAAGTGGGTGTCCCTGGAGAAATAAAAGCGATGAAGCATATTTGTAAATAAAACAAAATTAGACTGAATGTTCTGTAAACCCACTTTAGAGCTCTTTCAATTGCGATCAACATTGTATTCATAACTTCTGAGGCAACTCGAAAGTAAGATATTTCTAAAATTCAATTCACTCCATCTCATGTTAATTTTTCAAAAAGATCCGGCAGAATACATTTTAACGATTTTCATGTTTTTTTCCTAAGAGTTCCTGAGTGATAATGTTTTGAACATAGCTTTATTGTTCTTTTTTAGACATGAAACCTGGAATGGAACAAACTAATCATATTGTTGAAAACTCCAAGGAGGTTTTCATTAAGTTGTCTACCTCATAACCTTCTCTTTAAATCAAATCAAAGAAGGGATGTCGACTGATATTCTCGGATCCAAAAAGGATCTTATCCGTCACAAGGTCATATTCTTATTTGAGGAGAAATCTTGAAAAAGTTAAAAGAGTACATAAGGTCTTCGGATGGGAAGAGAAACGTTAGCTTCAGCTTTGACAGAAATGGGTGGACAGAGACTACAATGGCTCAATCAAATTCTTAGCGCTTGATTTTTTAACAGTTTCTGACTTTTTAACAAAATAAGGAATTAAGTTCTTGAATTTGAATATTAAAATTCAACTAATATTTATTGGATTTTAGAAACCTAGCGACTAATTTTTAGATAAATCGATTATACATTTATATAACCATAGCACGTTTTCGCATGAAAGTGATATGACTTGGAGCTCTGACTTCGAACGGTCATGACGTGTTTTCGCATCGCTCCTGGATTACTTCAAGTACTAATGATTAGCCAACTATTTACTTAAATTTCCTATTAACCTTAGGCAAGACTGGGTGAAAATCCTAGTGGAGCTTTTGGCAGGGAGGGTAGCTAGTTTAGCCTAATCTTTTACTTAAACATGTAGTTTCTTAGATAGGGATTTTTACAGGTTACTTTTATACAATGATGTATTAATAAAGCCTCCTGTTTTGGATACACTTTACTACATAAGATAAGTATTAGTATGAGTCAATAGCCGACCTGAGTTGGCCACTGTCAGTATAGGAAAAGTGCGCACCAATAGCCGACTTTAAGTTGGCCGTTATTGGCGTTGAAAGAGTACGTGCTGATAGCCGACTTATCGATTGGCCGTTATTGGCTTGGAAACATACCATACAAGTAAGCATTTCGACTTTAAAAATCCTCCGTTGAGGTATTCTAGCTCTAAGTTTTTCGTATTTTATTCGATTGTAGTCGATACTGGAAAAGTTGAATTTTTGAAGTTTTTCGTTTTATTCGATTCTAGTCGCTAATGAAAAGTAGCTTTTTTTGCATTTTATCTTTCATTAGATTTGTAGTTTTACGTTTATCCTGATATTTTATACTCATTTTTGAGTTTCATATTATTTTTGGACAGGATTACTGTTATTTTACAGTAATTCTGTCTTTTTCAAATCCGGTCTGAGCCGGTTCTTACAGTTGCAACTGTCAATTTGATATTTGAAGTTTTAGAATAGTTTACATAAATTTTATGTAAATTTGTTCTATTTCTTTTATTTTTATCTTATTCATACATATTTATTTGTTTTCAACTGCTTTTGTTTGAAAATTGTTGAAACTTTTAAGCATTTGCAATGTCAAAATCTGACATTCATGAAATTTCTATCCCGGTCCTGACAGAGAGCTGCTCTGTTAATGACGTTAGTCCGGACCTCTCAGACACCTCTGAAGCTCAAGTCTCTATAGATAGTTCACAACTGACTTATAACGCGTAAATTTGCACGTTTTTATCGGAAAAAAATAAACTCCTGTTCGATTTAAACTCAACTTGAGCAAATTTACCTTCTATGAAGGAATTACACGGCCTTTTGCCTGATGATCGCGTCAAATTCAATGATGCAATATTGGAAAGGTTTTATCTTGAGAAAGATATTAACGAACATGTTTGCTCTGGACTTTTCTCTAGTCAAACAATTGTTTTGGAAGTTGTTCAGGAATTGGATCCTGCCCCAAAACATGGTATGGATTTATTTCAAGATATTTCTGATGCTGCCAAAAAACCTAAAAGGAAGGGTGTTGGCAAAAACTTAAAGAAAGGACACAAGAGAACCTTGTTTCCCATCACTGACTCTGACTCTGCCTCTAAGACCAGATTTTCGGTCTTAGAGGAGGAATACTTGGACCCTCCAGTTTCTGAAATGCAGGCTTCTGACTCTACCGCTACTGCTAAAGGGAATAGCAATAATAATGGGAAAATACCTTCCATCATTTTACGTTCTCCCAAGAACTGGCTGAACACTTACAAAGAATTAACTAAATTTGCTGTGGAAGCTTTCACTGCAAAGACCTCCGGAGAAGGTCAGATTACAAACCAAATGCTCCAATGATAACAGGTCCTTTGTCTGATTTTTTGAAGCTTCAAAGCAACAATTTCATACATACAAATTAAAATAGGAGAAAAACCTCAGAGTGGTAATCAAAAATCTACCCAATGACAATACCACTGATGATGTCCGAGTCGCCTTGGTGGACTTGGGCTTTACAATTATTAAACTCTCACAGATGAGACGAGGAAAAGACAAATCTCCGATCCCTGTATTCTTGGCAGAATTGCCTAAGGATGCTGCATATAAAAAGATATAAAATGTCACAGACCTCTTTCACCTGAAAATACATGTGGAGAGTTACAGGTCGAAGAAAACACCAACACAGTGCCATAAATGCCAGCGATATGGCCACGCGCAGAGTGACTGTTTTAATCTGCCACGCTGCATCAAATGCGCTGGAAATCACATGACGAAGGACTGCCTTTGTAAGAAGCCTTTGTAAGAGGACTGCCTTAGTAAGAGTCCGCCAAAATGTGCCAATTATGTCCTTGGCCATATGGCCAATTATAAAGGCTGCTCTTATTTCCCTACATGAGAGGTGGTAACTCCTCTTAAGGATAAATCTAATACTGCTCCGTCCAAGAAGTACATTAATACCCATGTTACCCCTCAACTATCATATGCAAGTGCTCTTGCTAAAGGCACACCCAGCTGCCAAGTCAACTGGAAAAGGTAAACCTTTACCTAAAAGAGAGTTTCCTAATGCTTTACCTCCAAAGCAAGCTCCTTCTACAAGTGAGGAGTTTGATGCCACCATTGAAAGGAATGCCACCATTGATGCCACCATCTGAAAGAAATCTCCCTGATCTTTAAAAATCTTAATGTTTCAAAGATTTTATTAATGGCTAAGTCATTAATCAATGAATACCAAAATGCCAACGGCCTGATGGGTAAACTCACCGTTGGGCTAAAAGCTTTCGATTATCTTCTCTCTTCGCTGTCCTCAGATGGAGCACAACAGTAAGAAGAATTACCTCCAGATTTTTTCCTGGAATGCAAATGGTATTCTTACCTATTTATGGGAGTTCAGCAACTTTTTGTCTGAAGCAACTTTTTGTCTGAAGCAACTTTTTGTCTGAAGCAACTTTTTGTCTGACTCCCACGCTGACATATTCCTTTTGGGTGAAACTCATCTTCGTGCTTCTAATCGTCTCAAACTTCCAAACTTTGAAGTTTACAGGACGGATCGACAACACAACAGCGGTGGAGGTACCGCTATAGTCGTCAAACGATCCATTAAACATCACCTCTTGCCAACTCAGCAATTCAATTCTTTGGAAGTTACTGATATTGCAGTTCATGATGATACTTTTGGAACTTTGAACGTCTTTGCGGTATATAAACCGCCTATTTCTGAACTTGTTTTGAATGATTTTAAAGTCATTTTTGACACTAACACTGATACAATTTTGGTAGGAGATTTAAATTCCAAAAATATTACTTGAAATTCCAGAACTTGGAATAAAAATGGTAATCTACTCTTAGATTATGTCACGTCAAATGGCATCATTGTTGATGCTCCTAGCGAGCCTACGTTTTACCCGTTTAATTCCGTGCATAGTCCGAATGTTTTAGACCTAGTTATGTTTGGGAATTTTTTACCCACCTATCAACTTAGTGTTCATAATGAACTGAATTCCGATCATCTTCCGGTTGCCATTGTCCTTTATCCGTCTGCTACTATTGCTCCAGACACTTTTAGTGTTGTCAATTGGGAACCATACAAAACAATTGTCAACGAAAAGTTTCAGGATCATGCAAATCTCTTTCTCTAAACAAGATAAGTGATTCCATACTAGCATTTACTAATTTGTTGACTGATTCCAGAAATGAAGCCAGCACTCTACGAAAACCTCATAGAGACTTTTATATTTTTCCAAAGTATCTATCGGATCTTATTAAATTTAAAAACAGAGCCAGACATAATTGGCAAAGTTCCAGAGATACTCACGATAAAAATGTTTATTACTCCCTCGAGACTGAGGTTCGACAAAAGATCAAGGATCACCGTAGTTTTATATAGAACAAAAAACTCAGCTCACTCTCTACAAGTGACAATTCTATTTGGAAGATGGTTAAATCTTTCAAGAACCCTCGTTCTAAATTTCCCCCCATTCATGGGGAGTCAGGTTTATGTTACATCGAGGATGATAAATCCGAAGCATTTGCTGATGCCCTTGAATTACAGTTTCAATGGAATTTTGATCTTTTTTATCATGACACCTGTGAAAACGTAGATGAAAATATTTTTCGTTTCGGACAGGAAGAAAGATCAGAGCTATCCTTTACATCTCCTCTTGAGCTGCCTCAAGCCATCAAGAAATTGAAACCTAACAAGTGTTCAGGACCCGATAATATTTCCAACAGAATACTGAAACACCTTCCGAAGAAAGCCAATACGCATCTCTGCGGGATTTTTACTTTCCTTCTCCGTCACCATGTTTTTCCAGAAGCCTGGAAAAACGCTTATGTCAGACTGATACACAAACCAGGAAAGGACCCTGTTTTCCCTGACAGCTATCGTCCAATCAGTCTGCTTTCCTGCCAAGGAAAATTGTTTGAACTTATTATACTCAATAGATTGGAAGAGTTCCTCTCAATCCATCCTGTCTTACCTGAAACCCAATTTGGTTTCAGGAGTAAATGATCGACAGAACATCAGGTCCTCAGAGTTGTGGAAACTATTTCTGAGGCACTGAACAAGAAGGAAACAGTTGCTGCCGTATTTCTAAACGTGGCCATGGCTTTTGACCGCATCTGGATGGACGGCCTCATTTACAAACTCTCCGAGATTGGAATGCCTACGGGACTCACCTGTATCATTCAATCGTATCTCTTAAATCGAACGTTCCAGGTTCATATTAAATCTTCCATTTCTACCAAGAAAGTAGTGGCCGCTGGAGTTCCTCAAGGCTCTCTCCTAGGCCCTACTCCCTTCTCATTATATCTCTCTGATATTCCTTCATTTGAGCGACTCGTTATCGCACGTTATGCTGATGACATTGCTCTCATCTCCCCTTCCTTGAGAGTTGATTTTGCAATCAGAAGGCTTCAGAATTGCCTTGATAAAATGGATACCTGGTATGAAAAATGGAAAATAAAGATCAACACTGAGAAGAGTAACGCCATCCTCTTCAGTGGTAAGAGGATTAAAAATCTTCTAACTTTACACTCTTTAGATGAACAATTCAAGTGGCAGGAGACTGTCAAATATTTGGGAGTCACTCTGCATCAGAAGCTTAAGTGGGATCCCCATGTACACGGGATCATCACAAAAGTTAACTCTGTCAGATGTCAACTAGGGACTCTTCTAGGGAGAAACTCACTATTATCCATTGATAATAAATTACTAATTTATCACATGGTCATTCCACCAATGATATCCCATGCTTCCCCAATTTGGGTGAAAACAACTCCCACGAACATTCACAAGATACAGGTCTTGCAGAATAAAATCCTGCTATGTGTGGTCAATGCCCCTGGTTTGTAACCAATAGACAATTGCATAAAAATCTGGGTATTGATCATATTTACACATATCTTAAGTTTGTCTCGCGAGGTTTCTACGAGTCAGTGCAGAGAAACCCGCACGAGATTATATCCTGTCTTCTGGACTACGATCCTGAAGTCCTTAACAGATACAAGAGGCCTAAGATGATGGCTTTCGTTAAAGAAAGTTATCCATTTTAGGTCTCTTGTGCATCATTACTACTCTTTTGTTTTACGGGTCTTTCGTTAAAGAAAAGTTATCCATTTTAGGTCTCTTGCTCATCATTACTACTCTTTTGACCTTTGGGTCCACCATTTTGTGGTTTGCTTTTGTTTGTTTTTTCAAACTGATGCCAATTAGGCATATTTCCAGATGAAGAAGGTTATGGATACTATTGTACCTAGTACTTCATTTTATGATGTAACGATCTACAATACGTTTTCGCATATGCGTAAGATTCAAATCTTGCAAAATAAAATCTTGAGGACTGCGGTCGATGAACTGGTTTGTTACAACAGACGATTTCATGAAGATCTGGGCTGGTCGATGAACCCTGGTTGGTTACAACAGACGACTTCATGAAGAGCTGGGCATCGACCACATCTATACACCTCTAAAAGTTTCTTTGAGGGCGTTAGCAATAATCCGAATGAGATTATTTCATCATTATTTAATTATGATCATAATGTATTGAACAAGTACAAGACGACTAAAATGATGGCCTTCTCTGAGGAGAGCTACCCGTTTTAGGTTTCTTGTGGGTTTATATTTGCTTTTTAGCTTTTCTTATGTTAGCCCTTCGGGGCTCACCCACGGGTGGCTTATATTTTTATATTTTTACTCATGCCAAATAGACATATCATCAGATGGAGATGGTGAAGGGTAAACTATTTCCCGATATATCGAATATCCTTTAACGATCTACGACGTTTTCGATAGGTCTTACAGAACAAGATTTTGAGAACTGCGGTCGATGCCTCCTGGTTTGTCACTAACAGACAACTCCATAAAGACCTGGGCATAGACCATATATATATATACACATATAAAACGCACCTCAAAAAGATTTTTTGAGGCTGTAAGCAGTAATCCCAATGAGATTATTTCTTCTCTGATTCTTTACGATCATACTGTTTTGAACAAGTAGAAGAGGCCTAAAACGGTAGCATTCTTTGAGGAGACCTGCTCGTTTTAGGTTTCTTATGCAATTTTACTGCTATTTTTAGCTTTTCTTATATTTGCCCTTAGGGGCCCTCCTAAGGGTGGTTTACTTATATATTTTGTTCTTAATCATGCCAAATAGTCATATCTTTATGATGGAGATGGTTAGGGGTAAAATTATTACCAGGTACATCGAATATACTTATACGATCTACGATCTATCTACGTTTTCGCATAGTTAACATTTTAAAATATTTTTCTAAAGAAAATGCAGATTGCGCCCATCAACTAATATATGTCGAAGAACAGTTAGGAGCGCCTCAGGTAATATTAACACGTTGATACATGCTGTTTAAGAAATCAAATGATCGTTACGAATAATGCCTTCCCCGTCTAAAGACATGATATCTGCAAATATAGACTGAAATCAATCATAGATATGATATCTTTAGAGAGATAGGCCTTATTCATAAAGTTCACCTGGTTTGTTAAACAATATTTAACAACGCGTTAAACCAACTGATGCGATACTAAATGTACCTTTTACTTATATTAGCTGATGGGAGCCATCTGCATTTTGATTTAGAAAATAATTTTAAAATACTAACTACGCGGAAAAGTACGAATTTTTTGGACACCTGGTATGTCCTTAAAATACCGAGTACCATCTGTACAGATCAGTCGTTGACAACTTTTGCCTAACAATGGGCCGTGGTAAGAAAAATTGTAATAAATTCAAAACTTACTCTATAATTATATTTATTAGATATTGTAAAATCGAAAATAATCAACTTTCTGCACGTTGTTATGCTGTAGGTCAATGATGGCGAACCTAAGACACGCGTGTCAAATGTGGCACGAGAGACAATATTTGTTGGCATGCCACTGGGAGGTGGAAAAAAATACGTGTCTAAGGGTAGTATAAATACAAAAAATAAATACCCCCTCAAGCCGCTGCTTGGTACAGACTTGGAAAAAATGGCCCTAGCATTTCAACAGATATTTATGGTCACAAGGTCATATTCTGGATCTTGTGACCATAAATCCTCTGTAGCAAGATGGCGGCTATGTTGCTATAATTAGTTAATAATCAATTATGAATTTCAATAGTGCGCTACTTATGATTAAAAGATCACCGCAAATAACTCATTAAATATTGCACAAAAAGTTACATCAAAAATACACGTACTAAATTTATCATCTATTCATTGATTTCTTTTAAAACCCTTCTATCTGCTACTCTGGAATATAAACTGACAGGCCTCTGTTACAAGCAGCTGCTTGAGAGGGTATTTATTTTAAGCCGTCCCATGGCCGAGTGGTTAGCACGCTTGGCTACTGATCTAAGGGACCTGGGTTCGAGCCCCGGGTAAGGCATGGCTGTTTGTGTCGTTTTTCTACTGAGGGCCTGCCATCTTCTCAGACCTTCTACTATGGCATATAAACTGACAGGCTCCTGTCAGACCTCTGTGGCAAACAGCTGCTTGAGGGGATATTTATTTTTTATTTATTTATTATATCTTAAATATAATTTTTTGGTTTACTGCTACGTCTAAGATTCATTTTTACTCTCTCAGCCAATGAAAATTCAATTCATTCTAACAGTGCGTAGCGTCAGTGATGCATCAGACAATAGTAAACGGAAATCAGCGTGTGAGTTTGCGAGTTTGATTGAATGATTTCGGTTTTGGAAATAAAAGTTTCATTTTTGATTTTTTTAACCTTGACTAATGGCAAGACTAAAACTTGGTGTTCAATGTTCTCTTATTTAAATCCTTAGTATTTTGTATCATATAATTTATGTTGTATGATGAACGGATATTTAATCTTAGACAGTTAATAATAATAATAAATAGCATTTTAAAGTTTTTTTAACGTTGACACAGGGTCTAGAAAGTATTCTCTTATTTCTTTAATTTGTACGAGAGCTCGAAAAGGTTCATCATCACTGCTGTACGTAAATATATTTGTGTGTATTGGTCTTATATGTTTTCTGTAATATCATTCGGCGACATTACAACAAATATATAAGATCCTAACGATACTTTTGTGCCATTTATTCTATTAAAACACTTTAAACTATTTTGAACGTCTAGAATAAGGGTTCTCAAAGTGGAGTGTGCGTACCCTTTAGGGGTAATCTTTTGGGGTACGAGGTAAAAATGTTTGGAGTACGCCGTAAGAGCTCAAAGGTTACTGGATCTAGTAACAAAGTAAACATAACCATTGTTATACTACAATTTTAGTGTTATCTATCTATACAAGGGGTATGCCAATTACATACACATTTCCAGGGGGTACGTGAAACATAAAAGATTGAGAACCACTGGTCTAGAACATAATGAAGTCATAATGTTATATATAAACTCAATACTTCACTGAGAAAATTGCATAAATAACTTCATTACGTACAATTTTGTAGCAATAAAATAATGTTAAATGTCGTTTAAATCTTGACATCAACATAAGCGGTGTCATCTCATCATCATCCTCAAGCAGCCATGGGCTACGGAGGTCCAACCAGACCGTGCAATTTAGTTCTCCAAGCAAGTCTATCCTGAGCTACATCTACTGCATCTGGCCACTGCACACCAATTCTAACACGATCCTGTTTAACATTGTCTGCCCACCGCATCCTAGGTCTCCCACTCTTTCTGAGGCCTTTAGGCACACTGTTCATAACCCTAATCACCATATCCGCAACAGCCTGCTTCTCGACTGCCTGGAGATCTACCGACCCTTCGGGTCAAGGTCAGCCCTTGTGGCTCGATCGTTTCTCCCCCGTTCTGGGGGAAGTACTAACTTGTTCTACTGAGTTATACAGATATCCTGAGGCTTAGCGTACTGCTCTGCCAAAGGAAGTTTACCCCTAAAATATTCAATGAAGTGAAAATAATTATTCATACGGGCAACATGGCCAAACCAACGGAGTCTCTCTCTGCACAATATGCTGCTTGAAGGAGGTTACAAACTCCTTTGCCTAACCTCATCATTAGTTACAAAGCTGAACCACCTAATGCCCAAGATACTACGTAAGCATCTGGAATCAAAAGCATCTAGTTTCCTGTTATCTTGTTTACAAATTGTCCAAGTTTCACTACCATAACTAACCCTAGAAAGAACCAAACTATTATACAGTCTAATTTTAGTCTTTAGGTGCATACGCCTATTTCTCCACACTCTCCATAGATTCTTAAAAGTCCCAGCAGTAATCCCTATTCGTCTGTTAATCTCATCAAAAAGTAATGGTTGACCACGAAACACTCCTGTTGGTCTCTACTAGCACTGATGAATTAGAATAGAGTGAAAAAAATACTTATTTTTTTAGCTTGTGTTTTAATAATGCGGAAGTGTTGTCTATGTAATAGTGGAATGTTTTCAATAACATTACGGAAATGCCAACATTTCCGTAATGATAAGTAATTGTGGAATGTTGCCTATGTAATAGTGTGGAAATGTTGTCTCTAGTAAATTATTGAACAAACATTTAACATTCATTTTGGATCATTGTTAATATTGACAAAAGAGCAATAATTACCACTCTAATTTTTCACTACTTTTTCATAAGAAATTCTTAAAGGTTGCGGAACAAAACTTCTGTGAACATACGTTATTAAAAGTTCAAGTATGTATCGTCTGTGATACAGTAAAATATCGGTTAGAAAGGTAGTTGACTGAATATATTTAGTTCGTTCTGTTGCGCATAACTGAAACTTTTATACAGTTTTCAAAACTACGGAAAACGTTCATTTCTTTTTAGCCAAAAAAGTGATATATTTTAATAAAAGAATATGAAAATATTAATTGAACGAAAAAAAGGAATATTAATAAAATATTTGTGTTACTATACCTACAAATATTTGTGTTGCATAACCTACAACCCAATATATCCATTGGATTGTAGGTTATGTGACCTATGAGATGTATTCTTATGCAGAAAGTGGGATAAATGACCATTGCACAAGTATATTAATATCCTTACGCAATTCATATCTCATAAAACTTCATTCTTTTAAATATTTCAGATGCAATACCATCCATATTGTGCTGTTTCAATCATTAGAACAAAGATTCTAAACTGTAGCATTTATAATTGAAATAATAACACCACTGATTTATTCATAAATTAATTTCATATTCAAGTATTATGTGTTGCAAAATGTTGTTGCATTGAATAATTCCAGATGTACTACGCAGCAACATGCGGACTTGTTCGAACTATCACTACACATAGTAATTTGAGATATAAGTCTATTTTGTTCTGCGATAAGCTAGGTATAATCTGCAAGGAGAGCTGTGTACCTCTCACTAGAGATGATGCACAGAATCGGCCAGGTCTAGCACTAGTTGGTAGCCAAAAATCTTCCAACAGAGCGATCAACATGCTCGATGAAGTCATCATCTGAAGGATCCGTATTTGGTGTGAACTATTCTTCCAGCATGTCAGCAAAAGTCAAAGCTTTGTAATAGTCTGAGAATGTCATAGTGTCATACCGTGTTTGTGCAGAACATTATTCGGTTGTCTCTAGAGTATTTTAACCCTACCCCATATGGAGTGATTCTCAACACTCAGTGATAGGACTTTATTTTCCCATTTGTCACATTCATTATCCGTCATTCTCTGTTTAACCTGGGCATGAAATCTGTTGTAAATTTTGTTGTACTGATGGTTTCTGGACTACCCCCAAACCCTTCGAATAACGTTTGTGTGTTTAATGAGCTTGATGACTCACAGGTAGATGCTGATGTGATGACTGACACTTTTTAACCTCATTGCTAACGGCAGTAAAATTGCATGAGTTGAGCTCTTGAATGGTTTCTTGAATCTCTTTATTGTCATTTCAAATTAATGCTGTGGAAATTGTTTCTCGGATAAAGAGTTAGAATTTCTTCCATTTAACAATACTTCGCTCAGGAACATTTCGACCGTGGGTGATTCAAAGGAATCACCTGATTGTGATCAGAAGATAAAGATGTAATTGTTTGCAATGTGTATTATGGCAAACAGTGTGCAGCAATCGTAACATCCAGTGTGCCTTGTCGATGACACTAAGTACTGGAATAGAATGTTCGTTCCTGTAAGGTATCGATGATCAGTTTTTCGACAGTAGAATGTACCAGCAAGCCGTCCCATGGCCGAGTGGTTAGCACGCTTGGCTACTGATCTAAGGGACTTGGGTTCGAGCCCAGGGTAAGGCATGGATGTATGTGCCGTTTTTTCTGCTGAGATCCTGCCATCCTCTCAGATCTTCTACTGTGGCATATAAACTGACAGGCTCCTGACAGACCTCTGTGGCAAGCAGCTGCTTGAGGGGGTATTTATTTTAGAATGTACCAGCAGAACCGACTATTTCTGTTAGTGGCTCTGGAATGCAAGTCTGGATTCTTGGCATTAATATCGCCAGCTAATATCGTGGGGATGGTGTCAGAAATATCTTTATCGAGATCATTTCGATTAATGAGATTATTCGAAGGTTGTAAGCAGCGACGAACCGTAGCTTTCCATATAATGTAGATTCCAGGATAACTGTAGTTGCTTCAATGTCTTATAAGTTGTCAAAAAGGATTTCATGATGGGGATACATTTCTTAATAACGATAGCTGTGCTTCCTCCTCGAATTTGCATTCAATCTGTTATAAAGTAAGCATGCAATTTTCAGCTCATCACAGTTCTGAAGAAGTGTCTCATTTATGGGAGCTACATCAGTCTTAATTCAAACCAAAAATTTATAAACTCGAAATTATAGTTTTTACACCATTTGATGTCCACAAAAGTATCTCCATGCAATTCATATTACTCAGAAATTGCAGTAACTAAATCTAAGCTTTCTTAAAATCAAAATAATTTCCTTGAATTTGGAAACCTGCTGTCGAGTATTAAAACTTTCGAAGAAAGCACAAAGATCCCGAATACCTGATAAGAAGTTAATATCTTCATATTTATCCCCTTTCTTCGTAGCACGAGAAGTTGAAGCCATTTCTTTTTTGTTGTTCTGTCCTGCCACCTGTGCATACGCCCTTTCTGGAATCATCTCATTTGATTTACCATCTCTATTGTTTTTTACTTCCCTCTGTGCAAGAAAATTATCATTATTATAGCGCTGTTTTTTTTGTGGTTTCTGGTAAAGTTCAAAACTTTATAATTTGCGATATTACCTTTACCACAATTTGTACTTGCGGGAGAGCGGTCATCAATTGTCCTGGAACGTGAAGTAGTGAGATGCTCTTCTGTATATTTCATATAGCGTGGCGTATTATAACAGTTCGCTTGCGAGTGCCAAAATATCTGACACTTATGACACTGATTTGGACCAAGTCTCTTATTATATGATTCGGCTTGGACCTTTAAGTTAAAGAAGTCACATATACAGGGTGATTCAGAATTCATCATCAATATTTGGTGGGGAGGTAGGTAATAAGAAACGAAGGAGATTTCACATAGGAAAGCATGGACGCATATGCCATGTAGTAGGGCAAAATGACCCCAGTTCAATGATGGAAAGAACACATAAGAAGGAAGTGGTAAGGAAAAAACATTTATTATCTTACATGTAACATTTCTTTGCATTGGTTGTACAGACTTACAAGAGGTGCTCGAACTGCCGACCATGTGCTAGAATGCATGACTCACAACGGCGTTGCATGGACAGCCGGACCCTGTGGAAGATGCCTGGCATTTCCCGGATGTTTGAGGCAGCAACTGATATGCGTGCTACAAGATCCATAGCACTATCAACAGGGGTCTCGTACACCATGTTTTTCATAGCACCCCATACAAAGAAATCGATTGGAGATAAATCCGGTGAACGTGGTGGCCAAGAAACCGGTCCACTGCGGCCAATCCATTGACCACCAAACTGTCTGCTTAGGTAAGCACGCACAGCATTTGCGAAATGTGCAGGAGCGCCGTCATGCTAGAACCACATTCGCCGGAGACTACCATCAGGAACCTCGTTCAGAAGATCCGGTAACACAGTCTGAAGAAATGTTAGGTACTTGGCACCGTCCAAACGGGATGGTAGTAAATACGGGCCCAACAAACAGTCACCGACAATCCCAGTCCACACATTGACAGCAAAACGTTGTTGCGCAGCTCCAGGTCTTGTACCGTGTGGGTTCTGATGAGCCCACACATGCCAAATGTGTGTGTTGAAGACACCCTCTCGAGTGAACAACGCCTCATCGGTGTAAAGAATATACGTTGGGAAATTGGGATCAACGGCTGTTCTCTGCATGAACCACTGACAAAAAATAACACGCTTGGGATGGTCGTCTGCTGCCAATAATTGCACTCTTTGCAGATGAAACAGATGTAACTCTTCATCGTGTAATATCCGCCACGCTGTTGCTTGCGAAATTCCAAACTGCCTAGCCATACCTCGTGTGCTAGCACCAGGTTGTTCCTCGATTTCCTGCAGGACAGCTTCCTCTACTGCTACTGTCCGTGTCGATCTGTGCCTCCCTCGATTAACATTACTAGCAGCAAACGATCCTGTTTCACGCAGTTGGCGATGAATACGTGAAAACATTTGATGCTGTGGCACACGGCGGTTTGGGAAGCGCGCTGCATACAAATGCCTGGCTCGAAGACATCTTTCACCTGCCGCACCGTAAGTTACATGCATATCTGCACATTCATTCCACGTATACCGGTTCATGTTACTTCTGCAAATTCACCTTGTCGAATGACAACTGACTGCACGCGTCAAACAGCTGTGCTTCTGTATGAGAGGTGTGTACACACAGCGCCCTCTACACCACCATGCGTTCGTCTGCCCCCATACTTTCCTATGTGAAATCTCTTTCTTTTCTTATTCCCTTCCTCCCCACTAAATATTGATGATGAATTCTGAATCACCCTGTATTAAAAATCATCTTCCTCACAGCAACCCTGGCAAAGGTTACTAAGAAAATGGAAATGGGAGTCATGTTAGTGCTTTTCCTAAGCTGTTGAACATTCAACACTGGTAAACGAAGACTCAAAAATTCATTCTTAATTTCTTCTAATTCCATATCAGGAAGCAAGTTAAGAATGTCCGTCTTAAGTTTCTTGTCCTGTTTAAGTTTAAAGGTGTGGAAAGAGAATTTTTCTGCATTAAATTTCTTAACGATATTTTGTAACACACATAGCTTGAATTCTGATCGAATCTCCAGTAAATTTCGCTGAAAATTCCTCCTTAGCGAGAGCAATCAATTCCCTGTGGATTTTCAACCATCCAGCTTTATTTCGGATGATGATAAGTGGGATTCTGTTCTTTTCGAAGATTGGCATGGAATCTGATTTGCCTATCTTACGGGGAAAATCGTTTATATCATATTCATTTTCTTGGGAATCCGTTAGCGAAAGAAATTTCTTTTCGGTTCCAACAGTTCACACTTCAGGGCAGAGGCGTAGGAACGTGTTGGCATCGGGGCAGTTGCCAAGGGGGCCGGAATCACAGGGCGGTACTGGGGAGGCACGAGCCGTTCCACGATATCTGACGCTTATGTGCAAAATAAAATCGAATGATTAGCCGCCCGTATTTTGGGTTTCTGGTAAAGTTCAAAACCAAAACTTCCAAAAAAAGTCCAAAACGAAATATATTATTTCGTTGAATTTCAATCCGTATTACCATCGTATCGTCAAGACAGCATATTATAAATTTTCGTTACTTCGTACAAAAATATTTTATTCGTTTTATCGGCGGACAATTAGCCGTCCCCTTCCCCCCCGCACCGCGCGTGTCATAAATCAGCTTTCGGGCGCAATTTCCAACTGCTCATTTTGCTTTTACAGATCATGCCGCTACAAAATAAAATTTTGTTAGATAGATATCTTTTTCTTTGAGCGGAAGTTCATAATTTGCACATTGTTATTGATTTCCTGACTGGAGAAGCGCTACATTCATTAACAAGTGAAGATTTGGAAGCCAAGAGTGTTTCATTATCAAAAAGGTATCCTGAAATAAATGGAGATCAATTAACAATTGAAATAAAATGTTGAAAACACAAAATAAATCAAATTTTGAGAGAGGAAAATCCATCTAAATTGTATCACTTGGATGTATTAAATATACAGGGTGTCCATAAAGTCTCTTTACAATTTAAAAAATTTATTACAAAGGCAATTTATGAGATATCTTAATCAAATTTGTTCTATATACTAAGTGGTTATCAAAGTTTTTAACCACATTGCATTTGTGTATTTCAGGTACCATGTTAATGAAAGAGGTATTTTTTTTAAAGAAACTCTAAAAAATGGCTACTCCTCAAGAGAAGGCACAATGTGTATCATGGTTTATTGAAACGAAATCGGATACGCAGACTCAGCGAAACTACAGAACTAAGTATGGAAGAGATCCACTGTCGCGTCCGTCAATTCGTGCATGGCACAAGAAATTTATGGAGACAGGGACAGTGTTGGATAAAGGGAGGAGTGGACGACCAAGAACATCTGAGTAAAACATCGATCGTGTAACACAAGCCTTTAGTCGATCTCCCACAACGTCCATCCGTACTGCTGCCAGACAGTTAAAGCTACCACGTTCAACTGTGCTCAAAGTCCTACACAAGAACTTGCGATTGTACGCTTACAAAGTGCAACTCTTACAGGTACTCGAGCCAAATGATAAACCAAGACGAAAAGAGTTTGCAGTTAACATGCTGGAACGAATTTCTGAGGATGAAACGTTCCTCAACCGAGTTTGTTTTAGTGGTGAGGCAACCTTTCATGTCTCAGGGAAACTGAACACACGTAATGTGAGAATCTGGGGATCAGAACACCCCCATGTGACTAGTGAACTTCACCGAGATAGTCCAAAGGTTAATGTGTGGTGTGGGATCGTGTGCAATCGAATCCTTGGTCCATTTTTCTTCAACGAGGCATCAATTACTGCAAATGTTTACTTTGATCTTTTGACTGAATATGTGGCAACACAACTAGATGGCCTTCAACCAACCATCATTTTCCAGCAAGATGATGCACCACCACATTGGGGACTGCAAGTCCGTGGGTTCCTAAATCAAACATTTCCAGACCGGTGGATTGGAAGGGATGGCCCAATTCCCTGGCCACCTCGTTCACCAGATATCATTCCCCTGGACTTCTTTCTATGGGGTTATGTTAAAGATATCATGTATCGAACAAAGATACGGGATATCACTGTCCTAAACCAAAAGATCACTGATGTCATTGCCACTGTCGATGAGGCTATGCTACAGCGACCATAGCAAGAAATCGAGTACCGTCTTGATGTGCTTCGTGCAACTAATGGTGCCCATATAGAGGTGTATTAAATGATGGAAAAAAACTTCAATATCTACTTCTCATTTTGTAATAATTTCCAAATATTTATCTTTTCATTTGATTTTTTAATAAATTTTCTAAAATGTAAAGAGACTTTATGGACACCTTGTATATTGAGATTTATATGTCAATGCACGATAACATGATCTGTATAATTATATTTTATACAATTGCTGATATTTTTAATAAATATCATATCGAGTTTTTTACTTGTATAAACGTTCAACAATGGCAGAAGGTACTCCCATTATCAACCGTAAAAAAAGAATTACACATTAGAGCAAAGTGCAGAAGCCAATATACATCGATATGCTACAGGAAACACAAATCTACAACACACATTGACTTATATATATTCGCAAGATGATTAAATTTATTAAATTACATATTAATTTAAAAAATTCTGCAAAATTACTCAAAATAAACAAATAACGGCTTTTCCAGGTATCATAAAATGTACTCCTGAACGGGATAAAATACTCATCGAAAAACTTTAGGGTCAGCTACCACTGTGCCAAACAGCCATGGGTGTTAGACAGGTTGAAACACTGGTTAAATCGCAAGAAATATACCAATAGTAAGACTCTCTAAACTAAAATGATGCCTGCCCCGCCAAATGCGGCACTACAGGCTAATCGGAGCTACTCTAAGATTTAGTTACCCCCGCGAACCCTCGTCCTCTGGAAGGTACAGTCGCTCAAAAAAGTATCCGAACACTATAGTTGAATACGGAATTCAGTAAAAATATCTGGCAACGATTTTTTTTAGAAATTAGTGATCTGGTAACCTTCGTGTCACGTGAACGAAGGTTGCCAGATCACTAATTTCTAAAAAAAATCGTTGCCAGATATTTTTTCGGAATTCTTTAGTCAACTATAGCGTTCGGATACTTTTTTGAGCGACTGTACCACCATTTTTCTTTTACATCTTTCTTTATTAAAACCAAAACATATATACAATATATACATAGAGTTTGATTTAATACTATTTACAAAAATTAATAATACAATTATATATAACACTTTCAATTAGATATATTTACAATTAACTGTTTGAAGTCTTCAGTCTTGAAACTTCTTCTTGATATTAATCTTCTCTTCACCTTTGAAGTCGGGGAGACTTATCCCCATCCCACACAAGTTCATAGTTTAGTAGGAAGAGAACTTAGTCTCCTCCCACGGTAGGAGGGGAACCTGTCCCCTCCCTATAGTCTATTATAAGATTCTGATTATAAACCGATCGCATCAAATCACTAATTTGAGCTCTAAGCTCTTTATATTCCCAAAGCAGATTTAATCTATCATGCCCAATTCTAGTCAAATTAATTCCTCTTTGGCTTTGAAGCTGAGGACAGTCAAAAATGTAGTGTATTGCTCCCGCCGCATCTCGGGAGCCACATACACATTGACATCTTTTTATATTGAATCTGTTGAAGTACTTCGGGAAGTTACCATGTTCTGTATATATTTGGTTTGAATAGAAATCTGTTAATGTTCTTCTTTACAGATACTTTCTTTAGAAATCTGTATGTGTGTCTTCCAGTTGTGTCTTCTTGATCCCATCTTGTTTGCCAGATTTCCATACTTCTCTGTTTCAATCTTGTCTTCAGACTATCTTTTGAAATTTGCATTTCTATGTCTATTTGCAATTTCCTACATGCGTTCTTTGCATGATTATCTGCCAATTCATTTCCTAGGCAGCCTTGATGACTCTTTACCCAGTGAAAGTTTATTCTTTTACCTTTTTCAAGCCCTGCTACCATTTTCTTAATTCTATCCACTGTTGAGTTCTTATGTCTTATTCTTTGTAGCGCATATAGCGCAGATTGACTATCTAAATATAGATCAGCTTCTTGATCTGAGCTATCATTAACAAACCATTCAACTCCTTTCAAGATAGCATAGACTTCAGCTTGAAATACCGTAGCTGAATTTGAAAGTCTGTATTCATTCTGTACTATTGATCTTGTCCCTTTATAGATGCACATGGATGCACCAGTGTGCTCATCCATTCTGGAACCATCTGTGAATATTTTGGTAACGTTGTTTGAATCCTCTGGTGGGATCTTGTCCCACCTTATCTGTGTTTGTTTAGCTGGGTGTATTACCCTTGTAGAGATTTGAATTTCGGTATTATTGCCTTCTATATTCTCTTCCCAAAGTTCTTCATTTTGTTTTAATGTAAAACTTCTAAATACAGCTGCTTCTTGTTCAATTATTAGTTCTAATGGCAATGTCCCAGCCAAAACCTGAAGTGCAGAAGTCGAAGTTGTTTTAAAACATCCTGTTATACCCAGAAGGGCTAATCTTTGTATCTGCTGTAACTTATTTGTTAATCTTACTGTTCCTCCTTGGGCCACCAAGCCCCACAGGCATAGGCTACTATGCTTTCTATACCTCTCTTATATAGTTCTTTCTTTACTATACCTTTTAGCCCCCATGTCCTAGTTGACATTCTATGCAGTGCATTTAATATTCTTGCACATCTGTCTTTTACGTTGTTCAAGTGGCATTGCCAATTTCTCTTATCATCCAACCACACTCCCAGTATTTCAAGACCTTCATTGCTTTTACTGGTTTATCCTTAAATTTCAGGCTTGGAAGCCTCTTCATTTTCCCTTCTTTGGGAAATACTATGATGTTTGTCTTTTCAGGACTGAATTCGAGCTTTATACTTTCCGCCCATTTTTCTAGATCTGTTAATACTTTTTGACATTCTTGTTCCAAGATATGTCTCCCGGAAGTCGAGACTATTACAATTATATCATCTGCATAGGCTTGAAGGTGTGTAACTTCATTTGTCTCAATATTTAGTGCAGAATCTGCTACAATATTCCACAACAGGGGTCCTGAATTAGACCCCTGTGGACAACCTTTATAGTATTGTCTTATGATTTCTACTTCTCCGTCTTTGACCACTATCTTCCTTTTTGATAGATAGTTACTAAATACTTTAAATAAGTTCTTTGGACGCTTATGTCTTCTTAATTCGTCTAGTAGGAAAGGCCACCAGACGTTATTAAAAGCTCCTTTCACATCTAACTATATCACACACGTATGCTTCTTTTGCATTTTATTTTCATCTATTACAGCCATTAGCTTTGAGATGGCCATCGTTGGACTTTTGCCTGGAATGAATCCAAACTGATTTGGATTCATTTTTTCGTTACTATACAGGAAGTAACTTAGTCTATTAGTTAGGAGTTTATCAAACACTTTACTCCATGATGTTAACAGGCATATTGGTCTGTAAGCAGAAGGACTTTTTCTGTCTTTTCCTTCTTTATTGAATAAGATTAATTCAGCTACTTTCCAAGATTCTGGAAAAATTCCTCTTTTAAGACATTCACTGAGAATGCTGACAAACCATCCCCTGTTAACCTCAAAAAGTTCCACTATTATTTCCAGGGAAAGCCCGTCTAACCCTGGCGCTTTTCCCTTGTTCATTGAATTTAGTACTTCCTCAATCTCTATTACTGTGAATGGAATATCATCTTCTGTGTTGATTCTTCTTCTTGATCTGTTTCTGATATTCCTCTGATATTCATTGTCTTCTTCCCTATTATCCAAAGGGAAGTGATATTCAAGTAGACAATTTAAAGATTCCCTGACGTTCTTTGTCAGATCTTAAATTATTTCTTTGTGTTTCATCTGTGTAGCATCTTTGATATTTTCTTCTTTTACTTTTAACTTCTTTTCTAAGTTTAGTTAGTTCCTTATTCCACCATGGAACTTTCCTATAACCTGAATTCTCTTCTCGGTTATTCAGGTTATCATTACAGATCTTCAGGTTATCATTACAGATCATTACAGATCTTCAGGTTATCATTACAGATCTTCTGTAATATTCTGTAGTTTTTATTATATAATCATTTAAATCGTTTTGTTGTTCTACCTCCTCAGAGGTTTTTAATAAAAACTTTTCTGAAAGTTCCTTTCTAAATTCTATCCAGTCTAAGTTCTTGATAGAATATCTCTTTTTAACACTTGTGTTAACTTTCCCAAAAATTAGAGAAAAACTTATATTAGCATGATCACTGCAACTAATTTCATCTTCTACTGTCCAATCCAAAACTAGGTCCTGGTTCAAAACTTTATGTAGAGTTATATCTACCCAACTGGTACCCAAACTGCTGGAAAAGGTTGAGTCACTATTTGGGTCATTCACTATTGAAAAACCATTCTGATTTATGAACTCCAGGACTTCTTTTCCTCTTTGGTCCTCCCTTTGAGGACCTCAGAGGTTACTACTTGCATTGAAGTCCCCTCCCAGTACTATGTCCCAGTTGGGATATATTTGTACCATATTACTAATGATCTGGAATTTATCCTCTAACAAGTCTTTTGGAGGACAGTATATTGAAATCAGTACACACCTTTGACTTCCTTTTTCTAATATGACTACTACTACATCTCTTGATGTATAGATCTCTGTCGCACTTATATTCTTTTCCTTAATAACAATTGCACACCTTGGCTGTGAGTGAGAAGCTACAAAAGTTCTCCAGCCTGCTGGGAAGCCTTTTATTTTGTCCTTAAAAATATATGGTTCTTGCACCAAAGTAATATCAAAATTTCCTTCTTCCATATAAAGAACCAAACAGTTTGTAGCAGCTTTAGCACGATGTAAATTTATCTGAACTATTTTAGCCAAGTGCATCTCAGTATCGAATGCGCTTGACTAATAACTCGAGCTCTCTTCTGTAACAAGAACAGTTCATGTCCAGGCTTGAATGCTGGACATCTAATTTCAATCTGTACTTATCATTAGCTGCTTTACAGTTAACACATTTTAACACTGTTTCTTTACACTCCCAGTGTTTGTGGTCCTTTTGACCACATTTTCCACAATTCTGCTCTTCCGTGCACTTGGTCTGAAAATGACCAAATTTATTGCACTTAAAACATCTTACTACCTTTAAGTATTCTTTCACATTTAGTCGAGATCAGCCTACATTGACTTTTTTCTCTTTCATAAACACCTTGAAACTTTCTGAGTCCACTTGCACTATCCAGTGCTTTTTGCTATTCTTGCCTTTTATTGAAAATTTCGCCTCCATCGAGGCATCATTAAAAGCAACATTTTGTGCTTTTATTCTGTCTACTAGAGCCTCTTTCTCTATGTCACCATCCACGTCGTATATTATAATTTGTGGCAATTTCATCTTAGACTCCCTTGCGGAGCATTTGTCTTTTAATGCTGTATTTCTTTGTATTTCGTTTTTCAGTATTTTCTTATCAAATTCATCTGTGCATTCTATTAGCACACCTCCTTTACCAATCTTTTTCACATTTTTGATACCAATCTTTAACTTCGTCGGATCTAAATTTTTCAATAGATCCTTTTTGAGTTCATCTGAACTCTGTTCCTCGTCTTGAGGATATATCAGCATTATATGCTGTTGGTCTCTTTTCTTAGGTCTTGGCGTTACAGACCTTTTTGCTGCTCCTTGTACCTGGTGCCTTACTTTTGACACCTTCTTTTTCAGTTAACCTTCCCTCGAGGTTACTGATTTTAAGTTCCTGTTCATGTACTACATCCTGTAGTCTAGTGAACAAATTTCTAAGTTCAGCTCCTTGCTGCTTAGTTATTTTGCTTGCACTACTGTTCAAGATAGAGTCCAGTTCACTGAACAGTTCACTTGTCTTTGTGCTGGCACTCTTCTCTTGAGAGGCCATTGCACTTACATCACTTACTTCATCAGTCATCACTGCCTGGTACCCTGGGGTTCACACCAGGCAGTTATATCTTGCTAGTCGGAGAGAGTGTTAGACCCTCCTCCAAGGAGGGAGCCCCTAGACGACGACAACGTCCTCTCTCTCCTTAGAATTGGTTCTGATATTTTCCTAACGACTAAAATATGGCCTATAGCCTTGCACTTAATATATAACACTTATAAACGCAGTAAGCTCACAAAACTAAATCAAAAACAATTCCCCCTAGGGGATACCGATAGTAAGACAAACCATAGCTGCAGTGGGCTAGAATGATTGCATTGCGCATATCTCCCCTTACAGTTGTTTTTGTGCCTGTACATCAATTTGCCACGTTCAACTTCGGTAAAATTCCGCAGAACGGCGCCACTTACGCTTGTGCGAAGCTCGCCTTCTTCCCCTTAGTCCTTCTTTGATTTGATGTCTCACTTTCGGCGTTCTATACAATGCCTAATTTAACACTTTGCCGGTAACATATATATCTACAAAATGTGGGTTTTGCGATGACTAAGAATGAATTCTTTCTGATGATTAGTTTAAAAAAAGACCTATAAAAGGCAATATCTATGGCGAAAGCAAAGACACTTCTAGCCCTCCAAAGTTATGCGTCATGGACAAAGGAATTCAACCTCTACGAAGTGTTGTACAAAGTAACACTAAATATAAAATTTATTTTGGACGCTCTTTTAACAATAAGACAAAATTTATAACAAAATTTTAACATCAGAACAAAACGAGAGAAATTTCTCCACTTCATTTTTTTTTTATTTTAAAACACAGAACAAGATTATCAGATGAAGTGATCGATGTCTTATGTTTTATAAAGTATAACTTTAAATACGTACATTAAAATAGTTATTTTAACTGATATCGTTGCTTAAGAAACTGTAACACATCGAATAGTTTGGATAAATAATAATTTCTCATTACCTTCCCCCTTAAGATAAATATTATAATATATCAGTAGTAAAATATAACATGAAAAAAGTCCTGTAGAAAGAAACTTTTGAAATAATTACTGAGTGGGACCCGAATCCATGCTTCCCAAATGCATGCCGGGTGTCCTTACTACCAGCAGAATCTGGAATGTTTTAAACAAAGTGATTGATAATGCATTCGGTAATTTCTGCTGATTCGCCAGTGGCGCCATCTATTATCAGCGAATAGCGATACTAAGCACCACATTTGATGTTGGTAATATCTGTCACTCACGCTCATAGCGTTGTATTAATAACTCAGTAATAAAGCATCACAGAAAGAGATCATGTACAGAAGAAACACTTAAAAAATTTTGTTGAAAAAATTGTTTTTGCTTTGTGGGACAACCAGTTTTTTTTATAACTCATTATAACAAGAATTTTTATTATCATCTCATTATAGCGAAATTGCTTTATAATTGCAGTTTCGTTCGTTAGTAAGTTGTTTTGTTAGTAATTAAAATATTAGTTCACATAAATAAAGATTTGAGAAATATCTCGGTAAACACAATTATTTTTCTTTAAATTACAATTTTGGAGAATTCTCGAGAATCTAGATCACGTATTCCCGATTGTCAAGAATTTAAAGTTGTAGAGAAATCAGAACCCCCTAGTTTTTCGGTACATAAACGTGCCGCCCAGAGGCAAGGCAACCTAACGCATTCTAGCTCCGGGTCTATACCAAGAGACTTCACATTAGGAAAATCTCAGCTGATGGAAGGAAATGTTCCAATGCGATTCGGGGCGGGGGTCGCTCAGTCGGTAGCCCGCCAGGCTCGTAATCTGTAGTTCCCAGGTTCGAGTACCAACTGGGTCAGCGTTGAGATTTATCTCCGCAAAATTCCCCGCCCTGCCCACGGTCAGTAGGGGACACCGATGGGCTTGGAAAGGCCGCCGTCCGTCGGATGGGACGTTAAGCCGTGGCCCCGTGTGCGGGAGAGACATACCCTGTGCACGTTAAAGAACACGCTGGATGGCCTTCACGGGAGGCTACCATCTGTCTCCCAATAGCTGTTCCAGTGGGTCCCCTTCCCCAACCTTCTCTGAGCCTACGGGGTCCATGTGACCTGGCCATTTAGCCCATGGTGTACAAAAAAAGTGTCGCTCAGAGGTAAAACAACCCAACCCAAATGCAATGCGATCCACAGATAAAACAAACAAACGTCAATCTATGTAAATGTTACTTGCAAATACTTTAATATTATCTCATTCAATAGACACTAAGAGCATAATCGTATACATGATTCATCAAAGTATATAGCATTCCACATAAAATATTGATGCAATTTACTTTGTTTACAGTTCATAAGAATGGATAAAGCATTTTTTGCCGATTACATTTATTTACACAAGTACTGAAATGTGTTTGCTAAAGAGAGTGCTCGACTTTATTGTATTGATGGCTCAGTGCCTAAGGCTGTGCCCAAATGTTTATATATGCTTATGTAAGATGAAATGTGTGATATTAAATGTTATATCTAACCAAGAGCCTGGTTTTCTTAATGAACACATTAACTGTAGTGTGCGTCAAGTTTAGTAGAAATATTAAGCCAACAGATCTCTCATATAAATAAGAGATCTTGACAATCAGTTTAATAGTCTAGTGGATGGTTGGTATTCTAAATATTAAGTAATATAAAATTAAATATTTGAAAGTATTATCTATCTTATATTTTATTATTTAATAAACGTATAATTCAACAAATATAAAAACTGAATTATAAAGTTTCTACAGCTGAAACAAATTAAATATATAAGCTCAAATTGCATAAATTTCAAAGTGAAATAATAAATTGAAATGAAAATTTTTGATGTGCGTTTCATTTTCATAACATGGAAGTAGTCAGTTGTTTTTTGCAATACAGTGTGTATGCAGTTTTTTGACTTTTTCGACTGCATTTTTTACGGGAAAGATAACGGGTGTATGTATATAAAACATTATGCTCCAAACATTTTTAGATGAATTTAATTAATTCGGAATTGAAAGTGAACTTGAAACAGTTGAATTCAGCGTAATCAAAATCTATCAACTATATTAGACGATAACTGAGAATATCCACAAAACCTTTCTGGCTTGTAGTGATTTCTCATGTCACAGAAACACCCGCACAGCAATCAGATTCACTAATCCCTTTAGAGTTCGATTTTCATTCCGAGAAATATAATAATGTTATTGTTACGACAGATGAAAGTGCTGCAGTGAGTGTATGATAAACGTGACATGAACGCTCGTGTATGCTTCTGCGAGAGATTTATGTAACAAACGAATTGTATTAAAACGTAATGTTGGAGTTGTGGAGATCTGAAAGGAGACCTAAATAGCCTTAGTCAGTGCACGATAGTCTAAAAAGAAGAAATATGTTTATGTGGTGAATACGTGGGAGGTTGATTAGTTTTATTAACGCAGATAAAAGGATTGTTTACGCCTGAAGTGACGGTATTCAAGAGACATGGCAATCAGAATGAAGAGGCAATAAGTTAGTTGAGCAGACAGAGCTGGTCTTAACTGTTTTGTAGGAAAAAGTTATTACTTTATGTACTGTCGCTCAAAAAAGTATCCGAACACTACGGTTGATTACAAAATTCAAAAAAAAATATCTGGAACAGATTTTTTTAGAAATAGTGGTCTGGCAACCTTCGTGTCACGTGACACGAAGGTTGCCAGACCACTAATTTCTAAAAAAATCGTTGCCAGATATTTTTTTCTGAATTTTGTAATCAACCTTAGCGTTCGGATACTTTGTTGAGCGACAGTACGATAGTATTTAGTTTGTTTATAAGTAGTTTCATCCATGCTTTTTTGCATTGTTTTGTAATCTGTGTTGTAAAATATACTTACTTATACCCACGCTCAGTGCTATCCCATCCATTTTTAATTTATAACAATATTATGAATTTTTACCTGATGGGAATGAATAGTTGAAGACTCCAGCAGGACATCAAGACATCAAGACGGGCCGATCCAACCGTGAGTTGTGTTTCATTAGACCTAATGAAAAGATAAAGAGTTTCATTCAGTTCAGTTTGATGAAAGCACTCGAAAAATGCCACTAAAGAGACAAAGAAATTCTTAAAGAATGTTTATATCTGGTGAATCGGTTAGAGAGAAAAATGTTAGAATCGCTGTTTTCTACAATCAGTGCCATTTATGTGGTGATTGTGGGCCCGATATCAATACTTACCTCGGAAAATGAAATCAGGGTGGGATCATAGCGCAGAGTTGGTTGGTTGGTTGTTTTACCTCTGAGCGACACTTTTTTTGCACACAATGGGCTAAATGGCCAGGTCACAAGGACCCCGAAGGCTCAGAGAAGGTTGGGGGAGGGGACCTACTGGAATAGCTGTTGGGAGACAGATGATAGCCTCCCGTCAAGGCCATCCAGCGTGTTCTTTAACGTGAACAGGGTATGACTCACCCGCACACGGAGCCACGGTTTAATGTCCCATCCGACGGACGTCGACTTTTCCAATCCCATCGGTGTCCCCTACTGATCGTGAACAGGCGGGGAGTTTTGCGGAGATAAATCTCAACGCTGACCTAGCTGGGACTCGAACCTGAGAACTGCAGATTACGAGCCTGGCGCGCTACCGACTGACTCCCCCCCCCATAGCGCAGAGTGAAAGCGTTTTCGGATTCTTAATGCAGGGTGCTTCACTATTAAAGGGAAAGTAACACTTCGAATTTTTAACTCATTCAATATTAAGGGGTGGGGGGGAGGCTTTCGAACTTTTAACTCACGATGTTTAAATATAAAGAGGGAAGAAAGGCGTTTGAATTTATAACTAAAGATTTCTAAGGAAAACAGAAGGGAGTTTTCGTTTTTAAAAACAATGTAGTTAATAAGAAAGACGATGTTCCAGTTTTAAAGGGGAAGGAAAAATATTAAATAAATAAATACCCCCCTCAAGCAGTTGCTTGTCACAGAGGTCTGACAGGAGTCTGTCAGTTTATAGGCCACAGTAGAAGGTCTGAGAGGATGGCAGGACCTCAGCAGAAAACAACACATTCATCCATGCCTTATCCGGAGTTCGAACCCAGGTCCCTTTGATCAGTAGCTAAGTGCGCTAACCACTCGGCCATCGGACGGCATAAGGGTAAGAAAAGGTAATGAAATTTTTTTGAATTCTAATAAACTAAAAAACTATGTTTTTGACTGAGTTCCTTAACAGTAGGATCCAATTAGACTAGTAAAAATGTATTATATGACTTGACCTGCCGGCGTCTTGTCCATTCCACCCATGCTGTATTCTTTCGCTGCTCCCAGCCTACTTCCGTCTAGTATAGATGTATAATAATAATACTCTTTTAATCGTATAATTTCGCCTAAACACATTGCGCCCTGATTATTTTACGTTAAACGATATTTTATTAAATTTTTGTTTCCAAGGAAAATTTCCGCGCATATTTTTAGAGCATGAAATTGAAGTTTTGGGAAATGAGAACATTTAATTGTGCGAAAATAAGAGTGAATTTCTCTTCCACTGCCTTCTAGGGGCTTCTTAACAGTATTAAGATGATGTTAACTTTCTTTGAAATCTGTTTCACTCAATATAATTTTATATTTAAAATTCTGCTTTAATAACACTTTCTCATTACCCCCTATTTACGATTTATAATTGGATAATATTTTCAATTTTTCTACTCCAACTTTTCACAACTTTGCGTTTTCTCATAATGTACAATGTTTTTACCTATCAATTCACTTGGTTGTACTTTGTTACGGTGCTTATGGAAATTTTTATAACTACTACCACTGAATTTATTAGGCATATTTATTATTTAACTTTTTATTTATTTAACTATTTTAAAACAAAAGTGTTTAAGAAAGTTTCAAAAATGCATAAAAGTCCCAGGGACGAAGTCGTTTTCTGAGGTGCTCCGTCGCAAAGAATGAAAATATTTCTAATACAAATGGCCAACCCCACAGAATAACTGACACATACAGGGTGAATCTGAAAAAGTGGGCAAAACTTTACGGGGTGGTAGAACGCAGCTATACGAGCAATATTCGTCATAGAATGTATGGGCGGAACTCAAACGGCGAGCCGCTAGGTGGCGTTGGAAATGGTATAAAAGGGTCGGTCCTCGCACCCAACAGCATTTCTACCGTGGATTGCGAGAGGATGGCTGGTTATACTAACCACGAAATGGTGGATATATGCACTCTTTTGAGCAATTTCTTTGAGCATGTACCTCAATTACATTCCTGTTAATAAAATGTTTTCTGAAGTATCTCCTCTCCTTCTTGTGTTCATTCTTTAAATGTGACAGTGGAAAACTACTTTTTAACTTCTCACCGCTTGCGTTCCGACCATACATTATATGACGAATATTGCTCGTATAGCTGCGTTCTACCACCCCGTAAAGTTTTGCCCACTTTTTCAGATTCACCCTGTATAGACGACTCAATACCACTGCTTATACTGCCACTTTTAGCATCAGGCCGTGATTCTCACTAACTTTCCCTTTAATAGTGAAGCACCCTGCATTAAGAATGCGAAAACTCTTTCACTCTGATTTCATTTTCCGAGGTAAGTATATTGGGCCTACAATCACCACAGATATTGGGGGTACAATCACCTCATTGATATTGAAAGTGGTGACTAACTTGAAAGTGTGCGGACATTTTCATTGCAGCTCTATATCTGACTATTTTTATTGCCTTTTACAAACAATATAAAATAAGGAAAATCACTTATTAAGATTACATAAAATATTATAGAATAATCTGAAAATAACTGTTGGTTGTTTTTCAAAAAATACCTACCTGTATAACTCTTTTAAACGAAATTATATATTAATATTTGGAATAAATAATAATTTTGCACTATAAGTTAAATGTCGCCTTGGTGGTTCAGTGGTATCGAACTGCAACTATCGGAGGACTGTCGGGTTAATTACGTTAGTTCTGTCCAATATGGTGTGATTTCAAAAAAAAAATTCAACTATAGACATGTCAAACAAAACAAACTATATTCTCACATTGTGACATAAAGCGAACATTGGTTATAAATCCGACAACCAAATTACAAAAATAGAAATTAGCTTAACTTTGGGATAGTAGGAAACCCAAAGTTGAAGGACTCCTAACCTTTCCAGTATATTTTAATCTAATATAATAAGAAAACGCTACCCAGCACGAGTTTGCCGCTTTTGTGTTACAATGCACATAAGTGGAAGTCATCTAAAAATAAACACCCCTGAAGCAGCTGCTTGCCACAAAGATCTGACAGGAGTCTACCATAGTAGTAGATCTGTGAGGACGGCAGGGACCAGAGGCTCGAATCCTTTGATCAGTAACCAAGCGTGCTACCACTCGGAAACGGTCGGAAGTCATCTATCTGTGCTAAATACCTAATCTACGAGTCAACCAAGCATAGCGAAGAGCGATTAGAAAAAAAAACCTAATTTCTGCAAGAGCCATAGGAAGAAATCACTGTTTCAGGGTTTTCCAATCTTTATGTGGCTGAGGACCCAGCGGCAGTCATAAGAAAGGGGCCATGGTCCCCCTGAAGGAGACTTGCAAGTGCTATTTTTTAACAGCCAATTTTTTTTGCATTCCTGAAGATATTGGGGCGGGGGTGGCTCAGTCGGTAGCGCGCCAGGCTCGTAATCTGTAGTTCCCAGGTTCGAGTCCCAACTGGGTCAGCGTTGAGATTTATCTCCGCAAAATTCCCCGCCCTGCCCACGGGGACACCGATGGGCTTGGAAAGGCCGCCGTCCGTCGGATGGGACGTTAAGCCGTGGTCCCGTGTGCGGGAGAGCCATACCCTGTGCACGTTAAAGAACACGCTGGATGGCCTTGACGGGAGGCTACCATCTGTCTGCCAACAGCTGTTCCAGTGGGTCCCCTTCCCCAACCTTCTCTGAGCCTTCGGGGTCCATGTGACCTGGCCATTTAACCCATGGTGTGCAAAAAAGTGCCGCTCAGAGGTAAAACAATCCAATCTAATCCTGAAGAGATTAGCAGGGCGGGGTTTGGCCACCATTTTCTCTCCCAGGAAGCAAAATGACGCCCTTAGCAGCGCAGAGGTCAAATGACAAGCTGCTAAAAAGGATCTCGATTACTAAATAATCTATTAGTAAAGAATCACTACAAAATCCTTCATATTTCCCTAAATGGCTCCCTACTGACTTGAAACTTATGACTGTCCGTGCGAGGACCAGTGTTTTTCATTATCTTTTTTCGCGGTACAAAAATATAAACGCACATAAAAGTGAAAAAATAAATGACATATAAATTAAAAAGGAATAAAATACGAAATATGGGTGGGAGTCAGTCGTATGTCGCCACCTTCATAAATGCTGCGCCATAATAATAGAATCATGAGATCAGGGATGGACTGGCATTTTTTTTTCAAGGACGCAGCTGTTGCGCGGGCGGGGGGAGGGCAGCAATAAATAATTTTTCAAGATTTCAATACTTATTTTTTTGAGAGTTCGTAGGTCAAGTTTAAAATAGGTTTTCCTCAATTCTGTGGGATTTACGCAATATAATATTATTGTTATTCAAACATTCTGTTCCTTTAAGGTCCAAGGGGGCCGAGACCTAAGGGCGTGGGAAGCTACAGCGCCCTTTATATCTCCTGCGTGAGATTATTTCAATATTTTCTACGGAGAAGTACCTTTTTTCCCCAAGGATGGGAACCATCCCTACCTTGGTGGGGGGGGGGGGGGGAGGTCCCATCCTTGCTTTGTTTAAAAATCAAAACATACATTTTCAATGAGAAATATTTTACCAGTTAGAAAATTATTGATTCATTCAGTTTTAAAAAATTTGTGCATAAATAGATCGGATCAAATTTAAAAAATGCTCCTTATGTGTCTATATCTTGTGTATCTACTTACACAATACTGTATAGAGTAAATCTGTAAATCTCGCTGAATTGCTACCTAGGAAGACTGTGGTTAAAAAACGTTTTATTTACTTTGCAAAAATATTAATTTTCTTGCCAGACAACATAAAAATGGGAGATTAAATGCATAGACTTACTTCAAATCTTCATAAATGGCTATAGAATATTTCAAATATTGAGTTATTTTTTTATACCTGGTCTAGTGGTTAGCACACCTGACTACTAAACCAGCGGGCTGGGTTGTTTTACTTCTGAGCGGCACGTTTTGCACACAATGGGCTAAATGGCTAGGTCACAAGGACCTCGAGGGGTCAGAAAAGGTAATAAGGGGATCCACTGGATTGCTGTTAGGAGACTAATGGTAGCCTTCCGTCAAAACCAGTGTTCTTTAACGTGCATACTTAACGTAATTCTTTAATATCCAGTGTTCTTTAACGTGCATAGGGTCTGGCTCTCCCGCACACCGGGAGCCACGGCTTAACGTCACATCCGACGGACATCAACATTTACAAACCCAATCGCATGTAAATCTCAACGCTGCTACAAGCGAGACTCGAACCTGGGAACTAGAGATTACATGCTTGGCGGGATACCGACTGACTCAGTCCCCCCCCCCCCCTGGCCTTTATGATCGAACGCAGACTCGCTACTTAATCTGTGAGCTATGGCTACGTTCATATTAAAAGCATTAACATCAATTTTGTTGACGATATCGTAGATCGTATAATCATATTCGATGTACCGGTTAATAATTTTACCCCTAGCCATCTCCATCATAAAGATATGCCTATTTGGCATGAGTAAGAACAAAATATATAAGTAAACCACCCTTAGGTGGGCCCCTAAGGGCAAACAAAAGAAAAGCTAAAAAAAAGCAGTAAAATTGTATAAGAAACCTAAACCGGGTAGGTCTCCTCAGAAAACGCTACCGTTTTAGGTCTCTTGTATTGGCTCAAAACAGTATGATCGTAAAGAATCAGAGAAGAAATAATCTCATTGGGATTATTGCTTACAGCCTCAAAAAACCTTTTTGAGGTGCGTTTTATTTGTATATAAATATGGTCGATGCCCAGGTCTTTATGGAGTTGTCTGTTATTGACAATTTTTTTTTGTTTACGCTATAAATCGAGGGAGAATTTTATATATTTTTCCTATTTTCAAAAAAGGTGATCGCAGTTCTTGTGATAACTATAGGGGTATCAGCCTACTCTCCGTTCCTGGTAAAGTTCTTTCCATGATTGTGCTTAATAGAATTAAGAATCTGGTTGACAGGCAATTGCGTGATGAGCAATGTGGATTCAGAAGTGGTAGGGGATGTGTAGATCAGATATTTTCACTTAGGCAGATTCTTGAGAAATGTTTAGAGTTTCAGAAACCTTTGGTTGCTAGCTTTGTTGATTTCAAAAAGGCTTTCGACTCTGTTGATCGTCATAATTTGTGGTTGATTGTGAAATCGTATGGTATACCAGACAAGTTAGTTAACATAATGAAAGCTCTCTATAATAACACTGAGTCATGTGTGAGAGTTGGTAAGTCTTGTAGCAATTGGTTTAGCATTACTTCTGGTGTTCGACAAGGGTGCATTTTGTCTCCTTTTTCTCTTTAGTTTGGTTGTTGATTATGTTATGCGAAATTCACTTCAAGGGAAAGCTTTTGGCCTTAAATGGGCTGGAGATACGAAAATTTCTGATTTAGATTATGCTGATGATTTAGCCCTTTTGGCAAATGATGTTGATGAGATGAACTCTTTCATTCGAACTGTTGATGAGACTGGTAGTACAGTAGGTTTGGTTATAAACAGAGAGAAAACTAAAGTGATGAAAATTGGTCAGGCAGGTTGTGATTCAGTTAATCTGAATGGTTGCAGTCTTGAGCAGGTGTCACAGTTTAATTACCTTGGGAGCTGCGTAACTGATACTGGTGATGTGCGGCATGAGATTAACAGACGAATAGGTATTGCTGCCGGGACTTTTAAGAATCTATGGAGATTGTGGAGAAATAGGCGTATACACCTAAAGACTAAAATTAGACTGTATAATAGTTTGGTTCTTTCTAGGGTTAGTTATGGTAGTGAAACTTGGACGCTGTGTAAGCAAGATAACAGGAAACTAGATGCTTTTGATTCTAGATGCTACGCAGTATCTTGGGTATTAGGTGGTTTAACTTTGTAACTAATGATGAGGTTAGGCAAAGGAGTCTGCAACCTCCTTTAAGCAGCATATTGTGCAGAGAGAGACTCCGCAGGTTTGGCCATGTTGCCCGTATGGATAATTATAGATTGGCGAATAGGGTTATAAACAGTGTGCCTAGAGGCCTCAGAAGGAGGGGGAGACCTAGGATGCGGTGGGCAGACAATGTCAAACAGGACCTTGTTAGAATTGGTGTACAGTGGCCGGATGCAGCAGATGTAGCTCAGGACAGATATGCTTGGAGAATTAAACTGCGCGGTCTGGTTGGACCTCCGTAGCCCATGGCTGCTTGAGGATGATGATGATGATGAGCTTCATTACATATATATATATAACAAACAAATATAATATTAAACATATACACTTTTACAGCAATAGTATAAAATTTAAAAACAGTAATACTTTTAGGTGAATAGATATTTAATTATTACTACTCTTGTTATTTCATTCATTTGTTAGATACATCCTAAAGATACTTTAAATAATATTATAATAAGATTTTTTAAAAATTTCCCTCTGTTCAGGACGTCATCAACATCACTCTCATGGCCTTCATTAAAAAAAATAGCTTTGGCTAGGCGTCAACTGAGCTAACAGGGCTCCAGAATCAGACTGGAAGACTGGAATGGAAATCGGAATTAGTGCAGGGTTTGATGCTGATTGATCAACTCTCAACATTTGTTAAAAACAGAGAAAAGTGTCAATTGCGTGAGTGACAATGAAGCAAGTCAAAGAAATGGAAACATTTCGAAAGACATTTCGAAATTATGCCATCGTACCAACCCAATAACGCTGAGAACGAATTTTTCCCAATAACGATGAGAACGAAATAACAGCCCAATAACGCTGAGAACGAATTTTCTTTTCTTCTGCCTAATTAGGACGTGAAATGCATTTCTTGAAAAGTGTTTCTATGGCTTTTTGATTCAGATGCATCGCAATTGTATGAATCAGCAAGAAAAGAATAGCCTTTGCGTATCTTTTTAATGAGACAGAAAAACAACAAGAAGATGTGCTTTTATTATTTGCTATTAGACGGATGAAATCTGAGAATTCGAAATGATTTGGGTTGGTTTATCTCTGAGCTGCACTTTTTTGCACACAATGGGCTAAATGGCCAGGTCACATGGACCCCAAAGGCTCAGAGAGGGTTGGGGTCCCACTGGAACAGCTGTTGGGAAACAGATGGTAGTCTACCGTCAAGGCCATCCAGCGTGTTCTTTAACGTGCACAGGGTATGGCTCTCCCGCACACGGGACCACGGCTTAACGTCCCATCCGACGGACGGCGGCATTTCCAAGCCCATCGGTGTCCCCGTGGGCAGGGCGGGGAATTTTGCGGAGATAAATCTCAACGCTGACCCAGTTGGGACTCGAACCTGGGAACTACAGATTACGAGCCTGGCGCGCTACCGACTGAGCCACACCCGCCCCTCCTATAAGGTCAAATGTGGGAACTCCGATTATTTGCTAGGGGTTCCTTACCGACTGCATGGACCCCCAGTCCCGCAATCCCACTGGCACACTTAAGGAACGAGAGAGCGGTGCTTAGAATGTGAGTGTATGAAAATTACATCAAAAAGTTATTATTTTCTAGGGGATCCTTACCGACTGCATGGACCCCCAGTCTCGCAATCCCACTGGCACACTTAAGGAACGACAGAGCGGTGCTTAGAATGTGAGTGTATGAAAATTACATCAAAAAGTTATTATTTTTGCTTTTATTCGCAATTTTATGCTTTTTTTTTTTTCAAGAAATTATTAACAGAAATTATATAGACAGAACTAATAAAAAATAAATACCTAAGTATTTAGGTATTTGAATTGATGCATGCTTAACTTGGAACGTGCATGTGGCATGGGTAAATGGAAGGTCATCCGTAACCTTGCCCGCTTATATCTCGTAAGACATTTAGTTTCGTTTAAATTTATGTGTACACTATATTATGCATTAATTCGTTCTCAATGAACATAAGGCATAAAATCTTGGGGGGGGGCATGTTTTTCAATAATTTTAAACAACTTTAGAAATGATAGCATTAAAACTGATACGAATAATTACCAATTAAGACGAGATAAAAACATAAATTATGAAATTCCTGCATTACATAAAAAACTTTTTAGGCACTATTATTTGTAATTAGCACCGAAATTCCTTTCCTCTCTCCCGGTCAGCATGAAAAATATAAAGAATTATCAATTGTTTTCTAAAGTTCTCAAGAACTATATTTTGAAACTGGATGATGTGGAAACATTTTTGCATTAAACTACTAGAACTGTTTATATGCAACATAGATATTGAATGTTTCTTCCTTTCTGACTTTCACACTTCTGGATTACTAGAATTTTTTTGTTTTGAGTTGTTTTCGTTTTCTGTGTATTATATTCAATGTGACGACTGATGTTTTCAATCGAAATTGTAAGTTTTGTATGCTGTTAAACATTATCTGAAATAAAAATTATCTGTCTATCTATCTATCTATCTTAGCTGAAAATTAACTTCCTTTTTTTGTTCTTCCTCCTAAAGTAAATCACTGATTCGCCTTTAAGTCCCTCAATTTTTTTTCAAAAATTGGCAAAATAACGAAAGCGTTGAAATATTGCATAATCCCAATCTCTAGAAAAAAAAACATCACAAGATAAATTTACTTACGCGATGTTGACAAAAGTTGCGTTGATGTCGCACAGTTTTGAATCAGCGGGGTTGAAGGTGTAGCTCTCGGAGTGACACCTGGTGTCCATTCCACGGTGCTGAGGAAGGCGGGTCACTTCATACCACGTGCCTTGGAACTAAAAGAGAGAATCGTATTGGATGCGAAAATTAAAAAAAAAGAAAAAAATTGAAAGAAGTAATTTTCAAAGTAATGTACATTTTTGAGCTCTCTGTAGAGTCGCGAATGTGTAGAATATGAAAAAAATATTTCGTGGCCATTTACAGACAAAATTGGGGGCGTGGCTGGCTCAAACGGTAGCGCACCAGGCTCGTAATCTGCAGCTCATAGGTTCGAGTCTCACTGGGCCAGCGTTGAGATTTATCTCCGCAAAATTCACTGCCCTGCCACCGTCCATCGCATGAGACGTTAAGGCGTGGTCCGGTGTGCGGGAGAGCCATACCCTGTCCACGTTAAAGAACACACTGGATGGCCTTGGCGGGAGGCTACCATCTGTCTTCTAATAGCTGTCCAGTGGGTCCCCTGCTCCCAACCTTCTCTCAGCCCTCAGGATCCTTGTGACCTCCATTTAGCACCACTGGATGGCCTTGGCGGGAGGCTACCATCTGTCTTCTAATAGCTGTCCAGTGAGTCCCCTGCTCCCAACCTTCTCTCAGCCCTCGGGGTCCTTGTGACCTCCATTAAGCCCATTGTATGCAAAAAAGTGAATCTAAGGGGTAAAAGAACAAAATGCAGGCAAAATTAATACACCATTGTTGTTGATAATACATCTTGTAGACAATTCAATAAGAGTAAGCACATGAATTGTCCTTTTACCAAGTGATTATTCAAGTGTTACCTGAAAATATTGAGTTTTATCAGGAGACGGATCCATGACACTAGTTTGGAATAATCACCTCATGAAGCTGTTGGGTTGTTTTACCTCTGAGAGGCACTTTTTTGCACACCATGGGCTACATGGCCAGGTCACATGGACCCCGAAGGCTCAGAGAAGTTTGTGGGAGGGGCCCCACTGGAACAGCTGTTGGGAGACAGATGGTAGCCTCCCGTCAAGGTCATCCAGTGTGTTCTTTAACGTGCACAGGGTATGACTCTCCCGCACAGGGGACCACGCCTTAACGTACCATCCGACGGATGGCAGCCTTTCCAAGCCCATCGGTGTCCCCTACCGTGCGCAAGGTAGGAAGTTTTTGTGGAGATAAGTCTCAAAGCTGACCAAGCTGCGACTCTAACCTGGGAACTGCAGATTACGAGTCTGGCGCGCTACCGACTGACCCCCCCCCACCTCATGAAGACGTGGAGGTGAGGATTGGCTCAACCTGTATGTAACACGCCAGGCTCGTAATCTGCAGCTCCAAGGTTCAAGTCCCAACTCCCGTTCTGTCCTCAGAGAGAAATGAAACACCAATGTGCTTGGAACACGTAATAATAAGTGTGTGGCAATCCCGGTGTTCCGCAATTCTGCGACTGCACTACACCTTGAGGGAGTTGCCACGAAACCACATCAACTAGCTAGAGAACATTCCTATATCTGCCTTCTGTAAACATTCCTAGGTGCGGGAGAAGACCTGTAGAAGAGAGAGACCTTACTTTTAGAAACAAGTATGTCTGATGAACTAATCATTGAGGTGAAGTGAGTGGGCTTTTTGAATTTTGAAAATCTTGTCATTGCCTAATAGAACCAAACATAACTCACTGGATTTAGACCACATCAATTGCCAATACAGATAAGATGTGATTTTTGAATTTAGATGCCTAAATATCAGAAGTCCTAACTTTTTGCATGGGGAAGCTATCATGATGGAGAGTCCTCAGGCACTCCTATCGACAAGTCACACTTAGTAGGGCCACGTTCCCGTTCGGCATGTCCTTCGGCTTCGTCCTCTCCACCGAGACACCAACCGGTGGCCTCCCCAGCAATACCTCGAGCCGGACTTCGCTGCAGCCGAGCAGATGAACCCACATGACCGGGGACTCCAATCCCGATCTGCAGGACCCCACAAGGCCACTCCATCCCAACTCCATGACACCCCAGACTTCGCTGGGGCGATTAAGGACCCCATTCGACTGGGGATCCTTCCAGTCGGTGGGCCCTCAAAAAAGCCTCTCCAACGGGCATCAAGACGACCTAGGACTTTGCAGGGGTCGGCTGATTAGTCCACTCGACTCGGGACTTCAGTCCCAGTCGGCGGACTCCCAGCCAGCCCCTCCATCGAGGCCGCAGGCATGCCAGAAACACCGACGAGCCGGCACCCAGTTTCACAGAGGCACCTTCAGATCCTCCACCATGTCTTATAAGTAACCTAATCTTGGCAGCCAAAGAGTTACTTGGGACTCTTAGTTTGGCTTTTCCATCGATAAGCCCGTCAACCGGGGTGGTTGCCCCCCAGTCGCGAGCCTCCAACTTCGTCCTCTCCATTGTGAGCGGCCGAAGCCCCCCAGAGAACAGTACTCCGACCAACGTTATCACTGAGACCGCATCGACGAGCCCACAGGACGAGTTCACGAATAGAGTATGCAGCTCAGTCCGCGGTACTCCCCAAATACGGCCCCTCAACCGGGGCTGCGACCCCTTGCTTCTCAGTGGACAAGTCAATGAGCCAACTGGAATGGCCCCTCCCATTACCATTCCGCAGTCCCTCAACAGGCCCCCTCCACAGGAGCCACAAGACATCTTATTTTTCTAAGAAGGCTTGGAAAGCAAACGCGAGCTCCAATCCTCCTTTATCACAGAAAGTGCGAAAATAGGATTTGTTTTTTCTCTCTCTGTGCAATGCATCTTTTAATTAGTTCCAGATGCGATCAGTTGAGAAGGAAGAAATGGAATTCTCAGGAAATTGAGCAAAAGGCTAACCGCAATGTCTTTTATTCAATTTCATACGAATCATGCAAGGCATTATTGTAAGCCATGATTCCTAGCAAGACCGATCGCAGGAAAAAACTGTATGTGTGTATACGGGGGGAAGGGAGAAGGCTAGAAACAAGTTCGAGCAGGAAAAAATAAAAGGGGGCAGGAACAAAACAAAGAAAAAATAAAGAGTGAGTGGGTAAAAAACAAAACTAAGCTGGAAAAAATAAAGGGGGAAAGAAACACAGTCGAGACGGAGAAAATTAAGAGGGCAAGAAGCACAATCGATAGTGAAAATTAAGGGAGGCAAAAACGCAATCTAGACGGATAAGATAGAAGAAACACAATCGAGACGGAAAAAGATAGAGGCGGGGGGAAGAAACAAAGGATTTCCATTTTAGTATAAAGTTCTTCCATTTTAGAAATCTTTAAAAAGAATTATTCAAAAAGTAATTAAAAATTAAATAAGTTTAAAAATTTTTGCCTTTATTTCCTTTACCGTCATTCTCAAAGTGAGTATGGGACATGTCCCCTTCCCGCCTTCCTAGATCCGGCTCTGATTCGTATATTCCACATCTCAGCTGAAGGGAGGCTTCTACCTGTCTCCTGCCAAATGCCTAGGAGGTTCCCTATCCAACCTTCCCCAAGTCCTTGGGGTTCTTGTGACCTGGCCGTTCAGTCCATTATCTGCAAAAAAAAAAGTGCCGCTCAGAGGGCCAGAGTCAAAAAGTGCCGCCCATCCCGAATCTACATCTCGGTAGTATTACATTACCCTTCTTGAAGAATATACGATGGATTCCATAAATTAAAGACCAACCTAAAAATAATTTGGATCTGCCGCATGAGAATCAAAAGATCAGTGCGCATAAATACTGCGTAAAAGTAACAGTTGAAAAAGTGGAATATCACTATTAATTTCCAAAAATTATATAATATAAAAAATATTACATATAAATGGTCAAAAATGAAAGTCAACTGAGATGCCAAAGTCAGTGTTTCTCGAACTATGGGTCACGACCCTAAACGGGAGGGGCGGGGGTGGCTCAGTCAGTAGCGCACCAGCTCGAAAACTGTAGTTCCCAGGTTCGAGTCCCAGCTGGGTCAACTTTGAGATTTATCTCCGCAAAATTCCTCGCCCTGCCTTTGGTCAGTAGGGGACACCAATGGGCTTGGAAAGGCCGCCGTCGTTCGGATGGGACGTTAATCCGTGGCTCCGTGTGCAGGAGAGCCACACCCTGTGCACCTTTTAAAGAACACGCTGGATGGCCTTGACGGGAGGCTACCATATTCTCCCAACAGCTGTTCCAGTGGGTTCCCTCCCCCAGCCTTCTGAGGGAGGTGGCCTTCTAATGGGCCTTCTAGTGTGTCCTTTCCCCAGCCTTCTGAGCCTTCGGGGTCAATGTGACTTTGCCATTTAGCCCTTGGTGTGCAAAAATAGTGCCGCTCAGAGGTAAAACAACCCAACCCTTGCTTAAGAGTTTACTTGTTGAATTCCTTGTGTAAATGTTTGTATGTTGTATTCCTTGTATAAATATTTGCATTTCTTGTGTAAGTATTTGTATTCCTTGTGTAAGTATTTGTTTAGTGTATAAGATATCACTCCCCTTAAAAAAAGTGTTCGCACTCACAATATATTATTTTATACAGAACGAACTCAAAAAGTTCTTGATACGTGTCTATATATTTTCACTCGTTTCTCCTAAGTTAAAGAGCTACGACTTGTTTAAAAGCTGGTCTAAATTTGTCATTACGTATTAAAAATAAAGACCGTATCATCATTTCTCTCTCTTTGCTGGCGTAGCGTAAAGTGCGGTCATGCGAAATCTATGCATTGTTGCTGTGGAGCCAAGGAAATATAATATAGTTATGTGCAGCAAAGAGGTAAAACGTAGTTTTGCAGCAAAGAGGTAAAACGTAGTTTTGCAGCAAAGAGGTAAAACGAAGTTAATTGCAGCAAAGGGGTAAAACGTAGTTATGTGAAGCAAGAAAATAAAATGTAGTTATGTGCAGCAAAGAGGAAAAGCAAAGATATAAAACATAGTTATATGCAGCAAAGACGTAAAACATAATTATGTGAAACAAAGTAATAAAACGTAGTTATGTGCAGCAAAGGTTCGTGGTGTGTACTCTTTGCTGCACAAAACGTAGTTATGTGCAGCAAAGAGATTAAAAACTGGTTATATGAAGCAAAGAGATGAAGCGTAGCTATGAAAGCAGAGAGAAAACGTAGCTATGTGAAGCGAAGAAATAAAACGTAGTTATGTGAAGCAAAGAGATAAAACGTAGTTATGTGCAGCAAAGAGATGAAAAGTAGTTATGTGCAGCAAAGAAATGAAGCGTAGCTATGTGAAGCAAAGAATAAAACGTTATGTGCAGCAAAGGGAAAAATGTAGTTATGTGCAGCATAGAGAACAAAGGCTAATACATGGTGTCATGTCTTTCTAATTTATTTATTGTTGTTTTTTGTTGTTTTTTTTTGTTGTAAATATAGAGCTGTATTAAGTGTATTTTTGGAAGTGCTGATGTGGGATGTGGCTCATGAGCTATTGTTCGGATCTGAGCTGGCGGACTTGCGTATGCTTGGCGGACGTATGCTGGCGGACTTGCGTAGCGCTTTTACGGCTATCCTGGGGCACAAGGATAATGAAGAACAGTCTTGAACGTCGCTGTCAAACTGGGAGGATGTTTGAACACGCGTTAAGGGACGCTGCTCTTGCTCAAAAAGTAAACCCTTAAGGAGAGGGTTCGTTCTGTGTGAACCAAGATAATGTTCTGTGTGAACCAGGGTTCAGTTCTCTATGAACTGACGTAAGACCATCCGACGATCTGAGACTTAAGACCATCCGACGACCATCTGACGTAAGACTGTGAACCAGGTTGTTGTCAAGGAATGAATATCCTTTCGCCGAGTTTGAGGTCTGTAAAGAGAATCTGATAAGCGCAATTTTCCACTTCATTGTATGAAGGTTTGCAGTAGCAAAGTAGCAAAGGCCCACGAACGCATCCCCAGCACGTAGTTGTATATAAATGTGAATGAACTGTGTCGTCCATATACTGCTCTCGGGCTTGAATTGTTGGACCCCTCCCTCGGCCTAGTTGTTTAGTACGCTTGGCTGCTGATCTAAGGAACCCGGGTTCGAGCCCCGGGTTAAGTCATGGTTGTGTGTGTTGTTTTTCTGCTGAGGTCCTGCCATCCTCTCAGATCTTCTACTGTGGCATATAAACTGACAGGCTCCTGTCAGACCTCTGTGGCAGGCAGCTGCTTGAGGGGGTATTTATTTTATGTTTATTATTTTCTACATATCACTTGGCGCAGTAAGTCTGAGGCATATGTCGGTACGACTGTAACAATCCACGAACCTGTGATTTCACATAAGGGGTGAAGGTAATTAATGGACTGGTTGATCTCCTCTGCTTAAGAGCGAAATTTATGTCACCTAGCCCAACACGACATTCGGCATAGTTCAGTCCGCAACATACGTAATTATACGTGACGAAGTAAGATCTACTTACCACCACCACGTATGGGTTGGGTTGTTTTACCTCTGAGCGGCACTTTTTTGCACACCGTGGGCTAAATGGCCAGGTCACATGGACTCCGAAGGCTCAGAGTAGGTGGGGGAGAGGACCATCGGAACCGCTTTTGGGAGACAGATGTAGCCTCCCGTCAAGACCATCCAGCGTGTTATTTAACATGCACAGGGTATGTCTCTCTCCCGCACGGGGGCACGGCTTTAGGGTCCCATCCAACGGACGGCGGCCTTTCCAAGCCCATCGGTGTCGTCTACTGACCGTGGGTAGGACGGGGAATTGTTGCGGAGATAAATCTCAACCCTGACCCAGCTGGGAACTGCAGATTACGAGCCTGGCAGAGTGAAAGCTGTGTGTTAGTGGAGAGAAAGCTGTGTGTTAGTGGAGAGCTGAATAGTGGTGTTACTAAGACATAGCGCACAGAGCATACGATAGTGACTAATAAATGAAACCTCACCAGATGATTCAATATGGAATTTGAAGATGTAACTGAGGATTATGACCCACAAATAATGAGCAAGAAAAGTTATATGAAAGATTATTACTAATTGTAATTCCTGTGCACGTGAGGTAACGGAATCACTCTTTTCCCTTCTGTTACAAGAGAACATCCATTCGCTTTTGTGCTTTTAATTCTTCACGCTTGCTGGATTCGATGATTTACGAAGCTTTCCTTTTTTCTGGTTGTAATTTATACACACGGCAGGTCTAGTTTATGGGGATTTTAACCTTCACGATTAAAAATCTCTTTTCTGAGAACGGTGTACAAAAGAGAAAAGGTTAACCAGCAACAATGCCAGCGAATGATAAAGATGCATGAAGAGATGATTTGCCACCCCAGCTAAGCGAACGACGGTAGGATTCATATATTTTGCTTTCTCTGTGCTCAAGATCTTTTGTTATCCAAATATCTGTGATGACGTCAGCAGCAAGCGAAAGCCGAGAGAGTGTATCAGAGTTTCCAGATTGAAATTTGATAGAGAAATCATCAGCAATGGAAAGTTGAGAGAGGAGTGGTCCGTCGTCGGTTAAACGTGCATGCAATTTTCGTCTTCTGAATTAAAAAATTTAAATGTTCAGATCATTCAAAAATTCGCAAATCGCTGGGTTGGGTCGTTTTTCCTCTGAGCGGCACTTATTTGCACACCACGAGTTAGATGATCAGGTCACAAGGACCCCCAAGGCTCAGAGAAGGTTGGGGAAGGGGACCCACTGGAACAGCTGTTGGGAGAGATGGTAGCCTCCCGTCAAGACCATCCAATGTGTTCTTTAACGTGCACAGGGTATGGCTCTCCTACATACGGCGCCACGGCTTAACGTTTCGTCCGACGGACAGCAGTCTTTCCAAGCCCAACGGTGTCTCCTACTGACCGTGGGTAGGATGGGGAATTTTGCGGAGATAAATCTCAATGCTGACCCAGCTGGGACTCAAAACTGGGAACTACAGATCACGAGCCTGGCGCGTGGGACCCACTGGAACAGCTGTTGGGAGACAGATGGTATCCTCCCGTCAAGGCCATCCAATGTGTTCTTTAACGTGCACAAGGTATGGCTCTCCCGCACACGGGATCACGGATTAACGTCCCATCCGACGGACGGCGGTCTTTCCAAGTCTATTGGTATTCCCTACTGACCGTGGGCAGGACGAGGAGTTTTGCGGGGATAAATCTCAATGCTGACCCAGCTGGGATTCAAACCTGGGAGCTAAAGATTACGAGCATGACGCGTTCCGGAATAAGCAACCCCCGCCAAATAATATTGTGACTTAAGACAAAATAGTTAGTGTCCTGTAACACAGAGATGGTAAAAAAACTCTTTTAGTGTTTATGCGTAGAAAGCAATTTACTACGAGAGATGCATGATAATATACTTACTAACAGATTATGCATATGCTACACACCGAGGGGCTACTAATATAAGGTACACCTACCTAGTAACGCCACATTTTTGCTCTCTAAAAGACCTGAATTCATCGAAGCATGGACTCAACGGAGTGTTAAAAGAGTGCCATAGATATGTTGGTCGCGTATCCACCGATTCAACATAGGTGTTTCCAAATTGGCTAGTGGTGGATCTCTACTCCGAATATCTCATTTCATTTCATCCCATAGATCTCAGTTGGATTGAGATTTGCTAACTGGGAAAACCTCTGCACTAAGCTGAAGTTACTCTCGTGTTCCTGCAACCATTCCTGGAGCGGGTTTGGCATAGCGTTCCAGGCTCGTAGTTTGCACTTCCCAGGCTTGAGTCCCACCTGGGCCAGCTTGAGATTTATATCGGCAAAACTGCTCGTCCTGCCCTTGGTCAGAGGAGGACACCAATGGGCTTAGAAAGGCCGCAGTCCGTTGGATGGCCTGTTAAGCGGTGGCCCTGTGTTCTGGTACTATCCGTCTCCAAACAGCTTTCCAGTGAGCGCCCTCCCTCCAACCTTTTATGAACATTCGGGGTCCCTGTGAGCTGGCCATTTAGCTTATTGTGTGTAAGAAAAACAGTGCTGCTCAAACCTTAAAACCCAACCCGACAATCCATGTTTGGAAGGGACATATCCTGCACTTGTTAAAGAACACACTGGATGGCATTCACGAGAGTTACAATCTGCCTCCTTACAGCTCTCCAGTGGGTCCTCTTCCTCAGAACTTTTCTGAGCCATCGGGGTCCTTGTGACCTGGACAATTAGGGAATTGTGTTAAAAAACGTGCCGCTCAGAAGTAAAACAACCCAACTCAATTCTTAAACGATCATAGTTTTTTCACATGGAGCATTATCCTGCTTAAAGAACCCATTTGCAGATGGATGTCCTTCTGTCATGAAGGGATACATCTGATCAGCAACGATGTTCATCTGAACATCCTGTAGCATTCAAACGTTGCTACACTGTTATCAAGAGACCCAGTGTATGCCACGAAAATGTTTCCCTCCCCCATTATACCACCACCAGCCTGCAATGTTGGTTTCTGGCAGAATAGATCCATGAACTCATGCGGTTTTTGCCATATCCCGGTTATCTCATCAGGGTAAAATAGCAGAAATCAGAAATCATCAGACAGGGAAATTCATTTTCATGTCAAGTCACGTTTAAAAGATGAATAAGTATTTCCTGGAAGTGGAAGGAGCAGGAAAAATAATGTTATTTTGTCAACTAAAAGCGAGACACAGAATTCGATTTAACAATTTAAGAGTGTTGTTCTCACCACAATTGATGACCACTATAATAAGATTGTTAGAAAGGCTAATCTCATTGTTTTCTTAATTCTGAAATGTTATGACAAATGTGACATTGATTTCATAACTCGCATTTCTATGACTTTCATCAGACTTTTCTCAGAATAGGCCTCACCTGTACGGACACCTCATCCAGCATTAGATATTAAAAATCTTGAACGCACCCAGAGATGGTTTACAAAAAGACTTCCTGGATTGTACCTATGCAGTATCAAGAAAGGTTGAAGAAGTCTCTTTATATCCTTTGGAGTAGAGAACACTAATGTTTGACTTATAAACGTATTATAAACTTATTCATGGAGTAACTCATTATAACTCAGATACTCCCATATTCAAGAGACCCCTCAGGTCAGATGGTGAGAACTTTGTGTTCATGAAGCGAAGGTCGTGGGTTTGATTCCCTCATGAATCACAATTTGGGGTAGAGGTGGCTTAGTCGGTAGTGCACCAGGCTCTTAATCTGCAGTTCCCAGGTTCGAGTCCCACTTAGGGCAGGGTTGAGATTTATCTCCGCAAAACTTCCCCACTCTGTCCTCAGTCAGTAGGGGACACATATGGGCTTGAAAATACACAGTCCGTCGGATGAGATGTTAACGCGAGATGCTGTGTGCGGGAGATCCATACCTGTGCATGTTAAAGAACACGCTGGATGGCCTTGATGGGAAGCTACGATCTGTCTCCTAACAGCTTTCCTATGGTTCCCTTCCCTCAACCTTCTCTGAGCTCTCGGGGTCCTTGTGACCTGGACATTTAGCTCATTGTGCGCAAAAAACTGCCACCCAGAGGTAAAACAACCCAACCCAATAAACCTTATTCAATCTTGCGAACATAGAACAAGAGAACGGTCATCCTCTTATGATTGACGTGCTTTTTGTACGGAAACACTGTACCGTTGCTTTGTATGTCGTGTTGGATGAGTATGAAACTTTCAAGTGAGACTGTCATTTCTCCAAATATTGATGTATTTTTCTTTTAAACTCAACTGATTTGATTTATCACTATTTCCCAAATATTTCAAATTTTAAAGTACTTCTCCATGTCTTATATTAGCGTACTGTTATTGTACTCTCCGGTCATTTCTCTAATAATAATGCCCGCCCTGCCCACGGTCAGTAGGGGACACCAACGGGCTTGGAAAGGCCGCCGTCCGTCGGATGTTATATTAAGCCGTGGCTCCTTTTACGCGACAACCATACCCTATCAACGTTAAAGAACACGCTGGATGGCCTTGAGAGTAGGCTACCATCTGTCTCCCCACCACTGTTCCAGTGGGTCCCTTCGCCTAACCTTCTCTGAGCCTTCGGGGTCCTTGTGACCTGACATTTAGCCCATGGTGTGCAAAAAAGTGCCGCTCAGAGGTAAAACAACGCAACCCAAATCTCTAATAATAGTGTCTTGGGAGAAATGCGAATAGGTGTGGTTTTAAAGTTCTGCAAAGGAGGGACTTCCCCACCTCCGTAAGTCGGGGTCATTGAACAGCAGTTGAACTTAAGACGTGTATTGGCCATATCGTATGTATTGGAATTTATTTAAATCTTTTACATTAATTACCTCAGACAAGAAGTTTCTTAGATTATTTGTCAAAGTGAGAACAAAGATGTTCCGCATTTAGGGCACTTTTTTTTAAATTTTGGCTATTAATCTATATTGGTGATAAGTTGAGCATTATTCACAGACTTTTAGATATAAACGACGGAAATTGTAAACATTACATTTCATACGGCAATGGAATAATGCATAGGCAAAGTTCATGCTTCCCAAAAAATCGTCTGACTGACAAAATATGTATACGTGATTGGAAAAATAAATCTGGGGTGATAAAATTCGAGATTCTGATTCTGCGGCGCTTGCGTCCTGTTGGTCAAGCGTTGTGGCAATCCTCACAACCACAATATCCAGAGAATACCCATAAGATATCTAGGATCACAAATGGATATCGAATTGGATCTCAGATATCCTATGGATATTTTCTGGATATTGTGATTGTTTGAGTAGGACTGTAAATGTCCCCCCAGTCAATGCTTTCAAGACTTCTAACAAACAGGAGACGTTAGCCATAGACGATAGCACGAGAGACATAAAAAGAGTGACGACAACACAGGATGAATGCTATCGTATGCTAACAGTCTGACGTAATAGGGTTATATCAGCCAAGCAACTCTCTCTGGAGCTTCCTGCAGCCATTGAGAGGACAGTTCCGAATCAAACAGTTTACCTATGGCTTCATCAAAGAGGGATTTATGTCAGATGACTGGTGGCCCTCAATCCCTCCCATAGGATAGCCTGACAACATGGTTCAGACAACATCGTGATTGGACTCCATACCAATGGGAGCATGTGCTCTTCACCAATCATCAGTCTTCAGATTCTGAAGTTCAGTCTGAAGACAGAATCACGATTCAGTCTTTAGACTGATTCTCGACATGTTTTGATCTGGAGAGATATAGTAGATCGTTACATCATAAAATGAAATACCAGGTACAATAGTACCCATAACTTTCTTCACCTGGAAATATGCCTAATTGGCATCAGTTTGAAAAAACAAACAAAAGTAAACCACACAATGGTGGGCCCCAAAGGGCAAAAGAACATAAAACAAAAGAGTAGTAATGATGCACAAGATTCCTAAAATGGATAGCTTTCTTTAGCGAAAGCCATCATCTTAGGCCTCTTGTATCTGTTAAGGACTTCATGATCGTAGTCCAGAAGGCAGGATATAATCTCGTGCGGGTTTCTCTGCACTGACTCGTAGAAACCTCGCGAGACAAACTTAAGATATGTGTAAATATGATCAATGCCCAGATCTTTATGAAATTGTCTATTGGTTACAAACCAGGGGGCATTGACCACACATCGCAGGATTTTATTCTGCAAGACCTGTATCTTGTGAATGTTCGTGGGAGTTGTGTTCGCCCAAATTGGGGAAGCATAGGATATCATAGGTCGAATGACCATGTGATAAATTAGTAATTTATTATCAATGGATAATACTGAGTTTCTTCCTAGAAGAGTCCCCAGTTGACATCTGACAGAGTTAACTTTTGTGATGATCCCGTGTACATGGGGATCCCACTTAAGCTTCTTATGCAGAGTGACTTCCAAATATTTGACAGTCTCCTGCCATTTGAAATGTTCATCTAAAAATGTAAAGTTAGAGAATTTTTAATTCTCTTACCACTGAAGAGGTAGACGTTACTCTTCTCAGTGTTGATCTTTATTTTCCATTTTTCATACCAGGTATCCATTTTATCAAGGCAATTCTGAAGTCTTCTGATTGCAAAATCAACTCCCAAGGAAGGAGAGATGACAGCAATGTCATCAGCATATTGTGCGATAATGATTCGCTCAAATGAAAGAATATCAGAGAGGTATAATGAGAAGAGAATAGGGCCTAGGAGATAACTTTGAGGAACTCCAGCTGCCACTACTCTCTTGGTAGAAATGGAAGATTTAATATGAACCTGGAATGTTCGATTTAAGAGATACGATTGAATGATACAGGTGAGTACGTAGGCATTCCAATCTTGGAGAGTTTGTAAATGAGGCCGTCCATCCAGATGCGGTTGTTGGCTACTGATGTTGAGGAGATGAATTCGTTCATTAGGCTGTTAATGACACTGGTAATAGAGTAGGTTTGGCGATAAACAGAGAAAAAATTTAAATGATGAAAATTGGTCAGGCAGGTGGTGCTTCAGTTGCTTTGAATGGCTGTACTATTGAGCAAGTGTCTCAGTTTAATTCTCTTGGGAGCTATGTAACAGATACTGGTGACGTGCGGCATGAGATAAATAGAAGAATATGGATTGCCGCTGGGACTCTTAAGAATCTATGGAGAGTATGGGAAAATAGGCGTAAAAACCTAAAGAATAAAATTAGGCTGTATAATAATTTGTTCTTTCTAAAGTTAGATATGGTAGCGAAACATGGACACTTTGTAAGCAGGATAAAAGAAACTTGATGCCTTTGATTCTAGATGCTTACGCAGTATCTTGGGCATTAGGTGGTTTACTTTGTAAGTAATGATGAACTTAGAAGAAGGAGTCATCAACCTCTTTTGAGCAGCATATTGTGCAGAGACTGCCTTGGTTTGGCCATGTTGTCCGTATGCATAGCTTCAGATTGGCAAAGAGGATTATGAACAGTGTACCTAAGGGTATCAGAAAAAGGGGGAGACCTAGGATGCGATGGGCAGACAATGTCAAACAGGATCTGGCTAGAAGTGGCGTAGAGTGGCCAATTGCAGCAGCTGTAGCTCAAAAGAAACACGTCTGGAGAGGAAAATTACACCGTCTGGTTGGAACTCCGTTGCTCATGGCTGCTTGAGGATTTTGTATGTATGTAAGCATTAAGAATTTAATCACAGATGCTTGTTAGAACAGACATTTAAAAATTGCCCACTTTTTTAAGAAGTAAACTCTAATACACAGTAAATTTCTTTCAAAATGGTTATTTTGTAGTGTGCAATTATCACTGCTGTTTTTGTTTTGGTATTTCAGTATAGAAATATGTCTGGTATGTTTGTTTCAGTATAAGAAATATGTAAAATAAAATTGGTACCTCTCGATTTCATTATACTTTCACTATAAATAGTTGTTTCTATTAGATGAAAAATATTGAAAGCTCTGGAAAACACTATATTTTATGAATAATTTTAATTTGCAAGATATTGAACATGAAGAGAATTAAACGAGATTGCATATTTCCGGAATAGGCATCTGGCCATCAATTTATTGACCATGTAATTAGTTATCTATATTTCATTTAATGTATAGTTGTATTATTAATGTGTAATGCTAGTTGGCGAATCTATTTGTGAGGTTTTTATTCTAAAATCATTAATGTTTATTGCGGGTAAACTATCACATATTATATTCCCATTCCTCAATATTTGCATGTCAAATGTACAATGGATGGAACATAATCTTGAAAGAACTGCAGTTTACAGGACTTTGTTTTCGTTCGTTGCTTTAGTCCAGAATTTGTTCCTAATATTTCTTATTTTTAATAGTAATTTCTTATAGTAAGAAAAAATTTCCTTTTGAATTCGTAAGTGATTCAAAAAATTATTTATTTTTTAGCAATATATTATTAAAAATTTATTCGTTTAGCTATGGCATTTGTAAATGAATGTAAAACATACTAGTTAACAAGTTCGAGCATTCATTATTTCGCTACACAATATTGCAAATGCAATACTATTGTGTCAACAATTGAATCCTCTTTGACGGAACACAAGAGCTTCCCTTCTACTATTTTCATTTTTGTCATGCCCCTTATCAAGTGAAGCAGAAGTTCCTGTCGGTTCCTGTGAGAGAGTTGAAATGGAAGAATATTCAAGTGCGAGGATATCTAAGTACACAGGTAAGACAGCAGAGGTATGTGAAATTTTATCCCTTGCATTAAACAATTCACATGAATTTAATAGTAAGAATTTAATAGTAATCATGCTGAAGATGGATAAGAATTCATATCCCCAGATCCATAAATGGATTGATAATAAAATCACTTGGCTATACAAAGAGACTTAGCGTAAGAATGTCATGGTGCTTAAAATTGTTTCAGAATGCTTGTTAAACATTTATTGTTTGAGGTCTGTCAGGAAAGAAATTATCGTTATGAATTTTCTTTTAACTGATACTAATGAGTATCTTAGTTCAGCTTGGAATCTATTAAGTACTTCTCTTCAAATACTTCCATAAATGAAATAATAATTGCCCAACTTATTTTTCATTAAGAAAAAAAAAACCAACAGCTTTGAAACAAAATAACACTAAATTTTAAAATTGGCACTTGATACACGTTGGTCACCTGTTTAAGTCTCGGTACAATAGATTGATTCTCTTTACCTATAAAACGTACACATATGTACATTCTTTGGTAAAGAATCACGTGTAATTTTAATCTATTAAAGCGCGTGTACATTATTTGAGACTAACCCTATTTGTAATTTTTCTAATTCTATTTGATTTTCTTCTTGGTAAAAATGGGAAATTTCGTTTGTTAATCATTCCATAGATCAGTTTTAACTGTTCATAGCTTTAACTGCATCTAAGAGCACATGCATTTTCTTTAAATGATTTAGTATCAAACTTAGAATATCTAAAATATAACTCTTTTTCTACCTGAAATTAAGAATAGATATAAATAGTTGCGCATTCATTTATTATGCATTCTCATATTTCCATTGCTTCTTCCACACAACTTTGTTTCAGCTTTGAAATCTGAAATCATTGAGTTCAGTCGCTATATTTCTTGCATTTGCTGAATGCATCACGATTATCTAAAAGTGTGATTTTTAAATTCTTGATGTTTTACTTCACAAAAGATTTGAAACAAAAATGAAATACTTGTCTAAACTTTCATATTTATCATAATATAATTACACATAATTAATTTATAATTAGATATTTAAATTTGCACTGTTTTACACGGCTCTATTATATTTACTGTTATATTATTCTCTTTATTACTAGGTATAAATTCAAAATTACCCTTCACAAGTTAATAAATTATTCTTAATATTTAGAAAAATTAATTAGAAGATAAGTTTAAATTTCATACTTTTTAACGCTTTCTCTGAGAATCCTCCATACTACGATAAAATAATAGAGAGCAACTACGGCAGATAAGAACAAATTTGAGAGTAATTACTACGTATACAGGGTGTTTCGAAAATCTCTGTACAAATTTCAGTGGAGATAGGGAACACCAAGGCAAACCTTTTTCGTCTCTAAATATATGTCCGTTGACGTAACCCTTCCTTCCTAGAGGGTGCTCAGAGAAATATTGGTGGAGCTTTTACATAAATGAATAGAAACAAGTGTGAAAAGCATGTTTATTTAAAGAAGGTGCTCAAAGTTGCGACCGGATTGCATGCATGACAACGTGGAAGCATTGATTTGTCGTACATGTCGAAAGACTTCCGGAATTTCGCGAACAGTTGCATCGGCGACACCGATTCTTGCGATGAGGTTTTCATCTTAGTCAATGGCAGTGTCGTACATTTCCTCAAAAAATATCCGAATAATATGGTTGATTACAGAATTCAGAAAAAAATATCTGGCAACGATTTTTTTTAGAAATTAGTGATCTGGCAACCTTCGTGTCACGTGACACGAAGGTTTCTAAAAAATCTTTGCCAGATAGTTTTTCTGTATTCTGTAATCAACCATAATGCTCGGATATTTTTTGAGCGATTCTACACGAGGTTCTTCATGAGTCCCCAAAGGAAGAAATCGATACATGTTAAATTGTGAGACCTGGGTGGCGATGCATCCACCACGGCCTATCCATCGCTCCCAAAAAGTGGCGTTCAGATAATTCCGCAGATGATCATTCAGCGCCAGCACACTTCAACATAATCGCTGAAGTGTGCTGGCGCCCCCGTCGTGTTGAAACCACATTCATCTACGAACATCCACAGGGACATCTTCCAGCAGTCTTGGCAATGTTTCTTCAAGTGAGGCAGCAGGTATGACCCAATCAAAATGTCACGGATGATACCCCCCCAAACATTGATGGCAAACCGTTGTTGATCCTTTGTGGCAGGCGGATTTTGGTGTGCACAAACGTGAGAATTGTGCACATTAAACACACCCTAGCATGTGAACGAGGCCTCATCTGATAAGAGCACATGAGCCGGGAAATCAGGTTGCACCGCAGTCTGCTGCAGAGACCAGCACACAAATTCTACATGAAGAGTGTAATCCTGAGGCTGCAATGCCTGGAATCTCTGACGATAAAACGAATGTAACTGTTGCTCATTCCACACTATCCACACGAGGGGGTGGTTCACACCGAGGCTACATGCAACAGCTCACGTGCTGGTGCCTGGATTATCATCAATCTGTCATAGTATATCTTCTTCCATGTCAGGAGTGTGCATGGTTTTCTCCTGACCAGTGTCATGCATGTTTGCATGGAATGTTCCAGTTTTTCGCAGTTGCTGCTGCAAACGCACATATGGGATTTGGTGGTTTGGCACATGTCTGTTTGGGAAACGCTATCGGTACAACCTCACAGCAGCTCTTCCGTTCCCATTGGCAGCACCATACGCCAGATGCATGTCAGCCAACTCATCAGTCGTGAAACACTCCATGTTACACATAATGTGCATGATTTACGAATGCCGACGGCAAACACAAGTCCGTTTTCTGTTCCCACTTCGCCCCTCTAGCAAATTGCAGTGCCGCCAAACAGCGCCTTCTAGCGCCATAGGGTTAGGTCAGCAGACATACATTCACAGAAGAAAAAGATTTGTCTTGGTGTTCCCTATCTCTCATTGAAATTTGTACAGAGAGTTTTGAAACACCCTGCATGTATAACTCATCAACTGGTATTAATTCATGTTAGTTTCAATAGCTTGCTAAATCTTTTACACTTATATTATATCTTGTGTCTGATAATCTGATAATTGCTTTGTACAGTTTATCTCAATCGATAATTATAATAGTGATCAAAGCATGTCTCATTCGTTTCACAGTTCCAATTTAAATGACGAATTTCCATTCGATATTAAACACGTTTTAAGATCTTTTTATTTGGTAAAACTAATTCAATTTCTACAAATGTAGAACTGGAGCACGATAGTATTAGTACGATAATCTTATCACTTACTAACCTGGTGTTGAATTAAAACGAAGCGTTAACTCTTTAAATATTATTTTAATATTTCAACAGGTAGTTACAATTATCACGAAAAAAATGTTTATATGTATTGATATCAATAAAATTTTGAAGTAGTATTCGTTTTATTTTCGATAAATTCTCAGTAAACGTATCTGAAGTGTCGTTAGATGTATAAAGGATTTAGTTTTGTTTTAGTTTATTTATTGCAATAGAGACTCCATGAGGACAGATTTTAGGATAAATATGTAAAATATGTCAAATATATTTCTAAATCAATTCTTTTATGCTGAAGATTATCTGTTTTATTTAATAAATAACTGAAGCAGGATGTTATGTTATATTGATGTGATATAACACAGTCTGAAGAAGATATGTGTCTATAACACGGTATAAAGTATATTAAATGTATAACGATATGTTTCTATAACACAGTCTGAAGTTTATTAAATGTATTAAGTAATAAATGTCAATTAATATGTTTATATATTAATATGTTTATATATTAGTAGGCCTGTAAAGAGTATCTAGGTAGTCACTGGAAGGAGAGCTTATGCACCAATCCCCTGTGATGATGCATAGAACAGGCCAGGCCTAGCACCTAATGTCCGACCCCACCTTCTCGTGGCTAGTACCTTTCAAAAAAACTTCACGTTTCGGTGAAGTGTTGTGGGAGTACGGGCGCCTGGACGATATTGAACGTCACATCCACGAAAAGTGTCGCAAGCTTTTTGCTTCTGTCATCGCTTACAAGGGAGGATTCTACGAGAAACGACTATTGAACAGACTTGGTATAACCTTGCTGGAAAAATTGGTTTTCCACGTTTCAAAGACCTTCCTAAAATACCTGGAACTGAGTGCGGTTATCACGAAGGTTGTGGAATGCATTGTTCACAAGCCGAGAAAACAGCATTTAGCACATGGATGAACGAGTATATCGAGAAGCACTCTACGCAATGGACCGGTCGTTAATTGGTCAACCGCACGGACAATTAGAGGCTTTTCCTTTGTGGGACTTGTTCGACGAACCTGACTGTTTTGGCGAGAACGCTCCACCTATGATTGAAGATCCGAGTCCTGTTGAAGACAACCCTTCTGTGAATGAAGAAGGTAGCCTTCCTGTGAATGAAGACGACACCCGAACTGTGAATGAAGAAGGTAGCCTTCCTGTGAATGAAGACGACACCCCAACTGTGAATGAAGGCAACCCTCCTATTAGTGATGAGGAAAAACCTCCATGTGTTAAATGTCGCAGGGAACCATCCGTCTCAACCATGCCACCGTCCCCGGTTCCAATGCACCCCCCACCCCTTAAGCCGAAACCTAGACGGAAATTGATGCAGCTATTGATGGACATTGTAGTGCACGATCTAATTCAAGCCTTGCTACCCGGGACTAGGCTTATAGAGCCCGAGGATAAAGAACATTGTTGAAATACTTATTTGAACGATGCAGTGCGCTCATTGGACATTGACGCTGTTGCTAATACATTTGTTGACACGGCGTGGTGTCGAGGCCTCCTCTGTTATGTATGTGACGCTTCTCTTTCCTCTCTGTCCTTTCGTGGCGTGTTAAAGAGAGCGAAAGACAACCTGTATACTAGCGACAAGTGGTTTTGTAAATAAAAGTCCGATATTACCTAACAATTACTGTGTTGTGTACTGATTTACGTTATGAATCGTGTGAAGCAACAGCTGTGATTTGTGGGGTCACGTTATCTCCAGATTATTTAGCCACACGTTGCGAAGATTCTAGGCATTTGGGAAGAAACGTTTGGTTGAGCATGTGTAATGAAACAGTAGATATCAGAATATTTTTACGTAAACAACCGACGGTGAAAGGAATTAACTTATCTTTTTCTCAGAGGAAGAAACTCGTCAATCTGGACGAGTGGGTCGAGAAAAATGTTGTGGGCTCCGAGTTACCGATTCTGTCTGGTGGAGGTGGGAACAAAAGCGATGTACTATAACCATCTGCTCATTTACACATCGAGAGAGTTGTGTGAAGAGGCTGCAGACCGTACATCTATAGAACATACCTGACTCCCTTCCTATCGAGGTCTGGATTAAAGAGGGAAAGTTACTGCTGGTCGATGAACGACGCGTTGGTAAAACCTTTTACGATCCCAAGAACCCTGGCAGCTATGGAGGGGTGACTGGATTATCCCAGAGTACTGGACAAGATACAAAGAGAGAATGGTCAGCAGGTCAAGAAACGTACCTCTCCACAGACCGGCAATGAGCTAATTCAGAAGGAACCAAACGTACGTGACAGGTCTGGATCAACAATGGTAGGCGGATTTAATGTTCATGAAAAATATTGCACGATTTAATGATGGTTATAGATTAGTCGTCGTCGATATTTTATCTCGCTATGCGTGGGCGGTTCCTGTGAAAAAGAAAACAGGAACTTCTGTGAAAGAAGCATTTGAACAGATTCTAGCACAGGGTCATGATACCACGACTCTAAACACCGATCATGGTACAGAATTCACAAACCGTGCTTTTCAAAAATTCCTAAAACAAAAAAAATTCACTTCTTCGTGTCTTATAGTGATAAGAAAGCTGCATTGGTAGAAAGACTGAATCGAATCCTGAGAGAAAAATTATGGCGTTAATTCATTAAACATAAAAATTTTAGATTCTTACACATTCTAGATTCCATAGTGAAGGGTTATAATGCTTCCTAACGTCGAGCTCATGACCTTGCTCCCAAGGACGTGGATCTCTTTAATGAGAGTGTTGTCTGGGAGAGATTATACGGAGCGCCAAAGCAGGCAGACCCTGTCCGTTTTAAAGAGGGAGATCACGTGAGACTCAGCAGTTTGAAGCTACCATTCAAGAAAGGTGCGTCGCAACAGTGGACTCGAGAGATATTTGGAGTGAAAAGAATCGTACCTAGAACACCTCTCGTTTGCGAAGTTGTAGATAGTGATGGTAACATGATACGTGAGTAGAAGATAAATGGGGGTTCTGACTCACAGGAGGCTAATGTTAATCCTATGGGAGAATTCCAATCCAGAAAAAATCGAAGGAAGCTAATGTTAATCCTATGGGAGAATTTCAATCCAGAAAAAACGAAGGAGGCTAATGTTAATCCTATCAGAGGTTTCTAATCCAGAGCATCGAAGATGGTTACTGTTAATCCTGTATGGGGGGGGGGGAGGTTTCTAAAAGAGAATCTAGGAGGCTAATATTTACTCAATAGGAGTATTTCTCATCCAGAGGAGCCAATATTATTTTTACAGAAAATTTTGCTATTCCAGTTGTTTCACTGGGATGTATATAAATCATTTTGAAGTCATTTCACACGTATTTATAATTATCATGTGTTCTCTTTCAGTAAATATGCAAGATTTGAGGATGAGAGTTAACACGAAATTCGATAAAACATTACTGGTCACAATATTCTTGTCATTTTATTGAGCTTGGGGAGAAGCAATGTGAATTCAGGTCCCCCCCCCCCCTTAGTATCAAATGGATTGGGTCAGAAAGTGATTTGTCTGTTCCGTCACGTGATTGCTAACTGTTTCACTTCTCATCTACTAGCTTAAAAGTCTGAAAATGAAGAGAGATGGATTGTATGGTATATTTTCATGATAGAAAATAACGCTTGCATGGTTGGTAAGTTTTTTTTTTGCCTTAGCATGTAAAAACTGCATGTAATTTTTACATTCAACAGCTTTATCACGTACGAACACTCTTTTTTATGTTGAGGCAAAATGCAGATTTTATAATTAATCAAATTATATTTATGAAGTGTGTGTGTACAGATACATGTGTAATACAGATTTCAAGAAAGACACTCAACACATTGACTGACACTGAGACGATTTTTACAGGACAAAAAAAGTCTTTATTTAAAGAAAATCCCATTACATGCGACAGGTTTCTCCAACATAATAAACTTTATTCCTGAGTCCACAATTCCGTTCAACAGCAGTGAGATTTGCACAGCATTTGTTTTTTGAGATAAAAGTCGGTGGGAAAAAATGTTTTTTCTCCCGTTTTCCGCAAAAAAACTCTGGATTTTCAAGGACAGGAGATCTGCTGAAAAAGGGTTGCTCTAAGAATTTCAAGCAGCTTTATAATGTCCATAGGCCAAAGTATCACATCCATTAGCAAGTATAAATCTTTTATCATCATAAGGGCATAGCCCTGCTTTCGTTGAAGACACAGTGTAAATACGATGACGATGACTCTCGATTTTCACAGCACTGACTCGCGACACAAATTTGTTTAGCAGACAGTTTTCGTAATCTGCATAGCATATTTTATTTTTAATGATTTTCTTTGGCACACCTTTAGCTGCTTTCTTTTCACCAGCTTTACTTCGAAGACTATACATCTTGGAGCGTAAACCAACAAAACATTCTCCTGGTACACCGAGGAGTTCATCTTTAAATTTTCCCAGTGCTTTTTTATTTCGTGTATTATACAAAAAATGGTCTTTAGGGTAATCCGAAGTATCGAAAAGGTCGGCATGATCTTTCATATTTTCATATACATCTTCTGTTTGTATCTCATAGCACAAGGAGTCAGTATCAGTGAACAATAATTTTGCTCATTTACAATACTTACGCACTATAAATTCATATTGGAAGTTATACATCAGAGTTTTGCTGATGTCAAGTATCGAGAATCCTGCGTAAATAGGCCTGTTAAGCTTCAGTTTCTTATGTTTTGATTGTACACAGGCCAGATCATTATCAAATACTTGGAAGGCATGAAATGCAGGTGATGCGATTAATTTCCGGAGTCTCTTCTTATCTTGAGTTAATTCAATTTTCACACGGTTTCTCAAATTCTCCATTGTCTTCCCAAACACTGCGTTGTTCATCAATTTGAAGAAGTCCTTTTCGAAATAATTTCTCGCCTCTCTTCTTTGGCAGGTATTAAATTCGATGTATGGTTTTAGCCAAGGCGACTGTTTAAATTCTAAAATGCGATGGATATGTTTCAGCTGCATGCCTAGAGCTAAATACTGCTTTAGATTTCGATAATGCACTATATAGTTCTTCTTCGCGTATAAATTAGGAACAAGTTTCGCTGATTTGTCTGAAACAGCTAATCCTAGATGGGTAATCAGTTCACAACAGTAAGGCGAGAGCAATTTTGCATCAATCTGAAATTTCTCTGCAGCTAATGGGTAGTCATTATGCATATCGTGAAGCGGAGCAGGATAGTTTAAATCAACCTCTAATATGTAACCGGTTTCAGAATCATCAGTCACTGTGGTAACGTCAAAATTGTCCAGTTTTTCTCTGTCAATCCAGTGAAAGTCGCTTACTGGGAGATACTGAGACATAGCCCAACCGTATAAATTATTAGCGTCTAAATATATGATGTATTTAGAGGGCAGAAGTAGATCATATGTGTCTAGGTATTTACTGTTCGCTTTGCTATACCGATTGCAAATTACGGAAATGCCGCCACGAATGCCTTTCTCCAGAAACAAATACATCGTAGGATCGGTGAGCAAGTCCATTTCTACATTTGTCATCTTCAAACATGCTTGCCATGCTAATCCAGGAGCGGTATAGACATGACAAGGATCGAGTTCATAATAATCAATACATAACTTTCTGAAATGCTGAAACACATCAGCTAGTAGAAGCACATCACTCTTGATATACAAGTCATGGTACTCTCCTATATTTTTCACTTTAAAATCATTCCACATTTTCAAAGCATGATTGTAATCTTCTTCTGCTAACATCTCTCCTGTAAGCTGGTTATAAAAAATTTCACGTGGTGGTAATTTTGTATCCTCAAATTTCTCACAGCTGTCGATATAATCATACGGATACACACCTTTTCTCATGAGGAGAGGCGTCAGTTCAGGTTCAATATGTTCATTCAGAATTTGGAACTCATTTGCAGGTAAATTATTCACCAGTTTCTCTAGTGATGTGTTTAGAAACTAAAAAGAATCTAAAAAATATAGGTTGCCTAGAAAGAAAGCTATGTATTTTTCCATATTGTTAGGAATGCAGTTAATTCTTCGATTCTTTATCTTCCCAATACTCTGGATTATTAAATGACTATCATAACCTCTCAGGTTATCAATGACGACTGGAATCTCCTTTCCAGGTTTAAAATTCAAATTACACGCGTTATGTGCGGCTCCTCGAAACTTTCCCGTAAAATGATCATGATCTCTTACTCGATCTCTGCCCAAGGGATTCATGCATATATGGCAGCTTAAAGCATTTTCGTATAATTTTTTGCTCATCGTCGGACAGGCACATAGCAACATTCTGCTTCATCAACTTTTGAATAATTTCTTCTTCCTTTAGAAAGCACTTCAAAAACTCCTCTATAACATTCGGACACCTATAAATCGTGGGTGGTTTGTAACTATGTCCATCAGGGCCCACAACCACATAAGCAAATCCACACGCTTCATGTTTAGCCGTAATTGTAGTGTGAGAGACAGTTGGGTTAGGGAGGCATGTATCTACTTTTACTTAAAATGATTCGAAGTCAGCATAGATCACATAAGGTATAGGGAGCTGAAATTTGAAATTCGTAAACTTCAGACACTTCTCTTCTTCACTTGGCAGCTCTATTTTCTGAGGGGCGTGTTCTTCACAGTAGGTCATATGCTCCTTTAAAATAGATTCCTTCGAAAAACGTTGTAAACAATAATCGCAGTAAAAGCTCATACATTTATGGCCGGTAAGGGAACTTAGAAGTCTACTCATATTCTTAATGTAGCAGTAATGTCTCTTTTCTCCAACTGTCTCTTTTTCTCCAACTTTTCTCAACTTCCATGAGATTAATATGCCGTTTAGCTTTCACTGATGTAATATAAAGAGGGAATACTTCGTTCTCGTATCCAAATACATTGATAGATATCCCATTCATCTGCTCAAACTTTGGAATTTGCGTTAGAGTCACAGGATAAACAAGGATTGAGACGTCCAGTTCACTTTCCATATGTTGATAATTAGTCAGACGATCAGCATTCTTTTCAACTGGATGTAAAGCAGCAAGTACTGACCAAAGGAAACATTTCTGGTCGTTGTTGCGCACATTAACAATTGCATGCTTTGTTTGTAGCTCTCGTGGTACAGCAATATAGCTAGAGCCTTCTAGAGGTGCATATTTTCCAATTTTCACTTCAGCGAAAAGAGTTTCATCTAAAACGCAGCCACTCTGGGAACCTTCATATTCTTCACAGGAAGCCTTAACTTTCTCATAGGCCAGTCGATGGTCGTTCTTTAAATCTGAATCTGGAAGACTTGTCATGCAGTTACTCCTAAAGAAAGGAGTACTATATTCATCGGTAGAGGGGCTGGCTTTTCGGACGAATCGCACTCTCACCACTAAGTACCACTTGATTGTCTGCTTCAAGTGCAATTCTTCTTGTAGAAAGGTCTGCAGTTCATTCCGCGAATCATCGAGGAAAACAATCAAATCATGTCTTGTCTCCTCATTAGCCACCAAATTCCGCATTGATAGAATGTCAGCGAAACGGCACGGGTCGTCTTCTTTATCATCATGCTCATTCCTCTTCTTTTTATTTTGCAAATATCCATCATCTGTAGAACGTTTCCTCTTCTTATTTATATGATGTGGATGTCGGATATGCAGCTTATACTTATCTTTTCTATTAAAGGTTGTCCCACAGACTTCGCATTCAAAGGAGAAACTACTCTTATGAGAGCTAAGATGTCGCTCAAAGTTATCTTTCCTTGCAAATGTAGCTGTACAAGCCGCACAATGGAAAAGCGCTCCTCTGTCATGAGATTTCTTATGACGGTCCAAGCTTGCAGGATGAGCGTAGACTATTCCACAATCTTTACACTCAAACATCGTCTGCAGAATCAGCATACAAACGCACTGGACAGCTGCACGAACACAAATGACAATATTCGCAGCTTCACTTCCTTATATAATCTTGCTCAAAGTCACTCTAAAACAAATTTAAGTGTGAATCAAATACCGATACACTCAAATTTTCATCGAACATTTAATCGCTACATCAGAATAAAATTTAATAATAATCGTCATATATTGGGGGGAATAGGGGGCAGAGATATGGATTCGATAACGCCAATTTATAAATTCATCACGAATCACCCCCCCCACTCCGAAAATAAAATCAAAGTTAATAAGGCTGAAAGTAATTGAATCTGCATTTATAATCTTTCTTATTAAAAATTAATTAGGCATGAAAAAATTAAATTATCTAATAAAAAAAGACGCAACAAATCATAATTAATTAAGGATAACAATTTTTTCAATTACATTCAAATGAGACATGCGATACTTATGGCTTCCTTCAGTCCCCCATTGATAAAGGGTTATGTTAAATATTTACGCTTAACAACCAACATAATACGAAACACTATTTTTTCCTATTGTATAATGGGAAAGAAGTTAAAAGCTTCTGTTTGACTCAAGTGTTCCCTTATATATATATATACCAATAATACTATTTTTTTCCGTGTAATGAAAACTAAAGTTTTTTAGAAAAAAATTAATATTTGCTAGTATCTATTCTAGCATTTTTCCATATACATTATATTGTTAATATATATTTTATAGTTTTTTTTTACCTTATGGCGCAATATCAGAACTTGTACTAAGCAGTAATTCTTAAAGCTAATTATTTCGAAACTATTCATTATTAACACTATCGAAATTTCGCTAGTCACTTGCTGCAATTAACAGTGTCATTTTCAATTGTGTTTTTGTATACAAACTATTTAAGGCAAACATATGCCACATCGCCAAGCATATGTCGAAATGACTGTGTGAGAAATACTTTTTCCGTAGTCACACAGTATAGAAATATTAAACCTGAATTATCTGTATTGCATATAATAAACATTAAGATACATGGTAAATCAGAAAAAAATTTATTAAACACTGAACGCATATTAAAATTTTTCCCCCCTCACATAAAAAGAGTTTACATTTAAATTTATTTTAACACCTGCATTTTATGAAACAAAACCACAATAACATTTAAAGGACTCTAAAATTAAAATGATTTAAAAATTAACTGCACGCTAATAGCTAACCAAAATGATTAAAAAATTAACTGCAAGCTAATAGCTATCCGCAAAGTCAGAATCTCTCAATACGGGACTCACGCTGTAAAGCTTACAGTGAGCGTAATACAATCCATAACACTACCATTTGTACGCGCGACGACAAAAGAAGCAAGCGACCACAGCGGCACGCAACGAAACAATTCAACTTACATTCACATCGTTTTCGCAGGCAACGATCTTCAAGGTCATATCTTGTAAACGGGACGCAAAACACCCTAGCAGCTGCTGAAGTAATTCTCAACAAAATATTTATGTTGGTTGCTCTTTTTCTGCAATCTAATATACGTAATATAATGTTATAATTATTTGTTAAGTATTTCAAGAATGGAAACAGATATCGTTAGTAGTGTCTGAGACTTTCAAACGTTCTACTATTTAACAAATATGATTAATTAAATTTAAAAAACATTTCTATATCACTTTTATACCACAAGATGGCGATGCGTACCTTTGGCATTTCCGAAAAACTTTTTCGGAACCGCAAAAGATATATTATAGTGCGTAAGTATGGAAATAGAGCAAAATTATTGTTCACTGATACTGACTCCTTGTGCTATGAGATACAAACAGAAGATGTATATGAAGATATGAAAGATCATGCCGACCTTTTCGATACTTCGGATTACCCTGAAGACCATTTTTTGTATAATACACGAAATAAAAAAGCACTGGGAAAATTTAAAGATGAACTCCTCGGTGTACCAGGAGAATGTTTTGTTGGTTTACGCTCCAAGATATATAGTCTTCGAAGTAAAGCTGGTGAAAAGAAAGCAGCTAAAGGTGTGCCAAAGAAAATCATTAAAAATAAAATATGCTATGCAGATTACGAAAACTGTCTGCTAAACAAATTTGTATCGCGAGTCAGTGCTGTGAAAATCGAGAGTCATCGTCATCGTATTTACACTGTGTCTTCAACGAAAGCAGGGCTATGCCCTTATGATGATAAAAGATTTATACTTGCTAATGGATGTGATACTTTGGCCTATGGACATTATAAAGCTGCTTGAAATTCTTAGAGCAACCCTTTTTCAGCAGATCTCCTGTCCTTGAAAATCCAGAGTTTTTTTGCGGAAAACGGGAGAAAAAACATTTTTTCCCACCGACTTTTATCTCAAAAAACAAATGCTGTGCAAATCTCACTGCTGTTGAACGGAATTGTGGACTCAGGAATAAAGTTTATTATGTTGGAGAAACCTGTCGCATGTAATGGGATTTTCTTTAAATAAAGACTTTTTTTGTCCTGTAAAAATCGTCTCAGTGTCAGTCAATGTGTTGAGTGTCTTTCTTGAAATCTGTATTACACATGTATCTGTACACACACACTTCATAAATATAATTTGATTAATTATAAAATCTGCATTTTGCCTCAACATAAAAAAGAGTGTTCGTACGTGATAAAGCTGTTGAATGTAAAAATTACATGCAGTTTTTACATGCTAAGGCAAAAAAAAAACTTACCAACCATGCAAGCGTTATTTTCTATCATGAAAATATACCATACAATCCATCTCTCTTCATTTTCAGACTTTTAAGCTAGTAGATGAGAAGTGAAACAGTTAGCAATCACGTGACGGAACAGACAAATCACTTTCTGACCCAATCCATTTGATACTAAGGGGGGGGGGGACCTGAATTCACATTGCTTCTCCCCAAGCTCAATAAAATGACAAGAATATTGTGACCAGTAATGTTTTATCGAATTTCGTGTTAACTCTCATCCTCAAATCTTGCATATTTACTGAAAGAGAACACATGATAATTATAAATACGTGTGAAATGACTTCAAAATGATTTATATACATCCCAGTGAAACAACTGGAATAGCAAAATTTTCTGTAAAAATAATATTGGCTCCTCTGGATGAGAAATACTCCTATTGAGTAAATATTAGCCTCCTAGATTCTCTTTTAGAAACCTCCCCCCCCCATACAGGATTAACAGTAACCATCTTCGATGCTCTTGATTAGAAACCTCTGATAGGATTAACATTAGCCTCCTTCGTTTTTTCTGGATTGAAATTCTCCCATAGGATTAACATTAGCCTCCTTCGATTTTTTCTGGATTGGAATTCTCCCATAGGATTAACATTAGCCTCCTGTGAGTCAGAACCCCCATTTATCTTCTACTTACGTGGAACTTTCTATAGCCGAGAACTGCAGAAAATAAATCTTCCTGAACTCTACGCAGTGGAAAAAATCTTGGAACACGACCACAAAAAAGGTGTCTTAGTGAAGTGGAGATATTATCGTACTCCTAGCTGGATACCTAGAAAATGGCTTTCTACTTAACTCTCCCTTCCTCCGCCAGCATTGACGTTTACACTTCTAACACTCAGAGCGATTACACTAGGAGACTGGCACAGCCAATTGAGCTGAATGATGAATGGGAGGTAGCGCTATCCGAGATTCACATTCCTACGTGTTGGTATAATATCGACGATTCGAATAGCTCCTTCTCCACACATTTCAGATGGTTCCCCTCCTTTCCTAACGTTAAGCATAAAAGTTTGAAAACCACTGATCCTATGCTATAGATAGGGAAACATTTTTCTCTGTGGGTCACTAATTGATTTATACATTAAAAGGTCCGTATTGAAAATCCTTTGATGTCATATATTACATATGTTACGGTAAAAGTGAATAATCCGGCGATTTTGCATAATTAAAAGGGCGGCAAAGAAGGCGGCAATGCAACCTATCATCTTGAAACGTTTACATTTTTAAAACGTTTACAAAGTGACTGTTTTTCTTTAAATTATTTTCATCTCTATAAATGACATAATCTTTCGAAATCTTCATAAATTTATTTTAACCTCTTAAAGAACAAATAGGACCAAAGTATTTCATAAATATTTCGTCGTTAATTCCTATTGTAATTAATTCGCCACAGATGAAAGAATAGGACTGGCCCAGACAGCTCGCTAACAGAAAGAGTAAATTTAAATTCATCAATGATGATTCTAGGAAACACATTTTTACTTTTATTTTTTTTCGAGGGTGGAAGGGGAATAGTCAAAAACCGAATTTAGAGGAATTGTGCAATAGTTTACTCTGAGTTCTTCCCTTGGCCTTTCGGGCAGGGGTGACTTCGTCAGTAGCGCGCCAGGCTAGTAATCTGCAGTTCCCAGGTTCGAGTCGCAGCTGGGTCAACGTTGAGATATTATCTCCGAAAAACTCCCCGCTCTGCCTACGGCCAATAGCGGAAATCGATGGGCTTGGAAAGGCTGCCGTCCGTCGTATGGGTCGTTAAGTCGTGGTCCCGTGTGCGGGAGAGCCATGTCCTTTGCACGTAAAAGAATTCTGGATGACCTGGACGGGAGGCTACCATTTGTCTCTAAACAGCTGTTCCAGTGAGTCCCCTCCCCCAAAACGTCTCTGAGCCTTCGGGATCCTTGTTACCTGCCCAAAATGTTTCTTCTCAATATTGGAAATTGGTAGGGTTGTATATCTGCAAGTTCGTAGAGGTGCCTCATCCAATCACCTCACAACAAAAAAGTTCTTTTGCATTTGAGGAATACAGAGTGTGGTGTAGTTGGAATCTGAAGCTCGTGGGACACAGTTAGTACTGGGGCATGCTCGTAATTTGCAGTTCCCAGATTAGAGACTGAAATATGTCAGTGTCGAGATCTATCTTTGTGAAACAACATCGTACCAAAAATGTCTCCTTTAGACTAAAACAACCCAAATCCAGTAACCTCAGATGATAAGACTTGACACTCTATTTATCTGGTTTGTGATTAACCAGATCAACTTAGATACGACCGGAACCAGAATAAATTCGCCCAAACGGACAGCAGTTTCGGCTCTTACCTATGAGTTTGCACCTAAACAGGCTCGCCTGTATGAAAGTCTAAGTGAAAGAATATGAAAGTCTAAGGCCCCCACAAGGCCACTCCATCCCAACTCCATGACACCCCAGACTTCGCTGGGGCGATTAAGGAGCCCATTCGACTGGGGATCCTTCCAGTCGGTGGGCCCTCAGAAAAGCCTCTCCATCGGGGCACCAAAACGACCTAGGACTTTGCAGGGGCCGGCCGATTAGTCCACTCGACTCGGGACTTCAGTCCCAGTCGGCGGACTCCCAGCCAGCCCCCCCCCCCCTCATCGAGGCCGCAAGGCACGCCAGAAACACCGACGTGCCGGCACCCAGTTCACAGAGGCACCTTCAGATCCTCCACCATGTCTTATAAGTAACCTAATCTTGGCAGCCAAAAGAGTTACTTGGGACTCTTAGTTTGGCTTTTCCATCGATAAGCCCGTCAACCGGGGTGGTTGCCCCCCAGTCGCGAGCCTCCAACTTCGTCCTCTCCATTGTGAGCGGGCCGAAGCCCCCCAGAGAACAGTACTCCGACCCACGATATCACTGAGACCGCATCGACGAGCCCACAGGACGAGTGCACGAAGAGAGTATGCAGCTCAGTCCGCGGTACCCCCCCAAGTACGGCCCCTCAACCGGGGCTGCGACCCCATGCTTCTCAAGGGACAAGACAATCAGCCCACTGAACTGGCCCCCCCCCCAGTAGCAGTCCGCAGTCCCTCCACAGGGGGCCACAAGACATCTGAACTCCAGAGAGCCAGCGATCCGAACCCAACTTCTAAGAGGCACCGTAGGCCCCCCACCACCACAACAAGGTGGTCCCCCTCGGGGGGGGGGATGTGCTTGGAACACTGAACTCTGGCTCTTTATTCAAGAGAGCTGTTACACGTGAACTTAAAAACACACTGGATGCATTGACAGAAAATTCAATAGCTACCAAATGTATTCTTTTCCCAAACCTTCTTATTGGGGAAATTGCAAACAGGCCATTTTGCCCATTTAGGGATAAAAGTTCATTTACAGCGAAAACAACCTAATAAACCAACCCTGAAGTAATGGATTTGTATTCATCATCTTAATTTTGAATTCCTCTCATTTTTGATTTGTATTCAATCAGAATAATTTGTATTCATTACTTTGAAGTCATGGATTCGGATCCATTGCGTTCTGAAGTCATGGATTTATATCCATTGTTTTCTGAAGTCATGGATTTTTTTTACCATTCAAATTCAAAAATGTTTTCAATAAGTATTATCTATAATTATATTACATAAAAAATCCCACTAAGCCGAAGCTTATCAGCGGGAATGTACATATATGTTTTTACAGATATGATCTAGATTGCCTCAGTAGTACAAAAAATGAAGGAGAGAAGAAAAGGAATAAATGAGAAAGAAAACCGACAAAATGATGAAAGTTTCCAAATAAAAACATCACTTTTTCATCAACCACTGAAATAATTTATCTTTAACATCACAAATTTTTTTAAGTTAACTATTTCTCTAGGAAGCAAGTTAAATAGGTAGGGAATTTGATATTCTTTGGAATTTCGTCCGTAATTATTATAAAATTTTGGTTGTTTCAAAAAACCCATAGCCATTTTTCTAGTAAACTTATTGTGGCAAATATTTTGCTTATAGGTATCATCAAAGAAGTTATTGATAACAGAAACAAACACATAAACTTTCTATAGGTAAAATTTTGAAGAAACTGAATATATCATCTTTCGTTGTAAGGGAATATTTAACTTCTGTATTACACAATCCTTTTAGCAGACTAAATTGTATTCTTTTAATTTTATTTAATTCTGTCTTAAAGGCTGTCCCATAAACTGTTATCCCATAACTAATTATAGATTCAAAAAGTTCTTTATATACTAAAATAGTTATCTGTGTATCAACAAACATGTTAAGTTTCCTAATTTTAAATGCTACAAATCGTAATCAATATGTTTATTCCATTTCATTTTCGAATTCATTTTCAAGCCTAGGTAAATTATTTCGTTTACTTCTTCTATTTTAGGACAATTGCATGTACCAGGTGATAAACCATCCAGCCTAGTACAACTTATTCGATGCTTAGTAATTCGTCTATTAAGTGTAGGTTGTTGAGAACCAATACACATAAATTTAGTTTTTTTCTCGTTTACACTCAATTTGTTAAGAGAAAACCATTTAACTGCTTTATTGAAATCACTTTGTAGATTGCAAATAGCGTATTCTAAATCAGAGTGGAAATTGATTAGCACTGTATCATCAGCATACATATATAATTTACTATCAAAATTAATATTAGCCAAATCATTTATGTATATTTGAGATATTTTGATTCGAATCCGTTACCTTCTGAAGTTATAGGTTCCGATCCATTACCTATTGAAACCATGGATTCGGATCCATTACCTATTGAAACCATGGATTTGAATTAATTGCCTTCTGAAGTTATGGATCCGAACCTATGACTTCAGAAAATAATGGATCCGAATCCATGACTTCAGAATGCAATAGATCCGAATCCATGATTTCAGAAGGCAATCGATTCAAATCCATCACTTCAGAAGGTAATGGATCCAAATCATTGAGTTCAGAAGGCAATGGACCCAAATTCATCACTTCAGAAGGTAATAGATTCGAATCCATGATATAAAAATTCCAAAACTGACTTCCAAAAGATTTTACCTTTGGTTATACAAATCAAATGAGTTTGATGTTTAAGAACCTATAACTCATAACATATTTGTAAAGAATAAAGAGCATTTTAATTGTCGCTGACCATGTATATATGTACACATATACAGTGTGTCCAAAAAATAATGGTGGGGGTTTCGAGAACCAATATGTGGGAAAAAAATATACACTGGTGTGCAAATGTTATAATCCCATTTTATAATCAATAGCAAACTAACTTCTAAATTGTTTAACGTTTAAAATAATATTTTTATGGTAAAATGTGACTGAAAATAAATTAAAGATCTCAATCAAATCTATATAAATCTCTAATATCAGCAGTAACAGCTGGTATTTAAAGAGTTATGGGAACTGGAATATTTATCATCTGTAATGCACTGCTATGAAACTCATAAAAAATTACGAATATGAAAAGATTTACTGACACAAACATCTAAAACATAAGCTTATTTTATTAAATGTCCGAAAAAAAATGCTTATTACACTGAACAACAATTTTGACCTTTGGTGTGTTTCGGATTTGCAAACAGCCATTTCTTATGTAAATCGAGGTGCTGAACACGAAAATGACCACAAAAGTGGTTGATTGGCTACTGTTCTCGAGATACAGTCACTTACCTATATTACAACATTTGCTGAAGATTACATATAGGTCTACAGCAACCGTTACTGATACCTGATATCTTGAATAATTTTTTGAGCTCCAAGTCTAGGGCTTATATTTCGAAGTCTAAAATAGTGCCTGATTGGCAATAACAAAGTTAAAACATATAAACCAAAAAGGGACCACAAGGTCAAAACAAATTTGCTATAAAAAGCACAACTTAAAGTAAAACATGCCAAACACCATTATCTTTGGACGCTTGAACTGGTTGAAAACCAAGGGATCGTAATTGTTCAAGAATCTTTAGTCCGGTCACTTAACCATCCAAGAGAGATGCAACAAAACCAAAGGCTTGAATGCCTACTGAGATTCTCTCAGTCCAATCCTTAGCCATCTTAAATTTAAGACAAAATGTTTTAACTTTGAACAATATATTACCCAAATTCAATTTCCTGAAGTGTTCCAGGATTCCTTAGCAAAGTCAAACATTTCCTTTTCATTTGCTTTGCTCTTTTAAGTTGGTATATTCCATGCTCTCCATGCATGCCATGCTCTCCATTCATGACCAGTGATGATAAGATCAAATACCTCATAATTGTAGCAGTGAGCGAATATCTGGACTGGTAAAAACACCTTCTTTTATCTTTACATCACCAAATCTTGGAAATTTCTGTTGAAGGTACAGAAAGGCAGTTTGCATCTGATCCATAGCCTTGACAAAATTCTTCATTAGGCCCAATTTTATGTGTAAAGGTGCCAACAAAATCTTTGTGTTATGTACCAACGAATAATGCTGTATATTCTTCTTCCCTCGCTCCAGTGATTGTCGAGAAGGCCAAATCCTCTTCATGTATTAAGATGCTTTGTCTGTGCTATTCCATTTACAAAGGAAGCAACGGAACTTTGTATATCCAAGCAAAAGAGCAATGACTCTTAAATCCACACAAATATGCCGTTTGCATTTGTCATAATTTATGCAATGAAGTAATTGTTTAATATTGTCATAAGTTTCATTCATATTAATACCATGGTCTACTGGAACAGAAGGCAACACGTTCTCATTGTGGAGAAGAATGGCTTTCATACTTAGTTTTGAGAAATTTATAGATAACCTCCATTCTTCTGGAGTATGTGTCATGTGGATGGATGTGAATAAACTGTCAACATCTTCGCAAGCAACCAGGTTACCTACCATGGTAAAGAAAAATATCAGATCTTTTTGGCGGCTACGATATGCACTTACTTGCATATTTCTCTCAAAGAGATCCACTGCTGCAGTTTGGATCCGAGGAATTCTGACTTGCCCTTTGACAGCTCCAGATCTCTAACAAGATCATTCAACTCGTTCTGCATGATATTCTGCGGTCAATCCAATGTTGTGGGTGTGAAAGTCGGGATTTACAGATGCTTTTTCCTATGTTCCTGTTTCTTCCTTCTCTTCCTCTTCCTCTCCTGAGTCCACATCGTAATGTTCTGGTGGCTCCGGGATGGGAGGATTTTCCCCATTTGGCACCGAGTGGACGGCATAGGTCTTGGTGTATCTTATTATCTGCTTTTCCTTTTAGTAATACCATTTTCCAACAGAAGTGTCATGCAAAAGTAACAGTCACTCACGTGGTTGGATGGTTCCTGCCATATCATAGGAATGGCATATGGCATCGACTGCCTCTTGACATTTGGCCAGCTGCAAAGACGTACAACTATTACGCGCTACATGAGGAGCCCAGATGTTCTGCAGGTAAGATACACCCGAAGTAAAGGTAGTAGGCCTTTTTTATGACAGGGGTTATTTCACGCTTCTGAGATGTAAAAATAACTTCGCCAAAAATGTAACAAAAATAGTCTGCATTGTTCACACAAGAACGAGGCACATCGCTCACATACAACATCCGCAAACAATCATGAACGGATGATAACTGAGGAAGAATAACTCCCAAATGATGTAACAGATCTCTGGTATTGTGTCACTTCGGGGTTTCTTACAGCGTGCGAAAGACTCAATTCAGTAAACGCTATACAACAAAGAGCCAAAACATTATGATCACCTGCGTAATATAATGTTGGTCCTCCACGTGCTGCCAAAACAGCTCTTACCCGCAAGGCATGGACGCTACAAGATTTCTAAAGGTGTCCTGTGGTATTTGGTACCAACATGTTACCAGCAGATCCTTTAACTCTTGTAAGTTATGTAGTTGAGCCTCTGCAGATTAGATATACTGTTCTAACACAAACTACAGATGCTCGATTGGATTGATGTCTGGGGAATTTGGAGGCCAGAGCAATACTTGGAAGTCTTCATGTTCCACGAATCTTTCTCGAATAATCCGGGCAATGTGGCATGGCGTATTATCCTCCTGAAAGAAGGTCCGCTGGTTTGCCATGTTGCCCGTATGAATAATTATAGATTGGCGAATAGGTTTATGAACAGTGTGCCTAAAGGCCTCAGAAAGAAGGGGAGACCTAGGATGCGGTGGGCAGACAATGTCAAACAGGACCTTGTTAGAATTGGTGTGCAGTGGCCAGATGCAGTAGATGTAGCTCAGGATAGACTTGCTTGGAGAACTAAATTGCACGGTCTGGTTGGACCTCCGTAGCCCATGGCTGCTTGAGGATAATGATGTTGATGATAGTTTTTGCGTAAAATGTTTATTTTCAATGTTAGGGAACTTTGAAATTGGCTTTCCATTCACATAACACAGAAGTGTCCGGACACTTTTTTCAACGTAGTGTATTATTATATGCATTTTCCAACTCATCCATTAGTCGAAATTTCTACCATTAGATGGTGCTAAAAGTTGAAATAAAATTTAATTCTCTTTGATAACGAGCATTCCGTATTTGCCACGGAGATATGTGATTCTTAAATTTTATTAATGCTTTTGGTTGGATTTATTTATCTCTAAACCATTCTTTTTCACACAATGGGCTAAATAGACAGATCACAAGGACCCAAAGCTTTCACGACCATTGTACAGCTGTTCGGAAGCAAATGGACGCCTCTCCTTAAGACTATCCAATATAACTTGCACAGGTAATAGCTCCATGAATTAAGAGTGATATATTTTAATTTATGTTTAGAGCAACAAAATACAGTTTGGTATTCGTAATGAGTTACATTCAGTTAATGTTTTCTCATAGGCAGACAGGAAGCTCCCCTTTTGTAGTTTCAAAATGTTGTCCTTAACAATTATTTTTACCATGTTAACAAATTATAATTAATGTTAAGTGTGTACAGTCCTAAATTGATATCGTAGTTTATAAAATTGGTTAAATTTTTATGGTTAATTTTAGCCTTAAGAATTAAACCATTAGGCAGTAAAGAAGAACTACTAAAGAGTTCTTTGCCTATTCAGATTATTAATGGCATAATTTGATAATGATAACAATGCATGTTTTAAATAGCATAAGGCAGGGGTGGGCAAATAGCGGCCCGCGGGCGACTTCGGCCCGCTAAGAGTTTTTTTGTGGCCCGCCAAGACAGTCAGAAAAATTCGCCTTGAACCGAGATTTCCTTCCCGTGCGCGACCGAAGATTCGTCTCGTATTTTCCACTAGGACGGCCGCGTCAATACGCATGCGCAGTGTAGATACGAAAACAATTGCCCATCCCTGGCATAAGGTATAGCTTCTCCAGCACAAAGACAAACGGCTCAATGATCCATATGAAGGATAATGATCTTTACCAAGCTCACTGCAGTGGCGAATCCAGGAAAATTTAATAGGTGGGGGCACATAAAAACCATCAGAGTCATACATATCGTAGCATAGTGGCTGTGTATTGCGAATTAATGCTAAAAATAATTTAGTTAATTGTCAGAGGGGCATGGGGGGTCGAAACCGAGTTCCATCCCCTTTAATCCACCACTGGCTCATTAATATCTCTTTTCTCACTGAAAACCGATCTCTGGTTAGCAAACAAATTCTTCATTCAGGCGCAGTGGGACCCTGGTGTTACCGACAAAGGCATCACTCGACTCAAAAAATAAGGAGTGGAAGTGATAAAATATTACCTAACGTGATGTTTGAACCTTTATATCTCAATTTTTGCTTTCGAATAATTATCTTTATAATAAATAATATGAGAGAGTTCAGCGTTTACAATACGCTTTTAATGCTCTGATTGCATCAAATGAACAAGAAAAAAATTATTAGAATGAGGAATCTGGACTCTCAAGTCTGTTTATTCTTTCACTCCCCCTTATACCGCTCTCTATTCCTATGGCATTCTTCGCAAAGCTGGCTCGGCAGAGTGTCCAGAAAAAACGCAGTGAAGTGCAGGAAACCTCAGTATTACTGATGCATGAGAATACCTGCAGAAGCCAAGAGATTCTAGGATCTTTCTCTGACCAAATAATAACAAAATAAAAAAGGCAAATATGAATTGCCTTGTGTCACGAACAGTAAAAGGTTTGAACGTCTTATATGGCCCTAAAACAGAAATAATTTGTCATCTTGTTGTTGAGCTTTGAAGTTAGTTTTTCATTTACATAACATAGGATTTTAATTTTTGCACATTATGTATATCGAATAACATCTGCATTAGCCAGGGAAAGATTTTCCGGAAAATGTGTTGTAAAGTTGCGATTTCATTAAAGAATTCACAAAGAAATTCGTGTTTAAAATGATAGTTATTAAAACTACCGACTCTTTAGAAGGTAAACTCTGACACACATAAATTTCTTTAAATATGTTTTTGTAATTTGTAATTATTTTAGCATTTTTTTTTAACATAGTACAGTCTAATATAACGAATATATATTTGACACCCAATCGATTTCGTATATTTTTGTCACCCAATCTATACTGTTTTTATAAATCGGAAATAAAACATGTCATTTGACTGATAAGAGGTAAATATTAATATGCTTGGAGTCAGGGCCGCTGGAAGGATTAGCCCGCCGGTGTGCAGCTAAAAAAGGTGGTCTTTTTAAAAATAAGCCTATATATGGTTTCAAAAATGCCATAAAATGGCATCAAGAAATAGCGTTTCAGTCACGATTAATTGTAGTAATCAATAAATTCATTATTATAAATATTATTTAATTATATTAACTAATTTATAAAGCAACAATATTTGATGCATTCTTAAAATATTATGAAGATTAAATTATTTTCTTTTTAATAAAAATATAAGATATCGTACACCAAAAAAATTATTGTTCATATAAACATTTTTTTTAAAAAAATAGTGAAAATGAAAAATAATATCGATATATAAGACAAAAAAATTATAAAGGATGAAAATCGTACTGAATGTAGCTTATTAAAAATAACATTAATAAAAGGTTAGTAATAAAAATATTATTATGAAACGGCGAAGACTTCGCTCCATAATGGCTTCTAATAACGAAACGTAAGTTCATAGCTTGATAGCTGATAGCTGAAACATAACATACAATGTGCCAGGATCAAATGACCCCATAACCATTTTCATCTGATGATCGCCGATAAGGCCATGAGTCAAAGACAATACAAAAGGTAAGTCACCAAGCTATGGTGAAACCCCGAAGGGTTATGAAAAGAACACGTAGGAACAGGAGCAGAAAGCAAGAACTAAACCAAAAAGGTATCCATATCGAAGATCAGGGGTCTTGCTCTTTTGATCCTGCTCTGAGGATCGAACAAATAATGCAATAGAGAAGAAATCAAATCATGAGGGTTTGAGTCAACACCATCAAAGAAGACCTTCGAGGTGTTCGTAATAAAGTTATATATGTGTTCAACTCCAAGATCGTGATGAATTCTTCTGTTGGTGACGAACCAGGGAGCATTCGTAACCTGTCTTAACACTTTGTTCTGATATCGTTGTAAACAACGGATATTTGTCTTTGTCGTATTCGCCCAGACAGGGGCAGCATAAGTCAATACTGGACGTAGCACAGAAAAGTACAGAAGTAATTTGTGATCTATAGAAAGGATCGAATTTCGACCCAACAACGGTCCAAGTTGGCATCGGATGATGTTAACTTTCTGAATGATGTATTTAATATGGTCGTTCCACTTCAATTTATGATGCAAAATCAGCCCTAAATACTTTGTAGTTTTTTGCCAAGGAATAGCGCTATTAAATATACATAAACTGTTATCACAGGAAACTTTCTTCAAAGAAAATAGTAACGCTGAACTTTTGTCAGCGTTTATTTTGATCTTCCATTTATCGTACCATTTTTCAGCCAGGTCTAGACCTTTCTGCAGCCTGTCTATAGCTATCGAAGACCTCAGAGATGTAGAAAGTATAGCTATGTCGTCCGCGTACATAGCATAAAACAAACGGTCATGCAAGGGGAAATCATGCATGTAGATAGAGAACAGAACAGGGCCAAGAAGGGAACCCTGAGGGACCCCTGCCTGTATACTCTGGACTACAGATAGACTCTCATTGACACATACTTGAAAAGTACGGTGATGTAAATAGGATTGAATAAAAAGAATCATCCCTGATGGGGCCTTTGCCCTGATGAGCTTAGAAATCAGCCCATCAACCCAAACCTTGTCGAAAGCCTTGGCCACATTGAGGAAGACAGCAGCTACGAATTCTTTTTTATTTAAGGATTCCTTGAGTTTACCAACGACTCGTAAAAGCTGGTGATCCGTTGACATCTAATTCCGGAAAGCAAATTGTATATCCGGAATCACCTGATGTTGAGAGTGGAATGTTTGCATTCGATTCAACATTATTCGTTCCAACAGCTTACTGAGACAAGACAACAGGCTAATCGGACGGTAGCTACTTGGAAACTTGTGATTTTTCCCAGTCTTAGGGATCATCTTGATCTTTGCTCGCTTCCATACCTCAGGAAAAACTCCATGTCGTATAAGGACATTAAATATAGAACACAAAAATACAATTGCATTGACGGGTAAATTTCTGATCATGGCGTTTGTAACCAGATCCAAACCAGGAGCCTTATTTCGCTTTAGCTTCCCGATTGCTGCCTTAATCTCCTTAGGGGTAGTGAAAAGTGTCTGACTTGTCGGACGCAGATAGAAATGATGTAGTTCATCTTTCATCTCTCGTTGAGTAATTTCATCTGACAAGTCAGAATGTTCCTGGAACTGGGTGACCAATGTTGAGGCAAATGCTTCAGCTTTCTCAGCATCACTATATACCACCCCCTTTTCACCTTGTATAGGCGGGAGGTTATTTTTAGGATTTTTTAGCCTCTTTGTAAAGTTTCAAATAGAATTATCATAAACAGAGAGGTTTTCAATCTTAGTGTTCCAAGAGGTTGCTCTGAAGTCTGCGATATCTGCTCGAACTCTGTTCTTGAGGGCATAGTACATATTTTTATCTGCAGGATACCGAAACCTTTGCCACCGATGTCTAGCTTGGTTTTTGGCCTTGACAAGTTCAAGTAAGTGGGAAGGTAACTTAAAATAAACAGGAACCTTTTTCCTCGTTTAACTAGCCTTCTTCTTACATGTATGAAGAATAGCAGTAAACTTTTCAATGACAGCCTCAATATTGCGGAGATGCGGAGAACTGCATTTTCCTTTGAAAGAAGCGTGAACAAGCGCTTTGTAAACATCCCAATTAGTTGACACGGAGACAGGAGGAGTTGCCATATTCGATATGGAGAGCTGAAGAGAGATTGGTATGTGATCCGAGTTTAGCGATTGTATAGTAGCAAGACTGTAGGCCGGAAAAAAGTGTCCCAGCAGGACTATATCAAGCACATCTGGCATGTATTTCGGGTTGTACGGAAAATAAGTGGGACCGGAAGGCGCATCCACAATGATCCCCTTACTAGTAGAATATTCAAGCAGGGCGCTACCATTTAAGTTACACCTTCGAGAATTCCAAGCAGTATGTTTGGAGTTTAAGTCACCAGCAAGAATTGTGGGACAGCCGGTTTCAAAGATCCAATCCAGATCCACAGAACGCAAAATAATATTAGGAAGCTTATAACCAGAAATGATGTTTAGTTTTCCAATACTAGTCCGGGGAATAGAGATGGCAGTTACTTCAATGGAAGCCACTTCAGGAAGCAGATAATGGAAGTGTGGAATAGAGCTCTTTACAAAAATGGCTGTCCCACCACCTCCATTATGTAGTCTGTCAGTTCGATAAACTTTGTAATTTGCGACATTTAGCGTGTCACTAGCCCTTAAGTGTGTCTCACTCAGTAAAGCCACGTCCACATTAAACTGCAGAAGAAGGTTCAGAAACTCGAAAAGATCTCTTTTAAGGCCGTTGCAATTCTACGCAATAATCTGAAGCTGGTCATGATAGTAAGGTGAATCACCCATCGGGGTTCAGAGCGTTGAGGAAAAGATCAAAAGCTCGGACCCCGACAGCAATTTTGGCCATCAGGCCTTTAGCACTTTGATACTCTGTAAATAAATTTTTAATGGTGGTCAGAATAGCAGCAAGATTTAACTGTTTGACAAAGGAAAAAATGTCTGTGATATCCTTAATCAGAATTGAGTCGAAATCTTTTTTATCCCTCTTAGAGGATGTTTGTACTTTAGGGTTCTGCTGAACAGGAGTGGAAGTACGTTCATGTGAAGCTGGTGAAGGAACAACAGTAGACTGTCCAATCCTAGATGTCGATGATGAAGCAACTGCAGCAGCATACGAAAGAGAAGTAGATGTTTTAGCAACAAACGGGGGAGTCACCTTTCCCTTTCCCAGAGGTACAGACTTTGATTGTCTATGAGATGGAGGCACAGTTTTGGTAGAACCAAGTTTAGGATGGAAAGCACATCCCTTATAATTTGCTGTATGTGGCAGCCCACAATTAGCGCAAGTGGGGGGGCCATCAGTCTTGCTTCTGGAACAAGTAGTTGTGAAATGATCCCCGGCGCATTTCACGCAACGGGGCCTATTATGGCATCCACTCTGCGCATGACCAAACGACTGGCAGCGGTGACATTGAGTGGGTGCAGGTCCTTTTCTATAATTTTCAACCTTGATTCGTAGGTGAAAAAGACTAGTAACGTTGAAAATGTTCTTATTTGCAGCAGTCTTCGAAAGTTCGACAAGAAAAACGGGAAGTGGTTTTCGACCTGCACCGTGTTTGAGTTGTGAAATTTTAAGGGGGTTCAAACCCATGCCAAGTAGCTCAGTCCTAAGCTCATCGCAGGTAACATCCAGTAGTAAATTTTTAAGAACAACTTTTAGATTTTTTTCAGTTTTAAGCTGATAGGTATGAAATTCAAGGTGAGACCCTTCAAACAATCTGACAAAGGCGCGAAAGTCCTGAGTTGACAGCTGCATTTCGTCTGTACACGAATGGTGTCTCCATTGGATTTGGCAGTGAAAGCCTCCACTGCCAAAAAATTGGAAGTTGAATTCACATTTATGTTCCAAATTCCCGTTTAGCCACAGTCACTGGGGACGTATCCAACCGGCAAGACCTATCAGAGGTAGAGGCAGCCATAACTTCCGTTGATCTATCAACGTGGTCAGAGTTCAGGGCTAAAACCGAGAATTTATTTTTAAGTGGAATAGTATCATGGGTAGGAGAAAGGGGACGTTTATGTCCTTTCTTAACAGGTTTAAACTTTGTTGTGTCCATACTATCCGCTGTATCAGCAGTTGTAACAACAGAAACAAGATTCCCGGTGTTCTCGGAAGTAGTAGCAACCTGCTGGAGTGACGTTGGGAAGTTGAATTCACAATTATGTTCCAAAATTTCCTTTTCAATATAATATTTTTGTAAGATGGCCGTCTTAAAGGTGGCATAAGTTGCAGGATTAAGACCATGAATCTGAGTAATATTCGGCATACGATGTAAAATGGAGTTTACCTCCTCCAATTTATCAAGTTTGTGCTGCAAACATTGACATGTTGAAGCAGCATCCGTTTTGGCCTCTCGTTGAGGCGGAGGAGAGTTATCGCCAGTTTCGACACAATGATCAAAGTTTTCCCCTGGGGCCGGGGATATGCCATACAACAACTGCGGAGGAGATACCTCTTTGCAGGGTAAATGCCCTTCAATAACGGAAGGACTACAGATTTGCCAGGCATCGTCGTCCTACATCCAATGCAGTGCCGACCCAGCAGAGTCCGCCATCAAAATCTCCCTAGGGTCCGCCACCGCATCCATATTTGAATCCTCGATATATCATCGAATTTTGAGACAAAAGAAAAAATAAATACGCACTGACCTGAAGTGCTGAAGAACGAAGCCCAAGCTTTGGGCGAGGAAAAAAAAAATTAAATATTCCCTACAGCCGCGACAAACAGCACGGCACACACTCCCTATGGAATCCGGCGAAACAGTCCTTCGCAAAATCCACTCCTATCCTAGTAAAGTCAAGGAACGTGTGCACAAGAGCAGCGGTCGACACAATCCTCAGCAGCCGAGACACAACCTCACCTCGCAATCCGTCAGTAAGAACAAATCTCCAATCTTTTCTCGCTTCCAGATCATAGCTTTCAATTGGGAACCCTTTATAAAGGAGAAACAAAAGCAATGAAGGCTAAATGTAAGATAGGAATATTAAAGAAGGTATTATGACGGTAACTTATGTAAAATTATAAATTCTTGCAAATTAAATATTTCTTTACAAGTCACAACAACGGGAAGACTGATACACCAACTATTTCACGTATTCATCAAGGTGCACAATTTTTTAGATTTTTTAAAGCGTTTTGCTAAAATAAAGACAGCTTTATTCTTTGTTCTCATTATGAAAAAAATTAAATATTGGTCGTTATATTTGGCTGGTTTAACATTTGGATCGTATGATTTTTCAGAAGTTATGAACTTACATAATAATTCTTTCCACTCTTTTTTTGAGTAAATGTTTACTGGTTTTATAGCTTATATATGACATTTTCTATTGAGATATATGTAATAATTATCCTCTAAACATTTTTTCATATTATTCTTATTATGTAAAAGTATCTTTTTCTATTGGAAGCAAAATAATACAGTTTCTGAAAGTTTATCATATTAAATTCCTCATATGAAAACAAATGGAGAACTCCCAAAGAAACTTAATAAGTCCCTGAATGAAATCCGTGTACAGCGATTTGTTAACAATTCATATGCAACTGAGTAAGCTCCCAATAGATGGCGCTACTTTCCAACATTTGAAACCAAACGAAATCGGATGGCTATCTGAAGGCAGAAATAGAATAATTAGATTAGATTCAGATTTCAATATGTTACATAGCACAAGAAATACACAGGACAATAAAAATACGTAGAAGAAATACAAACTTACCAACAAACAAAGTACATATATATGTCGCATACGTGCGATGTAACTTTTAGCATTATTGTTATTAATATTAGTTCACTTGTGTTTGTACTCTAGGGTGGGTCGAAAAAATTCAAAATTTTTTTTTCAAGTCGTAATACCGCGGAAAAGTTGCGAATTGGGGAGACTAAAAAGGGGTTAAAAAAGAAATAAAATCGGTTTATATCTTCCGATCGCGCATGTGCTCTAAATTTTGCCGAAATTTGGAAAAATTCACATATTTACGATAATTTTTAACATTTTTAAATTAGCCTCTTCCCGAATGTAATAGCTCAAATTCTTATGTATTAGAACCACAGAAAATAATGTTTAAATATTATTTAAATCCATCAACATATTCCGGTCGCGCATTGCCTTCAAAATTAATGAAATTTTGAAAAGAAATTTACAAATAAAGGTCGATCACAGTTTAAGAGAAAAAAACACTAACAACTTACATGTTCTTTACATTTGTTCTTTATTGAATACAAGTTTAAATGTTTAAAAACAAATTATTTTAGACCATTAGTAATATTTATAAACAGATTTTTTTATTGAAAAACTAAGTTTTTGTATGAAGAGTCGTAAGTCGAAGAAACTCATGTTGAATTATTGAACATCTCCGTTTTCACTCATTCTTAGCTGAAGGTACTTTGAAATGTGATTTATGGGCGAAGTTAGGCATGGTGGACCTTGACAGCAGAGTCGTTCTGATAAAACCATCCCTAGACTCAGCTCCGCAAACTTTCTCTGAGGCTTCTGTCACGAGTTTCACACATCGTTCAACTGCCTGTGTGTGAACTGGGAATGTCTTGAATGTTATATACCAATTAGGGACTGAGTAACTTTGAATATGTGATTTAATCTCATCGTCACTGATATCTTTTAATAATGGGGGAGAAGATAAATCACAGTCCATCCAATTAATATTTTCGAGTAGTCTTGAGCCTTGAAATTGAGTTTTGGCGGCATGAATGTTCTGATAGTTGTTCTCTTTTGATCTAACTGTCTCGCCTTTAGAATTCGTCGAAGTCCGAGCTCTCTTATGTGTTTTGTATTATCTTGTGTCATGGCTAACATTAAATGTTCTGGATGAGCGAAAAAGCCATTTCGTTCGATCACAGGGTCGACAATATTACGTAAATCTTCAGGCAGGTACCTTGAAGATTGTATTGATTGGTACACAAGATTTGGTCCCTCTGTAAAGTATTTACTTGTTTTAATACTAAACCACATTGGCATGTATGACTTCAAAATAAATACAACTATTTCTTGAAGTTCAGGTGTGGGACTTTCTTCACTTAAGTACAATCTGAGAGTTCGATTTGCTGTTGTCAACCACCTCGAATGTGACAAAGGACCAGGATCTCGTACAGCCAAATCCTCTTTACAGTTTCCCGACTTTATTGCCATGGAAATATCGAGTAGATATTGCTGATCCTTACTTAGTATACTTCTGTCTATTGTGGGGATCTGACAGCCAATACTCTTGAAGCCACTAGACGTTTTTCGCAGCCACTTAGCTTTTCACCGATTGGCCCTCTCAAAGATTTCGAACCCGTTGATTTACCGTCTAGGTATTGAAACAGATACCGGAATGGCAGTTCATTGAAATGGAGAAGGCAAACTGCCCATAGTAACGGTTTCCCCAAATGTATTTCTATTCGGCGAATCAGACCGTTTTTCCAACCTGTATTAACAGCAGTGCCATCACATCCTATGACAACTAATTTTTCAAGAGAAAAACCTCGACCGGACAGATAAGAAATAATAGTAGTGACAATATCTTCAGAACTTCCAGAAGTTGGAGTAACATGGCCGATGTAGACTGAACAAGGTTCTTGAATTAGCGAGTAATGCTCTTCCTTTTTTACTCTACGGAACCTTTTCGAAAGAGTTAGATCTGCCACTAACGTGTCGTCCTTCCTCCCATCCAAATAGAGACCTTGTAGTGGAAATTCGTCAGATTTACTACAAAATTCGGCCTTAACATTTTGTTTTCCTCTTCTTATTTTGTTTTTGTCTATAATATGGGAGACGTCAGATTCGGTAATTAATCCAACGTCGTGCAAACACTTGATGCGTTAGTGTTTTTTTTTTCTTGAGCTGTGATCTACCTTTATTTGTAATTTTTTTTCCAAATTTCATTAATTTTGAAGGCAATGCGCGACCGGAAGATGTTGATGGATTTAAATAATATTTAAACATTATTTTCTGTGGTTCTAATACATAAGAATTTGAGCTATTACATTCGGGAAGAGGCTAATTTAAAAATGTTAAAAATTATCGTAAAAATGTGAATTTTTCCAAATTTCGGCAAAATTTAGAGCACATGCGCGACAGGAAGATATAAACCGATTTTATTTCTTTTTTAACCCCTTTTTAGTCTCCCCAATTCGCAACTTTTCCGCGGTATTACGACTTGAAAAAAAATTTTCGAATTTTTTCGGCCCACCCTATTTTGCTCGTTTGTGGGTCAAATAATTTCTTTAATAAAAATATTTAATGATGCCTATGAGCTTCATTTACTAAATTAAAGTTATTTAATTAGAATATCTTACTACAGAAAAGAATTTAATAAAATAATAATAATATGGAATCTTTGAAAAGAAAAGAAAATAATTTAAATACATTTATAATCTATTTTAAAAATCTGTTATTAAAAGCATTTAAACTTCTCTCAGTTTTCAAACTGTTTGAAGAAATGTTTGTAGAACTTTACAGGTGTTTCTACTAATAATATATTCTCTGATGGTCTCGTATTATAAGCAAAAGCCTTAATCCCGTTTATTCCTTCATATTCCTAAAAATCTTCCATAATCATTACTTTCAATTGATCCTTATCACCCGAATATATAATAGCAATATTATCAGCAAAAGAAATAATTTTTAACATTTAAATTTAAAATAAAATAAAATAAATAAAATAAAATAAATAAAATCGGTAAAATGGATAAAAAAAAACATAGGGCCTAATACTGACCCCTGAGGTCATCATCATCATCGTCATAATCAAGCAGCCATGGGCTACGGAGGTCCAACCAGACCGTGCAATTTAGTTCTCCAAGCAAGTCTATCCTGGGCTACATCTACTGCATCTGGCCACTGCACACCAATTCTAACAAGGTCCTGTTTGACATTGTCTGCCCACCGCGTCCTAGGTCTCCCCTTCTTTCTGAGGCCTTTAGGCACACTGTTCATAACCCTATTCGCCAATCTATAATTATTCATACGGGCAACATGGCTAAACCAACGGATTCTCTCTCTGCACAATATGCTGCTTAAAGGAGGTTGCAGACTCCTTTGCCTAACCTCATCATTAGTTACAAAGTTGAACCACCTAATGCCCAAGATACTGCGTAAGCATCTGGAATCAAAAGCATCTAGTTTCCTGTTATCTTGTTTACAAAGTGTCCAAGTTTCACTACCATAACTAACCCTAGAAAGAACCAAACTATTATACAGTCTAATTTTAGTCTTTAGGTGTATACGCCTATTTCTCCACATTCTCCATAGATTCTTAAAAGTCCCGGCAGCAATCCCTATTCGTCTGTTAATCTCATGCAGCACATCACCATTATCTGTTACATAGCTCCCAAGATAATTAAACTGTGACACCTGCTCAAGACTGCAACCATTACGATTAACTGAATCACAGCCTGCCTGACCAATTTTCATCACTTTACTTTTCTCTCTGTTTATAACCAAACCTACTCTACTACCAGTCTCATCAACAGCTCGAATGAAAGAGTTCATCTCATCAACATCATTTGCCAAAAGGGCTAAATCATCAGCATAATCTAAATCAGAAATTTTCGAATCTCCAGCCCATTTAAGGCCAAAAGCTTTCCCTTGAAGTGAATTTCGCATAACATAATCAACAACCAAACTAAAGAGAAAAAGAGACAAAATGCACCCTTGTCGAACACCAGAAGTAATGCTAAACCAATTGCTACAAGACTTAGCAACTCTCACACATGACTCAGTGTTATGATAGAGAGCTTTCATTATGTTAACTAACTTGTCAGGTATACCATATGATCTCACAATCAACCACAAATTATGACGATCAACAGAGTCGAAAGCCTTTTTGAAATCAACAAAGCTAGCATCCAAAGGTTTCTGAAACTCTAAACATTTCTCAAGAATCTGCCTAAGTGAAAATATCTGATCTACACATCCCCTACCACTTCTGAATCCACATTGCTCATCACGCAATTGATTGTCAACTAGATTCTTAATTCTATTAAGAACAATCATGGAAAGAACTTTACCTGGAACAGATAGTAGGATGATACCCCTATAGTTATCACAAGAACTGCGATCACCTTTTTTGAAAATAGGGATAATAATAGCTCTGGTAAAATCCTTAGGAACCATGCCTTTATCATAAAAGTTATTCAAAATTTCAGTCATCCAAGTGGTAACTGAAACATTCCCAGCTCTAAGCATTTCCGTAGTAATTTCATCCACCCCTGGGGATTTATGTAGTTTAAGTTTAGAAACAGCCAAAATAACTTCATATTGTGTTATAGGGCCAACATTAAAGCCACCAATGCATCTATCATCATTGCAAACAATGGGAATAGAACTAACTACATTGTTTAGAACTTCACTGAAATGCTCAGACCACCTAGCCATGACAGAATCCTCACCTTCTATAACCTTACCTTGTTTATCCTTCAATCCCTGTATACCTGTCCGTTTCCTACCACACAAAACATTAACTATGTGGTACAGCTCTCTGCTGTTGTGCTGTCAACTGCTTCCTCGGCTTTGTCAGCCAAACCATCAAGCCAAAGATTCTTATCAGCAGCTAACTGATCTTTTACACGTTTATTAAGTTCTCTGTAATGCTTTCTATTAGGACTAGTAGGGTATTGATTAAGGACATTCCTGCAGTTCTTTCTTTCCGAAATAAGCTCAAGTGCCTTATCACTCAGATAATTCTGTCTCTTCTGCTCCTTTTTTCCTAAAAGAGTACTGTTAGTGTCCAAAAAAGCCTGTTTAAAATAGCCCCATTCTTCCTCAACTTCAGTAGTTAGAAAACCATGACTGTCATAACGATTAAGTAATCTATGATGGTAAGATTTAGCTATAACTGGGTCTTTCAGAGCTTCAGTATTAAAGGTAAAATTTTAATCCTTAGCACAATACTTTTTAAGTTTAAGTTGCAAGACACTTTTAACAAGGGAAATTTAGCAGATCCAATTTCAGCTCCCCTATATGCCCTGGTATTTCAAACAGAAGTAGCCCAATTGCTGTTAATTAATAAATAATCAATCATATTCTTATGCAGCCCATCGAATGAAACCCATGTGTACTTGTATATGTTGCGGTGTTTGTAATAAGTAATAGTTATTCTGAATCCATTGAGTTTACTTATCTGTAGGAGACGTTGCGCATTGCCATTGCAGCTACCAATACCAAAAGGACCTATTACTCCTGCCAAAGATCAGAGTCAATACCAACTTTGGAATTGAAGTCACCTAGAACAAGGGTAATATCTCCTTTCTTGACAGAATTGAAAATATCCTGAAGTTGTCCGTAAAACCTATCCTTCTCATCCTCATCAGAATCCTCAGTGGGGGCATAACAGCAGATAACATTCAAGTCTTTAATGCTTGTCTGAAATTTTGCTGTAAGAAACATTTCATTAATGCACTCATATCCTAGAAGAGCATCACTAGCATGTCTGCTGAGCAGCAGACCCACGCCTTGGTGATGCTTTCCATCCTCCCTCCCTGTAAAGAAAAATTTAAAGTTATTTTTAAGTATCTCACCTTTACCTGCCCATCTGGTCTCTTGCAAGCCTAGAATATCTAGGTTATAGCGCTGGAATTCCTGCATGAGGACATCAAGAGAACAATCCCTATGTAATGTCCTCACGTTCCACGTTCCTGCAGAGAGAAAATGATTAGTAGGATTTTTAAAGAAATTAGGTTTATTGAGATTGGTAGGGCCAACAATATCAAACAGCCCCCTGATCGCAGGCATGGGGCAAAGACCTGTTCCTCCTCCGCTAAAGGCTGAAGTCACCGATGCTGGTAGGAACTTCAGACACCACCTTTTCAAGTGGACTTTTTCAAGAGCCATATGGCCTGCCTGAGACACATTACTCCAGTTTAGGCTTGACGATGCCCAACTAGCTAAGTAAGGTTCAGGTACCTGCGATGGCCTCTGATTAGGATTATCCACCAGCTGATATAAGTTATCCCATGCCTCTGTTCACTTAGAGCTGGCAACCCAGAATCAAACAGAAAACACAGCGGTAGACTCTCCCTCAACAGAGGCCCACCAGTGCAACAAGTCCAGGATCAATAATCAAGCTCAAATCCATAAACAAGTCCAGTCTAGTAGGTATAAATGGTTAGCACCAGGACCCTGTGAAGTTGACCACTCCTCAGCAGGGTTGAAAAAAAAGAAAAAAGTGGCCATAGATGACCAGATCAGTAGGCCATACTGAACTGGCAGCCCTCCCCTTCCGTTCCCTTCTAAAAGAGAATATCTCTTTTGAAAGGTACTAACGGCCTGCACCACGAGAAGGCGGGGTCGGACATTAGGTGCTAGACCTGGCCGGTTCTGTGCATCATCACTAGGGATTGGTACACAGCTCTCCTTCCAGTTTACGCCTAGTACAAAAAAAAAATTTGGGGCGGGGGTGGCTCAGTCGGTAGCGCGCCAGGCTCGTAATCTGTAGTTCCCAGGTTCGAGTCCCAGCTGGGGTCAGCGTTGAGATTTATCTCCGCAAAAATTCCCTGCCCTGGCCACGGTCAATAGGGGACACCGATGGGCTTGGAAAGGCCATCGTCCGTCGGATGGGACGTTAAGCCGTGGCCCCGTGTGCGGGAGAGCCATACCCTGTGCACGTTAAAGAACACGCTGGATGGCCTTGACGGGAGGCTACCATCTGTCTCCCAACAGCTGTTCCAGTGGGTCCCTTCCCCCAACCTTCTCTGAGCCTTCGAGTCCATGTGACCTGGCCATTTAGCCCATGGTGTGCAAAAAAGTGCCGCTCAGAGGTAAAACAACCCTTTTGATCAGTAGTCAAGTGTGCTAACCACTCTTTCACTGCCGGCTAAAAGTCCTACTAAAATATATTAAGAAGTACAAAAAATTTTTAAATCAGCTACGTCCATCAACTCCAGATATGTTAGAGCTATAATAACGAAAAATATCTGGTTTGAAATTTTATTTATTCATGTATTTGACTTAATTTCTAAATGACCTAATAATTGTTTGTGGATCCCAAAGGTTCCGGGGGAAACTTGGTGAAAAACAATGCATTATCACATTGTGTAAATGACAACATACTTTGTGGTAAAATGCGCTTTTTTCCTTGTACATTGTCTCCCAAGAGATAAACTGATTCTCATCATATCCAAGAGACTGGTTACGAAAGGAAGTGTTAACTTAAAAACTGCTGACTAACGGGAAAGCGGATGTTTATAAGACGATCCAGAGTGTGACAGTACCAACTGAGGAGGTGTGTTCATGCATTAATAAAATCTGTTGGAAATGCATGACTGATCTTGTTCATGTGGAAGCCTACTTGTGTTATGTCACTGTGAAAAAGCATGCTTTATGGATACCAGACTAAGACACAAAAATCTCCTTTTATGATCCTTAGAAAAAGCGTAAAACAAAGACATAAATGTCAATTAAGGTGTGAATCTTAATTATGTGCACTCAATAAAGCAATAACAGATCGTTTAGATCAAATTATGAATTCGAATGTAAAGAATAGCGACTTATGAGTCCGCGTTGGAAACTACACGAAATGGATTGCGTGATCACCTTGTCCCTAAGAGACAATGTAACTGATGAGTGAGCAACAGAACCTTTGCTCTAAACGTGGAGTGATTAGCATTGATCAGAAGCAGTTGAAAGAATGACACATGTACGAAGTTGTAAATGTGTTGATGTACGATAAGACCAATATAAAACTAATAAAATTCCATAATTAGCGTCACCACCTTTACAAATGAAGCAACCCACAGACATTTGGAACCTATTGGTTATAGCCCGAAGATATTTCATTAGGTTATATGGAATGAGTTGTTTTAACTCTGAGAGGTACGTTTTTTCACACAATGGGCTAAATGCCCAAAAAACAAGGATCCCCACGGTTCGGTTGGGTTATTTCACCCATGAACGGCTCTTTTTCTGCAAACATGGGCTAAATAGCCAGGTTACAAGGAACCCAAAGACTCAGAGAATGTTGGGGGGAATTGACATACTGGACAGCTGTTGGGAGACAGATGGTAGCCTCTGCTAAGGCCATCCAGCATGTTCTTTAACGTGCACAGTTTATGGCTCTACGTATACTGCACCAGGGCTTAACTTCCCATCCGACATTACGACTTCCCTTCAAAGTCTATTAGTGTCCCCTATTGCCCATGGGCAAGGTGGGAAGTTTTTCAGAGAGGACTCCAAGGGTTCAGAGGAAGTTGGGGGAAGAGGACCCATTGGACAGCTGTTAGGAGACAGATGGCAACCTCCCATCAATGCCATTCAGCGTATTCTATAATGTGCACAGGGTATGGCTCTCCAGCAGACGGGGCCACAGCGTAACGTCCCATCCAATGGACGGCAGCTTTTCCAACACATCTGTATTCCCTCCTGATCTAGGGCAAGGCTGGGAGTTTTGAGTAGATATATCGTAAAGCAGCCATCCCGTGGCCAAGTGGTTAGCACGCTGGGCTACTGATTTAAGGGACCTGGGTTCGAGCCCCAGTTAAGGCATGGTTGTGTGTGTTGTTTTTCTGCTGCGGTTATGCCATCCTCACAGACCGTCTACTATGGCATATAAACTGACAGGCTCCTGTCAGACCTCTGTGGCAAGCAGCTGCTTGAGGGGGCATTTATTTTTATTTTATTTATATCGTAACGCTGACCCAGCTGGGACTCGAATCTGGGAACTGTAGATTACCTGCCTGGAGCGCTACCGACTGATTCACCCTCGCTCACAATTGGGACTCAAACCTGGGAACTGTCTATTACAAGCTTGACATGCTACCGCCTGAGCCACTCCCTCCCCCTTAAATGAGTCCAAGCATTTCAATCACAGAAAAATTTCTATGAATAATTTTGAGAAGTTTAGGGGGGGGGGGGAAGTTTGAGAGTTGAAACCAAACTGCCAAAGCATCAAATGTCTGGCGAGGATCAATTAGCAAAACTTTCGAATCGATTTCTGTCATACCATGCTTTACTAATTATGGAGAAAATTCATCCGGGTAAGTACTATTTGTAGGAAACGAAAGTACTTTATTCACAGATTTCTTTTTACCTATTTTCTGGGCGGGGGTGGCTCAGTCGGTAGCGCGCCAGGCTCGTAATCTGTAGTTCCCAGGTTCGAGTCTCAGCTGGGTCAGCGTTGAGATTTATCTCCTCAAAATTCCCCGCCCTGCCCACGGTCAGTAGGGGACACCGATGGGCTTGGAAAGGTCGCCGTCCATCGGATGGGACGTTAAGCCGTGGCCCCGTGTGCGTTAGAGCCATACCCTGTGCACGTTAAAGAACACGCTGGATGGCCTTGACGGGAGGCTACCATCTGTCTCCCAACAGCTGTTCCAGTGGGTCCCCTCCCCCAACCTTCTCTGAGCCTTCGGGGTCCATGTGACCTGGCCATTTAGCCCATGGTGTGCAAAAAAGTGCCGCTCAGAGGTAAAACAACCCAACCTATCTTCCTATTGCTTTTGGCTTTCACATTTGTCGGTTGGTTTTTCGGTTGGTTTGTGTATTTGGAAAAACGTTGTTCCACCATATCTTTCGAACGCGATGGAGAAAATGATTTACGTTCCAAATGAAAGCTTGTGACACGGGGGGTGTCATAGGCTATAAAAAATGACTACCCGTGCTTTCTTCCCCCCTAAAAGAGTGAAAATGTAAAAGCTGTTCTTACCAGAACGCGAAGGCCGAAAATAACAAGCTATACATCGAATTAAAGCTACTAACGCCGGGAATGTCGTAGACTACGAAAAGTTGACTACCCGTGCTTTCTTCCCTCCTAAAAAAGGGGGACAACGTGAAAATGATTGTTCCCTATATCTCCTGATTTCGAGTGAAGAAAGTAGCGAGCTATGTGTGTAATGAACGTTTGTGAAATGTCGTAGACTAGAAAAAAATTAACTCCCCGTGCTTTCTTCCCCCCTAAAAAAGAGGAAATGCAAAACAATTGTTCCGCTATGTCTCCAGAACACGAATGTTGAAAGTAACAATAAATAAAATAAATATATACCCCCTCAAGCAGCTGCTTGCCACAGAGGTCTGACAGGAGCCTGTCAGTTTATATGCCACAGTAGGAGATCTGAGAGAATGGAAGGATCTCAGCAGAAAAACAATACACACAACCATGCCTTATCCGTGACTCGAACCCAGGTCCCTTAGATCCGTAGCCAAGCGTGCTAACCGCTCAGCCATGGAACGGCAAGCTATACTTCAAATGAAAGCTTGTAACGAGGGTAATGTAGGCTATGAAATTGCCCTCCGTGCTTTCTTCCCCCCTAAAAAAGGGAGAAAACCTGAAAATGATATTCCCCCTATATCTCCTGAATGCGAGTGAAGGAAATAACGGGCAATGTGTTCAATGACAGTTTATGAGGTGCGGAGTGTAGTAGACTTTAAAAACCCCCTAAAAAAGGTAAAATGCGAAGCAATTGTTCCTCTATATCTCCAGAACTCGGATGCCGAAAGTAACGAACTATGTGTCGAATGAAAGCTTGTTGGGTTGGGTTGTTTTACCTCTGAGCGGCACTTTTTTGCACACCATGGGCTAAATGGCCAGGTCACATGGATCCCGAAGGCTCAGAGAAGGTTGGAGGAGGGGACCCACTGGAACAGCTGTTGGGAGACAGATGGTAGCCTCCCGTCAAGGCCATCCAGCGTGTTCTTTAACGTGCACAGGGTATGGCTCTCCCACACACGGGGCCACGGCTTAACGTCCCATCCGACGGACGGCGGCCTTTCCAAGCCCATCGGTGTCCCCTACTGACCGTGGGCAGGGCGAGGAATTTTGAGGAGATAAATCTCAACGCTGACCCAGCTGGGACTCGAACCTGGGAACTACAGATTACGAGCCTAGCTCGCTACTGACTGAGCCACCCCCGCCCCAATGAAAGCTTGTGACGCGGGGAGTGTCGCGGCTATAAAAAAAAAACCCTATGCTCACCTCCCTCCTAAAAATGAAAAATAATATTTCTGCCATATTTTCGTAAGTTATGAAAAATGTTCCAGTGCTCTCTTCCCCCTAAAAAAGGGGGGACAACGTGAAAATGAATGTTGGGATTCGGAACGCCAAGGACTACAGTTGCGAGATAGGTGTCAAATGAAAGTTCGTATAATGACGGTCGTACACTCTTTCGCCCGCACTATTCCCCCCTGATAAAATGTGAGGGGCCGATTTTCGCATGGGTCAACTTTAACGAGTTGTATCTCAAATTAAAGCTTGTGACGTCCATATTACGTGGTCTACCTCAAGCCTGAATCCAAAACGGTGGGGGGAGGGGGTTGCTCATTCGGTAGCACGCCAGTCTCGTAATCTGCAGTTCCCTGGTTCGAGTCCCAGCTTTGTCAGAGTTGAGATTTATCTCCGCAAAACTTCCCGCCCTGTCCACTGTTAGTAGGGAACACCGATGGTCTTGGGAAGGCCGCCGTCCGTCGGATGGGACGTTAAGCCGTGGCTCCGTGTGCGGGAGAGCTATACCCTACGCACGTTAGAGAACACACTGTATGGCCTTGAAGGGTCATCCAGTCATACCATCTGTCTCCTAACAGTTGATCCAGTGGGTCTTCTCTCACCAACTTTCTCTGAGTCTTCGGGGTCCTTGTAACCTGGCCATTTAGCTCATTGTGTGCAAAAAAAATGCCGCTCAGAGGTAAAACAACCCAACCCAAAACGGTGGTACATGTGATCGATGTTTATGAGTCATATACAGTATTAAAGTTTTTGAAGGTAGGTATTTTAGTGACAACAAAAAAAATAAATTTAAAAATTTAAAAAGTACCTATTTTTCTATAGTGCCTTAAAAGTAGAAAATAATTCTAAAACACATCGATGGTGCAGTCAGTCATTGAGTTCTTATTCCCTTCGGAGGAAGATTGGGCGCCGATTTTGCCTACTCGACAAGGTTCCCGGCGTCCTATCTTCCTTTGAAACAAATACGAACTCAGTGACTGATTGCGCCATAGATGTGTTTTACGATTATTTTCTATTTTTTAGGACACTATAGGAAGATAGGTATTTTTTCATTTTTTTTATTCATATTTTTTTACATAAGCCAGCTGTATTCGGAACGCTATGAGCTTAGTTGGGTTATTTACCTGTCAACAGCGCTCGTTGCATACAAGGGCTAAATGTTAATGTCACAAAGGACTCCAAGAAAGCTGGACAAGGGAATCCACTGGACAGCTGTTAGAACACAAATGGAAGACTCCCGTCAAGGTCATCTAGATTGTTTCATTAACCTACACAGGGAATGAATCACCTGTACGTGGGGCCATGGTTCATCGTATGCTCTGAAGGACAGCAGCTTTTACAACAAACCCATTGGTGTCTCTTTCCTGAGCGTGGGCATGAAGGAGGTTAAACGGAGATGTCTGAAGGTTGGCACAGTTGTTGGATCTCCAATTAACTTCAGTAGTTAGCTTCGAAACTACTCTCATCATCATCATCATCATCATCATCCTCAAGCAACCATGGGCTACGGAGGTCCAACCAGACCGTGCAATTTAGTTCTCCAAGCAAGTCTATCCTGAGCTACATCTACTGCATCTGGCCACTGCACACCAATTCTAACAAGGTCCTGTTTGACATTGTCTGCACACAGCATCCTAGGTCTCCCCTTCCTTCTGAGGCCTTTAGGCACACTGTTCATAACCATATTCGACAATCTATAATTATTCATACGGGCAACATGGCGAAACCAACGGAGTCTCTCTCTGCACAATATGCTGCTTAAAGGAGTTTGCAAACTCCTTTGCCTAACCTCATCAGGGAAAAAATAAAGTGTGCAATTTTACTAAATTTCGTCTTCCAAAATTAAACATATCGTTTGTTTGCCGGCAATATGCCAAAATATTTGCTGTAATTTCTACATCAATATCAAACATGAAGCACAGCAGAACGCTATTCTTTCTATTCTTTGTTAAAACATTTTTTTACGTGCTGTATCGCTGACGATAAGCTCTTGATCATTTAAAAATAGCAGAAGAAGCTTCTCTTCTGTTAATTTTAATGTAAATTATTATAATTATTTCGTTTAAAAAAGTAGTGGAACTATTCACTTTTTCTTTGCTGCAATGATTTCTCAAATGCTAGTTGAAAATTTCGATAGATATTTTTTATACTTGAAAGGATCGATAACAAATTTTATTCTTGTCGGAAACTATATTCGAAATATTTTCCAACGTTCATGGTTTGTGGGTCGGTCGGTTTGTGGATTTGACAAAAGGTTGTTTCACCACATCTTTCGAACGCTATTGAGAAACTTAATTATTTATGTGCAAATGAAAGCTTCTGAAGCGGGGAGTGTTATAGGATATAAAACATTGAACCTCGTGAATTCTTTCCCCCTAAAAGAAAGGAAAAACACGAAAACAGTTCTTTGCTATATCTCCAGAACTTGAATGCCGAAAGTAACAAGCTATACGTCAAATGAAAGCTTGTAACGCGGGGAATGTCGTAGGCTATGAAAAACTGACCCTACTCCGTGCTTTCTTCCTCCCTAAGAAAGAGGGGGCAATGTGAAAATTATTGTTCCTCTGTATCTCTTGAATGCGAGTGCGAAAAGTGACCAGTATATGTCGAATGAAAGATTATGAGCGGGGATTGTCGCAGGCTATAAAAAAATCCTATGCTCACCTCCCCCCTAAAAAATGGAAAATAGTTGTTCTGCCATATCATCGGAACCAGGGCCTACAGTTACGAATTAGGTGTCAAATGAAAGCTCGTATAATAGGCAAGGTCATACACTATTTCGCCTGCACTATTCCCCCCCCCCCTGATAAAATGTGGTGGACGGTATTTCGTTGGGGTCGATTTTAACGAGTCGTGTCTGAAATTAATGCTTGTGATGTTTCCTATGTCGTGGTCTATCTCAAGCCTGAGTCCAAAATTGTGGTAAATGTGATCGATATTTATGAGTTAAATATCAAAGTTTTAGAAGGTAAGTGTTTTTAGCGACAACAAAAAAATATAAATTCAAAAATTTAAAAAATACCTATCTTCCTATAGTGTCCTAAAAAGTAGAAAATAATTCAAACATCTGAAAAAAAATTGTCGCTGATGTAGCGGGAATCGAACCCGCAAACTCTCTAGATACATGATAGAGTGCCTTTTCTGAAGTACAGATGGCGCAAGGTCCATGTCGCAAAGTCCGCCACATCCCAGTGAAAGATTTATAGGTCTTATTCAGGACGATTTTAGCGTCTGATGCGTGGTTTAATGGTTAGAGCGCTCTGTCACGTGTCTAAACAGTTGCGGATTCGATTCTCGCTGCATCAGTGATAATTGTTTTAACTATTATTGATGTCTCTTTCTACAGGTAATCTGTGAATTTACTATGAGTAGAAAATAATCCTAAAACATATCGATGGTGCAATTGGTCACTGAATTCATATTCGCTTCAAAGGAAGATAGAGCGCCTGCAATCTCGAGTAGGTAAATCGACACCCTATCTTCCTTTAAAGCGAATACGAACTCAGTGACCGATTGCATCATCGATATACTTTAGGAATATTTTCTGCTTTTTAGTGCCCTATAGGAAGATAGGTGTTTTTTAATATTTTTTATTTATATTTTTTTATCGATCTGTACTTTAGAAATTCCACTTAGAATTTTAAAGGAAAAAAACGCAATTGATGTAATCATGTAGTGCGCCGCCATAACTGACTGAGGCAGAGAATTAATAACCCAGAGAATCTGGAAGTGACTTTCCAAAACCTCGACACTTTGTGTAAAAACAAGAGAGTTGGAAACTCTACATACACTGCCCACCAAAATATTAGAGAATTTCATGTTAAAGGAAACTGAAGTCTGACGTCAAAGGTCTATGAATTCTCTAGGGGTGGGGGAGTGGCTCAGTCGGTAGCGCGCCAGGCTCATAATCTGTAGTTTCCAGGTTCGAGTCCCAGCTGGGTCAGCGTTGAGATTTATCTCTGCAAAATTCCCCGCCCTGCCCACGGTCAGTAGGGGGACACCGATGGGCTAGGAAAGGCAGCCGTCCGTCGGATGGGACGTGAAGCCGTGGTCCCTTGTGCGGGAGAGACATACCCTGTGCACGTTAAAGAACACGCTGGATGGCCTTGACGGGAGACTACCATCTGTCTCTCAACAGCTGTTCCAGTGGGTCCCCTCCCCCAACCTTCTCTGAGCCTTCGGGGTCCATGTGACCTGGCCATTTAGCTCATGGTGTGCAAAAAAGTGCCGCTCAGAGATAAAAACAACCCAACCCTATGAATTCTAAAATGTGAATTCAATGGAAGAAAGTGTCTGAAGATAACGAAACAAAATAATTAAATCAGTTTAAATATCTGTTTTCAACAATATTCAGTTAATATTTAAAGAATTATGGAAGTTACTACATTTAACAATAGTGAGTCATGAGAATTTATCTCATGTGTTAATTAAAACTTAAATAATTAGTAATTGTCTCATTTAATGAAATAAATACTTACTATAGAAGCATTCCTAATGATTATTTCAATATTAGACACGAATAGTTTTATGATAATTTACTGTTACACATTCCAGCTTCCATAATTCTTTATGTGCTGAACGGATACTGTTGAAAATCGAAATTTTAATGGATTTGATTACGATCTTTTATTCATCTTGTCACATTTTTCCATTGCATGCATATTTTAGAAATTATAGAGCTTCGACGTCAGATTCACATGGACATAACATGAAAATTTAATATTTCAGTAGGGTAGTGTTGCAGAAAATTATGACGAACAATAAAAATCTCAGATACGGATACTCAAAACTGGAGATATCGGGTGAAACAGAAAGAGGTGGAAACTCCAATTATATCCCATGCTATATAACACAAAGACCAGAAGTATTATTATGCCTTATTGCCATGTATTATTATGCCTTATTGCCATGTATTATTATGCCTTATTGCCATGTATTATTATGCCTTATTGCCATGTATTATTATGCCTTATTGCCATGTATTATTATGCCTTATTGCCATGTATTATTATGCCTTATTGCCATGTATTATTATGCCTTATTGCCATGTATTATTATGCCTTACTGCCTGGGCCATTTTTACCTAGATTGCAATGGGCGCATTAAGCTCGTACAGTAAAATTTTGGGGCGGATGCATCTCAAATTAATCTGATTACACAGATCTGCAAAGGGTTTCGGTGTTTTTATGTACAAATAAGAAGGGAATGGATAAGATACGATCATTTATTGTGCATCAATTCAGGTGCCTAGAAATCGCAGCTCCATAATATTTAGGTATACACCAGAAGTGCCAAAATATTATGACCATCTGCCTAATATGACGCTCGTCCTCCATGTGCTGCCAAAACAGCTCTTAACTGCGAGACATGGACGCTACAAGATTTCTAAAGGTGTCTTGTGGTATCTGGTACCAACACGTTATCAGCAGATCCTTTAACTCTTGTAATTTAAGTGGTTGAGTCGCCGCAGATCGAATATGCTGTTCCAACACAAACCACAGATGCTCGATTGGATTGATGTCTGGGAATTTGGAGGTCAGGGCAATACCTAGAAGTCTTCTTCATGTTCCGTGAACTATTCTCGGATAGTCCGGGCAATGGTGGCATGGCGCATTATTCTACTGAAAGGCACTACTAGAGCGATATGCCATTGCCATGAAAGGATGTACCTGATCTACGATGATGTTTAGGTAGGTGGCAGACGTCAGTTTCCTGCACATGAATGACTTTACCTAGGGTTTCCCAGCAGAACATTACCCAAAGTATTACACTTAGTCCACCGGCTTGTTTTCGTCCCATGGTGCATCCTTGTTCCAACACTCCCCCAGGTAAATGACGCACACGTACCCGGCAGTCCACTAGGTGAAACAGAAAAAGAAATTCATCGGTTCAGAAGACTTTCTTCCAATTTCAAGGTCCAGTTATAATGCTCGCGAGGTTAGCCCTCGCAGCTACGCAACTCCATTTTCAGCACAACAAAGGGTTTGATGTACTGTGTTTTGTGACACTTTACTACCGTCACCAGCATTAAAATTACGGGCGAGTTACGCCACAATATCCTTCTGTTGGCTCGTACCATACGGGATAGCCTTCTCTCAACTCTAGCATCAGTGAGCCGTGGTCGGTCCACAACTTGCATCAATTCATGGTTTTTCCCTCCTCGGACTATTTTTTGAAGGTACTAACCACAGCTGACCCTGAGCACCCCACAGTCCTTGCCATCTCGGAAATGCTCTGACCCAGTCGTATGGCCATTACAATTTGGCCTTTGTCAAACCCACTTAAGTCCTCCGCTTTTCCCATCTGAAGAACAAGAATAACACTGATTAACAGAGCTCAGTATCAGGTGTTATTTATACCGTTTCATGACCTTCACATGAGACGTCGTTTACCTTAAGTTGCTTCGATTTGCATAAAGACACGCTAGTCATAATGTTTTGGCTCTTCGGTTGGTTGGTTCGTTGTTTGGGGCTTATTGGCGCATCGGCAACTAAGGCCATAATGCGCCAGACAAGACAAATAGTAAAAAACAGATAAAAATCATGAAAACCCACAACAAAAGCTAAAAGCAACATGTAAAGGTGATAAAATGCAAACAAAAGCCAATAGAAATAGAGAATGTAAAAGATCAACAAGTATAAAACCGGCAAAATAACAACGGGTGTAGAATGCCCATGCAAAGTATAACAAGTGTAAAAGATTACAACCGGTTAAAACAGCCAGAAAATCGTCAAAATTCAAAGGCAGGAATTAAAAGCGATTCATCCGATAAAAGACGTCCGAGTGTAAGAAGCTCGGGCGTAAAATCATGATTGGCTCTTCGGTGTATGTATTATAGTTGGGTGTGTCATGTAATGCAATGCCCGGCGAGACTGAGTTGGTAGCTCGCCCAGCTCGTAATCTGCAGTTTCCAGGTTCGAGTGCTGCCGGGGCAGTGTCGAGATTTATCTTCTCAAAACTCCTCGTCCTTGGTCAGTAATCAGTACCGTCGGATGAGCCACCGTTCGACGGATGGCGGTCTTACTGACCATGGGCCACAGGCCGTCGGATGGGATATTAAGTCGTGCCTGTGTGCAGGAGAGCTGTACCGTGTACATGTTAAAGAATGGATGTCCTTGACAGGAGGCTACTATCTGTCTCCTAACAACTGTCCAGTGTGTCCCCTTTCCTCATCCTTCTCTGATTTCTTGGGCTCCTTTTAACCATTTCTTGGGTTCCTTTTCCCTCAGAGGTAAAACAACCCAGCCCCTGCAATGCGCATCTCTACAACGTCATAGTGTAGCAACATTGAGACAATAGGAATTTTGAGGTATCATATCAAAGATAAGGAAGAAAGTTTTAATTTTTAATGTACTAGATTTTTTGCTGTGTAACCAAAAATCCATTCTTTTCTCAAACGTAATCAAAACACTCAAGATATATTTGCTGGCAACGGCCTATAATGTTTTCATCATGACGTTCCACTTACTTTTTTGTAGGCTCAGTAGGGTTAAATAACATCTAGTATACGTAATATACAGTAATAATAATATAATAACTTTATTATGCCTTAGTATGGTTATATACATAGATTACCCTGCTAAGCCTTATGGCTTGTTAGCAGGATTTCTTTCAATCACATGACAGGTTAATAAACACATAATTAATAACAGAAAATAAAATACAACAAAAAGAAAAACATGTATTAAAACACAAACATGAAAAATTAAACACATTATAAAATAAACCTGTGAAAATTACAGATTATAGTACATATTGCACAAAAATATCACCTATTGTACAAGTCATCATTTCACATTAATATTGCTTAAAACGATACCAGATTCAGGATATGACTTTTTAAATATTACTTTTCAAATATTTACATCTAATAACCAATTGCAAACTTTTGTTTTAATTTCTGAATAAGTGCTCAGGCGTAACAAATCTCTCGGTAGAGAATTAAAAACTTTGGGTATTTCATAAGATATCCTTCCTTTATCATAATTATTGTGAAAAACTGGTTCGACATTATAATTTTCACACTTTCGTCTTGTATTAATCACATGCAAAATTTTCTCCTTGTGTTCATTTTTGAAACAATTTCTAAATGATAGTTGCATAAATATATAACAAGTCAACTAGTAAAATGTTCAGATAATGAAAACTATTTCCATGTTAATCTTCATTAATTACATGTTTATTGAATTTAACGATATTATTTAGAGTACTTTTTTGTATTCGTTTAATTTTATTTAAAACAGATTTATATGTGCATCCATATTTACCGATATCATACTTAATGATTGATTCACAGAGAGCTTTATATATATTTATTATGACATCCAATGGAATAAGAATATTTAACCTCAACACTTTGTAAGATGCACACCTTAGTTTATCACAAGTATATTTTATGTGTGATTTCCATTTAAAATCTTAGTCAATATATATCCCCAAATATTGGATCTTATTAATCTCTTGCACAATTCGGCAGGGACATGCGTTTTGATAAATGTTTAATTTATATTGGCAGTTATAATTTTGTGTTTCAATTCATAAGTTATTTAACTTGTGCCTACTTTGAATGATAATGTATTTCGCTTTTCCTTCATTTAAGAAGAGTTTGTTTTTCTGAAACCAACACTGAGATCTAATATCCAAACGGAGGTAATAGGTCCATCACTGATCCTAATCTTCAGTGAGGTAGATCAATGTAGTCCTAGTAGGTCCATCACTGATCCTAATCTTCAGTGAGGAAGATCAACGGATGAAAGTGTCATTTCTGGCATTTGACATTCCCGTCAGTGTATATCGAAAGAGTGATAATTTTTCTGATGTTAATATTTGCAACTGAATATCATCTTGATGTTAATGCTTTGAAAGTGCATCAGGATGACAAGACCTGCAAAAGCAATCCTAATGTGTTCTCTTCTGTGAAACTTTAACTGCGAGTGATATGAAACAGAATGACCCTGAAATACCCACCGGCAACTGAATTAGAAACCTTTATTCAATATCGAGTTGGACGCCCTGACGCCCGAATAACAGCACGTATGCAGTTTGGCATAGATTCCACAAGGTGTTGGAGTGCCTTTACATCTCCAGCGTATCAGACGTTCAAGAAACAGTCCTCTAACTGGCTCAGATTTGACGGAAGAGGACTTTGCTCCCGGATCTGATTTTGTTTCTTAATGGGATTCAGATTCGGTCTTTGTGATGGACAGAGAAGATGGTGGAAGTCGCTGTTATGCTCGCTGAACCACTACCGAACACATTTTGCACGATGGATAATACCATTGTCGTCCATGAAACAGCCGTCACTTGCTGGATAAAAGTCAACATTGCAGTTGCACGTGACCAGCAACAATGTCCTTGGAGGACACCGACCTTCCAGAAATATCAGAGGACCTGTTCCTTACCACTAGAACGTGCCCCACACCATGGCACCACCTCCACAACCTTGAGTTGTGTTTACAATGCAAGCTAGGTCCATTGCTTCATAGGGCTTCCGCCAAACTCTCTGTACCGTCTGTACAGAACAAGTTATACTGCGACAAGTCACACCACATGACTTTGTTCCAATCTTCCAGTGTCCAGTCACGTTGTTCCTGACACTAAATAAAAAAAAAATAATAAATACCCCCTCAAGCAGCTGCTTGCCACAGAGGTCTGACAGGAGCCTGTCAGTTTATATGCCACAGTAGGAGATCTGTGAGGATGGCAGGACCTCAGACACTACTGTAGAAGAATTTCCAGTTCTTCGCAGAATTCAGTGGTTTCCATATACGCATGAGACTGCTAATGCCGATCCTCTTCAATTATTTCGCATAGTTCGCTGAGATATATGGGTCGGAAAAGGCCATCAATGATTGCTTCGGTCAATTGCTGCACACAGGAAGTCCTGTTTCTCCGTACAAACCTTCTCAGACGACGGCGATCTTGTTACTGTCAAATTGTCGTCGCACCACATTTACTCCTCTTAGACAAGCAATATGGGTTATTTTTCCACTGATCAAAAACCCGAGATAACTTACCTCTTGAGAGACCAGTCAGCTCTGCTGTTTTTAAAATCGTTGCTTCAGCCAAACGTGCACCCACAATAAACTCTTTATCGAACCCCGAAAGAGTCTTTATTTTTCCCCTTGTGATCAACACTACTGACGGTTACTTCTTTTTCTTCTTCTTCTATACCCTGCTCCTCGAACAGGAGTCTTGGGATTTCTGGCCAATATGTCTTATATCCCAGGCCAATTTGAGTAAAATAGTTGAGCTGAAACAACCAAAGAACAACGTAGACAAGACTAAGGGAGGAGTCGCACCACTATATCGAGAATCGTTGCGTCGAACACACAAACTGTTCCAAGGCACGAACAAAACTCGGAGAAGACATGGAAAGTAAATCATACCCGGTCAGAGGAAAATAAAGGAGAAAACCAGCCTTTCGGATGGACTGAAAAAGTATTGATATGGTCGCATCATAACGGATACACTGAATCAGAAACGTTCGTCAATTTTTGGCTCTGTGCAGTATGGACAGAACTGGCTTTCCACTTGATGACAGCGATATAAAAAGAAATTTAGCGGAACGACCCACGCTCGAAACTTTGTAAATAGGATTTCCATGGTCCGAGATGAGAATGATATCTCCGGGAGCTTCGCAAATCTGCTAAGTGGGGGATATGATCTCGCAATGGCTGATGCCTCCCACTCCAATGTCAACTTTTTTTTGGCATACCGAATTAAATTCTGCATGGTATTCTCCATGAAATGGAAGATGATATTCGCGTTAACTGTTGTGAAGCCCCCATCTTCGCAGCCTCATCAGGCATTCATTGATCGTGATGCCAGAATGACCAGGAGTCCAGACTAATGTTACTGAACGTGCAAATGTTATTGCGATCTGTAATTCATTATATAATGCTGCAATGGAGGAGTGGGAGCGTGTGTTGATATTACTCAATGCGATTAAAACAGATTTGCTATTAGAACATATGACATAGTCCACTGGGTCCGATACGATTTCCCGTAAGGCTAACCTGATTGTTGCGGCCTCTGCACTGAACACAGAGTAAGAAGAAGGACACTTCCGAGTAATTATCTGCGACCTCTGTGGGTATACGATTCCCACTCCAACTCCGTACTGACGATTACTAACGAGCATAAGTCTTAAATAATTGCTTAGATAACATGGTGATGCAGGTGACTACGTATTTTGCATATACGCTGCGCAGTGCCGTTTACATACATATGCATGAAGGATTCTAATTCAGTGGCCAGTGTGTGTAGTTAATAAATTATAAAATGTTCACTTCGATTGTAAATAGTGAATTCAAGACAAAGAATCATTATGATGACTGCTACTTTTGTAAAAGCTACTTTTTTAACTTTTGTACAAATGTAAAATATTTTACCAAGAAATCAAAGCACAAAGAGCCAAATTTGTTATCTGCTTGGCGACCTACATATTCTGATAAAATTCCAGCTTTACCTTTAAAAACTCAGGATCCTTTACATCTGATTCAGAACCAGAAAAAATTCCCTCATAAAGTAATATATCCTGATTTTGAGGCTGAAATTTAACCCAAACAATATGCTTAATCATTAGTTTCAAAATTGAACGAGTGGAATTTTTAGCAGTATTTGGAATCGCGTTTCCTTGGTAATGATATCGTGAAGGAATCGTTTTCTCAGTACTTTTCAGTGAAAAGTAATAATTTGGCTTACTTCATATAATATAGTAAAGCGTCTTGTAAATGAAATGGGTGAAAAATACCATCCTGCGGATTGGAAACATTTTTGTTGACTTTTTGAAAAGGAATTTCAAGTCTTTTTTGTTTGTGAATATTCTATTATGTCGACAATCAATAGTATCCTACTTATCACTACCGTCAACATCCGTTAAATTTTGTCACATAGTTGGTCATTTTTAATAATTTTCTTGTCTTTTTTTAACTTATTTTTCAGTTTTATTTTGAAAGAAAGTTCTGTTTTGGTACTTAAACGTAAATGCTTTCTCGTTTGTTTTGGCCTCTAGAAGTATGTCCAATGATTGTAACTCTTCGTGTATCTGAACGTTGTTTCCTTAGGTTCAGTAATTAAAAATACTGTGTTTTGTGAGTTTTTTTCCAGTTTTGTCCTTTGCAAACAATTTAGACCTCATAGAGATGTACAGGTTTATTATTCAACATGATAAAATTGACCAAATGCAAGAAGTTGTTACCAGTCACCAGAAAAAAGTCAAAATTTGCAAGTAAATGAGGTCAACCAAATAAATTCAGTAACTACCAGTAACTTTTTAGCAAAATATATTTCATTAGAATAATTTCTTTCTTTTAAGAACATTAGAAGCGTTTTATTTGCGCAAGTATTTATCGTTCGTGGCACATTAAAAATTATACGTAGTAAAATTCTGATTATACGTCGTCATTTGATGAAATGATACTTGGGTAATCTATAAACAAGGTTTCGTTAGACGTCAGTCATGTAAAATACTGTCTTTAAATTATCATTCATGTAAAAAATCATCGTTCATGTAAAAATAGAGGAAATTAAGTATACCTGGTTTAGAGCTGCTCAGTATAGCCCTGATTCCTTATGGAGTTGACAATAGAAAAAGTATTTATAAAATCTTGTTCATCTGTATTATTGTTTAAGTAACCTAATAAAATCCTTATATATTGATCGTATGTAATTGTGATTTCGGAGACATCTCCGTAGGGACTATGTCCTCTAAGGACCCCCCCGTACAGAGCTGATTCAGTTAGCGCTCTCATTTCCAGGAAAGCAATCCCGCGAAAAGGAGTATGGTTGTGTGTTTTAATGAGAATTTATCCACTACCAAGCTGTTTCTTTTTTTAAGTGAGAGGAGAAGACGGATATAGAGGAAAAATTGCCTTGAGCTGGGTGGGATCTGAACCCACGACCTCCCTCTGCCCACTGAGCTACCGGTCGCTGGTCAACATCTCCTCTACTGCTGATGTTATGCTGTACTTCATCTGTTCAATCACTATCTCGCCTGATATGTCGTCGTGGGTTTAGATCCCACCCGACTCAAGACAGTTTTTTCTCTACACCCATCTATTCTCCCGTCACTTAAAAAAAACTGCTTGATAGTGGATAAATACTCATTAAATCAATGATGAGCTGTAAATTCATATGTCTAAATGTACATGCAGTATTCATATTTAAAACTGATATGAATTAGAAGAACGCATATCGCCTTTGGCGCATATGAGAATCTCGTTTTCGAAAACAATGAAGTTTTTCCTTTACTTACTCTTTCATTCCTTAAAACTTTTAATTTAAGCTAGCGGATGATGGGTAAAAGGCATATAGTATTTTATTAGTAATTATACAACATAAAAGTATTCGTCTTTTATGTAGAGGTATTCGTCTTTTAAAAAGTTGCATTTCCGGCACCTCTCTCAGAAAAATGAATATATTTTTCTAGGTAGAATATCTCTTAAACACTACCGCTTAATTTTCAAATACTTAGTATATATATTTTATTTCCAAAATTAGCTGAAATTAGTGTTATTTATAAATAGTGCTTAGTAACTTTATAAATCTTTACAAGTTTTTGAAAAATGCGAATTGTAATATTTCATTAGCATCCATAAAATTAAGAGTTTTCTAATTATCATTTTCACTGTTTCCAATCGAAACTTCATGACGTTCACATTCCACCACCAATATTTCATATTTCTATTATTAATATATCGTTACAATATTCGTTTGAAATTTTGGACTTTTCAATCTTTTTCACCGTTAGAGGGCGCAATTATAGGGTTCGAAATATTCCGAAAGTGCGATTCATAATATTTTATCAATTCCTATCTAACACTAAAAATATTTTCTCATTTATCTCTAAATATAAAGAATTATCTGTTAAAACAAAAAATTGTATTTTCCACCCCCACCTCGGTCTAAGAGGTCAATTAGTTGTTAGCAATTGAAACATCGTGGCGTTCACATTCCACCACAAAAATTTTAAATTTCTACCTTAAATGCATCGTTTTTAGTATTCGTTTGTTAGGGGGCGCAATTAGGGTTTTTGGAAGATTTAAAAAGTGTGAATCATAATGTTTATCAATTGCTATCTAAAAGAAAATTTTTCGTTTCTCTCTAAAAATAAACAATTATCTGCTAAAACTAAAAAGGTGAGTTTTCCCTCCCCCTCTGTTTCTAAAGGTCAACTCGTTGACGGCAATGGAAACTTCGCGACCTTCACATTCCACCACCAAAATTTCAAATTCGTAGCATAAATAAATCATTTGCAATATTCGTTTAATATTTTGGAGTTTTTAAATATTTCCACCACTAAAGGACGTTGGGTTGGGTTGTTTTACCTCTGAGCGGCACTTTTTTTGCACACCATGGGCTAAATGGCCAGGTCACATGGACCCCGAAGGCTCAGAGAAGGTTGGGGGGGACCCACTGGAACAGCTGTTGGGAGACAGATGGTAGCCTCCCGTCAAGGCCATCCAGCGTGTTCTTTAACGTGCACAGGGTATGGCTCTCCCGCACACGGGGCCACGGCTTAACGTCCCATTCGACGGATGGCGGCCTTTCCAAGCCCATCGGTGTCCCCTACTGACCGTGGGTAGGGCGGGGAATTTTTGCGGTCTAAAGGACGCAATTATAGCTTTAGAGAGATTCGGAAAGTGAATATCGTAATATGTCACCAATATCTATCTAATACAAAAAGAATTTTTAATTTATCTTTATATACAAAAAAGTTCGATGTTTACAGACAGATGACAGAGCTTTTTTTCTTCGAAAACGAGAAAAAAAAGGAACTAGACATTTTTTCAAAAAAATTTTAGCAGAAAACTTTTTGGGCGTTTCTCTATTTTAGACGAATTTGCTCTTGCAGAAAATTAATTATTTCAGCTAACTATTCATGAGTCACATGTTTATAGGATATCTCGTGTGCTTCAATTTCAAAAAAATATTCATTCTCCACGAAGTAATGTCTCTGCATCTCTAGAGTTTCTTCACAGCTTAATTTATAAAATAATTCTAATTCTTTATCTTTCTCTCGTGGAATTGGTCGAACCTGCAGCAGCTCAAACAGAGGGCCAATGTACGAAATTCTGACATCCCATCGGTGGTGCTAAAATTTTATCATTGTATAGATACTTAATAAATTTAATTTCTACTCTTATTATTGGTAAACTTTTTCCAGCACATGGATTAGAAAAACTATTCTGTAGCTCCAAAATACTGGCAAAATTTCCCTGATGGTATAATTAGGAAACAATCCAAATCCTGCATTCAATTACATAGAACTTTTCTGAATATCGACATCACATAAGCATCGATGACACTCTCAAGTATCATAATGCTAATAAATGCCAATTATTTTTTTCTAACAAGGATTTATTAATAAATATATACATTACTATCAAGATTAGCATAAATGTTATGCAGCATTAATATAGAACTGCATATAAATTGTCTAAATCAGAGGATTGTTTATGGTGACTTCAGATCTTGATCCAATGGTCTTCTGTTCCTCTAGTACACTTTGGCTTAAGTCATTGAATTGTAAGAGTGCTATAGCGTTCCCACAGGGATACCCAGGTCGGGTTGGTTTGTTTCACTTCTGAGCGGCCATTTTTTTGTACATAATTGATTGAATCGCCAGGTGACAAAGGATCACAAAGATTCAGAGATGGTTGATGGATGGAACCTACTGGACAGCTGTTAGGAGACAGATTGTAACCTCCAATCTAGGCTATACAGTGTATTCTTTTGCTTGCACAAGGTATGGCTTAACGTCCCATCTAACGAATGGCGGCTTTTCCAAGCCCATTGGTATCCTCTACTGACTGAGGGTAGGGTGGGGAATTTTGCGGAGATAAATATCAACGCTGACCTAGGTGGGACTCGAACTTGGGAACTGCAGATTACGAGCCTGGCACAATACCGACTGAGCCACCCACACACCTAAATACTGAAGTTTTTTCCTCCAGCCAAGAAATGTGTAGTAGGCTATCACAGGAAATACATGGGACTCGTGAAATGGTCAGATTAAAAAAAGTTTTCCCATGAATTGGATTCAAACCCACGCTTCCCAGAGACATGCCAGGCATGCTGATCACTACTCCATGAGAGGCTAACGTTCTCTTCAACTTATTATCACTTGTGGTATTCTATTACTCAATTTTTGATTTAACCCCATGAATGACTTAATATTACAATCTATATGGCCCTTGGTTGTCCTCTTCCCAACATAGATGGCGCCACGAAAGACTCAAACAACATTCGGAAAAAGTTTATAAGTCGAATAAGCTAAAGGAAAAGCTAGCTGTTGATAGCGTAGGGTTCAGCCACAATTGGAATGTCTCTAGGAAGCATGGGTCCTAATCCAACTCCCGAAAAATAAACTCTTTTTTTTTTTCCACCTAACCCTTTGTTACTAACATGCGTTTTGTGCAACTGATTATTGCAATAACTAAAAGGAACAGATAGAAAACTGACTATGGGTACTAAAATAAAAGTTTATGGTACTGAAATAAAAGAAACTTTATATGTTGATGAGCCTGTTAAGGATGCATCAAGTGAAATTAAAGGTAAAAAGAGATACCTGATATACTGCAAATTAAAATAAAAAATTAATTAAATAGACTGAAAAAGATTTATTTTAGAATTAGTTTATAACCGAAAGTGATTTAAGGTAAACTCATAGAAGTTGTATTGAGGATGTGATAATTTTCCAATTACTTCAAATGGGTGCAGCCTGTTTTGAATGACGCTGGCTAAATTGGGGAAAAGTTCATCAGCAAACAGTTTATTGCACTACGAAAGACACTGCAGAACATGTTACGCTATCAATAGCATGACGTGCATTGACAAGTTTTGAAACTTTGGGTTGTTGTTTTACCTCTGAGAGGCACTTTTTTGCACACAAGGGGCTAAATGGCCAGGTCACATGGACCCCGAAGGCTCAGAGAAGGTTGGGAGAGGGGACCCACTGGAATAACTGTTGGGAGACAGATGGTAGCCTCCCGTCAAGGCCAACCAGCGTGTTCTATTAACGTGCACAGGGTATGGCTCTCCCGCACACGTGGCCACGGCTTAACGTCCCACCCGACGGACGGCGGCCTTTCCAAGCCCATCGGTGTCCCCTACTGACCGTGGGCAGGCGGGGAATTTTGCGGAGATAAATATCAACGCTGACCCAGCTGGGACTCGAACCTGGGAACTACAGATTACGAGCCTGGCGCGCAACCGACTGACCGATTTGCGCGCTCCCCATGTGTACTTCTGGACTTTCTTGTTTTGTACTCTTTGAGTTGAGGCAGAAGGCGTTGGTGTCGAAATCTCCCTGAGATGAAAAGAGTTGTTATACCCTGGACTAATTCATTCCTTCGTATCTAAGCTCAACAAAAGAACTTTATGTAATTTATATGACCATTGCATGAAATTCATTTACCTTTTTTTTAAATGTGAATTTATTCTAAGTGCGCTCTTTTTTCTCTATATGCGATAAAAGTCGATTTTTTGCAGCGATGAAGGATTATTATTATTAGTTCTTATGGCAATGTCCCACAAACTTTTTTTTGCTCACTTCACGCTATTTTTCGCCGTGAATACTCAGGGCACACTAAAATTTTAAATTGGCAACACTGTGGAAGATTCGAGCATGCGCAATTTATACAGTGCTTCAATAAATAGCATTCCTGTGGTATCCCTCTTCAATGCATGCTTGAATAATAGCAATTCCTGTGGAATCGGTTACAAACACAGAGCTATGTTGTTCACGTTCTAACGTGTATTGAGGCTAGTGCGTATGTATTATGGACATGTTTTTGTGTTAACTTTTGGTATTAATACGGATAAGTTTTTGATTAAAGGGAAAATTTGAATTAACCCTTTCACGACCAAGGGAAACATTTTTCCCATTTTAAAATTGGTGATTGTCGTATTTAATTATAACCTTATCTGCATTTTTTTATACAGAATGTCAAGATATAATGTATGCCGAACGCAATTTTTTATACAGAATGTCAAAATAGATCGTATGCCGAACGCAATTACGTAAACGGGAACGTTTAGAAAACAAAAACAGAACTGTCAGGACGCATAATATATGTACTATGTGCAATGTCCATCTTTGCCTCACTACCAAAAGAAATTGCTTCGCAGAATATCATAATTAGCACATCATTTTGTATAGTAATTTTATTTCATAATTTTGTATTATTTTAGTTAACATTTTGTTCTAATAAACCAATAAATAAAAGACATTGCATAATAAGCCTAACTATAATTTGTGTTACCTTTATAGTCCATTGGGAAAAATATTTCCCATAAAATTCCAAAAAAAACTACACATTGTTATGTAATTTTCTTATGATTTTTTATTTATTTTACGTCTAAACAAACTAAACAATTACATACTAATATTTATTCTTAGAAACCTTATGGTCCTGAAAGAGTTAAGAACCAGTGGCAGAAATTTGTAACAGAATGGTTAATAATATTTCCTATTTATCTGTAATATCATCTGAAATTTCTCAGTCCACTGTTTGAGTGCCATTGTCTTACGGTAGAATCAATTCAAGTTACGAACATTCTTCAGCTTACGAAAACATTTAAAGGTTATCACTGCATCGTAAGTTTCAGTCCGCCTTTATACGACAAAGAAGTTAAGGTTCTACCGGGATTTACAAAAAATCAGATATTGTGCATTTTGCGAAGGGTGACAGGTGTAAGGGGGCGAACAGAAACGTTTTCGTCTAAATTTAAATCATTACGGTACGCCCAAAACCATATACTTCGTTGTGTGAGTAAATTAAAGAACCGTGACCAAGTAACAAGAATATATTATGATTTGAAAATTTTGAAAATAAGAAAACTATATACTTTTAGTGCGCTAAAGCGTCTGAAGAACAATTAGAATCCACAATTGGTCAGAATATTTGCGAGGATACTCTACAATCTAAAAATTTAACCCTGAAAAGCCTTACTGTTAGCAAAAATCTAATTACCAAACACTACGTTTTTTTGGCTCCTACAACTTTTAATGCTTTACCAAATGAAATTAAGGAATTAATTACTATTAAAACATGTTAAGGAAGTGAAAAATTGGCGATTAAATACTGAGAATATTAATGTATTGTTCTGATCAAGCGACCGTCAGTTAATTGAAACCATTAGATTGAATAGATTTAGATCTTCAAACTATTTTACTGAGCTGTAATTTACGTTTGTTAACATATTTGGACTGTTTGTGCATACATGAATTTAGTTATGCTAAATAATATCCACAAGCGAGTAATAATTACTCTTATGAATGCGAAAATTGAACTCGATTAATGTATCTGTATGCAGATATTACTACTGTATACTTAGTGTTGAAACCTACGTTTATGTTAGTATTATAAAGTAATTGCAATAATTGTACTTTTGTGTAACATGTACAGTCGCTCAAAAAAGTATCCGAACACTTCCTTCCGAACAAACCTTCGTGTCACGTGACACGAAGGTTGCCAGATCACTAATTTCTAAAAAAATCGTTGCCAGATATTTTCTCTGAATTCTGTAATCAACCGTAGTGTTCGGATACTTTTTTGAGCGACTGTAGGTGGTCATATTATTTTGATACTAGATCGTGTGGGCTCACTCACGGAAATATTGAGCGTGTGCAGTTACCGTTCACAGCAAACTGGAGCGTGTGCAGTAACTGGACACGCTCCAGTTTGCTGTGAACGGTAACTGGAGCGTGTACAGTTGCTGTACACGCTCCAGATATTTTTCCTGAATTCTGTAATCACGTGACACGAAGGCTGCCAGATCACTAATTTCTAAAAAAATCGTTGCTAGATATTTTTTCTGAATTCTGTAATCAACCATAGTGTTCGGATACTTTTTTGAGCGACTGTACAGTGAAATGGTGCTGCATATGATTGTCGTTCTTGATAAGGCAATGCAAATTATTTTCACGTTCCAATTTTATTAATAATAAATAATAAAATACTTCATAATTTAATTTCCTTCATTTTGCCTTAAGAATTACCAAGCAACATCAGTTTTTAAAACTAGCTAATGACTAACTGAGAGATTCTGAAACTGTTTATTATGAAATATTTATTTTTATAATTTCACTTCATACTATTTTAAACGGTTACTTCTGTTCTGTCCGTTCTATTTATACAAATTCGAAAAACCAAATCCAATGAAGAAAATGTCCATCTGCCAAAGCCATTCCTTGGTTTCTTCAAACACAATTTGAAAACTATTGTAAAATAAATACCCCCTCAAGCAGCTGCTTGCCACAGAGGTCTGACAGGAGCCTGTCAATTTATATGCCATAGTAGAAGGTCTGAGAGGATGGCAGGACCTCAGCAGAAAAATGACACATACATCCATGCCTTACCCGGGGCTCGAACCCAGGTCCCTTAGATCAGTAGCCAAGCGTACTAACGACGGTTGAAAACTATTGAGGTGCGGTAAACCCCCGCTAGTCCGGAGACAGCTAATCCGGATCGCCGGACATTACAAACATTTTTCGAATATTTTTGTCATCTGTTGATAAAAAAGGGGAATGTGTGTTTTTTTTGATATTTTTTTCTCAGATAAAGACTCAAATTTTAGTGTTTGAGATAGAAACTCAATACTCTATACAGAGATAGTAACTCTACATTTACATAAACATTTAATATATAATATATAACGTAACACATTTAACATTTAATATATATAATATATGACGTATAATTATAAGATCAGTACTATAGATTTTTCCATTTATTTTTGCTCAAAACTTTTCATTTTTTGGATCATCTTTTGTTTTAGTAATCCGTATTACTCCTTCCCCCAATTAATCCGGATTAACATGGGTTTACTCTACTTATAATAATCCCTTAACGCGCCGAAATTCAAGCACTTGAATTCTGTTTCTAGTTCTTTGGCTACTAGAGCCACAAGCTCGCTTTATTACACTTTCTAGATATTCAATATCCCTCCTATCCGCCCCATAATCTTAGCGTTTCCTTCCTGATCATTTGGCGTGACCCCATTGCGTCGCCTTGCCCACCAACCAGAGGTTGACGCCAGTCAACCGAAACTGAACTGCAACTTCTCTGCTTTCACTTCGTTTCTTAGCATCCTTCGGAAGCTGTGTGTCTCTCGGGGGTCCCGTAGGGTCTCGCGTGACGCGTGTCCCAAGGGAAGAAGGGAGGGAGGTAGCATACACTCCTCGAAAATTGGGTCAAGCCTCTGGGGGCTTTGTGACAAAGCGCCGGCGACGTTTCACAGACAGATTTCGTGAGGAGGCTATTGCGATCCATTGTGGTGCTCTTTGAAGGTGGAGGAGAGAGACGAACGGATGCAACCGGTTTACAAGGTTAGTCTGCAATCAAAGCCAACTGAGAGATTTGGAGATCATATCCTGCAGCTACACGGGACACGTTGGGAGAAGGAGGAGAATAAGGGGAAGGAACAGCTGCGGAATCGCTGTAATAGTGGAACAAACAAGTAGAGAGGACATCTAGGGTATGTGAGGAAAGAAGAGTATCTGGTGCACATGAAACTCGACTAGGTTTGACTCAAGACTTTTAATAGACAGGAAAGAAACTCAATATAATGATAATCATTTGTAGTTATTAGACAAATGTGAAAAAATCCACCCGTTCATCGCTCGAACTTGAACTCTGGTTACGACCCAGTTGCTCTACCGTTTGAGTTAAGGCAATTCACACTTGCTTAAGGTTGTGATGGTTGTGCTACGAAGCTTTTACTGTGTGATTTTAAGTGTCAGAGCGCTCATGCGATATTTATGCAGACAACAACCACGTTTTTATAACCACATTCCAAGTGATATTTTCCTTGGATTACTCAGATGCACCATCGAAGCCCTAGATAGGACTAACCTCTCGTCCATAGATCGGCAACCAATTTGACAGGAGAGAATGAATCTCAATACAGTTACAATTGTTTGTAGTAATTATAGTCAAGTATGAAATAATCCCCTCCTTATCTCAGAATTGTCTCTTCCTTAGTTCAAATGGTAAAGCAACTGATCTGTAACTTGGAGATCTCAAGTTCGAGTCCAAGTGGAAGATGGATGGATTTTTTTTTTTACACTTGCCAAATTCTCCGAAAGAATTAAATGAAACAATTGGATTGTTTTACCTCTGAGCGGCACTTTTTTTGCACACCATGGGCTAAATGGCCAGGCCACACAGGATCCCGAAGGCTCAGAGAAGGTTGGGGATGGGACCCACTGGAACAGCTGTTGGGAGACAGATGGTAGCCTCCCGTCAAGGCCATCCAGCGTGTTCTTTAACGTGCACAGGGTATGGCTCTTCCGCACACGGGCCACGGCTTAACGTCCCATCCGATGGACAGCGGCCTTTTCAAGTCCATCGGTGTCCCCTACTGACAGTGGGCAGGGCGGGGAAATTTTGCGGAGATAAATCTCAACGCTGACCCAGCTGGGACTCGAACCTGGGAACTACAGATTACGAGAGAATTAAATGAAACAATTGGTATTGAGAAACTGTTACGTTGTGATTTCAAATCGTTCCTGCTTTGAATCTAAATAAGATGTGATGGGAGATGATAGAGAAGATGTCTGGAGAAATAATGATGAGCTCGGGACATCTAATATGAGGAACAGGTCCATGTGTTAGTTTAGCCGGAGTAGAGTTAACCATCGAGTGTTAGAAAGCGGAAGAAATAGGCTGGAAAAGATCGTCCTGATTGCAGCTGAAAGGTATGCAATACCTTAACGTTACCCTTACGTTAAGAAACACTGTATGAAAGCCACATCTTACGAATGCTTAAAAATATTTTGGATGTAGTTAATACCCTTAGAACACATTAAGCGCACTGGATAATAACCATATTATATGCAGTTACAAAATACACTGGATATATCTACAAAGATATTGCTATTCTTCTCCTAAATACCTGAAAGTTGGAAAACCCTATGAACAACAGGATACAAGGTAAAAGAAAGAGTTGGATAAGAATCATACAGGATGCATCATGGAAAATGTAATGGATGCACTAGGTGCACAGCTTTCTACAGCCTGTGGGGTTTAGAAAAGATGTCGGTGGAATCTTATAGCGTCTGTAGCTTCGGAAACATTCTGGACGAGAGTTACAGAGTGTGAACTTAGGAAACATTCTGGATGAGAGTTAAAGGGTGGCACTTAGAAAACATTCCAGATGATATTTTATCGTTTGCACTTAGAAAACGTTCTGAATGAGAGTTCAGCTTGTGCACTTAGAAAAGTTCTTGATTGAGTTGGGTTGTTTTACCTCTGAGCGGCACTTTTTTGCACACCATGGGCTAAATGGCCAGGTCACAAGGACCCCGAAGGCTCAGAGAAGGTTGGGGGAGGGGACCCACTGGAACAACTGTTGGGAGACAGATGGTAGCCTCCCGTCAAGACCATCCAGCGTGTTCTTTAAAGAGCACAGGGTATGGCTCTCCCGCACATGGGACCACTGCTTAACGTCCCATCCAACGGACGACTGCCTTTCCAAGCCCTTCGGTGTCCCCTACTGACCGTGGGCAAGGCGGGGAGTTTTGCGGAGATAAATCTCAACGCTGACCCACCTGGGACTCGAAACTAGGAACTACATATTACGAGCCTGGCGCGCTACCGACTGAGCCACCCCCTCTTGATCGGAGTACTGCATGGGTACTCAGAAACATTGTAAATAAGATTTTGTAGCATGCGCACTTAGAAAACATTCTGAATGAAAGTTACAGCATGTGCACTTAGAAATATTTTGAATGAAAGTTACAGCATGTGCACTTTGAAGTATTTTGAATGAGAGTTACAGCTTGTGCATTTAAAAACATTCTGAGAGAGAGTTACAGCATTTGCATATAGAAAATCTTCTTGATGAGTATCACAACTTCTGCACTTAGAAAGCACTCTGGATGAGAGTTACGGCATGTGCAGCTAGAAAACATTATGAATGAGAGTTACAGTCTTGTGCCGTTAGAAAACGTTCTGGATCAGATTGCATCATGAGAACTTAGAAAACTTTCTGGATGAGACTTACAGCGTGTTCACTTAGAAAATATTATGAATAATAGCTTTGGTTGTTGTCTGCACTTAGAAAACATTCAGAATGGCAGTTACAGCATGTGCACGTAGAAAACAGTCTGGACGAGAGTTACAGTGTGTGTACTTAGAAAACTTTCTTAATGAGAATTACAGGTTGTGCACTTAGAAAACGTTCTTAATGAGAAGCACAGCTTATGCATTTAGAAACACTCTGGGTGAGAATCACAGCTTATGCACTTAGAAAGCAATCTGGATGGGAGTTGCAGCGTGTGCACTTAGGAAACATTCTGGATGAGATTGCAGAGTATATACCTAGAAAACATTCTGCATTAGAATTACACGTATGCACCTTGGGAAACCTTCTGAATAAGAGTTACAACTTAAAAAACTTCGTGGTTGAGAATTATAGAATGTGCATCTCTGAAATAATTTTGGATGAGAGCTGTGATGAGAGCGTGTGCGCCTTAGAAAACCTACAGTATGCACTATAGAAAACGTGCTGGATGAGAGCCAAAGAATGCGCATGTTAAGAAATATTTAATGAGATTCGTTAGATCCTTTAGAGAAGAGTGTTTGATATTCTTGAAAGGAGAACTCATCTATCTCTTATCAGCTGTCCAACACGTTCTCATTCCCAACCCTACTTGTATTAGTTTAGCGCAGTTCAGTATTATTAATTTATGTTAGAATAGGGGGTAGGCAGTGCTGCTAGAGCAAATATGGTTTGAAACTTGCGAGGTTGGATGTCACGCGCCACTCCCCGCGATCTCATAACACTTAGTTAAGTAAACATAATAAGCACTTGGAAAGTTTAACAATTTTTAAGTGCATATATTGCTTCTCTTATTCTAATGTATCATATTTTATTTCACCTAGGCACATGCGATCCCCACGATCCTTGGGTTCTTTGTTGGGCCCTTGTGAACCTCGCTATTAAACCCAATCTGCAGCAAAAAAAATACTCAAATGTGAAATAAAATCATATGAGGAATATATCACATTTATTTCCTTATCAGCGTTGATTCGAAATTAATAAACAGTAAAGGATTTTAAAAATGTCAGGAAACGTTAATGAGGGGATGAGAAGAAGAGGAATGTCATCAACGTCACCATCACAATGAGGAACGAAGAATTGTCGAGGGTTGGATTGCTTTATCTCTGAGCGGTACTCATTTTGCTCACAACGATATAATTGCTGAGCCACAAGGACCCCAAGGGCATCGAGCTGGGCAGAGGAAGCTGATACTTTGAACAGTCTTTAAGGAAAGATGGAAATCTCTCATCCAGATTGTTCCGCGTCTTTTATGCCGGTAGTTTATTTTAATGTATATTTTTTTTACACGGTGCAAAGATCTAACGTCCTGCAAGAGGCCTGAGGCTTTTGCCAAGCTTATAGGCATCTCCTTTCAACTGATTGCTAAGGTAGTTCCCAGGTTCGAGTCCCAACTGTACCAGCGTTTAGATTTTATCTGCGAAAACCCCTGCCCTGCCCACAGTCAATATACTACATCGATGCGCTTGAAAAGGCCACCGTCCGTCGGATGAGACATTAAGCTTTAGCCCTGTGTGCGGGAGAGCCATACCCCTTGCAACTTTAAGAACAGATCTTCTTAGATGACCTTGACGAGAGTCCACCATCTGTCTACTAACACTTCTCAAGTGGATTCACTTCCCCAACATTCTCTGAGCCCTCATTGTCCTTGCAACCTGGCCATTTAGCCCATTGTGTACAAAATAGTGTCCCACAAAGGTAAAGCAACCCAACCCAAACGTAAATGGGTCGTTAGTTACGGAAAACTCCATCCAACCATAATTTGGACCCGAACTTTGTAACATGAGTTTACCTAGCCTGTGAGCTACCGACTGAACAAATCCTCGCCTTTCATTTAGCTCTCTAAATGAAACATGTTGCAAGCTCCTAATGAAGCCATATTGTAAGCTTCTAATGAAGCAGGTTGCAAGCTCCTAATGAAGCCATATTGTAAGTTTCTAATGAAGCGTATTGCAAGCTTCTAATGAAGCATGTTGCAATCCCCTAATGAAGCCATATTGTAAGCTTCTAATGAAGCATGTTGCAAGCCCGTAATGAAGCCATATTGTAAGCCTCTAAATGAAGCATGTTGCAAGCTCCTAATGAAGCCATGTTGTAAGCTTCTAATGAAGCATGTTGCAAGCTCCTAATGAAGCCATATTGTAAGTTTCTAATAAAGCATGTTGCAATCCCCTAATAAAGCCATATTGTAAGCTTCTAATGAAGCATGTTGAAATCCCCTAATAAAGCCATATTGTAAGCTTCTAATGAAGCATGTTGCAAGCCCGTAATGAAGCCATGTCATAAGCCTCTAAATGAAGCATGTTGCAAGCTCCTAATGAAGTCATATTGTAAGCTTCTAATGAAACATGTTGCAAGCCCCTAATGAAGCCATATTGTAAGCTTCTAATGAAGCATGTGCAAGCCCCTAATGGGGCCATATTGTAAGCTTTTAATGAAGCATGTTGCAAGCTCCTAATGAAGCCATATTGTAAGCTTCTAATGAAGCATGTTGCAAGCTCCTAATGAAGCCATATTGAAAGCTTCTAATGAAGCATTTTGCAGGCTCCTAATGAAGCCATATTGTAAGCTTCTAATGAAGCATTTTGCAAGCCCCTAATGAAGCCATATTGTAAGCTTCTAAGGAAGCGTTTTGCAAGCCCGTAATGAAGCCATATTGTAAGCCTCTAATGAAGCATGTTGCAAGCCCCTAATGAAGCCATATTGTAAGCCTCTAATGAAGCATGTTCCAAGCCCCTAATGAAGCCATATTGTAAACTTCTAATGCAGTATGTTGCAAGTCCCTAATGAAGCCGTATTGTAATCCCCTAATGCAGCATGTTGCAAGCCCCTAATGAAGCCACATTGTAAATCTCTAATGAAGCAAGTTGCACGCTTCTAATATGCAACAAGTGACAAAAAAATGTTAATGCAACCATAGGCTGCGGAGGCGAACAGAAATATTAGGAAGAAAACGAATAAATGCTGATTTCATTTTTTCTTTATTTGAATACAAAATAATAAATGTTCAACAAGTGAGACTGAAACTAGAATATCTGCTACAGACACATTCTTTTTAGAATTTTAAGTCTGTGAATTTTAAGTGAATCGCCTTGGATGGCCTCTAGACGTTCATGACATTTGAATTGCATTAGAAATTAAATGCCTCCCAAAGAACTCGCTACCTTCGAGAGCGTCACCATGGAAACGACAACCAGTAAGGAGTGTGCGTACGTCATAGCGGCCCATTTCGATCGCTGACTGTAATCCAAAGATAAATATTATTATTTTTTCTGAACAGGGTGGGACACATATTGGTTTAACCTACTCTAAAGTTCGACATATTGTGCTTAACCTATTATCGAGAGCCACTGGCTATTTTACAACAAATTCCTTTGGAAGTAAAAGAAGTGTTATTTAGATCGAATAAAGAGATGATTTTTTTATTACAGACAAATGGCCGTGTTGCGTGAGTATAATTTAATTCCAAATTCGATAGTTGTGAAACTATTGCGACTTTCTAGTGCGCAGATCTGTAGATCTTTATCGATATGAATTATTAATTGCACCAGTTTTAAGTTATTCAGAGTGTCATTTTCCTTAACAGTGAGTTGGGTTGGTTTACCAATGAGTTGCACTTTTTGCATCCAACGGGTTATATGGCCAGATCACAAGGACTCCTAAGAGCTCATAGAATATTGTGGGAAGTGGACCCACTAGACAGCAGTTTGGAGACAGATGGGGCGTTCCGTAAAGGGCATGGAGCGTGTTCTTTAACGTACACAGAGTATGGCTCTCTTGCACACTGCGCCACGGCTTAACGTTCCCTTCACATGGAGTCGGCCTTTTCAAGCCCATCTGCTCGAACCCAGGTCTTTTAGATAAGTAGCCAAGTACGTTAACCACTAGGCCACGAAACGGCTATTACCCATATTTTTCAAGAAAGTTCATAAAGGCAACTAAAAAGGAGGAAGAAATTTAAATCGGGAACCCGTTCCGGATCCATCTTGGCTCTTTAACAGACAGCATTTACCCACCCCCCTAAAAAACTATTTTTTTTTACATCCTGGCCCGGGCACAAGTATTTTATAAGTAATTAAAAAAAATCTTAATCTATGATATAAAACTGCTAAAAATAAAGAAATGTAATTTGTTTAAACAATAGTCTCATAAAGCCGTCCCGTGGCCGAGTGATTAGTGTATTTAGCTACTGATCAAAGGGACCTGGTTCGAATCCCGCGTAAGGATTGGTTGTTTTTCTGCAGAGTTCCTGTATTCTCGCAAACCTTCTACTATGTCGTATTAAACTGATAGACTTCTGTCAGACCTCTGTGACAAGCAGATGCTTGAGGGGATTTTTCTGTTTATTTATAATCTCATATGCATTGTTCAAATATTTCTAGAAACTTGTTAAACATTCCGGATCGTATGAACTATTCGGAAATTTACAATTTAACTGAAAAATGCAACCGCCCAGAAGTTATTAACTGCACAGTTAACTACAGAGGCTGCATAGTCAAGTCTTTAGTTCTAGTTGTGATAAGTCCCGGCGACATTTATTGATTTCAGTTGCAAGTGTTTTCTAAATTGTATTCATTGTTACGACCGTGGCAGATAGAGAAGATGGAAATCGTTTCACTCCGTTGGCAGACCGGAAATATTGTCAACATGGCATTTTTTCCGCTTTGTCGACGTCAGAGGTCCCTCGAAGCGAATCGGTTTCGCAGCATTGAAAACTGTCTGCAATGTTGGCTGCCTTTTTGTTTCGTTATCAAATAAATGAGCATCGCTGCTTTTTTTTATCTCAGAAATAAATTAATTTCATTGTATTGGGGAGTGGAAGAATAAATCTTTGCAGCCAGTTGGGTTGGGTTGGGGTGTTTTACCTCTGAGCGGCACTTTTTTGCACACCATGGGCTAAATGGCCAGGTCACAAGGACCCCGAAGGCTAAGAGAAGGTTGGGGGAGGGGACCCACTGGAACAGCTGTTGGGAGACAGATGGTAGCCTCCCGTCAAGGCCATCCAGCGTGTTGCTTAACGTGCACAGGGTATGGCTCTCCCGCACACGGGGCCACGGCTTAACGTCCCATCCGACGGACGGCGGCCTTTCCAAGCCCATCGGTGTCCCCTACTGACCGTGGACAGGGCGAGGAATTTTGCGGAGATTTTGCAGCCAGTAAATTTATACTATTTATAATTTGTGGTTAGCGTACTGGGTTGTAGACCAAAGGAGTATGGATCCGAGCTCTGAGTAAGACATGGCTTTTATTTATTTATTTTTTTTTTTTTTGGGGGGGGGGGGGCAGGGGTGGCCCAGTCGGTAGGGTGCTTATGTTCGTAATCTGCAGTTCCCAGGTTCGATTTCCAGCTGGGCCAGCTTTAAGATTTATCTCCGCAAACGTTTACGCCTTGCCCTCGGAAGTAGGGGACACCTATGGGCTTGGAAAGACCACCGTCCATCGGAATGGTATTTTTAGCCTTGTTTCCGTCTGAGAAAAAAAACCATACCCTATGCACCTTAAAGAACACATTGACGGACGCTACCATGTCTCCTACAAGCTATCCAGTGGGTTCCCTCCCCTTCTCTTCTCTGTGTCCTTGGTGCTACCATGTCTCCTAAAAGCTATCCAGTGGGTTCCCTCCCCTACTCTTCTCTGGGTCCTTGGTGCTACCATGTCTACTAAAAGCTATCCAGTGGGTTCCCTCCCCTAATCTTCTCTGGGTCCTTGTGCCCTGGATATTTAGACCATTGTGTACAAAAAATGCTGTTCAGAGGTAAAACAACGCAATTGAATTTAACTCAAGAACCAATCGTAATTTTTGTTTTGAAAATAATGGGAAAGAGTTGCTCAATTTACGAATTTTCGCATTATGAACAGTTTTAGAAGAAAGAACAGCGTTCGTAAATTGAGAGATACCTGAAATACACTGGTTTCCAAAAATAAGGGGAAGGGGGGATTTTCCAAATGTTGTATAGCATTATTTTTAATGTCGTTAACTTCTACATCATTATAATAAAATTTTCGTGTGGAGGCAACTGCTGTACTAGACTGTCCCGTCCCCCGCCCGGGACATCATGGCTGGATATTTTGGAAAAACGTTAGCTCAAACTATCGTAGATCGTGTCTGGATATACGATGTTCCAGGTAAAATATTACCCATTGCCATCTCTATCTGAGAATAAGCCCAGTTGGCATAAGTAAAAACATATAACAAGTAAACGCTGACCCAGCTGGAACTCAAACCCGTGGGTTTGAGTCCCAGCTGGGTCAGCGTTGAGATTTATCTCCGCAAAATTCCCGCCCTGCCCACGGTCAGCAGGGGACACCGATGGGCTTGGAAAGGCCGCTGTTCGTCGGATGGGACGTTAAGCCGTGGCCCCGTGTGCGGGAGAGCCATACACTGTGCACGTTAAAGAACACGCTGGATGGCCTTGACGGAAGGCTACCATGTGTCTTCCAACAGCTGTTCCAGTGGGTCCCCTCCCCTCAACCTTCTCTGAGCATTCGGGGTCCATGTGACCTGGCCATTTAGCCCATGGTGTGCAAAAAAGTGCCGCTCAGAGGTAAAACAACCCAACCCAACCCGTGGGTTCACACCCACGGGTTGGGTTGGGTTGTTTTACCCTGTCACTGTTACTAGAGGTTAACATAAAATACAAGCTAAAAATAGCATACATCATGTACAAAAGACCTAAAACAAGTAACATTCCTCAGAGAAAACCATCATTTTAGGCCTCTTGTACCTATTAAGAATTATGATCATAATTAAACAAAGAAGAAATAATCTCATTATGATTACTTTTAACAGCCTCAAAAAACCTTTTTTAGATGCATTTAATATGAGTATATATGTGGTCGATGCCCAAGTCTTTATGAAGTTGTCTGACAAACCAAGGGCATCACCACAGATCTCAACATTTCATTTTGTAAGACCTGAATCGTTCGCATATTCATGTAGGTGGCTCAAACTATTATTTTCACGAAGCCTATATGGAAGAAAACTTATTTAAAAAAAGTATTATTTGAAAAAGTAACGGAAGACAATGTTATATTAATATACAATTCAATATTATATTAATATACAATTCAATATATGAGTATAAAGCTATAAATATTATTTATTGTTTTATTACTATTACGTTATGAATAGAGAAATACGTTATCGATGGGTAGAGTTATCAATGGACAAACGTTTCGTCGCCAACTTTTGGAGTAGAGCCTAATTTTATGGAGTCGAAACCTTTACATTATTTTACGTTACGGTGAGATGAATGTGTAGACGAAATTTGGTGGCCCTAGCTCTCACTGTCTAGGAGGAGTTGACAGACAAATAGAGACAGAGAGAGACAAACATTCTAAAATTTATAATAAATAATGTAAATACACTTTAAATATATTTACATTATTTATTATATCTCATAATAATTATTATATATCCTAGTAATTATTATACCTCATTGTAAGACCTCGTTGTAAGTCAAACTTATCCACTGCTTTCGACAAAAATCTATCGCTACCAGAATAATATCTCTATTACTTGTATCCTATCTATGATGTGCGTGAGGGTAGGGTTGGGTTGTTTTACCTCTTAGCGGCACTTTTTTGCACACCATGGGCCGCAAAATTCCCCGCCCTGCCCACGGTCAGTAGGGGACACCGATGGGTTTGGAAAGGCCGCCGTCCGTCGGATGGGACGTTAAGCCGTGGCCCCGTGTGCGGGAGAGCCATACCCTGTGCACGTTAAAGAACACGCTGGATGGCCTTGACGGGAGACTACCATCTGTCTCCCAACAGCTGTTCCAGTGGGTCCCCTCCCCCAACCTTCTCTGAGCCTTCGGGGTCCTTGTGACCTGGCCATTTAGCCCATGGTGTGCAAAAAAGTGCCGCTCAGAGGTAAAACAACCCAACACCATGGGCTAAATGGCCGGATCACAAGGACCCCGATGGCTTAGAGAAGGTTGGGGGAGGGAACCCACTGGAATGATGTGCTTGAGGAAATATCCATCTGTTAAAACAGTGATTCCCCCTCCAGCCTCGTGAGACCATGGCTAGATATTCAAAAAAAAAACACGAAAAGCATTGTCTCAAGATATCATTGTAGTGATGATGCCCATATGCCCTTAGAGAAGAACATTTATTTAAAATGCAACGGAAAACAACGGGAATTGCAGAGATTTTTGAGAGTTTTTCTGAGGAAATAGATTAAATAGAACACAGAATATTTAGATTCATTTTGATACGCATGTTTAATTTGGAAAGAAAAACCATTGCAATTCATCGATCAAAATACACGTAAATTTGCATATAGGTAAATATTTTTTCAACTAATTTTATATAGGAAAAATTATTTGATTTCCATAAAGTGGGTGTTAAAAATGATACTTGGTGAAAGTATCCGAAGGTCCGAAATAGAATGGGAATTTGGGTTGGACTGTTTTATTTCTGAGCGGCACCTTTTTGCACACCATGGGCTAAATGGCCGGATCACAAGGACCCCGAAGGCTCAGAGAAGGTTGGGGGAGGGAACCCAATGGAATGATGTGCTTGAGGAAATATCCATCTGTTAAAACAGTGATTCCCCCTCCAGCCTCGTGAGACCATGGCTAGATATTCAAAAAAAAAAAACACGAAAAGCATTGGGTCAAGATATCATTGTAGTGATGATGCCCATAGAGAAGAACATTTATTTAAAATGCAACGGAAAACAACGGGAATTGCAGAGATTTTTGAGAGTCTTTCTGAGGAAATAGATTAAATAGAACACATAATATTTAGATTCATTTTGATACGCATGTATAATTTTGAAATAAGAGCCACTGAAATTCATGGATCAAAATACACGTAAATTTGCATATAGGTAAATATTTTTTCAACTAATTTTATATAGGAAAAATTATTTGATTTCCATAAAGTGGGTGTTAAAAAATAATACTTGGTGAAAGTTAACCGAAATAGAATGTGAATTTGGGTTGGGTTGTTTTACCTCTGAGCACACCATATACCCCGAAGGCTCAGAGAAAGTTGGGGGAGGGGATCCACTGAAACAGCTGTTGGAAGACATATGGTAGCCTCCCGTCAAGGCCATCCAGCGTGTTCTTTAACGTGCACAGGGTAAGGCTCTCCCGCACACCGCCCACATATTAACTTCTCATCCGACGAACGGCGGGCTTTCCAAGTCCATCGGTGTCCCCTACTGACCGTAGGCAGGGAGGGGAATTTTGCAGAGATAAATCTCAACGTTGACCCAGCTGGGACTCGAACCTGGGAACTACAGATTACGAGCCTTGCGCGCTACCGACTGAGCCATCCCGCCCCCAAATAGAATGGGAATAACTGGGATAGGAGAATCCATGTTTAGTTCAGGAGTTGGTGTTAGAAAAAAATTGTTGTATATCTTGATACGTTAAATAAATATAGAGAAAAAATTGACATTAGCCAGATGGGTTCTACGCTCACGATAGTACATCAGGTGCTCTGACCTATTTGTACCCGAACAATCATCCTCTATTAGTAGTTCGGCAGCCGATAGCTCAGCACATCTCTTGATAACATGTCAGGTGAGAGCACCTGACATGTTATCAAGAGATCATGGGTTCAGATCTAACCCGACATTTGACACTTTTTCCGCTATATATTTATTCAAGATATCACCAACAAGTGCATATATGTTCCTATTATTTTAACATCTATCTCTATATATTCTCTGTTGCTGCTGACACCAGTAATTGATACTTCTAAGTTCACGCTCTTGTAGTATGTTATTAAGCCACACCACAGAAACTTGATGTTCCACAGAGTCAAGTGTATTAATATAAGTACGTTTTTACCATTTCATATCAAGTAATTTGCAATTTCAAATATTAAAACCAACAACGGCTGGTGACTGAAGTGTTTGGTGGAGCACTTTGACTAGCGTAGGCAGAGTTCGTATGCAGGAAAAAAATTCGGAGAGATGCCTGATATTGAACAGTATCGGACTGAAACTGCATTCTGCAATACATATTTTCCGTTTTTTCATCTATTCACAAAACGCATTATTTAGCGAAAGTATAAAAAAACTCGGAAAGGTATTTTGGTCCTTTTCAGTTCAATTCGGTATTTGTCCCTCTCCTAAAATAATTTCCTATATATATATATTTTTTCTCTCCATTGTAGTGCTATTTCGATTACAAATTTATATTTAAATTGAATTGTTCATCGTAATTTAGCACTTGAACATTTGTCTGTTTTAACCATGAAAATTGATTATTAATTTGTTACACAATGAATTGTAAAAAAGTGACATACCAATAAAATGGATTAAGAAAACAAAGAATCTGTGGATGAAGAGTGGTTGCGTATCGAACCATAGAACTCACTTTTGCGAGGTAAATGACATCGCAATGAGCTAATCACGGTAGATAAAACGTCATCTTAAAATGTGTTGCACCTATTCCACGGTTTACATGGTTCCGGTTTACACTGTCAAGAATACTGTCAGTTTCGATTTACACTGTAACAGATTCGGTTTTACCAAGTACGGTTTGAGGTTTTTTATATATGTTACGTATCATGAAGTAGCAGTGATATAGTGCCATGGGAGATTATTAGACTATCATCTGAAATTAAAAATCAACCACATGGTTTCAATTCATGTCATTTATTTTCAACAATCAATAGATAATACCAACAGGAACAAAATAGGATAATTTTATTCCTATATTAATAAAATCGTCATCTATAACAAGTTACATTTATATTCGTTCATTAAAAGTATGTCCTTGCTATTTTAATGTAATATGTCTAGGACATATTAATGAAATGAAGACAGTTTGAATCGGCAGCGAGGTCTGTCTTTTCTAGATTAAAATTTTTAAACTATGAAAACCAGTGTTTTTTTCTCATTTTTAGCAACTTTAACTATGTAGATTATTTTATAAGCTAATGCAGTGGAAAGCGTATTATGAATCCCACTTGCCTCCATTTACAAGATATTCCCATTAATTGGAGTAATTCAGTCAAATATCTTGGGGTTGTTATACATAAGAAGTTAAAGTGGGATTATCACATAAATAATATAATCTCCAAAGTCAATTCATTGAGGAAGATCCACGCCATTTCTCCTTAGGAGAAATTCCATTCTAATGATTGATCATAAGCTTTTACTCTATGATATGATCATCAGATCGGTGATTCTCTATGCTTCACCCATATGGGCGAATACTACACCCACCAATATTCCTGAGATTTAGGTCTTACAGAACAAGATTTTGAGAACTGCGGTCGATGCCCCCTGGTTTGTCACTAACAGACAACTCCATAAAGACCTGGGCATCGACCATATATATATATACACCCATATAAAACGCACCTCAAAAAGATTTTTTAATAATATAATCATAATCAGATTATTTCTTCCTTGATTATTTACGATCATACTGTTTTGAACAAGTACAAGAGGCCTAAAACGGTAGCGTTCTCTGAGGAGACCTACCCGTTTTAGGTTTCTTATACAATTTTATTGCTATTTTTAGCTTTTCTTACGTTTGCCCTTAGAGGCACACCTAAGGGTGGTTTACTTATATATTTTGTTCTTACTCATGCCAAATAGGCATATCTTTATGATGGAGATGGTTAGGGGTAAAATTATTACCCGGTACATCGGATATGATTATACGATCTACGATAAGCTAATACAGCTGATCCATAAGTACACTGTTTCACAAAATAAATGCTAATTTGCTGACTCAATTTAATATTTTTCGCTAAATAACAAAGTCTTTGACTCTTCGCTGCATTGGCTGAATCATTCAATCAAGTTTACACTTGATTGAATAATTCAGCCAATGGTGGCCTATGGCTTCCATTCATTGCTGCTATATTTCAGCGCATGCGCATTTTTCGTTTGGGTTGTTTTACCTCTGAAAGGCTCTTTTTAGCACACAATGGGCTAAATGGCCAGGTCACAAGGACCCTGAAGGTTTAAAGAAGGTTGGGGAGGGAACCCACCTGGAACAGCTGTTAGGAGACAGATATTATACTCCCGTGGAGGTCATTTAGCGAGTTCTTTAGCGTGCACAGGGTATGGCTATCCCGCACACGGAACCATGGCTTAACGTGCAAGCCCACGGTGTCCCCTACTGATCGTGGGCAGGGCGGGGAGTTTTGCGAAGATAAATCTCGACGCTGACACAGCTGGGACTCGAACTTGGAAACTGAAGATTATGAGCCTGGAGTGCTACTTACTGAACCACCTCCTCCCCAGCACATTTTTGCAATCGTCATCCAGTATATATATATAGACGATTGTGAGTTAGTGACTTACTGATGGCTGATTGCCAGGGGAAAACGATAATTCTAACTATGATGCAGAAATGGTAGAACTCTTAAAATTTGCACCTAGAAATAATAGATCTCTGAAAAAAAATTTACGAATTTTTTTCCTCCGATGTGTCTGTCCTTTTAGGTCAAAGGGATGTCACGTAGAGGTCAAGACTTGATCTACGAGTACTTGAAACGTGAAAATTGGTGTCTGAGGGTGTTTCGGAATGCAGATCCCAGAAATGTACGAAAGTTCGGATGTGGTGGGAGGCGAGGAGGAGGGGATTGTCCTTTGAAGTCAAAGGGTACTAGAGAGTTAAAAATTGGTGGCTGAAGGTGTTTTGGGTCGTAGATCTCAGAAATGTCAAATTTTGGATGCGATTGGTTCTACAAAGTCAAAGATCGAATTTCCATATACCGGCGTTAGAGAGCTGAAAATTGGCGTCAATCGGTATTTCCGGGTAGTATATCTGAGAAACGGTATGAATTTTTGAATACGATGGGTGTTCGTAATGAATTAAAAGTTATAGTGACGGCTAAAAATTAGCAGTTATTAATTTTTTTTGTTTTGTTTTCGATTTCGTTGTTGGGACTTACAGCCAATATTTGCTTTATGTCCCAATGTGAGAACACATATTATTTTGACATCTCGATAAGTGAACAAAGTTTGTTAAGGGACAGTCAAAACATACACAGTCGTATCAGAATAATATGACCACCTACCATGGTATATGTATGGTAGGTGGTCATATTATTCTGATACGACTGTGTATATGACAGAACGAACGCCCATGCCAAATCTGGATCTTCACAGTGGCAGCGTTACCGTGAGCCAACGCAATATAACTGAATTACCAAGGTCTTGGATACAAGTAATTGTAGCGATTGAATTCTAGTAATAAATAATATTAAGATTATGGCGTTAGTGTAATGAAAAATTAATATTGTGTAAAGTAAAACAGATGATTTAGTACCGATTAACAAATTGAATGCTGTGATTGTCTACATGACACTGAAAATAATAATTGCATAATGAATATAAAAATGATATTAATATTTTTCATAAAATTAATAAAGACTAAATTTCAAATTATTTTTCTTGTGATGGTTCCTGTACCAAAAGAATTCTGAATTAAAAGAAAGTTTATTTCAATGTTATCGTGTTTTTTGTTTTTGTTTCATCCCAGGATATCTATTACTGTCAATTGCAATTTTTGCTCTTACGAGAATCACCGAGCTTTTAAGGTTAAAATCCACACAATATTTCTTGATGTCTTTCATCGAAAAGATTGTTCATAAAGATAAGTACTTTCAAAACGGTAGATACATTATCTGGACAAATTACTACGAACATTTACTTAATGCTCCGTCGTCTGTGTCACGATATAGTTCCCAAATTTGAAAGTTTCCAATTCTCTGTGAATAGCTCTCATTGAAATGCGTTTTGAAGTATTGCTAAACGGTCCTCTCTCGCAGCATATGTTTTGTAGCAGCTTTGGTTTTGCCGTACAGTTCGAGCCATCAAACACTTGTACCTATCTCTCAGAGCCTTTTTCCTGCCGTATTTATCACAAATGGCGGACGTTTTTTTTTTGAGACCGTTGTCACGTGATTTCCCGCTTATTTCCATCACTTCAGTTACGGATACCCATCGCGCTCCAACGATAATCGCCTTTCGAAGATCAGTAAGATCAGTCATTTTACCCAGGTCGCACTTGACTTTGCTTCCCACCATGCCTTTATGGCTCTTTTGTAGGACTTCGTAGTGACGCACAGTCGCTCAAAAAAGTATCCGAACGCTATGGTTGATTACAGAATTCAGAAAAAATATCTGGCAACGATTTTTTTAGAAATTAGTGATCTGGCAACCTTCATGTACGTACACGAAGGTTGCCAGATCACTAACTTCTAAAAAAATCGTTGCCAGATATTTTTTATGAATTCTCTAATCAACCATAGCGTTCGGATACTTTTTTGAGCGACTGTACAAGGCCTACGTCAGGATTGGGTTGTTTTACCTCTTCTCTCTCTTTTTTGCACACCATGGGCTAAATGGCCAGGTCACATGAACACCAGAGGCTCAGAGAGGGTTGGGGGAGGGGACCCACTGAAACAGCTGTTGGGAGACAGATGGTAGCCTCCCGTCAAGGCCATCCAGCGTGTTCTTTAACGTGCACGGGTATGACTCTCCGCTTTTTCTGAATTCTCTAATCAACCATAGCGTTCGGATACTTTTTTGAGCGACTGTACAAGGCCTACGTCAGGATTGGGTTGTTTTACCTCTTCTCTCTCTTTTTTGCACACCATGGGCTAAATGGCCAGGTCACATGAACCCCAGAGGGTCAGAGAGGGTTGGGGGAGGGGACCCACTGAAACAGCTGTTGGGAGACAGATGGTAGCCTCCCGTCAAGGCCATCCAGCGTGTTCTTTGACGTGCACAGGGTATGACTCTCCCGCACAAGAGGTCACGGCTTGACGTCTCATCCGAAGGACGGCGGCCTTTCCAAGCCCATCGCTGTCCTTTGCTGACCGTGGGCAGGGCGGGGAATTTTGCGGAGATAAATCTCAACGATTGATCCTGACCCAGCTGAGACTCGAACCTGGGAACTACAGATTACAAGCCTGGTGCGCTACCGACTGAGCCACCCCGCCAGAGACCTATATCAGTAAGAATATTTGTATACATTGGCATTTTCATGATACTTTCGCGCAATGATACTTTGGCCAAGTAGTGTGCATCGTTATGCAAATTTTTCGACATTCGAAGAATTTTCATAAAATAGTAATTTCCAAAACTAGACAGCAACATCTGTTGTACGAATTACAGGATAATGTACTCCCCTTTTCTCCGTTTAAATATTGATTCAATCGCTTCCATTTGTGTATTTGGCATCACATCTAACAATGAGCACATAATTCATAGCTTTTAAGTTCGAATGCCTTCTTCAAATCAGGCCTCAATAAAATATAATATTCGACAAACTTATAGTTATTATATTATGATTATAGATCTGTCAAACAATGTAAAAATTATGATCCAAATATTCATATTCAAAAAAAAAACAGAAAATTGACAAAATGAGTTGAAAAAAATTGTTTGTCCTTACTGAGATTCGAACCCAGGTCTCCCATAAGCATCCCGGTCGTCTTAACTGCTAGACCACCGAGGAGCTCCAAGTATTTCGAATTCCGGTCAGGAGAACCAATATTTTTTTGAACTCATTTTTTTGAAGTGTTCCTTGTCTACAGGACTTTTCCTGTGATAAATTATTACTGAATATTATATATCTGACTTTGTCTTGAAAAGCAGCCATGTGCCATTCTTAGAGTTACGTCATGTCACATGTTAAGTTTGCCTTACAAAATCTTATATTACTATATTTGAGTTTCCGAATAATTAGAAACTCATCTCGACAATATTCATTTCAATATTTAAATATGGCGACTATAAAATAAATTATTATAATTATCATTATTCAATTATTTTTTTATAACGGCAGTCAAATTCGAGAGGGGGGAGAAGGGGGGAAATTAAATATTAAAAGATATATACTATTAATCTGACATTATGATCAGTAAATATAGTTTTTAATTTGGCTTACTTTATATTTAAAATGTTATAGCAGAGTCATCATCATCATACCACAAGCAGCCATGGGCTACGGAGGTCCAACCAGACCGATATTGAGAATGAAGAGAATTAAACGAGATTGCATATTACCGGAATAGGCATCTGACCACCAATTTATTGACTTATATGTAATTTTTTATCGATATCTTTCATCTAATGTGTAGTTGTAGTATTAATGTGTAATGCTAGTTGGCGAAGCTATTTGTCAGGTTTTTATTTTCAAATCATTGACGTTTATTCTGGGTAAACTATCACATATTATATTACCATTCCTCAATATTTGCATGTTAAATTTACAATGGATGGAATATAATCTTGAAAGAACTGCAGTTTACAGGCCTTTGTTTTCGTTGCTTTAGTCCAGAATTTGTTCCGAATATTTCTTATTTTTAATAGTATTTCTTATAGTAAGAAAGCATTTCCTTTGCAATTTCGTAAGAGGTTCAAAAAAATTATTAATTTTTAGTAATATATTATTAAAAATTTATTCTTTTAGCTGTGGCATTTGTAAATGAATCTAAAACACTCTGGTTAACGAGGTCGAGCATTCATTATTTCGCAACACAATATTGCAAATGGAATATTATTGTGTCAACAATTGAATCCTCTTTGACGGAACACAAGAGCTTCCCTTCTACTATTTTCATTTTTGCCATGTCACCTAGCAAGTGAAGCAGAAAGTCCTGTGGTTCCGGTGAGATAGCTGAAATGGAAGAATATTCATTTTGCGGGGATATCTAAGCACACAGGTAAGACAGCAGAGGTAGGTGAAATTTTATCCCTTGCATTAAAACATTCACATGAATTTAATAGTGGGGCGGGTCAGGTTCGTAATCTGCATTTCTCAGTCGGTAGCGCGCCAGGTTCGTAATCTGCATTTCCCAGGTTCGTAATCTGCATTTCCCAGGTTCGAGTCCCAGCTGGGTCAGCGTTGCGATTTATCTCCGCAAAATTCCCCTCCTTGCCCATGGTCAGTAGGGGACAAGGCCGCCGTCCGTCATAGGGACGTAAAGCCGTGGCCCCGTGTGCGGGAGAGCCATACCCTGTGCACGATAAAGAACACGCTTGATGGCCTTGTCGGAAGGCTACCATCTCTGTCTCAACAGCTGTTCCAGTGAGTCCCCAACCTTCTCTGAGCCTTCGGGGTCCTTGTGACCTGGCCATTTAACCCATGGTGTGGAAAAAAGTGCCACTCAAAGGTAAAACAACCCAAACCAAAAAATGAATTTAATAGTAAGACTCATTTTCCAAATACCATGTCGTTTTGCTCTATATAGCTATATTTGATTACTCAGAAAAATTTTCAATTATACGCAAGTGTTTATACATTTTCGAGACTATGCACGGTTGATTTCATAGTTCTGTATAGTAGAAAGTTTTCGTTTTGTGAACAATTCAAACTCGGATATTTAACAGTTCATAATTTCCATTTAACTTTGGTTTTACCTTCAAAATTTATTATGTATCTGAAGGTACGAATTCGAAGAAGTGAGAGATTAAGAATATGCAACAATGTTTAATTAGTGCTTTTCGAAATAAATTTTCATATTTTAATACTTCATAAAAGTAACCGTTGTATTTTTATACGCCTGCTAATCATAGATATGAAATCAGTGCTCTTTCTGTTACTTCTTAGTTAGGCACTGAGATATAAAAATTTCAAATTTTCAACGTAAATTATACTGAATATTTAAAACTGAATTACAGTGATATTGTCTTTAAGCACAACCATGCTGCTCCTTTATCTATGTATCTATCATGCTGAAGATGAAGAAAAATTCATATCCCCAGATCCATAAATGGGTCGAGAAAAAAATCACTTGACTCTACAAAAAGACAGCGTAAAAATGCCATGGTGCTTAAAATTATTTCAGAATGTTTGTTAAATATTTATTGTTTGAGGTCTGTGAGGAAAAAAATTATCGTTATCAATTTTCTTTCAGCTGGTACTAATGAGTATCTTCGTTCACCTTGGAATCTATTAAGTACTTTTCTTCAAATACTTCCAGAAATGAAATAATAATTGCCTCCCTTATTCCTCATTAGGAAAAAAAATAATAGCTTTGAAACAAAATAACATTAAATTTTAAAATTGCCCCATGATACGCATTGTTCACCTGTTTAAGTCTCGATGCAATAGATTTATTCTTTTTACCTATAAAACGTACATTGCTTGGTAAAGAATTGCGTGTAAATTTAATCTCTTAAAGTGCGTTTACATTATTTGAGACAAGCTCTATTTGCAAGTTTGATTTCCTTCTTCGCAAAAGTGGGAAATTTTCGTTTGTTAATCATTCCATAGATCAGTTTTAACTGTTCATAGCTTTAACTGCATCTTTTATTTTAATTATATAATGTATTTTCTTTAAATGATTTAGTATGAAACTTTGAATATTTAAAAAATAACTCTTTTTTTATTTGAAAATAAGAATAGATTCAGATAGCTGCGCATTCATTTAATATGCATTCTCATATTTCCATTGGTTCTTCCACACAACATTCTTTCAGCTTTGAAATCTGAAATCATTGAGTTCAGTCGCTATATCTCTTGCATTTGTTGAATGCTTCACGATTTTCTAAAAGTGTGATTTTTAAATTCTTGATGTTTTACCTCACAAAAGATTGGAAACAAAATGAAATACTGGTCTAATTCATATTTATCATAACATAATTACACATAATTAATTTATATTTAGATATCTAAATTTGCACTATATTCACTGGTAAATTATTCTCTTTATTACTAGGTATAAATTCAAAATTACCCTGAAGTTAATAAAAAAACTATTCTTAATATTTAGAAAAAAAATGAGACGATAAGTTTAAATTTCATACATTTTGGCGTTTATTCTGAGAATCCACCATACTGCGATATAATAATAGAGAACAACTACGGCAGATAAGAACAAATTTGAGAGTAATTACTACGTATACAGGGTGTTTCAAAATTATCTGTATAAATTTCAATGGGAGATAGGGAACACCAAGACAAAACTTTTTTGTCTCTAAATGTATGTCCGCTGACCCTTCGCTTCTAGAGGCGCTGACAGAAATATCGGTGGAGCTTATACATAAATGAATGGAAACGAGTGTGAGAAGCATGTTTATTTAAAGGTGTTCAAAGTTGCAATCGGCAACAGCATTGCACGCATGAAAGCGTGGAAGCATTGATTTGTCGTACATGAGCATCTGATAGGATGCCACTTATATTCTAAGTTTTACTAGTGAATATAATAAAGCAATTTCTAAAAAAATCGTTGCCGATATTTTTTCTGAATTCTGTAATCAACCATAGTGTTCAGATATTTTTTGAGCTACTATTCACGAGGTTTTTCATGTGTCCCCAGAGGAAGAAAACGATACATGTTAAATTGGGCGTCCTTGGTGGCGACGGGTCCACGTCAGCCTATCCATCGGTCCCCAAAAGTGATGTTCAGATAATCCCGCAAATCACTGCTGAAGTGTGCTGGCACCCGGTCGTGTTGAAACCACATTTGTCTGCGAATAGCCACAGGAATATCTTCCAGCAGTCGTGGCAATATTTCTTCAAGTGAGGCAGCAGGTATGACCAATCAAAATGTCACGGATGATACCCGCCTAAACATTGACGGCAAACCGTTGTTGATGACCATACGCCTTTGTGGCATGTGGATTTTGGTGTGCTCAAACGTGAGAATTGTGCACATTAAACACACCCTCGCATGTGAACGAGGCCTCATCTGATAAGAGCACATGAGCCGGGAAATCAGGTTGCACCGCAGTCTGCTGCAGAGACCAGCGCACAAATTCTACACGAAGAGTGTAATCCTGAGGCTGCAATGCCTGGAATCTCTGACGATAAAACGGATGTAACTGTTGCTCGTTCCACACTCTCCACACGAGGGGGTGGTTCACACCGAGGCTACATGCAACAGCTCACGTGCTGGTGCCTGGATTATCATCATCAATCTGTCATAGTATATCTTCTTCCATGTCAGGAGTGTGCATGGTTTTCTCCTTACCAGTGTCATGCATGTTTGCATGGAATGTTCCAGTTTTTCGCAGTTGCTGCTGCAAACGCACATATGGGGTTTGGTGGTTTGGCACATGTCTGTTTGGGAAACGCTATCGGTACAACTTCACAGCAGCTCTTCCGTTCCCATTGGCAGCACCATACGCCAGATGCATGTCAGCCAACTCATCAGTCGTGAAACACTCCATGTTACACATAATGTGCATGATTTACGAATGCCGACGGCAAACACAAGTCCGTTTTCTGTTCCCAATTCGCCCCTCTAGCAAATTGCAGTGCCGCCAAACAGCGCCTTCTAACGCCATAGGGTTAGGTCAGCAGACATACATTCACAGAAGAAAAAGATTTGTCTTGGTGTTCCCTATCTCTCATTGAAATTTGTACAGAGAGTTTTGAAACACCCTGCATGTATAACTCATCAACTGGTATTAATTCATGTTAGTTTCAATAGCTTGCTAAATCTTTTACACTTATATTATATCTTGTATCTGATAATCTGATAATTGCTTTGTACAGTTTATCTCAATCGATAATTATAATAGTGATCAAAGCATGTCTCATTCGTTTCACAGTTCCAATTTAAATGACGAATTTCCATTCGATATTAAACACGTTTTAAGATCTTTTTATTTGGTAAAACTAATTCAATTTCTACAAATGTAGAAACTGGAGCACGATAGTATTAGCGCGATAGTCGAATCACTCACTAACCTGGTGTTCAATTAAAACGAAGCGTTAATTCTTTTAAATATTATTTTAATATTTCAACAGGTAGTTACAATTATCACGAAAAAAATGTTTATATGTATTGATATCAATAAAATTTTGAAGTAGTATTCGTTTTATTTTCGATAAATTCTCAGTAAACGTATCTGAAGTGTCGTTAGATGTATAAAGGATTTAGTTTTGTTTTAGTTTATTTATTGCAATAGAGACTCCATGAGGACAGATTTTAGGATAAATATGTAAAATATGTCAAATATATTTCTAAATCAATTCTTTTATGCTGAAGATTATCTGTTTTATTTAATAAATAACTGAAGCAGGATGTTATGTTATATTGATGTGATATAACACAGTCTGAAGAAGATTTGTGTCTATAACACGGTATAAAGTATATTAAATGCATAACGATGTGTTTCTATAACACAGTCTGAAGTTTATTAAATGTATTAAGTAATAAATGCCAATTAATATGTTTATATATTAGTAGGCCTGTAAACAGTATCTAGGTAGTCACTGGAAGGAGAGCTTATGCACCAACCCCCTGTGATAACGCATAGAACCGGCCAGGCCGAGCACCTAATGTCCGATCCCGCCTTCTCGTGGTGCAGTCCCTTAGTACCTTTAAAAAAAAAACCACGTTTCGGTGAGGTGGTGTGGGAATACGGGTGCCTGGACGATATTGACGTCACATCCACGAAAAGTGTCGCAAGCTTTTTACTTCCGTCATCGCTTACAAGGGAGGATTCTACGAGAAGCGACTATTGACCAGACTTGGTATAACCTCGCTGGGAATACTTTACCCGACGAAGGAAGGGATCACTCTAACCCTTCCGGAGTGGCAGGAATTACTAGTGGTGATGGACAGAATTGACGTCCCTAATTCCACCGAAAGAGAGACTTGGTTCGTGATGAACAGCCTACAATTGTGCGCTTACTGTAATAGTGATGGGTGTCGACGCCTCGACATCATCAAATCCCTACCTGGTTCGACATCTTGTGGCGTAAACCTCGCCTTGGCCCAGTGAGAGGAAATGCGAAACCGTAGCAACGATGTGAAGAACAGCCTGGATCATCACCGCACGTCCTAGGTTAATTTTCACCTGCGGCACGCCATCGCTGAACAGAGAGATCTTCTACTAGCGTTTCTTTTGACTACCCCGGTAGAGGATCAAGGACATTTGATGCAGCTATTGACGGACATTGTAGTGCACGATCGAATTCAAGCCTTGCTACCCGGGACTAGGCTTATAGAGCCCGAGGATAAAGAACATTGTTTGAATACTTATTTGAACGGTGCAGTAGGCTCATTGGACATTGACAGTATTGCTAATGCATGTGTTGACACGGCGTGGTCTCGAGGCCTCCTCTGTGATGTAGATGACGCTTCTCTTTCCTCTCTGTCCTTTGGTGGCGTGTTAAAGAGAACGAAAGACAACCTGTATACTAGCGACAATTGGTTTTGTAAATAAAAGTCCGATATTACCTAACAATTACCGTGTTGTGTACTCATTTACGTTATGAATCGTGTGAAGACAGCATCAGCAACAGCTGTGATTTGTGGGGTCACGTTATCTCCAGATTATTTAGCCACACGTTGCGGAGGTTCTAGTCATTTGGGAAGAAACGTTTGGTTGAGCGTGTGTAATGAAACAGTGGATATCAGATTATTTTTGCGTAAACAACCGACAGTGAAAGGAATTAACTTATCTTTTTCTCAGTGGAAGAAACTCGTTACTCTGGACGAGTGAGTCGAGTAAAATGTTGTGGGCTCCGAGTTACCAATTCTGTCTGGTGGAGGTGGGAACAAAAGCGATGTACTATAACCATCCGGTCATTTACACATCGAGAGAGTTGTGTGAAGAGGCTGCAGACCGTACATCTATGGACATACCTGACTCCAAGATCATTCTGCGCATTAATTAAGAGGCACAGGGTATGGCTCTCCAGCACATGGGGTCACAGTTTAATGTCCCCACCCACGGACGGCTGACTTTCCAAACCCATCGGTGTCTCCTTTCTCATGGTGGTCAGGGCGGATTGTTTGACGGAGATAACTGAACGCTGGCACAGATGGGATTCGAACCTGGGAACTGCAGATTACGTAATGCAGAGAAGCAAACTTCGGTAGGCGCATTCTTACATTAGTTCTATGGGGCTTCCCTTCTTTGTGACTATATATTATTTGGCTTTTACTGTCTAACAGTTTCCCTTACAAATGTCGCGTCTGAATCTTGGAATCCCTGTTACCTGGTCATTTAATTAGCTCCACTGTAAAGCAGAAAGGAAATTACCCTCAGAGTTAAAAAACGAACCTAATTCGAACAAGTGTTTTGTCACATATTCTTTCTGCTATTGATGAGGGGCGGGGGTGGCTCAGTCGGTAGCACGCCAAGTTCGTAATCTGTAGTTCCCAGGTTCAAGTCCCAGCTGAATCAGCGTTGATATTTATCTCCGCAAAAATTCCCCGCCCTGCCCACGGTCAGTAGGAGACACCGATGGGCTTGGAAAGGCCACCCTCCGTCGGGATGGGACGTTAAGCCGTGGCCCCGTGTGCGGGAGAGCCATACCCTGTGCACGTTAAAGAACACGCTGGATGGCCTTGACGGGAGGCTACCATCTGTCTCCCAACAGCTGTTCCAGTGGGTCCCCTCTCCCAACCTTCTCTGAGCCTTCGGAGTCCATATGACCTGGCCATTTAGCCCATGGTGTGCAAAAAAGTGCCGCTCAGAGGTAAAACAACCCCAACCCAGTGAATACTTTGATGGCAACACTTCCTGAATGATAATAAATCTCACTTTTTTTTAAAGAATATAATTTTTATTCATAAGAGTAAAGAATACAAATACATTTACAATTTGACCCGCAAAGCTAAATAGCCTATCTGCAGCAAAATGAATAAATTATATTAAACATAGGTCATTCAGCCACAAAAATGGTGTACATCAAATAAATCCACAAAACACAACACATAAAAATCAGCTAACTAGAAAATGCCAAATAATTTTTTTCTGTTTCCCCACTATTTTCTCTCCTACATCATGAGGTATGGTTATTTAAGAGCTTTCCTACAGGTGGGTTTTAACTCAGTGGTCTAAGGCGTCAGTTTTTGTGGGACCTTTGGTCCCAAATTCAAAACCCGAGAGATGTCAAAATAAAGAGAAAAATTATTGGCAGCCCACATAAAACCGACGCTTTAGACAAATGTTGAGAAGCAGTTGGCTTAATATGCTGCAAATTTTTATCGTGGCTGCTTCACGATTTTTCCAGAAAATATCCAGGTTTTGTTAATTACTTACTTATCGAAATGGGAGTCTTTCTCATCTGATACCCATTCCTCCTCACCAGAGCAAAGGAAACCCATACATTCAAAGAGAGCACTTCAAAATCTATCTTTCCATCATATTTTTTTCTCCTACAGCCCCGAAATGTCATTGTACCTGTTGATTTTGAACTCTCGTGTTTCTTAAACTAATTTCCCAAAACTCTCTTGCTTTTTCAACTTTTCCGATTTAAACGGGTTTTTACAACCCAACAGCCAAATGACTGAATGAAGCGTTGATAACTGCAGCATTTTTCCAACAAAACCCAACTTTCCCTCTGAGTGAAAGACATTTCCTGTCTTTCACTCAGAGGACCTTTCTGAAAATTAGTTTAAAGCTCATCTCTCTAAAAATCTCCCATAGGTTACATGGAATCCCTATGCTTTAACATTGTTCCAGAACCTCCAAATCCTATATTACTCTTGCTTCTGCCAGTATGAATGGGAAAAAATCCATGACTTTAGAACGATTGCCATCAATCATATAACTGCGAAAAAAATAATCTCTATAGCACTGAATCTGTCATTTGCGAAGAAAGCGCTCTCAAAAGAGACACTTTTTCTAAATGTGGTCTTAGTAAATACTTTCAACTTGTGGATTTAGACTGATGCTCATAAAACTCATTCTAGGTAAGGCTATTCTATAATGTAATGATAACATTTTTCACTTTTAGACTGTATCTAGGATTTAGCTGATTACACTAATATCCAAAGCAATACAGCATTGGCTCTACATTCACAAAACCTCAAAGGAAATAGCATTACCCAGTGCCATCATTCAAAATTTTCCATTTTCTGTCATCTGGGTATCGAAATTTATTTCCTTATAGCCGATCATGAAACTTTCGGAAACCGTAACAATTCTTAATCTAGTGCAAATATATTATGAGTACAGTTTTAGCTTCCCTCATGGAACGGGACGAAATTCAGTATTTACGTAAAGGATGAGAGCACATGATTTTCTAGTGTTTCGCTTGGTATGAAAACCCTATTATTAAAGTTCGTAGTGGTAAACAATAGTTACAGAGGAAATAACATTAAACAATGATGTGATTATTCAAGGAGAATTATTAGCCCTCTTTGCTAGGAAATATTGAAGCGGAATCTGCACGTACAACATTGAAAGCATGACTGCTTTGCTATGAGACACGCGAGATACACCATACAGTGTGTATTATGTCAAGAATGGATTGGAAAACAATTGATTTAAAAAAATGATACGAGAATAGAGTAGAGAGTTGTACTGGTGCTGAAAAGGGATTTCATCTTTTGTGTGCTCGATGACGACTAAAAATTGTCGATATATTTGTAGTAAAAGCAATTTTCCTTCGTGGTATAGCAAGAGTGCACCTTAAATTAATGTAGGAAGTATCATTTCCTTCATACGTGTTATATAACCAGTGGAAAGATGATTGGTAAGAAATGTGTCTAAGATTTGATTTGTGATTCGGTTGTGAATGATGTATTCGTTTATCAATTGGAATCTAAAGAATGGCAGAATTAATTATAGTTGAACAGCATATTTGTATTTGAAGTGACTAATACTTAAAATTGTATGTTGTTGATGAAAATTTATTTGCCTTAGTTATTTAATTAATTCATATACTGTAAATAAAAAACTGCAACAATGTATTTTTCGTTGCAATAAAAACATTTCCGTAATCACCACTATCCTTTTAGATAAAGTTATTAGAAATTCTCTCAAATGACGAATTCAATTACTCAGAGCTTCCAAAATGAAATCGTCAGATCTGTGCTCCGTGGTTAGCTTATGAAATAAAAGACCATTTACATTGATTTTAGCACTGACAACAATATACACCCATATTCGGGAGATCGCGGAGACCTTTTTCGAGGCAATGGGATATATAATCCTTATGATATAATTAGATCTTTGATTGATTATGATCCATTAGTTTAAACCAATTCAAGCGTCTCAGGATTGTAGTGTATGACATCCGCATGTTTAACTTTTAACTGTGCTTTTTATAGCAAATTTCCTTTGCCCTTGGGGCCCCTTTGAGGTTTATGTGTTTTAACATTGTTACTGCCAATAAGACACCATATTAGACTTCGAGATATAAGCTCTAGGCTTGGAGCTCTAAAATTTAAATGAAGATACCAGATATCAGATGAAATCAATTAAACCTTTATTTGTTTTTGGTTTTTTTTTTTTTTCAAATTGAATATTTCTGTTTCATTGCACTATTATGCTTAGGAGGATTTTCTTACTTCCTTGCTACGGGCTTGGGATAACAAATAACCAATCGAGGCTGCAAATTTTTCCTGACTCCCGTTATTCTGTTATCCTATTGAAACGAAAACTTTTCTTGTCTTATCATAATTCCAGTATGTATCGCAGGAGATACAGTAAAAAAGTGCCGTATACTCAAAGTGAACACAAGGGTTCCACATGAACATTTAATTATTGTTAACGCACTGGAATTTACTAATGTAACAACCTTGTGAAAGACAAACGAAAATGCTACTGTTCAGAAACTTCGTTCGAATAACTGAAAGGAGTGAAGAAAAATACGAAGTGTTTACCTGAAGAAGGTTAAAGGTATAAAATTACCAAATCCAACTAATTAATTGGGTACGTTGCAATTAACAGAAAAAGTGCCTGAGACTGCGGGCAACACAAGGAACCCTGGAGTATTTTCAAGTTAAGCCACTGGTTGCCAGCACTTTTTGGCAACCATGGTCTCTGTTTGAGTTGTGAATATATCCGTGACTACCAATAAATGCTTCAGTTTTCTGGAAAACAGTCGAAACTGGTAGTTATGTGTGCAATTTACGGCTGGAAACAACCATTATATTTTAAGGATTCAGGATAGGATAGATAGCCAGGAGGTTTCTCATCTTCGGATATTTTTCACTCCAGTATAGAAGAAATGCTTAACACTGTATTTCTGGAACCAATTAACAGCATTAAGAGAGGGACTCCCGTATTTGCGTTGAATAAGATCTTCGAATATGGGTAGAAGTGGATTTTTTCTTATTATCCGTTTCTTACAAATTATCCATTGATGCATCCTGAAACTTAATACATGCAGAAAATTGTGTTGTGCAGATGTATGTTGCTAAGCATTCATGTCACATACAAAGGTGGATTATTTAATTCGTCGACAGAAAATATCTTACCTTTACTCTTCATCGGCGGGGTTTTCTCCTTCGCAAAGGATTCCCCATGGACAGTTGGCAGCCATTATGGCGCGAATCCTTCGCCGTTTCCTAATGCCACGGAAAGCTATTTCAGAAGATGTAGAGTTGCGATATCATTTAAGAATTCAGGAAAACCACAAAAAATTATTGTTCATTTAGACATTTTTTTTGGAAAGTAGAGAGTGAAAAATAATATCGATATATAAGACAAAAATTTACAAAGGTTGAAAAAAGTTACACTGAATATAGTTTCTAAAAAACAATATTTCTGAAGATAACCATTCTGTGAACAATGGTAAGCCAAGTTGCTTTATGGATTCTTCTGATCATAATTTAAAAGAGGAGCTTATTAATATTTTTAAGTTGGAAATTAGGAAAGAATTCGCAGAGTTTGAAAAAAGAATTAATCAACAAAATGTTGATATACTTAGATCTGTTGAATTTTGTAGTAAAAAAATAGATGACTTCGTAAAGGAAAATGAATTAATTATGAAGGACCTTAAATGTCATAGGTCTGATCTTGACGAAACGAAGGAAAATGTATTTTTATTGAAAAAACAAATTAACATATCAGAGTCTAAGATTAATGATTTAAGACAAGATGCAATAAAAGAAAATCTAGAGATTGTTGATATACCTCAACAACCGCAGGAGAATTTACAATTAATTGTAAATAAGGTGTCTACTACTTTACAAATTCCCCAGAAACAAGAGGATATAAAATTAATTAAAAGGGTTCAGTCTCGTAATGCTGATAAACCTGGCAATATTGTAATAGAGTTTAAGAACGAAGACCTCAGAAATAAGAGGTTAGAGGGGAAAAGAAAAAGGAAGAAGTTATTTCTAAATTCGCTAAATGAAGAAATGGAAGAGAAACCATTTTACATAAATGAGCAATTAAGAATAGAAAGGAAGAGATTACTCTATAAAGTCAAAGCTCTTCAAAAGGAATTTAAATATAAATACGTATGGATTAAATTGGGAAAAATATTCCTAAGGAAAAACGACGACTCAAATGCCATCAGAATTGACAATGAGTCAAACTTAATTAAAAGAATCCATTCCGTATCATCGCATATGAGGCGTTGACTAAAAATAAACATTTTAGAAAGATAGCCGATCAAGGAATATAGGTCGAAAAGGTTTTGATGTAAAACGTTCATGTATATGCGTAAACGTAAAACGTAACTTATATACATAAACTCCTCACACCTTAAAAGTTTTAATTTCAGCTAGCGTATGATGGGGGATATGCAAACACTATTTTATTAGTAATTATACAATATAAAAGTATTCGTCTTTTATTTCTTAAATTTAAAAAGTTTCATTTCAGAAAAATTAGTACATTATTGCTATCAGTGGAATACTTTTGAAAAGCTACCACTAAAATTTCAACCTTTTATCATATACATGTCATTTGTAAAACTCGTTAACAGTTCTGCCGCTTATTTCAAAAATGTGAATTATAATATTTCATTAGTACCAGTCCCACTAAAATTGAGATCTGTGTTAGATCTGTGTTATCACTTTCATTATATTTCCAATGGAAGCTTCATGATGTTCACATTCCACCACCAAAATTTCTATCTTATATATATCGTTGCAACATTCGTTCGAAATTTTGAAATTTTCACCTTTTCACCGTTAGAGCGCGCAATTATAGTATTCGAAAGATTCGAAAAGGGCAGATTATAATATTTTATCAATTCTTACCTAGCCGAAAAAATAATTTTCCATTTACCTCTAAATTCAAGCAATTATCTGTAAAATATAAATGTTGTGTTTCCCACCCCTCTGGGTCCAAGGTGCCAACTTATTGTGATAGTGGACATTTTGTAACTTTCACATTACACCCCAAAAATTTCAAATTTCTAGCATAAATGTACAATTTGAAATATTTGTTTGAAATTTTGGAATTTAAAAATTTCCCCCACCGTTGGAGGGCGCAATCATAATTTTCGGAAGATTCTGAAAGAGCGAATTATAATATTTCATCAATTTCTATCTAACCGCCCCCCCCCCCCAAAAAAAAAAAAGATTTCATTTATCTCTAAAAACAAACAATTGTTTGCTAAAACAAAAAAAAAGTAGTGTCTTCCCAACCCTGGGTCTACGAGGTCAAATCATTGTCGGCAATGAAACTTCGTGGCATTCACATTCCACTAGCAATATTTCAAACTTCCAGCATACACACATCGTTTGCAATATTCGTTTGAAATTTTGGAATTTTCGACTTTTTGAACAGCTAGAGGGCGCAATTATAGCTTTAGATAGATTCGAAAAGCGCAGATCGTAATATCTCATCAATACTTATCCAACACAAAAAGAATTTTTAATTTTTCTCTGTAAAAAAATGTTCGTTGTCTACAAACGGATAGACGACAAAGCGAAACTATTTTCTCGTTTTCTTTGAAAACCAGATAAAAAAAAACTCTAAAAAGTAACCAGACCCTCCCATGTCATATGAAAGAAAAGCCGCATTTAAAGCTATCTAACTTTCGAAATAAGTCTTTCATGGAAAAATGTCATTGGACATAAATTGAAGATCTCAATCAAATCTCTCCACATTTCAATTTTCAACAAATTCGCTTAATATTTAAAGAGTTATTGGAGCAGGAACAGTTCACAGCAGATGCTCTTGTCATACTGCTAAAAAATGTTTTTCCACAAAATTCACGAAAAGTGAAAAAAAAATCGTTATAAAAATTTCAAATATCGCATTTATGTTGGTGAACGATTTGTTATAACAGTTGTATTTAATCTTTTGAAGCATATTTTCATGAGTAGAAAAAGTAACAGTTAAATGCCTCAGCTTCCATAATTTTTTAAACATTAAGCGAAATGGATTTCATGATAATTGGAAAATATTCCAGATATGCTCGGTTTTTTCGTTTAACACATTATATTTCTCCTAGGTTAACAGTATATATTCTCTTATCGATAGAATATTAAAACCTGAAATATTCTACAATTTTATTACTTTTCTAAATAAAAGTAAATATTTTTAATTTATATTAGTAAAACAATAAATTAAAAATTTGTGAACCTAATTATATTTAGATGAAATGTATATAAAAATTGATGAATTCATTCTTGCACGTCTGACATACTAAAGAAAGGTAATAAAAACCCATAAATTTACTTGAATACTTCACTATACAGACTTTTGTGTTCAATGTAAAACTATTGCGATTATTTATTTCAGAAGTACTATGTTCTTCACAGTCCTTGACATATTTTTCTGATAAATCAGAAATGTTATCATTGTTAAGGAGCTATAATTTAGCAATTATTACTCTGAAAAGAAGTATTCTGAACAAAAATGAAAACACTACTTACAGGAAATGATACATAAATTTACCCTATAGGAAGACCAACTTAAGTTTCTAACCCTTTCCTAAGCTTCATAACAATGCCACTATCTCAAGCACAATACTGGGTAGAAGCGTACACAAGACACCATGGTGTCTTGTGTACACTCCTACCCTGTATTGTGCTTTCAAATTTTTAATATAATTATTAATTAATTATTAATATAATTCAAGATTTTCATTCAAATTATACATTTATGCTAGAAATTTGAAGCTGCTATCAACTGTTGCTACCCAACATTAAAAATATTTGATAATATAAACGGATTGTAAATCCACTATTAATGCTCTAAATAAAACATATCTTAATTCCAAATTTTCTACATTTTGAAATGAAATGTCTTATTAAGTAGATTCACCTAGTAAGACTAAGACACAAATAATTAAAAGTGAATTACATTCTTAAATTTGCAAAAGGGTATTAATTTTCGGTTCAGTATGAATATTGTAGACATAATTATAAATTCACATAGGTGACGTACTTCCGGTTTAAGTGAAGCATAAATAATTGTAGCTTCACAGAGATGACGTCATTTCCGGTTTCAATAAAATGCTAACTCTATATCGGGAGTGGTAGCTTTCTCTCAGGAAGAGTTCAATAGCTGTATAGTTTATAAATAATTGTAGAGATTGTGTTATTTGATAAAAATTATTAAAATTTGATAAACATAATGTTTAATTTTTTGAATTTTAAGTTTCATTACTTTTTTAACATTAGAGGTGATTATGTTAAATTTATTTAAGTTTTTGATAAGGGTTAATTTTTAATTATTACATTTAGAATAACGTAAAATAATGTGTGCATGTAATAACTGATATTCTTCAGAAATAGGAGATTCTAGGATTTTTAAGTTTAAATAAAATTTTATTGGGGAACTCTTAACTAGTTCTCAGTGTAGTAATTAAATTGATGTCTCCTTTTTTATCTCGTTTTCTTTGAAAACGAGATAATAGTTCCGCTTTGTCTGCTGCCTCTCTGTCCGTCTGTTAGGCATAGAACGTTTTTGCTTACAGAGATAAATTAAAAATTCTTTTTCTGTTGGATAGGTATTGATGAAATATTACGATATGCATTTTCGTAATCTCTCTAAAGCTATTATTAGTCCTCTAGCGGTGTAAAAATTTGAAAATTCCAAAATTTTAAACGAATATTGCAAACGATGTAGTTATGTTAAAAATTTGAAATTTTGGTGGTGGAATGTGAAGGTCACGGAAATTTTATTGCCAACAATAAGTTGGCCCCTTAGACCCATAGGAGTGGGTAAACACATTTTATTGTTTTAGCATATAATTGTTCGTATTTAGAGATAAATGAAAAATTCTTCCTTGGGTTAGATAAGAATTGATAAAATATTATGATTGACACTTTCGGAATCTTTCGAACACTATAACTGAGCCCGCTAACGGTTAAAAAGTTTGAAAATTCCAAAATTTAAGAAGAATATTACAACGATATATTAATGAGAGAAATTTCAAATTTTGGTGGTGGAATGTGAACGTCATGAAGTTTCCATTGGAAACAATGAAAGTGATAATTAGAAAACTCTAATTAGATGATGATACGTGTTCTTCTAGTTTTATTATAAAAACTGATGTTTCACTGAACATATGCCATTGTATATTACATAATGTCACAGTTAATTATTTAGAGACAATTTACTTAGCTTTCTGGGTCCAAAGTATTATTAATTGTATTATATGCGCTTGTAAATACAAAAAGAAACTTAAAAGACTGATTAAGACGTCATGTCACGAGAGGATCGCTTTGCTAAAGACAATAATCAGAATTAGTAATTCGAGCCTTCTGTGAAATTTCAAAATGTATTATGAACAATAGGGATGACAGATAAAATGTCAGTTCACTTAAGCTGTGTGAGAGTTCTATTATGCTAAGTTTTGGCGCCGTATCTGTCTAACAGTAGGATAATCTGCCCAATCCATTCCCATGCTCTTCAAGGCTTCTGAATTACCAGACAATCTTTTCTTGGTCCATGCAGGGCTACTTCTTCGCCTAGACACTCTAGGCACGTGCTTAGAGCCCGTAAATCTGAGGGGCCCGGAAAGAACTCGGAACGCATCGAAAAATTATAATAGATTTTATTTTTTGTGACAAGTAAATTTATAATTGTGATGAAAATGCATATGGGAGAACCGATTCATGTCCCATTATCATATACCCAGGGTCAATGGTTCCTGATCCTTGAGGGCGTGTATTGGATCCATCTTGAACCCACTGGCGCCATAGATGTACGATGGTGCTGGGATTGTGGCCAAGGTTGGCCACATCTCCAACCAGCTCTTTAAGGTCGATGATTCTTCGACGCTCAAAGTCTGTTAACTGTTGGAACGGCTGTCGACGCCTAAGTAGAGGTTTAGAACAATTTCCACAACGTTTTTCGACTAGGGAGCTTTGGTTGTCTTTATATGTGTCTGACTGCTCCGCACTTGTGAAGTCAGCTAGCGTCTGTCCAATCGTTTCAATCGTCCTGCAAACTAATAATTTCCATGCATTTACATCCCTAAATTTCATCACATTTGCTTAACTTCCTGCAAATGTTGCATGTTTTATTTCCTGTAGTGTATATCTAATTTCCGATATCTATGACTCAAAACGCACCAAGAAGCAATTTTTCGCCCTCCACCTCCTGTGATTTACGTATATTTGACCTCTGATCTCGAAAGATTCATCACATCACCTGCAGAATGAAATCCGTCTTTCACCTTATATGCGCACTTTCTATTTTCCATCACAAACACTCTTGTAACAGTTGCTCTGAAACAACCAACACGACAAGTCATTTCTAAGAAAGAGGCAGCCACATACCAACCCATATATCCAAATAAATCTCTTTAAAATTCTAACGTTTTTACTTAGACAGATTCTTGATAAATATTTAGTTTCGAAAAACTCTGATATTAGGTTCTATAGATTTCAAAAAGGCTCTTCACTCTATTGATCGTCATAATTTGTGGTTGATACTGTGATCGCATTGCATAAATAAAAAATAAATATTCCCTCAAGCAGCTGCTTTCCACAGAAGTCTTACGGGAGCCTGCAACTTTAATACGCCATAATAGAAGGTGTGAGGATAGCGGACCTCAGCAGAAAAACGACACAAACATTCATGCTTTACCTGGAGCTCGAACCCAGGTCCGTTTGATCAGTAGCCAAGCACGTTACCCACTCGGCCAAAGTGGTTTTCCTAATAAATAAAAAATAAGCGAAGATTAAGTCAGGTGTATAAGTCAGCAACCATTTTTGAGGAGTTGGTTTGGTTATGTTATCCTATGTACGCTGCAGATTATGGAATAGAGTTAGGAACATTATGCGCTGGGCAGTGTCAGTCAGGAACTTTTAGGAGGACCAAACTGCATAGTGTGGTTGGACCTTCGTATTGTATGGCTGCTCAAAGATTATGTACATGTATTCTGTATATTCTTAGTATTCGTATCTTTTTGCTTTCCACACAATGATGAAACAAAACAATGGCACCAAAATGCAAGCAAGTCTCTTACATTTTGAATTGGAGGAGACCATTTGCCACTCTCAACTATCGAAACATTGTAGCATATAATATGGTAGCAGTTTAAATTTCGAGGTAAAATCTGCAGGGCTCCAAATTTTGTTTAGCCTGGGACCTTAACATCAAAATTAGGCTCTGATTTTATCACTCTTTTGAAACGTACAATGTGCTACCTGGGTGTCCTTTGTAAAACATTGCCAAGGAGTAATTTTATCAGTTTTTAGTAGATTAATTTTAAACAAACCTTCATTTCTTAAAGTGTGAAATACATAACAGAAATAAAGCCTCGCCATTTATTCAGTTAAAACAATATTAACGTCTCAAAGGGCATTTAAATTTCCCCAAAAGGAATAAGATGAAATATTTTTTAATTTTCATTTAATTTCTTCAAGCACAACATTTACGCACCTATTTTATACATCAAATTATTATAAAGATATAATATCTTGAGATCACAACACCACTTGTCAATATGCTCAATCCTGAAAAATAGATCTACAATTACCATTGCCTCTCTGAGAAAAACAAACATTATTAAAAATCAATATTAGGAAAATCTTTAACATCTATTAATAATACATTTTAATTTCATAAAAATTCGACATGGTATCCGAAAACATTATTTTGTTTTTAGTAGGATCGTTGTTTGATTTCTCAAAAGCACTATTTTGCACTTACTAAAATAAATATCCAGAGTTCCCAAAGACTCAAAGAAGTTGATCTGCTGGACAGGAAAAGGGACTAGCTAGAAGACATGGAAGCATCTCGTCACGGCCATCAAGTGAGTTATTTAACGTTCACTGATATTGAAGAAGGACCATGGGATATTGAAGAAGGACGTAAGAAAATTGAACCATGGTTTAATGTCTCCTCCGATGAATCAGAATCCCCTTGACATACAATATAGCGCTAAAAATTTAAATCTCGGCCTATGATAGAATCAGAGTTCGAGTTTAAAATCAGTTTATTTTTTCACTTTTAGAGAGGGGGACGGGTCAATCGCTGAATTTCTACAGGAAATTTGCTGCGTAAAATTTATCTATAACAAAACCCGAGTTGGAAAGCTTAAATACTCTTTCCCTCTCCTTCCCATATTGTCAAACATTTTGAATTCCTTCATTCGAGACCAAAATCTAAAACATAAAGAGGTTTGTGCCGGTATCTATCTGTCCGCTTAAGCACCCTAAAGAGATTCTCCTGAACTATCACAAAAAAGGAATTTTATATTGATACATTTGATATGTCAATAATATTCAGTTACACATTATTTTTGTTTGATCCTTCTCGATAACTGAATCTTTATCAAAAACTTTATCAAAAAGAAAAATTTGCAGTAAAACCTGGATTTTTACGGCCAAAGTCCTTTCACTCAGCGACAAAGTGAGTTCTATGCAAGAGACACTTCTTAATTACTTTGCTTTCGTTTGCTGTCTGAGATTTTGGTTTTATGACTTAGTGTATATATCAATTGTCTTTTTGTGCCCCAAAGCTGTTATTGTTCCTGCTAATAAATTAATCGAATAGGAGCTCATAAGGCCTCAAAGATGAGTGGCGAGAATTAGAAGTGCATTTCTCTAGTATTAAGGAAAAGTTCAAAATAATTGAGAAGTTAGAAGCTGGTTATCTGTTGCTAATGCAGTATATATGGTGATATTATGTTATTAAAGAAACTGTCTGATATGAAGAAAAGTACAGACAAGGAAAACAATATGCTTTTAAATCTGATGATGATGCTTTTAGAAGTCGAAAAAACGTTATTCATGATAGCTTAAATACTTGGCATTACCTGTCAGTTACTGTTGCTAATGCAGTATATATGGTGATAATATGTTATTAAAGAAACTGTCTGATATGAAGAAAAGTACAGCCAAGGCAAAACAATATGCTCTTAAATCTAATGATGATGCTTTTAGAAGTCGAAAAAACGTTATTCATGATAGCTTAAATACTTGGCATTACCTGTCAGTTACTGTTGCTAATGCAGTATATATGGTGATAATATGTTATTAAAGAAACTGTCTGATATGAAGAAAAGTACAGCCAAGGCAAAACAATATGCTCTTAAATCTGATGATGATGCTTTTAGAAGTCGAAAAAACGTTATTCATGATAGCTTAAATACTTGGCATTACCTGTCAGTTACTGTTGCTAATGCAGTATATATGGTGATAATATGTTATTAAAGAAACTGTCTGATATGAAGAAAAGTACAGCCAAGGCAAAACAATATGCTCTTAAATCTAATGATGATGCTTTTAGAAGTCGAAAAAACGTTATTCATGATAGCTTAAATTACTTGGCATTACCTGTCAGTTACTGTTGCTAATGCAGTATAAATGGTGATAATATGTTATTAAAGAAACTGTCTGATATGAAGAAAAGTACAGCCAAGGCAAAACAATATGCTCTTAAATCTAATGATGATGCTTTTAGAAGTCGAAAAAACGTTATTCATGATAGCTTAAATACTTGGCATTACCTGTCAGTTACTGTTGCTAATGCAGTATATATGGTGATAATATGTTATTAAAGAAACTGTCTGATATGAAGAAAAGTACAGCCAAGGCAAAACAATATGCTCTTAAATCTGATGATGATGCTTTTAGAAGTCGAAAAAACGTTATTCATGATAGCTTAAATACTTGGCATTACCTGTCAGTTACTGTTGCTAATGCAGTATATATGGTGATAATATGTTATTAAAGAAACTGTCTGATATGAAGAAAAGTACAGCCAAGGCAAAACAATATGCTCTTAAATCTAATGATGATGCTTTTAGAAGTCGAAAAAACGTTATTCATGATAGCTTAAATACTTGGCATTACCTGTCAGTTACTGTTGCTAATGCAGTATATATGGTGATAATATGTTATTAAAGAAACTGTCTGATATGAAGAAAAGTACAGCCAAGGCAAAACAATATGCTCTTAAATCTGATGATGATGCTTTTAGAAGTCGAAAAAACGTTATTCATGATAGCTTAAATACTTGGCATTGCCTGTCAGTTACTGTTGCTAATGCAGTATATATGGTGATAATATGTTATTAAAGAAACTGTCTGATATGAAGAAAAGTACAGCCAAGGCAAAACAATATGCTCTTAAATCTGATGATGATGCTTTTAGAAGTCGAAAAAACGTTATTCATGATAGCTTAAATACTTGGCATTACCTGTCAGTTACTGTTGCTAATGCAGTATATATGGTGATAATATGTTATTAAAGAAACTGTCTGATATGAAGAAAAGTACAGCCAAGGCAAAACAATATGCTCTTAAATCTGATGATGATGCTTTTAGAAGTCGAAAAAACGTTATTCATGATAGCTTAAATACTTGGCATTGCCTGTCAGTTACTGTTGCTAATGCAGTATATATGGTGATAATATGTTATTAAAGAAACTGTCTGATATGAAGAAAAGTACAGCCAAGGCAAAACAATATGCTCTTAAATCTAATGATGATGCTTTTAGAAGTCGAAAAAACGTTATTCATGATAGCTTAAATACTTGGCATTACCTGTCAGTTACTGTTGCCAACTTTGCAATACAGGAGAACCGTATGTTTTGTTTCGAAGCGATCCCTCCCTCCGAAATATTTTTTTCTCTTCCATCGAAAAGTTTAGAAATTTATATACCAAAACTCAAAATTGCTTTAGAGATATTTTTATTCAAAATTCAGATATCCCAGTCCCCCGTAAGTTTGGTCTGGATCCTCCCCTCGTTCTGAGCATTGGTGTCCCCAGAACCTTTCTAGCTCATAATCAAGTAATGAGAACCTAAAAAAAATGTTGCTATTTCACTGTCTCGTCACTTCTAGAAAACCTAGGAGAGACCCTCCCCACCTTTTTTCCCTCTCGGTTGCGCCCTTACCACTGAGAGGTAAAGAATGCATTGTTATGAGTTAATCACATATTAAAAAATAAAAAATATGTATAATTTGAGAAACTAAACTTTAATAAAAATTAAATAAACTTCCAAAAAAAATGTTTCAAATAATTAAATCGTTTGAAATAATAATGTTTAGTAAGTCGTAGGTCTGAGATAAATTATTATGACCGGTATTTTTATTTTTAAATATTAAAATTGAAATTGAATGAGTATTATTGAAAATCGAGATATTTAAATAATATTTAAATCAGATCTTTTTTCAGCTATTACATATTTTTTTAAATATATATATATATTTCAGAAGTTATAGTGCTTCGATGTTAGCTTCCCAAAATCCGTAACCGGGAGATGATGATTTATAGGGTTGAAAATTAACTTTTGTCCACCAATGTACTACAACTTCTCGCTACCCGATTGGAGCCGAAGGTATAAAAATAGGACAAAGTGCATTCGATTGAAGGTATAAACCGGACGCAGCATATTTTCGTGTAAAACCGGATAGTTGGCAACACTATTCTCAATAAAACCCAACTTTGTTGAATCAACCCATGAATTCAGGCATCATAGTGGGTTGGGTTGTGTTACCTCTGATCGGCAACTTTCTGCAACAATGGGCTACATAGTCAGGTCACAAGGACCCCGAGGGATCAAAGAACGTTGTGGGAAGGCGATCCACTCGACATCTGATAGGAGACAGATGAATGCATCCCATCAAGGCCATTCAGTGTGTTCTTCAACGTGTACAGGGTATGGCTCTCCGGCACCATCCTTTACGCCCCATCAGAGAGACAGCGGCCTATTCAAGCTGTCCCTTACTAAGGGCAGGACAGGGAATTTGGCAGAGATAAATCTCAATACTGGCTCAGGTAGGACTCGAGCCTGAGAATTGCAGATTACGATTCTGCGCCGCTACCAACTGAGCCGCCGCCATCATCATAGTGGTATGCAAGTTGTTCTACAGAAGGAAGTTTCTAATGAAGAGATCCTCTTTGGCAAAGATCTGAGTGTTGCATTTCATCGGTTGGGATCAATTGATTATCACAAATTTATTATGATGGCAGAAGGTTCTGGTGCTACAGATGTTGTAGAATGGCAGAATGCAGATGAGGAAATTTGGTGTACCAATTAGGCACGCACCTAGGAGTTTTGGTTGATATAGCTCCTGATTTTTCAAAGTTACGGTGGTTTATCAGAATAATGGAAACACGTACTGTTTTTGGAGAAAGTTTCATTAATAAGCTGTAGGCCCACCTCTGGCTTTCAGAAAACGCAATTCGACGTGGAATAAACCTATACAAGTTATGCACATATGGTGGAATGTGGGACCATTCTTCCTATAAAATATGGACCCCAACTGTGCCAGTGATGCTGGAGGTGGAAAGTGTGATCTGACCTTGCGCTCCAGATATTCCCACAAATGTTCAATAATATTGAGGTCTGGAGATTGAGGTGGTCAGGGTAGCTGCTTACCTCATCCTCATGCGCTAGAAACCACAATTTGACACGTTTCGCACAATGCACGTGTGCATTATCCGCTTGAAACCAGGGACGGTCATTAGGGAACAATGACTGCAACATTGAGTGCAGATTGTCCCCGAGAATGGTTTCGTACGTTGCGGATGTGACACCACCCTGCAGAATAACTAATGGCCCTAAGGAATGCCATGATATGGCACCCCACAGCATCAGGGATCCATCTCCATGCTTCACAGTCAGAATCAAATAGTCGGGGTGGTATGCTCCTACAGGTTTTCGCCAGACGTACACTCTACTAGTGGTAGGAAACAATGTTTATCACGATTCATCAGACCAGATGACACGTTGCCAGTCTTTAGCATCCCAGTTTTTATGTGCTTTGCGCCACCTTATACGTTTTGTTGCATTCATGTTGGAACTCAGAGGTTTGTGGATTGCAATACGGCCATAAACACAGGCAGAATGAAGTTTCCGACGAACTGTTATGATGGAAACGGGATCATTCCGACTGGTGTTCAGCTCTGCTTCTGTTTGCGGTTCAGTGGTCTTGTGCTTCCGTTGTACAATTGCCAACGTTCTGCTATCCCTATCTGACATCTTCATATGGCGTCCACATTTGCACGTTTGGAGGCAATACCCTGTCCTTTTTGATAGGTAGTCATAATCTTCGATACAGTTCCTCGTGTTACATCTACTATTTCCGCCGTTGTGGTTACTGAAGCTCCTGCAAGACACCAATGATCATGCCTTTTTGAAGGTCACTGAGATCTGAGATTATTATTTATTATTTATCTATTATTATTTATTTATTATCAATTACACCACAACAGCTGTTTCACCTCCGCCTGTTGCTGGCTATGTGGTAATCGACGTCATACTACTCCCTTTTACACACCTCACATTGGGAGTGAAGTCGTCCCTGTGATATGCATACTCCACATTACGTGTACTCCAGTCGCTGTCGGTGTTTCCATTATTTTGATAAACCCCTGTATATCACCCAAAACTAAACATTAAATGCTGAAATATATTAAAAACCTTTTTTTCCAAATAATCGCTGCTAAAATGGGCGTGCATCTTATACCGCCGTGCAACTTATATGGCATAAACTTACATATATGCTATAAAAATAAGGTAATTTGTTTTCAAGTTTCTTTTGGTTTGAATTTCTGGGGGGATGCAGTCTGAGGACAGCCACTACCCCCCCCCCTCCCCCGACAACCCCTTTGACGAAGAGATTGGTCAATATGTATTGGTTGCTGCCTTGGAAGAACAACTCATTGGTGATGGGACTTTCCGAAGTCAAAGAAATTGTAAATCAGCGGTGCACGTGCCATTTTGGCATCGGGACGAATAGAAAAATATTATGTTTTCTGTGGACCAATAATTAGGAGGGGATGCAATAAAAAGTACAAAAAATATCTAACTGAATTTATAACATTGTATTTGCCATGCACAGGTGCAAAATAATAAGTAAAAATTAAATATCAATAAAGAGTTTATTTTAATGTCAAAACTGAAGTGGCTTGTCGAAGCAATATGTCAAAAATGGGAATGGATCCCACAAATGATCAGCTGAACATTCAGCTTCAATAACGTTCTAGCTAGTTAATGTTATTTAATATAATGTTATTCAAATTTTTGTCTTTCGTCTTTTAAAGCATTATTCACTTTCGTAGAACCACATAAAATATATATTATTTATACTGTTTTCACACGGGCCGGATGGAATTGTTAAATGAGCCGGAGTTTGTGCGTGCCTACCCTAGAAAAAGATGTGAACGTCAAGAATGTTATAGCAGGCAATGAAAGAGGATTTATCATCAGCATTTGAAGACTATAAAGCAGAGTGTAATTCATAATCAATAGCAGAAATCTATCTAGTTGAAACTTGATGTGTCTTAGGCCTGCACCAAAGACACTTGTTCAGGATTTACATGGCTTGGAAGCATTAGGTCACTAGCATGAAACACCACAGCAGATATTTGAGAACTACTTAGAATGATTGGTATTTGCAACATGTATCGTCATCATCATCGTAATGGCAACCAGTATTCCGCAGTGATTAATGCGAGGCTTAATGCTCCCATTATACATTATTCCATAATTCAGTAGAAATAAGGGCCATGAGATTTATTATTAAGAAGTCTGCCATCATAGTTCATGCCAATAGCACAATATCATTAATACAGGAAATGTTTAAACAAGGGACAATCACTGTTCGTTGTTTTACCTCTGAGCGTCACTTCTTTCCACACAATATGCGTAACAGCCAGGTAACAAGGATCCCAAAGGCTCACAGAAGGTCAAGGGAAGGGAACCATTGGACAGCTATTTAGGAGACAATAAAGGCCTCACATTAAAGTCATATTTAACGTACACAGGGTATGGATCTCGTGTACATGGGGCCACGGCTTTACCTCCCATCCAACGGACGGCGGCCTTTCCAAGCCCATCAGGTTCACCTTTCTGACCGAGGGCAGGTGGGGATAAAGAAGATATAAATCTCAATGCAGGCAGAGTTAAGACTCGAACCAGGGAACAAAAGATTACGAGCCTGGCGTGCTACCGACTGAACAAACCCTATTTCAAAAGGGCAATCAGTTCGCGACAATGGATTTCAAAGTTCTTTGATAGTTGTTTACTTCGAACCTTTAGGTCAAAGTTTACTTTTAGTAAAGAAGGAAATCTTGATATTGTCAGGAAAATTCCACGTGACTGAACGAAAAACGTATGCAAGCTTTCAACTAAATAGCATAACAAACACTAAGTCTGAAAACTTTCGGTAACTGGAGTAAGTAGGACAGTCACCATCCCTAAAGCATTATTTAAAGTCATCACTATATAAATATTTGAGGACAAATGTACCGTATCACACGACTCTGCAAAGAAACTAAAGACAACTCAATGCATACAAGAGTGTTATTTAAATATATTTCGATGTAAACAAGGTGCTACTTATATACAATTCACAACAAAAATAATACTGCTTAAAAATAAGACCAGTGTAGAAATTTCAGTATTACTGGTTTACTTACGAATAACATTAATATTAAAATACTTCACTTTTTTAGTTTCCTTCTACATTTAAAAATGATTTAATTACATTGCAAAGAGACACTTAGCACATTTCTTGAAAATTCCTGGGTCTCCGAAGGAGAAGCGTATTTTAAATGGCCATGGAATAATACTAGAGTTTCGTAACGGAATTTGGTCCCATTCTATTCGGCTACCAGAAATTTTGATTCACCTTGAATATACTTTCTATTTTTTGACGTTGTAAAAATTTACGGTGTCAAATACATCATTCTCGTGTACGCAAATATTATAAAATTCCTATTTAGGAAAATGTTATTAATAAATGTACTCTATAAATTACCGTAGTATAAAGACAACTTTAGATTAAATGGAGAATCTAGATTGGTGAATATTTATTAGCCACTTAATCATGCACTATTACGTCGTTTCCTAGTCATATCAATATATAAGAATTGGACTCACTTTTCGATCCCTTCTTGATGCAGAGACAACTCCTCCAGACTAAAGATTTCGAATTCTTGAGTGCGGCCTTTTTCCGGATAAGGTTCTCAGTAACTAAAAGGAAAATGATGGTCATTGTAGGAAAAAAAAACATGAATTGTAACGAGACAACTTTTTATAAAGTGTTTCAAATATTATAAATGTTCAGAAACAATAGTGAAATAATTGTCTAAAAGTGTGATACCTTTGGTTTTTGAAGGGGTGGCTGCAGCTATACTGCATGGAGGGTCTGGAGTAAGAGTTAAATATATTAATTTCACAAAGTTTTTATTAGAGGCTTAATCCAACAACACACCGTGCGGGAGCTGGCGCAGTCGGTAATGCACCAGACTCTGCGGCTCTGTTTCCAGTCATATCTCGCCAGTGTTAAAATTCATGCCTCACTATGCCCTCGGTAAGATAGGGTACACCGATGAACTTGGAAAGGCTGCCATCTGTCGAATGGGATGTTAGGCCATTTCTTCTTGTGCAGTGCAACCACATTCTGTGCACGTTTGAACTCGTTGGATGTCCTTGAGGCATTTTGAGGCTTATTTCTCCAAATAGCTGTCCAATGCATTACCTACTTCAAACTTCTCCGAGTGTTTTGGGTCATTGTGATTTAGCAATTAAATCCACTATGCTATAATATATATAGCCACTACACTATAAAAGTGCAATTCAGAGGAAAATCAATACAACAACACTTAGCCTTTTGTATAGGTGCGTTGTCAGGAGGTAGTTCTTAAACTCCCTAACCTCTCAGGTAAATAAAAAAAGAATTTTTATGCACTTACTTTCTTAAGTCATTTATTGTTGTATATTTCTTTAAAATGCTCAAATTATTAGTAGAGCCCTTCCTGTATTTAATCCGCATTTAAATTATCTGCATTTAAATCTCACGGAGCACAAAATATTAATTATAACATGGAGTGCGGATAAAACTGCGGGTAAAAAATTTAAGTTTAAGTGGATAGTGGAAAATCACGAATTTCATAAGAATAGCAGGAACACGGGCAAACATTACTACATTAAGGATGACTGATATGAGTGAAAATAAAAACACTACTTGAGATAATATAAAAACTTATATGAAAATTCAGTGATGATATTAAATTTAAAAAAAGAAACAATGCATTGGAATAAATCAACGATTTGGAAAAACGTGTCCTGTGTGAAAGAAAATAAAAATATTTGGTAACATGAAGAATTTAAGTTCAAAAATTACTCGAGTGTTGCGTAGAAAACTGGAATTAAATCTGTGAAAATTTCAGTCCTGGAGATTACAGTTTCCGTAATGAAATGCAGAGGGGAGTAAATGGGTAATAATAAAATGGAATGTCGTCCATAATCGATGATAAATGCATTTAAAAGATTAAAATTAAACTAGAAAATTTTCAAAATTTGCATTTAATAAGCATTTGTCTAATATTTAATAAGTATAGTTTTCTGAAATAAAGGCTTATAGAGTATATTTTTATCATAGCATATTTTTTGAATTATTAATCATTAATAAACCATTAGGCTGATCTCTTTACTTGCAAACATGCGTCGACGGTTGTTAAGTAGCCAATGTGAGAATGCTGATAAAGAATTGCGGATACCATTATATTATCATCGCAGGGCTTCAGCTATTAGCTTATTCAGTGGGCCTGTATAAGTTTTGTCATAACTTATACAGGCCACTAGTTTTGTCATAACTTATACAGATTATGACAAAACAAACAATCATAGGATCGGAGCACTCGAACCCGGACCACAGCCGTTGCTATCGTTTTGTTTTTCAATTAATACTTGCGCAACCAAATTATTCCAAAATTTATCATTCGTGTTCTCATGAATGCGAACATTTAGAGTTTAAAATTAAAATTCAACTAGTTTAGTTGACATCGTATACAAATTATCATCACTTAGAACTGGCATATGAAAAATTAAGTGATATCATAAAATACAGTAATGAAAATGTTTTCAACAATTCAGTGCTGATAAATGATGCATCTTCTTACTTTGATAATGCACACCATGAAGCTTTTCTACTGAAAAACAGAATGAATCTATACTTCTTAATTAGTATACAAACAAGTAACGTATTTCATATGTTAAGCCTTATCATTAAACTATTTCTTAATACTAATATTTTCACTTAACTTTTAAGTCTTGACATAGAAATAACTTATGCGCGACTAAAACAATGATATTTAAGATGCTATTACTTACTTCGCACCATGATTTTAAATCCTAATGTCACTGGCAAAGAAATCTTCACTTTTCGCCTTGTCTGATTTTGCTGTTGTGGAAATAAGCTAATAGATGTTGCTAAGGATGCCATGGTTGCCAAGGATAGCTGTGATTCCTTTTCTCGTGCGCTGGCACGTGATCACATGCTAAGGGGATTGTTAAGTTGTAGAATTGATTCAATGCAAAGAGCTCTGGAGTTGAAATTTCACAGATTATCAACGCCGATTTTTTTAATGAATGTACGGAAGCATTTTAATCGAAAAATTAATTACTTGAATTGCAAATTGACATCGAATGCTGAAATTATGCTAAAACCGAGTCTATATTACTGCAATTAGGGCAGTGAAAAACATGAAATCAGGCTTTTCTAAGTTTGTTTAATTTGAAGTATTTTATTAAAACACGAAAGACGGAGAGAACCTGTAAGCTTTTGGCTTGTGTTGGTTTCTCATAAATAGATAAACTCTTACACATGCTCAGCAGTTAGTTTCTCTAACCACTGGACCAATTAATGAAACTTGTCATATATATATTTATTTAATGTGTTTTAACTAGAGACCAAGTGTAGCTGCAAATGCACATTGCAAAACATAAATTCAAAATAAAAAATCCACAGAAATGAAACAAAATAATATTCTAAATATTCGTTTCACTTGGGAAATATCTTTTAACAAAACAGTAAACAAAAGTAGTGGTTTTTATCCGGATTTCACGAAACATGGGCATCGAGAAATAGAACTGATAAGAGACATTGAAAAAATGATCTTACACTGCAAAGTATGCTTTTAGTCAAGTTTGCTGTTCACTGGGAGTATTGCTTGGTGCTGCACTATGATTCAAGAGACTCAAAATTAGAGAATTTGCTTTATAAATAAAATTTTCATGATTTAATCCCACTGGTATGTTAGGGTCTTTTTTTTTTAACAAAATTAGTGTTATTTTGGCTGTAAGTTTTTAAATATTTCAAATACATTCTTCTTATTCCTTGACTTGTATTTAGTATCATTTGGTAATATAATTACCAAACATTTATTTTCCCCACCTACTAGTTGTTCTTCAGTAAAAAAAAAATTGCACAGAAATTGTTTAGGTCTATTTAGATCTTATACGTTGTTCTGTGAATGCTGCTGAAATACCACCTTCAAACCCATCTAAATAAGGAATTCATTCAATTTGCAGTTGCTTGATCATTGGGCTGAAAGACCAGAATCCTATTTTTGGAGATGGTGGTTGTGGGATTCTAAAATGAGGCAAATATTCTGAGACGTAGCCATATACGTGGAGACTTTGATTTCTGTGTTTAATTCTTACTTTCACTTATTAATTATTGTTGTGATAGATTAGATCTCAGTGGTTTCATTAGAGCGATTTTTATTTCGGTGCTGCTTCTGTTGATAATGACTTTACGAAAAGAGGAAATACTCATCTCTAATTACAAATGAATTTCTGATGTTTATTCCTTTACCAGCTAAAGCTGAACCTTTCGCGTTCAGATACCGTCTAAGCCTAATTGTCGCGATCTACATTTGCTAAAGTTATTTATAACTTCTTCACCAAAATTTACTATTCTGATAATTACCTTAACAACTAGAGACTATGCTTTTGCTACTATCTAAGACTAACTAAAGATTATACTCTTACTACTATCGATATAACAGAAAGCTTGAAAAAGGATTTTTTTGTGAATAGAGTAACTTACTAATACGACAATTTGATTATACCGATGTTTTCTAGTAACGTATTCCACAATCCCTCAAGGCAGTACTCAGTATAATATGAAAAATATATCTTGTGAAACATTTTACTCACATCAAGGTCAATTATCTTTTGATACATTTATTTGTTGTTTCGATTAACTTCGATGTTTAAAAATAAATTGATGCATTGCACTACATTCAGATAGATCTAATTAGATACGTTGAAAAGTTTTGAACGTGTAAAAGACGCTTATGGAAGTTTAAAACTGGAAAATAATGTAAATAAAAATTGAAATATTTGAAAACGTTGGCTTGGGTGTTTTACCTCTGAGCTGTGCTTTTTGCACACAATGGGCTAAATGGCCAGGTCACAAACACCACGAGAGCTCACAGAAGGTTGAGGAGAGGGAGCTCACTGGACAGCTGTTAGGAGTCAAATGGAATCCTCCCCTCATCGCCATCCAGCGTGTTCATTAGCGAGCACAGGGTATGGCTCTCCTGCCCATGGGGCTTCGGCTTAATGTCCCATCCGACGGACGGCGGCCTCTCCAAGCTCATCAGTGTCCCCTACTGACCGAGTGCAGGGCGTTGAATTTCGGAGAGATAAACCTCAACGCTGGCCCAGCTGAGACTCTAACCTGGGATCAATGTATTTAGATTACAAGCTTGGCGCGCTACCGACTGAGCCATCCCCTCCCGCCGCCCCCAAAATATTTGGAAAAGAACCAGAGGTAGTTGTATGATTCTAATTTATCAACAACTGTGTCTCTACACCCGTAATGTTTTATTTTACTATTATTTTTTAACGTAAAAGACGTAAAACGCATTTAGGGGAATTGCTCTGATACCTATCTTTTCGTTTATGCAATCAGTCTAATTATAAATCAACTACGTGATATAATCAACTACGTGATCTTGTAAATGAAATGTGAGAAGCATAAGCTTTAGGAAACGATGAAAATCGGAAATTTTTCCAGTTATTAAGTTTATCTAGAAAATTTTGCTCTTAATGTAACAAATTTATAACGTAGATTTCTGCATCATTTGGCTTTTTTCAGTATTTATGAATTACTATTGAGCGAACATGGTAGCACTTTTTTTAATTTATAAACATAATGTGGAAACTAGGGTTAACCACTTTTCCTATTAAAACAAGGTTTGCTTATTCCGATGCTTTCCAGTAACCTATCGCTCAGTGCAAGCCATATCATATTGTCTAGAAAATCAGTTCTTTACCTATAGCAGAATTCAGGTCGAATTTAAAACTAGTTTAAAGTACGATGTAAATTCTAAATAAAAATCCGGAAATAAAAGACCGAAATATCGAAGTGGTAGGAACGTTTAAAGTAGTTCAAATAAAATATTCTGCCACGTTTCAAAAGTGATTGTTTAGAGTGAAATTACAAAATTAAAAACTCGGACCCAGCTCTCGGTGAGAAAGAAAACACCGATAAGGGTAGAAACACCGCCGTCCGTCGGATGAGGCGTTAAGTCGTGACTCCTGGTTCATGAGAATTCTATTATGAGTACGTTAAAGGACACGCTAGATGATTTGAATGAGATTTCCATCGCCCCTTAACATCTCCCCAATGGATCCTCTTCTTCTCAACTCTGAGGGAGGTCCTTGTGACCTGGTCATTTACCCTATTGTGTGCACAAAAATTCAGAGGTAAAACTGCCGAATTATGGCATAACAATCAGACATCTCAAATCTAAGGCAGAGGGCATGCCCCCAACCTCTTTGAGAATACTTGTAAGAGTAATAAGGGTAGAAATTATTAAACTTGTGCAGATTTCCAGCATTTTTCATGAAATGTTTTAGCATCATCAAAGGTACCTAGGTAGTCACTAGAAGAAGAGTTATGCACCAATCCCCTGTAATGATGCATAGAACCGATCAGGCCTAGCACGTAATATCCGAAATCGCTGTCTTGTGGTGCAGGGTGTTAATTGCTTTCAAAAGATACTCTCTTGTAGAAAGGAACGGAAGAGGAGGGTGTCAGATCAGTGTGGCCTACTGATCTGACACCCTCCTCTTCCGTTCTTTCTTTTTTTTTCTACCCTGCTGAGGAGTGGTCAACCAAACAGGGTCCTGGTGCTGAACATATACACCAACCGGAATGTAATAATGACTCTAAGGTTGATTATGAATCCTGAATTAACTGTACTGGTGAGCTTCTGTGGAGGGAGAATCTTCCACTGTGTTTTCTATTTGTTTGTGAGTTAACACCCCTAGTAATTAGAGTCACAGGACATGTTTTATCAGTTGATGGAAAATCCTGAGCAGAGGACATCGCAGGAACCTGAACTCTTGCTTCTACGGGCATCGTCAAATCCTACATTGGAGGAAGTCTTCCAAGTGTAGATGGCTTCAGCCTTTAGTGGTGGGGGAACGGGTCTTGCCCCATGCCTGCGATTAGGGGGCTGTTTGATATTGTCAGCATTCCCTCTCTTAATAAACATAGTTTCTTTAAACATCCCACTGACCATTTTCTCTCCATAGGTAGTTGCAATGCGAGGACTCTACACAGAGATTATTCTCTTGCTGTCCTCACACAAAAATTCCATCATTATAATTTAGATATTCTCGGCTTGCAAGAGACCAGATGCAGAGATAAAGGTCAGGTTCTTAAAAATAATCTTAAATTTCTCTTTTCAGGGAGAGAAGATGGAATGCATCTCCAAGGCGGAGTTTTGCTTCTCAGCAGAACGTTAGTGATACTCTTCTTGCATATGAGTGCATTAATGAAGGGTTTCTTACAGTTAAATTTCAGAAAAATATGACTTGAATGTTATCTATTGTTATGCCCCCACTGAGAATGCTGATGAGGTTAAGTTTTACGGACAACTTCAGAATATTTTGAATTCTGTCGTGAAAGAAGATATTACCCTTGTTCTAGGCAACGCCAACGCCAAAGTTGGTACTTACTCTGACCTTTGGTCAGGGGTAATAGGTTCCTTTTCTATTGGTAGCTGCAATGGCAATGAGCAACATCACTTACAGATAAGTAAACATAATTGTTTGAGAATAACTAAAATTACACTAAACAACAAACTGAAACTTTATTTTTATAACATTGGTCAAATAGGATGTTTTTAACTAATTTTGGGTGCTGAATTCAAATAAGGCTGTGAAAAATCTGCAGCAATTTTTTTAAGCACATTTTTTTAAATTACAGATTGATGAATTTCAAATTTCAATGAATACACATATCTGAGAAATGAAAATAAATGTGACTATTTTATTAAATTGCAACTTAAAACTCATTAATTAATTTCATGACTACATTGAAAAATATTAGAAACATCATAGCTATAGACCACTTAATATAAAGTAACAAATGAAATAATATTGAAACGCAAAATAACAAAACATCGGTAAGGATCTTTTACATTTACAAGTTCATTTTTGTCTTTTATGCGCTTAGGTATCTTCCTTCTGCAAGAACCAGCAGTAGTAACCCCATCATTGCTGGGTCCCACCTGCCTTGGTATCTCTCCTCCATGGTTAAGATATCCTGCTGAAATCTTTTCTCTTAGTCCTCACTGACAGTTTCTAAGTTCTTGGGAAAGAGGTCGAGATCCGAGTGCAAGAAATGGATCTTCAAAGACATTCAGCAGCATAGATTTTCGTAGTTGTTGAGGAGATCTTGAATGAGCTAGTTTTACTCTTTGTGATTCCCCAGAAAACCCTGGACCACAGACGTGAAGGATTTCCATGCAGCGCGCTCCTTCATATTCAGACTTTCTTCAAAGACAGTATCATTCAGCAGATTTCTGATCTGGGGACCAACAAAGATCATTTCTTTGAGTTTGGCATCATTTAGTCTTGGAAATTTTTCCTTTAAGTACAAAAACCCTTTATCAGTTTTGTCCATAGCCTTAACAAATTTTTCATAAGCCCCAGTTTGATGTATAGTGGTGGGAGCAGAACATTAGAGGGTCAACTAGAAATTTATACATCTCATTACTCTTTCCAGGAACAAAAACATCTCTTTTGGGCCATTTTTTTGTTTGTAGTGTTCCATTCTGGCCCTAATGTCCCATAAACTCAGAAAACAACAAAATTTTGTGAAGCCTCCTTGAAGCCCGAGAAAGAGAGAGATGACTTTTAGGTCACCACATATTGTCCACTTAAACTGGTCATATTTTATAGGAGTAGTATTTTTTCCATGCTTTCATAAGTTTCCTTCATTCCCACAGCGTGTATCACTGGAGTGGAAAGTTTTTGGTTTCCTTTATGCAAAAGGACCTCTTTTAAGCTAAATTTTAACGAATCTATAAATAGACGCCATTCCTTACAGTCGAGAATTGTTTCAATTTCTTCCATCAGCTTGAAATACATATGCAGAAGCACAAATCTTCTTGCATCTCGAATAAGTAGATAACGCCAAATTTCTATTTCTGAACAGAGAAACTCTGGTATTCTTAGCCAGAAGATTCCACTCTTGAAGCCTTGAAAAAAACCTCAGCTTGTTGTTTGGAAAGTTCTAGGTCTCGAACAAGATCATTTAGTTCATTTTGCTAAATCAGGTGAGGCTCGTCTAACTTTTTAGGTGTGTATGTAGGATCAGGACTGTATGTGCCTCAAAGTCTTCATCTGATGAATGTGAATCCATCTCCTCTCAGTTGGTTGGAGGTGTTGACATAAGATCTTCTCCATTAGGAAATGGTTTTATGATTGAAGGCATATTTGGATATTGTATTTTGCTTTTATTCTTTTTTGAAAAGCCCGATAGTTAGTTAAACAAAAATAGCAATCATGCAAGTGACTAGTTCGCTCACGCCGAACCACTGGAACTGCAAATGGCATGGATTTTATCGTACCTTTCAACCATTTGCTCAAGCCAACAAAGCACGAAATGCAGCACACATGTGGAGCCCATGTTTTGTCCTGATCTCCAACATGACATCCAGAATACAAGTTATAGGCTTTCTTCTCAATCTTTGTCAAAGAACGAGGCTGGGATATTAAAATATAATTTGCACACACATAAAACATTATCTGGCACATTAACATATCCTCGACACTGCCTTTGTGCCATTTAAAAGTCAAAATTCACTCTTCAACGTACAGCGCGTGTTCCTCCTACAATGAAAACAATAAGAATGGCGGTCTGTTAGGTTACTGTTACATATTTTCTCCCACTTCGCAAACAGTGATATCAGCCACAAAAAGTAAAATATCTAGTATCCTCCCAGTTGCCTGCAGGTGTTGGTATAGGAATATCTTAATAGGAGTCAAATTGACCAATAACATAAAAACGTGAAGTGTTAGGCATTTTTAAAGGCCAGATCTGACATTAGAACCTGAAAAATAGTTAAAGGCAGTTACAATTGTTCATGTCATAAAAACCTTGTACACCAGTATTATATATATATATTAACTAACAGCAAATGGCCAAGTTCCATTAGGAATACAAGTCATGTAGGGGAGCTGAAATTGGATCTGAGCATTACTTTGTTAAACGACTCTTGCAACTTAAACTTAAGAAATATTGTGCTAAGGTAAAAAAAATTACTTTTAACATTAAAGCTCTGAAAGAACCAGTCATAGCTAAAGCTTACCATGATAGATTACTTTGTCATTATGATAGGCATGATATGCTTATTGCTGAAATTGAGGAAGAATGGGACCGTTTTAAATAGGCCTTTTTTTTAAACAACAATACACTTTTGGGTAAATAGGAGCAGATGATGCAAAATTATTTGAATGATATGGCACTAGAGCTTATTTTGGAATGAAAAAACGGCAGAAATATCCTTAATCACTAACCTACTAGTAATAACAGAAACGTTACAAAGATCTTAATAAACGTGTAAAGGGTCAGTTTAACAGCTGATAAAAATCTTTGGTTTGATGGAATGTCTGACAAAGCTGAGGAAACAGCTAGACAGAGTAACAGTAGAGAGCTGTACCAGATAGTTAATGTTTTTGTGAGAAAATGGACAGGTATACAGGGATTTAAGGATAAATAAAGTAAGGTTATTGAAGGTGAGGATTCTGTCATGGCTATAGGCAGGCTGAGAATTTCACACATGTTCTAAACAATGTGGTTAGTTCTACTCCCATTGTATGTAATGATGATGATTTACCATTACTGGCTTTAATGTTGGCCCATTAACACAGTCCGAAGTTTTGGCTATTTTTAAACTTAAACTATATAAATCCCCAGGGGTAGATAAAATTACTACTGAAATGCTTTGAGCAAGGAATATTTCAGTTACCACATGGATGACAGAATTTTGAATATCTTTATTCTATTTCAGATATATAAGACATAGGAGAATTCTAGAGGTTACTCCTAGCTTTTACAGGTCTTCTCATACAAGGACCTGCCCTATTAAGACCGAAGTCACTGTTGACTACTGCCTTAGTTAGAGCTACCATAACACACAAAGTTTGCCTTGATGGAGCAATCGCTAGTTCTCTAATCATGACGCCAATTTAGGTCTAGTGGTTCACCCATGTTAAAGGCATTGCTCCAAAGGATTTTACAAGAGCTATTATTATCCCCATTTTAAAATAGGCGATCGCAGTTCTTACTATAATTATAGGGGTACAACCTACTTTCTGTTCCAGGTATAGTTCTTCGAATGATTGTACTTAATAGATTAAGAATCTGGCAGATGGATAATTGCATGATGAGAAGTGTGGATTAAGAAGTGGTAGGGGATGTGTAGATCAGATATTTTCACTCAGACAGATTCTTGAGAAATGTTTAGAGTTTCAGAAATCTGTGGTTACTCGCTTTATTGATTTCAAAAAGGCGTTTGACTCTGTTGATCGTCATAATTTGTAGTTTTTTGTGAGATCGTGTGGCATACCAGTAAGTTAGTTAACATAAGGAAAGGTCTCTATAATAGCATCACGATATGCGTTAGAGTTAGTAAAGCTTACAGCAATTGGTTTAGCATTGCCTCTGGTGTTCGACAAGGCTGTCTCCTTTCCTCTTTAGTTTGGTTATTGCGAAATTAATTGCAAGGAAAAGATTTTGAGCTTAAATGGTCTAGAGATCTGAACATTTCTGATTTCAATTATATTGTTTCATTAGAGCAGTTGATGAGACTAGTAAGAATAGGTTTGATGAAACACAGAGAGAAAACTAGTCATGAAAATAGGTCTGGCAAGCTGTAGTTCAGTTAATCTGAATGGTGTCACTCTTGAGCAAATATCTCAGTTTAATTATCTTGGGAGCTGTGTAACAGATATTGGTGATGTGCGGCATGAGATTAACGAACGAATAGGAATGATGCTGGAACTATTAAGAATCTACAGAGAGTGTGGTGAAATAGGCGTATACACCTAAAGACTAAAATTAGACTGTATAATAGTTTGGTTCTTTTTAGAATTAGTTACAGTAGTGAAACGTGGAGCCTTTGTAAGCAAAATAACAGAAAACTTAATGCTTTTAATTCTAGATGCTAATGCAGTATCTTGTGCATTAGGTAGTTCAACTTTATAAGTAATGATGAGGTTAGGCAAAGGAGTCAGCAACCTCCTTTGAGCAGCATATCGTACAGTGAAAGACTCTGTTTGTTTGGCCATATTACCCACATATAGATTAGTGAATAGGATTATGAACAGTGCGCCTAAAGACCTCAAAAAAGAGGGGAAGACCTAGAATGCAGTTGGCAGACAATGTCAAACAGGTCTGGTTGGACCTCCATAGCCCATGGCTGCTTGATAATGAAGTGTGTCGTTGCGTCGTCGTTGTCGTCGTCATAATGATAGCTCAAAGACAAATTTTCTGAATGATGGAAGATTCCCCCCCCCCCTTTTGCTACTAGGATATAACTCATAGTTATATATATATATAATACTAAGCCTTTTTGTTCTGGGAATACGCAGGTATACCTGGAACCCCCACTATTTTCTTCCGGTGTCCGGAATTTTGTTCGGCGGAAATTTGTTTGACGGGAATTAGTTCGAAACGGAACTGTGTTCCAAATCAAAATTTTTTTTGAAACGGAAATCTGTTTGAAACAGAATCAAAGTTATTTAGGAAAAATTTTCGGATGATCGTATCTTTCCAGTGCGCAAGATTTTAATGTGTATCAATGGGAAGTTCGATGGGGGTGTGATAATTTTTGCTCTCCTTTAATTATGTGCATTATTTTCTGTTGTTTTTAATGGTACATTTGATTTCGTGTGAAAATGATGATAGCCATGTCGATATAGCTCGTAGTCATGGAGGCTAAATCACGAAATGCAATAAGAGACTTTTCTGGAATGATGTGGGGGGGGGGGTCTGCTCGCCACACTTCTAGTTTTTCTCTTTGAAACAGTAATACCAAAAGTGTTGGATCTAGGTGACGGCAATTTGGAGGCCCATGGTTCCCTCTTTCAGAATTAATCTGGAAATTAGTCAAAATATTAATGATAAATATTAACCTATATATTATATGAAATATAATATATATATATAGCCGACCCATGGCTGAGTGGTTAGCGCGCTTGGCTACTGATCTAAAGGACCTGGATTCGAGCCCGGGTAAGGCATGGACGTTTCTGTTGTCTTTCTGCTGAGATCCCGCCATCCTCACAAACCTTCTTACTTTGGCATATAAACTGACAGGTTCCTGTCAGACCTCTGTGGAAAGCAGCTGCTTGAAGGGATATTTATTTTTCATATTTTTTCATTATATATTATATAAATATATATTTTGTAAAATAAGTTTTGAAAAAGCACTAAAATAGAAGGAAAAATACATACTGGGATTGCGTTAGAGTTCGTTCTCGTTCTTTCTTGTTCGATCCGATCGCTTGGCTCTCTGCTAAAACCCAAAGTATTTAATCAGGTATTCACTAGATCTAGGCCATTAAGAAAAGGCATACTCTGAGTAATCTCTGAGGTCAATCTGTTCTAAGTTAGAGTCTCACGGTCATAACATGGCCACCTCATGTTATGTCAATGAGACGCTAACTTCGAATCTCTATAACTTCTAAAATAAGAGTTTTCTCAGAAAATGTGGAGGAGGATAATTTAAAGATCTGAATCAAATCTATCTAAATCTCGATTGCCAATCATATTCTTAGAGCAATTTATGCAAACGAGGAAGTTTAAACCTTTCAGCGCAGCAATCTCTTTTGAAATTTTCTAAAAAAACAACCAATATTGAAGGAATCATTTGCACACACTTTTGCAATATGCAATTATAAAGCAACTGGTTTGAAATAATGCTTCCAATTTTAGTTCCAGTTAACTTCAAATGTCTATCAACACTATTGTTATAGGTTCAAACCTTTCATAACGCTTCAAATACTGATAGAATATTGTTTAAAAATCGATATTTCGATTAAAATTGATTTAGGTCTTTAATTTTTTACCTTAGTCACGTTCCACGTAAAACGTTTAATTTAAAAGCTATAGGACTTGGAAATTAGCGTTCCATTGACATAATATGTAGTAGGGTTGTCAGGTTTCCATTTAAGAGACCCGTTTTGAAATATGCCAAAGAGTCCACAGTAGTGCAAGCAATGTGACTTCAGCAAATTAGCAGGGGGAGAACAAGAAAGGGAGCGGGGGTGTAACAGCAGTCGGAGGAGGAATAAAACTTAGGGATGGTTCTCCATCTTGCAGAGTGATGCCAAGCGGGTCGAGTTCTTGAAGGTTACGAGCTCGTCTCCGGCAAACACCAGGAGAGAAACAATGTGGCTTAAGAAGATGCAAAAACTTTTTTTGTAACACTAACAGAATTGAAGATTCTTCGAAGAATTTCACTTCTTCGAGAACTGAGAGAATAAGAGGATTTATTCATGTTACATTTGATATAAAAGTGATTTAAAAGTAAAATAAAAAGACACCGCGAAAAACTTCGTAGAATCGGAGTACACAACAACACGACTGAAACAGTAGATAAAGGAAAAAATCTAGAGAAGTATAGTAGAAATAAAAATGCAGAGATCTGTGGAATTGAGCAAGAAAAAGGGAAAAGAGAAGAGGATCTTATGGGACTAATGGAGAAGCTGGCAAAAAAAGTTAAAAATTGAATCGTTGCCGAGAGACAGAATTGATGTGTTGCATAGAATACGACCCCCCCAAAAAACAGAGACTTGCCTATCTACATAAATGAAAATTTAATTTAATTATCATATGTATCAGTGACCCGTCGTCCTTCATTTTTCTACGGCGTTTCATAATCGATGAATGGTGTGTCTCCCATAGTGCTCTAATATCGAAGAACTGATGGGGAAGTATGCCAACAGCCATAGCATAATCTTCTGCGAGAACCCTATCTAGCATCCGAAACAGTAGCACACAAGAATCCAATCAGACTTACCGTAACTTGAAGGGCAGAGGAGCCTGTATCACGTATTGTTTCCGAAACCGAACTCAGTTATGACCAATGGAGCACCGGATACTGAAACAAAAGATCGAAACATCTTTCCGTACCATTCTTTCTTGCTACTGTTAAGTAGGAGGACTAAAGTACTGGGATAATTCTACGATCTAAAATGGAATAGGATGAAATAACACAGGTAAACCAAATAATTTATAAATATACTCGTAACTAGTCTAAATGTTCGACGTTTCTTAAGCTATATATGAAATCACTTTTACCTAGATACTAGCCAATCAGATCAAGATCTCCACTACTGAAAGATATTAATTTTTCTACCTACAGAAAAAAAATGTCCTTGTCACTGGAACGCAGTGTCTTATCTGCCTTCTTACAAACAGCATCCTGAAGTAGTTGGCAATGTATGTCATGAGTATGCTAATTCAATTACTAAATAAATCTCTCGAAGTTTCTTCAGTTGAAAGGTATTAATGCTTTACGATGTTAAGAGTGATTCCATACCTTTTAACTGAAGAAATATCAAGAAATTAATTAAGTAAGTGAATTACTCTACTCCTAACTTACATTGTCATCTACTTCAGGATGCTTTTTGTAAACAAAGAAGACGTTACCTTCAAGTGACACGGTAATTGTGTACTGCACATAGAATAGTTCAAACCATTGATTAAATTAGGAGTTCTCAACGTAGGGTACGGGGTAAAATGTTTTGGGGTACGCCGTGGGAGCTCAAAGGTTGCTAGATCTAGTAGCAAAATAAAAATAAACAATATTATACTATAACTATAGTTTTATCTATCTATACAAGGGGTACGCCAGTTACATACACATTTCCAAAGGGTACGTGAAGCATAAAAGGTTGAGAACCACTGGATTAGACCATTGATTAGAAGAGATCTTCATCGGCAGTCAGTAGCTCAAGACAATTTTCCTTTAAATTCGATATCGATATTGAAAATAGTTTCATACCTTTCAATTGTGTGTATACTGTATATATATAATGATAATGTACCCTATATCAGCTTGTGAATAATCCTAGTCAGAAGTCAAATACCATCTGTCTCCTAGCAACTGTCCAGTGGGTCTCCTTCACTCAAACATCCCTGAGCTTCTGGGATCCTTGTCACCTGGCCATTTTAGTCCATTGTGTGCAAAAGGCGTTGTTTGCTCACAGGCAAAGCAACCTAACTCATGTTTATAAATTTTCCTGTTCAGATTGACTTGACTACTGCGTGACTACACCCTTTAGGAAAGAGGAGAAACGTACGTCCACTTAGATATATATGAAGGAAAAGAAGGTGCATCTGGGTGATCGCTTTCAAGCTTTCGGTGACCATTCTCATGATCTAATCTAATGCCATGTCTGTAAAAGCCTCATTTATAAAGCTTATTTGATCAATTACATATTTTGAATATAAAAAAGTGTAAGTGCACACAAGAAAACAGATAAAATATCAATTTCTCCACATGGAACAAATGTAATGCCCCCTACATCAGCTTGTGCATAACGTCCGATTTCTTGGATTCTACATTAGCGGATTTACTTAACGTTATTCGTGTCTTTAACCGAAGTTCAAGTTATCGACTGATACCTAAAGAAGGCTAATAAAGGAAGCTAAACTTCAGAATGATGTCGAAAGGTACTAGCATTTAAAGCATAAAGCTCTGACACATTGGCATACACTACGCCACGAGGAATATGATAAAATCAGAGCGAAAATTAGTTATTGCTTAACCTGTCAAGAGCCTTAACGGAGAGAATTGAATTGAAAGAAACTCAACAAATGAATATTCCTACATTGATAATTTCTATGCAGACTCATTCAGTCACAAGTTAAATATATATATATATTTTTTCCTTTTTTTATAAGAAATCAAACATATCAATGTCTTTTAGATATGAAATTAAAAGCTTGTAGAACTTTCTTTTCAGATTTTTTTCAGGTTCCAAAATGGTTTTAAATGAGAACATGTTAACATTATAATCCTTTAAGTTGGAGAAGTATTTTTCTCTTTCTGTTTTATATTTTTTACAATGAAATATTAAATGTTCAATATTTTCATATTGATTACATATTATGCAGTTAGGAGAGTTTACTTTTTTCAAGTGAAATAAAAATGGTTTTGTTATCGCAGCATTTACTTTTATTCTTAGTACAATAGTGTTCTCTTTTTTGCTCAATCCATAGTTTTTAAAGGTTGTAATTTTATTTGAAATGTTATGTCTATGAGTATCTATAGCAGTTAAATCATACCAGTTTTGTGTTTCTTCTACTAATTTTATTTTATTATTATTTTTAATTATGTTTATAAATATTAATGATTCCATAGTGTTATTAAGATATATTGCATCTTTTGCCAATGTATCAACTCTTTCATTGTGTTCAATACCAGTGTGAGCTGGCACCCATTGAATATACAATTTATTATTATTTTCTATGTGTTGTTTTGTTAAAATAAGGATATCATTTATTAGAACTTTAAAATTATTATTATTTGGATTTTGAAATATAGTATCAATAGAAGATTTTGAATCAGTAAAGATTACAATCTTTTCCCCTTTAAAGTAAAGTGCCCAATGAATGGCTAATATTATAGCAGTTAGTTCTGTTATAATTATTGGATTTAATTTATTTAGTTTAAATTGAAATTCATAATTTGTTATTGGGCAATAATATGCTCCAGATGAATTGTTGTTTTCAGCATTCACTGAACCATCCGTGTGTATGTGTATAAAATCTTTGTATTGTTCTTCAATGTAAAGTTCCGCCAAATTTTTTAGGTTTTCTTTGTCTATATATTTTTTAGATGTAATTCCTTTAACTTCAGTTTCCAAAATAGGGAAACAAAACTTCCAAAAAGGAGCCAAAATTTGTTTGTCACCACTAAGATTATTTTATATAATATGTTTTAATTGTTCTTTATCGTTAAATAGGTTTATAATGTTATCATTAAAATTTTCATTTATTTTATCAATGATTGGATGATCATTGTTTTTTAATACTATTCTAAATAAAAGATTATGTAAGAGATATTTTTTTTTTATTTCCAATGGAGGTATGGATGTTTCTGCATAAATATTTAATTTATTTGTATTTTGTAATAAACCTAAACAGAATTTTAAAATTTTTATTTGTATATTTTCTAAAGTTTTATAATTTTTTTCTGTTAAGTAATATATCAGTTCAATTCCATAAGTAAATTTGGGTAGAATAATAGAATTGTATAATGTAAATGGTAGCTAGGTAGTCACTGGAAGAAGAGCTATGCACCAATCCCCTGTGATGATGCATAGAACCGGCCAGGCCTAGCACCTAATGTCCAACCCCGCCTTCTCGTGGTGCGGACCGTTAGTAACTTTCAAAAGAGATACTCTCTTGTGGAAGTGAACGGAAGGGGAGGGTTGCCAGATTAGTGTGGCCTACTGATCTGGACAACTATGGCTACTTTTCTTTTTTTTCTACCCTGCTGAGGAGTGGTCAACCACACAGGGTCCTGGTGCTGACCATATAAACCTACTGGACTGGACAGATATATGGCTCTGAGCTTGATTATGGATCCTGATTTTGCTGCACTAGCGGGCTTCTGTGGAGGGAAAATCTTTCGCTGTGTTTTCTTTTTGTTTGTGGGTTGACAGCCCCAAGTGAATAGATTCACAGGATATGTTTATCAGCTGGTGGATAATCCTGAGCAGAAGTCATCGCAGGCACCTGAACTCTTTGCTTCTATTGGCATCGTCAAATTCTACATTGGAGGAAGTCTTCCAGTGTAGATGGCTTCAGCCTTTAGTAGTGGGGGAACGGGTCTTTGCCCCATGTCTGCGATTAGGGGGCTGTTTGATATTGTCGGCATTCCCTCTCTCAATAAACATAGTTTCTTTAAACATCCCACTATCCATTTTCTCTCCATAGGTAGTTGGAATGTGAGGACTCTGCACAGAGCTTTTTCTCTTGATGTCCTCACACAAGAATTCCACCATTATAATTTAGATTAGAGAGCTTGCAAGAGACCAGATGGACAGATAAAGGTCAGATTCTTAAAAATAATCTTAAATTTCTCTTTTCAGGGAGGGACGACAATAAGCATCACCAAGGCGTGGGTCTGCTTCTCAGCAGACACGCTAGTGATGCTCTTCTAGGATATGAGTGCATTAATGAAAGGTTTCTTACAGCAAAATTTCAGACAAGCGTTAAAGACTTGAATGTTATCTGCTGTTATGCCCCCACTGAGGATGCCGATGAGGATGAGAAGGATAGGTTTTATGAACAACTTCAGGATATTTTGAATTCTGTCAAGAAAGGAGATATTGCCCTTGTTCTTGGTGACTTCAATGCCAAAGTTGGTACTGTCTCTGACCTTTGGGGAGGAGTACCTTTTGGTATTGGTAGCTGTACCTTTTGGTTTTGGAGGAGTACCTTTGGTTTTGGGGAGGAGTACCTTTTGGTATTGGTAGCTGCAATGGCAATGGGCAACGTCTCCTACAGGTAAGTAAACTCAATGGATTCAGAATAACTAACACTTATTACAAACACCGCGACATACATAAGTACACATGGGTTTCACCTGATGGGCTGCATAAGAATATGATTGATTACATATTAATTAACAGCAAATGGGCTAGTTCTGTTAGAAATGCTAGGGCATACAGGGGAGCTGAAATTGGATCTGAGCATTACCTTGTTAAAAGTGTCTTACAACTTAAACTTAAAAAGTGTTGTGCTAGGTTAAAAAATTTGCTTTTAATACTGAAGCTCTGAAAGACCCAGTTATTGCCAAAGCTTACCATGATAGTTTACTTAGTCATTATGACAGTCATGGTATGCTTACTACTGAAGTTGAGGAAGAATGGGATCATTTTAAACAGGCTTTTTTGGACACTAACAGTACTCTTTTAGGAAAAAAGAAGCAGAAGAGGCAGACGTATCTGAGTGATAAGGCACTTGAGCTTATTTCAGAAAGAAAGAACTGCAGGAATGCCCTTAATCAATACCCAACTAGTCCTAATAGAAAGCATTACAGAGACCTTAATAAACTTGTAAAGGATCAGTTAGCTGCTGATAAGAATCTTTGGCTTGATGGTGTGGCTGACAAAGCCGAGGAAGCAGTTAGACAGCACAACAGCAGAGAGCTTTACCAGATAGTTAATGTTTTGTGTGGTAGAAAACGGACAGGCATACAAGGATTGAAGGATAAACAAGGTAAGGTTATAGAAGGGGAGGATTCTGTCATGGCTAGGTGGGCTGAGCATTTCAGTGATGTTCTAAACAATGTAGTTAGTTCTACTCCCATTGTTTGCAATGATGATAGATGCATTGGTGGCTTTAATGTTGGCCCTATAACACAATCTGAAGTTCTTTTGGCTGTTTCTAAACTTAAACTTCATAAATCCCCAGGGGTAGATGAAATTACTACGGAAATGCTTAGAGCTGGGAATGTTTCGGTTACCACTTGGATGACTGAAATTCTGAATCTCTTTTATGATAAAGGCGTGGTTCCTAAGGATTTTACCAGAGCTATTGTTATCCCTATTTTCAAAAAAGGTGATCGCAATTCGTGTGATAACTATAGGGGTATCAGCCTACTCTCTGTTCCAGGTAAAGTTCTTTCCATGATTGTGCTCAATAGAATTAAGAATCTGGTTGACAGGCAATTGCGTGATGAGCACTGTAGATTCAGAAGTGGTAGGGGATATGTGGATCAGATATTTTCACTTAGGCAGATTCTTGAGAAATGTTTAGAGTTTCAGAAACCTTTGGTTGCTAGCTTTGTTGATTTAAAAAAGGCTTTCGACTCTGTTGATCGTCATAATTTGTAGTTGATTGTGTGATCATATGATATACCAGACAAGTTAGTTAACATAATGAAAGCTCTCTATAATAACACTGAGTCGTGTGTGAGAGTTGGTAAGGCTTGTAGCAATTGGTTTAGCATTACGTCTGGTGTTCGACAAGGGTGCATTTTGTCACCTTTTCTCTTTTGCTTGGTTATTGATTATGTTATGCGAAATTCACTTCAAGGGAAAGATTTTGGCCTTAAATGGGCTGGAGATACGAAAATTTCTGATTTACATTATGCTGATGATTTAGCCCTTTTGGCAAATGATGTTGATGAGATCAACTCTTTCATTCGAGCTGTTGATGAGACTGGTAGTAGAGTAGGTTTGGTTATAAACAGAGAGAAAAGTAAAGTGATGAAAATTGGTCAGGCAGGCTGTGATTCAGTTAATCTGAATGGTTGCAGTCTTGAGCAGGTGTCACAGTTTAATTATCTTGGGAGCTATGTAACAGATGATGGTGATGTGCGGCATGAGATTAACAGACGAATCGGGATTGCTGCCGGGACTTTTAAGAATCTATGGAGAGTGTGGAGAAATAGGCGTATACACCTAAAGACTAAAATTAGGCTGTATAATAGTTTGGTTCTTTCTAGGGTTAGTTATGGTAGTGAAACCTGGACACTTTGTAAACAAGATAACAGAAAACTAGATGTTTCTGATTCCATATGCTTACTCAGCATTAGGTGGTTCAACAATTTTGTAACTAATGATGGGTTTAGACAAAAGAGTTTGCAACTTCCTTTAAGCAGTATATTGTGCAGAGAGAGACTCCGTTGGTTTGGCCATGTTGCCCGTATGAATAATTATAGATTGGCGAATAGGGTTATGAACAGTGTGCCTAAAGGCCTCAGAAAGAAGGGGAGACCTAGGATGCGGTGGGCTGACAATGTCAAACAGAACCTTGTTAGAATTGGTGTGCAGTGGCCAGATGCAATAGATGTAGGTCAGGATAGACTTGCTTGGAGAACTAAATTGCACGGTCTGGTTGGACCTCCGTAGGCCATGGCTGCTTGATGATGATGATGATAGTAGGTTTTTTTGATTACATCCCCATTTTGAGTTGCCAAGAATTCTTAGAAAATGATAAAGCTTGGTTGCTTTGTTTTTAGCTTCTGTAATACATTTATTCCAGTTCAATTTTGAGTCAAAGTGAATTCCTAGATATTTAAAATGATTTACGATATTTATATTTTTTTCATTTATTTTAATTATGAAATCTTCTGGTAGTTTTCTATTAGGGTGAAAGTATGAAATGACAGTTTTTTCATTTGAAATTTTTAGATTCCAATTTTCATAGTAACTGTTTACTTTTTTAATTGTGTCTTGTATTCTTTTTTGTATTACATCTATATTTTCATGAAATGTCCAGAAGATTAAATCGTCTGCATATGTTCCAAATTTTATTTCTGGTTTAAAAATTTTCTGAATATCATTTAAGTATAGATTAAAAAGAAGCGGGATTTTTCTCCTTGTACAAGACCATTTAATAATTTATTTGATGTATGTAGAAGTGTTATTTCCTAATTTTACTTTATAAGATCTCTTTCTAATAAAATGTAAAACCAGCTAATTTGGTGATTAATTAGCGTCTTTGATTTCGGTTAAACTGATAGCGGCCTTAAAATTTGGATTACACTACACTAATTGATAAAATACAGGATAATAAAAAAATAACACAACAACAATAACAAAAAAAATACCAGTAAACAATATACATACTATATTTATAAACAAACTGATAGCAATCCGCAGAAAAGCAGAAAGACATATGAAACAAACAAAAAAACATTTATTGCATGCCAAAATTTTAATAGACTAGCAGCAGCTATCAATAAAAAAATCAAAAATATTTTAAAACAAAACTGGAGAATATTTACGGAAAAACTATCCCCCACAACATCTACAAAAAATTTATGGTGGACTGATTGAAAGAAATAAAAAACTATTCAAATGTAAAAAAATTAGATAATTTAATCCTCAACTTCCAACTTAACTACACTTGTATTTCATGCAAATGCATTTCTTTTATTCTTTATTACTCTTATATGCTCCTATATATATATGATGTATATATTATATAGATCTGCAAATTTTACCATTACGGAAAATTTATGTTTATATCTAAAAAACGTATTACAGAAAAAGTGACATTAAAATAGTAATGCAAAATACCAGAACAAGTGCATATATTAATTTTATTATACTACTTCTGAGGAAAACATTACGCAAAAACGTTATATATGTTTGGCGCTGAAAATATTCAACAGTTTAAAAGAAATCACAAAAGTTGAAATTAATTTCAATATGTTTTCACGAAAACTAAAAAACTAGATTTATGATTTTGAGGATATGGAAAACGTTCTTTAAAATTAGAGGGACTTCTCCTATATTTCTGATTTTTTAATATTTTTCTACTCTCTCTTTATCTCTCTTTAAGATGTTAAACTTTTGAATGAAATAATCGTTGGAATTAGAGCTATTTCATTAAATCCGTTTGCTTTTTTTCCTTGGAATTATAGTTATTTCATTAAATCGGGTTTTCTATGTTATTGATGTGAGCATGATAGAAAGTATTACTGTATTAATTTAATATATTAAACATGTTGCTTTTAATGTTCATTTTTGTGTTTTTTTTAACCTGCTAACTCACGTGCGAGTCTTTGAACTTTTGTGGTGTTGAGGGGCTGGGGTGGCTCAGTCGGTAGCGCGCCAGGCTCGTAATCTGTAGTTCCCAGGTTCGAGTCCCAGCTGGGTCAGCGTTGCGATTTATCTCCACAAAATTCCCTGTCCTGCCCACAGTCAGTAGGGGACACTGATGGACTTGGAAAGGCCGCCGTCCGTCGGATGGGACGTTAAGCCGTGGCTTCGTGTGCGGGAGAGCCATATCCTGTGCACGTTAAAGAACACGCTGGATGGCCTTGACGGGAGGCGACCACCTGTCTCCCAACAGCTGTTCCAGTGGATCCCCTCCCCCAACCTTCTCTGAGCCTTCGGAGTCCTTGTGACCTGGCCATTTAGCCCATAGTGTGCAAAAAAATGCTGCTCAGAGGTAAAACAACCCAACCCAACTTTTGTGGTGTTGTGAATTTCCAAAATATCTTGTAAACAGTTATACCACAAATATATGAATGGAAATAAAGGCTTCTACTACTACTATAGGCCAGTGATTCTGAACCGATGTGTGTGTTCAGAGTCTCATGTATCATGGTAAATAGACAATTTCAGAATTGCGTCTCCAAGAGAAAAAGGTTGAAAATACTGATATAGACTGTAGGACAGTGGTTCTCAACTTTTTATGCTTCACGTACTCACTGGAAATGTGTATATAGCTGACGTACCACTTATATAGATAGATAAAACTATAGTTATAGTATAATAATGCGAACTTAGCGACTTTGTTACTAGATCTTATCGAGTTTTGAGCTCTCACGGCGTACCCCAAAACATTTTACCGCGTATCCCACGTTGAGAACCCCTGCTGTAGGGAATAATAACGAATGTAATAAACATGAATTTCAGTCATCTTTATATTAGTTATCCAAACAAATCAATTTTTCAAAATTGCATATGCTCACTTAATTCAAACAGTCGGTGCCTCACAATAATCCGAAATTATCCGTTTGAGTGAAATATGGAATTATATTGCATATTTCACTCAAACTGTATGTGTAATTTTTTTTTCATTTTCCTAAATTCAAAATAAGGTGATTCTTTACATCTGAGAATTCCAGTCACTAGAGCTAATGCAGCTGTTTCACAGAAAACATTCTCAACGCTTGTTTTATTTTGTCTTGCATGCGAATAAATAACGAAACTATCAAAATCAAATTCTAAAGGTACTTACTCCCCATATACACACTAAATCCGGCCCTGCACATCTATAATGAAAAAATTCAACACGATATCAATTATAAATACATTTAGGTAACAATTTAGGATTTACATAAAACTTGAAACATTGCAAAGCCATTTGATCGTATAACTAATATTAATCAAACGGATGCTATCTGTAGATAATTGAAGAAATGAATTCCTTGGCAGTTTACAGATAAAGTTACGCTTGCTTTTTCTAGAAATCGTATTATCCACTTCTCACATACTATATAATCGCTTGGAAATTCGTGAAAACTTACACCTCACCTTCTGTTCTTGTATTCTTATTTTTATGGTTAGATTTTCACAAAAGTACACAACAAAAGCCCATTTTTAAAGATGAAAAATATTTCACTTATAAAGCGAAAAACAAAAAATAAAATGGCTATCTTCGTTAAAACCTAGTCGGTTACTGCTTAGGGGTGAGGGAGACTGTCAGTGCCCCAGCGGATAACATAAAATATGGACGGACATAGAGTTTTGCGAGTTGGGCAGGTCATATATAAAGTATGTACGAGAGGAGAGGATCTCGAACCTGCCCTAGCAAAATATTAAAGAATTGCAATGTTACCTCAATGGGAATCTAACTTCGTATCTTTAAACTTCTAAAATATGCATTTAATGGAGAAATGTGACTGAAAATAAATTAAATAATCATAATTCACATATTTGAATTCTCAACTTTCAATAATATTCTCATAATAATTAAAGAGTTATTGAAGTTAGAATATTTAAGAGTGAATTATTTTGTTTTATAAACATCATTCCCAACTGTCTAATATTGAAAAAAATCATTATTCAAATAATTAGTTGAAAAAAAAATGATTGTCCTGAGTGGGATTCGAATCCACATCACCCAGAAGCATGCCGGGCGCCATAATCGACCTGGTGGTCTTTCGGTTATGATGACCGGCATGCATCTTGGAGAGTGGGTTCGAACCCCAACTCAGAAAAGCCAATTTTTTTTCAAATAATTATTTCAAGTGTTTCTTGTCTATAAGATATTTTCCTGTAATAGTTCATTACTTAATCATTACTGAAGCTTCTAAAATAATTATTTGTTTTATTAAATGTTTTGGAACAATAATTATTTAAGTTTTAATTACTTTCTAGGGTAAATTCTTATGACGCATTACTATTGTGAAATATTCCAACTCCCACTGATATAAAATGAAAATTCTCTAATATTTCGAAAAATACATAAATATAAAAAATAAATAAAAAGTCTTTCTTCCTATATGGGTCCTAAAACGGGAAAAAATAAAAGTAAACATATTGTCAATAATGAAATTTCTTGCTCAGTTACTATTAACTTGAAAGGAAGGCCACGAATTGTACTCTGCTATGGGCGAGAAATATCTCTTTGTGGCGTCCTATCTTTCTTTGAATTTAATATGATCAGCGCAAGTGATTTCATCATCCGCAATATGTTTTTCTTCTATTTTTTTTATATTTTAGAGCACATTTAAGATGGCAGGCTTTTTAACTTTATAATGTAATTTTATTTTTATTTTTTAGGGCACACAGAAGAAGACAGGATTATTTTCAATCACATTTTTAATTTTTACTGTCTAACTTTTAACAATAACTTTGCAGGTAACCTTGTCATTTAAAACAGCAACCTTGTCCCTGCTTTCGAGGTGGAAACATTACATTGAGCGATCACTGAATTATGTCCACCTCACATAAGCCCTGATCTAGAAAAAAACTGAAGGGAAACTCAATTGAACCGGAAAAAGTCATGTTATGTCAATGGAATGCTAACTTTGAAGCTCTATAACTTTTAAAATAAGCGTTTTTTGGGGTATTTTGACAAAGGCAAATTAAAGATCTCCATTCTAAACATCGATCTTTAAATTTCCTTCGCTATTTAAAGAGTTATTAAAGTCTAAACATTATACAACAGCAGGGATATATACCTAAAGACTAAAATTAGACTGGATAATAGTTCGTTTCTTTCTAAAGTTATTTATGGTACTGAAACTTGAACATTTTGTAAACAACGTAACAGGAAACTTGATGCTTTTGATTTTCGATGCTTATGCAGTATCTTAGGCATTAGGTGGTTCAACGTTATAAGTAACGATGAGGTTAGGCAAAGGAATCGGCAACCTTATTTGAGTAGCATATGGTGCAGAGAGAGACTCCGTTGGTTTGGCCATGTTGCCCGCATTTATTTGTTTTCATTTATTTGGTTGAGAGGAAGGTGCAAAAGTGTACACTAACACCGCTCAATATATATCCAGAACATGATGCGGGGACTTTAAAATGGGACAACGAAATATTTACAATGTGGTCAACAGCACAGAATAAAACTATACACAATAGATGTCTCTACGTTTAATTTAGCGTTTGTTACGTCGTGTTTAGCGTTTGTTATGCTACTCCTATCTGTACCCTAACAGCCAATCCATCCACCTTTCTTCTTTGAGACCTTGGGGTCCTTGTGACCTAGCCATTTAGCCCATTGTACGCTGGAAAAAAATGACTCTCAGAAGTAAATCTAACCAATCCAATGCCCAGTTTTAATTTGCAGACTATTTTGAGAATTGATGTCGTGAAAAGAAAGTACTTCTCAGTATATCTTTGAAGAAATCACTGGACTATTTATTTGCTTCAAAATTTGGTCGTAAAAACAACCTTAGACATGGCGGAAGGAAGGAACGAAAATGGTGCCTTTTGTTGCGTCTGACGTCACGAAATCTCAGTAAACGTAACAAAATGAAGACTGTTACTGTTTAAATGAAAGAATAGGTTTAATAAAAGATTTCATTCTGAAGGAATGTTTTTAGTGCATGCGTTTGCTTAGATAGGTGTTTTGTGCGTAAATATTTGCTTTTGGTTGACCTGGAAATGACGAAGACGTAAATTAGCAAGTTTTAGAGAGAAGATATTAGTGATGGATCCAAATGAAATTATTGAGGCAACGGAAGTGTCCTCCCAAGAGGGAGAGGAATGCTCCATAGTAATCGACGCGGGAATTTTTGAAATTCGCGAGAGAGATTGTGATGTAGAAGAGCAGACTGGTATGTGCTGTTCCCTTTCCACCATCCAGGAATGCAGCGGAAGTGACAATATTAATATATTTTTCTCCCTGATCGAAAAAGAAATAGAGGACTTAAATAAATTATCCCCGGACGACGAAAAGGAATCAATGACAGAAGGCATGGGGCCTCTCGACACAAGCAACTTACACTTCACCTTTCCTGAAGTCAGTCCGACAAATACAGAACCATTCGATCATGATGCCTTTTAGTAAAATGGACATATCTACGTGATAAGAGAGGAACTCCTTCAAAGCAAACCGGGGAAATTCAAGCGTTTCTGCAAAGCCTTTCGTCGTTTCTTCTGTTCCTCGTGCTGCAAAAGAAGGGGAAGGATGCCACGCTAGTTATTTGAATGTCCAACCCATCCCTCATCCGTCTTCATAGAAGTCCTTCCAGGTCTCTACTTGAAAGAAAACGGCCCTTTTCAGGGCCCCTAAATTTGATAAAGGATTGCCAATATCGTACTCTGTGTGTTGTTCTGTCCTTCTTTAATACTCTTTCAGCGCTGCAACTAAATTTAACTTACCCTTACCTCTGTCAGTTAATTTGCATGGCATAGTGACGCAATAAAACTCTCTTTCCTTAGGATAACACTGAGGAGAGGAATTGTAACTAAGTACCCTTTAAGTAACACGTTTTAAACTTTAAAATTGAAAACTGATTTGTTCTTCAGACGAACTCATGTTTTATACTATAGAATAAAATGATACCAATATTAAAAAATTAATTTATCATGCAATAAATCGTAAATTTCAAAAGTTACAGAAAGATATATCTTAAAAGATATTACTATTAATTAAATTGCAGAGTAACATTGCTTTAGGTTAACTGGCAGCTATTTCTTTCATACTTAAAACAAGCCATCATTAAATAATCAGGAAAAAGCAAAATGTTATGGAATTAAAATATTTCGTAAAAAAAGAAATTTTGCTTGATCCTTGTGAACGAAGTTATCTTTCTCTCTTCAGAATTATTGCACCAAAGTAGAAAATAAATTCAAAATTCTCTTCCATAGTCTTGAGGGGGTGAGAGGCACCAGACTCATAATCTACAGTTCCCTGATTCGAGCACCATCTTTTCAAGCATTGAGATTTATCTTCTCAAAACCCTCATCTTCCCATTGTTAAAAAGGGACATCGATGGAAAATTTGACCGTCCGTCAGATGGGACGTTGAGCAGTGGTCCCGTACGTACAAGAATCACACCTGTACACGTTAGAGAATACTCTGGATGGCCTGCACCAGAGGCTATCATCTGTCCAAAGGGTCAACACCTCTTACAACAACAACCCTCATCTTCCCATTGTTAAAAAGGGACATCGATGGAAAATTTGATCGTCCATCAGATGGGACGTTGAGCAGTAGTCCCGTACGTAAAAGAATCACACCCTGTACACGTTAAAGAATACTCTGGATGGCCTGCACCAGAGGCTATCATCTGTCCGAAGGGTCACACCTATTACAACAACAACCCTCATCTTCCCATTGTTAAAAAGGGACATCGATGGAAAATTTGACCGTCCATCAGATGGGACGTTGAGCAGTGGTCCCATACGTACAAGAATCACACCCTGTACGCGTTAAAGAATACTCTGGATGACCTGCACCAGAGGCTATCATCTGTCCGAAGGGTCAACACCTCTTACAATAACAACCCTCATCCTCCCATTGTTAAAAAGGGACATCGATGGAAAATTTGACCGTCCGTCAGATGGGACGTTGAGCAGTGGTCCCGTACGTACACGAATCACACCCTGTACACTTTAAAGAATTCTCTGGATGGCCTGCACCAGAGGCTATCGTCTGCCCGAAGGGTCCACACCTCTTACAACAAGGTAAACAAATTATTTTGTCGAACCAGTTTGTCAGAATAATTATGGTAAAGCCCGGATATCTTATCAAATGCTCAAGGATTTTAATTCTCTACCGAGAGATCTATTATGCCTGAGCACTTATTCACACATTAAAACTAAAGTTTCGAAATGGTTATTAGCATTTGAAATACAATGTTTAAAAATTCGTATCTGGTATTGTTTTAAGCAACTGCAATAAATAAATAAATGGCCATTACGTGGCGAGCGGTTAGCGCGCATGGCTACTGCTCTAATGGGACCTGGGTTCGAGCCCCGTTAAGGCATGCACGTTTGTGTTGCTTTTCTGCTGAGGTCCCTTGATCCTGACAGACTTACTGTGGCGTATAAACTGACAGGTTACTGTCAGACCTCTGTGGAAAGCAGCTGCTTGAGGGGGTATTTACTTTTATTTTTTTATTTTAATATTAGTGTGAAATGATGATTTCGACAATACGTGATATTTTTGTGCAAAGCGTGTTATGATTCGTAATTTTATAGGTTTATTTTATAAAGGTTTTTCATTTTTTCATGTTTGTGTTTTAATTCGTGTTTTCTTTTTGTTGTTGTTGTTGTTGTTGTTTTACTTTCTGTTTTTAATTAATGTTCTTTTTTTCATATACATGTCTTATTCTTTTATTAATGCGTCTGATGCTTGGTTTAACAGGTAGAGTCTTCTGGCATATATCTGGAGAGTTGCGGGTTCGATTCCCGCCTCGTCAGCGATAATCTTTTTCAGATGTTTCTAATAATTGTTGAAGTCTATTTCTATAGGTAATCTGTGTATTTACTAAGGATGAATTTTTAGTAATAAACACCTAAGCGTGATTGACCTATTCATTATAATCTAAATCATTAGCAACAATTAGAAAAGTTGCCTCTCCTGAAGTATAGACGGCGCAAGGTCTGCCACACCTCAGTGAAAGATTTATAGGTCTTATTTTGGAAGATTTAACCTATAATCTTCCAGAATTTTAGCGTCTGATGTTTGGTTTAACAGGTAGAGCGCTCTAGCATGTATCGAGAGAGTTGCGGGTTCGATTCTTGCTGCGTCAGCGATAATTTTTTTCAGATGTTTCTGATAAGTGTTGACGTCTTTTTCTACAGGCAATCTGTGTATTTACTCTGGATAGAGGTAGATGAAGGTTTTCTAAAACAAATTAATGCTGCTCAGAGGGTGCATGTGGGACTCGTGCAAAAGACTGCTATTGAAAGGTCAATTCTAAAGGATGAGTCTCTTACTGCAGTGATAAAGAACCAAGAGCCCTAATGGAGTAAGATATAACATTTTAACTAAAAGAGAACTTGATCAGCTGCCAGAGGACCAGACATATTATCAGGAGACTGTGGGCTTGCCCCCCCCCCCCCCCCCGACAAGCTCTTCTCTCAGACGAGTATAGCAGGAAGCCTAAAGTTGAGGGATTTCTAATCTTCCAATCGTATTTCAATCTAGCTATCTCCTGTCCAAATATTCTGACGTTGTTCCGGAGTTTTATTACAGTATTCAATTAGTCATAGATTATTTAACGGCTATAAAAACACATATTTGAAACAGCAAGTTATAATTCATTACGATAAATATAAATATTGAGAATCATTAAGTACGCAAACTTACTTGAAAAGAAATTTATTAAAATAAAAGTTCTTTATTTGGATAGTTTTCTAAGAAACCCATGAAAATGAGATTTTCATAAACTGATTACACACTCATTCATAACGTAAATGACTAAACATCAGATATAATATTTATACAGGCAATCCCCATAAAACACGGAACATCTACAACACGATTTCGCTCTCACACGGTTAGAGACAAGGGCTAACAAGGTCCTGTTTGACATTGTCTGCCCACCACATCCTAGGTCTCCCCCCCCTTTCTGAAGTCTTTAGACACTTTTAATAACCCTTAAAATTTTTTTAATAACATTTAAAGATGGGACGAGGGCGGCTCAGTCGCTAACGCGCCAGATTCGTAATCTGCAGTTCCCAGGTTCGAGTTCCAGCTGGACCAGGGTTGAGACATCTCCGCAAAACTCCCGCCCACGGTCAGTAGGGGACACCGATGGGCTTGGAAAGACCGTCGTCCGTCTGATGGGACGTTAAGCCGTGGCCCGTGTGCGGGAGAGCCATACCCTGCGCACGTTAAAGAACACGCTGGATGGCCGTGACGGGAGGTACCATCTGTCTCCCAACAGCTGTTCCAGTGGGTCCCCTCCCCCAACCTTCTCTGAGCCTTCGGGGTCCATGTGACCTGACCATTTAGCCCATGGTGTGCAAAAAAGTGCCGCTCAGAGGTAAAACAACCCAACCCAAACCATGTTAAAGAACACGCTGGATGGCCTTGACAGGAGTTTGACATCTGTCTCTTAATATATGGTCCCCTTCCCTCATATTTCTCTGAACCTTTTGAATCTTTTTACTTGGCCATTTAGCCCAATGGGTAGGGAAGAAAAAGTGCCGTTGAGAGCGTGGCACAGTAAAGTGAAGAAGTGAGAGACGTCCTCCACTCTCCTTAAAAGTATTAATTTAAAAAAATAAAATTATGTTTTTTAATAAAATAGTGATACTTTTATTTTATCTTTTCATTAATTCAACTGTATAGTCTGCACATAGAAATCACGTTGCATTCCGTTGAAACGCTTCTAAAAAACGCTTTTAAAAGAATCAAGAAAACTCTTCTAAAAACAAAAACGGTGTCGAGCCGCATGGTAGTACAGCCGCTCAAAAAAGTATCCGAACACTATGGTTGATTACAGAATTCAGAAAACATATATGGCAACTGATTCGTGTCACGTGACACAAAGGTTTTCAGATCACTAATTTCTAAAAAAATTGTTCCCAGATATTTTTTCTGAATTCTGTAATCAACCATAGTGTTCGGATATTTTTTGAGCGATTGTACTAATAGCACAAGTTTTGTATAACTAACATGAATATGAATAAAGATTATTATTTGTATTAAACAACAGCAGCGCTTTGATCTATATTGATATAATCTTTAATCGTAATCGTTTAACGGAAAGTCTCTCCGATATCGCGCATTCGAGCACGCCTCCTTCTTTATTTTTGTTTATAGTGTCACGCCAGTGGCGGTCATAAGGTCATAAAATATGTTGGAGAGGACCACGGGGCCATGGCCCCCTCCAAGAGACCTGCCAGTGTTTTATTCATTTCCTTTCAACAGCCAGCCAATTTCTTTTCCAAGAAGGCAAACCCCTGATGCCTTCAGCACCCCATATGATGGCATGTGTAAGGACATATGAAGGATTTAGTACTCCAGAAATGACACTTTTTACTATAAAATCCTTCGCATGTCCCTAAATGGCCCACTCCAAGATTGAGACTTATGACCCACTCCTGTCAGAAGATCCCCCAGTTGTGCCACACCCCTCTCTAAACACGGTTTTGTCGACTCACTCCAGCCCAAACCCATTCAAAGTAAACAACTCTAAAAGTCCAAATAATTCAAAGTCCCAGTCACGCCATCGTGGATTCTGAAGTCATCGGCCCAGCGATATCAACTCTTTGTCAGCGCCATTTACGCCATCTACTGTTTAAACTACGTACTATATCGACTATATACCTTTCAAAAAACGTTCTTCGATGGCTGGACTCGAACTCCACACTTCATCAGTGGACGACGCGTTATCTATTATGCCAAGGGTAGTATAGAGTTAAAATACTTGAAGGTCGTCGACCTCGTTAAAATTGAAGAATGAATTAATCGATCATCATTTTCTTTTATTCCATATAAATCACAAACACTTTAATTTAGGAATAAATAATTTTTTTTAATGAAAATTTTATTACTTGTAAATCACAAATATTTCAACTTAGGAATATATTATTTTTACAAATGAATTTTCATTTCTTGCAAATCGGATTTAGAAATAAATTTATAAGTACATCAACATCTTATCTCACCCCTCCTGTGAACCACGATTTATTAACGAACGTCGCAAAGGCAGAAATAAATGTTTTGAAACATTTCTCCAAATTAGGAATTACACTCCTTGCTCTTACGGAGAACGATATTTTACTGCTTATCTCACTCATCCTGTGTTTGCACGGGACCACGTTCCATTGACGGACGGCGCCACGAAAGAGACCGACAAATGTTTTGAAATATTACTCCAAATTGGGAATTACATCCCTTGCTCTGAAGGAGGCTGAATTCACTCCTACTGTGTTTAAAATTATTTATGATCGACGGACTGTATGACTTGTTTATATTGTATCTCACGCTTTCTTTATGTCTCACTAGGAACCACGTCTGTAATGACGGACGGCACTACGAAAGAGAGCAAGAAATGTTTTGAAACATTATTTTTTTAAAAAATGGGAATTGTACTGTTTGCTCTGAAAAATAATTATCATCGAAATGAACATTTTCATACTCATCATCATCCTGAAGCAGCCATGGGCTACGGAGTTCCAACGAGACCGTGCAATTCAGTTCTCCAAGCATATCTGTCCTGAGCTACATCTGCTTCATCTAGTCACTGCACACCAATTCTAACAAGGTCCTGTTTGACATTGTCTGCCCACCGCATCCTAGGTCTTCCCCTCCTTCTGAGGCCTTCAGGCACACTGTTCATAACCCTATTTGCCAATCTATAATTATCCATATGGGCAACATGGCCAAAACAACGGAGTCTCTCTCTGCACAATATGCTGCTTAAAGGAGGTTTGCAGACTCCTTTGCCTAATCTCATCATTAGTTACGAAGTTAAACCACCTAATACCCAAGATACTGCGTAAGCATCTAGTTTCTGTTATCTTGTTTACAAAGTGTTCAAGTTTCACTACCATAACTAACCCTAGAAAGAACCAAACAATTTTATAGTCTAATTTTAGTCTTTAGGTGTATACGCCTATTTCTCCACACTCTCCATAAATTCTTAAAAGTCCCAGCAGCAATCCCTATTTCTCTGTTAATCTCATGCCGCACATCACCAGTATCTGTTACATAGCTCATAAGATTATAAAAATGTGACATCAGCTCGAATGGAATTATTCAAATTAACTGAACTATAGCCCTCCTGACCATTTTTCATCACTTTTTGTGCTGTTAAACCGTTGTTTCAATTTTTTGCGTGATAAAAAGTTCTGCAATTTAAAATATCTTATTTTAAACTATCACATCAAGCGTTTAAAATTTTCTGTTAATAAATAGCAAATGATATAAATGTTTAAAGAAATAATACTACATATGTTTATCCTAATGTTCTTATTTTCGTGAAATTATATTTTAAAATTAGATTTCCAGTGTAAATTACACAAGGAAATCATATTTTACATTGATATTAATTAAAACTTAGTTGCGTTTAAAAACCTAAAAAAATTCTTTATTTTCACTTAATTATTTTTAATTCTGGTTTATTTATTATTTTTGATTTTTTAAACGTATTCTCTCCCCCTTAAAGGAGGTTGCCGACTCCTCAGTTCAGTTCAGTTTTATTATAATAATAAGGTTACAAACAACATATATTTGTAATACTCTTATTAACCCAAGAGCATCTAAGCTCATGTAGGTTAATTTACAAATTATTTAAATACATAATTTTGGCAACACTGACACTCAACTTTACATAAAGAAAAAAATATATATATATACAAAAACAATACAGAATTTATAAAAACGAATTAATTTATTTTTACTTTAACACGGAAAACAGGCTGTCAGCATTTGTAATGGTCATTAGATAATTAGCAGTGAGAGATCTGAAATGCATAAAATTAGTTTCATTTCGAATTATAATCGGTAAAGAATTAAAAATTTTAGGGGCCAAATAATCAAAGTGTTTGTGCATAATTTCTTTATTTTTTATTTTTAAATCCTTTTATAATGTCAGTCAATTCCTTTCTACAAATTGGAGCTAAAAACATAGATTTGACATTTTTACTCATATGGCTATTTTGATTTTTTACAATCCTATTCTTTGACAGATTTACTGCTATATTTACAAAGTATTCATTAAATTGGTTTGCCAATAACTTAGCATTTTCAGTTGAATCAGAACCACTTTCTAATTCTGGATATTTATTTTCTACCTTCTTCTGATTTATTATCTCTCTTATCAATTTTCACTGCTTTGATATATTTCCGTCTCAATTTTGAAACTGAGTTGCAAGGAAACTGTTTTTTTGCATCTCGTATTATTTAATTTCTTTGATTTCTAAAGTTTTTAAAGCTACTTTCGTAAGTTTCATTTAAAGGGTATTTTTTGTGTTTTTTATATAGCTTATCTCTTTCTTTTAATAGTTCAGAATTTCGTAAGTAATCCATGGCTTTGCTGATTGTGATTTATTTTGAATTTTTCTTTCTCTAGTTGAATCTTTAATAATGAGATTAAATGTGGTTAAAATTTATTATAAGCTTCATTGGCATCATTAAGAGTTAATACCTCGTTCCAGGAACATTCACTTAAAAACCTGTTCAATAAAGTATAGTCTATGTAGTGATAAAGAATAGGCTCTGTATAAATATCACACTGAATATTCATATTATTGTTAAAATTAACTTTAAGGCAATGGGATAATGATAAGTCACTGCTAATTTAACAATACTACTCCTGAATGAACTTTCGATTTTGCTTTTAACAAAAGTGTGATCTAAACAAGTAGAAGATATCATACTTTCTCTGGTCGGTGAATTTATGAAACTTTGAAAGCCATTTGATGACAACAAATTTAGATATTCATTTGTGTAGTGATCATTTCCTAGTATATCTATATTTAAATCACCAATTACAACAACTTCGCTTTTATTATCAAATGATAAGAGTAGTTCCTGAAATTCTATTAGGAAGGTGGTAAATGGGGTACACAGAGATCTATAGATACATACGAAATATTGCTGATAATTTTCCAGATAAATAGCAATATATTCAGCTAAACTTATATCATTAAATGCAATTTGCTTGACTATTAAAGAACTTTTAACGTAGCAAAGCATCCACCCATTACTTGTAAAGTTTAACCACCTAATGCCCAAGATACTGAGCAAGCTTCTAGTATCAAAAGCATCAAGTTTATAGCTATCTTGTTTACAGAGTCCAAGTTTCATTACCATAACTAACCCTAGAAAGAACTAAACTATTACACAGTCTAATTTTAGTCTTTAGTTATATACGCCTATTTCTCCATACTCTCCTTAAAATTTTAAATGTTTCCGGCCGCAATCCTTATTAGTCTGCTAATCTCATGACGCACATCACCAGTATATGTTACATAGTTCCTAAGGTAACTGGGGCGGAGGTGGCTCAGTCGGTAATCGGTAGTTCCCAGGTTCGAGTCCCAGCTGGATCAGCGTTGAGATTTATCTCCGCAAAATTCCCCGCTCTGCCCACGGTCAGTAGGGGGCACCGATGTGCTTGGAAAGGCCGCCGTCCGTCGGATGAGTTGTTAAGCCGTGGGTCCGTGTGCAGGAGAGCTATACTCTCTGCACATTAGAGAACACGCTGGATGGCCTTGAAGGGAGGCTAATATCTGTCTCCCACCAGCAGTGCCGCTCAGAGGTAAAACAACCCAACCCAAATCCTAAGGTAAACAGTGACACCGACTTAAGATTGCAACCATTTGGATTAACTGTATCACAGCCTGCCTGACCAATCTTCATAACTTTGGTTTTCTCTCTGTTTATAACCAAACCTACTCTACTACCAGACACATCAACCGCTCGAATGAAAGAGTTCATCTCATGAACATCATTTGCCAAATGGGCTACATCGTCAGCATAATCAAAATCAGAAATTTTGAGATTTCCAAACCGTTTAACGCCAAAATCTTTCCTTGCAGTGAATGTCACACAACATAATCAATAACCAAACTAAAGAGAAAAGGAAACAAAATGCACCCTATTCGCTAGTTGCCTGTCGAACACCAGAAGCAATGCGAAACAAATTGATACAAGCCTTACCAACTCTCACACACGACTCAGTTTTATTATAGAGAACTTTCATTATGTTAACTAACTTGTCTGGTATGCCATACAATCCCACAATCAACCACAAATTATGACGATCAACAGAGTCGAAAGCCTTTTTGAAATCAACAAAGCTAGTAACCAAAGGTTTCTGAAATTCTATATTTTTCTCAAGAATTTGCCTGAGTGAAAATATTTGATCTACATATCCCCTACCACTTCTGAATCCAAATTGTTCATCACGCAACTGCCCGTCAACCGGATTCTTAATTCTATTAAGCACAATCACGCAAAGAACTTTACCTGAAACAGAAAGTAGACTCATACCCCTATAGTTATCACAAGAACTGCGATAATCATTTTAAGAATAGGGATAATAATAGCTCTGGTAAAATTCTTAGAAACTATGCCTTTATCATAAAAGATATTTAAAATTTCAGTCATCCAAGTGGTAAATGAAACATTCCCAGCTCCAAGCATTTCGGTAGTAATTTCATCTACATCTAGGGATTTTTGAAGTTTAAGGCCAAGAGAAAAAACTGATAAAATTGTAAACCTGTAATAACCACTTTGACAACATGTAAAACACAATACCTAAATGAAAATTAAAACTTGAAGCATGTTAAAAATTTAGATAAATCAACTTGCTTCAATCGAACTTTGAAAATGTATAAAGTTGGGGACATCACAGTATCAGGAGGTAAAGAGTTCCACACCCAACTAACTCTGCATATGAAGGAATGATGTTTGCAGTTTGTTCTAGCATGAGGAATATGAATACACAGCAAATGCTTTCTTGTTCTGCCAGGGGTCCAAGATATGAATTAAAGTCTCTGCCGGATTTTAACAAATGAGGTTGTTAATGATTTTGTAACATATTTTTAAATCATGAAAAAAACTTCTCCATTCCAAAGAGTGAATATTGATAACTTTTAATCATTCCTCGTAGCTTGAGTTGTAACTTTGTTGTTAACTTGAGTAACTTGAGTTGTTAACTCTTGATAAACCATCTGAATGGACATTCAAGTAGATTGATCTCAGAGACCGTGTGGGGAGACTAGATAGACGATGCATATTCGAGAATAGGCAAAAGTATAGAATGCCTTGAAAAGTGTGGGCCTATTGCATTTTTTGCAGCAGCGCAAAATCATGAAGGCGGCGTGGTTGGCTTTCTTGGTGATGTTTTGGCAGTGTAAGGAAAATGAGAGGTTGGGATAAATGATAACACCCAAATCTAACTGAGATGATACATTGATAATTGGGGAGCCATTGATAAGATAACTCTGCGATTGCAACGTCCCAAGTGACGACGGTTGTTTTCCCTGCAGACATTGGTAACTCAGAGTTTGACTCCAGTCTTTGATATTGTGGCATGCAAATTGAGTGGAACGACAGTTGTCTAAATAAGCAGCAGTAGCACAAAATTTAATGTCGTCGGAAAATATGTAGCAGGAGACTGGTCGTGGAACGGAAGGGAAGCAAAAAGTATAGGCCCATGAATAGATACTTGAACAACACCACTGCTGACATCCCTGGTTGGAGAAAGAGCATCTTCAACTCATATTTGTTGAGAACGGTTAGAGAACAATGCGGTGATTAATCTTACAGAGATCTGGAGAATTCCGAGTCTAAGAAATGTTTCTAATATTTGTGATCTCTTTAACTATTCGAATGCTTTTTCAAAATCTGTATAAACAGCATCAATTGGAAGGCCGGCATCAATTGATGTAGCCCAATTATTAATACAATAAAGTAATTGCACTGCAGAGGAGCGGCCTACCATGAAACCAAATTATTCATGTGGAATAATATTATGCACCTGAAGGAAATAAGAGCTTCAATAGGATGCAGCGTTCCATTATTTTGGGAACGATGTTCGTCAGAGAGATTAGGTGGTTATTGGTAGGATTAGTAGGATCACCTTTCCTCTTGTAAATTGAATGACTATAGCTTGAGCCCAATCAAGAGAAAGAGTTCAATATGATCTTTTTCCGCAACCAATAGAGTTTAGCTGCTTTTAAAAAGTTGGTGGGATTTTATCTGGCCCAGGTGATGATTTCTTAGGAATTAATGAAATTGCGCTGCTGACATTTGGAGAGTCGAACATGCCAGAGAACAGAAGGTAGGTTGTTTGGACGCAGGAAGGAAATATTGTAGGTACATCAGCAACATAGATGCTAGCAAAAGTAGTCGCAAATAGTGAAGCCTTTTTAAGGTTTGAGGTAACAATGGAACCATCGTGTTGTTTCAAAAGACGGATAGCTCGTGAACTGTTAAGTTTACCTGTCGCATCTTTATAAAATGCATTTGAATTTTTAGCGCACAGGGGTGAATTCTTGTTCAGCATCTGAAAATCTCTTGGAGGTCGTTTCTACGCACTTTCCATGCCTGCAATTTAAGCTTCGCTAATTTTTGTAGGTTTATTGAAGGTCTTACTTTTAACAAAAACACTTGGTATTAGTTACAGACATGAATAGATAACAATAGAGAAATCGGCTCTAAATTGGTCACAGCATTGAGGATGAGCAGAACTATAATAGTGAACATGTTATGAACTATAATAAGTGAACAATTTAGGCTGGACATTTGAGGATAACATGTGGCACTTAACTCAGATGAAATATCATAATCTACATTTCCAATGTCTCATAATAGACTTGTGTAGAAGGGCAGAGATCGAGGTTAAAAGTCACTGGAATATGAGGAGGTGTATCATTGGTGGAAAAAAAGGGAGAATGCATGCTTCAATGTTCAATATGAAGGTATTGCGGTTGCAGAAGCCATGCGCGGATGCGGATATTCACAGTTTTGTCCGCGGATATTCGCATTTAAAAGCTCTCGGAGGATAAATGATTAACCTTAACGCGGATAAAAATATTGATGTTAACGCTGATGACATATAAAATCTCGCATTTTATGACATGCATAAACATGAGCAAAAATATTGCATTATTGATGGCTTACATGAGTGAAAAAACTACTTGAGATAACGTCAAAAGAAACCTGATTTGAAAATTCAATGATAATATTCACCCTGAAAAATAAAAGTCCATTGGAATAAAGTCACAGGTTGGGAAAAAAATTATCCTATGTGTGAAAGAAGCGATCTTTTCTCTGGTAAAGCAGAATATAAATTCAAAAAATTACTGGACTGTTACGTTGAAAACGGGAATGAAATATCAATCGAATGCAAATTTCAGTAGGGGAGATCACAAAGTCTTAGAGGAGAATTACTGGGCAATAAGAAGGGGTGTCTTTCCATAACCGCCGATAAATGAATCTAAAAGAGTAAAATTAATTCAGAAGAAATTCCAAAATTATAATTAAGTAATTTTTTGTTCAAATTTAGTAAAGCATATTTTTACGAACAAAAGGATTTTAATTTTTTATAATATATATATCTTTTCAATTAATTATTAGTCAATAATAAATCATTAGATGGATTTACTCACAAACATACATCAGACTTAAAGCATTTACAAACTCCTGATTGTTACTAAGTTACCAATACACGCGAATGCTGATAAAGTTTGCGGATAGGACTTCCGCTATCCGCGCAGGGCTCTATGCATAACTATAGATTAGCGAATAGGGTTATGAACAGTGTTCTTAAAAGTCTCAGAAAGAGGGTAGACTTAGGAAGCGGGGGAACAGACAATGTCAAACAGGGCCTCGTTAGAATTGATCTACAGTGGTCAGATGTAGATCAGAACAAGTGGGTTTTGGAGAACTAAATTGCACAATCCGGAGAATTGTGTTTGGAGAACTAATTTGTACAATCTGGTTGGACCTCAGTAGCCCATGGCTTATTGAGGATGATGCCAATGAAGAATGTTAAACAAAAGGATTTACATTTAAAGTTAATTGAAACTGATATAAGAAGTATTTCAAACCACTTCATACATAACTACTTATTTTAAATTGTGTGTAAATACACTGCACGATATTGAAATTGCCCCACCCAGAAGGAGTGAGGGGATAAGGGTGAAATGTAGCACACACATAGCCATACATATTGGTATACCATGATTTAATTTTCAGCCACTTACAGTGGTCAAAAAATGAGATAATACAGCACAATATGACTGCCTCAGTAGATGGTTGCACCGCCGTGAACGGCAAATACAGGCAGCAATACGACGTGGCATGGAGTCATACAGTCGACAGATATGGTCGTGATGAATTGCACACCAAGCAGCGTTGACTTGCTCCCATAATTCATCGAGATTACGCGCTGGCCGGCGAGAGGATTGCACACGTCATCCAATGTGGTCCCACAGTTTTTTTATTGGGGATAAATATGGAGATCGTGCTGGCCATGGCTATACTTGAACATGTTGCAAACATTGTCTGGAGATCCTAGCAGTGTGTACATGGGTGTTGTCATGCTGGAAAATGGGCTGTTGCATACTTCCTAGGAATGGTAACAAAACGGGCTGTAGAACCGCACTAACGTATCATGAAGCTGTCTGTGTTCCCGTAGGCAGACAAGAGGTGACCTGTTGTCATATTCAATAGCACCCCATACCATTATCCCTGGCTGACGGTCGGTGTGTTGGTCATGAACAAAAGCTAGATTCGTCCTCTCGCCAGGTTGTCGTCGTATACAGACCCATCGATCGTCAGCACCCAGACAGAAACGGGATTCATCACTAAACACAAGAGTGTTCCTTTCGTGACCCCAGTTCACATGGGGGCGGGGGTGGCTCAGTCAGTAGTGCGACAGGCTCGTAATCTGTAGTTCCCAGGTTCGAGTCCCAGCTGGGTCAGCGTTGAGATTTATTCTCCGCAAAATTCCCCGCCCTGCCCACGGTCAGTAGGGGACACCGATGGGTTTGGAAAGGCCGCCGTCCGTCGGATGGGACGTTAAGCCGTGGCCCCGTGTGCGGGAGAGACATACCCTGTGCACGTTAAAGAACACGCTGGATGGCCTTGACGGGAGGCTAACATCTGTCTCCCAACAGCTCTTCCAGTGGGTCCCCTCCCCCAACCTTCTCTGAGCTGTCGGGGTCCATGTGACCTGGCCATTTAGCCCATGGTGTGCAAAAAAGTGCCGCTCAGAGGTAAAACAACCCAACCCAACCCAGTTCGCATGACTTCGGCACCAAGCCAGACGAACGCTGCGATGGTTTCCAGTCAATGACAGTTGACGTAACGGTTGCCTAGAGCACAGGTGAGCCTCATGCAACCTTCAGTTTACCATTAGGGCAGTTATGGGGACGTCAATGGCTGCTTACACAGTCTACCGAATATCACCTGCAGTGCTCTGTGGTGATGAACAAGCATGTCTAACAATGCGCCTATCAAACCATACGTCTGTCGGACAGCACTAATACCTCTACTACACACGCTAGAACCTTCATTTCACCGCTGTTGCAAACAGCGTCCAACAGTTCGTGCATCCCAATGAACATGGAGTACGACACGATATGTAGTCCATCCAGCTTCATATAGGCCTATAATTCTTCCTCTCTCAAAAGCATCCAAATGGCAATAAACCTGCCGACAGTGTGTACCATGCATTTTCGCCTTCGTTGAACTATTTCCAAGCAGAACCACCTAACCTCAAACGTTCGCACGACTTCCACCTGCATAAACACAATGCCATTCCTGTTCCTTCTTGCACCTTTTATCTCTTGAGCCATACACATTGGCTCCTAATTGTCATCATTTGCATATCTCAACTGTGCACACCCACCCTTCTATTTGCATGTTTGTGCATGTCTTTCTGGGTGGGGCACTTTCAATGTCGAGTAGTGTAATTCTTCAATATTCGTTTAATATTTAATAAAACGATATCTGCTCTAAATTGTTGAAACATCCATACCTGTTTACAGAAAAAATACTGTTGAAAATCGACTTTTAGATAGAATTGATTGAGATCTTTACCGATAAAACCTTTTTTCGATAAAACGCTTATTTTAAAAGTTATAGAACTTTTAAAATAGCGTCCATTACTATAATATGGTGTAGAATGGTCATAATTCAAGGATCATTCAGTGTATATTAACATGTTACTTTTCAACTCCTAAGCGTTTGTTTGTCACGAAACTTGTTATGATTCCTAGTTTCATCATTATCATCTCGTATCTTAGGAAGCTTCTGCCAATTCTAAATTGCAAGCGTTCCCATATTTAAATTTGGTATCACAACAAGAGAGAGATATAGGAAAGGGTAAAGTCTATAGAAATTCGGAAATAAAGTTATGATTTTTGAAACTGCAGGGGTTGTGATAATGGCAAAAAAAAGCTGTCTGGGTGTTTTCTGGTATTGTAGTGAGGCTTGCAGACTATCAAATTAGTCTTTGCTAAAAACTTTGCTGCAGTTTTGATGCTTAGGAAGTTAGAAAGATAATTTTCTTATTGTCTTCCCAGTTCAGGTGACAGGTCTCTATATTCTATCACAGTTCTTGGGAAAAGTTCTATTCTAGTTGATCATCCAGATATGGTTGTTGTGTTGTAGATTTCTTTCTTCAGTTTGCTTGATGGTGGTGAACAATTCCAAGGGAATTCTGCAATGAGATAGAGATTTGTGAACCTTTAAATGATGACAATACTTGAAAGAAAATCTACTGTTTTCTTTCGTTTCATATTTTGTCATATAACGTGGTATCTTTTAGAAACTTGATGATTTGTAGGTGTATTTTATTTCTGTGGTTCTTAGGGAAAATAATACTTTCAAATGAGAATTCCTGCACTTTCAGTTTTCTCATTTTTTCAAAGAGAATATTTCTGTGTATAGAGTAGGCTGGATAGTTGTGGATAACATGTGGCATTGTTTCATTTACATTACAATTTATGCATTTGCTAGTGTACGATTTTTTCTTTATATGCATTTTATCATTTAATCGTGTATGGCCTTTTCTTAACCGAGTGATTTTCACTTGGTCTTTTCTGTTTTTGAGGCAAGAACATCTTTCTGAGATATTTTTGAACACTAGTCTTCTATGACGCCAATGAAGTTTGTTCTGCGAAAATATTTTGTAGACTTTCCAATGCTTGTGAATTGATGATAGCCTCGAGTCTGTTGATATTGTGGAAGTTTTGGATGATGGGAGTAGCACTATTGATTTTTTAGTTAGTTTGTCAGCAGTTTCATTTCCAGTGAGTCCTATGTGGCTAGGCACCCACTTGGTTGGGTTGTTTTACCTCTGAGTGGCACTTTTTTTGCACACCACGGGCTAAATGGCCAGGTCACAAAGACCCCGAAGGCTCAGAGAAGGTTGGATGAGGGGACCCATTGGAGCAGCTGTTGAGAGACAGATGGTAGCCTCTCGTCAACACCATCCAGCATGCTCTTTAATGTGCAGAGGGTATGACTCCCGCACAGGGAGCCACGGCTTAACGTCCCATCCGACGGACGGCAGCCTTTACCAAGCCTATCGGTGTCCCCTACTGACCGTGGGCAGGGCGGGGAATTTTGAGGAGATAAATCTCAACGCTGACCCAGCTGGGACTCAAACCTGGGAACTACAGATTACGAACCTGGCGCGCTACCGATTGAGTCACCCCGCCCCAGGCACCCATTGGAAAGAATTTTCATTTTCATTATTTTTTTGACAGTTGTAGAGTTGCAGGATATCTTGTATTTTATTCTGGTGCCAACATTTGAAAAGTTCTTTGTGTTTTTCATGGAAATAAGTACTTCTTTACTGTCTGTAATAAAGACAATTTTTTCCTTTCCTTTTCTGTCCATCTAAAAGCTTCTTTCAGTGCCATGAGTTCTGTGTCTGTTGAACTGGTGCATGTTGTCACCTTGAACATAAATCTGTAGTTGTTTTCTTTGTAAAAGAATGCCCCTGACGAAAAATCAGTTTCCTTGTTTAGGGCTCCATCCGTAATTTTTTTTTGTGTGAAGTAGATTCCAGGTTTTTCTTCATGATATCTTATTTAATGTAATTGTGTTTGCAGTTTGTGATTCCTGGAATATCTGTTATTATTTCTGGAATGTCGATAGCCCAGGGTAGCAAATCTGACAACCATTTAAATTTTTCTTTCATTTGTTTTATATCTTCATAGACTGAATCTTGTTTTAAATTTTGTAGGATTTTTTCTGTGGGTATGATGATTTTATCTTATTAAACCGATGACGGTTTTGATGCCCGGTGGCCACTTTTAAGAATTTTTTTCAACTGTTCTTGCAGTCTGATTTTAATGTGAGGCATGGAAGTCTCTGCCAGAATAGAAATGTTGGGACGTGATGGGATTTGTCCTGTGCAAAAATTTAGGATTTTATGTTGAGATATCTCAAATTTTTTAGTACTTCCCTATATTGACTGTTAGGTAGAGTTCACATTCAATTTTGGGCCTCAGGATTGCTGAGTAAAGATTCATCAGACATTTTGGTTTACATTCCCAGTTTGTACTTGCCATGTATCTGAGAAGTTGTAGGTACTTTTTACTGGCCAAATGAAAGCTGTCATAGTGCTCATTCCAGGACATTTTGTTGTTGAAAGTAAACCCTAACAATTTGAGTGATGCCACCTGTCGGATTCTTTCTTCCTCAATTTTAATATTAATTTATGGTGTGGCTCTTCTTTTTCTACTGATGGGTAGCAATACTGTTTTATCTTTCGAAATTTTAATGTGCTATTTTTTGCAGTACTCTTGGAACAAGTCATCTTCCTAAGCTGAAATTTTTGTGTATGATGAGAAAATATTTGGCAGGTCATGCAGATAAATATTGAATAATAGAGGCGAAATTATATTTACCTAGATGATGCCTGTCTTGATGTATTTTTTCGAAAGAGAGCTGTGTTTAATTTTATTTATAATTTTATTTTTAATGATTTGTTGAAGGGCTTGGAACATATTTCCATGAATGCCTACTTTTTATAGTTTGAAGAGGAGGATATCTTGCCAAACTGTATCAAATGCCACCTTTATATTCAAAAAGATGACAGCTAGGCCTGTCATACTACAGTGCTTTTTCGAGATCTAGGATAAGGTCTGTGAGATTGTCTTGTGTACATCTATCTGGTCTGAATCCTGTTGAGTGGTCACTTAAGATGTTGTTTGTCTAAATGTACCAGTTGTTTCTAGATTTCATATAATTATCTAATATTTTCAGAAGGCATTAACTTCAGTGTGACGGGTCTATATGCTTCTAAACTGGTGGGGATTTTATTTGGTTTTCTAATGAGTATAGTGGGTGACAATTTCCAATCCTTGGGAAAAGGTTTCCTCTCCCAAAATTGGTTGAAAAGGTTTAGAAGCGTTATTGGGTGATGTTTGGTAGGTTGTTAACTGCTTTATAGGTAATTCCCATCAGGACCTGAAGAGGATTTTATTTTCAGGCTATTTAAAGCATATTTCAGTTCTGAGAATGTGAAAGCTGTATTGAAGCTCACGGAGTGTTCTTTGTTGTTTCTATTTGGTGTATTCTCTTCTAAGACTTGTATGATTTTCTGATCTTGTGTTAAGCGGACTAAACGGCCGCTTAGAGCTCCTGCTATTGAAGGGCTCCCAAATCGTCCTCTAAATTAATAACTATTTGTTAACTTCGTATTATAGGGCTTCTATATGTTGTTCTGCTTAGGGCTCCTGGACCTCAAATCCGCTACGGGGTGTATGGGGTGATTTATGGAAGATTCGCTTATACACTACACCAGTAGTTACAACCATATATGAAACCTTATATGCTTCACGTATCCCCTGGAAATGTGTATGTAACTGGCGTACTTCTTATATAGATAGATAAAACTATAGTTAGAGAATAACAATGGGAATAAAATAAAACACTGACTTTGTTACTAGATTTAGCGACTTTTGAGCTCTCACGGCGTACCGCAAAAAATTTTACCGCGAAGGTATCTGAACTGCGAAGGTATCAATCGAAGGGTATCTGAACGCCCAGAGTATTTGAACATCGTTGAGAACCCCTACACTACACTATCATTTTTCACAAAGAGTAACAAAAATGCGGGGTGATTTCCTTATAAGTTATCACTCTTTTCGTTATAAGCATTCATTCGACAAAACGCGTTACCATTGGGATAGGCTTTTAATTTCAGCTTCGATTTCTCTACGAGTTCAGAAACAAAATATTTACGGGCAGTTAATTATAAATACTGGATATTTATACGTTTTTACCAATGCCAATTTTCTATTTAAAGAATCAAACAGCTTTTGACACAGAAGTGTGACAGGAACCTGTCAGTATAATACGCCAGAGAGAATTTATGTAAGGAACGCCACACACACTTCAACAAAAATAGAACAGAGAAAAAATACAAAAAACAAATCACTTTTTGAAGAAAAAAATATTTAGATCGAGTGATTAATTAATAAGCGCAGCTGTGAAGAGAGCAATAATGCAAAGATCATACATAATACAACGAAGGATTCCCAATAACGAAACGAAAAAAGGGACGCTTTTTATTAAAAATACACACACTGAAATGCCAGTTTATTAAGTACACCACCCATCGTCACATAAATGGTTCATTACAACATGTAAAACGTCACATGACCGCAGTGTGTAGTGTAAATCTGGTCAATTAGCTCTTCGAGCATCAGTTAATCCAACTCATAGGAGTTGGATTGAGCGTCAGAATGGGCAAAACGAGCGATCTGAGCGACTTTGAACATGACATGATAGTTGGTGTCAGGCGTGCCGGTTATAGCATCTCCCAAACGGCCGTCCTCCTGGGCTTTTCACGCACAACCATTTCAAGTATTCTCCAGAATGGTGCGATAAGCAAAAAACTCTCATTGATCGGCGATCCTATGGACGAAAACAATTTGTGGATCGGAAGGGTCAAAAGAGACTGGTAAGAATTGTGCAAGCGAACTGACGGGCCATAATCAGGCAAATCCCAACAGAATTAAACATTTATAAACAGAAGTTTATCTCTGAATGCACCACGTATCCGACCTTATTGCGAATGGGCTACAACAGCAGCCACCATTGTCGGTGCAGAACACGAAAGCACATCTCCAGTGGGTGTGGGAGCATTGACAATGAAACGCTGAGGTTCATTCTGAGGACTGGAAGAAGGCAGATTTGTCGGACGAATCAAGATTCCTTTTCCATCAGTTTGATGGAAGGATCAGAATATTGTACAAGCCACATGAAGTCATTGAGTCATCCTGTCTGGTGTTAACAATACAGGCCGGTGGTGCCGATGTGATAACGTGGGGAATGTTTTCCTGGCACACATTAGGCCCCCTGATACCCATCGAAGGGTATCTGAACGCCCAGAGTATTTGAACATCGTTGCTGACCAAGCTCATCCTTTCAAGGCACGTTTATCCTAACTCGTATGGACACGTTCAGTATAATACACCTGCTCACAAGACACGCATGTTCACCGAATGGTTCCAGGAACATGCCAATGAATTTTACTCGTTTCATTGGCCTGCATAGTCCCCAGATCTAATCCTATCGAGCATCTTTGTAATGAGGTGATAAGGGCTGTTCGTAGAGAGACTGTGCCGTAGTCAATCCAATTTGTAGCAACTGCGCGACAAATTCATTTCCCCATGGTAAAACGTTCTTGCACAATGCATCCAGCATCTTGTAAGTTCCATGCCCCGACGAATCAGGGTTGTTCTAAGGGTCACAGGTGGCGCAACACGCTACTAGGTGTACCTAAGAAACTGTCTCACTGTACAAGAGTGTGTTATAAAATAAAAATTTTATAATATAAAATAAATTATATTCTTCTGAAAACAAAAGAAAATAATTTAAAAAATCAAAATTTCATTTCGTTAAGGCAAGTAATATTAATTTTTCTTAAACCTGATATTGCAATGCCGAAGTCCATGTCCATAGATAAAGTTGTTGACCTACATCCCAAGTGTTAAGTCTCAAACACACTAATGTATTTCTTTTAAAATATTCCCCTCCAGAAGTTGCTTGCCACAGAAGTCTGACAGGAGCCTGCCAGTTTATACGCAAAAGAAAATTATTTGAGGAAGGTGAGAAAGACAAACATCAATATCTTACCCAGGGCCCGAACCCTTTGATTAGTAGCCAAGTATACGCTAACCACTCAGCACGGGACAGCTGTTGATAAAATGCAGGCCAATTAGCAAGTAATCTGAAACTGTTCAAAATTTATCCAACAGTGGTTGGGATTACTTATAGTATGTGTATCTTCTATAAATATCGCATTATCTGACGAAGTTTAAATAGAATTTCTTTCATCGGACCATACAAAATTTTCGCATTATGCGATTATTTCGTGTTATCCGTTTCCCATTATAAGAATATTTATGCATTTAAAGTATTGTCGCTGGCACAAACGAAACTTTAATTTCACGTTAGCCAATATTTCACCTTGGCTGTTTTCGTGTTAAGAATTTTTCACTGCACCTAGTTTCGACCTCAAAACCTAACTGCTGGTCGCATTAAAGTAGGCACATCATTCTAGTGATGAGAGGAGATTTTATAAAATCCTGAGTAAACACTGTTCTAATGGAAAATGCATCATCAAAGCGAACTTCGCCATTGGTACTCCGACGTTTTGTCATTGCATTCCAAAATGAATTGAATTTCTGCATTCTTTTGAAAGAACTCTCTGATAAATAACAAGTGTCGTAAGTTTAAATTTGGGAATAAATTATTGGAAGTGGTCAGATAGTACTTCGCCATAAAAAGAAGATAAATTAAGCATTTTAAAGGTACCAGATGATCAGAAAGGACATCTATTGTACTAAAACGAAATTTCACTACCTAGTATTACACGCCTTTGAGTATCTATAACTGCTAAGAAGAATGTTAAAAAATAATAAAATTATATTCAGATTGGTAATACAATGAGTGAAACACAACTCTCACAAAAATAATGACATACATTGGTGCCTAAGGGTTATTATGCTTTAGCATGATACCCTTAGACACCAATGTATGGTATCATGTGTGTGTCAGAAAATTATAAAAATGACATGCATTGGTGACATTGGAATTATACAAATGACATACATTGGTGACACACACATAAAAGCATTATGTGTGTGTCACCAATGTATTTCATTATGTTTATGTCAGAATTTGTGTATCATGCTAAAGCATGATACATAATTTTTTTTTATATCTAAAAGGCGCGACGAATGAAACGTTGAGATTTGGAGTGACAATGCATTGTTAAATGAAGCATTAACAGTGAGGCATAGAGTATTTTCGTGGGTTGTACAGATGAATGTAACAGTGCCCATAGCTAAGTGACCTGTTTAAACAGAACAGGGAGGTTAATATCAAGTATGATAACCCCGAACAAGCATTAAAGTGACTTTTTACCACCTGGTCATAAGATCTGGTGGCTGAACATTCCACTCTTCCTGGAAAGTAGATCGGGGAGCAAAACCTTGGATGGGATTGATAACCTCCAACGCATCTATCCAGTGCATCCATGCATGTTCTAGAATTTTCGGATCCGGAGACTAGGGTTGAGCATTTCCATCTGCTGGATATCCTCATTTTCGAAGAATCCATCCACTGTCTGAGTTGTATGAGGATGGGCATTATCGTCCATCAAAATCAGCGTTCCTGAAAAGTTTCACATAGGTCTGAAGGATATCATAGCTATACCTGCGACCAGTCAAGGTGCCATGAACAAAGACCTGGAATGGTGTGCGTCTGTATGACATAATGTTGCCCCACACCATCAAACTACAACCTCCATAATGATGTCGTTCTCTGACGTTAGAGGGTTGGTAACGCGTACCTTGCTGTCTCCTGATGAAAGCACGTCTAGAATCAGTCCGAAGACTAAATAGCGAATCGTCGATGAAGAGTACATGCGCCCATTGCTCTCCACATCCAGTCACGATGTTGTCTGCCCCATATTAGTCGGTCTCTCCTGTAAAATGAATTGAGCAGACATCCTGCGCTATTGTCACTGTTGGTCGACTATGAGATACTCTATGGCTAATATCATCATCAGTTGAAATTGTATCCAAAGTCTTGAAAGCACTGATTGGAGGACGTCAAAATCGTAACGTAATCGATCTGGTATCGGCAGGACTATATCATACCAGATGCTCTACAACATGTAAAAGCACACACGTATCTCTGTTCCATACTGTCGTTACAAAACGCTCTACCAACATCAAAATCATGTTTGGTGTTGGTGCTCAATATCAAATAAATGGTGCAGAATCAGAGACAGATATTATAATACCCGGATTTGCTTTTTAACTTAATTAGTAATTCAAACATATTCTGGTCAGATGATTTTAGAGCGGCAAACGACCTAGCATATATTGTTTCTAAAACGAAAATAATCTGTATCCGCGGGAAGTAGGACACGGAACGAAATTTTCGGATATCCCTCTATGATTTTTATGCAAACTATGATGACTCTACGGAAATTATAGCACATATATATATGCGCTCTATGCGAATGAAACATAAAGATCACGAGCCTGTTGCTCTATGATATTGGGCAGGTTGGAAACCAATTTCTACTCCGGCAGCAGAAGTAGTAAAAAGTAATGCCCTCTTAAACTATATATTTGGCTCTATTAGAGCTACAAACTCTAATTTTTAACTGAATACGAGGAATCCTGTAGAAGAAATGTGGGACCAGGGATCAAGTACTTGGGTATTTACGAGGTTTTCTAGCCAATTTAGATTAAAACAAAAAAAGCAAAAACGTAAGAACGGTAAGAAAAATGATTTCTAAAATGTTATCTCCTATTCCATCATAAAGACTTGATTTTCGAAAGTAATACCGGGCGGTCAGAGGACTCCACTAAAATATTTCGAAATAATCACACATTTTTCTGAAGAAATACGGTTTATTAAAAGATCATAAAATCTGTTACAATTTATCTAAAAATCTTTTGAATGCCGCGATGACCAACTAAATAAATGAAATTTTTTTTGGCTTGTCAGTTGATTGAATCATTTTTTTTACCTACCGGTTAATGGACAATCGTCAGATACCGAAAATTACTATCTGATAACCGCAGTTATCAAAAATCCGGATATTTGGAAACCCTGCTTTTGTATATTCCATTTCATTGACACACGAAATGCAATGTTAATAATTTCATTTATTTATATGAGAAATTTAAGAGTTCAGAAATGATACTTAACCTTTGAATACCACTGTATTAAAATATCATGATTGCTATTTAAATTATCCCGTGATAATTACCCTATATTTGGATTTAAAGGTTTGCAGTAATGTAGCCTGTTGGAAATGAAATATTCTCGCAGAAAACATTTCGTTAGGTGGTTAACTCGACAAGATACTACACAACATAATTTGAACCAAAACAACTTCAAATAAACATACGTACATTGGTATATCAAAAGGTGACAGAGGGCAGAGGAAATTTGCGGAGATAAATCTCAACGCTGGCGCAAGGCGGACTGGAACCTTGGAACAGCAGATTACGAGTCTGTTGCACGACCTACTGAGCCATTGGCCGGATGGTAAAAACAGCTCGGCACACATCCTGAAAGCTAAAGACAACCCATTGTATATAAAAATACTCTTTAAATATAATTCAAAGAAAACGAGAGTGTTACATATAATTCAAAGCAAACAAAAGCATTGCTTAACCCCAATATCCCTAGTCTAGAAACCTCCCTTACTAGTTTACTTACGGACAAAGTTAATTTTAAAAGAAATTCACTTTTAAAGTCCCATTCTACATTTAAAAATGATTTTTATTTAAGTAAAATACAAAGAGACACTTATTCCATGACTTGAAAAGTCATGAAAGAGAAGCATATTTTTAATGACCGTGGATTTTAGTATTACTAGTATTCTAGTTCGAAATTTGGCTTTCATTGTCCCCTCCAAGCAATGTCAACCTTGCATATACTTTTTATTTTTGCATACTATAAATGTTGTTATCTGTATGATCGGTATGCATGTAATTATTATAAAATTGTTATTTAGATAAAATCGTTATTAGATAAACGTTATTTAGAATTACAGGGAGCTATACACTATAAATCACCATAGTACAATGCCAACCTTAGATTTAATGGAACATCTAGATTGGAGAAAATTAGCCATTTAAGACATTTGATCATGCATTATTACGTCGTTTCCTAGTTATACCGATAGATAGTAAGTGGACTTACTTTTCACTCCCTTCTTGATGCAGAGACAGCTCCTCCAGACTAAAGATTTCGCATTCACTGTGCTAAGCTTTTTTCCGGATAAGGCTCTCAGTAACTAAAATAGAGAGAATAATCATTTTAGAGAAAAAAAAAGGATGAATTTTAACAAGACAGCTTTTCTTCAAAAGTTTCAAATACTATAAAGGTCTATAGGTAGTGAAATAGTCTACGTCTAAATCAGAGATATTTTCAATTTTTCAAGAAGTGGCCCCAATTATATTGCATGGATAATATGGAGTAAGAGCGGTCTGTATTGATTTCACAAAGATTTATTACCGGCGTAGTCCAGCAACATTCCGGCAGGGGCTGGCTCGGTCGGTAACACGCCAAACTCACAATCTGTGGGTCTCAGTTTCGACTCCTCTCTGCATCAGCGTTGAAATTTATCTCCTCTAACTGTCACTCTGCCCTCGGTGAGAAAGGCTATGCCAATGAGCTTTGAAAGGCCGCCGTCTGTCGGATGAGATGTTGTGCGGTACAGCATCAGCTGAACGTTAGAAAGCACCGGATGCCGTTGAGGGGGAGGGGAGCCTTCAGTCTCTCCTAACAGCTATCCATCACCCATCCATACCTCATCACCTTTTTCAAACTTCTCTGAGTGTTTAGGGTCATTGTGAATTAGCCGTTAAGTCCACTATGTGCATAAAAGTACAAGTCAGAAAAAGACAAAACAAGATCAGGTTCTAAATTTCAGGCCCTTCATTCACGTTTTTCCACCTATTTATTCAATGATAACCCGAATTCGGAGTTCCCTTTAGCTTTGGGATGCAATTGAAAACATCTTCTCTGGTTATGTTACCTTTGAGCTGCACTTATTTACACACGGTGGGCTAAATAGCCATATCACAAGACCTTAAGATTTGAGAGAAGGGAACCCACTGGATAACTGTTAGAAGAGAGATGAAAGCCTTCCATCATGGCCATCTAGCGTGCTCCTGCACACGGAGTCATATGTTTGCGTCCAATCTGATGGACGGCGGCCATCTCAAGCACATTGATATCTCCTATCTGACCGAGGCAGAGGAAGGAGATTTTGCAGAGATAAATCTCACGCTACCACAGTTGGTATCCGAACCTGAAAACTGCATATGATGAGTCGCTCCCCTGCGGTCTTGCCTATTAGTGGCACTCCTCCAAACTAGTGTAGAATTATCGTTGCTCTTTGCATTCCAATTTTTTCGTCTAATATATTTTCCTATTGTGCTATATATTCAGAAAATTTTTATTGTTCACAAGTTCGAGTCCAACTGCTCCAGCATTATTTATCTCCGCTAATCACCATTCTGTTCTCAGCGAAAAAGAGGAGATGGACTTCCTTGTCCGTCCGTCGGATGGGATGTTAACCCCTGGTAGTAACTGCAAGCAAACAGTGGCGTGCCCAGAAACTTCCAATTTGGAGAAGGAGAGTTTAACTTGTTTGGGTCTAATGAGGAATAGTTGACGTCCTGAATCTCTGATTTTCGGGTACTTCCTTAGAAAATGTATTGACGCTCTCAAGGAATGTTATGTGACCATTCGTCCCGATTTTTTCTGTGCATGTCCCGTTTTCCCCGGAAAGGCTTGCGGGATCCCAAGATGTCCTACTTTTAAATAACAATATCTTCAGAGAATAAAATCTCGTATAAAAATAGGGTATCATGTCGTAAAATATTAAAACATTGCCAGTTCGTCTAGAATGAAAGAAAACGGAAGGATAACGTAATGAAAATTTATAAAGCTCATAGTGGGTAAAGCAATTTTCCGGCGTTTTTAAACAGTTTATTTAAATACTAAATTTTTATGCCGCTTTTTTGCACTTTAACCGCCAGTTCATATAGACCTATATACACATGGAAGTACAAATGGCACGAGGATGCTTATATCCACAAGACTCAAAGACTCATGGTAGTGTGGCTATACATATATGACATTATTATAAAGGTGCACACTAGTCAGTCGTTTCAAAGTGACAGGTGCTAACGAACGTTAATAGTTTTTGTAGTTTTATTTCTCTTTGGACGTTATTGTTTAATGTATTAATAATTTATTATTATAGTACCCTGCTGAGGAGTGGTCAACTTCACAGGGTCCTGGTGCTGACCATTTATACCTACTAGACTGGACTTGTTTATGGATTTGAGCTTGATTATGGATCCTGGACTTGCTGCACTGGTGGGCCTCTGTTGAGGGAGAGTCTGCTGCTGTGTTTTCTGTTTGCTTCTGGGTTGCCAGCTCTAAGTGAACAGAGGCATGGGATACCTTATATCAGCTGGTGGATAATCCTAATCAGAGGCCATCGCAGGTACCTGAACCTTACTTAGCTAGTTGGGCATCGTCAAGCCTAAACTGGAGTAATGTGTCTCAGGCAGGCCATGTGGTTCTTGAAAAAGTCCACTTGAAAAGGTGGTGCCTGAAGTTCCTACCAGCATCGGTGACTTCAGCTTTTAGCGGAGGAGGAACAGGTCTTTGCCCCATGCCTGCGATCAGGGGGCTGTTTGATATTGTTGGCCCTACCAATCTCAATAAACCTAATTTCTTTAAAAATCCTACTAATCATTTTCTCACTGCAGGAACGTGGAACGTGAGGATATTACATAGAGATTATTCTCTTGATGTCCTCATGCAGGAATTCCAGCGCTATAACCTAGATATTCTAGGCTTGCAAGAGACCAGATGGACAGGTAAAGGTGAGATATTTAAAAATAACTTTAAATTTCTCTTTACAGGGAGGGAGGATGGAAAGCATCACCAAGGCGTGGGTCTGCTGCTCAGCAGACATGCTAGTGATGCTCTTCTAGGATATGAGTGCATTAATGAAAGATTTCTTACAGCAAAATTTCATACAAGCATTAAAGACTTGAATGTTAGCTGCTGTTATGCCCCCACTGAGGATTCTGATGAGGATGAGAAGGATAGGTTTTACAGACAACTTCAGGATATTTTGAATTCTGTCAAGAAAGGAGATATTACCCTTGTTCTTGGTGACTTCAATGCCAAAGTTGGTACCGACTCTGACCTTTGGGGAGGAGTAATAGGCCCTTTTGGTATTGGTAGCTGCAATGGCAATGGGCAACGTCTCCTACAGGTAAGTAAACTAAATGGTTTCAGAATAACTAACACATATTACAAACACCGCGACATACATAAATACACATGGGTTTCACCTGATGGGCTGCATAAGAATATGATTGATTATATATTAATTAACAGCAAATGGGCTAGTTCTGTTAGAAATACCAGGGCATATAGGGGAGCTGAAATTGGATCTGACCATTACCTTGTTAAAAGTGTCTTGCAACTTAAACTTAAAAAGTGTGGTGCTAGGATTAAAAAATTTACCTTTAATACTGAAGTTCTGAAAGACCCAGTTATAGCTAAAGCTTACCATGATAGGTTACTTAGTCATTATGACAGTCATGGTTTGCTTAATACTGAAGTTGAGGAAGAATGGGGCCATTTTAAACAGGCTTTTTTGGAAACTAACAGTACTCTTTTAGGGAAAAAGGAGCAGAGGAGGCAGAATTATTTAAGTGATAAGGCACTTGAGCTTATTTCAGAAAGAAGGAACTGCAGGAATGTCCTTAATCAGTACCCTACTAGTCCTAATAGAAAGGATTACAGAGACCTTAATAAACGTGTAAAGGATCAGTTAGCTACTGATAAGAATCTTTGGCTTGATGGCCTTGCTGACAAAGCTGAGGAAGCAGTTAGACAGAACAACAGCAGAGAGCTGTACCAGATAGTTAATGTTTTGTGTGGTAGAAAACGAACAGGTATACAGGGATTGAAGGATAAACAAGGCAAGGTTATAGAAGGTGAGGATTCTGTCATGGCTAGGTGGGCTGAGCATTTCAGTGATATTTTAAACAATGTGGTTAGTTCTACTCCCATTGTTTGCAATGATGATAGATGCATTGTTGGCTTTAATGTTGGCCCTATAACACAATCTGAAGTTAGTTTGGCTATTTCTAAAGTTAAACTTCATAAATCCCCAGGGGTAGATGAAATTACTACGGAAATGCTTAGAGCTGGGAATGTTTCAGTTACCATTTGGATGACTGAAATTTTGAATAACTTTTATGATAAAGGCATGGTTCCTAAAGATTTTACCAGAGCTATTATTATCCCTATTTTCAAAAAAGGTGATCGCAGTTCTTCTGATAACTATAGGGGTATCAGCCTACTCTCCGTTCCAGGTAAAGTTCTTTCCATGATTGTGCTTAATAGAATTAAGAATCTGGTTGAGAGGCAATTGCGTGATGAGCAATGTGGATTCAGAAGTGGTAGGGGATGTGTGGATCAGATATTTTCACTTAGGCAGATTCTTGAGAAATGTTTAGAGTTTCAGAAACCTTTGGTTGCTAGCTTTGTTGATTTCAAAAAGGCTTTCGACTCTGTTGATCGTCATAATTTGTGGTTGATTGTGAAATCATATGGTATACCTGACAAGTTAGTTAACATTATGAAAGCTCTCTATAATAACACTGAGTCATGTGTAAGAGTTGGTAAGTCTTGTAGCAATTGGTTTAGCATTACTTCTGGTGTTCGACAAGGGTGCATTTTGTCTCCTTTTCTCTTTAGTTTGGTTGTTGATTATATTATGCGAAATTCACTTCGAGGGAAAGCTTTTGGCCTTAAATGGGCTGGAGATACGAAAATTTCTCATTTAGATTATGCTGATGATTTAGCCCTTTTGGCAAATGATGTTGATGAGATGAACTCTTTCATTCGAACTGTTGATGAGACTGGTAGTACAGTAGGTTTGGTTATAAACAGAGACAAAACTAAAGTGATGAAAATTGGTCAGGCAGGTCGTGATTCAGTTAATCTGAATGGTTGCAGTCTTGAGCAGGTGTCACAGTTTAATTACCTTGGGAGCTGTGTAACTGATACTGGTGATGTGCGGCATGAGATTAACAGACGAATAGGTATTGCTGCCGGGACTTTTAAGAATCTATGGAGAGTGTGGAGAAATAGGCGTATACACCTAAAGACTAAAATTAGACTGTATAATAGTTTGGTTCTTTCTAGGGTTAGTTACGGTAGTGAAACTTGGACACTTTGTAAACAGGATAACAGGAAACTTGATGCTTTTGATTCCAGATGCTTGCGCAGTATCTTGGGCATTAGGTGGTTCAACTTTGTAACTAATGATGAGGTTAGGCAAAGGAGTCTGCAACCTCCTTTAAGCAGCATATTGTGCAGAGAGAGACTCCGCTGGTTTGGCCATGTTGCCCGTATGGATAATTATAGATAGGCGAATAGGGTTATGAACAGTGTGCCTAGAGGCCTCAGAAGGAGGGGGAGACCTAGGATGCGGTGGGCAGACAATGTCAAACAGTACCTTGTTAGAATTGGTGTACAGTGGCCGGATGCAGCAGATGTAGCTCAGGACAGATATACTTGGAGAATTAAACTGCGCGGTCTGGTTGGACCTCCGTAGCCCATGGCTGCTTGAGGATGATGATGATGATGATGATTATTATAGTTATTTATTTTTTATTGTGCCTCGTCGTGGAAACGAGTAGGCAAAAATGGAAGTTTACTTTCAATACTGAGGTACAGAAAAAAATTCCTTAGCACTGTTCCGTTCTTTCACTATTCGGCATTGGTCAATGTGGATCGTCTGATATCGAAACACACATCAAAACCAAAGTGACCATATGTATCCATTTTTTGGGGGGGAGGAAGTCTTACTGAAAGTATTCTTTTTTTGCGTCAAAGAAAACTTGTCATATCAGTTATAACCCCACCACTGGGTATATCACTGCAGGCGAGCCATTGGCCGTGCATTCTTGAACGGAAGACTCCATTTGACAACCTAACGGTTGTCCCGTGAGCCCCCTTCCTCAACTTTCCCTTGGTGTTCTCGTTACCTTGCCATTTAGACCATTGTATTCAATGAAAATGTGGCGCTCAGAGGTGAATCAAGTTAACTATTGTCAAATTAAAATACTTATTAGAGAAGCTTAACCGGGGGAGGGGGTGGCTCAGTCGGTAGCGCGCAGGGCTCGTAATCTGTAGTTCTCAGGTTCGAGTCCCAGCTGGGTTAGCCCAAATGCAGCAATTGTGGCGGTTAACTTTACCACTAATGTGGAAAACTGCATCATCAAAAAACTTCAACTCGTCTAAAAACTCACGGGAACTGATCATTTTTAACATCATCTGTTGACAGGAATCCAGTCTTGCATGGTGGTAGTCTTCCTGTAACATTTGAACCACCTGAATCATGTAAGCATGTTCATGCAGTTTAACTTTCAGAATTTGTGCACTATTGATAGCGGAATGTTTATTTCAGTAGATGCACGTCACACCAATTTTTGTGGACTCTTTTCAAATGCTTCCTGGGCTATGGTCACAGCCTCCTTGCTGATTGGTGGTTTACCATTCACTGACCCAGTTTCCCTGTACTCTTTTCATCCAATTGTTAATTTCCTATAATGAGCAGAGAATCTTCCCACAGCTGCCATGGACTTCAATTATGCGAGACATAACATGGCCATGGTCATAACACTCAATCAGGGGCATAGTGAAGAACTATGATTGGGTGGAAGACATCTAAAATTTACCAACTCGGACAAAAAAAATTGCCAACTGCGGAAATAAGACCTATACATACTACACAAAACTATTTCATAAAAATTTAAATTCACTTCGATTTTGGACAACTTCCCTACATTATGCATAGTTTTCTCAATTCCACCAACTGTCCTTATTTTCACAACTAACCTGCAATTTGCCAAATTGTCTAGAATTCTGCCAACGACCTGTTATTTGGCTAAGTAACCTAACTAATTCACAAATTAGTTTAAATCTCATCTTCCGAAAAAAAAACCTTAAATTAGTTTTTCACATGCTAAAAAACCACCCGTTTTTTCTTCTTTTCACACATATTTTCACAAAAAACACAAGAAACATACTTTTTCCCCTCATCCCCCATAACTTTTCCTATGGATTTTCATAGAATTCTTGAGCTCCTTTTACTGTGCCAGAACTCTCATTTATGCTACTACTAATGTCGTAGTCTATACAAAAATGGACCTCCCATGCATTCTTTCCCTCTAAAAAAGAGGAAATGTGAAAGTCGTTCTACTATATGTTCCGAAAGCGAGGGCCTACAGTTACGAGTTAGGTGTCAAGTTAAAGCTCGTGTAATGACGGTTGTAAATTATTTGGAATTCTATCTCCACTCTTTCCTCCTGATAAAAGGGGGTGGGGGGTTGATTTTCGCGGAGTTCTACTTTAACGAGTCGTATCTCAAATTAAAGCTTGTGACGTCTCCAATGTCGTGGGCTACCTCAAGCATGACTCCAAAAGGGGGGTAAATGTGTTCGATGTTTATGAATAACATATCAAAGTTTTTAAAAGTAAGTATTTTTAGTGATAGCAAAAAAAATATAAATTAAAATTTTTTAAAAATGCCTACACTGGCGGAAATTGAAAAAAGAACACCCAGGAAGCTTTCAGGAATATATATTATATGTTCAGGAATATAATTAATATTTAAGGGAAGCAGACACCGTGTTCCAAGATCGAAAGTCATTGGATGAAATAATGACGTCACTGAGGACGACAGCATTCAAATATGCACAGCACATATTTAAGTACTAGGGCATGAAGAAAGAAGTTATTCGTCTTGTGTCGTATTGTTCAGTGCTGTTTGAAGAAGTCACCATGTCTGGATGATGCAGGCAGGAAACATTTGTTCATTTAGCGGAGTTTGCACGAGGTTGTATAGTGGGTCTTCGGGAAGCAGCTTGGTACTTTCGTCAAATTGCACACCGTGTTGGATGAAAGGTATCGGGAGTGGTACGATGGTGGTCAATGGTCAGAAGAGCATTTGCACACTCGCAGATGTGGTTATGGGCAACACAGAGTTACGGACACACGAAACGATCGGCGTATCAGAAGGGCGGCAGTGGCAGAGCGGACGGCAATGTTGTCAAAAATTCGATCCTCTGGCGTACCAAGGTTGTCCACAAGAACGATATGCAATCGTCGTTTGGAAGCAGGACTATGGGTATGCGGGCCGCTGGCATGGTTACTAGTCACCTCGTCACTGTCGAGAATGCTTGAAGTGGTGTCTAGAACGAGTTCATTGGAGGGAAGAATGGCAATCTGTGGTCTTCAGTGATGAAAGCCGATTCTGCTTAGGAGCGTCTGATGGTCGTTTAGCATCCGAGGGTGACAAGGTGAGCGGCTTCTTCCATCGTGCATCCACCAGTAACACACAGGGCCAACGCCAGGCATAATGATGTGGGGAGCAATTAGCTATCACTCTCGTACGTGTCTGGTGTTTGTACAGGGTACACTGAATAGCAATACGCACGTCAGCGACATGGCACAGCTGGTCGTCCTGTCATATTTGAGTGTAATCCCAAATGCGATATTCCAGCAGGATACGCTCGCTCACACTCTGCCTGAGCTTCTCAACATGCTCTTCAGTCAGTGCACCAACTCCCTTGACCAGCACGCTCTCCGGTCTTGTCTCCAATCGAGCATGTCTGAGACTGGATTGGACAAAGACTCTTCCCCGGACCGCGGCAGGCAACGACCATCGCTAAATTACGCGTCCAATTTCAAAGCGGATGGATTGGTATCCCCCAGCGTGATATCCAGCATTTGTACGTCAGATTGCATGCCAGATTGGAAGCTTGTATTGCTGCTCGAGGAGTTTCAACACCTTATTAAACGTGCCTTCCGTAAAATGTAACACTGATTAAGAGGTAAAATAAACATTAAATCACTTCACACGTGTGATCACTGTCCTTTCTCAACAAGTTGTTTCTACTAAATAAATCTCATAGATTACGCTTCAATTTTAATGTGTTTTTTCTTTCAATTTCCGCCAGTGTATTATGGATGGTCTGTAAATGGTAACTAGGTAGTCACTGGAAGGAGAGCTATGCACCAATCCCCTGTGATGATGCATAGAACCGGCCAGGCCTAGCACCTAATGTCCGACCCCGCCTTCTCGTGGTGCGGACCGTTAGTAACTTTCAAAAGAGATACTCTCTTGTGGAAGTGAACGGAAGGGGAGGGCTGCCAGATTAGTGTGGCCTACTGATCTGGACAACTATGGCTACTTTTCTTTTTTTTTTTCTACCCTGCTGAGGAGTGGTCAACCACACAGGGTCCTGGTGCTGACCACATAAACCTACTGGACAGATATATGGCTCTGAGCTTGATTATGGATCCTGATTTTGCTGCACTGGTGGGCTTCTGTGGAGGGAAAATCTTCCGCTGTTTTCTTTTTGTTTGTGGGTTGACAGCCCCAAGTGAATAGACCAGCTGATAACAGGATATGTTTATCAGCTGGTGGATAATCCTGAGCAGAAGTCATCGCAGGCACCTGAACTCTTTGCTTCTATTGGCATCATCAAATTCTACGTTGGAGGAAATCTTCCAGTGTAGATGGCTTCAGCCTTTAGTAATGGGGGAACGGGTCTTTGTGCCCATGTCTGCGATTAGGGGGCTGTTTGATATTGTCGGCATTCCCTCTCTCAATAAACATAGTTTCTTTAAACATCCCACTAACCATTTTCTCTCCATAGGTAGTTGGAATGTGAGGACTCTGCACAGAGCTTTTTCTCTTGATGTCCTCACACAAGAATTCCACCATTATAATTTAGATATTCTTGGCTTGCAAGAGACCAGATGGACAGATAAAGGTCAGATTCTTAAAAATAATCTTAAATTTCTCTTTTCAGGGAGGGACGACAATAAGCATCACCAAAGCATGGGTCTGCTTCTCAGCAGACACGCTAGTCATGCTCTTCTAGGATGCGAGTGCATTAATGAAAGGTTTCTTACAGCAAAATTTCAGACAAGCGTTAAAGACTTGAATGTTATCTGCTGTTATGCCCCCACTGAGGATGAGGATGAGAAGGATAGGTTTTATGAACAACTTCAGGATATTTTGAATTCTGTCAAGAAAGGAGATATTACCCTGTTCTTGGTGACTTCAATGCCAAAGTTGGTACTGACTCTGACCTTTGGGGAGGAGTAATAGGCCCTTTTGGTATTTGTAGCTGCAATGGCAATGGGCAACGTCTCCTAGAGGTAAGTAAACTCAATGGTTTCAGAATAACTAACACTTATTACAAACACCGCGACATACATAAGTACACATGGGTTTCACCTGATGGGCTGTATAAGAATATGATTGATTACATATTAATTAATAGCAAATGGGCTAGTTCTGTTAGGAATACCAGGGCATATAGGGGAGCTGAAATTGGATCTGACCATTACCTTGTTAAAAGTGTCTTGCAACTTAAACTTAAAAAGTGTTGTGCTAGGGTTAAAAAATTTACTTTTAATACTTAAGCTCTGAAAGATCCAGTTATAGCCAAAGCTTACCATGATAGGTTACTTAGTCATTATGACAGTCATGGTTTGCTTACTACTGAAGTTGAGGTAGAATGGAATCATTTTAAACAGGCTTTTTTGGACACTAACAGTACTCTTTTAGGACAAAAGGAGCAGAAGAGGCAGAATTATTTGAGTGATAAGGCACTTGAGCTTATTACGGAAAGAAAGAACTGCAGGAATGTCTTTAATCAATACCCTACTCATCCTAATAGAAAGCATTACAGAGAACGTAATAAACGTGTAAAAGATCAGTTAGCTGCTGATAAGAATCTTTGGCTTGATGGTTTGGCTGACAAAGCTGAGGAAGCAGTTAGACAGCACAACAGCAGAGAGCTGTACCAGATAGTTAATGTTTTATGTGGTAGAAAACGGACAGGCATACAAGGATTGAACGATAAACAAGGTAAGGTTATGGAAGGGGAGGATTATGTCATGGCTAGGTGGGATGAGCATTTCAGTGATGTTCTAAACAATGTAGTTGGTTCTGCTCCCATTGTTTGCAGTGATGATGGATGCATTGGTGGCTTTAATGTTGGCCCTATAACACAATCTGAAGTTATTTTGGCTGTTTCTAAACTTAAACTACATAAATCTCAAAGGGTAGATGAAATTACTACAGAAATCCTTAGAGCTGGGAATGTTTCGGTTATCACTTGGATGACTGAAATTCTGAATATCTTTTATGATAAAGGCATGGTTCCTAAGGATTTTACCAGAGCTATTGTTATCCCTATTTTCAAAAAAGGTGATCGCAGTTCTTGTGATAACTATAGGGGTATCAGCCTACTCTCTGTTCCAGGTAAAGTTCTTTCCATGATTGTGCTTAATAGAATTAAGAATCTGGCTGACAGTCAATTGCGTGATGAGCAATGTGGATTCAGAAGTGGTAGGGGATGAGTGGATCAGATATTCCCACTTAGGCAGATTCTTGAGAAATGTTTAGAGTTTCAGAAACCTTTGGTTGCTAGCTTTGTTGATTTCAAAAAGGCTTTCGACTCTGTTGATCGTCATAATTTGTGGTTGATTGTGAAATCATATGGTATACCAGACAAGTTAGTTAACATAATGAAAGCTCTCTATAATAACACTGAGTCGTGTGTGAGAGTTGGTAAGGCTTGTAGCAATTGGTTTATCATTACTTCTGGTGTTCGACAAGGGTGCATTTTGTCTCCTTTTTTCTTTAGCTTGGTTATTGATTATGTTATGCGAAATTCACTTCAAGGGAAAGATTTTGGCCTTAAATGGGCTGGAGATACGAAACTTTCTGATTTAGATTATGCTGATGATTTAGCCCTTTTGGCAAATGATGTTGATGAGATGAACTCTTTCATTCGAGCCGTTGATGAGACTGGTAGTAGAGTAGGTTTGGTTATAAACAAAGAGAAAACTAAAGTGATGAAAATTGGTCAGGCAGGCAGGCTGTGATTCAGTTAATCTGAATGGTTGGAGTCTTGAGCAGGTGTCACAGTTTAATTATCTTGGGAGCTATGTAACAGATAATGGTGATGTGCGGCATGAGATTAACAGACGAATAGGGATTGCTGCTGGGACTTTTAAGAATCTATGGAGAGTGTGGGGAAATAGGCGTATACACCTAAAGACTAAAATTAGACTGTACAATACTTTGGTTCTTTCTAGAGTTAGTTATGGTAGTGAAACTTGGACACTTTGTAAACAAGATAACAGGAAACTAGATGCTTTTGATTCCAATGCTTACGCAGTATCTTGGGCATTAGGTGGTTCAACTTTGTAACTAATGATGAGGTTAGGCAAAGGAGTTTGCAACCTCCTTTAAGCAGCATATTGTGCAGAGAGAGACTCCGTTGGTTTGGCCATGTTGCCCGTATGAATAATTATAGATTGGCGAATAGGGTTATGAACAATGTGCCTAAAGGCCTCAGAAAGAAGGGGAGACCTAGGATGCGGTGGGCAGACAATGTCAAACATGACCTTGTTAGAATTGGTGTGCAGTGGCCAGATGCAGTAGATGTAGCTCAGGATAGACTTGCTTGGAGAACTAAATTTCACGGTCTGGTTGGACCTCCGTAGCCCATGGCTGCTTGAGGATGATGATGATGATGATGATGATGATGTATTATGAATGGCGAATTTTGGGCTATCTTTAAGGCACTTGAATGGGCATTCAATTTTCATTCAGAAAAACTTCGGATTCTCTCAGAAAGCAGGTCTTCACTTCAAGCTCTTACAGCTGATCCACTTCTACCTCTAACTGTTCATTAATTTAAGAAATATTTTGGCAATGCAATAAACATATTGAAGAAAATAAAAAATAAAGTGTGTTCCAGTGTATTCTAGCCTTAGAGGAATCCATGGAAGCGAAGAGGCAGATAAAACTGCTAGAGAGAACTTACAGAAAAACCACAGGAATATGTAATATCATAGCATAGAAAGATTTCTACATTAGAGAAAATAGAATAATTTACTTTGAATACTTGAAAACTTTGAAAACATTTTCAAAATAATCGGAAAAATGTTGGCATATTCTACCGTAGAATTTTTATAACCCCCCAACTTCTAATATCTCATCTGAGCAGAAGAAAGAAACAGCTCTTTTCAGTATTAACCTCTATCGAAAGCTCTTCAAAAATACAAAAATAAAAACTTCCACTTTGTGCCATCTGTAAAACTCCAGAAAATATTTTACATGTATTTCTCCATTGTCCTCTCTATCAATTTCAATGGCAAATTCTGAAGGAAAAGATGATGAATATTATTGATAAAGAATTGTTAATGAAATATCGACTCTGCAGAAGTTACAGTAAAAGCACTAGAGTATAAACTCAGACCCTGATTCTCTGATTCTTGGAGGAAAGTTCTTTAATAAACAGATTCTGAATTCACCCTTTGCTGGGGATTTCGCTCTTAAAAAAAAGGACGAATTTAATCTACAATGTGTAATATTGACTGTTGAAGAAAAATGAGTTTTATACAAACTTTCTCTAGTGGCAAGCATCACAAGGGATAATCTCACGGTTATTTTTGCTGGTAGAAGTGAAGAAAAAACTGTTATTCTATTACTTTTTATACTTTGTTATTTCTATTGATTTTTGTTTCTGAACTCCATTTTGTTGCAGAAAATAAAGGTAATTGGGATCCAACAGTATTGGACCATAGAAAGATTTACTCTTGAAAAGTGGGAACTTTTAAAAATTAAAAAAAAAATTTATATTTTCCTACATTGTGATTTACACCTCCTATTCTTTGTTTGGGATAGCAGGAAGCCCAAAGTGGGAGAGTTTCTAGCCTTCCCACCATATTTTATTTATCTATTAGAAACAGCCTCCATAGCCATGGGCTACGGAGGCCCAACCAAACCGCGCAATTTAGTTCTCCAAGCATATCTGTCCTAAGCTATATCTGATGCATCTCGCAACTGCACACCAATTCTAACAAGGTCTTGTTTGACATTGTCTGCCCATCGCATCCTAGGTCTCCCCCTCTTTCTGAGGCTTTTAGGCACACTGTTCATAACTCTATTCGCCAATCTATAAATATCCATACGGGCAACATGGCCAAACCAACGGAGTCTCTCTCTGCACAATATGCTGCTTAAAGGGGGTTTCCGACTCCTTTGCCTAACCTCATCATTAGTTACAAAGTTAAACCACCTAATACCCAAGATACTACGTAAGCATCTAGAATCAAAAGCATCTAGTTTCCTGTTATCTTGTTTACACAGCGTCCAAGTTTCACTACTATAACTAGCTGTAGAGAGAACCAAACTATTATAGAGTCTAATTTTAGTCTTCAGGTGTATACGCATGGTTCTCCACACTCTTCATAGATTCCTAAAAATCACAGAGGCAATCCCTATTCGCCTGTTAATCTCATGCCGCACATTACCAGTATCTTTTGCATAACTCCTAAGATAATTAACTGAGACACTTGCTCAAGGGCGCAGCCATTCAGAACTAACCGCACAGACCACTTTTCATCACTGAAGTACTAACCGCCAGACCACTTCTCATCACTGAAGCACTAACCGCCAGACCACTTCTCATCACTTTATTTTTATCTCTGTTTATCACAAAACCAACTCTATTACCAGTCCCATCAACAGTCCTAATGAATGAATTCATCTCATTAACATCATTAGCCAACAAGTCCAAATCATCAGCATTTACCTACATCAGAACTTTGGAAATCATTAGACCATTTAAGGCCAAAAACTTTCCCTTGCAAAGAATTTCGTATAACATAATCAATAACCAAACTAAAGAGAAAAGGGGACAAAATACACCCTTCCGAACACCAGAAGCAATGCTAAACCAATTGCTACAAGCCTTGTCAACTGTCACACACGACTCAATGTTATTATAGAGAACTTTCATAATGTTAACTAACTTATCTGGTATGCCTTACGATCTCACAATCAACCACAAATTATGGCAATCAACAGAATCAAAAGCCTTTTTGAAATCAACAAAGCTAGCAACTAAAGGTTTCTGAAGCTCTAAATATTTCAAAAGAATCTGCCTGAGTGATAATATGTGATCAACACATCCCCTACCACTTCTGAATCCACATTGTTCATCATGCAATTGACTGTCAACCAGATTCTTAAGTATAAATTCAAATATTAACATACTTAGTGAAACACTTCGCATATTTTATTGTATTTAATAAAATATAGGCGTCACTTTTGTTCCATCTCTTAAACATTGGAACGAAGCTTTTAGAAGCGAGCAAGGCTACAACTCGAATAATTTTTACTGAAAGGTTGGGATTATACCTCTAAGCTGAACATTTTTTACCCACAAAAGCGCTAAAAGGCGGATGAAATGGAAACGGTTTCATGGACAGCTGTTAGAAGACACAGAGAAGCCTCCGTCAACCAAATGTTATTCAACATGCATAGAGTACGGCTCGCTTGAGTACTGGTTATGCCACATCTGAAGAATACCGACATTTTTCAATCCATCGGTGTCCTCTTCCTTATCATGAGCAGGGATTTAGAGGAGAAAAATCTTAGTGCAGACACAGTGGAGATTCGAATCTGGGAATATATTAAGCTAACTAAGCTACAGCTTAGGGCCTGATCATATGAGGGGCCTCAAAGAAATGTATTTAAAGTTTTACTACATTACAATTTTTTTTATATTTAATCTATTTTGCAAACTTTTGTTAGCAATGATAGAATAATGTTTCCATTGTTTCCCTCAATCAGAATAATTATAAATATATTTCGACTTTCGAATTTTTTGGGTCCCTTGAATTTGAATCACTTAGCGCCTCAGAAAAGTCAAAGTCTGGCCCTGGGTTTGTTCTACTCCCATTCTTTGTGATGATGATAGATGCCTTACGGCTCTTAATCTGGCCAGAATATCATAGTCTTAAGTTATTTTGGCTAGTTCTAAATTTAAACTACATATATCCGCAGAGTTGGATTGTTTTACCTCTGAGCGCCACTTTTTTGCACACCATGGGATAAATGGCCAGGTCACAAGGACCCCGAAGGCTCAGAGAAGGTTGGGGGAGGGAACCCACTGGAACGGCTGTTGGGAGACAGATGGTGGCCTCCCGTTAAAGCCATCCAGAGTGTTCTTTAACGTGCACAGGGTATGGCTCTCCCGCACACGGGTCGCGGCTTAACGTCATATCCGACGGACGGCGGCCTTTCCAAGCCAATCGGTGTCCCCTACTGACCGTGAATTTTGCGGAGATAAATCTCAACGCTGACCCAGCCGGAACTCGAACTTGGGAACTACAGATTACGAGCCTGGCGCGCTATCGACTGAGCTACCGCCGCCCCTATATCCGCAGGGGTTGATGAAATTGGTACTGAAATGATTCTCTATCCTGCAGATAAGCTTTAAGTTTTGCGAATCACCTGTAAATTATAAAATTTACTTGCATTTATTGCAAATTATCAAAGAATAATAATTTAAAAAATGCTTAGTGATGGGAACGCATAGTTTCTGTTATCACATGGCTGAAGGCAATTTTGAACATCTTTTATGTCACAGGCATTGTGCCTAAGGATTTTATCAGAACTATTATTATCCCAATATTTAAAAAGGTGATCGCAGTTTTCTGATAACTATAGGGACATTAGTCTGCTTTCTGTTCCAGGTAAAGTACTTTGCATGATTGTGCTTAATAGAATTAAAAATCTCGTTGACAGAGAATTGCGTGATGAACAATGTGGATTCAGAAGTGGTAGGGGATGTATTAAGATATGCATTATTATTTTCCTGGGAAGAAAATTGAAAAATGTGATACATAATTTTAAAATTCTTTTATTATCGAGAATAATCAGAAACTTGGGTACAGCAAATTTGTAAAAACAAATGCAGCATTTTTGGAATATTTTATTAAGTGTCAATTGAACAGTTCCCACAAATACCACATTTCTATTCTGAGAAAATCATATTTATTATTGAGTTTGAAGTGCTGTTTGACATTATGTTTTCGAATGTAAAAATAGTATATCCTTACATAGTTATAATTCATCAGTAGATATTTTACTGCGATTTTTTATGTGTAGTGCATTGTACTGTATATTATGTAGTAAGGGATACAATTTGTAAAATTCTTTTATGATTCTGTATAACGATAAGAAAGCAATGTCTTAATATTTATCGAGTTATATTAATCAAGATTTAAGTACCAATTTAACAAAATTGAAGTGTGCGCTCTGTTTGCCATGCTCTTAACGTTCTGTATCACAATTACACTTTGTTTTGTAATGTATTATTATATAACGAAAGTGTAATATATATATATATATATACCGAAGAGCCAAAACATTATGACCAGCGTGTTTTTATGCAAATCGAAGCAACTGCAGGTAAACGACGGTGCGTGTGAAGGTCATGAAACGGAATAGATAACACCTGATACTGATCTCTGTTAATCAGTGTTTTCTTGTTTTTCAGATGAGAAAAGCAGTGACTTCAGTGAGTTTGACAAAGGCCATATTGTAATGGTCACACTTATGGATCAGAGCATTACCGAGATGGCAAGGCTTGTGGGGTACTCACGGACAGCCGTCATTAGTACCTTCAAAAAGTGGTTCGAGGAGAGAAAACCCACGAACTGCCAGCAAGGTTTGGGTCGACGGCTCATCGATGCTAGAGGTGAGTGAAGGCTATACTGTATGGTACGAGGCAACAGAAGGGATACTGTGTTGCAATTCGCCCGTAATTTGAATGCTGGTGATCGGAGTTTATGTGTCGCAACACACAGTACATCGAACCCTGCTAAAAATTGGACTGCATAGTCGCAGGCCTCTGCGAGTGTCCATGCTAACCTCGGTTCACCATCAAAAGCGTCTACAATGGGAACGCGAGTATCATAACTGGACCTTGAATGCTTAGAAGGTCGTCTGGTCCGATGAATCTCCTTTCCTGTTGCAGCATACGGATAGCCCGGAAAGTGTGTGTCATTTACCTGGGGAAGTTTTGGCACCAGGATGCACCACGGGACGAAAAGAAGCCGGTGGAGAAAGGTAATGGTTTGGGCAATGTTCTGCTGGGAAACCCTGGGTCGAGTCATTCGTGTGCAGCAAACTATGACGTCTACCATACCCAAACATCATTGCAGACCAGGTACATCCTCTCATGGCAACGGTATAATCCTTCTAGAGTGCCTTCTTTCAGCAGCATAATGCGTCATGCCACACTGACCAGATTGTTCGAGAATGGTTCGCGGAACATGAAGACTTTCAGGTATTGCCCTAGCCTCCAAATTGCCCAGAGATCAATCCAATCGAGATCCGTGGTTTGTGTTGGAACAGCATATGCGATCTGCGGCGGCTCAACCACGTAACTTAAAGAGTTAAAGAATCTGCTGGTAACGTATTTGTACCAGATACCACAAGACACTTTTAGAAATCTTGTAGTGTTCGTGCGTCGCCGGGTAAGAGCTGTTTCGGCTGCACGTGGAGGACTAACATGATATTTGGCAGGTGGCCATAATGTTTTGGCTCTTCAGTGTATTTTGTGTTTTTAAATTTTCTTCATATTGTTTAAAAAATATAAGTACGGTTAAGATTTTGAAAATTTTTTTAACATTCACCTAGAATAAAAAAAGATATATTATAATAAATTTTGTGGTAGTCACGTTATTTAGCTCTTGCACAAAATGATACATTTAATTTTCCTTAAAAGTTAATTTCAAAGCTCTGTTTCTAATAATTTTGAGGAGAAAAGTGACCATAAAAGTTACAGATTCAGTTACTTGCTAGAAATATCCATATCGTATCCTGCCATAATATGATTTTAAAACTTCAAATGGTACTCAAAAGTACAAAAAAAAATGAAATAAGATTTTTTTTAAACCTTTGCTCTGAACAGAACTAAAGGAACAGCTCAAAAATGAGAAAAAAATATTTGACGAACGTGGTAACTATGGTGACGTTATGGTTTGGTCCACTGGCCTTCCGTTATAGGAAGTGATGGCTGACCAATTGGTCTCCTTCGCCAACCTTCTCTGAGCCCTAGTGGTCCTTATGACCTGCACAATTTAGCCTATTGTTTGTAAAAATTGCCGTTCAGAGTTAAAACAACCCATCGAACCAGGGAACTGTATATTACGAGCCTGGAGCACTACCGACTGAGCTACCCCGGCCACGAAACTGAATCAATCCCACAATGATATTATGAACAACGAACACAAAATAACGATTGAGATAGTATCTATAAAACAATGCTCAATATTTATTAAATTAATACAATTAATACAAATATTTTACTCCAATTAATGACATTGACATTATTTACACAAATATTATATTCCTTAAACAGAATTCCTTCCAGCCTTCTTGCCCTAAAATTCGTACAGAAGCAATCGTCCATTATATCTGATAAAACTCAAAAGTAAACGTAGTGGCCTTCGAAGTCGTAGTGCTCAGTGCACCGGCAAGATAGATCTGCAGATTCTGTCTCGGTATGTAGAGAGTTGAAGGATTCGTGATATTCCGTGGATAGATGTGTTTGCAGTTCACTAGAATAAAAGTTCCATCTCATCTTCTTCAGCTCACCGATTGCGTTCGTGAATGTGTCCACGTGGAACAAAAAGGGTAATTTCGCAGCTTCTGCAACTGCAAAAATACATTATAATATCGATAAAAAAACTATATCTTAATCGAAAACTGTATTTTGCCCACCACTAGCCATTCCAGCGTAGAAGCAGATAGAGATCCCTTCAAGAAATTGACCCTTCCAATGCTGGGGAGGGGGGGGGATGCTGTTTTCCGAGCCAACAGAATCCTCGCTTCTATGACCATATTCAACGTTTAAGGATTGATCAATAATGGGATGTTTTTAGTAGAAAACCAAGAAAAATTAATAAAAAAAATATCAAAGTCGAATTAAAACAGTGTTAGCTACGAGACTTATTTGTAAGAAAACAACTAGAGAACATATTTCCAGCTATAAGAGATGAGGAGAATAAATAAATCTAAAGAAACAAAAAGTTATATTTTTATTACAAATCCTACTAACAGAACTACTTGTGCTTAACCATAAAAATCACTCGTATTTTGGCTACGCTCAAAGTGATGTGCCAAGAGCCCTGATTTTGTTAATCATTCTATAACTTTTACTTATTTTCCCCTGGAGTAGCTGTTACAGTCTACTAAATTAGCCTTAACTAGAAGAGTAGCTGGTAGCCAAATTACTGTTCCAGAGAGCAAACGTTCTGTACTGAGTCAGTGATCAAATGTATTGGATCTAGAGGTCCATGGGCCTGAAGAGGAAAAAAAAAAAAAGGTGTCCTGTGGTATATAGCTCAAACGGCCTCTAATATTACGAAAGCAATTCCTTAACAATTGGGCGCTAAGGGGCCACTTAGTACACTTAAAAATAAATCTTTCTACTCAGCAAAAATTTCGATATTACAATGACAGATGCTCATAGGAGAAGGCATGCTAAAATAGAAACATCTTCCAGGATTCTTCTTTATCTTGTTTATTGAAATCAAGAAAAAAAATATTACACGTTCATTGAAATGAAGGAAGGTCCAGTAATATTTGGACTCCGAAAATCAGCTACAGAAATTCCCCAGAAGTATTTCTATTAAGATTATATCTTCCCAATTATATTGTCCATAATACTCAAGTTATCTGCTTAAGCACTGCCAGTTTTGACCCGGAATTACAAGGTACAACGCATAAATCGGGGGAGATATATAAAAATTTAATTTTTTCATCGTTTGTTCATTTGGTTTTAGTTTACATTAAAAAAAATTTTTTTATCACTACATTAAACCTCCAATTCTAATTCTGTAAGAAATAACCTTATAGTCATTGACTAACAGTTTATGTTATTTAAATAGCCCCGTAATCTCGATCGCGTTTACACATTTTTATTTACATAAAGAACCTATTTCTGGAATCATATAATCTTGACTCCCTTGCACGCGTCGCTTTGTGTCCATAATTGTTTTATATATGACAGGTTTCTGGAGTGTGGCCCCACATTCTAAGTCGCATTTGGCAATTTTTACCTCTTTCACTTTTCAGAGGACCGATTTCTGAAGCCCCGTAATCTCGATCCCTCTAGCCATTTTTTTTTCACTATTTATATATTTTTTTTAAAGGACCGAGATCTGGAGCCTCATAATCTCGATCCCCTTGCACGCGTTGCTTTGTGTCCATACTTGTTTTATATATGGCAGGTTTATGGAGTGTGGCCCCCATATTCTCAGTAGCATTTGGCAATTTTTACCCCTTTTACTTTTCAGAGGACCGATTTCTGAAGCCCCGTAATCTCGATCCCTCTAGCCATTTTTTTTTTTCACTATTTATATATTTTTTTTAAAGGACCGATTTCTGGAGCCTCATAATCTCGATCCCCTTGCACGCGTTGCTTTGTGTCCACATTTGGTTTATATATGACAGGTTTCTGGAGTGTGGCCCCATATTCTCAGTCGCATTTGGTAAATTTTACCTCTTTCACTTTTCAGAGGACCGATTTCTGAAGCCCCGTAATCTCGATCCCTTTCTAGCCATTTTTTGTTTTCTTTTTTTTCGCTATATACATTTTTTTTTAAAGGACCGATTTCTGGAGCCTCATAATCTCGATCCCCGTGCACGTGTTGCTTTCTGTCCTTAGTTTTTCCTATATGATGGGTTTCTGGAGTCTGCTCCCATTCTCAGTGGCTTTTGGTAATTTTTACCTCTTTCACTTTTCAGAGGACCGATTTCTGAAGCCCCGTAATCTCGATCCCTTTCTAGCCATTTTTTTGTTTTCTTTTTTTTTTCACTATATATACATTTTTTTAAAGGAACGATTTCTGGAGCCTCATAATCTCGATCCCCGTGCACGTGTTGCTTTCTGTCCTTAGTTTTTCCTATATGATGGGTTTCTGGAGTCTGCCCCCATTCTCAGTCGCTTTTGGTAATTTTTACCTCTTTCACTTTTCAGAGGACCGATTTCTGAAGCCCCGTAATCTCGATCCCTTTCTAGCCATTTTTTTGTTTTTCTCTTTTTTCACTATATATACATTTTTTTTTAAAGGACCGATTTCTGGAGCCTCATAATCTCGATCCCCTTGCACGCGTTGCTTTGTGTCCATACTTGTTTTATATATGACAGGTTTCTGGAGTGTGGCCCCACATTTTCAGTCGCTTTTGGTAATTTTTATCTCTTTCACTTTTCAGAGGACTGATTTCTGAAGCTCCGTAATCTCGATCCCTCTAGCCATTTTTTTTTCACTATTTATATATTTTTTTTAAAGGACCGATTTCTGGAGCCTCATAATCTCGATCCCCTTGCACGCGTTGCTTTGTGTCCATACTTGTTTTATATATGACAGGTTTATGGAGTGTGGCCCCCACATTCTCAGTAGCATTTGGCAATTTTTACCCCTTTTACTTTTCAGAGGACCGATTTCTGAAGCCCCGTAATCTCGATCCCTCTAGCCATGTTTTTTCACTATTTATATATATTTTTTAAAGGACCGATTTCTGGAGCCTCATAATCTCGATCCCCTTGCATGCGTTGCTTTGTGTCCATATTTGGTTTATATATGACAGGTTTCTGGAGTGTGGCCCCATATTCTCAGTCGCATTTGGCAATTTTTACCTCTTTCCCTTTTCAGAGGACCGATTTCTGAAGCCCCGTAATCTCGATCCTTTCTCGCCATTTTTTGGTTTTTCTTTTTTTCCACTATTTATACATTTTTTTTAAAGGACCGATTTCTGGAGCCTCATAATCTCGATCTCCTTTCACGCGTTGCTTTCTGTCCATACTTGCCTTATATACGGCAGGTTTCTGAAGTGTGCCCCACATTTTCAGTCGCTTTTGGTAATTTTTATCTCTTTCACTTTTCAGAGGACCGATTTCTGAAGCCCCGTAATCTCAATTTCTCTAGCCATTTTTTTTTACTTTATATACATATTTTTTAAGGGACCAATTTCTGGAGCCTCATAATCTCGATCCCCGTGCACGTGTTGCTTTCTGTCCTTAGTTTTCCTCTATGATGGATTTCTGGAGTCTGCCCCCATTCTCAGTCGCTTTTGGTAATTTTTACCTCTTTCATTAACTACCAATAAAAGTGACGAGAACAACTAGGAAAAAAATAACCTCCCAGAGCAATTAGCAATAAAGGCAACAAGAAAAAATTAGGAATATATTTGATAAGAACGAATACATTAAAGGGAACAAGAAGATCTAGTGATAAAGGTCACAAGAAAAACTAGCAATAAAGCTGACTAACACAAATAAGACGTTTTTCAATTAAACAAATCCTGACTTGCTAAGCGTCATGTGCTCTATCGATGAGCATGTGAGAAATTTTAATTGTCTTCCCCAAGCACAACGCGGTTTACGCCAATTTTTGTCATCATTAAAATGACTTCTGGTAATATACAGGAACTACCTTGAAGGCAATAAACATTAAACTCGGCGACGTTAACTACTATGCTGGTAATAGTAGTATGTTGCAGTGTTTTCATGATTGCGAGCATCATCTGTAATTCCCTTATCTAATGTGGCGTAACACAATCTCTCACACCATTCCCTTTGATAATATTTCGATTTACAAATACCAGTGGAATGTTAATACTTGCTAAAGAAAAAATTCGCTCTTGTGAAACCCGAATTAGTAGGTGATGAATATAATTGGTATCATTTCGGTACTAACATCTAAATAGAAATTAAAATAATTATGAGAAGCTATTGCTATTAAGTAACAATTAATGTGTAGCATGTTTAAATTAATCTTTTCAACATTCTTTAAGCTTACGACTAAATATTGATAAACCATCTTGTTTGACAAATTGAAATAATTAACTGGATTCAATTAAAACATTTTAAAATTTTTACAATTTATTCAAATATTCAAATTACCATTACAACTGCTTTTAAAAAAAGCCTTCACTTCTCAAATAATAATGGCAAAAATAACTAGCAATGGACCGGACCATTAATAATAATAATCAGTCAAATCAGCATTAAAATTCAAAATTTTTTAAAATGTTTTTCATAAATCTATTCGTACCTCTTAACTCCTTGCGGTTGATGCCGTCCTCCAATCGCTAAATAAGTTCTCTCTGAGGAAGCCGTCCCGTGGCCGAGTGGTTAGCACGCTTGGCTACCGAGCTACGGGACCTGTGTTCGAGCCCGGGTAAGGAATGGATGTATGTGTTGTTTTTCTGCTGAGGTCCTGCCATCCTCTCAAATCTTTTACTTTGGCATATAAAGTGACAGGCTCCTGTCAGACCTCTGTGGCAAGCAGCTGCTTGAGGGGGTATTTATTTTTTATTATCTGAGGAAACACTCAACATGTCTGCCCTAAGCAATGGCTGGAACGGAAATGTTTAGGAAAAATGCTGGACAATCTTTCGATAATAATGGAGATATATAATGATAATATAGTGTTGCGTCAAACAGATAGTGTTTGGTAGTTTTCTTCTAGTGTGACGTCACTCTTTGTTCTGCATTCAAAAAATTGCCTTTAAAATTTAACTATTGGTGTCTAAATGACATTTGGTACTCAAATCATTCATTAAAATATTTACAAGTAACCAACTTGAAAAAAATTATTTCTTTTCCAATCACGAATAATAAAAATTTTACTTTTCTAATCACCAATAATAAAAATATATTTCTTTTCCAATCATAATGAATAAAAGATAATTGCATTTACCACTGGTGTATTGAAGCTTGGGGGGAGTGATTCCCCTCTTCACCTGGCTTTGATGTTTCCCATGACCCTTCTTCGTGAAAAGAATAAACCATGTTATCCTAATATTACATAATATTATTACATATATAAAACATATAGGAATATACGGAATATCGCCACTGCTTCAGGACGAGTTCTTTTTTTCGCGTGTGTGTTTGTGTAAGCCTGTGATTTACACAATTTCAATTTATTTACAGACTAACAGAGTAAATATATTTTACAATGCAAATTCAACTGTGAAGAAATGTTTTGGGGATTTTTTTCTAATACAATCACCTAAAACCTGTTTATGAAATTATTCTTTACTCAGTTTCAATTCCGATTTTGAGAACTTAACGTTTTTGGTTGTTTAAGCAGAAAATCCCTGAACAATGGTTAACGAAATTCAAAGAATGTTGGGTAACGATTTTAATACGCTAAAATTGTAAACATAAATTTCTCAGGGTTAAACAAATGAGGAAACTCCAGCTGAAAAGTATATTAAGAATTTTTTTATTAAATTAAAATTTCCAAAAGAATGTAATATTTCTTATATCAACCGTAACAATTTATTTTTTACTCGTTTTTGAAAAAATACTAATTGTTTTCACCTCGTCATCAATGTCTAAACGTTTCTCAACGTCTCTGTTTATAGTGATAAACGAAAAATCGTTTTTCGTTTGGATATGCATTGGGTTGGTTGTTTTACCTCTGAGCGGCACTTTTTTGCACACCATAGGCTAAATAGCCAGGTCACATGGACCCCGAAGGCTCAGAGAAGGTTGGGGGAGGGAACCCAGTGTAACAACTGTTGGGAGACAGACGGTAGACTCCGGTCAAGGCCATCCAGAGTGTTCTTCAAGAGTGTTCATCCAGAGTGTTCTTTTTAGGGCCTTCCGTGGCCGAGTGGTTAGCGCGCTTCTTTTTCTTATCTAAAGGACCTGGTTTCGAGCCCGAGTAAGGCATTGATGTTTGTGTTGTTTTTCTGCTGAGGTCCTGCCATCCTCTCAGACCTTCTGCTACGGCATATAAAACGACAGGCTCTTGTCAGACTTATGAGGCAAGCAGCTGCTTGAGGGGGTATTTTTTTCTTTTTGGATAGCGGATTACGTGGAAAGGCAATAATCCTTCATGTAAGGAAATAATTGTGAATATTATTCAAAAGTTAATACAGATTAAACAATGAATACAATGAACATAATTTTATTCAACAATGAATACAGATTGAAGCTTAAGGTGACTTGCCGCAAACTACAAAGAAACATTTGATTGGATTAGAGATCGTCATAGACTTAAGGAGGTGCTCCACCTCTTCCTATCCACACACATTAAATTCCAAAGAAAGTCTTTGTTATTTGCGACTCAGCTTCTGGCGAATCACTTGCGCATTTGTTGTTTTCACGAAATCAGTAGTTCCAAAGGTTTAGGAAAAGTTAGTTTTATCTGTTGTGTTTCAACAATTTTGTTCAACTTGTCCTGAATCTTTTTATTCAACGCTTCACTACTATCTTGTAAGTGTTTTGAAAAATTAAATAATCTATTTTTTAGTTATTGCTTGTGCATATATGTCTCATATACTACACATAAATGCAATATATATATATATAAAAGGTCGTATAAATCACCTTTTTCCATGAAAAGAGTGCTTGATTGCTCTAAACTTTTAAGTAAAATAAAAGAGTTAGGTGTTAGAAAAAAATCAAATTTTTTTAAAGTAAAGGAATCCTTTATTACGTTTAATATGTGTATATTGAATTAGGAAAGTAGGAAAGATAAAGTTCACAAAAAGACCAGAGATAGTTCACACAAAAGTTCATCACAAAAAGACCAGAGATAGACCAGAGTTCACAAAAAGACCAGAAAACGATCAGAGCTTTAATGTATTCGGAATATTTTACTTTCAAGTTGTAATACTAGAGAATGGTAATTCAGTGCTCAATGGAACACTTTGAAGAATAAAAATATCCTTTCGTTTTAGGATTATCTTTTTCTAAAGAAATATTTATTAGTTGCTCGATTTCAAATTCATTTCAACCCAGTATTAAAAAGAAAGTATAGAAAACCTGTATGCATTTCCTTCTTTTGGTGATTAGCTTCTTCAGTATAGCAAAGTACATTAAATCTCTTACCTCAGTATATCAATTTTCCGCAATGTTCATTGATCAATATCTGAAATAGGAAAACTTTGTAGCAATAATTGTAAACAGTTAAATACGGATTGTGAAACAATTGTAAATAATAATAAATGAAGCTGTGCTATTGAATGATAATATGCAAATAATTTTAAAATATAATTGCCGAGTGGTTAGCGCGCTTGGCTACTGATCTAAGGGACCTGGGTTCGAGTCCCGGGTAAGGCATGGATGTATATGTGGTTTTTCTGCTGAGGTCCTGCCATCCTCCCAGATTTTCTACTGTGGCATATAAACTATCTAGCTCCTCTCAGACCTCTGTGGCAAGCAGCTGCTTGAGGGGGTATTTATTTATATTTTATTTTTATTTTTAAAATGAATTAATTCTCGTTAAACTGCAAAAGGGTAATTAATACGGTGTGCAAATTAAAAAAAAATTAACTTTTAAAAGTGTAAAAATATTATGGTTAACAGAATTATTATTTGAGTTAGAAATGGAAATGATAATTCCTTTGACCTGTGAAATAAATTGTGATGTTGTTGCTTATGTAGAAAAATTTATCACCGAGATATGACTAACATATATATAGATAACAATTATTTCGACGAATTTTCTGTATAAATATGTAATTGGAAGTCACCAAATAATATGGGTGTGTTTTTGAAAAAGCATCAATTTATTTTCAAAGTTACCAATTGCTTAACATATACGATTTTTTTTTTCTTATAGATTGTCCATTGTTTAATATTTCACAAAATCTTTAAATTTTCATTGAACAAATTAAAAAGTCAGAAGTGAATCTAACCAGGGCAAAATCGAAAGAAGGGAAGGAGACCATGCTCTCTTTCAGAATGTCAGTAAGGTTAATAAAGGGAAAAAGTTTTAAAGTTATTTAAATTTAATGAATTTTTAAATAAATTTTTGAATTCCTGTAAAATGGAGGGGAAAATAATATGGTTCATTTGACAATCCTGCCTCTTTCATCTTCCCTTTTAAATTTTTCCGCCTCTATTACATTTCTTGTCCCCGCGCCACTAGATTTTTTTTATATCCGAGCCTGCAAATTATGCATTTTCTTAAGATAGATAGTTTTCCTGAAGTCATATTTTATCAAATAATCTTATTTAAATAGTTAGCTGGCTCTAGGCTTGGCTTACCATTCACTTGAAATGTCTATTTACCTATGGAGAGTCACTGCACTGCAGGGGGCCGGGTTGGCTCAGTCGGTAGCGCGCCAGGCTAGTATCCCAGGTTCCAGGTTCGAGTCCCAGCTGGGTCACCGTTGAGATTTATCTCCGTAAAACTATCCATCCTGCCCTCGGTCAGTAGGGGACACCGATGGACTTGGAAAGGCCTCCGTCCGTCGAATGGGACGTTAAGCCGTGGCCCCGTGTGCGGGAGAACTGCACACATCCAGAAATTTTTTCACTCTATTGCAGCTCCTAATTATGCAAATTTAAATCTACGGAAGACCTTAAAATGCGAATAACAATATTTTACTAGTTTATTAATCAAGTGTGTTAGAGAAGAGGAGATGGAGAAGTTGCCTCGGGTAAGGCATGGATATGGATGTTTGTGTTGTTTTTCTGCTGAGGTCTCGCCGTCCTCACAGACATTCTGCTGTAGCTTATAAACTGACAGGCTCCTTCCTGTCAGACCTCCATGGCAAGCAGCTGCTTGAGGAGCTATGCAATTATTTTTATTGTTGAAATTTATATTAAAAATTAATCGTTTCTCAATAACAGCAAAGAAATAAGTTCGTTTTTTAAATCCTCGACTTTAGTGGTTAGACGCGGCGAAAGTGTATTTGTAAATTGCGATATGTTACAGATCAGCTGTCCATTAGTTTATTATCCCAATCTATTGTGAGATTATGGGAAACTTGTGATTTGACTATTTAACCGATTGTATGCAAACCATTCACCTATGTTGTTCAGGGTGAGGATTTCGGGGCCATCACATTAAATCCCCACATTTTACCACCTAAGTATATAATTCTTGAGGGGACTACGGATTAGGGAAACTCGGCGGGCTCGAACCCAGTTATTTGAATAATTTCAATGTATAATAAATGAATTATTTGTAATGGTTTTTAAATACAATTGAAATGTGTCCTCGGCGCGAAACTTCCGCCCGTTTCGGGAAGGGTATATCATTGAGATAGGATATAGTTCGAAGTAGCCTACGAAGGTCGTAACATGAGATTAACTTTGATACCTAATTCATAATTCAAAATTCTGGACCTTGGTGATAAACACTCCCAATGTCGAAAGCTTTCTTTTGACGCATATCCTGTTACTGATTGTATCATCTGAAAACACCAATCATAAGAAACTTTTCTTTGATATATTACTCTTTCGTTCCCTTCATTTGGTGGTGGACGGCAGAGAGAGAATGATTTCAGGTTGCCTACGGCAATGTAGATGTTATAAGCTTTAATTTGGGATATATCTCGTTAAGGTCGTTGGGATATATCTCGTTAAGGTCGCTGCCGTGTCGAGAAAGAGGCGGCGGTCCTCTCCCGAACTTCCTTGTAATTTTTCTCTGTTAGTTGATTACACCAGTTATTTATCCTTCACCCATTATTCTAGATGAAACCGTACATTCTCGGGTTTCTACAGTCGTGATATGCTTTCGATGAAATAAACAAATGCACAATGCACTAAGTAGAAGACGACACACTGTTTATTTATATTCACACATATATGTGCATATGTACATATGGGAATTAACTGTGCTCACTTCATTACATGGAATGATTTTTATCGATGTTACTTTTAGACTTTCATCATTCAGATCAATTTATCGTGCATGCTGCATGACTATTGCAGGCATTCATTTAATCAATTGGAAATCTGTACCTTCCTGTATAGAAATCGCTTTACCAACTTCAAAACTTGGCGAGAGGATATATTAATCCCTGCCTACACAACCTGGTTCTCACAGAACCGAACCTTGGTTCATGCAGAATCGAATCCTGGTTCCCATAAAACCCAACCCTGTTCACACATAACCGAATGGTGGTTCACACACAACCGAGTCCCACTGCTTTACGTTTCCCGAGAAGGAGCAATGTCACTCTGACGCGGTAAAGAAACCTGACTTCTTCGCTCGTGAGCTACACTCATTCTGATGTTTTGTTCTTCGCATCTCCCCGTCGCTTCTTCTATTGATTCGCACCCTAACACTCCGGCTGATGAAGAGACGAAATAATGTGCCACAAATAATGTACCACATGAGAACTAATGTGCCACATTTCAAATTAAGCCATTTCTGAAAATACACTTATAGATATATACAATAACAACACATAGAACAATAAAATAAATTAGCGCTATCCTCCCTCCGTGAGGGGGGCGGGGTGGCTCTGTCGGTAGCGCGCCAGGCTCGTAATCTGTAGTTCCCAGGTTCGAGTCCCAGCTGGGTCAGCGTTGAGATTTATCTCCGCAAAATTCCCCGCCCTGCCCACGGTCAGTAGGGGACACCGATGGGCTTGGAAAGGCCGCCGTCCGTCGGATGGGACGTTAAGCCGTGGCCCCGTGTGCGGGAGAGCCATACCCTGTGCACGTTAAAGAACACGCTGGATGGCATTGACGGGAGGCTACCATCTGTCTCCCAACAGCTGTTCCAGTGGGTCCCCTCCCCCAACCTTCTCTGAGCCTTCGGGGTCCATGTGACCTGGCCATTTATCCCATGGTGTGCAGAAAAGTGCCGCTCAGAGGTAAAACAACCCAACCCAACCCTCCGTGCGAAATTTACTCCGTTTTAGGAAGGGTGGGTGCGAATAATTTGAAGTAGCCTATGAAGTTCTTCACATTGGCTTTTATTTCATACCTAATTCATAATTGTGGGCCTTGGCTTTCGGGAGTTATAGTGGACAAGACTGAATCTCATAGGGTTGATAGGATAATCACACATAGTCCTGTATATTTGTGTTTTAGATTATTATTGGAATAAATGATGTATATTTTGTTAAAATGAGAGAGAGTACCAATTTTTAATATTAAAACAGTAGCTATATTGATATAGTTGAGCTCTAATCATTTTTATTGTAACATTTTAATAAGGAAAAGCAACTGATGCTGTAAGAGTACCTGAAATGTGGATTTATGGATAAAACTGTCAATTGCAATAACGTGGCAGCCTTTCTAATTGATGTTCACAATTGCATATATTGTTTAACGTCGTGCAGTTTTCCATTCAAACTGAGAATACATTTCTTGCATGCAGCTATACTCGTAACTTTAACATGTCATACATACATTTGAAAAAATGTGTTTCGAAAGAAAATAAAAAAACTATATGTATCTACATCTGCTTCTCGCCATTATATACTCAACTTTAGTCAAGTAATGTATATGATATGACTTTGAGTTATAGATTGTTTTAGAAAGTTAACATTCTTAAAATTCTAATACGCAGGTATGAATACAATGTAATTTGTAGCTTTTACACTGTCAGCTATGATTTATAAGTCGTCATTAAGCAGGAAATGGCATTTTAGAATTTGTTTCTCATGTTATCATCATCATCATCATCATCATCTTCAAGCAGTCATGGGCTACGGAGGTCCAACCAGACCGTGCAATTTAGTTCTCCAAGCAAGTCTGTCCTGAGCTACATCTGCTGTATTTGGCTATTGCACACCAATTCTAATAAGGTCCTGTTTGACATTGTCTGCCCACCGCATCCTAGGTCTCCTCCTCTTTCTGAGGCCTTTAGGCACACTGTTCATAAACCTATTCGCCAATCTATAACTATCCAGATGCCCAACATGGCCAAACCAGCGGAGTCTCGCTCTGCACAATATGCTGCTTCAAGGAGGTTGCCGATTATTTTGCCTAACCTCATCATTAGTTACAAAGTCGAACCATCTAATGCCCAAGATGCTGCGTAAGCATCTAGAATCAAAAGCATCAAGTTTCCTGTTGTTTTGTTTACACAGCATCCAAGTTTCACTACCGTAACTAACCCTAGAAAGAACCAAACTATTATACAGTCTAATTTTAGTCTTCAGGTGTATACGCCTATTTCTCCACACTCTCCATAGATTCTTAAAAGTCCCGGCAGCAATCCCTATTCGTCTGTTAATCTCATGCCGCACATCACCAGTATCTGTTACATAGCTCCCAAGCGAATTAAACTGTGACACCTGCTCAAGACTGCAACCATTCGGATTAACTGAATCGCAGCCTGCCTGACCAATTTTCATCACTTTAGTTTTCTCCCTGTTTATAACCAAACCTACTCTACTATCAGTTTCATCAACAGCTCGAATGAAAGAGTTCATTTCATCATCATCATTTGCCAAAAGGACTAATCATCAGCATAATCTAAATCAGAAATTTTCGGGTCTCCAGCCCATTGAAGGCCAAAATCTTTCCCTTGAAGTGAATTTCGCATAACATAATCAATAACCAAACTAAAGAGAAAAGGAGACAAAATGCACCCTTGTCGAACATCAGAAGTAATGATACACCAATTGTTATATACCTTACCAATTCTCACACACGACTCAGTGCTATTATAGAGAGCTTTCATTATGTTAACTAACTTGTCAGGTATACCATAGATCTCACAATCAACCACAAATTATGACGATCAACAGAGTCGAGAGCTTTTTTGAAATCAACAAAGCTTAGCAACCAAAGGTTTCTAAAACTCTAAACATTTCTCAAGAATCTGCCTAAGTGAAAATATCTGATGCACACATCCCCTACCACTTCTGAATCCATATTGCTCATCACGCAATTGCCTGTCAACTAGATTCTTAATTCTATTAAGCATAATCATGGAAAGAACTTTACCTGGATCAGAGAGTGGGCTGATACCCCTGTATATATCACAAGAACTGCGATCACCTTTTTTGAAAATAGGGATAATAATAGTTGTGGTAACATCCTTAGGAACCATGTCTTTATCATAAAAGATATTCAAAATTTCAGTCATCCAAGTGGTAACCGAAACATTCCCAGCTCCAAGCATTTCTGCAGTAATTTCATCTACCCCTGGGGATTTATGAAATTTAAGTTAAGAAATAGCCAAAATAACTTCAGATTGTGTTATAGGGCCAATATTAAAGCCACCAATCCATCTATTATCATTGCAAACAATGGGAATAGTACTAACCACATTGTTTAGAACATCACTGAAATTCTCAGCCCACCTAGCCACGCACCCCCCCCCCCCGCGCCTCGGCCCTGCCATTGCTTAAATGACAAGACATTAAGACTCAATAAGTGATGAAGACACTTATTGATGAATAAGCCTTCAACGTTTAAATTTTATTCACTCACCATACGATGGAAAATGCCTTTTTTAACAATAGATTAAAATCGAACACAGCAGATAAGGAAAATTGCAAAACATTCGAATAAAGCGAATCACTTTCACTTCCCCAGTGTGGTAGTGGAAGAATTGAGAGTTAAGGGCATGATAGCTGTTGGAAAAAAACTCTGTGCTGCCCTCTTCCCTTGATGCCCTAAGCACGTGCTTAGGGCTTATTTTTGCTCAATGGTTAATCCGGCGCTTCTTACCTTGTTTATCCTTCAATCCCTCTATACCTGTCCTTTTTTTACCACACAAAACATTAACTATCTGGTATAGTTCTCTGCTATTGTGCTGTCTAACTGCTTCCTCGGCTTCGTCAGCCAAGCCATCAAGCCAAAGATTCTTATGAGCAGCTAACTGATCTTTTACACGTTTATTAAGTTCTCTGTAATGCTTTCTATTAGGATGAGTAGGGTATTGATTAAAGACATTCCTGCAGTTCTTTCTTTCCGTAATAAGCTCAAGTGCCTTATCACTCAAATAATTCTGCCTCTTCTGCTCCTTTTGTCCTAAAAGAGTACTGTTAGTGTCCAAAAAAGCCTGTTTAAAATGATTCCATTCTACCTCAACTTCAGTAGTAAGCAAACCATGACTGTCATAATGACTAAGTAACCTATCATGGTAAGCTTTGGCTATAACTGGATCTTTCAGAGCTTAAGTATTAAAAGTAAATTTTTTAACCCTAAGACAACACTTTTTAAGTTTAAGTTGCAAGACACTTTTAACAAGGTAATGGTCAGATCGAATTTCAGCTCCCCTACATGGCCTGGTCTGTTAATGTCTGTAATAATTTTGTCATCAATAAGCCTAAGTTGGTTGTAGTTTAATTTCTTTAAATTGAATATTTCTTATTGAGCTCATCATTATTTAAAGAACTGCTGTGTAGTCAGATAAAAGGGTGTAGCTATGGGAGGGATGTTGGGAGGTTCCCCCCCCCCCCCCAAGTAACCCGGTGTTGGCAAAATCTGAAGCGACTTCGTAAAATCCAGGTGAGGTGTGAAAATTTGTGGTATTTGTTTTGTAAAATTAAGGTGAGTTGGTAAAATCGGAACAACTTGGGAAAATTCGGAGTGACTTGGCAAAATCTTGGGGGAGTTGGGAAAATTCGGAGTGACTTGGCAAAATCTTGGGGAGTTGGGAAAATTCGGAGTGACTTGGTTAAATCTTGGGAAGTTGCGAAAATTCGGAGTGACTTGGTTAAATCTTGGGAAGTTGCGAAAATTCGGAGTGACTTGGCAATATCGTGAGGGAGTTGACGAAATTCAGGTGAGATGTAAAAATTGGGATTTTTTTCTGTAAAATTATGGCGAGTTGGCAAAATCTAGGAGAGTTGTCAATTTTTTTTTTTTTTCTTTTTTTAGAATATAATTTTTATTCATAAGGGTAAAGAATACAAATACATTTACACTTTGACCCGCAAAGCTAAATAGCTTATCTGCAGGAAAATGAATAAATTATATTAACATAAGTCATTCAGCCACAAAAATGATGTACATCAAATAAATCCACAAAACACAACACATAAAAATCAGCAAACTAGAAAATACCAAATAATTTTTTAACTCCATTTTAAGTCTTCTAAAAGAATCTATATTTAGTAATTCTTTTCGAATAGAATTAAATATAAGTGGTACTTGATATTCGGAGGTATGTTTCCCGTAATTATTTCGAAAATTTGGCAATTTGTAATAACCCTGGTTTTGAAGTCTTGTATTTTTATTATGTTGAATTTTTAGTTTGTAAGTTTCGTCAAAAAAATTTTTAATTATTACATTATATTTATATAAATGGCTGTAGGACAAAAGATTTAAAAATTTTAATCTATCGGTAGAAGTTTTATAAATTTTTTGCAAATGAAACGGAATAATATTTTTAGCTATTATAGACTGCAGTTTTTCTATTTTATTTATGTTAGTTAAGTTAGTTGTTCCATGCACAATTGTTCCATAATTTAAAATAGATTCGCATATTGCTTTATAAAATAGGACACATGTTTCCATATTTAATACGTATTTCAATTTTTGAATTTTTATCGCCGATATTCTCAAGCTTTCACATATGTGGGATATATGGGCATTCCACCTAAAATATTCATCAAAAATGATTCCTAAGTAATTTATTTTATTTACTTGCTCAACTGGTGGGCAGCTGCATAATGATTCACAATTCGAAGCATCCTTTTTTCTGCAATTTATTTTATGAGTTTTGATAAAGAGGTTTTGATGAATATGAAATCCTGGTGAATGAATAATCATCAGTTTTGTTTTTTTCTCATTTAAATAGATTTTATTATAATTTAACCATCTAATAATATTATTGTAATCTGTTTGAACCTCTGAAATGCTATCATTTAAATATTTCTGACTGTTTATTAAAACAATGTCGTCAGCATATAGATAAATAGCACTATTTAATTTTGTATTGAACAAATCATTTATGTACACTAGGAACAATAAAGGACCTAAAATTGAGCCTTGGGGAATTCCACATCGTGTAATTACTTTTCTGCTGTAGCAGTTTTTTATTTTAGTAATTGTTTATCTGTCTGATAAATAATTTCTAAACCAATCTAACAATATACCGCGAATACCGTAATTTTCCAATTTATTTAGTAAAATGCTATGATCTATTGTATCGAAGGCTTTCTTTAAATCTAAAAACATAGTTGCAATTTTTTCCCTATTATTCAATGATTTATTAATATTATTTGCAATTTTGGAAATTAGTTGAATTGTGTTTTTTCCTTTTTGAAAGCCAAACTGATTTTCATTAATTATGCTGTGTTTAAGTAAAAAGTTAAAAACAGTATTATAAATATATTTTTCCATCATTTTCGAAAAAATAGGCAGGTTGGGGAGTTGGCAAAATTTGGAGTGAATTTTGCAAAATTCAGGTGAGATGTGAAAAAAAAATTTTGTAATATTATGGCGAGTTGGCAAAATTGAGGAAACTTGAAAAATCTAGGGGTAGTTGAAAATTCGGAGTGACTTGGCAATATCTTGGGGAGTTGGCAAAATTTGGAGTGACTTGCGAAAATCGTGGAGAGTTGGGAAAATTCAGGTGAGATGTAAAAATTGGAATCTTTTTTCTGTAAAATTATGGCGTGTTGGCAAAATCGAGGCAACTTCGCACAATCTAGAGAGTTGGTAAATTTTCGGGAGTGTATTTTGCAAAAATCAGGTGAGATGTGAAAATTGGGATTTTTTTTCTCTAAAATTCTGCCGAGTTGGCAAAATCGAGGAAACTTGGCAAAATTTTGGGCAGTTTGAAAAATTTGAAGTGACTTAACCAATTTAGGAGAGATGTAAAGTTTGGGACTGGTTTTGTGTAATTAAGGAATTTGTGAATATTACCTATCCCCCCTCACCGCCACGGAGCGAAAATCTAGACATCTAGAACCTGACAGAGACATTATTTTGTCAGTTGGCAAAATCTGATTTTCAAGTTGGAAAATTTTCGATTAATTTTCTCCCCCCCCCCCCCCCCGGTAAGCGCCTGGTCAGATGGTTTAATCTATGAGGTTTATTATTAAGCCAATTATTAATCAAAAATTAATCGACTATTATTAACCCTGCAAATTAATAAAAGTCATTTATAAGATGAAAAACAGCATTAGAAAAGCCTTTTCCAATTTTAAATTTCGGCTCAAAGATTGAAGAGTGTCATAAATATTTTGCATAATTTTAGACGCGCAGTTTTTTTTAAAATATTCAATGTCAAACTTTATTTCAATGAAATAAAAACAAGTACACTTAATAAAAGACGTTCCTTCTTTTTCGTTTGGATTTTTTTCATCTTAAAGGTTGATTAAAAATTTCAAAATGCCCCAAACCGCAAATCTCTAAGCTGATTAGTAATTGATATATATAAATATCTTAATTTTGGTTGAACATAAAATATTTACGACTTTTCCAATAACTATGAACCCACTTGCCACAGTGAGATACCTTTTGATACCTTATACTAGGGGTTCTCAACGTGGGGTACGCGGTAAAATTTTTTGGGATACGCCGTGAGAGATCAAAAGTCGTTAGATATATGTTATATATATATATGTTTTATTTTATTCTCATTGTTATACTATAACTATAGTTTTATCTATCTATATAAGGGGTACACCAATTGCATACAGATTTCCAGAGGGTGCTTGAAGCATAAAAGGTTGAGAACCACTGACATATACTTTGATGACTAAACTACAGTACTCACTTACAGGCAAATGGAATCGCGCAAGGTTGTGAGCTCCTTAAATTTCACCCGATATTGTTTTAAAGAATTGCATAAAATGTTAGTAATCTCAATTTTCAGCTTCTCTCTATTTTCGCATTATTTTAACCTAGAAGTATCAAATACCTTATCTAAGTTGAACAGAGATTGTCCTTTTTAAACGCAAGTTCGTGTTTCAGGCATTATTCAGGAATGAATGTGCGCGTTGATGGTGCCGCCCTCTGTTGGCTGGATTAGTAGATCATCGTGTATTACTGAATAAATTAAATATTTTTCCAGATATCAATTTTTTAAAAATTTCAAGGATTATTTTATTCATGTTCTATTAATATTATGTGCTTATTAATTCTTACACGCTGCCCTCCACTTTTGATAATTTAGTAAATGGAACAAAGTTAAAAAAAGGCATTAAACCTATAATCTGAAACTCATTTTTTCAGGAAATTTACTAAAAGCCAGAAAAGCGACTGTGAAAATATATGCATTAGAACGGTTTTCCAGTTCATTTCGGCTTGCACCCCTTCCCCTGCCTTTTTTTTTTACATCCGGTCATGGTTAAAACCATTTAACAAATATATATTTTAGAAGAATGTTTAATGGTTATTTTAATATTATACAATTTCAGATTTTATAAAACAGGATTATTTATTGTTGAATTTGTATTCATGCGGAAAAGCTCCTTAGCTTCGTGAGACTTAATTTTGCACTAAAAAAAGCTATGCAAAAAAATTAAAGGCAAATTATGATTTTAATATTTCTATTTCCATACCATAATGAACGGACATTGCAGAAAATGGAGATTTCAGTAGATTTATGATCTTTATTTTTAGTCATATTTGCATGTTTATGTTATTTTCTTCTGAGGTATCGCCTTCCTCTTCTAATACGGCGTATAAGCTGCCAGACTCCTGTGCCAAGCAGCCGCTTGAGGGGATATTTATTTTTATTTTCCTTTAAATCCATATTTTAAAAGTTATAGATCTTTGAAGTTAGATACTATTTGACATAACATGGTAATTCTCTAATATTTTGGTAACAGTGCATTAGATGGTACCAAACTTTAATATTTAATAATAATATAAAAAGTTGTTTTACCTGTCTGTAACAAATGGAAACAAATACTATACATAGATAAAAAATGGTGTAACTATAATGCCATCTGTGAATGAAAACTACCATGCATTGGAGCAAAAAGAATACAAAGTAGCAATAAAAAGAAAACTAAATTGGGATTAAATAAGTACATAACATTAAGAAATGATAATAAAAAACTACAATTATCTTATAATCTTAAAAAAAAAGCAAAATTATATTTTCAAATAAAAAAATATATAATAATAAAGTTTAAATATTCAAACAGCAGATGGCGCCACTAACACACGCACACACACACACACCCTAAATGAGACCTAATGAAACAAACACACCTGAATGAGATAATGTTTTGACTTTGTCTTGTGTCCGTCTGTAGACTTTTTATTTTTCTAGATAAAGATTCTTTATGGGTTATATAGATACTGATGAAATATTTGGATTCTACGCTTTCCAAAGCTCCCAAAAATTTAAAATGTGCTCTCTAATGTTTGAAAATTTAGAAAAATCAAGAAATTGAAACGAGCATTGCAAACGATGTATTTATGCTAGAAACTTGAAATTCTGCTGGTTGAATGTGTAGGTTATGAGAGTTGCATTGGTAGCAATGAGTTTAAAAACCCATTGCTGCCAAAACGCAACGTTTTTGTTTTAAGAGATAATCGTTAGTTTCTAGAAATGAAAAAAGAATTCTTCTTGGGTTAGACAGGTATTGAAAAAATATTACGAGTGGAATTTTCTCAAATAGCACAAAAATATTAATTGCTCAGCCTAAGGTAGGAAACATTTTAAAACTGGAAATTTTTAACGAATATTACAAGCATGTATTTATGCAAAAAAAATTATGTATTATTTTATGTATTTTGCAAAAATGTATTTATGCAAAAAATTTAATGCATTTATGCAAGATGTATTTATGCGAAAATTTGTAAATTAATGATGAAATGTAAACGTCATGAAGTTTGCACTGACAACAATTAGTTGCCGTTTGCCGTCAGGGTGGACGGGAAATTAAATTGTTTTGTTTAAAGAGATTACACTGAGAGTTCCCCCCCCTTTCTATCCCCATTTTCTCAGAGTGATATGGGAAACGTAATAATACATGGAATATTTTCCTATTTTTCATTTTAGAGAATAAGAGAGTCAAATTATATACATATATATATACATATTTTCTTATGAAGATTTCATCATACAAGATTTCATTATATTATATTATATCCATATGCACCAGGCCAATTAATAACTTATTATATTCAGTTAGAAAGAGTAAAATCTTTTTGTTTCTACACCAGTTGCTAAGAGAAAGCATCAAGAACAAACCTGCCATTGGAATATGAAAAATAATCAAACTGCATTGTAAGTAATGAACTATTTCCCAAAATGCAAAGCTTACTAAACCTACAAGAATATATTTATGCTTTAAACATATAGGAAAATTAAAATCCTTCAGAATAAGATTTATTTCTAAATCTAAACTATATTTTATATCTGAGAGGTCAATACTATATACACACACATCATAATATATTAACCTTTTTATGTTAATGCCAATAAGTCATCTTCATCTCTTATTCTAATTATTCTTGAATCTGAAAATAATACTTTAATTTCCTAGATCTTAGAAAATAATTTAAAAATATTCAAATTACTTGATATATTAATCAGAGTGAAAAACTTTGCTTCCTACCGACCCATCCTCTTGTTGTCTCTTTATCTCACAAAGCGTACACTGGTTCCCATAAATTCAGGAAAAGTGTAAAAACCCGTTAGATCTGTTACATGGGAATCGGAAGACGGTTATGCGCGTTTAATTATGCGCGTTTAATTATGCGCGTTAATTTATACGCGTTTAATTATGCGCGTTATTAACGTTATGCGCAAGAACAGCATTTGAAAAATGGAATAACACTTTAAATTTTCAAAAATATGTAAGCATGCTGATATATAGTAAAGCGATGAAGGTCAACTTAGAGAGTCCAAGCGATTCAATATAGAGTATGGTTACCTTTTACCATTTATGCAGGCCTCACAGCGATGTCACACGTTGTCGAAAAGACTGTCCAGAACCGCAGTGGGCAGTAATCTTGAATTCTCCCCCAAAGCACGTGGAAGCTTTGGGTGTCTTGCAGAGAAGCAGGATTCAGGCGAACAACCGATCTTCCAAAAGCATCCAATGCATGTTTTATCGGAATTTGATTGTGAGACTGGGCTGGCCACTCCACACAGTTATTAGAGCTATTTTCCAGTTAGCAATCGACAAGGCGACAATGCTACGGGTAACGTTATCATCCTGTAGGAGAAGGTATCACGTATTGCAACCACATATTTTCTTATGAAGATTTCATCATACAAGACTTCATCCTGTATAGCCTATTGGAGGATGTATATATCTGTGCAGCTGTCCAGAGATATTCCTGCCCAAACTATGACGATACCACCATCCTATGTGTCATGTCCATGGATATTTATGGCATAATAGCACGTTCCTGTTTTCTTCCACATCAACTACAGCTAAAAATCGTTATGGAGAACAAATCTCGATTCATCGGTGAAGAGCATGGACCACTAATTCTCCTGAGTCAGTTTAAAGTCATTCCTGTTATGTCTAGCATATAGGCATACTTTACGAAGTCTTCAGCATTTGGGGTAACGGATATCGCCATTCCTCTCTCTGCTGTGAGGTCCCATCGCAGTTCACATCCTGCTCTTCAAACATCCTGTTCATCTGGGTGCATAACAACAGATAGCAGTCCTCCTTTGGGATTGTTAAATGTCGTTATTATCAGGATGCGCTTTGTCCTTATTGGAATCTGACCAAGCCCGTGCACCACTGAACATTTGACTCACATTGTGACACCTGACAGCAATCTGCTTGATTTTGGCCTGACTCGAGCTGACCTACAGCCTGGCACCACACCTCTTCCTATAAATGATATCTGGTAGCTACATCCAAAAAACAACTTTCTCGACAACTCCGCCTCGCACTTCGCAAAATTAGATAACACTTTTTAACGCTCGATACATTTGAATGGGCACTGACTGAAATTTTTCCAGGATCGGGGCAAATTTGTTTCAGGAAAGTGTAAAATTTCAAGCAGAGAGCAAAAGAAACAATCAGCGTTTCAAGATAGAAGAAATATTTCAGCCAGCCGTTCATTAATGAGTGCAGTTGAAAATAAGGGATTATGCATAATACGAAGAAGGATGCTCGAAAACGAAACGAAAAAACGAAAAGGACATCTTATTACAAATACACGTAAAAATACTTTTTCAAAATAATAAATAAATATAAATGAAACACTTTTGACAGCAGAAGAAAACGTAAAATAAACATATCCCTAAGAATTATATTTTTTCAAAGAAGAAACAAAACGTTAACTATTGGAACACCTGATATTATTTAACACAAATGAATATTTCATGAATTTCTCCAGGATGGAGGGGGGAGGGCAACTTCCGCTCTTGCCATCCCCCCTCTTACTCCATGTGCATTTGCATTTATCGCTGCCAGCATATTGCATACCATAGCTCAATCTTGCATTGCATTTCCCAATACCATACGTGACTTTTGCGCATGTCTATCGTCGAAATTGTAGGATATCCCATCTTTCTCATTTGATCCTTAACTTATGGAAACCAATGTATTCGCTATCTGATATAACATTCCGTTGCTGCGCTGTCTCTAACATTGTTTCTCAGCCGGTCGGTTTTCTGTGGGATTTAAAAAAAAAAATCAGGAAAAAACCTACAACAAGCATTCACGATATAGATTTTACCTTAAATTCCTAAGGATAAATCTATATCGTGAAAAATCATAAAATGAGAAGTTCCCATGAGTTGGCAGACACTGACCACTCCTTATTTACAGCGAAGCGATCGGCAAGAACCAATTAAGCATTCTGTTCGTACAAGCCCGGATCTAGAAACAAAAATGTGTGTGTGTGTTGGGGGAGGGGTAAAGAGATTAGAATTTCATTGCAGTACAGTTGGTGTCCGCTTACCATAATTAATTGGGACCAAAAAACGTCTCGGTAAGTGAATTTCACGATCGGCGAACATTGGGGACCAATTCTTGTTGAATAAAATTATTCAAATTGTTGCTTTATGCTGCTATCGTAATGATATATAGATAGTGTTTTAATAAAGAATGTGTGAAAGTTTTGTACATGACCTTCTTTTTTCAACAAAAATTATGTGTTAAAATAAACAGAACTGTAAATTATTAATCCATAGTAAATTCACAGATTACCTGCGCACAGAGTATTCAATGCTTTAATTCAATTTTTATGATGAAAAAATGAATTTTGTCGACGGTGCGAGAGTCGAACTCACACCTCTTCAGATACACGCCAGAGTGCGCTAACCACAAAACGAACCGTTGCAAAACTCAGTTTTTCAGCATAACTATTTATTGAATTTTAACGAAAACTTTTGAATGATATGAATTAATTAAAACAGTTAAAAAAATACCAGTCTCCTCATATTCCCTTTAAAGAGTAGAAAATAAACCTAAAGCATTTCAATGGTGCAATCAGTCGCTGAATTCATATTCCCTTCAAAGGAAGATATGGCGCCGGCAATCTTGTTGAGTAGGCAAATCGGCGCCCTATCTTTCTTTGAAGTGAATACGAAATCAGTGACTGATTGCACCATCGATATGATTTTATTTTCTACATTTATAGGTTTATTTTCTACATTTTAGGGGCATGTAAGGAGATTGGTACTTTTTAAAATTTTTTGTTGTTACTAAAAACACCAACTTTCGAAAGCTTTCATTTGATATATGAGTCATAAACATCGACCACATATTTCCTCCCATTTGGAGTCATGTTTGAGGTAGCTGAAGGACATTGGAGACGTCACAAACTTTAATTTGAAATATGACTCGTTAAATTCGAACCCCGCGAAAATCAGCTACCCAATTTTATCAGGGGGGGGGAATAAGGGGGCCAATATTCGAAACGTTTACAACAGTCATTACACTAGCTTTCATTTGACACCAAACGCGTAGAATTTTAATTCTATTAGTTTATTGTGCTCGTGACGTCTCCAATGTCATGGGCTAGCTCAAACATGCTGCAAAAGGGAGGAAATATGTCGTTTATGTATATAAGTCATACACCGAAGAGTCAAGCATTATGACCACCTGCCTAATATGATGTTAATCCTCCACGTGCTGCCGAAGCAGCTCTTACCCGGCGAGGCATGGACCCTACAAGAATTCTAAAGGTGTCTTGTGTTATCTGGTACTTATACGTTACCAGCAGATCCTTCAACTCTTGTAAATTAAGTGCTTGAGCCAAAGCAGATCGGATATGCTGTTCCAACACAAACCGCAGATGCTCGAATGGATTGATGTGAAAAAAAAGCTCCACAATTACATTTAACGCTCATTACTGCCCCCTGCCCAATATCTCGCTTAAGTAAACATTAAGTAAATCTCTTGTTTACGTAAAAATTAGGCACTGCATGAAAAAATGAAAAAAAAAATAATAGTTTTATTCTAAAAGAGATTCGATAAATTTCTACCAGTCGCGGCGTAACATGAAATGAATTGTCCAGATGCGATCGAGGTGGAACAGAGGAAAATAAATCATGGGGAGCTTACTGGAACACTTCCTGTCGTTCTTTATTGTACTTGTAAGAATAATTGTTGTGAGGAAGACTCCTACTGGTTGATTTTTTTCCTCTACGAGTGAAATAAGATTTAGTAAATTCAATAGTAGTTTAGTATATTCAATTACGATCGATCTCTGACAAAACGGCTTTACTATTTGTCAGAAGCCGTTCTAAATTCATCTTTCTAAAATCAGTTTTTCAGTAATATTCAGATGGTTCAGATGATACTTCGGTATATGGGACTACCGTACTAATATGCAAGTACAGAGAGTGTCGTGTTTCCTCGCATTTGTTTCGTTTACTGATTTATTGTCATTGTATATATCTTTGTTACATATGTATTTTCAAAAGTGTCTTAAATGGAAATATTGCTCATTAGTTGTTATTCGTCGCCTCGCCATGTAGTTTTCCAGAGCCTAGCTGAAGCGGACAGCACTAAATGGTTTTATGGCATCTCCGTGACTTGGCCCCCCACTTGTAGCAGGAGGGTTTGGGATGTGAATTACTTAGAGAGGGGATGGTGAGATGAGGAAATAACTAAGACAGAAAAGAACGGCTGAAAAACTAAGGAATTCATGTTCGTTTAGCACGACAAAAGAATTGTTGCTTCTTCTTGGAAACCTTAAAGGAGCAGGGTTCGGTTCTATGGAGAACCAGATTGTGTTGGCAGTATTTAGGATATCCTCTCGCCTAACTGAGGGAAGGAAGAGGGAAAATAGTTCTTGGCCCCCTTTCAGAATGCGAGTTAGGGTATAAGAGGCAAAACGTTATTAAACTTATTTACATTATTATAAAGTTATTAAACTTATTTCACACATTTTTCAAGAAACTTTTTAAAAACCCGTGAAATGGAGGGGGAAAAATTATACTGTGTTGAAATTCAAGTATCTTCCCCCCTTGCATTTTTTAGGCTCGATTGTGTTTCTTGGTCCCCCTTCCCTTCGACATTTTTCTACATCGAGGTCTGCTCTCGCCGAGTTTTAAGGTAAGTAAAGCGATTTTTGTACGGAAAAGGAGAAATTTGCACCTCATTAGGTGAATGCCTGCAAAAGCAAAATAACATTCAAGCTATGTTCAGCTGATGGGAGAAAATCTCCAAGCGCATCAATTAAGCCATTTCATTCAGCAGCATTGAGCACAGCTAAGGCACACAGAATCAAGCGTATTCCCATAGTACATATATACACTGGCGGAAATTGAAAAAAGAACACCCAGAAGGAATTCCTTTAGGAACGTCATATTATAATATGTTAATAGTTAAGGGCAGCAGAAACCATGATCCAAGATTGAAAGTCATTGGATGAAATAATGACGTCACTGAGGACGACAACATTCAAATATATGCCGCGTCTATTTAAGGACTAGGGCGTGCAGAAAGAAGTTATTCGTCTTGCTTCGTGTTGTTCATTGCTCTTTGAAGAAGCTACCATGCCTGGACGACGCAGGCATGCAACATTTATTCAGTTAGCGGAGTTTGAGCGAGGTCGTATAGCTGGCCTTCGCGAAGCAGGTAGGTCTTTTCGTCAAATTGCACACCGCATTAGACGAGAGGTATCGGCAGTGTACGATGGTGGCGTTGATGGTCACAAGAGTATTCACAAACTCCCAGATGTGGTTCTTGGCACACAAAGTTATGGACCCACGAGAGGATCAGAGGATCAGGAGGACAACGTTAGCAAAGCGGACGGCTACGGCATCAGAAATTCGATCCTCTGTCGTACCAAGGGTGTCTACGAAAATGATACGCAATCGTCTTTTGGAAGCAGGACTACAGGCACGCGTGCCACTGGTATGGTTACCACTGTCACCTTGTCGCTGTCGAGCACCTTTGCAGTGGTGCCAAGAACGAATTCATTGGAGGGAAGAATGGCAGTCTGTGGTCTTCAGTGAGGAAAGCTGATTCTGCTTAGGAGCGTCTGATGGTCGTATTTCGTGGTCTGAATTCTTCAAATTTTTTAAAATAAAATTTCCCCAATAAATGGGCAAAAAATATGAATTTGCTACCCCAATGTGGAAAAGGGTGTCATCTGACGTAAAGGGTATTGCAACAAATGCTGTGTACATCACAAGCGCTCAATAAATGTTTTCTACGTCACAATTAAAACATTAACCGATGTTCATTCTAACAATGATATTTACTTTCAATTTTTGCAACGGACCCTTCAAAGTGGTTCAATCAGACCAAGTCCTCCAAACATATGACCTAAGCGGGAGTGTCGCCGCCTACGAGGATGTCTTGCCACCTTCGTGGGAGTGTTACCATCTACGTGGGATAGTCGCCATCTACGTGGGATAGTCGCCATCTACGTGGGATAGTCGCCATCTACGTGGGAGAGTCGCCATCTTCGTGGGAGGATCGTCATCTACGCAGGAATTTCGCCGCCTCCGTGGGAGTGTCTCCACTTGCACCTTGAAACCAACGGCACCGCTTTGGTGCCGTGGCCGGAATACCTATCTCGAGGAAATATAGGTGATATAATTATTTTTTCCGCCCCCAGATCCCCTAGGTAATGATCCACAACAATAATATCGCCTTGGACGTCATATCCACATGTTTTACTCTCAGTTTGAATCTCAGAGAGATACGTTGCTGTTCAGTGGCATTCACTTGCCACGGAACAGGGACAAGGGCTTCTTATCTTTAATAGCCCAAAATTAGGGGATTTCTCAACATTTTGAGTTTTTGTAATCAATCACATATCAGAACTTATTACATTTTCTGCTTTTAAATTAAAAAAGAAATTATAATCTTCCAATTGAAATTTGTGTCCAAATCTCTTAGCTCGCTCACAATAAAGATGTGAATAAGATGAATTTAAATGAACCATAAATCAGTTCCTAATTATCGATTGAATTTTATGCTACCCTTGCCTTTTAAAAATCTCCCAATACGTTAATCTGTGAATGGGTCACCACATCAAACATTAAATTTTTATTCACTGAAAGTGATAATGTTTCGGAGATTAATAATTGCCAATAAAATTAGTTTTTGGTTTATTAGTTAATATTATATGTAGGTTTCTTTTTAATGTTTTTTGCGCTTTTTTCTTAAATATCAAATCAATTGTTTCTATATCTTTGTGAAAACCTAGGCCGAAATTATGAATCATAGTCATCTAGGTACACTTCGTGCATTTGTATGGTCTTAAGGTTATCTAAGAAAGACTTTCCATACTTAACTATAACTAACGTATATCATAAGAAACGCTTTTCGATGAAAAGGATATTTATTTAAAAAATTTAAGCACACAAATGCGATTGGTGCTGGATTGTAAATACAGAATGTTTCCGATTCTTGATAGTCATCATCAGAGTTGAGGTGGCGCGAATTGGTGAGGTCGGCAGCAGGCAAAGCGCAAGATTTGCAGTTCCCAAGGTTCGATTCGAATCTCACCTGTGGCAACGTTGAAATTTATCTCCGCTAAACGATCCACTTTGCCATTGGTCAGAAAGGGGAAGCCAATTGGTTTGGAAATGCCGCTATCTGTCAAATGGAAGTTAAAGCCGTGATCCCGTGTATAAGAGAGACTTACCTTGGGCACGATAAGAATACGCTGGATACTTGGAAGAGAGGCTTCATCTGTCTCATAACAGTGGGATCCCTTCCTCCAATCTCCTCTTTGTATTTGGGGGCCCTATGACCTGGTCATTTCTATCATTGTGTACGAAAAAGGCAACACAACTCACCAAGGCAACGCAAAAAAATTCTTGGGGATGCGGCTCAATAATCAAAACAGTGATGTACTTATCCGCACTTGTGGCTGAAAGTCGTGAAGCGGTGGTAGGTTGCAGCATCTTGATGTTTGAGTCAGTCTTTAGATCGAGGGAATATGCAGTCCTCTGGTGGAAACACTTGGAGATATTGGAGCCAGAGTCAGAACTGCCGGACACTACTATGTACTAATGAAGGCGCTCAATGAAAAAGTAACTGAAATATCGAGGCGTCGAGTTAAACCCATTAACTAGGGAGAAGGAAGAACGCGGTATTTAGATAGGAGGGAGAGGGATGGAAATTTCTGAAACAGAATACACCAAGAAGCAGGAGGATTTGGCGTGATAAAATTGCAGTAGCTATCTCTGAAGACAACTATTACGAAGGATTGTGTAAAGGAAATTTGGTTTTAGTTGTCGGGGGAGGGGACAAGGAATGCAAAGTGGAACTGCGGTACTACCTGGCCTTCAACGCCAAATTGGGCAAGGGCAGCGCATGGTTCGCTCTCTGTTTTAGGATGGGGAGTAGTTCCGTCAATATAAAGGAGGGGACATACACAGGGGAAATAAAATAAAAGAAATTTGGAAAAATAAAATAGATTCTACTTTTGCTAAAAGGTCAGTTTAATCTCTACGATGAATAAGAATTTTAATTAAATTGGTTCATGTTTTGAAATTAATCTTTAGATTAAAGAATTTTAGAAAGTTGCCAACAAGGGATGCAATTTTGGAGAAGCTAATAACGACCGTTGGGGGTGATGGTGGGAGCAGACTAGGAGACTTCAGTTTCTGATGAATTCTGTTGCTAAGAGTATTTTTATACCGCATTGTGTAAGATGGAAAAGATAAAATTGATTTCATTTTGGTGGTCGGCTGCTAAGTCTCAAGAACGCCAAAGCGCTACAATGCACAGTCTCAAAAGGCGCTTTTAAACTCTGTGAAGATAAAGGTATCGAAAGGGATTAAAGTAGGGGAAAAACCTGATTATCTGAAAACTTTGATGGTCAGGGTGCTATGGTTGGATCGCTGAATGACGAGATCCATAAATGAGATAATTCTGTGTGCTTCACTCCCTGTAGTGAATAACATGGTAGGATAAGATGAATTGAGCTTTCCCAAGAAGTTGGCAAGCTCCTGATTCGAGTATTCTCCAATGAGAAAATCGTCGTCATGAAACCTGGGACAGAGGAGGAGCTTAAATGTTCGATGTTCAAGAAAGTGTTATTCGATAATTCGCAGAACAACTTCGGTGAGCTAACGGGAAAGAGGGGATCCCATGTAGCATCCGCTGAGCTGTTAAACACGTTGGATGGTGTTTGAAATAAGAATTGCCAATGACAAGATCGAGAAATTTAGAGATTCCCTTGGGTTGCTCTTGCCTAAACTTTCCGCAATTGATCAGTGTGTGCATCGAAAGCTTATTATGGGAAAGTTAGAGCAAAGGGAGACAACGTCAAAAGAAAGTCTCTCGGTGTGTTTGGAGAGTCTCTGAAATTTCGAATCTTCGACAGAAAGTCAGAAGTGGAGGAGATGGTTCACTTGTCAATAGAGGAAAAAGTACTGAGGGAAATTTAATAACCCTTGTTCAAAGTAAAATGTAAGCGTACACCATTTAGATGTAAGGGAGCGAAAATGCTTCGAAGTCTCAAGTGTTTTAATTTTTTTTAAAAAAGGTGGGAGGACGGGAGAGGAAGAACGAACAAAAATTCGAAGTTGGTCAGGAATGATCTAACTTTTTCGAATGGGCTGTAAGTGGGATTTCTTTGAAGAACTATAAGATTTAACGCAGTTATAGTTCCTTCCTCTAAAGGTTAAAGTCCTACAAACAAATATCAGGTGCAGCCTGTCCCAAAAAGTCAAGAGCAATTATTCAAGAGCAATATATTTATATCTGACGAACTTCGAATATTTGCCCTACTCCTCTTTACTCTCGTCCTCCCTCCTTTTTCTTAAAATTGAAACTCACAAGACTTCGCAGTCTTTCAGTCGCCTTATATCCAAAATACGGTACTTTTGCATTGAATCTTGAACAAGGGTTATTAAAATTCTCTCAGTACTTTTTCCTCTATTGACAAGTGAACCATCTCCTCCACTTCTGACTTTCTGTCGAAGATTCGAAATTTCAGAGACTCTCCAAACACACCGAGAGACTTTCTTTTGACGTATGCTTTTAGGTAAAACTGTTTTATGCACGGAGACATGACTTTTCGTCCCATTCGACGGACCGTGGCTTTCTCAAACCAACGGCGTCCCCTTTCTCACCAATGGCTAGGTGAAGGTTTTAACGGATATAAGTTTAAATGCTGGGCGAGTTGAAACTTGAAACTGCGAGCCGCTGATCACCAGTATGGAGCGCTAGCGAGTGAACTAACCAGCTCTACCTCTGCCCTGATGATGACTGACTAGAGCAGTCGGAATCTATCGGCATTTTTAATCCGGCAGCAACTACATTTGAGCGTTTAACAGTTTGGAAATAAATTTAACGGGAATTGGGAAACCTCTCTTATGATATTCATTAGTCATGATAACGTGAAGGCTTCCATCGAATATCACTTCTGTAACTATGTATAACTAGTGTGAGATAAAATAATTTGTCGTAGTATTATGTTATTTTCTCGACCACTTCTTAAACGCGTTTTCCCACCTGGGAGTTGCTAATATTTTTACGCCATAGACTAATCTGATGTCGATATTATTGTTGTGGAACACTTTAAGGATCTGTGTCCTGAATCTTAATTATGTCACTAAGCCTCGGGAATGGAATTCTATTGAACTTTATAAACTGTTTCAAGGTCAAGGACCAACTTCGAGCTTTCTACTGGTTGGTAAGTGATCATTTATATTCATAAGAAGGAGCAATCATATTTTTGTCATTAAATTCTCAGAAATGTAAATTTCAAGCTAAGTAAATTAACTGAACGAAGAAGTATCAGTTTCGAACTTAACTGTGATAATTTTTCCTTCGAATTAGAAACTTTCTACATTGTTTTTTTTTAATAATTGCACTGAATTAAAAGATCTCTCATAAGAGTGTGTTAATGATAGACATTCGTATTTTGTTAAGATTAAAATTATCTTTTTCCTTTCTGATAAAACATTTGTTTTTGTGTTGAACACTAAAATAAGCAACATTTTTATGCAAAACTTTGTTGCATGGACTCAGTTTCTTCAAACTTTATGAATTGTAGTCAAATTGTATTTCATACCAATGACTGAGACATTTAGTTTTTTTCTGCAATTTTGTTGAATCTGAAACATAGAATAAGATCGTTTTGAATTTCTCTTCCCTTAGATCATCAAGATAAGCAATCAACTTCATCAATGAAGGACTGGACCTACTTCAAAATAAGAAGAGATGGAATGATCCCTTTGGACAGAAGAAGGAACAAAAGCACAGGCTTTGTACCAACAGTCTAAGACCAACCCCCTTCCAATTGGCTACACCTTTCTGTTGTAGTAAATAAATTTCTTTTTTTATTTGAATCTTTACTTGGCTTCGTATTTCTTTATTGGCTCCGTTATTTTACTGCCACTCAGCCCCTGATATATAAAGTTATAAATAAAATAGCTGGTATTCTGTATTAGTTACATATTAACACGTATTTAATTTGCAAATCCATCCAGGGACAGAAGTTGAATCCAATTTAAGGAATTTAAATAGATTATACACCACTATATTGGGGAATTTCTTTCATCGCCCATGAATAAAAGAAATACGTAAGGAAGATACAAATTGGTCGCCATTATTAGGTATCATTCTTTTAATATAAACGATTAACTTTTGGAATGCACAATATTTGCTTCTCTGGTACTGACGGAAGCTGATTCTTATACAGCAACACATAAATTAGTAAAAACAAAAATTATAAAATATGAACAGATTTAAAAAGAAAATAATAACTGTAACTAAACTAACATGTCTTGTTATTTCAATAAACTTAACAAATTTATTGAAAACGAAAGTAGCAAATGAAAAACAGTTGTATTTATATTTGTGAAAACTCATCCAATCGAAAATAATTATTCTGAGAGTTAGTTATTAACTAAATACTCTACATACATTGTCAAATCATACCATTTTTTCAAGAATGATCTCAACTGTTTTGTGAAAATTTCTTTTACATTTTTTTTTCTGATGTTTTAAGGCAATAGATTAAAATTATCGGAAGATATCGAGGAAAAAAATTTTCTTAGTTAAGCTTAGTTGCAATATATATTATGCAGAATTCCCAGAAAGTATAAATTCTTTATAATATAAACATAAAAGCATATAAAAGAGAACATATTAAAATGTTTCTTAAATGTAAAACAAAATATACGATAATTGTGTAGATTTTACAATTGCGTAATTCCGTTAGTAATGAGTATTTTATTTCACTTAGTTCCATTGTTAAAAAAATCAAAACATTTAGAAAATTAATTAAGGTAGTATAGAGGAAAAACTGTCATTAGCCGGGTGGGATCCGTACCCACGGCACCCTTTTAACATATCAAGTGCTCTGACCGTTGAGTTATTGTCGCTGTTTAAGAACTTTATGATATTTAGGCAATTCGAATTTATCGAAATTTAATTGAAGACTCTGGTCAGAAGTCACCTTCCAGGTTTGTGCACACAAGCGACATGGCATTGTTTTTTTTAAAAAACGAACATGCCTGACATGATATCAAAAGGTTGGGATTCGGATCCCACCCGGCTAATTTTCTTTGATATTTATTCAATGTATATCTCCAATAGGGGCATACCTGCGATTGCTTATTATTTAACATAATATCCTAACGCTTGGTAAAGCGTTTTGGCTAAAAAATATCATGTCGCTTGACGTTTGGTGCTGCTGCTCGTGTGGACTAACCTGGAAATTGCCTTCTAAATCAGTCTCTTCAATTAAAGTCAAAGAGATTACAACGACTAACTCTTTGGTATAAGTCTTAAAGCCGCCAAAAGAGATCATGGCCAGCGACCCGTAGCTCAGCAGTCAGAGTGCCTGGCATGTGATCGTGGATTCGGATCCCATCCTGCTATGACAGTTTTCCCTCTATACTCATTTAATTTATATAGTCTACAAGTGTTTGCCTATTATTCAATTGAGAAATTTATTTGGCCTGCCCATTACATTAATTAACGAAGACTATCTGAGCTTGAATATGGATCCTGATTTTGCTGCACTGGTGGGCTTCTGTGGAGGGAAAATCTTCGCTGTGTTTTCTCTTTGTTTGTGGGGTGACAGCCCCAAGTGAATAGATTCACAGGATATGTTTATCAGCTGGTGGATAATCCTGAGCAGAGGTCATCGCAGGCACCTGAACTCTTTGCTTCTATTGGCATCGTCAAATTCTACATTGGAGGAAGTCTTCCAGTGTAGATGGCTTCAGCTTTAGTGGTGGGGGAACGGGTCTTTGCCCCATGTCTGCGATTAGGGAGCTGTTTCATATTGTCGGCATTCCCTCTCTCAATAAATATAGTTTCTTTAAACATCCCACTAACCATTTTCGCTCCATAGGTAGTTGGAATGTGAGGACTCTGCACAGAGCTTTTTCTCTTGATGTCCTCACACAAGAATTCCACCATTATAATTTAGATATTCTCGGCTTGTAAGAGACCAGATGGACAGATAAAGGTCAGATTCTTAAAAATAATCTTAAAATTCTCTTTTCAGGAAGGAATGATAATAAGCATCAACATAGCATGGGTCTGCTTCTCAGCATACACGCTAGTGATGCTCTTCTAGGATATGAGTGCATTAATGAAAGGTTTCTTAAAGCAAAATTTCAGACAAGTATTAAAGACTTGAATGTTATCTGCTGTTATGCCCCACTGAGGATGCCGATGAGGATGAGAAGGATAGTTTTTATGGACAACTTCAGGATATTTTGAATTCTGTCAAGAAATGAGATATTACCCTTGTTCTAGGTGATTTCTATGCTACAGTTAGTAATGACTCTGACCTTTGGGGAAGGGTGATAGGTCCTTTTGGTATTGGTAGCTGCAATGGGAAACATCTCCTACAGGTAAGTAAATTCAATGGTTTCCGAATAACTAACACTTATTACAAGCACCGTAACATACATAAGTACACACGGGTTTCACCTGATGGACTGCATAAGAATATGATTGATTACATATTAATTAACAGCAAATGGGCTAGTTCTGTTAGGAATACCAGGTCATATAGGGGAGCTGAAATTGGATCTGACCATTACTTTGTTAAAAGTGTGTTGCAACTTAAACTTAAAAAGTGTTGTGCTAGGGTTAAAATCTGGGTGATGGGTTGTGCTATGATTATCTGGGTGATAAGGCACTTGAGCTTATTTCGGAAAGAAAGAACTGCAGGAATGTCCTTAATCAATATCCTACTAGTCCTAATAGAAAGCATTACAGAGAATTTAATAAACGTGTAAAAGATCAGTTAGCTGCCGATAAGAATCTTTGGCTTGATGGTTTGGCTGACAAAGCCGGGAAGCAGTTAGACAGCACAACAGCAGAGAGCTGTACCAGACAGTTAATATTTTGTGTGGTAGAAAACGGACAGGCATACAATGATTGAAGGATAAACAAGGTAAAGTTATAGAAGGGGAGGATTCTGTCATGGCTAGGTGGGTTGAGCATTTCAGTGATGTTCTAAACAATGTAGTTAGTTCTACACCCATTGTTTGCAATGATGATAGATGCATTGGTGGCTTTAATGTTGGCCCTGTAACACAATCTTAAGTTATTTTGGCTGTTTCTAAACTTAAACTACATAAATCACCAGGGGTAGATGAAATTACTACGGAAATGCTTAGAGCTGGGAATGTTTCGGCTACCACTTGGATGACTGAAATTCTGAATATCTTTTATGATAAAGGCATATTTCCTAAGGATTTTACCAGAGCTATTGTTAACCCTATTTTCAAAAAAGGTGATCGCAGTTCTTGTGATAACTATAGGGGTATCAGCCTACTCTCTGTTCCAGGTAAAGTTCTTTCCATGATTGTGCTTAATAGAATTAAAAATCTGGTTGACAGTCAATTGCGTGATGAGCAATGTGGATTCAGAAGTGGTAGGGGATATGTGGATCAGATATTTTCACTTAGGCAGATTCTTGAGAAATGTTTATAGTTTCAGAAACCTTTGGTTGCTAGCTTTGTTGATTTCAAAAAGGCTTTCGACTCTGTTGATCGTCATAACTTGTGGTTGATTGTGAGATCATGTGGTATACCTGAGAAGCTAGTTAACATAATGAAAGCTCTCTGTAATAACACTGAGTCGTGTGTGAGAGTTGGTAAGTCTTGTAGCAATTGGTTTAGCATTACTTCTGGTGTTCGACAAGGGTGAATTTTGTCTCCTTTTCTCTTTAGCTTGGTTATTGATTTTGTTATGCGAAATTCACTTCAAGGGAAAGATTTTGGCCTTAAATGGGCTGGAGATACGAAAATTTCTGATTTAGATTATGCTGATGATTTAGCCCTTTTGGCAAATGATGTTGATGAGATGAACTCTTTCATTCGAGCTGTTGATGAAACTGGTAGTAGAGTAGGTTTGGTTATGAACAGAGAGAAAACTAAAGTGATGAAAATTGGTTAGGCAGGCTGTGATTCAGTTAATCTGAATGGTTGCAGTCTTGAGCAGGTGTCACAGTTTAATTATCTTGGGAGCTATGTAACAGATAATGGTGATGTGCGGCATGAAATTCACAGACGAATAGGGATTGCTGCCGGGACTTTTAAGAATCTATGGAGAGTGTGGAGGAATAGGCGTATACCCATAAATACTAAAATTAGACTGTATAATAGTTTGGTTCTTTTTAGAGTTTGTTATGATAGTGAAATATCGACCCTTTGTAAAAAAGATAACAGGGAATTTGTTCTTTTGATACTAGATGGTTAAGCAGTATCCTGGGCATTAGGTTGTTCAACTTGGTAAGTAATTGAGAGGTTAGGCAAAGGAGTCGGCAGCCTCCTTTGAGTAGCATATTTGTGCAAAGACTCCGTTGGTTTAGCTATGTTGCCTGAATGGATAATTATAGATTAGCGATATGGGTTATGAACAGTGTGCCTAAAGGTTTCAGAAAGGGGGGAGGTCTAGGATGCGGTGGACTGACAATGCCGAACAGGACCTTGATAGAATTGTTCTACAGTGGACAGATGTGTTTGGAGAACTAAATTGCACAATCTGGCTGTACCTCTGTAGCCTATGGCTGCTTGATGATGACGATGATGATTATGTGGTGGTAGTGATGATGATGTTACAATCAAGGGCCAAAGATTTCCCCACGATCCCATCCACGTTTTGATGAACATTAGAAAACGAAATTTTGGCAAAGACATGATGTGGTACACAGTAAGCAACAATCTGCTCATTCACTCCTGTATATTAAATTTTCAAAATTTCAATGAATTAAATATGGTGTATATAACATTGACTTATTCTGATTTCTAAGCTTTAAAATGTAAAGATTTAAACATTGAACGTAGAAGATATGAGAAATATCTTTACGAAATATTTCTTTCCACTAAAAGAATTTCATGAAGTATTCCGTTCTGTCTTGAATTATTATAATAGTTTTCCGAGGTTCCAGTTTTTTTCTTCAATTGAAAATAAAATAATCTAAAAATATAAATTTTCCTACTATTATGCAAGTACTGTATCTAGGAGGTAAATGAATATTTGAATATTTAAATCTAAATACGGTTTTTAAAGTTGTTTCATGTACCAATATTAATTAATTAAATTATTTTGGTAATCTCCACAGTTGCAAATATCATATTCTATATTGGAATATATTTTGATTCTGCTGATTTGAGAACATGATCACTGAGCACATTGCTGAAAAACAAAAATATAGTTTCCAATTGTACGGAAAAATATGCTTTATCTTTTTAGTCCAATTTTGATCCAATTTTGTCGTAATTCCTTTAGAATCTTCAATATTGTATATGAGATCTTCTACCAGATTTGAAATGCCATTTTTCCGCACATAGACTGCTACATTTTTAATAAGAATTAAATAAAAGTCATATTGATACTTGAAAAAATGAGTTAAAAAAATAAATCGGTTTTCCTGATTGGGAACCAATTTGTTTCAACTCATTTTTTCAACTGTTCCTTGTCTATAGAACTTTTCCTGCGATAATTTATTCCTGAATCATATTGAGACTTCAGATTTTATTATTGTCCACTCAAATGAGCTATTAAAATTAATTTTGTACTAGATGTGGAATCTTTGAAATTTCTGTTATTGTGGCTAATAAGCGGAAACAAACAGTTACGAACCTAAAGCATTGCAAGTCTTAATTAAACCACGAATTAAGGGGTTTACATTCTCTAAAAGGCCACTGTGACTTATAATGACTCTTATATCACTAGGCACTAGTGGATGACAGATGATTCTCTCTTGTAGATGAATGGGGTTTGTGAGAAGACTTTTCAAAAGTGACAGGCACAGAGAGAGTGCATGCTATGAGCTGATGAGAGAAGCTGGAATTGACTCTTGCATTTTACTCTATAAGTGACCCTCAACTGCTTGCCTCTGGCCAAACTTTGGTTAATTACCTTATTGAAGTGAGCATCGTTTCAACGACTATTAAACAGATTACTTCGCTTTCCTATTGATTAAATTCTAATGAATATCTGCAGCAATGGAAGTACTCTGCAATCGGAAGCAAGATGATCATTGTTTGATAATTAAAGGAGTAGAAAGAGGAGCAGCTGCAGTAAACTGGATTCTAATCACTAAAGCTTCCATCAAAGTTTGTCAGTTTTTGTCTTGACAAGTCAGAGATTAGATAAGTAGCATAGATAGGAAAACTTAATAAATAACATTAACCAAGGAATGATCGCTAAGCGCAGAAATCACACATTTTTTATTCATATCGGATTAAATAATATATGAATTTCAGCCTCCAGAAATCAGTGTTTGATTACACTATAAAAATAAGTGGGTCAGTTGTAACACTAATCAATAAGGATAATCCAATCTCTGCTCTAATTTTGAAACTGACAGCAGAATACAATCAGGTTTAAATGATGTAAGAAGGTCCTTGGGTTTTGATCCCAATTTTTAACAAGAGTCATGCAATGAGTTGTAAAAGATTAGATAATGTCCATTATCGCTGAGAAAGCAAAACTTTTCAGGAAAAAGGATGCAATTTTTAAAATCTGTTGGATTGTCTGATGAAAAGTTCAAGTCCAGGATAAAAAAATCTTTGAAGATAAAGAAAAAATATCCTAATCACATAAGGTGCATTCGTGTGTAGTCCATGTGATCTGAAGAAATTGATCATTGAGGAACGACTTTTGTCATTTCGTTGGCGTTGTAGAAGGAAATGTGAAACTGTTTCACGCTCTCCACATGCTGAACACTTATTGGAATTACTAAGCCGACAGCGAAACAGGAAATCCTGTAGCGGTGTTACATTCAGTTTTAATCTAGTAATAAGAGTCTCCATAACCCTGGAAGAATTTTATGGAGACTTTTATTACTAGATTAAAACTTTTTTTTAACTAACTAAAAATAATATTTAAATTGCAAAATACAATATGACATCTATACAATACAACGTACACTAAAATACAACAGTGTTAATTTTTCTTTTTAATTAAGATTTTGAGTTGATATAGTTTCAAAAATGCAAACTTTACTTTAAAATTTATAAAAAACACTGTTACCTCACGCTTAAACAATGAGTTATACCTGAATAATTTAAGGTGGTGGATCCCCGAAAACCATCACCCTTAAATAAGTTTAAGAAAAATACATATTTCTATCACTTATTCTCCTGGTCTTTTATTGTAATTACTTATGTCACCACCTCTATTCAGGAATGTATTTAAGGGTGATGGTTTTCGGAGATTCACCACCTTAAATTATTCAGGTATAACTAATTGTTTAAGCGTGAGGTAACAGTGTTTTTTAAAATTTTTAAAGTAAAGTTTGCATTTTTGAAACTATATCAACTCAAAATCTTAGAATATCTTGGGTTTGTGACTAATGATATATCTTGCCGTTGTCTAGGCTTCGGTCTATTACAAACTGATATTATTCAAATGAAAATTATTTTCTGAGTATAATCCTTCGTCGGTCATGCTCTGTTTTCTAACACGAATGGTCTCACTGGGTCCCACAGATACATGATATATTTCTTCACATTAAATACCTGTATGCCGTTTGTTTTCAATGAAACATTTTTTTTCTTACTAATTTGCAATATGTACTTATCATTTATTTACATATTAATGCATCTTAGGCAAAAAATAATAGTGCTAATTTTGTTTCTTTCAGAAGCCAATGTTTCACAGTTTTAACTTGTGAATGACATCAAAGAATTTCTAAATACCAGATAAGAAAATAATCTGTCCAGTATTTGAGATGGTCGTTTATCAGTTTTTCGTTTTTTCTGTTTCATTGTTTTCACGCCCACCCCAAAGAGTCCCCCTCTTTTAAAAATTGTTAGCAACTGCTTCTAAATGGTCTACTACAACCTCCAAACTCCATCCTACTCATATCCTGCTTTCTCTAATCGTAGCTTAGAGCAATGCAAGGGTTCAGATACCCAAAATTTCCCCTTCCCCAAAAACATTACCTTCACTGTAAACTGTGGGAGGAACTGCTTCTAAACGTTCAGCTTTAGAACCGCCCAACTTAGAATACTGCTTCCTCCAATCGTAACGTAGACTAATGTAGGGGTTTAAATCCCCCAATCCCCCCCGTAAATTAACCCCCTTACAAAAGAAGTAGGAAGTGCTAGAACCGCTAAACTCAGTATACTGCTTCCTCTAATCGTGACTTTTTTAAAGGACGGAGATAATCTGTAAACTTTTGACTTGTGTTGGTTTCTCATACACTATACAATCACTTACATGAGGAATATAATATAGAAACACTGACAACGACATGCATACTAACCACTTGGAACTATAACGAACTAACCACTAACGAAATTACACGAGGAATAAAACATATAAACATTGACACAAGGATATGCACGCTAACCACTAGGAACTTATAACAAACTAACCACTAACGAACTTACCAAAAAAATTTGGACCCCCCCCAAAAAAAAAAATTTTTCTCCCCACAAAAATTCTTCCCTTTAAAAAGTGGTAGAACAGTTTTTATTGGTAAGTGCTAGAACCGACAAACCCAGTATACTCCTTCCTCTAAATGTAACTTAGACCAATACAATAGCGGAATCAAGCCGGGGCAGCCAGAGCAGTGCTCCAGGACCTGAGATCCATAGGGGCATCTGAAAGAAGATCCCATTTGAAATTCGATTAACATTTTTAACGGTAATTGTTACATGAATATAAGTCAAACAGAAAGAGAAGTTGCTAAAGACAAAAATACATTTTTCCATCACTTATTCTTTTATTGTGATTACTTATGTCACCACCTCTATTCAGGAACGTATTAAAGGGGGATGGTTTTCGGGGATCCACCAAATTAAATACCCTCCAAATGAATGTTTAATTTATTTCTGGCATTTTTATGCTTTTATTTTTACTTGTGTCAAATTCTGATCCTTCCTTCAGCATGATGCAAAAGAAATCTTGATCCGTCTGTCCAGGCTAGCATTTTCCAGTCCTCAATGGTCCAGTTTCAATGCTCCTGCTCCCACTGGACACATGCTTTCGTATACTACGCTAACATTAGCACTCGACGTGGTTGGCAGCTGTTGTAGCCCATTCCTGACAGCTTTTGATACACGGTGTATTCGGAGATGAACTTTTGCACACCAATGTGAAAACTGATTGTTGTGATTTGCCTCGTTGTTACTCGGTTACACGATTCTTGTCAATCTCCTTTGACCTCTCTGATCCACAAACTGTTTTCGTCCACAGGATCGCCGATCACTAGTAGGTTTTTGCTTTTCACACTATTCTCAGTATTTTTCACACTATTCTCAGTAAACCATTGAAACTGTTGTGCGTGAAAATCCCAGGAGGATTGCCATTTGGCAGATGACACAAGGACATAACTAACTATCATGACACGTTCAAAGTCGCTCAGGTGGCTCGTTGTACCCATTCTGACCCTCAATCCAACTCAAGTGATGCTCGAAGAGCTGGTATGCCTGATGTATACTACACACATGATCATGTGACATAGTACATATTGGAATGAGTCATTTATGTGAGGAGAGGTGATATACCTAATTAACTGGCATCTCAATGTATATTTCAAATTCTAGGGCAAAATGTCCCATTTTTTATAGAAGAGAGGATTCGCCCAGCTGCTAGCTCTCCACCCTCATAATCTGCAGTTCCCAGATTAGAGTCCCAACTGTGCCAAAGTTGAGAGTTATCTCTGCTAATGTACAGATCTATTCTTTAATGAAAATAAATATCTTCTCAAGCAGCTACCTGTCTGACAGGTGCCTGTTAGTTTATAGGCCATACAGAAAATGTGAGGATGGCGAGACCTCAGAAGAAGGACAACACAAACATTCATACTTTCCCCGGGGCTCGAACCCAGGTCCTTTTCATCATTAGTCAAGCACTCTAGCCATTGAGCCACGGGATAGCTCTACTCCTTGGCTCCTACTCCATATTAAACCGAAGGCTCCTGTCAGACCTCTGTGACAAGCAGCTGCTTCAGGGAATATTTATCTCTGAAGTAATATTTATCTCTGAGGGAATATTTATCTCCTGCACATGACCCTTAGCTTCATGTGCAGGAGGGTCATACTTTATGCACTTTAAAGAGCAAACTGGATGATTTTGACTGGAGTCTACCATCTGCTTCGTAACACCTGTCCAGTGGATCCACTTCCCGGAATCTTCTCTGAGATGTGGAGTCTTTGTGATCTGGCCATTTAGTCCATTGTGTGCAAAATAGTGCCACTTAGAAGTAAAACGACATACCAACATTGCTTTGTTATACTGTAGTCCAAGAGTACTCAATGAAATCGTTTAGTTTTTTACGCTGGTTGCACAATTCTTCTACTCAGATGAACGCTTCGATACTTCATTAATAATTTTCCTTTCACTTTTTGAATCGGGGCTTGGGTGTCTCATTCTTTAACGGCAGTTCCCAGGTTGGATCCCACCTGGGCCAGCGTTAAAATTTAGCTGTAAATATCCCCCACCTTCTCCTCGGTCAGTAGAGGATGCTGATGGGCTTGAAAAGGCCTCAGTCCATCTGATAGAGGTTTACGCCATGGCTCCCTATGCGGGAGAGCCATACCCTATGCAGTTAAAGAATATACTGGATGGTCTTGAAGGGAGCTCCCAACTGTCTCCTAACAGCTGTCCCGTGGATCCCCTTCCCCCAACTTCTCTGAGACTTTGGGAGTCCCTGTGACCTGGCCATTTAGGCCATCGTATGTAAAAAAGTACCGCTAATAAGTACAACAGAAATATTTGAATCCCTTTCCATATGCTTCGAGTTCCCATTTCATAAGCTTCAAATTCTAATTTTTTTTCTTTCTATAATATTTTCAGCTCCAAATGTACTGACAGTTTTACAATAAGAACGCCAATGTCGTCAAGGTGATGGTTGTCATAATCTTGATGGCATATACGTCTGATGCAGAATTTCACAGAAAGGCAGTGTACGTTTTATGCAGCTGTAGCTGAAGTATAACACATGTCAATGAACATGTTTTAATAGCTTTATTGAAGAAAGTTAAAAAAATCAAATGCTTCAGAAAGAGAGAGGAGGTAGGAACAGATGACGCACCGTTTACGATAGTAATAGGGAACGTTCATGTCTTGTGGGCATATTCTCAGGCAGATATCTTTACTGATGTGTCCTTATTGCAAAACTGTCTTTATGTTTCGAGTTGAAAGTGTTATAGAAATAACGAACATTTGCGATTTGAAGGGTATGAAAATTACATTTCGGTTAATTTTATAACACTTTCCACGTTCAGCTGATGATAATGTAAAACTAAAATGAATTATCTGATATTTAAATTGCTCCACAACGTATGAATTATAGGAATCGTCTGAAACATAATAGACGCATAATTGGTCTGAAGTCTACCGTTGGCGGTGATTTGCAGAGTTGAGCTTCGCCACATAGACTCATAAAGGTACCGAGTGTGATCATTCAGAATCACCCACCATGTTTCCTGCAGTTGGTCTGTCAAATAAACGACAATTTCGGGAATTTCAGAACATTCGCATTGAATTGCCATCCTGCAGTGCGAGACGTGTTTTGATGGTGACACAGGAGGACCAGAGATACAAATGTTTATTAGTGTAAGCACTCCCTGGAGATACTAGCGTTATGTGGTCAGGCCGTTGCTTGCTGAAAGATAGAGTCTAGCACACTACCAAATTATAATTACCTTCGAAGTGCAAATTTCGCCGGACATTTAGTGAGTGTTCATTTCGTCATTATAACTCTGTTGCAGTTGGTTTTAAGAGTGTAAAGAGATCGCCCGACACAGAACCTATAGCATGTGATCAGAAGAGGTTGTGAATCGCCACAGAGTTCTATCTAGTTAGCGCATAAAGGTGTTTAAAGTTTGAATACTAAAGTCACTAAATTAATTTGTAATAATCACTTCATATCTGATCGAACATCGATTGTCAATTAAGTATTTGTGTTCTTCTGTAATTTACAAAAAAAAAAACAACAACATAATTTGAATTTTTCTTTATCCAACATTCCAATAATAACACAAGAAACCCAGTGACAGTAGTTTTTTTAATACACATAATGGGGTAAGTGTTCAGCTTACAAGGACCCAAAGGGTGTGTAGATAGTTGGTCAAGGGTCTGACATGCGGTATCAAATATAACGCATACACAGAACTACTCCTAAACCTTTAAAAACCTTAAAATGTCACTGGATATATTTTTGATCAGAAATATACATAACATCACTCGATGAAATAGAGCTGTACTTTATTTTTCTCCAAAGAAAAACAATTCCTGATTCCTTCTTCTCATCTTTTTTTAATTTATCTGTTCCGTTCAATGTTTAAAAGATTCAACTGATTTCATTCAGTTAATTAAAATACGAATAGAATTGTTTTCGGAAGAGAATTATAACGAAATGATATCTTGTTAATCGCTTTTTCTGTTTCTTATCTAAAATCGTATCAAATCCTCCCTCATAACGGAAATGTTTCCAATTTTTCAGCAGGTAAACGATAAACAAACAAAACAACAACAACAACAACAACAAAAGAACAGAAAACATTTAATAAATTAATCTCATCCTTTACCGTTTGTTTATTAATTTAACATCATAAAAGATTTATGCTCATTATTCGGTTAATAATCATAGTTGTAAGATTTAATTTCACTGACAAGTGGTTTAAAAAAATTGTTAATTAAGAATTTCGTTTCAGTATTTATCAGTAAGAGATAAAATTAAACCTCTTGTAATAAAAAAAATTGCCTGCAAGGCTATGCAAATTCAAAGACGCCAACAATGCAGTTGGACAAGCGCATTTGCGTTAGCAAAACAGGAGCAAAACCAAACTAGAGAAAAAAACGTCCTCCCTCAGGTTCGCACAAACTCGAATTTCAATCCGAACGGCTTCAATAACCGTTACGTTGATCATAGACAAGATCTCTCTGAAAATGAACCTGATGATGAGAGATCTAGACAAGCTACTAAAAAATTCCCTGTACTTCATGGAATGGACTTATTTAGCTTATCGTATAAAAATAAACAAATAACTGAAAGAAACAAACTAGCAGAATCTGATGAAAGTGATATACAATTGTCCAGCCCAAGCACATCAAAAAAACTGTCTCCTATTGAAAAACAAATTTTGCAAAGTAACATTCCTAGCAAACCTAGCTACGCAAATATTACAAAAAAAGGACTAAACTCCAAAAGCGTTCAGACGAAAAAAATCAAACATGCTTTGTCCTCCAACTCAATCGCCAGGCAATTAAAAGATGAAAATGTCACTATAAACCTACTGATAGACTTGGTGCTTCACCTCTTGAAATTCATCTGCCCTTCGGAAGAGACCTACATACTAATCATGGACATTCTTCTACAATTCAAGTCCTAATAAGTTAAACCTCCTACAGTGGAACTGCAGGGGGATAATTTCGAAAAAGGAAGAAATTGTACTAATGGCTAAATATATGAAGGTAAATATTTTTGCATTACAAGAGATAAAAACTAAAAAGCATATTAACTTTTCTAACTTTATATCATATTATCATTTTTCTACAAACAGTAATAATGGCATAGGTTTCATTATTAACAAAAATATACACCACAAAATAATTCCAATTAATTACAATATCCCTTTATTAGAACTTTTAGCTGTAAAAATATTAATTAACAATGTGTCATACACCATATTAAATGTTTACAATCCTGGTTTGGTTATCAGAGAAGATTTCTATAATGATATTCTTAAACAATTAACAGAACCTATTATTATTCTGGGAGATTTTAACTCCCATCATGCCCTTTGGCACTCCTACACTACCAACCCAGCAGGTGTCCAATTGAGTAATTTTATAATAAAATCAAATCTGATCTTACTAAATAGTAAAGAAACTACTCACGAAAACCCAGCCTATAATCAATCAATTATTGATTTAACTTTAATCTCAACTGATTTAATTGACAAATTCAAATGGTCACTGCTCCCAGATACTAGGGGCAGTGACCACCACCCCATACTTTTGACTTCACAACTACAAGTAAAATACCAACAAAAAATTTATTTAAACGATTGGTACTCCTTCGAAAAAATCCTTAACAATACTCCTCCCTCTAACAATCTAAAATATAATGAATTCTTTGAATCAATTAAGGAACAAACTAAATCAGTATTTAAAACAATTATAAACAAAATTCCAAAATTAAAAAAAATATATGGTATATGAATAGATTAACAGCTATCAGAAAAAAAGCAGAACAAAAAGCTAAAAGGACCAGAACCTTCCAAGACATTAACAATTTTAAAAAAATTAAAGCAGAAGTAAGAAGAAAATTAAAAACTGCCTCTCGTGATAATTGGAAAGAATTTACATCAGAATTAACAACCTCTACTCCAGGAAAAAACATCTGGAGGATTTTTAAAAGTATTGTCCAAGAAAAGCAACAAACTTTTCCAATAGCCCAATATGCCTTACAACATAACATTACCATTAGTCAAACAGCTGAAAGATTTGCCCAAAACTTAAAAATAGTTCAAACTGCACCTAGCTTAGATTCTAGACAAAAATCCTTTTATAACACACAGTTAAACAAATTAAAATCAATCGACACTACAGTTAACTTACCATTTTCCTTATTGGAACTAAATAGAGCAATAAAAAGACTTAATCTTAAATCTGCCCCTGGTGCAGACTTGATCTCTAACAAACTTTTCAAAAATCTTCCAGAAGCATGGAAAGAAAAATTATTATCTATCTTTAATCATATATGGAACACACTAGACATACCACCAGAGTGGGAAGAAATTTTAATAATTTTTATCCAAAAACCCAATAAAATCCCTACAGAAATAACCTCTTATAGACCAATCTCTCTATTATCCAACTCCTTAAAATTATTTGAAAAAATGCTTCTTATTAGACTGAATTGGCAAATTGAAGAGAAAAAATTATTACCAAAAAACTTCTTTGGCTTCAGAAAAAACAGATCTTCTAAAGAATGCATCTCACTACTCTTAAATGATATTTACTCTGCCAATAAAAAGAAAAAAACAGTACTAGCTGTGTCAATAGACCTATCACAGGCTTTTGATACAGTTTCCATAGAACATTTACTACTCAAACTGTGTACAGCTAAATTAGACTATAAATTAATAGAATTCCTAGCAAAATTTTTGAGAAACAGAAAATTAAAGGTTAAATTAAACTCAACCTACTCTAAGTCTTATAACATTACACAAGGATTATCACAAGGATCTACCTTATCCCCTGTTCTTTTTAATTTATACTTACATGACATCAAAAAGATTTTTGATAAAAAATTTAACTTTACAAGCTATGCTGATGACCTTACCTTCTGGGTATCAGACAAAAATGAATATACTCTACAAGAAAAAACACAACAACAATTAGACAAACTAATAGATTATTGTAACAAATGGAATTTAACAATTAACACAGATAAAACTTTTTGTATTTACTTCTATAGACGTAGAAATTATAATCCAAAATTTCTCTTAAAAATTAACTCGCAACCTATTAATCAAGTCAACAAATGTAAATTATTGGGATTTAACTTAGACTCAAAATTAATATGGAACTCTCATCTGGAGAAAGCTTACAATTCTGGTTCAAAACTCCTAAACATTTTTAAATACTTTGCATTCAAAAAAGAAGGTACTGATCAAAAAACCTTAATTACACTCTACTTAAATTTAATCAGATCAAAAATGGAATATGGCTTAGACCTTATAGACAAACCTAATTTAACTAACTTAAAGAAATTAAATGTTATTCAAAACAAATGTTTAAAAATTGCTTTAGGCTTACCAAAATTTTGTCCAACATTAGCTCTTCTGGCTGAAACAGCCATTCCTCCATTTGAAATTAGGCATTCAATTTTAATCTTAAAATATTACACAAGACTCCACTATAAACTACCAGACCACCCATTTTATCTAAACTTTAAAAGACTCATATTCTATAAAAAAATCGAAGAAAATGAATTATTAAAAGAATTCTTTAATAAACTAACTAAAGATGAACTGCGAGGAGACATTACTGAATCTGTAGCAGTATGGTGTTACAAACTCCCAGTAGTTTATACAGAGATTCCACATTTAAATTCAAAAAATGAAATTTCTAATGAAGCTCTATATCAATTATTCATTAATTTTAAATCTGAAAAATTTAACAATTGTTTGGAAATCTACACAGATGGGTCCTACATAAAAGATTCTGGGTCATCCAGTGCTGCTGTATATATTCCATCACACAACATATCATTAGCATACAAATTGCCTGATTTTACTCAGATATTGCATGCTGAAATTTATGCAATATTTGCCGCACTTAACTGGACATTAGACAATTTAACAAATCAATCAATAGTTATATTCATTGATTCTAAAAGTGCTATACACACATTAATACAAGACAACACATACACCACATATCCATACTACACACATACACTCCTAAAACTTTATAATGAAAACCTAAATGAAAAAAATAACCATATTCAACTTTGTTGGATACCAGGACACTCTGGATTTAAAGAAAATGAATATGTAGATAACATAGCAAAATCAGCACATGATTATGATAACATCTCGCCAACACACAATTTTTATATACATGTTAAAAAAGAAATAAAACAATTAGAATTCAAAATTTTAGAAAAACATGTTCAATTTCACTCTATCTTCAAACCAAATTTCAGATTTGAACTTTCCAACAAAATTAATACCTTCCTACAATTACCATTTTCCAGACATGAATCCAAAATCATATTTCGGCTAAGAACAGATACAATTCTTTTAAATAAATCAAAATTCTTACTCAAATTAAGTACCTCACCCAAATGTACAAAATGCAATATTACTGAAAATTCCTCACACCTTATATTAAATTGTGCAAAATATGACTCACAACGAGAAAAATTCTTTGAAAAACTTAGAAACATAAATATTAACGAATTTACTCTGAACTTAATTTTAAATCACCCTACAATCTCAATTCAAACAAAAATATTTGCCTTCCTATTGGAATTCATCAAAGAAACAGAGATATGGAATAAATTGTAACACAGAACAACAACAAAAAAAAACGTAATATAAAAAAAAGAAAGAAAAAAAGAAAAAAAATTTTTTTTTTCATTAATAAAAATAAGAAAAAAAAATAATTAAAAAAAAAAATCTTAAAAAAAAAAAATAAAAAAATAAAAAAAAAATTAAAAAGAAAAAAAAAATGAAAAAAAAAAATTCTAAAAAACAAAAAAAAAAAGAAAGAAAAAAAAATTAACAAAATAACAAAAAAAATATAATAAAAAAAAGGGTTATAAAAAAAAATTAAAGAAAGCCAAAAAAATAATAATAATAAAAAAATATATATATTTATACCAAAAAAAAAAGACATAAATCAAAATTAAATAAACAAAAACAAAATAAACAAAAGAATTAAATCCTAAAGTTTAGGAGGAAGACGAAACAAAAAAAAAATCTCTTAAAATCTAAGAGGAAAAAAAAATACTGAACATCAAGAATTTTCAAAAAAAAAAAGGAAAACATAAATTCTATGGGAAAGTCTGTGCAAGGAACTCCCAATTTTTGTGAAGTGTAAACTAAACTAAACTAAACTAGATAGGATTATTAATGAAATAAATTCATGAACGCATTAATAACATTAAACTGTGGAGAGTACTTCTGAACTGCGAACCTTACTTTTTGATGTGAAGAACCTTTCTTTTTTGGTATCCGTTTTATGAGTAGTTGAATTTTGAAGACGAAATGGTGCCCACTTTTCCGCAATTCGAGGAAGAACTCGTGCCAGTTTTTCATATTCAGGGAGAAAGAATTTGTTTTCGTAAGACAATAACCAAATTCAAGAATACATTTTCGTAGTGCAGTATTATGGTGAATTTCCGTGAGATACTACAGAGAGAGCAGACTTTAAAATGGGTAACAAGATATTCCATTGAGAACAGCAATTAGAAAGATAACATAGATATTCGAAGGAGAGCACAAGCATTCCAAGAAAGAAGAAATGGTGCCCTCCCCCTTCTGAAGTGCAAATATGAAGACATTCCCTTTGAAGTGTTAATGTAAGAACTGTGAATAATGTAATACTGTGAATTGCTCAGTAATATAAATGTGTAAGAAACACATTTTAAGAATTTCAACTGTAGCATGATTTTTAACAAATACGCACACTTCGTTTATCTGAAAATTAATACAGAAATATGTGAAGAATGGAGCTCCAAAATTTTTTTTTTTCTTTTGGGTGAGCAAAGCGCAGATCTTTTTGAATTCAATAAATACAGTACAAAACATAATAGTCAGCGGGATCAGTATGGATATTTGGTGTTAACAAAATTTAGCGTTAACAATATAATCATAAATACTCCATTTCGTTTTTACTCCTAACGCTATTCATAGCCTACATCTCCTTTTTAGAGTGAAGAACGTGTGGGGTGGGGTGGGGAGTGCTCTTCCATCAACCACCTGGGTCACTGCCCACCAAAAATAATCACAAAAAACAACAAAATAATTTCAGATTTAGTATTCATTATTCGTCATATCTATATCAATACAATACGTTTTATTCATTTGTAATCATTATTTGACATGTTACGTAGGCAATCACAGCATTTTCTTTCCGAATCAAGGCAACATCGGCTGCTTCTTATTGTCAATATAAATTTTAACATGGCAGCCACGACTATAATCTTAGCATTATCTATTATAGCGATGACACAAATGCGCATGCTTTGAAATGCAATAGCGTTGAACTGCAGGAGTGAGGTCCCAATTTTGAAATGGCCCGTGGCACTTGATTGGCTGATTCTACCAGAGCAACCAATAGTCGAAGATCTTGTTACCTAGCGAAGGTCTTCATTTGACTCTGACAGGCTCAATAAGCCTGAACTTAACCCAAAAGTTTTACAAAAATTAATTACCTTGAACAATTGGAAAAAATATAAGGAAATTTTACAAAACGTTTACCCCACTTCCCTTCTCATTTAATTATAATGATAAATTTATTATAATTAATGAGGGAGATTTTAGATAGATTTTAGATATGACTAAATTTTAGATATGACTAAATTTTTTAGGGGGAGATTTTAGATATGACTAAATTTTTTACTCAAATCATTAATAAGGTATCAAAAATAGAAAAAAAATGATACATGAATAAAATAGCTATTACGAAAAAAGCAGAGCATAAAGCAATTAGATCAAAGAAATTTACAGATTACTCCTTTTATTAAAAAATTAAAGCAAAAGTTAGGAAAAACCTTAAAGTACTGTATAGAGAAAATTGGCAAGAATTTACATCTACAATTACTTTAAATTCTAAAATTAAAAACGGGGTGGCTCAGTCGGTAGCGCGTCAGGCTCGTAATCTGTAGTTCCCAGGTTCGAGTCCCAGCTGGGTCAGCGTTGAGATTTATCTCCGCAAAATTCCCCGCTTTGCCCGCGGTCAGTAGGGGACACCGATGGGCTTGGAAAGGCTGCCGTCCGTCGGATGGGACGTTAAGCCGTGGTCCCGTGTGCGGGAGAGCCATACCCTGTGCACGTTAAAGAACACGCTATGGCCTTGACTGGAGGCTACCATCTGTCTCCCAACAGCTGTTCCAGTGGGTCCCCTCCCCCAACCTTCTCTGAGCCTTCGGGGTCCATGTGACCTGGCCATTTAGCCCATTGTGAGCAAAAGAGTGCCTCTCAGAGGCAAAACAACCCAACCCTAAAATTACAAACCTCTGGAAAACTTTTAAAACCCTTAACTCCTACAAAATCACAAATTTTTAATAACCTTTTTCGAGATTGAATGCAGGTGTACAATATTTCGATATGAGGGGTCAGAAGGGTTGTGAGGGTTCATATGTTTTGATTTTTAACAAACTTGTTTTGTTAAAATCAAAATACAAAACCCTCAGAACCTTTCCGACTATTATTTCGAAATATTGTTCGCCTGCATTCAATCTCGAAAAAGGGTTATTAAAAAATTTTCAACCCTTTTTCCCTCCAGACCACAGAATTACCTCCTCAACCACAGATTTTCTCTCGAAAATCCGAAATTTAAAAGACATCCCCGATCACGTCAAACTGCTTTCCTTTTACGTTGTCTCCCTGTATCCTAACACTCTAGTCGACCAAGCAAAAACAATTTTGATTCAAACACTAATTAACTCTACCAATCTTAATTATATCCAAACTAACGAAATTTCCAAATTGCTCTTCCTCGTCATTGATAATAATTATTTTAAATAAAATTCAACCTTTTATTAGCAGCTCACCGGATGCCCCACGGGATCTCCTCTTTCAGGCCTGCTCGCCGACGTTGTGCTGTGTAACCTCGAAAAGCACGTGATCGATCAGCGAGCATACAAACCTCTCTTTAGGGACAGATTTGCAGACGATATGTTTCTCATTTGGGAACACTCAGAGCAGGAACTTTCCAAATTCTTCGAAGAGCTCAATTCATTTTTCCCTATCATTTCATTTACACAATAGAGTGAGGTAGACAGAACCCACCCATTTCTGGACCTTAATATTCGGTGAACCAACCGAGGCACTCTAACCACCAGCGTTTTCCGCAAACCCGGTTTTTCCACACCCTTTTTCCCTTCGATACCTTTGCTCTCACACAATTTAAAAGTGCTTTTTTCTATTCTGCATTTTATCGAGTTTTGCGCGCATGTGATTCCCCAACCAACCTGCAAAACGAAATCAGCATTATCTTTGCAACCGGAAGCAATGCTGGCTATACTAATCAACAACAGTATCAACAACAGAATTCTTAACAAAGCTAAGCATATATTTCACAATCACCCTCCACCATCCCTCCAACCACAGCATAACTTCACCCCCTCCATTACCTTCTCCAATATTGTACCCTTTGTTAGCAACCTCCTAAAACCATTTAACCTAAAAGTTCCTTTCAAAACACCACCGAATCAATTTAAAATTCTTAAGCATGACAGCGATCCCTTTAACTAAGCTGACAAAGGCGGAATCTACTTCATTCCCCTATCCCCATTTCGCCTCCTTTTTCTATATCGGCTGCACCACACGGACCCTAAAACAAAAGATAGATGAGCATAAACGATACATTAGAAACAAAATTCCACGAACCGTCCTTGCTAAAATCATCCTTGATGGTAAGGTTCCAGTTCTCCCAGTTCGACTCCATTCATTGCTTCCTCCCCTCACCCCAAAACTCAAGTTACTTTCCGTGAAACCCTCGAAATTTTCGCCTTCCGTCACAGATGTTGCAACTTTAACACACCCCTTCCTCCTGCAGGTTGGCGCATTTTGCTCCGTGATTTCTCCTCTTCCACCACACCAATGGCCAACCGATCGCACCCCTCCTCCCCGCTGCACAAGACTATTTCTACACTTCAACTGCTCAGCATTCCTCTTCTGAAGCTTGTGATCAGCACATGGAAAACAGCTCAATACTCTGCACTCTCGCTACTGAGAAGGGTTGGGTTGTTTTACCTCTGAGCGGCCTTTTTTGCACACCATGGTCTAAATGGCCAGGTCACATGGGCCCGAAGGCTCAGAAAAGGTTGGGGGAGGGGATCCACTGGAACAGCTGTTGGGAGACAGATGGTAGCCTCCCGTCAAGGCCATCTAGTGTGTTCTTTAACGTGCACAGGGTATGACTCTCCTGCACACGGGGCCACGGCTTAACGTCCCATCCGACGGACGGCGGCCTTTACCAAGCCCATCGGTGTCCCCTACTGATCGTGGGCAGGGCGGGGAATTTTGCGGAGATAAATCTCAACGCTGACCCAGATGGGACTCGAACCTGGGAACTACAGATTACGAGCCTGGCGCGCTACCGACTGAGCCACCCCCCGCCCCACTGAGAAGGGATTACGTCTAAGTGATAGTGATACCGGCAAAGCACCGAACTGCTGCTACCTAATGACTTTTACTCCACCTAGCATGCTGAAACTTACTCACGTCAGCGAAAATATCTGCAAGAAAAAAAAGGTATTTTTTTGCCTAATCTAACCTGTCACCAACAATTCCCCTATACAAGGAACTGTACGCAGCCCTGATGATGACTGCTGAGTACAGTCGAAAGCGCTCGGCCTCATGTAAATCGCACATTGCAACACTTGTGTAGATAAATCTAACTGGCAAAAAAGCGTTATCCATTCATATGTGTTAATATTGATGCCGTGAAATCGTTTGTCGATTTACCACTATATTTTCTACCAAAAAAATATTAATCCTACATATCTGATTCTACAGCAGCATTACAATATTGCAACAAAACCCAAATTATTTTAATTTTAATGCATATGTTACAGATTTTTTTTCTTCATTGCAAAAAATTACATTGAAAACAGCAAAATTATTCAATTGTAATGGTTACCTAGTCATTGTAACATTACAGAAAATGACAAAGTGGATCACTTAGCCAAGGAAGTAAAAAATCTTAATATTATCACAAAAACACAATCTTTTCATTATCAATGCAAACAAGAAATTAAAAGAGAATTAATGAAATTAAATAATTATTTTAAAATTAATGGTACCATTCAAAACTCATTTAGATATTTTATATATAAAAATCCATCGAATATTAAAAATCTAAAATTCAAAAGACATCATTTAACAGTTATTTGTAGGATGAGAACTGGAAATGTAGAATTAAATTATTATTTACATAAAAATAATAAAGGTAATTCACCTAAATGTTGCAATTGTAAAGTTCCAGATACAATTAATCACTTAATATTAAATTGTAAAAAATGGGAAAAAGAAAGAAACATTTTCGAAGAATTACTGAAAATCAGCATAAAAGAAATCAATATCCAGAATATACTGACATCCAAACAAAATAATGATACCTGCTGGTCAATCTTAATTAGAATTTTATTAAAAATTCCTATTTTTAATAAAATTTAATTAATTTTTTCTAAATATTGAATCCATTATCATCAAATTGTTTTTAAATGTCTTTTATTGTTGATTATAAAAAAATACTCCCTTTATGGTGTCTTGCTATGAGAGAGTGGTCTAGGGAACGAGGAGCTCAGTTGTCTGGAATGTTAAATAAATAAATAAAAACAAGCCTAAACTTTCCTGGCAAGATGTGTTTGAACTGAGTTGTGAACTTATTTTGCCAAGGAAGGATTCTTATTTATGAAGAGTTTAAGAGCATCAATATATATGAAAATGTAAATTCTGTTGAGCATATGCTCTACAAAAGAATGCTAATGTTATGTTTTAACAAAATGCATCGTCAGCTATGTCTAGTTTAAACAGCTAAATAAATCATTCTTTTTACTTGCAACTTAATAGTCTCCCGTTCGATTCCATGCGCTGTCATTATTTTTTTTTCAGTTTTTTTTCATAATTCATTTATAACAATATCACTTATTTTTACAATTCGTCGTAAAATAAATTAATATGTAACAAAATGTAATATAGCCAAAATAGACAATTGCTCAAGTTATAATTTACGAAGTTATAATTGCGAATTCAGCAATTCAGTTTAAAACAATAAATGTAATTTCGTAATCGGAATGGATTCAAAAAACAGTAAACCCATATATCAGACATAATTTTTACCAATTGGGTTTTAAAATATCACTAGAAAGGATAGGAAAAATACATATATGTTGGTAATTATTAAATTGGAAGGGCAAAATGCTAAACAGCAGAGCGGACAAGAACACCTTTTCGAGTTCGTCTTTTTTACCCAAAATGATTCGTTAAATAACGAGTTTTGAGAATAGTTGAAACGGTAGTTTCAGTCCTATTCGTTTCAATTCAATATCAGACAGCTCCCCAATTCATTTTCTTACATCCCGTCCTTGCCAGAAGTAGTCAAAGTGCCCCACCAAAAATTTTAGTCACGGGCAGCCACTGATGAAGATCAAGATAAAGATTCAATAAGACATTTTTTTAACCTATTAAAGATCTCGGATCCGACACGGTGAACCTTCAGCATAAATGTTATATTAGATTAAGTATTAACAAGGTCCAAAATCCGCAGAGCGCAGGAACCTACAGTCATAATTGGCAGACAAAATTATTAACTGCATCTCAGGTGTCGAGACCAAAATACCCTAGTGCCGAGACCAAAATACCTTACAGCCGCTGCTAATTACCTAATTAGGAAGAAATTAAAATATGTTCAAAATTTATCAAACAGTAGTTAAGATTACGTCTATCGATTCTCTATAAATTTCGTGCTATCCTAGAAAGTATAAATAGAATTTTATTCGTCGGAACGTAAAAAATATTCGGGTTAAACTATTTTATTTCTTATAATTCATTTCACGTTAAAATAATATTTTTATATGCAAAAGTGTGATTTAGTCCTTTGACAAGAGACGCTAATGAGATGAACTCTTTCATTAGAACTGTTGATGAGACTGGTAATAGAGTAAGTAGGTTTGGTTAAAAACAGAGAGAAAACTAAAGTGATGAAAATTGGTCAGACAGGCTGTGATTCAGTTAATCTGAATAGTTCTAATCTTGAGAAAGTGTCATATTTTAATTATCTTGGGAGCTATATAACAGATACTGGTGATGAGCGGCATGAGATTAACAGACGAATAGCGATTGCTACCGGGACATTTAAGAATCTATGGAGAGTATGGAGAAATAGGCGTATACACCTAAAGACTAAAATTAGACTATATAATAGTTTGGTTCTTTCTAGGGTTAGTTACGGTAGTGAAACTTGGACGCTTTGTAAACAAGTTAACAGAAAACTTGATGATTTTGATTCTAGATGCTTACGCAATATCTTGGGCATTAAGTGGTTCAATTTTGTAGTTAATGATGAGGTTAGGCAAAGGAGTCGGCAAGAGAGATTGTGCAGAGAGAGATTCCGTTGGTTGAATAGGGTTATGAACAGTGTGCCTAAAGGCCTCAGAAAGAGTGGGAGACCTAGAATGCGGGGGGTAGACAATGTCAAACAGGACCATGTTAGAATTGGTGTTCACTGGCCAGATGTAGCAGATGTAGCTCAGGACAGATATGCTTGTGGAACTAAATTGCACAATCTGGTTGGTCATCCATAGTCCATGGCTGCTTGAGAATGATGATGATGATGAAAAGTGTTTCTCCAGAAAGGACCAAACTTTGATTTTGCGTCAGCGCCACTTATCGCCACTTCGCTGTAAATGTAAGGGCGTTATTATCTTATTTATGATTAAAGTTCATCTCACTCAGTGTTTAGTGGGCAAAACTATAAATATTAAGGTGAAACTAATGCCGCCAAGGATATATTGTCAGTTTGTTCTTACAACAATAATCGCGAAATTAAAACATAAATCTTAAAGAAACAATCAGGGCGAAAACGGACATTAAGAGATATTGAAATCCGAGAAACAATCTCATCCTATTGTATAAAGTGCACTCATATACAGACAGTCCTCGACTTAAGTAAACTCTATTTTACGAACGATTTGAGGCGGAAAAATAAATCAAATCCTGTTGTGATTGGCGGTGGCACATTCGCAAAGCGGTGTCCATTCCGATTCATGCTTGCAACTCCCACCATTAAATCTACAGTTCATTTTGAATAAATGTTTGATACTTTCGTGTGTGTTATATTTTGGTTTTTGTTTTGAATTGAATGTTATGTACATATCATAATATATATGTATGTATATCTGAATATATGTATCATAAAGAAATAAATATATATAAATGTAAATATTTACAGTTTTTTTTATTTTGTGCATTTTTTTGTGAAATGAAGACTTATGCATAACGATGGATGTGAAATTCGTAATAAATGCATTACTATTTTTATGTAAAAGATTTTAAGCACCAAAACGGAATATTAGTGAGACGTAGAAGTGAAAAGTATTGCAAATGGGTATTTTTAGTATGGGACTCCTTACGTAAGGTCTCCAAGAACCGAATCCTTATGTAAGTTGAGACTGCATGTATTGCATTTATATTGGAGTGCACTTTCTATTTAATCTTAATACAAATCAGAGACATTGTGGCAGTGACCTTATATTTTGTTTCTTTTAATAAAATCCTTATCTTCTCAAATTTTGCTTCAGAAATTAAAAATGTGGATTGGTAAATGAACATTATTTCTATGGACCATGGTATAGTAAGATGAAGTTGATGCTTTCAAGAAAAAAAGATTCATATTTAAGCTAATATTTGATTAAGTTTAATAGTATACTCCATCTCCGATGTCAAACATGTGGAAAGTAAGAAAATATATTCAAGTTATTACTTCTTGGATGACAGGATACGTATCAAAAATACTTATGATAAAGTATGCAGAATGTCTTTCCAATGTTAAAAAAAAACACAAAACTATATTATTAAAAAGCGTATTAAATGTAGCGATGCTATTTTATTTCAATCAAATGTGGTAATAAATATAACGATGAATAATGTAATCTATTGAAAGCGAGGAATATATGTTCCTCGCTTTCAAAAGTTTATTATTGTTTTGTAGATATGTCAGAGAAAAATAATTTAAAGACAAAAAAAATTAAAAATACAGGGTAATTATAAAAGAGAACGATATTTTAAAGTGTTGCATAATTAATAAAATAACTGTATGCAGAATGTGTCAATAATTTGTCATAGTTTCATTTGTGTGTTCAATAGACTTCGGTGTGGAAGCGTAGTGTTACTCAATTCCGTCGATACTCGTTTCAACATGTATGTATAATACTTGTAAGAACTGCAGTGATTATTTCCTTTAAATATGTAAATTGAAAATTTCTTTGGAACGAACAATATTTTTACGTATTTATAAAGAAAAAAAAAAGAAATCAAATGGCGTCAAAACAGAACTTCTCCGGAGACACAAGATCTATTCACCTCTACCGTTATAGCAATTTGAAAATTTGCTATTTAAGACATTACTTATGATAGTAAAACCACCATGTAACATTAACTCCATGCGGTCATAAGAAGATAATTTTTTTGCCATTTTCGGACACTAACTTACTTTTGTTGCTAATTAATTAAAAAATATATAACACTAAAATATGGACATTATTTTGTATGACCCCTATATTGAAAGTTCGAAAGTTTGAAAGTTCAGATCCAAATAAAGTGAAAAGTGATGAATCTAAGCATTTTACCTAATAAAATTCTTCAGTATGAAGTAGTGTATTAGAAAAAGATATTGAGACAAGATAACGTACATTTAGTAAGATCAGAAATTATGTATAAGAGAAGAAATAAGCAAATATGATATAGAGATAAAAGCAAATTTATGTCAAATTGCACAGACTTGAGCTCTGAGTATATTAATGAGATCAAGATTGCTATTGATAGTATGGATAAAGAAATAAGAGAAACGATAGGAAAATAAATAACGAAAATACCAGTTTGAGAAGGAATATTTCGTAGTCTAGGATTCAACACAATGATAGGGAAATATTAAAGGAATTCAAATTCTTAGATAATAGTAGTTGCGGGAAAATCATTCTGAAAACTTAAGAGGCATTACGAATTTGATGGATAAAAAACTGCAAAGATAAACTGAAAATTAGTGTTATACGTCAAGTTCCAACTATGGTGAAAGAGAGGACTGAGCCTATTAACACTTTAGTATTAATCCACAGAACAAATAAGTGAATTTGTAAGGTATGCTATAAATGTGCATTTGACATTCATTCAAGATATTGTGCTTCAAGATCTTTGTTAAGTACATGAAAATAATTTCAATACAAATCGTTTTATGAAGTTAAAGATAAGGCACTCATATAAATTTCAACTAAAGTGATGAAAATAGATCAGTCCGGCTATGGTTCAGTTATTTAGACCATCGATTCTCAAACCTTTTATGGACTCGGAGTCCATTTCAATGATGAAAAATTATGCGTAACTCCTGTCCCATGTCTCTTCTATATATGTGTTTACATATATATATATATTTGCATTATTTATTCGTTATTATTACATGCATAGGAAACAAAAATATACTTCTTGCCACATTCTTTGGCTTCTGAAAATCCAAAGTAATTTTTTTAATGGTAAAGATTGTAATTTCTTATTCTGAGTTCTACCTAATGAAGTTTACCAGATTAGAATTTAAATCTTTGAAAAATCTTGTAAATATATATTTGTTAATTCATTTAATTTTAATAATAAATAACTTGAAAAAAATAAATAACTTGTTTTAACGTTTTAAATAAATAACTTGAAATAAATAAAAATAAAATCATTACTTGTTAAACATAACATATTTTTTACTTTTTCCATAACAAAGAAAAATTATTTTTAGTGAGAAAAGTGGCTTAAAAAGTTCATATTCTTTATGTTCAGTTATTCATTCACAGTTTCGTTGACCTTTATGAATTCTTTATGATATAAAATCAGTCACTTTATATCGGTACCAACAATTTGTGAATGCGTTATTTGTATCATAATTCAAATCTCCATTAAATGCCATTGCTTGCGATTAAATGCTCTGCAATCTAAATTGCCCCCCCCCACCAAAAAAATATTGTTCCCCCAGCTAAACACTCCAACGATTCCAAGAACCTTCGCTGGCTATGTTTAAAGAAGTTATAGTAGAAGAGAATTTGAGTTACTAAAATAACACTGAAACACAGTGAGGCATCAATCACACATTTCACTGTGTTGAAAACAAAATTTTCCTAAGAACTGATAGTATGGCATAGTCATCGGCAAATCGAGGTCAGCAGACAAGTTTGAGAAAGGGTTGCATTTGTCACTTATGACAGTCTTGTTTAAATCATTGTTCCATCTTCTCTTCGGTATTGCAATTTTCTACAAACCTTGAAATGACAGAGCCAAGAATAATGTTCGCTGATCTAAGTGGAATATTTATCTTACGCATCCCCAAGGCGTTGTATTCATTCGTTATCGTAATACATTATCATTTCTAAAGGATGACTGCTCTTATGAACTGTCTGGAAATTCATCATGAGAAGCGCACTTCTTAATAGTTATAGAGTTTTTCTTGCATTCATCTGATTCTCCTGATATCAAGATAATGGTGAGGCTGTCCAGTGTGATCTGGTCTGTTCCCCAGACATGCGCTATTTTTGTCGGTTAAAAAAGAAAATTGAGGGTATAATACTGGGCGAGAAGAATATGCCATGGTGAAGACATTACTCCCAAGGCTTCCTTGATAGTGCAGTGATAACCTACTGATTCGAATTCTAGGTGGACATGGCTGTCTTTTTCTGCCAGAATTTAGTTGGTGTCAAGATTTTCTGTTGTTTATTGGGAAAATTAATATTTCGCACGATGCTGTACCATTAGGGAAACGGGAATACGAAAATGAAGTAAAGAAAATTTGTAGTAGTTACCACTACACCTGCCCATTAACAATAATAGATCTATTGACTATTATAGTCAGATTTTGTTACGGAGTGAATGTATCATACAGTATAGTTTAAAGAATTCATTTAATCAAACACTTCTAACGGTAAGAGCAAGAGCCACGAAATGTCTGTTCGTCATAACTTAAAACACCGTTAGAGTTTGATTCCCTCATTTCCTTTCTACCTCCTCCCTCCCCCCTTAAAAATACATATGCAAACGATTTTCGAGCATAATACGTTCTTCACCCTATATAAATAATAAGTCATTTCTTTTAAAGCAGCATTTTTTGCAACAGTGCAAGAGGAAGTGAAGGCCGTCTTCGCACAGAATTCCCAATAGTCATGCCCACTTGATTGTTGAAAGGCTACTGTTGTTTAAAAGTTTTGACCTGCACCTCCCAATAGCTTCTCAATAATCGATCTTCAGATACCTAATTTGGCATACGGTTTCCCTCGAGCTATCCAGTTAAAACTTTTAGTGCCCCTAAAATAGAACTCGATTTCAACTTTCTTGTAAGTAGCAGCTTGAATTAATTTAGTTTTTTAATTCAAATTTTTTTCTGCCTCGATCGACTCTTAATGTGGCAGTTTTGGATATCTCACAACTTCCAAAATATTGGCACTCTCGATCCCAAATTTCGCATACGGATTTTCCTCCCATCTCATTTCCAATGTAATAATTTTGGAACCCTCATTCCCAGACATTTGGCAGCCCGTTCATAAATTTCATAATCAAAGAAGCACCCGTCACCTAGCTTCAGTTAGAAAATCAGGCGCATAACAGATTTCTAAACCGAAGCCTATGGCATGAAACCTATGTAATAAACAATCTTAGTTAGCGTCTACGTTTATTATGCTAATGCTTGGCTTGAAGTCCCCATTGCCTGGTTTGTTTACGTCTCGGCGTTTATGCCCTAAAGCTGTTTAGGAAGGTGATCAGATGATCCTTTGAAGTTCTCTGAGACATTTTCTAGATTATAATTCAATTATAATTAATTGAAATACAGCATGATGTAATATTTCATTAAAAAGTTTTAAATTCCAAGAAAATGACATGTTACGGAATTTCCTATTAAAAAATTTGTTAAAAGTCTTATTAAAAAAAAGGCTCGAATATATCCGGGTGAAAATGCTGACAGTGTAAATTGTTGTCCAATTCTCAATGTAACTAAGAACATCATCTAATCACGGAAAACGATGTTTCAGCGACACTTGTTATTTCAAAAATTTCTAACCACTGATGGAGCATCCTTCGCAGGCAGTATTATAAAAATTATAATACCTTTACCTGAAACGCTTTCTCACTACCAATTATCATTATTATTTATATATGAATAACAAACTATATATATAGTTTATGACTAACAGCTAAGAATTTTTTATATATGAATAACAAACTATATATATAGTATATGACTAACAGCTAAGAATTGATTACATAATGTCTAAATAAATTACTTTCGAACACTGCAATACATAAAAAAAAATATTTCCATCATGACGTTTTTCTGTCTACAACATAGAATAGAGGAACTAAGAGGCTGATATGTCCCAAATCTGTGACGTAAGGCCATATGCATTATATAAAACTCCATTCAATGGAGAGAGGTTCTGCTTTAATTCATCGCATGTCAATTTAGAGCGCTTAATTCATCGCAACGTCAGTTCATCGCAGCGTCAATTCACCGCAACATCAATTCATTACAACGTTAATTCATCGCGACGACAATTCATTGCAGCGTCAATTCACCGCAGAGCAATTCATCGCAACGTCAATTAATTGCAGTGTTAGATAGATGATTTTATTGATTTTCAACTGAAAGGTTAAACATGCGTCAGAATACTTTACCGCAGAAATTAAATAAAACTTAAATAACAAGTATTGTTCCAAACCATTTAATAAAATGTGAATTTTCAAACTTTGCATAATGATTATTTCAGTATTAGGTAATCATTAATCATATTTATGAAAATAACTTAATGTTAAATATTCCAGTCTCCGTGTCTCTTTTAATATTGAACGAGTATTGTTGAAAATTGAGATTTAAATGGAATTGATTATGATCTATAATATCGGTCACATTTTTCCATTAATGCGTATATTAGAAGTTATAGAGCTTCGAAGTTATATTTCCATTGACATAACACGGTAATTCTCTATTTTGGTGCGCCAGGCTCGTAACCTGCAGTTCCCAGGCTCGTGTCCCAACTGGATCAGCATTAAGATTTATCTCCGCAAAATTCCTCGCCTTGCCCACGGTCAGTAGGGGACACCGATGGGCTTGGAAAGACCGCCGTCCGTCGGATGGGACGTTAAGCCATGGCTCCGTGTGCGGGATAGCCATACCTTGTGCACGTTAAAGAACACACTGAATGACCTTGACGGGAGGCTACCATCTGTCTCCCAACAGCTGTTCCAGTGGGTCCCCTCCCCCAACCTTCTCTGAGCCTTCGGGGTCCTTGTGACCTGGCCATTTAGCACATGGTATGCAAAAAAGTGCCGCTCAGAGGTAAAACAACCCAACCCAACTCTATTTTGGTAGATCAATTTTAATTGATATTTTGGGGAACTGTTTTGTATGTTGACCTATTGTTACGAGAAGTAACTAAAATTCATAAATTTTATGCCCCACCTTAGTAACACAGGGTTAAGTTGTTTTACCTCTGAGCGACATCCCGGACCGCTGCTAGGAGACAGACTGAAGCCTCCCATCTAGGCTCTCTAGCATATTTTTTACTACGCACTGACTTTACTGCACACGGACCACGGCTTAATATCCCATCCGACGGCGGCGGCGGCCTTTCCAAGACCATTGGTATCCCCTTTCTGACCATTCGTATCCCCTTTCTGACCATTCGTATCCCCTTTCCAAGACCACTGGTATCCCCTTTCCAAGACCATTAGTATCCCCTTTCTGACCATTGGTATCCGCTTTCCAAGACCATTGGTATCCCCTTTCTGACCATTTGACCATTGGAATACCCCTTTCTGACCATTGGTATCCCCTTTCCAAGACCATTGATATCCCCTTTCTGACTATTGGTATCCCCTTTTTAAGACCATTGGTATCCCCTTTCTGACCATTGGTATCCGCTTTCCAAGACCATTGGTATCCGCTTTCCAAGACCATTGGTATCCCCTTTCCAAGTCCACTGGTGTCCCGATTTCTGACCATTAGTACCCCTTTCCAAGACCACTGGTATCCCCTTTCTGACCATTGGTATCCCATTTACAAGACCATTGGTATCTCCTTTCTGACCATTGGTATCCCCTTTCTGACCATTGGTATCCCTTTTCAAGACCATTGCTATCCCCTTTCTGACTGAAGTCAATTTATCAATACCTATACAACCCAAACAATTTTTTTTAATTCATCTTTGAAAACAAATAATTATCTCTTAAAACAAATAAATTGAATCCCCCCAAGGGTAAGGGTTAAAAACCATCAATTCAGTTTCGAACAATTTACTTAGAACAGCTCTGAGGAAAATTACGGCCAGCCATTTCTTTTTGTCCGGCCCCAGAGCTGCTGCTGACAAATGAATTATTCTTGGAAAAGAGAAAAAGAATGTACATAGGACAAGAAGTCCAAATTCGATTAAGAAAATTCTTATCAAAATAGTTAATTTTAGTAATATTAAATGGTTTGAAAACAATTCTTGTTATGCTAGTTTTAATTAAATTCTCTTATGACGCGTTTTTAATCTTTAAAGTCTAAACTATTGTCTCTAGAGTTCATTTGAACAATCAACAGATGCAGAAAGTCAATAAAACCACATGTCTAACACTGCGATGAATTAACGTTGCGATGAACTGACGTTGCGATGCATTGAAGCTGCGATGCATTGAAGCTGCGATGCATTGAAGCTGCGATGAACTGACGTTGCGATGCATTGAAGCTGCGATGCATTGAAGCTGCGATGAACTGACGTTGCGATGCATTGAAGCTGCGATGAACTGACGTTGCGATGAATTGAGCGTGATGAATTGACGGTACACCATGGAGAGACAAGTATCGGCTGCAGTTTAAACCTCTCAGAGACAATCAAGGGAGCACAAAAAATCGTTTCCCGATAGCACTCCGAACGGCTGGTTAATAATTTTCTGGAACATATGATTGATCATTAATATTAATCATCGTTTCACTGATTAAAATATATATCAACCCTCTTCCCACCCCTGCAGATCCCATGATACATACAAATCTCCATATAGGTAAGGACGGATTTTAAAATAGATAGTATTCGATTTACTGAAGGGTTACTTTTCCTCAAAATTGGCCGAAAATGAATTTCCATATAACGAATCCTATTTCCCCATTGAGCTCATTTATGTAATGATAGCTGTGATCTTATTGATTTTTTTTTCAGATCCAAAACTTCTATAAAGCATGATTTTTGATACTTTTGCACAAATTTGAATAAAAAGAAATGTAACAATATTTTAAAACTTTCAATGCTAACTCTGTTTTCGATTGTTTATACGATACGTACGTCACCTCACGTAACAAGAATGGAAGGGATTGTTTTTCTGCGTCGAATTAACTTATAAACTAAAACAATCATTTGCATATGCAATTTATAAATATGTAACTGTAAACAGGAAATAAATAACCGTGTCGTCTTTTATATATTGCAGTAGACTTTGTTTTATTGCATAGAAAGAACATCACCTTTAACGCACATCGAAGCACTGGTGTAACAATCCGAGAAACTGTGTCTTCACCTAAAACCACAGGTGAAGAGGAATCGATCATCATCATCATCCTCAAGCAGCCATGGGCTACGGAGGTCCAACCAGACCGTGCAATTTAGTTCCCCAACAGGTCTATTCTGAGCTACATCTACTGCATCTGGCCACTGCACACAAATTCTAACAAGGTCCTGTTTCACATTGTCTGCCCACCGTATCCCAGGTCTCCCACCTTTCTGAGGCCTTTAGGCACACTGTTCATAACCCTATTCGCCGATCTATAATTATTCATCCTGGCAACAAGGCCAAACCAACAGTCTTACCATCAGACCAACATGAGTCTTACCAATTATTACCAACAGAGTCTTACCAAGGAGTTTGCAACCTCCTTTGAGGTTGCAAACTCCTTTGCCTAATCTCATCATTAGTTACAAAGTTGAACCACCTAATGCCCAAGATACTGCGTAAGCATCTGGAATCAAAAGCATCTAGTTTCCAGTTATCTTGTTTAAAAAGTGTCCAGATTTCACTACCATAACTAACCCTAGAAAGAACAAAACTATTATACAGTCTAATTTTAGTCTTTAGGTGTGTACGCCTATTTCTCTACACTCTCCATAGATTCTAAAATGTCCCTGCAGCAATCCCTATTCGTCTGTTAATCTCATGCCGCCCATCACCATTATCTGCTACATAGCTCCCAAGACAATTAAACTGTGATACCTGCTCAAGACTGCAACCATTCAGATTAACTGAATCACAGCCTGCCTGACCAATTTTCATCACTTTAGTTTTCTCTCTGTTTATAACCAAACCTATTCTACTACCAGTTTCATCAACAGCTCGAATGAAAGAGTTCATCCCATCAACATCATTTGCCAAAAGGGCTAAATCATCAGCATAATCTAAATCAGACATTTTCGTATCTCCAGTCCATTTAAGGCCAAAATCTTTCCCTCGAAGTGAATTTCGCATAACATAATCAATAACCAAGCTAAAGAGAAAAGGAGACAAAATGCACCCTTGTCGAACACCAGAAGTAATGCTAAACCAATTGCTACAAGCCTTACCAACTCTCACACACGACTCAGTGTTATTATAGAGAGCTTTCATTATGTTAACTAACTTGTCTGGTATACCATATAATTTCACAATCAACCACAAATTATGACGATCAACAGAGTCAAAAGAATTTTTGAAATCAACAAAGCTAGCAATCAAAGGTTTCTGAAACTCTAAACATTTCTCAAGAATCTGCCTAAGTGAAGATATCTGATCCACACATCCCTACCACTTCTGAATCCACATTTCTCATCATGCAATTGCCTTTCAACCAGATTCTTAATTCTATTAAGCACAATCATGGAAAGAACTTTACCTGGAACAGAGAGTAGACTGATACCACTATAGTTATCACAAGAACTGCGATCACCTTTTTTGAAAATAGGGATAACAGTAGCTCTGGTAAAATCCTTAGGAATCATGCCTTTATCATAAAAGATATTCTGAATTTCAGTCATCCAAGTGGTAACCGAAACATTCCCAGCTCTAAGCATTTCTGTAGTAATTTCATCTACCCTGGGGATTTATGTAGTTTAAGTTTAGAAACAGCCAAAATAACTCCATATTCTGTTATAGGGCCAACATTAAAGCCAGTAATGCATCTATCATCATTACAAACAATGGGAATAGAACTAACTACATTGTTTAGAACATCACTGAAATGCTCAGCCCACCTAGCCATGAGAGAATCCTCCCCTTCTATAACCTTACCTTGTTTATCCTTCAATCCTTGTATGCCTGTCCGTTTTCTACCACACAAAACATTAACTATCTGGTACAGCTCTCTGCTGTTGTGCTGTCTAACTGCTTCCTCAGCTTTGTCAACCAAGCCATCAAGCCAAAGATTCTTATCAGCAGCTAACTGATCTTTTACACGTTTATTAAGTTCTCTGTAATGCTTTCTATTAGGACTAGTAGGGTATTGATTAAGGACATTCCTGCAGTTCTTTCTTTCCGAAACAAGCTGAAGTGCCTTATCACTCAAATAATTCTGTCTCTTCTGCTCCTTTTTTCCTAAAAAGTGTACTGTTAGTGTCCAAAAAAAGCCTTTTTAGAATGATCCCATTCTTCCTCAACTTCAGTAGTAAGCATACCATGAGTGTCATAATGACTAAGTAACCTATCATGGTAAGCTTTGGTTATATCTGGGTCTTTCAGAGCTTTAGTATTAAAAGTAAATTTTTTAACCCTAACACAACACTTTTTAAGTTTAAGTTGCAAGACACTTTTAACAAGGTAATGGTCAGATCCAATTTCAGCTCCCCTATATGACCTGATATTCCTAATAGAACTAGCCCATTTGCTGTTAATTAATATATAATCAATCATATTCTTATGCAGCCCATCGGGTGAAACCCATGTGTACTTATGTATGTCGCGGTGTTTGTAATAAGTGTTAGTTATTCTGAATCCATTGAGTTTACTTACCTGCATTAGACGCTGCCCATTGTCATTGCAGCTACCAATACCAAAAGGGCCTATTACTCCTCCCCAAAGGTCAGAGTCAGTACCAACTTTGGCATTGAAGTCACCAAGAACAAGGGTAATATCTCCTATCTTGACAGAATTCAAATTTTCCCGAAGTTGTTCATAAAACCTATCCTTCTCATCCTCATCGGCATCCTCAGTGGGGGCATAACAGCAGATAACATTCAAGTCTTTAACGCTGGTCTGAAATTTTGCTGTAAGAAACCTTTCATTAATGCACTCATATCCTAGAAGAGCATCACTAGCGTGTCTGCTGAGAAGCAGACCCATGCCTTGGTGATGTTTGTCATCGTTCCTCCCTGAAAAGAGAAATTTAAGATTATTTTTAAGAATCTGACCTTTATCTGTCCATCTGGTCTCTTGCAAGCCGAGAATATCTAAACTATAATGGTGGAATTCTTGTGTGAGGACATCAAGAGAAAAAGCTCTGTGCAGAGTCCTCACATTCCAACTACCTATGGAGAGAAAAAGGTTAGTGGGATGTTTCAAGAAACTATGTTTATGGAGAGAGGGAATGCCAACAATATCAAACAGCCCCCTAATCGCAGACATGGGGCAAAGACCCGTTCCCCCACTACTAAAGGCTGAAGCCATCTACACTGGAAGACTTCCTCCAATGTAGAATTTGACGATGCCAATAGAAGCAAAGTATTCAGGTGTCTGCGATGACCTCTGCTCAGGATTATCCACCAGCTGATAAACATATCCTGTGAATCTATTCACTTGGGGCTGTTAACCCACAAACAAACAGAAAATACAGCGGAAGATTTTCCCTCCACAGAAGCCCACCAGTGCGGCAAAATCAGGATCCGTAATCAAGCTCAGAGCCATATATATATATATGTCCAGTCCAGTGGGTTTATATGGTCAGCACCAGGACCCTGTGTGGTTGACCACTCCTTAGCAGTGTAAAAAAAAAGAAAAGTAGCCATAGTTGTCCAGATCAGTAGGCTACACTAATCTGGTAGCCCTCCCCTTCCGTTCACTTTCACAAGAGAGTATCTCTTTTGAAAGGTACTAACGGTCTACACCACGAGGCGGCGGGGTAGGACATTAGGTGCTACGTCTGGCCGGTTCTATGCATCATCACAGGGGATTGGTGCATAGCTCTCCTTCCAGTGACTACCTAGCTACCATTTAGAGATAATTAAATAATAAAGTTCAAGTGTTACCATTTAGGACCAAGACAATATCCTTGACGTAAACTGTTGCATTTCTAGCTGTAAGAAAAATGTAATCCCGAAACAATTATCTTAACTTTTGGATTTTTGCCGTATAACAAAATTGGGTACTGAGATTTAATTTTCGCAAGTGCGAAATTCAGTATAAAGGGGCTCTGAATCGAGGAAAAAAATCTAAAACTACCTGTATATAGAAGGATAATTTTAAAACATTAATAAAAGAAATTTTAAAGCAAGAAAATTAAAATACAGGAAAATTCTACTCGAATGGAAAACAGTTAAAAATGGTATTCTGAATGGACTGAAATAATTTCGTTACAATAAAAAGATTAGTTGAAATGGAATTATTTTGGGCCAAATATTAGGTACGTGTACTTTGACCGCAACGCATTGGAAAAGGAAGGCTGAAATTTTTGATTCCTATATTAACCAAATCGATAAGATCATTCATTTTTTTCAAACATCGAAATAACCATTTCTTTGGCCGAGTGGTTAGATGTTCGGATTAAAGTCACCTGGATTATTTCTATAATACAGAAACATTATTTGTTATAACACACGAACATTATTTACATTTCTTGTACACAACACAGCTTGAAAACCGATTCTAGCATACATTACCAATTACCAACGAAAATCTATTTATTTAATGTTGAAGAAGGGTTTTTTACAATGTATTTAAAATGTACATAAACTTGTTTTCCTAGAAAATTTAATCATTTGTATCGAAAAAAAATGTTTGATTAATGAATTGATAAGATGGCCTGATTAATCGACTAACTACTTTAATCAAACCATTTTTCTATAGAGTAGGTAAAGTTTCGTCAATCAATAAATTTCTCGACATTAGTTTCAACAGAAATTGGAATAATCAATTCAACATCGATTGCAAATGTAAGCAGAAAACATTTACTTGAGCCGAGTAGGATAAGACCTACTGATAATATGCCAGTAGCTCAGACCCCTGAACTACCGTAGCCAACCAAGAGTGCCTCTATTTGATGATATGAATATTACTATATTCAGTATACAATTTTCTTTCTCTTGAAAAACATCTTCCAAATCAGAGCACCTGACTTACCAAGAGATTGAGTGGGTTCGTATCCCAACTCAAAACAATTCCTCCTTTAAGTATACAATCCACCTCAAAGCATTAATGATTACTCGTATTTCTGCTGTCAATCAAGTTCCTGAAAGATAATACATAAAAAAACTCAAAAGTTCGTTCTTCCCATGTTTTTAATCCATTAGTACGCTGCTCGAAATGTGCGCAACTTTTGCAGTTTTCAGACAAATCTTTGTTTTTTTTACTTGCTCCATGTAGGTCAGAGACGAATTTTAAAAGACACTGCTAGTTTGAACACGCTCCAATCCTGAACAGCTCTCAGTGCTAAATTGTATGCATAAAAGAGCAATTCATGACTTAGGTACATATACAACATATATCTAGCGACTTTTGAGCTTTCACGGCGTACCTCAAAAACTTTTAACGCGTACCCCACATTGAGACCCTTACTTTAGAGTGAACTAGTGGCATCTGTCGGACGAATAGAAAATGTGAAATTCATTTTAATATTTTTTGCAAACTTTGAGGCCTTACTGCTTCACTGACCTCGATTTTTACGATATTCTGTTAAAAATCGAGTTCAACCCAAACTTAGTGAAGAGCCACTAGGGAAAAAAAAAACTATATTCTGAAAGAACCGTAGGAAAAATTATCTTTCTTAAAACGAAAAAATACAATTCTAATGAGTAATGAATTGGAAAAAACACACTATATTTTAGCAATTATTAAAATATTTTGATTAAGAACCAAAAATATACATTTTTGATGAGTACTATGAACTGATTATTATGCATCTAAAAGTATTTGGTCAAAACATTTTCTAGAAATGGATCAGAATCGTCATTTTTATTGTTTGTATTATGTGCCTAGGTTTGGTATGAAAACTATAAGGATATTCGAAAAATACGAATCGTAACATTTCATCAATATCTATCCAACTCAAAAAGAATTATCTGTAAAAACAAAAAAGTGAATATCTACAAAGTGAAAACATTGGTGGCTTTTTTTTTGGAAAATGAACTAAACATTCTGTGAGCTGTAATGAATTATGTTTCTATTCTTCCTCCAAAATCGTATTCCACTGTTGTCTGTCTTGAGACACTTTAATAAACTAACAATGGTTATGGATCTGGAAGAGGAATTCAAAGAATTCTTCTCTCATAATATTTTATACAAAGCGTGAACAACTCATCCCATTCCGCTTGAGACGTTCTTACGTTCATCACATCAAAATCTCTCATTGGTATAGTTGCAATGAAGCTTAGCAGAAACGAGTGCAGGACGGGATCAATTTTACGAGTCCGAGCTCAAAGCTGTTGAATCTGAGAACGTTCGAGCCTGAACTATTTCTTCAGTTATTGAGCCGAGTCACTCTGATCCTTAATAAATTTTGTCAATTATTTAGCCCGAGTCCGTCTGAGCCTGAACCATTGCGTCAATTACTGAGCCCGAGTCCATCCGAGCCTGAACCATTTCGTCAATTACTGAGCCCGGAGTCCATTTCGTCAATTATTAGAGCCCGAGACCGATTGGGAGAAAACATTCTCTGACGCATCGTAAGACCTATATAGAGAAATGCACGTCGCTAATCATTTATCTTATTCTTATTAGTTATAATCATTTTATAATAAAATTAAATTGTTAATGCTATTTGGAAGGAAAAAATGGAAATACTAGTAGAAACTGAAAATCCGTACTCCTCCTGCTAAACACAAAGAGCTATTCATTTAAAAACGCTAGAGAATATGTAAAAATAAATCGAAACCCACATGGTGTTTATTTCAAATTACTATATATTTGAAACTTAAATTATTCTGAGCCCAAGCTCGCTCGAGTTCGAACTCATCTCAGAGAGCCTAAGTTCAATATATATAGTTAGGAATTTAAAAAAAAAATTAATTACATATTTGAGCACTTGAATTTCATTTGCTCATTTATAAACAAATTTCACGTAAAAAGTTAAAATTCAACAAAGGAATGGTATTTAGAAAAATGTTGATAATCGGTATTACATTTCTTACGATATTCTAAAGCATTCAGAGATTATTTTGTACAGTTATTTTCGCATACCTTAGATGTCAAATTTGTGTAAAACCATTTCGAATTTGGTCAAGGCAACGCACTAAATATTTCAGCTAGAAACTTCCAATGGGCATTAGGAAAGACATTTTCAGAGGGTAAGGGGGTGGATCAATGTTTCAAGAGTGAAATATTTAAGCCGTTCACTAATGAGCGCAGTTACAAATACAGCAATTATGCCTACATCTTACTCTAACGCAACTACGGACAGTCGAAAACGAAAAAATAGGATCGTCAATGGTTTTACCTCTGAATTACACTTTTTCTGTCCAAAATGGGCTAAATGGCCAGATCAAAAGAACCCCGAGGGCTCAAAGACAGTTGAGGGAAGAGATTCACTGGACAGATTGTAGCTCCCGTCAAAGCCATCCAGCATGTTTTTAAAGTTCACAGGGTCTTCCTGAGACGGAGCCACGACTTTACGTCCCATCCGACGGACGGCGACTTTTCCAAGCCCATCGGTGTCCCTTACTGACTGAGAGTTTTGCGGAGATAAATCTCGACGTTGGCCCAGGTGGGACTCGAACTTGTTTTTTACAGATTACGAGCCTAGCGCGTTACCGATTGAGCCATATAGGCAGCTAACGTGGGAGGAAAAAGAGGGCTAAAGATACTACAAAGTTGCATTAAAGTGTCAATCAGCATTTTCTGTTACATAGAAATATGTCTGCCAGATGGTTTAGTGAAAAGCTCTGACGCCACGTCAAGGCACCATCCATGTCAGAGTGTTTTGCTCTAACCTGGAGAAAACCCCTCCACACATAGGCAGCTAGTGTGGAAGGAAAAAGAGGGATAAGGGAAATTTTTCTTCTTCAACACTTAAGGAGAATACTGATCCAGCTAATTCGCATACCAAGTATCCTTTTCGGATTTTCCTTCAAAGATTTCTTAGAGCAGTGAAAATGTCACTTTACTAGATAATTTATTTTGTACGATCGGGCATCCTTTCTACACAATATGTGGCTCTTAAAAGAGCCTTTTGTTTTGGGTGTGTTGATTTATAGTTTATTTCTTCCCTGTTTTCTTTGGGTCTTCTTCTCATCTAAACTGCGACCCAATTCACTTTCTTCACTTTTCTCACCACTGCTTTCTGCCTCATTTGCATTTCCTTTGACACGGTCCCTTTGCTCTCTTCTTATTTTCTTTAAATTCTTTTCACATCCTTTATCTTTATTTTCTTTTTGCTTCACACATTTCTTCACACACACACCCCACTTTTCACACACCCCACTTTTGGGACTTTCAGTTAACTTTCTTTTGATTTTTTTCTTTACCCCGGAATTCTTCTTGCTCTCATTACTAACACCATCAGAAACGGAATCTGGCTGCTTATAACCTATCATTAATCTTTCAGGATTCATTTCATCAGGAGGCAGTTCATTCACTTTGCCAATCTTCAAATCTTGCCTTTTATTAGTAGACGTACAGCAGCAACTCATGCAGAATATTCTCCTGAAAAATCGTGCGACGCATTTGCGTAATTGTATCATCCTTCTACCATCATTAGTTGGTGAAGCTTTATCACATTCTTTCATTTCAACATCTGGATGTTTATTGGACGAAACAGTTTTTGGCTTTTTCGAACCTTCAGCTTTATTAGCACGAGCGCCTCTTCGTATCACACGAAAACAGGGGTCCATCACTTTTGCACCATCACACTCAACCTTATTATCTTCATCTTTCAAGAAGAAATCATGAAGCAGCGCTGCTTTCGCCCTTACTCTTTTCTGCGGCTCTTCACAAATAAAGAGATCTAAAAAGGTGATTAGTTGATTAGCAGCTTCAATTTTAATTGGTGAAGCAGGATTAGCCTTTAACAGAAGCGAACGCATGAACCGAGGATCTTTCATGCTCGTGAGCATCGGTTTAACGTGACTGTCGAAAGTGGGACAAGGTGCACAAAGTTTAATGCATTTTGAAAACGCTTGTTTTGTCATTATCTGAAGAATTACGATTCCTGCCACCCAGAGCTCAGCATCTATGGCATCAAATGGGACATGCATTCTAGCAGATAAAATTTCCGGTGGTAAATACAGAAAAGGCGCAGCTATTTTGCTAAAGTCTGTTTCTCTTGCTTTGTTTAGAAATGAGAAATCAGTTATGACAGCTTTATTCATTTCTCTATTAATGAGGATGTTCTCCTCTTTTAAGTCATTGTGTGTTAATCCTTGACTATGTAAATAATCCAATCCTTTGAGGAAATCAAAAACAAATCCCTTTTTTCTTGTTATGCAATTTGGAGCAGTAAACAATTCAGGTTCATGTATTAAATTGAAAAGATCGGTACCCATTAAGGGCATAAAGAATGCCTTTGCGTTGCCTATTAGAGGCATTGTTTCAAACAAACCGACAATGTTGTCGTGGCATAAATGAGGCCAAAGCATATTTTCGCCATTAGAGGCTTCTGCCACTATCTTGGCTGCTACTTCACGAGCATTTATTTTGTCATACAACGCTATGACCTTACCGAATCCTCCTTCTCCAATATCATGGAGGAATTCGTATCCATCCTTACGTTTAAGCAAGTCCAAAGACGCTTCAATAACATGCGCACTCTTAAACATCTTTATTTATCACTAATTCAACTCAAAAGGACTTACCTCTACTCAAAATTCATAGACACCAAGCACACAATTCTCGTCATACAATGCTAAAACATCAAATAGTTTTTTTCCCATTTGCTTTTATTTTTGAGTTTCGACCATTGTTACGTATCGATGTAAACAATTATTTTTTTTCTTCTGCTAAATCCACTGATTCGGTGACGTCATCGGAATTGTGTTGAGTAATTTCCCTTTCATTTAATAATAAAATGGTAGCCAAGGGTAGGTGGTTACAAATTCTGTTCTTTTTTCATTCTCAATTTGCTGTAAAATATTTTCTAAATAAAAGTGTCATCTAAAATTTTATTTTTAATATAAAAATTCACATTTTACGAAATGAATGCATTTTTAATTTCGTTTTTCTTTTCATAGCTCATAAATATGAAAATCGTGTTTGGATCAGTTTGTTCGTTAAAAGGCATGTTGTCACTAAATCAGTTGCAATCCGTTTTCATACAATTTTGACCAATACAGAAAACGAAATTTTATTCATGGTTCGATAAAACTACTCAATTTAGGTTTCAGTTTTCAAGTAGCAATTAACGAACAGATTTCGCAAACCATTAACTAAAGTTGCGAAGATTATCTCATATATGTAGTCCAATATTTTAACAGATACATTTCATAATCATTTACATATCTAAAAAGACTTTTATTTTGTGTCGAAAACTTTTTATTCTGTTACAACTAATCCCAAAAGATTTCTAACAAACTGACTGGATAGATATTCCACATTTTTTGGTTCGTCAATTGCAACAAATTCAGAATTAATAAACAACGAACCTTACAAACAAAAAAAAAGAACATCACATCGTTACGAATATATTATTTAAAAATCGTTATTTTTAGCTGTTTTTCATTCTAAAGAAAAACAAAGACGAGTTAATGTTTTCACTTTGTCTTCTGCATATATGGCTGTCCGTTTGTAGACATTCATCTTCTTTGTTTTTAATGATATATTAAAAATGTTTTTTTGGGTTGGATAGGTGTTGACGAAATATTATGATCTGCACTTTCGTAATGTCGTAAAAGTCACAATTGCATTATCTGACGGTGGAGAAATTTCGAATTGGCAAAATTTAAACGAATATTTCAAATGATGTGATTATGTTAGAATTTAAAAAATTTGTTGGTGAAGTGTGAAGGTCATGACGTTTGAATTGAAGAAATGATTTTCACCAATACCTTCGGGGGGGGGGAGAGAAACGCAATTATGTAGTTCTTAGGGATGAATAAAAAATTATTTTGGGTTCCATAGGAATTGATAAACTATTACGATTCATTCTTTTCGAATCTCTCGAAAGTTTAAAATGCGCCCTTTGAAAGGGGGGGGGGGAAATTTGAAAACTTCAAACGAACATTTCTAATGATTTATTTCGGCTAGAAAATTGATATTTGTGTGCAGTCTAAATGTTTTAGCAATTTAGCTTTTGTTTCATTGTTATTTGTTTTTGAACTAATGAACCCCGCATTTGCTAAGACTGGGGTTGAACACACATCAACAGCATTGGAAAAAGAACACCCAGAAGTAATTCCTTTAGGAACGTCATATGTTAATAGTTAAGGGCGGCAGAAACCGTGATCCAAGATTGAAAGTCATTGGATGAAATAATGACGTCACTGAGGACGACAACATGCAAATATACGCAGCGTGTATTTAAAACAATACTATATGACACAATTGAAACATTGTATACAGAAGAATGGTGAAACTTTGCAAGAATTTGCTAGTGATACTGAGCGTCTACCTAGATTAGCTTATAGTAACTGTCCACCAGAAATTCAAGATAACTTAGCTCAATTGCAACTTATTGATTCTGTTACTGACCCTGAAGCTCAACAATCTCTGAGGATGTTGTAAGGTGAAACCTTAAAATCAGCTGTGGTACATGCAGGGCCGGTCCTATGGTTGCTGGCACCCTGGGCAAGCTGAAATTCGGCGACCTTTATAGTATAATTATAAACATTTTCACAAGGAAAAAACTAAAAATATAGAAATGAGTTTATTACCTGGGTTGTTTTTTAACAAACAATGAACAATAATATTGTTTTTTTTTTCTAAACCAGTATTTGGATAGTATGAACAATTAGCCTACTTAAAACATTTTTTTTCTAGCCTTTAGATCAGCAGATCTTTTCATGGCACTTTCTATATTTATATTCTTTGCAATATCATTTTCTATAGACAAAATTGCCAAAGAATTCATTCTGTCTTGAGACATGGATGACCGTAAGTATGTTTTTATAAGCTTTAGGCTTCTCTCGCCAGCGGCCACAGTAATTAGGTATTGTAAGCATTATTCTTAATGCAACCCACAGATTTGGCACGACATCCTGTAACTTATTAGTGCTATGAACCTAGCGGCTTCTATTGGAAGCTTTACATCTTCCGGAAATAATTCTTTGGCTATATCTAGTTCAGTCAAGAGATCACATCCATTTATATCATTATTTTCTTACTACCTTAACTTATTCTCCAAAACTGAAATTTTCATGTGACTGTAAGTATTCATGAGCATGCTTCCAGTCATTAATTCCAGATTTTCCTAACGTTGACTGGACAAGCCAAACATTTTCCAACAAAAGCAATAAATTTTATTGGTTCTCTCTGAATAAATAAGCCACCTTCTAAGAAAATCCTCACCATTGTTTATTTCCTTATACATCATTGTCACAAAGAAACTACGTTTATTTGCATCTTTTGGAAAACAGTACTGTTTATTAATAGGATGTGGCCCATTCATATTGATGTGATCACTTTCAGCTATTGATAATTGATCTGGCCATTGTGCTGGATCATTGTAGTTGACATTTATTTTGGTTGAGTTTTCAAATTTACTTTCAACATTCCCAGTATTCCCTGCTGTGAGTGTGACATTATTGCCTAAGACTAAGTCTTCAACCGCATTACCGTGTTGATCCTGATTTTTTAATTCATGCATGCAGTTGTTCTTTTCTTCAGAAAGTACAGTATCTTCAGTGGGTTTGACTTCACAATCATTAGATGATAAATCTGGACAGATATATGTAGCTGAAGAAGTTGAGCCTGAATTGTTCCCACTGTTTGACTTAGGACTGAAAAAACTTGATACCTTTGGGTGTTTCTTGACTGCTTCTTCTTGCTGAAGACGTCTTTTTATGTTTTCATAGCCGGATAACTTTTTTGGAGGCATTACCTAATTTTAGGAGTAGGAAAAAATAAAATAAATCGAAAATGTCTAAAGAAAACAAATAAAAACACTACGGTATATCATTATAAATGGCAGAAAACAAAAAACACAAGAACAGTCTCAGAAACAAAAGAAAAATTGACAGCTGTCACTTTGACGTCTGAGAAGATACTGAACAGATGCTTTGTTGCCTTTCTAGTGGAAAAACGTATCGTACAGTAACGCCAATATCAATAATAAACTCCGCGTGAACTTACACTAGAGATTTGGCAACCGAGCATCTTTGCGTGTCGTTAAGTGACACACACACACTCTCTCTACATATATACACATCACCTGCTGTTTTTCCATCTTAAAAGCGTCAGATTGAAAAAATATTTTATTTATTATTTTCACTTTTTCTTTTTTTGGAAGATCCTTGATGACGCCCTAAGCACATGGCGCGCCCGGGCAACTGCCCGAGTTGCCGGTACCTTGAGCCGGCACTGCTGTCACACCATATTGTGCTCAAACTAACCAAAAAACATGCCATTATCGATGGCTTGAGTGTAATGCGAGTAAACCTTGCATCTCAAGTTTTCAGACAATCAGTAGCCACTGCTTTATGCTATTTCGGTGTATTAAAGCATCTGCCAGCCAGTGCTAGCCATATTGCTGATTTTTATTCCATCACAAATAATCTGTTTGACATTTTGAACAGTAACATATTTAAACACAGAACAAAATCTCAGCAGTGATAGCAAACTTTGGACGCTTGAGTTCGTGGAAAACTTTCATTGAGTCATCTGCAGCATTCAGTTTCAGACCGGGGACAAAAAGATTCACTTTCCATGTCTGCAAGGATGGTTGCTGACATTATCGGCAGCCTTGGGATTAATTCCAAATTTGCCATCTCATGTATCACATAAATTTTACACTTAATAATAACTGAATTTTACACCTAAATAAAAATGCGATTTAAAATTTGTTTTGTGTATAGTGCTGTTCAATATTAACATGAAGTGGAAACATTATTAACAGCAATATGCTTCTTACAACCACTAAAGTGTAAGTGGTCAAGCAGCTGTAAGGGCATTTTCTGTGGTTGTGAACAAAACCGAAGGAAATAAAACAAAATCATATCCTGCCATCTATGCCTAAAACCAAAATTCTAGGATATATGTTATTTTGCTACTGTGAGACTAAAAAGATTTGGAATAACAGCTCCTAATGGTTAGCTGTCACTGCTGTGGGATTGAAATTTTGGTAAAAAAAATTACATTAATGCTAAATTTCACATTCTGTGATTTTTATTAATAATTCAGCTTTAAAACGTAATTTCGTTTGTTGATTTTTAATATAAGTGAAATACTAGTAAATAATAGAATGGAATAATTCGATTATTTAACAGTTTTTTTAATGACAGCGTTTGTATGTAAAACAATATCTGGAACTTAAAAAGTATTAATATGCATAGATCCAGGGAATTACTCTAAAGGTAATGTGCATGGTTGAACGCAAACTTCAAAGTAGATACCAGTTCTTTATATTTTCCAATTAAATTTCCTGTTAATTGCCCGTCAAATTCAGGTTTCCAGGAAAGCCTCCAACATTAAATGACAATTTTCAGCCCACAAAGAAAGAAAAAACAATTTTTTGGTCACTTGTATTCAAGGAAAACGTAAACATCGGAATATTATTTGTGATGTTCGACAGAAATAAAGTAAGATAATTTTTTATAGAATAGCATTAAAAAATGGTATTTTTATGCTTTATGCAGTACATTTAAATTGCTGTCTTTACAGTTTTTTGCATAGAAAACGAATTACATCTGGTAAAAGACTTTACTGAAAATGACAAAAATAAAAGTTTTCTTCTGGTTTCATTTGATTAAAATATAATTTTTATAATATATTAATAAATATAATTAATAAGATTAAATTTATGTTCCTAAATAAATAATTAATAACTTATTTCAGTTTGATTTTTTTAAAAGTAATTTACGAATAAGATTTTTACTATTACTCGCTAGTTTCGAATATAGTGAATGGAATAGCATTGCCTGGATATCGGCTTTTCTACCGAGCACGTTGCATTCTCTACCGAACACGGCGCTGCTGTCGTTCATTTTACATTCCATCTATGGAGCATTTCCTTCTTTATACTTAATATTCTTTGTCTCACCGTCGTTCCTCTCGGTCACTCAAACCGTATCTCTCCGGCTAGTGACGGAGATGCCTTAGAGTCATTTATGGCATCTCCGTCATATATTTTACATATAAGCTTATATCGTAGATAAATACAATAACAATAAATATGAAAATAATTTAGAGGAACACGACAGCTTCACTTTTAAGAAGGGGAAATATTTGAATTTTCTAATTTAAATTGTAGTAGCTTAGTATTTCTTAACAGCTTGGTATCCAAAGGGTTAACGTAGGGATTTTCCTTAATATATGAAAATCAGTGTATTTAATTCCATCATATAACGATCGTTCAGACCAATGGTTCTCAACCTTTTATGCTTCACGTACCCCCTGGAAATGTGTATGTAACTGGCGTACCCCTTGTATAGATAGATAAAACTATAGTTATAGTATAACAATGGGAATAAAATAAAACATATATATCAGTGGTTCTCAACCTTTTATGCTTCACGTACCCCCTGGAAATGTGTATGTAACTGGCGTACCCCTTGTATAGATAGATAAAACTATAGTTATAGTATAACAATGGGAATAAAATAAAACATATATATCAGTGGTTCTCAACCTTTTATGCTTCACGTACCCCCTGGAAATGTGCATGTAACCTAGCGTACCCCCTGGAAATGTGCATGTAACCTAGCGTACCCCCTGTACAGATAGATAAAACTATAGTTATAATATAACAATGGGAATAAAATAAAACATATATATCAGTGGTTCTCAACCTTTTATGCTTCACGTACCCCCTGAAAATGTGTATGTAACTGGCGTACCCCTTGTATAGATAGATAAAACTATAGTTATAGTATAACAATGGGAATAAAATAAAACATATATATCTGTGGTTCTCAACCTTTTATGCTTCACGTACCCCCTGGAAATGTGTATGTAACTGGCGTACCCCTTGTATAGATAGATAAAACTATAGTTATAGTATAACAATGGGAATAAAATAAAACATATATATCAGTGGTTCTCAACCTTTTATGCTTCACGTACCCCCTGGAAATGTGTATGTAACTGGCATACCCCTTGTATAGATAGATAAAACTATAGTTATAGTATAACAATGGGAATAAAATAAAATATATATATTAGTAATTCTCAAACTTTTATGCTTCACGTACCCCCTGGAAATGTGCATGTAACCTAGCGTACCCCCTGGAAATGTGCATGTAACCTAGCGTACCCCCTGTACAGATAGATAAAACTATAGTTATAGTATAACAATGGGAATAACATAAAACATATATATATATAACATATATCTAGAGAGTTTTGAGCTCTCACGGCGTACCCCAAAACATTTTAACGCGTACCCCACATTGAGAACCCCTACTTTAAAATGAACTAGTGGCATCTGTCGGACGAATAGAAAACGTGAAATTCATTTTAATATTTTTATGCAAACTTTGTCGCCTTACTGGTTCACTGACCTCGATTTTTACGATATGCTGTTAAAAACTGAGTCCAACCCAAACTTAGTGAAGGGCCACTAGGAAAAAAAAAACATATTTTGGAAGAGCCGCAGGAAAAATTATCTCTCTTAAAACGAAAAAATACAATTCTAATGAGTAATGAATTGGAAAGAACACTCTATTTTTTAGCAATTATTAAAACATTTTGATTAAGAACCAAAAATATACATTTTTGATGAGTACTATGAACTGATTATTATGCACCTAAAAGTATTTGGTCAAAAAAGTTTCTAGAAATGGATCAGAATCGTCATTTTTATTGTTTGCATTATGTGCCTATTATGTGCCTAGGTTTTGTATGAAAACTATTGGGATATTCGAAAAATACGAATCGTCACATTTCATCGATATCTATCCGACTCAAGAAGAATTATTTGTAAAAACAAAAAAGTGAATATCTACACACGACAAAGTGAAAACATTGGTGGCTTTTTTTTTTTGAAAATGAACTAAACATTCTGTGAGCTGTAATGAATTATGTTTCTATTCTTCCGCCAATATCGTGTTCCACTGTTGTCTGTCTTGAGACACTTTAATAAACTAACAATGGTTAAGGGATCTGAAAGAGGAATTCAAACAATTCTTTGCTCATAAAAATTTATACAAAGCGTGAATAACTCATCCCATTCCATTGAGACGTTCTTCACATCAAATCTCTCATTGGTATAGTTGCAATAAAGCTTAGCAGAAACGAGTTCAGAACGGGTTCAATTTTATCACCCCGAGCTCAAAGCTGTTGAATCCGATACTGCCGGAACCATTTCTTCCGTTATTGAGCCCGAGTCACTCTGACCCTTAATACATTTTGTCAATTATTTAGCCCGAGTCCGTCTGAGACTGCATTTCGTCAATTACTGAGCCCGGAGTCCATTTCGTCAATTATTTGAGCCCGAGAACGATTTGAAGAAAACATTCTCTGACGCATCATAAGAGCTATATAGAGAAATGCATGTCGCTAATCATTTATTTTATTCTTATTAATTATAATCATTTTATAATAAAATTAAATTGTTAATGCTATTTGGAAGGAAAAAACGGAAATACTAGTAGAAACTGAAAATCCGTAGGCCTCCTGCTAAACACAAAGAGCTATTGATTTAAAAACGCTAGAGAATATGTAAAAAAAAAATCGAAACCCAATGGTGCTTATTTCAAATTGCTATATATTTGAAACTTAAATTATTCCGAGCCCAAGCTCGCTCGAGCTCGTACTCATCTCAGAGAACCTAAGTTCAATATAGATAGTTAGGAATCTGAAAAAAAAATTAATTACATATTTGAGCACTTGAATTTCATTTGCTCATTTATAAACAAATTTCACGTAAAAATTTAAAATTCAACAAAGGAATGGTATTTAGAAAAATGTTAATAATCGGTATTACATTTCTTACGATATTCAAAAGCATTCAGAGATTATTTTGTACAGTTATTTTCGCATACCTTAGATGTCAAATTTGTGTAAAACCGTTTCGAATTAGGTCAAGGCATCGCACTAAATATTTCAGCTAGAAACTTCCAATGGGCATTAGGAAAGACTTTTACAGAGGGTGGGTGGATGGGGGGGATCTTTCAAGGGCTGCAAAAGACTTCAAAGGAGGGGGGGGGCAAAAAACAAATCAATGTTTCAAGAGTGAAATATTTAAGCCGTTCACTAATGAGCGCAGTTACAAATATAGCAATTATGCCTACATCTTACTCTAACGCAACTACGGATAGAAACGAAAAAATAGGATCGTCAATGGTTTTACCTCTGAATTACACTTTTTTGTCCAAAATGGGCTAAATGGCCAGGTCAAAAGTACCCCGAGGGCTCAAAGACAGTTGAGGGAAGGGAATTCACTGGACAGATTGCAGCTCCCGTCAAGTCCATCCAGCATGTTTTAAGGTGCACAGGGTCTCCCAGAGACGGGGCCACGACTTTACGTCCCATCCGACGGACGGCGACTTTTCCAAGCCCATCGGTGTCCCTTACTGACTGAGAGTTTTGCGGAGATAAATCTCAACGTTGGCCCAGGTGGGACTCGAACCTGGGATTTACAGATTACGAGCCTAGCGCGTTACCGATTGAGCCATATAGGCAGCTAACGTGGGCGGAAAAAGAGGGATAAAGATACTACAAAGTTGCATTAAAGTGTCAATCAGCATTTTCTGTTACATAGAAATATGTCTGCCAGATGGTTTAGTGAAAAGCTCTGACGCCACGTCAAGGCACCATCCATGTCAGAGTGTTTTGCTCTAACCTGGAGAAAACCCCTCCACACATAGGCAGCTAGTGTGGAAGGAAAAAGAGGGATCAAGAACCACAAAGTTGCATTAAATCGTCAAACAGAATTCTCTGTTGAGAACATTTAATGGAATATTTTGCAGCATCTTGTGCAAAATCTAATTAAAAAAAAAGAAAAAAATTAGACCTTGCCCCCATCCCTTCCAGTGGCAGAATCTTTCTATGATGCACCTTCCCTGATCTGCAGGCGACTGTCCACTAGGGCTTTCACCACTAGTGGCCGGTGATCAGCAAGTACTGCTAAGTCACCGGAATGAATGGTTCCTGTGATCATTTAGCCACTTCGGAATTTAAAAAAATAAATAAAATATACTTACCTATACTTACCCAGAAGAGCTTGCTGATGAAGAGTGTCTTTACTTGCCTATTCCCTCCCCATGCTGAGAAAAGAGCGACTGATAGTCTTAAAAAAATTCACTTTTCGTTGGTTGAATGCTTAAAATTTTAACCCCAACGTCCCTGTATGCAGGTAATATATCCCTGTATGCAGGTAATATATCCCTGTATGCAGGAAAGCCACTTTTCTGTACACGTTTGAAAACATTTTGAATGGCATTAATGGGCGGCAAATATCTTCCCCTAACAACTCTGCATAAAAGTTATTAGAGGAACATATTTGCTTCCTATTATTCCACTTCCAAACCTTTTCTGAGACTTATAAGGGTCCTTGTGACCTAAATATTTAGCTCGTTACGGAGCAAAGAAATAATGTTCAGATTTAAAAAAAAACACCCAACAGCTCCAAAGGCTAAAGCTATCTGCTCAACAAAGACCGAAAAATATTAATCCATTCTAACAATCCTGTTATTGTTTAAAACTGGAAGTGACTTCAAATAATTGACAAGAATCTCCTAGTGTTGCGTTGGTAATTGTTTAATTACTTGTACTCTGTTTCGTTTGGTCTACTTTAGCGATTATTAAAAATTTTAACCCCAACGTCCCTTTCTCCAGGTAATATTTCCTAACGCCCACTTCTTTCCCTGTAACCCAACGTCCCTTTCTCCAGGTAATATTTCCTAACGCCCACATTTTTCCTGTATTAAACTCGTTGAAACTGTATTTACCTGGCGTAAAAATTTACGCATATTTTTATAGTGTATCCATCAATTTCTACGTTTTTCTGTCGAAATAAAGCATTCATAAATATTTATCATAAATACAAAGAATTATTGGTAAATAATGAAATACACTGCCCTATCAAAATATTAGAAAATTTCCGTGTTATGTCAATGGGAATCTAACTTCGAATCCCTATAACTTTCAAAATATGCATTTAGTGGAAAAATGTGACTGAAGGTGAAGATCGTAATGAAACTTATGAATCTCGGTTTTCAACAGTATTTGTTCAGTATTTAGAATAATGGAAGTTGAAATATTTAACAATAAATTAATTCATAATTGTCTAACATTGAAATAATCGTTGCGAAAACTTCTAAAATTCATATTTAGTTTATTAAATGATTTGAAACAATACTTATTAAATAAGTCTTAATTAATTCCTGGGGTAAATCTAGCCTTCCATAACTATTTAAATACTGAATGAATAACGTTGAAAATCAAGATTTAAATAGATTTGTTTATGATCATTGATTTATCTTCAATCAAATTTTTCCATTAAATACATATTTTAGAAGTTATAGAAAACTTCGAACTGATTAGAACCCCCGCACTGCCAGAGAGCTTCCATAGGAAACTGGAATAGTTAACAATAAATTATTTACCCAAACATAACGTTAAATCCCCCACCCCCATATTATATATATGCACACTAACCGTGGGGGCAGGCTATGGAAATACTTTTATGACATTTATGGAGAAATGTAATATGTAACTATTTAAAGCAGTGGTTCTCAACATTTTATGCTTCACGTACCCTCTGGAAATGTGTATGTAACTGGAGTACCCCTTGTACAGATAGATAGATAAAACAATAGTTATAGTATAACAATGGGAATAAAATAAAAAATCTATATATACACATTAAATTTTGTATTCGTAAATTACATATATCGATAAACACAAAAAGTTACAATTTAACAAATCTTATAAAATTATAACCATTTTACTGGGTAATCAGTGAAATGGACTTGTTACTAGATCGAGCGACTTTTGAGCTCTCACGGAGTACCCCAAAAACTTTTACCGCGTACCCCACGTTGAGAACCCCTAATATAGACGAATGGGGATGGTGCATGTTTCGAATATCGAAATGTCCATGGGCAACATGTATGAACTTGGTATGTTAAAGGTTGCTTAATGGGACATTTTTCCTCACAATGGTCTAATTTTCCGAGTGACATGGACTCCAGAGCTCAGGAAAAGATTAAAGAAGCATATCTACTGGACAACCATTAAGTATGATGGGAATCTTCCTTAAAGCCATAAAGTGTGTTCTTTAATATGCACAGGTTGTGGCATTTCTGCGCATAGCTACAGCTTGCATACTATTCGATAAATGTCTGCTTTTCCAAGCTCGATTATATATTTTTTCACATCCACGTCTGAGTGATGGAAGTGAACTCTCATAGTTGTCATCTGAACCTGCAAACTTCAGTTTACTAAGTTGGAAAGCTATTAAAAGCGTCATATCAAATTACTAATGTTATATGTGTGTGTTTTCAACTGAGATATCGCACTGTATATTCTCTGTGGTATATTATACTTAGAGGTTCCTTTCAAAGACGAATAGGCTGCCTGAAGTGATTTTTTTGTCTTCCAATTTCTTATATTCCATTTTGTTCGATATTTCTTTTTTTTATCGCATTGCTCTTACCTTATAAGCAAAAAATCAGAAGCGTTATGCTCTTGGTTAATCGCTGTCCGAAAATTTCGATAAATACGATATAAATCAGATGGGGGAAGAAATTTTTTCACTCATTCTTGCCCAATAATGAGATTTTTCAGTGTGAATGCTGCGGCGGAGAACTGCGCCTGCTTCTCTATAAGCAATTCAGTCATCTCTTCTGAGAGAATTGCGGTGTTAAAGGCTCACTTTTTTTTCTGTAAAGCTTTGCGGCAAATTGGCATCCATCGCTCTGCAGGTGAGTTGTTGGTAATTGTTGAACTTAGTAGAAAGTTGCAAAACTGATTGTAGTGTTGAAATTAGATCTTCGTACGAATTTTCGGTAATATTGCAGTCTTGTTGTAGAAGGATGTTGGAAAAATACTTCCAGTTCGTAAAACTACGTTGGTAAGTAGATTCTCCAGGTGGTAAGAATTTATTTGTGGTAGTCTTTAATTTGATTAGCATAGGGGAATGGTCGCTTCCCCAGATGGGAGCAGTGGTTTTCCATGAGCACCGACTATGCCAGTTTGGTGTGCATAAAGTTAAATCGATAGCAGATCCTGTTGCGGTACTAAAACAGGTAAGGGATCCATCATTGAGCAAACACCAGTTATTTTGAAGTATTAAATCTGTTACCATCTCTCCTGAGCGGGAAGTAGTTATAGATCCCCACATTAGATGATGGGCATTAGTCTTCTAAAATAATGTCCAAGTTGTGTTAAGCAGTAGATAGATAACAGAATTTTGATAGCATCCTCTCCTTTAGGTGCGTAGCAGTTCACCGCAATTAAATTCCCTGTAGGTAGGGAAATACAAACTACTTGAAGTTGTCTTGTATTTAAATTAGGAATAGCATTAGGAATTAACAGTTCACATGGAAAGTCTTTGTGTACAGCAGTAAGTAAACCACCTCCGTAGCCGTCTTGTCGATCGCAGCGGAATACTGTATATCCCGAAAGGCGGAATCGGAGAGAAGGCTTAGCCAAGTTTCTTGAATGCAAATAATTGATGAGTTTCAGTAGCCACAAGAATTTGGAGAAAATGAGAGTGTGCAGATATGCTACGAGAGTTCCATTGTAATATATCGAAGTGGAAAATAAATTAGAAGTGGTAAACATTTTTGCGGCTGAAGATTTTGATTTTTCGAGCATTTTTGAGATTCTACGCCTTCGGAAGTAATTTTGTTATGTATTTTATTGTTTGAAGTTGATGGAAAATTGTTGTTATAATCCATAGTGCTAACTTCCGTTTCCAGAGGTTTTGAGATCATTTTCTTTTGTTGGGTTAAGTTGTTTTTATTTCCTGACGAATTCATTTGAAGAGTTGTTGATTGAACACACGAAGAAGATTTATTTATTGATAACACATCAGAATTTCCAATTATAGGCGATGTTTCTGTTATCAACAATTGTTTCGAAGAAGGAATATCTGTTTGGGTTTTATCTTCTGATGGTCGAGGTATTACCCCAGATGCGATAACTGCACTAAACATTTCTATGAAGTGTTTTTCTTCATTTGAGATCGCCTTTGTAATGCTCTCTGTAATAGTTTTCTGAAGTGTTTCAATTCTAATAACAATGTTGTTAGAATTGTCTGGTGTAATCTGTTTTTACGACAGATGCATATGATGCATCTATCGTCCTTACGTAAAGTCCTTTACATAGACAACAATAAGGAGTGGGTGCATGGCATAGGTCGGAGGCATGTTCGTCTCCGCACCAACTACAACTCCGACAAGTTTAACAAGTTGAATGCCCACAGCGTTGGCAGTTGGAGCAGCGGCGTGGTCGTTCTACGAATATGGATGGTGGTTGTAGTTGCCACCATAAATGAACTTTCGAAGGACAATAGTGTCCTAAAATAGTGGCAAGAACAGATTGCGTTGGAATGTATTGAAGTCCTTTTCTACGATAAAAGCGACGTAATTCAACAACTGTCAGATTATCTAATATGAACTCTTTTTGCAATTCTTCCATTGTAATAGTGTGCTCTATATCTCTTAAGATAAACTGAGTAAGATTCTGAGATGTCTAAAATATCTTGAGCACATGTCATGGAAGAAGTGTTCATTACGATATTTTTGGTCTTGGTAATATGTACATTTTTAACTTCATTAGGATTGCAAATGTATACTAAGCTCGTTTAAGTGCTTGTGGTTTTGCAGCTGGGATAGCCTTAAATCATTATACTGAATTTCTGAAGGCCAATGTTGCTAGCTAATTCCACCATTTCATTATCTTTTAAAAATTTGCTCGCTGCTGGAGGTAGGCTTAAATGGTAATGGCTCATGTTCTTCTATGCTACGTTTTCTTTTATTATCATTCTGTTCAGCCATTTGCTCTTCTTGAAAGCTATCAAGAACTGAAGAATATTTTGACTTAAAGTCGTTAAACAAAAAATTAGAAAAGTCTAAAAAAAATAATATGTCTTTAGACACTTGTTTAAAAGTGACAGCAACCTGCACTTCGCAAGTTGAGATAGTGAAAAATAATATTCTACATTCGGTAATATAAAGTATAATGGAACTAAATAACGAAAGAGAAATTTATCTTCTTAAAATAGTTTTCAAAAATCTTTTTCTTCTCCTTACGCTGCTTGTCTTGGCGCCTTTCCACAGCTATCGTCTGCCACGTGTAAATTTACATCCTTGTTATCGGAAATTGTATAATCATATTCGATGTACCGGGTAATAATTTTACCCCTAACCATCTCCATCATAAAAATAAGCTTATTTGGCATGAGTAAGAACAAAATAGATAAGTAAACCACCCTTAGGTGGACCCCTAAGGGCAAACATAAGAAAAGCTAAAAATAGCAGTAAAATTGCATAAGAAACCTAAAACGGGTAGGTCTCCTCAGAGAACGCTACCGTTTTAGGCCTCTTGCACTTGTTTAAAACAGTATGATCGTAAAGAATCAGAGAAGAAATAATCTCATTGGGATTATTGCTTACAGCCTCAAAAATCTTTTTCATGTGCGTTTTATATGTATATATATATATGGTTTGATGCCCAGGTCTTTATGAAGTTGTCTGTTAGTGACAAACCAGGGGGCATCGACCGCAGTTCTCGAGACCTAAATCTTACGAATATTGGTGGTGTAGTATTCGTCCATATGGGTAAAGCATAGAGCATCACAGGTCTGATGATTATATTTTAGAGTAAAAGCTTATGATCAATCATTAAAATGGAATTTCTCCTAAGGAGTGGGCTAGCTGGCCCCTCAATGAATTGACTTTGGAAATTATATTATTTATGTGATAATCCCACTTTATCCTCTTATATATAACAACCCCAAGATATTTGACTGAAACACTCCAATCGATGGGAATATCTTATAAATGGAGGCAAGTGGGATTCATAATACGCTGACCAGTAGAAACGATGGCAGAATTCTTGCCAGAGTTAATCTTTATTTTCCATTTTCCGTACCATGTGCCCAGCTCGGTCAAGCTATGCTGCAGCCTCTTCACAGAGATAGCAGGACCGCGGGAGGGAGATAGTAAGGCAAGGTCATCTGCGTACAGTGCAAGTTGAATACGATCAAAGGAAGGTAAATCGTATAAGTATAAAGAGAAAAAGTGTAGGACCCAAAGGGAACCCTGATTATTTAGGAGTTTTGCCATTGTTATCGAGTTTTGCGAATGATATATATAGAATAGAAATTTGAAAAACTAGTGGTTTTAAAAAAGTGGTTTGAAAAACTAGTGTTTTTGAAAAACTAGTGGTTTTTAAGAGTATTCCACTGACAGTAATAATCTCCCCACTCCACTGAGAGAGGTGTGAGAAATGCAACTTTTTAGATATAAGAATTGAAAGGCGAATACTTTTATATCGTATAATTACTAAGGATATACTATTTGCCTTTTTCCCATCATCCGCTAGCTCAAATTAAAACTTTTAAGGAGTGAAAGAATAGGCAAAGGAATAACTTCATTCTCTTTGAAAACGAGATTCTCATATGCGCCAGAGGCGATATGCCTTCTTCTAGTTATTTCAGATTTCACCTGACAAAATCCGATAAAACCACTGAAAACCACATTATTAGCTTATGAGTTAATATACGGGAAAATAACCGAATTTGATAAATTGCGATTTGTAAACGGTATACGGAATATATTTTTTACAGTTGTATGCTTTTGGGTCCATCAATAATTTATTTAACCGTTTTATTTTTTTATTTCGATGTCTCCTCATCTTTCCGTGTTAAATAACACTCGTCTCTTTTTTAAGAGTCTTCACTTTATATACGCTTTGCGATTCAATTCGGTATAAATTTTAAGTGAAAATAAGTCATCTGATTTTTTCCCTCGGAAAATAAAAGTGCTAATTGCAGAAAATTTTTTGCATTAGGAAACGGCCCCTCCGATTCCCCCTCTCCATCCTCCGTATATACAATCAGTGTCTCCTAACAGCTCTTCAGTAGCTCCTCCCCTGAGCCAATGAGGCGGGGGTGGCTCAGTCGGTAGCGCGCCAGGCTCGTAATCTGTAGTTCCCAGGTTCGAGTCCCAGCTGGGTCAGCGTTGAGATTTGTCTCCGCAATAATTCCCCGCCCTGTCCACGGTCAGTAGGGGACACCGATGGGCTTGGAAAGGCCGCCGTCCGTCGGATGGGACGTTAAGCCGTGGCCCCTTGTGCGGGAGAGCCATACCCTGTGCACGTAAAAGAACACGCTGGATGGCCTTGACGGGAGGCTACCATCTGTCTCCCAACAGCTGTTCCAGTGGGTCCCCTCCCCCAACCTTCTCTGAGCCTTCGGGGTCCATGTGACCTGGCCATTTAGCCCATGGTGTACAAAAAAGTGCCGCTCAGAGGTAAAACAACCCAAACAACCCAATCCTGAGCCAATGAATTTCTTATAATCAGATCTTTTAGCCGATTGTATGCACAACAATGCAGCTCAGAGGTAAGGCAACTCAGCATAACACAATTCGTAACACCCCCCTCGAGTGTTGCAAAATCTGTGGACAAGACCTTTGCAATAGTAATAATATCCACTGATGCAGAAAAATGCAATTTCTTTGAAACATGCAGAATTATGCGATTTTACTTTGACGTTAATAACCATGGCAACTGGTAGTTCTAATTCGATGCTTGCTATGGTGTTTGCAGAGCCCAGATAAGTTCCATGATTCAAGGCATTAGGCTGTGCAGATAATACTATACGTCAAAATTTGAGATTAGACGTAATAAAAAATAAGCCTGTTTTTTCCCTGCATTTCGACATAAGATTATTTGGAATTTGATTATAATTTTTCACTGTTTTTTACTACGATTACTTCAACTCTTCCATTGCACCTACACATTAAAGAACATGCTGATAGTCATTGACTGGAGATTTCCATCAGTAATTTATTAGATTACCGCAATGGGACATCAACGAAAGCGAATGCATGCATTTGCGTACCAGCAATGAGCACAACTAATTATGCCCGAGCCACTCAGGAAGCCAAATGAAATCATCCCTCATACAACTTTTTACCACAAAGTTCTTGCACGAGACTGTCAGTATAATACACTATAAAGAAAGTATATTAGGAAGGCAATATCTCAGTTAAACGGCAACACAAGAATCACCCATGCCTTATCCGGGACTGAAACCCAAGTCCTTTAAACAGTAGCCAATCACACTAACCACTTGCCCATAGGGACGCTAAAACACTGTTTCACGTTTTTAGCCCTCAAGCAGCCACTTACACAAAAATCCAATAGGAGCATGCTTATCTGTGCCTGCAAGAAAATACGCCACAGAGAAGACCTCAACAGGAAGAGTACACAGGAAGGAATCACTCATGCCTTATCTCGTGCTCGATCCCAGGTCCCTTCGATGAGTAGCCAAGTTCACTAACCACTGGGCACCAAGACGGCTGCCCAGTGGCGCCCTCTCACGGCGTGGTAGACAAGAGGATACGTATGTCCTCTTGTGTAGCTCGCCATGAAAGTTCTACTAGGTCTTAAAAGAGGTTTTGTAGTGTAAATAACATTTCCCTGTGGCCATATCGAAAAAATCATGAACGTCTGAAAAGCACAATAGCTCACTTATGACGTTAATTACTTTGCTTTACTAATGTTTCATGACATATACACACATTTTTCCTGATGATCACTGAAAGTATATTTTGGCAAATTATAAATGCAATAGCTGTATTTGCAAGTGCACTAAAATTATGTAAAAGATAGAAAAACTGCTTATAAAGTATATATATTAAAAAATATAGAATAACAAGAAATGAAAAACGTTTAAAAATAATTATTTAGGTTACAATATTTTTTAAAACATTGTCGTACACAATTTGCGGCAGAAAAATGGCTGAATGATCGCAATAATGTGGCTGAAATGAATGAATCAGTTTATTCACTTTAATATCATTATCAACATTACAGCAAAACATTGCAATTTAACAATAAGTGAAAAGGAAAAACATAAGAAACCTAAGCTTTTAAAACAATGTTTTTAAACAATGCCCTCATACTTCCGTTTAAACAGAAAAATGCTTAAAATAACACTCATTTTAAAAAAAGAAGGACAAGTTCGAAATCGAATGAAGTCATATTCAATAATGATAAAAAAAATCCATAACCCAAAAGTTTATACATAATGCTAAATCCAAAATAAACTCTTCCTTTTCAACATCTGTGTCACTGCCTACTTTTCATCCCCAATCCCACACATTCTCAGCCATTGATCTCGTCATCGGCTCCTCCTTGATTCTTCCACTTTCTTTGACATGGGCGGTCGAGAACAACCCATATGGAAGCGATCGCCTCCCCGTGGAATGTACCCAGGGGCGTAGTGAAGGACTATGGTTGGGGAGGGGGGGGGATGAATCGAAAATTTTCAAATTCGAAGAGATCAAATTTTGACAACTGACGAAAAATAGCGTCTCTCTCAGGTTCGTACCTAGATTTTCGCTCCATGGGGGGGGGGGGGGGTAGACAATTTCTACAACTCTCCTGCATTTTGCCATATAACTTCCAATTTTGCCAACTAACCATAATTTCATAGAAATAATACCAATATTTACATATTGCTTGAATTGTAGCAAGTCTGTGGGAATTTTCCCAACTACCCTGGATTTGGCCAACTCTCCTCAATTTCACAAAACCAATCCCAATCTTCACAACTTCCTAAATTTGCCAAGTCATTTCAAAATTTTCAAACTCCCCAAGATTTTGCCAAGTTTTCTCGATTTCGCCAACCTTCTTTATTTTTCGATATTCCGTACACTCCTATATGTAGGAGTACAAAACTACCTATTTGTTCTGAAAATTAATTGAAATTAGTCGTAGTGGCTACGACTTACTGTTCCAGTAGGTATACTTTGTTTGTTCTCTGTCAGGTTAATTAACTTAGGCTTTAGTGGAGCATGATTTTTTATGAGTAGATCTCTACAAACTAGGAGTAGTTTTTAGGATCTCTCTCTGACCTATAAACAGCAAACCAAGAAGAAAAACTGCATCAAGAATGCCAGAAGTGAAACGATTTCGAGAAATATGATAACAGAGAACAATTCGGGGACCGGGAAGAAACCCTACATATTTTTTTAACTCTTATGCCTATTCAGGACCTTGGTTGGTAATTGTACGCACTATCCCCATCACTACCACCACGTGAACTGCATAAAACCACTGCATAAAACCATTGCACTCTGTTATACCACTGCACTCTGTTATACCACTGCACAAAGGTTAGCTTTTACACTCATTGGTCGGATTTCATTTCTTAATATTCTTCAAAATATGGAGTTCGTAATATTTTTATACGTCAGTTTTAGTGTTTCACCGCTAATAAGTTGCAATAATTACTCTCTATCTGATTGTAAAAAATCGACGTCAGAGACTTTCAAATGATAATAGAACGTTTAGTTTTTGATATGCTGGAAGTATCTTTCTGAAATGTTCTTGAAGAGTAAATAATTCGTTCTGATATAACATTTTTACACTTCGTTAATTCCAGCATTTTCATTTTTTTAACAATCTTCGTGAAGTTCGAAATATAATGTTATTTGAGAATCATTTTAGTTTTTCTTGACATAGTACCAAAGTTTTTTAGATGGACTGCAGATACTCAGAGTATATTAAAAGCTGTTCCCTTCTTGGCCTTGAAGTTAAAATTCAAATTATTAGTAATACTAAAAATGCCGTCCAAATACTCTATTTTAATGGCTTACTTATCATCATCGAAAAACTTTCTCAAATTGTTTTTTTTTTTCAGATAGAAACAAAGTAATTTTATGCCTAAGTTGAAATATATTTGTGAGGACTTTTCCTCTCGTTAGCCACCCGACTTCAGCATGAAATAATAAGAGTCCGTGTTCCAAGACTAGTTCTGCGCATCAGACTTCCAAGAGTCTAGAACTTAAAACAGTTGTTTCTTTTTATAAAAACTGACAACTTTAATAGCTTCAAGCAATAATATTTTTAAGTTCTTCGCAGAGACCTTTTTAAAGTCAAGGTTTCATGATGAATAAAGGAGTGACTGCAAGATATTTCTTTTTGTGTTCCTATGGTCCATAACAATATTATTCCGTTCTTCTGACCGGTAATTACTGCATCTCTCTATGTTTCAAGCGTTTGTGTTTAAGTACTAAAATTACGCTTAAAGCTGTAAAATGTTTTCAAGTATACCTCATATGCACAAGAACTGTGAACAGTGGATTTCAATGGAGCTAACATGGCAAACACATCTATGAGTGAGAGTTAGAACATAGTATACAATGCTTTTATATTGTCTTTACAAACAGAAGCCTCACAAGTTCGGCAAATTAAAAAAAAAATTCGCTTCTGCAGCCTTTATTGACGTAAGGGCGTTTCAAAACATACAACTTTTATTCTCTTACAGTAAAAATTCTCAGATATACAAATTAGTGTGCTAAAACCCAGAGTCATGACCCATAATTTGAAAAACCCATTTATAAAAATATTTTTTTTGCACCCAAACATCTAGCAAATGAGTCAATTGCAAGCAAAAATGATGACTAGATGGAGTTGAGAAAAATTATCGTCTGTTGTCGAAATCATGCTTTCACGTTTGGCCATACAGCAAGCGATACGAATGGTTTATAGTTATTAACATTTCCCAATATCCACCGCGAGATGGAACATTTGCAGTTGATTTTTATCAGGGTGGTCTCAAGGGTAGATGTATTGGTCAATTCCACTGAATTCCCTTTCATAGATTTGTTCATTGTATATTGAAAGTTACTATGAGCAACACTATGATTACACTATGAACACGCAAAAAGGCTTTGAAATGAAAATAGTCAATCTTTACTAATTTCGAGGTACTGAAAACGAAAATGACAATAAAATTTGTGGATTGGCTCTAGTTTAGGAGAGACAGAGATGGTCATGCATAAACGACTCAGTCCGCATTGAGTACATAGGTAACCATTTCGCAACGCTGTATTTTAAACTGCAGATTGCAACATATTGCGTTGTATGCATCAGCCCGCCATACACACAACCCCCGGTGGTATTGCATCATTGTCTGATGCAAAGTAGTTGAGTCATGACATCGTGGCTTTACGATCGTGGACAAAAGGTGATGCAATCGTTAGTTGTAAGCGACGTCTCGTAAGGTGAGCAAGTCTTTTGAGCGACTCCCATTTACCACTGAGTCATAAGTACAGACAAGTGATCCTTGCAGTTTTAATCCAGCAGTAGTAGTGATGCCTCGTAACTGTGTTACTAATGCAGATACATTTTGTTACATTTGCGGGGAAGTGACGTTTGCAAGCCAGAAAAGGGCCATCACTCCAATAGTGAAAGTGGCGTATGAGTTTTATTTTGGATGCAATATATGTGTGAGATATATGATGCAATATATATGTAATATATATGTGTATATATATGATGCAAAATATGTGTGAGGCCCAGGACAAGGCCTGGACCTCACACATATATTGCAGTACGTGTGCAAGAAATCTTCCGAAGTAGATGAAAGGAGAAAAAGTGACGATGCCGTTTGTTGTTCCTATGGTTTGGAGAGAGCCGAGCAATCACGCAAATGACTTCTACTTCTGCATGGTTCCACCTGTTTCTGGAGGAATCATAAGGAAAAAGAAGTGGACAATAGCATACCCGAATATACAATCTGCTCTCTGACCAGTTCCACACGGCGAAGGCCTTCACGTTCCCGAACCACCAAAAGAATTTTCCATCGATTCAGACAATGAGGAAGGAGGCGAACCTGCATCAGGTTCTCCACAGCTTTCGGTGTCTAATGATGATCCATACGTCTGCTGCAGTCACCGAAGAAGAAATGAACGATCTTGTTCACGATCTAAAGCTGTCCAAGGCCAAAGCAGAGTTAATTGGATCAAGACTTAAACAATGGAATCTTCTCAAGGAAAATGTCTGAGTGATTTCGTTTCGAACTCGTTATAAGCAATTCGCGCCTTACCTCAAAAAGGAAGATGACCTTGTATTCTACTCCGCAGTAGATAGCCTGATGAATGACCTCAGAATCAAACATGACCCTCAAGAATGGCGACTATTCATAGACCCTTCGAAATTGAGTCTCAAGACGGTGTTGCTGCATAATGAAAATAGACTTCCAGTCATTCCAGTCGGACACGCTGTCTACATGAAAGAAACCTACGACAATCTTAAACAGCTGTATTATGTTGTCGTAGGTAACTGTTTTCAATACAGCAAGTATGGCTGGCATCTCTGTTGTGACTTGAAGGTAGTGGATACGTTAATGAGTCTACAACTGGGATATACTAAATACTGCTGTTTCTTATGTGAATGGGACAGCCAAACAAAGACTTTGCACTAAGTGAAGAGAAACTGGCATAAGAGGAAATCTCTGCAGGTCGGAGAGTAGAATGTGGAACCCCACCACTGGCAGAAATGTACAAAATCCTGCTACCGCCCCTACATATCAAACTCGGTGTGATGAAAAACTTCGTAAAAGCCATGGACAAGACTGCATAAACTTTCAAGTATTTGGCTGACAAATTCCCTCGACTCATCGAAGCGAAAATTAAGCAGGGAATTTTTGTGGGTCCTCAAATCCGCGAGCTATTCAGAGACCAGACGTTCGACAACCTGCTTCAGGGTAACGAGAAAAGGCTTGGGACGCGTTTCGTCTGGTGTCAACTAAATTCCTCGCGAATGTTAGGGCAGACAACTACAAGAAACTGTTTAAGGACATTTTGTTTCTGTATCACAAACTTGGCTGCAATATATCTTTAAAGATCCAATTTCTCCATTCTCACCTAGATTTCTTCCCCTACAACTGCGGCATGGTTATTGATGAGCACGGTGAACGTTTTCACTAGACATTGCAACGATGGAGAAACGATACCAGGGAAACTGATCCACATTAATGTTGGCTGACTACTGTTGGACGCTCGCCAGAGATGATCCCGAGCAGCTGTACAAGTGACGGGCAAAGCGACGTCGTAAGTAGAAGCGAAGTTTTACCGATACATGTCACATGTACGTATTACTGTATTATATAAGAAACTATTGCAGATTTCTCAGAAAACGTAGCCAATTTTGAATTTTTATTGTTATATTCGTGTTTAGCACCTTGAAATCTTTAAGAAATGACTACTTTAACTTACAGACATGAATTTATGAAAATGTGTTGACCAGTATTATTATTATAGTGCTTCCCATCCCATCCGCCTAAAAAAATGAAAAAATAAAAAGCAAATAAGATCAAAAAGCTCACGGGATCGTCACTGGTTGATTTTCTCCAGGTTTGCATTTATATTGTCTTCGCTGTCGGTAATAGTTTTGTTTTAAAATCCCAGAAAGTTTCAAAATGCCGATAACGCTGAGCTTTCAAAACATTTTGAGTGCGGCTATAATGCAATGACTCTGTTTTCATAGATTTCGAACCCCTGTAATTTCCCATAAAGCTTCACCGGCTTGTCTCAAATTACGTACTCGCCTTCTTCTATCTCACCACTGTGATAGCCTGAAGTCCTACTAATAACACAATGTGATTTAGAACCTCGAATGACTATGCCAGGGGTTCTCAATGTGGGGTACGCGGTAAAAGTTTTTCGGGTACGCCGTGAGAGCTCTAAAGTCGCTAGATCTAGTGACAAAGTCGCTAAGGTGGAAACACTACTGTGCAAAAATGTCATTTTTTTGTGTTTATCGATATATATAATTTATGAATACAAAATTTAGTGTGCATATATATATATAAGTTTTATTTTATTCCCATTGTTATACAATAACTATAGTTTTATCTATCTATACAAGGGGCACGCCAGTTATATACACATTTCCAGAGGGTACGTGAAGCATAAAATATTTAGAACCACTGGACTATGCGACTATACAAGACTGGACATCAGTATACCATGGTTATCATGTCTACTGCTGCTTTGGAAGTCGACAAGTATATTTTCAAAAACTTTTTCACTTGTTACGTTGACTGCCACATTTTAGAAACTGGGTAGCCTGAATTTACCCAGGTTTCATCTAAACAGTAAATTTTCTTTTATCTTCGCCATATACTTTAATTCACCGTAATATAATTTCGCCTCCAAATAAATCCACCATATAATAAATCGCCTCCATATCGTATCGTTCAGTTAAAGCAGCTTCGCGTTTGCGAGTGTAAAATCTTAATTCCGTATCTTTATAACGTTGAACTGAAATTAGTGAAATCGGTATGAGTTTATTGATATTAATACTATCTAAAATTTAGCAGTTATTTTCTGATGAAGAATTTTTTAACCTTTTACTTGATAGCTCTCAAGGTAAATTGGTCACACTTTTGTAACCGTTTAATTACTTGCCGTTGTTTCCCTGGAATAGGGAATAGACGATTTAAATCAGGTTCTTTCATTGTAAATACAGAATTTTTAGAGACATTAATTCTTTCATATATTCGACTTTCAATTCCCTTTATTAGTATTTACATACGTTATCTCAACTTTTGTTATTTAACTTTTCATAGATCTTCCCTTGACTGTGCACAGAAATATGCCATGGATGTCATCTTGCCTTCTTCGAGAGCTGGTGAGTTTAGTTTCGTATTTGCTTTTCAAACGAATAAATCTCCTACTGTTAGCATTAAGTGCTAACAGAGTTAGAGTACATAACCTAACAATCAAATAAAATATATTAAATTATTTATTATATTATATTGTTGATACAGTCGCTCAAAAAAGTATCCGAACACTACTGTTGATTACAAAATTCAGAAAAAATATCTGGCAAACATTTTTTTAGAAATTAGTGATCTAGCATTCGTGTCACGTGACACGAAGGTTGCCAGATCACTAATTTCTAAAAAAATCATTGCCAGATATTTTTTTTTGAATTCTGTAATCAACCATAGTGTTCGGATACTTTTTTTAACGACTGTACCAGTATATTGAAAGTTTTACGTATTACTTTGTTATGCTGAGAAGTACCTTAATAAATAGTAATGAGGTAAGCATCTGCTTGAGGAGGTATTTATTTTTTATTTTTTTTTAATGAGATCTTTAGCCAATAGGCAAACAGCTGCTGGTTTACATCAGCTCTAAATATAGGTGAAACAGAATATAGTTACGTTATCCCTGCGGGTTCCTGAGTTAAATTAACCTTTCATAGAACTCGAAACAAACTCGTAAGCAGTCACAAAGATTAAATTATTTATAGCATAGAGGAAAGCCCAGAAAGTGATCGGTGGACAGACTGATGCATGTTTGGTTTTAAGGCAACAAAACTGGAAACAGAGGGAGCCCTTGTATGAAATTTGTGACCAGACGGTCACATGTGGAAAAAGACAGGAGCCCGAAATCTGTTAAAACTGAGATAAATTCAGTCAACATTTAAGCTGTCGCAAAAAAATGCAAAGCTGCGCACGCCGTGGAGAAGAGTAAATGACAGCATACCGTGGAAAAAGCTTGCACATTCCCGACAGGTGCCCAACCACACCCTTTATACACTGATTTTTATATTAGACATTTCTGGAAAAAATGGAATTACATTTAAATTCGATGTGATAGGTGGTTCATCACACAGCATCAAACTAAAGTTTCTACTATAGCATAAAGGGTGATATTCACATAAAGAGTTGGGTAGGATTGATTTACCTCTGGGCGGCATTTTTATGAACACAGAGGGTTACAATGGTGGTTTTTTGTCGTAGGGAGTAGTGGGGAAAATTTCAACCCAAATGGAGTTGGAACTCGAACCTGGACGAAGCTGGAATGATCGACCTCCGTCCCCCATGTTGTCCGCATGAAAAACTACAGAACTTTACTTACTCTTACAGTCACTCTCCATTAGAGCCGGCTCTGATGCGTGGTGCAAGTGGCCATCGAGGGGTCCCTTTGACATCTGATAAAGCGTAAAAGATTATAATTTAAATCAGTATAAACATATAAAAATTTGATTTAAAAATGGAACAGGGATTAAATTTGAATAATCACGACTTATCTGGTTCACAGATTAAGGATGTAACAGTATTACATCGATCCATCTTCATGGTATTCTTGTTGTCTGCCGCTTGAGGCTTGATTTCCGGAACAGTGTCTACATGTGACATAGTGGAATGTGTACTGTAGGTGTTCATATCATCTATTAGAGGAGATCTTGACCGGCGGCCGGTAGCTCCGTGGTCCAGAGCACCTGACACGTTATCAGCAAGTCGGGCGTTCCTATCCACCCAGCTCAAGAAACTTTTTCCTCTAAAAAAATGGCTGAACGAAAGAGTGGTACTTCCTTAATCTCTGAAACAGGGATTTTTTCGAAAATGGCAAAAGGTAATATCATTACCAATTTTAGATGCTATATCACATAACTTTTCCCCTAAACTGTCTTCTTTATTTCTTGAGCTAGAGTTTCTAATGTTATTATTATTTTATAGTTCTTTGTTTAGAAATTATACAGAAAAATTACTTTTTAGCTCATTTTCGAAAAACGAACTATTACTTTTATTGCGCCATCTGTCTGCAGACACTCAACGTTTTTCATTTTATAGATAAATAAAGAATATTATTTTGAGTAGGGTAGGTACAAATGTAATATTAGGATTCGACTTTTCAGAATCTTCCAATGGTTTCAATTCCATTAACTCCATTTAACGATGGAGTTAAAGTTGGAAAATTGCAGAGTTTTAAATGGCGATTGCAAGATTCGTGCAAGCAATTTGAAATTTCGGTGAGAGGTCAAGGAGTTTCCACCGACTCCTTACTTCTAAAGCGATTTGACCCCTTACCTCTAAAGGTGGATGGGAAAACGCAACCTTTTGTTTTAAGACATGAATGGAAAATGTGTTTTGGGTTAGACAGCTTTTTAGATGCAAGCAAATAACACGAAAAAGAAAAATTGTTATCCTTATTAAATATTGAAATGAATTATAATTTTTTATGAAAATATGTTATGAAGACCTTCCAATAAGCTCTTTTTCCCCCTTTGTTGTAATTAAATCAAAATTCATTGATTTAGTAATATTACCTACGAATCTTTTTTTGATATATGAAATTATCGATAACTAATTAATATCCAATATTTTATCGATAAGTAAAATATATACTAATTCGAGCATTAAAAACCCTCTATATCCTAGAGATGAGTTCAAGCTCAAATTTTCGAGACCGAATTCTATAATTATTTTACTGATCCCGCCCGAGCCCGGTTACAAAAACATTTCTCTGACAAATTGTAAACCTTATTTACATAAAAGAATGCTAATAAATTATAAATCAGTAGTAAGAATCACTGGATAAGTCCTGTAGACACTCATGAAATGATGAGCTGAAAAAAAAATGGTTTTGTCATGAGTGGGATTCGAACCCACGTCTCCAGGAAACATGCCTGCGTATTTTTTATTACTTAAGACTGGTTTGAAGTTTAAAATTGCAATGAAAATCTTTTTTCTCAATTGCAAGAAAGAGTAGAAATTTAAAATAATATTGAACTCGAAGTCGCTTATTATATTTCGAGCCCATTCGGGAGAGGCGGATACAAGAGGAAGACTGCGGCATTGCCTTTGAGAACTTACTCAATTAAATGTTAATATACCTTACTTTGAACAATCTCTATTATCCTTATACAATAAACCTTCGTTAATCCGGATGAATTGTGGAGGTAGAGGTGCGGATTAGTGAAGCAAAAGATGGTCCTAAAAGACGAAAAGCACAGATAAGTCTAAAATTTAAAATACTCATGTTATAAAATGCGTTAAATATGTAATTATAGAGTAACTTTCTCAGTTTATAATATTGAGTTTCTATCTGAAGCAAACAATGAAATTTGAATATTTATTTTGAAAAATTAAGAAACAAACATACATTGCATTCTTGAGTTTTTATTTTAAAAATAAAAAGAACGTCACATTTATTCTTTAAAGATGACTCAAAAATATTCGAAGACAGTTCAGGAATATGGTACGCAAATCTAAAATCTAGACGAAACTCTTCAGCAATTTTTCCTTTAGAAACGAATTTCTCAAATTCTATCACTTTCAACTTGTTAACGATAGTTAAAATAACATGCTTTCTTTTTATATCACTTTTCAAATGTTCAGGACCCATAATTAATTTTAATTAAATTAAAATTTTTTATATTTGATTAAAAATTTTAATTTAATTAAAGAGCTGATCATAAATGATGCATCCGTCACAGTGCAACGACAACGCTGAACACACGAAACATGTTCTTTCAACATGTCAAATAATAATGTCAGACCGTCCTCTGTCAATCCAGATTTGCTGTATACGGAACGGCGATTTTTTTTCTTTCATTTCAAAGTTACTTGGTGTGTGGTTTGTATCCCGATCTCTATTTATATGAGAATAATCTGTTGGTCTTGGTTATTTCTTCATAGATTGCCACAATATGTCATGGTGAAGACTATGGGAGACAGTATTGGCTTAGGCTGTTTCTGTATGTAATGTCGAACTCTTTGCATTTTTTCGTTTCTTGTGAGGCATATATTTAACAGGGAGTGGGTGAGTTAAAGTAAGTTGATGCTATAATATATTTTAAAGAAATTATTTATGAAAACTACAATAAACAATTGAATTGTTTTGTACAATCAGATATTAAGCACATACATGAGTGAACATAATTTTGACACACACAAGGATAGTGAAAATCCTGATACACATAACGAGAGCAAATGGTTAGAAACACACAAAGCTAGTGAGAACGTAGATGTACATAAAAGAAGTGGGAATTTAGACACACCTACAGATAGTGGAGTTCAGCCATACACAAAAATAGTTACAGCTTAGACACATACTAGAGTAGTGACGATTTTTAGAAGTGATTTTTAGTGAAATTCCCAGAGTATTAGAAGTTTTTATACACATAGATATGGGGAAAGCATTGATCCATATAGAGACAATGAGAAATTTTCATACAGAGTGATAGTGAAAGTTTAAGTACATATATTCAGTACACTATGCCTATCATCTACCCTCTGGCAGAATCTAGAGATGCATGAATGCAGTGAGTAGAGATTATAAGAATTGTAACAAAAATTTAAAAAATAGTTCATAAATGTATAATATTCTTTAGATGGTTTAACTTCATACTGATGAAAGACAAATTATTGTAGTTGAATTTGTAACATATGTGATCTAACTACCTTTGTAATTAAATTAGTTTAATTTTATTTGTCATTATTTTTTGAACTCACGCTTAGTTTTCAATTAAAATTTGTGATAATATAAATATGCCTAAAGGCATATTCATTGAAATATGTTGGAAATATTAGTTATTGCTTATATTCCCAAATATGTTTCCAATTTAGCATCAGCCGACAATTCAACAGCATTGATTTAAGATGGATGTCAAAAAGATTCCATTATTAAAGATTTATTTATAGTTAAACATTTTATACACTATCACCAAATCGCAAATAAATCCAATTAATATTTTATAACATCAGTTAGAATGTTAAACCACAATGAAAAACAGTTTGTTACAGTTATGAAGTTTTTGTGAACAAAATTTCCGTATACCTGAAATGCTCTGTTATAAACTTACCTATACGGAAGAATCTCCTTTAAGTTAAACTTGAGACATTTACTTGAGGGTGAAGAATAGAAGTTAGAGTAATAAGGGCGAGGAGACGGAAATTAAAATCCCTCCAATGATTCTAAAGGCAATTACTGTTTCGCAGTAAATGAATACTGTCAAGTACTGCGTCCATCTCCTTGGATTCAATTTCTTTTAAATCAACGATTTTTCGAAAGGAAAAGTGACCTGAACTTGGAGGTTGTTCGCTGCGAGGTAAAGACTGCTTCTGCTACATGATAGGCTAAGAGCAGTTTCAACAAATAACTTTGAAAATTAATGAGGATGCTTTATTAGCATCGAATGAACTAAAATAAAATACAGATGACAATTTGGGGAAACATGTTTCAAGCGTGTTTGACTAAAGGTTGAAAAGAGTTCAAATTAAACATTTCCTCGCGAAGTTTAGTAATTACATGATTACTAAAAAGTTATTACTAAGATGAGGAGGTGAAAATAATCATTTAATACAGTGCAGCAGTCCTTGACGTTCGAGATATTTATTTCCATAACAAAAATATGATTCTCACGTGGACGATAAAGCATATTTATAAAGTCTTTTGAATATAAAAAGTTTCATTATTCGACAAACTTTTTTAAACTTTACGAAACGTGCGATTTTCAAGTAACACGAGTAATTAAGAATAGGATGGTTGTATTTTGAATTATTTGTAAATGTTTAAATAAATACTACGTTTCTGAAAGACTATATCTCTAATATTCAAACGCAAATCCGGAATCTATTGCATTATAACACTATAAAAATAAGAAATGTCCTGCAGCGAATTTGTAATTTTCTTTTTCAAACAGAATTAAGTGTCTCTTTCCTGCTTTCCCACCCTCTAGTGCAGGGGTTCCCTACTTGGGTACGCGTACCCCGGGGGCTATGAGAAGCTTGTCAAGAGGATACGGGGAATATTTGGTAAATAAATAACTATATTATCTTACCTAAATATCTCAAAGTGTTTTCAAAACATCGACTTTGCTTTGTTACTATTTTGATGTCTCAGTATTAGCTGACACATTAATAATCATGAGTAAAGTTTCAATAGAGCAAATGATTATGCTCAACTGTGCTTAGCAGTAGTAAGTCACTCTTTCTACCTCTGAATCGGCTTTCGTACACCAAATTCGGACTTTCATACATCGACTGACGTTAGATATCTAAGCTACTGCATGGTGACGCTCATCATCATCATCATCATCATCATCATCATCATCATCATCATCATCATCATCATCATCATCATCATCATCATCATCATCATCATCGTCGTCGTCGTCGTCGTCGTCGTCGTCGTTGTCATCATCATCAAGCAGCCATGGGCTACGGAGGTCCAACCAGATCGTGCAATTTAGTTCTCCAAGCAAGTATATCCTGATCTACATCTACTGCATCTGGCCACTGCACACCGATTCTAACAAGGTCCTGTTTGACATTGTCTGCCCACCGCATCCTAGATCTCCCCTTCTTTCTCAGGCCTTTAGGCACACTGTTCATAACCCTATCGCCAATCTATAATTATTGACATGGGCAACATGGCCAAACCAACGGAGTCGCTCTCTGCACAATATGCTACGTAAAGGAGGTTGATGATTCCTATGCCTAACCTCATAATTAGTTGCAAAGTTGAACCACCTAATGCCCAAAATACTGCGTAAGCATCTGGAATCAAAAGCATCTAGTTTCCCGTTATCTTGTTTACAAAGTGTCCAGGTTTCACTACCATAACTAAACCTAGAAAGAACCAAACTATTATACAGTCTAATTTTAATATTTAGGTGTATACGACTATTTCTCCACACTCTCCATAGATTCTTAAAAGTCCCGGCAGCAATCCCTATTCGTCTGTTAATCTCATGCTGCACGTAACCATTATCTGTTACATAGCTACCAAAATAATTAAACTGTGACACCTGCTTAAGACTGCAACCATTCAGATTAACTGAATCACAGCCTGCCTGACCAATTTTCATCACTATAGTTTTCTCTCTGTTTATAACCAAACCTACTCAACTACCAGTCTCATCAACAGCTCGAATGAAAGAGTTCATTCATCTCATCAACATCATTTGCCAAAAGGGCTAAATCATCAGCATAATCTAAATCAAAAATTTTCGTATCTCCAGCCCATTTAAGGCCAAAATCTTTCCCTTGAAGTGAATTTCGCATAACATAATCAATAACCAAACTAAAGAGAAAAGGATACAAAATGCACGCTTGTCGAACACCAGAAGTAATGCTAAACCAATTGCTACAAGACTTACCAACTCTCACACACGACTCAGTGTTATTATAGAGAACTTTCATTATGTTAACTAGCTTCTCAGGTATACCACATGATCTCACAATCAACCACAAATTATGACGTTCAACAGAGTTGAAAGACTTTTTGAAATCAACAAAGCTAGCAACCAAAGGTTTCTGAAACTCTAAACATTTCTTAAGAATCTGCCTAAGTGAAAATATCTGATCCACACATCCCCTACCACTTCTGAATCCACATTGCTCATCACTGTCAACCTGATTTTTAATTATATTAAGCACAATCATGGAAAGAACTTTATCTGGAACAGAGAGTAGGCTGATACCCCTATAGTTATCACAAGAACTGATATCACCTTTTTTGAAAATAAGTATAACAATAGCTCTGGTAAAATCCTTAGGAACCATGCCTTTATCATAAAAAATATTCAGAATTTCAGTCATCCAAGTGGTAACCGAAGCATTCCCAGCTCTAAGGATTTCTGTAGTAATTTCATCTACCCCTTGGGATTTATGTAGTTTAAGTTTAGAAACAGCCAAAATAACTTCAGATTGTGTTATAGGACCTACATTAAAGCCACCAATGCCTCTGTCATCATTGCAAACAATGGAAATATAACTAACCACATTGTTTAGAATATCACTGAAATGGTCAGCCCACCTAGCCATGACAGAATCTTCACCTTCTATAACCTTACCTTGTTTATCCTTCAATCCTTGTATACCTGTCCGTTTTCTACCACACAAAACATTAACTATCTGGTACAGCTCTCTGCTGTTGTGCTGTCTAACTGCTTCCTCAGCTTTGTCAACCAAGCCATGAAGCCAAAGTTTCTTATCAGCAGCAAACTGATCCTTTACACGTTTTTTACGTTCTCTGTAATGCTTTCTATTAGGACTAGTAGGATATTGATTAAGCACATTCCTGCAGTTCTTTCTTTCCGAAATAAGCTCAAGTGCCTTATCACTCACATAATTCTGGCTCTTCTGCTTCTTTTTTCCTAAAAGAGTACTGTTAGTGTCCAAAAAAGCCTTTTTAATATGATCCCATTCTTCCTCAACTTCAGTAGTAAGCATACCATGACTGTCATAATGACTAAGTAACCTATCATGGTAAGCTTTGGCTATAACTGGGTCTTTCAGAGCTTCAGTATTAAAAGTAAATATTTTAACCCTAGTACAACACTTTTTAAGTTTAAGTTGCAAGACACTTTTAACAAGGTAATGGTCAGATCCAATTTCAGCTCCCCTATATGACCTGGTATTCCTAACAGAACTAGCCCATTTGCTGTTAATTAATATATAATCAATCATATTCTTATGCAGCCCATCAGGTGAAACCCATGTGTACTTATGTATGTCGCGGTGTTTGTAATATGTGTTAGTTATTCTGAATCCATTGAGTTTACTTACCTGTAGGAGACGTTGCACATTGCCATTGCAGCTACCAATACCAAAAGGGCCTATTACTCCTCCCCAAACGTCAGAGTCAGTACCAACTTTGGCATTGAAATCACCTAGAACAAGGGTAATATCTCCTTTCTTGACAGAATTCAAAATATCCTGAAGTTGTCCATAAAACCTATCCTTCTCATCCTCATCTTCAGTGGGGGCATAACATTAGATAACATTCAAGTCTTTAACGCTGGTCTGAAATTTTGCTGTAAGAAACCTTTCATTAATGCACTCATATCCTAGAAGAGCATCACTAGCGTGTCTGCTGAGAAGCAGACCCACGCCTTGGTGATGCTTATTGTCGTCCCTCCTTGAAAAGAGAAATTTAAGATTATTTTTAAGAATCTGACCTTTATTTGTCCATCTGGTCTCTTGCAAGCCGAGGATATCTAAATTATAATGGTGGAATTCTTGTGTGAGGACATCAAGAGAAAAAGCTATGTGCAGAGTCCTCACATTTCAACTACCTATGGAGAGAAAATGGTTACTGGGATGTTTAAAGAAACTATGTTTATTGAAAGAGGGAATGCCGACAATATCAAACAGCCCCCTAATCGCAGACATGGGACAAAGACCCGTTTCCCCACCACTAAAGGCTGAAGATCTACACTGGAAGACTTCCTCCAATGTAGAATTTGACGATGCAAAGTGTTCAGGTGCCTGCGATGACCTCTGCTCAGGATTATCCACCAGCTGATAAACATATCCTGTGAATCTATTCACTTGGGGCAAATATTTCGGCTTTCGTTTTGAACAAACGAACAAGGGAATAACTCTAGAATTTATTTCTTTTCATATTGAATAGGGGGTATGGAAAGAATTTACGAAAAGCCAGGTTTACGGGGACCACAAAAGCTCTTGACCCTTTTCCCTAATCTCTGTTAGTGTATTTGACTACAGATGAAAATGACCTTGGTTCCATCCCTGATAACTCATGGTTGTTCTGGATAAAACAAAAACAAAAAAAACCCGAATTTTTCATTAAAGCAAAAGAGTTTATTTTCCACCCCCTTGGGGATAAGGGGACAAATCGTTGCTGTCAATATTAATCTCATGATCATTATATTTTATCACTTAAATTCTCAATTTCTTGCACAAATGCATCGTTTATAATATTCGTTTTCTTTGTTTATTCATTTTGTAAATTTAGCGGCATCTAAGTCTGAAAATGAACACTGGTGAAATATTTCAGAAATGCGAATCCTAATGTGTTATGAATACCTATCCAACCCCAAAAAATATTTTGTACAAAAAAGTTGATTTTGTAAAAACAGAGAGGTAGGCGACAAAATGAAAACAATAACACCTTTAAAAAAAACAAAAAAATATTAAAAAATATTATTATTAGAAATCTACACTTACAAACTGAAAAATAATTATGCATATTTCGAAAGAAGAAACATTAATTCTTTATGTTATGATTAACTTTCAATAGATTCGCAAATAGATTACGACACAACATAGATATAGTAACCTAGATTTTCATTTGTCGAAAGAATTAGGTTTTAGCTAGTGTTCTAAGAGTGGTCTCCAATGTGGGGTGCGCGAGTCGATACTTAGGGATACGCCAAGTGACAGAAAAAATATGAAAAGTAATTAAAGATGAACAAATATTAACTTGTAGTTTTAAATTACACGATCATGAACATCAAATAGACGAGGAATTGACAGCTGCGACACTATCGGGTACTCGTAGAAGAGTACCGTATGTATGTATATACATATATGTATTCAGGGGTACGCACTATAAATTTTTTCTGTGTTAGGGGTACGTGATCAAAAAAGTTTGGAGACCATTGTTCTAAGAAACCAAATTAAACCAAAAAAAATTATTTCTGCTATCTAAATAATCTACTCTAAACAAAATTGTTATTTTTAATTTATAAATAATAAATATATAAATATATGTGGGTGAGTTTATGTTGTAGAGAAAATCAGGAAAATCTCTAATAGAGCTTCCAGGTTTTGTCTGTCCTTTGTGTAGAGGAGTACCTTTACCTTTTAAAAAAAAATTAAATCAATGTTTCCCGAAGGAGGCTTTTTGCAAATTTGCGTGTGGGGGTGTTTTACGTTTGAAATAGACTAGATTAAAATATCGAATAATTCTTATAATAACATAGTTATGCATTTTGTTATATATCCATCTTTCGAGTTCATGAATTATTCATGGATTACAATTACATGCGAAATTGTATTCAGGGTAAATATTATTTAGATTAGTTTAATACAGGAAAATATTTTGAATTCCATGAAGTATAATATCTGCGTTTGAAAAAGTGAAAGGGGCGCTGTCAGACAAAGTTTGGGAATCAATCACTGAACTATGTAATTTAATATATAATCTAAATAAAATCGAAGAAGAGTTTAATTTCGGTCTTATTTAGTATTCCACGAATGCTAAATAAGACCGAAATTAAAATCTTATTTAGTATTCCACGAATGCTAAATAAGATCGAAATAAAACTCAAATTAAATAATTCTTAAAATGAATCCTAGAGTCTTTCAGGCCCTAGGACCAATTTTTCAACTGGCCATAAGGATTCCTGGTGAAGACACGATGTTGTCGGTATAGAGAATATTACTCCACTGGATCCCCTTCTTTAATAGAAATAACGAAACCCGAAATTTCTTCAGGAAAACAATATTCATGTGAATTGCGATTTTTATTATTAATTCCAATTCGGGGCTTGAATTAATATTTTGGTGTATACTATAGAAATGCTGGCTACATAGATATAGAAACCCTGATTGACGTGCCACCGAAAGCAATGAATTTTTGAACCTTAAGATTCGCTCAATGCAAAAATAGCTAAACAGGTATACTTTTCGATTCTATATACGATATTTAGTCATTATGGAGTAGCTAACTATAGTAGTATATTAGTGAGATTTATTTACAGACTAGGTGCTCCGTATATGATGCGTAATGTTTATCAGTATTTTGTGCTTATGCTCATACGTTAGAGCATACATCACTAGGTATTGAAAGCTGATGAATTATACTAATTAGGTTGCTATTAACGAATATCGATAACGTTATAAAATTAATTTCTATGCAGAGGGAACTCATATGTATTTTAATTCGTGAGTTGTTATATACAGATGGCTACTCTCTCAGCGTTTGGGTTGGGAAATGGGAGGAGAGGATTTAAAACGATTCTGATGATTTTGCAATGAGCTTAAATCCTTCATGAAGGACCTAAGTCAGTAGGAATGGGAAGCTGATTATATTTATTCCTCTATGATATTCAGATTTAAACTATCACCGGAGGATTAACTAGCTCTGTTTGCATTTTGCGATACAAAGAGCTAAAATATCCATTCTGAGATTAAAAGCTTATAAGATAAAAAAAAATCTGTAATTTACTTTTCGTGCAATTCGTAAAAAATTAAACGCATAGCAAAAACATCGTATAGTTCACAGTGCTCATTTCTTTAACATTATAAATTGTTGTTATAATCATCTGGATATAAAATATTTTCAAATATCATTTAAAGTGCTATATAGTTTTAATTAGTTCGATCTCTAATAAATAATTTAATATATTCTATACAGTTTGCTTCTTTCAAGAGTTGCTTTTGGAAATGAAATGCAATTAGGATTTGTTTTAATGATTTTGAACCGTAAATAAAAATGAAATCAATGATTATTGAAAACAGTGATATTAGTGATTATGTTTAAAATTATTCCTAAAGGTAATTTACATGTTTTTACGTATTTAATTAATTTATCACTACAAGAAAAACAATTGTTGAAGAACTAAAATATGCTCTAATTTCCCGATTTACAAATCGATGATAAACAATTGTTGAGTAATTATAAACCGATCTCTTTGTTGTCGGTGTTTTCTAAATTAATTAGAAAAATTGTTAAATAAAACTTGTGAATTTTTAAAATCAACGTAGCTTTTTTTCCAAGAACCAGTTTGGTTTTAGGGAGGGTAAAAAGCACTGAACAATATATTCTGAAACTAACGGAAGGTATTCACAAAAGCATTGATTGGATAAAAAAACATTGACACTGTTTCTGGATCTATAAAAAGCTTTCGATATAGTGGATCAGGAAATACTCTTAAAATTTCTTTGCCAGCGGTATAAGAGGACATATTTATAATTGGTTTAAAAGCTACCTTTTAGGAAGAAGTCAGACGGTAAAAGTGAAAAGGGAAATTAGAAAAGGTTTACCTCAAGGCTTTGTATTGCGTCTCATCTTGTTCCTTATTTACATTAATGACATTTGATTTACATTTAAGAGGATCGTTAATATATTATGCCGATGATATTGCAGTAGTTAACACAGCAGGTACTATTTTAGAAATGGAAACAAATCTAGAAAATGATTTTTTAAAAATACATAGTTGGCTAGTTTTTAATAAATTAAATTTCAATATTAATAAAAGTTAGTTTCTTTATTTTGAATTGCTTAAAACAGACTCTCTTATAGAAATTAAATATCATGATGTTAATTGCCTTCTTAATCACAATTGTATATGCCCCAAAGTAGAAAGAGTATATATTTACAATTATTTTGGGGTTGAATTCGATTTTTCTTTAAAATGGAGGACACACGAAAATAGGATACCTATTGTTTTAATTTTATCGTATTCAAAAATAGTAGATAAGAAATTGTTAACAGTACTACATTATGTCTATTAATTTATATAATTAATTTATGGTACATAAAAAATATATGTTTGTGTTCAATGTCAGTTTTTCTACTTTAGACCCATCTACTTTATTTCATTTTCATCATATTAGAAATATTTATATATTCAAAATTATAGTTTTTATATTGAAATAAGCAATGAGTAGAGAGTAAACGCATTGAATGGAATTTACGAGTGAAAGGAATAATGTTTGAAATACCGTTGGTAAAGAACAATATTCTGCAGAGGCACTTTGCTTATTTGGGAACAAAATTTTACAATTCGTTACCACTGGATATGAGAGATGAAAACAATTTGACTCTCTTCAAAAAGAAATTACATACACATATACTAACAGTTATGAATCCTACGTTGCAGTCAATCGTTTAAATATTTTATTTATAATTAATGAATGCTCTTTCTTTTATTATTGATGTATCAAGATATATTGAGAGTTGATTGTTATTCGCATTATTGGTTGCCTATTGTAGGGGTTCTCAACGTGGGGTACGGGGTAAAAATTTTGGGGGTACGCCGTGAGAACTCAAAAGTCGATTACCCAGTAAAATGTTTATAATTTTATAAGATTTGTTAAATTATTTACATCATTTTTTCTGTTTATATATATATATGTAATTTACGAATACACAATTTAATGTGTATATATACATATATTTTATTTTTTCCCATTGTTATACTATAACTATAGTTTTATTTATCTATACAAGGGGTACGCCAGTTACATACACATTTCCAGGAAGTACGTGAAGCATAAAAGGTTGAGAACAACTGTCCTAGAGTTTTAGTATGATAATATAATAAATAAGACTAAAATATTTCTTCTAGGTACTAATTTTAAAATAAAAATTTGAACCACCACAATGGAGCTTTCACTGAAATTCACATAATTCGATGACATTGTTTTAAACTATATCTTATGTATTTTCATGTAACGTTATTATTCTTCTCTCCTGCAGATAAGCAGATGCTTTGCGGGTCATTTGTTTAAACTTTTGTATAACTAACATGAATATGAATAAAGATTATTATTATTATTATGTTGTTAATTAAAACGGAACCTGGACGGACATTGTTTCGGCATGTAATAACTAAAATTATGTATTTGATTTTTTTTTTCTTGCTCCATTTGTGTTGGTTTTGTGTATTCATGTTTCCACCATTTTTATTGTTACTTGTATGAAATTTTGTGATATATATATGTGTATGGATTATGAGTGTAAATAAATGCTAATACTACTACTACTACTACAGTTTAGTTTAGATACTATGGAAGGACAACCAAAATTGATTACAAATTCTTTCATTTCTTTTGACAATAAATCTACTTTCTTACGTCGATGAAATCTTCCCAATTGGAAATGAGTTTGATATCAAACTCTGATCAGCATCATGATCGCCAATTCCACATTATCAGATACTAATCATAAACAGTATCGAAAGCTACCAGAAAAGATAAAAGGAAGATCTTTGATTCTGCATCATTTCCAAAGATTAAGATACAGCAATAAAATTTCCCATAACTTTACTTTAGGCGTAAACAAATTCTGACACTTCTCGTCAGTGTCCTCCATTCTCTGTCTCATTTCTTAGAATAATCGCAGATGCAGATATTAATGGTTTGTATTTATATAACAGGAATTAACCATAGCTTCTGATAGATTTTCTGATTATATTACACATAAATATGTTTCACAGTTGAATTAAATATGATTAATGGGTTCTGATAATCATGATCTTTGACGATGACGAGAAAGTGAGATTGCAGTTATCTTTGCTAGTAGTTTTACATGTCAAAAAAGATTGCAGCTTATCAGATAATATGAAGAATAGTTAGTTCTATCATTTTTTTTAAATTATACAATACAATTGCCGATTATGAATCACGGGGAATAATATACATATAATTCTGAGTATATAGAAAAAAAAGATCATATTTTATAAAAATTGCAGAGAAAAATGGGAAAGAATACATCTAGAAGAGGGGAAATGAAGTAACCTCTCGTTCAGTACAATACTTCAGATCTTATTGTGTGATTCAAAACTTACCAGAAATATTTTCTGCGTGCTTTAAGTTTATTTTTATACGATTAAATGAAAAGTAATCTTTCACTTAGCTGTTTGCAATAGGTTTTGTATATTTTTTTCTGTAATACAAAAATTATTTTCCATTAAAAGTAAATAGCTAAATTTCTTTCTTTCATCGCTTAGATCATCCTTGATGGATGAATTCCAAATCTTACCATCAATGGCATTTCGAATGCATCATAATCTCTCTCAATATCAGTTTTTCACAGGATTGCATTAACGTTTCGCGGATATTTTTCAGAACATTCCTAGAAGCATTTGATCAGAAACCGTTAGGGGCGGGAGTGACTCAGTAGGTAGCGCGCCAGGCTCGTAATCTGCAGTTCCTAAGTTCGAGTCCTAGCTGGGTCAGCGTTGAGATTTATCTCCGCAAAATTCCCTGCCCACGGTCAGTAGGGTAACCGATGGGCTTGGAAAGGCCGCCGTTCGTCTGATACGACGTTAAACCGTTACGCCGTGTGCGAGAGAGCCACATCCTGTGCACGTTAAAGAACCCGCTGGATGGCCTTGACGGGAGGCTATCATCTGTCTACCAACAGCTGTTTCAGTGGGTTCCCTCCCCCAAACTTCTCTGAGCTTTCGGGGTCCTTGTGAACTGGGCATGTAGCCCATTGTGTGCAAAAAAAAAGTACCGTTCAGAGGTAAAACAGCCCAACTCAGAAACCTTTAGCTCCGTCCGATTGTCGATGCCCGTAAATATATTAATTGTAATATCTGAATCTCCTTTGCTACTCAGGAATGAGCGGTGAAGCTAACTTTCAACTTCGCTTTCCAAAAACTTAGTTTCACTAACTCTGACGTTCATTTCTTTATAAGAAATATTTTCCAGTCTGTTGAAATGATGTTATTTTATTCGACTTAAATATCATTGACTTATTTTCACTGACATTCAAGTGATTACAGATCAAACATTTCAACTCAGAAACTTCCTTGAGCTAAAAGTAATTTTTATGAGGAAATTGCTTACGCATATAGCAAACAATGCTTGCATCGAAGACGCTCCAAGTTCTCATCATAGCATTTTGATTTTCAGATGACATCTCGTTTTTCCTGTTGAGAATGCTCCACACTTTTGACGTCGAAGATCGAACTTGTTTACTTTCACATGTGTAGTGCTTTTCCCAACTCAGCTTCCGCTTTGTAATGCGAAGTCAATGTTTTTGACGAAAAAAGAAATTAAGTTCTTCCTACTTGTAATTTTCTTGTAATGCTTATATTCGTTGCTGTGTCTGAATCGCATGAAACCTCCAGAGCACCGCTTCTGTGGTTCGAAAGTATTGCATTCTTCATTTCGCATAACGTTTAACTTCCGGCTGCTTTCAAAAAAGGAAGAAGTTTTTTGCATTATTATTTCTTTAAGGAACTTTCTTGGCACATTTATCCGTCAGTTTCAGCATCGCACAGAATAAATCGTGACAGTGAAAGGGTGAAGAGGCTGAGAAGTTTTACACGGACGGAAATGAAGTAAGAGATAGATAGCCTTTATAATGCTTGTTTTTTTTCCCCTTAAATTCCTTTCTCCGTGAGTTCTTTTAAACGTGAAAGATCTCTCAATCTCCTAACAGTTGTGAATGTTTCCGTTCCCATCGCAAGTGAATATTAAGTTAAAAGGCATGTTATGTGCGATCTAAAAGTTTTTGAATTCTATCTTGTCCTATTCTTTCAGTCCTATTCTTATGACAACGTTATCCATTCAAGGAGGAAATTAAAATTTTCTCGACCGTATATCGCACACCAAAGAATTTTTGTCAAAAGAACCCATTTCCTTCGCAGAACTTACTTTGGCAAAAAAAATGTTTTTAATAAATATTAAAAAAATGTGGAAATCCAAGTGAATTCATGTAAAGACTAAATATTGTAAAGTCTGATATAAACTCTAAGGTCATTTTATTGGAAAAGCTCCCTCGATCATGCAGTAGTATCGTGTTGGTTCGCGATGACGACGCTGCATCTGGGTTCGAGTCTTGTAAATACAGTTTTGAAGATCTGATGACATATTTTGTAAAAACAATTATTAATATTGTTACAAATTAAATGGATGAGTACTGAGCGTGAGTTCAAGTAAAAATATTTCAATAAAAATTACAAATCAATGCAATTTATTACAAAAGCATGGATGAAATTATTTATACAAACTAAGTCAACCGGCACGAAATTGTATAACTCAAATACTCTATATCTCAAATATAAACTTTCAGAAGAATCCATTATCTTATTTCTATTCATGCCCAAATCACAAAACATGGCTTATATCATTCAATGAACAATAAAATCATGTTGGTAACTCAACAAATAATTCAATCTAACGATAATATCCTTACCAATTCCTAAACAAACTAAATAACCATACGCTAAATGACTTCTTTCTAAGGTTTTAGTCCTCAAGTACTTCCAAACTGCGGCTAAGTGTACTGTTTTCTCAGAATCAATTGTTTTCAGTCGTTGATCACCACACACAAGACGATAAATTCTTCTTTTCCTTTACTTTTTTACTAACACGATCCACACTAATAAACTAATTAAAATCAATATTGTTTTAGAATCTTTTTTTATGTTTTATTATCCGATTACAACATATGTAATATCTCTTGATCCAGAGCTATGCAATCAAGTAGCAACGGGTTCGCCGACAAAATTCTATTGGCTTACCAATTGCTTTAATAATACGCTCTCTATATGTGCGCAAAAATGGGTGAAGATAAAAATTAATTTTCATAAAGATGTTTTATTACTTCCAATAAGGGTCCATTCATTCTATATACAATAGTTTTTAACCAAGTTTTATTATATAGTATGTATTATTAAGCTTAACATTTTAATGATAAAATTCAAATCTCCTATAGCTCATCATCAGTTTATTATAATAATAGGGTAGCAAACAGCATATATATGAAATACTCTTATTAATCCAAGAGCATCTAAGCTCATGTACGTTACTTACAAATTATTTAAATGCATAATTTTGGCAACACTGACGTTCAACTTTACATAAAGAAGATAAAAATATTCAAAAATAATACAGAATTTATAAAAACGAATTAAAATTTTTTTATTACTTTAAAACTGAAAACACGTTGTCAGCATTAGCAATGTTAATTAGATAATTAGCAGTGAGAGATCTGAAATGCATAAAATTAGTTTCATTTCTAATTATAATCGGTAAAGAATTAAAAATTTTAGGGGCCAAATAATCAAAATGTTTGTGCATAATTTCTTTTTCTGCAAGTGGAAACAGAAACCTTTTTCCCGTCATCTCGCATAGAATAATTTGTATAATGCAGCACTGCATTGTTGTTTTTAAAGAAGTAATTTAATGTTCTATAAACAAATAAGTGTCTCAGTGGAAATACACCTATAACGGTATACTTAGAAAAGATGGTAACAGTTTTATATTTATTTGGTAATATTTGAAATATAAATTTATTTTGCATTAAAATTAGACTCCTTAATCTATGTTCCTCCTAAATTTGCAATACAATACTGTATAGCAGACTGGACCCAAGATTTGTATGACATTTTTAACATTTTATTACTGAGGATTTTTTTAAATAATAAAATTTATATAACATCTGTCTAAATATGTTTATTAGTTTTCCAATGTGCATTTTCCAACTTACTTTTTTCATAGCAATAAGCTGAATAATTATTGCGTAAAAAGATATGCAATTTTAATTCAATAAAATTTGGATTGTATGATTTCTTTTTTAGGTTAAATAGAATATACTTAGTCTTTTTCGTATTTAAATGTAACCCATTTAAATCCAACCGTTTCATCACACATTTTAGATCAGTGTTCATGTTATAAAGGAGATTTTCCAGAGAATCAGCACCTAAAGTTAATGACGTATCATCTGCAAAAGTGTTAAGATAGCTGTTTATTTTTAATTTACATAGATCATTTATGAATATCAAAAAACAAGGTTGGTCCCAGGACTGAACCTTGTGCTGCGCCACATGAAATATGTTTTGGGTTACCTTTAAATATTTTTTTAAATACCAATCAAGCAGCTGCTTGCCACAGAGGTCTGACAGGAATCTGTCAGTTTATATGCCATAGTAGAAGGTCAGAGAGGATGGCAGGCCCTCAGCAGAAAAACGACACACACAATCATGCCTTACCCGGGGCTCGAACCCAGGTCCCTTAGATCAGTAGCCAAGCGCGCTAACCACTCGGCCATGGGACAGCTTTGGGTTACTAACTGTATTAAAAAGACTAACACATTGCGTTCTGTGCTGTCTTTAAACCATTTTAATACAACACCACGAATGCCAATATTTTCTGGTTTGCTAATAAAATTTCGTGATCAGCGATGTCAAAAGCTTTCTCCAAGTCCATAAATACGGACAGAGTAAATTGATTATTGTCCATGGAATGAAACACCTTTGACGTATAATTCAACAATGCAGTTTCTCTACCTCTACCCTTCGTAAACCCAAATTGGGTTTTCAGAGCGAAAATTAAAACTATATAAAAAATTTATCAATTTATTATTAACTAGTTTTCCTAATATTTTTTTAAAATACTGGGAGAAGAGATATCGGTCGATAATTCTTAAAATAATTTTTATTTCCATTTTTCTAAACTGGAATTACAATAGCTTTCTTCATTAAATCTGGAAAAGTGCCAGTTCGAAGGATAAATTGCAAATGTGAACCAATGGTTGAATCAAGTTAAAAGAACATTTTTTTAATAGCAATAATGGAAATATTGTCATACCCAGCAGATTTTTTTATTTTTAAATCCTTTTATAATGTCAGTCAATTCCTTTCTACAAGTAGGAACTAAAAACATTGATTTGGCATTTTTACTCATATAGCTATTTTCATTTCTTATAATCCTGTTCGTTGACAGATTTACTGCTATATTTACAAAGTGTTCATTAAATTCGTTCGCCAATAACTTAGTATTTTTAGTTGAATCAGAACCACTTTCTAATTCTGGATATTTATTTTCCAGCTTCTTCTGATTTATTATCTCGCCTATCAATTTCCACTGCTTTGATATATTACCATCACAATTTTGAAACTGAGTTGTAAGGAAATTGTTTTTTGCATCTCGTATTTGAAACTTTATTTGAGTTCTAAAATTTTTAAAGCTACAATAAAAGTTTCATTTAAAGGGAATTTTTTGTGTTTTTATATAGCTTATCTCTTTCTTTTAATAATTTCAAAATTTTCTCTTCATCTTCTTATCATTAGCGCACAGGGTTTACATTTTTTCCTTCACAATTTTTTTGCTCGAAACAGCTACACAGAGACTTGCCAATGACATGGATGAACTTATAGATAACTAGCGAACTTTACAACGTATTTTGACTTGATTAATAAGCTGATATTTTGTTGCAACATAAGGCTATGCTTCGAAAATGCTTTTAAAAAACTGTTGTGGAAAGAGAGATCACAATGTCCACCAGATCTTTTCATACTGTTCCTACTCAACAGACAAAGAAGTAGCACCAGGAATCTCTTCTTGAAAATGGGATGTTAATACACAGTGGGCGTTGTCTTGTTCTGTTATTGATTGTATGAAAGTAGGATTAAGGTACAAAAGGATTAAGGTACAAAAGTCCATGGATGATTTTGTAGCATAAAATTAAATCGTTCACACTTCAGTCGCCGAGTAGTCTCCACTCCAGAGAGAAGAGTAAAGAAGTTCTTTTCGTCTCTATTGATATGATTTGTTCGAAAAGCACAGTAGCTTTTTTTTAAAGATTTCTGGATTTTATCAATAGTTTCAATATCAAACAAACAATAGGGGCCCAAACCGAAGATGCATATTCTAGAATGGGAAGAACATATGTGATAAATGATTTTACAAGGGTGCTTGTATTACACTTGCTGTAGCATTTCGAAATCATGTTCCCGACATGGTTGTCCCTCATTACGATTAAATTGCAGTTGTGTGCTTTTCACTTTTTTCGATATCCAAAGAAACAAGAGAATAAGTGTATTGCTGTAGTTTAATCCTTCTAGGCTTCATTAAAGGCTGTAGTTTATCCTTCTAGATAGATAAAGCATTCAGCGCACTCCACTGGGCAATTTTAACGCACACTTCCTGAAGTGATGGTCCTCAAAGTTGAAAAAAGCAATCTAGAATATGACATCATTTCCGTAAAAAAAACTGAGAAGAGACTGGAATAGAGAGAATTTCATTCGTGAAAATAACGAAAAAACAAGGCGCCTAGAACGGTTCCTTGCACGATCATATCATGTTTAACGAATGACAATGTGTTGGCGGCTTGAATTTATTGAGTGCAAGCTAAAAATAAGGTTTGTAATAATTGAAGCATTTCGCTGGCAATACCGTAATTTTCCAGTTTTTCAAACGAGATTGATCTTTTAAGCTTGTCGAAGGCTTTTCCAAAGTCAGGGAAGATGATGTCAATTGATTTGCCATCTTCCAGTGCTGATGTCCATGTATTTAGGCAGTGTAAGATCTGTATTGTTGTTGTTGCTCGACTAGGTACAAATCCAAATTGTTCATCAGAAATTATGTTATACCATAGCAGAAAGCGATGTAGCTTAGATAATATACAAAACTCCATAATTTTAGTTGTGATGTTAGTAAAATAGATAGGCGGATAATTACGTAAATCAAAAGGACCGCCTTTTCAATGGCGTGTCGCCAGACTCGGGTATCATGCTTGCTTCATATCAGAGGTATTGGTATCCCTGCTTTAAAAAATCTATTTATAACACAGAAAACAGACAGTGTGATTAATACAAAATTATCAGTGGATGTGAAACCGCATAAATCGGAGTGCCTCAAGGATTGGTTCTTGGACCAATATAAATCAGGAAAATTTAAAAGTCAAGATTAGTGTGTATACGACGGAGCTGGTGATAATATACTGGTTAGAATAGCTGGCAGGTAACCGGGAGGCATGGATTCCAGTTCCACTCATCGTCAAAACTCATTTATTCACAAAAGATTTCTTGAACCCCAAGACATCTTTTTGTTCTACTTGTAGGGGACACCGATGGGCTTGGAAAGGCCGCCGTCCGTCGGATGGGATGTTAAGCCGTGGCCCCGTGTGCGGGAGAGCCATACCCTGTGCACGTTAAAGAACACGCTGGATGGCCTTGACGGGAGGCTACCATCTGTCTCCCAACAGCTGTTCCAGTGGGTCCCCTCCCCCAACCTTCTCTGACCCTTCGGGGTCCATGTGACCTGGCCATTTAGCCCATGGTGTGCAAAAAAGTGCCTCTCAGAGGTAAAATAACCCTAACCCTGTTCTACTTGATTACACTTTACGCTGTGCGATAAAAGAATACGAGGACTGAATTAATATTTGGGAAACAATGAAGCATACTGGATATTCTGGTGAATCTTCTTCAAAGCAGTTTCCTCGACACTGTATAAACAGATTCCAAAGTTTCTGCATCTTCTGGAATCATTCTAGATAGGGTCTTTGCCAATTGTTAATAGTTCCTGTGTCGCATTCTAAAAAATTTCCTCAGTCATTGTAAATCTATGAACTTTAGAGGGATGTTAAACTTGGGAAACAAGGCAAAAGAAATATCACATGGAGATAAATCTTGTGAGTAATGACCAAACGTTTTCACCAATAATGATAGATGAAACAAATATTGGGTCAACAACAGCATGCTGATGAAGATCTTGACATAAGAACTCACCACTGTCGACACTGATGATCCCAGACGGAAGTCATCAGTGGCGAGTTGTCTCGTGTCAAGATCATCCTCAATGATCATCCTAGACGGATGTCTGGGATCATCAGAGAGGACGCAACGCAAACACTTGACTGAAACCTGTCGCATTTGCAAATCTTGTGATGATTTTTACATGCGCCATAATAAATACCAATTACACCAGAAACTTTGCGAACAGTTAAAGTTCGATCACTCCTGATTAGATCACTATCGTCAACGATAGAATCGTTGGAATATGAAATTGAAGGATGGCCAGAGCTAGGATCGTCTTCGACGGACATGAAGATCTCTTTAAATTTTGCAAATTACTGAAAGTCTCCAAACGACACATAGCGCCTTTTACCAAAGTTTTTTTTTTAATATTTCATGGTATTCTTTTGTACTTTACCTTAATTTGAAACAAAATTGATGTAAAATCATTGTTAGTAAAATCACTCATTTTAAAAAGCGAAGAAACGCATAAATCACCTACCATTCGACACCTGCTAATTCAGACTGATTGCAGATAAACGGGTGATTCACAAACTGCAATGTCTAAATGAGTCACTGGATATGTTGCAACAAGTCGAAATTCGCTTCTCCAGTGCGTTGTTAAGGCACAGAGTCAGTTCCCGAATATTTTTATCACACTATTTATATTGAAGGTCTTTCGCCTCTGATCTCAGGAAGTTAAAATGACTGGAATGCTCTAAATTGTTTGGGTATATTATACACTATTAGGATAAGGGTGGAGTAATCAACACTTATACTTCAGTTTAAGTAGACAATTTATCGCCGTTTGTTACCACTACTATACATAGTTACACCCTCTCCTTCTTACGGAGGATAATAAGAATTGGGTACTCGCCTGCGATAGAACTGGGCATCTAAATATATGTTCATCCACTTTAATGTAGACCACTAACCTTATAGCTACCCAACTTGCACAACGACCTCTAGTGCCTGTCAAAATGGGGTGCAGAGTAGAGGTATGAAGATCTCTTTAAACTTTGCAAAACATTCGTGAGTACACTATCCAGTTGATTAACAATTTCAACACATTCAGCTTTAAACCATTGATTAGAAATGCAGATGCAGTCAAGATATGTGGTTGCAACGAAAATGTCATCATTAAATAAATATTTCTTACAACTTCAGCATTCGAAAATTTTATCGAAATGGTCAATTTCTTTAAATTTAGTACTGGGATCTCTTTGTCTACTATACTCCTTGTGAAATATTCATCTTTCTAAAATCACAAATTTTCTCACTAATCAGGTGATATTGCTATCATTCATTTTTCGAAATGAGCAATTTTTTGCTCATTTCAGAAAAGTTTATCACCAGTTCTCTCCGTGTTACTTGCAAGTTATTGTGAATTTACAAGTTATTACCTGTACCTGTAACTTTAGCTCAGGGACGGATATGGGGTGGATGGGATAGGGTCTATACATTCCGGTATTTAGAGAACTGTAGAGTCTCGAAAAACATTTTCGGGACGACCAAATGTCCCAGTTGTTGTGACGATATAGAGACGGCTCTCGATTCACGTGGATTTAATTAACGAGTGTTTGGAATAACTCGGCTACTGTATTTATGCCCTTTTTTTTTAACTTGCGTCGACATTGTTTCTTCTTCTGTGGAATAATACTGGTTGTGCTGAGAACCAAACAGTCGGTGTACGCAACGCGCTAAGAGCGAGAGAATTATTATGTCTCCAACGTACTGCAAATTGCCTGTCATGCATGCCTCATTCTTATTGCTCCAATGTACGTACAACTTAGTTATATTTAGTTAAGTTTTCGTGGGGTTACACTTTCGAGAAGAAATGTTCCAGTTCCAGTAAAAAAAATAAGAATCATAACTAAACTCCCGGTTTCAGCTTTTAAAAACCGGGACGTTTACTGAAAAGTCCCGTTTTTTATCAATCGAAATATGGAACCCACCACCCCCTTTGAGGACGATAGAAAGGGTAATGAAAGAAAAGAATATATTAAACTTGGGGGTATTTCAAGCATTTTTTTAATAATTAAACAAACGGATAGGAGAATGTTACACTACACAAGAAATTCAGGTTATTGGCCACCATTTTATTTTTTTCCGGCCCTGTTACGTCATCCCCCACTATCCTTTGCTTTTTCTAGATTCTGACTTGAACCTTGGTATCAGAATATCAGGAATTTAGAGATGATCAAACTGTGTAGACCATTTTTTATCTTTATTAGAGATGATGCTTTAATACTGATGACGTCATTACGTTACTAATAAACTGTTAACTGTTTTGGTGTTCATCTTTTTGTTCACATTGCGAGGCCTTTCCCAGTTAATTGCTAGGTTAGGTTTATTATTATGCCCCACATCTCCATTTACAAAAATTTCTTGCACTATTTTTTTACCGTGTTGTTATTAAAAATATTTGTGACTATGTAAAGTAATGTTTCATAGAAATAACACCAATATGATGTAGCAAATTTCATTACCTTTGAGATATGCATCTAACCCATTCTTCACCCAGAAACCTATGTGCCTTCATCTGAGTAATCTTAGTTGTTTAGAAAGGGGTCATATATCGCATTTTTGGCAGTTTTTACCCAAGATATGATGTGTACAAAATATATCTATTTAGGGGAACTTAAAAGACTATTGAATAATAAACAATCAAAAGTAAGCACTGGTAGGTGTAAATAACAATTTTTCCTCTATACAACGTTTTTAATTTGTCTATATATTGATTGTTATTGAAAAGTTGTTATTGGGCTCCTATCCCGTCATTTATATGTATATTAGAATAATATAAAAATGCATTAATAAAATATCCCAGAAAAATGTCCTGTAGACAAGAAAAAATGCAAATAATTACCTTAAAAGAAATTGATTAATCTGAGTGAGATTCCAAACCCACACTTCCTAGAGCAATGTGACATGACATAACCGCTAGACCACCAGAGACTAAACGTTTTATTCTACAACGTGACCTAGAGACATTCCTGCATTTGTGTTGATTTGCCACTGGCGCCATCTGTGAGGGGAATCTGGCAGACAAGTTACCTCGTTATGATGGAAGTAATATGAGCATGAGTGACAAATATTATTTCCATCATAACGAGGCAGCCTGTCTAACCGATTCCCGTCAGAGATAGCACCAGTAGCGAATCAACAAATATGTAGGAATGTTTATAGGTCACTTTGTTGAAGCAAGCGGTTAGTCTCTGGTGGTCTTCTAGCTGTTTATGACACCTGGCAGGCTTCTGGAAAATATGAGCTTGAATCCCACTCAGGTCAACCGATTTTTTTTTCTTCCGTCAATTAATAGAAACATTAATTTCAGTCCACTAAGCTCTTATCAAAAGTAACTCTTAATTGCAGTTTTCTGAACATGTGCAGAAATACATTACCTCATTTTAATCAATATTCATATTTTTAATTTCTTCCCAGTTTTAAATGTTAAAAATTTCGCTAGAAAACAGTTTTATTCAAACGACCCTCCCTCACCTAATGAGCATGGTGAATATAAGAGTTTAACTTAGAATAAACAGGAAAACTTTGAAATCAAGAAATCTTTACAGTTCCAAAGAAAAACTTCTAACCTAAATCTTATTACGATCTCAAAAGAAACTTTCCGGTTTTCGAGCAACAAATAAAAGAACATAATTTATTCAGCGCGATTTGTTATTAAGCTTTGCAGCGGTTTGACTGCAGTGGTCTACGTTTTCGCTTTGTACCTCTTTCTCTATCAGTTTCACTTGGTCGCTCATTGCTCGCCTCAGAGACGAAATGAAACCTGTAGGATAATTGCATAAAGCAGTGGCGATGACGATACAGGCCGAAGACGGAAAAAGGATTCTTGATAACAAGCTTATTTTACATGAAGCGAAAGTGCATGATCACAGCCCCGATAAACAAAGCCTCATTTTTGCTTTGGAAACAAGTAGTTAATTGGTTTCAAGATATTTGGATGCAACGATTATTTTTAGTTATAACTGATAGACGCAAGAAAAGAAGATTCATATCCATTCGAAGCACTCTCTTAGTTTCAAATTTCCGTATGATTTAGGGTATAACTTTTTCTGGTTTTATGCGTTATCTTCACTACCCCCCCCCCCCCCACTTCCGAACAAAATATTTAATATTCGTGTTAAAACCGAAAAGAACAAATAGGGGGAAAATATGCATTTTATAATGGAAGCTTTTTTATAGCAAAGAAAATAATAAATTAAAGATTGTATATTTATAACCCAACTAACGCGGGAGTTGCGGGAGCTCCGAGTTTATCGCATTTATGCGTTAAACGAGAGGTACAGTCGGTCAAAAAAGTATCCGAACGCTATGGTTGTATACAAAATTAAAAAAAAAAAACAACTAGCAACGATTTTTTTAGAAATTAGTGATCTGGCAATCTTCGTGTACAGTACACGAAGGTTGCCAGATCATTAATTTCTAAAAAAATCGTTGCCAGATATTTTTTTTTTTTTATTTTGTATGCAACCATAGCATTCGGATACTTTTTTGAGCGACTGTACTTTTTTGCATATTTTATTGATCTTTTTTTATTTTTATGATTTTGTATTATAAGGGATATTTTATTTCAGCAAAAATAATTACAATTCACGTTTATTTTAATTAAAAAATTGCATTGTTTTTATAATATATTTCTTAATAAGGAAACAATCTAGGGTGGTTTGCTTTTCTTATCTCCTTTTTATATGTATATCTGCTTGTAACATTCCATTAGCTGGTCAAAATTTCGTCTCCCCTCCCCCCTCAATTGGAAGTGGATTGATCAGGGAGACAACCTGATGCGCCGTCGGGGATGAATTTCTTGGGTGGGTAGAGAGAAGGAAGATTTATAGGACCATGAAGACTAGAGGTACTGCCTCTTCGACGAATGTAACTTATGCAAAAATTGTAAATTCTTGTAAATCAAATATTTATTTACAAATGATAACAACAGGGCTGACCGTTAAACCAAATAAATAAATAAATAAATAAATACCCCCTCAAGCAGCTGCTTGCCACAGAGGTCTGACAGGAGCCTGTCAGTTTATATGCCATAGTAGAAGGTCTGACAGGAGCTTAAGATTTTTTAAAGACATTTCACTAAACAAGGGAGACAAAGGAACAGCATTATTGCGAATCCCCCTTACCAACATTTCAAAGTCATAGACAAATACTTACTGCATAAGAGACGAATTATTGTAATTAATTATTCTATGTTATGTGTCAGTGCACGCGTACTACTGATGCGGGACGCCACTTTACGTTAATGCAGGCAGTTCTCGCTATAACGAATTAATTAGTTCCAAAATATCACATGCTAAACGAAAGTTTCATATTAATGTATGAGAAAGAGATCTATATGAGATTTATTTGTAGGAGAAATAAGTTTATTAGTTCCTGAAATGTTGCAAAAATAGTAAAATATCGCTAAAAATTAGAATAAGAACATGCTTAGTAAAACATAAAAACTTAAATACATTAAAACTTTTGTAGCTAGGTTAAAACAGCATTTATAAATGAATGTCTTTTGTGAGTTTAAAAGAATTATACGGAAGAGTTTATACAGAAGCACTTCCTAATAATTTGCATTAGTTTCATTTCAACGAAATTTTGAAAACCAATATTGCCCAAATGGTGTTTTTTAACACGAAAATGTATTACCCTACATATGATCCATATGATACACCGAAAAGATTTTGCTTTGTATAAGTTCAAACATGGTTCGTTTTAAATTAAAGTAGTTTCTTTCTAACAGCGTTTTATAACCAATAATCTTCTTCTTTATTACTAACTACTTTCTTCTTTATTACTAATTACTTTCTCTTTATTACTAATAACTTCCTCCGTTTTGAAACAAACGCATAAAAAAGGTCAGGATGAGAATACTGATGAAGCAGATTTTGTTTCTAGGTTAATCGAGTTCTTTTCCAGAATAATAAAATCCGACAACGATTGCTTTGGAATTGGTGGTGGAACTAGGCAACAGTACATTTTATTTAAATTTAGTTTCGTGATTTGACTACGTATTAAGGGGAGAAGCTTTCGGCATCAGAGAAATTAAGGACTAATGTAATCTAAATCCAGGTTGGGAGAGATCTGGAATGAATCACTTTCTCATGATGCTTGTTAATTGAAAAAGAGGTTTATTGAAGTTTATAAATCCTACGGTTAATTCTTATACACGAGCAATGGATGAAATGATTCAAAATAAGGTATTAATGATTCGTCAATCTTTGATAAAAGTCGGTGGCAGGACAAATGGCGGGAAGAACATATCGGCAAATCAATGGCTTCCAACCAGTTGTGCAAGGTCTTAAATATTTTTGGAATGAGACTGATGGAAATGGAAATGTATCTTTCAAGCCAGCATCTCATGAAGAATTTTTTTAAATATTTCGATAGCGATCTCTTGGCAGGCTGCTGTCTTTTTACTTTACTCCTTCTTTGGCCCGCACATTTCCCGTCTCTATTGACCATTGAAGACATACGTGACACGATGGGACGGTATTTTAATCCAGCGCTCAGCCGCCTTCTAATGTCCTCGAATTGACACTCGATGCACGAAGCATGGCTTCGTATCACATAGGATCACATTTGCCACCTGTTTGTCTCACTCTCGTGATAGCTTGCTTCGTGTATTGCAGCTCATGGCGAACATACTGCATTTTTCAATATACATAAATTTAATAGAATTTTCGCCAGATATAATTATATTGACCGAAACTTGAGTAAATGAAAATGCGTCAGATTTTTTATACAATACCTGGATACAATTTATATCATAATTGTGAATCAAAAAGTAGAGCTGATGGGGGTCATTGTTTATGTAAAAAATAGTATTATAGTAAATGAATATTGCACTGAATTTTCAATTGCTGATATCATTCAAATCCAATTTAAAAACGCAAATATAACATACACTTTATTGGCATTTTACAGATATCATATTTATACAAAAGGAAATTTCTTAGATAAATTAGAAACTAATTACAAACATTAAATAACAATTTTATTGTTTTGATGGGAGATTTGAATTTTGACGTTAGATCTAGAAATAATTTCAATGCACGATATTTGCGACTGATACAAGAAACAGGTTTCTATATCGGTCATGATCTTATTACCAGAGAGGAATCGCAAACCGGCTTGGATCATGTGTTTGCACGTGTTCCAAATCCAGATAATATAAACACGTACGTTATCCAAATCCACATTACTGACCATTATTTTGTAGATATAAATATCCAAACTATTTTTAATCAAAATTTAAAAGTGACGAAAATGTTAAAAAATTTGATATATAACTATTGGTGGAATTATCAAAGCAGAAGAATTATAGTGATATCTTAAGTAATGATGATGTAAATGTGCAATTTGAATCTTTAACAAGACAACTACAGCAAATGATTAAAGACTCTAGTAAAGTTGAGAGTTTAAGGGATGATGAAAAGAGAATTAAACCTTGGATTACTTTAGGGATGATACAATCTACAGAAAGACGAAATATATTACATAACTTATGCAGAAAACAACCTTTCAATACGGCCTTAAAAGAAAAGTTCAAAAGTTTCCGAAATGTTCTGCTTAATTTAAATCAGACAAATAAAATGCAATTTCAAAAAGTTATGGAAATATGAAAAAACAATGGGAGATAGTAAATGAGCTGTCAGATAACAGTAAAAGTAAGATATTTCCAATAGAAATACTATATAATGATGTATCATTTTGAAGAAAATGTTTTAGTTTTTGTAAATTAATTTAACGATAATTTCTCTAGGGTAATTAGGGATTTAATAGTCACATACCTAAATTAGAACTGATAGTCATTCGAAGATTAATACAATTGTGCAAACATTTTTTTCCTTGGTTATATTACAGAACATGATGTAATGGATGAAATAACGTCTTTAAGGAATCGAAAAGCTTCAGGAGAAGATGTTCTGACACCATGTATTTAAAAGTGCTGATTATGTTATGCGAAATTCACTCCAAGGGAAAGATTTTGGTCTTAAATAATCTGGAGATACGAAAATTTCTGATTTAGATTACGTTGATGATTTAGCCCTTTTGGCAAATGATGTTGATGAGATGAACTTTCATTCGAGCTGTTGATGAGATTGGTAGTATTTTCTCTCTGTTTATAACCAAACCATATCATTCGAGCTGTTGATGAGATTGGTAGTATTTTCTCTCTGTTTATAACCAAACCTACTGAGGTTTGGTTATAAACAGAGAGAAAGTTAAAGTGATGAAAATTGGTCATGCAGTGTTTGGGTAGTTGATCTGAATGGCTACTCTCTTGAGAAGGTGCCTCAGTTTAATTATTTTGAGAGTTATATAACTGATACTGGTGATGTCCGGCACGAGATTAACAGACGAATAGGGATTGCTGCCGGGACTTTTAAGAATCTATGGAGAGTGTGGAGAAATAGGCGCATACACATAAAGACCAAAATTAGACTTTATACTAGTTTGGTTATTTATAGGGTTAATTATGGTAGAGAAACCTGGACCCCTTTTAAACAAGAAAACAGGAAACTAGATGCTTTTGATTGTAGATGTTTACGCAGTATCTTGGGCATTAGGTGGTTCAACTTTGTAAATAATGATGAGGTATGGCAAAGGAGTTGCCAACCTCCTTTAAGCAGCATATTGTGCAGAGAGAGACTATTGGTTTGACCATGTTGCCCATATGGATATTTACAGATTAGCGAATAGGGTTATGAGCCTCAGAAAGAGGGGGAGGTCTAAAGGCCTCAGAAAGAGGGGGAGACCTAGGATGCGGTTGGGCATACCTTGTTAGAATTGGTTTGCAGTGACCAGATGCAGAAGATATAGTTTAGGACAAATGCTTGGAGAACTAAATTGCGTGGTCTGATTGGACCTCCGTAGCTTCTGGCTGTTTAAGGATGATGATGATGGCCATATATTAGAGATGTTTTATGTAAGTTAATAAACAATTTATTTCAAAAAGAATGTTTTCCAACGGCTTGAAAGTTGCAATTGTCATTCCAGTGCATAAAAAGGAGATAGAAATAATCCTGGAAACTTCAGGCCAATTTCCATTCTATCAAATATTTCAAAGATAATTGAAAAACTATTGAAGAGAAGAATTGTCAAATTTTTATATGATAACAAATTCTTTTTTGTAAATCGGTATGGATTTAGGGAGTAAGTAGGTACTGAGGATGCGATTTTGAGATTAACATCAATAGTATATAAAGGAATAAACGAAAATTTGAAGGTAACTTATTTTCCTTGATATACATTAGGCGTTTGATTCAGTTAAACACGATCTTCTTCTTTTTAAACTGTATAGATGTGGTCTAAGAGAGCCAATTTTTAATTGGTGTAAAAGCTATTAAAGTGACAGATTACAGAGAGCAAAAATAAATGAATGTAGAAGTAATGAAAATAAGGTATGTTTGGGTGTGCCTCAAGGTTCAGTGTTAGGACCTACTTTATTTTTAATTTATATGTATAAATGAACTATGTTATCTGAAGTTAAATGGGAACATAATTACTTTTGCTGATGACACTGCACTAGTGATTACTGCTCCGGATGTGGTGTCTTTAATTACAGCAATAAATTCCGATTTGAATAAAATTAGAGGTTGGGTTCTGAAAAAATAAATTACTTTTAAACATAAGCAAAATAAAATATTTATTCTTTAGGCTTAAGGGAGAAAATGATTTATTGCAAAGTAAAATATTTATTCTTTAGGCTTAAGGGAGAAAATGATTTATTGCAAAATAAAATTGTCTATCATGGTATGTGTTGTAATATTCAGGATTTTAAAATGCCTTCCAATAGATGATGTTGAAAGTTTTAGTATTTAGGAGTCTACTTGGATGATAAATTGAAATGGGACTTAAAATAAATTGAAAAGGGCTATTTGGATTAAATTGAAATGGGCCTACCATATATCATATATATATTGAAATAAATTAATGTTATAATACCAAAACTGTATCACGTTCGAAACTTTCTCAACATTTCATTATTAAAATTGTTATATAACTGTTGCCGTCCCGTGGCCGAGTGGTTAGCGCGCTTGGCTACTGATCTACGGGCCCTGAGTAAGGCATGGATGTTCGTGTTGTTTTTCTGCTGAGGTCCTGCCATCCTCTCAGACCTTCTACTATGGCATATATACTGACAGGCTCCTCTCAGACCTCTGTGGCAAGCAGCTGCTTGAGTGGGTATTTATTTATTTTTTATTTATATAACTGTTGGGTAAAGTCCTACCTAAAATATGGAATTATGTCATGGGGACGTATGTACGTATTTTACTAATGTAAAAAGCCTTGTAATATCACAGAATCGTGCAATACGATGCATTCTAAAAAAATTGATAGAGTCAAAATTTATTATAAATTATTAAATATTTTTCCACTAAGAAATTATATGTTTCTAGTATCTTGATGAATATTAGTAAAAAGTGGTCTGATCAAATATTGTCAATAACAAACTATAATACAAGGCAAAGTGAACTATAATAATAAAAAACATTACATTTATTTGCGCCAAAAACCCTCAATTCAATGCGAGTTACTATTAAAAATTGAAAATGTATTTACAAATATTCATAATATCTTTACAAATATGTTGATGAAATAGAAAATTTTGAAACCATGCTAAGAAGAAATAATCATTATAAAAACGATTAATTTTGAAGTAAATCATTTTATCACAGTTATTATCGGGTACACATTACTGTTGGTAATGTTAAACTAATGTATAAACCTTTAATTTACTAGCACCACGGGCAAGTGTCTTTTCTTGTGGTGTAGTTATTTTTCAAAAAAGAAAATTGTATGTTACTATTTCAGGCTATATTTAACTGTATACACCATGTATTCATATCTATGGAAATAAATGATTGATTGAATGATTGATTTTACCTCTCATTTTGTCATTTAATATTAGAAGAACTTTCCACCTCTGTAATAATTGCTTCTTTATGTGTATAACTACCATTACAACTAATTTGGTTCACATGCTGTTATTCCTTCTAGGTGGGGAATTTCAATGGAGGGCAATGTATGTACAGTGTGGTGGTAAGGTGTATCCGTATCCTCCAAGGAGAGCGACTGAAACGGGTTGTTACTTGCCAATGCAGAGGATTTAAGATGAAAAAAAAACTCTGTGATGTCATTTGTTTTGCTGTTTGCTTTTGAATTTCAGTGGAAGCACGTCAGACAGCCTCAATTTGCTTCTTAAATTTTAGTCTTCTCTCCATTACAGGATTGCATTCCACACTTTGTCTTTCAACTCCAGCTACAGCTTTATTATTTCGCCCAAATCTTTGAATTTGAGAGTAACGGTTGCAGCAATCGCAGCTTCTTTCTTACTGTCCTGATTAAAAAGCTCGGCATGGTTATCTTAAGCCAATTGTGACTCATTCTTGTAGTACCTTTTTGAATGTCACAGATCATTTATCGTACTTTATATTTCAAATTATGCCTGTTGCATTATTAAAATATATTATAGAGATGGTTTACAATTAGTTAAATAACAGTGATATGTAAATGGTAGCGGGAAAATTTGAAAAGAGAGCTATATACCAATCCCCAGAGGAGAAACACAGATCCGACAAGGCCTAACATCTAATATCCGACCCAGATTCCTCATGATGCCGGACGTTAGTACCATTCAAAAGAGATATTCCAATTCGGTAGGGAACAGAAGGGGAGTGAAAAGCCAGATGAGTGCACCTACTGGTCTGGTTATCTATGGCTACTTTTTCCTTTTTTTCTGCCCTACAAAGGTGTGGTTAACTTCAAAGAGTCCTGGTGTTGACTATTTATACACACTAGACTGGACTGTTTATGGCTTTGAGCTTGATTATGGATCCTGGATTTGCTGCACAGGAGGCCTATGTTGAGGGAAAATCTGCTGCTGTGTTTTCTGTTTGCCTGTGGGTTGCCAGCCCTAAGTGAACACAGGTACAGGATACCTTATATCAGCCGGTGGATAATTCTGATCAGAGGTCATCGCAGGTACCTGAACCCTCACTTAGCTAGTTGGGCATTGCCAATACTAAACTGGAGTAATGTCTCAGGAAGGTCATATAGCTCTTGAAAAGGTTTACTTGAAAAGATGGTGCTGGAAGTTCTTACCAGCATGGGTGATTTCAGCCTTTAGCAGTTAGGGAACGAGTCTTTGCACAATGCATGAGATTAAGGGGTTTCATGTTATTGGCTCTACCTCTCTTAATAAACCTAGTTTCTTTAAAAATCCTACTAATCATTTTCTCTCTGCAGGTACATGGAACGTAATGACGTTGTATAGAGATTATTCTCTTGACGTCTTCACACAGAAATTCAAGCGTTATAAACGAGTTATTCTAGGCTTACGAGAGACCAGATGAGCAGTTGGTTGTGAGATATTTTAAAATAATTTTGAAATTTTCTATTCAGGGAGGGAGGATAAAAAGCTTCTCCAAGGTGTAGGTTTGCCTCCAGCAGACACAGCAGTGATGCTCTTCTAGGATATGACTGCATTAATAAAAGATTTCTTACAGATAGATTTAAAACGAAAATTAAATACTTGAATGTCATCTGTCGTTACACCCCACAGAGGACTCTGATGAGAAAGAGAAGGATTTGTTTTTACAGAAAACTAGGGATATTTTGAATTCGCCAACAAAGGATATATTTCTCTTGTGCTAGGTGACTTCAGTACTAAAGTTGATACTGACTCTGACTTTTGAAAAGGGGTTTTAGGTCCTTTTGCATTGGTAGTTCCAATTACAACGGGGATCGTCTTCTACAGGTAAGAAAACTTAACAATTTGCGAATGATTAACATGTACTACAAACATCGGAACATTTATAAATACTCATGGGTTTCACTTTATGTGTTGCACGGAAATATGACATTATATTTTAAATAAAGCAAATGGTCTAATTCTGTTAGGAATATCAGATCATACAGAACAGATGAAATTGGGTCTGACCATTACCTGGTGAAAAATGTTTTGCAGCAGAAGCTTAGCAAATGTTGTGCTAAAGGTTAAAGGAATTACTTTTAAAACTGAAGGTATGAAAGACTATATATAGCCAAAGCATACCATGATAAGCTATTTAGTCATTATGTCAATCGTGGTTTGTTTACTACTGAAGTTGAGAAAGAAAGGGATCAGTTTAAACAGACTATTCTTGAAACCAAATGTACTCTTGTGTAAAAAGGAATAGAGGGAAAAATGTTTGAATGATAAGGCTATGTAACTTATTTCTGAAAGAAGGAAGTGCAAGAATAATATGAATCAGCATCCTACTAGTCCTAACAGAAGGCATTTTACAATAAGCCTAAATAAATGTGTATAGGATCCGTTAACAGATGATAACAATCTTTGGCTTAATATCTTGGTTGACAAAGCAGAGGAAACAGACAACACAACAGCAGGGGATTGGTGCCAGATAGTTAATCTTTTGTGATGGAAGAAACAGACAACTGCACAGGGATTGAGAGGATGATCATGGCAAGGTGGGTGAAAGTGATGATTCTGTGATGGTTAGGTGGACTGAACATTTCAGAGATGTTCTGAACAATGTGATTATTTCTACTCCCATTCTTTGTAATGAGGATAGATGCATTACTGGCTTTAATGTTCGCCTTACATCACATTCTGAAATTGCTTTCGCTATCTCTAAATTAAAACTGCATAAATCCCCAGGGGTGAATGAAATCACCACTGAAATGCTTAGAACTGGGGATATTTGTGTGGTCACATGGCTGACTGAAATTTTGAATTTTGTTTTTATAATAAAGTTTTTCCTGAGGATTTTATTACATCTGTCATTATACCAATTTTTAAACAAAATGATCGTAGTTCTTGTGAATATATTAGGGGAATTAGTTTACTTTCAGTTTCAGGTAAAGTTCTTTGCAAGATTATACTTAATGGAATTTGGAATTTGTTTATGGACAACTGTGTGATGAAGAATACAGATTCAGAAGTTGTAGGAAATGTATAGATAAAATATTTTTCACTTAGACATATTATTGAGAAATGTTTGGAGTTTCGGATACCTGGGTTATTAGCTTTATGGATTTCAAAATGCTTTTTGACTCTGTTGATAGTTGTATCATATGAAATACCTGACAAGCTAGTAAGCATAATGAAAGCTCTTATAATAACACTGAATCGTGTGTGAAAATTGGTAAGGTTTGTAGCGAGGTTTATTAGATGAGGGTGCATTTTGTCTCCTTTTCTCTTTAGTTTGGTTATTGATTATGTTATGCGGAATTCTTTGCAAGGGAAAGATTTTGACCTTAAATGTTCTAGATATTTCAACATTTCTGATATAGATTATACTGATTATTTGTCCCTGTTGCCAAATGATGTTGATGAGACGAATTCTTTCATTAAGTCTGTTGATGAGATTGGTAATAGAGTAGGTTTGGTGATAAACAGAGAGAAAGCTAAAGAGTTGAAAATTGATAAAACAGATGGTACTTCAGTTGTTTTTAATGGCTGCACTCTTGAACAAGTATCCCAGTTTAATTATTTTGGGAGATATGAAACAGATACAGGTGATGTGTGATATAAGATAAAGAATAGGATTACTGCTGGGGCTTTTAAGAATCTATGGAGAGTGTGAAAAAATAAGCGTATACACCTAGAGACTAAAATTAGACTATGATAATTTGGTTCTCTCTAAGGTTAATTATAGTAGCGAAACATGGATCTTTTGTAAGCAAGTTATCAAGAAACTTGATACCTTTGAATCTAAATGTTTGCACAGTATCTTGGGCATTAAGTGGTTCGACTTTGTAAGTAATGATTTTGTTAGAAAAATGAGTCATCAACCGCCATTTGAGCAGAATTTTGTGCAGAGAGAGACTGCGTTGGTTTGGCCTTGTTGTCCAAATGCATAGCTGTAGATTGGCGAACAGAGTCATGAACAGTATGTTTAAATCCTCAGGAAAAGGAAAGGCCTAGGATATGATGGGTAGACAATGCTAAAAAGGCCCTTGCTAGAATTGGCCTATAGTGGTCAAATGTAGCAGTTGTAGCTCAGGGCAGACATGTCTTGAGAGGAAAATTACACAGTCTGGAAGGACTCCGTAACCTATGGCTGCATGATGATTTTGCCAAGTACCTGTCAAGGGTGGGGTTTCTGATAGTTGGTAGACTGCATATAAAATGGGTGATATCTTTAAACGACGTGTTTTCACCATTGTGCTTTGGGCTCCATTGGAGGCTCCCTTGTGATTTTTGGGAGTTTTCAGTACTTTTCAAAATACGCTCTTATACACTTCACTGCTGACATAAATTTAATCCATATAATAAAACAGATAATTTTTTTAAAGGAAGATGATACTTCTCTACGAGAAACGACGGAGATAATCTAGAAACTATATTAGGCTTGTCCTGGCTTCTCATATAACTTAAAAGCACTTACACAAATATTAGAACATTAGATTTATATTAAATACAATTAATATTAAATAGAGTTTCATTTAAAAGCTAAAACAAATGTTTGTTTTAGCTTTTTTAATGTAAGAGCAAATTAAAAAGAAGAACAAATAAAAGAAACTGAAACAAGATTTGGTTTACTATGAAACAACACGTTAGTGTAGACAAGAAGCATGCATATTATATTTGGTGACGAAAAGTAAGTACAGTTAAAATAATTAAGGATTGTTTAAGAAAATTTTCGAAAAGAATTGATTTAGTTGCATTTTGATCTGAAAAATACATTTTCATTCATAAATATTATATGGAATCAAAGAAAGCAAAATTAGGATCTTAAATATTTTACTTTATGAATAATAAACAAAAGAAAAAGAAAACTTTATTCAAGAACTAAGATGATAGAAATGTCTCAGCCGTATTAGAGAGACTTCAAAGACGTCGCATTTTATCTTCACACCATTCATGAACTGTCTTCTAAGTTTCGTGATCCATCACATACTCCTGTTTAATTCTATCTACACTTACAGAAACATCTTTACATAACGTAAGGTAAATCAAACAGTAATACATGTCAAGCAGTGAAATATTCACATGTACTACAATTTCCTTCGATGTTTCTGAAGTAGTGAACCAAAACGATGTTTTGGAATCGGAGACTAATCCATCATTCCCTAGAGAAATGTCTATCAATGACAGAAAAGAAATGTCTACCAATGGCTTGGGAGGAAGATAACGAGTGAAATGGAGCGAGCTCTTTAAATACCAAAGGAAATGAATCCAGTCCCTCACTTCAGCCTTATCAAAATGCTGTTAACAGAAGCTGTCCAAGAACTCTTTCTATCTCTCTCTTTCTTTTGGTTGACTGGACCGTTCTTCTTTTTCTTTTCCTTCTGTAATCTTTCCCACAGTTAAAAGGGTATTTATCGGCTGCCTTTAAATCTCCGTTAGAAAGCTATATGCAGTCTTAAGGAATATAGACAGAATAAAGGAAAAAAATGTGTTTTGACATGTGATGATTAAGTTCAGTGGGAAGGCATTTTTCATTATTAAGCTCTGAAGATGGTTATGCTCTGCAGAGAGATAAACATACGTTGGCTTGAAGCAAAATCGAAATTTATCTTATTCTATGTTTGCGTTCGCACTGTATGACTGGTAATGATATCGTACTACCAGAATATCAATTTCTATTCATTTTGTCTCGTTATAACTGATGTCAAACGCGTTAACAGTTCAAATAAAAAGTGTTCACGTTAAGCGATATTCACAAAGTTAAAAACTGCCCCATACCTAGAGTAGCAGTTCTCAACTAATTGGTATGTCTAAAACAAGAATCATTCTTAATTATATAGCCATATTAATATTGCTGATAATTTTAGTTCTCACACCGTCATGTTTAATTTGAGTTTCTCAATATATTCACATTATCAAATATTTATGTCTAACCGATATATTACTGAATCTATAAATAAAAAACTCCTCAAGTAGCTGCTTGATCTCTGTGAGTATGGCGAAACCTCAGCAGAAAGACAACACAGACATCCATTTCTTACCTGGGGCTCGAACCCAGGTCCCTCTGATCAGAGCCAAACGTGCTTGCCATTCGGCCACGGGACGGCTGCTAAAATTATAATAATTTCCATTTTTATTAAAGATTGTCGAAATTTATAAGATAATTATAGGACAATCAATGTACAGTCGCTCAAGCAACATCATCTTCATCGTCATCTGGCAACCTTCGTGTCACGTGACACGAAGGTTGCCAGATGACTAATTTTTAAAAAAATCAATGCCAGATATTTTTTTTTTGAATTTTGCAATCAACCATAGTGTTCGGATACTTTTTTGAGCCACTGTACTCTCTATTCCAAATAAAGGTCTTTTCATAGTTGAATCTAATATAATCAAGCATTGGGTCAGGGACACTTGAGATCAACAATACGGACTCAAAAGTAGTTAGAGAAGTCAGAAATAAATTTTTTTTTCTCAAACAAATTCTTGCAAAATTTTCCAGAAATCTGAGTTTATTACTTTTACATATTTCAAGTGGATTTTTAATTCTGTTATAGACATACTTTTAGGTTGACAGTGAGATCTTATGGAATATTTCCTATAAAAACAGTGAGTTATGTGTGAGAATTGGTAAAGCCTGCAGCAATAGGTTTCACATTAAACCTGGTTTAGAGCAACGGTGAATTTTGTCATACTTTCCCTTTAGTGTGTATACCGTTTTCTTATAAGGGAAGCTTCAAGAAGCAAGCTATTTAGATCTTAGAAGTCCAGAGGTACGAAAACACCTGACGTACCTTTCGTAAATGATGTTGACGAGATGACTTCTTTCATTAGAGTTCCGATGAGTCTGGTAACAGGTAAAATTAAACTCGCGTTGTTTCGTACACGTCAGACGTTTTAGCGACGTTTCGTACCTAAGACTTTTCATCATAGAGACATCATAGAGACAGTGCAAATGATCCTCCTGGAATCATTTGCGCCAAAATTCGTATTATTTGTCGTAAATTCGTAAGAACTGTAGAAATATTAATAATCAACACCCTACTAGTTCTAACAGAAAGCGTTACAAAGTGCTTAACAAACGTGTAAAGGATCAATTAACAGCTGATTAAACTTTTTGGCTTGATAACCTGGCTGATAAAGGAGAGAAAACACCTAGACAGCGTTACCGATAGTTAATGTTTAGTCTGGAAAGAAACGGACAGGAATATATGGATTGAAGGATAACCACAGTAAGGTTATTTATTGAAGGTAAGGATTCTATCATAGCTATATGAGCTGAGCATTTAGTAATGCTCTAAACAATGTGGTTAGTTCTACTTCCATTTTTTGTAATGATGACAGATGCATTATTGGTTTAATGTTGGCCCTATATCACAGTCTGAAGTTATTTTGGCTTTTTCTAAAATTTAACAGCATAACTCAACAGGTGTAGATAGAGCTGGGAATATTTTTGTTTTCACATAGCCGATTAAAATGTTTAATATCTTTTGTGATAAAGGCATTATTCCTAGGAATTTTACCTGAGCTATTATCATCCCTATTTTTAAACAAGGTGATCGAAGTTCTTTTCTATAGGGATACCATCCTAATTCCTGTTCCAGGTAAAGTTCTTTGCATGATTATGCTTAACAGAATTAAGAATTTGGTTGATAGACAATTGTATGATGAGCAGTGTGGATTCAGGAGTGGTAGGGGGATGTGTAGATCATATTTTTTCATTTTAAGCAGATTCTTGAGAAAAGCTTAGAGTTTCTGAAACCTTTAGTTACTATCTAGGTAGATATCCAAAAGGCTTTTGACACTGTTAACCATCATAATTTGTGGTTAATCGTGAGATCGTATGGCATACCAGACAAGTTGGTTAAAATAATGAAAGCTTTCTTAATACTGAGTAGTGTGTAATACTGAGTAGTGTACTGAGTAATACTGAGTAGACTGAGTAATACTGAGTAGTGTGTGAAAATTGGTTAGGCTTGTAGCAATTGGTTTAGCATTGCTTCTGGTGCTTGATAATGATTATTTTTTTACGTTTCGTTATTGGTTATGTTATGCGGAATTCACTGCAAAAAGAGGATTGTGGGCTTAAATGATCTAAATATCTGAAAATTTCTGATTTACACTGGTTTTCATAAATTAAAGAAAATCCCTACGTCAATGGGACGCTAAGGTCAAAGATCTATAACTTCTAAAATAAGTTTTTTTGTTATGAAAAGTGTGATTGCAGATAAAGATCTCAATTCAATAAATCAATATCTCGATTTTCAACAATATTCGTTCATGGAAGTTTGAATATTTAACAGCAGTGCTTAAACTGAAACTTATACATAACTGAAGAACAGTGAAAGAATTATTTACATACAGTTCTAAAATACAAATTGATTTTATTAAACACTTTGATACAATACTTATTACTAAGTTTTAATTAACGTCTGAAGTCAATTTTTTTGACTGGCATTGTTATCGCTAAATATTCAAACTTCCATAACTCATTAAATACTGAACGAATATTGTTGAAAATAGAGATATTGATTTATTTGATTGAGATCTTTATCTGCAATCCCATTTTTCAAAACAAAAAAAAATATTTTTGAAGTCACAGAGCTTTAACATTAGTTTACCATTTACTTAACATAGGGATTTTCCTTCATTTATGAAAACTAGTATAAATCATGCTCAAGATATAGCCAGTTTGGCAAATGATGTTGATGAGCTGAACTCTTTCATTCGAGCTGTTGATGAAACTGATAGTAGAGTAGGTTTGATTATAAACAGAGAGAAAACTAAAGTGATGAAAATTGGTCAGGCAGGCTGTGATTCAGTTAATCCGAATGGTTGCAGTCTTGAGCAGGTGTCACAGTTTAATTATCTTGGGAGCTATGTAACAGATAATGGTGATGGCAGCATGAGGTTAAGAGGCGAATAGGGATTGCTGTCGGGACTTTCAAGAATGGAGAGTGGAGAAATAGGTGTATACACCTAAATACCAAAAATAGAGGCTGTATAATAGTTTGGTTCTTTCTAGGGATAGCTATGGTAGTGCCCTTTGTACTATGGTAGTACCCTTTGTAAACAATATAGCGGAAACTTGATGCCTTTTATTCTAGATGCTTACGCAGTATCTTGGGCATTAGGTGGTTCAACTTTGTAAGTAATGAAGAGGTTAGGCAAAGAAATCGGTATCTCCTTTGAGCAGCATATTGTGTAGAGAGAGACTCCGTTGGTTTTGCCGTGTTACCAGTAAGCATTACTATAGATTATGTAGATAACTATTTATTATAATAGGGTTATGAACAATATACCTACCTAAAGGCCTCAGAAAATGGGGGAGACCTAGCCTAGGATGCGGTGGGGAGATAATGTCAAAACAGGACCTCGTTAGAATTGGTCTACAATGGCCAGATGCAGACTATGTAGCTCAGGACAGATGTGTTGAGAATTAAATTGAGAACCCTGTCGAACCTTCGCAGTCCCATGGCTGCTTGAAGAAGCAGTCAGATATTAATTATGCATTTTTTTTGGAATGCTTGGTCTTCAACTTTTAATAAGACAAAGGTGAGACAATTATTAGAACAATCTCTATAGTTCTAATGAACAGAAATATGAAACACTGAATTACACACTTTTTTTAGATATCTGACTCGAAATGTGATATATCTTCTACATATTAACTCCCCTTCTAATTTCGCAACAGAATTCTGTCTTACGCTTCGTACATAAAAGAAAGAAGTGAATTTCTTCATGTCAGTGGAGAACTACATCAATCCTAGGCATAAATAAGCTAGCATAAACTTGTAGATTAAGATCGTATAAAATAAACATTTTTATGGAAAAATATACTAAATCTTCATTTTCCACAATATCCTTTTAAATGGTGAGGCGTAATTTGTTGGATAACATTTGTTCGACGGAAACTTATTCAACGGAAATTTGTCTGCCGGAATTTTGTTCGACGGAAATTTATTCAACGGAAATTTGTCCGCTGGAATTTTGTTCGACGGAAATTTGTTCGAAACGGAATTTTTTTCGAAGCTGAAATTTCTTCGACGGAATTTTGTTCGAAATGGAAATTTGTTCGAAAAGGAAATTTGTTCGACCAACATTTTATCGAAAGTTTCAGAATTGAGAAATACTGAGAGGTAGCTAGACGGTGTAATCCTCGATAATGTCATCTTCTGGTTTGTCACTGGGGAATCATTGAAAGTGAGAGGGGGAGATTTGAGAGGAGTGGCGACAGAAGAGAAAGCTTAGTTTTAGATTTGGCAGAATAAAACATTACTAGCTTTATAGACGATATAGACACCTTTCGCTTCCTATTTGTTTTGGGTTGGATTGTTTTACCTCTGAGTGGGAACTTTTTTGCACACAATGGCTAAATGGCAAGGTCACAAGAGCCCTGAAGGCTCAGAGGAAGTTAGGATAGGGGATCTACTGGAACAACTGTTGGGAGACAGATGGTAGCCTTCCCGTTAAGGCAATCCAGCATGTTCTTTAACGTGCACAAAGTACCTATTCCGCACACGGCTTAACGTCCCATCCTACGGACGACTGCATTTGCAAGCCATCGATGTGCCCTACTGGTCATTGGCAGGAGGGGAGTATCTATATATCATTAAACATTTATTGACTATATTTCCAATTATTAATATGACGATGGACCACTAAATTCAAAGATAAAAATTCAACCGAAGAGAGTCGCCCCACCCCCCTCACCTCCTACACACATAGCATTACAAAAAAAAATTTTATTGCATACCGAGACTTAACTTCCATGACTGTGAGCTTTATCGCCATGGCTATCCACATTGTCACAAGAAATCAAATACACACCATTTAACAGAACAGAAAAAATAATACCGACAGAATTAAAGGAAAGTAAAAACTACCCCACCGCCACCCAGTCATCCTTTGAAAACCACACTAAAATCTTTTGCATTGGAGAGATACAATTATGCCGACGCTTTTCCTAAAATAACTTTGATTCTATTTCGAATAAATATCTATTTCGAACAAATTTCCGTCGAACAGATTTCTGATTCGAAGAAAATACCCCTTCAAACAAATTTCCGATTCGAAGAAAATTACGTTTCGGACAAATTCCCGTCGGAAATGTTTCCGGATACCCCTTTTAATATATAAATAGTTAGGGAATTTTTAATATTTAACAGTAGACAAGCCAGTCATAAGAATATATTTCAGAAGTTAAGCTTAAATAACAAGTATTCATTCAACCCATTGAATAAATTAATAGTGTACAAATTTGTGTAAATATTTGATTCAATATCCTTCTATTTTGAATTAGTTTCTAACGCCTGGAATTACTACCATCAAACACTTTTAAAATTTACGCGATATTCCTTCAGCTGAAAAATTTCATGTCGATATTAAGAGTGACTTCATACCTTTCTACTTCCGTTAAATGTTAAAGATCTCTAAATCCTGAATTAAAAAAAGATATTCAGAAAGCATTTAGAACTATGGAAACTATAATATATGAATATATGAGCAACATTTTACCAATAAATGTTTACTTTAGAAATTACGAGCATCGAATTCGGATTTTCACTGACCTCTGGTGAAAATTCTCTAGTATTTTGTCTAGCCATTATATATTGGTGACCTAAAGGAATAGGAGTCTAAGCGTCGAAATAAGAGTAAACAATCTTAAAAATTTAGTTCATTTAAAATGTGGGCTCCTTTTATTCATAAAAGATTTATATATATTATTAGAGGAGTGCTGTTTCTGAAGGGAAATATGTCAATGAAATGTATCATCCTACGTCTCTTGGAGTGTTTTATGAACCGAACAGGACAAAAAAAAAATGCAAACCATTGAAACATAACAGGTAAATATATATTTTAGTATTTATAAAGAATATTTTCTTATATATATATATAGACATTTTCTTATATATATATATATCCCCGATTAGAATGAATTCGCTACCATGATTTTTAAAATACGGATGATTTTCGAATAACACGACTGATTCTCGATTTAATAGTCACCTGTCAGATCTATACTTGTCCATATTGTCAGCGTTTCCAAATAAATGGTCCACATTTTCCAATGCAAATTAGTATGTTTAAACAGTTATAACATTGCAATGATCGATGACAATATAAACATATACACATTCGCCTGATTGGTGAAAAATTTGAAACTTTTCAAGTGTAAAGTATAAATACTTATAAACTTGTTATTCGTCTTGATTTTTGTAAAAAAAATTTGTCGAGCAATGAAATTCTCATTTTCAATCTTCATTACTCGACAATCACCTATATATATCGTGTATTAAAATAAAACTGAGTTTAGCCGTTTTTGCTTCTACTTTAATCGTTGTTTCTTTAATATGAAAATGAGTTATATTCATGAAATATTCATAGAAAATAAAAAGCATAAAGTATTATCTAAAAGTTTTGTCATAACAAAGGAATTAAATTAAAAACATATCAATCATCTTAGAAGTTTGGGACGCATCCTTTAAAATTAATATTATTTCTTGTCAGAAATTCATGTCAGACGAATACAATTTCATCTTTTTTGATTTCATTTTTTTTTCATCATCGATTTTGTTTTGAAGAAAGCATCTATGTAGCAAGTTGGGGCCTAGGAGTATATAATACCGCAACTGCGTTTGATCCTTTCGCATTTAGTAACTTCCGTCCTCTTAGCCCTAGTGTTTTTCCCCCAGATCCGGGTAAGTACCGGAGATCTTATTTATTCTTAACATAAATTAAGTGATTTTTTAGCATTGAAAATATGTTTTTTTCTCTGCTAAGGGCACATAAAAGACGATATGCATTTTTTGTTGATTATTTAGCTGATATCGTGGCCTTTACAATGAGAGTACAAAGTTTTGCTGATGAAACAAACGATAAAGCAAGCGTAGACGGAAATTAACAAAATGTATCAGGGAATCCCTTTAAACAAACACAAATATGTCGATGCCGATTTCGGTTCCATTGAAATACAAAATTTCTCAAGACAAGGTTTTTATCTTCGTGAGATTTGATTTTTTTTACTAAACTGTTAGGGGAAAAAAAGAATTCTCAAATGAAATCATTGAAAAAGGAAATGAAATATTTTTCTTAATTATGAGAGAGTGCTATAAATCAAGCAATTAATAAATCACAATACTTTATTCCCAAAACATTTGGCTATCCATTTATTACAGTTTAACTACCAAAAAGCATTCACTTATCTAGGCTGTTATAATCAGCATTACATGAAATATCAAAAAACACTTTCATTTAAGTACAGAGAAAAAACAAAAAAACACACATTTATTACAATACAGCACGAACAGTGTACAAGCAATGCAAATTTGAGTTAAAATTTTGCCGTAGAACTATAAATATGAAATCCAAGTCGATTGTATGTGAAAGATATAACTTATTTTTTCCTTAAAAATAAGTATTTCGCCACTATAATTTCGAACTTACTAGATAAGAGATTAAAAAGTTTAAGTGCTAAATATAAAAGGTGTTTATGTAATATTTCCTTTTTAACAAGGGAACTACAAATTTTCTGCCATCTGAACGAAAACTATAATTATCTATTTTAAATTCAAAGAAATTATTTTGCATTTAAATATAAATCATTAATTTGTAATCAGTCAAATTTTGACTTCTATTATTTTGATTTTAACAGATAATTCCATCAGATATCTTTTTAATGATTTTATTTTGGAGGACAGTCAGTGGTTTACAATACAATGCAGGATGAATCCAACAACACTACAGTGTAACCAACATTTAGCGATTCATGATTTTTTTTAAAATCACTTTTGAATGTATGACCTTCCATTCATATTTTGATAAAATATTATTTATAAATATTTTATTTCATACACACTATCAATAGGCACATAGCCTTTATTAATGTCACAATCAATATCATGGATTGTTTACCATTAAATTATCTACAGTATGAAATTTATTTTTTAGGGTGTACAGTATATATTTCGTTTTAGATAAATTTAGAGTTAGCTTATTTATTTTACACCGTTTTACAATATCTGTTAAATCGTTATTTATTATACTTTTTAGGTCAGCAAGAGTTTCTGCTGTGAATTAATAGCTGTATCATCTGCAAAACTGTTAATCTTACCACTAATTTTTAAAAGAACAGAAATCATTAAAAAAAATTAAAAAAAAATTGGCCATAAGACGGAGCCTTTAGGGACTCCATGTTTATTTCCAACTTCGAACTAAAAGTTCCATTAATTTTCACAGTTGGTGTTCTATAACATAACACGAAAACCATTTGAGAGCAATGCTTCCGACTCCAATACATTCCAATTTATGTTATAAAATCTGATGCGAAACAGTATTAAATGCTTTTTTATGTCTAAAAAAAGTAGTTGAGCTTATAAAATTATTGCCAATAGACTCATAAACATGTTTAGTGTAACTTATCATAGCATCTTCTGTGCTTTTATTCTCTCTGAAATCAAATTGTTTTCCTGAGTTGGAAGAATTACTTAACTAAATAACTAACTATTCAATGTTTTTTTTTTTTTGCTAGTATTTTCCAGAATGTTTGCAAAGAGTGTAATAATTGATTTGGGTCTATAGTTTGAAAGAGTATTTGTTTCCTTTTTTGTATATAGGAATCACGACACCTTTTTTAATCTATCAGGAAATATACCACTTGCAAGCGATAATTAAAAATGTATGCCAGTGGTGTGACAATGTAATTTAAACTTTTTTACAATTGCTATAGTGAACCCATAAAGTCCATGACTCTAGTTTTTTTAACATGATTAACGATATCTTGAATCTCCTCTTCAGTAATTGGAAATTAAAACAAATGGAGTTATTATTCCTAGCAATAGTGTTATTCACAGTATTGAATTAGAGTTAATTTGGTTTTCACTAACATTATCTGAAATGTGAACAAAATATACATTAAAATTATTTGCAAATTTATCAGAGTTTTTATTCACTATTGGATCAAGATTAGACAAATTCGTCAGGACAGATTTAGTTTCCTTATTATTTTCTACTAAATTTTTGATAAATTTCATTGCTTTCTACTGTGATCTATGATAATTATTTTTAGCAGATATCAATAGAAAATTAAGTCTGTTTCTACCTATTTGTAATTATTTTCGTGTATAATATTGTGAGAATATTTCGTATGGTTTTTATACAATTTATCTTTTGATATAATATTGTTTTTATATTATCAGTTATCCATGGATTTTTACCTCTTTCATTAGATTTCTTTAAATGTAATAGTACATTGTTTAGCAGTTTCCACCAATTCAGAGAATCTCTAAGTTCTTCAAATTACAGTTCACTAATTTTTTTCTTAATGTACGTAATTTATCTTATACACTACATTCGGAAATATTGACTGATCTTCGTTTCATTTTTTTCATGTATATCAATTCTTATTCCTACAGGATAATGAACAGCAACATCAGCACTCCAATATTATAAGTATGTCCTTCAAATATATGGCCTAAAGTTGCATAGACACTAGTTTGAATATCTCTTGCAATTACATCTAAATATGGTTGGAATCCCTATGAAGAAAGTTTATCCAAATAACTGTTTACATAATCATTATCAAGGAAAAGGTCAATGTTTAGATCACCAGTAAGAATAATTGTATTATTTTTAGTTAAATTTAATTAGTGACTTAATTCATTTATTAACGAATATCATAATTAACCCACGTTGAACAAAGCGATTTAATAGTCACCAAGTCATTATTTTTGCATTTATTTCTAACAAAAAACAGTATATCATCTGATTTATTGTAATGTCTACATTTGTAAAATTTGTTATATCCGTTTAAGTTAATATAAGCAAACCTCATCCTCTTTATCAATATCTCAGTCAGTATAAGAATAACAACTCGATAATTTACATAATCAATAATTGGTTCAATTGATTCAAATTTAAAATGTTATACTTCGTACATTAATATTAAGTATACATAACGATTGACTGCTGGAATCAAGATATTAAATCGTTAAATCATCGAAGTTTATGGTACAATGGATATACAATATAAAATATATATTCAGTGGAAATACATTTAGTTGCCAGTTTATTAGGTACACCTACCAAGTAGTGTATAGCGCCTCTTTTGGTCTTCAGAACATCCTGAAATCGTAGGGGCATGGGACTTTAAAGATTCTGAATGTCTTGTGCTTGAATGTTGTATCATGTGGAAATGATCGTGTAGCTCCGTTGATAAAAATTGGACGTTAGCACAGTCTCACTATAAAGAGCTCTTACCACCTCATCCCAACGATGCTCGATAGGGTTTAGATCTGGGGATTATGCGGGCCAATGAAGCAAGGAAAGCGCTTCGGCACATTCCTGGAACCATTCGGTGACTTGCATTGTGAGCAAGAACATGCTCATCCGAGTGAAGACAATCTGTAGACATGAAGGAATATTTGGTCAGTAAAGATATTCAAATACGCCATGGCGTTCAGATGTTCTTCGACGGACATCTGAACGCCATGACAATGATCTATGGACATCTTAGCGGCATAGAGATGGGTATAAGGGGTCCTAATGTGTGTCAGGAAAATATTCGCAACACTATCACATCGCCACCATCGGCCAGTACTGTTGACACCAGACAAGATGGTTACATAGCTTCATGTTGCTTACGCCATAGTCTAATCCTTCCATCAGCATTATGCAAAAGGAAACTTGATTCGTCTGACCAGGCTACTTTTATCCAGTCCTCAATGTTCTGGTGTCAATACTCTTGCGCCCACGGGGGACGCACTTTCGTAATCTTCGCTAACAATATTGGCACTCGAAATGGTCGGCTGCGGTTGTAGCCCATTTGCGACAATGTCCGATACGTAGTACATTCAGAGATGACCTTCTGCACAACAATGTTTAATTTTGCTGTGATTTCCTGACTTGACCCGTGTGTTCGGTAGACGATTCTCGCCAGTCTCCTTTGACTCCTCTGAGTCACAAATTTTTTCATCCACAGGATCGCCGATTACTGGTAGTTTTCATGCTTTTCACACCATTATCGGTAAATTCTCGAAACGGTTGTATCTGAAAAGCCCAGGAGGATGGCTGTTTGGAAGATGCTAGAAGTGGTATGCCTATCAGCAACCATCATGCACTTTCAAAATCTCTGAGGTTTGCCAATTCTGATGCTCAATCCAACTCTATCTGATGCTCGAAATCTGGTCTGCCAAATTTCTATCGCACACTGCGGTCACGTGACGTATCACGTGTTGGAATCAACCATTTATGTTACAAAAATTGGTGTACCTAATAAACTGGCTTCTCAGTGTATATTTCTTTCCTATTCTAACCACATTGAACAATGTTATTTATATTATCTCATTTCTAACTCTCCATATCTTCACTATTTCGCTACATCTAAAATATTTTGCCATGTAATTTTAAATTCAGATTTTCTGCCCTCCAATTCAGCTTTATTACAACAGTTGCTTCATTGTGGGGATGCATCGTGCAGACTTTTAAAATTTCACATCACTATCAGAACAATTAGTATTAAATTTAGAAACTTTATTTGACTTATCCACCTATATGCATTATTTTATTTTTAATTTTCACAAATAAGATTTTTATTTTATTTTTGTTAACAGTTGGAGCCCGATGAATAACTAGTATGTCATCCTTGTTATATTCAACTTCGATTTTTTCAGCAATTTTGTCAAAATTTTGGATAAGTCCTGTTTAGGCTCTTCCGATATGCCAACTTTTTCCAACTTCTGACCTCTTGAATGCTGCTGTAGATCATGCAATGCAACTCGAATTTTATGCAGTTTTTTCATTAGTTTTATATTATTGGTGCTAATCACATTAGCACCAAAGAAACAAAGTAAATCCGAAGCTTTTATCTTTGTGGATTAGATGCTGGTTTTGGTGTTTCACAAGGATTACATTGCCGTCGAATCTTCTTTTTTTAGTTAAGACTTTGTAACCAAACTCAGAAAAACTGACACAAGCGTAATGAAAATTTCCTGCATATTCTTCTGAGCACTTAATAATCTCAGCTGCATCCAATATTACGTCTTTGTAGAAGGCATAGTTAACGGTAATCGTTCAATATATTGAACAGGCTATAAGCAACACCAATGATAAATCCAAAGGGGAGGAGGGCGCCTAATTAAGAGTCGTAAAGTTCTTTTGAAAGCCCACAGAAGTAGCTGGAGAGAAGACACGAAACGAGGACCTCAAAGTTGTAGAGACAATGCGAATATACTTTTACTGAACTTACTGTTTCGGTGGGAGCACCGAAGGTCAGCAGACACTGTCCGGGAACACAGTTGCCTCCTCCAAACGGCAGGAAAGCGAAGAGAGCACGTCCTTCCTCAATGAGAGCAATCGATTGTATCTAACTTCAACATTTAGCGGTTTTGACCCAGTTTGTAAGTAAACAAATGGGCTAGATGTTTTGCTTTCTATTGATATTTATACCTCTGTAAGATTTATAGAGTAATATAAGAATGAGCTTTGTTGCTTTACTAGTAAAATGCTATTTAGATTCAAATACATAAGGTTGTTGCTAGGACTCCAAAACATCTCTTACTCAACACTTCTTAACAAAACAACTTCTTAACTTTTTCCTTGGAAGAATAATCTTCTAATTATTTAATCTCTTCTAATTATTTTTTTCAATCTCGTCTTCGGTCAAAGCGGGCGTATAAAAATTGCAAAAATTCGTCGTAGGTATAAATTGAAAGATTTTATGAATCTTCATATTATCAATTAGATCATATGTTACCAAAATAGCAACTTTGGGACCTTTAAAGGGGTGAAATATCCTATCTCAGTATTGAACGAATCAGTCCGCTACCAAAAGATAGATGGAGCACAAAAATATTTGATCCGTCAACACAGTTAAACTGCATTCTAATACAACAAAATTGAAATTCAAATTAAAAACTTAAAAAAGTCGAATTAAAATCGTGCATTAGTATGATAAAGTTCATTCTGCATAAAAATAAATATACGTATATATATATATAAATCAATAAAATTGTTTATGCCTATTTTGTTTCAATAATAATTAAAATATTAAATTATCTTAAGGAGGAGAGCCTCAAATTATTTGAAAACAAAATATTGTGTCGCGGTCCGAAACAAATTGTGAACCATGGTCCTAAATCATTGAGAGAAAACAAAAAATGAATGTCTTAGGTATGAAATGTCACAGAGAAAAATAATGAAATGTGTTAGATATGAAATGTCACAGAGAAGATATTTTGTGGAACAAACCATCTCTGGACGAAACATCTCCAACACAACGTTGTAAAGGTATCTTTGGATGTAAAATGTAGAGAAAACCGAAGCGATTAAATCAAGATTAGAGAAAAATCAAAACAGTGAACTGCCAAAGAAATAATGCATGTTCGGTTTCTAAAATTATTTTCAAAAATTGGTATTTTTAAAATCTGAATCTGAACAGTTTTAAAAAAATTCACGTAGGTTCACCGTTCCGTTCAGTGTTTTCCACAAACACGCGCAAAAAAAGTGTTAATGTTCTGGTTTAAATTAAATATTTCTTTTCCGGGTTTGTGTTCGTTCTTAGACCTGCGTGAAACGTACTTGAGTTATTGAGAACAAATATGCTTTGCAGCAAATTTCTCGTTTTTATTAGCTCAGGTGCTACCGATACTGGAAATGTGCGGATGAGGATTAGCACCGATACTGGTAATGTGCTCTATAAGGAAAACAAAGTAATAATAATTTTGGCTGAAACATTTAAGTTTTCATTAAATCGTAGAAAACAGCCGGATTGACCTATAATTTAAACTATTTTAGGTAAAAGTTTGTTGACTTTTTTTCTTTAATTATTGCTGTGACAGGGAAACAATATGTGCTTTGCAACTCACGCAGCTTGTAGTGTGTTAGGGAGTATAATTATGTAAATACTAATAAGGTTAAGCGATAGAGTCATCAATCACCTTTAACAGCATCTTGTTTCGGGAGAGCCTGCATTTCTTTGGTAACGTTACATGCACGCAGAACTGCACATTAGCTGGTACACGGAGATTCCAGTTTGTTAGGTACACCTATATAGTAGCGTGTTGCGCCTCCTTTAGTCTTCAGAACAGCTCGAATTAATCTGGGCATGGAACTTACAAGATGCTGGATGCTTTGTGCAGGAATGTTGTACCATGTGGAAATGATCGTGTCGCTCCGTTGCTACAAATTGGACGCCAGCACAGTCTCATTGCGAACAATCCTTACCACCTCATCCGAAAGATGCTCAAAAGGGTTGAGATCTGGGGCCTATGCAGGCCAATGAAGCAAGGAAAACTCGTTGGCATATTCCTGGAATCATTCGGTGACGATATGTGCCTTATGAGGAGGTGCGTTATCATGTTGAACATGTTCATCCGAGTGAGGAAAATCTGAATACACGAATGGATGAACTTGGTCAGCAACGATGTTCAAATATGACATGACGTTCAGATGTCAGTCAATGGGTGTCAGACGTTTTAATGTGGGCCAGGAAAACATTACCCACAATGTGACACTAGATAAGATGACTCCATGTCTTCATATTGCTTGCGCCAAATTCTGATCCTTCCATCTGCATGATGCAAAAGAAACCTTGATTCTTCGGACCAGGCTACCTTCTTCCAGTCCTCAATGGTCCAGTGTCGATGCTTCTGCGCCGAATGGAGACGTACTTTAAAAACTTCGCTGACAACATCGGCATTCGACATGATCGGCTGCTCTTGTAGACCATTCGCGATAAGGTCCGATATCTGATGTATTCGTAGATTCATCTTCGAATGAATCCTTCTGCACACAAATGTTTAATTTTGACGTGATTTGTCTGGATGTAGCCCGTCTGTTCGCTTGCGCGATTCACGACAGTCTCGTTTCACTTCTCTAATCCAAAAACTGTTTTTTTTCCCCGCAGGATCGCCGATCACTACTGGTTTTAGGCTTTTCTCAGCATTCTTGATAAATTCTTGAAACTGTTCTGTCTGAAATGCACAGGAGGGCAACCGTTTGGGAGACTCGCCAACCGTCCTGCCTCGTTCAAAATCGCTCAGGTCGCTCATTTTGCCTATTCTGATACTCAATGCAACTCTAGCTGATGCTCGAAGATATAGTCTGCCTGATTAATACGCTCAGCGGCAACCCAACCCCGATTTATAACACACACTGCGGTCACATGATGTATTAGTTTTGGAATCAACCATTTTTGTGACAGGGGTGATGTACTTTCTCAGTCTAAATCTATAAATTTTGTTCTAAAACTCTTGAGATTAAGGGACAGAGAATAAGGTGTATGGACAATGACAATTCGTTCGTTGTTAAAATTGTCTTACAATGACCAAAGGTAGGAATTTCTTGTGTAATTAATTGCGTAGTGCATTATATAATGATGATGACGATGAACCTTTATTTTTGTATATCTAACATATATTTCTGAATAAAATATCAGTCTAACACAAGAACGTTAAAATGAAAACTGAAATTGAAATTCAGTTCAAAATTAAAATGAAAAAAATTATGTTCATTTTATACCAGATAACCAAAAGACAAATATGCCGGTTCAAATTTCAAAGATTTCGATTGTTTTTGGCAACAGCTCCTCTATGGCAACAGCTCCTCTATGGACATCAATCAATGTTTTGGCAACAGCTCTTCTATGGACATCAGTCATAATGTTATTAATATATTTTAGCAAAATTATTTATCTAGGTAAAACTATAAGAACAAAGAGCTAGTTTAATTCACCTGCTAAAAAACATTGTTTTTTCAATATCAACTACATTTACACTAGAAATCAATTGGTGATTTATAGCCCATCACTCCAACACCTATTTGACCTTGAATGTGAAATCGGACATGAAAATTCCTCTTATTTCTGAGATCTACTGCCTGATTTCTGAGTTCAACTGTCCTAGTCACCAATTTTTATCTCTCCAGTACTGTTATACAGAAATGTGAACTTTGACCTCGATGGACCATCGCATCTAAACTTTCAAGCCATTTCTGAGATATCGATCCAAAATAGCCCCAGGTTCATTTTTTTTAGTTCTCTAGCACTGATAGATCTTAATGTCGCCTTTGACCTCAAACTGCATTTCAGATCCAAAATTCATAACGTTTCCAACATCTACAACCCGAAAAATCCCAAACACCAATTTTCACGTTTCTAGCATTCGTATATCAATTTAGCCCCTACGTGACCTCATTTGACCTTGAAGGACATGTCAGAGGTCAAAGTTCGGATTTTTCCCAAGTTTTACGACGGATTACCCATTGATGCTAATTTTCAGAGCTCTACCATTTCTGTATCATACATTGGTGGAAATAGAAAAAAGAACACCTTTAACAACTGAAGCGTAATCTATGAGATTTATTTAATAGAAACAACTTGTTGAGAAAGGACAGTGATCACATGTATGAAGTGATTCAATGTTTATTTTACCTTTTAATGAGTATTACATTTTACAGAAGGCACATTTTATTAAGCGTTGAACCTCCTCGAGTAGCAATACAAGCTTCCACTCTGGCATGCAATCGCTCATACAAATGCTGGATATCACGCTGGGGGATACCATTCCATGCGCTTTCAACTTGGATGCGTAACTCAGGGATGGTCGTTGCCTGCTGCGGTCCGCGGAAGAGTATTTGTCCGATCCAGTCTCAGACATGCTCAATTGGAGACAAATCCGGAGAGCGTGCTGGCCAAGGAAGTTGGTGCACTGCTGAAGAACATATTGAGTTGCCCTGGCGGGTGTTATCCTGCTTGAATATCGCATTTGGGATTACATTCAAATGTGGCAGGATGACCGGCTCTATGATGTCGCTGATGAACGTATTGCTATTCAGTGTACCCTGTACAAAACGAGACACGTACGAGAGTGATACCTAAACACCATGATGTCCAGCATGGGCCTTGTGTGTCGCTCGGCGGATGCACAATAGAAGTAGCCGCTCACCTTGGCGCATTCGGACGGGTAAACGACCATCAGACGCTCCTAAGCAGAATCGACTTTCATCACCGAAGACCACAGACTGCCATTCTTCGCTCCAATGAACTCGACAAGTGACGAGGTGACAGTGGTAACTGTGCCAGCGGCACACGTGCCCATAGTCCTGCTTCCAAAAGACGATTGTGTATCGTTCTTGTAGATGCCCTTGGTACGACAGAGGATCGAATTTGTGACGCCGTAGCCGTCCGCTCTGCCACCGCCACCTTCCTGATACACTGATCCTCTCGCGTGTTCGTAACTCTGTGTTGCCCGGAACCACTTCTGCGAGTGTGTGAATGCTCTTCTGACCATCGATGCCACCACAATACTACTGCACAAAATCGAGAATATTTTTAAAATCAAAATTAGACAACAATTGTTAAATATAAACAATATTGAGTCTTTATTTTACTGTTAAATGAATTAGTACATTTCATACGTCATTAATAGACAAATCTGAAAATATCGTTTTTTTTTAATTTTATTTCCAATCTTAAACTTTTGAATTAATATCAATACTATAAAACAAAAATGCATATTAATAAAAAATAATAATTTGACAGCCTGGAAGAGTTTAAAGCACATTGGTTGTTCTTATATTACTTCTATTTTGATCGTTTTAATGCATTTCATTTCGCAGTAAATATTTTTCATCTGTTGATTTTTATTTATGTTCAGTTGTATATATTTGTTCATATTGAATTGTCGATATATATTTTAGCTCATTATTTATGCGGCCGCCTTCTATGTCTTATACTTATTACATTTTATCCAGTGTATTATATGTTATATATGATCAATAAACACTATTATTATTATTATTATTATTATTATTATTATTATTATTATTATTATTCATCTTGGATTGTGTTTGCCACACACAGGGTGGAGCTCGGTCTAGTGGAGGGAGGGGGCCTTGTCTCTTTTCCCCCTCCCTAGATCCGGTCCTTGTCCCCTTTCAGAATGCTTGTAAGTGTAATGGAAGCCAAAAATTCTTAAAGGTGCGCAAATTTCATGCATTTTTTCATGATTATTTAAACGAAGGGAAAAATGATACACTGCAATGGAAATTCAGTCTTGTCCACTCCCACTCTTTTCCGGCTCGACGGGGGTCGCTTGGCACTCATTTAATTTTTTTCTTGATCCTTGCTTGGTGACATACATGGGGTTATTTGCATAACACCAGGATTTAATATTTAAAAGCCAGTTTAAAACTATCATGGGAACTATTTTTAGCAATGAAATTTTGTTCATCTCGTTTACCAAAAATATGAATTTTGTGTTTCCCCCCCCCCCCCCCGATATATTTTTTTTAAAACAGCAAACAATGCCATTTAGAAACACCCAATGTTTCCGTGTACCACATTTATGGATCTGAATATTAAAACATTTCTCTTTTCGTCTTTTATGCTAAATTTTAAAGTTTATTGTAGGTTTAATATTCCTACTCAAATTCCGAAATGCCAAGTTTTTTATAGTTTTTATTTTTGCATTTAATTAAATCCTTGGTAATGCATTTTTCCGTTTAAATTCAGACTTTTTTTTCAGAGTATTGCCACTTGTATTCTTTTAAAAGTAGCATATCAAGAAATATATCATATAATATATTAACATCAGATGTAGATTTCAAAGAAATCCCCTTTAATTGTCATTTGAGTGATAAAATGTTTAAATTTTTATATCCAAATATCTTTACAGTATTAAAATGTTTTTTTTTTCATTATTTAAATGCTACATTCAAAAAATTACTCTCAAATTAAAATTTTAAAACAATAAGTTATTATTGGCTCATAAATTACCGTATCATTTCCAATAAGGCTTTTTTTGTTTCTTATGAACACAGGGTCGAAATAGCTGAAACTAAAGATTATATAGAAATTAACATTTGGGAATAAATGCTTTCCATTTAATCATTAGAATATTATTTTCATCAACCAAACATCTAGAAATTTAAGTGTTTGCTGATTCAGTGACCCTGCTCCCCCCTCCCCCATATAAGAGTGGGTCGGGGTTGACTCAGCTGGCAGCCGGCCAGCATCAACAATTGATGTTTGTAGTTTCGAGTCCCACCGGTGCCTGCATTGAGATACATCTACACTAATTTTGAATTGGTGCTTAGGTGTTTGCTGTTTGATCTGGGGGGAGGAGGAGGAGGGGCCAAAGAGCCATGATAGCTTTCCCCTCTCCCTAGATTCGGCCCTGATTCTGTCTGAATCCCCTCATCCTGTTCTCTACTTTCTGCCCCAAATGGTTGCTGCTCTCACAGAAATGAACTGAGCAGAAGGAGAACATTTAATGATCAATGACTCGTGTTCAAATGGCTGCACTAACTCTAAAAGGTAACGACTCAGTGTCTGCTAGCTGCTTCGATCTGTTCGCAGCAGTAAATACCAGGAGGTCTCACGTTACCGTACAAATGACAGAGATTAAAGTGTTCTCGTCAGTCTTGCAGAGCCACACATAAGAAACCCTTGTCAGACTCTAGCAACTGAAATGGAACATTCTCTGTTGAAACTAAGTGCAAAGTGACATCACGAATGTACTGATATAGCTATGATAAAGAAGGGCAGACAGTGAAATGTGTGGCGTTGTGTTTCGCTAGTAGTTGTTTCGATTAACTCTCTTCGGGACAAAAAGGGATAAGAAAGTATATTGTGGGAAAAAGAAGAAAAACTCCCCCAAAAGACGATGATTTCCTAAATGTAGTAAAAGTGTAACGTCGTCAAGAAGTTTAACATCTAAAAAGGAAAAAAAAAGGCAGTGACTTTTCTAATGGAAGAAGCAAATACTAAATGAACAAAACAAAGTTCAGGTACTTAATAGTTTCGATTGTTCCACATTTTTTACATTGTTTTCAAAAGAAATCGAGAAAATGTGTTCGCTTTGTCGTTTCCCCGTCCCTAAACATTGAATTATTTTATTTTAAGAGATATATTAAAAATTATTTTTGTTTCAGAATAGGTATTGATGAAATATTACGCTTCGCACTTTCCGAATCTCCCAAAAGCTAAAATAGTGTTCTCTAACGGTGGAAAAATTTGAAAATTCGAAAAATTCAAAAATTATTGTAAACGATGTGTTTATGCTCAAAATTTTTAAAATTCAGTAGTGGAATGTGAAGGTCATGAACTTTTCATTGGGAAAAATGGGGGCTTTGGGTTGGGTTGTTTTACCCCTGAGCGGCACTTTTTTGCACACCATGGGCTAAATGGCCAGGTCACATGGACCCTGAAGGCTCAGAGAAGGTTGGGGGAGGGGACCCACTGGAACAGCTGTTGGGAGACAGATGGTAGCCTCCCGTCAAGGCCATCCAGCGTGTTCTTTAACGTGCACAGGGTATGGTTCTCCCACACACGGGACCATGGCTTAACGTCCCATCCGACGGACGGCAGCCTTTCCAAGCCCATCGGTGTCCCCTACTGACCGTGGGCAGGGCGGGGAATTTTGCGGAGATAAATCTCAACGCTGACCCAGCTGGGACCCGAACCTGGGAACTACAGATTACGAGCCTGGCGCGCTACCGACTGAGCCACCCCCTCCCCTGGAAAAAAAAAATGGGGGCGCGCACTTTTTTATTTTAAGAGATAATTGCCTTTTGAGATAAAATTTCTTTCTGGGCAGGATATTGATGAAATAAATGTTACGATTCGCACATTTCAAGTCTCCCAAAAGCTATAATTGTGCCCTCTAATGGGGAAATTTTAAACGAATATTGCAAATTATGTATATTTGAAATTTTGCTGGTGGAATGTGACGGTCATGAAGATTCTGTTGGCAACAATGAGTTAACTCCTTACATCAAGGGTGGTTGGGAAACGCAACTGATTCAAGAGCTATTTGGAAAACTCTTTTTTGGTTGGATTGATTTTTTTAGTTGGATTCGAACATAAGTTGCATCAGGAACATATAAAAATATCATATAATAATACTAATAAAATATTATTATTCGCATTTTTAAATCTTTAAGTAGTTTTAATTTACATTGCTATAGATCACAAAAAAATGGAAACAGCAAAACTTTTAACGAATGTTGCAAGTGATCTATTTATGGTAGAAATTTGAAATTTCGATGATAGAGTGCCACGAGCTATTCCACTGACAGCAACAATCTGTCCCCTGTTCTCAGGGGGTGTGAGAAATGCAACTTTTTTAAATTAAATGATAAAACACGATAGCTTTTTGTGTTTTATAATTACGAATAAAATACTACTGTTTACATTTCGTCAGCATCCATTAACTCGAATTAAAAACTTTTAAGGGATAAAAAAGTAGGTAAACGAAAAACTGCATTCTCTTTGCAAGCGAGATTTTCATATGAGCCAGAGGCCATTATGCATTCTTCTAGTTTTCAAATTATTTTGATAATTTCAGTTAACTATAATTAAAAATATTTGGTCCCTTCTTTCATATTTATCGTTTTCAGAAAACATTTTTCTCGTTTTCAGAAAAAACGAGCTAATATTTTTACTTTGTCGCCTGTCTGCAGGTTGTAGAGATTCAACTTCTTTACTTTTAGAGATATATTAAAAATTCCTTTTGGGTCAGTTCCTTCAACAATTTCTTCGACGTTATCATATGCTCCTGGTTTAAGTATAAAGATATAATTTATAATAAATATGGATATATGATTTATATAATACTGAAAGATCACAAGTTCACCACTTCGAACATAAGTTACATTAGGAACGAAACGAAATCTAACTCGACGTATGAACCGAGTTGTACATGGAATGTCAGAAATGTTTAACGTGATAAAATTCGGTTTCAGCGATGAATTATTTGATTTAAATGGATAAGTTAGTCGATACAATTGTGGTATTGGATCTATGATAATCCGTTACTCCTAAAGGAATATATGCAGCACTCTAAAAATTGTAATATATTTTTGGTGGTATGGAGTAACGAGACAGCGGTACGCTCTTAATTTTATCAGGCTTAACATTTGAATAGTACTAAAACCAATTAAATAAAAAAAAACCTTTAATAAGAGAGTGTGATGATAATGAAATAATTCATTATCTTTAAGAGGATAAAATAACGTTGCAATAAAGCGGAAATCCACAACACTATGTGCAATTAATGCAAGAAATTTTAAATGATAAATAACCCTAATAAGGACACTAGTTGTCTTGGTGCAATAGAATGATCTGTCAGATTTCCAGACCAGTCTCATATCGAGATGCTTTCTGGAGCCATGTAAAATAAATATTTAAGAAATAAAGCGATGATCAGTAGCATTTTTTTGGGTTGGATGTCATGCATTTAGCCTATTTTTTTTCTATGGAATATATAAATGCTCTTTTAGAATACCTGATTATTACGGAAAAACTCCTGTTAAATTTTTCGATCGTAAACGAGCTGGTGTAAAAGTGGTTTTTAAGTATATTTGTGTGGAATAGTTTTTTTTTTCGTGAAGAAGGAGTCTCGGTTCATATTACAGTCCCCTTCTGTCACGCATTTAGAGCTGGAGATTTCGCATAGTGAAAAAATGAATCGAAAATTGAAATATTTTTTCGACACAGAGTAAGAATCACTCTGACGCAGACCACTGAAATAAGAGAGATTCGCTGCTAATAGCGGCTCGCATATCGGATCCGTTATGCAAACCCATTGAAAAAATGAAGTCCGTTCAATCAGATGAATTACCATATTTCCAGTGAGTGGGGCCTAAATTGCCGATTCAGGCATTGGAAACAAGTCCACATTCTCGCCCATTGGTGAGGAAATGAAGAGGTGGCCTCATCATATAGAAAGGTGATCGCTTCTTGGATCAAAATTTATGTCCACCCTACTGATACTTTATTTCACAACTGTATTAACCGGCATCGAATTCTACAGCAAATTGAAACTGTAAGTTCATTTTAATTTACCCTTCCTTTCTGGAAAAATATGGTTGGTAAGAGCATACTTATTTTTCTTCTTCTCAACGGGTAAAAATCGTATTTAGCATATTTCATCGAAACTTGAAGCTCAGGCAGTATAAGATATAAATTGGAAATGTTTGAAAGTTAAATGCATGATAATTACTTCCAGAAGTTCATTGAGCTAACACATGTGAAAAGAAAACACCTAAATGTATTAAAAAAATGTTTATTTGTATTTACTCTTTCGAGAATCAAATCGAAATAGTTTTACATTTGAATAAATGTAATGAAAACTTGTCACTGTCTAGGTGGATATGAATGAAAAAGTGTCATTAGCCAGGTGGGATCTGAACCTTGCTTAGTGCATATGACCAGTCCACGTCAAGAGGCATGGATTATATTTTAAGTCAACACGCCAAGTATCAAGCGTAAGTATTAATGCTGAAACAAAAGGAAATCGCAGATTTGCACATGTTGGTGATATGTTGAATAAATATAGAGGAAAAAATGTCATTTGCCGGGTGGGATCTGAATCCCCTCCCCCGACTTTGATGTTATTAGGAGGACGTGGGTTCAGATCAGGCTAATGACAATTTTTCCTCTATATTTATTTCCTATTATTTCAAAGTTCTGCATTTAGTCCACATTCAGTTTAAAAAAAAATAGGGATCAAAGTAAACACTCAGCTTTCTCAGATCAAATCTAATTTTATTATCTACGTATTTTCAGTGATTTAGTGAGTTAAAAAAAACTCAATTTTGTCAGATTATTTTTTTTAAATGGCGATAAATTTTAAATACCTTAGATGTTGTGATAGATGCATTTCTACCTATGTTTACATTTAAACTCGGTGCAAATATTGTCGTTTCATTGCACCAAATAAACGCTGCATTTGCATAAGTATTGTTTTATTTCCCACAATCTCCATCTGTTAAAAACGATTTCTTCCACGAGATTTACACTGTGGATCCCAAGAAGCCAACACAAGATACCTTATTTGTGTTTTGATGACTGCGAAGTTAGCTGCTGTAATTAAGATTTCCACTAATCCACGAATGTTGACGTGTGTTGTGTTTGCTAATCAGAATGTAAGAGGTTGTGCATATTTCTTGAAATGCCCTCATTCCAGTTCTTGGAAACAATATTTATCATCGATCCAATACCAGCAATTGTATCGATTAACTTCGCCATTTAGACCACACCGAACTTCACTGAAACCGAACTTCATCATGTTCAAGCATTTCTGACATTCCACATAGAACTCGGTTCTTACGTCGTGATGGTTTTCGTTTAGTTCTTGATGTAGTTTATGTTCAAAAAATTTATTCTTCTCAATGCATCATTTTTATTTTATTCATTCTGTGTACATCAATGCACCTACAGTGCAAAACGGTTAACACGAAAGGTAGGGAACCAGTGTAGAATTTCGCGTTTACAGCATATTGCTGAATACAATGCATTGTTTACTTCTAATGCTCTTTATAGCGTACACCGTTTAGAGTGAAGGTCAACACAAAGAATGAATGAGATATTCTTTTATTGATTAAAGATCTGTGGTCTGAGTCCATCCAGTTTCATTATGAATGCTATTCGCTATAAAGGGTTAACAAGGTCGATAATCTGAACGGAGCGCATCTGGGTTCCAAGTGTCGAATCTAAAACAAACTAGTGCATTTACAACTCTTGTTCAATACTCAGCAATTAGCAAGGCATTACCAAATATCAAGAAATCTGAAGCTGGTCAAAATTTATAAAATAGTAGTTGCGATTACAATTCTCAATCTTTACACATTTCATGTTATCCCAGAAAGTATAATTGGTGAGACTGTAGAAAGTTTTAGCTTTAAGCGATTTTTTCGTGTTAAATAATTTTGCATTCAAAGAATATTTTTATAATATATAAAAAAGTCGTTTCCAGCGACAGCAAAGTATTGTCGCCGGAACTGGTTGAACTTTGGTTTCTCGTTTTAGTCTTATTCATTTTCGACCGTGTTTAACAAACTGCTATGTATGTATGTGTATGGCCGTATCTAGGAGCAAGGATTGGGCTGGCTGTTTTAACTCTGAGCGACACTTTTTTGCGCACAATGGGTTAAATGTCCAGGTCACAAGAACTCCGAGAGCTCAGAGAAGGTTGGGGACAAGAGGTTCACTGGACAGTTGGTAGCCTTCCCGTCAAGGCCATGCAGTGGGTTCTTGAGCGCGAGCATGGTATGGCTCTCCCGCACAGGGTGGCATGGCTTAAAGTCCCATCCAAAGGACAGCGGTCTTTCCAAGCCCATCGATATCCCCTACTGATCAAGGGCAGTGCGGAGTTTTTTGCGGAGATAAATCTCAATGCTGGCGCAGATGTGACTGGGACCTGGGAACTGTAAATTACGCGGCTGGCGCGCTACTAACTGAGCCACATTCAGTAATTGCAGTCCATCCAGTAAGGGATATGGAAGCCAAAAAATATTACACTTCAGCATATTTCACACATTTTTTTAAGAATTTCTTTAAAATAACCGAAAGCGAAGGGGAAAAATGTAACACTGCAATGGAGTCAAGTCTCTGCCTTAACTTTTTTCAGCTCGATTGCGTCGCTTGTCCCCCACGCCCACCCACATTATTTTTACTAGATGCGGGCCTGTATTCATGTTTGTGCACTATATGGCTAAATTATTATGAACACCTACCTAATACTTATGCAATGTCAAAGCCTTTTTCCTCCCGCATTGCCACGATTGGGGGACCTGTTTTGACGCCTTTGTCACATTCTATACACTTGGGATATTGTGCCCTGTTATTTTTCGCTCAGTTCGATCATCACTGTTATTGATGCTCCTGCCCATCGCTCTATAACGATGAGCCCCTTTCGATGTCAATCAAACCAACCTTTTTTATCCATGTCGTCCTTGATTTTGTTTTCCCTTATGCATCTACGACTTTTGTAGCATTTTCTAGTTACATAGAATACTAACTTCAGTGAGTAATTTTGCATACATTTGTATGTTACATGGTACTTGAGTGAACAATGCAGTGTTCATAATAATTTGCACAGACAGTGTTTGCATGCATGCATGTATAGTCTTTTTTGTACATAGCTACAAATGCACATATTCGTGGCATTATCCTAGTTTTCTTAACCCATAGAAAGATATGTTTCATTTGATGGTCTATCATAAGAAAATTGCAAGATTCAGCTTTCTTTGTGCATCAGCAATCGGTAGGTTATAAACAAGCTGATAATGGTAAAAAAAGTTTATGAAGCCACAATAAAAAGCGAAAGAAGCAAACTTTAAACATTTCTTTCGAGTAAAAAGAATTCATTATGTAAATAAATATTTGCTTGTTTAATGCAAATATTTAATTTCCAAAGAAATTAACGTGGTTAAAAATAAAATAAAAATCTTTCAAAATCGTACTAAAAGTCGGGAAACCAAACTTTAAATATTACAATACAAAAAACTGATTTAAGAATTATTTATTCTTTCTGCGGAGTTAAATAATTGTTTGTTAAATGTAAATTGTTAATGTAATTGTTTAACAAACATAATAAAAAGAAAGAAAAGCTTGTAATACCGCACTAAAATAAGTTTTAAAAAAAGGGGTCTCTGACAAGGAAAATGTTTCAGTCTAGACCTGCAGTGCATCGAGAAGTACAGGTGACTTGTACTTTAATTCCATTCTATGGGTGACCTATTTTCACTTGCTTTACTGTGACACATTTATGCTAAACAAGTCACGGGTGCTTCTTCCTCCGCATATCGAATTACCTCCAAATTGTATGACGTAATATCGCAAAAGATCTGCCTTAGAACTGGATATCCTCCATCTAGTTAATGGAACTCAAACTACTTAATCACCATGAGTCATCGGTGACTCCTGACCCACAATGGGCAGGATCTTTGAAATATTGAAATACACTACTGCCTTATAGGAAAGGTAAGAACAAGACACTCATGAGGTAGTGAACGTATTTTAATTTTTTTTCCCAATGGAAAGAATTGACTACCTAAACAATTCATAGTTGTCTTATATTTAAAGAAATAATTAATACTAAATGCAAATTGCACTTTTATGAGGGATGATAAAAAAGGCTCGTTAGGCTACAACGTTTTATGCGCAATTCTTATACATCTGTAGAAATATTGATGTAGACAATGTTCGAAACAGAATATGGTGAAATTCTTCAGTGCTGATTTATTTCTTTTCTGTTTTCATAGAACGTGTTCACGAGATCGGAAATCTTATTACACAAAGAAGTGCAACACACGAGATCAGAAACCTTATCACACAAAGAAGTGCAACACATGATATCAGAAATCTTATCACACAAACAAGTACACAAACAAAGCAGTGTTTTCATTTTCTACGGGCGAAAAACGTTTCCTCGGTTGAACTGCACATGAAAGTTTGTGGTGGTAGTGTAATGGCTATGATGCATGTCAAGTAATGGTGCAAAGAGTTAAGAAAATAGACCATCGATTGTCCTTGTAGAAAGGTAACCATGTCCAAAACTTCCCTGAACGCTATGCAAGTTGAAGAGCTGGTTGTGAAATGACGAAGATGGTCATTAAGAGACAATGTCTCTTAAATTGAACATTTCATACAAAACAGGCCATAACATGGTGCATGATGAATAGGGATCAGCGAAGGTTATTCTTAAAGATCACAAAGTTCCGCGATCCACTGCTTATTTCTCACATCTTTAGAGCTGCTCATTGGAAAGAAACCAGTTTGAGGAATATATAGTGACATGTGAACCCATCACTATAATCTCGAAAGATGAATCTCGACGGTAGAATAGAGACACGACTGCATCGAAACCCAAAATATTGTAAGTGTTGCGCATTGGCTGTTAAAGCCATGACATCAGTGTTTTGGGACAGAGAATAATATACAGTATACTTCTGGATTCCATTGTACATTCTAGACAAGTAATTCTCAAACTTGTTTTGCTCACGGCACACTGTTTTTTCGCCGTGAATACTCCCGGCACACTAAAAATTTAAAGCCGGCAACACTATGGGAGACACGCATGCGCAGTTTTCCTTAAATAAGAGCCATTTCTGTGGAGTTTTTTGTAAACGTAAAGCTATTTTGTTCCAAATTCTGACGTGTATTGCGATTAGTGCATACGCCATAAGTATTACGGGGCATATTTTGCAATAATTTTGGTTTTAACATTAAGATTTAATATAGAAAAGGTTTTTATTATACAGAAAAAGTTAAGTGAAGAATCAGTGGCAGAAAGTAGCAAAAAATGTTTTATAAATTTCCTTTTCTGTAATACTATCCGAAATTTCGCGGCACATCCTTTGAGAATCACTGGTTACTTCTTTTGCCACTTGCTTCTTTAGTTCACTAAATAAACACCTGGGAGGTCCATAGTTTCAATCAAATGTTGAAATTGAAAGCGCAATTCAATTACGGTTCAATCGACAAGAACCCAGTCCTCGAAATGGATATTTGAAGAAACGAAATGCTTGATAGTTTTGCAGACACAGGTGACAATGATTTTATTAATATAGCGAACAGGAACTGCATAACTAAATATCTGACGAGACGAAATGATATTTCCGATACTTTTGACGAACTGGAACGGTGTTCCAATGGGTTCAAGCCCATTCAATAACTTCAAGAGAACATTTCTACAGAAACTGAATTTATAAATTCTTATCACGTTGGAACGTGCCACAACAGATATGGTGCTTATGTCGTGAAACATGTCTAAAACGAACAGTATATTTTCAAAATGATTGTACATGGGAAGATTTTTACGGCCTGGAGAACCTTACTTCTTTTGACTACCCTACATAATATGTAGTATATACCTACAAAATATAATACAGCAAACACACTATCATATACTTATCATATACATTATAACCCTTTTATAGTGACGTCCTTTATCTTTAAAGCACAGATACTTGTAAATAAAGTAAAAATTAAACTTAGCAATGGGATCATTTATCCCACCAGTGTAGGTTGCCGTATATATACTTCATGGTATAAGTTTTCCGAGTCACGAGATTCTGTGTCGTAAATATACACCGAAGAGCCAAAACATTATGACCACCTGCCGAATATGATGTTGGTCCTCCACATGCCGACAAAACAGTTCTTACCCGGTGAGGCATGGACGCTACAAGATTTCTAAAGATGTCTTGTGGTATCTGGTACCAACACAGGGTTGGGTTGTTTTACCTCTGAGCGGCACTTTTTTGCACACCATGGGCTAAATGGCCAGGTCACATGGACCCCGAATGCTCAGAGAATGTTGGGGGAGGGGACCCACTGGAACAGCTGTTGGGAGACAGATGGTAGCCTCCCGTCAAGGCCATCCAGAGTGTTCTTTAACGTGCACAGGGTATGGCTCTCCCGCACACGGGGCCATGGCTTAACGTCCCATCCGACGGACGGCGGCCTTTCCAAGCCCATCGGTGTCCCCTACTGACTGTGAGCAGGGTGGGGAATTTTGCGGAGATAAATCTCAACGCTGACCCAGCTGGGACTCGAACCTGGGAACTACAGATTACGAGCCTGGCGCGCTACCGACTGAGCCACCCCCGCCCCTCTGGTACCAACACATTACCAGCAGATCCTTTAACTCTTGTAAGTTACATAGTTGAGCCGACGTAGATCGGCTATGCTGTTCGAACACAAACCACAGATGCTCGATTGGATTGATATCTGGGGAATTTGGAGCCCGGGCAATGCCTGGAAGTCTTCCTCATGTTCCGCGAACCATACTCGAACAAATTGGGCAGTGTGGCATGGCGCATTATCTTGCTGAAAGAAGTCACTACTAGAGGGGAATACCGTTGCCATGAAAGGATGTACTTGGTCTGCAATGATGTTTAGGTAGGTGGTAGACGTCATAGTTTGTTGCACATAAATGAGTGGACCCAGGGTTTTCCTGAAGAACATTGCCCTAAACATTGCCCAAACATTACCCAAAGCATTCCACGGCTTGATTTTGTCCCACAGTGCATCTTGGTGCCAACACTTCCCCAAATAAACGACGCACACTTACCCGGCAGTCTACATGGTGAACACGAAACGAGATTCGTCGGACCAGACGACCTTCTTCTAATCATTCATGTTTTGATCCAGTTTTGATGCTCACATGTCCATTGTAGGTGCATTCAACGGTGAACCGAGGTTAGCATGGGCACTTGGAGCGGCCTGTGGTTATGCAGACCCATTTTCAGCAGGGTTCGATTTATTGTGTGTTGTGACACATTACTTCCGTCACCAGCATTCAAATTACGGGCGAGTTGCGCCACATATTTCTTCTGTTGGCTCGTACCCTACGGTATAACTTTCGCCCACCTCTAGCGTCGATGAACCATAGTCGGCACACACCTGTTCGTGGTTTTTCCTTCCTCGGACCACTTTTTGAAGATACTAACCGCTGCTGACCGTGAGCACTGTACAAGACTTGCCATCTCGGAAATGCTCTGACCCAATCGCCTGGCCATTACAATTTAGCGTTTGTTAAACTCACTTAAGTCCGCTGCCTTTCCCATCTGAAGAACAAGAATAATAAGGGTTAACAGAGCTCAGTGTCAGGTGTTATTTATACCGTTTCATTACCTTCACACGCGCCGTCCTTTACCTGCATTTGCTTCGATTTGCATAAAGACACGCTGGTCATAATATTTTGGCTCTTCGGTTTTTCTAAATTTTAATATATATAATTTCTGACATATAATATATATATAAATTTTAATATATATAATTTTTAACATATAATATATATAATTATATATATGTATTATACAACAAGCTCTTCATTGTGCTGCCACCTCTCTGTATTCTCTAAGGGCTATAGTCATTGCTACAGACTCTGACAGATACCGGCAAATATTTTTGTAAATTATGCCAACGCATATGTTAAAAACAGTACCTATTGTTAAATACAAGAAAATTGCAATCCATTTTCTGCTATTAATTATTAAATAAAAGAAATATTTATTCGAAATTTTAAAGAAATTCAATAATACTCATAAAACTTACAGCAGTATTTGATTTTAAAATCGTAAAGTTCAAACATATAACTCCTCCCGAAATAATGTTTGACAGCCTACTGAAACCAACTCTTGCAGAAAGGTTGTTTGCTTATAAAATGTTTTTCATCACGTTTCCCTGTCTGCTTTTCTTAAGTTAAGAAACATTTCCGTACATTCTGCAGTTTTTTAAAATGGCATTTGAGCTTCTTCGTTTTCTATTGCCAGCATTTGGTAATGTTTCTTAGTTTTTCGCCCTTTTCCCATTTTGTTGCGAAAATGTTTTCACATTATTAAAATGCCGAACCAGTTCATTTTGCGTTGAGGCAGTTCTAATGAGCACTGCTATGTTGAGAGAATGCTTTGATTCTACGCTTTCGCTGTTGTCGTAGATATCGAGGATATTAAAGCACACTGATTGTCGTCCGCGGTGATGATCTTCGGAATTCCTACAGTTTTGTAAATCACATCAAGGAAGAAATACATTCACTTCTAAAATTTCGCGAAGTGGTAGCAAAGGTTGGGGAAATACAGAGTTCATAATTTTTGACTCACCGGGGCTACTGCCTTATGTTGAAAATCGAGTTGATCGAATTTAACTGTGTCCCAAATAAAGTATCCAGAATTATCTACTTCACATTGCATAAGGGAGAAAATGTGCTAAGCCAATAAATGATTATCATAAGTTATATAAAACGAAGAAAGTCCAAAATGTTTCCCAAAAACCAAGGTTGGTGGCTTCAAGGTAAGTGATTCCATACAATATTTTCTGATTTGTTGCTACCTCATATAATCGGAGATGTTCCTCTAAATTTCTAATAAAAGACCATGACGAATCCGATTTCGTACTATCAAAATTGATGTCAGGCAATGGCCACTGGATAATCAGTCGAGATCGATGATACATCGAGGAAGGACGTTTAACACTATCCAAGCCTAGACACACTATCACTATACACCACAGACACTTGGTTATTAAACGTTTCGTGCCAAGATTAAAAGTCAAACTTATTTCTTGTATTATATCACTGTCCATTAAATTCTGATCTGTACATATAAAATTAGGAAAGGAAGTTTCTACCTTTTTATCCCCTTCAGCTGAAGGCCTATACGATTTTCGAAAAACTTCAATTACTGCAACTTCCTACAATACAGACAGAGAAAGGTTCCTCACTAAGTTAGCATAAGTATCAGAAGTCATTCTTACGTACTCTGATAGATCCAAGCAGACATATTTAGGAAATTTCGCGATTAATTTTGGCCAACAAACTGAATACTTCTTGAGCAGTATGTATCAAAAGTATTGTACATACTAGTAATATAATATTCTTTCACTTATTCATATTTTTAATTTATTTAATAACGCATATAATTTATATATGTATATAAATTTTAATATATATAATTTCTGACATATAATATATATATATAAATTTTAATATATATAATTTTTAACATATAATATATATAATTATATATATGTATCTTATATATATATAATATATTAAAATTATTTATATATATATATAATTTCTAAACAGGATTGCAATTAGCGACATTCAAAAAATTACCGTATCAAAACTTTTCAACTATTAATTTCCTGTTTTGTAAGTGTACACTAACTGAAACAAAATAAACAATTATCGTATTGCATTGACTATTCATATTGTTTTCAGACTTCAAGATGGAAATCCATATCTCAGAATTTTGAACCTAAACCTTAAATATTTAGATTTAAAATTAGTAATGGAGAAGGTCAAATTATATATATATACTTATCCCCCGATTTACACGGTACTTGTTTTACACGATTTCGGTTTTACACGGTTGATAAAATAACGGATTTCAAAAAACTGGTAAAAATGTATATTCGGCTGCATATATATTTCAAGTCATTTTTTAATCTCATTCCTTTGGTAACACTGGCAACAACGGGGACGGAGATTCCCCTAAATTTTACAACACGGGGAATCCCCGTAGTATTTCACAATAGTAAAGCTATCTGGTTCATGTGAAGTAGTGCAGTATCATTTTAGCATCAAAGCTTTACATCATTGTGCATTTTTTTATTTTATTATTTAAATATCTACCTGGTAAGTTTCCAACATTTATAGTTTTTCTGGCATTTTTATAATTTACGTAAAATTTTAAGGTTTTATAATGCGAAAAGATTTAAAAAAAAATCAAATCAAAAGTTATTTCTTTAGAAACAAAAATTAAAATATTAGATCGTCTACGTAATAGAGAAATAGTAACAGATGTTGCTAATTTTACTCCATGAATGAAGCCACAATAAGGACAATAAGAAAAAATGAAGACTCCATTAGAAAAAGTGTTGCACGAGTATGAGCACAATTTCATATGTAAGAGATGTTACAATGGAAAATATGGAAAAGGCATTAGTGATATGGCTAGAAGACCAAACTCAAAAGCGGGTTCCAATTGATACCAGTGCCGTTACAAATAAGGCTTTAAAGATTTATGAAACACTTAAGAATCAGTTACCGTCGACTTCGCCAGATGATAAGAAGGTATCTTTTTCCACAAGCCATGGTTGGTTCGAGAGATTTAAACAAAGACATTCCTTACATAATCTAAGATTGAAAGGTGAAAGAGCATCTGCTGATTCGGATGTACCACAACAATATCCAGCAAAATTTGCTGAAATCTTTGCCGCCAACTCCTACACTCCTGACCAGGTCTTCAATGCTGACGAGTGCGGGTTATTCTGGAAAAAATGCCAGAAAGAACCTATTTGGCTAAAACTCACAAATCAGCTAGTGGTCATAAGGCAGCGAAAAGTCGTATAACAGTTCTTTTCTGTAGCAACGCTTCAGGCGATCATATAATGAAACCATTGGTTATTAACAAATCGAAAACACCACGCTCATTTAAAGGAATAAACATCAAAAACCTTCCCGTTTATTAGATGGCTAATAAGAAAGCATGGGTCACTGCCATGGTTTTCAATGAATGGTTTCATAACTTGTTTGTCCCAGATGTCAAAAGTTATTTAAGTAAAATGGGATTGCCTTTTAAGGCCCTTCTATTAATTGATAATGCACCAGGTCATCCTCAAGATTTACAACACGAAAACGCAAAAATTGTTTTTTTACCAAAGAATACAACTTCCTTATTACAGCCGTTAGATCAAGGGATAATTTCGACTTTCAAGGCACTGTATAACAAGCAAACCGTCAGGTATATTTTAGAACAAATGGAAAATGATGGATCTCTTACTCTTATGGATGCTTGGAAGAAATTTACAATCTTAGATTGTGGTAAGCATGTTGGACTGTCATATACCCAGATTAAACAATCAACGCTCAATGCCTGCTGGAAAGCAATATAGCCAGATGCTGTTGATGGTGAGATTACAGATTACCATTAGAGCATGAATATTCTCAGATCACTGAGTTGGCGCATACTATAGGAGGAGAAGGTTTTGAGGGTTTAGCTGAGGCAGATATTGAAGAAATAATGGCTGATGAAGAACTAGATGAGGATGATTTAGTTAACATGATTCATGAAACAAATAAACGTGATGAAGACAATGATCCTGATGAAGAGCAATCTGAACCAGTTGCGTTCACAGCAAAAGTCATCAGCGTAGGACTTGAATTGGGGAGAAAATTGGGTAATCATTTTTTACAAAATGACCCAAATGTCAAACGAGCTCTCCGATTCCAGCGGGATATTAGTAAGTGCTTAAATCAATATGAGGAGGTCTATAAAGATTTAACAAAAAAACGTACACAATTGTTAATTACGGATTTCATTACAAAGTCTCGTCGATCTGAGATTGTCCCTAATTCATCAACCATTGAACCAGAATCGCATCAAGAACTATCGAGTGATGAAAGTGACATCATACCAATCAGGAAGAAAAGACTGATAGTCTATGAAAGTGATGACAGTAATTAAACTTATTGTTAATTTTTTTAAGGATCTTATATTTTTTGTTCCTAATGTAAAATGAATTAAATATGTACTTATATTACCTACATATATTTGTTAGTTTATGAATGTAGTGTAATTTTATGTTTTTCAAGATGTCTTGCTTTTGTTTTACGTAAATAAATGACTGAATTATGCACATTTTAGTGTTTTTTTCGTTTTACACGGTTTTACATAGCAAAATCCAAGATTTAGATTTACACGGTTTTGTGCGGAACCTATCTTCAGTGTAAATCGGGGGATAGGGGTATATCACTAGAATTCAACGACTACGAGCTAGTGAGTGTTCAATAAATGAACACTGGGACAATATATATACACTGTGTGACACTGAAATTGCACCACCTCTCGGTGGTCGATTTTTTTTTATGTAAATCGTCAGATGAGCGGTAAGATACACAAATCACGGTGAGATACACAAATGATTGCATTGTCAGACAAATCAGACGGAGAGGTCTGATTTGTCCTTTATAAGGCTAAGCATGCCACCGTCTCGAGTAAATACTCCACGAGTTTCGATCTAGTGGAACTCAGAATGATCCCACAAAATGAAGTCAGTGAAAACAGCAACAATGATTATAAAAATAAGTAGGAAGCAATGAATCTATAAAGAGGAGATGTTTGTGTTAATGAGAAATGCAAAAAATAAATTTAGAATGAAAATTTAATATTTTTTTTCAATTAGTTCAGAAGCGAAATTATATAATTTAACTTAAGAGGTCAATTTTCTTAATTTAGGTTGTCTGACGAATTTAATAGCAATGAAATAAAGTTTAGTCCAGGACTTACTTTGATTGAAATTGGTATAAATCTATGGTCAGCACTATGATTACATCTTTGATGCGACGATTGTACGAATCTGTGTAAAAGGCGAAATTGGAATAGGAATATCGACTTTTCTAGAAGTTGAATTGAGGATTTTACGGATGGGGATATGAAAGATTCAATTTCTATTTTTCTAAAAGTCAGAAAGTTCATAAACTCAAGATAAAAAATTGGAAGCCAGTTACTTTTTAATGTTATTTCTGGAGAGAGAGATTTTCATCCATTAGATATAAAGTACACAGTGAAGGAAAAGCAACAAAAATAAGTAAGAAGGCTGGATTTAAGGTTCAAAATATTTCTAATATTAATTAATGAAAGGATAATGATTATAATAAGGATGATTATGGTGTGAGCGTGAAAGAATGTAACTTGTTCTACGAGGGAAAGCTTTATCTTGAAAAGATAAATTAGCTCATGTTGGCAATAGCTAATTAATAGTTGTATTAAGTTGGTTGAAAGTAGGATGCATCGGAGGGATGTTGTGTGATCATTCTATAGAGGAAGGAATATAAATGCTGAATATAATAGTACGTTGGGAACCTAGTCTCTCTTAACATAATTAAAATACAGCTTGTTACAGCCAGGAGCACATGCAGACGGCCAATACAATGTTACGTCAATTTGGGAGAAGACAGAACATCGGACACACGAGGCGGAGTGGTCAAGCCAGCGTATAGCAGAACATATCAGCTATAACAATATGGATGTCATTTGATGCTGGCAACAGTGGCTGCGAGAAGCAACACACAGTTGTTCAGCAGGGATCTGGCACACGCCAAAGGACAACATCACAGGACAACTGATTTATTTTGCGACAGGCGTCTACAGTACTAACAGGGACGCTAATCCATCCATACAGTAAACCATTTTCCAATGATTTGCAGAGTCACGTTACTTGCACATCATCCACTGCAATAGCTTTCACTGACAACCAACATTGTCAGCAGCATCTGTAGCGTTTCGACATCGAACAACTTGGTAGCGACGCCCGATTTTGCCTAGGAGTTAATGAAACAGTTAACGTTTCTGTCCAGCAGCCATCATCGAACGACACACTACCCGAGGAGCAGATGTTATGGCCTGAGAGTACAATAACTCATGATAGCAGTCTTCTGGTGTGTAGCTCCCAGATAGTTTGACTGTACAGCAATTCGTCGATGACATTCTGGAAACTGTAACACTTTCCTTCATAGCAGAGTTTCTATTTCAGCAAAGATAACGCTAAGACACAGACTACTAATATCACTTAGGAATGTCTACGACTTGTTGACTCTCTTTTGTGCCTGGTTATGTCCCCGATTTATCGACCATTGAACATGCTTGGAACTTAGTAGGGCGCTACTTGAGGACTCATCCACAACCAGTGCAGACTGCAGATGTCCTGAAAGCTCAAGTAACAGACAAGGTAGGCAGTGCCTCAGGGTGATTTTCGAAGGTCAGTTGGCTTAGTTGGTAACTCTCCAGGCTTATATCTGCAGTTCCCACACTGGAGTACGAACTGTGTCAGCGTTGATATTTTTCTCCATGAACCTTCACACTGCCCTCAGTAAGTACGAGGACACCAATGGGCCTGGAAAGGCCACCTTCCATCAGGTGAAACGTTAAGCTGTAGCTCCTTGTGCAGGAGAGCCATTCCTTGAGCACGTTAAAGAATTAGATGGATGACCTTGATGGGAGGCTATCATCTGTCTCCTAACAAGCTGTCCAAAAGGGTACTCTTCTTCCAACTTTTTCCGAGTCTTTCAAGTCCTTCTGATTGGCCATTTAATCCATTGTGTGCAAAAAAGTGAAGCTGAGAGGTGAAGAAACCCAACCAACTCAGGATGCTATTCGATGGCTGTACGACTACATGCTGCGACATAGACCTGCATGTGTCATGGACCATGGGGGATTTACAAGGTACTAACTATGGCCGTGTAATCATCTATGTGTGATATAAATTTGTGCTTCTGCTTTATCATTGTCAGCTGCCAACTTCTCACTCAGCTGCCAACTTCTCACTCAGCTGCCAACTTGTCTGTGATTTTCGTCCGATTCCAACTATTTCTTCTGGGTTGTGAGATTTTAAAAGTCACAGAGTGTATGAGCAAACACTGAATCCTTTCGTGACATCACATATTAAATTTAAGCTCTTTTTTTAACAATTTGTTTGTTAATTTTTTTAATCTTTACAATTGATTTTTAATTAATTACAATTAATTTTTACAATTTTTTTAACAAATTTAACAAGTATTAAAACCTTTAAAACAAAAACCGAATTATGTTTTAGCAAACAATACTTAGTAGTAGTAGTAGTAGTCTTTTTTCCATTCATATTGTTACTACAGACCAGTGTTTCCCAAAGTGGGTGGGGCGGGGGTGGCTCAGTCGGTAGCGCGCCAGGCTCGTAATCTGTAGTTCCCAGGTTCGAGTCCCAGCTGGGTCAGCGTTGAGACTTATCTCCGCAAAATTCCCCTCCCTGCCCACGGTCAGTAGGGGACACCGATGGGCTTGGAAAGGCCGCCGTCCGTCGGATGGGACGTTAAGCCGTGGCCCCGTGTGCGGGAGAGCCATACCCTGTGCACGTTAAAGAACACGCTGGATGGCCTTGACGGGAGACTACAATCTGTCTCCCAACAGCTGTTCCAGTGGGTCCCTCCCCCAACCTTCTCTGAGCCTTCGGGGTCTATGTGACCTGGCCATTTAGCCCATGGTGTGCAAAAAAGTGCCGCTCAGAGGTAAAACAACCCAACCCAACCCAAAGTGGGCAATACCGCCCCCTGGGGGGCGCTGGAACTATCCAGGGGCTCGGTAGTAGCTTCTGGTGCAATTGGGGGGGGGGGGGGGGTGGAAGCATAAAGAAAGAAGGGAAGATAAGAATTTTTTGAAAAACCATTCGTTCATGTTTCATCTGCTGTGTAACATAGAGTTAAAGTCGTAGTGATTACTTTATTTTCCAAATAAACACATTAAAATTATTCTTCGTTATCTTAATTTCCTGTGTGTAATGCGAATGTTACTATGGTTGATTTAATAAATCATTTTATAATTTCAAGTTTCAATGTGTCTTATTTACAACAACATCTTTCTTTACTATGTTGTAGGACGTAGGTAGAAATAGATACATAAAAGAACGCAAATTTGTCACTGCATCTTTCTGTTTGTTCGCTTAAAGAAGGTAGATTTCCTGGGGGGCGCAGAGTATTTTTTTTTCTGAAAAGGGGGCGGTAGGACAAATAAGTTTGGGAACCTCTGCTATAGACGAACGTGCAACAACAAGACCATGATGTGATATGCCATTTGTGATGCTCGCGTGTGATATAGCCTGAGGTTATTGAACAGTTTGTGTTTAGAAAACTTCGAGTTACTATTTTGTACTAGCCAATTCAATGGTAGAAATGTGTCCATGAAGTCTTCTTGTGGAAAAGCAAAAGAGGCTTACTGTTAATGAGGTGTTTAAGGTAAAATACCAGAATCGGAAATGTAAACGATAGGTTTATTTTTAAAGATGATTGCATCGCTTATTGAGTATTAAGTAAGATTCTTTTTATGCTTTGAATGGAATCTGTTAGAGTTGTAGTATGACTATTTCAAGTGTGGTAGAGAATTGCTAGACAATCTTTTAAGTTTAATATTATGAGATGCATTTGTGATTGGTTTAAAATTATTAGATCTTCTCCATGAGGAACTGACCTTATGGCTGAAGGCACATTTGGATATTGTATTTTGCTTTTGTTCTTTTTTGAAAATCCCGAGACTTAAAAAAAAATAACAATCATGCAAATGAGTAGTTGGCTCACGCCAAACCATTGGAAGTGCAAAGGGCAACTGCAAAATTCACTCTTCAACGTACAGTGTCGGGCTTTTCAAAAAAGAACAAAAGCAAAATACAATATCCAAATGAATGCGGTCTGAGGTTAGGTTTTCTCCCACTTGGCAATTAGTGTTGCCAGGCACAAAAAGGAAAATATCTAGTATCCTCCCAGTTGCCTGGAGGTGTGATATAGGAAGATCGTAATAGGAGTCAAAATGACCAATAACATAAAAACGTGTCGTGCTAGTCATTTTCTAAGGCCATATCTGAAATCAGCACTTGAAAAATAGTTAAAGTTAGCTACTTTTGTTCATGTTATAAAAACTTTGTAAACCAGTGCAAGTTAACATATCTGTATTATATGCAAATTTATTATTCAGTGTTATAATAGACACATGAAAAGGGTCCACTGGACCCTTTTTGTGATGGACTTGTAACTGCTCATTTGTCTCATTGTGAAACAAAATAAGTACTGTTCAATGGCTACACATGGTTAGGAGCATTAAGTAAAGAATTAAGGTTTTACCTCTGAGAAGCACTATTTTGCACACAATGAGCTAAATGGCCAGGTCACAAGGACTCCGAAGGCTCAGAGAAGATTAAGGGAGGGGACCCACTGGAACAGCTGTTGGGTCACAAATGGTAGTATCCCATCTAGGTCATCCATCGTTTCCTTTAACGTGCATAGGTATGACTCTCCTTCACACGGAACCACGGCTTAACGTCTCCCATACGACGGCCAACTGCCTTTCCAAGGATAAAGAATTAAGAAAACGTTATCAATCCTAAGAAGTAGAATGTTTGTTCGTCATTTCAATAGAACAATTGCAGCAAATACAACTTTGCTAGCTTAAAAGATAAATTTTTACTTAATGCAAAATAGGATAATAAAATATCTTTTCTCTTGTTACCATTAAAAAAGCATTTATGATAAAAAGTTAGAAATTCTTTGCTTTAGTAAAAGATCTGAAGAGTATAATAGAATGATAAAGAGTAGTAAAATAGATACAGAAACTAAATAATAACACTAAATATTTCGTATAATAGGGGAAAAAGTGGCATTTAGTCCATTCGCATGCCTTTACATTAAATATCGCAACAAAAATATTTTACGCAATTATATTTACTTGATGTATGTTGGGTTACTTAGCAACAGCATGGAATAAAAATGCCTTAATTATTATTTAGTTTTAAACTCCTATCACCAACAATTTAAAATTCGCAATGACGCTAATGGATGGATGTCACTTGGAGTGAAAAAGACAAAAAAAAATACTTTACAGCTGTTAATATTAATTATTTAAACAAGAATCTTCAAATTACAAAGCAAATATACTGAGAGAATTATTTTTTTTTTCCTTTTTAAAGAAAAACATCTACTAATGCTACTAGGGAATTTTTTTATACTCTGAATTAATTTCTTAGCTTCCTTTTTTTTGACTTTCTTTCACTTTATCTTTTTTTACTCTACTTTCCTTCATTATATTATTTTTATGGCATGCAACACAAGCACTAACATTTTTACATCTCCACCAGCAACGATTAATTCAGCTTTCGATTTCTCTAATTTAACACATGCATTTATTTTCAAAGGAAAAATGTATAGGGGCTGTCAGTCGATAGTGCTTTACGCTCGCAAAAAACATTCCCAACTGGGATTGCTTTGCGATTTATCTTCTTTAATCCACATCTTCTGTGCGCTAGAACTTCTTGTGAAAAGTGAGAAGATGGTGTCGTAAGTCACATCTTCTTTCCACCTACTTAGGAAGAAGACACCGATGAGTTTGAAAAGACCGCTTTCCCTCGGATGGGGCGTTAAGCCGGACGTGTACAGGAAAGTCATACCTCTGTGCATGTTGAAACATACGCTGGTAGGTCATTGCGGAAAGATTCCCTCTGTGTCCCCAACAGCTATCTACAGGATCTCTTTCTTCAATCCAGCTCTCACTTCTTGGAACCATTGTGATTTTTAATCCATTGTTTTGCAAAATTTCCCCTTAGAGATAAAACAACGCAGCTGTAATCGAGATTCCACTGAGAACTGGGTGGCTCAGAAGGTAAAGCACCAGGCACGTAATCTGCAGTTCCCAGGTTCGAGTCCCGCTGCTCTTAGATTATCTCCACGAAAATCACCGCCCTGCCCTCGTTCATATAGCCAGCTCTGAGATTTATCTCCGCGAAAATCACCGCCCTGCCCTCGTTCAATAGGGGATAGCGATGTTCTTGTAAAAATCGCCCTTCCGTTGGATGGGACGTTAAGCCGTGCCTGCGTGTACGGTAGATCCATAGCCTGTGCAGGTTAAAGAACACGCTGAATGGCCTTGATGCGAGGCTACCATCTGTCTCGCAAAAACTGTCCAATAGGTACCAAGTCACAAAGATCCTGAGTGGTTCAGAGAACCCAAACCTTCTCTGAACCACTCGGGATCTTTGTGACTTGGCCATTTAGCCTATTGTGTGCAAAAAAAGTGCCATTCAGAGGTAAACAACCCAACCCACTGCGAACAATTTTTTAATTCACCAGAAAATGAAGTTCACAGATGACGGTAAGACAGATAGAATATTTTCAGCATATTATTCTCAATCAGATGAGAGACACTGAGATCAAATATTCTGGGTATTATAGCAACTTTACTTCACCTAAGACCTTCATTGATAATTTTAACCCTTCGCCGGTCGCACTCTGCTTTGTAACACCGATGGTCGCATGTTAACCAGAGCGATCGACTTCTACCACAGTGTATAATAATTCTGTTCTCTCTAAAGAACGATCTAAAGCGATGGTAGTGAAACCTTGAATCATTTTTATGCAAGAAACAGGATGTTGAATCCTTTTGATTCCAATATGGTAAAGCAGCATCTTGAATGTTGAATAATTTCATCATGAAATTAATGATGTGATTAGACAAAGGAGTCATCAACTACCTTTACGTAACATTTTGTGTGAGGTGTGATTGCTTTGGTTTGGCTATGTTTCCTGCATGAAAAACTGCTGATCAGTTAACCCTCGTCTGAAAATGCTTTGTTTCGTTGTGTGAAATTTTAGAATTAAAATTATTGTGCATTTTGTTTTCACCATCTAAAGAAATTACAATATTAATTAGATTCTATTAAGTTTCTGGGTGCAAAATTATATTTTCAGTGATTTTAAAGAAATCTTTCTCCAACTGCGGCACTTTTTTGCACACCATGGGATAAATGGCCAGGTCACATGGACCCCGAAGGCTCAGAGAAGGTCGGGGGAGGGGACCCACTGGAACAGTTGTTGGGAGATAGATGGTAGTCCAGCGTGTTCTTTAATGTGCACAAGGTATGGCTCTCCTGTACACGGAGCCACGGCTTAGCGTCCCATCTGACGGACGGCGGCCTTTCCAAGCCACCGGTGTCCACTACTGACCGTGAGCAGGGCGGGGAATTTTGCGGAGTGCTTTCAAGAGTTTTCGAACTGAGGGATGAGATCAAGATCTTCCTTCATGACACTGATAAAGCAAGTAAATCTCTTTTCCACGATTTCAAGTGGCTAGCGCAGGTGACATATCTCAGCGATGTTTTCAGCATCCTGAACAGCCTAAATCTGTCACTTCAGGGGCGCGATATAACCATTTTTAAAGTGCAAGATAAAATAAAAGCATTTCTACAGAAATGTGAACTTTGGAGTTAAACGGCTTGGTCGTTGGGAGTATGATTCATTTTCTGCACTTGATTTTTTTTTGCAGTCTTCAGGAGAACTAATTGATGATGAATTAGTACAATTATTTCAGAACCACATAACAACTCTGCAAGATAGCATAAAAAATATTTTCCAGATCCTGATGAAAGTAAGGAATGGATTAGGAATCCTTTCAGTGCTGCATCTGTGATTGAGTCCTTCGGCCTTTCAGCTCGTATGTGTGATCAGCTTATTCAATTGGCATCTGATGGAGCACTGAAAATCGCATTTCATGAGAAATCCCTCACACACTTCTGAATCCATGTGAAATCAGAGTACCCTGAACTCGCCAACAGCGCCACCAAGCACCTGCTACCGTTTCCCACAACGTACGATTGTGAAAGAGGATTTTCTGCCCTGGTTGGACAAAAAAGTGTGAAAAGGAAGAGGTTGAATGTTGAGCCTGACTTAAGACTGAAACTATCTTCCATTGCACCTGATGTAACCAAACTGGTCAAAGATTGCAAGCAACATCATTCTTCACATTGAAATGGAGAATAAAAAATTCATTCGTTTATTTACTTTCTTGAAATGTGCTAATACTATTTTAATTCTAAAAATAATTATGCTGTTGTTGTTTCTTATCCCTTGGTCTTAAACAGTTCCATGAGGTTATATTTTTTAATTCATTTATTAACTTTTGTTCATCATCTTGAATTATTTTCTTATTGACGCCTATATATTGAAAGATGTGGTTTGGTGCTGATTCTTTTGCATTACATTTTGTACAGACTTTTGTACCATCAAGTATTTTCATTGATTTGAGATGCCTAGTTCTAAAACTTGATAATGTGGTTTGTTCTTTTCTGTTTAATGTTTGCCATGCTCTTTTGTGTTTTGAAATATAATAAAAAACCAGTACTTTTTTTCTTAATTTATTTTTAACTTTTCTACAATAAAATAACTTTAATAATAAGTTTTTATGATGATAATGCATTTTAATGAGTTGTTAAATCATTATTCCTACATTTTGGTACTAGAATGGAAGAGGTGCCAAGGTAGGTGCTCCGTGTTAGGTTGACAGTCTACACCTTTGTTGTCCGTGGTATAAGGAAAGTTTGAGAACCATTGCTCTATGGGAACAATTGCCTGGCATTTTTTATGAGTTATCCCAAATCATTATTTACAATCCTTAGGTAAGAAGATATTTAATTGATTTCATTAACGGAAGGGAAGGTGTGTTCTGAGCAGGGGGTTAGCCAGGAGTGTTTCTTAGGAGGGGACAGGTTGATGACAAACAATGCGACCTCGATTAACCGATTATAGATTATTGTTTTAACCTGTCAGTGTTGAGTGTAGAATTTTGTTACAGCTGCCACACAGTGATAGAGCTACTTTTCGTAGCCCTTCTCCGCCAAACTCCTTCATGATAGTGTTAAGAACATCTTAGAGGAAAAACAGTAGATTATAATAAATAAAATTTCAATTTTAGCATTAATTTTTTTCAGTAAAATTTAATATAAGGTAAGCCGGCCCATGGCCTAGTGGTTAGCGGGCTTGGCTACTGATCTAAGGGACCTGGGTTCGAGCCCCGGGTAAGGCATGGATGTCTGTGTCGTTTTTCTGCTGAGGTCCTGCCATCCTCTCAGATCTTCTACTATGGCATATAAACTGACAGGCTCCTGTCAGACCTCTGTGGCAAGCAGCTGCTTGAGGGGGTATTTATTTATTTTATTTATTTACTTTCGCAATGGTGCTCTCCTTTTTCCTGATTAATTGCACCCTAAAAAGTTTCTTAAAAGTTTTCGTCATGGACAGAAAAATTTTTCCGATTATTTACAGCTGAAATCACTGTTATACAAAAGGAGAACATTTGATTGAATTGTGCTTCTTTGTAGCAGCCTCTTTACAGTGTTAAGATGTTGCTAATTCTCTTTGACAGCTATTCACTATGAGGAGATATTCTCGATATAATTTTATATTTATCATTATGCCTTATTAACATGTTTTTTTGTTTACATTTCCTTTAATTACTCAGGATTAAATTACATTTTCGTTTTTTCCGCAGATTTTCTTAATTATCTACATTTTCTGCCAAATATCCGATATTTCGATGTTCCCGAGCCACATGCAGGTAGATTAATCGTATTTCTACTGTACTCGCAAACCCATATTATCAGTAAACACATGGGGGATGTTATCTCCCTGGCAATGATGCCAAATCATGCTTTTTTTAAAGGGAAAGAATTTACTCCCCACACACAAAGGACGGAGATAACCTGAAAGCTCTCACCGGCTTGTCATTGTTTCTCATACAACAGTGGTTCCCATTTGATGGTTCGCGAACCCCATCGGGTTTCGCGCTAAAAATTCTGTAATGGCGCCTTAAGCGCCAATTGTGTTACAAATATATTCATGTGTTTATTGTGACAACAAGCATGTGCATGTTTGAAGCATTATAGGTTTGTTTCTGCAGCGATTCTAAATTTTAGAGGTTTCATAATCATAGGTAGTAAAATTCTATATTTTATAAGAATTATTATAATGTAATATTTTTCGGTTGAAAGGCGTTCACGGAACAAAAAAATTTTGGAACCATGTATGTTGGGTTGGGTTGTTTTACCTCTGAGCGGCACTTTTTTGCACACCGTGGGCTAAATGGCCAGGTCACATGGACCCCGAAGGCTCAGAGAAAGTTGGGGGAAGGGACCCATTGGAACAGCTGTTGGGAGACAGATGGTAGCATCCCGTCAAGGCCATCCAGCGTGTTCTTTAACGTGCACAGGGTGTGAGAAGGTTAGGGGAGGGGACCCACTGGATCAGCTGTTTGAAGACAGATGATAGCCTCCCGTCAAGGCCATCCAGCGTGTTCTTTAAAGTGCACAGGGTATGACTCTGCCGCATGGGGGACCACCGCTTAACGTCCCATCTGACGGACGGCGTCCTTTCCAAGCCCATCGGTGTCCCCTACTGACTGTGGGCAAGGGGTTTTGCGGAGATAAATCTCAACGCTGACCCAGCTGGGACTCGAACCTGGGAACTACAGATTACGAGCCTGGCGCGCTACCGACTGAACCATCCCCGCCCCAAACCATGTCTGTATATATGCTAAATCATCATTGTATGTATATATGTCAAATGTGTGAATGTATGTAAAATGTATGATTATAGTATGTATTTATGATATGTTATGATACCATGGTATGTTATAATACCATGATATATGTGTTATGATATGCATGATATATGTGTTATGATATGTATTATATACATTTTATGTATGATATGTATTATATTTATGTATGATATATATGATATTTATATTATGGTATGTATATTATATGCATGGTATGTATATTATTATATGCGTGATATGCGTGTTATGGTATGTATGTAGTGTGTTGTACCAGAGCCTCATGTTAGCCATCCATTATCTGAGGTTTTCCCTAAAGATGAAATGAACTCTTCGGGAAATCAACAGATAATGAATGTTGCCCGTCCTCCCACGATCTGGGAAGTCTGAGGGTGGATTTTAGGGGATACATTTTTTTTTATTTTAATTTTTTCAACTTATTATTTGACTTTTTATTTCATTTTTTTCATTTCTTTCACTTTTTTGATAGTTTTTAATACTTTTTTTAACATCTGATTATTTCTGTTGTGTTTTCCAGATTTTTATTTCAGGTTATTTGCAGTCGTACATGGAGTTTTATACAAGCAAATATCTATTTCTGAGGTGCGGATTATGCTGGAGGAAAAGAGAAGAACGAGACAACAGATCTGTAGATATCAGTAGCAATATAATCGAGCATCAGGAATAAAATGGCCATCCAAATTAAAATTATATCCATTAGAGACTCCTCTTCAGGGATGTTGATTGAGGAATTTGATGAGCACTCAGGACTGCTCACTCTGGCAGAGCGAACCGTTGTTTCCATTTCATCCAATGAACTCCCCTCCTCATCCGTTGAGTTGTATGGAGAAACACTCGTTTCACCAGCTGAGCTGGGAGGAGAGGAGTCTTCCTCAGGAGCCATTTCTCTGCCTTCGGGTGGAATATCTCTGCTATCCACGGATGGAGAGGTATCGAGGGATCCGACATCACTGGTGGGGAGATAGAAGATGCTGCGTGTGTGTGATGACGTCGGCACGTACACTTCACTCTCCTCTCCACTGTAGTTCATACAGCAAACGGAAGCCTTTCTCAGGCGCTTCCAGAACATACGGAGGCCTTCTCGGCGCCTCCTTGCAAATCGCAGAGTGCGCTCGCGTACAGACAACGCTTGGCACTCAGCATGTGCAGCGTTTAGCATCCTGCGATAATCCAATATACAATAAAATCAATCGATAACTAACAATAAATCGGCGCTTTTCCAATACAAATATCACCGCTAATACAAACTAAGCGCAAACTATAATATAAAATCAGCAATAAATACAAATAAAATTCGTAGCAAATATCAACTTTATGCGCTAAAGTACTCTTGACTCTCTTACCAAACGAAATTCGATTGAATGATTCTTAGGAAACATATTCTTTAAACTCTTCAATTGTTCTTCACTTACATTGTTCAGAATTTTGAATATTTAAGATTCACTTGTTGCGTTTGCGAAACGTTTCTGATGCCAGATGCAGGAAACAATGAGAATCATTTCCACATAATAATATACTCGAAGTATTCGAAAAATAGCCAGGGCTCCTATTTACAATTTCTTGCTAGTATCTGCCTATTCAAGTACATGCTACTATTTAAGGCCGGCGCTGTTCAAATTAATTCCGTATTCCATATGTGATATATTAAACGCCAGGGCATAAATAAAGAGTAGCCTGAAAGGATGGATTTTTGGGGTGGGTGGGAAGAAGTGGGATTTCTTAGATCCCTTTATCCATCTAATTTAGTGTTTCTAAAGAACTTCTTGAAAAAGAAATCGCCGCCCCCTAAAGTGAGCCTATCAGGGTAATATTTCTTTAGGCTCCAACGTTTAATACACCGAAGAGCCAAAACATTATTGATCAGCGCGTCTTTATGCAAATCGAAGCAACTAAAGGTAAACGGCGGCTTGTGAAGGTCATGAAACGGTATAACACCTGATACTGAACTCTGTTAATCAGTGTTATTCTTGTTCCTCAGATGGGAAAGGCAGCGGACTTAAATGAGTTTGACAAAGGGTCAAATTGTAATGGCCAGACGACTGGGTCAGAGCATTTCCGAGACGGCAAGGCTTGTGGAGATGCTTACGGTTAGCCGTGGTTAGTACCGTCAAAAAAGTGATCCGAGGAAGGAAAAACCACGAACTGTCGCCGGCAAGGTGTGGGCCGACTACGGCTCATCGATGCTAAAGGTGAGCGAAGGCTATCCTCTATAATAGAAGCTAAACACACAGTACATCTAACCCTGCTGAAAAAGAGACTGTGTAGCAGCAGGCCACTCCGAGTGCCCATGCTGACCTCGGATCACTGTCGAATGCTCCTAGAATGGGCATGCGAGCATCAAAATGACCTTGAATGAATGGAAGAAGGTCGTCTTGTCGGACGAATATCGTTCTTGTTGCACCATGTGAATCATCTTAATATGAATGAATTTCGCCGGCATTTCATGGTTGTTAGTGGGGGGGGGGAGATGCAAAACAAATTGATGCTCTGTGGCATTCCAACGGGAGGACAAGGATCTGAAAATATTTGTTTACTTTTAATTCCCAACTATGAATTGAAATTATTGGTAAAAAAGAGGTTGGCTGATGATAAATGAAAAGTGAGGAGGCATGAGGGTTTCGCAAAAAAACAAAACAAAAGTGTGCAATGCGAAAATTGGAAATTTCTACCTTATTGGATCTCCAGCAGATTCCGGGACGTCTGGCATCCCTGTGTAAGACGTCCGTGATTAATTCTGCCCTAAAGAGCCGACTACTGTTTGAGCACAAATTACTCTTTAGGCCCTGGCATTTAATGTGTCACATTCGGCACATATATATCAATACTAATTAATTCTTTTTTGTCATTCCGATTACTTTACATAAACCAATTAATACAATTTTTACAACACCAATTAATACAATTTTTACAACACCAATTAATACAATTTTTACAACACCAATTAATACAATTTAATTGGTATACACATATACCAATTAAATTTTACATCCAATATTAGGAAGACAAAAGATATCACAATTTAGAGTTTTGAGGTTGATAACAGTTTTGAATGTCTCATAAAATAATAAGCTGGAAAAAAATTGGTTTTGCCATGAGTGGGATTCGAACCCACGTCTCCAGGAAACATGATTGTTATGCTAACACTACACCACCAATGGCTAACCTTTTCTCAGTTTGTGTGACCTTATAAACTTTTCGGATTTTTTTTTTATTTGATTCGCACAGTAGCGCCATCTATCCAAGAAGTGGACAACTCCGTTGCCTCATACATTTGGTATTAATATTTGTCACTCACGCTCATGGCGTTAATCAATAAGTCAGTAGTAAAGAATCACAGAATATGTCCTGTAGACATGGAACTCATGAAATAATAAGCTGAATAAAATTGTTTTTGCCATGAATGGGATTCGAACCCATATGTACAGGACCAGTTACGCCGAGAGAATTTATGGGCCCCTAGGTAATATTATGCTCGCCCCCCCCCCCCTTGAAAACTTTTTCTTCACAAGTCATTAATAGCAATTATTCTGGACACAATGATGACATTCAGAGGAAAAAAAGCCTGTTGCGCAGTCAGGCATGCAAAAACATAGGCCTACACAGTTTGTGTCACATAAAACTTTTTAGCATTTATTTTAGGGAACATATTTTGCAAAGCTCACAGCAAGATTTAGGATTTTTGAATAAATTTAATATAGGCTACATAACATATCATGGAGAAAAACTATGCAATTCTGCGAGTCTTCATTTTTAATTGTCAGTACTGAAAAATAGGCAACAATATTTGTTAAACTTCACATTAGCATAATAGCAGATTCAACACTAAATGTGTCGACAAGAGACTTTTAAACTGTTATAATTTGCAACACTGACACACAGACCACAGACGATGTTACTGGAACTCGAAACATGAACAATGTAATATACCTGATCGCACGGGTTGGGTTTGGGAGAGTCCAACTGTTGCTACTGCTGCAGAGGTGGGGTGGTTAACAGGGAAAATACAAGCAAATGCTGTAAGTTAACGCGGACAAAAGATGTTAAGAAATGGTTCGTTCAACTACTATTAATGAGATGTCATAATCCAACTAGTGTTCCTTTTTAAAAGCATATTATAACAAATAATGTTCTTGTGGAATTATATAGGATCGATATATAGCCTAACTAAGAATAATTTTTGTAAGAAAAAGTCACTTAATCTGACGGGCCCTTATTGCTGACAGGCCCCTATGCACTAGTCCCCCTTGCCCCCCCCCCCCCCTGTCGGTGGCCCTGGTGTTTAGCAAAGGGTTTCTAACATCTAATTAAATATAATTTTAATAAGGCTACGATTAATGCACTAGTGGGAGCATAGGGACAAGTTCATTTATCAATAAGGTAATAATAATTCTTATTTTGTACAAGTTCAGCGCTAAGTAAAACGCGCTACAGTTTTAAGCGCGTTTTACTTAGCGCTTAAAAGCTATTTTAAGCGCTAAGTGCTGTTAACAAAATAAGCATTGAAGTCTTCCAAAAAAGTTCAAAATTAAGGTCCTCATAGAAGGCCCTGAGAAAAGTGCCAGTCCGCCTCTGGATATAAATATGACTTTTTTTTATCTCTATCAATGAGAACATTTCCAGTTGAGGAGCACTAACGAAAGTTAGAAGTTTCTGCAGCGAAACATAATCGCCAAGAAATTGTATTCTGGAAAGGCCTGCAAATGATCGGTGACATGTTCCTCTTATTTTCCACAACTCCATCTTTAAACTTCGTATTCTGGCACATCAAATATTCAAAATGAATTTATTTTTCCAATGGCTAAGAAACAGAGAGTGCCCAACAACATTTATTTCAAGAAACGAAACCTTCCTGGCATGTATGAGCTTCATACTTTAAAAATCTCAACGCTGGCACAGACGGGAGTCGAACCTGGAAACTGAAGATTACGAGTTTGACTCGGCACTGAACTGAAGAGATCCCCGTCCCCTCTCCTTTAGAATGGTGCTTTATAACTGAAACTAAAGTATATTCCTGATATAACGAAAAAGAACCAGTAAGTGTATATTGCTTCGAAAAAAAAATGATAAAAAAGAGGAAACTAATATTAAAATAATTAAATAAATCCGACCTCCTACATTTACCTCAAAAATTAAAATTTAGAAACAAAGCATGGCAATGGCAGGAAATTGTTAAGTGATCCCAGTTTTGGCGCCCTATTTTCCGTTGAAGTTAACACTAGGCAGTCCCGTCGGAAGCTGAAAATTCGAAATGGTGAGAAAAATGACCCAGAGTTCCCATATCAGGTTCTATCGCACAAAGGGATTGATGTTTTAAAGCAGCACATTTCCTGTTGAACTTCAAGTAATCCTGTAACCCCTTCAACAAAAGACTTCGAAAAACAATAGAAGTTTTAAATTCGAAAGCTTTTTGTCCTAGGGGGAAACTTGAATTTTTAACGCACAAAGCGAATGGCACGGCAGAAATCGTTGTATGAAATGTGGGACCAATCAAAAGTCTGTTAAAGAGGAGATCAACTCTTCAATACTAAATCAGGAGGCGCGCGTTTCTAGTCTGCTGTCTTGTTGGAGAACTCTGCCATAAGCTCCGTCAAATTCTGTTATCGTGGGCATTGCCAAGGAAACACTACTACAGGTGAATCGTTATCATCATCCTCAGGCAGCCATATGCTACAGAGGTCAAGCCAGAGCGTGCGATTTAGTTCACCAAACTCGTGTCACTTAAGCTATAGTCGCTCAAAAAAAATATCCGAACACTATTACACGAAGGTTGTAAGATCACTAATTCCTAAAAAAAAAATCGTTGCCAGATATTTTTTCTGAATTCTGTAATCAACCATAGTGTTCGGATATTTTTGGAGCGACTAGTAGTATAGTCGCAGTATCGGGTACCCCCACGCACAGTGCTTTCCCCCTATGACGTCACCGGCCCCAAGTGCAAGGCCGTTTTGGACTTTGACCCCTGTGTCGCAATCGTCCACGTTGCATTCTCAGATTGAAATTTGAACCCTATGTCGCAACCGACCATGCTCCCTTCTCGAATAGTCTCGATTTCCCCACCTATATTTTAAGCCCCCTCTCTAAAGGCCCCCTTGGTTGACCTATATTTTAAGCCTTCCTTCTCGATTTTTCTTGATTTCAGACCACACCTATATTTTAAAGCTCCCTTTTCGATTTTTCTTGATTTCCCCACCTATATTTTAAACCCCCTCTCTAAAGGCCCCCGTGGTTGACCTATATTTTAAGCCCCCCTTCTCGATTACAGACCCCACCTATATTTTAAAGCTCCCTTTTCGATTTTTCTTGATTTCCCCTTGTTGACCCACCTATATTTTAAGCCCTCCCCTCTTTAAAGACCCTCCTGGTTGATCCATCACAAATCAGTTTTTGAGCATTTAATCGGTGTCATCCAACGTCCATACTATTTTTAGTACTCCTGTATTTAAAAAAAATTCCTTTCGACAGCGTGGTTTGATCTCGCTACCTCAGTGTCGATAGCTGGAGCGTTATCGCACTCGATTATGCCTTGTTACTTGATAATGTGGCTTAGATGTGTCTCAAACGGGTTATAACCGTATAAATCACGTATCTCTTTATGTTAATATATCATTCTCTAGCCAGTGAGTCCGAAATTAGTGTGTCTTTGCTTTAAAAATAAATACGCCTTCACGCAGCTAATTGTCGTAACAGTTACAGGATTTTTTCATACGACCCAGTAGAAGGGGGTGAGAGGATGTCGGGATCTTGGTAGGAAAACAACACAAACGTTCATGTCTTACTATGGATCTCAAACCTTGGCTTTGTTAGATGAGAAGTAACTAACCTGCTGTCTATGAGATAGATTAGATATATTCTCATGCAGGAAAAATAACTAAACAAACATGAAATCCCGTGTTAGATTGTAGTGAAACACCCTATCTTTGTCGAAAAACTTGTGTTTGCAGCGAAAAATAGCCACCTTCAACCCATACTTATGCGCTTATTCAAACGAAGGGGGATACTACTGACACTACTGACTTCGGGCCATTCTAGTTTCGAATTAATTTGATTCATCTGCCAATATTTGGAGCATGAAATTAATGTTATTTGGTCCCAAATAAATATATTTCACGAAAAAATAATTATGAAAATTAAAATAATTCCTTTATTAATTTTAAATGTGTTAGAAGTTCTCATATGGGAAACAATATTCGAAACATTACGTAACAGTTTTATATTGATTGAAAATGGTGTTACCGTCAGTAATGCCATGGGGGCAGTGAGAACTGAAAGGGTTATAAATGTTTTTACTGCCTTGTCTAATCAGCTTCGTAGTCACGTGATGCTTCTACCGATCATATTAGCAGGCAAGCACAGTAGATACTCTAATGCAGTGGTTCTCAACCTTTTATGCTTCACGTACCCCCTGGAAAATGTATGTAACTGCCCATATATAGATTGATAAAACTACAGTTATAGTATACTGCTCAAAAAAATTAGGGGATATTTCTTCGCTTCGTATTCATTTTGAAATATTTCCTAATTTTTGTGCTCAGTATATAATAATGCCAACTTAGCGACTTTGTTACTAGATCTAGCGACTTTTGAGCTCTCACGGCATACCCCCAAAACTTTTACCGCGTACCCCACATTGAGAACCCCTGCTCTATACGGTGCATCGGCAGATTTTACTTCTTTCATGGAGCCAACATCAATTCTGAGGCACATAGAAGCACAGGGGTAAAAACCGCGGATCTGTGATTTCACCCAGAATCACGATTAAGATTAATTAATTTAATGATTAAGTAAAGGAGAAATTAAAGAAAGAATTTCGGGAGATCACGAATCATCGAAGATTCATGACACCAGGTTCGAGTCCCACCTGTGCCAGGGTTGAGATTTATCTCTAATAAACCCTTATCCTAGCCTCGATCAGAAAGGGATAAAGCGATGGACTTGGAAAGGCCAGCGTTCCTTGGATGAGACGTTAAAGCCGTGGCTCCTTGCGCAGTAGGGCCATTCCTTGTGCACTTTAAAGAACACACTTGAGGACCTTCATTAAGAGGCTTCCATCTGTCTCCTATCAGCTCTCCAGTGGATCCCCTTCCCTAACCATCTCTGAGTCCTAGGGATCTCTGTGACCTGGGCATTTATTCTATTGTGTGCAAAAATGTGTCTCTCAAAAGCGAAACAACGCAATGCAAACCCAACTGTGACAACGATTAAATATTGGTGTAATCTAAATCACCAAACAGACGTTGCACATGACTTACTCTTAGCTTTGTTGAATTTCATAAGTGAAAAATCTGCATCTTCTTCATCAGTACACTGCTTGGCATTGTGGAGACACCGAAGAACAGATGAAGCTTTGTTCAATAGAAAATTGCACCACCATTTTCATTTCTTTTCTCAATGACCAATTCGTCAAGTTATTGATCAATAAGGTCAAAGTTCCATCAGCAGTAAGAAGGTTGGCTTCTTCACAAAGCTTCAAATTTTAACTTTAAAGAAATAGTCAGGCCACAAGGTTGGGTTGTTTTACCTCTGAGAAGAACTTTTTTTCACACCATGGGCTAAATGGACAGGTCACATGGACCCCGAAGGCTCAGAGAAAGTTGGGGGAGGGGACACACTGGAACAGCTGTTGGGAGACAGATGATAGCCTCCCGTCAAGGCCATCCAGCGTGTTCTTTAACGTGCACAGGGTATGGCTCTCCCACACACGGAGTCACGGCTTAACGTCCCATCCGACGGACGGTGGCCTTTCCAAGCCCATCGGTGTCCCCTACTGACCGTGGGCAGGGCGGGGAATTTGGCGGAGATAAATCTCAACGCTGACCCAGTTGGGACTCGAACCTGGGAACTACAGATTACGAGCCTGGCGCGCTACCGACTGAGCCACCCCCGCCCCAGGTCACAAGGACCCCGAAGGTTCAGAGAATGTGGGGGAGGGGACCCATTTGGAACAGCTGTTGGGAGACAGATGGTAGTCTCCCGTCAAGGCCATCCAGTGTGTTCTTTAACGTGTACAGGGTATGGCTCTCCCGCACATGGGGCCACGGCTTAACGTCCTATCAGATGGACAGAGGCCTTTCCAAGCCCATCAGTATCCCCTACTGACCGTGGGCAGGGCGGGGAGTTGACCCAGCTGGGACTCGAACCTGGGAATTGCAGATTACGAGCGTGGCGCGTTACCGACTGAGCCACCCTCGCACGCTGCGGAAAACACGAAGTTTGCATAACAGTAGGAAAAAAACTTTCAAAATATAGTGCATAAAATTAAAAATTGATGTTTAGGTTTATGTTGATCTCTTGATTCTTCACTATTGGGGGGAGGGCGTCTCTCTTTTAATAGAAAGTTAATCCACGATGTTCAGGGAAATGATCACGGCTTCTAAAAATGTTAATTTCGCGGTATTTGAGATTTTTATCCTAAAACACTGTTTATCCGAAATTTCATAATATGACAAATAAATTAATGGGCTTTTATTGAATGTTCATTTACATACTTAGCACAACGAAATCCATCTTATCTCGTTACTAGGCAACAAAAATTATGGCTGTCGACGTTATTCCAGGAGATCCGTTAGTCTACGGAAGACCCGCAACTTCATATAGCGGACACAGGGGATTTTTAAAAAAATGTAATTTTTGCGAAGTTCACACCTTGAGCAAAAATTGAATATTCTAGCAATTAAGTATATAGAAAAAAAATACATAAAGGTTAATTTGTTGAATTAATTAACGATGCTACTTGATTCGGACATTTGAAAAATAAAGGTTAAAAAAAATGTTTTAACCTAATAAAAGCGTTTTGCCATAAAGAAAACATTATTTTATCTTAGATTTTTCTCAATTTGTTTTATAAAATTACGGGTTGACTGTTATATATATCATTCGTATACATGTCACATACATTTTTTGCACACATTGGGCTAATTGGCTAGGTCACAAGGACCCCGAAGGCTCAGAGAATTTGGGGAAGGACACCCACTGGAACAGCTGTTGGGAAACAGATGGTAACCTCCCGTCACGGCCATCCAGAGCGTTCTGTAACGTGCAGCGTGTATGGCTTTCCAGCACACGGGGTCATGGCCTAACGCCCCATCCAATGGTTGCCTACTGACCGTGGGCAGGGCGGGGAATTTGGCGGAGATAAATCTCAACCCTCACCCAGCTGGGACTCGAACCTGGGAACCACAGATTACGATCCTGGCGCGCTACCGACTGAGCCACCCCCCCTCCCCCCTAGAATCCGAAAATTTCAAAACACGGCGCTGCACGGCAGTAATTCTCGTCGTTTCCTGCCAGTGACATCAAAATGTTCAGAAAACGCAACAAATGAAGGCCCTGATTGTTCAAATGGGAAACAATCTAATAAAATAACAATTAAACAATAAAAAACTGTTAGCTTTCTTAAGAATTTTTAGTCGATTAGACTTGGTTTGGCGAAAGGAAGTGCGTTTTGAATGCGTGTAAAAATATTTGCAAAGATGAGTAATGATGAGCATAGTGTACTGAGCCGATTCCTGAGAGTGTCGCGTAAGTGGTTGAAAAAGACATGTTGCTGCTGTGGCCTTGAAGACTATAGCGTTGACGAGGGAACAACGTATTTTAATGCCTCGCTCCCAATGACCGATGGGCTTGGAAAGCCCGTCCGTCGAATAGGATGTTAAGCCGTGGCCCCGTGTGAGGAAGAGCCATACCCTGTGCACGTTAAAGAACACGCTGGATGGCCTTGACGGGAGGCTACCATCTGTCTTCCAACAGCTGTTCCAGTGGGTCCCATCCCCCAACCTTCTCTGAGCCTTCGGGGTCCATGTGACCTGGCCATTTAGCCCATGGTGGGCAAAAAAGTGCCGCTCAGAGGTAAAACAACCCAACAACAACGTGCTGAATAACAGAGGTAAGTCCTGAAGCTAATCGGGTGCATCCACAAGCCACACCTGCGTATGTAGGACGACTGAAAACGGGAAGCACCGTGAGAAATAAGAGGAGCGAGCTCAATTCCTCAACTCCGAGAGACTTCCAGTGGCTCCGATTTAGGAGTAAGCCAGATACTTGCGCTGAGGAAGATTTAAATGTCCGGCAAGCGAATGTAGAAAAATGTGACTTTTTATGGAAACCTACGAAGTTCCGAATCCAGCAAAGTGAGATTCATAAAACATCTCGGCGCTCTTCCTTAGTTGATATTACTAACTTTATCTTCGTAATAAGCCTTGTTTGCCATGTGCTTATATTAGCTAGTGAGTTATGGAAATATTGGAACGAATGAGAAGGAAACGAACTCGATTGGCCTTCTCGATAAAGTCCAAGATCACATTCATGATTTAAAAAATGAAAGGAAGGTGGGAGGGAGGGGCCTCTCTAAAATCCATCCTCGTACGTCCACGTCGTGAGGGGCGGGCAACATGCATTGTCTTTCAATTTCTCTAAATGGTGACTTTATCTTTAGAGAAATTCTTAGACAATGAATGGCTAAAACGAGGCTCTGGTAACACGCGCAGATGCCCGGATGTTGAAAAAAAATTGGAGGAAAGGATTCGCAAAGCACACAATTGATTATTAAAAATATCAAAGAGGCAGCCCATGATATTGCATTTTCAATGCAGCATAACATTTCCCCCCTCCATTTTACCGGACTTTAAAAAATATCTCGACAAAAAAATGCATGAGATAGAAATAATTTTACTAATTTTTGCCTTTATTACCCTCGCGAGCATTGTGAAATGCGGGCCATGCAACACTTCCTATAACAGATAGCCAGAGGACCAAATTCATGACAGCTTATGTAGTCCTACCATATACACACTTCTTATATTTCTGATTCTAATATTATTACTGGTGGACTCTGTGCTAATCTTCATACTAATGTTTGTCTATAAATATGTTTTATTCAGGAGAAAATTTATTTGTGTTAATTATTAAATAAAATATATTTATAGATAAACATTAATATAAAGACTAGCACACAAGAGTTCACCAGTAATAATATTTGAATAAAAAAATATAAGAATTTCTATATAGTAGGACTACCTAGGTGAGATCAAAAATTTGCTACATTGGTCTTCTGTTATAGGAGGGGTTGGGACATGGCATCTTTCCCCCACTTAATCAGGTCCTGCACATATATACAGTATATATATATATACATCCATCCATAATGCATCCATCCATAATACATACCGAACCATACGGTGGCCACTTTATATCGTACAGTTCTACGTTAAGTCAACAACTCAAGTACAGAACTCAGCAACTGTTTAAGTAAACTTTTTAAAACTGAATCAATTCTATTGCAATCTCGATTTTCAGTAATGTTTTGCTTAGTGTTAGGAAAATTGAAATATTTAGCAGTAAAAATGGCAGTTTAAAATATTATTCTGAAAAATTAATGAAAACAAAGTTAAAAGCAATAACCGTTATATTAAAATTTACTAACACGTATGAGAACATTTTTAATGGCTTGTTTTATAGTTAATGTCCCAAAACTTAATTTTTTTTTTCAAGAGAGCGCTAACTTTTTAAATATTTCAGCTTCCATAACTCTAGGTACTGATCGCATAGTCTTGGTAATCCAGATTCAAATATATTTGAATGAGATTTTTAAATTATATTCAGTCACTTTTTTTTTTCAGAAAGAGCTTTTTTTATGTATGTGATAAAATGGTCGCTGATTACATATACATACATACATACATACATACATAGGCAGGGATTACTCGGTCGTTGCGCGCCAGGCTCGTAATCTGTAGTTCCCAGGTTCGAGTCCCACCTGGTCAGCGTTGATATTTATCTCCCCAAAACTCCCTACCATGCCCATGGAGAGTAGGGTACACCGATGGTCTTGAAACGGCCTGTTGGATGGAACGTTAAGCCATGGTCCCGTGTGCGAGAGAGCCATATCCTGCCCACGTTAAAGAACACGCTGGATGGCCTTAACGAGAGGCTACCATCTGTCTCCAAACAGCTGTGCAGTGGGCCCCTTTCCCCCTAAACCTTCTCTGAGCCTTCGGGGTCCTTGTGATCTGACCATTTAGCCCATTATGTGCAAAAAGATGCCGCTCAGGGGTAAAATAGCCCGGCATACATACAAACAAAAAAGGTCCAATTTTCTGTACCATAAAAATTTTTTTGAAAAGACTAACACACATAATCTGATTTTAGTCTTCAACTGCATACGTCTACTTTTCCGTATTCTCCACAGATTCTTAACGATCTGACAGCAATTCCTATTTATCTCGCCACTTATTCCTATTCATCTCGCCACTTATTCCTATTGTCTCTCCTACAATTCTCTAGACCAGTGGTTCTCAACCTTTTATGCTTCACGTACCCCATGGAAATGTGTATGTAACTGGAGTACCCCTTATATAGATAGATAAAACTATAGTTATAGTATAATATTGGCAACTTAGAGCCTTTGTTACTAGATCTAGCGACTTTTGAGCTTTCACGGCGTACCCCAAATATTTTTACCGTGTACCCCACGTTGAGATCCTCTGCTCTAATGCATCAGGATCGTTTACTTGCTTACTCGAAGGAATGATAATTGTGATGAATGCAATCGTTTGAGAGAAGACAAAAAACAAAGTACTTTTTCTTTTACGTCAGCAAAAGATTGGTTGCTTTATCGCATGTTTGCTATTTCCAACGACTCCCTGTTTTCGACATATATATTATAATTTTGCAAAGAAAGATATTTTTATGTCTGTAAATCTCGTCTTTTTCAAAGGGGGCGGGTTTGACTCGATCGATAATACGTCAGGCTCGTCATCCAATGCGTCCAGATTCGAATCGAACTATGCCAGCATACCCTGTGCACGTTAAAGAACACGCTGGATGGCCTTGACGGGAGGCTACCATCTGTCTCCCAACAGCTGTTCCAGTGGGTCCCCTCCCCCAACCTTCTCTGAGCCTTCGGGGTCCTTGTGACCTGGCCATTTAGCCCATGGTGTGCAAAAAAGTGCCGCTCAGAGGTAAAACAACCCAACTATCCCAGCTTTGATATTTCCCCCCCCAACACCTCCTCCTCTCCCCACATATACAGAATGATCTCGGTGAGACATCGCAAAACTATTTTTCAAATTCTACATTAAGCCGTGGAGTCGTGTGTAGAGAGCCATACACTTTAAAGAACACGCTGCTGACCTTCACGGGAGAATTCCATCCGTCTCCTAACAGCTGTCCAGTTGGTTCTCTTCCTCCACAGATGGAGGAGAGAACAGATAATTCAAACTGGACTGCAGCGCCACAGCGAAAGTCCCGAATTGCTTATTTCCTCTCAGCCCTGTCTTGTTAAGACCGCCATTAATCTGTTTCGTGGCTTTCACGAGAAGATGGAACGGCTGCTATGTGTGAAGCCCCTCATAATTTAATAATTTTTAATTTAATCCCCTCATTGGAGGCTAATTTCACCATGATCTTACAAAACCTAGAACCTTTCAGGATGCCATAAATTAAGGGGAAAGGAGGGAAAAAGTTTCAACTGAGTTACTTGCGAATTCTGTGCAAATGAAAAGATGAATTTCAGTAGTAATATACCCGAAAAAAAGGGAGAAGCCACTCTGTGTTGAGTACCGCAGTGACATAGTGTTGAAATAGGAGCAAAAAAAACATGCCAAATTCGTTTCTTTATCAATTTTTTACATTCACTCGTCAATCTGAGTTTCGCTATAATCTAGGAAACAAACTAAATAAGCGTTGAGATTTATCTCCGCAAAATTCCCCGCCCTGCCCACGGTCAGTAGGGGACACCGATGGGCTTGGAAAGGCCGCCGTCCGTCGGATGGGACGTTAAGCCGTGGCCCCGTGTGCGGGAGAGCCATACCCTGTGCACGTTAAAGAACACGCTGGATGGCCTTGACGGGAGGCTACCATCTGTCTCCCAACAGCTGTTCCAGTGGGTCCCCTCCCCCAACCTTCTCTGAGCCTTCGGGATTGGGATTCATGTGACCTGGCCATTTAGCCCATGGTGTGCAAAAAAGTGCCGCTCAGAGGTAAAACAACCCAACCCAACCCAACAAACTAAATATGAAAATATAACAATGCATTAAACATTTGGTTTAAAATGAAATATTAATATATATTTAAAACATATTTTGGCAAACAAACCTTGACGTCATGCAATGTCTCTTGACCCGTTTTAGGCTCAGTCGGTAGCGTGCCAGGCTCGTAATCTGCAGTTCCGAGGTTCGAGTCTCAGCTGGGACAGCGTTATTTATCTCCGCAAAACTCCCCGCCCTGCCCACACGGTTAGTAGGGGCCAGCGATGGGCTTGGAAAGGCCGCCATCCGTCGGATGGGATGTTAAGTCGTGAGCCCGTATGTATGTAAAAAAACACGCTGGATGATCTTGACAAGAGGCAACAATCTGTCACCCAAAAGCTCCTAGTAGGTTCCCTACTCCAACCTTCTTTGAGCCTTCGGGGTCCTTGCGGCCTGGCCATTTAGCCCACTGCTTGCAACAAAGTGCCGCTCAGAGGTCGAGACTATTCGAGATGGGAGCATGGTCGGTTGCGACATAGGGTTCAAAGTTCAATCTGAGAAGGCAACGTGGACGATCGCGACATAGAGGTCAATTTCCGGTCGATTGCGACACAGGGGTCAAAGTCCAAAGCGGCCTCGCACTTGGGATTGGTGACGTCATATGGGGGGAAAGCAGTGTGCAAAGGGGGATCCGTATACTGCATTGACACTACTGTGACTGTACGTCTGCTGCATCTGGCCACTGCAGCACAATTTTAATGATTCCAGTTGGCATTGTCTGTCCACTGCATCCTACGTCTCCCCCTCTTTCTGAAGCCTTCAGGTGCACTGTTCATAACCCTATTCGTTAATCTATAGTTATCCATATGGGCAACCTGACCAAACCAACGGAGTCTCTCGCTGAACAACATGTTGCTCAAAGGAGTTTACCGACTCCTCTGGGGCGGGGGTGGCTCAGTCGGTAGCGCGCCAGGCTCGTAATCTGTAGTTCCCAGGTTCGAGTCCCAGCTTTGTCAGCATTGAGATTTATTTCCGCAAAACTCCCCGCCCTGCCCACGGTCAGTAGGGGACACCGATGGGCTTGGAAAGGCCGCCGTCCGTCGGATGGGACGTTAAGCCGTGGCTCCGTGTGCGGGAGAACCATACTCTGTGCACGTTAAAGAACACGCTGGATGGCCTTGACGGGAGGCTACCATCTGTCTCCCAACAGCTGTTCCAGTGGGTCCCCTCCCCCAACCTTCTCTGAGCCTTCGGGGTCCATGTGACCTGACCATTTAGCCCATGGTGTGCAAAACAAGTGCCGCTCAGAGGTAAAACAACCCAACCCAACAGACTCCTCTGCCTAACCTCATCATTACTTACAACGTTGAACCAATGCCCAATATATTGCGTAAGCATCTAGAATAAAACGCATCGGGTTTCCTGATGTCTTGTTTACATAGGGTCCAAGTTTCATTACAACAGCTAACCCTAGAAATAACCAAACTATTATACAGTATAATTTTAGTATTAGGTGTATACGCCTATTTCTCCACACTCTTCCTAGATTCTTAAAAGTCCCAGCAGCAGTCCCTCCCTATTCTTTGGTTTATCTCATGTCGCACATCACCAGTATCTATTAAATAGCTCCCAAGATAATTAAGTGGAGACACCTGCTCAAGGCTGCAACCATTCAAATTAACTGGCCTTCACCTACCTGACCAATTTTCATCGCTTTAGCTTTCTCTTTGTTTATCACCTTACTACCAATCTCATCAACAGATCGAATGAAAGAGTTCATCTCATCAACATTATTTGCCAAAAAGGTTAAATCATCAGCATAATCTAAATCAGACATTTTCAACTTTCTAGACCATTTAAGCCCCAAATCTTCCGCTTACAGTGAATTTCGCATAGCGTAATTAATAACCAAACTAAAGAAGAAAGGAGACACAATGCACCCTTGTCAAACACACAGCAATGCTAAATTAATTGCTAAAAGCTATACCAACTCTCACACATGACTCGGTGTTATTATAGAGAGCTTTCCTTATGTTAACTAACTTCTCAGGTATGCCATATGATCTCACGATTAATCACAAATAATGACGATCAACAGAGTCATTATTGAAATTTATTGAACCTTTTTGAAATTTACAAAGCAAATAACCAAATCTGTCTGGTCGTCTGAAACTAAATATTTATCAAGAATGTGTCTAAGTGAAAACATATGATCAGTATATTCGCTATCACTTTTGAATCCACACTGCTCATTACGCAATTGTCCCTAAACCAGATTCTCTATCTGCGATTTGCTTTTCCAGCAGACGAAGTTTAAAGATGGATTAGTGGAAAATAAGAGGAACATGTCACTGATCTTTGTTGGATACTACGGAAAGCCCTTTTAAAAGAATTCACAAAAGCATTAAAAAAAATAGAAAATGTGTCATCCAATACATTTATACCTGCAATTTCGGTTGCTAAAATATGTATTAATATCTGGAATTTTGCATTATCTTAATGATGACTTCCTCAGTCATTCTACCTTTTTAACCAGTTTTGCACTTGGGTTCAAGTTCAAGGTGCTGTACGTTTTGGTGAAATAAGCCTCCAATAAGGGGGGGGGGGGGTCTCCCTACACCAGTCACAACAGAAGGACGAGATAGCGGATGCAGAAGAAACTCCTCTCAGCTATCTCATCCTCTCAGCTATCTCTCGAAGGTAATAAAAGTACTAATCAGGAGAAAGAAAAAAAAGAAAACATTTGATCTTGTAGAAGAGTCCAATGTTCTGAAAGAGATCAGTTACCAGTCGGAAGTGCTTTCGTTACAGCTTCACATTGTGGTGATTACCAAGAAGGGAGGTGATAGGGTAGTGGGTGGTTTCGGTAGCATGAAGCTCCGGAACAAAGCTTTTTGTTTGGCATTATAGCGGGAGCAGTTGAGCAGAAAGTGGGATACAGTCTCAGGTGTGCTGCAAGTGGTACAGTTTGGACTGTAAGCTCTGCCGAGTGTATGAAGCGTAGAGTTGCTGTAGATGACACCAACTCAGAGACGATGAAGGAGGGTCTCCTCAGATCTGCAGAGATTACCGAGGTTTGGAGCAGTGAGAGAAGGGTCAACCTGAATGAGGAACAGCTGCTGTCCTTCTGCCACTGGGCAGGACGATATTGGCTCATCTGTAGTGAGACAGAACTCTTGCAGTCGCTGAGAGATGGTAATTTGATACACACCTCTAACCCTCCAGCGCCTCCTTCATGGTGTGATCAGTGAGCTCATTTCCAGGCATCCCTACATGGGAAGTGATCCATTGGAAATGAACCGTGATTCCGGCAGATGTGACTTTGGAGCAAGTCTTCATGATCTTCTGGATGAGGAAGGAGTAGCAGCTCTTGCTGTCTCACTTCCAAGGCTGACCTCGAGTCACAGAGGATGACAAAGTTGCCACTCTCGAGGCTGAGGATGAAGAGTACAGCTTCAAGGATAGCATGAAACTCTGCATGGGTGGAGATGCGGGAGACGAAAACCTCTGGCGATGTCCGTATCGGGGATGGCAGAGGCAGCACGTAGCCTCTCCCGGTCCACAGATCGGTCAGTGTAGACCTCAGAACATCTCTCATATCGTGCATTGACATAGGAGGTGGAGAGAAGTCTGACGGCTGAGTCGTTCTTTCGATCTAGAGAAGGGACAGTGACATTGATCATAAGATCACTGTTTCTCCAGGGTGGAAGGTCAGGGAAGAGTGTATTGCCAGCTCCATCGCTGGCAGGGACGACTCGGTCGTAGACTTCAGTGACAGACACGGTGATGGCAGAGTCTGGCCTGTCTTGTAACTTTATGAGAAGCTCACTTTCTGAGAAGCTCACAAGTGGAGGGAATGGAGCCTCGAGAGATGACACAGTATCTTTCTCTTCCAGTGCAGGCGGAAAGGCATGTCATCAGCCTCTGCAATGACAGGTGCATTTGGTGTGTTACAGCAGAGTCCAAGACAGAGGCACAGAGATAGAGTATGTATAGTGGTCAACTTGCTCAGCAGTGAAGCAGAGGCATTGCTCATAAAGTGACCACTGTAGTTGACGCGGAGAGCATTCTTGCTTCCATTATACTACATTCGTATAACTACCTTATTCACTCACGTACTCAAAGCAACATCATAACAACAATCACAAATCCACAAGAACTTCTTGGATACGGTTTTAGCCTTTATTACGACTACTTGTGGGAGGTCCCCTTCTCTGAAATGTCGAGCATACTTTGCTCGACATTTCACAAAACTATTGTCGCATTAACAAAACATTCCGTCCATAATTCCACGATTCTCTGTCAGTTTCGATCTCCTTGATCTTAAGAAACCAATCCCAAAGCGTCTATTTCGTGTCGTCGATGACTTGTGGGTCTGCTGGCAAAAATCCCGGCCGAAACCTAAATTTGTCCTCAACTGCGCTAGGTTCTCCAGAAGAGCTAATAGTTCTGAATATTTTAGGGCACGGTAAACTATATGTTTAATCGTTTCTTCTGCCATATAACATAGAGGACAGACTGGATCTAAAGGAAGAAATTTTCGAAACCGTTGTGTGGTTCCCAAAGGCCTAGTAGTGGCCTTGAACAGCAAACTGTTCAACTGTTGAACAGTCAAACTCTTCCACTTGTACACAGTTTTTGCCAATATAATTCGAGGCTGAATTTTGTAATTAATTTTCTTCTCCATAATTAATATACTTTCTGTTTCACCTCGGAATTTATTTCGCTTTTTGCTTTTACGTATAATTGTCTTCATGGAGCTCCGTAGGTATTTACCCTCAAGAAATGCCGTTCTTCTCAGCCAGTGAGTTCTTGGACCTTGCATTGAAATATAGACGAGGACTTTTTTTTTCCAAAGTCTAACGTCATTCAGGCTAATAATTCTCGCCAAGTATTGAAGTTTTGACCGAGTTCCGCTAATTTCGAACTTCGAAACAACAACTTCTCCTCGGACTGCACACGTAGTGTCAGGAGGGGAGCAAATCTCTCCAAGAGCAAATCTGCATATTTCCGTTTGTGCTTTCTCCAGATTTAATCGTGAGGATTCAGACAAGTGAGGACAGCGTTACAAAAGGATAGTGCTGGTACTGCAACTGATTTACAGAGAATTCATGTGGTTTCATATTTGTTGTAGGAAAACAGTGCATTGTGTTTGATGATCTCCCTCTGTATTTTATAAATTTCTTGCAAATTTCTGCTTCGTGCATTTTCCAATATTTTGAGTTATTGAAGAGTTTAACTCCAAAGTAATCACGCTGATCATCCGAGTTCAAAAGAATGTTTCCCAATCGAAATGGGCACTTGTTATTGTTGCCACAGGTCACAACCATATAAAATCGATATTTTCCAAAATCGTCTAGTCCGTGGCAGTCTGTGATATACTTATCAAGGTATCCGTAAAGGTTCTCTCTTCGGATGAATATATAGTATAAACTATGATTCTCGGTGCCAATTCATCTGGAGAGACCGGGGGCGGGGGTGGCTCAGTCGGTAGCGCGCCAGGCTCGTAATCTGTAGTTCCCAGGTTAGAGTCCCAGCTGGGTCAGCGTTGAGATTTATCTCAGCAAAATTCCCCGCCCTACCCACGGTCAGTAGGGGACACCGATAGGCTTGGAAAGGCCGCCGTCCGTCGGATGGGACGTTAAGCCGTGGCCCCGTGTACGGGAGAGCCATACCCTGTGCACGTTAAAGAACACGCTGGAGGCCTTGACGGGAGGCTACCATCTGTCTCCCAACAGCTGTTCCAGTGGGTCCCCTCCCCCAACCTTCTCTGAGCCTTCGGGTCCATGTGACCTGGCCATTTAGCCCATGGTGTGCAAAAAAGTGCCGCTCAGAGGTAAAACAACCCAACAACCCAGCTGGAGAGACCGTAAGACATGTTTTCACACTTTCAATATAATGAAAAGGGACAATCTTGGTGGGAGTAGTTTGTTGGTGTGAGAAACTTTTACTATCAATGGTTACACTGACCTGCATATCTTCTCAGGACTTTTTAGAACTGTCACTGAGTCACAATTGAATTTTTTAGGGTGATAATGTTCATCCACATAGAGCTCAAGTAGTGGAGGAATATTTTGAAAGTGAAGATATCCAGAGAATTGTTGGCCAGCGAGAGCCCCAGACCTAAATCCCATTGAACATGCCTGGGATCCCCCTTGAACCAGAAATAACCCGAAACCAAACAAAGAGTCCCCTGGTTCGAAAGTGGCCCGCATTATTGAAAAAGCCCCAAAAGGTCATAAATCCACTGGATATCCCAAAATACCCCAAAGTTATAATAATAATAATAATAATTTATTTCATGCAGGGGGTTACAGTAAAGATAAGGTACAAGTAATTTTGGATATTAATTTAAACGTTCAAGTGGTACCGCAATATCCGGAAAATATCCATCAATGGATTCTTCAGGATATTATGGTTGTATGGGAAGTAACCTGTGTACAACTAACTACCCCAAAATACCCTCTCCGCTATTAAAACGCGCACATGGCTCAATACCACAAAAAGAGACTGAATCTATCAAAAAAAAACCTCCTAAAAAAGACCCAAAGATCAAAACAAAAAATTCCTCATAGCATCAAAGGAATCATGGTAACTTCTTATTCTAATCATTGAAATCATGGTAACTTCTCATCTATTTAGAATGAGTTGCAATTCGTAGCATATCATCTCTACATGCAAACAATGTGTCTACAATTTTTTATTGATAAATCAATTGCAATAGGAATGTCCAAAAACCCACCAGAAGATCTTCACTATAGAATCTGCAGTATAAAGTTTAATAATTTCTATTCACAAATTTACGTGTTTGCCTACAATGACCGCAAATGAAATAAATATACTAACTACATTGATTGCAAAAGGGCTACAATCTTAGATGCATTCACTGCCTCTGGTTGTGGAGTGCAAAATATAGGGAAATGAGTGGATTGTACAAAATTCTTATTGAGTCGTCTTACACTGAATACAGCAGTCTTATTACTAATTAAGCAAATACAAAATTCGAGTGCATTCAAATTAAGCCTATACCTCTGCTTCGGTAAACTTCCAAACTATTCAAACCTGTTTCTTTATGCTGATTGAAATATCACCCACTCCTGTGGTATACACATAGACACTTCACTTTCTGGACCACAGGATTTCAGCTAAATAAATGCACACAAGGCTAAGCCTCTCCATCCCATACAAAGGAAACAGCATGCAACTCTGAAGATGCATTCACATGGAACCTGTCCACTACGAGTGTCAGAGAAAACCATGGTATCCCACAATAACTTTAAACCTTTATTGTAAATGGGCAAAAAGTCTAGGTACATAGTGCAGTTGGCAAAGAGTAGTTATAGACCCAATAACAACTTCAGTTGGTGTGAAAGCCTTTCCCAAACTGAATTGAAGAAAATCTCAGAGTTAAATTCCTACAGGAAAAAGAAGGAAATCCTCACTTATTTGGCATGGAAATCAGTCCTCATGTGAGGCAGCAATTTCGGGAAGAGATTAACAGAGGACATTTTACCCCCCCCCCCCAACCTTAACAAATTTTAAAATTTTTTTAATTCTAAGTCTTTAAGTTTATATTAAATGATTTTAAAAGCATTCCATCCCTTTCAGCATCTTGACTCTGCTACTCTGATGATATAACGTTATTTTTTTGCTTTGATGCATTAACTTTTCAGCACCCAAGGAAAAATACTCAAACACAATAGAAAATCCCATTAATATGTGAGCAATCTAAGTCACCTTGTATAATTTAAAACACAGACCAGTGTTATACAACACTGAATGGAATCATTAAAAGAAATAAAAATCATTTTTCAGGTAAATATTAGTATTCAGGAAGAAATTTTCTTTTGATTAATTTACAATTTTACTGCCCTTATTCATCAGGTTTTCCAAAATTATGCCTTAATTGCTTAGTCCGATCAATTTTTTTTCACTTTATCACTGTAAAATTGTCTTATTAAAATTAATATGCTTTAAAATTTGCTTAAATTTTTAACTTTCATAACATTCATAATTAAATTCTGTTTAAATTGGTGTATACCATGAGCTACATTTAAGTTCATTAATTATTTTTTTAAAAAAGTTGAAAGTTGATTTGTTGATATGACTCGGCACAGTTGACAAAAAGCCTGGACTTTTCTCAAAGTACGGTAACAAAAAAAAATTATAAAACGGAAGTAATTTTTCTTGCTTCAAGTAAATATTTATTTTTAGTTATTCAGAAATAAATAGCCTTCTATTTATGTGCATTATAATTATTTCTGTCTATTAGTTTTTTTTTAATTTTTTACTACAGGACTGTCAAAAAAAAGTCTTTTTAAAATAAAACTAGTAGTCATTTTTGTTAAATATTTTATATTCAGAAAATCCAGAATTAAATGTAGTTCAGGTAAATACTAATATTCGGGAAGAAATTTCTTTTTGAGTAATATACAATTTAACTGTCTTTATTCATCAGGATTTCAAAATTATTATTAGCATCAACTAATAAATCAGCACTTTAGCGTGATTTAAATTTTAGAGGAAAAATTATCTCGAGCCGAGTGGGATGCTAACCCACGACCTCCTGATAACATGTCAGGTGCTCTGGACCACTGAGCTACTGGCCGCCGATCAAGGTTTCCTCTAACTAACGCTATGAACATTATTTGGCAAAAAAAATTCTAAAGTTAATTTTTTTTGGCTTGTCAGAGTGAAAAAAATACATGGACCTCTGGATATAAACCAGTTTTTTAGGCCCTGGAAGGAGATAATTTTAGGTCATCAATCAGAATAGTTTAAATCATTTGATGTTTATCAATATGAATGGGCAGTCTGTAAAGAATATGATCCTTCAAAAGCTCTGGATCATTGATATTTTAGTGCAAAACCTCTAGACATACACATATAGAAATAGGAGGCAATCTCAAAAATAGTTCTACCTGAGAAATATTTCCATGCAGGCTGGCTCTCCTAAATCTCCATCTAATTTGCCCAGGCCTACTCTTATGTATTTGGGGCATCAGTTAAATGTAAAAAAAAAACACTTTACTAATAGTTTATATTTAACAAAGTTAACAAAGTCAGTTTATCACTATACCCATTTTTAAGTTTTTATGTTTAATTTTAAAAAAATTATATTCAGTATTATTTTTAAATATGACAAATGCCTTACATTATCCTTGGAGTATCTAGTATCCTGAATCCTCCAGGTTGGGATGGAAATACAACTTCCAAAAAGTAATATATGTGTCCAACTGCTATGCCTAAATCAGAAGTAAAATTTAATATGTAATGCGTAGCAAAATGTAAATCAATGAATTTTAAAACTTAAAAAGAAATTGCATACTAAGAAAGTGTTCTTCAAATTGTGATATACAAGTTTCTGATTATTCACACATATAGTCTGGTGGATCTCCATTATATAGAATTTATTCTTGCCTTATTTTTTACATATATAAACCATTGCCTTAGATTTGCAATATCATACTATTCGTTATAACATTCTACCATTTATGTATACTACAGAACTCCCTACTCCCTCTTCACTACAATCAAATTCATCTGAGATCCTCTATGTACATCTACACCCGAGTTTCTCAAAGTGGGTAATACTGCCCCCTGTGGGGTGATGGAACGATCCAGGGGGTCGGGAGTAGCCTTGGCTGTAATTGGGGGGCGTTAGAAGCATAAAGAAGGGAAGATATGAAAATTTTGAAAAACAATTCGTACGTATTTCATCTGTTGTATAACATATGGTAGCTAGGTAGTCACTGGAAGGAGAGCTATGCACCAATCCCTGTGATGATGCATAGAAACGGCCAGGCGTAGCACCTAATATCAGACCCACACTTTCTCGCGGTGCAGACCGTTAGTTCCTTTCAAAAGAGATACCCTCTTATGGAAGTGAACGGAGGTGGACGGCTGCCAGATTAGTGTGGCCTACTGATCTGGACAACTATGGCTACTTTTCTTTTTTTTTCAACCCTGCTGAGGAGTGGTCAACCACACAGGGTCCTGGTGCTGACCATATAAACCCACTGGACTGGACAGATATATGGCTCTGAGCTTGATTATGGATCCTGATTTTGCTGCAGTGGTGGGCTTCTGTGGAGGGATAATATTCCGCTGTGTTTTCTGTTTGTTTGTGGGTTGACAGCCCCAATGAATAGATTCACAGGATATGTTTATCAGCTGGTGGATAATCCTGAGCAGAAGTCATCGCAGGCACCTGAACTATTTGCTTCTATTGGCATCGTCAAATTCTACATTGGAGGAAGTCTTCCAGTGTAGATGGCTTAAGCCTTTAATAGTGGGGGAACGGGTCTTTGTCCCATGCCTGCGATTAGGGGACTGTTTGATATTGTCGGCATTCCCTCTCTCAATAAACATAGTTTCTTTAAACATCCCACTAACCATTTTCTCTCCATAGGTAGTTGGAATGTGAGGACTCTTCACAGAGCTTTTTCTCTTGATGTCCTCACACATGAATTCCACCGTTATAATTTAGATATTCTCGGCTTGCAAGAGACCAGATGGACAGATAAAACTCAGATTCTCAAAATTAATCTTAAATTTCTCTTTTCAGGGAGGAACGATAATAAACATCACCAAGGTGTAGGTCTGTTTCTCAGCAGACACGCTAGTGATGCTCTTCTAGGATATGAGTGCATAAATGACAGGTTTCTTACAGCAAAATTTCAGACAAGCGTTAAAGACTAGAATGTTATATGCTGTTATGCCCCCACTGAGGATGCCGATGAGGATGAGAAGGATAGGTTTTATGGACAACTTCAGGATATTTTGAATTCTGTCAAGAAAGGAGATATTACCCTTGTTCTAGGTGACTTCAATGCCAAAGTTGGTAGTGACTCTGACCTTTGGGGAGGGGTGATAGGCCCTTTTGGTATTGGTAGCTGCAATGGCAATTTGCAACATCTCCTACAGGTAAGTAAACTCAATGATTTCAGAATAACTATCACTTATTACAAACACCGTGACATACGTAAGTACACATGGGTTTCACCTGATGGGCTGCATAAGAATATGATTGATTATATACTAATTAACAGCAAATGGTAGTGTTCTGTTAGGAATACCAGGGCATATAGGGGAACTGAAATTGGATCTGACCATTACCTTGTTAAAAGTGTCTTGCAACTTAAACTTAAAAAGTGTTCTGCTAAAGATAAAAAAATTTCCTTTAATACTGAAGTTCTGAAAGACGCAGTTATAGCTAAAGCTTAGCATGATAGGTTACTTAGTCATTATGACAGTCATGGTTTGCTTACTACTGAAGTTGAGGAAGAATGGGACCGTTTTAAACAGGCTTTTCTTAAAACGAACGGTACTCATTTAGGAAAAAAAGAGCAAAAGAGGCAGAATTATTTAAGTGTTAAAGCACTTGAGCTTATTTCAGAAACAAAGAACTGCAGGAATGTCCTTAATCAATACCCTACTAGTCCTAATAAAAAGCATTACAGGGAGCTTAATAAACGTGTAAAGGATCAGTTAGCTGCTGATAAAAATCTTTGGCTTGATAGCATGGCTGACAAAGCCGAGGAATCAGACAGCACAACAGCAGAGAGCTATACCAGATAGTTAATATTTTGTGTGATAGAAAACCGATAGGTATACAGGGATTGAAGGATAAACAAGGTAAGTTTATAGAATGGGGGGATTCTGTCATGTCTAGGTGGGCTGAGCATTTCAGTGATGTTCTAAACAATGTGGTTAGTTATACTCCCATTGTTTTCAATGATGATAGATGCATTACTGGCTTCAATGTTGGCCCTATAACACAATCTGAAGTTATTTTGGCTGTTTCTAAACTTAAACTTCATAAATCCCCAGTTGTAGATGAAATTACTACAGAAATGCTTAGAGCTGGGAATATTTCCGTTACCACTTGGATGATTGAAATTTTGAATATCTTTTATGATAAAGGCATGGTTCCTAAGGATTTTACCAGAGCTATTATTATCCCTATTTAAAAAAAAAAAAAGGTGATCGCAGTTCTTGTGATAACTATAGGGGTATCAACCTACTCTCTGTTCCAGGTAAAGTTCTTTCCATGATTGTACTTAATAGAATTAAGAATCTGGTTGACAGTCAATTGCGTGATGAGCAGTGTGAATTCAGAAATGATAGGGGATGTGTGAATCAGATATTTTCACTCAGGCAGATTCTTGAGAAATGTTTAGAGTTTCAGAAACCTTTGATTGCTAGCTTTGTTGATTTCAAAAAGGTTTTCGACTCTGTTGATCGTCATAATTTGTGGTTGATTGTGAGATCATATGGTATACCAGACAAGTTAGTTAACATAATGAAAGCTCTCTATAGTAACACTGAGTCGTGTGTGAGAGTTGATAAGGCTTGTAGCAATTGGTTTAGCATTACTTCTGGTGTTCGACAAGGGTGCATTTTGTCTCCTTTTCTCTTTAGCTTGGTCATTGATTACGTTATGCGAAATTTACTTCAAGGGAAAGATTTTGGCCTTAAATGGACCGGAGATACGAAAATTTCTGATTTAGATTATGCTGATGATTTAGCCCTTTTGGCAAATGAGGTTGATGAGATGAACTCTTTCATTCGAGCTGTGGATGAAACTGGTACTAGAGTAGGTTTGGTTATAAACAGAGAGAAAACTAAAGTGATAAAAATTGGTCAGGCAGGCTGTGATTCGGTTAAACTGAATGGTTGCAGTCTTGAGCAGGTGTCACAGTTTAATTATATTTGGAGCTATGTAACAGCTACTGGTGATGTGCGGCATGAGATTAACAGACGAATAGGGATTGCTGCCGGGGCTTTTAGGAATCTATGGAGAGTGTGGACATACACCAAAAGACTAAAATTATAACAAAAATCACTTATTTATTTGTTGTACATATACACCTAAAGACCAAAATTAGACTGTATAATAGTTTGGTTCTTTCTAAGGTTAGTTATGGTAGTGAAACTTGGACACTTTGTAAACAAGATAACAGGAAACTTGATGCTTTTCATTCTAGATGCTTATGCAGTATCTTGGGTATTAAGTGGTTAAACTTTGTAAGTAATGATGAGGTTAGGCAAAGGAGTCGGCAACCTCCTTTAAGCAGCATATTGTGCATTGAGAGACTCCGCTGGTTTGGCCATGTTGCCCGTATGGATAATTATAGATTGGCAAATCGGGTTATGAACAGTGCGCCTAAAGGCTTCAGAAAGAGGGGGAGACCAAGGATGCGGTGGGCAGACAATGTCAAACAGGAACTTATTAGAATTGTTCTGCAGTGGCCAGATGCAGCAGATGTAGCTCAGGACAGACTTGCTTGGAGAACTAAATCGCATGGTCTGGTTGGACCTCCGTATCCCATGGCTGCCTGAGGATGATGATGTAACAGAGTTAATGTCGTAGTGATTACTTTATTTTCCAAATAAACACATAAAATTATCCTTTGTTATCTTAATATTCTCTATGTAATGCGGATGTTACTATGGTAGATTTTAATAAGCAATTTCAAGCTTCAAGGTGTCTTATTTACAACAACATCTTTCTTGACTACGTTGTAGGACGTAGGTAGAAATATAGATACATAAAAGAACGCAAATTTGTCACTGCATCTTTCTGTTTGTCCACTTAAAGAAGGTAGATTTCCAGTGGGGCGCTGAGTAATTTTTTTTCTGAAAAGGGGGCGGTAGGTCAAATAAGTTTGGGAACTTCTGATCTACACTATATAATGTCTCATATTTGATGAGGTGCCTCTACATGTAACTATTGGTGTTCAGCACTATTGGTGTTCAGAGGTGCAGTACTGAGTTTTCTTTAAGTACCAAGGGAGAAAACTTAACAACAATGATAAAAAAATTGAGGACAATATCTATTCCACAAAATGTTAACTTACTACAGGTAAAAAGATATTAATTACTCCTTAATGGGTACTGCTGTCTTTAGCTGCTAAAACACATGTCAAATTCTGAGTCTTCTTCCATTATGCAGCATGAGCCCGAAGGCTCAGAGAAGGTTGGGGGAGGGGACCCACTGGAACAGCTGTTGGGAGACAGATGGTAGTCTCCCGTCAAGGCTATCCAGCGTATTCTTTAACGTGCACAGGGTATGGCTCTCCCGCACACGGAGCCAGGGCCAAACGTCCCATCCGACGGACGGCGGCCTTTGCAAGCACATCGGTGGCCCCTACTGACCGTGGGCAGGGCGAGGAATTTTGCGGAGATAAATCTCAACGCTGACCCAGCTGGGACTCGAACCTGGGAACTACAGATTACGATCCTGGCGCGCTACCGATTGAGCCCCCCCCCCACCCCCGCCCCCAGGGGGGCTGATGAAATGCACCTCCATACGACGGACAGCTGCCTTTCCAGGCAATGGGTGTCCCCTTTCTCGCAGAGGGAAGGATGGAGATTAGTGGATATAGATCTCAACGCTGGACCAGGTGGGACTCGAACCTAGGAACTGCAGATTACTAGCGTGAACCAACCCCGCCTTGACGGCAAGTCCATTGGCATCCCCTTTCCCACCGAGGACAGGCGGGTTGGGTTGGTTTACCTCTGGAAGGCACATTTTTTTTAACACACAGTCGGCTAAAGGCCAGATCACAAGATTCCAAGCGCTTGGGCGGGGTGGCTCAGTCGGTAATGCGCCAGACTCGTAATCTTCAGTTCCCAGGTTCGACTCCCAGCTGGGTCGGGGTTGAGATTTATCTCTGCAAACTCCCTATCCACGATCAGTAGGGGACACCGATAGGCTTGGAAAGGCCGCTGTCCGTCGGATGGGACGTTAAGCCGTGGCCGCTGTGCAGGAGAGCCATACCCTGTGCACGTTAAAGAACAGGCTGGATGGCGTTGACGGGAGGCTACAGCTGTTCCAGTGGGTTCCCTCTCCCAACCCTCTCTAAGCCTTCTGGGTCCTTGTGACCTGACCATTTAGCCCATTGTGTGCAAAAAAGTGCCTCTCAGATATAAAACAACCCACCCCAAGGGCTCAAAAAGATGATGGGATGGATAGGAGGAAGCCAGCCAGCTTGTTCTTTAATGTGTACAGGGTATGGCTCACCTGCACACAGGCCATGGTTTAACGTCCCATCCGAAGGACAGCAGCCTTTCCAAGCTCATCAGTGTCCTCACTACCTGACAGAGGACAGGGCGAGGAGTTTTGGGAGATATTTTTTCCCTTCACTTTGGATGCTGGGTCTTATAACCAATGTTTTGCGTTTTGTCTCGATGTTAGAACACAGATTTTTTTTTTGTTATTGATAAGTAGATAAGTAATCAATTTTCAGTTAAATAAGGTAAAAGCACATCATATATGACAGAACAAACGACCATGCCATACTGGATTGAACCATGCCTGGGATTCGAACCATCGCGAGCCAACTCGACACCACGAGAGCCAACGAGGCTGCGATAAATGTTGACGCTTCGAATTCTCTTCAAGTGTAGACAGATAATTTGCATATTTCGTTTCGGGAAGACAAGTACTGTAAATTCTTGACATCATTTAGTTAATATTTAATCTAACGAAATGGAAAATTCTTGCATAATTCATGGGAAAAATATTTTTATTAACTAAAAGTAATGAAATCTCCGCTAATTTCAGCCAGAAAAAGAATTAGTAATTTTTTTCATCCTCTATGGCCAATGATCAGTGATTTCGCTGTGAGACTTCTGATTACATTACAGTGAATATATAATGGCACTTCCGACAATGGATTCTGCTTTTCTGGTAAGTGGTGAAAAGTAAGTTATTTTTATTGGTGATTAAATTTTTTATCGTTATTTCTATAGTTAGTTCAAGTAGTTCTGTTTATTATTTTGCTGTTAATTTGGATGAACATTGAGGCGGGGGTGACTCATTTGGTAATGTACTAGATTCATAATTTGGAGATCCTTGCCAGCGTTTAGATTTATCTTCGCAAAACTCTCCGCCCTACCCACGGTGAGTAAGGGACACCAACTGACTTGGGAAGACTGCCGTCCTACGGATGGGACGTTAGGAGTGTGGGGACAGCAATAACTTGTGTTGGGTTGTTTTACCTCTGAGCGGCACTTTTTTCTGAGCACCATGGGCTAAATGGCCAAGTCATAGGGATCCGAAGGCTCGGAGAAGGTTGGGGGAGGGGACCCCCTGGAACAGCTGTTAGGAAACAGATGGTAGCCTCCTGTCAAGGTCATCCAGCGTGTTCTTTAACGTGCACAGGGTACGGCTCTCCCACACAGGGAGCTACGGCTTAACGTCCCATCCGACGGACGGCAATAATGAGTCTCATGAACTGCCTCCACTTTCTTGGAAAACAAAGGCATCTCGCCAACCTCTTGTGAAACCTTGCCCAATGTATGCTTTAGTATCTGGGAATACCTATGCAGCCTATCCAATTCCGAATTTTGGGGTCAGCTCCTTCCATGGCCAAGGCTGTCATATCGTCGCCCGAGACTGAGCTGTCTCTCCTGAGCCTCAATTTAGCTAGCTCCAATTCATGAGCTAGGTCTAATTCTTCTTTCCTAATCTTATCTTTCCTTTCTTGCTCCCTAATTCTATCTTCTCTCTCTTCTCTCCTAAGTTGCATCTACATCATATGATACGCATTCATCTCCCCAGACGTACTCACTCTCAGAGACTGCGCTCTCGATGCAGCTAGTCTGGTCGTAAAGGTCGTATCATCCCCGTCTTCACTCCAAGGGCAATCTTCCTCCTCTCCGTTAGCATTCACTTCTCCCTCCATGTCTGTGTCAGGTAATGGAGTCGAGTGTTGTGTGTCCTTTTCCGTGTTTACATCGTCGCTGGTCTGATCCAGCGTTTTCGTTGCCCTCCTCGTATAATACATAATACACAATAGCACTGAGAGAAAATCAAAACAGGCAACAAAACTAAGCTTAACTAGTCTCGCCCAAACTTTCGACCGAGGTGATGCTCTGCAACAGCTACAGCTGATCGCCTCGCCTATCCAAGTTGTCTTCCGGTCAAAGACGAGGTCATGATTCTTGCAGAATGAACTGTTCAATTTGGCGAAAGCCTCTTAGTTCTGGTACCTTTTTTTTCCCCCCATACTATAATTTAGGGAAGAATTGCCGGTTGGTGTCTTCCTTCGACTATATGCTCACTCATACTAGAATTTTTAATGATTACAACTCTCACTGCAACAGTTATCTGCCGGATGGTTTAGTGAAAAGCTCTGACGCCACGTCAAGGCACCATCCATGTCAGAGTGTTTTGCTCTAACCTGGAGAAAACCCCTCCACACATAGGCAGTTAGTGTGGAAGAAAAAAGAGGGATAAGGCTCCATGAAATGTCATTATTGAATCTCTGTTAATTCTCTTTTAATCTACTTGCACAAATGATTGCAGTCCTCATTCTGTTCAGTTGATAACACACTGCAGAGACTGGTCAAAACTTTTCAGGATAAAGGAGGCAATTTTCAAAATCTGTCGGATTGTCTGATGACCAGATAAAAAGTCTTTCAAGATAAATCAAAATCATCATAATCACATAAGGTGGATTCGTATGTAGTCCATGTGATCTGAAGTAATTAATCAATAATGAACAACTTTTGTCATTTCGTTCACACTGTAGAAGGAAATGTGAAACTGTTTCACGCTCCACATGCTGGACACATATTGGAATTACTAAGGCGACACCGAAACAGGAAATGCAAGTGAATTTGCTCCTTCATAGAGAGGAATGCCTCGTTGACTCGGGACACGCTGTAGAAAAAAAGAGATTATTTCCATGCAGTATAACAATTCACCCTACATTTTAGAGCTCTTTAAAAACAATTTGCAAAATGCTTGAAATATATGTAAAGAGGTGAACAATTTTTTTTTCCTCTATTACCACTCTCCACGGGGGGATGTTCCTCTTACCCCCCATCCCGCCCACTTGATCTGGCCCTGAGTGAGTATAATTATTTTTATTTAACGTTGCAATTTTTTTAATCGTTATGGTATGCCAATCATCAAATTAAAAGTCTGAATTTACTGAATGTACAAAAGAGATTGCAAATTCGTATTGAGAAAAGTGTTGAACAAGAAATAAATTATCTCTGAATCAGCTGCTTGCCACAAAGATCTACAAAAGGTTAGCAGATTAATAACCATAGAGAAGACTTATGAACTGAAGGACAACACAAGAAAGAAAAGATCCATTCCTTATACGGAGCTTGAAAAGAGGATCCTTTTTATTAGTAGACGAGCACACTATGTAGTTGGCCACCATTACAGTCACAGTTGAAAATGCTGCTATTACCTTTTTATCTTTGTCTTTCATTAATTAACTGATATTGGTGATCGTTTTACTAAACTGTACTATTTGAAATACTGCATTTAAATCCAACATTAGTTCTCCTTGATACAAAACATTTGTGAATGTTCCGTGATATTTCAACAGACACACAAGAGCATGCTTTTTAATAATGGGCACCATACTCTTGGCCTTTATGAAATGAGCACTACACAGCTCATTGAAGTTAGAGGGCTCCCAGTTCTCTCATTTGTTGCATGAATCTTGGCAAAACTTCTGGATATTTTAATGAAAGCATATAAAAATGAAATGAAAGTGAATGAGATTCCTGTTATTTATACCGAAGAGCGAAAACATTATGAACACTTACCAAATATGATGTTGGTCCTCCACGTGACGCCAAAACAGCTTGGCATGGACGCTACAAGATTTCTAAAGGTGTCTTTTGTTATTTGGTCTCTCAGACCTTCTACTGTGGCATATAAACTGACAGGCTCCTGTCAGACCTCTGTGGCAAGAAGATGCTTGAGGGGGTATTAATTTATTTATTTACCAACATGTTACCAGCAGATCCTCTAACTCTTGTAAGTTACGTGGTTGAGCCGCCGCAGATCGGATATGCTGTTCCAACACAAACCACAGATGCTCGATGGTATTGATGTCTGGGGAATTTGGAGGTCAAGGCAATCCCTGGAAGTCTTCCTATGCAATGGAATTTAATATTATGAATATAATTAATATTATGAAATAAATAAAAAATATATAAATTATAACGGAATTTATTATTTATATTTAATGTTCCGCGAACCATTTTCAAACAATCCGGACAGAGTGGCATGGCGCATTATCTGTTGAAAGAAGGCACTACTAGAGGAGTATACTGTTGCCATGAAAGGATGTACCTGGTCTGTAAAGACATTTAGGTAGGTGGTAGATGTCATAGCTTCCTGTTCCCAGCTGGGTCAGCGTTGAGATTTATCTCCGCAAAATTTCCCGCCCTGCCCACGGTCAGTAGGAGACACCGATGGGCTTGGAAAGGCCGCCGTCCGTCGGATGGGACGTTAAGCCGTGGCACCGTGTGTGGGAGAGCCATACCCTGTGCACGTTAAAGAACACGCTGGATGGCCTTGACGGGAGGCTACCATCTGTCTCCCAACAGCTGTTCCAGTGGGTCCCCTCCCCCAACCTTCTCTGAGCCTTCGGGGTCCATGTGACCTGGCCATTTAGTTCATGGTGTGCAAAAAAGTGCCGCTCAGAGGTAAAACAACCCAACAACCCATAGTTTCCTGCACATGAATGACTGGACCTAGGGTTTCCCAGCAGAACATTGCCCAAAACATTACACTTCCTCCACTGGCTTGTTTTCGTCCCACGGTGCATCCTGGTGCCAACACTTCCCCAAGTAAACAATGCACACGTACAGTCGCTCGAAAAAATATCCAAAGACTAGTTAATTGCAAAATTCAGAAAAAAATATCTGTCAACGATTATTTTAGAAATTAGTGATCTGGCAACCTTCGTGTAATCAACCATAGTGTTCGGATATTTTTTGAGCGACTGTACCAGCCATCCCTATGGTGCAACAGAAAGCAAAATTCATCGGACCATACGACCTTCTTCTAATCATTCAAGGTCGAGTTTAGATGATCGCGTGCCCATTGTAGGCGCTTTCGATGGTGAACCGAGGTTAGCATGGACACTCGGAACAGACTGCGGCTACGCAACCCCATTTTCAGCTGGGTTCGATGTACTGTGTGTTGTGACACATTACTCCCTTCATTAGCATTCAAATTACGGGTGAGTTGCACCACAGCATCACTTCTATTGGCTCATTCCATACGGGATAGCATTTGCTCACCTCTAGCGTCGATGAGCGTGGTCGGCTCACACCTTGCCGGCGATTCGTAGTTTTTCCCTCTTCGGACCGCTCTTTGAAGGTACTAACCACAGCTAAATATGAGCACCCCAGAAGCCTTGCCGTCTCAGAAATGCTCTGCCCTAGTCGCCTAGCCATTACAATTTGGCCTTTGAGAAACTCACTTAAGTCCGCTGCCTTTCCCATCTGAAGGACAAGAATAACACTGATTAACAGAGATCAGTATCAGGTGTTATTTATACCGTTTCATGACCTTCACTCGTGCCGTCGTATACCTGCAGTTACTTCGATTTGCATAAAGACGCATTGGTTAAAATGTTTTGGCTCTTCGGTGTATGCTGAATGCGCTTATTTTAAAGTCGGTAAGTATTCACACTGGTGTTAAAAGGTTTTACTTTGTCGAAACTGGCCCATTAATATGCGCATGCATTTGTATTATACAGCAAATAAATCTTATTACCATTTAAAATGATGAAATTGCCTTTACCTATGGAACACAACACATTATATGCACCAACCGGAATGGAATAACGGCTCTGAGCTTGACTGGATCCTGCATTTGTTGCACTGGTGGTCTTCGGTTGAGGGAAAATGTTGCACAGTGTTTTCTGTTTGTTTTTGGGCTGACAGCCCCAAGTGAATAGATTCACAGGATATGTTTTATCAGCTGGTGGATAATCCTGATCAGAGGCTATCTCAGGTACTTGAACTCTTGCTTCTATGGGCATCGCCAAACCTACATTGGGGGAAGTCTTTCAGTGTAAATGGCTTCGGCCTTTTGGTGGAGGAACGGGTCTTTGCCCCATGCCTTTGATTAGGGGACTGTTTGAGATTGTCGGCATTCCCTTTCTCAATAAACATGAATGCTATATAAACATGAAATGCTAAGTAGCAAAACATCCCACTATTTTCTCTCCATAAATAGTTGGAATGTGAAGACTGCACAGAGCTTTTTCTCTTGATGTCCTCACACAAGAATGTAACTGTTATAACTTAGATATTCTCGGCTTGCAAGAGATCAGATGACAGATAAAGGTCAGATTCTTAAACGTCACCGTATCAAATGAAGATGCTGCCAAAGGAGGATAGTCGATATTTCATGTATGTATAGCTTTATGTATAAACTGATTTCTATTTGTTTAACTTATTGTATGATCAACCTTATTAGCGTTTTCATGTGTATAAATGAAAAGCAAAATTTGCGTTTTTCTTTTTAATCTTTTTATGGCATGTTTATCGTTGTTCCCCTAACTCTTCATGGTTTTCTATTGCACCTTAATGTTGCCAAATGCGATACTTTCAGGAACGTAACCTCGACGGTTGGCGAGGGATTACTGTAGCATGCCGGTTTCTTAACTCGCATCAAATGTTATTTCGAATAAAGTATCCTATCCTTAAATGTATGAGAGGGGCGGGGGTGGCTCAGTCGGTAGCGCGCCAGGCTCGTAATCTGTAGTTCCCAGGTTCGAGTCCCAGCTGGGTCAGCGTTGAGATTTATCTCCGCAAAATTCCCCGCCCTGCCCACGGTCAGTAGGGGACACTGATGGGCTTGGAAAGACCGCCGTCCGTCGGATGGGACGTTAAGCCGTGGCCCCGTGTGCGGGAGAGCAATACCCTGTGCACGTTAAAGAACACGCTGGGTGGCCTTGACGGGAGGCTGTTCCAGTGGGTCCCCTCCCCCAACCTTCTCTGAGCCTTCGGGGTCGATGTGACCTGTCCATTTAGCCCATGGTGTGAAAAAAAGTTCTGCTCAGAGGTAAAACAACCCAACCCTTATATGTATGTATCCATTACGTTTCACTTTCATATACCCTTTCCTATATTCTATAATGCTGCATCAAGCCTTCATACATTTTGGGAGGATAGCAGCGAGGTGTCCAAAGACGGACTTGACGAGCATCAATAATTCACAAAGACCAGCTCATCGAAATAAAATTTTTGCATTTTCACAGGTTTTCAACTATGGGATATCGCAATATTTTCAACTGAAGAAAATTCTTCTAGATAGGTGCTTTTAAATCTCTCATTACTAAAAAGGCGATATGTAAACTTCCTTGTTGCAGCAAATATAAAAAATATCGATTGTTTTTGCATTGGTTTTAAGAAATACTTCACTGTGTTCAAAGTCAAATATAGCGCTATGAATATAAGGATTTCACTTTAACTACAAAAAAGAAATCCTGATTTTTCGTGTATGGGAATGAACCACGATAACATAAATACAGTTCATTAAATTCTACCCATTACATTACAAGGGAAAGAAATCTTATAGAATTTAAAAATACAATGTAAAACACCTGTGTAAAATCTATTTGGGATGCGATAAATATGCAATTTCAGTTACTTCTCTTTAAAAGATTAAATCACTATTTAGGTAAATAACGATTTAACTACAAAACAAATACTGTTAAAAATACCTCTGTGGTGGTTATTTACGCATGGGATGAGAGTCATGGCAATGGCAGCAGATCATACGTCTTAGAGCTCTCATAATTCTACTCCCCAAGCTTTTTCTTTTTTGTCGTGGCTCTAGTTCTTTTCTCTCTGCAGGTTCTTCTGTGAGCTCTGCATCTGAAAAAAGAAGAAAATGAAACTTTACGATGTTTATTGGTTGCGAAATATGAATAAGAAATATCTATATTTGAAATTTAGGAATTCAATAAGAACGGGACAATTTGTTAAGTGTTCTACGGCTTTGGGTTGGGTTGTTTTACCTCTGAGCGGCACTTTTTTTGCACACTATGGGCTAAATGGCCAGGTCACATGGACCCCGAAGGCTCAGAGAAGGTTGGGGGAGGGGACCCACTGGAACAGCTGTTGGGAGACAGATGGTAGCCTCCCGTCAAGGCCATCCAGCGTGTTCATTAACGTGCACAGGGTATGGCTCTCCCGCACAAGGCGCCATGGCTTAACGTCCCATCCGACGGACGGCAGCCTTTTCAAGCCCATCGGTGTCCCCTACTGACCGTGGGCAGGACGGAGAATTTTGCGGAGATAAATCTCAACGCTGACCCAGCTGGGACTCGAACCTGGGAACTGCAGATTACGAGCCTGGCGCGCTACCGACTGAGCCACCCCCGCCCCTGTTCTACGGCGCATCTTCAATTGTTCTCTTACAATTTTCGTCTGAAACAGCTCATTCTACATAAAAGTCATATGAAGAATTAAAGATGACATGAGTCAATGGGCTGAACATCACAAATAATCGACCGAACATCACATAAATATCTGTTTCATCCATAAAAATAACCCTAAGTGTAGAAAAAGACATTTTTTCACTACCGCACAAAATTGCGTTTAACCTCTACTCCCATTTTTGTGTATAGAAAGAACATTGGGATTCATATAATGAATATACAGTCGTATCAGAATCATATGCCCACCTACCATAGTATATGTATGGTAGGTGGTCATATTATTCTGATACGACTGTGCATATATTTACATTTAGAAACCATTGTTATTCTAGGTGGCAGGGATGGCTCAGTCGGTAGTCGGTGAAAAGCAAAGTCAAATGCGACCTGGATAAAAAGGCTCGTAATCTGCAGTTCTCAGGTCGAGTCCCGCCTAGGCCAGCTTTGATATTTATCTCTGCAAAATTCCGCACCCTACTCTCGGTCAGGAGGGTCATCACATATACCGATGGGCTTGTAAAGACGTCGTTTGTCAGCCGGATGGGACGTAAAGCCGTGGCCCGTGTGCGGGAGAGCCATACCCTATGAACCTTTAAAACACGCTAGATGGTCTTGGCGGGAGGCTACCATCTGGCTCCCAACAGCTGTTCAATGTGTCTCTCCTCCAATTTACTCTGAGCCCTCGGGTCTTTGTGGCTGGTCATTTAGCCCATTGTGTGCAAATAAATGCGTCTCAGAGATAAAACGATCCAACCGTTTCTTATTCTACAACAATAATTTATTAGAAGTTATAAAAAACATTTAAAAGAAAGCAAATTAAATTTAATATACGGAAGAATAATCAACTGAGCCAAGTTAGTGGGAAAAATGTATGATTAAAACATGGACGACGGTAACAACAATAGCAATAACATCAGAAACAGATATCTCAACGAAAGCAATATAAAAAGGTACTCACTATACTCGAGGAAGGCGGAATTTTCTGCTGCCATCTTCCCATCCTATAAACGGAAGATAGTTGTAAGAGATTTGCCGTGGTTATTCTAATCGCATCAAGTAAAACTATTGCATTTACCTTTCGACAATAAAACTATATTAATAACAATATTATATTTTTAAAAGTTCAATTCTTAGAAAAACATTTCTCGTTACCTTGGCTGAAAGATCTTTATTTCTATAATTATTAAGAAGATGCCAATATCAGGAGTTCACAAACTTTTACTTTTAAAAAAATGAGTGAATAAAATTCAGACTCTCAACATTAATAGCTAATATTTTGTGGATAACACATAAAATTTCTATTAATAATTAATGTAACAAAGTTTAATAGAAATGAAATTGAGTTACAACGTGCAACATTTGGGAATACTTGATTTGCTGCTCTTAAGATGCCTACTGTTCTAAAAGTCTGTACTCTAATAATCCTAGCTTGATATAATCTTAAAGATCTTCAAAATCTTAGTAGCATTATCATTTTCCAAAACATTTTACATAATCATCGAAATAAACTTACGAAAAGGCGGACTTGTGTTGTTTCAGCGAATGCCACCTTCCTCTGAAAAGTGAGGAAGCATTTATTAGAAAACATAACATTGCAAACTTTATAGATATATATATATACACACAACTTGTTAAACAATAAATTCATATTCATATATACTGCCGTAATACAAAAAAAACTAAGAGCGAAAAGAATTTAAGTCTAAATCTAACTCTTTTTTAATGAGGCGCGAGGGTGGCTCAGTCGGTGGCGCGCCAGGCTCGTAATCTGTAGTTCCCAGGTTCGAGTGCCAGCTGAGTCGGCGTTGAAATTTATCTCCGCAAAATTCCCCTGCCCACGGTCAGTAGGGTACACCGATGGGCTTGAAAAGACCACCGTCCGTCGGATGGGACGTTAAACCGTGGCCCCGTGTACGGGAGAGCCATACCCTGTGCACGTTAAAGAACACGCTGGATGATTCTTGACGGGAGCCTTCCATCTGTCTCCCAACAGCTGTTCCAGTGGGTCCCCTCCCCCAACTTTCTCTGAGCCGTCGGGGTCCTTGAGTTTTATATTAGCCCATTTAGCCCATGGTGTGCAAAAAAGTGCTGCTCAGAGGTAAAACCAAAAGCTTTTGTAATGATACTCTTGCCTGTCCAAATTTATTATGAACTCTACATCCTGCTCGAAGTACATGAAACATGCCATTTTATGGAAATTTCTTACTTCTACGTCACTACGGAGTCATTAAAAGTCGTAAAAGCATGGTGAAAAGCAAAGTCAAATGCGACGTGGATAAAAAGGCTGGTCGATTGTCTTCGAAAAGAGATTCATCTTTGGAGACCGATGATCCGTGACAGAGGTGATGGAACTCAATTGAAAATCGCTGGCACCATATCCCTAGAGAATGGCAATGATCTCAAGAAACGTCTGCCAATCGTGACAAAATGCGGGAATAAAAAAAGGCTCTGACAGACAGGGACAGGCGTTTGTTGGATATGTCATTACAGATGCTACAGTTTATCAGGACGAGAGAGATGACCGCTAGTAGTACTTAAAATCCCATCTCAACAAGAAATATGCACAGAGAATTAGAAAATTTCATTTTCAGGGACTGTAGCCTGATACATACGACGAACTAGTGGGCCATAAAAGTTTGACCAGGCAATGTGTGTAACTCTCTACATTGGAATCATCAGCATAAACTTTCTTAATCGTTTCGTTGGAGTCTTGTCGTTAAGAGTCAAAATATTTCTTTAAAGGAAGCATTTATGTAGGACAGTCGAAATTAAAGTGCAATGGAACTAATTGAAACGATGATCCGATAAATACGTTTAATTTTTTTTCCTGTTTAAATTTTAATGAAACCGATATACTTATGTGAGATGTGAAATCCTGTGTAAAAACAAAATGTAATAAGCAATCAGCATTGTGAAATTTGTTCTAAATCCCTCGTCAAAGTGGAATTTTTTTCTTGCACCATTAGTTTATACAGTTGTTTCATCAACTGTATGTTTGTGTTGTTTAACCAATCATCAGTGTTTCTTTTTGTTATAGCCAGTCACAATCACTCCAAAGCTGAAATGAGGCTTTTGAGAATGCGATCCATTTTGAAGCTTCGAACAGACAAAGGTATTGAGAAATGCATTGCTAAGCATTATCTGATGATATCGAGGGGGCGCTGCTCTAAGAGTCATGTTCGCTTAGCATCCCTAGACAACTTCCAGAAAATGAGCATTTCGATACTTAGAACTTTCATTCCCGTCGAATGGAACTTTAGTTATGTCAGCAATGACTTTTCATTGGAAAAGTAAGTGCAAATAAACATTAAGTATTTTAAGTATTGTAATAGCCACATACCCAGAAATTAGTTCAGGGGAGGGTGGGAGAGGTCCGAGAATTTAGTTTAAGGGATGGTTCGAGAATTTAACCTCGCTAGGGGTGTTCTGAGAATAAAACATGAGTAGTTTTCCAGTTACTAAAATATTCCATGAGACAGGAATGATTAAAATGATATTCTACATTTCTATATGGAATAAAATTTTATAATTATTTGTTAAACCTAATTTAACGTCAGGAATATACTATGAGGCTAAAAAAAATTATACAAAGACAACTGCTTTGGATTTCAAAGCAGGTAGACAGGTTTAAGATTTCTCATAAAACGATCGATTTTTAGTGGGGTGGGGTCGGGACCTCTGATCCCTTCCTGGGTACGTCCCTGTATTCTAAGCTGCATTTCAGTCAGGTAATTGATATTTCCTTTGGTGTTGTTTTAAAATACTTTATAATGTTCCAATTTTAGTTCCCGGAATGGTATAGTTTGTTTTGGAAATTTAAACACACAAACTGAAAAATTACTTTTACATGTTATTTTGATTTCTTATGATATCACGGGTTCAGGTTCATCGAATACAGATGTGTCGCAAAGTACGCGAACTGAGACCACGGGAACCTGCTAATGCGCGATTAATCCGCGAAAGGTTTGTTAATGTTGTTTCTCAGGCAGGTATGTAAAGAGCTCGTCGACATGGCGAAGGGCGATATTGAAGAATTTCTGAATGGCGACGAGTTAACAGGAAAAGATTAGAAAGAATTATTAGAAGAGATCGGACAGGCATAAGTTCAGCGAAGTCTTTCAACTCGTCAAACAGCCAACTGATAAGGTGCAGGAGTACGATCCTATGATGGAAAGGAGTTTAACGTTCACTCGAGAAGTGAACATGTCTCTTTCCGACAAAAGAGTTGTTGAAAGAACTCCACTGCAAGAAGAAGCAACATATTCTTGAAGAAAGTGTTGCAAAGAAGGCCATCTCCATTTTCTGCTCTCGTGCAGTCTCCCACTGCATCCCCTCACAGAGCATCCTCGTACACTCCTGCTTCGCTGACTGCATGAATAAAGGTCGTGAAATATCCGACCAAAACGCCAGCCAAAACTGAAGCCGAAGTCGACCCCTTCGCTCGCCTATCTATTGAAGAGTTCGAGGAAGAGGATCACGAGCAAAATAATTGTAGTTTTCAGGTACAGCATTTTTTTAAATTTATTCTTTAAGATTTAATTAAAAAAATTAAAATAAATATCTCCTCAAGCAGCTGCTTGCCACAGAGGTCTGACAGGAGCCATCGTAGGAGGTCTGTGAGGACAGCGAGACCTCAGCGGAAAAACAACACAAGCAATCATGTCTTACCTTGGACTCGAACCCAGATACCTTTGATCAGTAGCCAATCATGCACATCACTCGGCCATAGGATTTACCTATGTTTTATTTACTTAAATAAAGTTTATATACCTCTGTACATGGATTATAAGCGTTCGTAGTATTCGTAAGGGAATTATGTCCGTTTTTTTATCGATGGAGTGCCAGGGACTAACTGATGTAACATTAAGGTTGGTATGGTTGTGACTGGATTCTGTGAAACTCAGGCGTGAGAATCTGGCGCAGTACTAATATAACGCTTTCGTCATTTTTATCGAAAGACCATTTCACTCAAATACGTCATCATTAGTTGAGAGTGGTCAGCGTTCTCTCATCTATAGGCTGTATCATAATCTTCGTATCTGCTTTACATTATTCCAATGTAAAGTTATATTGTTCGTAGCTTAATCAGTCATGCACTAGATTGTCTTCGATGTCTATGATCTTGATTGAATATTAAATATTTCAGGTTTTGTAACTTTTTAAATATTAAACGAGTTTACGAAAATCCAGCTGTGTCCCCATTTCAAGTTCAATTTGTCCCAAATGACATTTTCCCGTACAAAGCTTATTTGAAAAGTTAAGAGAATTCCATCCGTTCCTTGCAAAAAATAAAGTTGTTTCGAAATATCAGGTCACAGAGCTCAGTTGCTAACAAATAGCATCTTAAAGGAAAACGTCGAGTTGTTTTGGGTTAGAACGATTTATCACCGAGTGGCCAGGTCACAATGATCCCTAAAGAGTTGGCACAGGAAATAATCATTGGATATCTGTTAGGCGATAGGTGGAAGCATCCTCTCAGAGCCATTCTGCGTGTTCTTTAACCCGCCCAGAGTTGGCTGTCAAGCACACGTAGGGGCGTGGGTGGCTCAGTCGGTAGCGCGCCAGGCTCGTAATCTGTAGTTCCCAGGTTCGAGTCCCAGCTGGGTCAGCGTTGAGATTTATCTCCGCAAAATTCCCCCGCCCTGCCCACGGTCAGTAGGGGACACCAATGGGCTTGGAAAGGCCGCCGTCCATCGGATGTGACGTTAAGCCGTGGCCCCGTGTGTGGGAGAGCCATACAATGTGCACGTTAAAGAACATGCTGGATGGCCTTAACGGGAGGCTACCATGTGTCTCCCAACAGATGTTCCAGTGGATCCCCTCCCCCAACCTTCTCTGAGTCTTTGGAGTCCATGTGACCTGGCCATTTACCCCCAAGGTGTGCAAACAAGTGCCGCTCAGAGGTAAAACTACCCAACCCATGCACACGTGACCACGGCTTAACATCCCATCCGACCGAAGGCATCCTTTTCAAGCCAATCTTTTTCCCTTTCTCTAAAGCGTCAGAGAAAGTGGAGAAAATATCTACGCATGCGCATACGATGGTGACTACAATTTGGGAACAACATGCTGTTTAAGACGCCACGACCTTCAAATAAACGCATATCTCGTGGAGGTTGGGGGTTCATAAAGTATATAAAGCAAACACATTAAAAAACCGGAAATTGAATATTTCTCATCCGGTGAAAATATTTTTAGTATTTTCTTCTGAATACGGTAGTGTTTAGTGTAATAATATTATAGATTTTGCACGTAACATAGTAGTATGACTAGGTAGTCACTGGAAGGAGAGCTATGCACCAATCCCCTGTGATGATGCATAGAACCGGCCAATCCTAGCACCTAATGTCCGACCCCGCCTTCTTGTGGTGCATACCGTTAGTACCTTTCAAAAGAGATACTCTTTTGTGGAAGTGAACGGAAGGGGAGGGCTGCCAGATTAGGTGGCCTACTGATCTGGACACTATGGCTACTTTTTTTTTTCTACCCTGCTGAGGAGTGGTCAACCACACAGGGTCTTGGTGTTGACCATATAAACCCACTGGACTGGACAGATATATGGCTCTGAGCTTGATTATGGATCCTGATTTAGCTGCACTGGTGGACTTCTGTGGAGGGAAAATCTTCCGCTGTGTTTTCTGTTTGTTTGTGGGTTGACAGCCCCAAGTGAATAGATTCACAGGATATGTTTATCAGCTGGTGGATAATCCTGAGCAGAGATCATCGCAGGCACCTGAACTCTTTGCTTCTATTGGCATCGTCAAATTCTACATTGGAGGAAGTCTTCCAGTGTAGATGGCTTCAGCATTTAGTGGTGGGGGAACGGGTCTTTGCCCCATGTCTGCGATTAGGGGGCTGTTCGATATTGTCGGCATTCCCTCTCTCTATAAACATAGTTTCTTTAAACATCCCACTAACCATTTTCTCTCCATAGGTAGTTGGAATGTGAGGACTCTGCACAGAGCTTTTTCTCTTGATGTCCTCACACAAGAATTCCACCATTATAATTTAGATATTCTTCGCTTGCAAGAGACCAGATGGACAGATAAAGGTCATATTCTTAAAAATTATCTTAAATTTCTCTTTTCAGGGAGGGACGACAATAAGCATCACCAAGGCGTGGGTCTGCTTCTCAGCAGACACGCTAGTGATGCTTTTCTAGGATATGAGTGCATTAATAAAAGGTTTCTTACAGCAAAATTTCAGACAAGCGTTAAAGACCTGAATGTTATCTACTGTTATGCCCCACTGAGGATGCTGAAGAGGATGAGAAGGATCGGTTTTATGAGCAACTTCAGGATATTTTGAATTCTGTCAAGAAAAGAGATATTACCCATGTTCTAGGTGACTTCAATGTCAAAGTTGGTACTGACTCTGACCTTTGGGGAGGAGTAATAGGCCCTTTTGGTATTGGTAGCTGCAATGGCAATGGGCAACGTCTCCTGCAGGTAAGTAAACTCAATGGATTCAGAATAACTAACACTTATTACAAACACCACGACATAAATAAGTACACATGGGTTTCACCCGATGGGCTGCATAAGAATATGATTGATTATATATTAATTAACAGCCAATGGGCTAGTTCTGTTAGGAATACCAGGGCATATAGGGGAGCTAAACTACGGAAATGGTTAGAGCTGGGAATGTTTCGGTTACCACTTGGATGACTGAAATTCTGAATATCTTTTATGATAAAGGCATGGTTCCTAAGGATTTTACCAGAGCTATTGTTATCCCTATTTTCAAAAAAGGTGATCGCAGTTCTTGTGATAACTATAGAGGTATCAGCCTACTCTCTGTTCCAGGTAAAGTTCTTTCCATGATTGTGCTTAATAGAATTAAGAATCTGGTTGACAGTCAATTGCGTGATGAGCAATGTGGATTCAGAAGTTGTAGGGGATGTGTGGATCAGATATTTTCACTTAGGCAGATTCTTGAGAAATGTTTAGAGTTTCAGAAACCTTTGGTTGCTAGCTTTGTTGATTTCAAAAAGGCTTTCGACTCTGTTGATCGTCATAATTTGTGATTGATTGTGAGATCGTATGGTATACCTGACAAGTTAGTGTTATTATAGAGAGCTTTCATTATGTTAACTGAGTCGTGTGTGAGAGTAGGTAAGGCTTGTAGCAATTGGTTTAGCATTACGTCTGGTGTTCGACAAGGGTGCATTTTGTCTCCTTTTTTCTTTAGCTTGGTTATTGATTACGTTATGCGAAATTCACTTTAAGGAAAAGATTTTGGCCTTAAATCGACTGGAGATACGAAAATTTCTGATTTAGATTATGCTGATGATTTAGACCTTTTGACAAATGATGTTGATGAGATGAACTCTTTCATTCGAGCTGTTGATGAGACTGGTAGTAGAGTAGGTTTGGTTATAAACAGAGAGAAAACTAAAGTGATGAAAATTGGTCAGGCAGGCTGTGATTCAGTTAATCTGAATGGTTGCAGTCTTGAGCAGGTGTCACAGTTTAATTATGTTGGGAGCTATGTAACAGATACTGGTGATGTGCGGCATGAGATTAACAGACGAATATGGATTGCTGCCGGGACTTTTAAGAATCTATGGAGAGTGTGGAGAAATAGGCATATACACCTAAAGACTAAAATTAGACTGTATAATAGTTTGGTTCTTTCTAGGGTTAGTTATGGTAGTGAAACGTGGACACTTTGTAAACAAGATAACAGGAAACTAGATGCTTTTCATTCCAGATGCTTACGCAGTATCTTGGGCATTAGGTGGTTCAACTTTGTAACTAATGATGAAGTTAGGCAAAGGAGTTTGCAACCTCCTTTAAGCAACATATTGTGCAGAGAGAGACTCCGTTGGTTTGGCCATGTTGCCCGTATGAATAATTATAGATTGGCGAATAGGGTTATGAACAGTGTGCCTAATGGCCTCAGAAAGAAGGGGAGACCTAGGATGCGGTGGGCAGACAATGTCAAACAGGACCTTGCTAGAATTGGTGTGCAGTGGCCAGATGCAGTAGATGTAGCTCAGGATAGACTTGCTTGGAGAACTAAATTGCACAGTCTGGTTGGACCTCCTTAGCCCATGGCTGCTTGAGGATGAATATGATGTTGATGATGATGATACTGTAGGGTGGGCGTGGCTCAGTCGGCAACGCACGAGACTCGTAATCTGTAGTTCCCAGGTTCGAGTCCCAGCTGGGTCAGCGTTGAGATTTATCTCCGCACAACTCTCCACTCTTCCCGTGGTCAGTAGGGGATATCGATGGCTTGGAAATAGTCACCGACCGTCGCATGGGACCTTAAGCCGTGGTGCCGTGTACGGGAGAGCCATACCCTGCACACGTCATACTGCAGGGTATACAAGCCATATCCTGCACACGCTTTCGCAACCAAAGAACACGCTGGATGGCCTTGACAGGAGGCTACCATCTGTGTCCTAGCAGCTGTTCCAGTGCGTCCGCTCCCCCAACCTTCTCTAAGACTTTGGGGTCTTTGTAACCTGGCCATTTAGTCCATTGTGTACAAAATAAGCGCCGCTGAGAGGTAAAAACACCCAACAATACTATACTGTATAACAAAAGTTTATAGTGTCTTAACTCTAGTGTATAACCTTTGTTCCTGAAAGCCAGCTCTCAGAGCATGTTATGATGTTTATCTCTGTGCATGTGAATGTAAATAAACACTTAATGAATTCAGTAATGATGATATATAATTATGAGGATGAAGGAAATTATTATTAGCAGCGGCACAAATGTTCCGGAGCATGTTCGGGTGCAATTCATGACGAATAACCGACACCGAATATTTAGTACAATTTCATCTTGACATTAACCATTTCATTCATTAATATCACTTTAGGCAAATCAAAATCAACAGCTTGGTATTAAATTTTAAATGGAAAATAGAACTCCGAAAGTACACTGTTGAAAGACAAAACTGTCCAACCCAGCAGGTACGGTCGACTTTGCACGTAAATCAACATGTAACCGCAGAGGTTACTATGTAAATGATCTATATTAAAAAACCTATGTAAATGCTTACGTTAGCCATCAGTTGCAAAAACAGAACACTTCTTGTAGGTGTAAGAGGTAATATGAATTTCTGGTTGATATGTCGATGCCTACGGCCAGTCGTCGAATTAATTCAAGCGTCTATCTCTAATGACATCTGCCAGCATGATAACACTACTCCTGTCCAGGATGTTGTCTACAAGGACAATTCCAGACTATTCCGTGGCCAACCATTCCCCCCCCCCCATCGAAAATTTTGGGACATGATCGGACTTTCTCTGCAAGCTCACTCTCAACTGGCCCATACCACATGCACGTGGGTGGGGAGATATTCCTCAGGACAACATCAGAAATCTTTACACATCAATGCGGCAATGTGCTGCTGAATGTATCACAAATAAAATGATTTCAGTACATATTAAATTAGGTGCATTTTACTTTAACGCTTTCGTTCAGTTCATCGCATTCAGATGTAAATAAGATCATGTGATACAAATCTCATCATCTGTGTCTGTGAAAAGTTTCGCAAAATTCCGGCCATTCCTTCTGGGGGTAGCAATTTCACTAACGAGCAATGTGTTTAATAACGAAGAAAAATTACAAATTTAAGTTGGAAAGGTAATCACATAAATATTTTAATAACTACCTCTGCTTTCATTCCATAATAAATAAATTTTAGAAGTTCTCAAAGTCTATTGCCAAACAGAGATCAGAATTGTATCCTGTAACCATTCCTTTACCAAATATAGAAAAATCATATAGAAAGGAACTCTCGCTCAGTTAGCACAAAACGTAATCCTAAAGAAATGATGAAGAGAGATAAAGAAACGTGTTTTGTTTCTCTTGAGACACTGAATTTTATATTCAGAGGAGAAAAAAATCTGCAGCACAAGGGGGGGGATTCAGGGGAAATGGCAATGAGCTATGGCCCTCCTCCTTTCCAAATAGCAGTAATGGTAATGAAGGCAAAAATATTATTAAACTTTTGCTCTTTTACGCGTTTTTCAAGAAATGATTTAAAGTACAATAAAACGGTCTATAACATGTTATGTTGCAATGGAATTCCAATCCCCTTTACTTTTTTTTTCTGACTCGATTGCGTCACTTGCCCCCACCCTCTATTTTTTTTTTCTAAATCCGCGCCTGTTTGACATTAATTTTACATAAACTCATTTCTGTAGCTGTGATATTAGTAATGTCGACCTTAAAATAGCGGATTTTTCTTAAAATATATTGTAAATTTCAATGACTAAGAAATTATGAGAAGCCAATTCATTCTTTTAATAATTCTAAAACTGAAAAAAAAAGACAGATAAAATAAGGGTGTCCAAAATCAAACTGTTCTTTACTTCAGTTTTTCCGTAAAGAATTAAAACATCTAATAGCATCGAGATGATTAGGTATCTCTTACAAACTTCATAAATGGGATGGGATATTTTTCAAAAAATTTAATACCAAGATAGGTCTAAGAAGAAAGGCAAGCAGAAATCGATACGTTATCCATTAGTAAAAAAATCTCTTCTGCCTAATTTGCCTTTGATGTTAATGTAGATTGAATTAATTATTAAGTATTGTCAATATTCTTAATATTGTGTAAAACACCCATAAAAATAGACTATAGAAACTATATTTATTTCTATTTTACCTCGTTTCCACCTTCACTTCTGCAGATTGAGTCGACAATATCTTCCATTGTTTTTCTCACGGCTAACTGAAAATGCAAATGAAAACGCTTTGTAATGATTACGAAAGAAGGCTAATCATACTATTGCAACAAATTAAAAATGTAATTATTCTATATCCTGCAGATAAGCTTTAAGCTTTGCGGGTCACCTGTAATGATAAAATTTTCTTGTACTATGATCAAAGCAAAATAAACAAATTTTAAAAAAGATAACGTAAATTTATCACTATTGCTTCGGGTTGGGTTGTTTTACCTCTGAGCGGCACTTTTTTGCACACCATGGGTTAAATGGCCAGGTCACATGGACCTCGAAGGCTCAGAGAAGGTTGGGGGAGGGGACCCACTGGAACAGCTGTTGGGAGACAGATGGTTGCCTCCCGTCAAGGCCATCCAGTGTGTTCTTTAACGTGCACAGGGTATGGCTCTCCCGCACACGGGGCCACGGCTTAACGTCCCCTTTCCAATCCCATCGGTGTCCCCTACTGACCGTGGGCAGGGCGGGGAGTTATGCGGAGATAAATCTCAACGCTGATCCAGCTGGGACTCGAACCTGGGAACTGCAGATTACGAGACTGGCGCGCTACCGACTGAGCCACCCCCGCCCCCTATTGCTTCGGTGTGAATGATTTATTGAAGTGGTTTAAGCATATTGCAAGTTAAATCATTTCACCTTTGAGCGGGATTTTTGAACATAATATAATGGTTTCCACTTCAACAGTTAGGAGACAGATGGAACCTCTCGTCAAGGTCATTCAGCGAACTCTTTAACAACGTGAGAAGATTATGGCTTCCTGCACACGGGAACACAGCTTAATGTCCCATTGACGGACGACATCCTTTACAAAGCCATCATCATCATTTCACTCACTGAAGGCAGAGCGGGGTTTGGCGATGAAAATCTCAATTCAAGCACAGTGGGGACTCGAACCTGGGATAATCAGGTTATGATTCAAACACGCTGACGACCGAGTTAATTCCTGTCCCTTGTTTTGTGTTGTAACAAGAAAAATGTTTTCATCAGATAAAGTGTTCGCTGCGTAGTCAGATTCCCCCGCAAAAAGAACTATTTTGCGACTTCAGATTTCTCTTGTTATCCATTGCAGTTGTTTCCCCCTTCAACTATTTATAAAAGAAAAGTCACTCAAGTGAGTATATATAATATGTATTGAGTATATCTTATATACGACGATGGCATTCATCACATGTCCAGATATATGGGTCTTGTCCCCAAATGTTGCCACTTGTTACACGTCTTATATACATTTAAATTTTGTAGTGGGAATAGAAGACATCGAGTAATACAGGTGGAGCTAAATCGAAAACTAACTGCTGTTCATAATTTAATGGAGTTGAAACAGCTGCAAATATTTCCAGAAATGTTTTTTCTAATTTAACGAAATTCTCAGAGAATATTTAACGGAAAATAACTCACATTTATCTCGTATTAAATTTACGTTTTTCAGTGCGAAAGACTGCAATGTGAAATTAAACTGGTGATAAAAGCAGCTTCAGGAACGACGATTCTTATTTCAGACCGAGAGCGGTTTTATCGATCATTACAGTTTCGTTAAAATGCCAAGGAGGAACCATTTGGATGACGGTCAGAAATGGAGGATGGAATCGGAAGGATGGAAGCACGACAGCCACATAGAGATACTCTATGGGACTCACCAACATCTCTGAGACTCACCAACATCTGGGGACAAGATACTATAGTTGCGAGATTCTTGAAGGTGTTGGAAAGTGTAATTTCTAGACTCTGGAGATGTTTTCAAGACACTCGAATACGATCTAGGATAACGAGCCAAGACAGGAAGAGCAACAACAGTTGAAGATGATCGGATCCTGTCCCTAACACCAGGGTGCAGGTGGCAGTTGACAGCTCGCAAATTTCCATCAGAGCTGTCAACTGCCACAGGAAACACAGCATCCAGAGTGTTCTGAAGACTTCATACAAAGAGGTTTCTATGCTAGAAGTACTGTAGTGTGCATATACCACTAACCTCAGCTCATCGGAGGGAACGACTACAATGAAGAAGGGTGGGTCACCTCATTATTGCTAATGAAAACTTCGTAACATTCCTCATTGATCATTGAGGCAGTACCTCAATTGGACCAATGATAGATAAGGACAGGTTGGCTTTTCGAATTGATCACGATATAGCCAAGTAGTGATTCTCAGCATCAATGCATCTGGAGAGACTGTGGGACAAGTTATCACCCCCCCCCCCCCGAATATCGTGGGGAGGGTAGTCGGCCGCACCGATTTGCATGACTTCTGAGGAGGGACTCTTTTAAATGTTGTAAGATCAAGATCCTAGATCCTTACGTGAGAATTTTTGGAGGTGCCGTTGGGTCGGAATTCATTTTTATCTCCTTTTCGAAAAGAAGCGAGATAATAGTTTCACTTTGTGGTCTGTCTATCGGTCTGCCCGCCCGTCCGTCCTTAACACTGTTTTTCCATCAGTCCGTCCTTCCCTCTGATGTCCATCAGTCCGTCCTTCCCTCTGTATGTCCGTTCGTCCATCTATCTGTATACATCGAACTTTTTTTACAGAGATAAATAAAAAAAACTTTTGTTGGATGGGTATTGAAGATATATTGCGAACTGCACTTTCCGAATCTCCAAGAAGCTAAAATTGCGCCCTCTAACGGTGGAAAAGTTGAAAATTCCAAAATTTGGAACGAATATTTCAAACGATGTGGTTATGCTAGAAATTTGAAATTTTGGAGATTACGAAGTGAAGGTTATAAAGTTTTCATTGGCAACAAAGAGTTGACCTCTTAGATCCAGAGTGAATGAGAAAATGGAACTTATTTGTTTTGAGATAATTGTCTGCTTTTAGAGATAAGTTAAAAATTCTTTTTAGGTTCGATAGGTATTGAAGAAATATGATTTTCAGTTTCCGAATATCCCAAAAGCTGCAACTGCACCCTCTGACATTGAAAAAAAAAAATCGAAATTTTCAAAAATTTAGCGAATATTGAAAATGATGTATTTATTCTAGAAATTCCCAATAGATCTTAAAATGGGAGGAAGTGTTAATGCTAGATATACGAAATTTCGGTGTTGAAATGTGAAGGTCATGATGTTTCCATTGTCCAGCAATGAGTTGACCCATTTCGTCCACGGTGGGTGGGAAATGCAATTGTTCTGACTTAAGAGATCATTGGGAAACTCTCTTTTAGTTGTATTGGTACTAATGAAATATTATAATAGGAACTTTTCAAATACTTAGGAAAGTTTTAATTTATATCGTAGAGATCATTAAATACAGAAACGGCGAAACATTTAACGAATGCTGCAAGTGATCTGTTTAGGTTAGAAATTTTAAATTTCTCTGGTAGAGTGTCAAAGGATATTCCATTGACAGCAATAATCTACTCCCCCCCCTCGCTTCCTCAGAGGGGTGTGAGAGAAACAACTTTCTAAATTTAAGAGACAAAACTTTTTTGTCACATTGTATAATTATTAATAAAATACTACTCATTGCATTTTCCCCTTCATCCATTAGCTCAAATTTAAATTTTTAAAGAGTGCAAAGTGGCAAACGGAATACTTCATTCTCTTTGACAACAAAATCCCACATGCGCCAGAGGATATGCGCGTTCCTCTTCTCGTGGATGATAACGCTCGCTCACATAGAGCTCAGATAGTCAAAGTCTTGAGAGGGAAGATATCCAGAGAATGTACTGGCCAGCGATGTCCCGAGACCTAAATCTTGCTTTGGTAAGGAGAGTTGCAAGTCAGCAACCCCCTCCAAGAACACTTCATGAGCTGAGAAATGCTCTTTTAGAGAGGAATGAGCATTATTGGATAATCTTGTTAGGAGCTCGTTGTGAAAGCTGTATTGTTGTTAGCGATAATGATACCTTTACATGTTAATTTCAATATCTACCATGATATGTAATTTTTCACAATTGGAAATATTTTCCCGCATATTTAGTGTGAAATTAAGTTTATAATTAGTATTCCGATATAATCTTTGTTTCAAATGTAAATATTAATATATGTGATATTAAATATCCTCTGAAACTATCGTTAAATTCTAAAAAGGATTTTTTTTTATTTATTTGCATTTTTGTTCAACACTCTTGAATTATGCATAGCAGTGCATTTATACACTACACGAAATATTATTTACTGTCTGTTAAGACTCCAGAAAAACAAAACTTTTATCTAAATATCAGGAACACGGTATTTGTTTAAATGCCAAAGGTTTTTACCCGCTGTGGCTTTCTCAGATTGGGGTTCCGTTCAAAAAGAATTTTTTGGCTTTTATTACGATCAATGTGGGAAATATGAATTAAATACAACTCTTGGGAGATCGAATATTTCGATTATATCATGTTATTAAATTGTTGAATATACTGCATAAGGACACGAAATTTTAAATAAAAGAATAATCGTACTCATAACATTTTATCTTAAAATAACGTTACCGTGTAGTTTTTGTAATAACCCGTGACGTAACATAACCAGCCTCGCCTTGCCCCATGATATGTCACGTGATTTACCACTTGCCTCGAGAAGTTCGGGCAAGGAATGGACATCGCGTAACAAAACAATATATTACATTAGGAATGAGTCAATTTACCGAGAAGTGGACTCTTTTTCTCAGGCCAATGCACCTGAATGTGTAAAACACTGTCATTATTTAAAAATGCAAACCCACTACACATAGCAAATTGAAAACAGTAGCAGTTCGCTAAGGATGTAAAATTATCCAAGTGCATTTTTTGTACACTATATTACTCAGCTTAACTATTAGTAATTGTGTTGTTATTTGGTTGACATATCAACCCTGGTTTAATTACGCATCAGTAGCATAGTCACAATACTTTAAGAGAAGGAGGCTGCGCATCTTGTTAGGACAGATGGCTACCTGATGTTAAAATGTCCATAATATTTTTTAAATCAATGGACCATGACTTTACACGGAAGTCTTAATGCTTAAAGTAAGAGCAGTGCTGTTGCATATTAAAGGAGAGGTGTGTCCGGAAAGTTACGATGATGAAGATGGGTCTAACATGTTGAAGGTCACGCATTTGAAGGTCATCACGGACTTCATTCCCCGTTCATCAAGTAACTTTCTGTTATTCCCTTTCTCCTGTAGACCACTGCATTTAGTCTTTATATATACACAGTCGTATCAGAATAATATGACCACCTACCATACATATACTATGGTAGGTAGTCATATTTAATTATTAAACAGTTCTAAAAATTGGGTTAAAATATTAAATGTTGTTTTTTCTAATGGTAAAGAATAATATAAATTATTTCCAAAACTTTTAAATTGTTAAAATTAGTTTTGGGTACTGTTTTGAAACTAGCACTCACCTCAAGTGCAATTTCTGGGATTGCATCTGTTAGAGCTTTCATATAGAGTCGCCGTGCGAAGTTTTCGATGCATACGTTTCTCTGCATTTTCTTCTCCTGATTCTCTTCTAACCCAACTAGAAATAAAAATGCTCCTGTCATTTCAGAGATATTTTTGAAAGTAAATGGATTCAATCAGTTTTACAAGACTCGCAATGAACAACCTCATATGCACAAGAAATCTTCTAGATATTAATGTATGACTTTTATTTAATAATATTGGTAGTGTGAAATTAAAATCAATATTTTGCAAGCCGAACTTTAAAGAATTAGAATCAAAAGCGAAATTATGTTGCTTCAATTTTAGTTATTTCGAAATCGAAGGCCCATGTTGATCATTATGAGTTACAAATCATTGGGAAGAAGATGATGACTTAACCTTTACAAAGTCAAATTATTTCTTATATACAAACAATAATATAATTATATCGCTGCCTTTTAAAATATTATTTTTTAATAAAACTTAAAATCAACTAATGTTCTATTTATGAAATATCTATCTACGTAATAAGAACTGTATGAATTCTCAAATCGCAGTAGGAAACTGAATGCGACAAAAAACTAAACAGGAAACTGAATGCGAATCCCAAATAAACAATATGCAACTGAAACAAGTTTTGAGTGTTGGAGTCAAAAATATTGGGATTTGTTTTAAAATTATTTGAGATATAAAATGTTAACATACCTATAAAAGGCTACTCTAACACCAATTTCTCAATCAACTTCTTAACTAATCGTCAACTATATATCGTGTCAATCAATCTTTATCTGCTCCTCGTAAAAACATTTACAAAATGTTAACTTTCCCGCGTCATCAGGAGAGTTCTAAGCAGATTGCTTCTGTTATGCAACAGAACCCTCGACCGGAACTTCTTAAAATCTCTGTTGTTCGAACGAGTGCGTCACAATTAATCATCTCATTCTGTAGAGTATCTATCTATTCCTATTTCCAGTGGTATGTAATGCATTAATTAAATAAAAAAAAATAAATTATCAATTCCTATAGTGTTCATATTTCTCATAATAGAAGTAACGCTGGGATATTAGTGAAGTTTTCTCTTTTAAGGTTTTCAATCAGAACTAACTCACGAAAGTTAATTGGGGCATATTTCATGCAATTTTCATGACATTTTAAAAGCTTCTAAATCGAAGGGGGAAATGTTACACTGCAATGAAAATCGAATCGCTTTCCCTCCCTCCCCCCACATACACACCCTTTTACTCTTTGCTGTCTCGACTGCGTCGTTCCCCCCAACCGATTGGTTTTTTTTTTTCTAGATCGTAGTCTGCGTCTCACATTACATTGTCTCTTAAACATCTTAGGTATAACAGAAGTATCCAGTGTTTAGCAGGGACGCCGAGAGAATTTATGGGCCCCTATGTAATATTATGCTCGCCCCCCCCCCCCTGACAACTTTTTCTTTACAAGTCATTAATAGCAATTATTCTGGACACAATGATGACATTCAGAGGAAAAAAAGCCTGTTGCGCAGTCAGGCATGCAAAAACATAGGCCTACACAGTTTGTGTCACATAAAACTTTTTAGCATTTATTTTAGGGAACATATTTTGCAAAGCTCACAGCAAGATTTAGGATCTTTGAGTAAATTTAATATAGGCTACATAACATATCATGGAGAAAAACTATGCAATTCTGCGAGTCTTCATTTTTAATTGTCAGTACTGAAAAATAGGCAACAATATTTGTTAAACTTCACATTAGCATAATAGCAGATTCAACACTAAATGTGCCAAGAGACTTTTAAACTGTTATAATTTGCAACACTGACACACAGACCACAGACGATGTTACTGGAACTCGAAACATGAACAATGTAATATATCTGATCGCACGGGTTGGGTTTGGGAGAGTCCAACTGTTGCTACTGCTGCAGAGGTGGGGTGGTTAACAGGGAAAATACAAGCAAATGCTGTAAGTTAACGCGGACAAAAGATGTTAAGAAATGGTTCGTTCAACTACTATTAATGAGATGTCATAATCCAACTAGTGTTCCTTTTTAAAAGCATATTATAACAAATAATGTTCTTGTGGAATTTTATAGGATCGATATATAGCCTAACTAAGAATAATTTTTGTAAGAAAAAGTCACTTAATCTGACGGGCCCTTATTGCTGACGGGCCCCTATGCACTAGTCCCCCTTGCCCCCCCCCCCTGTCGGCGGCCCTGTACAGGACATATCCTGCGATTCTTTACTGATTTATTGATTTAATGCCATGATCGTGGGTGACAAAAATCTGTATTAGGCAGCAGAGTTGTACACTTACCAGATAGATGGCGTCACTGTGGGAATAAAACAAAAAATTCCGGAAAGTTTATAAGATCACACAAGCTGAGAAAAAGGTTAGCCATTGGTGGTGTAGTGGTAGCATAACAGGCATGTTTCCTGGAGACGTGGGTTCGAATCCCACTCACGGCAAAACCAGTTTTTTTCAGTTTATTATTTCATGAGTTCCATGTCTACAGGATATATCCTGTGATTCTTTATACTGAAGTTTTGAACATTTTTATAGTTGATATATATATATATTTTAAAGTTTATAATAAAATACATTGAAACTCCGCGAAATTTAAACTTCTCTTGTGAAGGTTATACAAAAATTAAAGCACATAAATTTTTGTAAAACACCATCATGCATTTAATTTCCTGATGAACAGAATTCATACTGAACAAATGAGCATTTCAAATCAACATTTTTCTATGGAAAAACGATATAAACTAAATTAAGGAAAGTAAAATTTTAATGCAAGTTATTTATGTCCCCTTTTTTTTAACATGATGCATACATACATATGGAATCTTCAAGAAGCCATGGTTGGAGCGGTGCAACCAGATTTTGCAATTTAATTCTCCAAAGGCATCAATCCCGAGCTGCATTTGCTCACTCTAGACCAATTCTTACAAGGTCCTGTTTGACATTGCCTGCAGCATCCTAAATCTTCCTCTCTTTCTGAGACCTTTAGACACAGTGTTCATAACCCTATTCGCTAATCTATAGTTATTCAGACGGGCAATATGACCAAACCAATGGAGTCTCTCTCTGCACAATATACTACTCAAAGGAGGTTTCATACTTCTTTGCCTAAAGTTGAACCACCTAATGTCCAAGATACTGGGTAAGAAATTAAAGTCAAAGGCACCATGCTTCCTGTTATCTTGTTTACAGAGGGTCTCTGCAGGGGAGTAGCAGAGTGAATATGGTTGGAGGGTGTGGAACACGAAAATTTTCAAACTCGAAAATCAAATTTTGCCAGCTAAGAAAATAAGTACTTTACATAAATTTATGTATCTCCTGTCGCTGACGTATCCAGAATTTCGTTCAGTGGAGTGCTGGATGGGGAGAGGGGGAGGGGGAGGGGGGCTGGCAGCTTCCATCAATTTTGGGTTTTGCCAATAGCCTCGATTTTGTAATTTTGCCATAATTTTCAAAATAAAAATCCCCATTTTATTTTATTAACTCTCCTAAATTTTACCAAGTACCGTCAAATTTTGCCAACTTCACAAGATTTTACCAAATTTTCTCGATTGTACAAACTCTGCTTAATTTCACAAACCAATCCCATTTTTACCTATCATCCTATTCCTTTTGACTTTGACATTTGTTAGTTGGTCGATTTGTGGATTTGACTAAACGTTGTTCCTCCATATCTTTCGAACGCAATGGAGAAACTTAATGATTTATGTACCAAATGAAAGCTTGTGACGCGGGGAGAGTCATGGGGTATAAAAAATTGATTCCCCGTGCTTTCTACCCACCTGAAAAGGGGGAGGGTAAATTTGAAAATGATTTTGCCCCTTTATCTCCTAAACGCGAGTGCGGAAAGTAACAAGCTATGTGTCAAATGAAAGCTTGTGACTCAGGGAGTGTCATAGGCAGGGCCGTCTTAACGCATGGGCACACTGCATAATTGCCCAGGGGCCCCCCAGATTCGAAATTTCGCAAAAGTTTGTGTTGATTAATCCTCGCTTTACAGCATGTTTTTATGTTTAAACATTGAATTTGTTAAAAGTACCAATAAATCTATAGGCTTAATTTTATTGACCGTTTACATTTTTACTCACATAGGTGTGTGGGTAGGGGCCCCAGTGCATTGCTTTGCCCAGAGGCCTCCAATACTGTTAAGACGACACTGGTCATAGGCTATAAACAATTGGCCCATTACCACCCCCCACCCTATGATTTCGTCCACCCGAAAACACTGGAAGAGTGAAAGTCGTTCTACTATGTTTTGCGAATCGAAGGCTACAGTTACGTGTTAGGTGTCAAATGAAAGCTCGTAAATTATTTCCAATTTTGTCCACCTATTACCGCCCCTCCACTATTACCATATTTTCGCAGGGTTTGACTTTAACGAGTAATATCTTAAATTAAAGCTTGTGACGTCTTCAATGTCAGGGGATACCTCAAACATGAATCCAAAAGAGGGAAAAATGTGCTCGATGTTTGAGTCATGTATCAAATGAAAGTTATTGAAGGTAGGTGTTTTCAGTGACAAACAATATATATAAATAAATTTACAAAAAATGTAAAATGCCTGTCTTCCTCTAGAGCCGTAAAAAGTAGAAAATAAACCTATAGCATTTCGATGGTGCAATCAGTCAGTGAATTCGTATTCACTTCAAAGGAAGTTTATTTCCCTTCATTGAACATTTTAGGGGAAACTTCCTTTGGACAAAGCCTCAGGATATCTGTAACATAGTAGAACAGTAGTACTTCCCCACTATGGGGGAGAAAGGATAGAGCCACAAGAGCTGACCTTGACCCTGGAGTGTCGGTAGATCTCCAGGCAGTGAAGAAGCAGGCTGTTGCTGAACCCAATTACCGCCGATTTACCTAAACATGATTACCGACGCCTTATCTTCCTTTGAAGTGAATAGAAACTCAGTGACTGATTGCACCATCGATATACTTTAGGTTATTTTCTTCTTGTTAGGAAAATAGATTATATTTTTTAATTCACAACTCACCTTTTTTTACCGAGTGGCTTCGAATTTTGCCAACTCCACAAGATTTGCGAAGTTTTCTCGATTTTGCCAATTCCGCTTAATTTTACAAAACCAATCCCAATTTTTACAACTCACCTGTATTTTACCAAGCGCTTTGAATTTTGCCAGTTGTCCAAGATTTTTGCCAAGTTGCCTTGATTTTGCTAACTCGCATTAATTTTACAGAAAACAAATCCAAATTTTTACATCTTCCCTGAATTTGCCAAGTCACTTCAAATTTTGAGAACTCTTCTAGATTTTGCAAACTTGCATTATTTTGCCAAGTGGTTCCCAATTTTGCCAATTCCTCTAGATTTTGCCAACTCTCTTTAATTTCCCCAAAACAATCCCAATTTTCAGAACTTGCCTGTATTTTACCAAGTGGATTCTTTTTTACCAAGTGGATTCGAATTTTGAGCAATGCCCAAGCTTGGCCAAAATCGAGGCCAAGTTGCCTCTATTTTGCCAACTCACCATAATTTTATAGAAAAAAAAATCTAAATTTTACATCTTACCTGAATTTTGCCAACTCCCCAAGATTTTGCCAAGTTGTCCCGATTTTGCCAATTCACCTGTATTTTACCAAACGAATTCGAATTCTACCAACTGTTCTAGATTTTCCCAAGTTGCCTCGATTTTGACAACTACCTTAAATTTGCTAACTCCCTTTAATTTTACAACAAAAAAACTAAATTTTCTCAACTCACTTGAATTTTAAAAAATCGCTTCGAATTTTGCCAACTACGATTCACTTTTGGGAGTATCTCCTCCCCATTGCTACACTCAGTGGTGCACCCAGAGTGGGGAGCAAGGGCCCTGGCACCCCTCAAAGAAAAAGGAATAAAAAAACACTAGAAAATTTTCCAAAAATATTTTCCTAATTAAAATTCATTTTTTATATTTATGTTGTGTTGTGTCGTGTCTTCTATTTCTATACTACTTATGAATTAGCGGTCACATAAGGTGGGAATACCCAATAGCTTTCGGGAATCACGGCCGCTGTGAACACAAGGCGAACGAATCGGGTGGACCGAGCGCTACTTCGTTTGCCATAGCCGGGGTCGCCCCCCGCCCCCCAAGATTAAATCCTGAGTGTGCCACTGGCTACACCCCTAGAACTAACTATTGATGCATAGAACTATTTCGGGCAGTTGATCTCAGACATTTTTAAGAAATTTAGATCCGGTATCGCATTCAAGGTCACATCGGAGTCGAAGTGGTGGTCTAGGAATAAAAAGGCGATGATGGATTTCTAGTGTTATTAGATGTATGCTTGACAAGGTACACATTGAAAGAGACAGGATAGAAGCAGGAAAAAATAACGAAGGTCAAGTGAGTGGATTGTCGTTTCAGTAATAAAAAAATTTACGTCCACTTTAGTAGTTTTAAAAAATTCTTGAAAAATGCGTGTAACACATATGCTTAATATTTTTTCGCCTTCATTCCACTTAGTAGTGGTGTAGTAGCAGAGCAATTAAGGAGCCTCTACAGCCGATACTTTCATTGTTTTTCTGTCTCAAAACAGCTGTCCAGTGGGTCCCTCCCCCAACCTTCTCTGAGCCTTCGGGGTCCTTGTGACCTGGCCATTTAGCCCATTGTGTGCAAAAAAGTGCCGCTCATAGGTAAAACAACCCAAACAACCCAAAGCCTTCGTTCCACTTACTAGCATTTTAAATGGTAGGACAACGCCCCTCCCTAAATTCGGGCCTGATTGGTTGGATTGATAGAGCAGGCATCACTCTGCTTAGTGGTTAGTTGAATTGGTAGAGCCGGCATCACTCTACTTACTGGTTGGTTAGATTGGTAGAGCAATCGCAACTCTACTTACTGCTTGGTTAGATTGGTAAAGCAAATGGAACTCTACTTACTGCTTGGTTGGATTGATAGGGCAGGCACCACTCTATTTACTGGTTGGTTGCATTTTTAGAGCCAGCGCCACCCTCCTTACTGGTTGGTTGGATTGGAAGAGTCGGTACCACTCTGCTTACTAATTGGTTGAATTGATAGAGCCAGCACCCTCCTACTTACTGATTGGCCATCATAAATCAAAAACGTTGCAATAGTTAAAAGGATAAACATTATTTGGCTTTATTTAGCATCCGGGGCTTTGATTTTAAATTGTCTGCCATTGTTAAACTGGACGTTATAAGCGTAAAATACACAAAATTTCTTTTTACACTATTGCAGTTTAAGATTTGCTTGAAGACTAAGAATATAATTATTAATCTTTACATTATATATCTAAATATTTATTAAGTAAATGCATAAATTGCGAGGTCAAGAGAGAACAGAACATACTTTGCATTAACGACATCTGTTTTTTTTTTCTTTTTTCTAGCACAATAAAATATACTTTTAAGCATAACATTTTTGTTGCTTGAACAAAAATGCATGAGAAGTATTTCAACTGCGTTACCAAAAAATTCTTTTAGTTTATGGGTCTAAATTAGGTAGGGTCTAAAAGAGATTGAAGGATAAACATGGTAAGATCATTAAAGGTAAGGATTCAGTCATGGCAAGGTCATTGAAGGTGAGGATCCTCTAATGGCAAGGCCAATGAAGGTGACGGATCCTGTCATGGCAAGGTAGGCTGAGCATTTCAGTGCTGCTCTGAACAATGTGGTCATTTTATCCCATTGTTTATAATTATGATAGATGCATTACTAGCTTCAATGCTGGACTTTGGTGACTTTGGCCATCTCTAAATTAAGACTAAATAAATCCCCAGGGGTAGATGAAATTACTACGGAAATGCTTAGAGCTGGGGATGTTTCGGTTACCATATTGATAACTGAAATTTTAAGTACTTTTTGTGATAAAGGCATGGTTCCTGAGAATTTTACCAGAGCCATTATTATCCCTATTTTTAAAAAAGTGATTGCAGTTCTTGTGATAATTATAGGGGAATCAGTCAACTTTCTGTTCTAGGTAACATTCTTTTAATTATTCTCTTAAAAGCATTATGAATTTGGTTGCTGGACTACTGCATTATACACGCTGTGCATTCAGAAGTGATAGGGGATGTACATATCAAATATTTTCAATTAGACAGGCTTTTGAGAAAGGTTTAGAGTTTCAGAAACCTTTGGTTACTAGCTTTATAGATTTTAAAAAAACTTTAGACTCTGTTGGTCGTCAAATTTCTGGTTAATTATGAGATGTATGGCATATAATTAATGTAGTTACCATAAAGAATGCTCTTTATAATAAAACTGAATCAGGCATGTAAGTTGGCAAGGATTGTATCGATTCGTTTAACATAGCTACTGGTGTTCCACAAAGATGGGTTTTGTCTCCTTTTCTCTATAGAGTTTATTTCCAAATGTATGTATATATGTATCAAATGGCAGCTAGGTAGTCACAGGAAGGAGAGCTATGCACTAATCTCCTGTGATGGTGAACAGAACGGCCAGGCCTAGCACTAAATGTCCGACCCATATTCTCGTGGTTCGGACCGTTAGTACCTTTCAAAAGAGATACTCTCTTGTGGAAGGGAACAGAAGGCGAGGGTTGACAGATTAGTGTGGTCTACTGATCTGGGCAACTATGTCTACTCTTCTTTTTTTCTACCCTGCTGAGGAATGGTCAACAACACAGTGTCCTGGTGGTCCATATATACCAACCTGAATGGAATAATGACTCTGAGCTTGATAATGGATCCTGAATTTGCTGCACTAGTGGGCATCTGTTGAGGGAAAATCTTCTGCTGTGTTTTCTATTTGATTGTGGATTGACAACACCAAGTGAACAGATTCACAGGATATGTTTTATCAGCTGGTGGATATTCTCGACCTGAGGCCATCGCAGGTACTTGAATCCTTGCTTCTACAATATGAACACCACCATTCCCGCTCTCAATAAACAGTTTCTTTAAACATTCCATTAACCATTTTCTCTCCATAGGTACTTGGAATGCGAAGTCTCTGCACAGAGATTATTCTCTTGATGTTCCCACACCATGCTACAAGTTAGATATACTCGGCTAGCAAGAGATCAGATGGACAGATAAAGGTCAGATACTTAAAAATATCTTAAATTTCCCTTTTCAGGGAGGGACCACCAAGGTGTAGGTCTGCTTCTCAGCAGACACGCCAGTGATGCTCTTTTAGGATATTAGTGCATTAATGAAAGGTTTCTTACAGCAAAATTTCAGACAAGAATTAAAAACTTGAATGTTATCTGCTGTTATGCCTCCACTGAGTATGCCGATGAGCATGAGAAGGATAGGTTTTACGGACAACTTCAAGATATTTTGAATTATGTCAAGAAGGAGATATTACCCTTGTTCTAGGTGACTTCAATGCCAAAGTTGGTACTGACTCTGATCTTTGGGGAGGGGTGATAGACCCTTTTGGTATTGGTAGCTGCAATGGCAATGGTCAACGTCTCCTACAGGTGAGTAAACTCAGTGGTTTCAGAATAGCTAACACTTATTACAAACACCGCGACATACGTAAGTACACATGGGTTTCACCTTATGGGCTGCATAAGAATATAATTGATTATATATTAATTAACAGCAAATGGGCTAGTTCTGTTAGGAATACCAGATCATATAGGGGAGCTGAAATTGGATCTGACCATTACCTTGTTAAAAGTGTCTTGCAACTTAAACTTAAAAAGTGTTGTGCTAAAGTTAAAAAAATTTACCTTTAATATTAAAGCTCTGAAAGACTCAGTTTAAGCTAAAGCTTACCATGATAGGTTACTTAGTCATTATGACAGTCATGGTTTGCTTACTACTGAAGTTGAGGAAGAATGGGACCATTTTAAACAGGCTTTTTTTGGAAACTAAGAGTACTCTTTGAGGAAAAAAGGAGCAGAGTAGGCAGAATTATTTGAGTGGTAAGACACTTGAGCTTATTTCAGAAAGAAAGAACTGCAGGAGATAAGGAAGAATAACAGGAAACTTAATGCTTTTGATTATAGATGCTTACGAAGTATCTTTGGCATTAGGTGGTTACACTTTGCAAATAATGTTGAGATTAAAGAAAGCACAATTGTAGTATTTGTATGGCAACACCCGACGTTCCGCTATTCAGAGATAGCACTACATCTTTTTGGGTGATGCCATGTTTCCCCTATCTGTATCTAAAGTCCTTCAATCAATTAATGCAAAACATACAGCGGAGAAAGGACCTGTCTTAACGAGCAAGACCTTACTGATAATTCATGCTATGTCTATTTGTTTAATCATCGAGGTGAGTGAGAGGTATTTTCGAATTTTGAGCGTTACCTAAACATCAAAGCCAAACATATTAGTAAAATTTCCTTCAAATATAAATTGCCAAACATAAACAGAAACTGAACTTTGATGGTAAATTTTGAATTTAGAATGTCAATCTTTAAATAATAAATTCATAACTTTTTCTACTGGGGCAAGCTGCCGTGGTGGAGACTCTTAGATGGCTTTCCATCGATGAGCCAGCTTAATAGGGGATCCCACTCCCGTTCAGCATGGCCCTCGACTTCGCCTTTTCCATCAGGGCTGCCACCTGACAGCACCCCAGCATTACCAGCCAGCTGGGACCTTTAACTTCGCAGAGGATGTATCGATGAGCTCGCTTGACTGGGGACCCCAATCCCAATCAGCAGGGCCCTCAACAACAGGCCTCTCTATCAGGGCTGCAGCCTACTGTGGCACCCAGAGACACCAATCGAGCAGGTACCCCAACTTCGCAAAGGCACCCTAAGCCCCTCCAGGTTTGGTCATGTTGCCCATATGCATAACTACAGAATGGCGATAAATTCCTAAAGGCCGCAGAAAGAGGGGGAGACCTATGATGCGGTAGGCTCAGGACAAGCGTGTTTGGAGCCCCTAAATTGCACAATCTGGTTGGACCTCCATATGTTTGAGAATGGTGGCTGCTTGAGAATGATGATGATGATATAGACAGTCGGTTAAATTGGAATGAACATATCAAATATTTGACAAAAAGATTAGTGAAATAATTCCAAAATTCCTTTATATTTGATACTTTGTGACTTTTGCATTTTTAAAGTTTGTATATAATGCTTGGATTAAGTTATATTTAAATTATAGAATAATGTATTGGGGAGGAATGTATTACAGCAACGTTAATTCATTTGGTTAGTATCCAAAACAAAGTAATTAGATGTATATTAAGAAAAAGAGGATATGATAGCGTTAAATGTTTTTATAACGATCTACTAATTTTACCATTACTGAAAATTTATGTTTATAATATAATCTTATATTTAAAAAAATTACAGAGAAAGTGACATTAAAATAGTAATACACAATATGGTGCACATATTAATTTTATTGTACCACTTCTGAGGAAAACCATTACCCAAAAATATTATATATTTGGCGCCAAAAATATTCAATAGTTTACCAGAAATCGTAAAAGATGAAATAAATCTACTTACGTTTTTCGCGAAAACTAATAAATTGGATTTATGATATTAAGATATAGAAAAAATTTTAAAATTAGAGGCACTGTTCCTATATTTCTGATCTTCTAACATTTTTCTTCTTTCTTTTGATCTCTCTTTCAGATGTTAAAAATTTCAATGAAATAATTATTGCAAATAGTTATTTCAGTAAATCTGTTACTTTCTATATTATTGACTTTCTAAATTCCTAAAGGCCGCAGAAAGAGGGGAAGACCTATGATGCGACTGATCTTGACATGATAGAAAGTATTAATATTGTAATATATTAAAAATGTTGCATTTAATGTCCATTTATGTGTTTATTAACCTGGTAACACACGTGCGAGTCTTTGAACTCTTGTGGTTTTCCAAAAATATCTTATCAATAATTGTAGTGTATCGTGAGTAATATGAATGAAAATAAAGACTACTACTACTATTATTATTGAGAATAACATCCTTCAAATACACTGGTTTCCATAAATGAAAGAAAATCCCTATGTTAAGTCAATGGGAAGCTAATATCTAAGTTCTATAACTTCTAAAATATTTTTTTTTGTTTTGAAAAATGTGATTGCAGATAAAGATCTCAACCAAATAAATCAATATCTCAATTTTCAGCAATAGTCGTTCAATATTTAATGAGTTATGGAAGTTTGAATATTTAGAAATAAAACAATGCCAGCCACAAAAATTGACTTCAAAAGTTAATTAAAACTTAGTAATAAGTATTGTAACAAATCGTTTAATAAAATAAGTTTGTATTTTAGAAATTTGTGTAAAGAATTCTTTCATTATTCTTCAGTTTTGTATAAGTTTCTTAAGACTGGCATTGCTGTTGTTAAATACTCAAACTTCCATAACTCATTAAATACTGAATGAATATTTTTGAAAATCGAAATATTAATTTATTTGATTGAGATCTTTATCTGCAATCTCATTTTTCAAAACCAAAAACTTATTTTAGAAGTTACAGAGTTTTGACCTTAGCTTCCTATTGACTTAGGGATTATCCTTAATTTATGGACACCAGTGTGTATCTGAGTGTAGTTTTCCCTTGTCCATTTTTCTCAATGGCCAAATCTTAAGTCTCAAGGCAGAGTGATGAAAAGAGACCACGTGACAGATTCTTTTCTCATCAGCTGAGGGGATTCCTCTGTGCACGTGAAGATTACTGCCACTTCCTTCTATGCCCATTTTGTTAGACATTGAAGGTGACCTTTCTTAACGAAGGGGAGGAACCAACAAGCTGAGAAAATCTCCCTCAGTGCAATGGACAAACACAAGACGTTAAAATTGCATTTCCATCTATAGTTGAATGGCAGAATGCTATAAGGTATATTGCGAATTCCTTTTGAAGTTCCATAGGTCTCCCCCAATTACCAATCATTCTCCTTCTCTCACCCAACATTTCCTTCAATCCCTCTATCATCTCAATCTGACTCCCCCTCACGTTTTCTATCTGTGGCTTTAATTTTCGATCTTTCTCCTAATCTCTTTTCTACATATTCTATCAATCACGATATCACCACAAATTTTATTTCTCTCACTTCGCAACACTATTGAAGTGTAGGAATGTAAACGTTGAAGAGGGGATGGCGTCTGCTGGGACCAGAAGCAGGAGTGGGCTCGTGGTTCGAGTCTGGCCTCAAGTGAGATTGATTTATTGTGAGAGGAATTAAGTACTTATGAATAATTATATATTAGAGATGTTATGATCTGCTAACTATATGATATGTGACAACAAAATATCTACGATTATCTAATATATAACAAATTATCTACGATTTATCTACGACATGTAATTAAGCAAAACATAAATATTATAAAGCTTTATAATTTTTGCTAATGTCTCATGCCGTATTATATATATTTTCTATTAAGTATGGACATATCACTAATGACAGATAGAAGATACAAGGACATTGCATCAACCTTTCAAAATGCTTTACTCTTATAACGAAAGTTTTGCAACTTTTCAAAATATTTCAATTTATGCATAGATAACTCAATATTTCAATTAAAAAACTTCTCTGAAACTACTTTAACTTAGAGTTAAAAGTTTCTTTTTAAAAGCACTAAAAATTGCTGTTTCGAAAGTGGAAAACAAACCTACGCAATCTAATCATACTCAGGCCAAAGGTGTGTGTGCGTGGGGTGCGCGCGCGCGCACACACACACACTTTGTGAGCCTTAATAACATGGCGACTGGATGCCGTTTGGCCAATTTTTTCTAATACAAGCTCTAGAGTTAATTCGGGCTAAGAATAATTTATATTTAAAATAATTCTTGCAATTATGGAAAAAAATAACCAAAAAGCAAACCTTTTTATTATAATTGCAATCTTTTAAACACTCTTAGTGATTAAAAACAAGCACCATGCCACTTCTGATATTTCTTTATGCATTCTTATCTTTAATAAATGATATTCCCCACGAACTTTCAGTTTCTAATATTTTTCGTTAAAAGTAGCATTAATTTTTATTTAATTTTGTCGTAAAATTATTATAATTAATATAAGAATAAAATATATGATTAGCGACATCCATTTCTCTATACAAGTCTTAGGATGCATCAGTGTGTAATGCATATGTGATATGTATGTATATATGTATGTATGTGTACATATTTGCGTATGTATGTATATATGTATGCAACCTTTGTACACACAGCCACAGTGATTCTTTCATTGTTTGTTTTAAATCCTGATGCTGAGGTTTCTTGAGCTGTCACAAACGTTTTCTTTGGAAGAAGTTTAAATTTAACCCAGTCTCATCTACATTGTTGATTTATTCTGCGCATAGGCCTTCTTCAATAAGCATTGAAAGTTTTTCTGAAAATTCCTTTGCTGTTAAAGGATCAGCTGACAATTTCTCACCACAAACACCAAGGTAATGAACACCATGCAGTTTTTTCCAGCAATAAAGCGTTCGTTCCAAAATCTCCCCCATTATCGATTTCGGAACGAAGGATTAATGCTTTTTCTTTCAATATTGGCCCACTGATTGGCTTTCCTTTTCGACGCTCTTGCATGAATCATAACCAAAGTGCATCATCGACAATTTCATTTTTAAGCTTTTTAAGAGTGCACCGAGAAGAAAGCGTTTTTTCAGACACGACTTGAGTGCAAAAATCTTGTAAAGATTTTCTATTCCTTCTCCAGTTATTTACCGTGCTTTTACCATCATTCATTTTTAATGTTCATCACAAATATGCTTTACTGGATCACCTTTGTCAATACGTTCTAACGCTTTTAATTTCATCTCCATCGTAACGACTTTACGCTTACGTTTGCACCCACTCATTTTGTACCACACAATAATTAAAAAATCACAACACACACTCCTGTATACGTACAGTACACTGTAATATTCACAAAGAGGAACTGAAGCAAATATGTACTGTACTGTAAACAAAACACACGGCGACTTGCTTCTGCTTCGTGGAACTGAAGCAAATAAACAAAACAAAGGCGACTTGCTTCCGCTTCTTGGAACTGAAGCAAATAAACAAAACAAGTCGCGACTTGCTTCCGCTTCTTGGAACGGCCGATTAAAGCGGAGACCGGTTGAGCCGAGACCAGATAAGAGAGAATCTACTGCATTTTTTTTTTGGTACTTCCGTTGGAAAGTAGTATCTTTCGAGACTACTTTTCATTTTGTATGGAAATGAAAAGTTTTGATAATGTCCTGACGATGCCTTGAAGTATCTACAGACTTTGCTGTATTTCCAGTTTTATGTGTAATCGTGGCTTGTAAAATGATAAATCTTGAAGCTTCATTTTAATATTTTACATGGAAAGTTTTCTTTGAGGGAGTCATTTTTCTGTTGCAATATGACTTTCTCCGCATACTTTGCATTTGTATCTTATCTATACCGAGATCTGAAATTACTTCGGCAATTCGAAAATTAAAGCCACACGAATCATCAGCACCAGATGGTATTAGTTTTGAATTGCTCAGAGCTGGGAATAATTCGTTTGTCACATAGTTTACTGAAGTGTTGAATATTTGCTATGATGGACACCTCCTTCATATCGTTGCTAAGGAATTTACTAGATATTCTGATTCCTATTCTAAATAAGGTTGAGTTTCTTCTGATAATTACATGCATCGATTAGCATTCTGTTCTTGGTGTAGAAGTTTGATTAAATATTCTTAATGTATTTAAACATTTAGTTGGTTGACCTCTTCGAAATAAAAAATGTGGATTGTTCGGGAATGGTAGAAATTTAGCAAATGGAACCACTCCGAGAAATGTTTTCAAAATTTCCAGAATATTGTGTGATTACAAACCTTTGGAAAATATTTAAATGATCACCTATTCAATTCAATTCAATTTTTATTCAACATAGATATGTATCAATACAAAAATTTATGAAATATACCCAGCTAAAGCAACTGAATACTTGAGCGCTGGTGTATAATTATGACAAAAATATAAATACAAAAAATTAATTAACAAGGCAACAATTGATAATTGAAACAATTAATGATGTAGAAGTCAAAAAATTGGTTTTACATACAGCTATCATTCATTGTTTAGTATCCATTCAGAAAGAGATTTATTAAATAAATATTTAGAAGTAATTTTCTTCATTGTATCTGGAATACTGTTGTATAATTTAGGCCCAATATAGTTTATATTACGGTTAGTAGCTTGCTTTGATATGCGTGGTATTTGCAATTTAAATGATGAGTCTCTAAGTGGTATATATGTCTGTCGAACCTGAAATAGATGTAAATTGAAATGGACATATTCAATAATTTTTAAAATGTAAATTTGAGACAGAGTCAGTAACCCCAACTTCTTAAATATAGGACGAGATTCAGAGAAGCGACCTTTATGGTCAATAATTCTAACTATAAATTTTTGCAGAATCAACAGCCTGTTTAAGTTTGTTTTTGAAGCTCCTCCCCAGGCTTTTATTGCATATTGTAGCTGACTATATACACAAGCAGAATACAACATTTTTAAACTTGTTTTATCGAGTAAGAATCTTAGTGTATAAAATTTTGCTATGAATGGTTTTATTTTGTCCACAGTATAATCAGTGTGATACTTCCATGAAAGACTTTTATCAATAATCACTCCTAGGTATTTAATTTGGTCAACCTTCATAAGACGTTCGCAACTGCAATTTAGGATGTTGTAACAGTCCTTGTGATGAGAAACCACTCCAGAGTCACTGCTACCATCAGTTGATGCCTTCAACTGGAATTTTATATAGCATGTTTTAGCTTTATTTAAACTTAATTTATTCAACATTAGCCATTGATAGAAACGATGAATATCTCTGTTTGCCATTTGGTATAATTGCTCGTTGGTGTTGCTTTTTGTATAACAAAACAATATCATCAGCATAAGAAATAATTTCTGCCTCAAAATTTTTGTCAAATATATCGTTTACATATAATATAAATAGCAGAGGTCCCAGTACACAACCTTGTGGTACACCTGTATTAATATTTTTCATAGAACTATATATATCATTTATCCTAACGATTTGTGAACGATTTTCCAAGTAGGATTTTAGCCATGTAAAACTGGTACCTCTGATTCCATATTTATAAAGTTTAGCCAGCAATATTTCATGATTTACAAAATCAAAAGCCTTTGATAAGTCCAAAAAAATTGCGAGTGTTTTAAAATCTTTATCCATAGACCACGTTAGTGAATTTATTAAATGTAAAATAGCATCTTCTGTGCTTTTTTTCTGCTGAAATCCATATTGGTTTTTTGCTATTATATTAAACTTTAATAAAAAATTGTTGAACCTGACAGAAAATAACTTTTCCAATATTTTTGACATTATCGGAAGTAAAGCAATAGGTCGATAATTTTCTATAAGAATTTTGCTTCCTTTTTTGTAAATAGGAACTATTATTGAACATTTTAAGGCATTTGGGAAATACCAGAAGATAAAGACATATTAAACAAGTAGCACAATATTGTTCGTATCGATGGATATATTGCTTTAAAATTATCCACGTTTATGTCATCCCAGCCAATTGAATAAGTCCTTTTCAAATTTTTTACTATGCTGTCTAATTCTTCCAACGAAACCTCTATCAGACCCATTGAATTGCCCTAGGAAATGATTATTCTGTCTTTTAACTTAAGATCTTCAGGCACTACCAAATCTGATTCCGAATTACCAGTTTCATATTCAGTAGCTATATTTACAAAATAATCATTAAAAGCATTAACTATTTCAGTGGAACTATCTGTAAAATATACCATTTTATTATTTAAGCTCATTTCAAATAGACGATTTTGATTTTTTTTCTTACTATTTGTCTTAATTACTTCATTTATAATATCCCATTTCTTCTTTGTATTATTTCCAGCATATGCTAGTTTTTCTTGAAAATATGAATTTTTAGCTTTTGATATTATGCTATTTAAGGAGTTTCTGTAACATTTATAATAGTTAGCATCAATTTTATTTTTTTTACATAATTTATGTAAATGATTTCGGTACCGTATTGACTTAACAAGTTCTGTGGTTATCCACGGTTTTAAATTTTTTAATTTTTTATTCACATTTCTCTTTACTGTAGCTTTTTTAACTAATTTTTTAAAGTCCTCAAAGAAATGGTCAAAAGCTTCATTTATGTCATAATAATTTTGTATATGATTCCAACTATAGTCCTTGAAGCCTTGTTGTAATTTCATTTTGTCTGTGTAAGTAATTAACTGTATTGACTCCTTAGCTTTGACCGAGACAATTGTTGATGAAGAAAAGGTGAAATAAATCATATAATGATCTGTGATGTCCGTAGTTACAATATAGGCGCAACAAGAAAAAGAACTTATTTTCCTTATGAATAAATGATCTATACAAGTTTTTGATTGCGATCTCGTAATCCCCGTAATATAATTTGAGAAGTTGTATAGAGTCATAAGATCTAAATAACTATTTATTTGTTCTGTAGATTTTGAAATATCCAAGTTTATATCTCCGGTAAGAATAATATTACGATCTGGAAGTTTATCGACATGTTGAAACAATTCTTCAATGAAATTTATTTCTCCACCTCCAATATAACGATAAATCGCCAATAAGACTACCGACATTGTCGAATTCAATTGAATTTTTAATGCAATAACTTCTGCCGAGTTCATTTCGAAATCTAACTGGGAAGCACACCAATGCTGCTTGATGTAAACCACAATTCCACCAGATCTGTTAAAATGTCTACAGTTAAAAAATCCTTTGTATCCTTCAATATGATATAAAGATGTTTCATTGTCAGGTATCCAAATCTCAGAAAGGATTATTACATCCGGTTTACAATTACTACTTTCTATCAATGCCAAAAACACATCAAAATTCGCTCGTAAACTTCTGATATTCAAATGAATAAAACTAATTCCTTTTTTGAAATCAGAATGGATCAATTTAAGTTCTTCGAGGTCAATATAAATACCCGATGTTCCTTCCATTTTATGGCTAGAAAAAAATTAACCAAAGCAAAATATCAAAAACGCATTTTAAGGAACTTTATAGCGCATCAGATATTAATTAAGTTTGACTCATTGTCAATTCTGATGGCATTTGAGTCGTCGGTTTTCTTTAGGAATATTTTCCCAATTTAATCCATACATATTTATATTTAAATTCCTTTTGAAGAGCTTTGACTTTATAGAGTAATCTCTATCTTTTCTATTGTTAATTGCTCATTTATGTAAAATGGTTTCTCTTCCATTTCTTCATTTAGCGAATTTAGAAATAACTTCTTCCCTTTTCTTTTCTCGTCTAACCACTTATTTCTGATGTCTTCGTTCTTAAACTCTATTACAATATTACCAGGTTTGTCAGCATTACGAGACTGAACCCTTTTAATTAATTTTATATCCTCTTGTTTCTGGGGAATTTGTAATATAGCAGACACCTTATTTACAATTAATTGTAAATTCTCCTGCGGTTGTTGAGGTATACCAACAATCTCTAGATTTTTATTTAATGCATCTTGTCTTAAATCATTAATCTTAGACTCTAATATGTTAATTTGTTTTTTCAATAAAAATACATTTTCCTTAGTTTCGTTAAGATCAGACTTATGACATTTAAGCTCATTCATAATTAATTCATTTTCCTTTACGAAGTCATCTGTTTTTTTACTACAAAATTCAACAGATCTAAGAATATCAACATTTTGTTGATTAATTCTTTTTTCAAACTCTGCGAATTCTTTCCTAATTTCCAACTTAATAATATTAATAAGCTCCTCTTTTAAATTATGATCAGAAGAATCCATAAAGCAACTTGGCTTACCATTGTTCACAGAATGGTTATATTCATCTCCCATAGATGGCTGCACATGTTCTATTTCACTTGTAGAAAGGGAACCGCCCATCTTTGAGGTAACTCTTTTTTTCTTACAATTATTACATACCCATTTGCTTCTTCTGTCTACTGACATATTTCTATAAACCTCGAGTCTTATCCCTACGCATCCAATATGAAAAGTAGCTTTACATGAACCATAACACTGTAAATATTCCTTTTTTAAATCTCCGTCCTTACTACACACCTTACAAGTAAATTCCATGTTGTCAGATTTATTTAATTTATTTGTTGTACAACTTTTAGTTTCCATGTCAACTGTTGTTACATCAAGCGATGACACGTTCTTATGTTGCTGTAGTTTCTGTTGTTTATTTGAATTAGGCTTAGAAGAGTTACTGGGAAGATTGATACATTTCGAACAGAGCCAATTTCTTTTCTTTTCTAAAGACATCTTCTTAAAATTACTTTGCTTTATTCCAACACAATAAAAATGGACATAGCCAACACAAGCGCCTTTACAATGAAGAAATTCACTAACATCACCAAAATCCAATTTGCAAACTACACATATGAGAGCCATGTTAACTCAACATAAATGATTAAATATGAGTAATTTCGTTTGGGGTTGCACAATTAAACAAAAATTTACAAGTTCTTTAAAAGTTCAATACTACTAGAAGCAGGTGATGCAAATAAAATATGCAAAAATAAATCTTAAAGAAGAAAATAATTTAAAAATAAAAGCGCACAGACAAATTATACAACTCACCATAACAAATATGTTGCCAGATTATGATTATTTATTGCTTAAAGATTTTGTGCATTTTGAAACTTTTTGTCTTTTTAAATATCTCTGGATTTTTAAGGACGTTTTTGATCTATTTTAGAATTTTTTTGCTGATTCAAGGATCCTATAGATTAGGGAAAGTTATTTAATGATTATTCTGTGATAACACTGAGACTTGACTGATTTAATAAAGACTACATAGAAGGTTTTCAGATGTTAAAATAACCTTGTGAGAAAGATAAAGCACAGAGAGCTTGTGTGACGAAACACAGTCATGAACGGTATAAATAACACCTGATACTAAGCTTTGTGTTAACATCGACTTTAGAGAATTTTGATACATTTGCTCTTTGACTTCGTTTGATTGCGTGACGAAAAAAGAGTGAACGAATAAAAAAACTGACATTTACTGCATGTTTGAAACTATCAGATGTTACCGATACTGATGATTTTAGGTTCTTGCATTTGATGTAAGTAGATTAATTCATTTGTTAATTTTCATTTTAAGGAAGGTAATAGAGTGGTTGTCGTGATAAATATAAAGAAGGCTAAAGTGAGTATTTTTTTTTTCAAAATAATGTTATTCTCTATGCGATGATAATAACATTTTGGATTTCTGCTGTTATAAATAAATAGAAATGGCTCTTGAATAAAACAGCTCTAAATTATGGCTCTTTTCATTAAGTCCATTCATATGAAAATAAACTTGTTTTAATAAGGTAGTGATTTTCTGATTGCATTATAGTTAATGACACATAACAAATTATAAAGAATAAGATTCTTCTTAAGAACGATTTAATCCTGTCTACCTATACTTAAAATACAAAACTTTCATTCCCCTTTGGTGCATTAACAATTTCCTACTATTGAAACGGCTAAGTGTTTTGGAAGTCTCATCTATTGGTTTTCTTCTGAAATAGCAGAAATCTGCCTTATAGCCTTTTTAATATCTTGTGCATAATACGAAAGACAAGTATGAAGGCTAAGTCGATCGATCATAACTTTTCTTCATAGTAATTAGCTTTAATGACCCTTCTCGATTATTCATGACACGTTAGGAGTTATCAATTACACATCACTCTAGAATAAAGAAGGCCAACGAATGATCAAATAGAGCGTGAAGGACTTGGCTAACAATTCAAAGAAGGGAAAAAAATTAAAATAAATATATATATAAACCTGTGGTAATCACCTTTCGTTAATCTCTGCCAATCGTTTCCTATTTAGCCAAACTTATATAAACGATAACATTTAGTGTTGCATTAAGCTGTTTGGCTCCTGAAATATATTTCGTGCTGTCAATGAATTAAGCGGTCAAACTAGAAGAATTCCCTTGTCCAAAGTAGGATTAACGAGGAAGATAAGTAGGAAAATTCAGAAGAATCATATATGGCTCTATAACATCAAAATAATTGTTTTTATTTCTGGAGTCTTAGCAAAGTGTTCATGCAAATTAAATGTTAAATGGATAATTCTGGTATCTCACACAAGAAATATTAAGTTTCATGACAATACTTTTAACAATTGTATTTGTCTCAGTTTGACAATAATAAGTCTTTATGGACTTTTAATACAGAACATCAATCAACTTGCTACAAAACTTTTACAAGGTCTTCGTGTTGATAATCGAATGATCTCGAAGTTTAATAATCCATCGATGTCGAAGTTTAATAATACAGCGATGTCGAAGTTTAATAATCCGTCATGTCACACTGTTTTATTCCCCACACACAGAAAAAAATTAAATTGTACCTTAAAAACAAGGCTTACGTTTCCCATCCTGTCGGTTGCTTCTTCATTGGAGTATATTGGAATGAATGTTTTACCAGTGGTCTTCCAAATGGGCATTTTAGGGTTTTTGGTGTACGTTAAAGAACTCACCAAATGTTAAATTGATGCGGAAGTGAACAGTGAACTAATTTGAAATGGCAAAATATATTTAAATTGGAAACTGAATCAAAAAGGTTGAAGCCAGTGGACAATTGCTATAAATGCATGTAACCTGCTGCATTGAATCTTTCACCTGAATTTGTGGGGGGAGGGGGATTCTCCTCTGGCGGCAGCTTGCTGTTCTGCTCGACCTGTCTATTTTCTCGAGCTAACATCAATTTTCAAGGCAATTGGGTTTGGCAAAACTTTTAATTGTTTCACGATTACGGGAAAAGTTAGGCCCCAAAGGCATTTTTTCATTCAGAACTTACACTTCCCGCAAACGTTTCAGTGCATAACGTGTCTCCATTTATAACTTTCAGAAGGAGGGGAGGAGACGACAGCCCAACCACCGTTTGCCAGATCTACCGCATTCACAAAGGGATTGATATCCTCCCACTTCAAGAAGGTATCAGATTTTTTCCCAACACAGTGATACACAAGGAGCAGTTGGGTATGACATTTGGGTCCAATTGGTCAAGTATCTGAGGAATTATAGGGAGCCGAAACCTGTCAATAAAAGTGTCTCATTAGTTTCAGTATGACGTTTAAGCTAGTGCACGCTCTGATGTCAGCACGCATAGAAGAAACACACGAATTTCCCTATAGGTGTCCAGAATTAGAATTTTGCTTCAATTGATCTTCAGGTTTCCAAACATCTCCATGCGTTCGAGTTCTACCTAAGGCATTTTTGTTTTAGAGTGGGTGTTTACTTACTTAATACCACTCTCCGTGACGTTCGCATTACCGCGACATTTTTTGGAAATCCGTTACAAAAATTTGCTTTCATATGGGTCGGAAAATCTCGGTGAAATCCGCTCACCTGAGATTTTTCGAGCCATGCGAAAGCAAAATTTTGCAGTTCAAACGATAAAAACTTCACCATGATAGAACATTGAAGACGCGAAGGTCACTAAGATATTTTTCAAGTCCTATGGGTAGCACGCTTGACTATTGATCTAAGGGACCTGGGTTCGAGCCCCGGGTAAGGCATGGATGTATGTGTCGTTTTTCTGCTGAGGTCCTGCCATCCTCTCAGACCTTCTACTGTGGCATATAAACTGACAGGCTCCTGTCAGACCTCTGTGGCAAGCAGCTGCTTGAGGGGGTATTTATTTTTTTATTTTTACATTAGTATCTATACATAATTATATCTATATATCTTTTTGCATATCTATATATCATCATAACAGCAATAGAAAGCAACAATTTGCGTAATTTCATTTATTTTAATAAAAAAAACTGCTCCCATTGCTCGCCGACAGTGAAATTCGCTTACCGACAAGTGCTTTTGGTTACAATTAATCGCGGTAAGAGGACACCCATTGTACCTGATATAGCGCGAACCTCACTATAGTAGAGGAAAGCTGCATATATATATATACACTACTCAAAGTGGAAATCGTAATACGACGAATGATGTGGTGTATGCGTTCGAAACTCAGAGGACAGAAGCTATGAAGGTAAATGTACAGATGATCAAAAAACGGAATATGGGAACGCAAGATGAGTGCATTTATTGCAGATTCATCAATACGTAGTAATCCTATCTCGTGTGGTTATACAAGACTGTAGTCATCTCAGCATTCCATCAATCACGTGGTTAATGGTGTCCTGAGGTCATCATCATTATTATCATCATCAATCAGCCATGGGCTATGGAGGTCCAACTGGACCGTGCAATATAGTTCTCCAAGCATATCTGTCCTGAGCTATATCTGCTGTATCTGGCCACTGCCGCAGAAGCCCACCAGTGCAGCAAATTCAGGATACATAATCAAGCTCAGATCCTTATTTCAGTCTAGTCTTGTAGGTTTATATAATCAGCACCAGGACCCTGTGGTGTTGACCACTTCTCAGCAGGGTAGAAAAAAAGAAAAGTGGACGTAGTTGTCATGATCAGTAGGCCATGCTAATGTGGCAGCCCTCCACTTCCGTTCGCTTCCACAAGAGAGTATCTCTTTCGAAAGGTACTAACGGCCTTCACCAAGAGAATGCGGGGTCGGACATTATGTGCTAGGCCTGATCGGTTCTATGCATCATCACAGGGGATTGGAGCATAGCTCTCCTTTGGTGACTACCTAACTACCATTATGACATTCCAAATAGCATTCAAGTGGTCACAAAATTGTAGTCCGCAGCCGGAGGGAGCTGGCGAAGGTGGCGACCCATAAGATCCCTCACGTGCTTAATGGGCGATAAGTTCAGGGAGTATGGCGGCCATAGGAGAATGTCCACACCTTGGAGACTGTCCATCGTTTCATGTACAGTGTGAGGATTGGCATTGACCTGTTGCAGAATCTGTACAGGCATGGTCATAAAGAAGGATCATGCCACAGTGTTAACGACGTCATTAATGTAACGTCTGACTGTCAGCGTGCCAGAAACATGGATCAGAGGTGTCCACACACCATACGTGAGGCCACCTCATAGCTTTTTGTTATGGTGTGTAGCCGTATGAGGCGAACGGCCGGTTGGCATGCCGAAAGTGCATCAGAAAGTGTCTGTGAACAACACTCTCATCCATTCCATAGTCCAATATTGTCTAACTCGATACCAGTGGAGACGGCATAACTGGTGATGTCGCTGAAACGGCAGATGCCAGACTGAATGTCTCCCCCTCAATCCTAGGTCAAGCGAACGTTGTATAATGATATTTTTAATCTATAGTGGTCTGCATGTCATACACACGGTCACTTGGTGAAACACAGTCGCTGTGATGAAAGGTTTGCGAATGGTCATCCAGCATGTGATCTTCACGTCTTGTGTTGTGGTGTGCTGGTCCCCTATCTGTCGTTTATGTCACTTGGTGCTCCTGATATTACGTAAGCAGCACCGTAGCTCTGTGCTCAATTTTGCCCCATGTGTGTGGTGATCGCTTAATGGTCCAATCCGAGCTCTCGCATATCGATGACTAGCTCTCTCCTAGAAGACATCAATTGTGCATCAGGGCGACCGGCATCTCCAAGGCATGTTCTAAACATTTTCTCAGCATGCACTTCAACCTCACTGTCGGCCGTGCTGCGATGCGTGCTCGTGGGCGCCCAGTTTTATCCATGGCTTGGCTGAGTGTCACGTATCCGTTCACTGCTGAACTTTGATCATTTGCATATCTTCGATGGCCAATTGCTTCCAGCGATTTGCATATCTCTTCTTCCACTCCTTTTTGATGTTGTGTTTTTCACTTTGAAAAGTGTATATGTAACAAATAAGGTAATGTTTGGATAATACCCATTAGAAACTATCGAAATGTGCGCAAGCCCAGTTCCAATTAATATTATGATTTTAATTTTGTCTCAAATTAATATAATCATTTCAGTTAAATAAGGCATAATACGAATAATACTAACAATTAGCTTTATCTTTATACATACAGGGATTTATCAAAATAAAAGAAATACCGACGGCGGCTGAAGTATACGTAATGCGCCGTATGCATATCACAGGGACGACGTCACTCCCGATGTGAGGTATATTAAAGGGAGAAGTACGATGTCGGCTATCATGTAGCAGTGACGGAGATGAAACAGCTATTGTGGTGTAATTGTCGACAATCTTATATCTCAGTGATCTCCAAAAAGTCATGATCATTGGTGCTCATCTTGCAGGAGCTTCAGTAACCAGAACGGCGGAAATAGCAGGTATAGCACGAGGTATCGAGATTATGACTACCTATCAAAAAGGACAGGGCATTGTCTCCAAACGTGCAAATTGTGGACGCCATATGAAGTTGCCAGATAGGGATAAACGAACGTTGTCACGAATTGTACAACGGAAGCACAAGACCACGGCACCGCAAATAGCAGCAGAGTCGAACAACAGTCGTAATGATCCCATTCCGTCATAACAGTTCATTGGGAATTTCATCATGCCGGTATTTATGGCCGTGCTTCAATCCACAAACCTCTGATTACCAACATCAATGCAACAAAACGTGTAAGGTGGCGCAAAGCACATAAAACTGGGATGCTAAAGACTGGCAATGTGTAATGTGGTCTGATGAATCGTGCTACACATTGTTTCCCACCAGTAGTAGAGTGTACGTCTGACGAAAAACTGCAGAAGCGTACCACTCCGACTGTGAAGCATCGAGGTAGATCCCTGATGCTGTGAGGTGCCATTTCATGGCATTCCTTAGGCCATTAGTTATTCTGAAGGGTCGTGTCACATCCTCAACCTATGAATCTATCCTCAGGGCCACTGCATCCAATGTTGCGGGCATTGTTCCCTAATGATTGTTCCTGATTTCAAGCGGATAATACACTCGTGCATTGTGTGAAACGTGTCAAGTTGTGGTTTGCAGAGCATGAGGATGAGGTGTAGCAGATACCCTGGCCACCTCAATCTCTAGACCTCAATACTATTGAACATTTATGGGAATATCTGGAGCGCAAGGTCAGATCACACTTTCCACCTCCAGCATCGCTGGTACAGTTGGGCCGTATTTTACAGAAAGAATGGTCCCACATTCCATTTCCGTATCTGCATGACTTGTATATGTTTATTGCGTCTGTTCAGAACGCCCGAGGTGGGCCTACAGCTTATTAAAAATATTCTTATAAACAGTACTTTTCCATTATTTGGATAAGCCTCTGTAACTCTATGTATTATGACTGTGTCAATTTTTTTCCTATCTGCCTGAGTTCGGGTTTATTAATTATCGAAGCTATACCGATCCCGAGTTGGAAACATTGAGCCCTAACTTATATCTGATGCCTACATTGACATATTAATTATTTAATACGTTATGGAAAGATCCCCATCAGTCGAATTGGGAATAAATCCATGGCTCGGTGTATAGAACACTATCCTATGAGTGCTAAAGAACACGCTGCATGGTCCTTACTTTTAGGCTCCTACTGTCTCTGAGTCCATTGGAAATTTTATGACTGGCCATTTAGCTCATTGTATACAAACAAGTGCCGTACAGAGATAAAACAACACAAACCAACAACCCTAATACTGAAATGCATCATAATCTGAAAAAAGTTATATTAGCATTTTAGAAATGTGAAAATATATTCACGACTTTAAATGATTATGCTCAACGTGGATTATTGACAAAGCATGCAAGGGTATGGTATGAAACAGTTTACAAACCTTTTATGAAATATCACAAACCGGGACAACGTATATTGGGTGATGTCTGCATTTTATGGTTCTTGAGCGAGATGTTGTTGTTGTTGAAACAGAAAATATTTAACTAAACGTACGAGCTCGAGCGAATTTCTGGAAAAAAGATTTCACAGCAATTCATTCTATCATATAAAAAAGAAAAGCAAAAAATATTAAATTATGGGTAAGAAACTATTTCTAATATCGACAAATAGTTCTTTTTTTTTGTTGCATAGAATATTATATAAATAGAAGAACATATAACTCCTCTGGTGAATATAGGAATCTCGCTTTTAAACATAATGAGCTGGGTTTGGTTGTTTTACTTCTGAGCTGCACTTTTTTGCACACAATGGACTAAATGGCCACATTACAAGGACCCTGGACGCTCAGAGAAGGTTGGGGGAGGAGACCCACTGGAACGGCTGTTGGGAGACAGATGGTAGCTTCTCGTCAAGGCCATTCAGCGTGTTCTTCAAAGTGCACAGGATATGTCTCTCCCGCACACGGGCCACGGCTTAAAGTCCCATCCAACGGGCGACGGCCTTTCCAACCCCATTTAGTGTCCCATTTAAACATAATGAAGTTTTCCATTTAGCAACCCTTGAAATTAAAAAAAAAATCAATTCCAAAGAAAGGATGACGGAAAATAGAAATAGTTATACTTTATTAGTATTAATGTAACATGAAAAGAATTTCTCTTTTATTCTTTACAATGAAAAATTTGTATATTTCACAGTTCTCTGGGAAAAGTGTGAAGATTGCTGCTCTCAGTGGAATATCTTTTGACATTCTACGACCGAAATTTCAAATTTCTAACATAAACAGATCACTTGCAATATTCGTTGAAAGTTTCCCATTTTCCATATTTAATTCTTTCTAACGATTCAATTGAAATTGGCTAAGGATTTGAAAAAAATATGAATGGCAATATTATCATTAGTACGTATTTAACTAAAAGTATCATTTTCCAATTATCTCTTAAAGCAAACCAGTTGCATTTTCTACCCCCTAGGTGTAAGGGAATAATTTATTGTTGGAAATGTCAATTTCCTAACCTTCATATTTCTTCATCAAATATAAAACTTATATTTGGTGATGAAATATGAAGCTAACTTCAAATTTCTAACTTAAATATATCGCTTGAAGTATTCGTTTAAGAGTTTGCGCTCTTCACATTTTCCCTCCGTTAGCGGATGCAGTGGAGACTTTAGGCCATTCGGATAATGCGAATCACAATATTTATCAATACATATCTTAACAAAAAGGGATTTTTAATTTCTGTCTTAAAACAAAAAGGTTGCGTGTTTGTCACCCATCCTGGTATAAAGGGCAATTGAATGTTACCAGTGCAAATCACATGACCTCCGGATTCCACAACCAAGATTTCAAATTTCGAGCTCAAATGTGTACATTGTTTGCAATATTCTTTAGAAATTGCGCAATTGTCAAATTTTTGCACCGTTATAGGGTGCAATTTAAACGTTTAGAGCAGTGGTTCTCAACCTTATATGCTTCACGTACCTCTGGAAATGTGTATGTAACTGGCGTATCCTTTGTATAGATAGATAAAACTGTAGTTATAGTACAACAATGGTTATTTTTACTTTGTTACTAGATCTAGTGATTTTTAAGCTCTCACGGCGTACCCAAAAATTTTACCGCGTACCCAACGTTGAGAACCCGTACTTTAATCTATTACATACCCTAGTTTAGAGGATTCAGAAGATGCTGAACTTAACATTTATTAATATTCATCCATTCCAATAAGAGAAGTTTTCATTTATCTGCAAAAATAAAAAAAGTTGATTGTCTACAGGCGTACAGACAGACAAAGTGAAAACATGTCGTTTATTTAAAGGATTTAAAATTGATCCGTTTATTTAAGATCATGTAAAGATAAACAAAATAGGTGCCATTAAAAAAACTCCGCTCGAGGCATATTAAAAGACGTCACTGTAACTGTGAAAATGTCTCAGGATTGAATCAATAACACTATTATAAGAAAGGAAGAAAAATGACTGAAATGGAATTAATCTTTTCTGACTGTACTTGACAGGAATAAAAAGGAAAAGAAATAAATATTTAGGTTTTCTTCAGAAAATTGAAATTGGCGAAGACTGAGTAAAGCAAATAACAAAGAGAAGGGCAAACTCGTCTGCAAAAGCTTTTAAAAACTGCGATGAAAGGCAAATAGAAATAAAATTGGATTTAATAATAACACGTGATTGACAATCAAGGCAAACTCGCTTTTTAAACTAGCTTTTCATTTAATGGATGAATTGTTTCCATTCCATTTTCGTGACAATTTTTTTTTTATTGAAGCAAAAGAATAGAGATTTTTTTTCTCCATCAATCATTCTATAAAATTTACTTTTAATTAAATGAAATGTTAAATCTCATTTTATAAAAATATAAGAAATAAAAATTCAGAAATCCAGTACTTATTTTTTTACCCCAGAAGAAAATATATAAGGTTATAGGAAAGCAAATGCAAAAAAGAAAAATGTATCTCGTCAAAATAAAGCTGCTAGTGAAATTCTCATCTAGTCACAATGTGACTGATCAAAATGCCAATGAAAAAAAAAACGATCTTATGTGTAGGAGAATATATTTCTTGAACCATTTGGGGTAAGAGCTTCACGACCTCCTGAATACGAGTCAGGTGCTCTACCTTTAAGGTATCAGCCATCAATCTATATTTCCACTTTAAATACCTACGAACCGTTTACTTTATGTACCTCTTAGGCAGGGGCTCCAAGCTTTGGGGGGATGGGGGGGGGGGAGTTCCCTCAAAAAATAAATCTGAGTTGGCAAAATTCCAAGCGACTTTGTAAAATTCAGGTGAGTTGTGAAAATTTCGATTTTTTTGTAAAATTAAGGGGAGTTAGCAAAATATAGACAACTTGGCAAAATCTAGGATAGGTGTCAAAATCGAGGCACCTTGACAAAATCTAGGGGAGTTGGCAAAATTCGGAGTAACTTTACAAAATTCAGGTGAGATGTAAAAATGGGATTTCTTTCTGTAAAATTATGGCGAGTTGGGAAAATCTAGGGGAGTTGGTAAAATCGCGGCAACTTGCCAAAATCTAGGGCAGTTGACAAAATTCGAATCCAGTTAGGAAAATACAGGAGAGTTGTGAATATTGGGATTGTTTTTGTGAAATTAAGGAAAATTGACAAAATCGAGACAACTTCGTAAAATCTTGGGAGGTTGGCAAAATTGGAAACCACTTGGTAAACTATAGATGTGTTGTGAAAATTGGGAATGATTTGTGAAATTAAGGAGAAATCGCAAAATTGAAAAAAATTGGCAAAATCGTGTGGAGTTTGCAAATTTTGAAGCCACGTGGTAAAATATAAGTGAGTTGTGAAAACTGGGATTGGTTTATGTGACATTAAATTGGCCCACTCGAGATATCTTGGCATAATATAAGGCAGTTGGCAAAATTCGAAGCCACTTGGTAAAATAGAAGTGTGTAAATTGGGATTGGTTTTGTGGAATTAAAGAAAATTTGGCAAAATCTAGTAAACTTGGCAAAATGTTATGGAGTTGTCAGATTTCGAAGCCACTTGGTAAAATGTAGGTGTGTTGTGCAAAATGGGATTGGTTTGTTAAAATAAGAATTGGCATAAATTCTGTTTTGCAAAATCATGGCGAGGTTGCGAAATCGAGGCACCTGGCAGAAATCACTGGCCATCCCACTTCCCCCATGGAACGAATTTCTGGGTACATCCGCGACAGATATACAATTAAATATATGTAAAGTACTTATTTTCTCAGTTGACAAAATTTGATTTACGAGTTTGAAAATTTTCGTTTTCTCTCCACCAATCATAGCTCTTCGCTACACTCCTACTCTTAGGACACGACGTGAAACCTAATTCCTCCCAGTAGGTTTGTTCGGCCAGCTAAGTGAATATAATGGAGTAGTCATCTTTTCGGAGGGTTTTGGAACTAGCATTTAATTGAAAGCACTTTATTTGTAAATGTGTAATAGACTACATAATACGTGATGGAAACTGAGTATTAAGTATGGTTGCAGAAAACCATGTGCTAATAAGTTATTGTCGCTTATAAAACTTTTGTGCCAATTAACTAACAGAAAATTTTATACAATCTTGAAATAATTATATATCTAGTAAAAAAATCATTCACACTTTTATTGGAGAAAATATTCAATTCTTCAATCACGCATTTACAGCAGAAACAGCCATAGCAATCAACAATTCTGAAGAATTTTTTTCTACTGTAAAAATCTTACGTACATTTTTATAGCTGTATTTTTCAACCATTTTAGGGTGGTGAAATACTTTGTAATGTGAAAAAAATGTCTGAATACTTTCTAAATATGATACATAATTGGGAGAATACTCATAAACAAATGCATAATATGGTATTATATAATAGCCGTAATTCCAGGCGAACGAACAGATGAATGCATGAGAGAACAGACACACGGACCTCCATGGGTCCGTCCTCTCGTGCTCTTTCGGCAGCCTTGGGGTGGACACGTGTGACGTGATCGGTGGCAGAAATTGTCGGTGTCATGCGCCGCAGGGGATAAGAGGAGATGTAGAAATGTAAAGTTCTTCCGACGCACTTCATAGGGGTGATTAATTATTCCACTTAATTAATATTCACCATTATCCTAGGTGAAATCAAAGGTTCGCGGAATTTTACGCCCGAGCTTAGGTGTGCTTCAAACACTTGCTGTGCTAAACGTTTTGTAGAAAGACAAAATAAACTAATTTACCTTAGTAAGGACAACACAGTTTATTTACATTCATACATATATATAGATATGGGAATGGGCTCGATTCCGTGGGCCTTAGCTGTGCTCAGGATCAAAATGAAATGGATTTGTCGATGTTCTGGTAGATATCCTGCACTCAGCTTTAGTTATTCCGAATGCTGCTTTTCTACTGCAAGCACTCATATGATGAAGAGAAAATTTGCACTTTACAGAAATCTCTTTGCCGATTTCAAAACACGGCGAGAGGATATTTAATCCTTGCCTAAACCATCTGGTTCACACATAACCATACCTTGGTTCACAGAGAATCGAACCCTGGTTCACACAGAACCGTACCTTAGTTCACACAGAACCATACCTTGGTTCACAGAGAATCGAACGCTGGTTCACACAGAACCGTACCTTAGTTCACACGGAACCATACCTTGGTTCACAGAGAATCGAACCCTGGTTCACACAGAACCGTACCTTAGTTCACACAGAACCATACCTTGGTTCAAACAGAACCAGACCCTGGTGCTTTAGGGTTCTTTTTTTGAGAAGGAGCTACATCATTTTGAGGCGCTTCATACGAACTTCCTGTTTGTCAGCAACGCTCAGTCTGAGGTTTATTGTTTACGTGCCTCCTCTCCGACACCCGCACTAGAGCCTCTGGCTAGTGATGGCAGAGTTATAAAAGTATTTTTGCTGATGCTCAGTTCGAGAGAATATGGAGCCGAGCCTAGCTCGACCAGTTCCGAATGCCATCTCATGAGCTACATTCCCACATCGGACACTTCAGAAAATACACAATATAGATATATCTTATACAATAACAGTAAAACAAAATGAGAAAATAAATGAGAAGGACATGACAGCCGGTTTGCTGTGGTTCTGTGGGTACTTTAGTGATCGCTCCAAAATTTGGTGGAGTGGTCCCATTTAGTTCTTGCCCTGTTGGGGAAAGAGATAGGTTTCCTAGATGCCGTGGGTCAGTAGTGATCCTTCTAAAAATGTCCGAATTTTCTGGGGCTCTGCTGCCGCCTACTACGGGAATTGAGTATTATGTACGGTGGAAAGCTATGAATGAGTACGAGTTATCAATGGACATATGTTTCGCGCCAAAGTTTTGGTGGCGTAGTTTAAATAGTCTTCATAAAGAAACTATTTTAACTTTTCAATTTAAACAAAAGTACAATTCTGTAGAAAAATAAATGTAACCAAGTAAATTTTTGACATCATAACTAGAAACAAAATACATTTTTTTTAAATATTACAAAGATAAATAAGGTAAAAATTATTCAGCAGTAGTGACGGTCGCTAGTAGCTTCTGTAAACACACGAAGGAAGAAGAAACCCGAGTCGCGTTTATTGGCGATTAGAGAGGGGTTACCATCTGGCGAAAAATCGACCTTTTTTGCAAATTGTAATTATTAAAATATCTAAATTAATAGTAAAATCTAATTTTCGGTGAGATATTTCGCGAAATATTAATTTAAAAAAATTACTTCTCAAGCAGGGTACTTTGAATAAAGTTCTCACTTGAGTCTATAAATTAAAGAATATAAAAACCCCTATATAAAAAGAAAACATCTGCGCCTTATCTAGGATTAGATTCCACGTCTCTTTAACCTCCACCATAAATATACTAATTGCACTGCCACAGTATATAAATTTGTAAGTAGTATACGAGACTTTTTAGCGAGAAATGACATTTGACCCTTCACCCGGGGAAAGTCCTCTTATCTTGTCGATAGTGCCACGCCCTCTCTCAGAAAGGTCCTCTAGTTTTAGTGTCACGTCCCCGTGTCAGAAAGGACTCCCCTTTCACCCTGACATCATCGCCCCAAACCCACGGTAAGTAAACAACTCCTCCCAAATCCGACCCTGTTGCATCATCTCTCTACTTAAGTTGCGTTTACTCACATACCTTCTAATTACATTGAATTTATTCACTCACCCTCTACTTACGTTATGTTTGTTCTCGTAGCGCCAACCTAAGTATCCTTTCTTTTCAAAATAAGAAGTTGGCAATCCAATTCAAACATACCTTGCGTGGAAAGTTTAGGCCTGTTGAGGCTGGCCGAGTCAAATAAAGCTTTTGGCTAAGTAACAAGATCTTCAACCATTGGTTGCTTTAGTAGAATAAGTCAATCAAATATCATTGGCCACAGAAAATGGTGACTCACCTCCTGCAGTATATCACTGTTTTGTTTCGGCGTTTACCTTGATATCATTGCTCCAAACCCACAGGAAGTAAATAATTCCTCTCGAGTCCGTACTGCTGCATCATCATACCAAATATGGGAAGTAAACAACTTTCTAAAATTTTGCAAAGTCCTGGATGACATCATCACCCCAAACCCACGGGAAGGCCCTGTTGCATCATCTGTCCAAATATGGGAAGTAAACAACTTTCTGAAATTTTTGCACTCCTGGATTGCATCGGTTCCCTAAATACACGGGAAGTAAACAATCGCAATTCTTTGCCGTGTGCCGTCTGGTGTTTAAAATAGGAATTATAAATTCTCTTTTAAAAAAATCCTTATATGTTTGCGAAACCGAGAGATAAGAATGATTCATATGTTTACGAGTCAACGAGTTTATCCATTACCCTAAGGGTGATATTGGACTTTGGTTCTTAAAGATGGTATACAACTCTAGAAGTTTTTTCTTCTCTGAATATCTCAATAAAACTACTCTTAATATTAAATAACTTTTTTTCCTTCGGTGCGCTGCTATACCTATAATCACGGTCTTAATTCATCCCATTGATTTTAATGATTAATTCTTTAACTCAATAATGTTTCGCAAATGTGCGGACATTGTTATTTCTTCACTGTCTCTCGTTCATCTGTGTTTATCATACCTTATTGGGCTACAGCCCTGGAGAAATAAATGTTCTATATCGATAACATTATTTAACACTACGAGTCGTACTTCTTGAATTTCGAAAAACAAAACAAAAACAAATCCTAATATATATCGCAAATACTTTATTCCTCTAGTAAAACCATAAACTGAACACGTTTTAGACTCCTGTTCAACACCATAAGAATTATCTTTGGCCTAAAAAAAGTTTAAATAATCGTGTCATGCACACCGAACCCGGAATATATCTTAACTTACTTATTGACAGACTACCTCACTTACTCCGTAAAACATTGACTGAATGATTTACTCACTCACTCACCTACTTATATTCTAAATCGCTTATTGACTGTCTTACTCACTCACTAAATCACATATTGGCTTATTTTCTCACTTTCTTATACACTTTCTTACTGACTTCCACACTTGCTTATTTACTTGCACACTTTATTACTCACTAATTCACTTACCTACTTACTCACACTCTTATTTTCTTTACTTAAAACCTGACTGACTAACTCTCTTACTTACTAAAGAACACACTTATTGAAATATTTACACACCCACTTATAGATTTACGCACTTACTGAATTATTTACTAACACTCTTACTGACTTACACATTACTTGCTGAATTTCTTACTCTCACATTTTCTTTCTTACTTACTGACTCACTAAAACACTTACTTACTTCGAAAACAGAATTATCAGTTAATAAATTGTTTACTGACTCGCATACTCACTTATTTACTTACTTACACTGGTTCCACAAATTAACGAAAATCCCTATATTAAGTCAATGGGAAGCTAAGGTCAAAACTTCATAACTTCTAAAATAAGTTTTTCTGTTTCGAAAAATGTAATTGCAGATAAAGATCTCAATCAAATAAATCCATATCTCGATTTTAAACAATATTCGTTCGGTATTTGATGAGTTATGGAAGTTTGAATACTTAGCGATAACAATGCTAGCCATAAAAATTGACTTCAGAAATTAATTAAAACTTAGTAATAAGTATTGTATCACTATTATTCAGTTTTGTATAAGTTTCTTAAGACTGGCATTGCTGTTGTTAAATATTCAAACATCTATAACTCATTAAATAGTGAACGAATAGTGTTGAAAATCGAGATATTAATTTCGTTGATTGAGATCTTTACCTGCAATCGTATTTTGTAAAACAAAAAAAAAAATATTTTAGAAATTATAGAGCTTTGACATTAGCTTTCCATTGACTTAACATACGGATTTTTCTTGATTTATGGAAACCATAATATTTACTTACTTTCTTACTTACTTCCTCACTCACTCAGTAAAACACTTACTGACTTCAAAAACGGAATTATCACTACCTAAATTACTTACTGACTGACTAACTCACACACCTACTGACTGACTGACTCACTTTCTTACTTACTTACTCAGTAAACACTTACTGAATTATTTACTCACACATTTATTGAATTATTTACTCACACATTTATTGAATTATTTACTCACAGTTAAATTTATGTTATATTACTTATAAGTACATATTTACCTACACGCTTATTGACCTACTTTCTTACTTACTAACTCACTAAAACGGAATTATTACTCACTTAATTACTTACAGCCTCACATACTTACAGAGGGAAGAAAATAAAATAGTTAGCATACGAAACAGAGTAGGTAATGCGATCAAATAAACGATATAACAATTGCAAAAAAAGAATAGCAAGTACTCAGGGACTAAAATGACACATTTTTGGAATATTTGAATATCTGTTTCATGGTCTTTTGGTTGGAGAACAGAAATCGCGCCTCTTTGAAACCCAAATATTCTCGGTTCACTGATCTTCAAACTCTGTCAAATCAGACAATGAAATTTATATATCGAAACTAAACAAATTATTGAAGCAATCGCTGACCTTCAAAGGTTGTAATAATAACGCTTCTTAATCCACAAAATATATTTATTACACGAGATATCAAAATTCTTTATGCCGTTTTCTTTTCTACGATAGATTTCTCTTATGGATCATACACTTTTTGTTAACCAGACTCGCGTATTCTATAATGAAAAAATTCTTACAGCAGGGAGAAAATACAATAGCGAACAAGAGGAGCAGAGCTTATACATAGACACAAGGAAATGTTAGCTATCATCATACATACTCAGTAAAAAAAAAAAAACTAATACAGTAAATACTAGTGAAGCGCAAGATCCTTTAAATCAGTTCAAGAAAACTAACTTTATAATAATTCTTTTATGGAGTCGTGTCGACGGAAGAACATATGAGAAATTTTAAGATGGATGAAACACTTTAGACAGTGAATCACCTCGCTTATTGGAGGAGTTCGCGTAAATGAACCTCTCAAACACTTAACTGCCTAGCCTCTCACATGTGTCCTAGATAAGCTACATGTTGATTATTTTTTTATGAAGCTGATGGGCAAACACTGGAATAACAACGATTACAAGTATTTGGTACAGGTACAATGCAATTTATTTAAGCACCTAGAAATAAAATTTGAGTTGGTTGTCATTTTTGATGAAAGAGCATCAGCAAAGAGAATTTAATAACATCACACTAAGACGTATACAATACATCTCATAACGTTGCAATAAAATTCATCTGCTATGAATCGCAGACTTGATCCAGTTAATCTTATATACGATAATTTTCGAAATACAGTACCTGTACATGAATGAATTTTTAGACTCTGTATAAATATTGTCTTCTCTTCAATGAACGGATCATTAGAAAATGCTTCAATATTTATTTCAAAGGTAGATTCATAAAACAAAAATCATTTTCAAAAGATCCATTCATCGGAGCAGCATCTGTCTTACGAATCTTTATTATTAATCGATCATTAAGTTTTTCCATTTACGATACATAGGGTAGAGAAGAAAGCTACTATTAGCTTTCGCACGCCTTTTAACACGTCCTACTAAGCCCGAAGTCGTTGCTTGCTCAGTTAGAGATACACAGAAAGTTTGCCTTGCTGAAACAGTGTAACTCTCTAACCAATATGTCAATAAGGTTCATCCCTAAGCCTATGGGTTTGATAATATACATGTCATTCAGATGTAAAAGCTCAACAATTTTCAAAATAGAAGGAAATACGATTTACACTTAGATAGCGATTCCTATGGAGTTTGAATTTACTATCAGTAAACATCACTTTTGGACAAAACTCCACAGTGTTAAAGTACAATATATATGTATATTGTTTTAGCATTCACTAGCTTCACGAAAATAATGTATTAGTCAAATAGTTATTTGAAGAATTTGACCTATGAAATTTTCCCTGTAGAGCCATCTAGATACTACGTGATGCGGTTTGCCCTCTACGCAACCTCCATTTGACCTTGAAGGACACGTCAAAGACCAAATTTCGTATTTTTTCCGAGATTTACGAAGCGGATTACCTCGACGTGCACTTTTTCAGAGCTCTGCCATTTCTACATCATAATTAGAATTAGCGTGATCCCCTGTCAGCCATCATCAATCATTACGAATTCATATACGTATTTTAGATACGTTGGGTAATTGTGGCATTTAGTGTACTTCGCCTGGAAGTAACATGCATGCTGTGATGTAATAGGTTGTTGTAATGAAGTCCTGTCTTCCCGACGAACTATTCTTATGCCAGTCCTGGGCTTGTTCACTAGAGTTGATGACAGAGCATAATTACACAGAATACTGTAGACAGGTGATGTCGTTGCTGTCGTGTCATTCTTTCACTGGCAATGTGTATTGTAACAATACCTTTTAGAGACGAGCTTTACTTCCAAATTTTGGGTAAGTCTAAGTCGGTAGTGTGCCAGACTCGTAATCTGCAGTTCCCAAGGTTCAAGTCCCACTTTTGCCGGCACTGAAAACATTTTGTTAAAATACAAGCAGCATCGCAGTCGTTTATAGATCCAGTTGTCGTTATCAAAGAAACGGAAAGAATTTCCGTTTCTGGACAATAACATTAATATTGGTTGCCATCAATATGGTAAGGCTTACGTCGTGTATTACGCACTGATGAAAACTGCGAAATGAATGGAAGATGCACATGTGTCAAGTCTGCAGTGAAATAATCTAATCATTTAAACGTGTTTCATTAACAACTTCCATGACTCTGAAGTTGATATTACTTTAGGAAGCAACAAATATGATGCCGATACCGAGGACGAGGATTTCGGAAAAAGTGATGAGCTGTGAAAAATATCCTTCCATAACGAAGAAAAACTTTTATCAGCTTTTCGGGAAATAAGATAGGGAGGCAGACTGTGAAGTCTCCTGAGACAGCAACTCTTCTTTTCCTTACTCTTTGAACGCTTATTAAGATTAATGACTTAAAACGAAAGAATAGCTTCGAAAATGAATAAAATCGATAAATGTAGACGGGACTCGGGCATGTTTACACTCGTCTGCAATTATAGCACACAATATGTAAATTCCACCCACGAAATTAACGAGGAAACCCCACGAAAACCAAGTGATTGGCGTTAGAGACAGAATGTTGTAAGAACTCTAGACCACTTGCAATATGTGAATGGACATCATCCTGTTGCGACATCCTACTTTGAACGTTTATATGGAGTGGTTAGAGTAGGGACCTAAAGGTTATCCCCATCCGCATCCCTGTAGTTAAATGTTACTTATGAGGTGGAACGATAATGATTGTTTTAAATATGATGAAGAAGCGATAGAGCTCAGAAAATTTAAATATAGAGAGAAGTCGGTTGTAGATATTAGAGAAATTGCAAAATTTGAGATCGGACTTGGTATTCAAAGCCAAACAGAGGTAAATTTGTTTCTTAGAATAATCTCTTTATAATAGAAATGTAAAATTTAGTACCTAGGAATAATTCATAACATTGATCTTAAAAAAAGTGCTGAAATTTCCAAAATATTATAAGGACAAAATAGTGGTATGTTTAAAATAATCATGATTTTCAACGCCAACATGAGGTCACATTTCGATCTAACTATGATCTGTATCTGCTGGAACTGTCGACATTTGTGTCTACGTGTAATATATAATGTATATCTCATAGAAATCGACGGAATGAAGTTTCTATAATACTTAAAAATCAATTTGGGGATCACAGTCAAATTAATTACGCGATAAATGCTTCAGGAAATCTGAATATTTTTGCCCGGGGGAAAAAACGTTGTTGATCAGATAAAGAAATATTGTCATTCTATATAAAATTTAGTTTTGTTATCTATTTGTCATTGAATATTGCACTTTTTGACATATATGAAGTTTCTACACTTTTATTTAAGTCTTATATAAAAAAGTTAGTATTTTCCCCATGCTGCTAGGGAGGGGGTTTGACTCATTTGGTAGAGATCGAGGGTATAACTGCAGTTCCGAAGTTTGTGTTTCATTAGTGGCAACAGTAAGATTTATCTCCCTTAGCACCCCTTGTCCTCGGTCAGAAAGCTAATACCGATGCACTTGAAATGACCTCCGTCTCCGTTGTCATGACTCCGGGTGCAGAAGAGTCATACTCTGTGCACATTAAAGATTACTTTGCATGATCTTGACGTGAGGTTTTCGCCTCTTTCTCGACTCATCAGTGGATCTCTTCCGCTACCAGACTCTGAGACTTGGCGATCTCCCCCAAAGAGTGATTTCTCCATTGTGTGAACAAAAAATCTCTCAGTTGTAAAAATAACCAATTCAATTTTTAATAACTGAAAGCGCACGACGAATTTCCCTTTTCAACACACCATTTGCGAATCAGGTAGTTAAAAATAAGAGTACAAGTGCCAATTTATTAATGATCCACTTATAATTTATTTACTTTTGCATCATAATTTATTATTTACCTAGAATGTCACGCTGCAAGTGATTAATACGTTACATTTAAAAAAAAATTAAATTTCTTAGAATAATTCATTTGTGATGAAACACGCAAAAAAAGCAAAATATATTTGGCAAAGTGAAATATTTTATAGATCCCTGGTGGCAAAAAAAAGAAAAGTCTTTGTGTCGCTTATAAATATAGTACCCAAAAGTTAGAATCTCGATTCATCACGTCACATGCGGTCGAAAGGCGTATCCTTGTAAGGACCCACTGCCCCCCCCCCTACACACACACACAACAAAGAATTATTGCAAATGTGCATAATTTCCTTTTATATAATTATTTTTCTGTACGTCAGAAACCTAAGTCAACCTCTAGAAAATTTTACGGCTACGACCCTTGGAGAGTATTCTCTTACGGCTATGCCGCTGGGTTGGGTTGGGTTGTTTTACCTCTGAGCGGCACTTTTTTGCACACCATGGGCTAAATGGCCAGGTCACATGGACTCCGTAGGCTCAGAGAAGGTTGGGGGAGGGGACCCACTGGAACAGCTGTTGGGAGACAGGTGGTAGCCTCCTGTCAAGACCATCCAGCGTGTTCTTTAACACAGGGTATGTCTCTCCCGCACATGGGGCCACGGCTTAACGTCCCATCCGACGGACGGCGGCCTTTCCAAGCCCATCGGTGTCCCCTACTAACCGTGGGCAGGGCAGGGAATTTTGAGGAGATAAATCTCAACGCTGACCCAGCTGGGACTCGAACCTGGGAACTACAGATTACGAGCCTGGCGCGCTACCGACTGAGCCACCCCCGCCCCGCTATGCTGCTGGAGGGGCCTGGTGTTGCCCTTACATATTTCAAAAATATTATATTTATTTTTGGGATTAGTATTTTTCCCGTTTTCTGATGGCAAAATTAGGCTATTTTTATTATTACTAATAATTAAATACTATTACCCAAAATTGTGTTGCAATATTAATTCAAATAGTAAAAAACTTGCAAAAAGAAAAGTGCTATTGATGGGATGCGAATGTTAAGGGAGAGCATGCATTACAAGTATGCTAAAACAGGGTCACGAAATTTATGGACAACCTGTTAGAAAGAAAAAGTGCATTGGAATCCGCTTCAACTCCATTAACCAAAGCTAACTAGTTCAACTGCAATATACTATGAACTTATTGAATAAGAAAATATGATCTGTAATTTCAATGCATTGATAATTGTTAAATTTAAAATCTTAAGAGGTTTCGGTACAGTTTCTAAGTGAACTAAACATACAAGTCCAATTCCAGTTTCATCAAAATTTCGTCCACTTTTAGAGTTCAATAAATACTCATATTAAAAAAATTATTGCCGAAACAACGGGAATCGAACCCACAAGTCTCCAACTATAAGCCGGAATGCTCTGCCTGTATATACAACAATTTGCATCCATGATGTGGCCTATAAATCTTTCATTGAATGTGGCGGACCTTGCGCCACCTGTAATCAGGAGAGGCAACTTATTTTCCAATTGTTGCTAATGATTCAAACGTTAATGACGAAGTCACTCACGCTTAAGCGTTATTTATGAAAATATCCATCCATAGTAAATACACAGATTATCTGTAGATATAGAATTCAATAAATACTCATGTGAAAAAAATTGCATCTATCTGGAGAGTTATGGATTCGACTCCCGCTCAGTCGACAATAATTTTTTTCACATGAGTATTTATTGAATTCTGTATATTGAGGAAATTTGTGAATTTACTATGGATGCCATTTTAGAGTTATTTTCTAATCGGAGAAATTAAGATTCAAACGTGAATACAGTTCTGTTTGAATTAAAAAAAATACGATAGCTAATTAATAATTATTTATCATTAAATAAATTTTAAAGGACATTCAGGACATCTAAATACAAAAAAGGAAAGTGTTATATAACAGATAAGGGGAAAAGGAATCAAAAATCTGCTAAAAAGAGACTAAATTTGTGGATGGCCCCTTTTCTCGAGAAACGTGGTGGAGTCGTTCCTCTTCCTAGTGGAGTCGCTGTCACCTATTGCAGATATTTCAAAGGAAAATATTTGTGGTGGGCGCCTGCACACCAACTAAGTTCACTGCTTAAGAGATTCGCAAACAGAATTTCAGCAGAAAAAGCGACCATGTCCCAAGAGATAAGGTGATTTTACTTGCATCTCTTGTAGCCAAAGGCGGGCTCGTCTCTTGACGAAAATGAATTAATATTCACCTCATTTTTCCATGGTTGATTTAGATAACGATAATGCATTGGTTACTTTCAGCATTTTGTACAATATTCTTTCTTTAGTTCCACAAGAAGTAAATTTTCTCAAACATTTGTTTAAAACAATCCCCGTGTTATATTGCATCTATTTGATCACAACAGTTTTATGCATCATTTACAACAAGAACGTATTAAAAGCTTCGTGCAGGGTTGGTTTACTTTTCCTCTGAGCTGCACTTCTTTGCACATAATTGACTAAATGATCAGGTTAACAAAGACCCCAAGGACTAAGTGAAGGCTGTGAAAAGATATTCAATGGACAGCTGTTAGGAGGAAGGTGGAACCTCCTCTCAAGGACATCCAGCGTGTTCTTTAAAATGCACGGCTTAACGTCCCATTAGACGGATAGCGTTTTTTTTTTCAAGTCCATCGGTGTCCCCTTTCTCATCGAAGCCAAGACAGGGGCTAGAGGAGATACATTTCAACGCTGGTACAGTTGGGACTCGAACCTGGGAGCTACAGATTACGAGTCCAGTACGCTACTGATTTGAGCCAACTCAGGCTCCCTTTGTCTAGGAAAACAAATGTTTAAATATACTCTGCAAAAGGCCTGCAAAGTTTCATGGGTCCTATGACAATAGCAACTACACAATGAACGTAAACCTTCAGCCACTATGCATTAGAACAGTGTAAGTTATTTCCTTTGCGACTCAGAATTCAAATATCTAATCACCTCACGACTCAGAATTTAAATTCCCATGCACCTCGCGAGTCAAATAATAGTGATAACTACAGGTTAACTAAACAGGCCAAGAGAGTTTCGCTACTCGTCAAAAGTTCTTTGCGACCGAAGTTCGGTTCACGACTCCTGTAGTTGAATTATAATTTTAGAATATAGTTAGGTTCTCTCTTTATTCCAGTCAGATATTTAAGATGGGTAATTGATCGTTTTCTGAGACGGAAATCACAGTTTTAATACTCTGCTGTGCTATGATCTTTTGGTATAATAAATTCTGTAATCCTTAGGTAACAAGTCAAATTAGGTTTATGTAATTGTTACAGTGGCCAGCTCAGTAATCGGACAAGAAAAATATTTTTCGTTAATTAATATAAAGCAACGCTTTCTTATTTTCCGTGATATCTTTCCTCTTTGGACATTACAAAAATAAGATATATGGTGCATCCACGGTACTCTATGGTCTGTAGTAGATGCTCAAGGCATCATAGAAGTCGCTGTTCTCTATGTTATGCTGTTAAGATACGTGTGTTCTCAGGGCATCTAACCATAAGATTCCAAACGATGTACAGTTTGATGCATTGTTCTACTTGGAATCTGTTGTACCTGTCCTGCATTATATTCACAGATGAATATTTTAAGTTTTAGCCTGCAAAAGGCATTGGAATCATCTCTAACTTCATACATTTACCTTTTATTTCGGCCAGAATTTTTAAATATTTCTAAAATGACGGAGATAGCGTAGAAATTTTAGCAGACTACATAACATACAACTACATACACGAACACACAATCATGCAATCCCAGGAATCGAACCCAAACCCTGGCAGCTGCACTGTCACTGCGAGCCAACGCGATAACACTGCACCACCGAAAAGACAGTTGTTATTCTCCAATTCTTGTTATTTACTTGTTATTTTTTCCTTTATGGTTCCAGTCCCCATACACCTTTATAACATTTGTTCTCGAATAAACAATGAAACGGGCTATTTATGACAAATGACAAATTCTGATAAATTCTGCCATCTGCCTTTTTTTCTATTTCTGAATTCGTACTTAATGTAATTAATTAATTTATTAATTAATTACGCTTAATATAATTAATGTAATTAATAATGTAATTAATTCTTACTATATAGTTTTGAATTCATAC